>JBAIAA010000354.1:0-2723475 GCA_037893245.1 Crossaster papposus | reverse complement strand
GGATGTGAATTTGGATTTTTATAACGACCTTATCCAGGATGTGAATTTGGAAGAGAATGTGAATTTAGAGCATTTGGATGTGATTTTGAAAATCTTTTGTTGAAATCACATCCTTTTTAACGAAACTGAGGCGTGTTCCGGCCGATAGTACCGGGAAGCACACCCATGCATTTCTGGCCTTGCTTGCTGCTGACAGACATTTACGGCCTTGTTCGTGGCGTGTTTATGCGTCATCCGTTTTAAATTTGAAAAAACTTTGCGTTTATTTACGTCACCGGTGCAAACTGGTTAAAAATAATGTCCACGAGTGAAATATTTGCCTTCAGACGCAGTAATAGAATGTTGTCTTTTTATATTTTTTGCGGTGTGCAGATTTTGGGAGTCTGGGTACCGTCCTACAGGGACCTATTGTCATCCGGCTCGAACTGGTTAACCAGTTCACGTCAAGATTATTTTGACATTGACCGGCACCAGGCGCGGGATTGTTTTTCACACACGAATTTAACATGTTGACTATAATCTACCTACCTGACACGTGTCTCTGCCCCCTTCCTCATAACCAGCACAAAGCATGTTTTCATTGATCAAGGAGCGACCTTCAAGAGCAGCCGAGCAATTCTCCATTGGGATCAGAGGAAGAGCTACATCTTGTAGGATGTCAGGATACCGTGCCTCTGAAAATACAAAATATTATGGTTGTTACCAGCTAAGTTAAAACAAAAAATTCATTCAGATTCACCAAGTCCAACAGGGGGGCGGGGGGGGGGGGGGGAGTTTGGCCCCCAAAATGTTGTCTCCCCCCTCAAAACAAATCTAATAAAAAAAACATTCTTGAAAATACGTGAACTGGGTCTGCAAAAGTTAAAAGTTGACGTCACGTGCGAAGGGCGTGACGTCCCCTAAAATATTGGCTCTAGAACCGCGCCTGAATGCCACAGTTAGAATGTGTAACCAACATGGATAATATAGATATGGTTTGAAAGATACACCTTACCACATTAAAATGAGACATCAAACGTCCAAATCTGATAATGTTTGACAGAGTTGCGAGTCATTTCCCAACAGAGGTCAAAAAAATGTCATTTCTAAAGATGCGTATCAGAGATGCACTTTTTGAATTTTTCGCAAATAATACGTGCAAGTGTTCGAACGACGCACGGTGCATGCGTTGGTGCTACGATTGGTCTGTTTATGCGTAGCTGCAATCCGCTGAAATGGGAACGCATCCTGAATGCAGATTGTGGTCCCAATTCAAAATGTGTCTCGGCTAATTTTGAATTGAAAATAATATAAGAGTATTGTTTTCTTGGATTCTGCAGCATCACAGAGCTAAAAAAGGTTGTTTGTCAAGCAACTTTTCTTTACATTTTGAGCACTTTTGCTGCTTCAATTGATAAAAATGCACAACCGACCAATGGTTTATTGTCTCTTTATTAAGTTGTGGCTGTTTAATGTTTGCATTTATCACCTTGTCAAAAAAAAGTTAAATACTGAGGAAGAAAGGCCTTCGAACTAACAACATTTAATAAAGTATGCAACCAACTTACGGTTTTCTCCAAGATCCCCCCAGCCAGAAACGTAGCAGTTCTGGTATATCTCCGTCTCATTCTGCGCTGCGTTCAAACACGCCGGTCGGGTGTAGTCGTTGAATTCCATTGGAGTCTCTAGCTTCAGCATAGCAATGTCATGTGTTAAATCGTAGTCGTTGTTGTCGTCGTACAGCTCATGTGGGATGACTTGGCTGACTTTAGACAGTTGGTAATGACTTCCCAGGTTGGACAAATCAATAAGTCCAGCGAGGACATGCATGCTGACGGAACTATATACATGGGGGAGGGTGGGGAAAGGATTGAAATGTGCTGTGAGAACGGTCTAGTAGGAACGCGTCTTAGAATGCCGTTACCGAACGTTCCGCTGGATCGTTCTCGCAGAGTGGCTTCGCCTTTCCAAGGGAACATTCTCCTGTCCCATTGCAACGCCAGGGTGTTCCAATTTGGGAACACGCCATTTCAGTGACAACATTTTGAGCGTTTTGACTTTTGTCACCCAAATTCACAAGAGTGCCTCAAAAGATTTCCCAAATTATTATGCCAAAGACCTCAAAAGCAAAAATGTTCCCCTTAAAAAAAAAAAACCGTTTACGTGCAAGATTACCCCTCACCTTTAAATCAGAGGTTGTAAATGGCAATTGGTGTGCACAATAATATTCTCAAAAGAAGAATTTAAGTGAAATGGTCACAAATTTGAATGTTTTCTCTTTGAGCATCTGTGTATGGAGTGCACTAAAGCTGTGCTTATTCTGCTCATGGTCTCCGTGGAAATGGAACGAGGCTTGATCAGCTGTTGACCAGTTTGCGTCGGATGACGTGTATACACGCCAAGTTTGGAAAGAATGTTGCAGCATGACATTTATTGTTCTTCATATTATCAGCTCATTGAAAGTCAATTAGTTCAAAAACATGAATGAAGACATGAATCTGGGACTGAGAAACATTTCCAATTTTATTTGAAAATATTTTGAATTGTTTTCCCGACTTTCGATCTAGACTAAAAGTAGCGTCAGGATAATACATCATTTCAAAAAGTGTTTTTGGAATTCAAAACAGATGACAGATACACACATCATGAGCAAAGCCGTAAATATCTGTCAGCGATCGGCTCGCAGCGAGCGAAGTAAGGTGTGCTACTCAGAGATGCTGGCCTGAACCCGTCTCGAATCGAGGTTCTAAAAAAACCAATCTCATGCCTGGGCCCGGTCAATGTCATAATAATCCTGGTTAAGTTAAGTTAAGTTAAGTTAAGTTAAGTTAAGTTAAGTTAAGTTAAGTTAAGTTGGTCAAAATGAAGGGGAGGGATTGCTGTTCTACCGGAACTCAAAGAGTTTTTAAATCCAACTTACGCGCAATGAGCAGCAGTGATGGCCCACCGGTCGTTAATCAAGGTGGCTCCGCATTGTTGTCCATAATCCTCATCTAGGACGGCCAGCATCCAGGGCCATTCACCAAGTGAAGAGTCCTGACCGTTGACAATACGGGTCAAGGGGTTTGGTCCGGCCGGAGTAGTCCCACAGATGCCAGTCTCTAAGATATCTGAAAAAGTTAAAAATGCAATTTGTAAACAAATAAAAAATTATAATTTTGCCAAGCTAACAAAAGCCAAGTGATTATGACTCCAAGATAGAAGTGCGGTCCTGAGAAAAAAGCGAGTTGTTAACTTTATATTTTGTTTGTCAATACGTATGCTCTGAATGTCAACTGACAATCAACTGACAAAACCAGGAGTTCATTCCAATCACGCAAATATAGCCAACGTTGGCCAACGTTGGCCAAAGTTAGCGTTGTTCGCTTGACGGTACAGGTTAGTAATTTTGTTTAACTAAAGGTACAATCGGACGAATGTAAGTAAAAGTTGAAAAGAGTTGCCAAAAACTGACCCACCAAAATACTGTTAAAAGAGCTTACTTGTTGTAAAGATTAGATTCTAAACTCCCTGTGAAATTATTTCTTTGAAGAAAACCAGAAAACAAAATCATTTCCAAAGATGTGATTCAATTGCCTCTATCCACCTAGGAGTATAAATTATACTTGTGAAGGAAAAGACCAGACAACGCTGATCTCAAACTGCTACAGAAAAGAAAATCTTATTTGCTAATAAACAGGGGTAACATCGTGAAGAGACAATTTTTAGGCAGGAGTTTTCTCAAACTCACCATTGTCATAATTGCACCACAGATCGCCGCCGGTCTCAGGCAGGGAGTCGCAGATGCCATCGTTGAAGTTACAGCCTGCGACAGCCCCCTCGCAGACGCTCCGACAGACGGCCCGCCTGCTGGACGCCTCGGCCATGGGGCATTCTGGGAACAGCAGCGAACAGATCACCATCTCTGACTGGGATTGGCAGAAGTGGTCTGTGGCCTGTTGGTACTGGGCCATGGCGGCGGCAGTGTCCGAGGCAAAACGGCCAGGGAGTTGGGTCTTGCTGTAGGGGAGGAGCCGGGAACAGTTGGCAATGGGGATGTCCTGGCATGTATCAACAGCATCTAGGAACCAATGACATCAGGCAAGTGACAATTACATCGAGCTCTAAAAGGTAGTAAACACCATTTTGATTTTGCTGTAATTTTCAGAAAATGGATGGGTTAGGGGGTTCACATTTATAGTAAAATATTGCGACGCTGACCTATTTTTTAAGGTTTTATGTGCATAGATGCTGGAAAAACAAGAACGTTTATGCTGTTTTGTGGTCTGGTTTCTTGACTTCCTTCAGACAAAACAGCAATTATTAGACGTTAGGGGAATTATCGGGTGAGAAAACCAGACTAGTTGGCTTGCACCATTCTCGGATGTGCAACAGTATTGCAAATAAAATGTGGACTAACTAAATTTAATATTAAATATTAATAATTGTGACCATGCACATTTTAAAATGGAATCAAAATCTTTTAACAAATTTTTTTTCCTCGGAATACGCAGCATTCACAGAGCTAAAAACTTCATCAGTTCGTTGGTCAAGCACCTTTCTTTATATTTTGAGCACTTTTACTGCGTCAAAAGATACAAATATACAACTGAAAAATAGGATATTGTCTCTTTAAAGGGAGACTCCGTAAACGCACAATTTACAATTCACACATTAAAGCAATACACAGTTCAAAAGCTAGTGCATCAAATTTCACGAAATCACCAACAGTTGTTGATGACAAGGTGTAATGTGGATCCTTGTGTAAGGAAGCTCGTCAACTGCCTGCAACTTATCTATTACTTACCACAGTGGGCTTCATCAGAGGGGTCGCCAACACACTGAGCTACCCCATCACATCGCTGGGCCATGGTCACCACTTGTACCAAATTGTTGCAGTGAAAGAAATCTTCAAGAAGAAACGTACAACAATTGAGACACCCTTGCAAGTTTTTAGACGGCGCATTTATTTAATTTATTCACCTAACAAAGCCATCAACCCCTCGATGCTGGTATTAATTCCTCACAGTTTTATGTACATTCATCTGCCCGTTAATCACAAGAGAAAAATTCTGGAATCTTGTTGTTCACATGCGCAGTTGGAATACCGAATTGGCGCCAACAGCCGAATTGGCGCCAACAGCCGAATTGGCGCCAACAGCCGAATTGGCGCCAACAGCCGAATTGGCGCTAACAGCCGATTTGGCGCCAACAGCCGATTTGGCGCCAACAGCCGATTTGGCGCCAACAGCCGAATTGGCGCTAACAGCCAAATTGGCGCCAACAGCCGATTTGGCGCCAACAGCCGAATTGGCGCCAACAGCCGAATTGGCACCAACAGCCGAATTGGCACCAACAGCCGAATTGGCGCCAACAGCCGAATTGGCGCCAACAGCTAAATTGGCCCTAACAGCCGAATTGGCCCTAACAGCCGAATTGGCGCTAACAGACGAATTGGCACCAACAGCCGAATTGGCGCCAACAGCTAAATTGGCCCTAACAGCCGAATTGGCCCTAACAGCCGAATTGGCCCTAACAGCCGAATTGGCGCTAACAGCCGAATTTTTACTAACAGCTTACCTGCATCGTCATCATACAGCACCTGCATGCCGACACTGAATCCCGTGCCGGTATCTTTTGCATCAGACACAAACAGCACCCAAGCTTGGCTGTCCGGCACCAAGATATAGGAACCGTTGGGGAGAATGTGGGGCACCACGGCCACGGTACTCAGCGGCGCATATGGGTCGTGCCCTATGCCAAAGGACAGCTTATCCCCAGTAGCCAGATCTATGTTTATCTGGAAGATGATGGAGGCGCTGGCAATGCCGGTGATCAACCACAAACAGGCCGTGTTGTTGGAATAAATGGCCGGGTAGTCAGTCAACTGCAGAGGGACTATGACATTGGCGGTCAGGGTGTAGTTGGACTGACCGCACTGGGAATCTGTCAATTCAGTAAGGAAATCAGCAGAAATACATAATTAACAGGCAGGTCACATATACTAATGCAGTAGCAGTACCTAGATGTAATTTTTAAATACTTTATATCGTACTCAGTGTTGTCCCTGAGGATTTATTAGAAGAAAACAAAAACACTCAGGTTGGACTAGAACCCACAACCTCCTCCTTTCTAGTGCAAGACGTCTTACCAATTGACCACCGAGCTAGCTGGGGTCGGCTGGCTGGACTAAATATTTCATAAGATTAATTTTTCAAAGGTTTTCTTTAGTAAATATGAATTAGAAAGTGCATTTCATGCACAAAATCAAATTTAAATGCATACCGGTGAAAAACAATTGCCAAATGTTTAAATTTAATTCTTTATAATCAACCTAGCTGTTTCTGAGGCTTTCGACGATTCATGAATGAACAAACATACTTTTTTAATTTATATGAACCTATTTTATTGAAAGACTGCTCAAATAATAAAATTGAACAACTCTTTTAGATATTCAAATGCTCATGTAAGTCAGCATTAGATTTGCAACGGATTCAAATGAGCCTCGATCGTGTTAAATTAAAAGATTGTTTGATTAAATTGTCAGGAATACCTATAATTAAAATAACTTCACCTTACTGGCTGGATACTTACCACAGTCGATTTCATCACTGTAGTCTAAGCAGTCGTGTCTTTGATCACATCTCCTCTCAGCAGGTAAGACCTGATAACCATTGTCGCACACGTCAAAATCTGCAAAAATCCAGGGATCGAGTCAAGGTAAAAAATGATTGCATGACAAATTCTAAATCAGGGCTGCGTTCCACTCACGCAAACTGTTTGCGCGAACGTTTGCCTAGGTTTTTAGATGGTAGAGCAGAAGTAGAGCAGATCGATTGTGAGTGAAATTTCAGAAATTACGTTGTCAAAATGGCAACGCCCAGTGACAGTGACATCGTCGGGTTCGTCGCTTATTGGTTTTTTTTCAAATTTAAGTCCTGTGATTGCATGCTCAAAATAATCCACCATGAACAACAAGTATGGTTCCCGAACCACGTGTCTTGCCTCCTTGTTAAAAAGATGTATAGTCTTGGCGCCGAATCGATAATCGCAAAAAGAGGCGAGAAATGTGGTTCAAGAACCATCCTTGTTTTGGAAAAGTTTGTTTAAGGTGATTCTACTTGAAAGCTTCCTTACTTCAATAACATTTTTTAACCAGTTCGCGCCGGGATTATTTTAACATCACTGAGCCAACGCGCGGAATTATTTATCCGAAGCAGGTTCAGGCCACTAGTACCAGAAAGCACACCCACGCATTTCCGGCCTTGCTCGCTGCTGACAGATATATCCGCCCTTGCTCGTTGGCCTGTTTATGCGTCATCCGTTTTGAAATCGGGGGAAAACTTTGCGTTTATATTCGTCATCCGGCGCGAACTGGTTAACAACAACGAGGGTCCGGTCAATGTTAAAATAATCCCGGCTGCGAACTGGTAAACAAAGTTGGGTTATATTACAGGAACAAAGAAAAACCCAAAGGTCTCTCCTCAGTCGTTGAGCTAAGTGTCTACATACCTGTGTAGTTAGTAGCTTGGAATTCAAAGTCAACACTGTAGTCATCCATCCAATTTTCACTAGAATACGTAATCTCCAGGATCGGACCCTGGCTGATTAAGTCCAGCGGCTGCTCTACGCTGTCAACATACCGGATCTCTTTCCCATTCTCAAAAGTAAGAACGAGGTTTTGCTCCGACGGGGACAGCTTGAGTTTGTTGAAGACCACGTAGACGCGGTAGCCAGGCGGGGCAATCACCGTGTACATACAGCTTTTGTAGATGAATGAAGCTACGACGGGTAAAAACGGTGCAACAGAGAGGCTGACGGAGCCTTGGGTTGGGAGATTGACATCTGAGGGTCCACAAGCTGTTGGCGACATCATAACCACAATAGACAAAAGTTTTAAACAAAATGACACATACACATGTACGTTTGGTTAGGTGTCTAATCAAGGACGTCCTCGATTGAGATTCGTGTACAAAACCAATGAGAGCCGTCAAAAATAGGAAAAAGTACAAACAAAAGCAATCCTTGAATTACACTATAAACGTGTATGTTTGTTTATGGTGTAATTCAAGGATATATTTTGTTTCTCTGGATGATTTCCTTTGTATTTTCCGACGGCTCTAATTGGTTTTGTACACGAATCTCAATCAAGGACGTCCTCGATTACACACCTAACCCCAATTCACTGACGTGGTGTCAGGGATGTGTCCTGCATTTACACCCTAAACAAACCCGTACACATGTTTGTATAAACACCTTTTATCGTGGATCCCCCATTGTCCCTGTTTGTACTTTTAGGAAGGCCTCCCATAGGTTTTGTACACGTTTTTCAATCGTGGACTTTCTGTCAATCGTGGACCCTATTGTCTTCTATTGTTCTACTTCCACTATTTAAATGCGGATACAATTTGTTTTAGTACATGCATGTTACAGGGACATTTCATAGGTTATGTGCTTAGAAAAAATCTCTCTAAACTCAAACTCTGAAAATTCTTTCAACCTAAAACTCTCAACATCATCCTAATTTGTCTTCTCCATTTTCTTTCATTATACCCTAACCCAATTCTACCTCTAGAACCCTTTACGGGAGACCCAAAATGTTATGGGGACACGGAAATATCCCCACAACTCGGTCAGATTCTTTCAAACAAAAGAAGAGGGTCCCCGAAACTCGGTGTATGCCTACTCACCCCTTCATCCATACTGACTACTACACTGAACAAAAATATAAACGCTCACAAAAATATATACGCCCACAAAAATATAAGCGCCCCAAAATAGATTATTTGTCTTGATTTGTAAACAACATTTGTGTCCATCTCTGCCAGTGAGAAATTGCTCAGTGATGCAGTGATTCAACTCACATCTGTTTACAAATCAAGACAAATAACCATTTTTGGGGCATTTATATTTTTGTGGGCGTTTATATTTTTGTGGGCATTTATATTTTTGTTCAGTGTACATACTACGAACAGGCGAAACAAAAAAATGAACAACAAAATTGATTGGAGCTGTGGGGCTTGAACCAGCAACCTCCTGATTGACGTTCCAGTGCTCTACATACTGTATGGGCTCTATACAGGCCGTGTTGGCAGTTCCCCAAATTATTCAATATCTTTGTTTAGGGGACGTTAGTCAGAAGCCGCCAACCCATAATTGCATTGTGGCCAGGTCAATGCAACATTGCTAATATTGTAGTATCGTGACTTTGAGCGTGATCCCTGGCCAGATGGCAATTACGAGTTTATGGCTTCCGACTAGCGGAACTGCCAACACAGGGCTGAATAGCTCAGTTGGTTGCGCAATCCAGGTGACCTACTCGAACGCACCTACATAATACAATGTTTTACAAGTGGTAATGACTAAAACCAATGTGGTCCTTACCGATAGGACACAGCGGCATGACTACTTCATCAGAGCCGTCAACGCAGTTTGTGATTTGATCACAGACTGAACCGATAGGTATACACTGTCCACTGTCGCATTCAAACTCATCGCCGGAACACACGGATGGTCCTGTAGGAAATATACCCGAACAAAATAGAGTATTAAGACTCCTTAAAGGTAGTATACACCATTTGCAGATATCGAAAATATTTACTACCGAATTATTGAGAAATATTTTACTAATTTGAAAGTAAATAATGATTCTAGGCATCCAGCAAAACAATTGCGCTAGATATCCTGTAATTATTCCGACGGCGATCGCACAAAAACAAAGATAACATAAGAATAACTGCTCAACGCTGGTTGAAAACAAACGCTGTTTTTCGTGCTTTTCTCGGCATCAATGACTGTAAAACTTCAGACAGCTCAGTAAAACGGTATTTACTATAAAAATACAACCCCCCAAATCTACCCATTCATGATAATTTAAGCAATTACTAAAGGTATATATCCTACCTTTAAAGGTCAACATTAATGTTTTTACCTACCAAAAACTATACCGCATTCGATTACTTTCACTGTTCGATTTAACTCTTATGTGACTTCTCACGGCTTACTAGACCCCATATTTATAAAAATAAATTATGTGGGACCTTATTGTCGACTATTCACTATGCATTTGGAATTACGAAAGGGTTGAGGGCTATTTCAGTGTGATTAAAGGTGTAGTTCTTACTTGTCGTTACATCTGGCGACTCGGTAGATAATTCAGGTGCTAAAAAGAAATAAAGAAAAGTAATATTTGGATCATTACTAAATGCGTGGAACTTCATAGGGTATAATAGTACATGTGGTTATTTTGGATCATTACTATGTTCTCATATTTATTTTAGTCACTTGTATGCTTTAACCAGTTCGCGCCGGATGACGTATATAAATAAACGCAAAGTTTTCACCAGATTTAAAACGGATGACGCATAAACACACCACGAGCAAGGCCGGAAATGTCTGTCAGCAGCGTGCAAGGCCGGAAATGCGTGGGTGTGCTTCCCGGTACTATCGGCCTGAACCCGCGTCAGATCGAGTTTCGTTAAAAATAATCCGGCGCGTCGGCTCGGTGATGTTAAAAAAATCCCGGCGCGAACTGGTTAAAAAATGTTATTGAAGTAAGAAAGCTTTCAAGTAGAATCACCTAAAACAAACTTTTCCCAAACTAGGATGGTTCTGGAACCACATGTCTTGCCTGTTTTTGCGATTATCGATTCGACTCCAAGACAATACATATTTTTAACCAGTTCGCGCCGGATGACGTATATAAACGCAAACATTTCCCCAAATTCAAAACAGATGACGCATAAACACGCCAAGTTCAAGTTCGGAAATGTATGTCAGCAGCGAGCAAGGCTGGAAATGCGTGGGTGTGCTTCCCGGCACTATCGGCCATGAACCCGCTTCATATGGAAACGTTGTCTCATCCGCTCCGTGCGGCCTGCGTACATAGGGAAAATCAACATTTTTTCACGAAAAAGTGATTTTATAAAAAAGTGCTTTCATTGCTAGCATTGGGCCGCCCGGGAGTCACTAGAACAACTATTCATCAAATCTAAAACCTAAAAATAATACCAGTCAGTTTCTCAGTTTCGTCGGAAAAAACATAGTAAGTCTGCAAGATGTCCTGTTTTTTACGTGGGAGAGTTGGCAAAACAGCGAGTTTCTTTGTACATGACCCGCTTTCGCAAGCCCTCACTCGTTTCATCGTGACCAGGCTGCTTTGGGCCTAGCGGTTTATGAATATGCTGATTGTTAGCTTTCTTGTGATATAAAACTTATTTTGATTGGTTAAATAAATTCGTCGGAACAAAGGCTTTAAAGAGCATTGACCATTAACAGCTAGCGTCTGAAATGACCTTTCATATAAAGGTCCCGGATGCGCTAGTACGCGAAGCATCACTTGTGACGCTACCACTTGCCACTCACATTCTTTCATCGAATGCTACAATTCTACGATATTTAGTATAAATGTTATTTATTAGTAACATGTAAGACTATGTTTCAAGCTATCTCTTAAGTTTTGAGTTGAATTTAAAGTGAACTTTTACAAATAAAACCATTTTTCTCTGGTTTTTACTGGATTATACCATTAAAGCTGTAGGGGTGGATTCTCTCGCCACGCCGCGCCGAGTTTCATACACTAGCCTTCAGATACATTTCGACTGTGTAGTTACGAGTAGCAATTGTTTTCAATTTAATTTATGTTTTCCTATGGTATTGATGTAATAATCAGAAAAGTAAGTCGTTCAAATACCTTACAGTGGAACTACGTACACTACGCGATTTGTTACCATTATATTATGTTGTGCTACTGTTTATTTACTGTTTATTTACCCATTTCTACAATGGAACTGCCCTACAGTAACGGTCAGTGGCGCGTGACCTTGTGCACGCCTCGGTCCTGTGGATCTCACAGAGCGCTCGTGGGGTCAAATTCTTTTATGAGACAAATCCGGGAAAACGTTTCCATATGGGATCGAGTTTCGTTACAAATAATCCCGCCCTTCGGCTCGGTTATGTTAAAATAATTCCGGCGCGAACTGATTAACCAGGAAAGTGGCAGAGTTTCTTTTTTTATCAAAAATCTTTGTTCACAAGACAAACACTAATATACACTTGATTAAAAAACAGACCCCCCCCCCCCCCCCACCCAAAGGAAAAGCAATCGCTTATACCATCATAAATTTCCAGTGAGCTAGCATTGACAGAGATGCTGCCCAAATTGCCGTCGCTGACTTCGTTGGTGAGAGCAGCCACAAGGACCTGCTGCGTGTCACTGACTGGACTGGCTGGGGGAAGATTGACCAGCTGGACGGCGAATTCCACAAAGGTGTATGATTGGCTGGCTGCTCGTAGGATGGGGTCGTCCGAAGAACTTTAGTTTTGGAATAGAAGTACATAATAATAAGATTTGAGTTTGCTTTCAAGCGGACACGGCCATTAATAAATAGGATGTGATTTCAACCAAAACCTCATCCAAATGCTCCAAATTTACCTACAAATGCTGCAAATTCACATCCAAATACTGCAAATTCACATCCAAATGCAAATCAAAATGCTCCCAATTCACATCCAAATGCACATCCAAATGCTCAAAATTCACATCCACATGCACATCCAAATCCACTTCCAAATGATCCAAATTCAATTGCAAATGCACATTCAAAAGTTTAAAAGTCACATCCAAATGCTGAAAATTCCTACCATCTTCGAAATTCACATCCTGGATTCAGTTACCGGAATCCAAATGCACCGTATTTTTGGCCGCATGAGGGCGCTGCAAGACGCCATTTTCTGGGTACCCAACGCAGGCAAAATCGTGTTTATTGAAGTAGTTTTAGTAACTTTACTTTTATCTAAAAATTGAATATTAGAAAAATATATATTTTTGGAGCTGTAAGAATATTTAAACTGACGTGAATTATCTTCTAATCACTTTTAATTATACCCCCAAATACCTTGAGCACAGCGCCCTCTACGTTCAATAATACAGCCTATTGAGATCCTATATTTCTATAGAGGCGAGAATACAGGATGTTAAAATTTGGATTTTAATCCTAAATGTGACTTTGGAATTGTGCGAAAAGTGAATTTTATAGCACTTGGATGTAATTTTAGAAATCTTTTGTTGAAATCACTGAATAAATCTGAAAGTTGATTTTTCAATTCCTACACATCTGTCATCTAGTAATTGGTCAAGGAGATTATAGATTACAGTTTGGGATCGATTCTCTGAACAATTCATTAGATGCTATGGTTGACTCGAGTGTCATGGACATTATATTTCATTTGCGCCCGAAAGTTGCTCTTGTTTTGAAGCCCTAATAAGCTAAATATTCCAAAAAACTCCCAATAATTTTAAGACACAAGCACATATAATCCTTAAGAAAATTGTAAATTTGTATTGTATATTTTTACTTTTTGGGTTGATGACTTTTGAGTGACAGATAACCCCCCCCCCCTACCCCTAAGCCAACTTGTGTAATATTAATACAACAACTACTTTGACAAACGTATGATTGACTTAGCAAAACAAAAAAGCTTGTAATAAAGTAAAGTCAATTAGCTCAGTTCCATCGAGTTGTCGGGAAGAACGCAATACAAAGCAATCTGTACAGTGTATTACTTACTTGAACCTAGTGACAGTCGTGTCTACGTAGACATATTCAACTCCAAGCCCACTATCGAGAGCTGTGTCCATCTATAAAAATAAGACAATCCATCAATACTCTGCTTAATTTTTCACGTGTTTTCCACATTACAATTAATATGCGAGGCATTTTTTTTTATAGATTTATTGATATTTCTAATCTTTGATTTGTCTCTGTAATGTAGTGAGCTTGTCACTAGCACACGGATAGTACTAATTTAGTTGTTGCTTCGATGCTTGCTTGGTTTATTGTGCTCAATACATCTCTGTACATCACATGAGGTTCTATGCTTATCAAAGGGCTACATTGTTCTAGGGTGCAAGTTGGGGTTCATGCATTCCAATGTGGATGAGGTAATGTCTAGGTTTGGGTGTGTGGTTTCATATATCACTAGGTGCCTATAATATACACAGCTTTCATGCAAGGATACTACAGTCTCCTAAAAGCAAGTCCGTCGCAAGTCCATCGCAAGTCCGTCGCAAGTCCGTCGCAAGTCCGTCGCAAGTCCGTCGCAAGTCCGTCGCAAGTCCGTCGCAAGTCCGTCGCAAGTCCGTCGCAAGTCCGTCGCAAGTCCGTCGCAAGTCCGTCGCAAGTCCGTCGCAAGTCCGTCGCAAGTCCGTCGCAAGTCCGTCGCAAGTCCGTCGCAAGTCCGTCGCAAGTCCGTCGCAAGTGGTCTGCGCTCTCCGAGTGCCCTTTTTCTAGTTGTATATGAAATATATAGTGTACTCACGCCATCTATGAAATTCTGGCTCAGTTCCAGGTACTCCGTCGAGGTTTGGTTCTCAAGCTCAGTCGTAAATGGAACCAGAAGTATCATGGCGCCTGATAGGGTCACTACATGTAGAAGGAGAATCAACAACTACTTATTTGATAGAACATTAAATGCGAGTTCCCTACTTCCAAAAATGTAAGTCACCGTGTCCGTCTGCCTAAAAAAGAAATCTGTTTTGGACCCTAGAACTCAATGAGATGTCTCAGGTATAATATGAAAATATATTAATAGCCCTTACAGGAAATATAATATATAAATAAAAAATAAACATTATTTGCTTTTGTTGTAATTTTCAGAAATGGATGGATTTTTGTTGGGAGGTGGGGTTGGTATTGTATAAGAAATATTATTACACTGACATTGTACACTGACATTGTTACATTTGTTTGTGTTCGTAGATGCTTGAAAAACCCAGGAAAACAATCATGTTCTTCTAGAATCGTTACCTGACCTTACTTGAGATGAAACAGAACAATTTATAAACGTCCGGAAATTGTACGGTCAGGAAAGTGTGAAGCTGGCTTGTACCTGTTCGTATCGATGGCTAACAAAATGCGGACTCACTAAATATGATAAATTGGAGATGGTATCTCAAAGAAGACATTTTTTTCCAATGCTGGTAAGCCGACCAGCATTGATCTAAAGATTGATCTAAAAATACCACTTTAATACTTGAAAATGACGGCGCACCGGGTGCCATCATTTCACAGGATGCTTTAGACTGTCATTCACCAACAGTCCAGTAAGGTTTTTCATAATAATTTGATAGTTTTGATTTGTTATGTTTTCAAATGTTGTATATTTCCTTTTGGGTCATGAAAAACAAATTTCATAAAACTACAACTTTTATTTTAAAAAATACTATAATAAAGACAAGCTTACGTGTCACACAACCAGCCTCGTCACTTCCGTCAACACACTCTGTTCTTCCATCGCACTGTTTGCTTTCGGGAATACAAACCGAATGGCCACAGTCAAACTGATCGCTCTCACAGTCAAAAGTTACTGCGAAAAGGGGAAGAAACAAACCAAAATCTACTGCATCTGGAAATGTGGATCAGTATTAAAGTACTGCATTGTGTGACAGCTAGTTTGCATCCTTGATCCTTTTCAAGTCACCGGGATTTACCGGGATCCCGGTTGTATTTACCGGGATCCCGGTTGTATTTACCGGGATCCCGGTTGTATTTACCGGGATCCCGGTTGTATTTACCGGGATCCCG
Organism: Crossaster papposus; assembly: GCA_037893245.1. Classification (NCBI taxonomy): domain Eukaryota; kingdom Metazoa; phylum Echinodermata; class Asteroidea; order Velatida; family Solasteridae; genus Crossaster; species Crossaster papposus. The sequence goes on along the minus strand of JBAIAA010000354.1, from coordinate 2,707,933 downwards.
GTTGTATTTACCGGGATCCCGGTTGTATTTACCGGGATCCCGGTTGTATTTACCGGGATCCCGGTTGTATTTACCGGGATCCCGGTTGTATTTACCGGGATCCCGGTTGTATTTACCGGAATCACGGTTGTATTTACCGGGAGCCCGGTTAGATTCAATTACAAAAAAATCACGGTTCATGGTTTGGTTTAACCAGGATTCCGGATAATATGTAGTTTTTTTCTGGCAGGATCCTGACAGGATTCCCGCCAGGAATCCCGGAGGTTTTTTGTATTGTGACTTTTTTCTGGCTTTTTCTGGAATCGTGCGTCAACTCGTAATTTGTTTGTCTCCGGCAAAAAAACCAATTCATTGATTTCAAACACTTCAAACACAACCAATTCATTGTTTTTTTCTTTATTTTCTTATTTATTTATTTAATTAATGATATATTGTTTTACCTTGGCCAGAAACATCAAAGAGGATCAGATCAAAACCAAGGTCATTAAATGACCCGTCACTTGTGAACAACATCCACATCTCGTTCCCATTGGACAGCAGCGTCGGTGGCAACTCGTTTCCGTGCCAACGGAAAAAAAGCGTGTCCTTGGCTGTCGGGTCTTGGCCGTCGCCTACTTCCAAGAAATCGAAGCCCTCTTCCGTTTGGAAACCATAACAATCTAATAGGAACTTGCGGCCAGATGCCGTGGCGAAGAGGTAGGTGAGGCGCGCCATATTCGGGTACCCATCTGTGGGGTAGCCCGGTGATATGATCTGTTCGTACCCATCCAGAAGGAATTCTTGAACAAATTCTAAATTGTTGGCATAAAATACACAAATACAAAAATAAAAAGTTTTTCTATTCAAGTTTAAGAAACAAAAACATTCACCCTCAAAACAGGGGCCGATTTTATAGAGCTGCCAAGCACACAAATTTGCTTAAGCACAAAAAAGTCTTGCTCATTAAAAACAGGTTACCAGTCAAAATTCTTCGTGTTTTTCAGGTTAAGCAAAAAACAGCTGATTATCAATCAAAAACAAAAAAGATCACGTGAAAATTTGGTCCGTAACTTTGATTTTGCTAAGGACAAATTTTCATGCTAAGCAGATTTGTGTGCTTGGCAGCTCTAGAAAAATTGGCCCTAGGTTCATACTCGGCAGGAAACCGAATGCAAATTCGCAAAAAGTTTGAATTTGAAATCTATGGAGAAATCTATGGAGAGTCAAAGAATGTAGTATCCTGACGCTACTTCAGATGTTGTGTACAAAGTCTATTGAGAGTGAAAGAATGTTTTCTGTTGATTATTACCTTGGCACGATTCATCCTTATTGAGAATGCAATCCTGGATACCATCGCAGCGCCACCGATGCGGAATGCAGTTTATGCCATCCAAACAGTGAAAGGAGGACACGTCTGAACAGAAACTGGCTAGACCTGGTGAATGCAAATAATTAGACAAATATAACATGGTTTGAGAGTGGGTAGTCCATGTGACCTGTCACCACAAAATAAGAGTAAAGTCAGAAATATTGAAAATTAAGATATTGATATTTTCAAATTCTTCAGAAAGAGAGCTTTCCAATGATACATAACACTTGGGGGTTTTGCGATAAATACTTTTTACAGCGCTTTAGAAAGTCATGGGTTTCACAAAACGTGTTTGTGGGAAAACTTACTTTAAACATCTTTAACAAAACACGCAAAAGATTACAAAACAGGACAAGTAAGGTTCGGTTGAGCATAGCAACGGCTATGTTCTAATCATTATTTCTTCTTGAAATTTTTCACAGATACAAGCTATTGTGTAAACAACAAAATATCAAAATTTCAAAAACGTGGGATATTTACGAGGACCTGATTTGCATATTTAATTACCGTGTTAATTAGACCACTAATGGACTTTAATCCAAACACTAACTACGCAAAATCGCGTAATTTAAGAGGTTTTTCGATCATCAGATCTCACCCAAAAAATGAAAATATGTAGAGGAGGACTTAGGCTTTCCAAATTACGCAAAATCTTAAAATTGACCCCCTTCATATTTTGACTTTGGATGGCCATATCTCTGAATCACATTGTGCGACTTTACTCTCATTTTGTGGCGACAGGTCACAAATTAGCTCCCAGAGGTATTGGAAGTTTTGTCTCAGAATTTTTTTTCAACTTCCAATACCGGGGGAAGCTAATATCGACTACCTACCCGAAATAAACCATGTTATGTCTGTTTTACTATACCTCATACATATTCAGTTTCATTACAAAATTATTTTCAGAAGCTCAGGAAAACGCTTGTTTTACAATAAACCTCATACACTCATTTACATATGCTGTAATTTTGTCATGTGTAGCTTGGGCGATGTTCGCGTGTGCGTACTACACCTGTGTGCTAGTTACACGATTGCATCGTACAGCACATGCGTAGTAGACTGGTGCATGGATAACCAGTGCGTTAGTCTACTACGCATGCATATTTACCCAATGCGTGAACACTCGTCGTCTGCACGCTTGGCAAACAGTTCAAATAAAGTGTACCCTTGAGCAAGATACTTTGTCATACATTGCTTCTCCCCACGCAAATGGGTACCTGTGATGGCGGAGATGGTTGTTATTAGCTGCTTTGCGCTGAAAATGGCTGCATCGAGCTGTATACTCCCAAGGGAGCCGAGATGGTATTTGGAAGGTATTTTTTTGTTGGCCCAATGGGCAGGGATAATAATGACAGTGCTTTGAGTACCAGCCTTGGTAGATACGTGCGCTATATAAGAAATGCCTATTATTATTATTATTATTATTATTGAAACCCTATACTGATTTACTGATACATCTACCATCTACCCACCAGTGTTTTTTATGGCTTGGACCTCAGCCTTAAACCCCTGCTGCCGAGTGTCAAAATCAGATTGGAACCTCAGCCACACCACAGAGCTAGCAATCACCACAGGCAAGGGCAGGATGCTACCGTGAACCTGTGTGTGGATGCTGGTCCTGTCCTCGATATCCCTGCCCTCTCCGACGGACAGTGTGTCGCAGCAGGTCTCTATCTCCAGCGAGAGAAACTTGATGACCACGTGGCTGTCTTGTGGGGCAGTGAAGATCCAGACACAGTCCGCATAGTTGGGGTAGAGGCTAGGGTAGTTGGGCGAGGAGATGGTCAAGTAGTCGAAGACGGCTGGCAGTGAAATGCCTCGATGTCCACAGGAATAGTCCTCTCCTGGGGAAACGTAAAACATTGGGCTGAAAAAACATGATTGAGAGTGGCGGATGCAAAACGCAAAATATGGTAAAAGGACCAATTGCGGACTCTAGAAAAACAAAATAAGGCATATTCAATAGAACGTGTAAGGCCATATCCGAAACGATCTTCCAGAGCATTTCCCCACATAGTTGTAATGAGCGCACACCTAGAAAATTGCGCTAAACAAGAGTTTCGGATGCGGCCCTATTCTTGCCAGTCCGTGTTCACATTTTATGTGAAGTCTTGGTACCAAACATTGACCCGTCTAGTCACAGATTATCTTATACCCAGCATGATATGTGGCAGAGGGGTACCCCCCTCTTATCCCTATACTTTATATGCACTCAACACTAACCTAACCCATCCCCCCTTGAAACCTAAAGAGAATTCCTGAGATTCCGGGAACACAATGGTAGACACAAAAGAGGGGGGGGGGGGGGGGTTTCTCTGCCACATATCGTGCTTCATATGGATTATCTTGTTTTAATTAATCCAATTGATATCTGTGTAAGCTTGAGTAAACACTAAAATTCATATGTTCTGTTGAGTTTTAGACTATACTTACCACTCTCGCATAATCCTGATGCACTTGTTAAGCCCATAGGGTACAATCCACACTCAAGGGATAACCCCAATTGATCCAACAGGCCATCACAGTCACTCTTAACCTCTTCGCATGTCTGTCGGCACAGAGTTAGCCCGGTGCCGTCGCTCTTGCACTCGGGCAGGAGAACCGTGCACAGAACGGTACTGACCAGGTCGTGGCAAGTCAGAAGACCAGACGACTCGGCCGAGCTCATGACGTCAGTCGCTGCGGACTGGGTGGTCGGGTAGGTGGAAGAGTAGGACAGGAGAGAAGTGCATTGTAGGACTTCAATCGAGTCGCACTGATAGTTGGGGGCTATAGGATCGAGTCAAAAAGGAGGAAACGCCAGTGTTACAAATTTTCCTTTTTCAGCAAGAAATAGGTACTTTTCACAGAATTGCAAAATAACAGGCAATTGCCTAAAATCGGAACAAAAAGCATGAAACATTTCAAAGCAATTTTGAATGTAAATCAAATTGATAAAATGCGGCACATTTTTTAAAAATTAACTGCAAAAATGTGACCCACCAGGCCAAAACAAGGCGGAAGTCGGCAAATGCCATTTCGAGATATGGCATTGTACACAAAAAAAGGTGTTGCCGGTCGATTGTTTGTTTTTTCTTCATAAATCGTTAGTTAAAACTCTAATTTATAGGCTGTTCATGTTTAAACCTTTTCAAAAATCCCCGAAAGTGATAATATCGGCCTTCTCCTGATTTTTGTTGTCGTTGCTATTACTCAAATTGAGCAAACTTGTTGCCGCGAATGGCAACAAAATGTCACTTTTTGAAGCGTCGTTACTTTTCATTCCATAGCGGTACTGGTGCATGTGATGTATCATTTTAAAGCTTAAAACGCTAGCAATCCAATAGTATAAAAATCTCTCATATGAAAAATTTCGACTTTAGTCTGGTTTTGGGGTGGTGGGTCACAAATGTGCCCCAACATGAGCGGTAATTAGTACAGCTTCCTCAATTGGCAAATATCGCCCAACCCAAAACGGCCAAAATCTCCCAAGTTAAAAAAATAATTCAAAGTGATTCAGATACATAATCTAGATCCAGATCAATCTGAAAATGTAATGGAATCATCCTTGACCCACAAATTATCTACCCACCAAATTTGGTTACAATCCCCCTAGTAGTTTTTTTGTAATCCTGCTAACAAACAGACAGACATTCTTCCTTGACGGATCAAGAAGGTAATAAGGCTATTTTGTAGTCGACAGAAGAAAACCATGTAATTTTGCAGGCCTTCATTTTAAAGGAGCGCGATCGCGCTCGCGCTCCTCCGCGCTCCTTAAAATTTTTAAGGAGAGCAAAAAAAAGCACTCCTTACAATTTTAACAAGAGCAAAAAAAATAATCAATTCCAATCAGCAACCGAGCCATAAACCACCGGACCGTAACAATTAAAACACCAAGCAGTAAACAAACACAGTTGAAACCCAACATACTGCTCTCTTTACAAGAGAAATAATACGGACCCAAAATAAATAATATGGCTAAGTTCCAAATACCTGGAATTCACGTTCATTGATTGTACCACACCAAATCCACACACCTTGCAAGTTAAAACCGATTCCTCACCATGGAATCACCTACCTGCAACTGACGAGTGTCATAACAGTAAAGACACGAAAGCATTGCTATTGCTAACACAACAGAATTTGCGATTACAATTCTCTCCTCTCACCCCCAAATAAAATCACATCAGATTTATCTTATACCAACAACGGTCATCTAGTCTTTCGTGTTCGCCCATTCCATTTATTTCGGACATAACGGGCCTAGACTAATAAGCCATACAAGTCACAGAGAGAGAAATGTCACTGGATGGGAAAGCGCCATCATTCTCTTAACCAAAAGTTGAACTACTGGTGAATGTTGTGTTCCTTTTCTTGAGTATGTGTTTATAAAGGCATAGACACCTTTGGTTGTCATTTTGAGTAACTATACAGATAGTGTCCAGGCCTTTAAACTTGCGTTTTGTTAGCGAGAGCAAATCACTCTCCTTAATTCATTGTTTTGATTTAAGGAGAGCGATTTTAAAATCACTCTCCTTAATTCACCTTTTGATTTAAGGAGAGCGATGCACAGCTCTCCTCAGATTTATTAAAATGAAGGCCTGATTTTGTATATATTTTTTGTTATGCAAATTGCCCATCACAAGGCCAAAGGCCACAGGCCACTCGAGGTGTACGGCTACTAGAGGAAAGTGTGGAAGATCCAGCCCTTCATACTGAAACAAGACATTCTGATCTCTTTACAGCACAAATAGGGTTGGGATGGGTAACTAGTCCACAGCAAGGCATTATTATTGCCTCTATCCATATTATGTGTAGAAGTGTCCTTGCCCAGGCGGGCTTGAACCCTCAACCTGCAGAACTACCCGCAGACCACGAATTCAATGCTCCTGACAACTAGGCCACGGCACTCCCACAAATCTGGAACAGTTATTTGTCTTACTAAATGAAAGCTATATAATTTCATTTTGATATGTATGCCATGTAGTATGTATAATAATATGATTTTGACATAAATTTGGCAAAAAATACTTTTTGTTCTTACCGCCGTTGACAATTGAACTTGCCAGGTCAAAGTAACTGGACGCTTTAGCGAAGGAGGCTTTGCGGCAATCCTCTGAAACTGAGTCCATCAAACCAACGAGCGTCCAAGCTCCCGTTGTGTTATTTTGACACATCAAACCACCGCCCAAATCTCCCTGTATGGTAAGAACAAATATAGATCTTTAGTGTTTGTGATATTTAAATTGTATTGGTCAAGAATGGTCTTGTAAAACTTGCCAATACGTACATCCAAAAACTTTTACAGGAATTCATCACTGCACCACACAAAGTTGCCATCCAGTAGCATAGTGAGGAATTCCTTTTTGTGGAGAGGGGTTTTCCGTTTACAAAAACATTTTCTCAGAAATTTCAATATGCCGGACGGATGTGTCGATGGTTTTCACTTTGTCTGCATACAGCATTTCACTCACAAGCGGGCTATGTGCAAATGGCAAATTCAGCATGGTGATCATATCACGGCTAACAATCTGAAGCTTTTTTTTTAGGGGGAGGGGGGAAACAGGTGTAAACCAGTTCGCGTCAAAGTTTTTCAAAAATTCAAAACGGTTGACTAATAAATAGAAGAACTCGCTTTGCTCTCAAATTCAGATGAAATATGAACCGGGCTATAAATGGCATTAAGCTATCAAAATTTTAGCATGCCCCTAAAAAATGGTGCAAATAAAAAGAATTATAAAGTAAAAAAATTAATTTGATTTATGAAAAGTTATGAAAATTGCAGTTTGATTATGTGAGTTGTGTAAACATTTTTTTTTTTTTTTTAATCAATAAAGAAGAAATTTAAATTACCCATGTGTAAGCATTCTTTCTCTAAAAGTGGTACACATTTGAGTTTGAGTGTTAGTGGTTAATTAAACACATCTTTATATTGATAAAAGCAAATATGGTAAAACAAACAACTTTTGAAAGCTAATGTAGTTATCTTGAAGCTCGCACAAACAACAATAGCAAATGCTGGATATTTTATGAGCAAACTGACGCGTTCCACTTGCACCCCTTTGTTTAGGGTATGTACTTTGTTGTTGTCTATAGATTTACTTACAATGCAACCATCAGCGTTGGCAAACTCTGCACAGATGAATTTATCGGTCAGGTCTACGGGAAGCCCAGACTCGGGGCATGGACCAGCAATGATAGAGGCTGACGCTGTATATAGGCTTTCTTGTCCAATGGCTGTAAAACACAAACAATTTGCCAATAGTAAACTGATGTGACAGAACAGGGTGTTTTTTTTGCTCTTCACATGATTTCCAAAATTCCTTTAAATATGTTTGAGTAAAACAAATTTAAAAAAGAGAAGCTCCGGTATAATTGATTTCTAGGCATATAAAGTAAATTGCATTAAAAAATAAGGGGACACAATTGCTGGACTTGTGACGCGTACCTTGGACTTCGGACTCAAGTCCCATTTTCCTTGACTTTGACTCGAGTTCTGGTGACAAAATTCTTGGACTCAAAATCAGAACTGCGGACTTGGACCATAGAGCAAGGAACAGGTGCTTGGACTAAGCCTGGACCTGTGTGACTCGGGACTCCACCAAAATTTACCACAAATCACAGATTTGTATAATTGTTTTGAAAAATGAATCCTTTCCTGAGTAATCGACACAGTCAGCGTGGTGCAAACGAAACTGTACATATATACACAACATACATTCGCATTTTTGTATCACTGTGGAGACATGGCTTTGTTCTCGTGTACAAAATGGTTAGAAAGTCGAGCACGTTTTTCAAAATGCTCCCATTTTAACCATAATTTTTTTCCTGGGTTGAAATTTCAACCCAATATACCCTATATTATACCCTAACCCAAACCCTAACCCAAACCCTAACCCTAACCCACATCCTAATCCTAGTTTTTGAGTAATTTAAGTAAAATCCAAAAATCTAATTCGTAAAATTCTCAGTGGAGACCTATTCATCTATAGAAATTTACCCTCCGGAGACGTTTTGTCTCCATTGTACACATTGTGTTCATGTCTCCAGAGAGTACCGTATTTCGCACCACATTCGGCTAAAAGTGTATTTTCTATACACAACATGAATTTTCCGAGTTTAAGGGTATTTTATTTTTCACAGCATAGCTTTAATAACTGACCTGACGAGACTCGAAAAATCACAAACTCAAACCAACCCAATTGAAATGATGGAAAAACCGACTTGAACCCACCCAAAACCATTCAGGCCGGTTTTGCACAACAATAGTGTGAAATACGTTTACCATAAGCACAGAATTTTCTGCTATGAGTAAGCAGGGACTTTTCGCTCTTGTATTAACCAGTTCGCGCCGGGTGACGTATATAAACGCAAAGTTTTTCACAGATTCAAAACGGATGACGCATAAACACGCCACAAGCAAGGCCGGAAATGTCTGTCAGCAGCGAGCAAGGCCGGAAATGCGTGGGTGTGCTTCCCGGTACCATCGGCTTGAACCCGCCTCGGATCGAGTTTCGTTAAAAATAATCCCGCGCCTCGGCTGAGTGATGCTAAAATAATCCCTTGGTGAACTGGTTAAAGCAGAGCCAAGAAATTGGGCCCAAGTTTAACGTCATCACAAGGCATGCTTCTTACCGGAGACACTAGTGCCCCATCCAGCTATATAGCAACTGCTGTAAGTGGAAGCAGAACTGCTCAGTGTTTCAAAACACAGCGGCTTGACGGCATCGCTGTATTCCACGGGTTGCGTCATTTTAATAAACGCAATGTCGTTGTCGTAGGTTGCAGGGTTGTAACCGGAGTGGGGATAGACTCTTTCAATTTCTCGTTCCACGTGGACATTGGATTGACTGTAGGTACTTGTAACGTCACCAAAGACAAGCGACTCGAATGTTCCGCCATTACTGAAAGTTGAAAGGACACAAAATCAGTTGAGTTTGGCCACTACATACATTTTGCACCGCATACATGATGTATACACCTGCAGACTGACTCTTCAAAAGGTGCGTACCCCATTGGGACAAATATTCGTGTTTCCAAAATATGACCAAAACAGAAAAAAAATGTATGTGTATGTGGTGGCTGGATACAGATTTTTTTCCCATTGTGAATCTGTAAATGTTCATAATGTATTAAATGACAATTGTGACCCACCATGGCAAAGCCAGTCACATGTCCAAAATTTGATAATTGAAGTTTTTAGTATGAGGCAAATCTGCACAAAATTCCTTTCAATATGATGCATATTTCATTGAATTCGGAAAAAAATTGACCGAGTTAGAGCAAATTGTAGATGCTAAATCGCAAATACGCAGTTTTGAGAAAATCGCGATTAAAGTTTGTTGTTCATTTTCAGAGGTTTTCCACTTAAAACTGCATAGCAACCATGGTCTAATTAGAAGGAAGGTAGGGTTTCCATGTACCATGTGGATATTTTCTAACCTACTTTTTTGTGATCCTCAATGTGTCTAGTCAATGAATTTTTATGTTCCCAATATTAAATAATGTCCCATGGGGTTCCTTTGGCGGCCATTTTGACGGCCATATTGATAAAATATGAAAATCGACCAGATAGAGGTTTCTAACACATTTTTGCATTGTACTGTGTAATTAGGTCATGCGACTGGTTTTGCCGTGGCGGGTCACAATTTGTTTTTCAGAACAAAGAACAAAACACAAATTAAACAAATATTTCTACTTGTCATCAATTAACACATCATTCAATGATTACGGTAATATCTTTGAATGCGATAGTTAGGGACAATTTAGTTACACTTGAACAGTGTTAAAGGTAGGATACACCATTGGTAAACGCTTGCATTATCAGGAATGGGTGGATTTAGGGGGTTGTATTTTACAGTAAATATCGTTTATCTGACCTGTCCGAAGTTTTACAATCAAGAAAAAGCAAGAAAAACAGCAATTTATTTCCAACCGGCATCAGGCAGTTGTTCTCGTTGTTTTTTCGTGATCACCGTCTGGCAATTTCAAATTCTTTACAGGATGTCTAGTGCAATCATTTTGCTGGATGCCGAAAATCATTATTTACTTTTAAATAAGTAAGATATTTTTTAATAATTCGGTAGTAAAAAAAAAAAAAAAAAAAAACCTTTAGGACTATAAACAGATTACAAAGTTTTATATATAAAGTTGAAAAAATCACAAAGGTTATGTAATTCAAACTAGCTCCATGGTTGAGACGTTAAGACATCTGCACTCGTAAGCAGATGGTGAGAATATTCTTGCAAACTCACAATGTAAGAAATGTACCGAAACCAAATATGTGACCTGCTCCCACAAAACCAGACATAAGTGGTTTTTTTTGAAAAGTGAGATATTGTTATTTTCATTTAGTATACATCTTTAGCTTTCATTTGGTACCAAAAACCACCTTTATACTATACATACTTCAAATTTTATGAGGATTTTAATTTGATGTATTTGGAAGATAAATTACCACTTTTAGGACACAGTTTGCCTCAATAAATGCATGATTTTTGTACTTTCTCATTAATAAAGTTGATTTTGTTTAACTAAGGGTTAAATTAAAGTATACGTATTAAAGAATAACAAAATTACGAAAAACTTAAATCTATGTCCGCCAGATTTTTCACCCCATTTCAACTTCGACGAGCTGTATCTCGAAATAGCCTGTGCGACTTATGTCGGGTTTCGTAGGAGCGGGTCACATATGGGCAGTGCTTTGATCTTTCATTCTTACCCAAGGCAGGTAACTGAGGTCACTGCCCAGTCTCGGTTGAGTAGAGTCACACCACAGGCGTGGCCAGAGCGGTATCTGAAAGACCCCACCCATGGCCAGGTACCCCGGGGGGTGGGGGTGACACCAGGGGGTGACGGTGGCAGCTGACTGGAGAGGCCACATTCTGGTGGGATTAATACACCTGCTGAGACATAAATTATACAATATTACTTTAACCAGTTCGCATCGGGACCATTTTGACATTGACAGGGACCAGGCGCGAGATTGTTTTTTCACGAACCTCGATCCGAGATGGGTTAAGGCCAGCATCTGTGGGTAGCACACCCTGATATTTCCAGCCTCGCTCAGTTGCTGCGAGCCGAGCGCTGAGAGATATTTCTGGCCTTGCTCGTGACGTGTTATTTTAATTAAACTCAACTGCTTTACCTGTGGTGATCTCAAGTGAGGCAGTAGTCATGGTAATCTGTAAACCAGACAAAAAAACAACAAATTGAATTACATGGAAAATCAGCATCACTTACATAAAAAGACATCACAGACAGTTCAACTTTAGATACAGCAAGGTAGGATGCACAATATCGAATTTGCCAATATCAAATTTATTAGGAATTATCTTACTTAGATGAAATTAAATAAGGATTGTAGGCATCCAGCAAAATAATTGCTCTAGATGTCCTGTAATTGTTTCGAAAAATTGAATTTTATGAAAAAAACAAGAACAACATAAGAACAACTGCCTGACGCTGGTTGAAAAAACGAACGCCGTTTTTCTTGCTTTTTCTCAGCATCCATGATTGTAAAATTTTTGGACAGGTCAGTTAAACAATATTTACTATGAAAAATACAACACCCCAAATCTATCGATAGTCCGAAGGTTCGATAGTCCGAAGGTTCGATAGTCCAAAGGTTCGATAGTCCAAAGGTTCGATAGTCCGAAGGTTCGATAGTCCAAAGGTTCGATAGTCCGAAGGTTCGATAGTCCGAAGGTTCGATAGTCCGAAGGTTCGATAGTCCGAAGGTTCGATAGTCCGAAGGTTCGATAGTCCGAAGGTTCGATAGTCCGAAGGTTCAAAGGTTCGAAAGTCCGAAAGTCCGAAAGTCCGAAAGTCCGAAAGTCCGAAGGTTCGATGGTCCGAAGGTTCGATGGTCCGATGGTCCGAAGGTTCGATGGTCCGAAGGTTCGATGGTCCGAAGGTTCGATGGTCCGAAGGTTCGATGGTCCGAAGGTTCGATGGTCCGAAGGTTCGATGGTCCGAAGGTTCGATGGTCCAAAAGTCCGATGGTCCGAAAGTCCGATGGTCCGAAAGTCCGATGGTCCGAAAGTCAGATGGTCCGAAAGTCAGATGGTCCGAAAGTCTGATGGTCCGAAAGTCTGATGGTCCGAAGGTTCGATGGTCCGACAGTCCGATAGACAATCGCATCAAATGTTCGGATTAACGAACCTTATTTCGTTTTCGGACTAATGAACCCCGGCTTACGGGAAATTTGTTTGTTCGGACTATCGAACATTCGGATCAATAAACCTTCGCACTATCGAACATTCGGACTATTGAGTGGACCCAATTTATATACATGTAGGTCTACAAATTTACCTGGGTTTCAGTTGTGGAGGCTGGGGCTTCAGGAGTAGATGTTACTTGCTCGATAGGTGTTGTCCGAGGAACGTCTTCCTCTGTTGTCATGACAACCTCTGTGGTGGTTACGCTGGGATTGGGAAGGGCTGCAGTGGTAGAGGCATCAACTGCAGATCCTGTTGTAGCAACAGGTTCCGGCATTTGGGTGGGCGGAGCTACGGTGGCAGGGCTGGAGGGGGGCTGGGGCAGAGCTGTTGATTGGACACCTGGACCTGAGGTCGGGGATGTTTCTATGGTGACTGAAAATTAATAAAATGGAATCCAACGAGATGCGTATTATTTTAGTGTATTTAGTGTATAGTGTTTTTTATCGTGAACCACCCCATCTCCGGGAGAAACGCCACTTTCTTGGAATGCTGATACACGGCATCCGGCGCAAACTTGTTAAAATGTCTCTCTATCTCAGTGGTCATTTCTGGTTCAGTAAACATATTAATATTCCCTAGTCAGTCACAATTTCATTATATTTTGCATACTGTATTTTTCACAAAGAAATATACTAATACATGTATTTCTTTTACCCTATAACCCCCTAGGCCTTACTTTGGGCTAAAGAACTGCGTACTACAGAATACTACTTAGTATTTTGTAGCATTGGGTCTCTCCATGACTGATGATTGGGTGTGTACCGACAGAGTACAGATACTGCCAACTACAAAATACTAATAGTGGCAATACAGGCCAGTAATACTTACCTGGCAAAAAATGCAGTAGTCCAGCCTTGACCCATTGTTTCAAGTGACAATTTTTGCTGTAGAGTTTAGAACACCTTACACAGCATACATGGGCCATGCACACTCAGCAAGCAGAGGGATCGACCCAATGCTAAAAAGTACTACGAGTGCAATAAGGGGTGAAGTACCAAATACTAACAATTACTACAGGCATTGCACACAAGTCAGTGAGAGTACTGAATACTACTTTTTACTACTAGTAGTAAAAAGTAGCATTAGGTAGGGTTAGGGTTAAAATGTGGATTCCCATTCTAGACAAGCTTTGCTTTTTATGGGATCCCTCCATATATTAACTATCTGTATTTTATGAACGTGTCAATTATATGGTATGGAAAATAAAGTGAACTGAACTGAAAAAAAACTCTCCCAATCGTACAGTTGAGGGATTACTTGCGCACCGAGCATAAAATATGTGACCTGTCACCACAAGTCGCACAATGTGATTCAGAGATATGGCCATCCAAAGTCAAAATATGAAGGGGTGGTCAATTTTAAGATTTTGCAAAATTTGGAAAGCCCAAGTCTAGCTCCTCTACATATTCCCATTTTTTGGGTGAGATCAGATGATCGAAAACCTCTTAAATTACCCGATTTTGCGTAGTTAGTGTTTGGATTAAAGTCCATTAGTGGTCTAATTAAAACGGTAATTAAATATGCAAATCAGGTCCTCGTAAGTATCCCACATTTTTGAAATTTTGATATTTTGTTGTTTATACAATAGTTTGTATGTGTGGAAAATTTTAAAAAGAAATAATGATTAGAACATAGCCGTTGCTCTGCTCAACCGAATCCTTGTCCTGTTTTGTAATCTTTTGCGTGTTTTTGTTGAAGATGTTTAAAGAAAGTTTTCTCACAAACACATTTTGTGAAACCTATGACTTTTTAAAGCGCTGTAAAAAGTATTTATCGCAAATGTTATGTACCATTGGAAAGCTCTCTTTCTCAAGAATTCGAAAATACCAATATCTTCATTTTCAATATTTCCGACTTTACTCTCATTTTGTGATGACGGGTCACACATATGGCTGAAATGACTTGGCAATTATTAACAGCAGCATACCTTGAGTGAATTCCACCGTACTTGCGTCGATGTCAAGACCTTGGCAGCAGGCTCCGTTGTTGATCGCTGTGGTGATGGTCACTTTAACTGTCATTCCGATCTGCGATTCGAAGGGCATATTGCTGTTCGGATCTGCCGTAGGCGTCCGAGACACAATGACTTGATTGAATAAGATTGTGACATTGACAGCAATACTCCCGGGGCTGAAGCCGTTGACAATGGCCTTCATGTAACTGTCTCGTAGGTCACTTGTTAAGAACAGATTATCCATCTATTTGCAGAAAATAAGACCAGTTGTAGAGCCACATCAGAACACAAGAAAATATATTCTTAACATGTCAGATCTCTGGCTTTTTTGTAAGCGAACTATTGTAACTTGTCTTACATCCACCTTGATAATATTAACTGGGACCAGCTCCAAAGTTAAAGTTGCGCTGTGTAATATCAATCATGTGAAAGCCCGCTCAACGTTGAGAGGGTATAAACATTTCATTAAAAAGGGGCTATGGAGCTCTATTATATACCAAATGAAAGCTTATTTTGCAAGATTTCCAACCATGTATATTTCAATTTCAACATAATACTCTTTTTTTGGAATTGGTCACAATTTTGATAACGGAGCAAAACAAGTTCTTAAGGTTTTTGTTTTAATAAATCACATTTTGCACAGGAGAAACACGAAAATCGATCGTGTGGCAACAATTATTTAGCAAATTTTTGCTTTGTTAACTGATGTTAATTTCCCCTTTTTTTATGAGAAACTGAACTTGGTAACATGTGTGTGTAGTTCTACTAATTAATGTTAATATTTTAAAATCTAAACCGAAATAACAAATCTTAGCTTATACATGTATATGCAAGAAACCATTTAAGAAACGAAACATTTTAAACCACATCAATTTTAATGATTTAAATAATCCCCATAATGCTGAAGATCTTATTAAAATAAACCAGACAAGTCAAGTTAAAAAATTAGAACTCACCGAAGCACTTATACTTGCTACCAGCTCCATGTACTGCTGGGACTGTGGATCATTGTACTCTGGCAAAAATGGCTTAATCAACTTCATGGCGACATTAACCATCACTGAAAAATAAAATATTGAAGACAAAGGTTATTTTTAGGGGGTAAAATAGGAGTGAACAAAGTTTTCTCGTGGTTGGATTCAAGACACTGTGCAATTTGCTATTGGAGCCGAGAATTTCTTAGTTAAAAGGTAGTATACACTATTTGCAGATTTATTATATCAAACTTTTTTACTACCGAATTATTAAGAAATATCTTACTTATTTGAAAGTAAATAATGATTGTAGGCTTCCAGCAAATGATTGGACTACTAGATATCCTAAAATTGTTCAAAAAAATTGAATTAAAAGAAATTAATAAAAAATTGCCAGACATCGATCTTTAAAAAAAAAAAAAAACAACATAAGAACTAGGCCTACTGTCTGATCCCGGTTAAAAACGAAAGCCGTTTTTTTTTGCTTTTTTTTAAAAACAGGTCAGTTAAACGATATTTCCTATAAAATACAACCCCCAAATCCACCCATTCATGATAACTCAAGCAATTACCAATGGTGTATCTTACCTTTAAAACAGAGAGGAAATTACATTATCATCCCATTTCTATTTAAGTATCATAAACAATATTTTGAAAAAACTTTGTTCTCATCAATCTACAAAATATTGCACTTTTCAATCTCATGATTTTTTTTTTAAATTTTGTAATGCAAACCTACCTGCTGGAGGAGCTTGCGTTGTCAATCCTGAAAGATCAAGAAATTTAATTAGGAATAAATCAGACTTTTGGCAAACCAATGTTAAAAGGTAGGAGAAAAGTAGCCCAGGTTGGGAGAAAAGTAGGATCAACATTTTCAAGCGCAACGAAAACTGTTGCGCTTCTAAGTTACACCATGGAGGAATAAACTAGTTTATTCCTCCATGGTTACACCATGCGTTCATTCTAAAATGTGCGGGCGTTTAGCAACGCGCATTCATTTTGCCCCGTGAACAAGATGCCTATGAAAATTAGTATTACAAACAAAATTCCCGATAAACCTGAAGCAGAAGAAAATGTTTAACTTATTAGAACAATTTATAGATAAAGAGCAATTTTATAGCCACCGGCCCCCGGCCCGAGCCGACCCCGGCCCACCTGCCGGCCCAACCGCAGAACCCGACCGCAACTGCTTATAATTATTATGGGCATGCTTTCCTTTTTTATGGGCAATATAGGCAATCGATCTGCCCATAATGGTCAACCGATCTGCCCATAATGGTCAACCGATAGAGCTATGATCAAATTAATGTACTAGCGCTCTGTGAACCGGTGCAGTACACAGAAAACGAAGCAACTAAGTTCGATCAGGGACCTACGGATACTAGATCATGGGACGAAGTCACAAAATCCTTTCAGAAAGTCATTTTCGTGATCCCCAACTTGGTAGTTGATAACACTTTCACAAATTGATCTTTAGGGCATACCTAACAACATTTGTGATGTTCATTTTTGCAAAAGTGGCACTTTGGACGTAACAAATTTGATAGGGCCAAAATCGCAGTAGACCTGCGCAGTAGACCTGCGCAGTAGACCTGCGCAGTAGACCTGCGCAGTAGACCTGCGCAGTAGACCTGCGCAGTAGACCTGCGCAGTAGACCTGCGCAGTAGACCTGCGCAGTAGACCTGCGCAGTAGACCTGCGCAGTAGACCTGCGCAGTAGACCTGCGCAGTAGACCTGCGCAGTAGACCTGCGCAGTAGACCTGCGCAGTAGACCTGCGCAGTAGACCTGCGCAGTAGACCTGCGCAGTAGACCTGCGCAGTAGACCTGCGCAGTAGACCTGCGCAGTAGACCTGCGCAGTAGACCTGCGCAGTAGACCTGCGCAGTAGACCTGCGCAGTAGACCTGCGCAGTAGACCTGCGCAGTAGACCTGCGCAGTAGACCTGCGCAGTAGACCTGCGCAGTAGACCTGCGCAGTAGACCTGCGCAGTAGACCTGCGCAGTAGACCTGCGCAGTAGACCTGCGCAGTAGACCTGCGCAGTAGACCTGCGCAGTAGACCTGCGCAGTAGACCTGCGCAGTAGACCTGCGCAGTAGACCTGCGCAGTAGACCTGCGCAGGTTAACTAGACCTGCGCAGTAGACCTGCGCAGTAGACCTGCGTGGAAAAAACAACTTAAGAAGATTGTCCTAGGGGAAAATCCACGGAATCAGGCACTAAAAACCCAATCCACATGATTAGCCCAGGCTGGATTCGGTTAAAGGCGAGGGTTCCTGTGTCATGTTCGCCGGTGGCGCTATGGTGCAACAGGCAAAGCGGATACAAAAAGTGAACCCTTAATAGTGAATACATTGCAGAAATGAATAATCCTGTCATGTCTTTTATTGAAACACGCGGCCGCCCGTTTCGGCCAGCATGTGCTGTGCTCGCCCGCCGCCGCACAGGTTCGCGGTGAAAGCCAGCTAGCCCTCCCTCTCCGGCTGGTACGTATTTACGTACTGAGAGATATTTCTGGCCTTGCTCGTGACGTGTTATTTTAATTAAACTCAACTGCTTTACCTGTGGTGATCTCAAGTGAGGCAGTAGTCATGGTAATCTGTAAACCAGACAAAAAAACAACAAATTGAATTACATGGAAAATCAGCATCACTTACATAAAAAGACATCACAGACAGTTCAACTTTAGATACAGCAAGGTAGGATGCACAATATCGAATTTGCCAATATCAAATTTATTAGGAATTATCTTACTTAGATGAAATTAAATAAGGATTGTAGGCATCCAGCAAAATAATTGCTCTAGATGTCCTGTAATTGTTTCGAAAAATTGAATTTTATGAAAAAAACAAGAACAACATAAGAACAACTGCCTGACGCTGGTTGAAAAAACGAACGCCGTTTTTCTTGCTTTTTCTCAGCATCCATGATTGTAAAATTTTTGGACAGGTCAGTTAAACAATATTTACTATGAAAAATACAACACCCCAAATCTATCGATAGTCCGAAGGTTCGATAGTCCGAAGGTTCGATAGTCCAAAGGTTCGATAGTCCAAAGGTTCGATAGTCCAAAGGTTCGATAGTCCAAAGGTTCGATAGTCCAAAGGTTCGATAGTCCGAAGGTTCGATAGTCCAAAGGTTCGATAGTCCGAAGGTTCGATAGTCCGAAGGTTCGATAGTCCGAAGGTTCGATAGTCCGAAGGTTCGATAGTCCGAAGGTTCGATAGTCCGAAGGTTCGATAGTCCGAAGGTTCAAAGGTTCGAAAGTTCGAAAGTCCGAAAGTCCGAAAGTCCGAAAGTCCGAAGGTTCGATGGTCCGAAGGTTCGATGGTCCGATGGTCCGAAGGTTCGATGGTCCGAAGGTTCGATGGTCCGAAGGTTCGATGGTCCGAAGGTTCGATGGTCCGAAGGTTCGATGGTCCGAAGGTTCGATGGTCCGAAGGTTCGATGGTCCGAAGGTTCGATGGTCCAAAAGTCCGATGGTCCGAAAGTCCGATGGTCCGAAAGTCAGATGGTCCGAAAGTCAGATGGTCCGAAAGTCTGATGGTCCGAAAGTCTGATGGTCCGAAGGTTCGATGGTCCGACAGTCCGATAGACAATCGCATCAAATGTTCGGATTAACGAACCTTATTTCGTTTTCGGACTAATGAACCCCGGCTTACGGGAAATTTGTTTGTTCGGACTATCGAACATTCGGATCAATAAACCTTCGCACTATCGAACATTCGGACTATTGAGTGGACCCAATTTATATACATGTAGGTCTACAAATTTACCTGGGTTTCAGTTGTGGAGGCTGGGGCTTCAGGAGTAGATGTTACTTGCTCGATAGGTGTTGTCCGAGGAACGTCTTCCTCTGTTGTCATGACAACCTCTGTGGTGGTTACGCTGGGATTGGGAAGGGCTGCAGTGGTAGAGGCATCAACTGCAGATCCTGTTGTAGCAACAGGTTCCGGCATTTGGGTGGGCGGAGCTACGGTGGCAGGGCTGGAGGGGGGCTGGGGCAGAGCTGTTGATTGGACACCTGGACCTGAGGTCGGGGATGTTTCTATGGTGACTGAAAATTAATAAAATGGAATCCAACGAGATGCGTATTATTTTAGTGTATTTAGTGTATAGTGTTTTTTATCGTGAACCACCCCATCTCCGGGAGAAACGCCACTTTCTTGGAATGCTGATACACGGCATCCGGCGCAAACTTGTTAAAATGTCTCTCTATCTCAGTGGTCATTTCTGGTTCAGTAAACATATTAATATTCCCTAGTCAGTCACAATTTCATTATATTTTGCATACTGTATTTTTCACAAAGAAATATACTAATACATGTATTTCTTTTACCCTATAACCCCCTAGGCCTTACTTTGGGCTAAAGAACTGCGTACTACAGAATACTACTTAGTATTTTGTAGCATTGGGTCTCTCCATGACTGATGATTGGGTGTGTACCGACAGAGTACAGATACTGCCAACTACAAAATACTAATAGTGGCAATACAGGCCAGTAATACTTACCTGGCAAAAAATGCAGTAGTCCAGCCTTGACCCATTGTTTCAAGTGACAATTTTTGCTGTAGAGTTTAGAACACCTTACACAGCATACATGGGCCATGCACACTCAGCAAGCAGAGGGATCGACCCAATGCTAAAAAGTACTACGAGTGCAATAAGGGGTGAAGTACCAAATACTAACAATTACTACAGGCATTGCACACAAGTCAGTGAGAGTACTGAATACTACTTGTTACTACTAGTAGTAAAAAGTAGCATTAGGTAGGGTTAGGGTTAAAATGTGGATTCCCATTCTAGACAAGCTTTGCTTTTTATGGGATCCCTCCATATATTAACTATCTGTATTTTATGAACGTGTCAATTATATGGTATGGAAAATAAAGTGAACTGAACTGAAAAAAAACTCTCCCAATCGTAAAGTTGAGGGATTACTTGCGCACCGAGCATAAAATATGTGACCTGTCACCACAAGTCGCACAATGTGATTCAGAGATATGGCCATCCAAAGTCAAAATATGAAGGGGTGGTCAATTTTAAGATTTTGCAAAATTTGGAAAGCCCAAGTCCTCCTCTACATATTCCCATTTTTTGGGTGAGATCAGATGATCGAAAACCTCTTAAATTACCCGATTTTGCGTAGTTAGTGTTTGGATTAAAGTCCATTAGTGGTCTAATTAAAACGGTAATTAAATATGCAAATCAGGTCCTCGTAAGTATCCCACATTTTTGAAATTTTGATATTTTGTTGTTTATACAATAGTTTGTATGTGTGGAAAATTTTAAAAAGAAATAATGATTAGAACATAGCCGTTGCTCTGCTCAACCGAATCCTTGTCCTGTTTTGTAATCTTTTGCGTGTTTTTGTTGAAGATGTTTAAAGAAAGTTTTCTCACAAACACATTTTGTGAAACCTATGACTTTTTAAAGCGCTGTAAAAAGTATTTATCGCAAATGTTATGTACCATTGGAAAGCTCTCTTTCTCAAGAATTCGAAAATACCAATATCTTCATTTTCAATATTTCCGACTTTACTCTCATTTTGTGATGACGGGTCACACATATGGCTGAAATGACTTGGCAATTATTAACAGCAGCATACCTTGAGTGAATTCCACCGTACTTGCGTCGATGTCAAGACCTTGGCAGCAGGCTCCGTTGTTGATCGCTGTGGTGATGGTCACTTTAACTGTCATTCCGATCTGCGATTCGAAGGGCATATTGCTGTTCGGATCTGCCGTAGGCGTCCGAGACACAATGACTTGATTGAATAAGATTGTGACATTGACAGCAATACTCCCGGGGCTGAAGCCGTTGACAATGGCCTTCATGTAACTGTCTCGTAGGTCACTTGTTAAGAACAGATTATCCATCTATTTGCAGAAAATAAGACCAGTTGTAGAGCCACATCAGAACACAAGAAAATATATTCTTAACATGTCAGATCTCTGGCTTTTTTGTAAGCGAACTATTGTAACTTGTCTTACATCCACCTTGATAATATTAACTGGGACCAGCTCCAAAGTTAAAGTTGCGCTGTGTAATATCAATCATGTGAAAGCCCGCTCAACGTTGAGAGGGTATAAACATTTCATTAAAAAGGGGCTATGGAGCTCTATTATATACCAAATGAAAGCTTATTTTGCAAGATTTCCAACCATGTATATTTCAATTTCAACATAATACTCTTTTTTTGGAATTGGTCACAATTTTGATAACGGAGCAAAACAAGTTCTTAAGGTTTTTGTTTTAATAAATCACATTTTGCACAGGAGAAACACGAAAATCTATCGTGTGGCAACAATTATTTAGCAAATTTTTGCTTTGTTAACTGATGTTAATTTCCCCTTTTTTTAATGAGAAACTGAACTTGGTAACATGTATGTGTAGTTCTACTAATTAATGTTAATTTTAAAATCTAAACCGAACTAACAAATCTTAGTTTTAGATACATGTATATGCAAGAAACCATCTATAAAACAAAATCAATTTGAATGATTTAAATAATCCCGATGATGAAATGCTGAAGATCTTATTAAAATATACCAGACAAGTCAAGTTAAAAAATTAGAACTCACCGAAGCACTTATACTTGCTACCAGATCCATATACTGTTGGGACTGTGGATCATTGTACTCTGGCAAAAATGGCTTAATCAACTTCATGGCGACATTAACCATCACTGAAAAAAAGAATATTGAAGACGGAGGTCATTTTTGGAGGGTAAAATAGGAGTGAACAAATTTTTTTCGTGGTTGGATTCAAGACACTGTGCAATTTGCTATTGGAGTTGAGAATTTCTCAGTTAAAGGTATATTACACCATTTGCAGATATCGAACTTGTTTACTACCGAATTATTAAAAAATATCTTACTTATTTGAAAGTAATTATTGATTGTAGGCATCCAGCAAATGATTGGACTACTAGATAACCTAAAATTGTTCCGAAAAAATTGAATTAAAAAAGAAAGAAAAATAAATCGCCAGACGGCTATCTTGAAAAAAACCAAGAACAACATAAGAACTAGGCCTACTGTCTGACCCCGGTTAAAAACGAAAGCCGTTTTGTTTTGCTTTTCTTGGCATCCACGATTTTAAAACAATTTTAGAACAGGTCAGTTAAACGATATTTAATATAAAATACAACCCACCAAATCCACCCATTCATGATTACTCAAGCAATTACCAATGGTGTATCTTACCTTTAAAACAGAGAGGAAATTACATTATCATCCCATTTCTATTTAAGTATCATTAACAATATTTTGAAAAAAATTTGTTCTCATTCAAATCTACAAAATATTGCACTTTTCAATCTCATGAATTCTGTTTTTAAATTTTGTAATGCAAACCTACCTGCTGGAGGAGCTTGCGTTGTCAATCCTGAAAAATCAAGAAATTTAATTAGGAATAAATGAGACTTTAGGCAAACCAATGTAAAAAGGTAGAAGAAAAGTAGGATCAACATTTTCAACCACAAAAAAAAAGGACAAAAGTAGGACTTTGGAGGGCAAAATCAGGATAAAGGTAGGACATTTGCGGGCATTAAGGGTTAGTTAGTTTACTCGCACGTCCACTGCATTATAATAATTAATATAAGCCTCATTTGGCATGTTTTGTACTCACTCACAACGTACAGTACAGTTGCAGTACTGCGCTTCACTGTGTGATTATTGTCGATGTCCAGAACCTGTTATGTGCATTTTAGTACAAATCACTACACAGTTTGTCTATAAATGTAAGTACAGTAGGCATGTTTGTACAACACACAGAATGGACCATATGCGCCATCTTGTTCACGGGGCAAATTTACTTACCGTGTTTATATGCATCGTCGATCGAAAACTGTTGCGCTTCTAATCTAAGTTGACCATGCGTTCATTCTAAAATGTGCGGGCGTTTAGCAACGCGCATTCATTTTGCCCCGTGAACAAGATGGCAACTGTCCCATAATATGGGCAGTTGCCTATGAAAATTAGTATTACAAACAAAATTCCCGATAATGAAGCAGAAATAAATGTTTAACTTATTAGAACAATTTATAGATGTGACAGATGGAAACGGGCTCTTCAAGTCTTGAATTCATGTTTTTATTCATTCATAATCAGTGGCATGCATGGCAGCCGTGCGCAGCCAGCGCTGTATAAAACTTTCTCCACAGAAGACTTTTTATGTGTTTTCGTGTCGGTGGCTACTTCAAGACTAAACTATTTGACCACAAGGACATGTGTGGGCCTGTGCCTCACATCATTCCTGGGCAACTATCAAGGGATTACAAGGGGCAATAAACAGAGTAACTAGAAACCCTAGTGGATAATAATGAGTTGGGGGCAGTGGGTATGGTCACAATGGTGATTACTTTAGCAGAGGATTGGAATGTGGTTGCGACCCTGTGAGGGCCAAAGATAAGATTTTCTCACAGTGGCTCTATAGCCTAGGTTATGTACATGTACAATGTGTATACAAATAAAGAAAATATCACCACTTAAATTTAAGATAAAAATTAAAAGTTGCTGGAAAACATAATTGAAATATTTCGCCGGTTACATCTCTCCACTGCTAAATTGTTGGATTCCACACCAACAATCTTATGTAAAAAAAACAAATTTGGGCTACTGTGCTTAAAAAACTTTAGAACCAATGAAGTGGTACAGCATCCATCTACATTAAAGGCTTAATTGTAATATCATTAAACAAATCAGTAAAACTGCAGAAACATCTAGACTAGCAAGTAGCATTCTAAGGTTATACAATGTACATAAAAATGTTAAAACAAAAACCAAACAAATTGACTTTCTAACAAAGGCCTAATTAACGTTAACCATGGAGTTATATATAATTGCATGTAGTGCAGTTCAGTGTTCCTGGTTGAAGTATGGACATGATGAAGTTAGTGTTCAGTGTTCAAGTGATATGGGGTCTCCACTGCTTGTCCAAGCCTTGGGTTTAAGAGTTGGGTTGACTGGGCTGATGGTGTGTTCTCATTTATAGTGATGGGTATACCGGGTCTCCACTGCTTGTATGAGTCCCTGGTCATAATAACACTAACAGACTGTTCTTCGTCTGGGCACTATATTCTGGATTGCATCAAAAGCAGGGGGTCAGCAGACATGAAGATGGATGACAGCGTACCTCTCAGCTCTCTCTCTCTCTCTCTCTTATCTGGAGTACTAGTATCAATAAAGTTCACTGCATCCCAAGTAGGGAATCTTGAAGCAGTTTAGTCAGATGCTGGGGCCCTGAACTACAATCAAGTAGACCCGAGCTACTTGGCTGCATAAGTTGAATCCCTTGATGGGCCAGTTCAACCATGCACTTCATGTAGATGGTTCCCAACACAAACACCAACTGTACCTGCCTCATCAACGTTGGCCATGATGGCTGCGACAGTGCTTTTATTAACTCTTTACTCCAGCCCTCTCTTCATCGATGTGCTGAGCCAGGTTGTCACAACAATGGGGGCAGGATGACACAAGCTGCATCATGGTGATGTCTGGGCCCTGAACTTCGTCTCAGGTAGACCCAAGCTGCATGGCTGCAATAAGTTGAATCCCTTGATGGGTTAGTTCAGCTTCAATGCACCCTCCATGTAGATGGTTCCAGACATCAATACCTGTCCTCACTGTACTTTGCTCTCCATCATCCAGGTTATTCTGCTACACGTACCTCCCGCTCTGATCCTTCTAGAGTTTTGTTTCCTTCTGTCATGTCTGGTATCTTGCTCTAGACCTGCATACTATTGGAGCTACGGGCGTGTATCATGTGCATGGTCCTGCAGCTAGGGGTTTGGTTGGCCGTTCAACTCCATTATTTCTCATTCCTCCATGGTCCAATGTTGCAGCGCTGGCCACGGTGCCAGGCCACTGATATTTCGACTTGATCCTGTCTACGACGCTTGTGACAGATGGAAACGGGCTCTTCAAGTCTTGAATTCATGTTTTTATTCATTCATAATCAGTGGCATGCATGGCAGCCGTGCGCAGCCAGCGCTGTATAAAACTTTCTCCACAGAAGACTTTTTATGTGTTTTCGTGTCGGTGGCTACTTGACTAAACTATTTGACCACAAGGACATGTGTGGGCCTGTGCCTCACATCATTCCTGGGCAACTATCAAGGGATTACAAGGGGCAATAAACAGAGTAACTAGAAACCCTAGTGGATAATAATGAGTTGGGGGCAGTGGGTATGGTCACAATGGTGATTACTTTAGCAGAGGATTGGAATGTGGTTGCGACCCTGTGAGGGCCAAAGATAAGATTTTCTCACAGTGGCTCTATAGCCTAGGTTATGTACATGTACAATGTGTATACAAATAAAGAAAATATCACCACTTAAATTTAAGATAAAAATTAAAAGTTGCTGGAAAACATAATTGAAATATTTCGCCGGTTACATAGATAAAGAGCAATTTAGCCACCGGCCCCGGCCCGACCCCGACCCCGGCCCACGCCACCTGCCGGCCCCACCCAATATGTTGGCCCGAGTGACCGCAGAACCCGACCGCAACTGCTCATAATTATTATGGGCAATGTGGGCAAGCTGCCCATTATATATGGGCAAGCTGCCCATGGGCAAGCTTCCCTTTTTATGGGCAATATGGGCAATCTACCCATAATGGTCAACCGATAGAGCCTCAAATTAATGTACTTGCACTCTGTGAACCGGATGCACAGAAAACGGAGCAACTAAGTTCGTGGGACCTACGTAACTACTAGATCATGGGACGAAGTCACAAAATCCTTTCAGAAAGTCATTTTCGTGATCCCCAACTTGGTAGTTGATAAAACTTTCACAAATTGATCTTTTGGGCATACCTAACAACATTTGTGATGTTCATTTTTGCAAAAGTGGCACTTTGGACGTAACAAATTTGATAGGGCAAAAATGCGCAGTAGACCTGCGCAGTAGACCTGCGCAGTAGACCTGCGCAGTAGACCTGCGCAGTAGACCTGCGCAGTAGACCTGCGCAGTAGACCTGCGCAGTAGACCTGCGCAGTAGACCTGCGCAGTAGACCTGCGCAGTAGACCTGCGCAGTAGACCTGCGCAGTAGACCTGCGCAGTAGACCTGCGCAGTAGACCTGCGCAGTAGACCTGCGCAGTAGACCTGCGCAGTAGACCTGCGCAGTAGACCTGCGCAGTAGACCTGCGCAGTAGACCTGCGCAGTAGACCTGCGCAGTAGACCTGCGCAGTAGACCTGCGCAGTAGACCTGACCTGCGCAGTAGACCTGCGCAGTAGACCTGCGCAGTAGACCTGCGCAGTAGACCTGCGCAGTAGACCTGACCTGCGCAGTAGACCTGCGCAGTAGACCCATGAAAACGCATACATAATGGTGGCCCTGAAGGGACTCCGCAGATCGTGAATATCGACGTCAAATTTGACGTCAATATTCGCGACTTTTTTGGAAAGTCGTGAATATTGACGTGGGGTAGTAATTTTCATGGGTAGTACGTCATCACTTTTCGCTGGTTTACAAGTCCGCTGGTACTATATCGTGGATTTCATTGTGGTTTTCAGTGGATCTTTGCCGGGAACCAGTACAGGGCGGGAAATTTCAAAATCGAAGAATCGAGGTCTAATTTTTTCGGTCAAATTGCAACAAAATTATTTAGAGAAAAACATGACCGTAACAATAAAGTGTTACCTGAACACAACATAAACAAGGTCCGATAATAAATTTAATGTGTGAGTTTTCGTTGTAGTCCATCTTTAATAGTGAATACATTGCAGAAATGTAATAATCCTGTCATGTCTTTTATTGAAACACGCGGACGCCCGTCCCGGCCAGCATGTGCTCGCCCGCCGCCGCACCGTAGGTTCGCGGTGATACGTATTTACCCGAGTTGCTGTGTATATATATATATACGCATCGTCGATTGACTGTAGCGTGTTCATTTTGCCCCGTGAACAAGATGGCGCATATTACCGTGAAACACCTCATTGCTAGAGAGCATTTAATTATCTTGACTATAATTCTTAAATAGAGTTGTACATTTCTAACAGATTCTATCGACAGTGGTTTTATAATACAACTGGTTCATACCAGATTGTGTAGGCATTGCTTATTATCGTTTGTGTACTGTGTACATGTAGTACAAATTTCAAAAGGTAGTGCGCGTATGGTACGTGACTAGACTGCACTGCCAAAAAAGCTATGGCGAGCATAATTGTCATCCAGTATTTAGTGGGCTCAGTTCGCTGTCACTCGACTCCGGACCGGTACAACAACAGGAGTCAATTTCACGAAGCTGCTATAAGCACACAAACTTTGCTTAATGACAATGTGTCCTTGGCAAAAACAAGGTTACAGACCAAATTTTCACGTGATCTGTATTGTTTTTGATTGATAATCAGCTGTTTTTTTGCTTAGCATTAAAAACAAGTAGAAATTGTAGTGAGCAAGACTTTTTTGTGCCAAGCAAATTGTTGTGCTTAGCAGCTCTATAAAATTGGCCCCAGAAGTTGGTTGGTAAGCGCGCGGCTGACAAGCGCTGTGAGGATTTAAGTCGGCAAAAAGGTACTGCGCAGAAAAACAACTTAAGAAGATTGTCCTAGGGGAAAATCCACGGAATCAGGCACTATCAGTTAAGCGCGCGGCTAACAAGCGCTGTGAGGATTAGGTAAAAGTCGGCAAAAAGGTACTGTGAAGATTACAGGTAAAAGTCGGCAAAGAAGTGCCGTGAAGATTAGGCCTACAGGTAGGCCTAAAAGTCGGCAAAGAAGTGCCGTGAAGATTACAGTAGTAAAAGTCGGCAAAGAAGTGCCGTGAAGATTACAGGTAGGGCAAAGAAGTGCCGTGGAGAGTACAGGTAAAAGTCGGCAAAGAAGTGCCGTGAAGATTATAGGTAGGCCTAAAAGTCGGCAAATAAGTGCCGTGCAGATTACAGGTAAAAGTCGGCAAAGAAGTGCCGTGAAGATTACAGGTAAAAGTCGGCAAAGAAGTGCCATGAGAATTACAGGTAAAAGTCGGCGAAGAAGTACCGTGAAGATTACAGGTAGGGCAAAGAAATGCCGTGGAGATAGTACAGAAAAGTCGGCAAAAAAGGTCCGTGAAGATTATAGGTAGGCCTAAAGGTCGGCAAATAAGTGCCGTGAAGATTACAGGTAAAAGTCGGCAAAGAAGTGCCGTGGAGATTTTTTTTTTTTTTTTTAATCAGCAAAATTTTCCAGTCAACAGCTTTGCTAAATTGAATGATGATTGTGCATCACGAAAACGAACGACGATGCTAAATTAAACACATTGCTAAAGGAATTTGAAAGCAT
Organism: Crossaster papposus; assembly: GCA_037893245.1. Taxonomy (NCBI): domain Eukaryota; kingdom Metazoa; phylum Echinodermata; class Asteroidea; order Velatida; family Solasteridae; genus Crossaster; species Crossaster papposus. The sequence continues at coordinate 2,679,188 of JBAIAA010000354.1, read as the reverse complement.
CAAACTAAATTGAATAACATAATTCTGAATTTGAAACGGGGCAAAAACTGAAAAGGCAAAATCACTTTAATTCGAGAGCACGAAAATTAAAATGGCTGCTCATTTGGCGAAATTGACCGGAAAAACCTATACTATTTGTAATTAACTTCAGATAATTTCTATCCGCAGGTTCCAAAAATGAAGATTTTACCTCTTCAATTCAATATGTCCGACTTGTGAATAAAGCCCATGCAAGTAGAAGTGTATAGCAATTTCATGGAATGACCCATATTACAGTGCTGTGTACACTGTGTGGCCGCATTTCTGAAATGAAAATTACCTGGAGGAAGTGTTGGCGCCTCGGTCGATGTTGTCGCGTTGTATCTCTGGGTATCTTTAATTCACAAAAGCAAACAAAAATATATATAAAAATCGGCAGTTTAGACTTAAATTAGTAAAGAAACACAGATAGCCAAAAACTACAAGAACATATTGACCTTTGACCTTATGACCCTTGACATTCACTGCTACTCACCGAGTACATAGACGACAACAAAGATAACCAGGGCAACTAAGAGAAGCACGGCAAGAATAGACATTATCATGAGAGCCCAGTAGACGCAGCTCCGTCGGTTGGACTTGGGGATTGGCACATGTCTACTGGAAGGAAAAGAGAGAGAAAAAAAATTAAAGGAAGAATTACCCGGCTTCACCTTAAAAGCTAGTTTTTCAACTTCAAATACCTCGGAGAGTTAATGGACAATGATATTTCTGAAAAGGTTTACATGTCGATTGGTTCTTTGAAATTATATGCTGTGAAAATGTGAAGCTATCAAAATGAAGATTATGATTATAATATGCGCTAACTCCTCAACATTCCTGGATACAGCAAACTTTCACATTGGTTGAAAGTTTTCCCTCCTCACTCAGGATTGGAGGGGACCTTTCTTTGCATATTATCTGCTTAACACATCATTGCCTTATATAGCAATGCCTGGTGGGTCTGCAATTAAATATCTACACTATATTTAGCTGTACAGCCATATCACTGTAAACACGGACTTGTATTCAGTCACTGAGTAGACTAACGGCAACAAGTAATGTCAACATTATTGTATTATCGACAAAAACAAATGTTATCTCCTGTGCTACCTGCTGGCCTCGGAGTATCTCGACGTATTCCTGTGTAACCCGCCCTCTTCATTGTTACCCGAGATGTAATACGGTCTGTTGTAATAATGGTCGTAGTGGGGATCGTGCCCCCTCTCGTAACCATAGTTTTCTTGGCCCCTCTGAGCATGTGGACGTGCCGACTGTAGAGACGAATGGGAGGAAATGAATGTTTGTTTGTAAACTAAGTATGTAAGACATAGGGTTGCAGATCACGAAATGAGAAGGGACTTCAAACATAGCATATAGACAGGGGTGCCCCCCACCCCCACCCAAAAACAAAAACAAAAACAAACTAGACATGTGTTTGTGAACAAACACAGAGCTGTTTCGAGTGTCTTACATTATTTTCAATATGTGCGTGTAGTGGTCTATGTGTGTGCCAAGTCTCAAGTCGATCAAATTTACGAAAGTGTCAAAGTCAATAGTCTAAAGAAAAACGTGTACAAAACCTATGGGGGACAAATTAAACCTTTAACTTGACGTCACGTAACCTTGAATGACGCAATCGTGCTGAATTTTTTTCAGAAACATCTGGTGGTGGTGTTCTGAGTATATGGCAAGTTTCAAGTCGGTCGGATTTACCAAAGTGTCAAATTCAATAGTCTGAGGGAAAACGTGTACAAAACCTATGGGGAAAATTTCACCTTTAACGCAAAGTCACGTGACCTTGAATGACGTAATCGCGACGAATTTCTTCTAGGACCGTCCTTGGGTGGTTGTCTAAGTGTATGCCAAGTCTCAAGTCGATCGGATTTACCAAAGTGTCAAAGTGTATTGGCTGAAAAAACGTGTACAAATCCTATGGGAAAAAGTCTGAAAGTGGAAAAAAAAAAAAAAAAGAAACTAGACATGTGTTTGTGGACAAACACAGAGCTGTTTCGAGTGTCCAAAGTTACTTTCAATGTGTATGTGGTGGTCTTTTGTGTGTGCCAAGTCTCAAGTCGATCAGATTTACTAGTGTCAAAGTCAATAGTCTAAAGAAAAACGTGTACAAAACCTATGGGGGAAAATTGAACCTTTAACGTGACGCCCCGTGACCTTGAATGACGTAATCGTGCCAAATTTCTCCTACGACCGTCTGTGGATAGTGGTCTATGTGTGTGCCAAGTCTCAAGTCGATCGGATTTACTAAGTGTCAAAGTCAATAGTCTAAAGAAAAACGTGTACAAAACCTATGGGGGACAAATTAAACCTTTAACTTGACGTCACGTGACCTTGAATGACGCAATCGTGCTGAATTTCTTTCAGAAACATCTGGTGGTGGTGTTCTGAGTATATGGCAAGTTTCAAGTCGGTCGGATTTACCAAAGTGTCAAATTCAATAGTCTGAGGAAAAACGTGTACAAAACCTATGGGGAAAATTTCACCTTTAACGCAAAGTCACGTGACCTTGAATGACGTAATCGCGACGAATTTCTTCTAGGACCGTCCTTGGGTGGTTGTCTAAGTGTATGCCAAGTCTCAAGTCGATCGGATTTACCAAAGTGTCAAAGTGTATTGGCTGAAAAAACGTGTACAAATCCTATGGGAAAAAGTCTGAAAGTGGAAAAAAAAAAAAAAAAAACTAGACATGTGTTTGTGGACAAACACAGAGCTGTTTCGAGTGTCCAAAGTTACTTTCAATGTGTATGTGGTGGTCTTTTGTGTGTGCCAAGTCTCAAGTCGATCAGATTTACTAGTGTCAAAGTCAATAGTCTAAAGAAAAACGTGTACAAAACCTATGGGGGAAAATTGAACCTTTAACGTGACGCCCCGTGACCTTGAATGACGTAATCGTGCCAAATTTCTCCTACGACCGTCTGTGGATAGTGGTCTATGTGTGTGCCAAGTCTCAAGTCGATCGGATTTACTAAGTGTCAAAGTCAATAGTCTAAAGAAAAACGTGTACAAATCCTATGGGGAGACAAATTAAACCTTTAACTTGACGTCACGTGACTTTGAATGATGCAATCGTGCTGAATTTCTTTCAGATACATCTGGTGGTGGTGTTCTGAATATATGGCAAGTTTCAAGTCGGTTGGATTTACCAAAGTGTCAAATTCAATAGTCTGAGGAAAAACGTGTACAAAACCTATGGGGAAAATTTCACCTTTAACGCGAAGTCACGTGACCTTGAATGACGTAATCGCGACGAATTTCTTCTAGGACCGTCCTTGGGTGGTTGTCTAAGTGTATGCCAAGTCTCAAGTCGATCGGATTTACCAAAGTGTCAAAGTGTATTGGCTGAAAAAACGTGTACAAATCCTATGGGAAAAAGTCTGAAAGTGGAAAAAAAAAAGAAAAAGAAAAAAAACTTTAACGAAAACAAAAGCTGTTTCGGTGAAAAACCGAAACAGCTAAAAAAAAAGAAAAAAAAAACTAGACATGTGTTTGTGGACAAACACAGAGCTGTTTCGAGTGTCTAAAATTACTTTCAATATGTGTGTGGTGGTCTTTTGTGTGTGCCAAGTCTGAAGTCGATGGATTTACACAAGTGCCAAAGATATATTAGTTGAAAAAACGTGTACAAATCCTATGGGGAAAATTGAAACTTTAATGCGACGTCACATGACACCCAATGATGTCATCATGATGTCATCTTAATTTTCGTCTGTAACACATCCTGGAATACTTGCGTACCAAGTTTGACCCCAATCGGACCTGTACTTCTAGAGATAGAGGGTCTTAACAACTACACCTTTAAGGTGACGCCACATTACACCCGATGACGTCATCATGCCATCACCTCCATTTATATTTATAGCACATCCCGGAATACCTGTAAACCAAGTTTGAGCACAATCGGACCTGTACTTCCAGAGATAGAGGGTCCAAAAAAATGCACCTTTAATGTGACGTCACATGACCCACGAAGACGTCATCATGACGATTTTTATCTTGGCCCTCCTGGGGATGGTGATCGAAGTGTGTGCTAAGTCGGAAGTCGATCGGATTTACCAAAGTGTCAAAGTCAATAGTCTGAAGAAAAACGTGTACAAAACCTATGGGGAAAAAACTCACCTTTAACGTGATGTCACGTGACCACGAATGACGTAATCGTGACGAATTTATTCTAGAATCATCTGTGGGTAGTATGCTAAGAGTAGCTAGCCAAGTCTGAAGTCGATCGGATTTACCAAAGTGCCAAATATATATCGGGTGAAAAAACGTGTACAAATCTTATGGGGAAAACTACACCTTTAATGTGACGTCACACGACGTCGTTATGACGTCATTATGACGTCACCTTAATTTTCGTATATAACACATCCCGGAATACCTGTATACCAAGTTTGACACTAATCGGACTTGTACTTCCAGAGATAGAGGGTCCTAAAAACTGACCTTTAATGTGACGTCACATGACCCCCGATGACGTCATCATGGCGATTTTCATATTGGCCCTTCTGAGGATGGTGGTTGAGGTGTGCGCTAACTTTTAGGTCAATCGGATTTACTAAAGTGTCGAAGTCAATAGTCTTGATGAAAACGTGTACAAAACCTAAGGGGGAAAACTAAACCTTTAACGTGACGTCACGTGACCACGAATGACGTAATCGTGACGAATTTCTTCTAGAATCATCCGTGGGTAGTATGCTAAGAGTAGCTAGCCAAGTCTGAAGTCGATCGGATTTACCAAAGTGCCAAATATATATCGGGTGAAAAAACGTGTACAAATCGTATGGGGAAAACTACACCTTTAATGTGACGTCACATGACGTCGTTATGACGTCATTATGACGTCACCTTAATTTTCGTATATAACACATCCCGGAATACCTGTATACCAAGTTTGACACTAATCGGACTTGTACTTCCAGAGTTAGAGGCTCCTAAAAACTGAACCTTTAATGTGACGTCACATGACCCCCGATGACGTCATCATGGCGATTTTCATATTGGCCCTTCTGAGGATGGTGGTTGAGGTGTGCGCTAACTTTTAGGTCAATCGGATTTACTAAAGTGTCGAAGTCAATAGTCTTGATGAAAACGTGTACAAAACCTAAGGGGGAAAACTAAACCTTTAACGTGACGTCACGTGACCATGAATGACGTAATCGTGACGAATTTCTTCTAGAATCATCCGTGGGTAGTATGCTAAGAGTAGCTAGCCAAGTCTGAAGTCGATCGGATTTACCAAAGTGCCAAATATATATCGGGTGAAAAAACGTGTACAAATCGTATGGGGAAAACTACACCTTTAATGTGACGTCACATGACGTCGTTATGACGTCATTATGACGTCACCTTAATTTTCGTATATAACACATCCCGGAATACCTGTATACCAAGTTTGACACTAATCGGATTTGTACTTCCAGAGTTAGAGGCTCCTAAAAACTGAACCTTTAATGTGACGTCACATGACCCCCGATGACGTCATCATGGCGATTTTCATATTGGCCCTTCTGAGGATGGTGGTTGAGGTGTGTGCTAACTTTTAGGTCAATCGGATTTACTAAAGTGTCAAAGTCAATAGTCTGGATGAAAACGTGTACAAAACCTATGGGGAAAAATTGCACCTTTAACGTGACGTCACGTGACCATGAATGACGTAATCGCGACGAATTTCTTCTAGGACCGTCCTTGCGTGGTTGTCTAAATGTATGCCAAGTCTAAAGTCGATCGGATCTACCAAAGTGTCAAAGTGTATTGGCTGAACGAAACGTGTACAAATCCTATGAGAAAAAGTCTGAAAGTGGAAAAAAAAAAAAAAACTAGAGATATGTCTGTTCAAGGAACAGAGCATATGGCTTTTTCGCATTTTTTTTTTGTATTGTTCATTACATTTATGATTTCATTTAATAAATTTCTTTATTTAATTTTTTCAAAACTGCAAATTTTAAATTATTAATTGGATTATATCTCTCGCGGTTAATTTTTAGAAATGTTTAAAGGTCTTTTAATTGTAATTTCCGGTCTAGTGACGTCATATTATTTTGTTTTTATCCGCCAACTTGTTCCTAACAAGATGCTGATTATAAATACCAATTATAAAGCGATTTGAGCAAACTGATCGCCACGAAAATGAACTGATTATTCATTTTAAACATTTTTCAACCTGCCACTAGAGGGCGTTATAACAATTTATGACGTCACCGGTAACTTTGTTTGTAGAGTGCAGGCTACCTAGAGACTATCATCGTTGAAAGTAAATTCATATCATTTTCAACTTTCAAATTATAAGGCACTTCCGGTTTGGACCGGAAGGAAGGGTCAAGTCATTTTGCATGTAATACGAATATGAAGACCCTGGATTATTCTATCAATTCCCGTTAAAATCTAAATCAGATCTGTTACATTTGATTTGATATTGATTTTCAAAGATTAAATCTACAAATCATTAGTTGCTTGCAATCTGATACTTGATGACGTCATCGTGACGTTAACATACAGCTCGAGAGCTGTCTGAACTTGTCTATTTAAAGCAAAAAAAAGAATTATATCTATCGCGTTGATTTTTCAGCAATTATTTAAGGTTTAAAGGTCTTTTCATTGTAACTTTCGGTCTAGTGACGTCATATTTTTTTGTCTTCGCCAACTTGTTCCTAACAAGATGTTGATTATATAAACCAGTTATACAGTGATTTGAGCAAACTTCGCAAAACAAATCAACTGGTTATTCATTGTTAACAGTTTTCAAACTGCCGCTAGAGGGCGCTGTAACATGTTATGGCGTTACCGGTATTTTTGTGTGAAAAGCACTACTAGCCAGAGACTAACATCGTTGAAACTATAAGTTCACATTATGGTCCACTTTTAAATTATAAGCCACTTCCGGTTTCGACCGGAAAGAAGGGTCACGGGATTTCACGCACACGAGATAAAATGAAGATCATGGATTTAATATTATATCAATTCCCACAAACTTCAAGTTCCGATCATGCATACGCGGTTGATTTTTTTATTAATTTTCAAACATTAAATCTATTGCACGTTTAAGACGACGTCACGTGACCCATGGTGACGTCATCACGACGCCTGTCCGCAAGGCACGAGTGCACTATAGAGTATTTACGGAGGTTAAGTTTGATGGGAATACCAATTTGTTTTCTGTTAAAAGTACTTGTGCAAACGTTCGCGTACATCTATTATATGGTACAGTCAGTCCGCAGCGCACTGAAAAGCCGTTTCTTTTATGTGCGATTTATGCATGGCACTTTGTGCGTGACCTCGTTTTTGAATACTTAATGAGCTGGCGACAACGCCTGGAATTTGGTCCGAAACATCCGTTTTATTCACTGGCTGTCAATATTATGTATATTTTCTTTTGGATAAGGAAACATTTTGTTATATTATCAAATCAGATTGGAATTTATATGACATTTAGAGGGTAAAATTTATAACGTAAAAAAAGCTCCCGAACCAACAAATTGACCTTTAAAAAAAGACGAATTTTGTCCATCTTCTGGCAGCGGCCACAACCCAATTTCACACTGATGTTAAAGATAATTTCATATTCTATCACAAAACTGTAGTTTTGGGGTTGATTTTAACTTAGTCCAGTCAGGGCGCAGAAAATTATAACGTTCTCAATAAATTAACAAACGGAACATCCCGCCATGACAGTCCATAGTCTTCCTGCGCCCTCATTGGTCGAAAATGACTTCATTGAAAAAGGCTTCGTGGTAACGTGTAGTTCATGCACATTTCAATACGCAGTTGTTTTTTGTGTATTTTTTTAATTGTAAGCTCGAGCGAAAAGGATTTATCTGCTATTCAGGTTTTTTTCTTTTTAACAGTGGACTGATTAAAAAATAATAATTTTGCCTGCATAATACAATGTATACAGCCAAATAAACAAAAAACAAGCGACAAATGAAGTCGTTGTTTAAAATGTATTGACAACAATAACATTGAGAAATACAAATGTTTACAACAATTTATATCAGTTTCTGTATTGTGAGGTTGGTTTATAAAGGAAACTGCACTTTTTATCTGAAACTTGAATTTTATCGCTTACATTAACATACCCTGTTGATGTTATATGGCTTGAATAAAATTGTTAAATTAAACCCTGAAATTGTTAAAACTTATTCATCTTTGGCATAATGTTCAATGTGAAAACCATTGAGATTTATTATAAAAGTAAATAAAGCTTGTTTTATCTTTGCTTGATGTTTTTGGCATAGTTTCTTTGGCATTAAATTATTGTAAATATTAAATTACAATGTATGCCCGCTTCTAACATTGCAAAAACAAAATATTTTAAATAAGACATAAATTTTGCTAATATATTGTTAATGCACATAAATTATATCACTGATAATAGAAATAATACAATCTGCATTAATAAAGTTATATGCCGTTTGTGTCAAATTTACATTGTAGCTCAAAACTTTGTTGGCATAGTTTGGGGCATTATTCGGTTTTGACGCCGGCCCTGCAAATACAGTTCGGGATATGACCTTATTAACGCGTGCGCTGCGGACTGACTGTGGTACGTGTATAATTCACGCGTAGTTCTGCGTTGCCGAAGGCACGTTTACCTACCTGCCATAAGCGGCGCCCTTCCTCGTGGCCTATGTTGATGACTCTCGTGTTTCACATGTCACCGTACAAATGGATACCAGTGTCCCGCCTTCCCTTCTCTATTGTACAATGTATGGAGCGTACTGACATCGTACGTGCAAGTACGCTTAATACAATGTACACGTATACTGGGGCCTTGCAATCAAGGACAAAAACATGAAATTTCAAGGGTGTCTCAGGGTATGTCCAAGTTCGCCTTTTGCTACAAAACACAGGGAAGTCTGAGAAGTACTTTTACATTAACCTTTAGAGCAAAAAACAAGATTATATCTGTCTAAGTTAATTTTTTAGGAATTTTTTAAGGAAAAGAGGTAATTTCATTATAACTTCCGGTCTGGTGACGTCATATTTTTTTCTTTCCGTCAACCTGTTCCTATCATGAAGCTGATTATATACATCAGTTATAAAGTGATTTGAACAAACTTCGCCACACACATCAACAGATTGTTCATTTCAAACATTTTTCAACCTGCCGCTAGAGGGCGCTAAAACAATTTATGATGTCACCGATCACTTTTTTGTAGAGCGCAGCCTAGCTAGAGACTAACATCGTTGAAAGTAAGTTCAAATCATTTTCCACTTTTAAATTATAAGCCACTTCCGGTTTGGACCGGAAGGAAGGGTCACGTGATTTTACGCACACGAGATAAAATGAAGACCCTTAATTATTCTATCGATTCCCACAAACATCTAGTTTCGGTCTTTCGCGGTTGATTTTGTATTGATTTTCAAAGATTAAATTATTAAAACTTTAAGATGACGTCACATGTCACGTGGTGACGTCATGATGACATCCGAGTTTTAGGCACTAGCTCAGTATGAGTTCCGAGTATGTGCAAAGTTTCAATGACATTGAAGTCTGTTTAATGACAAAAGTGACCGCCAGAATGAAACGTGTACAAAGTCTATGCGATTTATGGCACAAGAACAAGAAGAAGAAGAAGAAAAAATAAAACAAACAGAACGAAAAGAAAGGGTTTTTCGCTTTTAAGCGAAAAACCCAAAAAAAAAAAAAAAAAAGAATAAAAAAAACTTTAACGAAAACAATAGCTGTTTCGGCTGAAATGCCGAAACAGCTAAAAAACTTTAACGAAAACAAAAGCTGTTTCGGTGAAAAACCGAAACAGCTAAAAAAAAAAAAACTTTAACGAAAACAAAAGCTGTTTCGGTGAAAAACCGAAACAGCTAAAAAGGGAAAAAAGATAATATACTTCCACCACCCTATGGCCACACCGTACCAACAGATGGACAATCTTTCAAGAACACAATTTATACCAAGATAGCTAAATTTGGGCCAGTAGTTTTAGCTCCAGACCCTATTTTGTGAAGCACAGTCGAAAGTCCTTTTGCACCAAGAAATACTAAACTGCTAATTTAAATAACTACATTCAACATGACATGTTGTTGTTTGTCGGGTTTTTTTCCCCAGTGCAAAATGGGTGTGAAGCTAAAATTACTATCCCAAATTGAGACATCTTGGTGCATGTATCATTTTTCTTCTAGAAAGATTCTCCATCTATTGGTATAGAAATAATTTAAGACCTTGGGGTAGTGAGTATGCTTGTTCACTGAGGTATGCTCCTTTTTTGTCTTTTTTTGTTGGGGAGGGTGGGGGGGGGGGTACACCCCGCTCAAAGTCAAATGCGAGTTGAATCATTTGCATTTATCCCAAAAGCAGCCTACCGAATTATACTGGTACATGTACTAAACACATTGTGAAATTACCCCATCTGGTTTGCTGTCATTAAGAATAAATCAGGAAATGTAGGAGATTTCCCAACGATCAGGCAATCGACTGATTTTTGGAAATAAAGAGTGCCATTGATGAACACAATGTCTCGTGATGAAAAGGGTTGTGCAAACATGTTTTGTTTATTATTATTATTATTGCTTTTTGGGGTGTTGTTTTAGTGGTTTTTTTGTTTGGGGGGGGGGGGCTTTGAAAAAAACACCATGCGTAATAAATACAATTAATAACACTGGTGGGAATGAGAAAAAAACAATCGTCACGTCTGCAGCACGCACGAGAATGAAAAGATACAATGTGCGTCTTCTGCACGCACGATTTCGTTTACTTGCAACACCCGTGGGAATGTGCGTCTGTTGTACGCAAGACTTCTTTTATTTGTAGCACCCGTGGGAATGAAAAGAAACACCAATCGTATGCTGCACGCACGATTTATTTGTAACGCCAGTGTAAATGAAAAAAACCTAACCGTGCGTCGATCTGCTGCACGCACAATTTGTTTTTATTTGTAACACCTGTGGGAATGAAAAGAAACACCGTGCGTCTGCTACACGCACGATTTCTTTTATTTGTAACATGTATGGGAATGTGCGTCTGCTGTACGCACGAGTTCTTTTATTTGTAACGCCCGTGGGAATGAAAAGAAACACCGTGCGTCTGCTGAACGCACAATTTCTTTTATTTGTAACATGTATGGGAATGTGCGTCTGCTGTACGCACGAGTTCTTTTATTTGTAACGCCCGTGTAAATGAAAAAACAACAACCGTGCATCTGCTGCATGCACGCACGATTTCTGTTATTTTGCAACACCCATGGGAATGGGCGTCTGTTGTACGCAAGACTTCTTTTATTTGTAACACCCGTGGGAATAAAAAGAAACAACCGTGCGTCTATAGTGAACGCACGATTTATTTTATTTGTACAGTACATGTAACATGACTGTATGGGAATGTGCGTCTGATTTGGACGTTTGATGTCTCATTTTAAAGTGGAAGCCAGTATCTGAAACCATATTTATATTATCGATGTTAGTTATACATTCTACGTGTGGTATTCCGTTATCATTTTGTTGGAATTTTGTGTATACACCCTGTATAGTATAGTTTATATAGTATATGTCCGGGACCGGCCTATCTCTACTACTGGATAGCTGGCAAATCTTTTTTGTATTTTTGAGACATTGGTAAGAGTATTGTAAATTATAATCACCAACACCAAAACACCACGGAACCCCTCAAGCCCCCAAAATAAACGTTGTCCCTTTTAAAACCTGTTATTATTTTTCTTTATATGATGTCCGAATATTATATTATTTCCAAAATACTCTTTTTTTTCCCAAGATAAAAGCTGTATTTTTTTTTAAAAATGCGTATCCCGCGCACTCCGTGGTGAGGGATGGGTGGAAACCGAAAAGTGTAAAATGGACAATACCCAGAAATGAGGAATAATGCATTTCCGTATTTAAACGGAACAAGCCGTTTTTCAAACCCCATGCAGCTTCGTCTTATACTGGGGCTTCATTTATTAAGTTTAGTAATGGACTGGATCCGGAGATGGAGCCGAAGCCAGGGGTTTAGAAAACGGCTCATTTAAAATTATCATCCTATGTGGTACGGAAGGGCAGTCGATTAGGGCCAAAAAGTCTACAACTTAGCAGCCAACTATAGGCCTTAGCAGCCTGCTAAGTCCGTATAGTTTGCTGCTCCGTGGCTACCAACTAATTTTGTAATCATAAAACCTTGCTAAAAATGTTGCCAGCTAGATATTTTAAACACGCAGCTAGGACACTAGGCAGTTCATGTAACAAACAAAACCGGAAAATGTTATTACATATTAATAGGATATGGTGATGTTTTGGATGGGTCAAATGACTTTTAGGAACAGCAGTAAATCTGATACATGAGGCCTATAATTATTATGTGTGCATTGAAATCTACACAATTAGGCCTATGGTAAGGTGGAACTCAAATCTGAATCCAAGAACAGTTTTACAATGTAAAATATTCCGGAACAAATGATTTAGTTAGCAACTAGTGACTTGAGCCATTATGCTTAGACTAGGCACCCCAGATTAACTGTAACGTTAGCAGCCAACTTAGCAACCAACTAAGCTTAGCAAAGTTTTATGAATATCACTTAGCTTCCAACTAGGCGGAATCAACTAGGCTTAGCTGTCAACTATATAGGGGCAGTTTAGCAGCCAACTTACTAGGCTTAGCAGGCTTTTATGAATATCGGCCCAGTACGCACCCACGAATCGCGGGCTGTCGACGGGCACTTACCCATTCACCGACTTCCCGTTGCGGGTCGTATGGACGAACATACCCGTCCCCATCTCTCTCTCTATCGCGGTAAGCATGTTCCCGTGGATACGGCATCGTACGTGGTATAAATCCTTAACCAGCTGCTGAGCAGGCACACTACGCTAGTTAACGTTGAATCGGCAGTTTAATCCTCGATAAATGTAAACTGAAAATAAATTTTCGCTTCTTGTCGCCTGAATTATTTGTTAACAGAAATGCCTCTGAGGTCGCGTATAAAGGTCCCAAACGAATGGGTGTATAGTACGGTAGTCGCGTCTATTTTTTGTTAGCATGAAGGGTGTGTGTAGTCAGTATTGTGGTAAGTTCATCACGCTTGGGCAATCACATTGTCAATCCAAACTAGTTGTACACCATGCCAAACCAAGTTTCTGTTGATTTTCAGGAATGCTCCCACCTTTAGTCATGCTATTTACCAGGAATTGCATGTGTGTTTCTTTTATGGTTTTATCACAATCTGTTCAAATAGGCCTAAACTCGCAAATTCAGCTTCCTGCAATATACTGGCCAGAAAATGTTGACATTCTCGTAATCCCATTCAACTTGTTCGGTAATGATTAAACCAGAACTTCACCAATGTGAGAAGTGCTTTAGATATAGAAGTGGCCGCAATAAAAAGGACAATACAGCCGAGGTATGCAAAGCAAACATGCCCCGGTGACGTGCGGTTATCGTATACAAATATTTAAAGGGAATATACAATACTACATTTACAAACATAACACACAAAATTACCAAAAACAAATATTTTACTTTAACTGGACTGTTAGGGAACGATAGTGTAAAGCATTCAAAATCATGGCTCCTGGTGCTAGCATTTTAAAGTAAAGTGGTATAATTTTTGTAGCGATTTCCAACGCTAGTAACGGCCGATCAGCGTTGGATTAAACATATTTTTTTTTGTTAAGTTGCTCCTATTTTTTTCAGATTTAGTTATTTCTCTTTTTCTTTGAATATACTACACACTTGTGTACTAGGGTGCAAGTCAGAAAGATTTCTTCTCTGACAATTCCACAACGTCTATAAGTTGCTGTGTTTTATCTTAAGTGGGCTATGGGAACCAGACTACAAGAATATGATTGTTTATTTTTATTTTTACAGCATCTATACGAAACCAAAAACGTGAAACAAGCCAGTGTAACAATTGTTGCTATAACATGCTATAACATAGGCGTTAACTTATTCCAATGCTTCAACTCTAAGGTGAAGTGACGTCACACTTACGAACCGAAGTACAACCGCGCTACATCACTTACGGAAGTAATAACCTCGACACACCATGTACTGTACTTTCTAAATTGTGTACACTGTCTGGTCGTTATTGAAGAAAAAACCAACATTGTTCAATGCCCTATACAAACCACTGAGCTAGGTATAACGCCCATGTTTAAAAAGACAATCCAAGCGAAATAATGCACGATAACAATCAGGCATACTCCCTGTAGTTGACGTCATACATTCTCCTTATAAGGCAGCAAAATAAATTTGGCATTGCTTTGTGCGCCGTCTTTTCGTGATTTTCTCATCGTTTGGCAACTAATCATCCGTAAAATAGAAATGAAAAAACAAAAAAACCTGACATTCAACAATCCTATACACGCACTGAGATAGGGCTTCAGTACAACCCCCGGCCCCCCTAACAAAAACATATGAAGCACGATATGTGGCAGAGAAAACCCCCCCTCTTTTGTGTTGACCATTGTGTTCCCGGAATCTCAGGAATTCCTTTTAGGTTTTAAGGGGGGGTGGGTTAGGTTACAATAGTGTTGAGTGCGTATAAAGTATAGGGATAAGAGGGGGGTACCCCTCTGCCACATATCGTGCTGGGTATAAACAAAAAGCGCGAAACCTTGGCAAACTATTAGCATAAACCAACTACATTTTGCAAATCACACAATTGGATGTCGCCAGCGTGACATCCAATTAGGAAATTTATGTCCGAACGAAGATATTTTTAGGCGGCCATGTCATTGTACTGAGTGGGCATGAGGTCGCATGTAAAACATCCTTCACGGTTTTTGTTTGTTTGTTTACTTGTTTTGTTTCGTAATAATAATAATAATACAATTTTCAGACAAACTTCTAGTTGGGTAAATTAATGGTTTATCACAATTAATACATTTTAAAGAAATTCTTAAAAGTTAACTATGGACTTTTCCGAGATTTATTCAAGTGCGCCATGTTAGGGACCACTCAGCCGATTTTGTGGCAAATTTCCGGACCCCGTCGTTTTGGGGGTTTTTCGGACTAAATTTCATGACAAAAAAATTGTTCACAGAGGCTAAGTAGCAAGCATTTAAAAGGTAGAAGTACTGGTAATTTACTGAAGGAATATGGAGTTTGCCAACGGAGAAGTTTGGCAGATTTGCATGAGGAAAGGGTAAACGTCGAAGTGCACAACGTTTTACATGTATAATATAATATAGATGTTTGTATAATTCCCTTTAAAGACATTCATTTTATTTACATGTTCCGGTGCCTTTTTGATTAAAAATATCATTGAGAATGTCAATGTTTATGTCAGTGTCAATTAAAATGTTTATTATAGAATAAAGATGATATAATGATATAGGCCCTATTCTTGAAATCGATCAGATTTTTAATTTTTTTTAATTTTTACAAATTGAACGGTTCCATATTATTTACTGTCAGCTGTACCACAATACATGTATAACGTCATTCCTGTATATGCATGGTAAAAAGCCGTAGTCAAAATGTTGTGGGAGACACAAAAATTGGCCCTGAACTTATGACACAGAAATAGGCAAATAACATCGATCATATCCTTTCTATAACCGCATAACAATGCATGCCTGGCATATTTGTAAGGCTTTACTGAGGCATTACGGTAGGTCTTTTTTTCTCCTCGATCAACTGGCCTCAATTGTTCAAGTCGTTGGCTATTAGTATTACATGTACATGTACTTGCTATTTTAATACAACCTAAATTATTTGGCTTATTCGAACAATTCCTTATTTCGGGAAGCCCTTAAATCAATAACCGTGTCCTACCTTCATTTACCACCCTCGAGCTAAAATTGGGCGATATCTCTATTCCAGTTTCAAATTCCATTAATTATGTCACATCAGGGCCCAATTTCATAGCGCTGCTTATCAGTTAGCGGAAAAGTTGTGCTAACTTTAGCAGAAAAAATTGCTAACCTTAAGCGCTATTTCACGGCGTTTTTGTGCTAACGTTTGCGCGCGCATGGAGATTCTACTGTTACGTCACTGATTTAAGCAAATTTTCCCGCTAGGTTAAGCGTGCCTTTTGCTGCACTTACTGCTTACGGTCCCCATGAAATAGACGGAGGCTCGATTAGCAGAAAATCGTGTGCTTAGCAGCGCTATGAAATTGGGCCCAGGTTAATCATCTGTGCAAGATTGTTAACTTTCAACTACGTAATCTCTGCATCTGGCGCATTCGCCAATTTATCACACAAGATGCCTGCCATCAGGCCGTCAGAATTTGGTCCTGTCCCGTCTTGACTATGCCAATTTACTCTTGCTCGGTGCCCGTGAGTCAGATCTAAAACGCTTGCAGCACATTCAAAATAAAGCTGCACGGCTCGTTTTTGCTTGTGGACGGGGCCAACACTCAGCTGGCCTGTTGGTAGAGCTTCAGTGGCTTCATGTGAAGCAGCGGATTTCATTAAAAATTCTCACGTTAATTTACAAGTGTCTGAATGCTCAAGCCCCGTCATACCTAACTAATCTTATTCAATTACTCAGTGTTTCAGTTTCCCACAGACACCAACTTCGCTCATCTTCTGATCGTACCCGGCTTTCTCTCCCAAAATCCATCAAGAGAGCCGGAGACAATTCATTCAGAGTAGCAGGCCCGCGTCTCTGTAACAAGCTTCCGGTAGATCTGAGAGAGGCGGGGTCGTTGTTAATTTTCAAGCGTTCTTTAAAGACACTCCTTTTCAAAAACCTCGATTAATACGTTTTTGCCTGTATTAATCTGTTTCCCCCTGTATTCGCATTGTTTGTATCGCTGTTCTTCAATTTGTTTCTGTATTATTTTATTTTTTGTCAGCTTCTTTGGTTCATGTTAGGCGCTGTGAGCTTGGTATAGCGCGGTATAAATATTTTGTATTATTATTATTATTATTATTTAATGACGTCTTGGTTGTTTTTTAAAACTATTTCAGAATACTTTCCTCTTGAATAATACGTTTTTTCCCCTACTTTTACCACCCCCTTTTTTTTAGCAGTTGTATTTCATGTACATGGTATACTTTTCTTCACAGTGGAATTGTTGCTTTACACATCGACATACACGTCGGTGTGCCTGGCAGAAGGGTAGGCGCCTATATGCCTGATGCGCAAACGCGTAATCACCAAAATGTTCCCAGCAAAAAGGCATAGGCCTATGCAAAACAACTGCCTATATTTATGAATTGTAAACATTTCTCCTTGAACTTAACACAAATTGCTCTAAAAAATTGTGATTCAGATCATGGGTGATATGCTCTAAAAGATTTTGATTCAGATCATTGGTGACAAATATAAAATGTGTACGGCTTACGACACGTCTGAGAGAACATTCATAATACGCGTGTGGGAACCGACATTCGAGCCTTTTAACGTGATTTTCGCGTCAGAACGCTTATACGCTTATATCTATAGAGGGCAGCATGCAAGGGATATTGACCAATTTAGATGTGGTTAGGAGGTGGTACTGTCGTGTCTGTTTTTAGTATAGTATGGAAGGTTATAATATCTCCAAATAGGCACTTAGGGAGACAATCCCATAGAGATGTACACAAACTTAAAACAGTCGATCCTAACTTGTTTACCCTAACCCTTTTCTCTAAGATCTTCGAGATTTATGCTATTTAGACCAAAATCTGTCGTTCTAGGACAAAAATAACTCCCAAATATTTTTTTTTTAGGGTAGCTAGATTAGGGTCTAGAGAGACACTGAAATGTCACCCTAAGTGCCACTGTCTCCTTATTACCTAAAAACTTACGCTAATTTGTCTCCCCAAGTGCCTATTTGAAAAAAAATGGGTGCTAGTCTTGTGATTCTTCGTCCCGTAGACAAGCAGGATTAGGCAGTTACCGGGTACGCCAACTACAAACGCAATCGCGTGAAGGATCAGTGTGAACAGGTCGCCATCTTTAGCAACGGGTGCCTCCGTCGGATGAAGCCACAAGAAGATTGGTGGTGTTTGCTGCAGACTGGTTCGCCATTGCGTTTGTTTAAATTTGCTATGTAAATTATTGTCTAAGGCAGCACGTACGCGCACTGCAACTTATACAGTATGATTTAATATCGTAAGACAAGGAGCTCTAACTTCGATCGCAAATATTCCTTCTAGTTCTTCTCCCTCCAATTCTTCAAGATCTCGCGGCTTGTTTGACAAGCGGTTTATTGTGATGTGCTGCCCAGAACACCCTATTACGAGGAAGAAACAACTCAAGGAAGGAAACGAAAATCAGCGTAAATTTCAGACTCTGTGTCGGCATGAATGTTAGGGTCGTTTTTCGGCCGTCCTCAACTAAGAGCTGCTTCCGACGTCATAACTTTGACCGAAAACAAATATTTATTGTTCAATACGCGAAAATGCATGACCGAAAGTTGTTCAGTTTGCCACACACACGTTAGGACTCATGCAGACACTAGTACTAGACACTCGGTAGACGACATAGTTCCGAGTTTAAAGTTATGATTTAGGCCTATATATATCAAAAGTCCGCACGACTAGAATTTTCAGTAGTATTTTTTTAATAACTCAACAAATAAAATTCAGTTAATATGTTAACTTGTTCCCTTTCTCTGCATTCTTGCGAGAACTAATCTGGGTTGTTTCCCCGAGCAAACATTATAGAGAATTACCACATGGCGTTACCGCAAACTACTTATCTTATTGCCTTTTCGCCATGCAAACCTTCACGTTTTATCAAACATTTAGGTTTTTTTTAGCAACAAATTGTTTTTAAGCAGTTTTCTTGGTTGGCCTTTTAATTATTGTTCTTGTTGTCTTATACTGTAATGTTTATTCATTGGTCTAATCCTTCGCCCCCCTTTAATTGTTTTATTTTGCCTGTAATTGGTCCGTGTATGTGTATGTGATCTGTGTTGTGAAGGGTTGGAGTGACACGCCCTTTTTGGCGCCAGTGTTTTCTTCACTTTTAGTTTCCTCCTTAGTACTTACCCAGACCACGCACGCACATCGCGATGATTCCTCATTTTTTTTCGGAGTGCATATTTCGGGGTGCAGCGAAATTAGAAATTGTGCACTCTATACACCTACATAATACATATCAAAATAAAGATAACATTCTGTTCTTGTGATTGCTTGTTTTAACATACCGATTAAACAACACTTTAGCCTTCAATTTCTGAATTTAATTTCCATTTCTTACCAAAATGTTGGCACTTTAGCCTTCGCGGAGTCGTACCCACGCTCACCGATGCACGATCAAGCTTCTTTTTTATCATCATCATTTCTATCGAGTCTTTTGATTGGCCGATTTTCTAATAACCGCGCACCCGACATGAGACTTTGTAACCAACCGTCGCCTTTGTTGTATATAGTGCAATAAACGCTGACTCTTTCGAAACAGTGACGTCACTAACCGTTCTCATTGGCCAATCGCGTGCGCGCAAATAACACAGAGGGCGCTAGGTTTTTTTTTGAAAAACTCTGCACAATGTAAAACCCGTGTAGTTGCCCTTCACTGTTCTTGTCCTGTCACGTTATTCTTGTACTTTTAATTGTATGTACAGTGTATACTTTTGCTTTGTATTGTTATCTGTTTGTATGTTAAATTTCTGAATAAATTAATAATAATAATAGAAAAAGTAACTTTCGAAAAGTTTCAACATTATGTTCACTTTTCCGCCATCTTTAATTTCGAGTGCCAACCAACAGAGATCCTCGGTTCAACTTTGATCGTAACAGTCACTTGATCACAACACAACCGAGTTATTGGTTCTGTTCCTTTCTCTATGGTTGTACTCGCCAAAACACGGCCCAGACTCTATGGAATAATAATGGTAGTACATGTACATGTATTGCGCATGCCTAAGATCGGAGAGTGGTCGACCGACTGGTCAATTGTGAGGGATTAACCAATAGACAAGAGGAGTATGATTTTATACGACACCGGGTTCAAATAAGATAACATTATGTTGGGGGCAAAGCATCCAGCCAAACTACTTAGTAATTCAATAAAATACACTGACTAGCACGGTAATACCGCCCGACAGTCCAGTTATTTAGCAATCGAAATTTTACTGAGATGCACACTGCAGTTCAAATTATTTCTATAAAATTTTTTTTATTAAATTCCTATAAGTCTAAAAAGTAGATGTATTTTAATAAATCTGCGTAAATATACAAACTATACTGGACGGAATTTGACAGAACTACATAACCATTTTCTCTCATCAACTTTTACATCTCAATATCACAAAATATCTAAAAAACTATCAATATCGCTGCAATCTTCATCGAAACCTAGGAATTAATAAAACACACTAAACATGCTACAACAAAAGGTAAATAAACTGTAACCACATCGTGCGAATTCAGTCTAACGCCACTAGAAAATTCAAAGAAGTGTGTTTAAAACCAAACCTGTAAAAAATCAGCTCACATTAGATATTACTCTTGTCGAGAAAATAGTGACAAAACCACGCACAACTGTTTAATCATGAAACACGATTTGGAAATCACCCACATTTCTTGATTTCTTCTAAATGATACTAAAAGGAGCACTTGCTCAGAAAAAGGCACCTTCCGTCGGTGTGAAAGTGGAGGAAAAGAATCTGGTCAAGTTTATTTCACTATATTTTATGATGAGGAACAATTACTATGAATACGTTGTCATCTTTCTCTTTGTGTTTCTGTTGCGTGCAGTGTTCATTTTATAA
The DNA here is from genome assembly GCA_037893245.1 of Crossaster papposus. NCBI lineage: Eukaryota > Metazoa > Echinodermata > Asteroidea > Velatida > Solasteridae > Crossaster > Crossaster papposus. Next base: position 2,658,567 of record JBAIAA010000354.1, on the reverse strand, counting down.
AACGTGCAGGGACCAAAGCGAGCGAGCAAACATTGAGTTTCATCAGAAGTTCTGATGAAACTGATGTGTGCGTGTGTGAGTTAGTCCATGGAGCAATAAACATGGAGCAATAAACTAGTTTATTGCTCCATGGTTAGTCCAGGTCCACAATCCGTTTTCATTTTCCGAAAAAGAGCGCTAGAGGAAAAACGGGTTAGGGTTTATATATATAGAAAAGATAGAAGGAACAGCTGAGAGGCCCAGAATCAAAATTTGAGGTTAAATTTGTTTTGGGGAAGCGAGAAAAATGAGTATTATTTTAGTCAACGTTTTTTAACTACACGAAGACAAAGGAATGTCCTCAGTCCGTACGGTAAACCTTGGTGTGTCTCAGTGGGTAGGCATAAAACTAGTTATGGGGACACTTTCTTTATTTAAAAGAAATCTGATCGAGTTGTGGGGACAATTATTTTATGTCCCCATAACATTTTGGGTATCAATTAAAGGGGTCTAGAGGTAGAATTTGGTGAGGGTATAATGAAAGAAAATGGAGAAGACAAATTAGGGTATGTTGACAATTTTGGGTCGAAAGAATTGTCAGAGTTTGAGTTTAAATAGATTTTCCTTAACCAGTTCGCGCCGGGATTATTTTAACATCACTTTTATATACGTCATCCGGCACGAACCCTACATAATGTCTCCATAACGTCATATACTAACAGAAGTCGTGAGTATGTAAACACCACATTATGCTTTGACATTACTTTATAATGGGAGGGGAACAAGAAAAGAAGAACAAGGCAGCGACAGAGCGCAGCAAGCGAGCAGTTTCAGAAGAGAAATATATACATTCTTGGTCCACCATCATTTTGTTTATCATGACAGGAGCACTGTTGCTTTTGATGGCCAGTTCACTGACCATTTTATTCGCCCAAGGAGCACTATTATTTTTTTAAAGGCCAGTTTTCCTAGAAAGGGCACAATTTTAATGTTGTGAGCGGGGCATTAATGTTGTTTTCGAGAGGCAGTTTTCCATCTCGAAGGCCAGTTTTCCATTTATGACCGGTACTTTTGTTGGCCTTGGAAAATCTGGGGGGAAAGGCCCCCATACACAAATTCTGTACAAAATAATGGCCAGTATTTTGGCATGTTGCTCTGTTGACTTCGGCCATACTAAAAATCAGTAGCGTATGCAGCCTTTTGTGCCAGGGAGGACAAATTTGAAATGCCTGAAATTACACCCTGCTTGCCCCAACTTCCCTACATCGATCCGTTGTTAAACTTATTTATTTGAAAAATACAATCTTAAGTAGTGTTATCAAATGTAGTCAAGATACAGTTATTTTCTATTCACCAAAACATTGACTACATTGAAGTACATCTACATCTTTCTCTGTGTTAAAGGTAGTTATACATAATTTTTAGATTCAATGGTGTGTACTATTTTAAGATGATGTTTCAATACAAAAATTAAAGGGTTTAAAACAGAGTCAGTTCGTCGGCAAGGGTCCCCGTTCCCTCTTCCTTTTGTTTTTTGATCATCTGTGACAGCGAGTCCATGTCAGGCGCGGCCGCCAGGCTGGGTCTGCGGCTTTTGCGCTTCCTAGCCAGTTTCTCCTTGATCATCATGGTGCGTTCACGGTCGCCGAGCTTCCTGCTGGCGGGTAAGGGCTGGTCAGCGGGCTGGTCAGTGGGAAGGTCAGCGGGCTGGTCAGCGGGCTTGTCAGCAGGCTTGTCTGCGGGCTTGTCTGCAGGCTGGCCTGAGGGCTGGTCCGCAGGTTGTTCCGAAGGTTGGTCCGTGGGTTGGGTCTGGGAAGAGGCAGCATCGGGGACCGCCGCTTCCACCGTTGCGGAAGGCTGGTCGCTGGCGCCGTCTGGATAATCGTTGTCGTCATCCGGGGCTATTGGCTGGTTGGGCGAGGTAAAATACGAAGGAAGGAGGGAAAACATTAGTCCCGAAGAGACAAAACAACAGAAGGGACCGGCTCATGCATGGGGGAAAAGAAGATGGAATTAATAATGACATTTTGAAAAGAATGTTGGAACCTGACGCGACTTTTATCTTCATATATCATCTCAATCAACGTCGGTCATAGCTAAAATGTTGAGAAGACATGAATCTGGGACTAAAAAACATTTCCAATTTTGTTTGGAAATGTGGCGTCAGGATCTTTCCGACACTTCAAGAAAACAGTGAAGTTTGCTGATAATAAAATTCGTGACATTTTGCATTCGTGTTTTAGTTCAAAACCACCCTCGATGGTTCATATTCGACTCGAATGCAAACCAAATGGGACATCAATAAAATACATTATGCAATGTTAGTTCAAAATGGCAATTTCTTTTCTTCAGTAAGTTAAAAGGTAGGATACGCCATTAGTAATTGCTGGAATTATCATGAATGGGTGGATTTGGGGGGTTGTATTTTATAGTAAACTTTGTTTACCTTACCTGTTCGAAGTTTTACAATTATGAATGCCGAGGAAAGCAAGAAAAACAGCATTTGTTTTAAATGTTACATAAACAAGCACACCAGGTTGCTCGTATAATAAAGTGCAATTTACATATAAATAAGTATCGTTCTTTCACAAAATACTGTTAACCTAGCTTCCTTGTTATGGCAACTTAATACTGTAACATAGAAATAAGAAATATAGGCCCACACAACAGGCTTCCATTTCTGGAAAATTAGTATTGTTACAAGCTTACAGAACAGTTGCGATCAATGCAGAACGTTTTTCTACCCATGAGAGATGCTTGTTATTAGAAACTGAAATTTGATCAATTGAAAAAATATATATAGTTCGCAATTTTCAAAAAAAAAAGAGGAAATATCAGGATTTGGGGAGTATATTTCATAAATTATGTAAGACGGCACACAAATTTGCTTAGCACGAAAAAAGTCTTGCTCAGTCACAAACAACTAAGATCACCTGAAAATTTGGTTTGTAAACCTGTTTTTGCCAAGGAAAAAATTGTCATGCTAAGCAATTTGTTTGTGCTTACAAGTTTTATGAAATTGGGCCCAGGTAGGTGCAGCTAGCATATCAAGTATGGCTGCATCAAATTAGCAAGTTCGCGCTGGGATTATTTGACCAGACCCAGGCTCGATCAGAGACGAGTTTAGGCCGGCACCTTCATATATCCGGCCTCGCTCACGGCGAGCCGGTCGCTGATATACTTCCGGCCTTGCTCGTGACATGTTTATTCGTCGTTAACTGTTAAAACAGTCACTTGATTGATTGGGACTGTTGTGATAGCGTAGCTGTTTTTTTTATTGTATTGTTAGCCAGAGAAGGATGTTTCAAGGCACTGAAAGCAATATTATACCTCAGTTATCCAATGCAAACTGGTCAAGTAGTTAATTTTTAACTGTTAAAACAGTCACTTGATTAATTTGGACTGCTGTCATAGCGTAGCTGTTTTATTTTTGCCATTAAGAGAAGGAGGTTTTAAATTACATGCACTGAAAGCAATAGTCAATCACCCCTGCATAATACCTCGGTTATAGGATGCAAACTGGTTAAGTAATTAATTCATAACTGTTAAAGCAGTCATCACTTGATTGATTCGGACTGCTGTCATAGCATAGCTGTTTTTTTTGCCATTAAGAGAAGGAGGTTCTAAATTACAGGCACTGAAAGCAATAGTCAATCACCCCTGCATAATATACCTCGGTTATCTGATGCAAACTGGTTAATTCTTAACTGTTAAAGCAGTCACTTGATTGATTCGGACCGCTGTCATAGCATAGCTGGGTTTTTTGCCATTAAGAGAAGGAGGTTCTAAATTACAGGCACTGAAAGCAATAGTCAATCACCCCTGCATAATACCTCGGTTATCCGATGCAAACTGGTTAAGTAGTTAATTCTTAACTGTTAAAAAAGTCACTTGATTGATTCGGACCGCTGTCGTCGCGTAGCTGGTTTTTTTTTGCCATTAAGAGAAGGAGGATTTAAATTACAGGCACTGAAAGCAATAGTCAATCACCCCTGCATAATACTTCGGTTATCTGATGCAAACTGGTTAATTCTTAACTGTTAAAGCAGTCACTTGATTGATTCGGACCGCTGTCATAGCATAGCTGGTTTTTTTGCCATTAAGAGAAGGAGGTTCTAAATTACAGGCACTGAAAGCAATAGTCAATCACCCCTGCATAATACCTCGGTTATAGGATGCAAACTGGTTAATTCTTAACTGTTAAAGCAGTCACTTGATTGATTCGGACCGCTGTCATAGCGTAGCTGGGTTTTGCTTTGCCATTAAGAGAAGGATGTTTTAAATTACAGCCTTACAGGCACTGAAAGCAATAGTCAATAACCCCTGCATAATACCTCGGTTATCCGATGCAAACTGGTTAAGTAGTTAATTCATAACTGTTAAAACAGTCACTTGATCGATTCGGACTGCTGTCATAGCGTAGCTGGTTTTGGTTTTTTGCCATTAAGAGAAGGAGGTTTTAAATTACAGGCACTGAAAGCAATAGTCGAACACCTCTGCATAATACCTCGGTTATCCTATGCAAACTGGTTAAGTAATTAATTCTTAACTGTTAAAACAGTCACTTGATTGATTCGGACCGCTGTCATAGCATAGCTGGGTTTCTTTTGCCATTAAGAGAAGGAGGTTTTAAATTACATGCACTGAACGCAAAAGTCAATCACCCCTGCATAATACCTCGGTTATCCGATGCAAACTGGTTAAGTAATTAATTCTTAACTGTTAAAACAATCACTTGATTGATTCGGTCCGCTGTCGTAACATAGCTGGTTTTTTTTTTGCCATTGAGAGAAGGAGGTTTTAAATTACAGGCACTGAAAACGATAGTCAACCACCCCTGCATAATACCTCGGTTATCTGATGCAAACTGGTTAATTCTTAACTGTTAAAGCAGTCACTTGATTGATTCGGACCGCTGTCATAGCGTAGCTGGGTTTTTTGCCATTCAGAGAAGGAGGTTTTAAGTTACAGGCACTGAAAGCAATAGTCAACCACCCCTGCATAATACCTCGGTTATAGGATGCAAACTGGTTAATTCTTAACTGTTAAAGCAGTCACTTGATTGATTCGGACTGCTGTCATAGCGTAGCTGGTTTTGTTTTTATTTGCCATTAAGAGAGAGAGGTTTTAAATTACAGGCACTGAAAGCAATAGTCAATCACCCCTGCATAATACCTCGGTTATCCGATGCAAACTGGTTAAGTAGTTAATTCATAACTGTTAACAACAGTCACTTGATTGATTCGGACTGCTGTCATAGCGTAGCTGGTTTTTTTTTTGCCATTAATTGTAATTTGGTTAATGCGATTTGTTTTCATTTGTTTTTTCCTTTGGCAAAAATTATGATGTTACCATGATTCTTGGTATATTTGGCAGTAAAGGTCCTGTGACTTCAACCAGGCTGAAACGCACCAACTATGGAGGAATGTGCGATTTAGTAAATTATCACCATTTACCAAGTAATTTTTCTGATTCGTTTGGTTATAAAGTGTCAATTAAGATTATCCATCAGTCATCTTTGATTCTTGTATCTGATAGTCTCTCGTTAACCCCTCGACGCCGGTATTAATTCCTCACTCACCTGCAGGGGCCAATTTCACGGAGCTGCTAAGCACAACAATTTGCCGGGGATCATGCCCAATGTTACGATACAACCTGGGAAGCGACATTGTGTAGATCACTCCATGAGGATACGACTTTGTAAAAAGTCTCAATTACGATTATTCATCAGTCATCTTTGAAATTTGTGTATCTGATGACAATCTCTTGGTAATATTCTGTAACCATCCATACTCCGTCCATCCATCCATGTAAGTGCATTAAGTTTTTCTTCAAAGCTATTGCCAGCAACATTTACTACTCCCTATTTCTAAAAAAAAATGAGTGAAAATGTTAAAAACTGTTGCAAACTGCTTACTAGCTGGAATGACCTGAAATATACAAATCAATCAATGAAGAGGACCCACTATTAAAATGACCAGCACCCGATTTCACTAAACTCTAAGCTTACAATGCATCGCGACCCTGCGACGCGTCGAATCTCTTCAACTCGTCGCAGCTGCGACGCGCCGTGAAATCCATTTCACGAAACACATCGTACGTGCGGCACGTCGTAGGTGTATTTATAGCACAAAACAGTGACTGTTGTATGTACCTATTCAACGCACAGTAAATAGCCGTCTGGTATTCAGCAAAGAGTCGTCAAATTTCTTCTCGGAATTGAAAGTTTCAAAAATGTAAATCAAAATGGCTGACGTATGTATAATGCAGTTTTAACGAAAAACAAGCTTGCTGTGGACCAGTGAAATTTTAGGTGCACTATTCAGCATTGAGCTGTATACTCTCCAGGGAGCTGAGATGGAATGTAGTGTGGGTCCAATGAGCAGAGATAATAATGACACAGCGCCTTGAGTACCAGTCTTGGTAGATATGTGCGCTAAATACAAATTGCCTATTTTATTAGGCATAAAATGCCAACAGGCCACATTTTGTTCAAATGTTACTTCACCTACCCTCCTGTGTCCTTTCCTCAGGTCCTCCTCATCCTTCAAAAACTTCTTCTGCATGTCGGAGGCTAGCTGGGCCATCTTCTCATCCTTAGACAAGCCTCCCTCATTGTCCGGCTCCATCATGTCCTTGAAGGCCTTGGCATTTAGGTCCTTCTTGAGCTTCATGGTCTGAGTGCGCTCATACCTCACCTTCTCAATGCGCTCCTTGACCATAGTCAGCTGACGGTCTCGCTCCTCCTGCGGATATCAACAATTTAAGAAAGGTCACAATCCCTCAAAAGGCACTTAACCAGTTCGCGCCGGGATTATTTCAACATCACCGAGCCGGCGCACGAAATTATTTTTAACGAAACTCGATCTGAAGCAGGTTCAGGCCGATAGTACCGGGAAGCACACCCACGCATTTCCGGCTTTACTCGCTGCTGCCAGACATTTCTGGACTTGCTCGTGGCGTGTTTATGCGTCATCCGTTTTGATCCTGGGGGAAACTTTGCGTTTATATACGTCATCCTGCGCGTACTGGTTAATGGCAACTCAAAGTGTGGGACACAGTTGGGCGACAGACAGGCAACAGTCGAGTGACAGTGTAGTAGCCACTCACCTTTTATTAGGATTTTCAGGTGAACATTAATTTAACTGTACCTCATACATATTTATGATAGATCAAATGTGCCACTGAAATAAGCTTTTTGTCGCCATTTTTGCAATCGTTGACCAATTTTGTTTATTTGACCCCTCAAAATGTAGCCCATAAGCGACGCCCTTTCACACCCTATATTTTCACAATGGTACAACCTTCGCAACCTGTGAACCCGCCTTCGGCCACAGCTCTTCTCAGGAAACAGCGCCCACTTAACCACACACGTGGAAACCCACAATTTTGTGATTTTTGTCCACTCTTTCTTACTCTGTTAATTAACTTTGTTAATATTGTTTGTACTGGATTAAACATTGCACAGAGAAAAGATAAGAGAATCGGTAAAAATACAAGAGATATAATTATATTGTATGTTGGTGATCAGATTTTTTAATAATTGTTTTTGTATAACGTTGAGGGCTTCTCAACACAAGTTGCCGAACAAAATTGTGATGTCAGGCTATATTTTTGTCAACTTGGGTTTATTTCTGTATTTCATACCTTCTGTGATTTGGCCACCATTGTCTTTTGTCGTTCTCCCATGCCTAGGAGCATGGTAGCTGCGTCCTGATAACGGTGCTTACGTTGCTGGATACGCTCTTTCAACTGTCGGACAAAGAAAACGTCATTCAAAAAAATACATATGTGACCTGTTCCAACGAAACCCAGACAATCCACTCCGCGTGATCGAGTCTCGACCAATCAGAAACCAGCAACTCTCCTAGGTATTTATTAAAGTTCAAATAAAAAATAAATCTAAACTTGGCTGACCATTTGAGTCTGTTTCTCCTGCTCCATCTCAATCTTGAGCTGTGCCTTGGTGTGCTCCCGTACCAGCGTCTTGAACAAGGCTTGTTTCTTCTCCTCAGACACCGACACGTCAATCACTGTCTTCTCTCTCTGCATGCCAAGACCGGGAGGCTGAGGTTTAGGAGAACACAAACACACACACACAGTTATGTTTTGACCAGAAAATCGTGGACGGGGTATTGTCCGACCGTCTTCCCTCTTTTGTTTATACTCTAACGTTTTTTGATGATCGCCATAGGATTTGTACACGGGAAAAGATCGTTGACGTTGTGTCAATCGTGGACCCATTGTTGGACTCCCAATTCTTTTGTCCGACGATCACGATTGCCGGTCAATACAAACGCAACTTTACCCAGTGATAAACAGAATTAGTGTTCTAGCATTCACCTAGTTGTGGGGACAGGATCTTTTGTTTAGACAAAACAGACCGAGTAGTGGGGACATTTGTGAGTCTCCATAGCGCGTTGGGTCTTCAGTAAAGGGGTTAATAGGTAAAATTGGGTTAGGGTATAATGAAAGAAAATGTAGAAGAAGACAAATTAGGGTGATGCTGAAAATTTTAGAATTTTAGAGTGTTCTGAGTTTGAGTTTAGAGAGATTTCCCTTAGCACACAAACCCTATGGATTGTCCCCATAACGCAATGTACCAAAAGAATTGATTGATGGGTTTGTTTTTAATTCAGGAGTTTACACATAGGTTAATTTCAAGTTGAAAACGAATTGAAGAGGCCTTTAACCAGTTCGCGTTCGCGTCAGTTTTCCCCAGATTCAAAACGGATGACGCATAAACACGCCACGAGCAAAGCCGAAAATGTCTGTCAGCAGCGAGCAAGGCTGGACATATGTGGGTGTGGTTCCCGGCAATATCGGATCGAGTTTCGTTAAAAATAATCCCGCCCCTCGGCTCAGTGATGTTAAAATAATCCCGGCGCGAACTGGTTAAAGGGAATCTAAAAACATTTGCATTCAAAACTACAAAATTATCATGAAATACCGTACTGGACTGTTGGTGAATGAATAATAGTCTAAAGTATATTGGACAATTATGGCACCCTCTGTGCTGTCATTTCAAAGAAAATTAATGTGGAAAGAAAAAAAATATTAAAAATAAATTAGTGCTCTATTAATATAATTTAGCTTTATGCGGAAAATATATTCTTCTTTCTTACCAAGCGTTCCTTGGCAGCAGCCTTGGCTTTCTTGGCTTGGTTCTCTGCTTCTTGTTTCTTTTTCTCCTCTTCCTCCTTAGCCAACTCCGCCTGGTGACGCGTCTCCCGACGATGGGCCAGACGGTCCTTCATCTGGAAAACAAACAAACGAAGAGCAAAGCCTAATGACATCTCATAAACACACACACACACACACGTGTAAACATTGAACCGCGCATATGGAGACTTGTGGGGAAGACTTTGTTACCCTCTTTTGTTTTCCTTTGTCCTATTGTAATTTTTATCGATATGGCGTTTCCACTCTGGGATAAATAGATTTCTAAGGATTTTCACTCTGGGGTAAATTTATCCTATTGTCCTATTGTGTTACCTTCCCCATAGGGCTGCGTGTATACGAGCACCATCCATCGCGGACCCCTTATTGTCCCTTGTTTGTTTGTACTTTTTTGGAAGGCCTTCCATAGGTTTTTGCACACGCTTTTTAATAGTGATTGCATAGTCTCTTTCTGAACTTCATTCAAGCGAGACAACCACCAGCCTGAGCCAGACATGTCCTACGCCGTTTTCCAAACCCCAGCTTAGGCTTCATCACCGGCTCATCACCATTGTCATGAATGAACAAAGCCAAAGCTGGAGACAAAACTGGGGTTTGGGGAATGGCCCTAGGTGTTGCTGCCCACTAGGGGTGGTTATTATGGGGGTATTCTTGTTACCCAAGACCAAACTTCAGCTGGTGTGTATAATCAATTAAAGTTGTCAACTATACTCGACTGCCCCTACAATTTTTCTCTGAAGAATTCATTTGACGATTCATATGAAGACTATTTTCAAAATACACTATATAATTTTGTTTACAAAAATGCACGGTTATGAAAGCTATAGAGTACGATCTATCTTGCTTCAGGAGGAATCTATCTTTGGCTTCTTCGATCTTCATTCCCCCCCTCCTCCTTAGCTCTATTCCTCGAGCAACTTTTGCCTTGTTTGAATTTGCATTAAAAAAAAAATTAAAATACAAAAACAAAAATGGCATTGATCATGATTTAAAAACGAACTCCTAAAATTTTAAATAACAATTCTCAGACTTGTTTAATTAAATAGCTTACCAGACTGGTCTGTTTCTCCTTCATCGTCTGCGCATCCCTGTCTCGTTTGTTCTGGATCGTCTCAGCATTCTGGATCAGTGCTACAGCCGCGTCCTCCTCGTACTCCTTGTCCTCCTGCTTCTGACGTCTCTCGGCCAGCTTGCTCCTCATCAGACGATTCTGTCGCTGTAGCTGCTCCTGCATGGCCTGAAGCCAACATAAGAGGGCAGCATTTATAGACAAACACAAGTGTGCTTGAAGTAATAAAGGGAAAAGTGGTCCTGAAACCCCTGAAAATTTGCAATAATTTTCGTTTTTTTTTTTTACTTTTCCTGTAACAGGATTCACCTTGTTCACCCTTGTATACTGTGGTCACTGTCGGACACCGTAGATAGTGTTGGATGATGGGATATGTTTACAGAAACAATTATTGGAGAGATTGGTGTTCAATCAAGGTGGCTGCCGATCGTTTTGTCTTTAATTAAACCAATAAACCAATCAGTGTTTTCTATTATAAATATCCAGTTTGTCCTCGATTCCTGTCAGCATTTCAAACATCTATGAGACCTCGACGTGTTATAATCTTATATCAAAGGCTTGGCTAAACAAATATACATTTTTATATAATCTCTCGATGAATTTGGTCGGTGAAGGACAAAACCTATTATTAAATTTACTTCACCCCAAGCAAATTCCATCTTATAAAACACACTCTGTGTCTGTTGTTCCATGAGCAATTCCTACTATGGCTGCATGCAAATGAACAGGCTGCGGCTAGCAATGACACACAGATCTATAGGAAGTGGCTGCAGCCACATCTACAGGTACACACTGACTCAATCTCACCTTTTTCTTAGCTGCGTGCTGTGCTTCCAACTCAGCCAGTAGGGCCGCCGGGTCCACATTCTCCCCTGCACCTTTCATTGCATTCACTAAAAGAAAAAAAAGAAAAAGAAACAATATAATTATTACCCTCTATAGAATTTTATAGAATACAATAAACATATTTTTGGAGACTAATTGTGACATGTGTTCCAACGAAACCCATACAAAGTCGGAAAATCTGTTTTATAACAACGTAATCGTGAAGTCATTTTGAGTTTTTCTGAACCACGAACTGTTAATCTACAATCTCCCCAAATTTGAACATACTCCGTCACCAAGAAGTGTGTTTTTTGGTCAATTTTGTGAAACAATTGTGTAAAAAAAGAATACGCTTTTCGGAACTCAAAAGCTGTTTATCTGATAATTAAGGTTGTCAGGGTTTTATCAATAAATCCTTTCCCCAGGGGAGATACGGTGGGAGTACAATTGTAAATGATACATCATTTTAAAGCTAAGATTCTAGAGAATTTGAAAAAAAACTAAATCTGAAAAACCAGAATTGTCAACTTTTTTCGGGTTTCGTTGGAGCAGGTCACAATTGTCCTTACTGAAAGCAGAGGCATTACCACTCGACCACCGGGGTAGCCGTGGGTCGGCAGGTTGGTTTGAATCTGATTAGAAGCGAGTAAAGCAACCAAGCTACTCATAAGATGGAAGCGGCGTCGGGGCGATGTAAATTTATTAATGAGTTTTGCAGACATCTCACCACTTGACCAATGTATTTATAAAAACATATTGGTGAAATTCAAAACCCAATATTGAATTTACATCCCCCCGATGCAAATTACATCTTGCGAATATCCTACGAATGGTTTGAAGATGGGTAGTTGATATTAGTTATACATGTATATCATTTTAAAGTTAAGAATTCAAGGAATCTGGAAATACCAATATCTCAAAAATATCAAAATGTCAACTTTACTCTGATTTTGTGGGAGCAGGTTACAAATATTAAAAAATTGATCAAGACGAGATCTAAGGTGGAAATCCACCCATCGATCATTATTGTTGCCCGTCTTAAAGTCTCTTTGCCGTTTATTTATCCCGTCCTAACGCTGTGCCAATACAGTTCTGTTTATATAGAAAAATATCCTGACCTAACCCTGTCCTTCCCATTCTTACCCTGTCTGCCCTGTTCCTATCCTGTTCCATTCCTGTGCTTATGTTCACCCTCTTATAGTTGTGCAGGCCATTAAGCGATAATGCACAGCGCGACTTAATAGCCTTTTTTGTGGAGCCGGTCACAATTTTGCAAAGACGTGTACCTTTCTTTTTAAGTTCCTCCTTGTCTCTCTCCATCTCCTGCTCCATCTCCTGCTCCATCTCGGCCTGCTCCTCTTGACTCTCTGCCTTCAGTTGCCCTTCCTCTTCCTCCTTGACGGCGGCCAGTCCTCCGGCAAACACCACCGCCTCCAGGTTCTTGAGTTGGAGTTCCCGTCTGGCGGTCCGCTGACTGCTGATCAGCTGCCTGAGCAGCTCGTCATCAGCTTTGGGCATCTCGGGATCCTTACAAGAAAGAAGATAGTTGTAGATTGTGACAAGATCTTGCAAAACCTTATTGGAAGTCTAAACATAATTTGTCATTGAGCTCATTGCGACTTCACAAGTTGTTATTCAAGGCCCGACGTTTGCGATTGAGGACAAAGCAGTAAATCCCAAAGTAAGCCTCGGTCCAAAAAGAGCATTTTGTCATTGGCTACAGCCGTGGCTAAGAGCATTACGTGGGGATTGTGATTGCCCGTGTTTGAGTTTTCGATTAGCACAGTTTTTATCTGCCTTTACCCAAGTTGATCCAGGTTAGCTACTCGAACACACCCCGTAGCAAGCATTGCTCTTGGGAATGAGAGTGCTGCAAAATATGTGACCAGCTCTAGCAAAACCCAACAACCCAACACTTGGGGTCAGGGTTCTAGTCACGGTGGGCGGCGCCGAGCGGTACCGCCCGGCACAATTTTTATTTTTTATTATTTTTTATTTTTTTAAAATCAAATTATGGGCACAAAAGAAAGAGAGGAGATACAAAGTCACGTTAATCATGTTCATGTAGTAATTTATTTTATTAACTTAGCTAGACTTTCACAGAAACATGCAAAAATGAACTGGACCCCCGGCCGTGAGGCACGAGAGCAACGCCCCCTGCGCTCGCAACGCTTCGCAATCTGATAATTTACCCGGCACTAAAAAGGTCCTAGCTAGAACCCTGCTTGGGGTGACATTTCAATATTGGGGGTTTAGTATCACTGTAATGTACAAACAACAAGCTTTCATTTGAGGTAGGTTTCAAAATGTTCGGATAAAATACGACAAAGTTATGTCACTTTAATGAAAATCAGGACAGGAAAGTTGAAATAGCAATAGTGGCCTTTTATAAACAAACCAATTTTTATCTTTTGAGAAACTGTTTATTGCCAAGAAGTGATTGAAATCCAAGTTGTTGTGTGTAAAGTTTGTTCCTTGAATTTTTTTCTTTTAAGCGATGTAAAAATCAAGGCCATATGTGACCTGTCACCACAAAATGAGAGTAAAGTCGCACGATGTGATTTGGAGATATGGCCATCCAAAGTCAAAATATGAAGGGGTTGTCAAATTTGAGATTTTGAGTAATTTGGAAAGTCCTCCTCTACATATTCCCATTTTTGGGGTGAGATCAGATGATCGAAAACCTCTTAAATTACGTGATTTTGCGTAGTGTTTGCGTAGTTAGTGTTTGGATTAAAGACCATTAGTGGTCTAATTAACAAGGTAATTAAATATGCAAATCAGGTCCTCGTAAGTATCCCACGTTTTCAAAATTGTTATATTTTGTTGTTAATACAACAAATGTGTGTAAAAATTCATGAAGAAATAATGATTAGAACATAGCTGTTTCTATGCTCAACCTTACTTGTCCTGTTTTTTAATCTTTTGCTTGTTTTGTTTAGGATGTTTAAAGTAGTTTTCTCACAAACACGTTTTGTGAAACCCATGACTTTCTAAAGCGCTGTAAAAGGTATTTATCGCAAAACCCCCAAGTGTTATGTACCATTGGAAAGCTCTTTTTAAAGAATTTGAAAATACCAATATCTCAATTTTCAATATTTTCCGAATTTACTCTCATTTTGTGGTGATAGGTCAAATATGTGCACAAATAACAAAGTTATGTCTGTTTGTAAAACTCAGTCCCAATTTATCAAACTGCAAGCCATTTGAAACAAATGAACCCAAACAAGATCTACCCAAGGACAAGCCTCTATTTGACCATGGAGAAAGGAAAACAGAAGGAGAGAGCACACACCGATTTCAAAGCCCATATGATGGTCGCCGCGCTCACAAACTCAACAATGGGAAACCGCAAATCCTAATTTGAGTTTCGCGCGGTCAGTGACCCAGCAGTTGCCGCTTGGCATGATGGAAATTGTTTTTTCCCGCGTATTCAGTCTTGAAAAAACGATAACAAAAACACAAGTCTATATTTGACTGACTGTCACCCACCTCATCAGATGAGAGGATCTTGATCAGCGCTTTGCTTTCCGATGACTGTTTCAGCTGCAGCTCTGCTAGGAGAGACACCAACACCTCTTCCGGGATCTGTTCGTTGGTCAACTTAGTCGTGACGGCCAGCGTGCGACGATAATCTGTGGTTCACAGAGAATAGCAGAGGCTTTAGATTTACTTACCGAGGTTGGAAATAAAAACTCCTTTTGAAGATATTTTAATAACCTCTTGGTTTTAATCAGATACTTGATGACGTCATCGATAAACAGAAAGCTAGAGAGCTTTGCTATTGGAAGCCACAATCTGGATTATATCTCTCGCGGTTGATTTTCCAGCATGTTTACAATGCATGTTAAGTAATTTGCACGAGTTCAGTATGTGCAAAGTTTCATTGAAATTCAAGTCTGTTTAATGACAAAAGTGACCCCAAGAATGAAACGTGTACAAATTCTATGGGATTTGTGTTACAAGAACAAGAAAAAAAGAGAAGAAAAAAAACTCCCCCAAAACAAACGTGGCTTCTCCACAGAAGACAGACAACAAATTTAAAGCTACTTGCGGAAAAGCAAAAAATAACAACAAAAACAAGGGCTTTTCCGCAACTTGCGGAAAATCCACAACAAAATCGTAAAAGACCAACGCATTTGTGCCATATATCAATTGAAAGCTTATCTCCTGCTCTTCATGACCAACCTTTAAAATTATTTTTCAGACTCATTTTTGCAAAGCGGGTCACAAATGACCATTGTCCTGCTATCTATATCGAGGGAGTGTTCAAACCCGGACTGACCTTCCATTCTGAGTAGCAGGGCAGCCTTCAGAGCCTGTCTCTTCTGGTGATGCAGCTCAGCCACGGCATCCAGGTTACCGTGTCCGGTACCCAGACTACCCAGCTGCATCTCCCGTTCCTGCCAGCTCTGCAAGGCATTCTTCAGCTCGTTACTTAGCTCCTACGGTGTGTCGGGGAAAAACAAACGCTGTCTAAATATTTGTCTTGGGTTTACAGCTTCTGACTAGCATCCTTGAACAAAAATATTGACAAGTTTCATTTAAATCTCTCCAGTAATAGTTCTGTAATCTTGCTACTCAGACAAACACAAAGAAAGACAGACCGACAGACAGACAGCCCAAACCGCCCGACAGGCTGACAGCCCGACAGACAGACAGACAGATGGGTAAATACATAACCTTCAGAGACGGGCGGAGGTAACAATACTCAAGTGAGTGCAGACCTGATCGGTGAGATGTTCCACTCTGGCGACCTCTTCCTTGTTGGATTGAGTTCTCTCCTGTAGATCCAGGAGGAGGTCTCGCTCCATGCCGTGCTTCTTCTCCATCTCATCCAAGATGGTGGTGTGCAGTGCCACGCCCACTGCAAAAACCAAGAACAGATGTTCAAACTAGGAAAAGGTCACTCGATAGTGCTACCCACTGATGGCGGCCTGACCCAGTGTCGGATCGAGGTTCGTGAAAAACAATCATGCGTCTGGGTCCAGTCAATGTCCAAATAATCCCTGCGCATGAACTGGTTAAGATAATTTTGTCTAAGCGAAACCTAGACTCACCGTCTCTCTGCGTGAACACCACCGCATCCACCTTGGCATTCTCCTCTTCATCTTGTCTCAGTCTCCTCACCAGGTCCTCCTGGCTCCAATCCTCTGTAGACGTCAGTATGGTGGTGCCTTGGGCTGTCTGGGCAGCAGCCTTCTTCTTGCGAAGGTTGGCGATGCGTTCCCGGGCGAGCTGCTTCTGTCGCTCCTTGTCTTTCTTTAGGCTGGAAGAGACACAACGAATGGAAGTTTGAGGAACTGGGACTAATTTCATACAAGAATTTCATACAAGCAGCAAGGAATTATGATTGAAGAAATAACTTTAGATTAACTTTTGACAGACTTGTGAGGAATTGACTGTAAATTTACCACTCAAGTGTCAACTATCGTGCCAATGATATGTTCTTCACTGGCTCTTGTTGAGTCCACACCGCTGGCTACAGTCCAAGCACAGAATGTCATTTAATCAGTTTGTGCCAGGATTATTTTGCCATTCACCAGACCCAGACAAGGGATTTTTTGTTAAGAGCCTCGATCCGAGACTGGTTCAGGCCAGCATCTGTAGGTAACACACCCTGACATTTTTGGCCTCGCTCGCTGTGAGCCGGTTGCTAACAGATACAAATTTTTTGGCCTTGCTCGTGACGTGTTTATCCGTCATCCATTTTGAATTCCGAAAAAAACTTTGCATGTATATATACACGTCCTGCGACGCAAAGCTGGTTAAAAACACCACAAACCGAAGTCTGGTTTCCAGACTTACTTGCTGTCTCTGGCTTTCTCCTGTTGCTGGGCCATGCCGAAGATAAGCGCCGCCGTGTCAAATTTATCTTCATGCTGCAGCTTACGTTGGTCGCGTCGCAAGCGGGCCAGGGCAAGCTGACGTTCCCTCTCGCTGTTAAAAGTGGCGTCCTGGTTCCGCAGCGACGCAAGCAGCTGCTCTCGCTCGTCCTCAAAGTGGGAGTTCAAATCCTCAAGCACATTCTAAGGATTGAGAAAACAAAAGTTTCAAGGAAACGTACGAAATAGAACTCGCTTTTGCAAAATTGTGGACTAGCCGTTAAGAGTCCAGCTGCTGGCCATATGTTGTGTCCTTAGGCAAGCCACTCCACTCCACCCAGAAGTAAAAATGGCTACTGGCATTAGTTGGGGAGTAGCCGACATCCCATCGACATTCCGTACAGAAATATTCTTAGCTGTTTCATGCCAAGAAAACTGGATATCAACACCAGACTGGTGGGTCAGACACCACCAATTTTTTATTTCAAACTAAATTTCTTGTACACTGAATTTTTTCACAAATGATCAACAACAAGCATTATTATTAAGGTAAATATGCTGGTAATTGAATATGAAGTTTGTCAACAAAGAGGTATGGCAACAATGCATGAACAAATTTAAGGGAAACGTCAGGGTCTGCCATGATTGATGACTCCCCACATCAAACCAAATCTTGTGTACATCCATACCCTTTTCTTCTTCCTCTCCTCAATGAAGTCTCGTCTCTTCTCCTCCTTGTCTAAGATGTTATCCAGCGTCTCGTCGCCCACCTCCAGCCCTTCCTTGCTCCTCTCCTCAACCAGCTGTCGACGTCTCTCCAGACGCCGCCTAAGTCTCTCCTCCTGTTCTGTCTTGGTGTTGCCCAGAAGCTTGGCCAGCTCTGCCAGAGAAGAAGAAACAATGAAACATGGCTGTTTAATTCAGTAAAAACGTCACCGTTTTGACGAAGTGACACATCAGTGCTTTTTACTCTCTTGTTTTTCTCAAGAAGCACATTTTCTATTTGATGGCAAAAAGATTCTGCTATTTTCTCATCTCTTTCCAGGAGTTGTAGCTTCTTACTTTAATGGTCTTTGATTCCTTGGCCCAGCCGTTCCTAGAGTCCTAGCTTCCTACCTTGCCAGTCTTTGATTCCTTGGCCCAGGAGGGCAGCCGTTCCTAGAGTCATAGTGTCCTACTTTACTGGTCTTTGATTCTTTAGCCCAGCAGGGCAGCCGTTCCTAGATTCCTAGCTTCTTACCTTGCTGGTATTTTATTCCTTGGTCCAGCCATTCTTAGAGTCCTGGCTTCCTACCTTGCTGGTCTTTGATTCCTTGGCCCAGCCATTCTTAGAGTCCTGGCTTCCTACCTTGCTGGTCTTTGATTCCTTGGGCCAGCAGGGCAGCCGCTGGTCCTAGAGTTCTACCTTCCTACCATGCTAGTATTTGATTCTTCGGCCCAGAATGCGAGCCGCTCCTAGAGTCCTAGCTTCCTACCTTGCTGGTCTTTGATTCCTTGGCCCAGCAGGGCAGCTGCCTCGTCATATCTTCCTTCTTGCCTCATCTTCCTCTCTTGTAGCTTGAGTTTCATAAGTTTACCCTGGCGCTCTCGCTCAGACAGACGAGACCACTGTGCCTCGCCTATCTGCTTCATCAAGGCCTGCCGACGAAAACCAAGGACAATGGATCACACAAACATTACAGAGCTGTGCTTTTTTCTCTCATCAGGATTCCGGCAGCAATCTTTGGGCAAAATTAGGGCTTTTCACGGCCAATTTGTAAAGTTCTGGCCTAGTTTCAATATCCTTCCCAAAATAATTGCGGAATTAAAAATATACGTACGCATTATAGGTACGTACATAATACAATGAATTTTCGCCTTCAGCCAGGCTTACTGTTAGCTCAGTTGGATACGTCAGTCGATACAGTGCATGGCATAGAGATTAAAAGTGGTGGGTTCAAATCCTCAATATTGCTGTTTTTGAACCTGATTTTCTACTTCGGAGGATTTTTGGGAAGGGAAATAAAGTGCAAAATTTCATATGGTTAGAATTCATAACTTTTTTTTTTGAAGTCTGAAATCTTACCCAACAAAATTGACACCATGGCCAGTCATCCCTTTTACCTCACTGAGTAGTTTATCTCGCAGTGTGTCATACTTGACTTCCAACGCCTTGAGGAGTTGCTCTTCTGTGACCCCAGAGGAGTCAGATTTAGTGACCAGCACCGTCCCGGCCACGTTGTCATACCAACCGTTGGCCCTGGCGATATACTGGACTTGCTTCAGCTGCTTGAGGGTAGTGACGGTCTGTCGGGCAAAAATCAAAAACAAATTGCAAAATAATCTGACAAAATATCTGGTTGTCATTTTGCTTTTTTTCAAGCTTTAAATGATGAAATCAAAATCTCAATTTTTATTTTTGCCGCAAAGTGTCTCATTTACTCGTGCTGGGTCACAAATCTTTGGCAGATGTGGTTAAAGGATGGGACTACCTCCAAATTCGTCTTTACTTGTGGTGAAGGGAGTTTAACGTGCTCCGAGTTTGACCTTTTGGGAAATGGGACGAAGTAAAGGTTCTAAAAAAAACCTGTGAGTGGTATGAAGCTGACCTTTGACCCCAGGTCATCCATCATGCGTCTAGCCTCCTGCTCCTGTTGTTGCTGTAGATCAGCCAGCAAGGTCACATGGACATCGTTGTCAGTCACAAGTTCTCCTTGGGTCTGCTTTCCGTCGTCAAGACGACTCTCCAGAGTCAAGGCTGTCGCTTTCTGCTCAGTGACAAACAAAATTCAAGTGAACTTCACAGTGAAACTGAGAAGGTGCATTATCATATTAGGCTGTGCACCAACGCACGAGCAAAAGTTATATCAAAAATCAATTACAAATAGACCAGCACTCGAATACACAAAGCGCCTCACAATGCATCGCGATTCTAGTTGTAACATGTTGCAACTTGCAATGTGTCATATGTGACTATCTACAGTTTAAGGTTTCATTAAAAGAAATGTTGTTTTTGATGAATAAAGTGGGAAAAAAAGACCATTTTGTGTGCAGCGTTCTGTTGTAGTACAACAGAGCCGGCTATTTCAAAGCCCGTTTTCTCAGTTGTGTGATTTGAACTCCGAAAAAGTAATCAATATGTAAACATATCGTGTCTCCAAAATGGGAGGGGCTATGGATCTCTATTATAATATAAACGAAAGCTTACGTTGTGGGCTTTTTTACCATGTATATAACTCAATTTCATTTTTTTGCGACATAAGACACATTTTTGTAGAGCCGGTCACATATGATACACTTCACAAAAACTTGCGATGAGTTCAACCGTTATCAAGGTACTTACGATACGTAAGTACCTTGATAACGGTTTAAAACATGTCATAAGTTACGACGTGCCTTTAGGTTGTTGTAAAAAAATATCTGTTTTTACAGCCGGTTTTATGCCATCATTTTTTTAAACACGACTACTACTACTACTACTACTACTAGCAGTTTGCAGCAGTATTAATCTTCTTCAAGACTACTACTAGACAGATACAGTATGTGTGAAGTTGGAAACGGAACATTAATCGTAGTCAATATAATATTCATCGTAGTCAATGAATATTGCAGTTGAGATTCCAAATTAGCTATAAGTCAACCGCAAACTTTTTTTAAAGACTGCATCATACATCTCCAATTTCGTTTTATGTATTGAGAAGAGATACGACGACTATTTGCTGAATATCAGACGAACTTTTTACTGAGCACTAAATAAATACATAACAGTCAGTTTTCTGCCATAAATACATCTAGGACCGACGCAACACTTTGTAGGGATACATCCCATCGCGGCAATGCATCCTAAGTTACGATGAGTTTAATGAAATCGGGTGCAGTGGTCCTTAATCCACCTTGCTTACTGCTTGCTTACACTGAATATCTCCATCTGTTCCTCCTCGTTCTCTTTGGAGGGTCTGCTGTCCCTCCAATCTTGCCGAGCTCCTTGGAGCTCTTTCAGCTTCTTCTGCCGCTTGTCCTCAGACATCTGTCTGGCATTGATCCTCAACCTGCTGTCTTCCTGATCTTGCATCAGCTGTAAGAGGATAAGCAAGTCAATAAATAACATTTGTTGAATTGAAATTCCATGAAATTCCAGAATTTTTCCAGGACAATATGTTAGGGCGTTTCATGTCATTTCATTTCACTTCACTTTATTTGTCTTAATTAGTTCGCGCCGGGATTATTTTAACATCACCGAGCCGAGGCGCCGGATTATTTGTAACGAAACTCTATCCGAGGCGGGTTTAAGCCGATGGTACCGGGAAGCACACCCACGCATTTCTGGCCTTGCTCGCTGCTGACAGACATTTCCGGCCTTGCTCGCTGCTGACAGACATTTCCGGCCTTGCTCGCTGCTGACAGACATTTCCGGCCTTGCTCCTGACGTGTTTATGCATCATCTGTTTTGAATCTGGGGAAAGTTTTGCGGGTATATACGTCCTCCGGCGCAAACTGGTTTAAATCATGACCGGGAGGCAAATTCTAAAAGACAATTACATAAAACAAAAATAATGATCAAAAAGTCACAGAAACAACATAACGCTAGAATGACTCATCAACATGATCTTGCTCTTACCTCAATCAGCAGATCTCTCTCCGCCTCGTGCTTGACTTCCATCTCCTGTACGACAGCCTCTTGCATCATGACCTCGCTCTGTTCGTCTTGGGGCATGGGGAGGGGACCCACGGCCTCCCTGGCACGCTTATGGTCTTCCTTGCTCCGGCGGCGCTGGGCTAGACGCTCCTTGGCCAGCTGCAGCTGCCTCTTTCTCTCCTGCTCGCGCCTGAGAGAAAAGAGAAAATTAGAAACGTGCGGCGGAGAACTCAATGTGGGCTGTGCGCTAACATGTCGATCTTCTATTTGCGACAATTCAATTAGTCAGGCAAATTGGTGCACAATATGATAGAATTGTTCACTTAAAGGTAGGATACACCATTGGTCATTGCTTGAATTATCATGAATGAGTAGATTTGGGGGGTTGTATTTTATAGTAAATATCGTTTAACTGAGCTGTCCAAAGTTTTTAGAATCATGGATGCCGAGAAAAGCATGAAAAACAGCGTTTTTTTTCAACCGGCGTCGAGCAGTTATTCTTATGTTATCTTTGTTTTTTCGCGATCGCCATCCGGCGATCGCGAATTTTTCATTATAAAATTCAATTTTTCGGAATAATTACAGGATATCTAGCGCAATCATTTTGCTGGATGCCCAGAATCTACATTTACTTTCAGATGAGTAAGATATTTCTTAATAATTCGGTAGTAAATATTTTCGATATCTGCAAATGGTGTATCCTACCTTTAATGACAAAAGCTTGAAATTTGGTACATGGTCAGAGTATGTCCTGAGAAAGATATTTTAAATTTAAAAAAATATAACTAGATTAACATGCAATGATAGCCATTTTTACATTTTTGAAAATTGCTTGTTATTCAATCTGTATTTTTTGTGAAGGCCCATTAGCCAAATATTGTTCACATGACATACCCCGACTGTGTGCCCAATTCTCCACAATTTCCTCATTTGATTAAACCATTATTTCCGACATGCCTGACTAATTTGTACATTAATTTATCTATTTTGGTAGAAAATTTGGTGAGTTTTCCTGGATATTTCTCTTAAAAATTTCAAAATATTGTTACTTTGTGGTGGTCATTGTGCTTCCGAAATGTTGTGGTTTATCAGGATTTGTTTAAAGGTTTTGGTTTTTTGTTTGGTTTTTTTGGGGGGCGGTAGGCAACAATAGTCAATAGAGTGTATAGGTATATGGGACTAAGGGGTAGTCCCCCGGTCTCATATTGTGCTGGGGTATACACTACTTGGCTACGCCTTACAACTCCTCGGCATCTTGAGCCTGCTTGGCTAATCCCATGGCGAGTGCCGCCGCGTCAAACTTCTCCTCCTTGCGAGCCTTACGCTGCTCCCTCCTCAGACGGGCCAACTCTAGCTGGCGCTCTCTTTCGCTGCGCAGACGGTCGTTGGCGTCTCTCATGCTGGCCAAAAGGGCGTCTCTCTCCTGCGCATCACGGAGATAAAAACGGCGGGCAAATAAAGAATGAGACATTTTTAACACCTCTCCCCCCAAAAGAACCAGGTCTAATAGGTTATCAGCCTTGGTCCAACCATTGGGCCACCAGTATCAAATGAGCGAATTTTGGCAAGGTATGCACACCTAGAGATGGAAAGTGTGTGATAGCATTGCAGCGCGAGTGGTGGTACCTTTTTAGGTGATATCATTCTTCAATTTTTGTTTTAAAGGGTCGGCAATATACTTGTTACAGGATTTATTATATGTGGTAACACCCACAATGGCACAAATATATCAAACAAAACGGTGATAACACACCCAAAAAGCTGCCACTGCTGCAAGGCTATCACATATTTGCCAACTACAGGGATGCAGCTTACATTGCCAAAAATCATCATGAACAATATTTCCCTCATTTGATACTGACTTTACTGAATTTTTCCGGTCTTCCTCTTGACGTGTTTATTCGTCATCTGTTTTGAATTTCAGACAAACATTGTGTATAAACACGTTCTCCGACACGAACTGGTTTAAGATCTGTCCTGTGAGCTATTTTCGAGATTCAACCTGAAAAAAGGTGTTTTTTTTCTCAATTGGTATTTTTCAACAATACAAAAGTTATTCACTTTTGAATGAAATCAAATCGGCCCATATTTAGTTATTGAATTTTTACTTTACACATTTTGAATTACTACCGGCCAGAACAACAACATCTATCCAGCAAGATAGACTGGTTTCTGCCCTACAACGGTATCAATAATGTGTAGACTGGGAGCCAGTCTGCTCGCAAGGACCTCGTTGGTGAACCAAAGTTACAACCATTTTTCAGATGGTTGCAGACACAATTTGCTACCACCTTTCATCCACGTCTGTTTTACCACTTTCTGATCTTACCGCATCCAGACGGTTGTCTAGGTCATCTAAGATGTTTCTTGGTTTCTTATTTCTCAGTTCCTCCTCCTCTTGTTGAATCTCATCCTGCTCCAGCTGATTCATTTCATCCTCAGTCATGCCTAGCAAAATAAGATGCCAAAGATATGAGCACAGATTCCTCAAAAGCCACACGTCTTTCTTTAGTCTTAACCATCCAGGGTATCTTGGCTAGAAACCCTGCCTGATGCAGCAACATGCATCATTTGTCCAAATGACTAGCCTGCCCAGTGCAGCACGATTCATCAGGTCAACAAATCTCAAAGCCAAATTGCCATAGAATCTGTGGTCACCCAATGCAGCAGGATCCATCTGTGTTTTACAATGGGGACTAGCTCCTAATAGTCTTGGACTTGGCCATTTGTGCACTGGTGTTGACAGCTGAATGCATCAAAGTACAGCATAATTTTTCACCTGATGCACTGTGCTGTGTCTGGCAAGGTTCTTGGTACCATTTTACTCAATTTGTTTCTCCTTAAACAAATTCCTAGAGTTTTAGTTCTCAAAAAATGTAAGAGCCTAAATTCACATTTTGTCTTCAGCAACTATACTCATCTGGTTTATAATTTATTTAAAACATTTTAGCAGTAAACAACTGAATTGCATGCCATTTACAATTAATAAATTATTGGAAGACACAAATAAATATGTAAAATATTTAAATTTTAAAATGATTGCCTTTTAGAATTTCATTTTCCATGAAATGCCCTTTTTTAAAGGCATCATTTTTTTGCGACATTTTGTTCATTTCAAATAATAACAACCACTCTAAATCCAAAGAAGAATGTTCAAAAACCTAATCCGTTGAATATTCGGCTCAGTGAATGTTTTTTTCGTGAAGCACACATTTGTCCATAGCATACTTTTTTTACCCCAAATCATTCAACTCACTGATGATTGGAAATCCCCTAATTTTCTTGATTTCTTCTAAATGACAGCAAGCCAGACGGAGTAATTTCACAGGGTGTTTAGTATTAGTAGAATCTTTAGTTCAAGTAAAGCTTTTTTTTTAAATAATTTGGTAAGTTACTTTTGAGATATAAATGCCATTATTTTTGGGACAAAAATCAAGATCTTTATTTTTACATAATTGTAAAACCCGAAACGAGTCGCACACGCTGATTTAGAGCTCAAAAGGGCAAAATAAAAAGGGGGTAAATTGTAAAATGAGTAAATGTTAAATTTTGAGTTTGTTGATAGATTTGGTAACATTATACATCTACTCACCCTGGGCCTTCCTTTGGCGTCTTCTCTCCAGCCTCTCTTTTATCTTTTCCTCCTGCTGCTTCTTGGTATCCCCTAGCAACAGCTCTAGGGCATGCTGGGATGCAATGGCTTCACCCATCAAGGCCGAAGCCTCGTCGTATTTCCCTGCCTGCCTCAGCCGGCGTTCCTCCAACCGCAGCTTGATCAGGCGGACCTGGCGCTCCTTCTCCGAGAGCCGGGCCCACTCGGCTTCGCCAATCTGAATCAGGTTTAAGGATAAAATTAGTTATGTTGGCTGGATGAAGCTGCAAGGTGCTTTGAATGCTGCAAGGTGCTCTGAATGCTGTAGAGCTTGAGTCCAGGAATGGGAACTTGCGAGGAAATGAGAGAGCTTGCGAGGACTTGCGAAGACTTGCGAGGACTTGCAGGGACTTGCGGGGACTTGCGGGGACTTGCGGGGACTTGCGGAGACTTGCGGAGACTTGCAGAGACTTGCCTGGGCTTGCGGGGACTTGCAGGGCTTGTAGGGCTTGTAGGGCTTGTAGGGACTTGCGGGGCTTGCAGGGACTTGCGAGGCTTGCATGGACTTGAAGCTGCAAGGTGCTCTGAATGCTACAAGGTGCTTCAGAGGGACCTGCGAGGGACCTGCGAGGGACCTGCGAGGGAGGTGCGAGGGACGTGTGAGGGACGTGCGAGGGTCCGGCGAAGAACTGGCGAGGAAATTGCATGGGGACTGGCGAGAGACTGGCAAGAAACTTGGGAGGACTTCGACTACAACACTGCCACTTACCTGCTTCATGAGTGCCTCTGTTAGGATCTTATCCCTCAGCGCGTCATACTTTCCTTGCAGCGCATCCACCAGCTCCTCCTCCCCAGCCTTCTTGCTCAGGTCCGCCGTCATCAGCACGCCGGCTACGTTCTCGTTTCGCTCGTTCTTCTGATCCTCAATGTTCTGCTGCTGGACGTGAACCAAAGACTTCAAATCCTGAAAGGGGAGTGAAAATAGACAGATTCCATCTATCTATAATTCTAAGACTCTCTTTGTGTCTGTATATCTGTTGGTCGGGCTGATATCTGTCGGTATTTTAATTATCTCTAGAACCAGACTCAAGAATGTGCAGTGTCAAGTGTTAAGTTGTTTGGACAAGCATTTCTGCAAAAAAGCTGCAAAAAAACCCATCAATAGGAGGACCAGACCTGCAACTGTGGCGGTATAGACCCCCATGCACTGCTGTTATTCGGATACACGACCGCCATGTTTG
Organism: Crossaster papposus; assembly: GCA_037893245.1. Classification (NCBI taxonomy): domain Eukaryota; kingdom Metazoa; phylum Echinodermata; class Asteroidea; order Velatida; family Solasteridae; genus Crossaster; species Crossaster papposus. The sequence continues at coordinate 2,632,241 of JBAIAA010000354.1, read as the reverse complement.
CGGGTCTAGGCCATGCAATTTGCCTGTTCTGAACTGGCACATTTTGTTAACGGTCACTGCACCAGTTGATTTAAATGAAAACATTTAAATGAAGCCTAGTTTATACTTACCGAGAGCATTCAAATGAATTTAAAGTTGTGAATTTGATTTTGTTAAATTTTGCAGCAAATCTTTGATGACGTCAAAGTTGCTTCGTGTTTGGTATTCGCATGAAGTAACATAAATAAATGGTAAACTGATGAATTAAAGAGTGATCTAGTAACATGTTGGTATGTGCATTACAAATTCTTATTATTATTTTACCTTATCAGGGAGTTGGCTGAGCACGGCCTCACACTCCCTTGCTTGCTGCTGCTGCAAGTCTGCCATGATGGTGACGATGACATCATCTTTATTTATAGAAGTGCCTGTAGTCTCCTTTTCCAGCCGCTGTTTACGCCCGGCCATCTTGACCACGGATGCCTCACCCAAAATGGTTCGGTGCTCTTGCTTTTTACCTGAAAAAATAAAAACAAAAACTAGATAAACACTGAACCAACTCTAGCTTCTTTCATTCGCCAAAAGCCTTCGAAATTGGCACCTGGTTTATTAGACAATTTCCTGGAGCTGCTAAGCACAACAAATATTGCTTAGGATAAAACAGCTTACCAGCTAAAAAGCAATGGAATTTTATAAGCTTAGCAAAAACCAGCTGAATACCAGTCACAAACAATACACATCACCTGAAAATTAGGTTTGTAATTAACCCTGTTTTTGCCAAGGAAGACTTGTCATGCTAAGCAATTTTCCAGATTGATTGATTGGTTCAACCATGGTTCCTGCAAGAAATGTACACATTTTTAAAAAGACATGTACCTGCAGTCCAGGACCTCTTACAATATGCTTTCAGTTCAAATACTCACATACTTTACCCATTATAAAAAAAATACTTGAGTATTCAAACTACACTGTCTATTTTCTTAGACTTTTGAAAAAGATTCAACAACTCTAGTCCAACCCAAATGACCAGGGGCCAATTTCATAAAACATGTAAGCACAAAATTTAGCTTAGCATGAAAATTCTTCTTTCGGAAAAAACAAAGTTACAAATATAATATTCAGGTGATGTTTATCGTTTGTGACCGATATTCAGCTGGTTTTTGCTTAGCATAAAAAGCACATGAAGTTTGGGCTGGTGACCAATTTTTGTGCTTACATGTTGGGGCCAATTTCACAGAGGTGCAAAGCAAAAACAGGTTATTGGCCAGAATTCTAAGTATTTTTCATGCTAAGCAAAAACCAGCTGATTATCAGTCACAAACAATATTTGGTCTGTAACCCTGTTTTTGTCTAGGAAGAATTTTCATGCTAAGCAAATTGTTGTGCTTAGCAGCTCCTTGAAATTGGTCCCAGTACAAAATGACAGGTACTAGTCCAAGCGGTTCAAATACTCACATACTTACTAGTGGTTCCCATTGTCAAAAACTTAAGTACTCACACTGCCTACACTTTCTATTTTCTCAGACTTTAAAAAAAGGTTCAACAACACACATTCTAATGTTTGCATACTTCCATAAGTATGCAAACATTAGAATGTGTGTTGTTGAACATGGTATTGTTCTTTCCTTTGTTCACGTACTTATGCATACCTCATAGACTTTGTACACAAAATTCCTTGTGGAGACAACCTAACCCATAGAATTCAGTTCCTATTCAGTTCCTTTGTCTCTATTGTGTTTGTCTTTACAGGGTAGTGAAAATAGAGGCAACTCGAGTCCTGACTTCACAACCACACAAGACTCTCTCACCAATTTCTGTAGCTCGTCTTCGTTCCATCAGCTTCTGTAGGACTTCTTGTCGTTGCTCCTGACTCATGTTCTCTGCAATCAGTGTGTCGTCTTCCCCGTACTTTGCCTGCAGAAGGTCGTACAAGGCTTCTCTCTCAAGTCGGTGCTTCTTCTCGACGGTTCGAATGACCGCATCCTTGTTGGATGAAAAACAAATAAACAAGGCAACAAAATCAGGAAAGCTGCAATAGTGCAAAATGCTGCTTAGTGAATTTATGCAGTTAGCAAAATTCGCGAACTGGTTAAGCAAATACATGTATCTGGTTTAGATCATTTCTTCTACCTGCATTGAGTTTATGTCATCATTATCAGTCACTGTCTCGTCCATCTCCTCCTGAATGGCCCCTAAGTCACGCCTTCGTCTCATGGCTTCAATCCGCTGCTTGGCCAACGATTCTTGGCGCTGCCTGTCGTTCCTCAGTCTGAAAATATTAACGGGTACCGCATTTTTTGCTAAGAGTATTGTTTTATTATATTGTGCAAAAATCTGCCTAACTATTTACTTCATAAAAATGTCTGCTTGCAAAGTAATTTTTTACTAAAGTTATGAACCTTTCTGCAGCAGCTGCCTGGTTGCGTTCAGCCAGCCCGATGACCAGCGCTGCGGCCATGAAGCCTTCTTCCCCCCGGGCCTTCCGTAGCTCCAACCTGAGTCGCACCAGCTCTGCCTGACGCTCCTGCTCGCTCATGTACTCGGCCTCCGAGCTGTGAAGTCTCAGGAGGAGGGACTCGCGCTCCCCGTCGTAGCGTCGCTGGAGGTCCTCCAGGGGGTTAGAGACTTTTGAAGTGTCTTCGTCTTCATCTTCTGACAGGTCTTCTTCTATGTCATCCAAGTTTCCTCCTGGGCACAGAGATAGGTATTGCTCTGGTCATTATATGCAAAGTTTCGACAAGTTTTGGTATTTTATTGAAACCACACAGTTCTCATTTATGAGCGGTTTGTAATCTAGAAGGTTAACAAAAAGATTAACAGTAGCGGGTTGGAACCTGCGACCCAAAAATTGCATATCAATCTCTACCAATTGAGCTATACTGGTACGGTATTCCAGTGGTTGCAGGTTCAACCCCCTCACTATTCCAGTCAATTTCTATGCTCAACTTTTTAATTATTATAATGACAAAGTAAACACAAATATTTGTGTAACTTTTTAAATATTTGTTTAACCAAATTTCATTTGCACCATTGCAATGCATTTAATCAATATATCCATTTAGTCAATGGATATAAAAAACAAGTTATCGAAATGAATTTTGAAATATGTGACCCAGCACGAGTAAATGAGACACTTTGCGGCAAAAATAAAAATTGATATTTTGATTTCATCATTTAAAGCTTGTTTAGCTTTAAATGATGAAATCAAAATCTCAATTTTCATTTTTGCCGCAAAGTGTCTCATTTACTTGTGCTGGGTCACATATATGTATATTTTAAATGGCTTTGTCTGGATTAACGTGATTAAAAAATGTTTTTGCTTCATATTTGTTTTCTATTTTCAGTGGTCAAAATTTGACAGCAACGTTTCTATTCCTACCCTCAACAATACTCTTCCTCCTTTTATCTCTTCTTAATTTGAGTTTCTCCTGGTACTCTGTTCGGCTGGCTCCCATCAGCTTCTTCAAGCCTTCCTCTGTCCTGGCGTGGTCTCCCAACAGAGCAGCGATGGCATCCATTTTTCCTGAGGGAAGAAAACCAATAATAAGAACAGAACATTTTGCATTTTAGAAACTGAATTGTAAGTCTCAAAACAAGTGTTTGATTTTTTGTCTTACCTTCTCTGCGTAGTCTCCGCTCCTCCTGCCTGAGCTCCATGAGTTTCTTCTGCCTGTCTTGCTCCTTCATCTGAGCCCATTCCTTTTCTCCCAGCTGACTCTTCAAGATGTCGATGAGCAGCTTGTCCTTCAGACAGTCATACTTCTTGTCCAGAGCCTTTTTGTGAGCAAATAAAAGGCGAGTCGGGAAAAAAATTAAAAACAAACAAACAAACAAACAAACAAACAAAACACAATGTTGATCACTACAATGGTAGTGCAGTTTTTCACCAAAGAAATCTTTTCACCATAAACCCTGTTCAATACTATTCAACTCTAAATCCGACTCGACATTCCAAATCCAAGCTGAGGCACCTAACTTTTGTGAGGTTGAAATTTCTCTATCGAGAATTTTGCAACGTCACATTTTAAATTGCATACAGCCTTTGCCTACACCAGTGAACACATTATTATTACTTGTTGCATTGCTATTTATTTGCACAAACAAATTAATGTGCAAGAAATTCCATCTATTACTCAGAAAGCTTTCTTACTATAATATGACCAAAATTTGAACTAGAAAGGTTTGGAAGGTAAAGAATTAAAGCTTGAATTTTTGCCTGGTATAGTCACACTTTACACAGGACCTTTCCTGCAAGCCTATCCGGGCTCTGCTTTAAATAATAATAATAATTTATTGGGTCATTTAGGAGACATCTTCATAGACGCGTACACTCAATATTTTTACAAAATTTGGTATTTGGACCCTGCTCTATCGATCTAGACTGTTTCGACAGTAAAAATGTTTCTCCTTCTAGGGACTAGGACACTAGGACATTAAATTTGACCCAAGAAACCACCAGGCCCGACTCCGACAAACCAAGGGTCTCACCTTCAAGATGTCATCGTCTTCAGCTGCCCCTTCATACTGAGTGAAGACGTTCAGCACGTTCTTACCCACGCCCATCTTGGCTTCCCAGACCTGCTTCATACGCAGCTTAGACAACTCTTCCTCACTCTGTGAGGAGAACAAGAAAATGAATGTAGTGTCAGTAAATTTGGCTCCCGGGACAAGTACCCCACCTCATTTGGAAGAACGGGAGAGTTGGGGAAGACCACCGGGAGAGACAATATTTGGATGTAGCCCGACACCCTGTACCATTTGTGCTGTGAAGTTCTGTTGGATGATTTATTGTTAATTTGTTAATAATTTGTTTCAAGATGTTGCCAAACAACAAGGCTATACAAAGGTGTGGGCTACAAATTAGAAAGAACAGAAAACAAATGGAAGAGGTCCTAGTGACAGAAGGTATCTTGAACAGTGAAGGAATGTGATGAGGCCGCTATTAAGCGAATAGAGTACATCCACAAGGAGTAAAAGAAAGGCAAGTGGACTAAATCCTACAGTAATATCTGAAGGCTTACAAGGCGTATTATTGGCGTATCATGCATTTTGTTCGATTTCAAAATTATACTACTCAAAATGTTCAAAGCCTGTTGAAATTTCATGCTTATACGTTTAAAAAAAATCACGTTAAAAAATCACGCATGACCTTTTGATCACGAAACATGACTCGTATAGCCCTCTTTATTCAAAAAATTCGTCAACAGACTTTTCGTTTGAAGTCACCTACATTTCAGAATTTCTTCCAAATGACAACAAGCCAGACAGAATAAATTTAAGAGGTGTTCAGTACCAGCACAACCGTTAATGAGCATTTTGAGAGTAATTTGTGAAGTTATTTTGGGGATAAATGCAAACTATCCTATATGTTTTGAAAAAAGCTCGAAGAAAGCTCTTCCCAAATCTTACCATCGATACCAGGCCGGTCATGACCACCTCGCTCTCCTTTTCCTGCTCCTCCTGTAGGTCAGCCAGGATGCTGGCATGGACCTCCCCCATCTCAACCTCCTGGCCGTGTCGCTTGGTCCTCAGGCTCAGGGTCCTTAAGATGCTCTTGATGGCACCAGCCTCCTCAAGGATGTCTCGACGACCCTCCCTCTCCTCTGCAAACAGTTTATCAGGAGTTAGGAACAGTTACACCCAGAGGCACACTGAAGTGGGGAGGGGGTTATCATTTTTTTTGAAAAAAAATCATGAGATTTTGGCAAATGAGAAGTGCAAATTAGCTCTCAGATACCTTAAAACCACCCAAAACACCAGCCACCCATCCTCACCCCCACCCCCAAAGTGACAGCATGTCCAATGGAATCACAGATTTCTGATTTTTAAAAATGTGGGTTTTGGTGGTTTTTTTAAGACAAAAGGCAATGCAACCTAAAAGCCAGTGTTATAATCAAAACCCATCGAACGTCAATCACAAATAAAATCCACAAAGGAAAGTGAGATAGAACATAGACTTTGTCACAGTTCGTTTCAGCTTAAAAAGCTTGTCACTCAGCTGAGATGGAATGACTGGAAATTGAATTGTAACTGACGTGTCCCATACAGTTAGCTCAATGGAAGAGCTATTTCAGTAGTTGGATGGGAGACCATTCCGTGTATTGTCTTGGGCAGTGGCTTGTCTATATCCTGAACTTTTTAATCATGTACATAACTCTATTTTTAGTTTTTGCGACTTATGTCACCTTTTCCTGGAGCGGGTCACATATGTTCTATGATGTCTTGTACTTTTGTTTGCTCTCTTCTATTCATTGACAATTTTTTCTGTTCTTTTTAGTAATTCCCAACATGCATCTTTCCATACTTCTCTGTGTTTTTCTAACCTTCTGTTCCGTGTTTTTAGTCATTGCCCATGTCTCTGCTCTATAAGTCATTGCCGCGGTATATGATACACTGATCAAATACTCGGTGCTTCAGGCACAGTGGCAACTTGCTCTTCATGATGTCATTTAATTTTCCAAAAGTACACACACCAGCTTGTTTTTGTTTTTTTTACTTCTTATTGGAGTGTCTGCCCACTACCTGAGCGCGACTTGCGCAAGCCTGGTGCCACTGCCGAATATGGCATTAGTCTACAGGGTATAATCCCAAAGTACCTTTCTTGTCCGAGTTGAGTTGATCTGCCTCTTCCTTTAGTTCCAGCAGTCTCTCCTGTCGTGCCTTCTGTGCCATCTGACCAGCCGCGTCTCTTAGCTCCTCGCTTCCTTCGTCAATCAGGATAGTCAGTAGCAGCTCTCGCTCTTTGTTGTGCTTGCGGTCCAGTTCCTTCAGGACGATCTCCTGCCAGCCTTCGATATCACCTGCCATTCCATTGAAATTGTAAAGGTGTTTACTAGCTACCAATGTTCTCTGATCTTTTGCGTTCCTCCCAAAAGTAACATACCAAATTATGTATGAATTAAAGATTGTTAAATTAAATATAAAACACCCTGTAGAATTATTTCGTCTGGCTTGCTGTCATTGAGAACAAATTAATAAAACGTAGCTAACTTCTAATTTGGAATCATTTTTTTGTGATCGAATGGTTGTGTATGGGTTTTAACCATTTACGTGAAAAGTGCAATATTGACCAAGGTGAGATTTTAATAGGTTAGGTTTTAAACATTCTTCTATGGATGCTGTGTGTTGTTTCTAAATTTGGTATCCTGTGAAGTCCTGAACCCAATGGGGGCAATGGGAGTCAAAAGGTCTCCACAGAGTAATTTCTATACAATAATAGGTCTCCACAAGAAATTTCAGACTTAAATTTGTAGACTTTACTAAAATTACTTACAAACTAGGGTTAGGATGTGGGTTAGGGTTAGTGTTAGTGTTTGGGTTTATGGGAATAATATAGGGTATATTGGGTCGAAATGTTAACCCAGGAAATTAATTGTGGTTGAAAATAGAAGCATTTAAAAAAATGGCTCGGTGATGTTAAAATAATCGCGGCGCGAACTGGTTAAATATCTGTATTCAAATCTGGATCATTATTGTGGAAATTGCGAATAAATCAAATAAAAAATGTTTTTCAGAACTAGACAAAAAATGGACGTACCTTCAGCAGGTACAGGCAGCTCCTCGTGATCCTCCAGCTCTCCCTTCCCTCCGGCCTGACGACGCTGACGGCTGGCCAAGCGCTCCTTGGCTAGAAGCAACTGACGCTCGCGATCAGATTTCATCCTGCCAATCAAAATCAACAAAAAACAAAGTGTCTCGCCTACTTTCTAAATTACCCTAATTTACAACTTGACCTCAAATGACCTTTGACTCAGCGTGTCACCTTTCATTGATCGCCATCACATACAAATGACCCGTTTGATTGCAATTGCACTTTTCTAATGAGGCAAGTTTTACAACTCAAGCCCATTTTAGAACTTGACCTCAAATGACATTTGACCTCAAATGATATTTGACCTCAAATGACATTTGACCTCAAATGACATTTGACCTCAAATGACATTTTGATCCCAGTAATTGACCTTTTGACCCCAGTAATTGACCTTTGGCCTCAGTACTTGACCTTTGACCAAAATGACACATATATCCTTGATGTACCAGTTTTTGAGGGTGTAAGGATTGATAACAAGCAAGAGGAAAAACTCAAAAACAAAAGCAAGCTTTTGACTATGCAGTTTCTTTCATTTAAGTATTCCGACTCGGATAAGGCCTATCAAAATTTGTGTATTAATTGCTACTTGTGTGCGCTACGTAGTTGAATCCTCAAAAACTAGATGCCTCGAAAACAGGTACGTGGACGATATACGTAAGTACGAACTACATACAGATAGTGATTAAATAGTCTCTTTCTGCACTTCATTTAGGCGAGCCAGCAAAATTGACTGACCTTTCCTCCATGTTAAGTCTGTTCCTCTCAGCTAGCCCAAGTAGCAGGGCGGCCTCGTCAAAGTTTTCCTCCTCGGCGGCTCGTCTCTTCTCCCTTCGCAGTCTCAGCAGCAGCGATTGTCTATCCTTCTCACTCAGCTCGCCGCTCTGCTGCTGACGTAGCAACGACATCAGGGAGTCCATGTCTTCATTGTAGCGGGACTGCAGGTCACGTAGGACGTTGTGGCCACTGCTGCCCGCCGGATCCTCTGAATCTATGAAGAGCACAACAATTAAAGTGTTTAAAGATGAAATAAACCTATTGCAGCTATCCAAAAAGTAACCAACCCAAAATACTCCCTACACGCCAGACGCGCTTCTAGCTGCCTCTCGTATTCCTTACGGTCTTTGCCCATGTGGGTATGCATTTTACCTTCCATGAGATATGTACACCAACCTGATTCATCAGACTCGTCCGAGTCTAGCCCCATGGCCCGGCGGCGCTCCCTACGTGCCAGACGCGCTGCTAGCTGCCTTTCGTATTCCTCACGGTTTTTGCCCATCAGCTTCTGAAGACGTTTGCTGTCCTGATGTGTAAAAAAAAGTGACAAATACAATTATAATTTTACGTTTGATTTTAATTAACAACACAACGACTCCACATAAATTATGAATGGCATTGGCATGATGGAATCTTAATATAATGAAACATCCAATTTTATTTAAGGGAGGATACACCATTGATAATTGCTTGAATCATCCTGAATGGGTGGTTTTGGGGGGTTGTATTTTAAAGTATCGTTCAACTGACCTGTCCGAAGTTTTACAATCATGGATGCTGAGAAAAGCAAGAAAAACATCGTTCATTTTTAACCGGCGTTAGGCAGTTATTCTTATGTTGTTATTGATTTTACGCAATCGTCATCCGGCGAATAATAATTTTAAAAAAATTAAAAATCGGACCAATCACAGGATATCTGGAGCAATAATTTAGTTTGATGCAAAGATTCATTATTCAATTTCAGATAAGCAAGATACTTCTTAATAATTCGGTAGTAAATATTTTCGATATCTGCAAATGGTGTATCCTACCTTTAAAAAGTATGTTTGAAACTGGAGGACGTGATAATGGCCCGAGACGAAGGTGCGGGTCATTATCCGTGTCCACAAGTTTTAAACATACTTTTTTTCCCAACAACTATACTTCATATTTTGTGAAACAAAAAATACTCAGAACCAGACCCTAATTCTTCCAAATAGGCACTTGGCTAGACAAATTTGCGTAAGTTCTTAGGTAATAAGGAGACAGTGGCACTTAGGGAGACATTTCAGTGTCTCCCTAAGTGTCTAGCTACCCTAAAAAAAATATTTGGGAGTTATTTTTGTCCTAGAACGACAGATTTTGGTCTAAATAGCATAAATCTCAAAGATCTTAGAGAAAAGGGTTAGGGTAAACAAGTTAGGACTGTTTTAAGTTTGTGTACATCTCTATGGGATTGTCTCCCCAAGTGCCTATTTGGAGGGAAGTAGTATTATTATTATTATTATTATTATTATTAATAATAATTACTGAACCTTGTCTGCACCACTGATGAGGCGAGCAAGCTCATCCATCTTGCCATCACGTCTTAGCTGTCTCTCTTCCATCTTTCTCTTCATCAGGAGACGTTGGCGTTCCTTCTCTGACATCTTGAGCCACTCGGCCTCTCCAAACTCTCTCATCAGCTGCTCAGTCAGAATCTTCTCTCTATCAGAAGCAGAGCAGAGATCAAGCCACAAAAGAAATCAAACTAAATAGTAAACAAGCCAGTTCAATATCCCAACTGCGTGTGTGCACAACACACGGCGATATATTTTTTCATCTTCTGCGTGCAAATAAACGCACAATGTTTGGACAGTGTTTTCAGGTTTCTTGTTTGTCCAAACTTTTGTTTGAACAAAAGTTTCCATCGTCTTTTCGATTGCACAAACAAATTGCACAGAATTTAATCCTGCTGAATCATTGGTCAGATGCCAATAATGGTACAATGGAAATCATTCAATGGAAGTTCTCATTATTGGGACGAAGAAAGGAGGATTACACATGGACAAATGAAACAGGGGATTATACCGCAAACCGATGCAACTTCTTTAAATTGTGTTTTTTTTTCACACACCTCAACACATCATATTTTGCCTCCAGTGCATCTATCAGTTCTTTGTCTTCCTCGCTAAGTTCAATCGTCGACAGGATAACGGCCGACACATTGTCCAGCCATTCCTCGATGCGTGACCGGTGCTCTCGCCTCCACAGTTCTTTCAGGACTTCCGCAGTCTGAAATTAATTTGGGGAAAAAACAAAATTACAGTTGGAATATTACAGAACGCCTTATTCAAATGAGACAGCCATGAACATTTGTACCCAGTCTTAACTCTTTTCCTGGGAAGCAGCTATAGTCGCAGCCGGCTAATCCGTCCAGAATGCTGTGGCCAGCTGTGCTATGCCGTAGAACACGGCCTGTGAGGCAGCTGCACGCTCGGTCTATTGTGTAGTGCAGCTACTGCACAAAGGCTGCTGTGCAGTCAAATAATACAGTGCTGGTAATACAGACGTCAAGGTCCAATCTATGTCAGTTTTGAATTGTGCGTGCTTCTGCCCTAATGTCGTATCATTCTTTGTCGAAAATTAAAAAAACCACTTTGCTTGATAAGTTTGTAACCAGTTCGCGTAACTATATACAAGCAAAGTTTTCCCCAGATTCAAAACGGATGACGCATAAACACGTTACGAGCAAGGCCAGAAATGTCTGTCAGCAGCGAGCAAGGCCGGAAATGCGTGGGTGTGCTTCCCTGTACCATCGGCCTGAACTCGTCTCGGATTATGTTTCGTTAAAAATAATCACGCGCGAACTGGTTAGGAAAATTATAAGGTTCTGTACATTCATGGGATTTTTAACAATGCATAAACGAGTAAAAAACTATGTCCTTTTTGGTGTCACACTGCTACTGGGTGCATTTATAATAATATTTTTTAAATGAAAAGGACATTGAATTGTCTTTGTTTGTCGTATTTAAAGGTTGTTATAGTATTGGGTGCAATGTTTTCATATACTGTCTGTTCAATCACTCATATTGAGACAGGGCAAAGAAAATCATCCTGAACGGATTAGCCTCCTAGGCCTGTCTCTGCTGCAGGTCTGCCAACACGCAGGCAGAGACCTGATAGTTAGTCTGAGTGAGTCTACTCTGAATTCACTAGTCTCAAACAGAGGTCTGATGAACCGTCTTGAGGTCTGTGTTTTGTCTTACCATGGTCTGCATCTCTACCACAACCCTCTCCACCTCCTGGGACTGTCTCTGCTGCAGGTCTGCCAACATGCAGGCAGACACCTGACTGTTAGTCTGAGTGAGTCTACTCTGAATTCACTAGTCTCAAACAGAGGTCTGATGAACGGTCTTGAGGTCTGTGTTTTGTCTTACCATGGTCTGCATCTCTACCACAACTCTCTCCACCTCCTGGGACTGTCTCTGCTGCAGGTCTGCCAACGCGCAGGCAGATACCTGATTGTTAGTCAGAGCGAGTCTACTCTGAATTCACTAGTCTCAAACAGAGGTCTGATGAACTGTCTTGAGAGCTGTGTTTTGTCTTACCATGGTCTGCATCTCTACCACAACTCTCTCCACCTCCTGTGCCTGTCTCTGCTGCAGGTCTGCCAACGCGCAGGCAGAGACCTGATTGTTAGTCAGAGTGAGTCTACTCTGAATTCACTAGTCTCAAACAGAGGTCTGATGAACCGTCTGGAGGTCTGTGTTTTGTCTTACCATGGTCTGCATCTCTACCACAACTCTCTCCACCTTCTGTGCCTGTCTCTGCTGCAGGTCTGCCAACGCGCAGGCAGAGACTTGATCGTTAGTCTGAGTGAGTCTACTCTGAATTCACTAGTCTCAAACAGAGGTCTGATGAACCGTCTTGAGGTCTGTGTTTTGTCTTACCATGGTCTGCATCTCTACCAGAACCCTTTCCACCTCCTGGGCCTGTCTCTGCTGCAGGTCTGCCAACACGCAGGCAGACACCTGATTGTTAGTCGGAGGGAGTCTACTCTGAATTCACTAGTCTCTAACAGAGGTCTGATGAACCGTCTTCAGGTCTGTGTTTTGTCTTACCATGGTCTGCATCTCTACCACAACTCTCTCCACCTCCTGGGACTGTCTCTGCTGCAGGTCTGCCAACACGCAGGCAGAGACCTGATTGTTGGTGAAGTTGTGCCCGTTACGGATCTCATTACGTCTGTAGACACCAAAATACAATCTGGTGTAAGCACGAGCCATTAAAAAACAAGGATGGTTCTTAAACCACGTATCTCGCCTTCTTAACCTACTTTACAACTTGACCTCAAAAGACCTTTGACCTCAGTATGTGACCTTTATTATCACCCTCACATTTAAGTTTCCATATTGTCTCTATGACCCAAGTGTGAATGCAATTGGAGTTTTCAAATGAGACAATTTGACCTTGACCTCAAATGACCTTTGACCTCAGTGCTCGACCTTTAACACAACCATGATATGAAGGTTACAATATTGCATTCAAGACCCAAATTTGATTGGAACATCAACTTTGGATATAAGACAAATTTTTCGGAACTTTAAAAGAAATGACACACACGGACTCTGTACGGACAGACATACCGTCACCATCATGCAAAATCCACTTTTTCACGAAGTAACGCAAAGCCAATAGCTAATAAATACAGAAAGTGTCACTTTGTTAGATCTTGATTTGTGAGTTTTCACAAAGTGTGCGATGTGTGCGATATAGCAGCCTTCCACTCCATTACTATCAATGAACCCAGTCCAGTTTGTGCAGTGAGTACATTTTGGCTCCGAAGCAATGACAGCATACCTGTTCTCATGATAGAGACCAGCTCCTTCCAGCAGTATCTTGAGATGGACGGTCCTCTTGGACACCAGGTGCTCTGAGGGACCCTGGCGCCAATTAGAGCGCTGCATACGTAGCTTCTTCAGCCGGTCCTCACGCTGTTCCTGGTTCTTCTGCCGGGCCACGGAGAGCCAGGTGGCGCTCTCCTTACCTTGAAGGAGGTATATCATGACCTGGTGGAACACAACATAAATGAGAAGATTGCTTCAGCCGATTTCAAAAAAAAAATTGGTAGCTTACACCATGCGTAGGACTTGTGCGCAATAAACTTCTAATATATTTCACAAAATTTGGCGTAGCTGTGCAATGTTTTTAAATACATGTAATATAAACATCTTCAACGAGGATTATAACAGCGTTTATGATAGCTGTTAGTGTATAATTGTGTTCTTTCATAAAACAGTCGTAGAATCACATCCACCCACCATTCCGGTCCAAACTGGAAGTGCCTAGAAATCAACCCCGAGAGGTATAATCAATTACTTTCTTTTTCAATTATCATTTTGTATACAATGAAAATTAAATGAAAAGAATCATAAATGTAATGAACAATGAACAAAAAATGCGAAAAAGCCATATGCTCTGTTCATAGAATAGACATATTTCTAGTTTTAAACAGTTTTGTTCGACGTTTTTCAGAATTGTGTGGCAACTCTGAAAATTATGTCGCGGGTAAAATAGCAATTCGTTTTTCAAAAACACGAGGCTGTATCTTTTATCGATCATGATTTGCTGGTAAAATAGGTCATTTTCAGTTGATACGCCACAACTTATGCCACCTATAAAATAAAATGCGCATGTTACGCCAACATTTGTTGTACAAATCGCAGACTTATGCACAGTCAAACTTGTGTGAAGTTGTTACAACTGAAATGTGGTGCAACTTGCAGAATAAATCGTGGCTCAAGGGGAATTGCGTCATTGCGTAAAGTTTTGTGAAATCGGCTGCCAGACTTAGCACCCAAGGGGCAACTTCTTCTGGCACTCTTCTTAGGAGCAAATCAAACCACAATGTGCCATCAAGATGTGGCCAGAACCTTACCCTTATGGTTCACTGTTTTTCCTAATTTTGTTGTGTTTTTCCACAAAAGCTGTGAACCCTGTTCATTATGTTCCCCGGACCTCATACCTCTCGCTCGTGGCTGTGCTTCTTCAGGAGTTGTCGGACTACCTCCACCTGCCAGGCCACGATGCCACGATTCTTGCCGATCAAGTGACCGTCCTCGTCCGTTACCTTGGGAGGTCGATGACCTTTTAGCTGATGCAGTCGATCCAGGGACAGCAACTCGCCCAGGTCTCGGTCGCTGTCAAACCTGAAACAGAACAGTCCAATAGACCGTTTAGGGAACTGTGGATTAATTTTAAATTGCGGGAACACGGCATACGCGGGCGCTTGTTGGCACAGGTGGGCAACCCCACAATAAATGTTGTATTTCTATATATTATTGTTAGTTTTGTTAGTTTTGTTGAAGAGTTTCGATATTATTTTTTTTTTTCCAATTTTATTTAGTGAGTGAGTGAGTTTAGGGTTTAATGCCGTGCCGGCATCAGTGGCCATATTCACGGTGGGAATATGTACAAATATAAGAAAATACGTAGTAATAAAAAACAATCAAGTGAACTGTGGGGAATATAAAAACTTGGAGTCGGAAGGAACAATTATCACAAAGGAAAAGAATGCGAACGTTTCAAAAGAATGAAAGAACTATTGTATAGAAGTGTAAAGACAGACTGATTCTAGGAAGTTTTCCAGGAGAATCCTGTTGAAGGCAGGCCACGGAGGATCCCCCAGACACACGGCACCCTGTCTAAATGGGTCCCGCAAGGCCGACCATTTCCCTTGCAGTTTAAGGGCCTGGGCCCCGCCGGTATCAATTTTATTTAATGATGTATGTAGAACCCAATGGAAACCAGTTTGGGCACACCCTGGTTAAAAAAATGTAATAAATATATAGATAAATAAATAAATAAACAGTACAACTTTTCCGCTAAAAGCAACTCAAAAAAAATTACCCCAAAAATTTAAACTAAAAAACAACTCACCCGAGGCTCTTGAACTGCTGCGGTCGCTCAGCGAGTCCGGTAGCCATGGCTGAATACTCAAACGACTCGCCCTCGTAGGAGGCTATGAGCTGCTGAGCGGCGAGCGATGCATACTCGGTGATCATCTCGGCTGAGGTCAGTGCCCTCCGGTTTCCCATCTTGAGTACCGAGAGGAGAAACTCGCGCTCCTTCATGTGGCGCTTGTGAAGATCAATGAGAAGCTGTCCACAGGTAGTTACTCCTAAAAAATGCCAAGCCATCGTGGCAAAGAAAACAAATTAAACTGTTTGATTGAAACTGTAATAGAATCACAGACGAAATATTTTTGAGGCTACATTCATCGCCGGGTCCTCCAACGAACAAATGAAGCGCAGTTAGCCACGAAAAGCCGTACGGTGCTTATCGAATGCTAAAAAGAGGGCTATCATGATCCACACATGCTTGTTTGTAGCTGCAGCCATAGCCATTTAAAAAATGCCCTTTACGGACCGAGGCTAACTTTTGAGATTCACTGCTTTTCCGTCAGTCACAAACAAGTAAAAACGTCGGGCTGAAATAATAACAGCTTTTAAAGTCATAATGAGCTCAATAAATAAATAGTTTAGACTTCCAATAAAGTTACATTTTTTAACCCACTTGAGCTTATCCACTGCCCCGCAGCCATATTTGTCGGTTGCTTGGAATGAACAACGCATGCGTGTGATGTCTTTCACCAGCAACTCTGCTCCACGAGCAGGGTCTGTGGTGGCTGATTCGGATGAGCCCCGAGTATGACGTCAAAGCTAAAAGAACGACCCAAGGCTAACCCATGTCAACCCGGGAGAGCAAAACAAACACACCCAGAGAAGACAAAGCTGACAGCTGCCAGTATAAATACCACAGAAGATCTTGATAATACCTTGCACCCTCTGCGCATACTCGTTAGCGAATCTCTCATAGATCTGATCCTCCGACTTCCCCTCTTCCTGCAGCAGGGCCACTTTACTCTGGTGGTCCATGGACTGCCGCTCAAACTCGCTGCGTAGGCATCCTATCATGGCCTCCAGACGCGAGTCGTAGTGCTGATAGCCGACGACCAGGTTCGCGATCTGGTCCAGGTCGTTGCCGCGTCGCAGCTGGTGTTCTTTCATCTGGACCCGCAGGACTTGCTCCTGCTGTTCGCCTTCCGACATGGAGGACCAGATAGGATCCCCTGATACCATCAAAGGAAATTAACGGGATACCATCAAAGATGATTAACGGGATACCATAAAAGAAGATTAACGAGATACCATCAAATGAGATTATTTGGATACCATTAAAGGATATTTACAAGATACCACCAAAGGGGTTTATCGAGATCCATCAAAGGAGATGAACGAGATACAACCTAAGAAGGTTAATGGGATACCATCAAAGGAGATTAACAGGAAACATCGGGATACCATCTAAGGATATTATTGGGATACCATTATAGGAGATTAACAGGATACCACCAAAGAAGATTAACAGGATACACAAAAGGAGATTAACAGGACACCACCAAAGGAGATCAATGGGATAGCAACAATGGGGATTAATGGGATACCAGCAATGGAGATTATCGGGATACCATCAAAGGAGATTAACAGGATACCGTCAAAGGAGATTAACAGGAAAACATTGAACATTTAGAGATCAGTGGATTTAAGGTAAAATATATACCAAATTATAAACTGCTTACCGACATGCTTTTTCACAACTTCCCATAGCAGCTTCTCTCTAAGGATGTCATATTTCTGTGCCAGGGCCTCAAGAAGGTCTTGGACGGTGACGCGATTCCGCATCTTGTAGTCCACCTCGTAGTCCTTGCCATCGTCAAAGATCAGTGCCTCCACGCCCAGATTGACCCACCTGTAAATGACGTGGCATTTATTGGATAAGAGCAATTTCAAAATGGGCTCCGGGCAAAGGTACTCCCCCCTCCCCACCTCCTCCTGAACGATAAGAAAGGAAGAGTTTGGGATCTACTAATTGGAGAGACATTAGAATTCATTGTTGATGACGCCCGTAACTCAGTCAAGTTGTCCGGCATTCGCATATTTGCACATTTGTGACCCGCTCCATCGTAATCAGGAATAAGTCGCTGGGGCCGTTTTACGCAATCAGTCGTTGAAGTGAACGCATGGGTGAAAATAGTGTCCAAGTCGTTTATCTGAACATTTTCAGGAAGTGTAGTTATCACAGATTATTGTCATTAATGTCTTGTATGTAAAAACGATCAATAAAGATGAAAATGAAGAGGATTTGTGTGCGCTGTCCGTATGATTTTGGTCAATTTTGTTTATTTCAAAGCCGTTTTTCTCGGAATGTAGATTCGGCAAATAAATATACACCTGTCATCTTCATCAAACCCTAACTCGTTAATCTAAGAAGATACACACTTGTGATGGGTATCATTATAAAGTTTATGAAATTCCCTTTCTCACCATGTGCATATCTCAAAAAGTCATTTCGAGACTTATTCCTGATTTTGATGGAGCGGGTCACATTTGTGTGCTGCACGCATGATTTGTTTCACTGCGATTCATTGGAAGTATGGAATGCACATGTGCTTCTTCGACCTTTTGCGACGATACCGTATTTGAGAAAAAAATATGAAGCAAACGTCGCTTAAAAGTAAACAATTTTAAATAAAAGTTTTTGCTAAGTCTGCTATAAAGTTTATTTATCCTTCATTTGGAGGTTATTTATATGTGATTTTGAAGGTTTTAACGTTTGATTTCATGCATATAAGTCATAACAAAACAGTCAACATACATCGATCGCGTGCTGTTCCAGAAATTGCTGTTAGGCCTACCGTAGCTACAGGTTACATAGTATGCGCAAAATGTTCCTCCTTTTTAGGCTTTACTATAACTAATACTTTTCATTTGTAAACTTTGCTAACTTAAACAGTTTGCGCCGGAGGACACACAAAGTTTTCCCCAGATTCAAAACGGATGACGCATAAACACGTTACGAGCAAGGCTGGAAATGTCTGTCACTGAGCAGCGAGCAAGGCCGGAAATGCGTGGGGGTGCCTTCCGGTACCATCGGCCTGAACCCGCATCGGATCGAGGTAAAAATAATCCTGAACTGGTTAACAAAGTAACTTTTGTGCGGAAAAACGAAATAACAAAATTTTGTTTGAACACTTTTGTGTCTGAACATCATGTCCAAATTCTGGGCGCACCATATACCGTAATTTCCTGCGGTAAAGCCGCGGCTTATCTGACTTTCTAGACCACAAAAACATCGCCGCGCCTTATCTTTCGGTGCGCCTTATATGATGTCGCTTGATTTCAAAGTGACGGTCTTTGTGTGAAGAATTCTTTGAACGCCGCAATCTTACTCAATAATGCGGTCAACCAATTAGCCCAACTCTCCGGACATTGTGACCGTGTTTCCATTAACAATGCCGCGATGTGTTGATCCCCCTACGACCGTACATGTATGTGATTTAGCACTCGGCAGCGTGCGTAGTCTTGTTTGCAAGACGTTTTTCGCGATGCGGGGCGCCCTCTAACGTACGCCGTAGACCACGCGCGAATTACCGCATCGGCGGCCTACACGCGCTGCATATACCGCGATTAAGATCGTCTTGCAAACAAGACTACAGCGTGCGCTGCATGACGCGTACAACAGCGATAAAAAGCTGGCCCGTACTATGTGGCCTTTTTCTAAACGTTTTTTTCGTCTACGTTCCGGCTTCATGCAATTCACCATCCGAACTACACAGCGCGGAGCATTCACAACGACTGGAAAAAAGACTAGGGGGTGTCGCAATTAGGGATACCATGCACGCGATCGCATGCATGTGATATGTACATGTGCATGCAGTTTATACTGCAGTGATACATGATATGTATCGGCAAACCTCGTGCGATATTGTGACTACTGGTTTGAAGTTTTCATACATTGTTTGCGTGCCAGATAAACTCAAGTACTCAGCAAATTCTTGCTTGGAATAGTGGGATCCTTCTAAGGCAACAAAATGACCCCTTTGTGGCGATGTACCTACACCGGGTGGCGCCTGGTGTTCTTTTGGGTGCGTTCAAGCATGCGCCTTATTCGGCAGTGCGCTTTATCTGTTGACGTTTGAAAAAATTTTGGGTGATTTTAGGGACCTGCGCCTTATCCGCCGTGCGGCTTTACCGCAGGAAATTACGGTAGCTAGGCACATTGTAAAGGGCTCTCTCACATTTTTTTTTTTTTTTTTTCCTGATGCCGACGGGTTTAGGAAACAAAGTAATTCAAGTAAAAAAACCAAAACCGACTTAAATAAAAAATGGGCCTCGCTTTTCTGTCTAAAGGGACACACTCACCTGTTGAGCTTGCGTCTTGCCTTACTGCGGAACTTATCATGATACTGGTGTCTTTCTTGTGCTTGCAAGGTCTGTGAAAACTCATCTTCCTGTTAAAGAGATGTACATGCACATGTAAGATCCAGAAAGAAAAGCTTTCTTTTCATTACATTTGTATGACTGACTCCAAACGGCAACAAAGGCAAGATGTATTGTGTTAGGATGTTGCAGTCTTGCATTTATGCTCAGCGTTTTCCTGCTTTTGTGAATACGTTATAGTTTATGAAGATGTTACAACTTATACAAATTGGCCATGGAATTATACACTAGTGTGACCTCAACGTGCTTTGTGTAATACCGCAAACTTTTTTCTCCTACGATCTTTCTGAATCCTCTAAAATCAGCCAATGTGTGGAGAACTTTATTAGCTTCGAGTGCTAAAACTACTGGCCATATGTTGTGTCCTTGGCAAAGACACTTCACATATACTTGCTATCTTTATCAAGGGGTTTAAAGGGGTACTGATATTAAACTGGGAAGTAACCTGCGATCGATGGACCTGTCAATTCATCCGGGGAAACAGACATTTTTGTCATGCCACTAAAACTGGGCTTGTGAGAGACTTTACTTATTTGTGCTTAACCAATACGCGTCAGAGGACATGTATACATGCAAAGTTTTTACGTAAATTAAAACGGGTGAAAGAGAAACAGATCACGAGCAAGGCCAAAAATATCTGTCAACGACCGGCTCACAGCAAGCAAAGTCAAAAATCTGTGCTATCCACAGATGCCAGCCTAAACCCGTCTCGGATCGAGGTTCGTTGAAGGGATCGTATACGTTTGGTAATTACTCAAACAATTAATGCCAATAAAAACTTACTTGGTAAGAAGTACAGCAGCTTTGGATAGTATAATGCATTTTTTGAAACTTTTCACTTCAAAGTATTGCGGTTATGGAAAAAGATATCAATTTTTATCCCCCAAAATTTGAATCTGAGAAGTGTTACTGCAGTGACGTTTCTTAGATTGTGTATCCTAATGCAGATTATAACCGCTCCAGATTTTCGGCAATATCTCAAAATCGTTACCACCTTTTGAAATGACATTTTTAAAGGTTATAGTTTTATGGTATATATCTATAACTACATAGGATTGAAACAAACAGTGGGTTCCAATTACCAAACGTATACGATCCCTTTGAAAACAATCCCACACCTGGGCCCAGTCAATGTAAATACAATCCTGGCGTGAACTAGTTAAACTTAAAAGTAATGCATAATCTTGCTTATACTGCAAAAGGACTGGGTACCATTATTACCTGTAAAACCAGGAATTCCTTGAGCTCCTGATAATCCAGTTTTCGTTTATCGCGGTCGAGTTTCTCTCCCGCGATCACGACGTCACTCACTGCCCATTCTTCTCCTTCTTGCAGCGGGGGGTTGCATAGCCACATCCGGATCTCATTAAAAGATACGTCCTCGTTCGGAGGCACACCGCGGGAATCCAGAAATGCCTGCCAGTGAAGGGAGAAGCAAGTCACTGATGTATCAAAACTCACGTTTACTAGAATGCGACATTACAGCACCACAGTATAAGGCGATGCTTGGCTAGGAATAAACTAGGAAAAAAGATCAACTATTTCATCAGGTGCCAGAGCCCGAAGAACTGACAAATGCGTATCTCGTGAAAACAATTGTTACCCTTTACAAATAATTATCCCAGTTAGATACTTTTTGTGGTTACTGGGCTGGCTTTCCACCGTTAATTTATGGGATGCTTCAAAGTTCATATTGGAATTCCTTCCATGGCCCCACTTCCATTGACTTATTTAGAGCATAGAGTTCGTAATCTCTAGGTAATTCTGCTGGTCTCAGCTTCTAGCCCAGGCTAGGGTTATGGTGCGTGTGCCCTTGGGCAAGGCACTTTGTCACTCATTGCTTTACCCAACCCAGGAGTAAATGGATACCTGCGAGGGCATAGAGAGTTTAATATTCGTGTTTGACTTAGCCGATTTTGCCAAAATGGCAGTATTGAGCTTCATACTATAGGGCATACTAGGGGCCTAAGAAGCAATTAATCTGGCCAGCAGACAGGAATAGACGATGTGACACTAAAAGACACTGTATGTGACAGCCTGGGGCCAATTTCATAGAGCTGCTAAGCACAAAAATTTGCTTAGCACAAAAAAGTCTTGCTCATTAAAAAACAGGTTACCAGCCAAAATTCTTTGTGTTTTTCATGCTAAGCAAAAAAAACCAGCTGATTATCAATCTAAAACAATAAAGATCACGTGACAATTTGGTCTGTAACCTTGTTTTTGCCAAGGACAAATTGTCATGCTAAGCAAAATGTTGTGCTTAGCAGCTCTATGAAATTGGCCCCTGCTTTGCAGACAGTAAACACGATACTGCCACACCACGCCACAATCTAGCAATGCCCCTCACGTATTGTAACGTGAAAGGGTTTGCCGTTAAGCCCCTACCTGCCAAGTCTGGATGGTAAAGCGTTCCTGGTGCGTAGCCTTCATCAGGATCAGAGCCTCGCGTGTCGTGATGCGGTGAGCCCCGCGGCTGTCTAGGGATTGGAAGTCCCACCAGGCCCGGTCCTCAATGGTCCGACGTCGCTCCAACTCCAGCAAGACGTCCAGGAAACAGAACTTGGGACAACGGTTTCCTCCATTGCACACCTGGCGAGTTAGCATGTGAGTGCCAATTAAAGTGTGTGCAGGTTCAAGTGCATCTTTCCAATTGTACACGAGTGCTTAATGCTTGTGCTAGGCAGAATCATGAAAACAATTAGTTTGTAATTCTTTCAAATGTTACAATATCTAAAAGAGCTCCTAAAACTCCATGTAGCCTGAATTGTAGCGTTGCTGCTGCTAGTAGTATTGTTTACACTTGATCCATTTTTTTTTCAGTGTCTGTTTAAAATAAATTCATCTTTCTTATTTTCAAGTTTAGTCGGTTCCTATTCGGTTAACTTACACAAAAACTAAGCAATAAGTTTCAAGTAAAATTCAATGAAAATCTTTTAAAAAGACCAATGAAAACTTTGAAACTTTTTTGGGACCAGCCACAAGGTTTTATCTGCTCATGTTCTGGCACACACTACTTTAATTCCCACTGTGCTTGTGGAAAGGCACATTGCGTTACACTATAGTTGGGATGATCCAAACTTCAGTTGGGATTGTCCCATCTATAGTTGGAAAAATAGTTGAGGCTGCATTAGCAGCTTTTACCTGACTGACTGCGGCTTCGATTTGATCAGAATTTATGGATGTGAAGTAGAATGTTTTATGGAACTCTTGCAGCTGATCAGCATCTACAAAACCTTGGCAGGTCGGGTCCAGAAGGTCAAAAATGGCCTCAAATTCTTCTTTAATCCCCATGGCGATTAACTTCCATGAACCTCTGGAAAGATAAAACAGAGAAATAAAATAGGCCTATGCCATGGCTCAGGCCCAGTAATGTTAACTCCTCAAAAAATAATGTTGACTTTATGTTGACTTTATGTTGAGTCTGTATATAGGACGACAGACCCAAGTCAAAAAAATAAAAAAGTGTTATACTTAACCAGTTCGCGCCGGATGACGTATATAAATGCAAAGTTTTCCCCAAATTCAAAACGGATGACGCATAAACACGCCAAGTTCAAGTTCGGAAATGTCTGTCAGCAGCGAGCAAGGCCGGAAATGTGTGGGTGTGCTTCCCAACACTATCGGCCTGAACCGCTTCGGATCGAGTTTCTTAAAAAATAAATCCGCCCCTCGGCTCGGTGATGTTAAAATAATCCCGGCGCGAACTGGTTAAAGTTCTAGGGCCCCAGTTATACTGGGTCTATGCTCAAATTAATTTAAATTTTATTCTAGCGGTCGGACATCCGGTAACCTCATTTATCTTCCCATTGGGAAAATTTGAGGTTTAATGCTCGGTGTAGTCCGCCCGACTACCTCCCTCCGCTTCGCGTCAGGAGGTAGTCTAGTACACCTCAAGACCAGTAATTCCCACTACTTTCCCTTAAACTATGCGGTATTTGTATACTGTACTCCACTAACTACTAGTACGATACTACTAGTAGTTTTGATGCCCAGCAAATGTACAAAAAATATACAAATAAATTATACAAAATTGTACATTAAATTTACCATACACACAAACAAGTCACAAGAACATGAAAAATGCAACACAGATACTCAGATAGACAACCATGTGTTACAAATAAAATACTACTTAGTACTAAAATAGTACCTAATAAAATTACTATCCAGATAAAATATTGAAGAGTCCGTAGCATTCGCCTAGCGAAGCCAAATATAAACCCCAATATATTATAATCATCCCAACACACACACAAATGCCATAGAGGTAGAAAACAATACTATACGGGCATGGCCGGGGGATTAAGAAGGAAGCTCGCATTGAATATGGCCTACTTTAAATACCTCTACTCTCTAGTCTAGGCTCTAGACATCGTCATACATGTACATATTCTGGTCGTGAACTTAATAACTGGATCTAAACGTTAGGAACAGGTAACACACAGTCACTAGAATGTTTTACCATATTTTACACGAAGTTCCATACCAGCTAGCAACGTTGCGTATATACCGGCGGTACATGTCCGGCCGTGATACAAATTAACCGTGCAAACAACAAGTGGATTGACGTCATCCTCAGCTCCCCGGGCAACGTTAAACAATAATGTGCCCTGTCACAAGCAAATCCCAGTGGCAATATGCCGCCCCGCGGCGCTCTATCTTTGATCACAAGTAAACGGTACAGCTGCGGAACAGTAATTGAAGCCGTAAGCCACAACTTACTGATTCGGGCACGGTTACGTACGTAGGGCAAGCGCCGACGCGTACCTCATTGGGCTATGTCACGGTGGGCGGGCACATAACCTTCAAAACTTACCCGACATTTCCTCCGCTTGATGATCATACAAATCAAACAACTTGCATTATATAGCCAAAAATGTTTTATTCGATTGCTTTTTCCTGGAATATTATAGAGTATGCCTTCACTAAATCAAACCAGTTAAATGCAGATATCGAAAATAGTTACTACCGAATTATTAGAAAATATCCTCCTTATTGGAAAGTGAATAATCATTGTAGGCTTCCGACAAATAGATTGCGCTAGATATCCTGTAAATGTAAAACAAATGATAATAAATTTTATATAAAACAAATTTAAATCTGCGATCGCAAAAAACCCACAAGAACAACAAGAACTGCTCGGCTATAGCATGGAGGAATCTGCTCTTATTCCTCCATGGCTATAGTAAGCCGGTTGAAAACAAACGCCGTTTTGTTTTGCTTTTCTTAGCACCCAAGATTGTAAAACTTCGGACAGGTCAGTTAAACAATATGTACTATAAAATATTTACTATAACACCCAAAATCCACCCATTTTTTGATAACTCAAGCAATACAATAGCAATGTACGAATTTTCAACAATATATTATCCGACACTTTTTCGCCATTCTTCTCATCAGTCCAAATAAAAGCATACACAAATATAACACCAGATCCGGACACAATGTACATTATGTTCCATTCACCCGCACATTATTTTGTGGTTTCTATGGTCCTCGTTTATGAACTCCATTGACAATAATATAATAATAATAATAATAATAAGTTAAGATTTATATAGCGCCCGTCCATGTAAACAAAAATTTAGAAAAAACTAGAATGACAAATACATAACTATCTACAAAGATTTTTAAAAATACTCAAAACAAATACCTTATATATTCAAGATACTATTATGCAAAATTATATAAAATTATATTAAATACACAAACGAACCACAAGGAAAACCGACCAGGCAAACCTGCACAAAGAAACTAGCAAAGCGGGACCCAAGCCCGTGACCCCGGTGCCCCGGAGGTCGATGGCCCGAGCACCGCCCCATCAATCTTCCCGCCCGCTAGGATTATATTACACACAAAAAAAGATTTAAAAACTAGTTAAAAACAGGGTTATAAAAATTCGACAATTAGGTAATAAAAGCTTGCTTAAAAAGATGCGTTTTGATATCGTGGGCCGTTTTAAATCGTTTTAAACCGTTTTAAATCGTCTTACAAAAGGCGCTCCTGTCACAATATTTAACGTAGCTTCCCGCCTTAGCTACTCTGCTGCATGGCATTAATGTAATTTCCTCTCGTCTGTATATAGGCTGCCCTGTGATTGTATGTGTCAGGCTGTTCTCTATTGACAAAGCCTCGTTTTATTTGAACCGGCCCTTAACTTGTCACTCCTATTCGTAATAAATCGCAAACCCCATACCGACATTGTTCAGTACCTCATTCTAATTCTGCAATTAAGTGGTATGTATGTCTGGATTAACTGGAGAATATTACATACAATTCAACTTAATTTGACCAATGACTTTTTTCGTGCGCAGGTCTACTGCGCAGGTCTACTGCGCAGGTCTACTGCGCAGGTCTACTGCGCAGGTCTACTGCGCAGGTCTACTGCGCAGGTCTACTGCGCAGGTCTACTGCGCAGGTCTACTGCGCAGGTCTACTGCGCAGGTCTACTGCGCAGGTCTACTGCGCAGGTCTACTGCGCAGGTCTACTGCGCAGGTCTACTGCGCAGGTCTACTGCGCAGGTCTACTGCGCAGGTCTACTGCGCAGTAAACCTGCGCAGTAAACCTGCGCAGTAAACCTGCGCAGTAAACCTGCGCAGTAAACCTGCGCAGTAAACCTGCGCAGTAAACCTGCGCAGTAAACCTGCGCAGTAAACCTGCGCAGTAAACCTGCGCAGTAAACCTGCGCAGTAAACCTGCGCAGTAAACCTGCGCAGTAAACCTGCGCAGTAAACCTGCGCAGTAAACCTGCGCAGTAAACCTGCGCAGTAAACCTGCGCAGTAAACCTGCGCAGTAAACCTGCGCAGTAAACCTGCGCAGTAAACCTGCGCAGTAAACCTGCGCAGTAAACCTGCGCAGTAAACCTGCGCAGTAAACCTGCGCAGTAAACCTGCGCAGTAAACCTGCGCAGTAAACCTGCGCAGTAAACCTGCGCTCTGGGCGGATTGAGCGGATAAGTCAGCACATTACATCACACACTCATTTATCTCACTGTTGCCGGGCTACAGAGGGTCGTATTTATGACAAAATGTGGCTGATTTCAGGACTAATTTTTGTTAACTGGTCACCCAGATAAATATATAGGGAAAATACAAACAAATTGGGCAACAGGATCAACAAAGAGTGGAAAATAATTTCTTTTGAAGATTGTAGCAAGTTGTTTTCATCAGATAGAAGAAAAAATAGGGAGCTGCGTAGCACTATAACAATATAACGTGAAGATTTAAAGTAAATAAAGCAGATAGGTTTGATTGAATGAACTGAGGGGAAGTTTTAATTATATCTCTGAGCACTCACATGAAGCGGACTATGTATAAATCTTTTTGATGGATACCACCGCATTACAAATATTCGTTATTATTATTGTGACGAGTTGTTCCGTGGGAAGAATTGAGGACACGGCAAATTAGCTTCAGATATCCAGTTTATTTCTGTAAAGACGAAGAGAACACGTCTTCGTTTTAGAATGGTAATTCACTAACAAATCAAAGTGTTAAATATTAAACAAATAAAAAAGAAATGTACTATTTGGCTATTTATTACTCTATACAAAAGACTGAAATAATAATAAAAAGTATAAATCAAAACTTTAGGTTCCCGCCTAAACTGTTCTAGGGGCCGTCGTCTTTGCGTTTGCTTCGGTTAAATTAAACAAAGTAATGAAAATGTCATCTAACGGATCAAGGAACATCAAAGTTGGAGTTAACTGGGCACTAAAAGACGGTGGAAATCAACATAAAGACGAAGAGAACACGTCTTGTTACGTCTTCGTTTTAGAATGGTAATCCAATAACAAATCAAAGTGTTAAATATATTAAACAAATAAAAAAGAAATGTACCATTTGGCTATTTATTACTGCTATACAAAAGACTGAAATAATAATAAAAAGTATAAATCAAAACTTTAGGTTCCCGCCTAAACTGTTCTAGGGGCCGCCGTCTTTGCGTTTGCCTCGGTTAAATTAAACAAAGTAATGAAAATGTCATCTAACGGATCAAGGAACATCAAAGTTAGAGTTAACTGGGCACTAGAAGACGGTGGAAATGAAACATAATATCGACCTACAAAATGAATCGATGTCGGACGGAGACTTGTAAATTTACGATTCGGCAATCTTAAAACATAATAATTCTCTCTCTAAGTTATTATTTTCCATGATGAACTCGCTATCAACATTATCAGTTTACACAATATTGGATCATTATGATATACATGTGGCTTAATTAAAGTTATTATATTAGAATTAAACAAGAAATGGAAATAAATTAAATAGTAATTACATGTACCTGTATTAAAGACGAAGAGAACACGTCTTGTCACGTCTTCGTTTAGAATGGTAATGACTAAGCCCGCGAAAATATTTCAAAAATCAGAGCGGATAAGGGCGCTACACATAAAGCA
This sequence comes from Crossaster papposus, assembly GCA_037893245.1. Classification (NCBI taxonomy): domain Eukaryota; kingdom Metazoa; phylum Echinodermata; class Asteroidea; order Velatida; family Solasteridae; genus Crossaster; species Crossaster papposus. The sequence goes on along the minus strand of JBAIAA010000354.1, from coordinate 2,604,191 downwards.
TGTTAAATAACACGTCAATACATACGAACTCGATTTACATTAAAGGGAACATTATGTACACCTGTCACATTATTATTAAAAATAAATGCAATAGGCAACTGTGCACTTTTTACATTTTATTTGACCCTATATTTAATTCTTTCATCATGAATAAGTACAATAAATATACATTCCAATCGATGTGTTGGTTGGTGTTATCACTTCTTTTCTTTCTATTATAATCCGATCCACTCCCCGCCAAAAAAATACAGTAGCGGATCGAAAGCTTGGTTGGAGCCTGATGGTCCTGGCCGGGGGGACTACACAAATCGTAAATATTCAGTGAACGGCAATATTCACGACAAATTTCACGACTTGCCCCCAATATTAACGTCAATATTGACGGGGTGGAATAGACGCGACGCTATATTAATCCATAAAGTCCATAGAAATGCGTAAAGCAAAAAGAGAAAAAGAAATGACCTCATTCTTTATTAAAACGTTCAGATGAGAAACATTTTGGCCTAATTGAATGGAATATAACAATTCGGCCAACAAATTCACCAATAGCCAAAATTTAAGTCTTCTATTATTATCACTTTATCGGGCGTGTGGGGTTGGTTAGGTGCCGACTTGGATAGGTTTCGACTTGGTTTTTGTGTCGAGTTAATTGGTGGGTGTCAGGTTGACAAGGTATCAAAGTGACCGGATACCCCCAACTGCCCCTATAGTATCCGCAGGCAGTGGCCGGCAGGCCCTGTCTTTTTTAGTTTTTATGGTGTTCTAAAGACGACAGGGGGGTGGGGGGTGGGACTGAGCGAAAAATGCATCCCCGGCTTTCCACCGCATATAGGCCATCAGCTATAGGCCATCAGCTGAGGCTTCTTAGGACTAGACTGCAAGAATGTTTTATTTGCTATAAGCACAAAACATATCCTGCTTAGCAAGTTTATAATTGGCCAATTAATTTATCACATGGTACGGTCAATAACAGCTGACCGTTTCTTCATTTCCACCTGCGCTCAGCAGCTCCGTTTACTGGTTCCGGATTCATCAAGTTTAGGCAAAACTGACAAATTCTCACACATAGCTAGGCTCGATTGACATATCATGAGTGTAAGTAAACTGCACATCTTTCAAACATAGAGCTAGCTAGGATCGAGGGAAATTTCCTCGGTTAACTTGCCTATAAAATGATGGCTTTATTGACTTATTAGGTTTAGGGTGGCATGGGTGGCTTGTGTGTAAAGCGCTTGCCTCTCACCAATGTGGTCCGGGTTCGATTCCCGGCCCGGACCATAATGAGTAGAGTTGTGCGTTGGTTCTCTCCTGTGCCACGAGGGTTTTTTCCAGGTCATCCGGTTTTCCTCCCTCCTGGAAAATCAAACACTTTCGATCTCAGGCTGTGCTCCGTAGTCATAATGAGTCGATGTGGCCGGCTGCCGTAGGCGCCTTTACGTGCCAGCGCCGCTCGACCACGTTGTAGCCGCGTCCTTCGCAATTCAGCACATCAGCTGCGAGTAAGGATGATTAGCCTCCCAAATTATTAATTATTATTATTATATATTAACGTGCCACGCATTATTATTATTATTTATTCGGCCGAATTACAAACATACTACAACAAACAATCCACAAAATAAAATTAACTAAACAAAAACCACCCAATTCAATCTGGCCAGGATTTACAAAAGTATAAACCACTGTGACTCGAAAGCCTGTCAATCCTTACTCAAATGGTAACATACAAAACAAGAAATCCTAAAAAATGTTGTAAAGGAATTACAATTTGTAATTAAAATTAAAAATGAACATTAAAAGGATGCTTAAATAATATTAAGAGTGACAAACAGTTAATTGTGCTGGTTGCAGAATCCCGCTGAAATTTGCCAGGAAAATAAAGTACAATGAAAGTGTAGGCCTATCTGTCAGTCAAAATTCATGAATTATTCAGTAGTTGCATTGATCACTGTACAACACTTTGTTGCGTTCTATCTCCTTTTCCCCTTAAATTAAAAATACTCCAAAGATATCAATTTGATTAGGAAAAACGAGGAGACGTATCTACAGCAGGATTTGAACCAGGATCTTTGATCCATAGCCCATCCCACTATCCACTACATCCTCCATGATTTTTATGTCATTCCCATATCAGAAGGGGCCGATCATCCCCGATAAAGCAATTTTGGCAGTTTTTTCTTCTCATTTATTAAATAATTATTTTAGTAATATATTATTAAATATAAACGATTCGATAAAATATACATATTTTGGTTTGTGCACACCCCACCCCCGCCCCTCAAAAATGAACTCGTCCGACCCAATTCAATGCGTGTGATTGGTTATCGGCTAATTGTATTGAGCGCGGCAAGCGCGCTAGCGCTCTGCGCTCAATCGTAGCTGGTACCCAAAGCCAGCTACCAACGCTAGTTACCGGATACCAGTGATATTTATCAAAATATAACGGTATTATTAAACAAAACATAAAGATTTATGACATAGAATATATATTATATACATATAATAATATTTTCAGATTTAATATTCTTTTAAAACATTTTAGAAATTACAGTTGCATTAGAATCATATCGAAAGAGGCAATTTTGCGCTGTTTACAACATCCGGGCTTTTCACTTTAACTGTGGCATTGTGGGTAAGGAACAAGATGGCGGCACCCATACTGAAATGGAAGCGTGTAACAGATACGACTGGTCCTTGTCCAAGACCACGACATGGACATCGAGCTGTGGCCATAAAAGACCTTATGGTAGTGTTCGGCGGTGGGAACGAAGGAATTGTGGATGAGTTGCACGTTTATAACACAGGTGAGCTCGATCATTTTTACGGGTGTCTTTCAAATCCAAGATGGCGCCCTGTTGTTGTCATTTGAAGAAAAAACGACGCTACCCCTCTTTTTGTCTAATTCCTGTGGCTATTTTATTTTGTGTTTGGTGCATCAGTCTGATTTTATCCCATTTTAATTAAATAAATGAAAATTAATCGATTTGGGTATCATTTTGTTACATTTTAAAATTTTGTAAAATTCAAAATGGCGGCGCCCGTTGTTTATGTTTAGTTACGCTATTGAAATTTTTAATGCCGATTTGGAGGCGACTAAACTTGAAGGATTTACAATTTATTTAAAGAAAAAAATCTTCTTTCTAATATTAACTAAAGTTTCCTCTATTATATTTTCCTAAGTATTTTGTCAAAATTAACTTAAAAATTGTAACAATCAATTACTAGATAGGTGAATACTAAATATTAAATAATAAAACTTAAATTGTTATTGGGAATGCGCACACCGAAATTAATTTAATTATTTTGAGTTATTTTTTAACTTGAGAAATTAGAGCTGTTAGTGTTAAGTTTGCAACTTTAAAAAAATAAAATTTACTAAATCTTTAGAATTACGGAAATTTTAGTACAAAGTGGCTGAATCTTGAACCCCGGCTATAAATATACTTGACTTGTTTCCAGTCTTTCTACAGTTCAAATTGCCATTAAATCGATTGTCGTTAGGCATTGATCAGTTGTCCAAATGTAGAGGAAATAACCATTTTAACCCTTGCTTAATTTAAGGTACATTTATGTAAATGGAAATTCTATGTAAATGGAAATTCTATGTAAATAGAAATTCTATGTAAATAGCCGGCTGTTAATGTTTTCTTTTTTGATTAATTAGATTGAAAGTTCAGCACTTTGTATGACTATGAACTTGTTTGTGGTATTAACAAAATAGAACGACTAATTTAATAAATTTAAGTGACCGAGTTATTAAATGTACGAAAGATGAAATTATAATTTATGTTTGGTTTGATCAATGACAATCATTGTCTTAAATCTTTTATTCTGCAATCTTTTTCTCCTGTAATTTTTAATTGTGCATTTATTTTTCATGAATAAGATTAAAACTGCAAACTGTTTACTGGCTGGAATGACCTGAAATATACGAATCAAATAAGTTAAGAGGGCCTAATATTTCGATTTTAACAAGAAATTATTCAGATCAGCCTCAACTTCATCTGCAGTAAAACATGATTTGGGTCAATTCAACATGACTTTGTATGTACAAGTTAGTGCACTTAGAGCTGTTATGCATGTATATCACTATATGGCTTTTAACTGACTGAGAGAGGAAGGGTTAATTATTAACCCTATATTGTGTCTCTAACAATTTGTAGTGAAATTAACATAGTAAGAACAAAATTAACCTTTGTTAATTTTCTTACCAACCAACCACAGCAACCAATCAGTGGTTCGTTCCAGCAGTTCGGGGTGACATCCCACCAGGCTGTGCAGCCTATGGCTTTGTCTGCGATGGCACCCGTCTCTTCATTTTTGGCGGCATGGTGGAGTACGGCAAATACTCCAACGAGCTGTACGAGCTTCAGGCTAGCCGCTGGGAGTGGCGGCGGCTGAAACCCAAGCCGCCCAAGAGCGGCCCGCTGCCCTGCCCTCGGCTCGGCCACACCTTTACCTTGCACGCCAGCAAGGCTTACCTCTTTGGTGGGCTGGCTAATGACAGCGATGATCCCAAGAACAACATACCCAGGTGAGATAGAGAGAGAAAAAAATTTAACATGTTGGTATTCCAACTAAGCATGTGCACAACAAGATTTGATTATTATTATTCTCTTGGGATTAACACGGCAGATAAATGCACACATGATCGCAAGGAGGATTCTTAGAGGATTAACCCTAACTCCCTCACCATTGTTATTGAACAATACAATTCCTTCAAAATCCTCCAACTTCCTTTGTTGTGTAGGGAGTTAGGGTTAAAGAGGGTTGGGGTCAATAAGGTCAAAACTCATCAAATTTGCCCACTAGTGTTTTCTCTTATTGTAGAATTGGACAGTGTCAGGCTTCACGTTTCACTCCTTTGCTGCCTTGTTGTTTTTTACCCCCAATTGTAGATACCTGAATGATCTCTACTCCTTGGAGCTGCGTTCTGGCTACAGCAACATGATCTGGGAGGTGCCGGTCACCTCTGGCCCTGCACCCCCTCCCCGCGAATCACACACTTGCGTCTCCTACTCTGAGAGGAAGGGCCACGCTGGTCGCCTCATCATCTACGGTGGCATGAGTGGCTGTAGGTTAGGAGACCTCTGGCAACTCAACTTGGGTAAGGAAGACCATGTGGTGCCTCTGAATTGGTTCATTAGTTAGCTTCTTTTGAGTTTTGAATTTGCGCTTTGAGTTTCAATTTTTGGCCTATAGTGTTTTCAGCATTCAGTTTTCGGCTATTATTTTTTGGCCTTCCATTTTTTGGCCTTCAGATTTGGTGTTCATTTTTGGGTCTTTATTTTTCGGCCTTCCATTTGTTTTAATTGTTAATTTCCTCTTTTCAGAAAATATGACCTGGCTCAAGCCAGATCTCAAAGGCCAGTGTCCTCTGCCACGCAGCTTGCACTCGGCTACTGTGATTGGACACAAGTAAGTCTCTGTGCAAACAAATATGTTGGTAAATGTAGAGCTCACAGCATTGGAAAAGATAGCCAAAAAAGTTTGGAGGCCACTTGAGCCTATTCTTGCCCACTGTGGCCTCTTTTACACATGGCTCAATAGTCCATTGTGACAGCAAGTCATTTGTGTGGCCACCTGATTGATAGGCTCCCTGCCAATGGTTTCAAACTGTTTATAATGGCCACCATTGTATTAAGAACACATGTCCATAATGGTCACTTGTCTAGGGTATAGCACCTCGAAGGCCAAGTTTTACATCATTTTGAAGTTCTTTAAATGGTCTTCATTTCATAAAATCAAATCAAAATTGTATTGTAAAGCATCTAGAGAAAATTCATAACAAAATAATAGTTAACCTTGAATTATAAAAATGAGTCGGCTGCAAATTTCAAAATATTTTCTCAATAGCAAAATTTTCCTGACAAAAATAACTTAGTTTATGATGTTGGCAACAATATTCATAAGTTATTTTTTTCAGAAAAATGTTGCTATTGAGAAAATATTTCGAAGTTCGAAGCCGACGCATTTTTATAATTCAAGATTAATTATTATTTTGTTACGAATTTTCTCTATGCTTCATGCTACAATTTTGATATTACCTAATGAAATAGAGACCATTCAAAGAACTTAATAAAGATTTGTTCAACTTGGCCTTCTAGGTGCTATACTTTGAGATATGTGACCGGCTCTACAAAAAGGTGTATTATGTCTCAAAAAAAAAGTTATATACATGGTTGAAAAGCCCACAATGTAAGCTTTCATTTGGTATATAATAGAGCTCTATAGCCTATAGCTCTTATTTTGGAAATATGACGTGTTTACATATGTGACACGATCAAGCCGAATCAGTCGGATGTCGGCGAATCCCAAAAATGCACTGTATTCTTCGTTGGTATTTAAACAAATTTACATAACTAGACAACAAAACATCGTATCAACATGGGGTTTTCAGTTTTTAAAACGTACAGATGCCCTCTTTGAAACTACATGAACACTCATTTTTTTGACCGGGGCCGACATCCGACTGATTTCGCTTGATCGTGTCACATATTGATTACTTCCTTGGAGTTCAAATTACACAACTGAGAAAACGGGCTTTGAAATAGCCTGCTCTGTTGTACTACAACAGAACGATGCACACAAAATGGTAGTTGTTTCCACTTTATTTATCAAAATCAGCATTTCTTTGAATGAAACCTGAAACTGTAGCTATCAAAGATGTCATTCATGACAACAAATAAAAATCACATTTTGATCAAATGTTTACCCTCTCAACATTAAGCGGGCCATTACATGATAGTGCACAGTGCGACTTAATACACCTTTTTGTAGAGCCGGTCACATATAAGTATTTAAAGTTTGGAGGTCGTGCTAATTAGTCCAAAGTTCACTGACCCGTATCTAAAAAACTAACTGGGGTTTCTCAAATAAGCCAATCATAACACCAAATATCATTTTAATCTGTGAGGGTCAGGTCTAACACGTGTTGAATTGACACGAAATGACCTACCTGTCCTTAGTGGCCGCCTGTCCTTGGTGACCGCCTGTCCTTGGTGACCGCCTGTCCTTGGTGACCGCCAGTCCTTGGTGACCGCCTGTCCTTGGTGACCGCCTGTCCTTGGTGACCGCCTGTCCTTGGTGACCGCCTGTCCTTGGTGACCGCCTGTCCTTGGTGACCGCCTGTCCTTGGTGACCGCCTGTCCTTGGTGACCGCGTGTCCTTGGTGACCGCCTGTCCTTGGTGACCGCGTGTCCTTGGTGACCGCGTGTCCTTGGTGACCGCCTGTCCTTGGTGACCGCCTGTCCTTGGTGACCACGTGTCTTTGGTGACCGCCTGTCCTTGGCGACCGCGTGTCCTTGGCGACCGCCTGTCCTTGGCGACCGCCTGTCCTTGGTGACCACGTGTCCTTGGTGACCGCCTGTCATTGGTGACCGCCTGTCATTGGTGACCGCCTGTCATTGGTGACCGCCTGTCATTGGTGACCGCCTGTCATTGGTGACCGCCTGTCCTTGGTGACCGCCTGTCCTTGGTGACCGCCTGTCCTTGGTGACCACGTGTCTTTGGTGACCGCCTGTCCTTGGCGACCGCGTGTCCTTGGCGACCGCCTGTCCTTGGCGACCGCCTGTCCTTGGTGACCACGTGTCCTTGGTGACCGCCTGTCATTGGTGACCGCCTGTCATTGGTGACCGCCTGTCATTGGTGACCGCCTGTCATTGGTGACCGCCTGTCATTGGTGACCGCCTGTCCTTGGTGACCGCCTGTCCTTGGTATCATAACCTTTGGCATAACTTGGCATATTTTGTCTCTCATTTAACCATTTTCAAAGTTGCAAAGAATGTTAAAGTTTTCCCCCCAACTGTATTCTTATAGGATGTATGTATTTGGAGGCTGGGTTCCCCTTGTGATGGACGATGTAAAAGTGGCCACACATGAGAAAGAATGGAAGTGCACTAGCACCCTGGCTTCTCTCAATTTAGGTAAGTCCTTTCCCTGTGTTAGATCATCGTGCAGTCTGGTTCACTGACTATGATGGTACAATATACACAAGTCAGGGATCAAAATCTCTTTAAAGCCAGAATACAAAAATTCAAATTAAGATTTTTGATTCTTCATTTAGTTTTAATCAATAATTTTAAGTATTCATACTTTTCTGAAGTTAGCTCTATTTTCTGCATTAACCTTAACCCACTACGGCATGTGAAAATTCGTATTGAAAATATTTGTATCTATATAAAATTTAAAATAAAATTAAGTAAATTCAATTCGAATTATTAGTTGTCTGTTTTATTATAATTATTAGTTTATTTGTGTACAAATGCAAATGCCAAACATAACAAATTAAGTAGTTTTTTGGAGAAAACAAAATGGGAAAAACAAAGAAAACTGGCAGAAGTGGGATTTGAAACTGCGACTTCTGGAACACCGTACTGCTGGTGCTCTACTGACTGAGCTATCTTGGTATGTCTCGCCGCCAACATATGGCAAGATAGCTCAGTTGGTAGAGTGCCTGTACGGTATTCCGGAGGTCGCAGGTTCAAATCCCGCTCCTGCCAGTTTTCTTTATTCACTTTAATATTTATGCAAATTTACTTAGTCAGCTTCCCTTGTGGAATACTGGTGTATTAAAAAAAAATACAAATCAAAAATTTGTTAAAAGAAATTTCATTAAAAAAACACTAAAAAAAAAATGTTTTTACGAAAATTCATTAAAATCTAAATATATATCTATTTTTTTCCAACTTGAACCAGAACTGCAAATCTTAACACCTCTTGTATGCTATTATGGAGGGTGTACAATGTAATTATAACAGCCAGTATGTTCTGTATAGAAAGCTGGGGCTGTATTTAGATCATGGGAGCTGTGTGAGTCAGGCTTGGGAGAGACTTCCTGTTTTTGATGTATTGCCTTGTCCCCAGCGGAGATATGTGTTTGTGTGCTTTGGGGGAGATAGGAGAGGAGGGGTGGGGGGGGGGGGGGGGGGGGGGTGGTTGTTATCTGTTTCCTGTTACTTGTGGTGATTGTAATCAGAGAAAATTTTGCCTTGGCATTCTGTCGGCAAAAACATGGAAGATTTTGTGTTTGCAACTATTAAGTAAATAGTAAATTATTTTAAAGATTTTTTTACTTGACTAATTTGTGAGTAAAAACTTACAATTACATAACTAATATATGAAATAAAAAAATATTAATAATAATATTGATAATAATGATAATTTGGGAGACATCTCCGAAGACACATGCACAAAACTTTTCAAACTTTACTGTCACCTAACCTGCTTTCCGTATCTTTTGGACCCTGCTCTATTGATCTGGACTGTTAAATATATTTAAAATTATCCTTCTAGAAGTTGGAACATTAGGGAGACCTCAAAATATCTCCCTAATGACACTGGTCCCCTTAACCCTGAGGGACCCCGCGTGACATCTATGTCACACACAAAAAATGTGACATAGATGTCACGCGGGGTGCCTCAGGGTTAATACTATAAAACTGTAAATAACTGTAAAACTTAGTGCTATAAAACAACAAATATATGTACACAGTGGAAAGTTTTTATATTCACACAAATCGTCGGTAGGTTATAAATGTGACCTGTTCCAACGAAACCCGGACAAAGTCGCACAATGTGTTTTGTCACAATGTACTCCTGAAGTCATTTCGGGATGGATTTTATCATTTTGAGGTTTTAGGTTTTCCTAAGTCACTCACTATTAATTCTACAATCTCCTCAAATTTGAACAAAATCCGTCTACCAGAAGTGTGTTTTTTTGTCAATTTTGTGAAACATTTGTGTATAGAAATAATACGCTTTTCTGAACTTCAAAGCTGTTTATCTCATGATTAGGTTGTCAGGGTTTTATCACTAAATCCAGACCCCAGGGAAGATAGGGGGGGGGGGGGGGGAGGGGGGGGGGGGGGGGGGGGGGGGGGGGGGGGGGGGGGGGGGTACATATGTAAATGATACATCATTTTAAAGCTGAGAACCTAAAGAATTTGAAAAAAGCAAAATCTGATAAACTAAAAAGTCGACTTTGTCGGGGGTTTCGTTGGAACAGGTCACAAATATATATACTATTACATTTGGTTGGCATTTCAAAAAAAGTCATTTAAATAATTTGTTTTGCCATTTTGTATTCTTGAAGTACTCTGCATTGTCCTAGAAAAGCACCTGATGATAACAATTAACCAGTTCGCGCCGGAGGATGTATCTCTGCAAAATATTCCCGCGATTCAAAACAGATGTTGAATAAACCTGTCCCAAGCAAGGCCCGAAAAAATGGTTTACTATCCACAGATGACGCGTTAATCCGTTGTTGCGGTTAATGTGTATATACACTCAAAGTTACACGCTAGCGCTGCGGAAGACAGGTATACACGACTGACATGTATGGCATACACAGCGGTGGACGTGAATAAACGTCGACGTTGCCAAGCATGCTTCGTTAGCTCGGTGAACGTGTCAGATTTTATGGTTGGTAGCGGTTGACGTAATATCACGCCCCGACTGCAGAAGGAAAAAAATTTCCCTAGACGACAGAATGTTGGCAAAAGCATAACGCTGCTAATAAACTAAGTGTTGGCATTTTGTAGTAGTTGCATTATCAAAACAGGAATATTTTACCAAATAAAAAAAACTTTTATTTTTATGAAAAATAACCCCGTCAGTGGTCTCGGTAACTTGAAAATAAACCCGGAGCGAACTGGATAACCAATCATGGAAACACTAAGAAATGTCAAGTGAAACATGGCCTTAGCCTCGCAACTTGTTTTATACAGCAACTATATATTATCCAGATACCCCCTAACCTTGTGAATATTTATCTCACTGAGCAGAGACTATGACATGGGAACCATTGGCCATGGAGGTGTTTGAGGATAATGTTCCACGAGCTAGGGCGGGCCACTGCTCAGTGGCCATTCACTCCAGGCTGTACGTGTGGAGCGGACGGGATGGATACCGCAAGGCTTGGAATAATCAGGTAAAACAGGGATTAACTGTTTTCCCAGAATTTTCAAACCTTAAAAATCTATCAACATTTTTTATATCCATCAAAATATTTCAAATCCATCAAAATCTATTAAAATCTTTCAAAATTTCAGAAAATTTTGCCGCAAACTTTTTGGAATCTGCCAATGCCCAACACTGCATAAACCATTGATATTCTTTCCAGTTTAAAATAAGGACATCTTACCTCTAAGAAATTATACCAGGGATCTGCAGTCCTGAAGCCTTGACAATTCCATCAAAAACCAATTGGTTTATTCAATTTTCTTAACCCTAACCCTACCAGACGCAGCACAGTGCATCAGGTAAAAAAGTCTGATGTACTGATGCATTCAGCTGTCAACACCAGTGCATAAACGACCACATCCTAATACTATTGAGAGTTTAATAGTCCCATTGAACAATTAGTCAGGCTTCTTATGTATTTTCGTTCACTTTTCGTGTAGATTTGCTAAACTATACATTTTTGGAAATGTTAGGATATACTTGACATGATAAACCAATGTTTACATTTGTTTTCAGGTTATAGCGGCCTCCTTGGATTTTTTTAATGACATTTTGATGACGTCGCACACTTTTCAAAATTGTGTGCATATGTCTATGACCCAATAAACATATTACAAAAATAATTTTTAATTTATTATGTTCATTAAAAGTCATTTTTTTCAAAAGAACCTGAAAACAAATGTAAACATTGGTTTTCATGTTGAGTATATCTAAACGTTTCCAAACATGTATAGTTTAGCAAGTCTAAACTATCTAAACGAAACTTTCAATATATACATTACGAACCTGACTAAATGTCAGAGATGGATTCTGCTGTGTTGGGTGACCACATTCTCTGAGGCAGTTTAAACTTGAGATTTCTAACCTGATGGATCTTACTGCACTGGGCAGGATTGTCACTTTGACAAATGGTGCATGTTGCTGCATCTGACAGGGTTTTCTTATCCAAAATACTCTGAAGATATGTTGAAAAAGTTGTCGAATTGAGAAGTGTGGTTTATATTTTTAATGCTGATTAACCCTAACATTCCTAAATTCATAAAATCCATTAAATCTATTTGGGCGGATTTTGGGAGACTTGGTCCTGCGGGCCTGAGGTGAATATTAATTGATGGATTTTGATGGACTTGGGCCAGGAGGCCTGAAGCACTGCTGGGAAAATCTGAATGATTTTGTCCAACATGCAGTATTGCTTTTGTAATATGTGATGCGATCAAGCAATATCAGTCTGAAGTAGGCTTTGGTCATTTTTAGGATTATTACATATTCTTTTGTAGCGTACTTGAGGTTCCATTTCAGTGAAAACCCCATGTGAATATGACCTTTGGTTAAAAAATTACAACCATTTGAACACCAGCACTTTAAAAATAAAGAAACTGAGAAAATCATGTTTTTGTATCACTTCCCTTCTGAATTTGGTTAGAAGAGTATTTTCATGTAAAAGAAAAATATTTTCCCCTTCTGTTTTTGTAAAAAAGTCAATTTTGATTTTTCCACCCCTACGAACATATTTTGGCCCGATCTCAAAACAAGAATTGCCGAGTTCCGACTGATTTTGCTTGATCGCATCACATATATGTACCAAGTCCATCAACATCAATCAACCAGCGCTTCAGTGGTGGTTCCATTATCCCATGTATAAGAATCTGAGTGAGTGATGGGTTTTGGCAGATTTGGTTCAGTACTTAGTAAAATGCAGTAGGGTTGATTTCTGTTTTAACCTTCAAATTGAATGCTTTGTAATTCCATACTAATACAAAACATCCTTCCTATCATTGATTTCATATTGAATTTTATAAAACTCTCACCTTGACCAATTCCATCTTTTTACATCGTTGCAGGTGTGCTGCAAAGACCTGTGGTTCTTGGAGACCGAGAAGCCACCGGCGCCCTCTAGAGTTCAGCTGGTGCGAGCCAGCACGCACACTCTGGAGGTTTCGTGGGGATCGGTGCCAATCGGTGCGTAAAGAATAATTCAGTTCGGTGTTCCAACTGCGCATGTGCACAACAAGATTTGATAATTTATTTTCTTGGGATAAATGTGGCAGATAAATGCACACAAGGCTATGGGGGACGTGGTAACCGAATCTGCATTCTGTGCAATTTGTTGTGCAATCGAAAAAATGATGGAAACCTTTGTTCCAACAAAAGTTTGGACACACAAGACATCTCAAAACGCTTCGCTCTCGAAACATTTTTGAAAAATGTTAAATCAGAACACGGCAACCTTTGTAAATTTGCTAATACCCGCTATGTTTTTGCATGCATATGATGAAATGTTGATCTCAAAATTAAAACTGTCAAATCTATTTTTGTCAAATAAGCTAAGAGCACGATTTTTCGGGACGAATATACAATTTTGCTGGATGCCTACAATCATTATTTACTCTCAAAAAGGAAGATATTTCTTAATAAATCGGTAATAAAAATATCTTCGAAATTTGCAAATAGTGTATCTTACCTTTAAGCAAAATCAGAAGTAATCGCAAAGTGTTGCAGAGAGCTGTAGAAGTTGAAAAATTTCAGACGCAAAAGCCGCTAACCGCTACTCTCTTAAAACAATGAGATTGCATTATTAAGTGAAAGCTCGCGGTGCCTAGTATATGATAAACAAGTATATTTTGCTGGCGTTTAGCAGCTTTTCCGTCTGAAGTCTTTGGCTAATAATAATGAAGATATTTATGAATGGAAGCACCAAGTAATGGAACTTCAATTTTTTGTTTGTATTGTAGCGGACGCCTATCTGCTGCAGTTACAGAAGTATGACATGCCTCCGACCCCTTCCTCACCCATGACTGGTAACACTACCTCACCCCTACGGGCAGCTGTCACAGGGGCACAGACACAAGGTGTGGGTCTGTCTGTCAGTGTCTGTCTTGGTGTTTGTCATTATTGTTAGTCTTTTTGTGTTTTTCAGTCTTGTCTTTTCAAATGAGATTTCAAGAAAGTAGCAACAAAACTTAAAATTTATTTCCATCGATTGTTGATGAGTACAGGCAGATGATGTAACACGGTGGGATTATTAACTTTTTATGACACTACGATTTGATAACGATTTTGACTTTAATTTCTACCATGGAGGAAAAAAACACCACATTCTGAACCAAATTGCTGCCAAGCTACTTGCTAGTACTTGATTACTCGCAAGTAGTTTATTCGCGAGTAATCAAGTAGGAAAAATCACTACTCGCCCAGCACTAATGGCTTGACAGAACAAATATGCACAAATGTGACCTTCTCAGGCTAAATGAGGAATGTCCCCCAAAAGCTTGTTTCGAGCACCTGAAGTTGGCCATAGCTGAATACGTCTGTATTTTTGAGTTGCCAAGTTATCCAAGATTCACACCGTGCATTTTTATTGTCAAAAGAAAATACTGCTAAATGCAAAAAGAAAATAATCCTAAATGCAAAAAGAAAATTCGCAAGCGCGTAGAGTACATACGGAAAGCCATTTTCTACAATTAAAAATGAGCTAGAGGTGGGGTGATATCACAAAGTAAAAAGACATTTTCAGGTTTATTTACTGAGCTCTTAAGGCTGTCGCGGACATTACGTAACGCTAGATTTACCCATATAAAGCAAGTATGTACTCTAATGTGACGGTAGGCCAACGAAAGCTTAAAAATACTCCTAAATGCAAAAAGAAAATTCGCAAGCGGCAAGAGTACATACGAAAAGCCATTTTCTACAATTAAAAATTGACAGTAAAGGCTGTATTGGACAGTAGAGGCTGGGCAATAACGTATCGCATAAATGAGTTTTCAGGTTTTGTTTAATGTTTTGTTTTCTATTTCATCTCGGTTTTATATTTTTGGGGTGGGGAGTGTATTTTTTTATTAAATTAAATATGGGGCAATATTTCTGCTGAACAACTGCACAGTTCTGCAGCCTAAAAACCTATAAATGCCGATAGTTTGATACTCGTAGAAGCCAATAATTTTTCAAACCTAGTAAAAAAGATATTGATGAAGAGGGTATTTATATTTTGTTTATATAATTATCCTCTATTGTTTTCTTCTTTCATATCTCAGGACGTCTTACTCCCAAGAGCCCATTGCTTGTCAACACCGGCGGTATTCCTAACACTATCAAGCTGGCCGTACCTGGAAGCACCACCTCCAAACTTATTGCAACCCAGGTGAGAATCATAGGATAGTAGCACTGTAGTGTTTGCCTACGAAGCAGAGTAGTAATTGAGTACATCGTCAAAAATAACAAGGATGCGGGCTGGGAACGGACTCGGAACGGACTCGGAACGGACTCGGAACGGACTCGGAACGGACTCGGAACGGGCTCGGGAACGGACTCGGGAACGGACTCGGGAACGGACTCGGGAACGGACTCGGGAACGGACTCGGGAACGGACTCGGGAACGGACTCGGGAACGGACTCGGGAACGGACTCGGGAACGGACTCGGGAACGGACTCGGGAACGGACTCGGGAACGGACTCGGGAACGGACTCGGGAACGGACTCGGGAACGGACTCGGGAACGGACTCGGGAACGGACTCGGGAACGGACTCGGGAACGGACTCGGGAACGGACTCGGGAACGGACTCGGGAACGGACTCGGGAACGGACTCGGGAACGGACTCGGGAACGGACTCGGGAACGGACTCGGGAACGGACTCGGGAACGGACTCGGGAACGGACTCGGGAACGGACTCGGGAACGGACTCGGGAACGGACTCGGGAACGGACTCGGGAACGGACTCGGGAACGGACTCGGGAACGGACTCGGGAACGGACTCGGGAACGGACTCGGGAACGGACTCGGGAACGGACTCGGGAACGGACTCGGGAACGGACTCGGAAACGGACTCGGGAACGGACTCGGGAACGGACTCGGGAACGGACCCGGGAACGGACCCGGGAACGGACCCGGGAACGGACCCGGGAACGGACCCGGGAACGGACCCGGGAACGGACCCGGGAACGGACCCGGGAACGGACCCGGGAACGGACCCGGGAACGGACCCGGGAACGGACCCGGGAACGGACCCGGGAACGGACCCGGGAACGGACCCGGGAACGGACCCGGGAACGGACCCGGGAACGGACCCGGGAACGGACCCGGGAACGGACCCGGGAACGGACCCGGGAACGGACCCGGGAACGGACCCGGGAACGGACCCGGGAACGGACCCGGGAACGGACCCGGGAACGGACCCGGGAACGGACTCAATAACAACTCGGTTACAAAGAGTTTCGTAGGACCAGCATTTAATAATTGTTTCATTTTTCATTGAGTATTGAAAAACAGTGTTAATAGTTTTTGGAAGTTTTATTCTTTGGCATACTTTTAAAAACAACTGAATGTGGTGTCTAAAGTAACCTAATAACCTACACATATGTACTCGTCCATCCATCTAACTTTTTAGATATTCTACAACTAATTACTACGTATATTTGTTACTTTGTGTTGGTGCAAGTGTGCACAAAATATACAGCACATTTGGTATATTTTGGTATATCGGTAATTTCTGTGATATGATCTCGAATGATTTCTAAATAATTAATTAATTAAACCTCCATCTCTGTGCCACCATGGAGCCAATTACCATTTCTATCAAACCTATCATAACTCGTACGCTATGTAAGAGGAAGGGGTTGGTTTTTGTATAGGTTGTTAGTTATAACAGTAGAAGGGTATATAATGATTTATTAAATATCCAAAACTCCTAGTCTGTAATCATCTCCTTGAATATTACTAGATGATGGACGCATAAGATTTGAAAAAGAAATTTTTAGGTTTATTTACTGAGCTCTTAAAGCTGTCGCAGACATTACGTAACGCTATAATTACCCATATAATAAAAACAAGTATGTATTCTAATGCGATAGTAGGCCTCTAATGTGTTAGTAGGCCACTGGAGTTTTTTTCAGGCAAAATGAAGTTTAAAAAAAATATTGTTTGTGTGTTCAGCAAACAAGTGGTGGATCAGCACTGAGCGGCATCGTAGCCCTAGCGGAAGCTGCCTCCGCCACCCAGAAGATGCAGTATCAGCAGCGATTGGCACTTGCCGTGACCCGGGGCGGTACTCCGACGACCCCGACCAAATCCATCTTCTCTCCGCTGTCAGGCTCGGGCCTGACCATCGTCTCCCGTGCCCTGACTACCACCACCTCAGGAGGCGTGGCTACCATCACCTTGCCTCAAGGGATGAAGCTGGCCACTACGGGAGCCCTCGGGCAAGGCTTGAGAATGGCGCCGGGGACCAATATCCTCAAGACATTGACGGCATCGGGCAAGCCCATCATCACTGTCCAGAAGTCTGGAGCGGCTACTCAGAGTGTTGTCTCGGCCGTTGTGACGGGTAGTTCCAAGACTGTGACTCTCGTCAAAAACATGGTGAGTTGTGGAAGCGTCTTCAAAACTTGTTGTTTTCAATTTTTTAATTTTTTTATTCTGGCCACGAGCCACGATACAATTCATGGCAGATTGATGCTGTGCTGTGAACAATAAAAAAGATGGAACATGGCAAGTCCAAGAAAAGGTCCTCTTTTTGTCCCATACGTAACACCATGTTTTCATTCAATAGATTATCATCAAAGTATCAGACAAAGTATCAGACTTTTTCCTGGGATGAGTTGATTTCCTCGATTTGCCCTTGATTTGCATTTTTGTGTGATCTAATACCAAGTTGCATGCATGAAATATAGAAGACTGTACTCTGTGACTTTATTTACATGCAGCAGATTCCCAAAGCCAGCCTGATTCAGACCAAGCCAGCCCAGTCCGGAATCACCTCTGGCACTGTCCTGGTCAACGCGGCCGGTCAGCCCATCTCCAAGGGGACCCTGCCCAGCGGTAGCACCATCGTCAAGCTGATCACTACCAGCCAGGCCGTGGGCAAACCCACCACCATCATCAGCCCCAGCAGCAAGATCGTTGGCAGTCCTGTTGGAGTAGTGGCAGGAGCGGCAGCCGGTGTCGGCAAGGCCCAACCCACCATCCTGGGCATTAGCAGCATCACTCAGCAGGGCAAGAGCATCATCAAGACCATCCCCATCGGTAGCGTCTCCAAAATGGGCGGGACCGTGGGCATGACGGGCAAGCAGCCGACCATCGTCACGGTGACCACCAAGGTGCTGGCTGGCACCACGGGCACCCCGACCAAATTCATCACCACGGGGGGCGGCAAACCCAAGATTATGCTGACGAACCAGGTGAGCTTCACTCGCATGATGGACTCGCAATCGGAACGAACTCATCATTGGCACCTATTGCATAGTATTTTCACTTTCACTTTGTCTTTATTATCCGGCAACATGAGTCGAGGCACGGCAGCTCAGCATTCCGGCTGCTCATTGTACCACCTGGGCCCAATTTCATAGAGCTGCTAAGCACAAACAAATTGCTTAGCACAAAAAGTCTTCCTCATTAAAAACAGGTTACCAGCCAAAATTCTACGGGTTTTTCATGCTAAGCAAAAACACAGCTGATTATCAATCCTGAACAATAAAGATCAGGTAAAAATTTGGTCTGTAACCTTGTTTTTGCCAAGGACAAATTGTCATGCTAAGCAAATTTGTGTGCTTAGCAGCTCTATGAAATTGGCCCCTAATAGCTGCTGGAACAAATGAGCTGCCATATCGCGTAGTTCTTATCCTCCGTTGTAGAAGACGGTAACTTCTGGAGCTTTGGATGAACTTTGTATGTAGCACATACCTTTAGCACCTTACAAGTGACTAAGTCAGGCCCATTTGCTTTACGTGAGTTTAGTCTCGTAACTTCATCATCTCCAATAGGAATATTTTCCCAAGAGGAGCTTCGCATCTCAATAACTTCATCCTTTTGAACACTGAGATCATAGGGTGTCGTGGCCGAGTGGATAAGAACACCGAACTCAAGCTCTAGTCTTTTGTTTCAGCAGAGTGTGGGTTCGAGTCCCGGTAGTGACACTTGTGTCCCTGAGCAAGACACTCAACTATAATTGCTTCTCTCCACCCAGGGGTAAAATGGGTACCTGTGAGGGCAGAGATGGTTATTGTGATTGATTTATCCTAGTAGCGCATATATTGCAGCACAGGCTGTATATTCCCCAGGTAGCTGAGATGGTTTAAGGATTGAAAATGGCCCAGTGACCAGGGGTAATAATGTTGGAAGCACTTTGAGATGCCCTTCGTGTGTGAAAAAGCGCTATATAAATCCAAGATAATATTATTATTATTATATTTATCAAACTTACTGTAAAAACAATTAAGATTGTGGGTATAAGCGACTTCATCTTCTACAGTGATTCTGGTTTTTTTGGTTTATATCATGTAATGGTTTGCAAACCTTGCCATGTCTTTCTGGTGTCATTTGTTTGAAAAAATTTCAATTTTATAGTAAACTGATATGTAAATGATAAGTTAATTTAATTTTACCTATTAATGTACTGTACATTCGCCTTTTTATGTTTTAAAAATTGTGTGTGTAAAAAAGCCATCAAATTTCCCGTAAAGGATAATACAGTTTATTGAATTATCGTGAATTGAATTATGATGGGCTCTCGACCAATAGGGATGGGTAAACTGTCTTAGGTATCTATGAATGCTGAGTAAATTGCGTAGTTGAAGGTAAGAACAAGACAAACGATGAAATATTAAGTCTCTGATGTGAAAGTTTATATATGAATTTTTTTTTTTTCAGGCGGGTCAGGTTATCTCCGGTATCAAGTCCTCCATTCCTGGATCCTCTCAGTCCTCTCCGATCACCATTATCCGAGCCGTCAACCCTCAGACAGGACAGATAACCGCCCAGACCGGCAACACCATCCAGATCATCACCAAGTCTAACCTCCGACAGGGTCAGCTGGGAACAACGGCCGTGCTGAAGACCCAAGCGGCCAGCGGCGCCTCTGCCACCAGTCCAGGAGTCACCACTAAGTACATCACCATTCCAGTCTCGGCTGCGGGCAACCTGCTGAACCTGGCTGCCTCGGGCACGGCCGTTTCCCAGATCGTGGCCAACACGGCCAAGATAGCGGCGACGGTCGTTGCGGCAAAGCCTTCACCTGCGCCCACCACGGTGGTGGCCACCACGATGATCAAACCGGTCCTCAGCACCCTACCTTCCCGCTCTGCAGATCCCAAAATGGCATCCACCACTACAGCCACCGTGGTCACAGGTTGGTTGATGTTACAGTCTGAAATTCACTTATACTAAAGATAAACAAAATCAACCAGAAATTACTTGCTGTTATAGATTCAGGCTGGACGTAGCCGATTTTGATTAGTCACCCAACGCAGTAGAATTCATCTCTGGCATTGTTCAATGGGGACTGGTGTTTTTTATTCCAGCATCCACTTCCGCATTATCGTCATCTAGTGATGCAACACCTGCAGCAGCAACAGCAGCAAGAGTGCCGGCAGAAGCACCAGCAGCAAACAAAGCAGCTGACCCTAACCTCCATGTAGACCTCCTGCTTCATGACATCCCCATCAATCCCAACTGCGAGAACCCCCCTTGCGAGAAGTTTGAGACCCCGGTAGTCAACACGCCGGCGACCGAGTCCACTGCCACTGTAGGCAGTGGCGGCACCACGGAGACTACCCCGTCCGTCACAGGGCCCATCTCGTCGACGGGGAGCACCGAAGCGCCTTCTAGCAGCACCGCTGGGGCAGGGGTTGGGGCGGGGGCAGAAGTCGCCGGGGCGCAGGGCAAAGGCTCTGTGCCCGGCGCAGTGGATGCACAGCCCACTGATGAATCGTCCAAACCCATTGAATCGTCCAAACCCGATGACGGTAAAAAAAATTACAATTTTTTCGTGTAGCATTTTTTTTAATAGTTTTTTTTTTATACAGGTAACCTCTTAAAATCAAATTTTGGGGAGTCCTGTCTATAGTTCCCGAACCCCTGACGAAAAAATATGAACACCAAAAGATTTTTTTAAAATGAACGTTGGAGAGGTATAAGCTAAACTCCGCATAAAGAGTGATGATACAGAATCAATTATCGACCTTTTGGTTTCATAATTTTATTAAATCAACGTGGGATTGCCATGTCGGCAAATCTATAGAATCGTTGGGCGCTTTCTGGAATTGATTTTTTTGGTAATGAAATCGAGTGAATGGATTCCTAAAAAAAGAGAGGAATCGCGATTTCGGGTTTGGAATCGCGATTCCGGTTTGGAATCGCTTAGAATTGATTCTGGCGGGGAATCGGCCACCACTACTAAAAATAGACCAGATAATCTGATCTCTTCACAGTATGAATAAGGTTAGGATGGGTAACTAGTCCACTGCAAGGCATTGGTAATCCCAAACTGATATTAGGCGTAGAAGTGGTTGATATTACTGGCTAGTGGCTACAAGAAGCTTTATTACAAACACAAACAATAGGTTGAAACTATTGTGTTTTGCCACTTTCGCGTTTCTGGAGACGCATCAAAGATAGTCTAAATGAAACTAAAAACCAAAATATAAACCGCAGAATGGAGTTTTGGAATCGTCGGTAAATTTACTTGAATCATTTCAGAAACTCCAATGGAGACGGAGCCTAGTACCGCAGAGAAGCCAACAGAGGGAGCAGAGGCAGCTGATTCAACGGCCAAAACCCCCGAGGCGAAACCCACAGAGGCTGAAAAGTCGGCGAAGGCGAAACCGTCGGACGAGACGAAACCGTCGGATGAAACGAAACTATCCAAGGAGGCTAAACCAGCAGTGGAGGCTAAAGCTGTTGCCATGGAAACAAATGTGGCACCAGTGACCAATGGAGCGCAGGTTGACAAGGGCAAAACGGGTGAGTGAGGGACGACATGCAGTGCAACACACAGCAGCCCTACAACATGTGCACAGCATTCTTGTCTCGTCTGAACGAAGTTCAGAAAGAGACAATCACTATTTCTGTACGAAGTCCATCCGTACGTAGTCCTTATGTGTCATTTTGGTTAAAGTTTGGTCTTATAGTTGGTCTTATAGTTGGTCTTATATTGGTCTAAATTGGTCTTATAAGTTGGTCTTATAAGTTGGTCTTATAAGTTGAAGTTAAATTCCAATCAAACTTGGTTCATGGATGAACCTTTATATGATGGTCATGTCAAAGGTCATTTGAGGTCAAGTTGTAACAGAGGTTTGAACTCTAATTTTTTTCACATTTGAAAACTTCAAGCTTAATTCCAATCGACCTTGGGTCATGCATGCATGATGTAATATTGTAACCTTTTATATGATGGCTGTGTCAAAGGTCAAGTACTGAAGTCAAAGGTCATTTGAGGTCAAGTTGTAAAATAGGGTTCGAGAACCATCCTTGTACTCTGCAAGGTAACTGTCCTGCCTGAATCTATTTAATAGTAGTTTCTCCTGGGTAATTGGGTTTTTGTTTGTACCCTAGATTCGGATGCCAACTCCATTGCCATGACGATAGCTTCCCTGGCGAGTTCGGGCGTCCAGCAGACAACGTTCACGTCTACCAAGTTGTCGGTCCCCAACGGTCTGGACACGCTGGTTACCAAGGTAACGGTAATTCTTGTCAAAAAAAAAAAATATGGGTGAAATCCTATCAGATACAAGCAAGGTGTTCAGGGTAGAGGTTGAAATGAGGGTTTGATTTTTGTCCCCCAAAGTCCTACTTTTGTTCAATTTTTTTTTTTAAGTTGGAACCCTACTACTCTTCTACATTTGTCTCCTGAAAACTGAATAATTGCTTTCCAATGTCGATGAAATGTTTTATTTCCCTTTTCACACTGTTGGATTTGCGTTGTTACCTTGCAGGTGAAGGCACCAGTACCAGTGAAACCAGCCATCAAGAAGGACATGAACCAATGGTACGACGTCGGGATTATCAAGTCTATACACAGTGTGGTGTCCTACTATTACCTACCGTCGGAAGCCGGCCATAGGACAGAGGATGTGAGTACCAGCTAAAATCGTATCACTTCAATTTTTATTGGAACTTGCAATCGTGTGCCAAATTAATGTGGCATTTCGGTTTATTGAGAAAAAAAATAAAATCGTTTACAGTTCTAAGCAGACAATTGACCAGTTCTAAGCAGACAATTGACCAGTTCTAAGCACACAATTGACCAGTTCGCGCTGGGATTATTTTAACATCACTGAGCCGAGGCGCAGGATTTTGTTTAAGAAACTCGCTCCGAGGCGGGTTCAAGCCGATGGTACCGGAAAGCACACCCACGCATTTCAAGCCATGCTCGCTGCTGACAGACATTTCCGGCCCTGTTCGCTGCTGACAGACATTTCCGGCCTTGCTCGTGAAGGTTTATGCGTCATCCATTGTGAATCTGGGGAAAACTTTGAGTGTATACGGACTCCGGCGCGAACTGGTTAAAAATTTAAAAAAACAGTTGTCATTTGTGACGTAACCCTTGTGAAATGAGTCGTAAGTCGCCAGAACTACATTCGAGTAATACACCTTTTAACAGTGTCCTACACAACAGAAATCAATGGAAAATAGTCGACCCTTTCACCCAAATAACAACCTCACTTTCAAAGGTAGGATACACTATTTGCAGATATCAAAACTGTTTACTACTAATATATGAAGAAATATCCGACTTATTTGAAAGTAAATAATGATTCTAGGCAAAATGACTGCGCTAGATATCCTGTAATTGTTCCAAAAAATTTAATAATTTTTGATTTTAAGTTGAGCGTCGGACGCGTAAGCTTTTTAACAATAGTTTGGTCAGTTTACATCTTGGATATCTACAACTGGACAACTTCACCTTTAAAACTTTCCATAACAGTTTTTTTACACATTTTTGGTCACATTTGATGTCACATCGCACGTTTACATTCGTGTATATACATGTTTTACATATTGGTGCTACAAATTTTGGTTAAACTTTTTCTCAAAAACTTGAAGTCCAATTCGTTACTTATTACCTTATGAGTGTAATGCTGAGCTGGATTCCTCTTTATATACAGGACATTGACGTGGTCAGCATACCGGATCACAGCATCTTGAAGAAACAGGACCTTCAGGCGGGCACGGCCTACAAGTTCCGTGTGGCTGGTATCAACGCCTGCGGCAGGGGACCGTGGAGCGAGATCTCAGCATTCAAGACATGCTTGCCGGGCTTCCCTGGTGCCCCGTCTGCTATCAGGATCAGCAAGGTGGGACTCGGGAAGGTTGCACGAAACTATAAACATCTTGGACGAGGACAATAACGTCGTTTACGACGGCTGTTTGTGTATAATTGTGTTCTTTCACAAAACAGTTGTTGAATCCACCCCCACCTGCCATCTTGAAAATTGTTTTGTCTGACTTTCTGCGGAATCATGCGGCAACTCTAAAAACTCTTTTACGATTAAAACAGCAATTCATTCACTACAAACACAAAGCAGTCGTTTTAGCTTAATAAGTTGAGCAATCAAGATTTGCTTGTGAAATGAGTCATTTTCAGTCACTATACCACAGCTTATGCCACCTAATGTCACCATAATTTGTCTCAGACATGCGCCCTATCAAACTTTCATGAAATTTACACTACTAAAATGTTATGCGGCATCTAAAATCTTGTGCGGCATATAAAATGTTGCGTAACTTGCAAGGGGACTTGCACAATTTCGTAAAATAGTGAAACCGGATGCTGGTTGGTCACTGTATATTAAACAGGGGAACTTGTGTTTTCAGATAGTGTTGTTGCTGTGTGTGTGTCCTTGGGCAGGACATTTTATCAGTACAAGAGTTAAGGCCGGTTCATACTTCACGCAAAAGCAAATGCGATGCAAATTTGATGTCATGAAGCATTCGTCATGAAGCATTGGCCAGAGTGGAAATGTGTTAAACTTGTTTAAATTCACAGTGCGAAAAGTCTCCGATTCACGTTCGTGTTTGCTTTCGCGTCGAGTATGAAGTGGCCTTTGAGCAGATAACGAGGGCAGATACTGGTGATCTCTTGTACAGTTGATTGGGAAACACTTTCTCTAATTTTGCTCACAGAGTGCAGAAGGAGCCCACCTGTCCTGGGAGGCTCCCACTAACACGGCCGGCGAGATCCTAGAGTACTCCGTCTACCTGGCGGTACGCAGCGGCCTGTCGACAGCCGGCGGCAGTGCGACATCGGCTGCTGACCAGAAGCCTCAGACTGCGGCCCAGCTAGCCTTTGTCAGGGTCTTCTGTGGGCCCAAGCCCTCGTGTGTGGTCAGCTCCACCAGTCTGACCACGGCCCACATTGATTACACCAGCAAGCCGGCCATCATCTTCCGTATCGCTGCCAGGAACGAGAAGGGGTGAGTGCAAAGTATGGAAGAGAAGCGAAGAGAAGGAGGTTTGAAGACGGCACCGCATACGGGATATCATATGTGACCTGCTCTGTGAAAATGAGTCAGATGTCGAAAATTTGACAAACAGAGTTATGTATACCATTAGAAAGAGTGCACTGTCCTCTTTAATTTGATATATGTTGGAGGTCTGTAGCATTTTGCGTTCTTGTGATACACTGATTTTAATTTTGATGATTTTGCGAAATCTGAAAACCCCATTCATGAGAAATCATGCATTAAAAAAATTATTTTCCTTTAGGAGATGTATGCAATAGAATACAAAACCGGTTTTTCTCACTAAATCTGAAAATATAGATCCTAATCAAGGTGAAAATCATGAAATAAGAATATCAAATTTTCGTACGAAAACCCCCCTTTCCGCGTTCAACCACCCAAATCTCGTAAGCGCACTGTGCGACATCTGACTCATTTTCACAGAGCGGGTCACATATTGAGTTGTGTATGATTCTGAGAGCCGATCAATTTGAGTGGTTTGGTGTGTAATAGTGGGTTTTTTTAAAAGGAAAGAATGTTGCAACTTGATACTACAATCTTTCCAATAAAAAGGCAATCCAATAATAAGCCCTTAATAAGAGTACTTCTTTAGAAATCAGTTTTGTTTTTGTTTTTTCACAGATATGGACTATCCTTGTATTAAAGAAGAGAAAACAAAACCAATAAAATATTGTGGCCTTTCCCTCTTTTCAGCTCTGGTGAAATTTGTTACATTTTGGCAGCAATTTTGTCTTCAAGTTTACACATTTACTGTGGGATTTCATCATACATTTTCAACAGTGGGTTGTTTATCAGAATATGTATTCTGTGTGAATTATGTTACTTCTAAATACAATTCTACAGGGTTAGCATAGGAGTGTGTACTGATGGTCAATCCTAATGTTCTAGCCTCCACCTAGTTGTGGGGACAGGTTCTTTTGTTTGGGAAAAAAACTACCAAGTAGTGGGGACATTTTCGAGTCCCCATAGCGCGTTGGGTCTTCAGTAAAGGTGGAACAAGGTAAAATTAGGTTAGGGTATAATGAAAGAAAATGTAGAAGACAAATGTGATGCGATCAAGCAAAATCAGTCTGAAGTAGGCCTTGGCCATTTTTGGGATTTTTACATATTCTTTTGTAGCTTACTTCAGGCTCCATTTCAATAAAAACCCCATGTGAATACGACCTTTGGTAAAAAAATTACAACCATTTGAACACCAGCACGTTAAAAATAAAGAAACTGAGAAAATCATGTTTTTGTATCACTTCCATTCTGAATTTGGTTAAGAGTATTTTCATGTAAAAGAAAAATATTTTTTCAATTTTGATTTTTCCACTGCTACGAACATATTTTGGCCCGATCTTAAAAAAAGAATTGCCGAGTTCCGACTGATTTTGCTTGATCGCATCACAAATTAGGGTGATGTTGACAATTTTTGAATTTAGAGTTTTCTGAGTTTGAGATTAGAGAGATTTCTCTGAGCACACAAACCACTATGGATTGTCCCCATAACGCAATGTACGAAAACAATTGGTGTTCTTGCTACTCTTGTACAGTATGTTCATCATTAGGGACATGAACCATGGACTTTCATTGACATTTTAGACAGATAGAAACTGATCGAATTACAATACAGTTATTTCAGTTTGGATTCCTTTTGTTGCTTTTCTCCGACAGCTACGGCCCTGCCACCCAGGTTAGATGGCTTCAGGACAGTCAGGCTTCCTCCAAAATCACTGCTGCAAAACGCACTGCTGAAGGGTAAGGCACCAGACACGAGTCTGGCCTTTGTAAATTGCCTGGTTAAAAAAAGGGTTTTTGGTTTAACCAGTTCGCGCCGGAGGACGTATATACACGCAACGTTTTCCCCAGATTCAAAACGGATGACGCATAAACACATCACGAGCAAGGCCGGAAATGTCTGTCAGCAGCGAGCAAGGCCTGGAAATGTCTGTCAGCAGCGAGCAAGGCCGGAAATGTCTGTCAGCATCGAGCAAGGCCGGAAATTTAATGGGTGTGCTTCCCAGTACGATCGGCCTAAACCCGCGTCGGAGCGAGTCTCGTTAAAAATAGTCCCGCACCTCGGCTCGGTGAATGTTACAATAATCTTGGCTCGAACTGGTTAAAGACTTGTGGCTATCGATTACCTGAATTTATGTTCTCATTGTGTGCAAAACCCAGTGCCATAGGTTTTGATCTGTACCAGTGAAGGGGCTATACAGGTATTGTTTTGCGCTGAGAAGTATCTTCTAGGGTAGATTACTTGTGTAAACACTTGCAAACAATAGACCCAGGACAAAACCGTTCCTAATCAGCCACCAGACCAGACTTCTCGCCTTGTTTAAAATGGATGACGCATAAACACGTCACGAGCAAGGCTGTAAATGTCTGTCGACAGCGAGCAAGGCCGGAAATGCGTGGGTGTGCTTCCCGGTACCATCGGCCTGAACCCGCCTCGGATCGAGTTTCGTAAAAAATAATCGCGCGTCTCGTCTCAATGATGTTAAAACAATCCCGGCGCGAACTGGTTAAGGAATTATCAAGTTCGTGAATAATAAATAACGTGAATAAGATTAAAACTGCTGCAAACTGCTTACTGGCTGGAATGACCTGAAATATACAAATCAAATAAGTTAAGAGGGCCTAATATTTTGATCTTAACAAGATCTTCTTCAGAGATCTTCTGTCTCTGAAGAAGATCTTGTTAAGATCGAAACATTATGCCCTCTTAACTTATTTGATTAATAATAAATAACGTGTTTTTTTCCTTCAGTCAACAACCCACGCAGTCTGCAGCCAAGAAGTCGAGAGCTGAAGACACCGGCAATAAATAAACTGCCCAAGGAACGTGTCTCAAGGGCCACTCTTGCTTCTGACAAAGCCACGGACAGAGGAATTCCAGCCAGCCTGTCTCAGGGTTTGTTACGAAAAAAAAATATTAAAAAATGGCCAATCTGTTTTTCTCATGTTGTATTATTATTATTAAATTTAACGTTATTCATCCATGTTTTTTTAAAGGATTTTTAATGTTTAAGACAAGTTAAAAAAAAAAACCTTTCTGTACAGATTTTGACTTTTTTTTTCACCCAGTTGGAACGGTAAGAAATGAGCAGATGTTATTGTTACGATATGTTATTTATGGGTCAAAGTGAGAGAAAAAAAATATGAAAGGTGTCCTTTTATACTTGGCAAATTATCAGTTCTTGGTCCTGAAGGTTTGAAATTATCAGTAAAAAGTTTGTTTTTTTAAATAAGTTCAAATTTGTGTTCAACTTTAGCGAATTGACAGCGCGTTCAAAACTTCACATGGCGTTGATTTGAACCAGCTAGGTCACCCTAGGTAAACTCGGTGGTCAAGTGATAAGACCTCTGTACTAGGAAGCAGGAGGTGATGGGTTCAAGTCTCACCGGAGTAGCTTGAGAATTTTACTCTCGCAATCTCTCGGGACAGCACTGAGTTTACAGTGTTTGGAAAATGCGCCAGTTAAGGGCCGAACCCGATATTGAATTTACACGTACTTCATCTTACAATTTTACAAATTGTGATGACTGTATATCCGATATGTTAATACATTAGGTTTACTTGTGAATGCATACAGGCTGAGCATATGACAATTCTGGGTACACAACGCTATTACGTCAGGCAATTTGAAACTTGCAATCCATATATTTGCTTATAAAATATCTGTTACAAAAATTTGTTACCCTCTCGTAAATCAATCATCTTCAAAGTTCTGGCCAGAAAACGTTTCCGTATTATTCAAATATGGATTCTTTCAAAAAGAGACCAATGTAGAGATCGTCATCTGACAAAAATCTACCATTAACATTTTCTTGGCTTTATAAACACTTTTTATCAAAATGAAAAGAAGGGAAGAAGAGAAAAAGGCAGGGTAAGCACAAATCAAAAAGACGGGTTTTTTTGGTCAGTTTTTATTTTGACTCCTAAAAAGGGATCACAGTGTAGCATATGTAGTGCTTGTATCGGGAAAAGATGAACAAATTAAAAATGGATTTGATCCGCGCTTTTATGTTAATAGAACATGATTTGACACATATTAATTTCAAAGCACAATCGCCCAATTTTTAGGGATGAATATCCTTGTAAGAAGTCAACACAAAAAAAACCCAAAATCTGTCATTTTTCTACAATTGTTCAGTGAGATTTCTTTTTTCAGTTTTAGTCGGATTAATTGCAAATATAATAGAATACAAAGTTGTAATGAATAGGTATTCACGACGTTTACAAATTATATGCCGCAAAAATGAAATACTTTTGATAATAAAGATGTCGGTGAACTGTGTAATCCCTCTCATAATAAATATCGTTCTCATCTGTAAATTTCCCCTTTTTTGTGTACACTGTAAAAAAAATAATAAAATAAAAGAAATTGAAGTAGCAATTGTCCAGTATGCCACGTTGTATAGAATATTATGTGACGGATTGCATGTGTGCCAAGTATTGGAGGGAAAACAAACTCTAGGTTTCTATCTTTGTAAGTTTTAGACATGAATAACCAGCATAAAAATGTAAGGACAAATGTGACCCAGCATAAGTAAATGAGACACTTTGAGGCGAAAAAACAAATTGAGATTTTGATTTCATCATTTAAAGCTAAACAAGCTTTAAATGATGAAATCAAATTTTCATTTTTGCCGCAAAGTGTATCATTTACTCGTGCTGGGTCACAAATACGAAGGGTTGTAAAAAGCAAAAACCAAGTGTACAAAAATTTGGTCTGTAATTGTTGGTTTTTTTAACTGTGTTTGTGCATGCTGTTATGTTATGTTGTGATATCTTGATGTCATATACTACCGCTATATCGCAAATATGTTTGTATTAGTCCGTAATTGTTTTTTTGTTTAACAGCATAGATACAAAGAAGAGGTGAATTGGAAAAAAACACACACAAAAACAAAAACAAGTTAACGTAACATCATCCTGTACAGAAATACCCGTTTTGTTTTTTTAAGTTACAAAATGTAATTTCAGATTTGAGAACAAGTCTTGATCATTTTCCCCTCTCCCCTGTGAAGGCCAGTTATCATATACATGTAGTGAGGGCTTGCTATATATTTCTTGTTTTTGCTTGGTTTGCAGTAAACCTAAAATTCATGTGGTACATACAAAGTGCAAAGAGGAAAAATGAAACTTGTGGAGTGGGTGTACAAAAATTTAATGAAAAACTTGGTTTAGCCAGAATTGAATGTACATGATGGGGACAAGAGAGAATTTGAACAAATTAGTCGTTAGAGTTTCCAATTATCGTTTGTTGGTGATTTTAAAGATAGGTTGTTTGAAAGCCTTCGTCGTTATATAAAATGTCAATTATTTACCCTATAGTAAGTCCCCAACAGTATTGGTCTTTTTTTTTTTATAATTACAAAGGATAAGATTTAGTCTACACGCAGGTTATTTTGTGAGTAGATGCACATGTAAATAATTTCTGTTTTATTTCTCATAGTTTGTAGTTTCTTTCATATAACGTTTTTCCTTTGTTTGTTTGTTTTTCCCCAGAAAACTGAGAAAGGAAAAATGAGTTTTTCTTTTTTGTTTAATTTAGATGGTTAGTAATTTCAGTATAAATGTTTTCAGAATAGAGAAGTTGTGTTTTTTTCTACATAAATGGTGATAAACTGTATGTTTCAAGTAGCAGCTCGGGTCCGGGACAAGACCATACAAGTGTATATTAAGATTGGTGTTGGAGTCGTGTGCCAGACTGCAACAGTATGGCTGTTTTTGAATTACTTGGCTATGGTTTGAAATTACACACAAGTCAATGTGAAGTAGTCGTAGCCTTACTGTAAGCCATTAGATCTGAGACTGGTAGCCTGTACAGTATGGAACATGGCAAAAATCAGTTTACCGACCAAAATATCATGCGACGTTTATTGCCTAGCCAGTAACGCTACATCTAAATTGGCTATGGCTGGCATTTATACATGCACCTATGTCCCTAGACCTAGCCAATTGATTCGGTCGCAGTCTGACATTGTTTTCATTAACAGTCGTTTGGTTGGGGATAGGGCCTCTAAATTACATTATAAACAAAAAATTATAAGTGAAGGCAAAACTAGATTGCTAACTAAAATTCCTTTTTAGCTGTTAACCAATATTTGTAAATGAGTAATACTCAAGACTGGTTCCCTGCTAATTTTAAACTTGGTACATAACTTGCTATATGACCCACACTGGGTCCCTGTATTTTTAAACTGCATGAATTTGTTTTATTGAGCCCTGAAAAGGGAAAATAAAATATTTATATCAACTTTGGAACCAGTTTTCAGTATAATCTGGGCCAAAATTTCATGGAGCCGTTAAGCATGGAAATGTGCTAAGCACCCAAATGTGCTAAGCACTCAAAATATTTGTTTAGCAAATATCGGTTACCAGCTAAAATGTCATGTGATGGTATGGTGTGTGAACGGTTCCCATTTAGTTTTTTCCCAAGCACATGAATTTGCTTACCCGATATTTGCCTGTTCCATTGACCCTTTCCACGGATACCGCCATCTTTGTGGGTCGCATGTTAATGTTGGTGGGGTCATTTTATTGGAAATACATCCCATCATCCAATACATGCCATTATGGGATTTTTTTTTCTTCCATTAACTACCCAGAGATAACCTAGTGACCACAAAGATGGCGGAATCCGTGAAATGGTGTCTGAGATTTGGTTAGGGTGTTTGTTGCATTGGTAAAGGTTTTCTTTGTTGACCGAAAACCTTTGTCAAAACAGCTTCTCCGCAACCAGTCTTGTATTATTGCATTGCAGTTATAGGTGAGATATGCTAAACTCATAGGTTCAGCAGTAAATTACTGAAATAAATGGAAATATGGTCATTCTATAGATTTAGGGTCCACCTATGTTCCTGTAAAAAACTAAAATGGATGAATAAAAGGTTGCAGTTAACCCTAAATGTATAGAATGACCCATATTTGTTTGCACTGTTGCAACTTTGTTTTGAGCACATAAACAGGTTTTTTTTTTAAACAGGGCTGTTTGCGATTATAGCAAATGACTAGAGACAGTGGGCATAAATGTGTATTAAAGATGGCTGCCGGTCACATGACTCCAAACACTTAATCTCATTGGCATATAAACATAAATGCTTCACTTCAAACGAGGAACAAATGAGCTACTTCAGAGTGTAATATTGTGTTTCAGCTAAAGTTTCTGTTGGCAAAGAATGAAATGGAATTAGATATGTTTTGTTGTTGAAAAGGAAGAGGACAATTCCACATTTCTTGATAGGAATTATGGTATAATTCAGTGTCTCTTCTTATGAACATGCACAATATACATTGTATGTGATGGTAGAAAAAGTGATATTTGTGTCATCGTAATAAAAGAAATGCTTTTTAAACTGTATAGAAATAGCTGTTTTCTAGTTTTTTGTATGTGCATACATGTCCACAGACTTTTCCTTAGGTGAATTATAAATTATTTGTTTACCATGGGTATACTCCCTGCCAAAATACCATTTGTACATGGTGGATCAGAAAATCCTGAAACCAATGAATCGACTTGTGCCCGTTTGCATAATTTGTTCTTTACGCCGCAGAGAAGGGTTTCCTAAGTATTTGTGTCGATTCTGCTCCTCAATGCAGACTATAAAGCACTGATTGCAGTACTTCATGTTCTCAGAGTCTTTTCCCTTTAATTAAAATTGTTCCCCAAAACTAATGATATTTTGACTATTAAAGAAAAATAGCTACTAGAGGATTTGAACCAGGAACGTTTGATCTGTAGTTCAACCATCTAACCCCATGACAACCACGACAGGTCGGTGACAACCGATCTTACTGGATACAGCATTTGCAGATATCAACAATATTTACTTACTCATCTGAAAGTAAATAATGATTCTAGGCATCCAGCAAAATGTTTGCGCTAGATATCCTGTTATTATTCTGAAAAATTTAATTTTATAAAAACAAATTTGCGATCGCTAAACGGCGATCGCGAAAAAACACAAAGACGCCGGTTGAAAAGACGCCGGTTGAAAACAAACGCTGTTTTTTGTCCTTTTCTTGCCACCCATGACTGTAAAACACCAGACAGGTCAGTTAAACGACATTTACTATAAAATACAACCCCCCCCCCCCCCACATCTACCCATTTATGATAATTTAAGCAATTACCAATGGTGTATCCTACCTTTAAAGCATGAATAACAAATTCAAGTTGCTGGTAAAGAAGGTGCATGTAGTATCTTTCAGCGGTTGTGTACAAAGTCTAAGGAAATTTGAAATGTTTCTCAGTTCCAAATTCATGTATTTCTTTTCCAACACCCTAAGTCTTTCTGCCTATAGCAAGATAACAAACTCCGTCCTTTGCAATTGCAATAGAAGATTTTTCACCACAGTGCACTTCTACAAGGTCCCTAGAATGACATACTAAAATAAATGTGGTGGAAATGTGACTAATTTGCATAAATCGTTAATCCCTGCCGCGTAATATAATTTGGGTACATGTATATTGTTATTATTATTTTTTTTGAAAAGTTTGTTTGGGTGATCCTACTTACATATCCTTACTTCAATAACATTTTCTAAAGCATATAAGTGACTGAATAATTATGTGAACATAGTAATTATCCAAAATGACAACTTCGTGAACCCATAAATGTGCGCACATTACACTGTCTCCAGATATCATCAAGTAGTCAGTATTGGTGAGCTTCAAATTCACCAAGTTGCTTACTGGCAGAGTTATCATATTAAAATCTTATTAAAAATCATAATGAACAATGATAACATTGTGATATTTAGCCCAACAAACAAAAACTGGGGAAAAATGGTGTGTCCCTAAATTGGGCTAACAAGTAGGTGAAGGGTTGCCTAAGGTGAGAGACTTGAACAAGTTCAAGGAAACTCCCTAAATTAAAGAGTTTTGTTGCTTACAATAATCATATCTGCGTTAAAATGTATTTTGGGGATTTTCTTGAACTTGTTCACGTCTCCCATGTTAGGCAACCCTTTAACTACTTTTCGCCCAATTTATAGACACACCATTTTCTCCAGTTTTTGGTTTGCTGGGCTAAATATCACAATGTTATCATTATTCATATGATTTTACCATAAGGTTTTAATATGATAACTGTGCCAGTAAGCAACTTGGTGAATTTGAAGCTCACCGATACTGACTACTTGATGATATCTGGGGACAGTGTAATGTGCTCACATTTATGGGTTCACAAAGTTGTCATTTTGGAGAATTACTATGTTCACATAATTATAATTATTCAGTCACTTAGATGCTTTAGAAAAGGTTATTGAAGTAAGGATATGTAAGTAGAATCACCAAAATAAACTTTTCAAAAGACAATAATAATATACCCAAATATAGGAATACATTTATTACGCGGCAGGGATTAACGATTTATGCAAATTAGTCATATTTCCACTACTTGGATTTTTTTAGTTTTTTAGTATGTCATTCTAGGGAATTTATAGAAGTGCACTGTGGTGAAAAATATTCTATTGTAATTTGTGTGAGGTCAAAACTTATTTTCCCTGGACTATTGTACGAAGGTGCGAACCTGAACTCCGCAGACAGTTCCAACCTGGCCGAATTAGGTCGCCGAGCTAAACTCGGTTGGTATTCGAAGTCGAGAAATTAAAGTAGTTTATGTGTGGGACTGTGATATTATTGTAGTTGATTTTGCGGTTTCAAAAGAAAATATTCATTATTAATATTAAAAATTTCAACTGATCATATTTTTGGAGATATTGAAAAATGCTATCGTTTGCAATCGTAGCCTTGGGACCAAAACAAGTGTGGATCAGGTGTATTTATTGGCATTTGAGGGTCCAAATAAAACCCAACCTAGTTGAATAGGGCAGAGAGGGGGAATATTTAAAAAAAAAATAATTTTTTTTTTTTTTGGGGGGGGGGGGGGGGGGCGAGGAGGAATTAATTGCCTCTGATGATACGAGCATGAAATTTTGCAGATGTACATGTACAGGGCCATTACATCGCAGAGTTCACCTTTGACAGCATTATGGGTAGAATAAGATGCAATAATTATCGCAGCCATTTCGAAAATCTGCGATGGCCCTATATCCAAAAATCTTTCTCATGACGTACTGAGTGCCAAATGACATACTGGGTCATAAAAGGGCACCGTTTTCTCCCCCGTCTGCAGACGACACGATTATCGACCAGTTCTCACAATCTCATACAGTCGTCTTCGCAAACCTGCGCCCATGCAGGCTTTTCTAGGGAGCCAATCATCGCAGATACGCGCAACACGTACTATGTCCATGCACAACATTCCTATGTCAAGCAGCTCTAATTAAATATGTAATGCAGGCCCACGCGACTGCTTAATGGGTAGTTGATTGCATGAAGCCGCTATGCATATTCAAAAATACATTCATGGTAGAATTTGCATGAAAATTTCACTCCCCAATTTTCGCAGGTTGGCAAAGTCGACAGTATGAGCTAGGGAGCTGGACTAATCTTGTCGTTAGCGAGTGCAATGCGTGAAAAGATTTTACGCGACGCGCACAATCAAAATGCATGTACTTTCGTCTTTTGCAAAGAATACTATCTGCCAGACTAATAAGAGGAAATCAAGACCAAACAACATCAACAGTCACTCAGTTTGTTCAGTTATATCTTACATTTTGTCACTTTAATTGTTTAAAACCACGTTCAGACAATACCTTTTTTCATACCTATTAATTTTTTTCAAATATAAAAACACAATTTGTAGAAACCTTTTGACTCAAATATTCACACTTTTCCCCCTCTGGGGATTGTGACTTTAAAATATGATTTACTTCCAACAAAATACACAACCATGCGAATATCTTTTTGACTGACTTTACAAATTTACTTCGAGTTCTTTGGGGGTAAAAAATGATAACGTAAAACGTAATTAATACTAAAAATCAACTGTTGCATTTGTTTAAATATCCGCCCCAAACAAAAATAAAATAAATAAACAAATAAATACAAATGTGTGTACGTCTTAATTATTTCTAGCTGTTACACACTGATTGGTTTGTGATAATGTAACATTAAACCGGCGGTAAACAAGGTTTACCTAGAAGTTTACCTAGAGGTTTACCATGGTTTTGTGGGTTAACTTTTTGGTAAAACCTCCCGTTACCTCTTAATGTCGTTTTCTTCCCTAATGTCTGAACTGCCCATACAAAGGGTTTCTTGCTAACCTTTATACCATTCTAAACATTACACTTACACTGTCAGTTTAATAAGACAAACTTCGAGGCTTATTGGAGTCATAATTAGGGCATAGTTTTTAAGCAAATTATTTTTCGGAAATCTACCCAAAAAAATGTGTTGAACCAAACAAGCATTTTATTTTAACGGCCCTGGCGTTTCTGAGGTCCCCCAAGAAACTAGTAAAAAAAACATACAAATATTGCACTTGCATTATCACCGACACGGTACATGTATCTAAATTGGTTTCTGAAAGCCATACTACACTAAGTTGTTTAACTGACGTTTCTGAAGACGTTTAACTACATAGAGTGTGAACAATGTACACACGCCATTCTTGCTTTCATTTCAAAAAGAGTTTTTGTAAAGCTTTATGGATCATCCTATAACTACTGTAATGTAAAATGAAAGGCAAATGTGGTGCTATATTAAGTACAACAGGTTTGTGTATAATATAATAACCATTTGATTAAATTCAGATTAGATTACATTCATTTGAGGGCCTGTTTGTATCATTAGTGAGATCATGTAAAAACAAACGAATGTTGTCTGCTGCAGATTTTGTAGACAGAAGGGCCATTTTATAAGCTATCGATAATTTCCCCCAAAAAGTAAACTAATCGTACTATTTTTAATCCCCCAAAAATACATTGTAAAATAATTGTAAAGAAATATTCTCACAAAATCTCATTATTTTTGATATTTCGAATCTAACCCCCCCCCCCCCCCCCCCCCCCACCCACCCTCACTCTGCTGGTCACGCACTTTAAGATATTTTTGCGTCAGACGACCAAAATCTACATAAAACAAACAGGCCCTAAATAAATGCCCCACTTTTAAAAAGATCACAAACAGCCAATCAGGGAGCGCATGTAAGTCACATGCCAGTTCTTGACCAATCATCTTGTGGTAGGTATATCAATGGTGTCAAAGCATGCTTTAATGAACTACTGATAGAGTCTACAAGTCATCTGTAATTCACAGGCTCTTTTTTGTTGTTGCGAGGGTCGGAGAGTAAAAATATTAAAATTGTGTTACAAATGGAAAAACCGAAAAATAAGAAATTAAAAGAAAAAAGGCACAAATCTGTGACAACTTTGGACATCATTTACACAAATTTCATGTAAAAGCAAATATCACAATTTTTTCTAAAATGAGTTTAGGCTCTAATAATACATGTACTTAGCAAGTTAAATCCTCAACGATTATCGTTACAGAATTTTGAACACGAACAAGATGAGCATACTGAAGACTATTAACCAATAAAGACCATTTTCCAAACCCCAACTTCGTCTCCATCTTTGGCTTCGTTCATGCAGCCACAGACAGCACCTAAGCTAGGGTTTGGACAATGGCCAAAGTTCGAAACAACATTGTTATGAACAATCTCCATACAAATAAAGACAATCTTACATTCTTCCATGTTGTAAAAACCGCTTTGACTATAGGTTTGCAATCGGATAGCAATGTGACGCGCTAGTCTTTGCTCAAGTTATAACAGAGTACTGACGTGGCACTGACTAGGAGCTTATACACCACACAGGGCACTTAAAACCAAATGACAACTTGAAATAGACCTAAGACCTAATGCTTTATTTGTTTACATCTTCAATTTCCTATGTGATAGACTAGTATGCAGTGTGACCACTCGTTATTTTCATTTCTTTCAAGATCAGCATTTAAAATCTTTCAAGATCTTTCAAGCCTATGTAAATTTAATAAAATTTAATAAACTTAATAAAATACATGTACATT
This sequence comes from Crossaster papposus, assembly GCA_037893245.1. Taxonomy (NCBI): domain Eukaryota; kingdom Metazoa; phylum Echinodermata; class Asteroidea; order Velatida; family Solasteridae; genus Crossaster; species Crossaster papposus. The sequence continues at coordinate 2,566,070 of JBAIAA010000354.1, read as the reverse complement.
CACATGTACATTCACATGTACTTTCACATATAATCATTAAAAATCTTTCAAGATCGTTCAAGCAGTGGCAACACTGCTAGTATGTCCCTACTTCGTCTACTACGCTCCCATAGGTAAGAGCATTATGCAAACAAAGCCAGTAGGTCTCAGATCTCTATCGGTTCCCTAAAAATGCACATTTTATTTCCTTCTTTCGGTAGGCATTTGTAGGAGAATGATTACAATAATTAAAACAAAATGTGTTATTAACTTTATTCTTCTAGTGTAGGGCAAATTTCAGGCACAGATAGGCACCATAGTTTGACGACTTCACTGCAATGCAGTTAATGATGTATGTCAGAAATCGATCACTAACGTTACTTGACTAAATAGTCCATGCCTAAACTTAAACTTTGATAGATTCATGTTAATGTATATGTATCATGTAATTAGACTCACAATAACAGACTTAAAAAATGTAGAAGATTTACGCAATGGTACACATTACACTAGAGAGACAATCAACAAATAGCGCGATAGCTGTTTTCCAGAGAACTTTTGACTGGTCATGCAAGGAAAAACGGACATACAGTTAGTAAATACAATACACAACAAAAGGCATTGAATCTTTAGATTGAATCTTTAGATGTTATTTTACTGACCTCAACAAGAATACCACTTTTAAAAACAATTAAAAACTTTACTGTCTTTAAACTTTACTGTGTAAAATCTTTTCAGTCTCAGGGGATTAATTCAAAAAAAATTAAAACATTGTGAATACTGTTTGAGATCTTGGTTAATTTTATTGATCATTTTGTTGATCATTTTATTGATCATTTTGTTGATCATTACAGCCTCCAATAGCAAAAGATGGCAGTCATTTTTTAAATAAGCATTAGAACGATTGAATCAGGAGCTAGTAGATCCAATTACCGTCAGTATCGCAACAAATATTGTATTTGTATGGACGATTGTCCCGACAGATTCACACATGCGGAGTGCTTTCCATCTTGCAATGGAAATTTGACTATGATGGCAGTTCAAGTTTTCAGGGGTAAATTTATGGACGGACCTACAGAGATTTTCAGACTTTTTTTAATATGTGTGCAAAGAAAACAACACCCAGAATAAATATTGTACAGTTTGAAACTAATTCTAGTTTATCTTTTCACATGCATTAGTTCGTGTTAAACTTCGATCCTAAAGTTGATGAACAATTGTAAAGTATGCTCGTCCGAGTTCAGCAGAGTATTGTAAATTTAGGAAACCAAGATTGAGAAATTTCCTGATTTTCTTTCCTGTGCTAAAATAAGACTCGCAAAACCTTGTGGCAAAATCGAATATTGGTTTGGTTGGTTAAATGAGCAACTATTGAACCTAATAATTCATATTTGTCAGAAAAGATGTCTTAGATGATAAGTACATGCTGCAGTTACCACCACAATACCACCAAAATAAATTGAAGTTCTAAAAATGGAGTTAAGACTTTCCTTTTTTCAAACTAGATTAAAATGACCAAATCTGTTTCTTAAAACAACAAAAACATAAAAATAGTTTTTTATATAATCAAGGAAGAAAAACAGAAATAAAACTCCTGTACTATTTTTCTTAAGGTTTTAATTAATATATTGGTTTAAAAATGGGAAACTAACAAATAAGGTCTTGGGTCTTTAAATGTGGGTTCAGTGTTTTCCTGCCCCATAGAATGACCCACATGGAAATACAAAAATTCAAACCTTTGGTACGAGTTTATAAAAAAAACACACAACCAATCGGCCAATTAAAAAAAAGTATTCAACGTAAAAAAATAACTTCAACCCAACCATCATTAAATATTACATATGTACAATCTACTTGATTCGTGTGACGACAATAATTTACAGGGAGATATTTACAGCTAACTACAGTTTAGCCCCTGGCTGACGACTCAAGTCCCGTACAATTCTCGGTCAATGATCCAGAGTTGTACAAGCTTGATACGTTTCTGCCTGCAGAAGATGACATCGTCAGCAAAGAAATGTTGGGAGGCCGGTCAACGAAGGTTAAAAACAGTCTGAAAGATAGCAATGGAATATAATGGTAAGAGTAAAGATATGAGGACTTTGATGACTGAAAGGTTGGAGGTGGGAGTGGGGGTGGGGGTGGGGGTGGGAGTGGGAGTGGGAGTGGGGGTGGGAGTGGGGGTGGGAGTGAGGTTGGTATACCCAGCACGGTATGTGGCAGAGGGGTACCCCCTCTTATCCCTATACCTTATACACACTCGACAACAGTGGGGTTGAGAGTGGGGGTGGGGTTGAGAGTGGGGGTGGGGTTGGGGGTGGGGTTGAGAGTGGGGGAGGGGTTGAGAGTGGGGGTGGGGTTGAGAGTGGGGGTGGTGTTAAGAGTGGGGGTGGGGTTGAGAGTGGGGGTGGGGTTGAGAGTGGGGGTGGGGTTGAGAGTGGGGGTGGGGTTGAGAGTGGGGGTGGGGTTGAGAGTGGGGGTGGGGTTGAGAGTGGGGGTGGGGTTGAGAGTGGGGGTGGGGTTGAGAGTGGGGTGGGGGTGGGGTTTTGAGTGGGGTGGGGGTGGGGTTTTGAGTGGGGTGGGGGTGGGGTTTTGAGTGGGGTGGGGGTGGGGTTTTGAGTGGGGTGGGAGTGGGGGTGGGGTGGGGCAAGGAAAATTATAAATGGTGGACCAAGGGCTAATAGGATCATTTGCTTTTATGCATTGCAGTCACCGATCAAAATCCGCAGAACATTCACAACCTAACCGGTTGAAATTGCAGCTCGGTAAATATTATACTTTTCAAGAAAACGGTGAAAAACACGGACAATATTTTGATCACTTGACAATATTTTGATCACTTGACATGATTTTGCCGACTGCACTCTTTTCCCCAAAAACCAATCAGTCAGTTGACTGGTGGTTGGAAAGAAGCTGCAAATAGTGTCTTCTAAATGACAGACAGAATAATTTCACTGTGTGGTAAGCTTTTTCATAATGATTGAAAGGTTACATTTGGGATGAATGCAAATGGTCGCCGATAGACCTTTAAAGACAGAATTAAGTGCTGGCAAGGGAAGTTCAAACGATGATTCATTTCTGTGTGGTACAGTTTTAACTTTAAAGGGACATTAATCCCATGGCAAGTAATTCCTGCTGGGCTCTACTCTCCTCGATCTCCCCCCAAAACTCACCAAAACCTCCCTGTAGGATTTTGTAGGATCCAGGGTCAATGTCAAAGCTTAATCCTCACCTCTATGAATCGTACAGCCTGTCGGTCTGGCTGTGCGACGCCCGTTGTCAAACCAACGTTCCAGACTGTGGGTTACCCTCGTGTTCTTCCAGCCATGTCAGCATCTCTTCACTGAAGCTGTCTGCTAGAGACTCTCCCGCATCGCCTCGATACGTCAGGTCCTCTAGTGACGCGGAGAAAGAGTCACGCGACAACCTGTGATTAAAGGGATGGTATGTCATTTGTCAGTTGTGCATTTTTATTGTTTGAAGCAGCACAAGTGCTCAAAATCTAAAGAAAGGTGCTCAAAATCTAAAGAAAGGTGCTCAAAATCTAAAGAAAGGTGCTCAAAATCTAAAGAAAGGTGCTTGACAAATAACCCGACAAAGTTTCATCTTTGTAAATGCTGTATATTCCAAGAAAATAAAATTCTAAATTTGCCAAGTCACAATTTGAATTGCGACCACAATCTGCATTCAGGGTTTGTTTTCATTCAGCCGATTTGCAGCTACACGCGTATCACACACTGAATATTAGTGCCCCCGCACATACAGCTTTACCTTACATACGTACTGTGGACATTCCTTTGTCTTCGTGTAGTTAAAAAAACGTTGACAAAATACTCATTTTTCTCGCTTCCCCAAAACAAATTTACCCTCAAATTTTGATTCTGGGCCTCTCAGCTGTTCCTTCCATCTTTTCTATATATAACCCTAACCCGTTTTTCCTCTAGTGCTCTTTTTCGGAGACTGAAAAACGGATTGTGGACCTGGGCAAGTCCACAAACCGTAATGTTTTCCCGCATCGTGTGGACCTATATTGTTTGGAGGTCCACAGTGCATATATGCAAGACTAACTCACACACGTGTGTGTTTGTTGCTTGAATGCTTGCATTCACCATTCTGGTGATAACAAACAACTACTGATGAAAATTTCCAAATGTGTGTCTTGGAGACGCATCTTTGGAGAACACAATTTTTTATATTTTATTTTCTTCATAATGATAGCATGCCATAAGGAATAATTTCACAGCGAGTTTAATTAGTTTTGTTAATATCCTCACAAGTAATTAGCTTTTCAACAATATTTTGGTTGGTTACTTTTTGAATAGCTGCACAAGGGCCTTTAGCTTTAAGAACCCTTCTGTAAAACACAGCCAGATCACATTAATGTATTATCACTCTGACTAGTCAAATTCCATCAACAGACAAAAGAGGTAACTTGTAGGTACTGCTGGCATATGTGATGCGATCAAGCAAAATCAGTCTGAAGTAGGCCCTGGTCATTTTGGGAATGTTTACATATTCTTTTGTAGCGTACTTCAGGCTCCATTTCAGTGAAAACCCCATGTGAATACGACCTTTGGTTAAAAAATTACAACCATTTGAACACCAGCACGTTAAAAATAAAGAAACAAAAAAAATCATGTTTTTGTATCACTTCCCTTCTGAATTTGGTCAAAAGAGTATTTTCATGTAAAAGAATAATATTTTCCCCTTCTGTTTTTGTAAAAAAAGTCAATTTGGATTTGTCCACCCCTACGACCATATTTTGGCCCTATCTCAAAACAAGAATTGCCGAGTTCCGACTGATTTTGCTTGATCGCATCACATATCAATCACCCCCAGTCAAAGCCTGGCTTGAATGAAAGTTTAAATGTTATTTAAAAACAGTCTGTCAGCCAGGTAGTTAGTTACCTGTACAAGTATCTCATTATTATGACAAAACAAAACGTCTTACCCTAAAAAAACAAACCACACACACAAACCCCTTTACATTTTTTTTACATTGTGCTAAAATAAAATTAGATCAATATGCTCTATAAGGCCAAATTAAAAAAAAATCATGATTAGCGTTCCCGCTCGCTTCCTTTTTTGAGACGGCCTCTCTTTTTTTGAAATGCTGTGGAAATAGTCCATTAGTACGTACGTTTGTTGGAGACCATTTTCAAAAATAGCCCGGCAGGTTGTCTTGAAAAATGTGTCAAGCGGACATTTAAAAAAGAAAAGAAAAAAAAGGGCCTCCTTCCCTTTTTTCAAAAAGGCAGGAATGTGGTTTTTTATATGGCCTAAGAGCAAGATGCAAACATCCCTAGAATTTTAAATCCCAGTAAAGTGCATCACTAGAAAAAATAACTTGACATTTCCCCATTTCGAAAATTGTTGGATATTTCCCGGCATTTAAGCAAAAAAACAGTCAGTCATTTCCTATTAATCCAATTAATTTTTCTCAAGATATACGTGTACACACACGTCATCAGTGTCTCCTCCACGCAGACAAGAAAAAACAAAATAGAGAAAAAGAAAATCCTCTACGAAACAAAATCCCCAAGCGGCGCCTAGGGAAGGAAAGCATCACTCCAACAATCAAATTGGCAAATTGGGACCAGACTGATATCAGCAACCCAGGCAACAGCAGGTGTTGTCTGGCATCCCGTGTAGAATTTCTCTCTTCTTATTTTGCCCCACTTCTGCGCCAACAGGAAATGAATCAGATGGAAGATGAGACACAAACAAAACACCAGGGAAAATCGATCCGAAATCACGCCACTTTTTTATCCTCCTTTCTGAAAGCCAAAGGTTCACATCGGGGAAATTATGACTGGGCACTTAATACATGACCTTTAAGGAAATATTAACCGTGTAAATGCCACTCCAACTGCAACTAAAAAGTAGGTCATACAACCGATTTTTTGCCTTATTGGAACAGCCCCACCCAGTGTGGAAGGACTTATTAGAGCAATTCCAATATTTTTTACTATTGACCGTAACTCCCTACCCCTTTTTGTTTTACACATAACCTGAATCCTACAAAATCCTGCAATTCCGAAGTGTTAAAACTCCGCAAACCTGAATCCTGCAAAATCCTAAAATATTTATTACTGGTGACCACTGCCTGAATCCTGCAAAATCCTGCAGTGGGTTTACCATTGAGCTATAAAGCAGCCAAACATGGAACAAACAGTTGCTAAGTGCCCTATTACAAGGGTCTGCACATGACCCTTGGTATGCAAACGTTTCCTATCCTTGACACATAACATACATCTTGACTGAGAGCTCTATGGAGAATGTGCATAGAGCATAAGCAGTGTGAAAGTACAAAGTAACAAATAACCTCAACCCTGCAAAATCCTCATTTGGATAAAAACCTGAGTAACCTCAAGCCTGCAAAATCATCCAGCATTAATTTAGGCCTTATGACCTGGATCCTGCATTATCCTCCAGTGGCAAAAAAACCAAATGCCCTCAATCCTGCCAAATCCTCCAATGCATCAACTTCCAAGTGCCCTCAATTCTGAACAAATTTGGAGGATTTGGGATGGTTAGGGTTAATGATTTAACGATACCAATTCAAGATACAAAACCGGGTTTCAATTTTCTAACTCAATCACACGTCACTCTTCTAGACACAGTACACACAGCAAACTAACAAGTTGCGTTCCTCGTGCATTTTTCAAAATTTTATCTTGAAAAGTAGAATCCTTTTCTAAATTGCAAATTTTTCAGGAAATATACAAGTTGATCACTTTTAATTTAAAAAAAAGTTATTGAAATATTATTTTACAATTTCAGGCAATAATGCCATTCTCATAGGGTAGGCTGGTTCTAGCCCGACAATCAGTATCAATAACGTGCGGACCATACGGGGATCAAGTCACAAAGCAGCTCCAATCGTGCACAATACAATTTTTTATTTCCCAGAGGGTTGCAGAAGTTAAAATAAATAGGGGAAAACTGAACTTTCTCGTTTGGAAATAAACATAATGTTAAAATTATTTGTTTAAAGGTAGGATACACCATTTGCAGATATTGAAAAATTTTACTAACGAATTATTAAGAAATATCTTACTTATTTGAAAGTACATAATGATTCTAGGCATCCAGCAAAAAGATTGCGCTAGATATCCTGTAATTGTTACGATCGTAAAATCGATCGTCGGACGGCGATCGCGAAAAAAACAGCATGAGAACCACTGCACGATGTCGGTTGAAAACGAACGCCATTTTTCTTGCTTTTCTCAGCATCAATGATTGTAAAACACCCATTCATGAGAAATCAAACAATTACTAATATTGTATCCTACCTTTAACCCTAACAGTGCTAAATACAACAGTGCTGAATGCAACAATTTTAATACAAAATTATTCACAAACCCTAACAAAATGTTAGAGCATGGAGAACGCAACTTTGTGGTACTACTTTTAGAAGGATAACCACACGATGATGGAATGGTAACGTCACTCATATATGTTCCACAGCAAATTTAAAAAACAGCTACTTATTGTCAAAAATATTTACAACAACATTTTATGATAGTCAGATAAGACAGGAGTTTAAGGTATCATAAGTGCCTATTCCCACGCGGGCAGTTCAGAACTTATACCAGTTGAATTTTCAAAATGTGTACACCTTTTAGAAATTGTCAGTGTCATTTATCAGAAATTTCCTGAACGAAAAAAAGCAAAATCCACAAATTACAATCTTGCTTCAGTTGGGCCAATCTGACCTCAAAGATGGAAATAGAAAAAAAGTGTTAACAACATTTGTGACCGGCTCTACAAAAAGGTGTATTATTAAGTCGCGCTGTGCATTATAATGTAATGGCCTGCTCAACATTGAGAGGGTGAACTTTTCATCAAAATGTGATTTTCATTTTTTGTCATGAATGTTTAATACCTGCAGTTTCAGGTTTATGTTGATTTTGATGAATAAAATGCAAAAAAATACCATTTTGTGTGCATTGTTCTGTTGTAGTACAACAGAGCCGGCTATTTCAAAGCCTGTTTTCTCAGTTGTGTAATTTAAACTCCAAGAAAAGAATCAATATGTAAACACGTCATGTCTCCAAAATAAAAGCGGTTATAGAGCTCTATTATATACCAAATGAAAGCTTACATTGTGGGCTTTGTAACCATTTTATTTTTGCAATTAGTTTGATTTCTTAAAGCCACAGTAATTTCCTAAGAGAATTGGAATTTCTGAGCAGTGTAGAGGTAAGGTTTAGAATCATATGTACCGTACTTCAGGGCCATCTCAAACAAGTTTTTAATCAATGTGAACAATCACTTCCTATTTTTGAGATAAACATCTACAAATACAACATGTATGATGCTGTGGGTTTATACACGATGCATGTATATGAGCCTTGCGGCCATATTGAACTATCTCATCGGAATTACCAACTGTGGGGTTTGGGGACTAAACTCCACCTGTCCAGATCAAAATAATCCTTGTAGAAGACTGTTCTTCAATAATAGACCAAGATTTCCAGCATTAAGATGGGGTTACAAGCCATGCACAATCCCCTATAGGCATACATCGGCAATTTACTGTTAATTTGCCTGATTTCCGAAGACTCATGGATGCATTAAATGAAAAAAAAAAAAAAAAAAAAAAAAAAAAAAAAAAAAAAAAAAAGATTTGCAAGATTTTGTTCTATTAAGGCATAAAGCTTTTTCAAACCCATGCGTCAAGCACAAAAGCTCATTCCATTGGTCAGGACAATTCTTCTATTTCATTTTTTTAATCATTTTTTAAATCATTTCAACAAGATTTACATGTAGTTCCTTTTTTTTTAAAGGTTTCCACGGCAACATGCTGCAGGCAGAAGGGGTGACTGTCTCTTACCTTCGGCTGTTACCATGGCAGCAGTCTGGCCGAGATCGCTGCAGCGGATTTTCATTCGGACTTGAAATGGTCTGAGAGGGGATTGGATGAACTCGAGGGGTCAAGGGTCACGTCTTAATTTCTTAAAATATCCTGTTCTGATTTTTATTGCCTATTGTAAATATGTTCTCCGTGTTCTTGTACAGGCTTTCTATTTTCATGGTACAGTAGTTGTCCATTCGCATATCATGCAGTAGATGACTTTAACATTTTTATTAAATAGGCCCATTGTAATACTGAACCCTCACAAACTTTAGAAACGTTATACAAATATTGTTTTTAAATTGTCATCTCAACCAGTTTGCGTCGGATGCCGTGTATACAGGAACAATTTTCCGGGATTCAAAACAGATGAGCTGGATAAACACGTCACGAGCAAAGCCGGAAATATCAGGGTGTGCTACCCACAGATGCCGGCCAGAAATATCAGGGTGTGCTACCCACAGATGCCGGCCTGAACCCGTCTCGGATCGAGGTTCATGAAAAACAATCCCACAACTGGGCCCGATCAATGTTAAAATAATCCCAGCGTGAACTGGTTAATATATTAGAGGGCTAAGCAATGTAATATTTTAATGCCATCCTTGAGAATGCACATTTATGTATCCCATTTTACCTTATTTTACCTCAATTTTCATTTTACCACATTCAAGGGTATTTCGGTTCCCTTTTGGTTCTAATGCTAATACGAAATTCCACATTCATGAACAAATGTGAGATCCTTTCAGACAGAAATCTCAATGTTGCAGCTATTTCAGTACTAAAAGGTGACAGAATGCCTGTTGCCATTTTTTCTTACTCCCAGAAGAGTATTTACAGGATGTTGTTTTCAGCGAAAATAAAGAAATGCACAGTTGAATAGCCATTTTACCCTAACGTACCTTTTTGTTGGTGCCCGTGGATTTGTCTGGTAAATTGTTGCCAAATATCGTAAGTCTTTTAACCCTAACCCTACCTAATGCTACTTTTTACTACTAGTAGTAAAAAGTAGTATGCAGTACTCTCACTGACTTGTGTGCAATGCCTGTAGTAATTTTTAGTATTTGGTACTTCACCCCTTATTGCACTCGTAGTACTTTTTAGCATTGTGTCCCTCTGCTCGCTGAGTGTGCATGGCTCATGTATGCTGTGTAAGGTGTTCTAAACTCTACAGCAAAAATTGTCACTTGGGACACATTGGGTCAAGGCTGGACTACTGCATTTTTTGCCAGGTAAGTATTACTGACCTGTATTGCCACTATTAGTATTTTGTAGTTGGCAGTATCTGTACTCTGTCAGTACACACCCAATCATCAGTCACGGAGAGACCCAATGCTACAAAATACTAAGTAGTATTCTGTAGTATGCAGTTCTTTAGCCCAAAGTAAGGCCTAGGGGGTTAGGGTTAAAAGATCACTAAGAAGCGGAAAATTAAATTATTTTTTCATTTTTTCTTAGTCCCAGAAAAGTATTTTCAGGATGTTGTTTTTGGCCAAAATGAAAAATACACAATTAAAAAGCCATTTACCCTACCTTTTTGTGGGCGTGGCATTCAATTGGGAAAATGTCCCACAAACACATTGGGGGGTGGGGAAAGTAGAAATTTTAAAATAATACAATATTAAACCCCCACTTATGTCATTTCTTTCTCTGATTTTGCCTTAGCAGTATAAGCAGTAAAGGAAAAAGCAACATTTCAAATTGTATTTCACTTTCATGTAAGAGTAAATGCAGTTTTTCATAACAAAAAATGCTTCAATTTGAGATAAAAAAATAGTTATGATAAAAAACTCGTAATTTTGCCCCTGAAATCCATTTTGTATCAATCAAATTAGATGCCAGAGATTTATGTTTATTCTTTGAATCAAATCCAGCACAAAAATGGGACACCTAATAATGAATAACATCATTCAGTTATTTCAAGAGACATTCATCTTTGGGTGTGAGGTTATTTGAGAAAGTTGTTAGTCATGTACATGGAAGTTATATTTTAACAGAAATATTTGATGTAAAATAGACGTGGACATGGACACCGCGTCCAACATTTAAATTTTTATGTTTTTTTCAACACTTAAACGTGGACAATTTGTTACGTACACTAATTACAAGACACACTTTGCAACCCAAAAACACCTTTTGTTTGGTAGTCAGAGTCCACATATTGCAGAGATAGCGCGAATTTGGGGGATGGTTACTGTTACTACATGTAAAACAAATCAAAACAAGGAACAAAATGTTTCCGTTTACACATGAACCGTGAACCGTCAATAAATAAAGAATAAATGTTAACAAGTTTTAATTTTGTGGGTTTGGGGGGGTTTTTTTTTTTGGGGGGGGGGGGGAGTGGGTGCGGCCTAAAGAATTCGCTCCGCATTCGTATTCGAATTATAAACCGGCCTCTGAGCATTAAGATTTATTTATATCCAATTGTGAAGTTTTAGGAAATAAGTCGCAACAATGAAAAATACAAGTGTTTTACCCAACATTATGCGAGTATAACGGAGTGCTTGAAATGTTCAATACAATCATACAATGTTACTCAACTTGCAACAGATGGATTAACCAAACAAAAATTATAAACAAACCCAACAAAAAAGCCAGACAAAGCAACCAACAAACAAACAAAATGATGTAGATTCTTACTTCTGGTAGGGCAGGGGCCGATCTTCATGCAGTTGGGTCCTAGGGGGTCTACCTTCTAGAGCGATGAACGAAGGAATGCTACGTCAGGTTTGAATGGAAAAATAAAAACCAAACAAACCGAAAGGGGAAAAAAAACATGGAGCAACATGCTGTGAGTCAAACAGACAAGTGTGTAGATGGGTGGGGTGGGAGTTGGGGGTTGGGGAAGCGGTAGGGAAGCGGTGGCGATATGGCGTGCAATGGGTTAATGCTAGCACATGGCAGTGCAACGACGGTCCGACCAGAACAACTACATGTAGTTTGGATAGACAGGGAATCTTTCTATCTAGATGACAAATGACTAGTTATCATTCTAGTCAATCTAGTGGCCTTAACCAGTTCGCGCCGGATGACGTATATAAACGCAAAATTGTCTCCAAATTCAAAACGGATGACGCATAAACACGCCAAGTTCAAGTTCGAGAATCTCTGTCAGCAGCGAACACGCTTCGGATCGAGTTTCGTTAAAAATAATCCCGCCCCTCGGCTCGGTGATGTTAAAATAATCCCGGCGCGAACTGGTTAATTGTTAACAGAAACGCGACAGCAATGGAAAGGCCCGTCTGAATGACCATAGAATTTGTTCCAGAAAAAAGTCAGTGGAATGAAAACTGCCGGTAATGGACCAAATTGGGAGATCTTTTTTTATATAGATAGATAGATTCCCCTACCCGTCCATCCAAGCAATTTTTTTTCTCTTTTGGTCGGAGGGTACTGAAAATATGCCGTTCTATGTTTTTTTTTTTTAACCACCCTGTAAACAGGCTTAAAATGTAGTCGAGAGAATAGGTTAAAATAAAAAATAAAAAAACATCCTGTCCCTCTAATAAATAAATAATAGTCTATATATGCTTCGTACACAAGTCCCCCTCAACAGTACAAAAGAAAAAAATTGAGGGCGACCATTAAATCACATTGACAATGTCACTTAATGCTCGAGCTAAAATATTTCGACTTTGTGCACACATTCAAAATAAGATACTTGTACTTGTGTGCACTTTGCACTACATGTATGTACACATGAACAACTACAGTGGGCTCTCGAAATTGGCAGTTAAAAAATCCACCCTGTCTTAGCACACCTAGTCGATATTTTATTGTAGTTTATTTTATTTAGATGTATTATTTGTTTCTTTCAGAGACTTGTTTTAGTACCAGGTTGGAAGCTTATCTACTCTTTCTATTTCTCTCACCATTATTTACAGTGATAATAATTTTTGGAGTGAAAAAAAAGGAAGCAGAGATAATACAAATCAAAGGAACTTACACAATTTTAAGCAAGAATTTAATTAAATAAATTATTTTTAGTTTACATTCTACCCATGTTAATGTCTTCCCCAGTAGAATTCCAAATGTACCATGTGGGTAAAGGTAAAGAGAGGATGTTTCCAAATATAGGGAAATAGCCTTCGACTTTAAATTTATTTTGTACACGAGAACAAAGTATCCACAGGGATACAAATTTCTGAATGACTGGACTGATATGGTCATTTTATTGAAGAAAAGATGAAAGGTTAGGGTTAGTTTTTTTTTTTAATTGCAATATTTCTATACTCTAACCTTCCAACCTCCATCAAAATCCATCCCCTCATTTGGGGGGATTTTCCAGCACACAAGCCATGCACTCCAAGTCCATCAAAACCCACTAGCAACAGTTAATGTTAATGGATTTGGTCCTGAAGTATTATTACAGCAGAGTGAGTGGTGGGTTTTGATGGACATGGTCCTCTACATTTCGAACCCGGTTCGAACCCGACCAGGAACATGGTGTTTGTGCCCTTGGGCAAGACACTTTACTGCAATTGCCTCTCTCCACCCAGGAGTATAAATGGGTACCTGTGAGGGTCGAGGCCGATTGAGCGCCTATAAACGGCTGCCGCGTGGTCCATGGCCTGATGAACGAGGTAATAATTGTAAAGCGCTTTGAGATCGTTGATACGATGTAAAGCGCTATATAAGCACGAACATTATTATTATGATTACATGTACTTTAGTCAAACATATTAGGGAGTTAGAGTTACACAAAAATGACCATGCTACCAGGAGTTTTTTAATTGTGTCTGGTGAAGCACGATGTGCACTCGGAGAGTCAGAGACAGTTATCCGAGAATGAGAAACGGTATGATTTATGATAGTTAATGATGTTATCATAGATTGTCTAGAATTTCATTCTCAAAGCTGAATTTTTTAAAGAATTGTTGAATGTTTATCAATAGTCTTCATGAGATGAATGAATGTACTACAAGGATAAGATCATGTGCTTAGCAGTGCCATGAAACTACAATGTACATGTACGCCAATATGTGAGCCAGCACGAGTAAATGAGACACTTTGAGGCAAAAATGAAAATTGAGATTTTGATTTCATCATTTAAAGCTTGTTTAGCTTTAAATGATGAAATCAAAATCTCAATTTTCATTTTTGCCTCAAAGTGTCTCATTTACTCGTGCTGGGTCACATATTATCCAAGCCTTCCGATATATAAATCACAGACGTGTGGGAAAAAGGCACACCTGGATTTTTCTAGGCGTGTGATTCTGTGGTCCGAGCTGGGATTAAACATTAGGGCATTTAACAAAATGTATTCATCTTGGTTTACAGTAAAGACATTTTCTCTTCCCTTTGTTTAAAACAAATTATGAAGTATAATTATGCCGTAAATGTATGCCGAGGTGTGCAGGGCGGTGCAGTGGGATTCAGGCGTGTGATTATTCGCACTTCTTGGGAAGATTTTAGGCATCCGATGGCATGGGAGGTGCGATCGCACGCCTCAAATCAGAAGGACTGATTATCCAAGCCTTTGAATGATTTAATGCTCTACGCAAGATGAATTAGTATATAAATATAACATGGTTTGAGGGTGGGTACGTACTGTAGTCGATATTAGCTCTTCAAGGTATTGGAAGTTGACAAACTAGTTCCCGAGGCGAAGCCGAGGAATCTAGTTTGTCAACTTCCAATACCGTATATTTGTTTTAGTATACCTCATACATAATTTATTCAGTTTATTGGAATTTCAGGAGTTTGGGAAAACGCTGATTAACATTTACGTGTGTTGCAATATTTCCACGATGACTAGCTTGGGCGATGTTCGCGCATGTGTACTACGCCCGTTTGCTGGTTCCACGATTGCATCGTAAAGCGCATGCATAGTCGACTAGCACACACACGTATTTACCATGTGCATGTACATGTATACTCATATGTGACCTGTCATCACAAAATGAGCGTAAAGTCGCACAGAGTGATTTCGCATTACGGCAAGGCAAAGTCCGTTTGAAGGGGTGGTCGATTTTGAGATTATATGGTTTTTTTAAAGACTAAATCCCCAACAATAAATTCCCAATTTTTCAAGACGATCAGATAAAAACAAAATTAGTTTTTGAGACAATTTTGACAATTTCTCATAATCTCTGTATTAAGACTCCAGACTAAAAAATTAAAATAAAACAAATATTGAGTATCAAACCTCCAAGTGTTATATACCATTGGAAAGCTCCATTTCCACAGAATTTAGAAATACCAATATCTGAATTTTAGATTTTGCCAACTTTACGCTCATTTTGTGATGACAGGTCACATATGCGCGCTTGGCAAACAGCAAAAATAACGGCTGGCACGTGATGGTGAATGGACCAGTGAGAATGTAGCACTTGATTATGAATATGTATGAGGTATAGTAATTTAAATAAAAATTATATTTTATTAATATTAAATAACAAAACAAGGGTGGCACAGACAAAAAACAAACTATGCAAATAAAATAGGGTAAGCAAGCCAAAAACAATGGTTAATACAGTTACAGACCTTATGTGTAGCGGCCATGTTAGAGGGCACATTTTCAAAATGTTAATTCAGTAACCATGAAAGTACAAAAGGTTCACTCAAGCATATATCCCTGCCTAACAAAGGCATTGCCCTCTAATATGGCTGCTATTCACGTCTATTGACAAGATAAAACATGGACAATAGACAAGTGAATATTTAGTACAGCAAATGTTATTAATATAAATTGACCCCAATCCCAAGATTTTTAAAAAAAATTGAGAAGAAGTAATTAAACATGTTTTTTCTTTCGTTTTCTTTCCTGATATGAACTTTTTTGTATTTAATTTTGTATTTTATTTTTTTGTGGGACTGAATTAACAATTGATAATATTTAACCTTTGAAATATTTGAGAAAAAGTTTTGCTTTTTCTGGGTTTGTTTTAAAATTATTAATATTTTACAAATCAAGGGAGAAGTTTGTACAGAAATATTTCATTAATGTATCGACATTCCGATTAGGACCCTGTATCTGTTGGCATGGATTCTCACCTATTAGTTGAAGAGTGTGTCGGTTTCTTGTGTCGAGCCACTGGTTCACAGGTCATTGGAGTGACTGGCTGGTAGTGGACTTTACTGACCGCTATACCGCTCCCAAATGTCTGCTGTGGCCTCAGGACCATCGAGGACGTGGTGCGGTAGACCGCCGCGGGCTTGGGCTCAGTCCGGTAGGTGTCGGCTGGCTGGGGCTCCTGGTATAGTGTCATTGACTGGGAGTGGGCACTGAGGTTGTGGCTGGCTACGTTCATGTTAGAAGGGGTGTGGGAGATGGTTGCATAGCTGGAGGTGTACTCCGCCACGTGGGTGTAGAGGGGGGCACGCTGGGAGGTATGCTGGTTGTGATAAGGAGATGAGCCCCCACCACTGCCGCTGCTGCCACTATGGGCTAGCTGGAAAGCTAGAGAGGAGCTTTGTGAAGAATGACTGCTAGAGGACTGCTGGGAGGAGTGGGAAGGGTGCCGATTACGCGTCGTCCCCGACTGAAAGTCGCTGGAGTGATTGGACCCGCGGTCTAACTGAGCAGGCGGGCCGACGGGGAAATCAATCTGATCATGGTATTCCATCGGATCCTGCCTCTGATCAAGCTGGTCAGTCCGAGGGTCATAAGGCTGATTGATGTAACTGTTGACCTCCTCAAACTCAAACTTCTTGGGTCCCTGTAGCCGGCTTGCGTAGTTTTGATACTGCTGCGATCGGTACGAGGTCCGACTTCGATACGGAGTGTAATCGGCTGGGCTCTGCTCCTCCAGGTTCTGAGGGCCGGGCACGCTGTTGGATTTTTGATTTAGGTTTACAAGCGAGTGATGCTTCTTCGGTGACGCGGGCTGGCTGAGGGACGTTGGCTGCTGGTGATACTCCGGGTCGTCGGCGAACTCAGGGAGGTCGCGCCTCACTGACGACAGCTGCAGGTCGTGTAGGGAGGCAGCATGGTGCCCTAATCGTGGCGGGTCATAATCCTCCGGCATGGAGCTCAGCTCCAGCGACTCGTGGAACCTTGCAGGCCTGTTCAGAGACCTGAAGGGGGCACTGCTGTGATACGACGGAGGTGGCACCCGACTTGAACTGCCGCCGTTCGAGCTGGAGTTGGACGGGTTATTGTGGTGACGGGGCGAATCGACCCTGGGGGTCTCCGGCTGCATGTTCAACGAGGGAGTACTCTTGCTAAACGAGTCTGGGTACGCAACAGGCGCCTTCGGGAACGGCGGCCGTCGCTGATTCTCAACGTAGTCTGCGGATCGTTGCGAGTGGTAACTATCCTTACTGCTTACACTGTTTGACCTGATCTGGCGTGGCTGCCCGTTTAACAAATCCTTTCCCCTTTCTAAATTGGTTGCAGACTGGCAAGAACTCATCGGTGGCTTGCCGTTACATGCTGCCCTCTCTCTCCTCTTGGAAACCTTGGGTGATTCCTTTTGGGGAGTATCGGAGTAAATCTCTACTGTCGCCTGGCCTTTATCCTTGTTCTTTCTGTTCTGGGACGGCGACCTCCAACCGCCATTCAGCAGCTGGCGTGGCACACTCCTGGACCGTATCCTCGCGCCCTTTTTATCATCCAGGGTTTTAGTCCTACCACGCTCCGACATGAACCCAAATCCGAAGCGCGAAGAAGGCGGGGTGTGGGGAGTGCTGGCCTTGCGACCAGAGCGGTTCAAGCTGTTGTATTCTTCCAGGGCTTTCTTCTCAGGCGAGGGTTCTGCCAACTCCAGGCCAAGTTTGCGACGGAGATCAGTCAGCTGCACTTCGATACTATTAAGCTGATGTACAACAAACAGACAAGATGTTAGCTGCAAATCTAATTCCAATTCTCAGTTACATAAATTTAAGTGAGCCTACGCTTTTTGTAGCTGTCCACAGTGCACTATGTATTTTAACACCGTGTGACCTTTTACTGCAAGTGTACTATATACAATACATACATGTGCATGGTATAATGCAAAAACCTTGGACAGCTGCATTTTGCAGGTATTAGATTCAATTGCAACTAATTTCAAATTGAGATTTCCAAATTGTGTCATTGTGTCAAGTTCAGAAAACTTTTTTTTTGACTCACCCTGTACCATAACCCCAGGCTGGAAAAAAACCCACCACCTGTGGAATTACTACGGTTACAAATGAATTGTCATCAGAATTCACTGTAGCCAGCTTGCAAGCCAGCAGAGACTTTACCCTGACTCCAGGCTGTGTGACTGGACACCCTTACCCCAGGCTGTGTGACTGGACACCCTGACTCCAGGCTGTGTGACTGGACACCCTTACCCCAGGCTGTGTGACTGGACACCCTGACCCCAGGCTGTGTGACTGGACACCCTGACCCCAGGCTGTGTGACTGGACACCCTGACCCCAGGCTGTGTGACTGGACACCCTGACCCCAGGCTGTGTGACTGGACACCCTGACCCCAGGCTGTGTGACTGGACACCCTGACCCCAGGCTGTGTGACTGGACACCCTTAACCCAGGCTGTGTGACTGGACACCCTGACCCCAGGCTGTGTGACTGGACACCCTGACCCCACGCTGTGTGACTGGACACCCTGACCCCAGGCTGTGTGACTGGACACCCTTAACCTAGGCTGTGTGACTGGACACCCTTACCCGAGGCTGTGTGACTGGACACCCTGACCCCAGGCTGTGTGACTAAGACAACCTTACCCCAGGCTGTGTGACTAAGACAACCTTACCCAAGGCTTTGTGACTGGACACCCTTACCCTGTAGGAAGACTTCTTGTAGGAATCCCGCCGCGTCTTCCGCACCTTCTTACTGATAGTCGGATCGTTGGCAAGCTTCATGGCCGCCGTGGTGATCTTGGACTGAATCTCGTAGTCCCCTTCTAACTTCGATAGGCCCTCATCCTAAATACGCAAACGGAAACAGCAGCGATTTGGGTAATTCCATGCCAAATTACTAAAAGAAAGAATTAATAATAAGAAATATATTTGAATATCTTACGTCGGATTGATGCTCTGACGTGTTGATCATTTTGTCCGACAGGGTGAACGCTGTCGTGACCCTGGTCTTGGGGCGCGGTAGAGGCTCACCAGGAACGCGGGGGTACTCAATGGGCAACTCTCCCGTTAACTCCTGACCAAAGAACGAGAAAAGAAAGAATTGTAACAAATAGAATCTCAGTGCAGTAAAAAAAAATTGTAAAAAAAATTAAAAATTGGCAGAGCGAAGGTAAAACTTTTTCAGAAATTTGTTTAAATGTCATAACACATACTTGTTTTTCTGCCTTTGAGAAATTTCCTGATCACTCTAGAATGTAACTCAAAGCTCGACATTAAACAAATTATCACAGCATCAAAACACATCCTAGAAAAAAAAAGTCTATTAATGAAGTGATGGAAGGCCAAGAATCACAGAAATTCAAAACTGATTTCAAATTGGAAAATGAAATTAATGCAATATACACTACACACACACACAAACAAATAATTAGGGATAAGATATTTGCTTTTCAACATTTTGTACAATTTGATGTACAATTTAACGCATGTGCATTAGACTTAATTGGATTATGTTCTTTATAGAAATTTGTCAATTTCCTTCATCACCTTAATAAAATTGATTTGCTTATTTTTTCTTCTTGAGATCAACGAGAATGAATTAACTAAAACTCTCTTTTGTTTGTAACTCACCGCTTCCTTGAGGCAGAGCTGTCTGAGACCATCCAGTTTCTCTTGCAGCGTGTCTTGTAGCACCACCTTGCGTGCCTTCAGGGCTTCTACCAGCTCCTTACGAGCCGCTTCACCCTCAATAGCAAGAAGCTCTCGAGAAGCTGTGGGCCAGACAAACAAGGAATCGTGACAATTGTTTTTGAGATGGGCTACTTAAAATAAACCTTGAAGTTAGTATCTTGGTAAGCGGAAGTAGGGAGCCAAGGAATTGCAAATAAATTTGTGACTCGGCATGAAATCAAATCTCAGAATATTGTTTTTAGGAATAAACAGCATTAACCGGGGAAAAAAAACCCAGAAAGAATTTAGTATCCCGATTCATGTCTTTTCAACATTTTTGCACTGATCGACCTTCATTGAGATGATAGATGAAGAAAAAAAGCAGCCTTCAAAATAAAAAGCTTCAAACCTTTATTTAGATTTTGAGCACTATTGCTGCTTCAAACATTAAAATGCACAACTGACAAATGGTCTGCTGAAGCTTCAAGAAAATTTACTAGAAAAAGTGTCCCTCTACTTTCACACAGTTCAGGGACATGGATATTTGTAAAATGCGTGTCCAAGGAACACAAATTTACTTCATGGTCTCTTTAAATCACTCATGACTGACAGGGTGTTAATTAAATGAGTCTCGCATAGCTAGGGAAGCGTTTCAGTGTGAGGGTTATCCGTCAGTCAGCAAGCATCCCAGCGGCACCTTTTTTTAATCACACGGTGATCAATTTCATCACTCGTTAACTCCAAACTGGGCAGTTCAAAGATGGAGACGTGCAGCTGTCTTTAAAGTTAGTATACACCATTTGCAAACATAAACAAATAAAAATACCTAATTATTATGAAATACCTTACTTGAATGTAAGTTAATACAAGTCTCAAGCATCATGTAAAATCTAGTATCTGATTTGATGTGGTTTTCAATAAAAGTGGAATTTTGTATCAATTTTAAACGATTGCCGGCCGGCAATTGTTGTAAAAAACAGACTATTTTCAAACACTGCCCCCAATTTATTGAATTTATTGAAGTCAAGGAACCAGACTGCAAGAACAGCAATTTTTTCTTGTTTTTTCCAGCTTTTATAAACACAAAACTTTAAACAGGTCAGCGTCACAATATTTACTAACCCATCCATTTTTGAAATTTACAGCAAGAGCAAATGGTGTATACTTTCTATCGATGCACTTGTTTCTAGAAATTGTGGGAACAGCACATCAATGAGCAAGTTCGGGCGCGAACTATTGTCAACCATTAGTCAGTCTCTGCTTTAACAATGCTCATGCTCAAATGCAGTTGGCTTGAACGGCTCTAGTCGAACTATTGTTGAAAAGATGGCCACCGCTTTGTTTACATTTGCGACATGAATGAGATGGGTATTGGCACTAATTCTCCCACGCATATAAGTAGGATAAGTCATAACGTTAGTTATGTTGGTCCAAAACAAGGAAAAAGAAATCTTAGGCCTGCCAGATTTTCACTTAACATTACTGCCTTTCCCTCCGTCCGACTACTGACATCACTTTTTCCACGTCACTGGTTCTCTCCATGTTTACTTATAGAAAGAGGCTACTGTCAACCAGCGGCAACCGTTTCCCCGGGGTCTGGTTCCAAATAGTCGACTAGATAGTCCAACCATTCTGCGTTCGAGCGACGTTAGTCGAACTATGGTTAACTATAGTTCGCGCCCGAACTAGCTCATTGTTTAAAGGTAGAATATACCATTGGCAGATATCAACAATATTTACTACCGAATTATTAAAAAATATCTTACTCATTTGAAAGTAAATAATGATTCTCGGCATCCAGCAAATTTATTGCACTAGATATCCTGTAATTATTGAGAAAAATTGAATTTTATAAAACTATATTTGCGATCGCCTGACGGCGATCGCGAAAAAAATAAAAATAACATAAGAATAATTGCTCGACGCCGGTTGAAAACAAACGCTGTTTTCCGTGCTTTTCTCGGGATCCATGATTGTAAAACTTCGGACAGGTCAGTTAAACGATATATTTACTATAAAATGCAACCCCCAAAATCAACCCATTCATGATAATTCAAGCAATTACCAATGGTGTATCCTACCTTTAAGACACGAAAACAACAAGGAGGCATCTGTAAATCTCCAAAAATATTACACACAACTGAATCCCTGCCAGGGCCAAGGAGGTGGTACTACTTACACGCTTCCTTGGCATCCTTGAGTAGAGTCATGCTGCCCGTGGTTACCCCCCTACTGCTGTCCGTCATCGGCAGCGGCTGCTCCTCGCTCATCTCCGAGGTGTGGGAGGACGTCAGCGAGTTGGTGCTTGTAGTCAGATCCTTGGCAATCTGATTAAAGGTGCGTGGGGCCGGGTACCGCTCCTGATGGGAAGACAGATAAAACGATGGAATGATGAATGCATGACATTTGTTTCAGGAATGATGTAAAATCAATATTGGATTTTGCCCTTTGTGAATGTATTTTAAATAAACGCCAGCCAGCTGAGCCCACCCAGCAAGCCAAGTGGTCGAGAGGTAATGTGTGGTAAGAGTTTGTACATTGTATATTCTCTTTGCAAAATCACTTGAGACAACTCCCAGTGTATAGTACCAGTACAGTGTTTATATAAAAATATGGAAAGAATGTTGCAAACTGACACTGTTTTTTTTCCCTTCATATATCATCTCAATGAAGGTCAGTCATTGCAAAAATGTTAAACAAATAAAAATATCTCTCAGACTGACATTTCCAATTTTGTCCTTGGACTTTGTACAACATGTTTTAAAGGTAGGATACACCATTGGTAATTGCTTGAATTATTAGGAATGGTTGGATTTGGGAGGTTGTATTTTATAGTAAATATCGTTGAACTGACCTGTCCAAAGTTTAACAATCATGGATGCAAGAAAAAACGGAGTTAGTTTTTAACTGGCGTCGGGCAGTTTTTCTTGTTGTTCTTGTTAATCTTTTGCAATCATCGTCCGGCAATCGTGATTTAAAAAAAATTAGTAAGATATTTCTTAATAATTCGGTAGTAACATTTTTCAATATCTGTATCCTACCTTAAACTTCACCAGGCATTATTAGTCTCCCGACAACGGGCAGAGCGTACTGTTCAAAACGTTGAGTTCACGCCGGTTCATTTCAGAACCACACATATCACTAAAAAGATTTACCCCAATACCGCACACGACTTTTCTTACAGGCATCATTACTAAGCGCGTTTCAGCAAGACCATTTGACAATGCTTTCAGACTCACAAAAGACAACGCTCACCCCGAGGAATTAAGTCTTCAATCTACCAAGGGATTAATCCGATCTCCACAAAATAAAGTATATTCCCCAAGAATATATTTAAATGACTTTGTTCAGTTTACAAAAACCTTTTTGAAGAACCTTTTTGCCTTGTGGCATTTTTGTGAACCGCTGTGGGTTATTATAAAGGATTAAACATTGTTTGGTCACAGCTGTGACAAAGAGGTATTGTAAATTTGATGGTAAGAATTTAAAGGGGAAAAAGTAAAAAGAAAATTAAAAAAAATCCCAAGATTTCACTTCAGGCTGACTTTGGCATCAAATATTCAAGGGACAAGGAATTACAAAATAACAAAAAATTGAACTGTTTCCTACATTGTATACCCCCATGCAAGCCCTAAATAATACAAAATACTTGATGAGAACAACAAAAATGCAAGATGCGTTTTTTTGTGTATTGGGGTTATGATCAGCTACAGTTTTTATTGAGATTGGTGTAACTTGTAGTGTAGTGTATTGTAGTGTAGTGTAGTGTAGTGTAGTGTAGTGTAGTGTAGTGTAGTGTAGTGTAGTGTAGTGTAGTATAGTGTAGTGTAGTGTAGTGTAGTGTAGTGTAGTGTAGTGTATTATAAACATGTCTTAGAATAACCCAACAAGTTTATGTTACAGTTAATGTTCCTCTAAAGCTCTTTGTTCAGAAAGACCTTTCCCAGTCCACAATCATTAACATCTTCCTGCATCCTGTGGACGTCACAGGTCCACAGTCCACAGTGGAGGTCCACAGTGCAAATGAAATACTAACTCACCACATCTACTCACTCATTATCCGCAGAAAAACAAGCTAAACGAAAGTGACTGAAGAAAAGAAAAAAAAAGGCCAAAATGTGTCTCAGGAACTTTTTTCAAAAATACCCTTCACGTACTAAATGTCCCGCTCTTCAGAAGCCTTATATCCAGGAGACCAAAAAGGGCTTTCAACAAAACTGAAACCGAACACGATACGGTGCCCCCACAAAAATATAACAACAAAATGTAACAGAGAGGTCTGGTTTCCAATCCGACAGGGCGAGATATAAAAAGAAACACTGTAAATGTCTCATAGACTCGTACCCCTCCTTCCTCTACTTGGGTTACCAAGAATGATCTTAATGATTTAAAGCACGTCCCAGGTATTCAGTGGAAATTCCGCAGCACGGATGAAATTTCAGAGCTGCACAGAGGAATAGACTGATATTAAAAGACAGCAGGAAAGAAATTCCTGAAAGTCGACAATATATTTTTATTTAAACCTTTCAATGAAACATTTTTTTATCATCCTGTGAATTCATAGCTCCGGAGATTTATTTATTAGTTTTATTTATTTTATTAATTTCATTTATTTATTTATCTCATCATTTTTCTTTTTTACATGTCATTACCCACATTATGTAATTTAAAACTGCTTTCTTTGGGATCCTGTATACATTACAAATTAATAAATATTAAGCAAAGTAAAAAGTGCATTGTGAAACAGACGACAAACACTAACCCCACCTCCCTACTTCGAAGTAAGGAATACAAAAAGTAAAAAGTAGCAGGATTTTGAGAAAGAAAGTATAAAAAGTAGGAATACTTGGAGGCCAGAGATACATGAAATTGTCCTCTAGTTGAAGAGGAACCCCTCCAACCAATGAATTCTTCCTCCCAACCATCAATGAACATCTGGCCTAAGGCTGTGCATAGGAACCGGGAACATCAAGTACCTGACCGTTGATGTCGGGAACCGAT
The DNA here is from genome assembly GCA_037893245.1 of Crossaster papposus. NCBI lineage: Eukaryota > Metazoa > Echinodermata > Asteroidea > Velatida > Solasteridae > Crossaster > Crossaster papposus. The sequence continues at coordinate 2,541,550 of JBAIAA010000354.1, read as the reverse complement.
TCCAGATTAGGAAATTGAGTACCCGTAGCCAGATATACAAACTACAAAGTAACTTTTCAGATGATGAAAGCGAAAGGTTTTGAATGCCATTTGTTGGGAACTTTCAAAATGAAAACTAGGCTACACAGGTACATGTAAACAAAATATATTTCAAAAAGATTACACTCGTGAATTTACACCTTGACCAGTTCGCGCCGGGATTATTTTAACATCACCAAGCCGAGGCGCAGGATTATTTGTGATGCGATCAAGCAAAATCAGTCTGAAGTAGGCCCTTGTAATTTTTGGGATTTTTACATATTCTTTTGTAGCGTACTTCAGGCTCCATTTCAGTGAAAACCCCATGTGAATACGACCTTTGGTTAAAAAATTACAACCATTTGAACGCTAGCACATTGAAAATAAAGAAACTGAGAAAATCATGTTTTTGTATCACTTCCCTTCTGAATTTGGTTACAAGAGTATTTTCATGTAAAAGAAAAATATTTGTTTCTTCTGTTTTTGTAAAAAAGTCAATTTGGAGTTTTCCACCCCTACGAACATATTTTGGCCCTATCTCAAAACAAGAATTGCCGAGTTCCGACTGATTTTGCTTGATCGCATCACATTTGTAACGAAACTCGAGCCGAGGCAGTTTCAGGCCGATGGTACCGGGAAGCACACCCACGCATTTCCGGCCTTGCTCGCTGCTGACAGACATTTCGTGATGTGTTTATGCGTCATATGTTTTGAATCTGGAAAAAACTTTGCGTGTATATATATGTACGTCCTCCGGCACGAACTGGTTAAAGCAAAGCTGAACTGGTTAAAGCAAAGCTGAACCGGTTCCCAAACTACCTGTAAATGCACACCCATAATCCGGCTCCACATTTTTTAACCAATCTCGACCCCTTCTGTAGACCCTCACCTTGTTGTGTTTCTTGTCCAGGTAAAACTGATGTTGACTGACCGCCATTTTCCACATGGACTTGATCAACAGTGGCGAGCCATACCAGGCGTGGACGGTAGCGTTGGAGGCACCAAAGGTTCGTTTGCTCACAGAAACTCTGTACAACGACAAACAAATAAAATTAATAAAAAGAGAAAGATAAGTATAAGAAGGTGGAAAATCAAAAATGTTACCAATGTACTTACCTTAAAGGTTTATTAAAAATCCCAAAGTACTTTTATCAGTAAAAACACCTCAGTATACCATTTGTCAGTTGTGCAAATAAAAAGTTCTCAAAATAAAAAAAATGGTGCTTGACAACTGACCTGATTAAGTATTAGCTTAGCGAATGCCTTCTTATTTTTAAGAAAAAATATTCTTCTCGGATTTCGAATTTTAACCAAATAATGGAAATGTCCAAAACTGTGTGTCTGAGATGCATCTTTGGACTTCTTTTTATTATGTTCTGCACAGTGACAGCATGCCAGAGGGAATGATGTCACAGCGAGTTTTGAAAAGCCCCCAAATTGATAAAGATAATTACAAAGAAAAGGGAAAAGAATAGAAAATAGAAGAAATTTCAAGAAAAAAGTAGGAAAGTATAGAAGCAATGTAAAAAAAAATACTATGAAATATGAGGAAAATTATAGGATCAAGGTAAAAAAATACCTGAATAAAGTAGAAAAAGTATATAGGAGCAAGGTAGAAAAAAAACTGGAAAAAGTAGGAAAAGTATAGGAGCAAGGTAAACAAAATACTAGTTAACCATTTCGCGCCGGGCGGAAATACCGAGCGCGTGACACGGAGCCGGGAACTTTTTAGATGATTTTAGAATTTCATAAATGTTTAAAAAATAATATCCTGCTGGGAACTTATACTCCAGCAAGACGGTACCCAGGCTAGTTTAGCCTGACCTGCACGCTCCAGTGACTCCATTGAATTGCGCCCGGAAATAAACGGCCCCATTGTTTGGTCTTGCGTAATCCGCTCTTTGTTACCGAGTCTAGACAGCGTGTTGCTGGGTTATTCACCACGCACGCCCCGACAATGAGCGCGCTCAGCGTGCCTTTGTCCCCGGAGATAATCCGCTAACAATGCCAACTCCGCGCTGTTGAGTGGCAAGCCCCAGCAGTATAATATTTATATAATTTTCGGTGCCCCTATTGGGGGCACCCGGCGCCTGGTATAGGAAAAAATGCGTGATGCTGGACGGTGGTATTCCCCTCGCTAGCATTTCATGCTGGACTCTATCTGGCGTGTGTTTTGTGGTAAGGTCAGTGGGGTGATGACTCATGCATCAGGCTCCCGCAGTCAGAGGGCGCGCGGTGCACGTTGGAGTGTAGTCTGGACTAGCGCATTGCTGGACAGGGTATTTCCTTCCTTTACGCACGCCCTGACAATGAGAGCGCGTTCAGCGTGCCTTTGTCCGTGGAGATAATCCGCTTACAATGCCAACTCTGCGGGCTGTTGAGTGGCAAGTCCCAGCGGCGCGGTCTTTTGTTTACGTGTTGCCGGAGTCCTTTCACGCCTGGGGGCCCATTGTAATTGAAATAACCCCGCAAGAGGCAAACACTTTTTGACTGACAGCCAGTAACCTTTTGGCCGAGTTAACTTTTGGCCGAGTAATAAAACATTTTTTTACAATCCTCCAGCACTATAAAATTTATATAATTTTCGATGCCCGAAACTGGGCACCCGGCTGCGTGGTATCGGGAAAAATGCCCGATTTCGGGTAGCCCGGCGCCAAGTGGTTAAAGTAGGAAAAGTGTAGGAGCAAGATAAAATACTACTAGGAAAAAGTAGGAAGAGTAGGAATAGCCCGAGGTACATACAATGAGTCACAGCCAGTCAATGTTTAATCAATAAGACAGTTTGGTATTTCTACTGTGCATGTGTGCACAATTTTTCATCCGAGAACAAAATGTCATCGTATGTGTGCAAAAGCATCTAGCAAAAGGGTACCAGCAAGTTTTTAAAGATCATTGTGTTTTGAAGTAAAATAAAAACCGTTTGGATAGCAAAATATCTCCAGGTGACTTGTGTGTACAAACTGTTTCTCGTATATACACGCAGCCCTATGGGGAAGGTAACACAATTAGGACAATAGGATAAATTTACCCCAGAGCAAAAATCCTTAGAAATCTATTTACCCCAGAGTGGAAATGCTATAGCGTTAAATATTACAATAGGACAAAGGAAAACAAAAGAGGGTAACAAAGATCTTCCCCACAAGTCTCCATATGTGCGGTTTGATGTTCTTACAAAAGCTTTCATCGTCTTTTCATTTGCCTGAAAAAAATGTACAAAATACAGATTATGTTACCATGTCCCCCATAGCCATGCATTTATCTGCCATGTTTATCCCAAGAAAAACATCGTAGAATCTTGTTGTGCACATGCGCAGTTGGAACACCAAACTGCTTATGGGCAGAGAGCACTCAACTGGGCCCAAGTTCATGGCTCTGTTAACCGCAGAATTCCTCGCTTACGGTCACCATTTTCTGCTAACAGCGATAGCAGACAAATTATGTGCTTACCCTGTAAGCACAGAATCCTTAGTTACGGGTTCTACGCATGCTCAGAGACCAACATTCCTCACTAACATGTGAAATACGTTTAACGTAGGCACTGAATTTTCTGCTATAGTAAGCAGGGATTTTTCGCTAACGGTAAGCAGAGCCAAGAAATTGGGCCCTGTTAAAAACAGTCTCTTGATTGATTGATTTTGACTGCTAGGTTGAATTTTTTAACCAGAAAGGCAGGGTTTTAATTGTAAGTTACCAGACATAACTGCACAATTATAAAAATCAACTCAACAAAACGGAATGAGGAGTCCATCGGTCACTTACTGGGTCGTGGGGTCGGCTATGGCGTCCGACAATTCATCAAATATATCCTCCTCTAAAGACTCTTCGTACAGGTTGAGATTGCTCAAAGTGTGCCCAACTCTGGGAGAGGGGTCGAATCAGGTCGGGTCGGGTGAAGGGTCACGATGCAAATTTAAGGGAGGCAACAAAAATCATACAAATAATAATAACATGACAAACTAAAACAAAACACAATGTAAATCATTTTAGTCGTGCATATTGATTAGTCACATATTGCATTCCTAAAATAAATGTTAAAATATTTGGTTGTTAACATACTCACATGACGTATCATTTAAACGCATAACCATGCAAAGTATTCCAATAAACTAGACATGTTTTTTAATAATTGTCGTTTATGTGTACTTATATTAGCTGCCATGTTGCGCTTGAAAACCACAGGCCTTTTGGGTGGCATTTATTTTAAATATTTAGTGTAATATGCAATGTCTTGAAGAGAAAAATTAGTCAAATGTCGTCAATGATGCTAGTTTTTTTTTTAAATAGCACTGCGTGAAAGTTGTTATAACCTTCTGTACTTCAGGGGTTTCAAAGTTTGGGGGTTTCAAAATATAGTGTAGATTATCTTTTTCCTATTTAGTTTTTTTTCTTCCCATGCTACTGAATATTCAAATTAGAAACAAAACAAAAAATTGTTAGATAAGTCATGCATCATCATCACTCGTCACAAAAATATTATAAGAATATACATTAAAACAAAAAGAATTTAAATACAAAAACTAAAAATTACTTTTGATAAAATATCACAAATGTAAAGTAAAAAAAACAACAAGGAAAAACAAGCACCAAGTCATTTTGTAAACAGAAGTTCTCCTTACCTTCTTGGATCGATGACTTCTATGGTAAATTTACGATCTCGAAAGTAGATATTTTGTAGCTGCCGCCACTGGAAGACCTAAAACAAAAAAATCAAATAATTTTTTTTAAAAAGGACAAATAAACAAATAATGATCAAAGCAACCAAAAAAATCATCGAATAATTGCCAAGTTTTTAATACTATTCGGATTTTCTCTGGGTGGTTAAAAATGATTGAACATGTAGGTATTAACCCTCACCCACCTTTGCCCAATTAACCAATCAATCAAGAAAAGAACAGAAAATAAATACGACAGAAAAATTAAAATAAAAATATATTATTTTTTTTCTTTTATGAAATGCAATTTGTAAAATGTTTTTTAAAGATGGACTACAACGGAATAATGATAAAGGCTGTGTTTCTGTTTTTTGTTCGAGAAATGTATAATGATTACTAATATATCATTAGTATTCAATAAATCTTGTTCCTTCATGCAAAAAAACAACAAAATTGATCGGCGTTCTACGACCCAGATAAACTCAGTTTCAGCAAAAGCCCTTAACTCATGAATAATTCATACTTTGTGTGTGACGTACTACCCATGAAAACGCATACAAATGGTGGCCCTGAAGGGACTCCGCAGATCGCAAATATTGACGTCAAATTTGACGTCAATATTCGCGACTTTTGGGGAAAGTCGTGAATATCGACGTCAAATTTGACATCATGATATTCGCGACTTTTTTGGAAAGTCGTGAATATCGACGTCAAATTTGACGTCGATATTCGCGATCTGCGGAGTCCCTTCAGGGCCACCATGTATGCGTTTTCATGGGTAGTACGTCATCACTTTTCGCTGGTTTACAAGTCCGCTGGTACTATATCGTGGATTTCATTGTGGTTTTCAGTGGATCTTTGCCGGAAACCAGTACAGGGCGGGAAATTTCAAAATCGAAGAATCGAGGTCTAATTTTGTCGGTCAAATTGCAACAAAATTATTTAGAGAAAAACATGACCGTAACAATAAAGTGTTACCTGAACACAACATAAACAAGGTCCGATAATAAATTTAATGTGTGAGTTTTCGTTGTAGTCCATCTTTAAGCAATCCTTGAAAATGCACCTTGTGTCCCATTTTTAAAATATTTTTATAAAAAACTACTTTTTCATGGCAGCATTTAGCTTCGAGAAGTGAAAGTAAACTTGCCCTCAGGGATGGTTCACATGTACAAAAATAGTAATCTACGAAACTACAGTATGACAAATGCTTTGGATGCAGTTTTTACGTTTTGGTAATCCAATTTTTTTGTTTTCTTTTTTTACCTTTCTGGGAGTGAGTCTATCTTTGATATCGTACTGGCCGATGCCTTTATAGCTGAGCCCCAACCACCACGGGATACCAGTCTTGTCCTTGAGCTCGTAGAAGTGCACTCCGTAGGTAGGGAGACTCTCCACCAGTTGCATATAACTGAACGGATGAGAAGAAAAATTGCAGAAATTAGAAGAGACTTTTGGTTTTGTTTTCCCCCGGATAATTGATTTTAAACTTCACTAAACTAAATGTATGTACCCGGTATGTTATCAAGATTGCCTATTCAGTACATGTAGCAACCCCATGGGTGAAAGAGGGAGGAGGGGGAATCTCCAACCCATCTGTCTCAGACAATAACCATTCAACCAATGAAAATTACAAAGTACAAAGGTAAAAGAGAAAGGGAAAATGTAACAATTTATCCCCTAATTATCTAGGTTTATAGGTGTGCCCTCTGTTTAAATCTACATGTGCCTGGTACGGTTTCATGCGTACACATTTTGTTTTACATAAATTTGGTTAAGACATTAATTAGAGGTCGCATAATTGATGCAAAACGCGATGCTTGTGCATTCTACCACGGGCACATTTGTGATGGGATCAAGCAAAATCAGTCTGAAGTTGGCCTTGGTCATTTTTGGGATTTTTACATATTCTTTTGTAGCTTACTTTAGGCTCCATTTCAGTCAAAACCCCATGTGAATACGACCTTTCGAACACCAGCACGTTAAAAATAAAGAAACTGAGAAAATCATGTTTTTGTATCACTTCCCTTCTGAATTTGGTTAAAAGAGTATTTTTATGTAAAACAAAAATATTTTCCCCTTTTGTTTTTGTAACAAAGTCAATTTTAATTTTTCCACCCCTACGAACATATTTTGGCCCGATCTTAATTTGCTGAGTTCTGACTGATTTTGGTTGATCGCATCACATTTGTACTGGCAACATCATCTATAAGCACGGTATACTTGGAGACCTCTACAAGCCATAAAAGGAATGTACATGTAATATGATGTAATATCATCAACAAATAAGTGAAACTCTACTGCTCTTTTGTGGTTATCAACTTTAATTAACCCCAACTCCCTAGGGTGTGTGCAAAATCATATTGATTTTAAAGGATTGAGGACTGTTACCGTAGTGTTAAACCTAACAGTCCTCAATCCTCCAAAATCCATTTAATTAATTTGTACATGTACATGTAGCTACATGTACCGCTAGAAAAGTAACACAATTGTCAAATTTACAATGTACTTCAAAATACACCGCTGATGCTTTTACTCTGCCATACACCTGCATAATTTCTTTTGAGTAGAGCCGTATACACAGTCACACGGAGGATAGCAAACACGACAATTCAGATGTTTACTGTACCGGTAGGTCATGCACCTATACATTTTTGTACCTTTCAATGATTGAAAAGCCATTATTCACTCGAAAATGCCACTTTGCACTAAAAGACAATTCTCTTGTTGGGGGGAGGGGGGGGGGGGGGGGGAGAAAAACAAATCTTCAAAGCTATGTCTGATGGGGAGATTAGTATGGCTTTCTTGAATGCAGAATAGCTGCTAGCAAAATAAATGCAATGAAAAAGAAAGTAATATTTTACAAATAATTTTAAAGGAACAATGGGCTTTATTCATGAGTCGGCCATATTAAATTAAAAGTGAGGTAGCATATTTTATTTGTTTGCGTATAGAAATAAAAGCAATAACCTAAAAGTTAATTACAAATTAATATGTCTTCTCTGATGAATAAATTAAAATTTGTGATTAAACCCAACTTAATGTTTTAAGCCACATTACAAATAAATCTTGAAAATAAGTTGAAAATGCACATAGTCTGGCACTGGCATCATCCGATTTAACTGCTTACAATTTATAGAATACATTCAGGGAACACGACCAAAATGGCTTCCTCATGAATAAGGTACTAAGACCATTTGCCGGTTGTGCATTTTTATTGTTTGAAGTAGCAAAATTAATTCAAATATAAATAAAGGTGCTTGAAGAATTGACCTGGTTGAGTTTTTAGCTCTGTGAATGTTGCATATTCCGAAAAAACAATATTCTGCGATTTTGATTTTAATGCAGTATTTGCCGAGTGACAATTTGAATTGCGACCACAGCCTACGTTCAGGGCACGTTCTCAGCCAGCAGATTTCAGCTACTGAACAGACCAAATGATAATGCCAATGAGTACACCGTGCGTCAATCAAACGCTTGCGTGCACTACATGCATCTATTTGCATCTATTTCCAAAAGTGCGTCTCTGAGATGCATCTTTGGAAATGACATTTTTTTGTTATTTTCTTCAAAATGAAAGCATGCCAGAAGAAATATATTTCACTGGAAGTTTATAATTATTAATATCTTTACAGCAAGTAAGCTTTTCAACAACTATTTTGGTCGGTTAGCAAAAGCTTCATGTATATTCCACCTTTAAAGTCAATGTTTGACGGTGAAAAAAGTCCCGAGGTAAAACAGTCCTGAGCAAATTGAAAGAGCCGGGGTATGTTCAATGAAGCAAAGTATTGTGGGCGTGAGCACGTCCCGAGCAGAATAGAAAACCGATGATGAGTCATACAGGAGGTACATGTAATGTGTGGGGGGGGCCAGCTTTCAGTGGACCAGGTAATTGTCAAAATGGGGTCCAAATAAAAAAAGATGGACTCTCAATGCACTGTGGACGTACATGCTGTTCCTTTCTCTATGTGTACATGTACATGTACATGAACACTCAAGTCTGTGCGCACTTTGAAAAGGCATCCTGATAATGATCCTATTCCTTCCCAGATCGATAAAAAATTCGTCCGCCAATTTTGCTGGACGAATTTTTTCTGGGGGATTCCGATTAATTTTGTCCACCATGCAGTATACGCCATCTGTCATAAGTCCCTATCAACCAGCAATTCAGTGGTGGTTCCATAGCCTACCGTATGTTTAAGATGTACAGCGAGTGATGGATTTTGGCGGGTTTGGTACTTTGGTCCAGTACATGTAGTAAAAGGCAGTAGGGAGTTGCTGACAGTAGGGTTTATGAAGTACCGGGTAATTGTTTTTGTTATACCTCTGTCTTGGATACTGTCTTGATACTGTCTTGAACGATCACGTATCCATTGTATAACAACGCACATCCGAACCGTGTGAGGGCGTGATATCACACGGCTGCTGTTCTGAATCTGTGAGCTGTATACATATCATGTGTCATTGGTACCCGTGCAATTTTCATCTACACACTATTGACGATAGTAAAGTGGAGCAGCGAACGAGCAGATGACGATCAGCTGTTTTGAGCGTGCATGAAGTCAAGTTCATTTCGTTTGTGTTGTAAAATAAATTTGTACTTTTTGAACGTTTTGTATCTTCAGTCCTCATAATGTCAGCTGAGCTTCAAGACAGAGGTATTGCAAAACAATTGTTGACTGTTGTGATGCAGGATAGGAGGTTTTGAACACCCTCGGGGACGCATAGCACCGTTGGCTTTAAGCCTGCAAGTTTGCAGTTTAAAAATTATCCGTGTAACCTTATGTTTTGTGCTTACTGTTAACCGTAACCAAAGTAAAAAAATTTAAAAAATAAAAAATCTTCGAACTTTAGAATCTTATTTATTATCACGAAAACGGGAGAATTTGTTCAAACATCGCTAATTTAAAGATGGGAATTGCAAACAAAAATTATATACATGTACATGTATACAGACAGGTAAACAACATTCACCTACCTCTATACAACGCCGACAAACAAAGCTTTGTATTGTTTTAATTTATGTCTTCTTTGAGTACTCCAAAAATGGAAGGGTAGATTTTTAAAATTAGATTAAGGTTAACCGAACCGGTAAAATGTAACCGTGTAACCGTTTAAACGGTCGGTTAACCGTGTAACCATTTAAACGGTCGGTTAACCGTGTAACCGTTTAACCGCTGCAGGCTTAGTTGGCTTCGCCCCGGGTGCTATTCGTCTCTTGGGTGTTCAAAACGTCATATCCCACATCACAATGATCACACAGTCAACAATTGTTTGTACCGACGTACCGATGTATGAATAAAGTCAGCTTTCCTATTTGCAAGAATATTTAATCCGAGACCATGGGTGAATTCTAATCCAGGATTACACAAGGAGTACAAATTACCAGGCATGCCAAATGTGCTCGTCGTCTCATGTTAGTTATTCACAGATCGATCCATGTGCAAATGGTTATGGGGAGGGGGAATAGAAACATACGCTCACTAAATCAAAATGTCATGTACTGCATACAATGTAGTTCAAACACTTGTCGGCCGATTGGAATGGCGGCTTACATAAAACAGGTCCAATTGACGTCAGCTGCCCATTTACACATGCATTGATTTTTTTTCCACTGCTTTCCCACTGAAAGAATGCCAGGTGTTGACTGGTTAGCCTGCAACACCAGCAGCCAATTTCATAGAGCTGCTAAGCACACAAATTTGCTTAGCATGACAATTTGTCCTTGGCAAAAACAAGGTTACAGACCAAATTTTCACCTAATCTTTATTGTTCTGGATTGATAATCAGCTGGTTTTTTTTGCTTAGCATGAAAAACACGTATAGTTTAAGCTGGTAACCTGTTTTTAATGAGCAAGACTTTTTGTGCTAAACTATTGTTTTTGCTTAGCAGCTCTATGAAATTGGGCCCAGATATGATAATACCATGGAGGTAGGAAACCTCCATGATAATACAGGTATGCGCTATGATCTTTCACAGCCTACTTGTGTGCAGACAGTGCAGTCATGTTCAATGTTGAGTCCGTCAGAAGTCTTCATGTATAATATGGCAGATACAGTAGGTGATGGCATTTGCCTTTGATGAATTTGGCTCACAGTCAGAGTATGTCATGAAAACATTTCTCGATATAGGGCCATCGCATATTAGTCCTCTGAAAAAATGTCTCTAGAGGTAAAATAACAAGGTTTTTTTCAAAATGTTCAAAATGGCTGCCACTGCTTGTTATTCCACCTAATTTTTTTTTAAGGTCAAATCTGCATGGCTGCTTGTATCATAAACAAAATTCCCCCAAATATTTCACAATTCCGGTTCATAACAATCACAAGTGAATGCCAATGTCACAGTTCGATGGACTTGTGATGGTATTGTGATGAATATGATTGTCAATTCCTCCAAAAAGTAATTACCATCCATGATTGAATTTTTTTTTATTCCATCCTCGAGTTCCAGATCTACATGTAGTAGGCTTACTGTCCCTGTGTATAAATATCCTCTTACATGTACATGTACATATACATGTACCTTGTTGTATTATGACCGATGATCGAGACACAATAGAGAAAAGGACACTAAAATAAAAACTACTAAACCTAATTGGGTGATCTTGCATCATTTTTCATCTAGAAAGATTTGCTGTCTACCCAAACTAGTTTTTCTGGTTGTCCAGCATGTGTTTGCAGACATTCAATTGTACACAAGTACAATGTGCTTCTATCAAGACACTTCTAAACCTATTCATGTCCTTGTGTACCCATACTCATGGCAAAGAACAAACTTACTTCCACCACTATAATGATTACAAATACTTGAACTAAAAAAAAGGACCCAATGAAACCTTGCATCACTCACTCAGTGGCTTTGGGCTTGCAAATCTACTTTTCATCCCCAGACAATTTTCCAGCCTGTTTGCCTTTTACAACCATCAACAGTTCTGCCCACAATTCTTTCATCTGCATGTAATCCTTTCATCCAAATGGAGCTCAGACTATTTGCATAGACTGGCCATAGATATGTACACTCTAGCCAGCTGGGCACCTGGAGCACTTTGTACCAGTAGAACACCTTGGAGGAAGATGATGCATCACTCATCAGGAATGTATCTAGAAGCTTAAATTGGTCTGGTGTGCATACACAGAGACCAGGAGGTCAACTACTGCCTTGTCTCAAGTGGTTGGGTTTGTTCTTTTTTCTTTCCATTGGCAAGGGGATCATAAACAATGACTCATAACTTTGATAAGGTGGTCATAAACAAGCATTTGAGGAGTTTTGTGTGGGATGAAAGTTAGGGGTTTTGGTTATGAGTAAGGAAAACAACTTGGTATCATGCAACAGGAATGACTAATACATTCTTAATGTAATGACAGTTGGCACATTTGTGGACAGAATCTGACAACAACAAAAATGTGTGTACTAAATAAAACCTGATGAAGCATAATGAGGATTGATCAGCATGTACAGAACTGCACAATAAGCAGGCTTCAGGTCCACCCGTGACTTGCTTGCGCTGCGACGGAACCGTCGGTAAACCAGTTTGCGCCGGGATTATTTTAACATCACCGAGCAGACAAGCGGGATTATTTTTTTACAAAACTCGATCCGAGGCATGTTCAGGCCGATAGTACCGGGAAGCACACCCACGCATTTCTGGCCTTTCTCGCTGCTGACAGACATTTCTGGGCTTGCTAGTTGCGTGTTTATGCGTCATCCGTTTTTGAATCTAGGGAAAACTTTACGTTTATATACGTCATCCGGCGCGAACTGGTTAAGAAGGAAAACAATGATCAGGTCGCAAAACTGAGAAATCATGCGATTCTCTTGGAACAATTGGCATCTCGACACAAAATAATGACAACCATCCTGAAGTCACTCACGACTTGAAAACGATTCCACTGCTAAATAGACAGCCATGTGACTTCTTTAACAATAGAAAAGCGTGATGATTAGTCAAACGACTGTCCGTGGCCACGCTCAGGTTTTTTTCAGCTGTTTTTGCCGCAAGCTGATTGGCTACACGACTGCGATTGATTCCAACTTATCAGGAACACTTCGTAGAAGTTGAAATGTTTCTACTCTTGCAACTGTTGATTTGTTTTAGCACCAACTGATGCCAATCGTCTTAATATTGTCAAAGTTACACTCTACTCGGTCGTCGCACAGTTTGTTCCTGACAGTCGTTGCTGAGGCACAGCTTGATCCTGAAAAGTCAGTCGCAGACGGTTCTGTGTCATCGTGAGGTTGACCTGAGCCTGAGGGCACCTTTACAGTACACAATGTAACCATTTTGAAATTCTACTCTATTCCAATAATATGTACCAGAACATGTCCAACTCAATCAGTTAAGAATCTGTTGCTAACAGTGACATTTCCCTCATAATTATTCTTTTACAATTTGCCTTTCAATTTCCTTTTTTTCCCTTTCAAATGTGCTCTTGATGGAAAGTACATTGTACATGAATGAGTAAAACAACACCCACTCAGATCTAAACTCCTTGCTTTTCTTGAGATAAAATAGTGGTGTACTGACAGTACAATGTACCTGCATTTATGAGTAGTACAGGACCCGGGTAACCAGGTGAGCAGATTTTGTTTTTAGGTTTGGTGACATCATCTGCCATGCGTTAAAATGCACACAATTTGTTTTGGTTTTTCATAAAAATTGAATTTAAATCCTTTCTCTTTCATTGTCTGAGATTTTGCTAAATAATGTGTAAAGTCTGTTTCAGCATATGGGAACAGGTACATGTAGTGTAACAGATCCAAATTCTTAATCTGAAACCGGTTCCTGACATCAGTGGTCAGGTACAGGTACCAAGTACAGGTACCTGTACCTGGTTCTGACACACGCCCCGAGCCAAAATACCTGAGCAGACACAAGCATCTTGCTACCTAAACTAACATGTTAAAGGGCCTTCACAGTCTGTCTGGAATAGGATGCTGTGATAAATCAATAAAGCTACAGTATATGATTTATTACATTGGGTTTCCTACCACATGCCCACTGGGAAAATTTACAGACATTTTGGTGTCCGATTCTGCTGTTGCCACAACCCAAGACACATGGCCTACCCAAGACCACAGTGTGGTGGTTTCAATTTCCTAACAGGATTCTTGAAAAATTATTTAATAAAATAGAAAAACAAAATAGGGAGGGAGAGAGAACAAAATTAAATCTAGTTCTCTGGTTTCATTTCAAATGTACTAAAAATAGCGAACATACACGATGTAAACAGAATGAAAATGTCTCTTGAAATGCGACACACAATTGTCTCAAAATTGTAACCATAATCTGCTGGCATATTATAAAATACCAACGATTTTTCAACAAAGGGTTTAGGAAACATATACAAAGGTACACTACTGCTGTAATGATGAACACTGTAAACTGCATGTACAGAGCAAATATTTAGACTGTTCTGGATGTATGGAAACAAAGTTTTTAAGTCAACAATTGCCTCAAGGCTGTGACAAAAACTAAGCCCAGACAAATATATTCTGGCATTAAATTGTTTGTGATAGAAAATTCCATTTGAACAGAGATTGGAGTAATAGACTTCCTGATGTATCATGGCATTAATAGATTGAAGTAAATTACTAAAATTGTGTTTTTGAAAAACCAATTGAACTTTAATAAACTTTTACTACAAAGGGCAATGTACATTGTACATTTTAGGTGAATTGTGTTATTCACAAAGCGGTTCCTATTTTTGCCCCTTAATACCAGTAGTGTGTGAACTCATGTATGACTGGCAATCCATAAAGTTTACAAGGAAGTAAATATTAGAGGTACTTATTTAGAAAACTAGGGAAAATGAATGTACACTATGTACATGGACTGTACAGTGGTGCGAAATACGGTACCCTCTGGAGACATGAACACAATGTGTACAATGGAGACAAAACGTCTCCGGAGGGTAAATTTCTATAGATGAATAGGTCTCCATTGGGAATTTTACGAATTAGATTTTTGGATTTTACTTAAATTACTCAAAAACTAGGATTAGGATTTGGGTTAGGGTTAGTGTTTGGGAATAGGGTATAATATAGGGTATATTGGGTCGGAATTTCAACCCAGGAAAATTTTTTTTTGAAAGCATTTTGAAAAACGTGCTCAACTTTCTAACCATTTTGTACACGAGAACAAAGCCATGTCTCCACAGTGATACAAAAATGCGAATGTACATGTATGTAGATTCACATGTTTAATTTACAGATAGAAACAATGATTACTTTTAGCTGCATGACCGGTTTTGATCTAACTACCGGTATACTATGTACTGCCCTCTAGTCAACGCTGTACTGAAATAGCAATTAATCGTAATCCAAATGACCTTTGGATGTAATAATCTAAAGATAAAACGTCTGGCAAATATAATAAACCGCCACTGCGTTATTTATGAATAAGATTAAAACTGCTGCAAACTGCTTACTGGCTGGAATGACGATATGACCTAAAGTATACAAATGAAATAAGTTAAGAGGGCCTAATATTTTAATCTTACCAAGATCTTCTTTAGAGACAAAAATTTAGTATTTATAAAAGTGTACATTGTAACTGTTTGTCTGCTCTGTACAAGAATCCTAGTGCTCAGTAAAATGCCTTAAGTTTGAATTATTGTGCCTTATATCTGTATAAAAGTGGTATTTAAAGCGTAAACAAAGAAAGCATGGATTTTGTAGTTCTCCATGATGATCTTACGAGTTTGTGCCTCATATGTACGGTACCGTACATGAATCCATAAATAAGGGGGTAAACAATTTTTTACTTTTTGTGTCCCGGTTATAACTGACCTGTGTAAATTCGCGAACAAGTGTCAATAAAATTTACTTTGAATTTGTTAAACATTTTTTTTTTGCAGGTACACTTGCTAATTCACCCTATACATGTACCAGTACATAGAGCTGTGTAGAAGGCATCAAGGAATGTGTCCTGATCAGTGTCCAATCTCATGGCTCTGCTAACAACAGAATTCCGCGCTTATGATAACCATTTTGCGCTAACTCCGCTATTAAAAAAAATTGGCGATAACCCTGTAAGCACAGAATCTGTAGTTATGTGATGTACCGGTACGCATGCACAAAAGCCAACATTCCACGCTATTCCATGATATTCGCTTACCGTAAGCATTTTCTGCTACAGTAAGCAAAGATGTTTTGCTAATGGTAAGCAGAGCCATGAAATTGGGCCCAGGTCAGATGTGACAGGGACACGAAATATTGCACCCCTAATTCACAGACAGACCCACATGTATAGTTTACTGTTGGATGTTTGTGGTTCATCTGAACATAATGCTCCTTGCATTATACATGTATACAGGCAGCAGACTATGGACAAGTTGTGAAACTGTAGGGTAATGTCAGCACAGTGCAAGTCCATCAATTATGGATTAAGCGCTGAATTTGCATGTGTGACACGATATCTTAATGTACGGTACAACTCCATGTACTTTGTACATAGTACAGTACAGTGTTGATGGAAAAAAGAAGATATGTTCTCAGTCCTCACCATTAGAAAAAAAATGCTCCCGAGAAATATATTTATTACTGGTGATCAGTGATTAGTTGCTTCGGCCTCACTGCTGAAGCAACTATTGTTGTTGTAAGCAAACTTTATTCTCCCAGTTTCAGTGATTTTGCCCATTCAATTTGCACAGGTTTGTTGTTACCGCACATTTTGGCACTTCGGCTTGGGAAGTTAGGAACCAGAAGTGCCTCATAATTTGAAAATGGTGTGAAATTACTTTATAAAATAAAATACCAGTGACGTCATAAAATATTATAGCGCTCTCAAGCGACACATAATTTTTTTTTTTTTTAAATAATCAGTTGATGTGTGTGACGAAGTTTGCTTAAATCACTTTATAATTGATGTACCGGTATATAATAATGGGTGTATGTATAAACTGGACACAACATGATCACACAATGTACATGTATCAGTCCTGATTTGAGGCGTGCGATTGCAGCCCCACACCATCGCACACATAAAAGCTTCCTAAGAATTGCTAATAATCGCATGCCTGAATCCCACTGTACCGCACACCTTGGCATACATTTACGGCATAATTATACTACATATTTTTTGAAAAACATTATGTCATTAAAGAGAAAATGGCTTTACTGAAAACTAAACCAAGATAAATATTATTAAAAAATGTCAAGTATTGTTTAGTTTCAGGTCGGGTCACTGAATCACACGATTTGAAAATGTACACGTCTAGAAAAATGCAAGTGTGCCTTTTTCAACACGCCTGTGATTTTCAAATCAGAAGGACTGATGTACCGGTATACTATTACGGTAACTTAAACTTGTCGAAAAAGGGAGTAAAATCATGAAATGCATAATAGTCCATGCCAATATTCGAGCTCCAATCACACTATGTACCAGATAAGCTACCACCAGTAATTGGATTTATGTACTACACATCTTGCATGTAGTTGAGCAACATACCAGTATGCCACAGGGCATGGAGCTTAATAAGGTGGATTAAGGAGTGAGTCACCAACAAGCAAATAAATATTAAACACTGGGGGAAGAATTCTTAATTGTGGTTAATCAGTTGAGAGGGGTTGGTACAGATTTAAGAAATGGGTGGGGGTAGAGGGGTAGGGAGTAGAAGGGTAGGGGTAGCTGGGGAGGGGAAGAATCTCAGACATAAAGACCTTTGAAATGCAGTTCTGATCCCGGTGTTAAAACAAACCCTCATGCTCACTGTGTAGTATGTAGTCATATATTTGAATTGTAGATGAGTGCCCAAACATGAAAGAGTGATCAACTTTATGAATTGGGGGTATCACAGCGGGTTTCCTTTTTTCTATTTTAACCCTAACCTCCCATCAGCATTCATTTGGAGACACAGCACTACTACAAAATTCTAGGCCTACTCAATTCTCATCTAGATAGGCCAGTCAAGTAGCAGTAAGAGTACTGCATACTGCAGTTGACTCGGTAGTATTTTTTTTTAGTATGGGATGATGTTCGGGTTACGGAAAATACAGCTTGGTTTGAGGGGAAGTAGTGGTCAGCTCGACTACCTTCCGACGCGAAGCGGACCGAGGTAGGTCGAGCTGACCTACATCGAGGGACTAGTAATTATTCCAACTATTTTTCAGAAATAAACCAGGCTGTACATGTATTTGTTTTACTACACTTCATAAATATTCACTGCCTTGTCGGTAACGACCTTCATAGATTTTGCATCTTTATTCAGCGCAAGATATTCAAGTTCTTTGTCAGTCAATGACGAAAATCTAGTAACGTTACTGAGACTGGTTCCGTAAAGATTACATGCCACAGACTACATGTTTACGAGGCGGGTCCCAGAGGGAATTTTTTGTTTCTACCCAAAAAGAATACCGCCCGGCAGCGAGCTGGATACTCACCGGGATGACAATTTTTTATCAATTTTACTTCCCGGACGCACGGCGAAAATCGGCCAATGACGCGCTCAAATGTGCTCATGAATACTTATGAGGTGTAGTAATAACAATGACGCATGCCTACATGTAAAATGTACCTGTATCACCACAATACAAAAGCATATTGCCCTCTTTACTCCGCCTTAATCATGCAAACGGTCTATACCTTGATATAGCTGTGTGGTCGACGTCACAACTGATCGCAAGTTGGCATGTACCGTATGCAAATACACTTAAAGTTAAAATGAATGCATTTCAAGTTTAACTGAATAACTAGTACTAGTACTGGCACTGCAGAACATTCAACAACAAAACACAATTTTCTAATTCCCAAGTTTGGCTTCAAATAGACACAGTTTCACCATGGAGGAACTTATTCCATGCCTGTTTCACATACCCAAAACAAGAGACTGTTTCAAAAATGCTATTAAACTTATAACGGAGGCCAAGATATACTGATTTAAAAAAATGAACACAACAACTTAATCATCACCCTGTCATCAAAACTAAAAATGCAGTAAACAACATTACCTGTGTTACTGCTTAAAATTCTCCAGTCAATGTCTGTTTACCAGATGATCTGCTGAAAAACAGCTCACAAAGATGAAGACCTGCACCGTACCACTACCGCCTGATATATTCCAAATTGTATTATATTACAATCCACTGCATGAGATAATGCTGCCGGCTCCAAAGGAAAATGCTGACATTCAATTTAAAAATAGAAGGCTAACGTTTAGTCTAAATGTACACATTCAGTAAACATGACATTTAGGGAAACTGCCTCCACATGTGTTTGCCGCATAAGAACCATATCACTCCCGGACGCCGGACACACACTGTCTATAGTACCGGCAAATGAGTACCAAGCCAGGATATTCTAACGGTCAACCACAGACTGTACTGAAGCAGAAGCACTACACTGAATGAATGACCACAACCCACTGGCATGGTACATGTACACAGCTAGCATGACTAATCAACTATGTATCTTTGAATCCACCCACACACACAGTGGACTAATCCAGTCCCCTATGTAAAAACACACGGTCACAGCACTGCATAGGGGGAAGTCTGAGTTCATTATAATAATACCCAGAGGGGGGCGAAACAAAAAAATCAACTGAAGCACACACTATGGTTGATGGTTGAAGGTTGAATGTCATTGATCTCTCATCATGGAGGAATAAGAAGGTTGAAGGTAAAAAATATACACAATCCATGTTGTAACACAAATTGTACAGGTACATGTAACCATGGAGGTAGGCTCCATGATGTAACAAAGAACTCTTTTGTGTGGCAGTGTACAGGATCTGTATAAGCTGGAATAAACAAGGCCTGATTTACCTGTCTTTATGGTTCCTAGGGTCCTTTTTCTAAGCTAAGATGCAAAGAGTTGCAGGATGTAGTAATTGATTACAATGAGAAGTTGTCCACTTATTATTGCGAGCCTGTCCATCAAACACGACAAAAATATGAATTTAGTGCAGTGCCCGTTGAAAATGTGCCGAATTACAGCGATCAAAGCACTAACCGATACCGTTGCACAGGCTAACTAGTCCTTTTTTGTCATTTAATCACCCTTAATTAAGTAATTCATAAATCCGGCCCTGTCACCATCTGCTTTGGATTCTGGCTGGTACCCGAGACAAATATGAATGCTGTCATGCAGCCGGTGTCCAAGGAAAATGCATACAATGATACAGACCCACGTACACACATACACACATTATTTTACATGACATTATGGGGACATTCTATAGGGTTCGTGTGCTTAAGAAATGGTTTGCTTATTTATGGGCAAATGAGAAATCACAACTGTCAGGCACATAAGCTGATTGACTCTAACCCCGAACTGTAATTTTAATACTAGGAACCGTACCATCCTTGCAAATCCCAACACCGCTCTTTGCCCAAAAATACACGTTGGATGACTTTGCCAAAACTGACAACGCGCAAGTCCATTGTTTTGAAGTATCCAGCTTCAAGCATAAACCTACATACTTTGTACAGTAATGCAATTCACATGACTGTCGGTGGAGGTTAACCGCTTACCAGTAATGTCCGTAATCCTGTTGTCTCCCATCCCAAGAATTAGCAGTTAATACTTTAACTCTGACACTAATAATCTTGTAATGATAACCCCTGTGCTGGGTGAGTCACCTGTAAGACCCTTCCCTAAAAACCTTATCAAAAACCAAGATTTGTCTGGCCATTGTCAAGTTAAGGTGTATGTATTGGGGAAATGGGTGTGGTTAATTTTTTTTTTTAGGAACACAATTGATGTGAGCCTGATTTGATAAAGGCGGTTGAAATTTGTTTCCATTTAAAAGGTAGGATACACAATTGGTAATTAATGGGTAGATTTGGGGGGTTGTATTTTATAGTCAATATCATTTAACTGACCTGTCCGAAGTTTTACAATCATGGATGCCGAGAAAAGCACGAAAAGCAGCGTTTGTTTTCAACCGGCATTGGGCAGTTATTCTTATGTTATCTTTGTTTTTTGCGATCGCCGTCTAATCGCCGTCCGCGATCGCGATTTTCTTTTTATAAAATTATATTTTTCAGAATAATGACAGGATATCTAGCGCAATTATTTTGCTGGATGCCTAGAATCATTATCTACATGTACTTTCAAATGAGTAAGATATTTCTTAATAATTCGGTAGTAAATATTTTCGATATCTGCAAATGGTGTATACTACCTTTAACTGAAGAAACACATCCTTTGAGAGTAGAGGGACCTTTCTTGCAATTTAGTTTCTGACAAAACACTGTAAACAAATGGGATACTTCAATAGGATACCCAGTGTTTAGAGTACTACCTGCAACTGTGTACATCACTGAGGGTGTAGTCTTTTAGCTCACCCGAGTTGACACGGGTAACCCCTGGGTCATTCATTTAGCTAAGCTCCGACGTCCTACTCGGGTCAGCCACCGCATCAGCCACCGCATACCCTGCTCGGGGAGCAGAGTCACTGGCGGAATACGTCACACACACGCGTTGTTCATTCCAATCAACGAACGAATATGGCGCCCGGGTTGCGGATAAAATTCAAGCGCGGGGTTCAAAAATCAACTTTATCTGAAGTCGAAACAATTATTATCTGAGCTCATTGCGACTTTAGAAGCTGTTACTCTACTCAGACGTTGTTACTTGTTTGCGATTAACGGAAAGTGGTAAATTCAAAGGTAAACCTCAGTCCGCAAGGGGCGTTTTGTCAAAGGCTACGGCCGTGGCTACAAATATCTCACAAGGATCAGGATGACTCGCGTTTGAGCATTCGTTTAACACGACCATCAGGCCTAACCCGACGATTATACCTGTGTTGACTCAGGTGAACTTTACACAGTACATGTACCGTACTGTACAACTCAATGTCACTATTATGGTCAGTCAAGCGAACACATTGGAAAGTGTCACATTACCATAAAATATGCATAAAATAGAACATTCACGTCATTCGCTTCCAATTAACCCGTCCACAGAACGGATACACACCACCGACCTGCATAATATTTTCTGTAAATGAATCCTCATTATGTGATCACACCCATGTGTTGGATGGCAGTTTGTGGTTTGCCAAATTGGGAAGTGAACAGGTTCAATTACTGACATTAATACTGATCCGGGGGGGGGGAATAGGATTGGTCCACTGACAGAGCCTGAACACAATGTAAACCCTCATGTGGTTTCTTTGGGTAAAGAAGGAAAACAGATGGCAAGAAAATGAAGAAAAACAAATGGCCACAATCGATAGGGCCTTTGTTTGGTAGCCATCTTTGCAGTGTGTACAAGTAATTTTGTTTTATGGGGATATTTTGTTTTATGGCGAAATGGCCGTTCTATTACGGTAGAAGTCTACTTTTTTCTATTCATGATTTTTTTTAAATTTTGAAATTATACTTCTTATTAGTCTGTACATCATTTGCTTTTGCTGTACATGTCATTTTCTATTAAAAATAAATGGGTTAGGGGATTCATATTTATAGTAAATATTGTGACGCTGACCTGTTTTTCAAATTTTGTGTTCGTAGATCATGCTGGAAAAACCAAGAACGATAATGCTGTTTCTGTAGTCTGGTTCATCGACTTCCTTCAGACGAAACAGAGCAACGGAGCAATCAGGTTAGGAAACCAGACTAATTGGCTTGCACCCATTCACCGATGTGTAACGAACAAAACATGGACTAACTAAAATGTAATGAATTGTGGGCAATGTTTAAAAATAGTCAGGTATTTTCAACGATTGCCAGCAATCGTTGAAAAGTGATATAAATTTTCACTTTTTTTAAAAACCACAGCACACCAGATCCTGTGATTTTAACCAGTACGCACCGGTTAAAAAATTACCAAGCCGAGGCGCAGGATTGTTTTTAACGAAACTCGATCCGAGGCGGACTCGATCCGAGGCGGGTTCAAGCCGATAGTCCCGGGAAGCACACCCACGCATTTCCGGCCTTGCTCGCTGCTTACAGACATTTCCGGTCTTGCTTGTGACGTGTTTATGCGTCATCCGCTTTAAATCTGGGAAAAAGTTTGCGTGTATATACGTCCTCCGACGTGAACTGGTTTAAGGATGCTTGAGAATGTATACAGATAAGTAAGGTACATGTATTTCATAATAATAATTCAGTAGTTTTGGGGTTGTTTTTTTTGCAACTGCTGACATACTACTTTGAATGCGTTCGTTCCCCAATAGTGATGACTAGCAAACTACCTACAAAACAAATGAAATATCGTTTGAAGTCATTCATCTAGATTGCCAATTTTGAGGTACATTGTGATGACCAAGATGTACATTAACATACATGGTCTATTCGTGCATTTTTTAAACTTCATAATAATTAACCTGGCTTACTCTCACTTTATATTATATTTTCTTGATGTCACAGCAACACTGTCATGTGTAATTGTGATTCCTGTTCAATATTCAATTTATTTATTTCTGATCTCTGCGCGAATGTCCCAAGATACTGACGATATCGCTATTATCACCACGCATTACATAAACAATACGCCGCAACGTCCAAATACGATCACGCGCGCGCGCCCACGCATTTAAAAAAAAATCAAAAATTGGAGCAGAATCAGCAGATGTCAAAATCGCTCAACCTCAATCCCAATCTGTCATCAAGAAATACAAGTGTGATGTAATTACACAGATTGAAAATGCTTTTACTGAAAACTGATTGTCTGCAGACAGATAGCGTGATTTTCGTCGCCCCGGGAGAGAGTGACAGTACCATCACTGACAGACGAAATAGATTTTTATTGATTGGGGAACCTGGGGGAGGGAAGAGGGAGAAGGGGGGTGGGGTGTCTGCTTAGGGTTTTGTAGTGAATTGGTGTGAGTCACACATTGGAAGAATATGTCGCTGGAAGTGTAGCCTGGGCGGGCGCAGACAATGGGTAGAATCACCTCCTTGCAGGACAGGGAAGATGTTATGGTGGGCCGTCGGGCAGTACAGCTGTTAGTTTATCATTAAGGAGTAAATGGGTACCTGTGAGGGTAGATATGGTTACTGTGGTTGATGTACATGTAGCTGCTTTGCACCGAAATGACAGCATCTACACAGTATACTCCCCAGGGAGCTGAGATGGTATTTGGAATGTTTCGTGGGCCCAATGACCGGGGTAATATTGTGTAGCGCTTCGAGACCGTTGGTATAGAGACCCTCCTATTATTTCCCATTGGGGGCAATGGGAGTCAAATGGTCTCCACAAGACATTTCACTAAAATTACTAAAATTACTCAAACCAGGAAATTAATTGTGGTTGAAATGGGAGCATTTTTAAAAAACATGCTCGACTTAGAAAGTCTGACAAAACCTCTTTGTACACTAGAACAAAGAGATGTATACACAAGAATACACATTTGAGGACGTGTGTACATACATTGTATGTAGACGTATGCGCTATTTTGTTCTCATAATGTGCATTTTGCGAGATATACATACATTTTGTAAAGTTGGAAAAAACTGCTGATTTATGCGACAGTGTGTCCCTGTGATATGTAACGACATTTCATTTCTCACAGTTGTGGGACAAAAAAAGTAGGAAATAGGAGTTTTAGGAAAAAAGTAGGAAAAGTAGGAAAAGTAAGAAAAGTAGGAAAACTTTAAAGCCTGGAGTATTCATTTTAGATCACTGACCAAGAAAAAACAACTGGGTTTGAAGGTACTTCAGTGTTTAGTTTAAAAAAACACCACCCACATTGAGGCAAAATTTGATGTGATTGGCAGACAACAACTCAAAATCAACATACATGGCTCTTTTCATGTACAGCAAAGTTATGTAGTCATAAATCTGTTTTTGTTTGTTATACCAATTATGACCTTCCATAAAAGAGATTATTCTGTGGTTTCCTGTAATGTATATCATCACAAGTCCTGCGCAATCTCCAGAATGAGCACATGACATCAGAGTCACTAAAGTTCTGTGGATTTCTGAGGATATATATATGTCTATAGGAAAGCTTAAAGGTAGTATACACCATTGGTCGTTGCTTGAATTATCATGAATGAGTAGATTTGGGGGTTGTATTTATAGTAAATATCGTTTAACTGAGCTGTCGGAAGTTTTAGAATCATGGATGCCGAGAAAAGCACGAAAAACAGCGTTTTTTTTTAACCTGCGTCGAGCAGTTATTCTTATGTTAGCTTTGTTTTTTCGCGCTCGCCGTCCGGCGATCGCGAATTTTTCATTATAAAATTCTATTTTTCGGAAGAATTACAGGATATCTAGCGCAATCATTTTGCTGGATGCCCAGAATCAACATTTACTTTCAGATGAGTAAGATATTTCTTAATAATTCGGTAGTAAATATTTTCGATATCTGCAAATGGTGTATACTACCTTTAATTCCAAATGTGTTCAATGAGGAAAAAATGGAATGAAAAACAAAAGAAGAATGTGATTAGATGAAGCCATGATCTCATAGCTTTTTAGATTCCCTTTAACTTGTAAGACATTTCCTGGACACAGGAAGGCATTCCAAAAATGTGTCTGAATGGAAAACAAATGGAAGAAATGAAAAACACTTAATTTCTCTTTATTTGATAATCAAAATAAATGTTTAGATGTTTTTGTTATTTTTGTGTTTTTTGTTAAAGGTAGGATACACCATTTGCAGATATCGAAAAAATTTACTACCGAATTATTAAGAATAATCTTACTCATTTGAAAGTAAATAATGATTCTAGGCATCCAGCAAAATGATTGCGCTAGATATCCTGTAATTATTCTGAGAAGTAGAGTTTTATAAAGAAAAAATTGTGATCGCCGGACGGACGATCGCGAAAAAACCAAAGATAACATAAGAATAACTTTTCGACGCCGATTGAAAACAAATGCTGTTTTTCGTGTTTTTCTCGGCATCTATGATTGTAAAACTTCGGACAGGTCAGTCAAACGATATTTACTATTAAATACAGCCCCCCAAATCCACCCATTCATGATAATTCAAGCAATTACCAATGGTGTATTCTACCTTTAATAAGCTGTCACCATACATGTAGAGGATGGAAGTTCAACACTACATGTATCTCAAATAAACCAATTATTTCCTGAATACAGGAAGTCATATACTTCAGGAAGTTATAGCTTCGCAACGCTCGTAGAACTTGGCAGGCCGAGTGGAACAAACAAATTAAAAGCAGACTGAGACAGGTTGATTAACAACAGAAAAAAATTTGAACGATATTTCCTTCCAAAACAGATCAATACATGTGACCTGTCACCACAATATGAGAGTAAAGTCGGAAAAATTGAAAATTGAGATATTGGTATTTTCAATTTCTTGAGAAAGAGAGCTTTCCAATGGTATACGCTTGGGGGTTTTGCGATAAATACATTTTACAGCGCTCCTCCAGAAACTCACGGGTTTCACAAAACTTGTTTGTGAGAAAACTTACTTATAAACATCCTAAACAAAACACACACAAGATTGCCCAATAGGACAAGTACGGTTTGGTTGAGCATAGCAACAGCTATGTTCTAATCATTATTTCTTCTTGAAACTTCCCACACATACAAACTATTGTATAATCAACATAATATCAACATTTCGAAAACGTGGGACAGTTACGAAGACCTAATTTGCATATTTAATTACCGTGTTAATTAGACCACTGATGGACTTTAATCCAAACACTAACTACGCAAACATTCCTCAAAATCAAGTAATTTAAGAGGTTTTCGATCTTCTGATTGCACCCAACAAATTTGAATATGTAGAGGAGGACTTAGGCTTTCCAAATTACGCAAAATCTCAAAATTTACCACCCCTTCATATTTTGACTTTGGATGGCCATATCTCCAAATCACATTGTGCGACTTTACTCTCAATTTGTGGTGACAGGTCACATATTTGCACAGCTTCTTCTCAAATGGGTTGCCGTCGCTTTGTCAAAACAAATTGTCCAACATTTCGCGTTTCCATCTGGCGACTTCAATTTGATTGCGAGAGTTTCATTATTCTCACATAGGGGACGATTGACCTTTTCACACTACTGTAATCCTAACAGTGCTGAATCCATCAATGTCAATATAAACTGTCACACGCCCTAGGAGATTAGTGTTAAAATTAACCTTTCACAGGTTAGATTAGCGAGGCGTTCTGGCACAATGAGACAGAACTGGGTTTGCGGGGGTGTTAGGAAAGAGACCAAGATTCTACTTTCAATATAGTTTGTTGCGCACCTCAATAGGAATTTATGTTGACGAGTTATGGCCATTTAAAATTAGAATACAACATTTGTAGATATAGAAAAATTGTACTACTGAATTATTAAGGAATATCTTACTTAATTTAAAGTAAATAATGATTCTAGGCATCCAGCAAAATTATTGTGCTAGATATCCAGTAATTGTTTTAAAAAATCTAATAAAAAAAAACAATTTGCGATTGCCAGACGGCGATTGCGAATAAAAAACAAGAACATATAAAATACCACTGCACGACATCTGTAAAAAAAAATTTAAAAAAAATATTTTCATACTATTTCCTAAAAATATGTGTAGTACACATATATACAAAATATGAATAAATCTAAAAATAAAATAAAATCACCCTCCTTTTTTTTTCTTTTTTGCATTTTGCCAGAACACCTCACATTTTACACGCATGCATCCTTCTACATGTATCAGCATTTACAATTTTTTGTTTTACTTTTAGGAAAGACACACAGAGTGCCTTGAACCTCACAAGTCAAGATCCACGTTCTCACACTAGGTTTTCATTCAAGCTTTCACTAAAAAAACACACACAATCTAGCTGGGCTTATTTTATCACCAAGTAGTTATGACTCACACAGAGCTGCATTTGTAGAATAAAGACTTGTCTGTTTACCTAACCGTCCTTGCTATTATTGTTCCCAAGATGGCTGTAACAGAAAACCCACAGTCCATGAAAGTGGACACTGAGAATTGACAGAATAAGTATCGGCGATGACAAACAAATGAGGGGGCAACAGCATGTTTAGCTTAAAGGTAAGATACACCATTGGTCATTGCTTGAATTATCATGAATTGGTGGATTTGGGGGGTTGTATTATATAGTAAATATTGTTTAACTAACCTGTCCGAAGTTTTACAATCATGAATGCCGAGAAAAGCACGAAAAACAGCATTTGTTTTCAACCGGCGTCAAGCAGTTATTCTTATGTTATTTGTGTTTTTTCGCGATCGCCGTCCGGCCGGTATATTTTTCAGAATAATTAAAGGATATCTAGCGTAATCATTTTGCTGGATGCCTAGAATCATTATTTACTTTCAGATGAGTAAGATATTTCTTAATAATTCGGTAGTAATTTTTTTAGATATCTGCAAATGGTGTATCATACCTTTAATACAGTTCAATCACCACCCCTCCCCCAAAAAAATAAAAATAAAAAAGTAAAAAATGGAGTCAACAAAAATGTCATGTTTACAAGTAGAGAATCTGTATGCGTAATATTTTTGGTTTGGTCTTTTCCTGAAATTTGCGCAGTTTAGGGTTTGGGGAATTCCTCAGGACAAAAACAGGATATTGGTTTCAGGAAAGGAATTTGTGGTTGTGACTAACCCTTGGAGTTATTTTCAAACGTCTCATTTGTTGTGGAAATTGGACACTGTACATGTACATCAACTAAGTAATTATGTTAAAGAAAATTGTGCAAAGTGGCTGAGTTTTCAAGGGGGCTGATTTATTTTCCTTGTTTTTTACCCAGACTGACATTTTCCACAGAAATCCTTGGAATCTGGTTGTTTTTTTCCTAACAAACATTAAAGAGAATTCCCATATGGTGTTACCGCAAACTACTTATCTTAAGCCATGTTCCCATTGGACTTAATTTTGTTAGAGTACCGGGACTTTTCTTTAGAATGACAAAATTAAATCCAATGGGGACGCACAGTAAACTGACCTCCCTGTCAATTTACCGCAACCGTGATGTAAAACTAACAGGCCGAAAGAGGTCGCGGAAGACTTCCGCGCAGCCACGGTAACTTATCAGGGCCGCTAAAAAGTCCAATGGGAACGCTCCACGCTGTAAACCTACCGCGTCCACGCTGTAAAACGCTATGCAAACAACAACACTTCCTGTATACGTCACAACTAAATGGTAGTATGGTTCCCTGTCTCGTTTGCATTGATGGCGGTGTGGTATATCATCGTACCGTACGCAGCATGTGTAGGATGCAATACGGTCAGCACTTTTTTTCAATCTCGTCCAGTTGCTGCAGTTTCGCTACTTGACTAGTTAGAAACATGGCAGATTTGATCGATTTTGTGAGGAGTTTAATTGCGCGCGAAAAATACGTCACAGGCACGTCATATCCCGCATAGGTCAAAGGTGACTGTGCACAGCGCCCGCAATGTGTGACATTCTGCCAGTCTCGAACAGCGAATGAACCGTTCCGTCGCGGAATATAAGTCCAGGTGGGAACGCGTGGTAGATTCACGCTAAGGAATGCCGCGGTAAGTTTCCGCGTGGCCGCGGAAGAAAAAGTCCAATGGGAACATGGCTTTATTGTCTTTTTGCTATGCAAACCTTCAAATCACATCAAACATTATCTGTTAGGTAACACAATTTTTAAAGCACTTTTCTTAGTTGGCCTTATAATTCTTTTCTTTTGGTCTTATACTTTTTATTCATTTGTCGATTCCCCAACCCCAACCCCCGCCCTTTCTCCCCGGTATTTGTAACTTTTGACCTCAACTTTTTCTAGCTAATATATTTTTTTTTTTAATTGTTTGTATTTAATTTAATTGTTACCATGCTCTGTCGGTTTGTCTGGACATGGAGCTTTTAACCCGACTTATTTTGACATAATTCTCATCGTCTTTTTATTGATTTTGTCCGCCCATCTGCATTTCTAATTGTTTTATTTTGCCTGTAATTGGTTCGTGTATGTGATCTGTGCTGTGAAAAGTTGGAGCGATTGACACGCTCTTTTTGGCGACAGCTTTTTATTCACTTTTAGTTTCCTTTTTGGCTGCCCTTCGCTGTTCTTGTTCTGTCATGTTATTCTTGTACTTTTAATTGTACTTTTGTTTTGTTATCTGTATGTGTGTAAAATGTAAAAGTAATATTAATAATAATAATACAATTTCCCCCCAAGTTAAGATTTGAGAACAGTTTACTTCTCCAAAAGATTGTTTTCATAGCATCTACTAAAAAAAAGAGTGTTTGTCTAGACTCTAGATCACGTCAATAGTTGCGACTTATCTCATGTGGACTGTTGCAAGACTTAAAGGTAGTATACACCATTTGCAGATATCGAAAATATTTACTACCGAATTATTAAGAAATATCTTACTCATCTGCAAGTAAATGTTGATTCTGGGCCTCCAGCAAAATGATTGCGCTAGATATCCTGTAATTATTCCGGACGGCGATCGCGAAAAAACAAAGATAACATAAGAATAACTGCTCGACGCCGGTTAAAAAAACCTGCTGTTTTTTGTGCTTTTCTCGGCATCCATGATTCTAAAATTTTGGACAGCTCAGTTAAACGATATTTACTATAAAATACAACCCCCCAAATCTACTCATTCATGATAATTCAAACAAATGACCAATGGTGTATACTACCTTTAAATCTCATGTGGACTGTAGTGGGCAGTCAGGACAAGTAGCAGGCTCAATTAGAAGTCTGGGAGGAAGGAAGCATCACAGATGAATAAAGGCTATCAACACAATTGACGTAGACTGTCTCATCCGGGATTACCGAAGGAAAGTTTATGTAAACTGCGCAAGGGGGGATGGGGTGGGGGGGGGGGGGGGGGGGGGGGATGGGGTGGGGGGGGGGGGGGGGGAGGGGGGGCACATGTACTCTTGCCTGAATCTATTACAGACCAACAGACAATAGTAATTTTATTTTTACGCAGTGCACCTTTCAAACGACACGATAATATAGATCAGCTCCCCTATGCATACATGTACTTCTGAACGTCAGAACGTCCCGGGCTGAATTCCCAGTCCACCCACGCACTATGCATATTCGAAGATACATTCATGGTTGAATTCATGGTCGCACTGCGTGAAACGATACGCGACGTACACAATTAAATATTGAATACCGTCGCATTGAAAAGCTGTTGTGGCTGCTTGTTTGTCATCACAAATGTATTCATGCGAGCATCTCAGTATGTATTTTATACAGGAGACACACACAAATGAGAACAAACTCTATACATTATTCAGATTTTTTTTAGAGAATCTAGGCAGAGATAATTTGGCTTCTCACTCTTGACATTCTCGCTCGAGTACTTGGACACGCAGATTCCCCCTCCCCCCCCCCCCCCCCCCCCCCCCCCCCCCCCCCCCCCCACCTACCTGCGGGACTTACCTGCATGGGAGAATATAAAAGTACATGTACATATACCTTGAGAAGGGCTGGGGAATTGCTGTAGGCCTATCCTACAAAATTTCTTGAAAAGGGCAATTGCATTAAAAAAGCTGGCTCAGGTAGAATAACACACAGCACCCCCCCCCCCCCCCCCACCCTACCCTACCCTTCGATGGGGACAAATACCAGTATTTACCTGGGGAAAAAGTACATACCTTGACTAGTTTCTGAATACACCAGGTCCCTGAATAATGTCTTGGAAAGCTGATTACAACCTTACACGTGTGTACCAGTACACATATAGCAATTACATGTACATGTAATTAGGAACAAGTTAACAAAAAATTGCTTAAAATGAAATTTCGAAGAGTAGTACAGGGGAGCCCTTTTCATGAGGAATTGTTCATTAACCTAAATGTTCCACAGTTCTGGTTAACAGCAGAATGTTAGAGTGTCTAATCAAATTTTCCTAGCTACATGTACCAGCTGATGCCAAATAGGACATGGGGATGGGGGGGGGGGGATTGCTAATTGCTGTTGCAGCCTTTCATTGGCTTCTAGTTAGTGTGCAGCTTTTGTAATAAATTGGACTGTCTGTAATTTGGCATTTGGACAAGCATGGATGGAGGGTTTGAGGCAACAGCTTGTGAATGGGTCGTTGGCCCAGCTGCATATAGGGTACAGGTTTACATCGTAGACCTACATACATTTACATTTGTAAACTGTAAATGTCAGTGGGTGAAGACAGGTGTAAAAAATTTCTCCTGGGGGAGGGGGGAAATCAAGCAGTAACATTTTGTTACCACAATGCCACAATGCCATTGCAGCTCAAAGTCAAAGAGTGTTTGAGCAAAGTAAAATGTCAGTAAATATCTAAAATGTCAGTAAATATCTAAAATGTCTGACTATCTAAAATAAAATATAATTTTTAATTGCTGTCAATCATAAACAGAAAAAAACAAAAATTCCTTAAAAATGGTTGTATAAAATAAAATATATGTTTCAACTCTGCACACAGGTGAATTACCATTCACAGTAATAAAAAACAACCGACCACTGATTTAATCCTGGTTTACTGGCTCCCACCCTCTAACAAAATGTTAAAATATGGGCATCTTGTCTCAGATCAATGGCAACAAAAGTAAAGTTTGGGGGTATGGGGGTGAACTGGGACACAAATTCGACCCAGGACGTTGATACGCACCAGCTTACACACGCAAGTGTGTATACATGTACATGTACGACTCCAATCAGAAAACCCCTATTGTCCCTCTTTTGTTTGTACTTTTTCAGAAAACCCCCATAGGCCCCCCATAGGTTTTGTACATGATTTTTAATCTCGGACTTTCTGTTAATCGCAGACCCTAGATTGTCCTCTATTGTTCTTCGTCCACTATTTGAATGCGGTTACAAACTCACATTCTTTTCGTACATTGCGTTATGGGGACAATCTATAGGGTTTGTGTTGCCAAGTGAAATCTCTCTAATCTCAAATTCAGAACACTCTAAATTCTAAAATGTTCAACATCACCCTAATTTGTCTTTTTCTACATTTTCTTTTATTATACCCTAACTCAATTTTACCTTGTTCTACATGTACCTTTACTGATGACCCAACGCGCTATGGGGACTCGAAAATGTCCCCACTACTCGGTCTGTTTTTTTCCAAACAAAAGTACATTGTTCCTGTCCCCACAACTAGGTGTAGGCTCGTACACAAACCCACGCGTCAGTAATCTCATAGCATTCGTTTTCAAACCATCGGGGCAGTTGTCCTTTTAAAATTTATGGTTTTTTTTTGCGATTGCCATCCAACAAATCGTGATTTTTTTTTTTATAAAATTTAAATTTTCGGAACAATGACAGGATACATATGTACCTAGCATAATAATTTTGCTTGATGCCTAGAATCATAATTTACTTCTAAAAAAGTAAGACATTTCTTAATTATTTGTAAGAAAAATGTTTTGATGTCTGCAAATGGCATACGGTACATGTATGGGTCTTTAAATCGAAGCTCGTATTGGTAAGAATTAACATCAGAGGATACATGTACTGGTACATTGATGTGTATGCCCAATATCCCTATTTAAAGCCAATGCAGGCATGATTGGGCCTTTCTGGGGAACGTCTTATTAATTTTTGGAAATGTTGCAGCATCTAAAAATAGCTGTGCTGCCTGCATGCAGTGCAACATGATCTATTTTTGTCAGTGGTTGCTAGTACATTGTACCTGTACATGTATCTCAACCTGTTGGGGCCATTTCACCATCAATCAATTTCACCATTAATCATTTAGAATTTATCTGGGAACCTTTAAAAAAAACATGACAAACCACATAATTATTTCAACATGGCCACGAAACCGCAGGCTCACCACACAGGCTCACCACACAAACCTCAGTCACATCAACAGATCACAGTTAATAACCATGATTTGATTGGATGGGAACTTGGAGTGAACCGTATTATCTGAGACACAATCCTCATCCTAGACTGGGAAATGCTCCAAGTCCGTGTCCGGATTACTTGGCTATGACTTGAAATTACGCACGAGTCTATGTGAAGTGGCTGCAGCCACTACTATAGACTCATGTGTAATGTTAAGCCCGTATTGCCATGTAATTTGTGAAATTGAGTTATATACATGGTTGGAAAGCCCACAGCGTAAGCTTCCAGTTGGTATATAATAGAGCTCTATAGCTACTTCCGTTCTGGAGTTATGACATGTTTGCTTTTGATTACTTCCTTGGAGTTTAAATTACACAACTGAGAAAACAGGCTTTGAAAAATCCGGCTTTGTTGTAGAACAACAGAACGATGAACACAAAATGGGCGTGTTTTCCACTTTAATCATCAAAATCAACATTTTTTTGAATAAAACCTGAAAATATTGGTGTTAAAGATGTCATTAATGGCAAAAATATGTAAATCACATTTTGATGAAATGTTTCCTCTCAACGTTGAGTAGTCCATTACATGATAGTGCACAGCGCGACTTAATACCCTTTATTGCAGAGCCGGTCACATTTGTGACCCGCTCTATCGAAATCAGGAATAAGTCTTAAAATGACTTTGGCGAGAAAGAGAATTTCATAAGCTTTCTAATGATACCCATGAAGTGTGTTTAGGTTAACGAGTTATGATCTGATTAAGATGACAGGTGTATATTTATTTGCCGAATCCACATTCTGAGAAAAACAGCTTTGAAATAAACAAAATTGACCAAAATCATACGGACAGCGCGCACAAATCCTCTTTATTTTCATCTTTATTGATTGTTTTTACATACATGTACAAGACATTAACGACAATAATGTTCAGAAAATTGACACGATTTTCACCCATGCGTTTACTTCAACGACCGATTGTGTAAAACGGCCTCAGTGACTTATTCCTGATTACGATGGAGCGGGTCACATTTGCACTTTTCAGTTTTCCCATTATGTCTTAACAGTCCGGTGGAATTAGGCTACCATAATTCATCGCACTCAATCATTCAAAGTCCCCTTACCAAAATGGGCTTGGTTCGTAATACAACAGTCAAACCTAATGGTATTTCATATACATTGTACCGTAGAACATTGATATATGCTAGGGGGTACACAAATGTTTCTTCATTGAAAGGATCGTTCAATCTACCAGTATGCCAGCATGTCTCTCATCAAAATGTGATTTCATTTAATTTCATTTACCCCAGTCAAAATAAATGAAACTGAAGGGTAAATTCTGTCAATTTTGACGAAAGTGTACGTATGTCAGACACTTTAAAGGTAGGATACACCATTTGCATATACCAAAAATATTTACTACTGAATTATTAAGAAATATCTTACTCATTTGAAAGTAAATAATGATTCTTGGCATTCAGCAAAATGATTGTGCTAGATATCCTGTAATTATTCTGAAAAATTTAATTTAATTTAAAAAAATTCGGGGACGGCGATTGCGAAAGAATAACATAACATAAGAATAACTGCTCGACGCCGGTAAAAACAAACGCTGTTTTTTGCGCTTTTCTCGGCATCCATTATTGTAAACCTTCGGACAGGTCAGTTAAACGATATTTACTATAAAATACAATCTACCCATTCATGATAATTCAAGCAACTACCAATGGTGTATCCTACCTTTAATGAGCTGTAGTTGGGAAAAGTGAATGCGATGCATCACTAATGTACCGGTAGTCATGTACAATGTAGCATCAATGTAACAATGAATGAGTAGAAAACAATTACTGACCAATCCCCACCATCTTAAAGGTAATGTACATGTAGGATACACCATTGGTAATTGCTTGAATTATCAGGAATGGGTGGATTTAGGGGGTTGTAATTAACCTGTTCAAAGTTTTACCAATTATGGATGCCAAGAAAAGCAAGAAAAACGACATTTGTTTAAAAACGATCGCAGTGGTTCTTAAGGTTTTCTTGTTTTTTTTGCAATCGCCGTCCACCGATCGTTATTTAATTTGTTATAAAACTCCTATTTTTCGTAACAATTATAGGAAATCTAGCGCAATCATTTTGCTTGCTGGATGCCTACAATCATTGTTTACTTTCGAATAAGTAAGATACTTCTTAATAATTCAGTAGTAAACTTGTCGATATCTGCAAATGGTGTATCCTACCTTTGAGGACTTTTTACATACAAATTTAATTTAATAATTAAACATGATTTAATGAAAACAGAGAATTGGTTTGGGCTATTTATCTACTAGGCTATCGCATCAGATATATTTTTTTCAATTCTATGGGAGAAACGAACGCAGAAATTTTACTACAAATCTGAATGGCATGGCCTTTTAAGTTGTACTTTTATTTCAAGACTTGCACTTTTCTTCTCAGAGATCGAAGGCAAGAAGAAAGTACATTGGCATCCTCTAGAAAGTGAGCGTGCTCCTTAAAGGAGGAGTACATGTACATGACACGCATACATGTACACGTAACACTAAACGAGACAGGTAACACTGTATGAGCAAAAGTAGGCCATGAGCAGTGAAGGCTGTATCTTGCAAATTCGACTTAAATTCGTTAGGCAACCTGGTTTTTGCTTGGTACCGTACATAATGTAAATCTTACTGTGTTGAACATAAAAGTTAATCCCTGGTTGCAAAAGTTGCATTCTCACCAGAAAATCAAGTCCAACATTTTGCTTTTCTGCCAATGTTGGAGAAACAGATCTTCAATCTTCTCAGTGCAAAGCAGCATCGCCTGTATGTACGGTACTTCACTTGTATTATTACAGTAGATGTACAGGGTTGTAAAGTCAACATGGCAGTGTCCACAACAAGTTGAGTGTGCTCGTTAATAGGGCAAATGTGTTACTTGCTCACAAAAAATCATAAAAATGGAAGGAACTGGATGGCAGGAAAATGTAAATTAGCATTCCTTTTGGGAAATTTGAAGCCAATTTTGATGGAACGAATCCCTCACTCATGCAGTCATGTGCACAGGATGATGCATGGCCATGCATACAATCAAGCATAAAAGAAAAGGTACATGTACTTGCTGCCACTTAAAAGTTAGGATACACCATTTGCAGATATCGAAAATATTTACTACCGAATTATTAAGAAATATCTTACTCATTTGAAAGTAAATAATGATTCTAGGCATCCAGCAAAATGATTGCGTCAGATATCCTGTAATTATTCCGAAAAATATAATTTTATAAAGAAAACAAAGATAACGTAAGAATAACTGCCCGACGCCGGTTGAAAACGAACGTCGTTTTTTGTGCTTTTCTCGGCATCCATTATTGTAAAACTTCGGACAGGTCAGTTAAACAATATTTACTATAAAATACAACCCCCCAAATCCACCCATTCATTATAATTCAAGCAATTACCAATAGTGTATCCTACCTTTAACAAAGATATACAAATACTGGAACACCTTTAATTTTCTATTTCCTTCGATTCAACTGAAATATAAAATATATATATAAAGACCGCAAATGAATAATGTTCATGCTAAGTGCCTATGCAAACCCTTCTGTGTAGATCTCAATCTTTCCAATTTGACTGTGGAGGTTTATACACCATAGGTAAATTGCTTGAATTATTATGAATGGGTGGATTTGGGGAGTTGCATTTTATAGTAAATATTGATTAACTGACCTGTCCGAAGCTTTACAATCATGGATGCTGAAAAAAACGAGTAAAACGGCGTTCGTTTTCAACTGGCGTCGGACAGCGTTTCTTTTGTTGTTTTTTCGCAATCGTGATTTTTTTCATTTCAATTCGATTTTTCGGAAAACAATTACTTGATATCTAGCACAATCATTTTGCTGGATGCCTAGAATTATTATTTACTTAATAATTCGATAGTAAAATATTTTGATATCTTCAAATGGTGTATCCTACCTTTAAATTAAGATCATCTACAGCCAAAACGTGCAAGTGAGAAACCCGGGGACTACCAAAATTGGATTCAGCGCCCTCTAAATATCCTAAATCACCACTTTGCAAATTGCCTAAAAATGTTAAGTCAAAAGTCGTTTTCTATGCCTCCTAGGATTTTCATCTCACGGACATTATAGGAGCATAGTGCGGAGAGTGACAAGAGACACAGAAGTATAGTGTGTACCATTTTTTATATTCTGGATGCATAACGCTGAGGGGAAGATCAATGTGTCAGTCGGACGTGCAACGACACCTGAGCAGTGTAAAAAGATCCAAATCTTCAAATCTACTGAGGACAATTATGTTAATCACAGAACTACCGTACATGCACCTGTTAATTTTATACAAGTATTCTGTACCTCAACTCGGATGATATAAGTCAGCAATGATTTTAATAGTTCAAGCTTATAAGGAATGTGTAATTATTACCTCCGCCAAGGAGGTTATCTTTTTGCTGGTGTTTGTTTGTTTGTCTGTCTGTCTGTCTGTCTGTCTGTCTGTCTGTTAGCAGGATTACAACAAAACTACTTTGGGGATTTTAACAAAACTTAGTGGGTAAATAGCTTATTGGTCAAGGATGATTTTTTGGATGATTGGTGAGATTCATCAGTTTGATTAGGATCCAGATCAGAATTCTGGATCACTTAAAATACTTTTTTTACTATGAGCGACGTACATGTACTTAGTGCAGGAAATAGTGCTCCCATTTCGGGGTTGGGGCGCATTTTCGTAGTTGAGGTGCAGTTTTCTAGTTTGAATAGTTGTGATTGAAATGCATCCAAATTCCTCGGGGAAAAAAACCGAGATTTAATTTGGGTATTATACATTTCTGTACACGTACCCTGTATCAAAATTTAATTTTAAACTGCTGGGATTGTTTTCTCAGTGACATGAAACTTGTACATTTATGTAAACAGATTTTTAGGAATGATGTTAATTATATACTGGTACAAGCTTCCACACAAGATTTTGTTTAAGCAATATTTTTGTTTGAAATGCGAGAAAATATCAACAGATTATTTGGGCATTTATACATGTAACAATAATAGTTTTTACGAAAAAATATACCGGTAATATCCTGCGGTAATTCAATTTTCTAAGTATTAGCTACCGGTAACAAAATTGAAAATGTTTCCCAGTCCCAGATTCATGTCTTTTTAAGCATTTTTGCACTGATTGACCTTCATTGAGATGATATACAGTACATGTATGAAGAAAAAAAATCGTCAGATTGTAACATTTTTTCTGTTTTACATTTAACTACTTTACACAAAATTACCTATTGCAATGACATTAAACCTGTGCAAATATAATCTATAATACATGTAAGTGAATTATTCCTCATTATTCCTTGTAATCGAAAAATGATGGACCAATCTTTACAATCTTAGACACAAAATTCTCAGCATTGTGTCAGACATCCCATGCATGCAACACTGTGTTAGGAGAGGGTTGTGCCAGGCAAGTCCAGGTACCGGGTAATTCATCTCACACAGGTACCTGTACATGTACATGTACGTCTGCATTCTCCGCGACACACGATCAATGGCAATCCACAAATAAATTGGCGCTGTCGTGTTTCTCAGCAGAGGTTCTGCAACAGCACACCGGGAGTGCAGCATAATATGGAGACGGCCCTTTTTACTTCATTCCATCGTTGTTCGTCACATCCTATCGTAAAACTCACCTCTTTTTTGTTGCTATTTTTCAGAGCAGTCCCTTATATGGGTGTTATCAAAGTCAGAATCCTTAGTTTTAGTTTCTGTCGTCATTCAAAATTGAAGATCCATGGAAAGAGTGTTGCAAACAGGGGCCAATTTCATAAAACATGTAAGCACAAAAATTTGATAAGCACAAACAAAGTCTTGCTCGGTAAAAACAGGTTATCGGCCAAAAAACTCCACGTGCTTTTCATTCAAAGCAAAAAACAGCTGAAAACCATTCACAAACAATAAACATCAACGAACATTTTGGTTTGTAACCCTGTTTTTACCAAGGAAGGATTTTCATGCTAAGCAAATTTCAGTGCTTACATGTTTTATGAAATTGGCCCCTGAACCCAATTTCATTTGCTTAGCATAAACAATTTCCTTGGCAAAAACAGGGTTACAAACTAAATTTTCTGGTGATGTACATGTACATAACATTGTATACTGTTTGTGGCTGGTATTCAGCTGGTTTTTGCTACGCATTAAAAGCACGTGGAATTTTGGCTGGTAACCTGTTTTTAAAGAGCGAGACTTTTTTGTGCTAAACAAGTTTTTGTGCTTTTAGAACCTCCCTGAAATCGGCCGCGTTTTTTGTTATTGATCTCAATAAAGGTCGGTCAATCAGTGCAATTTTTTTTAAAAGACATGAATCTGTGACTGAGAAACATTTTCAATTTTGTTAGAAAATACTTAGAAAATGTTCTTGACTCTCTATAGACTCTGTACTGCAAGTACGGTAGCGTCAGGATACTACATGTACATCTCTTTCTGGGTTCATTTTGCCAATGCATTGGATGGAAGATACTTTATATTTATTTTATTAATACATTTTGGGGCATTACTTAAAGTTAAAGATGATTTAACTATAGTGACAGTCAACAACACACAAATACATTGTATGCATGACAGAATAGGAAAAAAATTGGCAAAAGGCCTACTGTAAATTTTGTTATTTTTGGTGAGAAAAAAATGTCCAAAGCAATTTTAATATTTCTTTTGAGGATGTACAGGTGTAGTGAGAACATTCATGAGAAAATACTAAAATTAGGCCAAATTAAAAAAAAATGTTTAGCGTCACCGCCCGCTTCCTTTTTTGGGCCAGCCTCCTTTTTTCTTTTTATATTCTTTTTGAAAAAAATGATAAATTTGACAATTTTTTTTTTTAAAGATAATAAATTTTAAGATCGTATTTTAGACTTTAGCAT
This sequence comes from Crossaster papposus, assembly GCA_037893245.1. Classification (NCBI taxonomy): domain Eukaryota; kingdom Metazoa; phylum Echinodermata; class Asteroidea; order Velatida; family Solasteridae; genus Crossaster; species Crossaster papposus. The sequence goes on along the minus strand of JBAIAA010000354.1, from coordinate 2,501,305 downwards.
CACTGTGTACATTCTCTGGAAATATATTTTTTCTAATAGGAAGGCTAGGGTGTGACGTGTAGTCGTGTACAGGGCATACATGATCGACCCATATGAATTTTAATTTTTAATCGTGGGTGAACCATGTTTTAATTTTTAAATTGGAAGATTGGGTGGGACATGTTCACTACATGACTCGAATTAAGATGTGTCTGGCGGCCATTTTGAAGGGAAAAAAAGGGCCTCCTCCTTCCTTTAAAAAAAAAAGGCATGACACCAAACATGGTGTTTTTTTAATTGGCCTTAGACAAGTAAGGTCCAATGTCCCTTGACCTCATTGCATACAACAATACAAACAAATATCATTTTCTGAGGAATTGAGAGTCGAACGCTGTAACCATTGGACCACAGCACGCACCCCACAATAAGATGATCTCAGAGATAACACCTACAGTCTAGTAGTACGTGTACTCTTCTCAAATTACATCAATGAAAAGCAGTGTTGAAATTTACACGCTACGCAGGATTCAAATGTCATTTTCTCATTTTTGTGTGAAAATTGATAAAGCCGGGTCACTCACCAAATAATTGCCTGCCCACGGCTGAGGCCTCCGAGTTGCCGATAATAGAAAATGATCTTCTCCTCGCAGTAAGGCAGAGACGGGTGCTCCCTGAGTGTGCTGAGAGGTAGGACTGGGATTGTCTTGAGGTCATTTCGTGTCTTGGAGTCACTGCAGACGGAGGTGGATGAAAGAGAAAGGAGGGGGTGTTAAACAGGAAGCAGTCAAGATAAATTACCCGGGTCGCGTTGGAGACCGGAGAGGAGAGAAGACAATTACCTGATCCTGCTTGATTATTAATCTTACAGCGAGGATCTAAGTCAACATATATTTGAGCCGCTAATGGACATGGGTAATAAGCCAGTTTGGTACAGGTATCTCGATAAAGTAGTCCAGGTCAAAAGTTATCCAAAATAAAATTGCTGACTTAATGTCACGTGAATGCCCTTTCTGATTACAATTACCGCACTTGCACGGTGAGACCATACATTGTTTGTGTGCGTTAGTTATTCCAAATGAGTCGTGAGGGACTGTACTAAATAACACTGATTCAGAGAAATAATCCACCACTTCTATTCTGCATTTCCTTGACCAAATGTATACAATATCAAAACGATATCGTACGTCATCCTGATACTTAAATATACAAAACGCCCATTTATTTTTAGTACCGGTACACGGAAGTTCGATATAAATAGTTTAAATAAATCCCACTGTACATGTTTATGTGACATATTGACATCGTTATATTTGTGTCACTTTACATTTGTATTGCGCTGACTGGCCTTCGAGCAGTATTCCCTTTGCCAAGTTTCTCATTGGATAACATGTGTACGCCATCCATCGCAAAGGTTTTTCTCCTAATTCAATCACGGTGACATTTCTCTGGTTACAGTAGGAACACATGGAGACAATCTACTCCAATTTGCCCACTAATACTGTACCATCCAGAACGGTCTGATTAATGCTTAGCTTTACCTTAGCATCTTTAACATTTCAAAAATGCCATCTTGGATTAATCACCAATAACTACATAGTGTACAGTAATGCCTTGTTGTCCTAGACCATATTGAAATCTTTGTGTGGAGTTAAGAACTGACCCAATCATGTAAAAAAAAACAATCTGGATAGCTCATTGGCTGGTTGTAAAATGATGTCACTTCCTGCTGTTTTTCCACTCAGATAACATTGTCAACACACTAATCATACTTCAATTGGCTTTCGTAAACATACTAATCATACTTCAATTGGGATGTTTACCCATGCAGCCCATGCCTATGGTAAATCCAGCCATGGAGTTGTGGTCCAGCCTTTTACCAGCTCAAGTTTTTGGGGTCGCAAATAAAAGTGGACCCCTAAACTTAAAAAAATTGTTTAATGCCAAATAAAAAAACCAACTAGTTTCTCGTTCTAACTTTTTGAAAAAAGGAGCGTAAGGGCAATTTTTTTCTTTATTTTTTCCTTAAAATGGCTAATCCAAGATGGCGGATGTATACCTACATGTACACTTTGATAGATTGCATAAGAGAATATTTCAAGATCGAGCAAAGAGTGCAGATTGGGAAAGTTACCAGGATTTTCGGTGAATTTGTGACAGTATTTTGAGAAAGGTTTTTAAAAATTTTTAAAAAAATTCATTAGATGCGGCAGCCCAAAAACGTGCGCACGAGGACGAGAAACTGGTATATTTTTTTATTTGGCCTAAAGGATAATCTTGTGGATGTGTATATCTTACTTTTAAATGTTTTTTCCGATTAACATAATCTCATTCAAAACGCATTTTGTAGCCCAATTAGGTACTTCCAGGACGTACAAATGTCATGTCCTTTTAGCACACAGGGCACGAACTATGATGTACATCTGCTTCTGACAGTTCATGGCAACCTAAATCTAAAAACAAAATCAATCTTGACATCCATAATCCTACATGTAACTATGCAGCAATGCAACATCTCCTTATTAATCCACTCAACCCTCTCATGATGACTTCATTTATCTGAAGTGAATCAACAAGCTACACCAGTGACCATACGCTATAAGAAGTACGACTTCATAGACTTGACCCAAGTCGGGATTCAGTGGTAACATTGCTCAAGGTCATCCACATCGTGCGCCACGCGTCACGCTCATCAGTAGCGCGCTCATCAGTAGCGCGCTCATCAGTAGCGCGCTCATCAGTAGCGCGCTCATCAGTAGCGCGCTCATCTGTAGCGCGCTCATCTGTAGCGCGCTCATCAGTAGCGCGCTCATCAGTAGCGCGCTCATCAGTAGCGCGCTCATCAGTAGCGCGCTCATCAGTAGCGCGCTCATCAGTAGCGCGCTCATCAGTAGCGCGCTCATCAGTAGCGCGCTCATCAGTAGCGCGCTCATCAGTAGCGCGCCCTCATGCGCCGCCCCCGCTCATGTGTGGTTCAGGAATCCCTCGGGATTTACTGCACTGACATGATGATGACATCACGTTGATGCCGATCGCGAAACGACAACCAGATGAGGGCGCCCTATATCTAAGGCCAACAAAGCATGCACATAATTATTCGGCCGGATTGACGAAAGCAAATTGGTAGTCTTAACTCCATGGTAAGTCCGACTTGGGTCAAGTCTAATGACTTCATTGAGATTACAGAAATCCATACTTAAAAGATTTTGTGTCCATGTACATCATACATACAGAACACATCATAATTCTGTCTGAGAGAGGATGTGTCATCAGGAAGAGGGTGTGAGTTAGTCTTGCATACGCACTGTGGACCTCCGAACAATATAGGTCCACACGATGCGGGAAGAGGTTACGGTTTGTGGACTTGCCCAGGTCCACAATCCGTTTTTCAGTTTCCGAAAAAGAGCACTAGAGGAAAAACGGGTTAGGGTTATATATATAGAAAAGATAGAAGGGACAGCTGAGAGGCCCAAGAATCAACATTTGAGGGTAAATTTGTTTTGGGGAAGCGAGAAAAATGAGTATTTAGTCAACGTTTTTTAACTACACAAAGACAAAGGAATGTCCACAGTACGTATGTAAGGTAAAGCTACGTGTGTCAGGGGAGAGGGGGTGTGTCCAGGGGAGAGGGGGTGTGTCGAGGGGAAGGGGGTGTGTCGAGGGGAAAAAGGTGTGTCGAGGGGGGGGGGGGGGGGGGGTGTGTCAGGGGGGAGGGGTGTCAAGGGAAAAGGGGTGTGTCAGGAGAGAGGGGGTATAATGAGAGGGGGAGAAAACAAACCAAAAAACGTACCTTACAAAATCACCCTCTGTCGCTTGCAGTACGTAGGCAGCTAATTCAAACACGGTTTCACTGTCCACCTCAATATCACCCTGGAGATTAGAACAAAGACAAGAGCGCCGCCATTTTAATAAGACCAGCACCCGATTTCACCAAACTCTTCTTAACTTACGACGCATCGCAGCCCTGCGGCGCGTCGTAACTCTACGACGCGTCGCACTATTCAAGGTTTATTCATAATATGACTACGATTAATGTTTTATTTACAACTTCCCATACATTGTCCGAGTATTCTAGTCTCGTTTATTACATTTTTATGGCGTAAAACTGGCTATTAAAAGACGCATCTTATTTTACGACGACCCAAATACACTTCGGACTTACGACGTGTTACTTGCCATTGTCAAGGTATTTGCGACGCATTGAACGCATCATAACTTTAGTGAAATGGATCGTACGACGGGTCGCAAGATGCGACGCGTTACTGCAACGCTTCGCAAAGTTTAGTGAAATCGGGTGCAGCCCTGACAATAAAACAGTCCTTAATCCCCCAATGTTAATATGACTGTACACACACTCTAGGGTGTTTAGTTAATGGAACCTAAACAATTGCAATGGTAAATCTTTTTACAAAATTCATCGATTCAAGTTCAAATTATATCGAGTTACAAGACAACGAATTAATTTTTTGTGTTGTCAATTGGGCGTTAAATTTTTACAAATTATATTACATGGTAAAACCCTTTCATTATTATTCTGAGCCTCGTTAAGCAGCTGAAATTATAGGAATAGGGTGCAATTAAAAGGGAGAAAATTGGTGCAAGTTATTACCACCAACAGTACATTTATTGTTCCAGTTGCTTGTGCGTCAACAGTTCTTTCCTTTTCCCACCAGGCTGCCTGCTGTGTTGCATTCTATTTTTGTTTTGATTGGGTTGTGGTTCATTGATTTCTCAAGGTTTTAACCGATACTGATAATAAAGGTAGGATACACCATTGGTAAAGTGCTTGAATTATCATGAATGGGTGGATTTGGGGAAGGGGGCTTTATTTTATAGTAAATATTATCCATGGTTTAACTGACCTGTCCAAAGTTTTACAATCATGGATGCAGAGAAAAAAAGCAATAAAAACAGCGTTCGTTTTCAACCGGCGTCAGGCAGTTGTTCTAGTTGTTCTTGTTATTTTTTGTGATCGCCGTCCGGTGATCGTCATATTTTTTTAATACAATTACATTTTTAAAACAATTACAGGATATCCAGTGCAATCATTTTGCTGGATGCCCTAAATCCTTATTTACTTTAAATCAATTAGGGTCATTTCCACAAGTTGGAACCTGGTAATTTTTCAACAATAATCTGTCATGATCTACTGGAAATGTATACATGTACCATGTGTACATTTCACCAAATGTCAACATTCACAGACAAAACCACTTTCATATGGTTATTTATATTCATAGACAACCTTAATTTTAACTCAAACCTTTTATTTACTAAACTTTGTTGTAATAATTTGATCGGAAAAAACCCAAAGAAATTCTCTCGTGTGTTTACCCAATGTAGGTTTTGCCAGCTATTTTAAAACAAATTTTATTCAAATTTAATTTTGGCAACAGCTTAGACGAAATTGATCAAACAACAAATGTTCCACCTGAAATGTTCAAATAGAGTGACCAAAATTTGAAATTTAATGGTAAATTACTATTAAAAGCATGTGACCTTTTTTTTCTTGTACGAAATTAAATGTCAAGTGTGAATTTTAATGAAAAATGTTTTAAAACAGAGGGGGGAAACTACAAAATTCCTAAAACAAGATGTTCAATGAATATATTTTTACAAACAAGAAATGAAGTTGTTTACAAAGCTGAAACAATGTTCTTGTTTTTTAAAAATCTTTACAGCTTCAAATGAACTCAAAACAACATTGCCTGAATCAACTCCCCTGCGGAGATCTCCCAGCAGTCAGACTCAATTAACACACACCTCAGAGGTAATTAGCAGCCTCTGCCCTGGGAAGGCTATTGGCCAATATCCACCTGTGCTCGGTAATTAGCACTTGTGGCTGAATGGAGGGTGTGGGAAGCAAGACCCAAGAAACTTGCTGTGAGAGCTATACCGGTAGACTGGCCCCAAGACTAAAAGTCATCATGTTGTGCTCTACCAAGTGACCCCTACACAATTTTTGTCTGTGTAAAGTAGTTGATACTCATGTCGTAAACAATCCATCAAGCACAACAGTCCCATTGAATGATAAACCGTAAAAGTAAAAATTCAAAATGACAAACACTTCATTTATTTTCTTGAAGGTACATATACTGGTAGGATACACCATCAATTGGTTTGCAAATGTTGTATATATATTCCCTTTAATGTTTAGCAATTTAAAAAAAAAAATTTGATTGTATTTTCCATCTTTGAACAGCATCATTTACTTTTTTTCTAAAAATTAAAATTGCTTGTGGAAAGAAAGTTTGAAGAATATGAAACAAGTCCAAAAATGTACAACAACATCTCTTGAAACTTACAAACTACATGTACGGTACAAAACTAGTTGTGGGGCCATTCACTTTGCCCGTTGGGCATTAATACCAAATGCATGCATGCAAAATCCTACTTTAGTCTAAAGATGTAATACTGCTTTTCTCTTCCTTAATAACAAGAATGTTTCAACTTGTCCTCTAGCAATTTGGTCAACCAACCTCCCAAAAGTCCGTTCACTTTCCTACCAATATTTACCCAGAAAATAATCAAACGCAAGCAAAATATGCTCGCTTTTGTTTGCAATTTCAATGGCTTTTTTTTCCTCCAACAATGATAAACTCTACAGCCTGCATGTGTGTGTGTTCCCATGTGCAATTTCAAGGCCAATTTGATTTCAAAGTTTCAAACAAAAAGTCAAAGTAAATACTCATAGTTTATTTCACACAATGTTTTAGTAACTAAACGTGATGAATTCATGAAGACAATAGTCTTATCAAAACAGTCCTAAAAATACCGTGGGTCACAGATGATTCTTTTCCGTCTTCCTCATTTCCTTAAACAATTGTTTTTCTTTCTATTTCAAATTTTCAGCTACTTTTTAGTAAACTTTATTTCCTGTATTTTTCTTCTGCGTAATTTCCTTTTTTGTGTGGCATTACTTTCAACTTGGTCGCAAATCTGCAACTTTATACATGTAAACTTACTGGTATTTATAATATTTTTTTTCTCATCAATAAATGAGAATATTGCCTTGAAAGCAGTATAGTTCAGTAAGCAGAAACTAAAAAAGAAATGGCATTATTCACAGAAGTACAGGACATTGTACTGATTTTCGATAAATTTTGATCAACAATGCACCGGTACACACATTCGCATTTTTGTATCACTGTGGAGACATGGCTTTGTTCTCGTGTACAAAATGGTTAGAAAGTCGAGCACGTTTTTCAAAATGCTCCCATTTTAACCATAATTTTTTTCCTGGGTTGAAATTTCGACCCAATATACCCTATATTATACCCTAACCCAAACACTAACCCTAACCCACATCCTAATCCTGGTTTTTGAGTAAGTTAAGTAAAATCCAAAAATCTAATTCGTGAAATTCCCAATGGATACCTATTCATCTATATAAATTTACCCTCCGGAGACGTTTTGTCTCCATTGTACACATTGTGTTCATGTCTCCAGAGGGTACCGTATTTCGGAACACTGTTTTTTCAAATGAATTCTCACCAGTTTGGATAGATTGGATAGATTTTGTGTGACCTGTGAACAGAGGTCACCAGTTCCACAGCTCAGCTGCATGCTACATGCAATATGAAAGGTCTGTTACGCTGCATTAGCGTTTTTCAGCGCCCAATTTAACAAGCAATGGCTTGTTAAAGGAAACAACTTTCTTTTTGATAGCCTTATTATTACACGTACATTTACATGTATAAGGTATGGCTTTTTATTGACAGACAACAGTTTTCAATAACACAACCTGCTGTAGGTAATTTATGGCACACAAAAAAAGACAAAAAAAAGACATAATGTTCGTGAAATCATGGAGGAATATAGAACTTTAGCCCAAGTCAAACATATTTTGTCTGGTCGGGTCAGTTTGGTTTAGGGAGTTCCGATTGGTTTTGGCTCGGATTCGGTTTTTATTTGTGTATGTTTCGGGTCAGTTAGGCCTGGGGCCAATTGCATAGAGCTGCTAAGCACCAAAGTTTGCTTAGCATGAAAATTTGTCCTTGGCAAAAACAAGGTTACAGACCAAATTTCCACGCGATCTTTATTGTTTTCGATTAATAATCAGCTGGTTTTCGGCTTAGCATGAAAAACCCGTAGAATTTTGGCTGGTAACCTGTTTTTAATGAGCAAGACTATTTGGTGCTCAGCAAATTTTTGTGCTTAGCAGCTCTATGAAATTGGCCCCCGAACAAACCCAACTTGATGCTAATCATTAGCTCAGAGTCTCACCTTATAGATGGAGGCCTTTGCTTGAAGATAAAAAAGTTCGATGGTGATGCTGTCCCTGAGGTGTGCGATACTCTCACAGAAGAACTGAACTTGAAAGTACAGGATGAGGGTTCCAGTTCTCTGTAGGAACTCATGGTCTAGAACCTTGCTGTCAAGCTGCAGCCAGTTGTAGTGACCACTGAAATAAGAGCAAAGATAAATATCATTGTATGGGTTAGAAAAAACACTTAGTAAGGCCAAATAAAATTTAAAAAATGTTTAGCGTCATGCCTTTTTTTTTTAAGGAAGGAGGAGGCCCTTTTTTTTTCTTTTCAAAATGGCCGCCCGACACATCTTAATTCAAGTCATGCAATAAACATCAAATAACACCCTATCTTCCAATTTAAAATTAAAGCATGGTTCATCCACGATTAAAAATTAAAATTCATGTGGGTCGATCAAGTATGCACTGTACACGACTACACGTCACACCCTAGGCTTCCTATTAGAACAAATATATTTCAACAAAAAAAGAAAAAGGAGGCGGTCCCCAAAAAGGAAGCGAGCGGTGACGCTAAACGCATTTTTATTATTTGGCCTAACTGGTGGATTTTTAAATAATAATATTGTGGTTAAATATATAAAGTGTCCCAAATTGCTTACCGTCATTTTTCAAGTATGTTTTTGCAATTCTTGTTTACATTGAAGGTTGGATACACCATTGGTAATTGCTTGAATTATCCTGAATGGATAGATTTGGGAGGTTGCATTTTATAGTAAATATCGTTTAAAGGTAGTATACACCATTTGCAGATATCGAAAAAATTTACTACCGAATTATTAAGAAATATCTTACTTATTTAAAAGTAAATAATGATTGCAGGCATCCAGCAAAATAAGGGCCCTAGATATCCTGTAATTGTTCCAAAAAATTGAATTGTATAAACCAAAATTCATTCTCGCCGTCCGGCGAGCGCGAAAAAACAAGGATAACATAAGAATAACTGCTCGACGCCGGTGGAAAACAAACGCTGTTTTTCATGCTTTTCTCGGCATCCATGAATGTAAAAATTCGGACAGGTCAGTTAAACGATATTTACTATAAAATACAACCCCCCAAATCCACCCATTCCTCATAATTCAACAAATTACCAATGGTGTATACTACCTTTAACTGACCTGTCTGAAGTTTTACAATCATGAATGCCAAGACAAAAGCAAGAAAAACGGCGTCATGCGGTTATTCTTGTTGAATAATTACAGGATATCTAGCACAATCATTTTGCTGGATGCCTAGAATCATTATCGACTTTCAAATACCGGTAAGTGAGATATTTTTTAATACACTGTAATTCGATAGTAAAACAAATCAATATCTGCAAATGATGTATCCTACATATACCTTTAAATGTTTGATGTTCAAGCCTCCAATTTCTAACTAAGTTTCTACAAAAAAATAGGATTTGTTGCCGATACACTTTGATCTTTTTGTATTTATTTATTTTATAATAACCCTGACATGTTAGTGATTTCAACATTTCAATTTTGGCCTTCTTTCCATCTGTACTTTAGCCTAAAAAATAAATCCCCTTGAAAAAACAACTTTACAATGGATGAAATGTCAGAAAGGGCTGGAGTATTTGTGTCCTGACTGACAGCATGCAATGCACAGTGGGCTTAAAACAACACTGCCTTATGTCAGTAAACATTCTGGGAAAATTCACACACAGACTGCACCAGCATGGCTGAGCCATGATAATAAAGGTACATGTAGGATACACCATTGGTAACCATTGGTAATTGCTTGAACTATAATAGGTGGATTTGGGGGGTTGTATTTTATAGTAAATATCGTACAACTGACTTGTCCAAAGTTTTACAATAATGGATGCCGAGTAAAAAGCAAGTAAAACGGTGTTCGTTTTTAACCGGCTTGGGGCAGTTTTTCTTCTTGTTTTTGTTTTTTTCGCAATCGCCGTTCGGTGATTCAATTTATTTTTTACAAAATTACATTTTCCGGAACAAAAAACAGATATCTAGTGCAATCATTTTGCTACACGCCTAGAATCATTATTAACTTTTTTAGATAAGTTAGATATTTTCTAAGAATTCGGTACATGTAGTACTTTTTTTGATATAGATCTGCAAATGGTGTATCCTACATATACCTTTAAACAACATACAGCACATGTACATGTACCAGTAATGCAAATAGTGTCCACGCAAATAGTTAAGAACTGGTTGTTGACTGATTAACAAATGTATAAAGTGTGGATAAAATGTTTTTATAGCAAAATAAAATTGATCACTTTGTACAACATAATTTTCCACAACCCTTGTAAAAAAATAATATACAATTCACCACTTGAATACATGTCGTGTAAAAATACCATAATATGGTATTTTGAAAAAACTTGCGAGTTACAAACAAACTTACAACAGTCACGAAAAGAAATACAACGGTCGTGAACAAATTGCGACGTCCTAAACAAAATTACTTCGGGCGTGTAAGTGTAAAAATAAATAATAATAATCAATAATATGTAAAAAATAAATAAATCAGATTTATTGATATTTGTTATTTCTGTTCTATATTTTTGTTAAGAAATAGTATAGAAGTAGTGGAATATAAGTGTTTTTAAGGAAAAACAATTGGCATCTTTCCATATACAAAACTGAAAAACTTCCAAGGCCTTTTTCTCAGCATTTTACTTTTGCGACATGTTGATAAATTATGCAAACTTCAAACAGTCATACATGTAACCCTCTTTGATCCAAGTCCAATTGCTAATGCTTTCAATCTTTCTTTCCAGAGTAACTTCTCTCCACAGCAGTCCGCATACCGTCTTCCAGACTTCGAATCTTGCACTGTCCATCCTGGTATTAGTCCTCTCCATAATCTTCATGTTTCTCAAGGAGATGTGATGAAGGCCATCGACAAACTTAATCCATCCAAGCCCCCAGGCTTGGATGGCATATCTCCAAACATTCTTAAACTAGCTGGGATTTCGATTGTTCCAATGTTAACTAACATATTTAATCTCAGTCTTTGTACAGGTGTAATTCCCCACAACTGGAAACAGGCGAACGTAGTTCCTTTATTTAAACATGGCGATAAATCTCTTATTGTTAACTATAGACCTATTTCCCTTACTTCTGTTCCTTGTAAAATGCTTGAAGGTTTTATAAGTAAAGAAACTACTCGACCATTCTTCTCAACATCAGATCATTCCAGACTCCCAGCATGGATTTCAACCCAAACGTTCCTGTAGTACTCAGTTAACCTCTCTCTTTGACACATGGTCCAGAGCCCTTGATGTTTCCAAACCTCCTCGAATTGATGCAATCTTTCTTGATTGGGCCAAAGCATTTGACAAGTGCGACCATTCAATCCTACTTCACAAGCTTCACCTCTATGGCATTTGCGGTATTACATACTTTCATGGATCAGTAATTTTCTTTCAAATAGAGAGCAACGTGTTATCTTTTCAGGAGCCAAATCTGACTGGATACCAGTAACTTCAGGTGTCCCCCAAGGCTCAGTCCTTGGTCCTATATTATTTAATTTCTTCACAGCTGACTTGCCAAACTATGTTAAATCTTCTCTTCCACAATATGCTGATGACACACTTTTGTATAGGGTTATTAGATGTAAAGACGACAGTTCAATTCTACAAAACGACCTGAACTCCATTTCCAGATGGTGCTCCGAGAATCGAATGCAGCTAAACTCCACCAAATGCAAAGTCATGCACGTCACCCGCTCAAGAAGGCAATTGCTAACTTCTTACTTTTTGGCAAACTCTGATGAACCACTTGATGTCGTTACATCCTATAAATATCTTGGTGTTACTCTTTCCAACGACCTCACCTGGACCAAACATGTAAATGTTGTTCGTGCCAAGTGTTCTAGACTTGGTGGTTTCATACGACGCACTGTAAAATCCAGAAATGCTGCCGTTCTTATCAAATTGTATTGTTCTCTTTGCAGACCCATCTTAGAATATGCCGCACCGGTTTGGCTACCTCACCAAAAGAACCACATTCAATGCCTTGAGACAATTCAACGCCGCTTTACTAAATCTTGCTTCCCCTACAATGTTGCTATTTCTCTTTCCTATGAACAACGCCTGTCCAAACTTAATTTGCCACCTCTCTACAACAGACTGATATACCTTAGTGCATCCTTTGTCATTAAATGTCCCTATAATCACATTTCAGTCTCTTCACATTTTCACCCACAAACCAATACCAGGAAAACTGAAACCCTGCCCTTCAACCATCAGTACAGCCGGACTAACTGTGTCAAATTTTCTTTGTTCACCTTTTTTCCAAGATTCTTTAATTCCCTTTCTGGTGAAGATCGAGACCTTTGCCTGGAACAATCACCTAAGCCTTTCATTAGTTCTTTACGTGATCATCTTTTCAGTCTGGACCCCATTTCTCAAGCCTTTTAGAGTATTCACCCAGTATATATAGTATGCGTGCCAGCATTTATTTTAATCATCTCCTCACTTTGTGTTTTAAAAAAACTCAAATTTGTCCTTTTGGAGGCATTATATATTGGATCAACATATTTAATTTTATTTATTTTGTTATTTTTTATTTATTTTGTTATTTTTGTTATTTATTTATGTATATATTTTTTTTTTTTAATTTATTTTTTTAATTTTAAATTTTTTTTAAAAATATTTTTATTAAATAATTTTATTTATTATTCCCTTTATATCTAATCTATTTATCCTTAAATGTATTATCCAATTAGTTTGGAGAGCCCCTCGACAGAAACTTGTTTCTTTTGGGTAATCCTGCGGGAGCTATTTGGATATTGTCTTCTGTTATGTTTTTTGTTATGTTTCTTGATCAGTGTTTGTTATTTGTAATTGTTCTCTAATTCAGTAATTTTGTATATCCCGAAAAATGAAATAAAGATAAAGATAAAGATAAAGATGATTGAAGCGAAACAAGCAGCATTGTACGGAAAATGTTATCTTCTTTCTTACATCTAATACCTGAGAACCCTCATTTTAACCTCTGCCCAGTTTCGTCTCATTTTGCTTCGTCCTTCGGATGGGACGTAAAGTTGTAGGTCCCGTGTGTTGTATAATTTATAATGTGTGTATATATCTTTCCCATTATATCATTATAAAATTGTATAATGCACGTAAAAGAACCCAGAACACTTATCGCTAAGAGAAGGGGTTTGCCCCGGTGTTCCTGGCTGACACAGCCTCTTTCTACGGGTTTCTTCTGGCTTACGAGCTACAGTGCCTTGAGCACTTTTGAAGGATCCTTGGTTTCATTACCAGAAAATAATAATTCACATTTTAAAGATTCTTTTGACCAACATTCTCAACAGAGGGCGCCATCACAAATTTGCAGCTGATAACTGATCACAAAACTTTACTGAATTTTCAGGCACAAGAGGGCTCACTTCCAACTGCATTGTTTTTTCACTCTGATTTTTCACCTTGAGGAATCCTCGTAGAGTCTGGCGCCACCAAGCATCAAATTTTCTCATTCTTTTTCAATTATTCCACAGTGCACATGTACTTCAGAAGAATTTCCACCAAAAACAAATATTGTTGGGCCTACTACATGTACATGTACGGTAGTACTGGTATATTTTAGTGTATTTTTCAGAGTGGTACATGCATTTACATACATGTACATTACATGTATCCATAGAGAAAGGGTCCTACCGGACTACCGGTATCTCTACGATGTAACCATTATTCAGTGTGACTTTCAACAAGAATGATATGATGAAAAAAACAGTTTGAAAAATGAATAAAAGTTCTGTAGGATTTGGTTTTTCTGTACTGAAAATGCGTTTCTGATTTCAACCTCAGCCCAGTTCCGTCTCATTTTGCCCGAACCTCTCACATTTAACCCTTACCGGTACTCTAAAAAATCTGTGTAAATTCCAAATTTCCATTTCCATTTCATCCCTAGCTCCCTAGGGTGTGTGCGAATAATTCCTATTAAAATGTTGAAGATTCAGGTTAAATTGCTCGCACATAAACAATAATGCCCAAATTAAATTATCTATGTTACATGTAGCTTTCCAATAAAATCAAAATCAGCAAATTTGGTCAACAGGTTAGGGAGGTATGGTCATTTGAATATTGGTCGCCACGCCCATTTGGGCCAATATCACCAAAAAATAGCAGGCGGTAGCTCGAAAACCGTTGGTCGGAATTTGCTAAAACTTGAAGTTTTGGCTTGGTCATCCCAAATAATCTGTAAAACAAATCTGAAATAATTTGAAGAAGATGAGGAATTTGAAGAAGAAGATTTATATTTCATATTTGTATGGGCGATTTGACAAGGAATGACCCTACAAATCTTGCCAGCCACTCTGCACAATCACAATCCCCGGCACTTCAAGACGGGGTTTGGATACTGAGCAGTACAAATCTCTCTGTGTGTATAGGATAAGACACTACCAACTGATTGATGTCCTAAGACTTGTGAAGACGTAAAGAGAGAATACTGGCCGCAGTATCTTTACAAATTCAGAGGAGCAGAGATGGGCAATAAAGCCCAAAATGGGGTCAGGTGGTCCAATATAAACACGGCCACATCTCCGTGTTTTTACGACCAGCAATCAGTGAAGCAGTTCCAAGTTGGTCTGAGTCACGTACGCAGTGCCCATTGACATTTTGGTCAAACGAGGGAGCCAAAGTCGTGAATGGGTTGCGTGTGCACGGATAAGCATTACCAATGACTGTGGCGATCCACGTGTCAGAAGATTTGTGTGAAAGCTCTCGACGTTAAGATGTGTACACATTCCTCTTCAATCCTTGCTGCTTGTTTACATTAAGCACAGGTGCTTCCATGAATGTACCATGGCATTAGGAAGGGGGGGGGGGGGGGGGGGGGGGGGGCAGCAAGGCATCTATCGTACATGTACATTAAAATTACATACATGTACAATTCAATAAATCAAAAATTGCTAGAAGATACACCTGCTAAATTAAAATTTAAAAAAATCATAAAATTGCTGCTGTCCCTTGATTTTGTTTATAGGTACATGTATACATTATATTGATACAAATTTGCAGTAGCACCCCACCCAGTTCTGTTTAAAACCTCACACACTCACAAAAAAGAACTGTCACATGGTGCTACATGTACATGTATGGCAAATCTCATTGCTACATTGTGTCTTCCCTGCACAAATCTTCAAAGCTTCTTTGCCTAAACACAATGCTCAAGCCACCCAAGGCTACAAAGATTGAATACACACAGAAAGAAAGCATGATTGGTCCCAATTAAAAGGGAAGCAATGCCTGGGAAAATCCTTCAGGAAGTTTTGCCAAAACTAACCTTAGGGCAGGATCTACTGGTAATACAATTCAGATGACATGTGTTCCACTACACTGCTAATTGGAAGTAATTTCTAGATACATGTACCAGTGCTATAAGAGTATTTCTTGCATTTTGTTAATAGTAGGATACACCATTTGCAGATCTAAAAAAAATCTGCCAAAAAACCAAGAACAACATAAGAACAACTGCCTGATGCCGGTTGAAAACGAACGCGGTTTTTCTTGCTTTTCTCAGTATCCATGATTGTAAAACTTCAGGCAGGTATGAAATACAACCCCCCAAATCCACCCATTCATGAAAATTATCAATGGTGTATCCTACCTTTAATGCTCCTTTCCCTGAATCCCTTCCTTCCCATTCCCCAATTCCACTAGCTCTGGCTTGAACTCCCCAAGCTAAAAACAAAAACCCCTCAACAGAACATTCTCCATTTTCATTCATTCTAATTCTCAAAATTATGCGGGGGGGGGGGGGGGGGAACCCCTACGGGTGCAGCTGAATAACTTCACTACTAAAGCTGATAACGTCGTCATGCACCCTAGATGCATGTACATCAAATTAATTTGGCAAATTATTGATTGCATGGGAACAACAAATTCCGGCACACACCAGAATGAGACAATACAAATATAAAAATAGACCGACGTGAAATACAAGTATTCGAGCAGTGCTGGTTACGAGGATCTTGCCTTGGAGCAATTTTAATTCTGAAGTCTGAAGTATTATTTCTAGAAAAAACAAATTAACGATACGTACAATAAAATACTATGGAGTATGTTTACTCATGAATCAAGTTTCAATTTTCTTGACACTTACCTGTAGTTTATGAGTACACGCGTTATGTAAATACTTAATGGCAATAGCTTTCGATCATTCCTACATAAAAGTACCGGTACATGTACCGTAGTGTACACATAAAAACATGTACATGTACATGTACGGTATAAATGAAGACTTCAGGCACAAAAAGTCCCTAAACGCCAGCCAAAATATATACTAGGCAACAGCGCCCTTAAATGTAGTTCCAGGAAGGCATAGAAAATGTACACTTTTCAAAAAAAAATTAAAAAATGGATGTCAAAATAAGAATCGAAAGTTGCACAAAATACGTTTCCGAGAAAAATTCATCGCGTGGA
Source organism: Crossaster papposus (assembly GCA_037893245.1). NCBI lineage: Eukaryota > Metazoa > Echinodermata > Asteroidea > Velatida > Solasteridae > Crossaster > Crossaster papposus. The sequence continues at coordinate 2,484,653 of JBAIAA010000354.1, read as the reverse complement.
CCCTTTAAGGATAAGAAAATTAAGACAGGGTAAGATTAAGAACTCGCATACCCATGTACCGGTACATGTACATGTAACCTCATAGGGGCTTTAACCAGTTTGTGCCAAGATTATTTTGACATTGACCGGACCCAGGCACGGTATTGTTTTTTAAAACCTCGATCTGAGACGGGTTCAGATCGGCATCTGTGGGTAGCACACCCTGATATTTCCAACTTCACTTGTTCGTGACATGTTTATACATACCGTACATCATCCATTACCCATCATCCGATGCGATCTGGTTATTAAACTGGGTCAACACTATCCAAGGTGACTTGACATCATAACCACCTCTCCTCTCCAAACCACCCCCCCCCCCCCCTCCCTCCATGGGCAATAATGTTCAGTTTGATAATGTTCAGACAGCCTAAAGGTCAACGCTCGAATCCTCATACTCATCGTGAGTCAGTCCCTTCTGATTTGTGCTCGCTTTGTGCCCAGTCAAGGACCCTTGCAGAAAATATGCACTTATTTTGCCTGCAAAGGTGGTGGGGGGGGGGGGGGGGGGGGGTCACTGAATATAGGAGCGTAACTTTATACTCTCATTTATTTAGATGACATGCATTTATTCTCCAAGTCACTGTGCGGTTGAAGTCGCTGTGCGGTTGAAGTCGCTGTGCGGTTTGATCTACAGTGCCATTATAAGCTCTGTAATGGTCTGGCTTCATGCGGAGGTTAAGTTGGGTGATTAGTTTACAAATTAAAGAACGATGCATGCTTTTCCCTGACTTTAAACACGACGATGCAAAGGTATAATGTACTGTGTGTGTAATTAAACGAACGATCATTGATGATGACAGCAAGTGTGGAAATGGCTCTCCACTCAAGACGAAGAAATTAGAAGACGAAAAAATTACCTAAGTCCGAAACAACTCGTATTAACGAGAGTCGACTGTTGTACTTTTAAAACTAAATTGAAGAACGTAAATGTCAAAACATTTGTCAGCATTAGTAAGAAATTACAGAAATACTATAATTTCTTTCGGCCGGCCGTATCCCATTTGAGGAATTTATTTTAAGCAAAGACCTGAAATGTTTGTTTTGTTAGCATAACTCACGTTTCATCGCTGCAAGCCAAGCCAAAGTACTCCTTCTCCTTCAGACTGAAGTAGGAAACCACCAGATCAAGGAGATCGCCGGCCAGCAGTTTGGGCTGTGGACAGGAAAGAAGATGAAGGAAAGAGACGCCATTATTTATGTTGTCATCATTTAAACTTGCCAAATGAGAAAAATAAAAATCCATCACTATGCAGGAATCAAGTTCTTTGGGCTGAAAGATAAATATGTGACCTGCTCTGTGAAAATGAGTCAGATGTTGCAAAATTTGACAAACAGAGTTATATATGTATACCATTAGAAAGAGTGCACTGTCCTCTTTAATTTGATATATGTTGGAGGTCTGTAGCATGTTGTGTTCTTGTGATACACCGATTTATTTCCCTTTAGGAAATGTATGCAATAGAATACAAAACCGTTTTTTCTCACTAAATCTGATTTAATTCAGCATGTTTTAATGTAGAAATTGAAAATATATAGATCCTAACCAAGGTGAAAATCATGAAATAGGAATATCAAATTTTCGTACGAAAACCCCCCTCTCCGCGTTCAACCACCCAAATCTCGTAAGCGCACTGTGCGACATCTGACTCATTTTCACAGAGCGGGTCACATATTAGCTTTTATGCATTTGTGGGTGTATTGTTATTATACCGGTACAACTGTTTCCGTTGCTGTAAAAAATAAATGTGCTCCAAGAGCACACCTTCGTAAACTGTCTTTAGGGCTGTTCCAATTCAAATATTCAATCACCAACAGAATATTTGAATAGCTTTTTGCCAGTTTGAGGATATGCAACAACAAAAAAAAAAGTACATGCACAAACTGCTGTGATGTAATTTTTAATTGTAAAGTTGCAGTTTTATTATTTTTCGGAACAGTTACAGGATATATGTATATAGCGTAATCATTTTGCTGGATGCCCAAAATCATTATTTATTTGGAAATAAGCAGGGTTGTAGTCGAGTCCCTGCAAGTCCGTTCACAAGTCCTTTCGTGAAGCCAGTCACAAGTCCCTTCATAAAGGCAGCCACAAGTAACTTGATGAACAATGACAAAGGAATGCTTTTGTCAAAGCTGATTTGAATAGCTTGTGATTTGAATTGGAACTGAAGGACTTGTGATGGACTGGACTACATTGTACATCCCTGGATATAAGCAAGATATTTCTTAATAATCCACAAGTAAACATTTTCGATATCTGCAAATGGTTTATCCAACAAGCCTTATCATCACTCAATTATGTATATCATGCAATGTTTCATCATATCAGTTGTATATGCCCCCTACAAACTTTCAGTATCACATAGTACATCCCGAGTAATACGATAAAGCTAAATGTGACCTGTCATCACAAAATGAGAGTAAAGTCGCACAATGTGATTCAGAGATATGGCCATCCCAAGTCAAAATATGAAGGGGTGGTCAATTTTAGGATTTTGCATAATTTGGAATGCCCAAGTCCTCCTCTACAAATTCCAATTTTTTGGGTGAGATCAGATGATCGAAAACCTTTTAAATTACGTGATTTTTTGTAGTGTTTGCGTAGTTAGTGTTTGGATTAAAGTCCAATAGTGGTCGAATTAACACGGTAATTAAATATGCAAATCAGGTCCTCGTAAGTATCCCACGTTTTCAAAATGTTGATATTTTGCTGTTTATACAATAGTTTGTATGTGTGGAAAACTTCAAGAAGAAATCATGATCAGAACATAGCTGTTGCTATGCTCAACCGAACCTTACTTGTTCTGTTTTTTATTCTTTTGCATGTTTTGTTTAAGATATTTAAAGTAAGTTTTCTCACAAACACGTTTTGTGAAACCTATGACTCTCTGGAGCATTTATTGCAAAACCCCCAAGTGTTATGTACCATTGGAAAGCTCTCTTTCTCAAGAATTAAAAAATACCAATATCTTAATTTTTAATATTTTTGACTTTACTCTCATTTTGTGGTGACAGGTCACAAATGTCAATATTCTTGATAACTCACAGTACTTTGTACCCAGTACATTGTACCGTGTAACATGATAATTATGCACTAGTAGTATAAATAAAACATTTCAATTTTGTCTATAAATTCCATACGAAAGGCACAAGAAAGCATTGAGCTTTTTGTTGCCTAGCAACAGTTCATCACATCAGCAAAATGACATTTTACTCGTATTCATTTCACATGCATCCCTGATAAGGCTAATGTTTCACTTGTTTTTAGAGACGCACTCTCCATAAGTGCATTTTTGGTAACGAATACAATACGGTGCGACTGATATTAGGGAAGACTATATCCCACACTTGTACTTGTAATAGATCCACAACTCCCTGGTATAAACACCTGCTAATTAGTAATAGGAATATACATCATAGGCTACAGGGCTGCGCACTTGTTTAAAACTTGGCAGATTTATAGGGTTTTTCTCATTTTTGCTTTGGTAGTGGTTTCCGAATAAATTTGGCAAAGAAAATCAGGCATGTGAGTTAAAGAGGAAAGAGGAAAGGGAAAGGAAGAAAAAGAGGAAAGGAGAGAAGTAGGTTTAGCATGGCGCGTGATGCACCATTTTCAAGATGTCATTTGGATTAGTTCATTTGAAGCAAAAAGTCTGGGAGCTGAAAAAACACAAGGTAAAAACACAAGCCGAGGTAGGATTCAATTATTACAAATTTACAAAAGAAAATTAGGTTCATGTGGCGACTCTACCGTCACGTTACGCACAGACAACGAATGTTGCTTCGCTCGTGTACACTGTAGCTCCATCCCACTCGATTCAAAAACATTGCAGTTATCTTATGTTAGTTTTTGTGTTATGATAAAATATGGACTTAAATAAAATCAATTCAAAACCCCTCTCCTCCCCTCAAAAAAAAGAAAAGAAATAGGGGAGAAAATTGAAAACTGCATTCATGATGGACGACTAATATCACAAGAACATATATTTTTGGAAGCTGTGACCTTTATTAAGCAGGTACACATTTTGATGGCTTCTACACCACTAAAAATGGGATCGCAGAACATATTCAACTTCAAGGCTTGCAAGAAAATAAAGACGAAAAAGCCTGATTGTCAACAGTCAAAATCCAAAGAAAAAAAAATACCTTGGTTTACTTTATCGCGTTTCGTAGCTGGCAGTTGGCCATCAGTTTGAGATTTTTGTATTTATTGGAATAGGCTTAAAAATCTCGGTCCCGCGAGCCGGGCCGGGTTTTATGGCATTCCTAGAGTCCATGTACCCGTACGTCAAAATATCATTTTGCCTGGGGGTGGATCGGTATGATATGACATTTGGTCTTCGATAAAATCCCGTCTTTATACGAACTATCATTTCACTCATGTCACGATTGTCATTGTTCTGGGCACAAAAAGGTTTTCTAATGAATCTGTTCGGAGCCGAACTTTCACATCACACCGTGTGTGCGACTTCAGGACAAAGTGACGTGGGTAGCTGGTACATGTATTGTACTGTTGAGTCAGCGTAGCCCATGCGCGTGCGGTCTTGAAAACGGACCACGCTCCTAAATCCATCATTTCGCAAGGAATAGCACAGACACAGGCACGTGAAACAAATAATAAAAACTCAATGAAATACATTTAATAGCGAATCTGCTGGTAAAAAGAAAGTATCGTCAACTTTTGTAAAGTAAAAATAGGGGTTCCGAAAAAATAATAATTGATTTTTAAAACAATATCGGCGATATCTAGATTTTTCTAATTGTTTAAAACAATTTTTTGCAGCCGATTTAGTTTTTTGGGTGGCGAATATTGCATCATCGCGATTTTATTGTTCTATCATCCACCGCTAGTTATTGGTCACGTGAGAGGATTTATAACTAATAATAGGAATAATTGGTCCGATTTTCCAAGTAGTTTGATTTCATATTACATCGGCAATGGTTTAAATGCAATAAAACCATTCTACAGTGTACATTCAATCAATTTTAAGTACAACAAATGTTGATATTGCACCACACAATCCCTGCAAAAAACATTACAACAAATAAAAAATATGCTAAAGGCACTGTAAAAAAAAAAAAAAATGAAGTGAAATACAGGTGAATCCGAAACTGTTATTAAGAATAATATGGCAAGAATAATGTTTGTGCACCATAGTGAAATTTACCTCAAAGGGATGTGTATCAATATTAAAATCTTTTCGAGTTGGCCGATAGCCATGAGGCAGTACGTGGGTCAGGTAGTGGGAGAGCGTTTGGTGTGCCAGGCCGCCTACATGTACATGTACCGGTAGCTTGCTGGCTAGGGAATTCGGGAACAGAGAAGGGCCAGGGGGGGATAGGGGAGAACCATGAGGCAGTACATGTACCTGGGTCGATTGTGTGGAAGCGTGTGGTGTGCCAGGCCTAGCTTGCTGGCTATGGAATTCAGGAAGAGGGAAGGGGGGGGGGGGGGAGAGCTAAGAGGCAGTACGTGGTTCAGATAGTGGGATCCTGTGGTATGCCAGGCCTAGCTTGCTGGCTATAGAGTTCAGGAAGGGAGAAGGGGGGATTGGGGAGAGCCATGAGGCAGTACGTGGGTCAGGTGGTGGGAGCGTGTGGTGTGCCAGGCCTAGCTTGCTGGCTATGGAATTCAAGAAGAGGGAAGTGGGGATGGGTGAGAGCCATGAGGCAGTACGTGGGTCAAATGGTGGGATCCTGTGGTGTGCCAGGCCGGCTAGTTTGCTGGCTATGGAATTCAGGAAGAGAGAAGGGGGTATGGGGGAGAGCCAAGAGGCAGTACGTGGGTCAGGTGGTGGGATCCTGTGGTGTGCCAGGCTGGCTAGCTCGCTGGCTATAGAATTTAGAAAGAGAGAAGGGGGGGATGAGTGAGATCCATGAGGCAGTACAAGGGTCAGGTGGTTGGAGCGTGTGGTGTGCCAGGCTGGCTACATATAGCTTGCTGGCTAGGCCAAGGGAATTTAGGAAGAGGGGATGGGGGAAAGAATAGAATATCAGTAGATTTGGATGAATGATGGATGGAATGTCCCTGTGGCTCGTCATATGGTGGTCAAATACTGATTGAGAGATATACATTGTAGGGGTTGTTAGGATTAGGTCATTGAATTATCAGGAATAGATGTATTTGGGGGATTGTATTTTATAGTAAATATCATTTTAACTGACCTGTCCAAAGTTTTACAATCATGGTACAGGGTTTCCCCTTAACTTTTTTTTTCACTAGCCGGCCGGACCAGTTGTGTCGACTTTTTACTAGCCCGCCAGCATTTTCATTGGTCCGCGTGTTTTTTCACCTTTTAAGCTCCTGAACTGCACTCAAAGGCAATGTAATACAATAGTGTTACATCTGGCATGGTCTCGTTATTGACTGCGTGTCCCCCCCCCCCACCCCCCTGTACCTACCCACATCAAAAATAAACCATCCCATAAAAAAGAAACGTCCAATCTTGTTCTTCCTTTTAACAATCTCTTCTTTTCATTGGGTGTAATTGTATGCCACAAAGTGACATTTCCCAGTCTATTAAAATTCCAAAACTAATGGTCGGCCACATGTTGGCCCGCTTGCTACAATGTAGTACATTTTGTAGGTCAGCTGTCAATCATTGTCTGGATTTCTTGCCCCTATTGGAATATATTTGGAAAAGACTCCCGAATAATTCTCCCGTGGTTTTACTTTATTCCTCTAGCACTATAAAGCGTTTATTATGTAAAATTACACCACGGAACCATTATAAATACAAAAATGTAACAAGCATTACAGTTTCCACGAAATATAACGTTTTTGTTGAAGACAAGAAAAACGGAAAATAAATCGTATTCAATTTCCCTCTTAAATCTGTTGGAAAAATGTTTAGAAGCTCAAAATAATAGGTGTTAAGGTTCCGTTTTCTTTTTTTCACTTTTTTTTTTTTTAAACAATGAAACCAGAAATAAATGTTAATAAATAAACCTGGAATTTATTTCGTTAGCCTTGTAATTTAATGGTCAGGTGTATGTCGATTTTAGATATCGGAAAAACCAAGAATAAATCGTATTATTATTTATCCCTGAAATCGGTTGGGGAAATGTTAGAAGTTCATTCAAATAAGTCTTTAAGTATCCTTTCTCTTTTTTTCTTTCTTTAAAAACAAGGACAATAACATAATTAACCTTGGGAATATAACCTTTTATTTGTACATCTTAATACATTTTTGTAAATAAGTACGGCAAACTTTGGCAAAATTACTTACAGCCAATTTAATGACCATCGGTTGGGTCTAGAGATAAATAAATTCGCTCCAGAAATACACCGACAAGGGCCTTTTAAATAAATTCTGTATCTGCCTGGCAAGGGTTGGTGTAAAGTAAATACAATGTATCTTTGTTGGAGATAAGCGGGCCTGGACAACATTCTTTGAGTAGCGCTTTGTGGTTAGAGAAAGTCTGTGGTTTAATAGAAGAAGAAGAAAGTCAACACCCAATGACAATGAATATTTTTTTAACTGGACTTCAGGATTGCATAACAATCTGTCATTGGGGAAGTGGTGTAGCGGTGCTGAGGCTTTGATGGTCATCGTAATATTTTATGAACTGGTATTGCGATTTTCGATTATATCGTGGTATCGCCCAAGCTTACTCTGAAGACGCGTGCGCTTAGGCATTTTTTCACTAGACCGCCGGACTACTTAAGAAAGGGTTTTGACTAGACCGCCGCTGTTTTGACTAGAATTTGGCTAGCGGACCACCGTTAAGGTCGAACCCTGATGGATGTTGAGAAAAAAAGCAAGAAAAACAACGTTCCTTTTTTTTTTACCATCTGGCAGTTGTTGTTTATATAAACTCGAGACACTTAAACATGAGCCTATAATTAACAGCCCGAAAAGGTATGGATTAATCGAAGCAAAGAACCCAGTGCATAATTTTGTTCTGCGTATTTTGACACCTTGATTGTTGAGATACGATGCTGCGGGGCGAAGTTATTGTCATTTCAATGGTCTTATTGTCATTTCAATGGTCGTACCTGTAAGTCCAGTTTCAAAAGTGCCAATTGATGACCATTTGATGACCTATGAGAACTTTAAATTCTAGAATTGTCCAGGATTTTCTATCCATTGACTGTACACGTACCGGTAGGACCACTAAATGCTGCACTAAGATAATAGATTCCAAATGTAAGCCAGGCTAGCAGCCTTTCGTAAATTGGAAATCCTAGGCCCGTAACTGGATCGGGTTCCTGTGGGCTTGGGCGCGCTGGTGCAGAAAAACAGCCTAGTAACCTCTGGAGACCCACGGGCCAGGTTGCTTTGATCTAATTTCACTGTTATTGGGCAGATTCTGCAGAGAGAAAAAATAACTAACAGGCCTGAGTTCTAGGCAGATCGGCACAGCATGCTCATCAACAGCACATAGTATAGGCCTACGTACCTGTAGGCTTCAACAAAATGGGGTTAATCTCATTAAATTGTTAAAGTTGTCTTCTTCAGGCAAGTACCGGTACACAGTAAAATGCATGATAAAAAGGGGATCCACCCGATGTTTCCCAGTCACTATGTTCCCCTATCCCTATCCGGTACCCCAACAGTGCATAAAGTGCAAAAAACTGATTGAAAACTAATTGAAAAACCTTTATTTGTTGTTGTGTTTTAAAGGTATATTGTAGGATACACCATTGGATTGTTGAATAAATTATCATGAATGGGTGGATTTGGGGGGGGGGGGGGCTGTATTTTATAGTAAATATCGTTTAACTGACCTGTCCGAAGTTTTACAATCATGGATGCTAAGAAAAGCAAGAAAAAACGGCATTCGTTTTCAACCGACATTGTGCAGTGGTTCTTATGTTGATATTGTTTTTTTGCGATATCTAGCGCAATTATTTTGCTAGATGCCTAGAATCATTATTAACTTTCAAATGAGTAAGATATTTCTTAATCATTCGGTAGTAAATATTTTCAATATCTGCAAATGGTGTATCCTACCCTTAAACTACCTTTAAACGTTAAAAAGTTACCAATATGATCGGTTCGTTGCAAACACAGCATTTTAACACCAATTCAAGCTGTCACTTTTGAGCCAGCAATGAACCAGAAATGAGGAACTGAGCTTCACATGTAAAATGTTTGTACACGTACCGGTACATGTATGGCTATTAGCCATACATGTACGTGTACATTCCAAAATCTCCAAGTCATGAACTTGTTATACGGACATCAAATCAAATTTGTATCACATCAATCTTGCCGACATGCTCCAAAACGCTTCAATACCGGTATCTTTGAAAACATTTGCTAAAAAGTCAATAGGCTGTGAGAGAGTGGAGAAAGCTAGGGTGTTAATGCAGTTCTACATGGATGCACTAAAAAAGCTCTGTTGAAAAATTGTATCAAACCAAACACAGGAGAAAAAAACTGCATACAACGGCATGAGTTTCGAACCGGACAAAAAAAACCAACTGGTTGTAAAAAAAAAAAAGTTAATTGAATTTTGCCCGATTGCCTGTGCGCTAAATCACGCCACGACCGTGTCGGCGATCTATACCTGAGATTAGAATCTTCCTCTAAACCCCCTGGCCATACATGCAGGCCACAATTGAAGAAATAACCTTCCAAAGGGACTGATCAGAACGATTTTTATCTCTGGTCCCTCAGGCTATGATCTATTTTTTCGGCAACTGAATAGGAGAAGAAATCCTATGAATGGATTATATTATAATGCTAGGATAGAGTGTGTACAGGAATGTTGGCCTGTCTGTCATTCAAGTATGGGCCAGTTAATTATCTCTTTCTGAGATCTTTTGTTGCTCGTTCTAGAAATGAAAATATTTATTACAGTTGCTCTTTTGTGGACACATTCTTTTGGCATGACTGAAACAGTTCCCACAAAAACGGCGTAAAGTCGTGCTATGCTATATTGAGTTACGATTTAAAAAAAGCCGATTTGACAGTGGGGAATCGTTTTGTGGGTTTTGGCATAATTAATACAATCCCCATGTTTTCTTTCGAACTACATGTACCAAGTAATTTTTGAAAAAGTTTAGCAGAACAAATCTAAATTTGATTTTACTGAGCGTACCCAAGAAGTAAAATGCAGCAAAATTAATGAAAATATACAAATATCATGATAAAATGATCGTATTTTCACATCAAAAACCGCGACATTATTACCCTACCCAATAAATTATATATCACTTTGAAGCTAAGAATTCAAGAAATCTGGAAATACCAGTATCTCAAAATATCTAAATGTCAACTTTACTCTGATTTCGTGGTAGCAGGTCACATATGGACACCCGGTAATTGGTGTCTCACTGTGTTATTGTGCTGGCTGCTGCAGATTTTAACAAATTTTCATTTCTTTCATTCCACGGTCTCCACAAGGTTTTCACAAAATAGATTCATGGATTTTACTCAAGAACTACATGTACATGTAGGGTAAGTGTTTGGGTTAGGATATGATACATGTACATATATAGGGTATATTTGGTCCAAATTTCAACCCAGGAAATTAAGCGTAGTTGAAATACATACATACCGGTAGGAGCATTTTGAAGATATTTTTGACAGTCCAAAACTTTTGTACATGAGAACAAAGAGATGTCTCCACAGGGATACAAATTTGCGGATGTTTGCTTAAGCCGTGTTCCCATTGGACTTTTTCTTCCGCGGCCACGCGGAAACTTACCGCGGCATTCCTTAGCGTGAATCTACCACGCGTTCCCACCTGGACTTATATTCCGCGACGAAACGGTTCTTTCGCTGTTCGAGACTGGTAAAATGTCACACATTGCGGGCGCTGTACACAGTCACCTTTGACCTATGCGGGATATGACGTGCCTGTGACGTGTTTTTCGCGCGCTGGATTCGTCGGCCACAAAATCGATAAAATCTGCCATGTTTCTAACTAGTCAAGTAGCGAAACTGCAGCAACTGGACGAGATTGAAAAAAGCGCTGACCGTATTGCATCCTACACACGCTGCGTACGGTACGATGATATACCACACCACCATCAATGCAAATGAGACAGGGAACCATACTACCATTTTCGCGCGAGTTCTGTGTATAGTTGTGAGGTATACAGGAAGTTTTGTTGTTTGCATAGCGTTTTACAGCGTGGTCGCGGTAGGTTTACAGCGCGTAGCGTTCCCATTGGACTTTTTAGCGGCCCTGATAAATTACCGTGGCTGCGCGGAAGTCTTCCGCGACCTCTTTCGGCCTGTTTATTTTACATCACGGTCGCGGTAAATTGACAGGGAGGTCAGTTTACCGTGCGTCCCCATTGGATTTAATTTGGTCATTCTAAAGAAAAGTCGCGGTACTAACAAAATTAAGTCCAATGGGAACATGGCTTTAGAGAGATGTACCGGTACATGTATAGGGCTGTTTCAGGCGAACAGTGTGACACATAAGAGAAGAGAATTTTACATTTCAAGCACAATTTTCTTTGAACAAATGTTTACGTATGCAAATTTGTACAGTAAGTTTTTCCACACTATACCATTGTGCATGTGCACACTAATGTAATACAAACCTCTTACATAACTTGAATTGAGATTAACCAATGGTGTCCTTGGTATACATACTGGTACATGTATCATGTATCAACAATAACATTACAAATCAGATGACACCCAGTAGGAAACAACCCTGAACAAAAAGAGCCATCCATCAAAACCAAGGCTGATATAATTGACGGGATGCTGTGCATGCAATGCATGCCCTTGGACTTGGTGACTGTTGATGTTTATAAAGTAGAATTCACACATGATCTTGGCTCTTTTGTATCTGGTTTCTACAAAATGTGCACACAGTCATTTGTAAAACTTTGGAGTTTGAATCACTTTTTTGTAAATTTACATGTACCTGTACTGGTACATTTGTACAAGAACAGGTCAATGTTTAGCGTATAAAGAATAAAGTATAAAGAAGTCTGTATCAACTACATGTACAATAAATATTTATTGTAGATATCGACAAATTTTACTATCAAATTATTAAAAAATATCTTACTTATTTGAAACAAATAATGATTCTGGGCATCCAGGAAAATGATTGCGCTAAATATTGTGTAATATTTTTGCAAAACAAATTTAAAAAATAAAAAATTACCGACGTCGGTTGAAAACGAACACCGTTTTTTTTTCTTTTTTCCTAGGCATCCATAATTGTAAAACTTAGGACAGGTCAGTTAAACGATATTTACCACGGTATAAAATACAATCCCCTAAATTCACCCATTCCTGATAATTCAAGCAATTCCCAATGGTGTATCCTACCCCTACATGTTCCTTGAAAGCTAAACTGCAAAGCCTTATTTACAGAGAAAATACAAACATTGTTGTGTGCACTACTCAATTTGTTCAAAGAACTACATTGTAACACATCATTGTGTTGTACCGTACCTCACCATGTAGTTTCAACAAACTTGTAGTTCTGTGAAACACCAGTGTCTACTTTTCACACACATACATGTATTGTGATGAAATCACACAGCTATTGGAAAACATGTATTTTATCAAGTTTAAATATATATTTACTTCTATTTTGTTTGAATTGTTTCTATTTAAGAGGTTCTTTTATCTTCTTTTTTTTCCAAAAAGCAGCCTATGACATTCCTAAGGACTTAATAAATGCCAAGCTGCATGTCTGAATATGACACTTGGTGTACACTAGTGTCATCCAGTGCCACAACTCATAAATCATAACATTTTAGAGATCTACAGTACCACAGCAAGCTACATGTACAAGACATTCCAAAGATTCCCCTGGGTTATCAGAGATAGCCTGGGTGGGGATTTCATCAACCTTGGCTTTTTTAGCAACACCTGGAGGCCTTGAGAATACATGTAAAAGAAATGGTACTGGCAGATGAGCTTATCATCATCTTTACATGGGTCTTTCTATACACTGTAGTTTAGGGTGACAGATGTCTAGTCCCATTCAAGTATCATCAAAAAGTAAATGTTGGGTATGGCATGGGTACATGTACAGGTGACATCATGTACAGGTACATGTAGTTAACCAGTTCGCGCCGGGATTATTTTAACATCGCCGAGCCGACGGGCGGGATTATTTTTAACGAAACTCGATCCGAAGCGGGTTCGGGCTGATAGTGCCAGGAAGCACACCCACGCATTTCCAGGCCTTGCACGCTGCTGACATACATTTCCGAACTTGAACTTGGCGTGTTTATGCGTCATCCGTTTTGAATTTGGGGATGTTTTTGCGTTTATATACGTCATCCGGCGCGAACTGGTTAAATTTGCTAATATTCATAATCACTCTTACAGGATGATGCAAATAACAAAGGGAGGGTCATCCTTGTAGGGAAATTCATCTAAAAGTCAATCCCCCAAAATGAACAAAAAAAGTTGCTTCTATACATATTTTAATATCACTGGTGTCTGCTGATGTGTGCGATTTAATTTGGTACCCTGTGGGAATGTGTAGACATACCGATACATTGCACATTGTATTGGACAGCGCATTTCCGAAAACAAATGTAATTCAAGCAAATAAAACATTATTACATAATGCACCTATTAATTGTAAGACGCACCCTTGGACCCCCGGAAAGATGCGTCATGTCTCCTTAACCCTCTTATGGTTTTACCTTTCAAAACCTTTCAAAATCTGCTTAATGGGCAAAATGGCTATCAATAAGTATGAACCTTTCAAAACGCTCCAGAATGTTTTGCTACTGCACTACTACACCTTTCAAAACCTTTTGAAAGTTTTTTTTTTTTTTAACACCAGTTTGTTCAGAGAGTTGTTTTACCTTTCAAAACCTTTCATAGGTTCTATTTGTCAGACAGCTTTCTCACCTTTCAAAACGCTTCAGTCCAGAAAACTTTTGAAAGGTCTGACAGCTCTATGGTAACTGCACTGTATATAGGAGGGTTAATGTCCAGTCAAAACTGGACAACGGGGGTGCGTAAAGTGTGATTTTGGTGCATCACAAACAGTTTACGGCTATGGAAATATAATTTTAAAGTGAGGAGGAGGGAGGGAGAAGGGGGGGGGGGGGGGGGGGGGGGGGGGGCGAGGGGTCAAGACCTCATTTGATGCACATTTGCGTACCGGTACATTCAGCAGAGGTTTGGGTTATTTCTTTGGTTTTCTTTGGTAATTTACTTTTCTCTTTTCTTAAGACACCCAGACCCCCTAGCCCTACCACTGTTGAAGTTCATTGCATTGTACAATGTATGTACCGGTATGTGTATGGTACATATCAAAATCAGGAATAAATCTCGAAATGACTTTTTGAGATATGCACATGGTGAGAAAGGGAATTTCATAAACTTTCTAATGATACCCATCACAAGTGTATATCTTCTTTGGTTAACGAGTTATGGTCTGATGAAGATGACATGTGTATATTTATTTGCAGAATCCACATTCCGAGAAAAACAGCTTTGAAATAAACAAAATTGACAAAAATCATACGGACAGTGCACACAAATCCTCTTCATTTTTATTTTAATTTATCGTTTTTACATACAAGACATCAATTACAATAATCTGTGTGTGATAACTACACCTCCTAAAAATACAATGTTCAGAAAAACGACTTGGTCACGATTTTCACCCATGCGTTCATTTCAACGACCAATTGCGTAAAACGGCCCCAGCGACTTATTCCTGATTACGATGGAGCGGGTTACATTATGTACATGTATGTATCACCTCCTAAATCATGCAAGAGAGATCACCAGGGATACCCAGCAGGGGGATATAATAAAGGGTTACATGTGTAGAAACAGACTGAACTAACAGATTTAATGACAATGTGATTGTTGGATGAGCAATCTTATGCAGGAATATGCTGATGGAAGACAGCTAACATGTGCCTATCACGAGTACCAGTAATGACAAATTATGCCAAATGTGCATATGTTCTGATATCACATGATACAACTTCGTACAAGATGTACTGTACATAAGTCTGTACACATAAGTGTGTGTACATGTACGGTACATCATGTACCGGGAAGGGAGATCACACACACTACAGGTAAAATGAGTTAGTCTTGCATACGCACTGTGGACCTCCGAACAATATAGGTCCACACGATGCGGGAAGAGGTTACGGTTTGTGGACTTGCCCAGGTCCACAATCCGTTTTTCAGTTTCCAAAAAAGAGCGCTAGAGGAAAAACGGGTCAGGGTTATATATAGAAAAGATAGAAGGGACAGCTGAGAGGCCCATAATCCAAATTTGAGGGTAAATTTGTTTTGGGGAAGCGAGAAAAATGAGTATTTAGTCAAAGTTTGTTAACTACACGAAGACAAAGGAATGTCCACAGTACGTATGTAAGGTAAAGCTAGTTGTGCTAACATGTACAGTAAAATGACACATGTGTGTGTGTCACATACAGAGTACTGTAATATGTACATTTTGTACACCAGCTAGTACCAGTAACATGTGCGATGTATTTTATACATTTGGGAATACAAAATTCTTCTATCAATTGTCGGACTGGAGCTTTTTCAAGAGCCTAAATTTCAAATTGAGGCTAATGTGCGGTGAATCACTTTCTTGACAGAAAGGTTCCTGCCTCCACGTACATTTAGCTTTAAGGGCGATTCCTTCCTTACCCTTGCAAACTCACCGCTCTTGGCCACAAAGCTGCAGCACGCAGTTTGTCTGCAACACTTTACAGAAATGTCCCAATGTAACTGGGTGTGGTAAACTTCACTCTTGTGGAATGGCCCACAAACTGTATGAGACTATACCATAGGTACATGTAGTTTATACACAAATGTAGCAATGCCACTTACAATGTACAGGGTGTCGTGACCGGGCGGTTAAGAACTCGGTTTTCTGTTCCGCAAATCGTGGGTTCGAGTCCCGGTGTCGACACGTTGTGTCCTTAAGCAAGGCAATTAAACAACTATTGCTTCGTTCTTCGGATGGGACGTAAAGCTGTAGGTCTCGTGCGTTGTGTAATGCACGTAAAAGAACCCAGTAACACTCTTCGTTAAGAGAAGGGGTTTGCCCCGGTGTTCCTGGCAGCGCCTCGGAATAGGCAACTAGATAGATGGCGCTTTACAAATGCATGATCATCATCATCATCATCTCTAAATAAAGTATACCCATTTTCAAATTCATATTATTGCAAACATTTACCTGACAAATGTATTGTGCTGAGCCCTTCACATGGCCACTATCCCTGTTAATGCGTAGCTGGCATCTTCGTCTCATGTCTCTTACTGCCCGCCTTATCATCCCAACTGATTTCTGTACCTTTCATAACTGTCTCGTTTGTTTAATCAACCATGGCAATGACATAATGAACCTTATACCATTGGACAGAGGACATTCTACCCTTTCTACAAACATTTGTATTTTCCTGAAATATTCAGTAGTTTTGCAATAATATGAATTTAAAAATGGGTATACTTTTTTTAGAGACACCCTGTACATGGTATGTACATGTACCAGTACACCTCGCCATGATCTCATCTATCATCTCACAACAGAAAATGAAACCTACACCCAATTCAGACAGGCATTCCAGAGTCTCACCAAACCAAATGAGTGAATTAAGTCCGTAAAAAGTCTGTCGTCTGAAACAATTAGGAGCGAATAGGCGAGCTAGATGGCGAAAGATCGACCGCTGGATTCGTTATAGAGCAACTGACTCTGGAGCGCCTGTCTGAACCGGGTGTAATATACTTGGTAATATTGGGTTTTTTTAAAGGAAGTTCATCGGGGTTCTAGCTAGGACCTTTTTAGTGCCGGGTAAATGATCAGATTGCGAAGCTTTGCGAGCGCAGTGAGCGGAGCTCTCGCGCCTCACGGCCGGGGGTCCAGTTCATTTTTGCATGTTTCTGTGAAAGTCTAGCTAAGTTAATAAAATAAATTACTACATGAACATGATTAACGTGACTTTGTATCTGCTCTTTTTCTTTTGTGCCCATAATTTGATTAAAAAAAAAAAAAAAAAAAAAAAGGCAATTTGAACCCGAGTGCCGGGCGAAAATTTGCAGCACCGGGCGGTACCGCCCGGCGCCGCCCACCGTGGCTAGAACCCTGAAGTACAGGTACATGTAGGATAAAGTCTGAAATTTATACCTGCACGACCAGGTCCACTCGCTTGTCATCCAGAAGCACAACCTGGGTGCGCCGCCCGTCAGCCATCTGAAATGATCAAGTAAAAACAAAGATTTCAATGATATTAATCAAGTGAATTCAGCAAGGTTCTGTACCTATAGGCTTCTCAGTTCCAAAAACAAAAAAATTACCTCAAATTCTTAACCTTCTAAATTGTGCTGCGGCAAAAAAAAAATTGAGAAAACATAAAAGTGAACGATGATGCAAGCGCGTTCATACATGTACATGTGTACGTGCCTTTAAAACGATCGGCCAGGCTAGACCAGCCGTGCCGGCCCACGTGTGGCCGGCAGCACACATGAAACTCGTAGTCACACAACTGGACTTGGTTTTGACTTCATGCACATTTTCCTCACAAAGACATCAGAAATATAAAGCTTTTTGTCAAGATTGAGCACGTTAAGATGATAACGTGTGTGGTGATTACATTTTGCATATTTGCAGCGTATCAGGAGCTGGAAATGTAAATCGGCAATTTTTTCTTCTGCTTATCGGTCTGCAATTCCAGCGTATCCGGCCGTTTCACACGTACTTTTGTAGGCCTTTCAAATTGACCTCCTTGTGATTTTTGCATTTTCAACACAGGTTGAAATTGGCCCCTGCTGCTCATGGGAAAATATTCATTTAGTATCAATTGGTCTGTGAACAGCTGTGAGTCATGTACAATGTAGTCTCATGGCCAAGAAATTTGTCAGGATGCAAATCATGTTGATTGTTGAGCAACAGTTTGTACCTATTGCCTAAGTCCTTCAGCATGCATAAAGTGATGAGTTCATTCATGGTGTCTCACCAATGACCTTCTCATTCTTGCATTAACCTGTTATTTCTGTGCATTGTTCACTCAAACAACAATAAATTCCGACAAAAAAAACAAGCTGTTACAGAGATGGCACTGTTCAATGATGTACAATGCAATGTTACATCAAGTACAATTTTATTATCTTTTCATTTATCTCGCGTTTACAAAAATGAAATGCTCAAATGAGAAGAAAACCAATAATATCTTCCATCTGCTGAAATCTTAAAAATAATTATACAGACATTTTTTTTAAAAGTCCATATATCCATTAAAAATCTGTTTTTCTTTCCCACACCCAGACATTTGGCTGAATTTTTGTTTACATACAGAACTGGGTTTTGCCAACTACAAATTTGCCTTTTAGTTTTATACTAAAATTCTTCATTTAATAAAAAAATAAGTTAACCAGTTCGCATCGGATACACGTTCTTCTGAAATTTAAAACAAATGATGGATATACAAAACACGAGCAAAGCCAGAAATATCTGTTTCAGCGAGGCCGAAAATATCAGGGTGTGCTACCCACAGATGCCGGCCTGAACACGTCTCGAATCGAGGTTTGTCGAAAAACAATCCCCACACACCGGGCCCGGTCAATGCATGAACTGGTTACATGTACCCTCAGCAGAGGACCAAGGATATCCCGTTCATATTCCATGCCTTGCTGTGGTCAAACAAACGGAATTCCAGTTGAACAGCAAATTTAAACGTCCATTGTAATTTGTATGCATACACGTGTACTGGTAGGATAGACAAACTTTCTCATAAAGAGCTGCCAGGCAAAGTTAACACAGTAGGTAAACCACAACCACAGACTAGCAACAACAAACCAATGCATGGACATACATTGTACCGATGTATGTAATACTTCCAAAGTTTGTACAGAAACCAGCCAGTCAACTTAGATTGACAGAGCAAAGTTCACACAGATATCGTTTGCAAGTTTTAAAAAGGTTTGCCAAAAAACAAATGTACCTCTTGACTTCAGAAAGTTGACATTTAACAAAAATAAAAAATAAAGTAGAGCAATCTCTGTGCTGTATCGAGTAGAATTCACAGGTTGTGTTGGATATAATAATATGTCCTTATCAACGTGTACACAAAAATCACAGCTGGTCAATGCACACTACATGTATCACAGTGATGCAAATAGAAAATTGTGGCTGGGTGTGCAATCGAAATAATTAATAAATAATAAGTTGGAATAAGTGGGCGTCCTTCACAGAAATAATTGATTTGATCAGTGGCAGGTGTTCGTTTCCTCCAAAGCTCTTTTGCTTTTGCAATCATGTACAATGTACACATGATGTACATGTACGTATTTCCAGTCAACTCTTGTTTCAATACAAACACTGTTAATACAAATGTTGGTTAAAAAGCAAACAAAAATCCCCAGTCCGGACTCTGTATTTATGTGCACAGTGAATGGGACCGATCGACACTCCACTTTATATAAAATTCTACAAAATATAAAAATATAAAATAAAATATAAAATATAAAAACTCTTTTGCTACATTAATTTCGTCATTTGTACAATTACATTCTAAGAATACCAGTTGCACACTATACTGTTATCCGGATAATATCGGATTAACAAAAAATGTAATTCTCTGTTTTGCGTGTAAACTACATATATGTACGTAAAATATTATACTGTATGCGTGTACATGTATGCAACTAGCTATTTGAGCCCTCAAAATGCCACACCATGCAAGGCCAGCATATAAACAATAGAGCGCATATTCGGCGTGACACAGCGCTGTGCTGAGCTGACTCCACAAGCATGGTACATCTTCAGTGTACAGTCCAACACTTGTCTTTCTTATTCTTTGTGGCATGGCAGGGAGCCGTGAAATCGTCAGGTGTGCGTCATCTTTCTAACAAGGAGGCGTCAGGGAGAGGACAATTCCTCTGCATCACCAAGGTGTACACTCTTAAGAGCCAATGTCAAATCTGCAGGCCCAACAGCATGTATGCTACAGAGAACTCAGTGTTAACGTACTTGATTGTTAACATGTACAAGTATGCATAGATTATATTGTTGCGCTCTGAAGTTATGGTAATTGTTTTACTTCCAAACACCAACAATTTATATGGGGTCGCACTTTATCGCATACAAACAAAATAGGGTCGGTCGGGTGACCCAGACCAATAGTATATTTTGGGGGGCCTAAAGCCTCACTAACACCGTATTGTACAATTTCTGGATCCTGTGATTAGCAGCGATTTGGAAGAGATAGCACCAATCAGCAATGTTTGCTACAAGGCTTACTACAATATCCATTAGTGGTTGCATACTGCATTTGCCTAAAACTGGTGGTACATGTACATGTGGTCATCATAATGCTAGCAAGTTTTGTAAACACTAGTGTACATTGTGCTTTTGTATCGTAATACGACTGAGGATCGAAACACAAAAGAGAACAAAGAAAACAAAAACTACTTGAAGGACGGTTTCTTTGTCCAAATTCAGTCTTTGATTTTTCGGGTAAGCGTTAGATAATGGGGTTTGGTTTATAAAATGTACAGTAGTACAGGAATAAAGGAAAACGCAATAGGGCAGGGTTTCCCCTTAGCGGTCGCCAGCTCGCCAAATGCGACCCAAAACAGCCACGGACGACTCAAAACACTGCCTCGGTCGTCCGGCCGGCGAGTTAAAATATTGAATACATTACATGTGATTTCCCAGATCAACTGTTTACTAGTACATGTACAGCAGTACCTTTACACAACAGTGCACGCGCACGTGCATTGCAGAGATAGGATCGATACAGATTCGCGATGTTTATAGCCTGCTTGCTATGGCTAGCGCTAGCGCATGGCGCGCATGGCCTGTGCGGCACACATACATGTACATGTACATCCCTACCGCAAGCGTACGTAAAAACGGTGATGGTGCCAAAAAGCCATGTGCTCGCCCCATGCAAAGCATGCATAATGCAGGCGCATTGTTGGATTGGTTTCCGCCGCACGCTTCAATGGACAAAGTTAAGGACCGAAACCAGTCCATGGCCGACATGCATGTATTTTTCCGTTACGCGAAATGGTCGAATTTGACATCGTAAGATGTAAAAATGCCTGGCAAACAAACCTCAATGAAGAAAGTCATATCCTGCAGGTTAATTATCAGATCATGGTCGCCCTTTCCTATTTTTTTATTTTCTGTTAATGTATTTCTTTCGAGGTAGTAACGCTTGTCCTTCTTGAGCGATGTAGCGTGTTTCTACAAAATGTTCTACCGCGGCATGTTTCCTGCATTCTCCTGCATTCTGTTTACGCTTCGCCTTGTGTGGTGTGTTGGTCAGCTCGGCGTTCGTTCATCGTGTGAAAGATTGATTTAGGCCAACATTCTCCGTTTTTTTTCCAAAAATGTTTTCAACCTTAAACATTTAATATGCTTTTACAATAACTCCGCCAGTTTTGTTGTCACATGCGAGGTTTAGTTTTGATAGCTTTTGTGGCGGATGCAAATTAAATCTTCCCGCAAGATCAGCGATTACAACAAGCAGTGGGCTGGCCGGCTGTGAAGTGCCGTGCCGTGCCCTGCCGTGCCGCGTTACGGCAATTTTACCAAACGCGCGGCAGGCTTTCGCGGAAGGTCGGACAATGCAGTTGGCGTTGCGTAACCTCGGTGAAAAACACAGTATGGCAAATGCACACGTGGCCACTGAAAATGCTTTCGGGCGACTGAAAACTCTAATTAGGTAGCCCGGCGGGCCACTGAAAAAAAAAGTTAAGGGAAACCCCTGTAGGGGATCCTCGGTCATTATGTGGTTCACGACTGCATACATGTGTAGAGTGTACTGTAGGTACCGGAGATGTTTCACTTACACGTACACGTACACCTACACGTACATGTATGTAGCAGCAGGTTTTGGGCAAAAGAACCTGCCTCGTTATTTTTTTGCACTTTCACTGTTTATTAAGGCCAGTTCATACATGCACTTGGCGCAAAATCAAACGCAAACGCGAATTTGTGACGTCACAGCAAATGTTCGTGCTGCGAATCCCACAAAAGTTGAACACATGTCAACTTAGGCGAATGTTCGCAGCGAACATGTCAACTTATGTAGGTAAATGTTTGCAGCGAATGCTTTGTGACGTCAAATTCGTATCGCAATCGCTTTCGAGTGAAGTATGAACCGACCTTCAGAGTGCAATAATAGGCAGGTGCAGCTCCCAGACCCAGACTGATGTTCTTAAAACTCAATAGTCCTTATGTTAGTGCTGATTGGTAACACACACACATCTAGTAGATGTTTTCATCGGGTACCAACACTCCAGGCCCGATCTACCAGTACAGACAGTGCCTTACATTCCACACATACTGTGGACAATCTAGTGTATACTTGTTTGTGTATTTAAGAAAATATTAATTAAATACTCATTTTTCTCACATCCAGAAAATGTTTTCAAACCAATTTTTTTATTGTGGACCTCTCAAGGGATCCCCTTTATTTTTCTACAGATACATATTTACATTCATCATGTAACCCGAACTCCATATTCCTCCTAAAGCTCATTTTTCAAAAAGGGGGAAACAGACTGTGGAGGCAAGTGTCCACAATCCGTACTTTCTTTATTTTATTTGCAGACCTGTCCACATACAGTAAGTATGTAAGGTTAGTTATAGTACACCAGATACATTGTACATAATGCATCAATGATCATGCAGTCCCCAAAAAATATGTCAATGTTGCAGATATTTTTTTATATTTTTTTTGCTAGTTAACCAGTTCGCGCCGGATGACGTATATAAACGCAAAAATTTCCCCAAATTTAAAACGGATGACACATAAACACGCCAAGTTCAAGTTCGGAAATGTATGTCAGCAGCGCGCAAGGCCGGAAATGGGTGGGTGTGCTTCCCGGCACTATCAGCCTGAACAAGCTTCGGATCGAGTTTCGTTAAAAATAATCCTGCCCGTCGGCTCGGCGATGTTAAAATAATCCCGGCGCGAACTGGTTAACTGAAATTAGTTTGAAACAAACGTAAGGTGAACTCTGCCTGTGTACATGTGTACAAATCCCGTACATATGTGACCCGCTCTGCAATAAAGGGTATTAAGTCGCCCTGTGCACTATCATGTAATGGACCACTCAAGGTTGAGAGGATAAACATTTCATCAAAATGTGATTTACATTTTTTGCCATTAATGACATCTTTAACACCAATATTTTCAGGTTTCATTCAAAGGAATGTTGATTTTGATGTTTAAAGTGGAATTCACGCCCATTTTGTGTTCATCGTTCTGTTGTTCTACAACAAAGCCGGCTTTTTCAAAGCCTGTTTTTTCAGTTGTGTAATTTGAACTGCAAGGAAGTAATCAAAAGCAAACATGTTATATCTCCAGAACGGGAGTAGCTATGGAGCTCTATTATATACTAACTGGAAGCTTACGCTGTAGGCATTCTAACCATGTATATAACTCAATTTCATTATTTTGCACCATAATACCCATTTTTGCAGAGCGGGTCACATATGGTCGAGAGTACACTGAATGCAAAAATCACAAAACTTCTGGAAACAAAATTCCTAGAAACTTGTAATAATACACTCAAGTACATGTGTAGCTGAAATATTGCAGTTCAGCAAACAAAAGAGATGCCTTTGGGTAGGATTTGGTTATCAATAATTGTATTGAGGGGACCAACACGGTTACTTTTTTTCTGGTTCACCACACTTTTTTTTGTTTCCCCTCTAAGCATAATTATGTGGTTAAACTATGGGCAATCTTTTCTGGAAAAACAAAATAAAACTGTGCTACATTGTAATCACCATGTGTACGTTTTCTCAGTATCTAGACAACCACAACTTGACAACCTAAATTGCACAGCCTAAATTTGCCATTGTAATTTAAAACAAAATCCAGTTAAAGGGTAACTATGTCCTGAAATCTTTGAAAAATTCATGGTTTACATGATTACGAAAGTAAAACCAAGATGTATAATAAACAATAGTACAATTTAACACGAATGCCATTCGAGTTGACCAATCTGGGTACGAGTTGTCCCGCGTACGAGCAGTTGGTTCGCGTTCGAGTTGACCTGTTTCCAGTTAAAGGTAGTATACACCATTGGTAATTGCTTGAATTATCATGAATGGGTAGATTTAGGGGGTTGTATTTCATAGTAAATATCGTTTAACTGACCTGTCCGAAGTTTTTAAATCATGGATGCCGAGAAAAGCACGAAAAACAGCGTTTGTATTCAACCAGCGTTGGGCAGTTATTCTTATGTTATCTTTGTTTTTTCGCGATCGCCGTCCGGCAAAATTTTCTCTATAAAATTATATTTTTCGGAATAATTAAAGAATATCTAGCGCAATCATTTTTCTAGATGCCTAGAATCATTAATTTACTTTCAAATGAGTAAAATATTACTTCATAATTCGATAGTAAATATTTTCGATATCTGCAAAGGGTGTATACTACCTTTAAACTAGTCCGAGTAACTTGGACCAAAAAATCACCTTTTTCAACATTTGGACATGGTCGGGTGATATTAGGGTCCAAGCAAGACCCGTTGGCATCGTTGTACGAAATGTCTGCACATCGATTTCCCATGACCTCCCACACTTTTCCCCAAAAATGTCACGGAAAACGGCCACTTACAAAAATGCTGCTTATCCCCATTAGGCACTAAGGATCAAGGAAGACACAAACACTATCGGTGTATTCTTACCTTTCAAAAAAGTGAGAAAATCGGGCCTCAAAATGTGGAGCAATGTTCGCCGATTCAAATGCACATAGCTGTTGTTGAGCAAAGTCAACGGCTGTTACCTGTTTCGTGCACTGTGCAGTGGATGGCTAGAGCACATTGCACGGAACAGGTAACAGTCGTTGACTTTGCTCAACAACGGCAACGTGCATTTGAATCGGCGAACATTGCTCCACATTTTGAGGCCCGATTTTCTCACTTTTTTAAAAGGTAAGAATACACCGATAGTAGTGTCTTCCTTGATCCTTTATAGTGCCTAATGGGGATAAGCAGCATTTTTGTAAGTGGCCATTTTCTGTGACATTTTTGGGGAAAAGTGTGGGAGGTCATGGGAAATCGATGTGCAGACATTTCGTACAACGATGCCAACGGGTCTTGCTTGGACCCTATATCACCAGACCATGTCCAAATGTTGAAAAAGGTGATTTTTGGGTCCAAGTTACTCGGACTACATGTACCTTTAAACTATATTTACTATAAAATACAACCCCCAAATCTACCCATTCATGATAATTCAAGCAATTACCAATGGTGTATCATACCTTTAACTGCGCATTTTCAATAACTAACCGGCGCCGGCTAAATATCCACTGCCTTTAAAACCAGTTGCCAATACTGCACTGGTGCTGCTGTCACACACAGTGTGAAATATAAAGATGGAGGAGTGGTACACTTCGTCAGCCAGTTCATTTAGACAGAGGAAGGAATCCTGGTCATTGACATTGTCAGTTCGCCAACGTTTCAGTTTTCATTTTGTAAACACAGTTCTCGATCTTAAACGTTAACCCGTACATGCCGTAGTAGTAGTCCTCAATCCTCCGACAAGTAAAGCCGGATGAGGACTGTGTGGTTAAGCATGTTTACTTACCTTGCTTAGCGGCCTGTTGAAACCTTCCGTTTCGGTTGAAAGTCCAGCTATTTACATTAACTCTTTCTCTCGATGTCCTCACATTTTTAACGTGGGGAAAAGTTATACTATAGCTTTTTTGCAAGTTGACTCCATTCACTCAATTAAGTTCTACACACACGCGTGTTGCCCTAAAGAATCCACATACCGATTCGGTGAGCACATTCATTTTGACGTTGGTATGGCATCAGTAGCACTATGGCCGTTTTCCAAAGACCAAATTCGTCTCTTTGTGGCTTCATTTATAGGTGGATCCGGTACGGGAGCCTAACTGGTATTTTGAAAAACGACTTTACCAGTGGGTTTTTAAAACGGCTTTCAACGTCGAAGTCAACAGGTGGCGCTATTTCACTTAAAAAACAGGCATTTTTTTGTAACCCTTTTTTTTCTGTGATTTTAGGCATATGTAAACATCTGGAAAACTGAAGGGCTTTAATTTTGCGCACAAATGTTCGTTTGATGTTCTTTTTAAAAGTTACATGCACACGTCATTTTCCTCTTCAATTTTTAAAACAGAATTTTCGAAGCTAAAAAAGCCTTCGAATTTTTCCTATTTTCCGACTAATCAAAAACAATTTTGTTAAATTCACATAATTAATACGCGTATCTAGGGGAATAACTTAAAAGTGGGGTACATACCGCGACTAATATGGGGGTCTGGTTGTGCCGTAGCAATTTCTGGCCACTTTAACGATTTTTTTGTGGGGGGGGGGGGGGGGGGGGTGGTGATGACCACAGATTATCATTATTAAACATTATTTTCGAGTTTGAAGTAATGAAAACGACTACATGTATTATGAGCTAAAGATTCAAATATGGACTACAATTTTTATTTGAGGACGACAAGAAGTAGGGGTGGGAGAAACAAACGATATGATATTCCACTAGGGGATAGAGGACGGGGGGCTATACCACACCCCCCCCCCCCCCCCCCCCCCCCCGCACCCCCAATTGATGCCTAATATGAAGATAATGTGTGTAACACCCACCTTCCCTAACTCGAAAATCACATTATGTTAAACATTTTAAGGTTTAAGTTAGTTACGATTTTTCGGTTACATCCACATTACTCACGCATAATGAGCTCTTTTCTATAATCTCTCCTGCAGCGCCCTCAGGAGTGTTTTCAAGGGTATATGGTTTTATATGGTTGCAAAACAAACGTGTGGCCTGGGGTGCGTTCCGCTCAAGCGAACGTTGCCAATGTTGGCCAACGTTAGCGTTGTTCGCTTGAGTGGAAGGCAATGTGCGCCAATTATGTTGGCTAACGTTAGCGAAAACGGCGAACGACATTCCGAGCTGTTCGCTGTTGGCCAGTGACGTATTTTAAAGATGGCGGAGAAGTTAGCAGCCGACGGTTTTCTTTTCACGGTTTTGATTTACGTTTCATACTTTTCGTTATAAACGGTGGGTTGTTTTGAGCAGTCACAGGGATCTTTTAAAGAAAAATAATAAGTTGGACAAAAAGCAGCCAACCAAACGACGTCACTGTCACAGGGCGCCGCCATTTTGAAAACGTAGTTTTTAAAATATCGTTCCACTTCAACTAACGCCAACTCAAAACGTAGGCGAACGTTCGCGCAAACAGTTCGCGTGAGTGGAACGCACCCCAGGACGGTTTTCAAAGTGGCTATAATAAGACTATGACTCAGAAGAGAACGGAAAGTTGTTTGCAAATATATTTTGAGTTGTTTTTCGACAGAAGTTTGACAGTCAAGATTGTTACAGGGGTCATATCTCAGACCATTAGTCACATCCATACACAATGAAAAATGCCACTGCTGAAAATACAGCTTATTAGAACTAAATATACGTTTCTTACTCAAAATTCATAATATTAAAAGTGACCAAGGACAGTATTAAAAAAACTAAAAAGTGTCGACTTCCATAAACAAAACTTAATAATAGAGCAAATCATATATTCAGACATGCAGACACCGTACCTATATATATTACTTTATTAGGTTTTGTTTATTTGTCCGGGCTTCTCGGAATGTGCATGTCGCTCCAACTCAGTTTGTGGGTCAGGCTTAGTCCAACTTAGATTTTCCGATCGTTTGAGAAAAAAATTACACAACTTTTACTGTGACCGGCCTGATGTTTAATTCACCACAATTCATTTTTCTATATTTTTTACGGGAAGGGGGCGCTGTTAATGTGCATATCTCACACATTTTACGCAGAATAAAAACATTATCCAAGTTGAAGAGAAATAATATACTTGTTTCCCCCAAGTGGCTTGGAGGAATCGGAGACAAGGATATGCCACAGTTGTTTTGTACTCTAGCGGTTGCATAACTCTCTCCAGTATATCTGTGCCCCTGCCGTTCACGTCAAGTTTAAACAATAAAGGGATGATACGTCCCGGGAACTTGAGCGCCCAATTGGGCTACACAACGCGTTTTGAACGAGATGATGATATAAAACATCCACACACCCATTCTTCATTACAAAAATCTGGGCGTTTTTGTGTTATTCTTGTGTATAACGAGTTTCGGGGTCCACTTTTGCCACCCGTGTTGTAATTATGTTGCTCATTATCGAGGAGGCCGCGCGCTGACTGCATAATGGCCTATGGAAACTTTTCGGGAGGTGAGTTTGTTTAGGTGTAAATATTTAAACAGGTAATTGGCTACCCTAATTCGTAGGGGTTCTTATATTCAAAAATAGGCTCAGATGTTTTCTTGCACCTTTTCTTGAAAAATGCGTATACTGCTTAGAATCAGGGAAACACCTAAAGGGTTGCGGTTTGCTAATTTAAAAGCCACGCCCAAAACAATTCCTTAGAAAAATGGTGTCCAGTGTTTGCAAGGCATTGGTATACTGGTTTACACCAAAAACACATGCAACAATAATCGAAGTGAAAAATGCGTACTGCTTAGAATCAGGGAAACCCCTAAATGGGTGTGGTTTGTTAATTTAAAAGCCACGCCCAAAACTACTTTCTCAGAAAAATGGTGTCCCATGTTTGCAAGGCATTGGTCTACTGGTTTACACACAAAACACATGCAACAATAATCGCAGTGAAAAATGCGTACTGCTTAGAATCAGGGAAACACCTAAGAGGCGTGGTTTGTTAATTTGAAAGCCACGCCCAAAACTACTTTCTCACAAAAATGGTGTCCAGTGTTTGCAAGGCATTGGTCTACTGGTTTACACACAAAACACATGCAACAATAATCGTAGTGAAAAATGCGTACTGCTTAGAATCAGGAAAACACCTACAGGGTCGTGGTTTGTTAATTTAAAAGCCACGCCCAAAACTACTTTCTCACAAAAATGGTGTCCAGTGTTTGCAAGGCATTGGTCTACTGGTTTACACCCAAACCACATGCAACAATAATCAAAGTGAAAAATGCGTACTGCTTAGAATCAGGGAAACCCCTAAAGGGGCGTGGTTTGTTAATTTAAAAGCCACGCCCAAAACAACTTACTCCCAAAAATGGTGTCCAGTGTTTACTAGGCATTGGTCTACTGGTTTACACCCAAAACACATGCAACAATAATCGTAGTGAAAAATGCGTACTGCTTAGAATCAGGGAAACACCTAAGAGGCGTGGTTTGTTAATTTAAAAGCCACGCCTAAAACTATTTTCTCACACAAATGGTGTCCAATGTTTGCTAGGCATTGGTCTACTGGTTCACACCCAAAACACATGCAAAAATAATCGCAGTGAAAATGCGTACTGCTTAGAATAAGGGAAACCCCTAAAGGGGCGTGGTTTGTTAATTTAAAAGCCACGCCCAAAACTACTTTCTCACAAAAATGGTGTCCAGTGTTTGCAAGGCATTGGTCTACTGGTTTACACCCAAAACACATGCAACAATAATCGTAGTGAAATATGCGTACTGCTTAGAATCAGGAAAACACCTACAGGGTCGTGGTTTGTTAATTTAAAAGCCACGCCCAAAACTACTTTCTCACAAAAATGGTGTCGTGTTTGCAAGGCATTGGTCTACTGGTTTACACCCAGAACACATGCAACAATAATCAAAGTGAAAAATGCGTACTGCTTAGAATCAGGGAAACCCCTAAAGGGGCGTGGTTTGTTAATTTAAAAGCCACGCCCAAAACAACTTTCTCCCAAAAATGGTGTCCAATGTTTACTAGGCATTGGTCTACTGGTTCACACCGAAAACACATGCAAAAATAATCGCAGTGAAAATGCGTACTACTTAGAATCAGGGAAACTCCTAAAGGGGCGTGGTTTGTTAATTTAAAAGCTACGCCCAAAACTACTTTCTCACAAAAATGGTGTCCAATGTTTGCTAGGCATTGGTCTACTGGTTTACACCCAAAACACATGCAACAATAATCGTAGTGAAAAATGCGTACTGCTTAGAATCAGGAAAATACACCTACAGGGTCGTGGTTTGTTAATTTAAAAGCCACGCCCAAAACTACTTTCTCACAAAAATGGTCTCCAGTGTTTGCTAGGCATTGGTCTACTGGTTCACACCGAAAACACATGCAAAAATAATCGCAGTGAAAATGCGTACTACTTAGAATCAGGGAAACTCCTAAAGGGGCGTGGTTTGTTAATTTAAAAGCTACGCCCAAAACTACTTTCTCACAAAAATGGTGTCCAGTGTTTGCAAGGCATTGGTCTACTGGTTTACACCCAAAACACATGCAACAATAATCGTAGTGAAAAATGCGTACTGCTTAGAATCAGGAAAATACACCTACAGGGTCGTGGTTTGTTAATTTAAAAGCCACGCCCAAAACTACTTTCTCACAAAAATGGTGTCCAGTGTTTGCAAGGCATTGGTCTACTGGTTTACACCCAAAACACATGCAACAATAATCAAAGTGAAAAATGCGTACTGCTTAGAATCAGGGAAACCCCTAAAGGGGCGTGGTTTGTTAATTTAAAAGCCACGCCCAAAACAAATTTCTCCCAAAAATGGTGTCCAGTGTTTGCAAGGCATTGGTCTACTGGTTTACACCCAAAACACATGCAACAATAATCGTAGTGAAAAATGCGTACTGCTTAGAATCAGGAAAATACAACTACAGGGTCGTGGTTTGTTAAATTAAAAGCCACGCCCAAAACTACTTTCTCACAAAAATGGTGTCCAGTGTTTGCAAGGCATTGGTCTACTGGTTTACACCCAAACCACATGCAACAATAATCAAAGTGAAAAATGCGTACTGCTTAGAATCAGGGAAACCCCTAAAGGGGCGTGGTTTGTTAATTTAAAAGCCACGCCCAAAACAACTTTCTCCCAAAAATGGTGTCCAATGTTTACTAGGCATTGGTCTACTGGTTTACACCCAAAACACATGCAACAATAATCGTAGTGAAAAATGCGTACTGCTTAGAATCAGGGAAACCCCTAAAGGGGCGTGGTTTGTTAATTTAAAAGCCACGCCCAAAACAACTTTTTGGGCAAAAATGGTGTCCAATGTTTACTAGGCATTGGTCTACTGGTTTACACCCAAAACACATGCAACAATAATCGTAGTGGAAAATGCGTACTGCTTAGAATCAGGGAAACACCTACAGGGGCGTGGTTTGTTAATTTAAAAGCCACGCCCAAAACTACTTTCTCACAAAAATGGTGTCCAATGTTTGCAAGGCATTGGTCTACTGGTTTACACCCAAAACACATGCAAAAATAATCGCAGTGAAAATGCGTACTGCTTAGAATCAGGGAAACCCCTAAAGGGGCGTGGTTTGTTAATTTAAAAGCCACGCCCTAAACTACTTTCTCACAAAAATGGTGTCCAGTGTTTGCAAGGCATTGGTCTACTAGTTTACACCTAAAACACATGCAACAATAATCGCAGTGAAAAATGCGTACTGCTTAAAATCAGGGAAACCCCTAAAGGGGCGTGGTTTGTTAATTTAAAAGCCACGCCCAAAACTACTTTCTCACAAAAATGATGTCCAGTGTTTGCAAGGCATTGGTCTACTGGTTTACACCCAAAACACATGCAACAATAATCGTAGTGAAAAATGCGTATTGCTTAGAATCAGGAAAACACCTACAGGGGCGTGGTTTGTTAATTTAAAAGCCACGCCCTAAACTACTTTCTCACAAAAATGGTGTCCAGTGTTTGCAAGGCATTGGTCTTCTGGTTTAAACCTAAAACACATGCAACAATAATCGCAGTGAAAAATGCGTACTGCTTAGAATCAGGGAAACACCTAAGAGGCGTGGTTTGTTAATTTAAAAGCCACGCCCAAAACTACTTTCTCACAAAAACTTGTGTCCAATGTTTGCTAGGCATTGGTCTACTGGTTCACACCGAAAACACATGCAAAAATAATCGCAGTGAAAATGCGTACTGCTTAGAATCAAGAAAACCCCTAAAGGGGCGTGGTTTGTTAATTTAAAAGCCACGCCCAAAACTACTTTCTCACAAAAATGGTGTCCAGTGTTTGCAAGGCATTGGTCTACTAGTTTACACCTAAAACACATGCAACAATAATCGCAGTGAAAAATGCGTACTGCTTAAAATCAGGGAAACCCCTAAAGGGGCGTGGTTTGTTAATTTAAAAGCCACGCCTAAAACTACTTTCTCACAAAAATGATGTCCAGTGTTTGCAAGGCATTGGTCTACTGGTTTACACCCAAAACACATGCAACAATAATCGTAGTGAAAAATGCGTATTGCTTAGAATCAGGAAAACACCTACAGGGTCGTGGTTTGTTAATTTAAAAGCCACGCCCTAAACTACTTTCTCACAAAAATGGTGTCCAGTGTTTACAAGGCATTGGTCTTCTGGTTTAAACCTAAAACACATGCAACAATAATCGCAGTGAAAAATGCGTACTGCTTAAAATCAGGGAAACCCCTAAAGGGGCGTGGTTTGTTAATTTAAAAGCCACGCCCTAAACTACTTTCTCACAAAAATGGTGTCCAGTGTTTGCAAGGCATTGGTCTACTGGTTTACACATAAAACACATGCAACAATAATCGCAGTGAAAAATGCGTACTGCTTAGAATCAGGGAAACCCCTAAAGGGGCGTGGTTTGTTAATTTAGGCCTACTTTAAAATACACTTTACTGTAATACATAATTGGTACCGGTAAACAATGTGTAAGGCCTGTTGCTACATTTGTTAATACATTAATAAGGGAATAAATGTGTGTTCGAGAGGTTTTAATCACTCTGTTTAATACCGCTTGGAGTCTGGGTGCTGATAATTACCCGAGCCGAAGGCTCTTACTATTGGAGACGAGGTACGGTTGGAAATAAAGTGAGCCCTGGGGACGGGTATAATGCCACATCGCGTGACAGGGTTTTGTTGCCAGCTGGTTTTAAACACTTCAAGCCATGTCTTTATAGTTCGTTTAATACCGGCCACGTGACGGGCTCTCGACCAATAGGAATGCCTAAACTGTCCCAGGTATTTATGAATAAACATTAAACATCAACGAAATGTATATTAAATAGGTATTGGCTCATTTGCATTTGTCTCACAGGCTTACTAATTATCAAACAGCTAGATGGATTAAATCATACCAACGTTACCAAACACCCAGTGAGATTATTCCGTCTGGCTTGGTCTTCCGTCTTCAACGATAAGTCAATAAGTCGATTAGGTAGTCAGGTCAAAAGTAATTCGGGATAAAATTGCTGACCAATGTCACGTGGCGTTACGCGAACACGCATTCTGATCTACCAGGGGCCATGCATTTCACAGAGCTGTTAAGCACACAAGTTTGCGTTAAGCCTACACTAGCAAATTTGCTTTATAATATAATTTATAATGTCTATGAAAAGCCAATGATCTATACCCACTATACCTGACGTCGCACGATTTGCGAACAACATTTAAACCCAGTTCTATTCTAAAGATCAGCGAGGGCCGGTTATCCCGATGACTTCCAAGCGCATGCAGACCGCCAGGTTCCACTCTGAGGCATGGATGCGAAGGATCCTTGCGCGGATGTAGTCCCGCGAAGGTGATTGAAACGGCACACGGACTGATATCATGTTGGACCGAGAGGTATCAAACTGTGACCAAGAAGAAAAATGCCCCCAAATGGTAAAGAAACTGAATTCTCCATTACCAAACAGTGCTCTTTTTGTCGACTTGTATTCGTAATGGTTAAGATATGGTTTATTCAAGTTTAATCGCACATAGATCTATTATAATATAGACAACAAACAAATAATTACAAATAACCACAGAATAAAAATATAAACATTTTAAATAAGAATATGAAAATTACACTATTATGTGGAGAAAAAAAAGAGCATGTCAACATTGAGAACAAAAAAGAAGCCGAAGCTTGTATTCCTTTCCCTACCCGGACTCGTCTAAAGCCGAGCATGGAGAGCCGATCAAGGGCTGCCTGTATCTCGCTGCAAACTGTCCCAACGTTATACCGCCCTCGGTTACACACCTATTGTTCCGACACCCCTATGGTCCGACTACTCAGACTATATTCCGACATCCCTGTGTTCCGACAACGATATGTTCCGACTACTCAACCTATGTTTCGACACACCTATATTATATTCCGACTCCTACGGATTAAGTAACCAGTGCACACACAACATAAGACGCATACGGACCTTCAAAATAATAATGACGCGGTATAAAGAGAGATTATTAAATTATTGGCGCCAACGCACCAGTCAAAACAGGCTAGTACAATCTTATACGCTTGTCATAGGGGTATCGAAACATATAGATTATGGTTGAGTAGTCGGAACATAGGTGTGTCGGAACATAGGTGTGTAGCAACATAGGTTAGTCGGGACATGGGAGTGTCGGAACATAGGTGTGTCGGAACATAGGTGTGTCGGAACATAGGTGTGTCAGAACATACGAGTGTCGGAACATAGGTGTGTCGGAACATAGGTGTGTCGGAACATAGGTTAGTCGGGACATGGGAGTTTCAGAACATAGGTGTGTCGAAACATATAGGTGTGTCGGAACATAGAGCAGTCACCCTTCATACCGGACTCCAACCCTTACACAAGTTGCTGTCCCATTCCGTTCCCATGTGCATTATACAACCAATCGATCACGTGGTTTATTGAGTTCAGATTTCACAGAAGAATACAATTAATTGTATTTTACCGCTTGTATCGATCCTCCTTCTGTACGCACATAGTCGGAGGAGGAATTCTGAGTGTAGTATACGGTGAGCCTGGTCACGAAGTAGTCGACATTCGGGTGGCCCTGGATTAACAGGCCGTATACGTCTGCTTCGTTGACTAAATCAACCCGGATCCAAGCCAAAGGGTCACCCGACATAGGCGTTTGGGCACACCAAGATTCTGCAATAAAAATGACAATAAAATATTTTCAAGGATAAAAATAGCTACAAATTGCTAATGCAAATTGCGACCCCAGTTTAGTAAGTTGGGTCTGAAGCGCACAAATTTAATTCACTGGATTCAAAATGGCCGGCTATACATTCGTATCTGGCTGAACGCAGGGCATTTATGGTCGCACAGTGTAATTTTAAACTATTTAGTCCAGGCGAGACCAGAGCAAGTCTAAATCGACATTTTAACATTTGCAAACATAACAAAACCATCTAATTATTATGAAATACTGGACTGTCTGTGAATGTTAAGCATTCTGAAAAATTATGGCAGCTGGTGTACCGTCATTTTTAAGAAAAGTTTCATTTGTATAATCATTTTTCAGTCGGCCTACCAGCGTTGGAAAAAAACTCGCTTTTATGATATTCCCTCGATCGGGAGATTACAATGCGGAAGCGTGCATTGAGTGCAGGATGGCTGAACAGATAATTATCCCTCGATCGGGACTTTAATGAATACATTGCAAGGTTGTAAGTGATGTAACTTGCTTATTTTTTTTCGTTATTGTCTCTGTCTTATCACAAGCTTTAATTTGATGTATTATTAGTACATACAAAAATGTATGTTTTACGAAAGTTATTGCACACGCACGAAGCGTAGCTTTAGCATTCTAGAAGTGCGCACCTTTTTTTTATTTTTTATTCGCGCCAAAAAAAACCTAAGTTTATGACCGGTTGTGAAATTTTACGTCAATATTCACGACTTTGGGGGCACGGTCGTGAAATTTGTCGCGATTATTGACGTCAATATTTACGACTTTAGGGGAAATTCGTGAAACTTGACGCGAATATTGACGTCAATATTCACGACTTTAGAAGAAATTCGTGAAACTTGACGCAAATATTGACTTCAATATTTACGACTTTAGCAGCAATTCGTGAAACTTGACGCGATTATTGACGTCCATTATTTTGGGGCAAGTCGTTAAATTTGTCGTGGATATTGACGTAAATATTCACGATTTGCGTTATCCATAGTTGCGTTGGGTCATCATAACTAACCCCCCTAAATTCATTCATTTCAAAAACCAATTTACATCAAATTTAAGCTAATGATGTATGGGCCTATTCCCTTTAATAGGCCAGCTTTAATACAAAGATGACGTCCCCGTTCGTAAGAGCGAGGTTATTACAGCCACGCTCACGAAACACGAAAGTACCGCTTGGAACCATTGAAACATTATACATTAGCGGGAGGAGAAAAAGGGGAGTTAACTAAAAAATATATTTTACTTGGGCCATTCAGGCGGGCAAACCAAGGCGCATAGTTTGTAATGTCGTTTTCCATGTAGGCGGAAGATGTGATCTGACTGTATGATATAGAACCATCTTCCATTCCGAGTGGTTTGCAATCACGGCAACCTACCAAACAAATAAAAAATCTCACAACTTAGAAAGAAAAAAATCACGATAAATGCAATATAACTAATACATTATGAAGGAAAAAATTTCAAAATAGCAACGAGCTTAAGAATTACATTTACGAAAAGATCATTATAGGGAAAAATAACCCAAAACTGATTACAAATAATTATATAAATAATATAGTCGAATCCTAATACCCTTCTCACATCAATACGTGAAGCAATTTCGAGGCCAATAAAGATTATTATTGGGTACGTTCGTTAGCTCACCTGAGTCGACATTTAATACTCGTTTAGCTATGACGTCATACTCAGGGCTCACCCGGGTCAGCTACTACATACCCTAGCCTGCTAGAACAATGGCGACTGGGCCGGCTGCGGATAACTTTAAATCAACTTTATTGTAAGTCTAAACATATTTATTAGCTGAGCTCATTGTAGTTAGAATTAAGCTGTTAATCTAGTCTTAGCCCGTCTTAGGCTACGTTTTTATACTTGTTTGCGATTAATTCACAGAGAAGTGGTAAACTCAAAGGTGCCATGCTTCAGTCTAAAAACGTTTGTTAATGGCTATGGCCGCGGCTACAAATATCGCGTGAGGGTTGTGATGACCCGCGTTTGAGTGTTCGTTTAGCACGGGTCTCGTGGCTAACCTTGCAAGGCGACCTAATCGCGATATGCAGCGCACGTAGACCGCCGATGCAGTCGCCCTCTATAACGTACACTGTACCACGCCATATCTGCTATAATCGCTTGGGAAATTTCGAGCAGAACTGTGTTGCATTCAGCATGCGCGTCTGACGTTGCTTGCATAATTACGATCTTATCGGAGGTCATGGCGTGGTGGTGGTACGGTGTTCATGTACGACAGTACGTTAGAGGGCGACCGCATCGGTGGCCTACGCGTGCTGCACCGCGATTATGTCGTCTTGCAAACAAGACTAGGCTAACCTGTGCCTAACCCGACTTACTTTACCCGTGTCGACTCGGGTGAGCTAAACAAATGCACCCATAATAGCCCTACTTGGGAATGGTTATACTGGTTCAGAAATTCAGAACCAGCGTACTTCTAATGCACGCGTGTATACAGCGCACAATGACCAATAACTATCCAGACTTTGATTATGCTATACTGCTAAAAATAATTAATAATACCTATGATGGTAACATTGAAACTGCACGTTCCCGTGTTGCCCGCATTGTCGTTTACTTTACACCACATTGTCGTGACTCCCTCATAGAATGCATAAACGTAAGAACCCCGCTCACTCAAGCAAGTTGAGATTACAGGTATTTCCCCGTCCACGTTGTCAACAGCCGTCGGTTGCATCCACTCGATGCCGCGGACGACCGACAATCCTCCATTGTTGAAGCTTCGTACGTTATCCGGGCACGTCATAACTGGAGCCTCGATATCAGGTTGTGGCCCCACCAGTACACCCCCACCTAGTACATTCCCACCTAGCAAGACACAGTGGTTAATATTGTTAGAATAACCAATAAAAACGATAAAAATGTATGCAATTGATTTCAGTGACGGAGGTTGAATGTAAATAACGGCCATAATATCTCTTCATCTTAACCTGTACCCTGAGGAAAACAAATTAACAAAAAAAGGTTAATTTTACTCGGCACTCGTACCTGCGATGTCCTTCCAGGGCCACCATACGCACCTATATACCTCAGTGGAAAATACCATTCACTTTTGAGACCAAACGAGTCGAAATTTCAAAAGCTATAGGCGTAGACAGACATTTGTGGTTCGGATCAAACCAAAATACACTTGAATAATGTTGTTTTAGATAAAACCCTAGCCAGATTCTTGTATTTTACTTTCCCCCTTGGCCTACTCCTCCCTTTGTTGGTTGTTCCACTCCCCTCCTGTTACCCCTCCTTTGTGTTTCTCCTCCCAACCCCGTAACATAATGTCTGTGTGTCCCCTCTAATGGTTGATTAATCTACACAGTTATTTTGCCTCTGAAGATCTTGTTAAAATCAAAATATTAGGCCCTCTAAAGCCGTGTTCGCACTGGATAAACATTTTGGGTAACTTTACCATGACGCCGGATAACATTCCGATGGGTTAATCTTCCCACTGTCCGCACTTGGATTTAATTGACGCGGGTAGAATTGCCGAGACCATGGGTAAACTAACCGTGAAAGGTCACTGGCTGATGTGACCTGTGGTCATTCGACCGGGTGATGGAAGATTTAACCGAGACGTCGCGTCCGCACTGGATTTTCTGCCTCGGTTAAACTGACCTTGTCAATCTTCCTGGGCACCTTTGGCTCGGTTAAACTACCCACGCGGCGTGGGTGCGTTACCTGTGAGGAAAGTTACCCAGGCTGTTTGCACAAGACTTAAAATGGGTAAGTTGCCCATTGGCTCGGTTAGTTTGCCCAAATTTATTTGATTTGTATATTTTAGGTCATTCCAGCCAGTAAGCAGCTTGAAGCAGTTTTAATTCTATTTGAATACACTTTGACAAAAAAACAAAACAAGACATAAGCATGCATCTTAACGCCAAAAGAGTTACATGGGCGCCTACCTCCAACGGTCGTCATGGCTGCTGTACTTTTATCCAGTTCAACCTCTTGTCCTTCGGAATTTGTACTTGCCTGTAAAACAAAAGAAAACAGGCCCAATTATCGTCCTTTGTTTAATACGGATATTTATAAATTATGGAAGTACGAGATAATTAGATTTTGATCCTCATCATTCAACTTGGTGGTCCATTTAATTAATTCGATCAATCACATATACTATCTTTGTCCGATCTTTTAGTTTTAACAAGGCCATGCCCACGCTAATTAAGCTGTGAGTGAAGTGTGACCAACTGAACATAGCCAAGCTTGAATACAATGCTATGCAACGTGAGTTCATCGCTAGCACTCACCAGTACTGTACGCGCCCGGCCGCGAATATTTTTTCCCCAAACGTAACTGGCAGATTACATGAATTATTCAGTAGTTTGGATGAGAAGTTATGTTTATTCATCGGAATAAAACATGACGTCACAACATTGTTGTTATTTAGTTATCTAGTTACATTAAATCACTTTAAAGAACAGCTGTTGTCGAGCTGCTATACGTAGTGTAGTGGATAGTGGGATGGGCTACGGATCAAAGATCCCTGGTTCGAATCCTGCTGTAGGTCACCTTGTTTTTCCTAGTCAAATTGATATCGTTGGAGTATTTTAAATTTAAGGGGAAAGGAGACCTAGAACCTAAGTGTAGTACAGTGATCAATGCAACTACTGAATAATTCATGAAATTAATTTTGGTCCAGGCCAGTTGCCGAATGAGGCTCGAAATGCCGAGTAAGGGAAATAATTGGGGAAGGGGGAGGGAGGGGGAAGGGAGGGGTGACCCCCCCCCCCCCCCCCCATCCCCCTCCCTCCCCCTCCCTCCCCCTCCCTCCCCCTTCCCCTTCAGTCGCTACGCCCCTATACGCATTACGCAAACCAACAGTCTGTGATCGGCTGTTGAGGAACAAATGTACATTCATAGTGATGATTTGCATACTCACTCAACCCCCCCCCCCCCCTTATTTTCGAAGTAACATAAAAACCGAAAGTTTTGAAAATAATCAAGGCTGTTTTCCTGACTCGGGATCAAATAGCACGTATATACGGAACTGATGATGCTGCTGGGTACACCCGCACGCATATAGGGATTGTAGTTCGTTAGTCCAAAAGCGTAGATTTAAAATGTATTTTTCTGTAAATAAGTTGCCTAATGACACATTAACTTTTAATAACCCATGACGATCTGTAGTTCCAGACACAAGGAAGACATAAGCGAGATTTTGGCTTCCTTTATCAGGTAAAAATATGAAAAAATGTTGTTGTAAATATTTTCGCTATGGCAGGATACATTGATACCCTGGACTCCGTCGCGTTGTACACTATTCGCATTTTTGTATCACTGTGGAGACATGGCTTTGTTCTCGTGTACAAAATGGTTAGAAAGTCGAGCACGTTTTTCAAAATGCTCCCATTTTAACCATAATTTTTTTCCTGGGTTGAAATTTCGACCCAATATACCCTATATTATACCCTAACCCAAACACTAACCCTAACCCACATCCTAATCCTAGTTTTTGAGTAATTTAAGTAAAATCCAAAAATCTATTTCGTGAAATTCCCAATGGAGACCTATTCATCTATATAAATTTACCCTCCGGAGACGTTTTGTCTCCATTGTACACATTGTGTTCATGTCTCCAGAGGGTACCGTATTTCGCACCACAACGGAGGAGTCCAACCTGGGCTAACAATGTACATACACTGTACACAAATGGTCTTGCGTACAATGCCCCGTTCACGATTGGCGGTGTTTACCAACCTGTGTGTATGTACACATACATGTACGAAATACCGCTAATTAGATATGAAACGCAGGACAGCGCGACCGCTGAATGAGTAGTTGACTGCTTGAAGACGCTATGCCTCTTCGAAATTATGTCCATGCAGTTACCCGGCGAATTAAAATGCAACAAGAATCACAAGACGTCAGTTGACAGCTCACTGCAACAATATACGGCAACTTTTTACCGCTCTTAACCAGTTCGCGCCGAATGACGTATATAAACGCAAGGTTTTCCCCAGATTCAAAACGGATGACGCACAAACACGCCACGAGGAAGGTCGGAAATGTATGTCAGCAGCGAGCATAGCCGGAAATGCGTGGGTGTGCTTCCCGGTACTATCAGCCTGAACCCGCTTCGGATCAAGTGTCGTTACAAATAATCCCGCCCCTCGGCTCGGTGATGTTAAAATAATCCCGGCGCGAACTGGTTAACATGTTGAGAGCAATTTAAAATAATGAGATTTCAAAATTGACATCTTTTTGCAGTTCAACCTATTATCCTTTTTTCACTGAACTTAATTTCTGTAGAAAAGAATTATTTTGAAAAGTTATAAACCTCAACGAGTGTTAGCTGTGTTATTTCCGTATGAATGGAGCACTGAGCAATTTGGGCTTCCATCTGAGGGCAGAGCGGCAGAGTGCCCACGCGGGCCAAATCACGATTTGCAAGCCCTCAATTGTGTTTGCTGTTGGAGCATTTTGTGTGTCGTCAACTTGAGGGATTGCAAAGAAGAAGGGTGGAAGCCGGGCACAGGACTGCCAGCTTGTATATACGGTGAAATTGGGATAAAAGTTGGTCCCAACAATTTGTTCTATTTTGCAATGGGGCGTGGGCATTATTTCCAAGACGGCGATGGGCTACAGGGCTACATGTACTTTCAAAGGTGATGATTATCTTTGGGGAAATTGGAAAACGATGCCTACGCTCGATCCGTTGCAAGTAACTATTCGAATGTAACGGAGTAAAGCTCGGTCCATGAATCGACGTTCACAATTGAAACAATACATTACGCATAGTGCAATTTTAAAGGTGTAATACTGAATTATTATGAAATAACAGTCTAAAGTATACTGTGAAATCATGGCTTCTGGTATGTTGTTAATTTCCAGCGATGGTCGGCTGGCAATTTTTGGAAAAAAATGACTATATAAAAATACTGCCCACGGTTTATCAAATTAAAGTTAGATCATAGTTTGTTTGCAATGCGTAAAACATCCTTGAATGGGTACACACCAACTATAGTCTGGTTCCCTAACCTGGCAATTACCCGACGTCTATAAATTGCTCTGATTCGTCTGAAGTAGGATCAGCGAACCATACTGCAAGAATTTTGTCTTAGCTTTGTTTGTTTCTGGCATCTATAAGCAGGTCAGTGTAACAGTATTTGCAAACAAATTAATAATTCCCCAATCCATCCATTTCAGATTGTACATGTACATATATTTATATATAAATGCATATGAAAGAGGCGAGTGGTTTGAGGTGAGTGAGATTCTAAACCACAGTTTTCCATGGCCAACAACCATACTGAGCTCAATTAATGATGACAATCTGGAAACAATATACAGAAAAAGATTTAAAAGCATAATGCTTTAAACGCAACTGAAAACGTCTTACAATAATTGTACCACTTCCAATCCCTGACGTGAATAAAAGGCCTACAATTTTAGGACTTACCTTGCCTGAAGTGAATGAAAAGCATGAAATTTGTTTTTAATTATCACTTTAAGTTTACATGGAACTTTTATCATGACCTTTGCAAGTTTCAATTAGGTTGGGTTTTATTTGTATTTTTTTTTTTGGGGGGGGGGGGGGGGATTCAGAAAAGAAAAAGTCCAATTACAATTTCGGTTTAAATTTGCTATCAGTGCTCAATTCATGCGGAAATCACACAACTAACACTTTTAAAAGTAATTAATTTCAACATACAGAAAATAAGTTCAATGAGAACAATAATAACTGCAAAACGATGTAAATATTTGAAATCTCATTACTTTTTAATTGCTTTCAACATGTTAAGAGTGGTAAAAAGTTGTCGTATATTGTTGC
This sequence comes from Crossaster papposus, assembly GCA_037893245.1. Taxonomy (NCBI): domain Eukaryota; kingdom Metazoa; phylum Echinodermata; class Asteroidea; order Velatida; family Solasteridae; genus Crossaster; species Crossaster papposus. Next base: position 2,442,011 of record JBAIAA010000354.1, on the reverse strand, counting down.
AGTGAGCTGTCAGCAGACGTCTTGTGATTTTTGTTGCATTTTAATTAGCCGGGTAACTGCTCATACATAATTTGATTGCATTTATGTAGCAGGGTAACTGCTAGTCATTGCCAAATACCACTGTATTCGACAGTGCGCCCGCTAACAAACCCTGGCAGGGAACATGGTGCTTGTGTTCTTGGGCAAGACACTTTGCTACAATTGCCTCTCTCCACCCAGGAGTATAAATGGGTACCTGTGAAGGTAGAGACCACATGCGCTGATCTTGAGCTGCTGCAGAAATGGTCTCGTTCCTGGTGAACAGAGATAATAGTTGTAAAGCGCTTTGATACACCCGCATTGTGGGAGTCTAAAGCGCTATATAAAAAACGAACATTATTATTATTATTAACAACACGATTAGTCCAGCTCCTTAACTCGCACAGTGGTCTTTTCAAACTCGTTTAAATGGGGCGTGACCTTTTCATGCGAATTTGAATAGACATAGCGTCTTCACGCAGTCAACTACTCATTCAGCGTTCGCGCTGGCCTGCGTTGCATATCTAATTAGCGGAGTTTCGTGCGTGCGCATGGCACATGTAGAAATCTGCAACGTGTGATGTCCCTTCAGGGCCACCATACTTTCGCTGCGCATAAACTAGTAAAGGGTTTCGTTTTTCCTATTTCTGTTACCTTTTTTCTAGTTTTGTCCTAGTTGTTGTTGTTGCTAAAGTAAATCAAATAAATAGTAAAGACAATTATTTGTCTCAGTCAAGTAAAATAAAACAAATACGAGTGTGCTGCTCCTATATTTTAACTGTAAACGGGGGAAAAAACACGATTATTATTAAAACGGTTTATATTCGTTTATTTGAATGATATGTTTCCCCTTTATTTTAATATAGACTCTGAAACGCTAAACGGTAAAGGGTTTGCTTTTCTGGTTTTCTTGACGCAGATTCAAAAACGGTAAACGGTAAAAAGTTTGTTCTTTCCTTTTTTTATTGACATATTAAAATATGGTAATTGATAGAGTTCGTTTTTCCTTTTTTCTATGAAAAAATCCCAAAACTGCAATTGGTAAAAGCCGATTTTTCCTTTTTAATTTTGTTGTATTAAAACAAAACAATTGGTAAAGAGTTTGGTTTTTCTATTTTTCTTTTTAAAAATCCCAAAACGGTAATTGGTAAAGGGTTTCGTTTTTCCTTATTCTTTATGCGGATTTAAAAACGATAAACGGTAAAGGGTTTGTATTTCCTTTCTCTTTTTACATATTAAAATACGCTAATATGTAAAGGGTTTGTTTTTACCTTTTCTTTATACGATTTTACGGTATGTACACGAACCAGGAAGGACATTAAATTGAAGGACGTGTAACGCTGGGTTAATGGTTTTTTTTTTTGGTTTTTTTGTTTTTATTGGGAAGGTGCGTAATCATACATGCGGCTTCCTTGTTTTATTATCACATGTAGAACGATTCTCGGTCACTTGGGAAGGACATTAAATTGAAGGACGTGTAACGCTAGGTTGGGTGGCTTTTTTTGTCTTCATTTTTTCATTTTGTTTTGTTTGTGTGTTTATTGGGAAGGGGCATAATCATACATGCGGCTTGCGTTTTTTTAACTTATTAGAACGATTCTAGGTCGTCATGGGAAGGACATTAAATTGAAGGACGTGTAACGCTGGGTTATGTGTATTTTATGCAGGCATATTTCAAGGAATATTTTTTGGTTTTTTGTGTGTTTGTTTGATCAATCCTAGAGTTAGCCGCAGCGATTTTAAAACGGTTATTGATTGGATGGTATGTACACGGACCCTAACTCCAGTGATTTTGAGATTGTTATAATTCTACTTAATTTTAATAGAAAATTTGAGAGAGTTATGCTCGAACTGGTTTTGTGTACTAACTGACAGACGATATTTAAGTCAGAAGCATTTTTTGAGACACTTTTCATTCTTTTCATTCAATTAACTAGTTGCCATGTGGAACGGGGAAAGTGTATTTTCCAGGCTCTTTCTAATTGAAAAGTGTAACCTAGTTGAAACTTATTGGAACTATACTGAAACAATTATCATTATGGAGTATGAATATCCCCCTTTTGGAAAAAATATTGTACTAAAAAAGGCATTTATACAAATTTATATGTAATTGTTATTTGCAAATTGTGCATAAAATTATTCACAATTTATGTAATTTCAAATGTTATTGTAACATTGACTTTAATCACAATAAACAATTCAGTATGCCCATCGTAATGTTACAGGTCCAGTATACAATAGAACTGTAGGATGGGGTAGGCACTATCACTCGTGGACCACAGCAACCAAAACGTGGGTACAGGGCCACAAATTGTGAACATTTACTTGTTATTTCTCAATCTTCACGTGATTCTATTTATTTTAATGTCGCTTTGCAATGTGATGTTTCATCTACAAAAATAAGTAAGTACAAAAGAATGTGTAGTGCTGACAAGAATAAAATGACATACAATAGTGTGGATCTTATTTGTTGATGTATTTCATTAATATGTATTTCATTACAAGTTCGCCTTGCATGAAACCCATTAAAAATGCCCCTTTAAACAAAACAGCTGATTAGACCATGGGCACCCATGAAGCCAAAAGGAGGGATTTACATGTAAACCGTTCATATTTACATTTACATGTTATATGGGGCGTGTTGGCTCGAGTCATTACAATTATAGTGAAAATAATTATTTGGCAAAGTGGCTTTGGGGCGAAATTTTTATGAAAACAAGACGAGAAAAACCAACTATGCTATTTTCGCCCCATCATTTTTTTTGTCGTGAAATAACTCTCAAAAAATGAGTTCCACTTTTGCAAAAATGAACATCCCAAATTTTGTTCAGTATGCCCTAAAGATCAATTTGGGAAAGTTTTATCAACTACCAAGGCGAAGATCACGATAGAAAATGACTTTCTGAAACGATTTTGTGACTTCGTCCCATGGTTTATAAATATACTCTTTGCCTGAACTAACACGAAGGCCTTATTATGGAAGTGTTGTATAACGCGATCGGTTTGTAATAAGGTTTTGAATTCGCCGTCATTTGACTGGAAAAAGCCTCAATATTAGATGTTTGCTCTTCACCGATGTTTTATTCACACTGTATACTCAGTGTTGTCCCAAAGGATTCTTTCGAAAGAGAAAAAAACCGACCTCAGTGCAAACGTCGTACCATTAACCTAAAGATTTAAAACAAACACTTACTTGCACAGTTTCTGTCGTTATATCCATCAATTGTTCCGTGTCGCCTTCTGAGCCACCGAAGTATGTGAAGCCCTGTATTTGCCGTAAACTTTCCGGGTGTTCCTCTGCCCTGGCCTCGTTCATTTCACACTTGTCAGCGGTGCCACCGTAATTAAATGACAGGCAGCGACAGTGGCGGTGACAGAGCACCATGCATTGGACCAAGGGTGTGGCGCGTACGATGAAGAACGTGTGCCCGACCAGCACTCGATTCTCCCGGGCGACGTAGAGGGTTCCCCTCGCCCCAACGCAAGCTCGAGGTGCAGTCAATAACACCAAGAAAATCAAGCCCAACATTTCCTCCATCACATACCAAATTTCTGGACAACGCGAGATACGAAGCGCACGTAGGACAGCAAGTTCACTCGCTGCACCAGTGATGTTATTTTATTTTGTATGCTGCTAGTTACGTGACACGATGATACTATACCTCATACCGACTGAACGACATCCTTTTATAGTCTGCGCTATACCACCAGCCAGCAGTATCAGTGGCAATTTGTAATTGTTTTCTCTTTGTACTCTGCTAAACACAATTACTTAGCGTTAATTAGGTACGTTTGACAACTTCCATTAATCATTACTCAAGGTCCTTGGACTTGGCGCAGTTTGATGATGGAAACAAAGGTTTGCAAATAGTTCTAATACCATTTTCTTTGCAATTATTCACAAAATGCTCCAAAAGCAAAAAATTTTAGGGCTTGCAAATCGTGCTTTGGCCTAGTCTTGGTTGCAAGACATCCTAATCGCGGTATGCAGCTCGCGTAGGCCGCCTATGCATTATTACGTGACGTAACAGAAACTTGACCAATAGGGACTTTTCGATTTGCACGTTTACTAGTAGACTGCGACGTATGCGGTCACAAGTAGACTGCGACGTATGCGGCACGCTAAATGTTGTACCTTACCTTTTCGATTTCTACGACTACGACTACGCTCACTCAGTGACGTCATGCCTTATGTTTGGCGCGCGCGCGCTCGCGCGAAATTCGATTAAATAGCTAGATCAGACATTATGCCGAATCTCCATAGACTTAGGGAAGAAATTCTCCTCGCATACATCACCGGCGATTTAGACGACGAAGAATTCATGTTGCTATATGACGCCAATCGGCCTACGAATGTAGACTTTAAGTACAAGGAGTATGAGAAATTCACCTTACAGAACTATAACGACGATAAATGCAAGGCATATTTCAGGTAAAAATACATGAAGTTTCCGTAGCGTAGGCCTCCCCTTGTCATATCGGTGCCCGGGCTTTCGGGGACGGCTGGCGTCTAAAAAATTCTAAAAAATAAAGACAGTAAAGTCTGAAACTATGAAGACAAATGATGAAATATTGCAGGTTGCAAAGCTAATCCAAAATGATAGGTTCTCATACTCATACTCATACTCATAGACAATTCTCAGTCTCAATTTCTCATGTTTGATATTTAGAAAAATCTAAAATCTTGTCTCACCAACATTTGTAATTGTATGTAAAAATTCTTTTTAAAACAATTTAAAAAAAACCTTACGCTTCCACCACTCTCTGCTTGAAGAATCAAGTCAATCGGGTCCATTTTGTAACTTCAAATGTGGTGTTTCTTTCCTGATGTGGTGTTTCGTTTCTACAAAATAGTGATATGCACACTATGTCGTCACAGTTTTCCAACGACGGCAAAACAAGGTTGAACGCGTTCGAGAATTCTGCTACGAACGACGAGTTCGTCGATGCGCATGCGCACTGCTTCACAAATGACCGCATACGTCGCAGTCTACTAGTAAACGTGCAAATCGAAAAGTCCCTAGTGAGTCAGCGATTATGCATGTTACTTCACGTAATTAATGCACGCAACGTCACACGCGCATGCAAATGCGACACAGTTTCGCTCGAAATTTTCCGAGCGATTAGGTGAGTTAGACAAGACTACCTATTGAAAGGTCATTAGCCTCTGTCATGACCTTTCTAAAAGGTCAACGCGCGGAAAATTGTCAAGATGGCGGCGCTTAACAACAGCAACACGTGTGTCGTCAATGTCAGAACTTAATGGCTTACGACGGGGCTTTAAAGGCTGTGGCTATTTCGGAGGAATGTCACTCAAAACCGTAAAATTACGAAAGAGAAAGAAAAAGCGACTGAAAAAATGGTCAGTTGGTGAAAGTGTGCTGCGCTATACTGACGTACGTGCGTAGCTATACTTCGACGTTTACATTGTTTATAAACAGTTAATGTAGGGCCGACTTTCCTCATGCAATGTTGCCAAACTTCTTTGTTGACAAACTGCAAATTCATTGTACCTTTACTACCATGTTAATGTTATTAATGATTGCTATTTACCCTCTGTTAACAATTTAGGTGTAAACTTAGTCTGAAAAAAACCCAAAACGTTGGCGTCCAGAAATTTGGCACACAATCGACCGAGTGTTCCCTAAGTCGTGGCGCAATTGAACAATTCTTGGAAAATCCAAGTTTATATTTACGAACTTCTTTTAACCCTATCAACCCCAAGAGTGCCATATGGACTCATTGAAGCATACACTCTCGTTACCATTGTGACTTTAAGTCACACAAATACAATCGGATTTCATTCCCATTGGGCCCTTATGGCACATTGCCATTTCGCATTGAACTGAAATGTAAATAGCGCCCTCACTTTGGAGATCGGCCTCTGATTGGCGGAGACCCCGAGCGCGCGTCCTCTTGCGCGCGTGGGTATGAAATATTATAGGATTAGGATTCACCAAATAGAGACGCTCGTCACAGAAAACCAGTCATAATGGCGGATCCATCCGACATTCTTGACGAAATATTCGCGGATAGCGGTTCTGATAATGATATATCTGATGAGACTTCCTTATCATCCACCACAGAAGAAAGTGACGATTCGGAAGAGTTTGTCGCTACCTGCTCAAAGTCAAAGTCATCCGACAAGCCGAATTTCAGGTAAAGAGGTTACTAATAATTATAAGTAGTAAAATGCTATGATGAGACTGAGTACGACTCGAGAACGTGAATTTAGTTACACAGGAATAAAGCGAATAAACAGTACATTGTGTGAGCCTACACTTGTTGGGAATTTATATTAATGTAACAATATACCCTGGCTCTAGATGTATTTCGCCCAAAAAAAAGGGAAAATGCCTCCCTTTCACTAGTTACAATAAATCAGAAATGTGCATCAAGTAGAACAGGCTGTGTGCACAAAAAAATCCTATTCAGAAAATGAGTCTTCAAACAAACAGCGCCCTCACACATTTATCAATGTGCTTACCCAAGCACATTAAATAATGTGTGAGGGCAGTGTTTCTTTGAAGACCCATTTTCTGATTAGAAAAATAATATTAAAATGTTGATTTTCGTGCACACTAATCCTTTAATTTGTTATTCAAATTAAACTATTTTTGAACTCATGATTGTTGTATGCGCTATGCCTTTGCTGTCTAGTACCATTAGGAAGAAGTTTCTCCAATCAATATAGCGCCCTCTGACATTTCTTAATATGTTAATATTCTCACTTCAGGTCTGGATGGCATAAAACAAGCTCCTATAAGCGGCCACCTGCGAATTTCAGTGGACAAGCTGGACCTACGCAAGATTTCAGTGGACTATCACCGATGGAGACCTTTGAACTCTTTTTTTGCCATGCAGTCTGGCAGTTGATGGTGACCGAGACGAACCGATATGCCGATCAAAGCGTGCCTGGAAATACATCCTGGACTCCAACAAATGTTCCAGAAATGAGGCGTTTTTTGGCATTGCTTCTGTGTATGGGGATCAACAAAAGGCCTCGCTATGCTATGCACTGGTCGAGGTCAGAAGTTCTGCGAAGCCCTGTGTATCCGTCAACCATGTCCCGCAACCGATTTGACGCAATCCTGCGATTTTTCCACCTTGCCAACAATCGAGCTGATGAAACTATCACTGATGATGACAAACTGTCTAAAGTTCGCCCCCTGCTAGACATCGTATTGCCCTCGTTTCGTCAAATTTATAAACCCGGACGGAACCTCTCACCAGACGAGACTATGATAAAATTTAAAGGGCGACTGGGTTTCAAACAATACATGCCACGCAAGGCTGCCAAATGGGGGTTAAAATGCTTCTCATTATGTGAATCCGAAACTGGGTATTGTTGTAATTGGCAGGTTTTTACCGGGTCCAAGGCCAAGTCAGACCAATTCAGTCCGCCTTTGATCGCGTATGCTACCACGAACCATCCACGTAACCTTTCAGCATCAGGCCAAGTAGTCATCGACCTTTTGAAAGGGCTAGAACATAAAGGACATATTGTTTTTATGGATAATTGGTATACTAGTCCTGCACTCGTACACAAATTATCGCAGTTAGGATTTAGTTCCCGTGGAACAGTACGCTACACATCACAAGGGATTCCAGAGATTGCAAATCCCAAGAAGTTTCCCATACGGAAAGGCGATGACCCCCAGTTTTACACGAAAGCCGGGCAACTCTGCATTGTTTGGCAGGATAGAAAGCGTGTAACACTTCTGACGAATTATGGCGACTGCAGTATGGACACAAAAGAAATTCGCTGCAAAAACAGTTCCACCGGACTTCGTGAGATTCACAAACCTTCTGTCGTTCAGGATTATAACAGGTTTATGGGTGGTTCAGATTTAGCCGCCCAATTATGGCAGTACTATGCACACCACCATAGATCCCTAAAATGGTGGAAACGCGTTTTCCTAAATATCCTTGATATCAGTTTGCTTAACGCTACTATCCTTTTTAACTACCTGCCGAGCAACAAAAAACTAACTAGCTTGGAGTTCCGGGTGAAGGTCATCGAGGGACTTCTTCGTTCAAGCCCAGCACACCTTGGCAATGAAGCGTCACGTCTTTCGAGTCAACATTATCCTGGGAGAAGTGTGGCCGGCAAAAAGCAGAACTGTGTCGTTTGTAGTACAAAAGCCAAGCGAAAGCAAACTCGTACTATGTGTAAAAAGTGTAAAAAGCCAATGTGTGTACTGCCATGCTTTGAGAAGTATCACAGTTTGTGATCAACATTTAGGAGATTTTTAGATTGTGGTCCAGCTGCCCCCCCCCCCCCCAAAAAAAAAACAATGTTGAAAAGATTGTGTGCCCACCGGCGACCCAACCTTTGAAGAACAATCTTTTCAACATTGTTTTTTTTTTGGGGGGGGGGGGGGGGGGGGGGGGGGTGGGGTAGTAGTCAAGTTTAAGTAATTACCCAAACATTCCTAAATAGCAAACAAAACCAGTACTTGTAGTTAGTTCGAATTTATGAAGTGCCGCTGACCAAAACAATCTACATGTATATTCTACTGTAATTGTCAGAATAACTTTGCTACCCTACACTTTAACTTATGAAATTGTATTGTTATTAACACCTATATATTATATAAACGGGATTATTGGGTTTTTTTTTGTCTAGTACAAAATGGGCGAAACAATAACCACATGGTTTTAGATCTATTTTGTAAATTTGTGGGATGTGGTGTGAAAATCATTATGTTTTCCATCTCACGTTCATCATTTCCGTCTCACGCTCATCGATATGGGTACCAGTTATGTACACTAAGGGTTGCTTGGCAGTACAAAATATTTCCGTGTTTTTGTCAATTTTGATGTCGTGTGTCTAGGGTGCCGGTAAATTAACTGGTTGACCCTCGAGCAACAATAATAAATCATTCCAAGGAATGACTTTGGGGTTCCAAGGGAAATCATTCAAAAAAATAACTTCATCTAATTCTGCCCCTACCCAAGCAAAAGTCCCAGTTGCAGGATTAGTGAATGTTTTATATATACTTGACAGGGCCTGAAACATAAATGTTTTCCCACAATTGGCGGGAAAGTTGCAAAATGTTGTATACATGTCAATTCCATTAGTAACTTGGGTTTTAGGAACCACCGCTGAACAAAACAATCTACATCTAATTACCAGAACAATTATCATTTTGAGTCTCATTCATGAGATTGTCTAATGAGGGCGCTATACACTGAAAGTTTTCTAAAATGTGCCTGGTAAATAACTGAACATGCTATGCCTACAACTGTGGGAACCAAAGCATGTGTGATGAAATGTGTCTTGGGATTGATAGGGTTAATAGTAATGTCATTTATGACCCATTGTAAGGTTTCAGTCAATAAAAGGGTGAAAGATAGATTTCACAGGCGTCTACATTTAATGGAACAGTATTTAAAACTGGTTGGTTTTTAAATTAACATTGCAGGATCAGGAATGTTGAGGAGTAACGTCCATGTAGTAATTATGTAAACAAAGTGCTTGTGTGTAAAGCCCCAAATTTATATTTGATGTCCAAAAAAAAAAGGCAAAAAGAATATTGCTTGTATGAATTGGCCCCAGAATTTGTTTGCATTCAAATATATGGCATTCAAAAAAAGCTTCACTGAGTTCAGTGCCACTGAAAAAAACTGGTAAAATTTTGGGCCTAACTGGTTTTCTAAGGAGCCTAAATACACGGCGGGTCTTTTCAAGTGCAGGAAAAGAAATCTAGTTTTATGATTGGCCATTTTTTTATTAAGTATTTCCCGCAATTCACTAACTATCTGTTGTCTTTCCTCCATGGTATAGCTAATTACGTTAGTCTTACGCGAGAGCTCGGCAGCCATATTGACAAATTTTCGCAAAACGCCCTCTTCGGTTGATTTTCGTCATTTCATGACAGAGGCTAATGGCGTGTCCTACCACTATAGACCGCCAGTCGTGTGCACAAAACCGTGATTTGCAAAGTATGGGCAAAACGACGCGCAGGCTGCACGGCATGCGCGTGTAGCTATAAAAAGCCAAGCGCGTATAATTACGCGTCTATCGTGCAACGCACTTTGCACGCGCGTTCAGATAATTGTGTACACTATATTTCGTTCGACGGGCAACGCACCGCGCGCTTTTTACGTTCTGTGCGCATACCGGGCAACGCGCTTGACACAAAAATGGGCCTAAACGTCTTTATTTGAGGGGATCAAGATTGACACTGGTTATGCTTAATCTACATGGTATATGGTATAGCCCTATGTAATTTTTTTTAAATCGATAAATGCTTTCATATAATTATTTCACTGGAACAGTTCGGGTGTGTACAAATTCCCTATACCGAGGGCTAAATTTGCCCATAGTTGGTATTTTAGTCGGGCGCCGCGAAATCACGAAATCATCCTGTAGTTTTGAATAGGACCTGGCGGTCTATGTGTTTATATGTCTGTGTGTCCTACGCACCTTAGAGGGCGCCCGCCTCAGCGGCCTAGGCGCGCTGCATACCGGGACTAGGTCGTCTTGCAAACAAGACTACATTTCTTTGTGATCACGATGTTTTTTTCGTGAAATTGATTTTGTCAGAAATTGTCAGAACTTTATGGCTTACGACGGAGCTCTAAAGGCTGTGGCTATTTCGGAAGAATAAACCGTAGGCATAAGGCTGAATGTCATCCAAAACCGTAAAATTACGAAAGGGAAAGAAACAGCGACTGAAAAAATGGTCAGTTGGTGCATGGATTCCTCCATGGTTGGTGAAAGTGTGCTGCGCTATACGTACGTGCGTAGCTATAGCTGTACTTCGACGTTTACATTGTTTATAAACGGTTAATGTTGGGCCGACTTTCCTCATGCAATGTTGCCAAACTTCTTTGTTGACAAACTGCAAATTCATTGTACCTTTACCATGTTAATGTTATTAATGGATCAGGAATGTTGAGGTTTAACGTCCATATAGTAATTATGTGAACAAAGTGCTTGTGTGTAAATCCCCAAATTTATATTGTGATGTTAACAAAAAAACAAAAAAAAATGCAAAAAGAACATTGCCTGTATGAATTGGCCCCCAAATTTGTTTACTGTATGGCATTCAAATACATGGCATTCAAATAAAGCTTCAGTTCAGTGCCACTGAAAATATTTTTTTTTTAAATGTTGGGCCTAACCGGTTTTCTAAGGAGCATAAATACACGGCGGGTCTTTTCAAGTGCAGGAAAGCAAATCTAGTTTTATGATTGGCCATTTTTTTATTAAGTATTTCCCCGCAATTCACTAACTATCTTTTGTCTTTCCTCGCGGTATAGCTAATTACGTTAGTCTTACGCGAGAGCTCGGAAGCCATATTGACAAATTTACGCAAAACGCCCTCTTCGGTTGATTTTCGTCATTTCATGACGCACGTTAGAGGGCGCCCGCATTGGCGGCCTATGCGAGCTGCATACCGCGATTAGGTCGTCTTGCAAACAAGACTACATTTCTTCGTGATCACGATGTTTTTTGTGAAATTGATTTTGCCGATAGGTTGTGGGTAATGTCATTTTTCAATCAGCCAGCCCTATTCTTCTCAGAGCTAGCTGGCACAGATGGACAGCCAGGCACAAAACCCATTTTGTTGAGTCATGTAAGTACAACGACAGGTAGTTTTGACCAACATTGTCAACATTCAAGCAAATACCTAGCAAAACGAGGGAAAACTTAACTGATATGACCCACACCGATCACACCAGACACCTTCGAGGCTGTGATTGCGAAACGCTGTGGTACCGTCCATTCTCAAAATAGGAGGGAACAATTTTCTCACTCGAAAAATAAAGAGTTTTTGGCATCCAATCTTAACATCTTGTCTTTTGTAGTTATACAAGGTTGTTATTTACCTTAATGTTTATCATCCAATGACAAAAATTGTATTGAGAAAAGCAGTCGAAAAAATTAAGCGTTGACGTACCGTTGATGTGCGTGGAGATTGTGCACAAATACTCAAACGACGTTAACAAATACCTCCCCTAAAAAGGGCAATAAATCGTGCTTCGACCCCACTCATTTTTTCCATGGATACGTTAAAAAAGGATGTAGCACTGTGATATACTGAATCTTTTAAAAAATCTGCCTGTGACCCCCTTGCGTTTTATCGTGTTGTTTTCGAACGAAACTGGCAAAAAATGACATCGCCCCCCAAAAAAATCGTGTAGATCGTGCCTGTGTACCTGGCTTTGCGGACGTTATATGAATCACTGAATTCGGGGAGCGAGCACGGAGCAAATTTGTACGTGTTTCAATGGTGCGCTTCGAGGTAGCGATCTATACGTATTTACTGTGTGAGATGTGTGGCTCATGAGCGTTGAAGAATGAATGAGATACATTTCAACGTTGGTGGCGCACTTTGTTAAATATTTTGTTACCCTTTTTTTTAAATCCGATTTTAGGCATCTGTAAACATCTGGAAAACTGAAGGGCTTAAATTTTGCGCACAAATAGACCCGCCCTATTGGGAGCCAAATCATTGGGGAAATAATTCGAATTTTGTAGACGTTCGTTCGATGTTTTTTTTTAAAGTTACATGCTTACTTCATTTTCCTCTTCAATTTTTAAAACAGAATTCAACCACTTTCCAAAACTAAACAACCTTCGAAATTTCAAAAACATTGTTGTTAACTTCACACACTACGCGTATCTAGCGGGATAACTTAAAGGGTCCTAGAAATGTGGTTTGTATTAGTTTAAATGAAAGATTGTAACTAATTGAGTGATTTTCAGTTCATAAAAGTTTTATTTGGGGGTAATTAATATGAAAAAAAATATAATAAAGTGCTTTTGGGGACCGGCCTCGCCCCTAGAATGGTAGCTTATTAACATGTAAAATGTGCATAATTGTGACGTATGTTCGGGAAGACTTCGACGTCGCGACCAACGTGCCCGTGCCTGCACGCATCATGTGCCACGCGTATCGATGCAAAATCATTCAGCCGATGGTCGACTCAAGTTATTGTCAAAGGGATTGTCAAGTGGAATATCTTCTTCTGAGATGTATAGGACCTGATGATACTGCGGATATTTCGTCCGATTCTGTGGAATATGCGCTCCCCGGCCCCGAACTGTCGTCTTCACTCGCCATGTCTAAACAAAATCTGCTGCGTGCGTACCCGCGTGCATGGCATCTCGCATGTACATGTACATGTACATTGTACATGTATTATTTGTTGGGGGTTGCCGAATGTTCGTCACGAACAGCGCCACCATTTGTCAGTGTTTGAACATGTTAATGAGGGGGCACTTTTGCCACCCCCAAAACTCGAGCTGTTTGAGTAGAGAATTCGCCTTTTGCGGACGTGTAAGAAACCACATCTGTGCATCTGTGTTACATGTATAATAATATAATTGCTCATTATCGAGGAGGCTGCGCGCTGACTGCATAATGGCCTATGGACACTTTTCGGGAGGTGAGTTTGTTTACTGGTGTAAATATTTTAACAGGTAATTGGCTACCCTCGTCCAAAATTGAAAAGAAATAGTAGGGGTTATTATATGTTCAAAAATAGGATCAGGTGTTTTCTTCGACCTAGAAGTAGAAGCGATCCAAAAAACAATTTTGGAAAACTTGAAATGTCTGTTTCCGATATGTTAAAAAAAAATATATTTAACAGTATTTTCGAAAAAACACATGAACATTGATTTTAATACCTTTAATAACATTCAACATACTTTATTAACATACTTGGGGGAGGCAGACTTAACATTTTCCTAAAATATTTCTGGTAAAGTGCTTTTTAAATATATTTTGTGTTTGAAAAAAGGCCTTTTTCACAATTAAAGTTGGGTTTGTCCGTGCTTTTTCAAAATTTAGAATATTCAGGAAAGACCATGTACTGTTTACGAATAATTTAGATTGTTTGCTTTGGCAGGCCTTTGCACATTGTTAAAAAAATGTTTGTGTGTCATTGCTCCAATTGCGCGCTCCATAGATGTACATACTGGGATGCTTCTAATTGAACATTTGAATTTAATTATACTCGTCGTTGGCCAATTATTCTCGTAATAAATACAATGCTAGACAATTATCAATTCAATTTGAAAATCTGTTATCAGGGTGCAACCCCCTATAAGCACGGATACACCAACTTTAACTGGAAATCTTGTAACAAATAAACAATTCTAAATTAAAACAAATCCTTGTTGGGTCCCTGACATGTCTACACTAACAACGAATGCAAACGCCCATTTTGTGGATTGTTGAATTACGAAGAATTAAAACATTTAACATGTCACTTCGTGTTGTTCAAATATACATTCATAACTGAATCTGTTCACTTACTATGTCTTGTTCAGGTGTAATATGAGGTTTAATAGATTCCTGTTGGCAAGTTATTATTCCCTATTTATATAATAATAATCATTGTTAAGTGGTATTTAAAGAGTGGTATTTAAAGATATTTGTTTATATATATTTATATACATATTACAGGGTGGCCCGTACATTCAAAAAAGGAGAAGCATACTTCCACTACCCTGGGGACAAAGCTACCTACATACCAACAAATGGTTAATCTTTCTTGGCAAAAAAATGATAGCGATATATCTCGATTTGAGCTAGTAGTTTTAGCTCTAGACCCAAATTATGAAGCACAATCAGAGGGTCATTTCACACCGAGAAACTGCACATGGACCACTGACTGAACTTCACAAAATAGGGTCTAGAGCTAAAACTACTAGCCCAAATCGAGATATGTGGTTAGTTTTGGTCTTAGGGTAGTGTGTGTGCGCTTGTTTGTCGATATATGTTTGTCTGGTTTCTTTTTGTTAGGCCACTCTAAAGAAAAAGAGGAAGCAACCACAAACGAGTACACACAGTCGTGAACCACATAACGATCGAGGATCGATATTGTGTTTTTATCTTTATTCCTATGTTATACCCAAACCCCATTGCTTTGCGCTTGCACCGTCGATCGAGGACCGAATTTTCCCATTCATACCGCCGACCGAGGGGCTTTTGTTTCCTTTGTTCTCTTTTGTGTCTCGCCCGTCGGTCGTTATGTGGCGCAAGAGCACTGAGGTTTACACCCACAACACATGCAACAATAATCACAGTGAAACATGCGTACTGCTTAGAATCAGGAAAACGCCTACAGGGGCGTGGTTTGTTAATTTAAAAGCCACACCCACAACTACTTTCTCATAAAAATGGTGTCTAATGTTTGCAAGGCATTGCCTACTGGTTTACACCCAAAACACATGCAACAATAATCACAGTGAAACATGCGTACTTCTTAGAATCAGAAAACGCCTACAGGGGCGTGGTTTGTTAATTTAAAAGCCACGCCCACAATTAATTTCTCAGAAAAATGATGTCCAATGTTTGCAAGGCATTGCCTACTGGTTTACACCCAAAACACATGCAACAATAATCACAGTGAAAAATGCGTACTGCTTAGAATCAGGAAACGCCTACAGGGGGGTGGTTGGTTAATTTAAAAGCCACGCCCACAATTAATTTCTCAGAAAAATGGTGTCCAATGTTTGCAAGGCATTGGTCTACTGGTTTACACCCAAAACACATGCAACAATAATCACAGTGACAAATGCGTACTGCTTAGAATCAGGAAACGCCTACAGGGACGTGGTTGGTTAATTCTAAAAGCCACACCCACAACTACTTTCTCATAAAAATGGTGTCTAATGTTTGCAAGGCATTGCCTACTGGTTTACACCCAAAACACATGCAACAATAATCACAGTGAAACATGCGTACTTCTTAGAATCAGAAAACGCCTACAGGGGCGTGGTTTGTTAATTTAAAAGCCACGCCCACAATTAATTTCTCAGAAAAATGATGTCCAATGTTTGCAAGGCATTGCCTACTGGTTTACACCCAAAACACATGCAACAATAATCACAGTGAAAAATGCGTACTGCTTAGAATCAGGAAACGCCTACAGGGGGGTGGTTGGTTAATTTAAAAGCCACGCCCACAATTAATTTCTCAGAAAAATGGTGTCCAATGTTTGCAAGGCATTGGTCTACTGGTTTACACCCAAAACACATGCAACAATAATCACAGTGACAAATGCGTACTGCTTAGAATCAGGAAACGCCTACAGGGACGTGGTTGGTTAATTCTAAAAGCCACGCTCACAACTACTTTCTCCGAAAAATGGTGTCCAATGTTTGCAAGGCATTGCCTACTGGTTTACATCCAAAATACATGCAACAATAATCACAGTGACAAATGGATACTGCTTAGATTCAGGAAAACACCTACAGGGGCGTGGTTTGTTAATTTAAAAGCCACGCCCAAAACTACTTACTCAGAAAAATGGTGTCCAATGTTTGCAAGGCATTGGTCTACTGGTTTACACCCAAAACACATGCAACAATAATCACAGTGAAAAATGCGTACTGCTTAAAATCAGGAAACGCCTACAGGGGGGTGGTTGGTTAATTTGAAAGCCACGCCCACAATTAATTTCTCAGAAAAATGGTGTCCAATGTTTGCAAGGCATTGGTCTACTGGTTTACACCCAAAACACATGCAACAATAATTACAGTGAAAAATGCGTACTGCTTAGAATCAGGAAATGCCTACAGGGACGTGGTTTGTTAATTTAAAAGCCACGCCCAAAACTACTTACTCAGAAAAATGGTGTCCAATGTTTGCTAGGCATTGGTCTACTGGTTTACACTCAAAACACATGCAACAATAATCACAGTGAAAAATGCGTACTGCTTAGAATCAGGAAACGCCTACAGGGGCGTGGTTTGTTAATTTAAAAGCCACGCCCAAAACTACTTTCTCACAAAAATGGTATCCAATGTTTGCTTAGAACCAGGGAAACCCCTAAAGGGGCGTGGTTTGTTAATTTGAAAGCCACGCCCACAACAAATTTTTCGTTAAAATGGTGTCCAATGTTTGCAAGGCATTGTCTACTGGTTTACACCCGAAACACATATGCAACAATAATCGCAGTGAAAAATGCGTAGGCCGATAGAATCGGGGAAACCACTACAGATATAATAGTTGCATTCCACTTTGCCTTGTGTACAATAGAGCATTTCATATTTCACTCTGTAAACTTATTTATAAAACTGCAATCACAAACATTCATTATTGATAATGTTATACATGTATTTAGGCCTACTTTAAAATACATTTTACTGTAATACATAATTGGTACCGGTAAACAATAACAGTCCTGTTACTACATAAGAATTCAATTATAATTTGTTAATACATTAATAAACATTAAACATCAACGAAATGTATATTAAATAGGTATTGGCTCATTTACATTTATCTCAGGCTTACTAATTATCAAACAGCTAGATGGATTAAATCATACCAACGTTACCAAACACCCAGTGAGACTATTCCGTCTGGCTTGTTGTCATTTGGAAAAGATCAAGAAAAGGTCGCCTTCAACGATAAGTCAATAAGCCAATTTGGCACATCGATTAGGTAGTCAAGGTCAAAAGTAACTCGGGATAAAATTGCTGACCAATGTCACGTGGCGTTACGAGAACGCGCATTTTGATTTACCACGGGCCATGCTTTTCATAGAGCTGCTAAGCACACAAATGTGCTTTAAGCCTACACTACTGAGAAAATGTGCTTTATAAATATGTCTATGAAAAGCAAATGAATCATACCCAGGCACTATAACATACCTGACGTCGCACAATATGCGAACAGAATTAGAACTAAGATCAGTACTAAGGGCCGGTTGTCCCGATGATTTTGAAGCGCATGCAGACCGCCAGGTTCCACTCTGAGGCATGGATTTGAAGGGCGCTTGCGCGGATGTAGTCCCGCGAAGGTGATTGAAACGACACACGGACTGATGCCGTGTTGGACCGAGAGGTATCGAACTGTGACCAAGAAGAAAAATGCCCCCAAATGGTAAAGAAACTGAATTCTCCATTACCAAACAGTGCTCTTTTTGTCGACTTGTATTCGTAATGGTAAAGATATGATTTATTCAAGTTTAATCACACATAGACCTATTCTAATGTAGACAACAAACAAATAATTACAAATAACCACAGAATAAAAATACAAACATTTTAAATAAGAATATGAAAATTATACTATATGTGGAGACAAAAAGAGCATGTTAACATTGAGAAAAAAGAAGAAGCCGAAGCTTGTATTCCTTTCCCTACCCGGACTCGTCTAAAGCCGAGCATAGGGAACCGAACAAGGGCTGCCTGTATCTCGCTGCAAACTTTTCCAACGTTATACCTCTCTTGGTTACACACCTATTGTTCCGACACCCCTATATGGTCCGACTACTCAGACTATATTCCGACATCCCTGTGTTCCGACAACGATATGTTCCGACTACTCAACCTATGTTTCGACACACCTATATTATATTCCGACACCTACGGATTGAGTAACCAGTGCACACACAACATAAGACGCATACGGACCTCCAAAATAATAATGACGCGGTATAAAGAGAGATTATTAAATTATTGGCGCCAACGCACCAGTCAAAACGGGCTAGTACAATCTTATACGCTTGTCATAGGGGTATCGAAACATATAGATTATGGTTGAGTAGTCGGAACATAGGTGTGTCGGAACATAGGTGTGTAGGAACATAGGTTAGTCGGGACATGGGAGTGTCGGAACATAGGTGTGTCGGAACATAGGTGTGTCGGAACATAGGTGTGTCAGAACATACGAGTGTCGGAACATAGGTGTGTCGGAACATAGGTTAGTCGGGACATGGGAGTTTCAGAACATAGGTGTGTCGAAACATATAGGTGTGTCGGAACATAGAGCAGTCACCCTTCATACCGGACTCCAACCCTTACACAAGTTGCTGTCCCATTCCGTTCCCATGTGCATTATACAACCAATCGATCCCGTGGTTTATTGAGTTCAGATTTCATAGATGAATACAATTAATTGTATTTTACCGCTTGTATCGCTCCTCCTTCTGTACGCACATAGTCGGAGGAGGAATTCTGAGTGTATAATACGGTGAGCCTGGTCACGAAGTAGTCGACATTCGGGTGGCCCTGGATTAACAGGCCGTATACGTCTGCTTCGTTGACTAAATCAACCCGGATCCAAGCCAAAGGGTCACCCGACATAGGCGTTTGGGCACACCAAGATTCTGCAATAAAAATGACAATAAAATATTTTCAAGGATAAAAATAGCTACAAATTGCTAATGCAAATTGCGACCCCAGTTTAGTAAGTTGGGTCTGAAGCGCACAAATTCAATTCACTGGATTCAAAATGGCCGGCTATACATTCGTATCTGGCTGAACGCAGGGCATTTATGGTCGCACAGTGTAATTTTAAACTATTTAGTCCAGGCGAGACCAGAGCAAGTCTAAATCGACATTTTAACATTTGCAAACATAACAAAACCATCTAATTATTATGAAATACTGGACTGTCTGTGAATGTTAAGCATTCTGTAAAATTATGGCAGCTGGTGTACCGTCATTTTTAAGAAAAGTTTCGCTTTTATGATATTCCCTCGATCGGGAGATTACAATGCGGAAGCGTGCATTGAGTGCAGGATGGCTGAACAGATAATTATCCCTCGATCGGGACTTTAATGAATACATTGCAAGGTTGTAAGTGATGTAACTTGCTTATTTTTTTTCGTTATTGTCTCTGTCTTATCACAAGCTTTAATTTGATGTATTATTAGTACATACAAAAATGTATGTTTTACGAAAGTTATTGCACACGCACGAAGCGTAGCTTTAGCATTCTAGAAGTGCGCACCTTTTTTTTATTTTTTATTCGCGCCAAAAAAACCCTAAGTTTATGACCGGTTGTGAAATTTTACGTCAATATTCACGACTTTGGGGGCACGGTCGTGAAATTTGTCGCGATTATTGACGTCAATATTTACGACTTTAGGGGAAATTCGTGAAACTTGACGCGAATATTGACGTCAATATTCACGACTTTAGAAGAAATTCGTGAAACTTGACGCAAATATTGACTTCAATATTTACGACTTTAGCAGCAATTCGTGAAACTTGACGCGATTATTGACGTCCATTATTTTGGGGCAAGTCGTTAAATTTGTCGTGGATATTGACGTAAATATTCACGACTTGCGTTATCCATAGTTGCGTTGGGTCATCATAACTAACCCCCCTAAATTCATTCATTTCAAAAACCAATTTACATCAAATTTAAGCTAATGATGTATGGGCCTATTCCCTTTAATAGGCCAGCTTTAATACAAAGATGACGTCCCCGTTCGTAAGAGCGAGGTTATTACAGCCACGCTCACGAAACACGAAAGTACCGCTTGGAACCATTGAAACATTATACATTAGCGGGAGGAGAAAAGGGGGAGTTAACTAAAAAATATATTTTACTTGGGCCATTCAGGCGGGCAAACCAAGGCGCATAGTTTGTAATGTCGTTTTCCATGTAGGCGGAAGATGTGATCTGACTGTATGATATAGAACCATCTTCCATTCCGAGTGGTTTGCAATCACGGCAACCTACCAAACAAATAAAAAATCTCACAACTTAGAAAGAAAAAAATCACGATAAATGCAATATAACTAATACATATGAAGGACAAATTTTCAAAATAGCAACGAGCTTAAGAATTACATTTACGAAAAGATCATTATAGGGAAAAATAACCCAAAACTGATTACAAATAATTATATAAATAATATAGTCGAATCCTAATACCCTTCTCACATCAATACGTGAAGCAATTTCGAGGCCAATAAAGATTATTATTGGGTACGTTCGTTAGCTCACCTGAGTCGACATTTAATACTCGTTTAGCTATGACGTCATACTCAGGGCTCACCCGGGTCAGCTACTCTAACCCTAGCCTGCTAGAACAATGGCGACTGGGCCGGCTGCGGATAACTTTAAATCAACTTCATTGTAAGTCTAAACATATTTATTAGCTGAGCTCATTGTAGTTAGAATTAAGCTGTTAATCTAGTCTTAGGCTACGTTTTTATACTTGTTTGCGATTAATTCACAGAGAAGTGGTAAACTCAAAGGTGCCATGCTTCAGTCTAAAAAGGTTTGTTAATGGCTACGGCCGCGGCTACAAATATCGCGTGAGGGTTGTGATGACCCGCGTTTGAGTGTTCGTTTAGCACGGGTCTCGTGGCTAACCTTGCAAGGCGCGCGCATACCGCGATTATGTCGTCTTGCAAACAAGACTAGGCTAACCTGTGCCTAACCCGACTTACTTTACCCGTGTCGACTCGGGTGAGCTAAACAAACGCACCCGTAATAGCCCTACGGTGGGAATGGTTATACTGGTTCCCATGCCATAATACAATTGAGAGATTCAGAACCAGCCTACTTCTAATGCATGCGTGTATACAGCGCACAATGACCAATCAGCTATTCAGGTTTTGATTACTGCTAATAATTAATAATACCTATGATGGTAACATTGAAACTGCACGTTCCCGTGTTGCCCGCATTGTCGTTTACTTTACACCACATTGTCGTGACTCCCTCATAGAATGCATAAACGAAAGCACCCTTCCCACTCAAGCAAGTTGAGATTACAGATATTTCCCCGTCCACGTTGTCAACAGCCGTCGGTTGCATCCACTCGATGCCGCGGACGACCGACAATCCTCCCTTGTTGAAGCTTCGTACGTTATCCGGGCACGTCATAACTGGAGCCTCGATATCAGGTTGTGGCCCCACCAGTACACCCCCACCTGGTACATTCCCACCTAGCAAGACACAGTGGTTAATATTGTTAGAATAACCAATAAAAACGATAAAAATGTATGCAATTGATTTCAGTGACGGAGGTTGAATGTAATTAACGGCCATAATATCTCTTCATCTTAACCTGTACCCTGAGGAAAACAAATTAACAAAAAAAGGTTAATTTTACTCGGCACTCGTACCTGCGATGTCCTTCCAGGGCCACCATACGCACCTATATACCTCAGTGGAAAATGCCATTCACTTTTGAGACCAAACGATTCAAAATTTCAAAAGCTAGGCGTAGACAGACAATTGTGGTTCGGATCAAACCAAAATACACTTGAATAATGTTGTTTTAGATAAAAAAACCTAGCCAGATTCTTGTATTTTACTTTCCCCCTTGGCCTTCTCCTCCCTTTGTTGGTTGTTCCACTTCCCTCCTGTTACCCCTCCTTCGTGTTTCTCCTCCCAATCCTGTAACATAATGTCTGTGTGTCCCCTCTAATGGTTGTTTAATCTACACAGTTATTTTGCCTCTGAAGATCTTGTTAAAATCAAAATATTAGGCCCTCTATACTAAAGCCGTGTTCGCACTGGATAAACATTTTGGGTAACTTTACCATGACGCCGGATAACATTCCGATGGGTTAATCTTCCCACTGTCCGCACTTGGATTTAATTGACGCGGGTAGAATTGCCGAGACCATGGGTAAACTAACCGTGAAAGGTCACTGGCTGATGTGACCTGTGGTCATTCGACCGGGTGATGGAAGATTTAACCGAGACGTCGCGTCCGCACTGGATTTTCTGCCTCGGTTAAACTGACATTGTCAATCTTCCTGGGCACCTTTGGCTCGGTTAAACTACCCACGCGGCGTGGGTAAGTTACCTGTGAGGAAAGTTACCCAGGCTGTTTGCACTGGATTTGAAATGGGTAAGTTGCCCATTGGCTCGGTTAGTTTGCCCAAATTAAGTCCAGTGCGAACAGGGCTTTAATTTATTTGATTTGTATATTTTAGGTCATTCCAGCCAGTAAGGAGCTTGAAGCAGTTTTAATTCTATTTGAATACACTTTGACAAAAAAACCAAAACAATACATAAGCAGGCATCTTAACGCCAAAAGAGTTACATGTAGGCCTACCTCCAACGGTCGTCATGGCTGCTGTACTTTTATCCAGTTCAACCTCTTGTCCTTCGGAATTTGTACTTGCCTGTAAAACAAAAGAAAACAGGTCCAATTATCGTCCTTTGTTTAATACGGATATTTACAAATTATGGAAGTACGAGATAATTAGATTTTGATCCTCATCATTCAACTTGGTGGTCCATTTAATTAATTCGATCAATCATGTATACTATCTTTGTCCGATCTTTTAGTTTTAACAAGGCCATGCCCACGCTAATTAAGCTGTGAGTGAAGTGTGACCAACTGAACATAGCCAAGCTTGAATACAATGCTATGCAACGTGAGTTCATCGCTAGCAGTAGCACTCACCAGTACTGTACGCGCCCGGCCGCGAATATTTTTTCCCAAAACGTAACTGGCAGATTACATGAATTATTCAGTAGTTTGGATGAGAAGTTATGTTTATTCATCGGAATAAAACATGACGTCACAACATTGTTGTTATTTAGTTATCTAGTTACATTAAATCACTTTAAAGAACAGCTGTTGTCGAGCTGCTATACGTAGTGTAGTGGATAGTGGGATGGGCTACGGATCAAAGATCCCTGGTTCGAATCCTGCTGTAGGTCACCTTGTTTTTCCTATTCAAATTGATATCGTTGGAGTATTTAAAATTTAAGGGGAAAGTAGACCTAGAACCTAAGTGTAGTACAGTGATCAATGCAACTACTGAATAATTCATGAAATTAATTTCGGTCCAGGCCAGTTGCCGAATGAGGCTCGAAATGCCGAGTAAGGGAAATAATTGGGGAAGGGGGAGGGGAGGGGAGGGGTGACTCCCCCCTCCCCCTCCCTTCCCCTTCCCCCTCCCTTCCCCTTCCCCTTCCCCTTCAGTCGCTACGCCCCTATACGCATTACGCAAACCAACAGTCTGTGATCGGCTGTTGAGGAACAAATGTAAATTCATAGTGATGATTTGCATACTCACTCAACCCCCCTCCCCCTAATTACCCTCCGCCTAATTCGGGATTTTCGAAGTAAGAAAAACATAAAAACCGACAGTTTTGAAAATAATCAAGGCTGTTTTCCTGACTCGGGATCAAATAGCACGTATATACGGAACTCATGATGGTGCTGCTGGGTACCCGCGCACGCATGTAGGGATTGTAGTAAGTTCGTCCAAAAGCGTAGATTTAAAATTTATTTTCTGTAAATAAGTTGCCTAAAGACACATTAACTTTTAATAACCCATGACGATCTGTAGTTCCAGACACAAGGAAGACATAAGCGAGATTTCGGCTTCCTTCATCAGGTAAAAATATGAAAAAATGTTGTTGTAAATATTTTCGCTATGGCAGGATACATTGATACCCTGGACTCCGTCGCGTTGTACACTGATATTCATTTTTGTATCACTGTGGAGACATGGCTTTGTTCTCGTGTACAAAATGGTTAGAAAGTCGAGCACCTTTTTCAAAATGCTCCCATTTTAACCATAATAATTTTCCTGGGTTGAAATTTCCACCCAATATACCCTATCTTATACCCTAACCCAAACACTAACCCTAACCCACATCCTAATCCTAGTTTTTGAGTAATTTAAGTAAAATCCAAAAATCTATTTCGTGAAATTCCCAGTGGAGACCTATTCATCTATAGAAATTTACCCTCCGGAGACGTTTTGTCTCCATTGTACACATTGTGTTCATGTCTCCAGAGGGTACCGTATTTCGCACCACAACGGAGGAGTCCAACCTGGGCTAACAATGTACATACACTGTACACAAATGGTCTTGCGTACAATGCCCCGTTCACGATTGGCGGTGTTTACCAACCTGTGTGTATGTACACATACATGTACGAAATTACGCTAATTAGATATGCAACGCAGGACAGCGCGACCGCTGAATGAGTAGTTGACTGCTTGAAGACGCTATGCCTCTTCGAAATTATGTATGAGCATGCAGTTACCCGGCAAATTAAAATGCAACAAGAATCACAAGACGTCAGTTGACAGCTCACTGCAACAATATACGGCAACTTTTTACCGCTCTTAACCAGTTCGCGCCGAATGACGTATATAAACGCAAGGTTTTCCCCAGATTCAAAACGGATGACGCACAAACACGCCACGAGGAAGGTCGGAAATGTATGTCAGCAGCGAGCATAGCCGGAAATGCGTGGGTGTGCTTCCCGGTACTACCAGCCTGAACCCGCTTCGGATCAAGTGTCGTTACAAATAATCCCGCCCCTCGGCTCGGTGATGTTAAAATAATCCCGGCGCGAACTGGTTAACATGTTGAGAGCAATTTAAAATAATGAGATTTCAAAATTGACATCTTTTTGCAGTTCAACCTATTATCTTTTTTTCACTGAACTTAATTTCTGTAGAAAAGAATTATTTTGAAAAGTTATAAACCTCAACGAGTGTTAGCTGTGTTATTTCCGTATGAATGGAGCACTGAGCAATTTGGGCTTCCATCTGAGGGCAGAGCGGCAGAGTGCCCACGCGGGCCAAATCACGATTTGCAAGCCCTCAATTGTGTTTGCTGTTGGAGCATTTTGTGTGTCGTCAACTTGAGGGATTGCAAAGAAGAAGGGTGGAAGCCGGGCACAGGACTGCCAGCTTGTATATACGGTGAAATTGGGATAAAAGTTGGTCCCAACAATTTGTTCTATTTTGCAATGGGGCGTGGGCATTATTTCCAAGACGGCGATGGGCTACAGGGCTACATGTACTTTCAAAGGTGATGATTATCTTTGGGGAAATTGGAAAACGATGCCTACGCTCGATCCGTTGCAAGTAACTATTCGAATGTAACGGAGTAAAGCTCGGTCCATGAATCGACGTTCACAATTGAAACAATACATTACGCATAGTGCAATTTTAAAGGTGTAATACTGAATTATTATGAAATAACAGTCTAAAGTATACTGTGAAATCATGGCTTCTGGTATGTTGTTAATTTCCAGCGATGGTCGGCTGGCAATTTTTGGAAAAAAATGACTATATAAAAATACTGCCCACGGTTTATCAAATTAAAGTTAGATCATAGTTTGTTTGCAATGCGTAAAACATCCGTGAATGGGTACACACCAACTATAGTCTGGTTCCCTAACCTGGCAATTACCCGACGTCTATAAATTGCTCTGATTCGTCTGAAGTAGGATCAGCGAACCATACTGCAAGAATTTTGTCTTAGCTTTGTTTGTTTCTGGCATCTATAAGCAGGTCAGTGTAACAGTATTTGCAAACAAATTAATAATTCCCCAATCCATCCATTTCAGATTGTACATGTACATATATTTATATATAAATGCATATGAAAGAGGCGAGTGGTTTGAGGTGAGTGAGATTCTAAACCACAGTTTTCCATGGCCAACAACCCTACCCAGCTCAATTAATGATGACAATCTGGAAACAATATACAGAAAAAGATTTAAAAGCATAATGCTTTAAACGCAACTGAAAACGTCTTACAATAATTGTACCACTTCCAATCCCTGACGTGAATAAAAGGCCTACAATTTTAGGACTTACCTTGCCTGAAGTGAATGAAAAGCATGAAATTTGTTTTTAATTATCACTTTAAGTTTACATGGAACTTTTATCATGACCTTTGCAAGTTTCAATTAGGTTGGGTTTTATTTGTATTTTTTTTTTTTGGGGGGGGGGGGGGGGATTCAGAAAAGAAAAAGTCCAATTACAATTTCGGTTTAAATTTGCTATCAGTGCTCAATTCATGCGGAAATCACACAACTAACACTTTTAAAAGTAATTATTTTCAACATACAGAAAATAAGTTCAATGAGAACAATAATAACTGCAAAACGATGTAAATATTTGAAATCTCATTACTTTTTAATTGCTTTCAACATGTTAAGAGTGGTAAAAAGTTGTCGTATATTGTTGCAGTGAGCTGTCAGCAGACGTCTTGTGATTTTTGTTGCATTTTAATTAGCCGGGTAACTGCTCATACATAATTTGATTGCAGTTATGTAGCACGGTAACTGCTAGTCATTGCCAAATACCACTGTATTCGACAGTGCGCCCACTAACAACACGATTAGTCCAGCTCCTTAACTCGCACAGTGGTCTTTGAAAACTCGTTTAAATGGGGCGTGACCTTTTCATGCAAATTTGAATAGACATAGCGCCTTCACGCAGTCAACTACTCATTCAGCGTTCGCGCTGGCCTGCGTTGCATATCTAATTAGCGGAGTTTCGTGCGTGCGCATGGTACGTGTAGAAATCTGCAACGTGTGATGTCCCTTCAGGGCCACCATACTTTCGCTGCGCATAAACTAGTAAAGGGTTTCGTTTTTCCTTTTTTTGTTACCTTTTTTTCTTTTTGCAAACAGTTTTGTCCTAGTTTTTGTTGTTGCTAAAGTAAATCAAATAAATAGTAAAGACAATTATTTGTCTCAGTCAAGTAAAATAAAACAAATACGAATGTGCTGTTTTTATATTTTAACAGCACATTTATTATTATTTGAACGGTTTATTTTCGTTTATTTTTCAGTATACAAATTATAAGAAGGAATATGTTTCCCCTTTGTTTTAATATAGACTCTGAAACGCTAAACCGTAAATGTTTTGCTCTTCTGGTTTTCTTTACGCAGATTCCAAAACGGTAAACGGTAAAAAGTTCTTTCTTTCCTTTTTCTATTGACATATTAAAATAATTATGGTAATTGATAAAGAGTTCGTTTTTCCTTTTTTCTATGAAAAAATCCCAAAACTGCAATTGGTAAAAGGTTTTTTTTTTTCCTTTTTTTGTTTTTGTATTAAAACAAAACAATTGGTAAAAAGTTTGGTTTTTCCTTTTTTCTTTTTAAAAATCCAAAAACGGTAATTGGTAAAGGGTTTCGTTGTTTTTTAATTCTTTATGCGGATTTAAAAACGATAAACGGTAAAGGGTTTGTATTTTCTTTTCTTTTTTACATATTAAAATACGGTAATACTAATAGGTAAAGGGTTTGTTTTTCCTTTTTCTTTATACGATTTGAAAACGGTAATTGATTGGACGGTATGTACACGGACCAGGAAGGACATTAAATTGAAGGACGTGTAACGCTGGGTTTATGTGAATTTTTGTTTTCATTGTTTTCATTTTTTTTGTTTTTGTGTTTATTGGGAAGGGGCATAATCATACATGCGGCTTACGGTTTTTTATTACTAGACGATTATCGGTCACATGGGAAGGCCATTAAATTAAAAGAGGTGTAACGCTGGGTTGTGTGGCATTTTTTCATTTTGTGTGTGTTATTTTAGTTTTTGTGTTTATTGGGAAGGGGCGTATGATCATACATGCGGCTTACGGTTTTTTTTAATGATTAGAACGATTCTAAGTCGTCACGGGAAGGACATTGAATTGAAAAGCGTGTAACGCATGGGTTATGTGTATTTTTGTTCATACAATTCACAATTTCTGTCATTATAATAATTGTAACATTGACATTGACAATCACAATAAACAATCCAGTTTGCCCAGTATTGTTACAGATCCAGTATTAAATAAAACTGTAGGGTGGGGCAGGCACTATCACTTGTGAACCACAGCAACCAAAACGTGGATACAGGGCCACAAATTGTGAACATTTATTTGTTATTTCTCAATCTTCACGTGATTCTATTTATTTTAATGTCACTTTGCAATGTGATGTTTCATCTACAAAAATAAGTAAGTACAGAAGAATGTGTAGTGCTGACAAGAATAAAATAACATACAATAGATATTGTGTGGATCTTATTTTTTTATGTATTCCATTATTATATATTTCATCACAAGTTCGCCTTGCATGAAACCCATTAAAAATGAAACCCATTAAAAATGCCTCATTAAACAAAACAGCTGATTAGACCACGGGCACCCATAAAGCCAAAAAGAGGGATTTACATGTAAACAGGGATAAACCGTTCATATTTGTCACCAACAACCTTTTCCTGTGAAGTACATGTTATCTGGGGCGAGTTGGTTCGAGTGATACAATAATTAGGTGAAAATAAGTATTTGGCAAAGTGGCTTTGGGGCGAAATTTTAATGAAAACAAGGCGAGAAAAACCAACTCTACCTATGCTATTTTTGCCCCATCAATTTTTTTTACGGGAAATAACTCTTCAAAAATGAGTGCCACTTTTGCAAAAATGAACATCCCAAATGTTGTTAAGTATGCCCTAAACAACCAAGGCGAAGATCACGATCAAAAATGACTTTCTAAAAGAATTTTGTGATTTTGTCCCATGGTCTATATAGTATCTTTGTCTGAACTCACACGAAGGCCTTATTAGGCCAAAAAAACAAAAAACATGTTTAGCGTCACCGCCCGCTTCCTTTTTGGGGGCCGCCTCCTTTTTTCGTTTTTTTCCTTATTGAAAAAAATTATAAATTTGACCATTTTTTTTTTTAAGATAATAAAAATGTAAGATCGTATTTTAGACTTTAGCATCACTGTGTACATGCTCTGGAAATATATAATATGAAGGCTAGGGTGTGACGTGTAGTCATGTACGGTGCATACGTGACCGACACACCTGGATTTTGATTTGTAATCGTTTTAATTTTAAATTGGAAGATAGGGTGTGACATGTTCACTACATGACTCGATTTAAGATGTGTCGGGCGGCCATTTTGAGAGAAAAAGAAAAAGAAAAAAGGGGCCTCCTCCAAGTTCCTTTAAAAAAAAAGGCATGACGCTAAACATGTTTTTTTATTATTTGGCCTTATTATTGAAGTGTTGTATAACGCGATCGGTTTGTAATAAGGTTCTGAATTCGCCGTCATTTGTATAACAAAAGCCTCAATATTAGATGTTTGCCCTTCACCGATGTTTTATTCACACTGTATACTCAGTGTTGTCCCGAGGGATTCTTTCGAAAGAGACAAAAACCGACCTCAGTGCAAACGTCGTACCATTAACCTAAAGATTTAAAACAAACACTTACTTGCACAGTTTCTGTCGTTATATCCATCAATTGTTCCGTGTCGCCTTCTGAGCCACCGAAGTATGTGAAGCCCTGTATTTGCAGTAAACTTTCCGGGTGTTCCTCTGCCCTGGCTTCGTTCATTTCACACTTGTCAGCGGTGCCACCGTAATTAAATGACAGGCAGCGACAGTGGCGGTGACAGAGCACCATGCATTGGACTAAGGGTGTGGCGCGTACGATGAAGAACGTGTGCCCGACCAGCACTCGATTCTCCCGGGCGACGTAGAGGGTTCCCCTCGCCCCAACGCAAGCTCGAGGTGCAGTCAACAACACCAAGAAAATCAACCCCAACATTTCTTCCATCACAATACCAAATTTCTGGACAACGCGAGAAACGAAGCGCACGCAGGACAGCAAGTTCACTCGCTGCACCAGTGATGTTATTTTATTTTGTATGCTGCTAGTTACGTGACACGATGATACTATACCTCATACCGACTGAACGGCATCCTTTTATAGTCTGCGCTATACCACCAGCCAGCAGTATCAGTGGCAATTTTTAATTGTTTTCCCCTTTGTACTCTGCTAAACACAATTATTTAGCGTTAATTAGGTACGTTTGACAACTGTCATTAATCATTACTCAAGGTCCTTGGACTTGGCGCAGTTTGATGATGGAAACAAAGGTTTGCAAATAGTTCTAATACCATTTTTTTGCAATTATTCACAAAATGCTCCAAAAGCAAAATATTTTAGGGCTTGCAAATCGTGTTTTGGCTTGGTCTTGGTGCAAGACGTCCTAATCGCGGTATGCAGCGCGCGTAGGCCGCCTATGCATTATTACGTGACGTAACAGAAACTTGACCAATGAGTCAGCGATTATGCATGTTACGTCACGTAATTATGCAAATGAAACAAAATTCTGCTCGGAATTTTCCAAGCGATTAGGTGAGTTAGACAAGACTACCTATTGGAAGGTCACGGAGTGTCCTACGCACGTTAGAGGGCGCCCGCATTGGCGGCCTACGCGCGCTGCATACCGCGATTAGGTCGTCTTGCAAACAAGACTACATTTCTTCGTGATCACGATGTTTTTTTGTGAAATTGATTTTGCAGATAGGTTGTGGGTAATGTCATGTTTCAATCAGCCGGCCCTATTCTTCTCAGAGCTAGCTGGCACAGATGGACAGCCAGGCACAAAACTCATTTTGTTAAGTCATGTAAGTACAACAACAGGTACTTGTGACCATAACATTGTCAACATTCAAGCAAATACCTAGCAAAACTAGGGAATACTTAACTGATATGACCCTCACCGATCACGCCAGACAGTTCCCGGGGACATCTCCAACCTACATGTGCAATTCCTCAAAAACCTTCGTTAACACTCGTATACGAATCAACTTACAGTCCTATCTCCGATATTTTAAGCACGACACCTGTCTTCTACATTATATCAACACATTGTCTACGCAAAGATCGACCATAAGAAAACAACTTTAAAGGTCAGCTATAGGTTGTTTACATAATGAACACACCACCCCCGAAACCTTACATGAATGGTTGGACCAAGGCGTTCGTATTTGTTCAGTTGATTTGCATAAA
This sequence comes from Crossaster papposus, assembly GCA_037893245.1. Lineage (NCBI taxonomy): Eukaryota > Metazoa > Echinodermata > Asteroidea > Velatida > Solasteridae > Crossaster > Crossaster papposus. The sequence continues at coordinate 2,410,687 of JBAIAA010000354.1, read as the reverse complement.
TAGTGGCCGCGTGAGGTCGCTGTTCGCTTTGAATTCTGCATGCTAAACATGCCAATCACTGCACGAGGACGGATCGCTCTTCAGCCATTGAACATTGCGGCCTAGGAACTGGACACGGGCGTTTAGCTTCCAAACACGCCCACAAACTGACAACAAGAAAAGTGTTCCTTCGCTAAACACAGCCCTTAGTTTGAGTGTAAAATAAACCATAATAGTGCTGCTATCACACATTGTGAAATATAAAGATGGAGGAGTGGTACACTTTGTCAGTCAGTTCATTCATAAGAATTAACGTATTCCATGGTCAGTTGTTCGTCAACATTTAAATTTTTATTTTGTAATTGTAAACACAGTTCTCGATCTAATCTAACGTTAAGCATGTTTACTTACCTTGCTTAGCGGCCTGTTGAAACCTTCCGTTTCGGTTTAAAGTCCGGCTATTTACATTAACTCTTCCTCTCGATGTCCTCACATTTGTACATTTTTGTATGTGGAAAAAGTTTATATAGTTTTTTTGCAAGTTGACTCCATCTACTCAAGTTCTATTCTACGCGTGTTGCCCAACAATCCGCATGTCGATTCGGTGAGCACATTCATTGTCGTGACGTTGATTTGTATAGAAAACTATGGCCGTTTTCCAAACACCAGAATCGTCTCCATTGGCTTCATTCGTGCGGTTAATAATAATATGGGCAATGGTGGTGGATCCGAACCGGAGCCTAAGCTGGTATTTTGAAAAACGACCTTACCAGTGGGTTTTAAAACGGCTTTCATGCTTACTTCATTTTCCTCTTCAATTTTTAAAACAGAATTCAACCACTTTCCAAAACTAAACAACCTTCGAAATTTCAAAAACATTGTTGTTAACTTCACATAATACGCGTATCTAGCGGGATAACCTAAAAGTGGGGGACATACATAATACCTTGATTAAAACTAATACGGGTGTCAGGTGGCGCGATCTGAGCCTTGGCAATTTCTGACCACTTTAACAATTTTTTTTAATTTATTTATTTTTTTTTTTTTTTTTTTGGGGGGGCTGATTATCATTACTAAACAAGTAATTTAATCGACTATTATGAGCTAAAGATTCAAATATGGACTACAATTTGTATTCAGGGACGACAAAAAGTGGGGGTGGGGGAAACAAACGATATGATATTCCACTAGGGAATAGAGAACAGGGGACAAGAACCCCCCCCCCCCCCCCCCACCCAATTGATGCCTAATATAAAGAAAATGTTGTTATAGATGGGATGAATTTCAAGGTGTGTAACCCCAACCTCCCCTAAATCGAAAATCACATTATAAGTTAAACATTTTAAGGTTTAAGTTAATTACGATTTTCGGTGACATCCACATTACTCACGCATAATGAGCTCTTTTCTGGGATCACTCCTGCAGCGCCCTCATGAGTGTTTTCAAGGGTCAATCGTTTTATATGGTTGCAAAACAAACGTCTGGCGAGGACGGTATTCACAGTGGCTATAATAAGACGATGCTTCAGAAGGAAACGGAAAATTGTTTGCAAACATATATATATATTTTTTTTTTCAATAGAAGTTTGACAGTCAAGATTGATACAGGGGTCATATCTCAGACCATTAGTCACATCCATACACAATGCAAAATGCCACTGCTGAAAATACAGCCTATTAGAACTAAACAAACGTTTCTTACTCAAAATTAATATATTAAAAAGTGACCAAGGACAGATCTAAGTATTCAATACAATTTTGACTTCCATAAACAAAACGCACACTTAACATTATCTTAAAATATTTCTGGTATGCTTTTTTATCATTTTTTGGGGAAAAACACACTAAATTTTTGTTTTTTTCACAATTAAAGTTGGGTTGGTCCGTGCTTTTTCAAAATTTCGATTTTCTTTTCCGAACGAATATTAAAAGAAGAATATGTACTGTCTACGAATAAATTATATTTGGCAGGCTTTTACATATTGTTAAACATTTTTTTTTTATCATTGCTCCAATTCGGGCGATTCACAATGCAGTGCGCCACCAAGCGTTTGACTCAAAAGAGCCACTTTTAAACTTTACTGTCGACTTCTTCCGTATATCATACCGTAGTGAAATATCTATTCTTCGTTGTTCACGCGAGTTACAACACAAACATAAATGTATCCGGAAGCGTCGTTGATTAAAACATTGTTATTTGCAGAAAAAAATTGGAACTTTAATCGTGCGCGTCCAGAAAAACGTAAAAACTGATGAGTGCATGCAAAATGAATACCGTTTTTCAAACTGATGCCGACTTTTCCCCATGATGCACTGCGAGTATAGCAGGATTTGCGCCTCCAACGGCAGCTTCTAGGTATTGTGAATCGCTCGAATTGCGAGCTCCATTTTAATTGTGCATACTGGGACGCACCTTATTCAAAATTTGAACATTTAATTAATTACTCGCCGTTGGCCAATTATTTTCGTAAAAAAACACAATGCTAGAAAATTATCAATTCAATTTAAAAATTCATTTTCAAGGTGCAACCCCCTAAAAGTCACGTGGGGTTAACTAATAATATGCTTGCGCATGAGATTTGCGCCACCGTGAATTTGCGGGAAATAGTTTCCGAAGGGGGCAATAGACTTACATTTGTTGACTGGTTACAGCGCCCTCAAGAGGTTTGCCAGGCTCATCTTAATATGACAAATGACGGCGTCTGGATCGGATCACGATTATTTCATATTTTGGACCGAGGTGTGTTATAAAACACATATGGACTGGCATGATTCAGTCACTAGAGCACGTCTACCCCCCCCCCCCCCCCCCCCTCGGGCCTGTGAGTGACCAGAAGGTGAACCTATTTCGCTCGGCCTTCGGAAAATAGGTCACTCATAGTCCCTCGGGGGAATAGACGGGCTCTAGTGACCTCATTGCCAGTCCATATGTGTATATAGTTTAGTGGTATTTAAAGGTATTTGTTTTTATTTTTGTTTGTCGATCTATGTTTGTCTGGTTTCTTTTTGTTAGGCCACTCTGTATAATACAAGAAAAAGAGAACGCAACCACGAACTGCCGAATTGCCACGAACAGCAATTCTTGAGTAAATGTGGGAATGGTTCTTGGCTGCCTCGGTGAAATATCGTTAAAAATTGTGAAAGCGCCAGACATTTTTGGACATGTTCAAAATTGTTGGGGTGATTCAGGAACAAATTTAAATTCTTGGTTAGTTCATCAACATTCGTAACAATAATTGTTCTGTCTTACAGCATTCTTGTGTTTCTTGTACACATCCATTTAGTCTCTGAAGAAGATATTGTTAAGGTCGAAATATTAGGCCCTCTTAACTTATTTGATTTGTATATTTCAGGTCATTCCAGCCAGTAAGCAGTTTGCAGCAGAATTAATCCTATTCAGCATTCTTACAAGTTTGGTAGAGTTATTCTTGGTGTTAACGGTTCATAATCATGCCGCCCCATTAGGAATGTATTTACAAGAACTGTACGAATATTATAAGAATAACTTATAAAAATACTCCAAGATTTTCTAAATAAGAATAATATAAGAATTTAACAAGAATGAATCACGAATAATGACGAATTATCTAGATTTTCCAAAGAATTTATTATTAGATTAACAAAGAATTATTATAAGCAGAATTCAATACGAATTGATCCATAATAGTCCAGAAGTAAAGTAACCGAATAAACCGGGGTTGTTCGGGAATGTTCGCATACATTCGACTTATTCGGTATTTATCCTGGGTCATTCTGGATGAATCTGCATGGAGTTATCCGTCTATTATTCTTGACAAAATCGCTATAATTCGGTTTTATTCCGCACTCAATCGCAATCATTCGGTCTGATTCGGCTCTAAATTCATACCCAAACCTATAGTTATTGATTATTCTTATACAAGTTGGGGCTAATTTCTCCCAATGCCATCAATGAACCTGACTTAAAGGCATCGCACAGCATTGGTTTTTGGCCAATAAAGTAATCCATATTTTCTGTGAACAAAGATATATGTAGTAACATTCCCTTGTGAAAGTTTCAGCTTCATTGGTCATTTCATCCCCAAGAAAATAGCGAAAATGTTCTGAACGATTTCTCACCGGCATCAGCGGATTAATTCTCGTCTGACACCAAAACTAATTGTTTTACTCATTTCTCAACGACTATAGCATTTCAGGCAAAACTATTCCATGGAAAGTTTTCTAACATCATCATGTTTATACCGTGTAAGTTATTTGTAAATCTGTGAACATTTATGGTTTTAGAGATTCCCAAAAGTGAGCGGGGCCTTAAATGCTGACTGGTGTTTTTATTGGTGACGTTTTGGAGAGTATGACTCCCCTTCGTCAGACCTACAAACGATAACAAAATAACCTAAACAGAACATTTTTTTCTGAAAGGGCAAAAGATAGAGGTTTCTATATAATCGATATAGGTCTCGTAAAATATCTTATATAAAATATATATATATGCCCAAAATACGTAAAGTTTTTCGTGGGATGTCGTCCAATGTCGTGGAGGTCGTGACGACGTCGTCATTACGTTGTGGGAGGTTGTATCAACGTCGTGGAAGGTCGTAGCAAAGTTGTAGGGGTACCAAAGGGTCACCGTGTTGGCATCTTGCCGGTGTCGTGGCTGTATCGTGCCTGGCCAATTCGTGGCACGTTATTGTCGTTTGGCCACGACATTCGCCTTTAAATTCGTCAAAGTGGGAGAGGGGCTTAAACCTGCGACTACAGTCAAACATCTTTATAACAAGGTCTTTTGGGACTCATCCTTGTATTATCAGTACTTGGATCCTCATCGAGCAATAGCCACCATATTCAATTTACCGCCCAAAGCATCAAAAGTATGATGTCAACATAAATATTAAGAAAGGCGGATGAATCAGAGCATTCCGCTTACTAAGACTTTTGATATGAAACATGCTAAATTTTAACCAAATGGAATCAAGCTCTTTTTAATCGCAATACATTCATATTCTATACTTCTTCATACATTTACAAACACGTGTGATTTTGTATACTGTGCGCGTGCTTTCATATTTAAGGTCAATAGAAAATGTAGGATGTTTCAAAAGCCACACCCACAACTAATTTCTCAAAAGTGTCAAATGTTTTCAAGGCATTGGTCTACAAGTTCAAACAGTCGTGAACCACATAACGATCGAGGATCGATATTGTGTTTTCTTTTATTCCTATGTTATACCCAAACCCCATTGCCTAGCGCTTGCCCCGACGATCGAGGACCGAATTTTGCCATTCATACCGTCGACCGAGGGGCTTTTGTTCCCTTTGTGCTCTTTTGTGTCTCGACCCTCGATCGTTATGTGGTGCAAGATCAAACTGGTTTGCACCCAAAACACATGCAACAATAATTGCTGAAAAATGCGTATACTGCTTAGAATCAGGGATACACATACAGGGCGTGGTTTGCTAAATTAAAAGCCACGCTTAAAACTAATTCCTTAGCAAAATGGTGTCCAATGTTTGCAAGGCATTGGTCTACTGGTTTACACGCCAAAACACATGCAACAATAATCGCAGTGAAAAATGCGTACTGCTTAGATTCAGGGAAACCCCTACAGAGGCGTGGTTTGTTAATTTAAAAGCCACGCCTACAACTAATTTCTAGTTAAAATGGTGTCCAATGTTTGCAAGGCATTGGTCTACTGGTTTACACGCCAAAACACATGCAACAATAATCGCAGTGAAAAATGCGTACTTCTTAGAATCAGGGAAACCCCTACAGGGGCGTGGTTTGTTAATTTAAAAGCCACGCCCACAACTAATTTCTAGTTAAAATGGTGTCAAAAAGGTGAGATTCAAACTTCAAAAATGTGCCAATTAAAGAACATTAAAAAACGTAATTGCCGAATAATTTATGTAGATAGAAATTTGTCTGGTACGCAGGAACAATTTATAATTCGTCTCTTCGTGAAAACTGAAAATACGATTTGAATGAAATGTTCTTCTGTATGATTTTCGTGATCTTAATGATTCAAACTGATTTTAACCAAATTAACTTCACCAGAATGTTCCACTTAATCGATTTCGGCCAAAAAACAAATTCGTCTCAGTCTTTGTGAAAACGCTGACGATACGTGCAATGCAAAGAATGATTTCACTCTGTGACAGATATATTGTTCCATTCCACTTCGCCTCGTGTACAATAGAACATTTTCATCTTTCACTCTGTGAACTTATTCATACCATTGCACTCACAAACATTCATTACTGAAAATGTTAGGCCTACTTTATAATACATTTTACTGTAATACATAATTGGTAAACAATTGTTAAGGCCTGTTACCACATCAGAATTCAATTGTTATAATACATTAATAAACATTAAATATCAACGAAATTTATATTGAATAGGTATTGGCTCATTTACATTTATCTAAGGCTTACTAATCAAAAAGCTAGATGGATTAAATCATACCTATGTTACCAAACACCCAGTGAAAATTTTCCGTCTGGCTTGTTGTCATTTTGAAAAGATCAAGAAAAGGTTGTCTCCAACGATAAGTCAATAAGCCAATTTGGCATATCGATTAGGTAGTCAAGGTCAAAAGTAATTCGGGAAAAAATTGCTGACGCAATGTCACGTGGTGTTACGCGAACGCGCATTCTGATTTACCAGGGGCCATGCATTTCATAGAGCTGCTAAGCCCAATTTACTTTAGGCCTACACTAGAAAATGCGCTTTATAATAGCAAATTTGCTTTATAATAGAAATTGTATATGAAAAGCAAATGATTCATACCCACGCACGCTAACATACCTGTTGCACAATATGCGATCAAAATTCAAATAACCCATTTCCCGATGATTTCGAAGCGCATGCAGATCGCCAGGTTCCACTGTGAGGGCTCGATGCGAAGCCAGCTTGCGTGGATGTAGTCCCGCGAAGGTGATTGAAACGACACACGGACTGGTGTCGTGTTGGACCGAGAGGTATCAAACTGTGACCAAGAAGAAAAATGGCCCAACATTGCAAAGAAACTGAATTCTTCATTACCAAACGGTGCTTCTTTTGTCGACTTGTAATCCCAGTTTATTCACACATAGACCTATTCCAGCCCCCTCCCTAAAACATTGGCTCGATAACCACGCCTGGTGTAGACAACAACATAAATCGTTATACAAATAACCACAGAATATAAATGCAAACATTTCAAATACAAATTAATTATGAAAATTACACTATATGTGGAGACAAAAAGAACATGTCAACATTGAGAAAAATGAAGAAGCCGAAGCTTGTATTCCCTTCCCTATACCCAGACTCGCTAAAGCCGAGCATGGAGAACCGAGCTAGGGCTGCCTGTGTTTCGCTGCAAAATTCCCCAACGTTATACCTTCCTCGATTACACACCTATTGTTTCGACACCCCTATGTTCCGACTACTCAGACTATATTCCGACATCCCTGTGTTCCGACAACGCTATGTTCCGACTGCTCAACCAATGTTTCGACACCCCTATATTATATCCCGACACCTATGGGATTGAGTACCCAGTGCACACACAAATGCGCATACGGGCCTCCAAAATAACTATGACGCGGTATAAAGAGGGATTAGTAAATGTAAACATAGGTCTATCTCTAGCCCCAACGCACCAGTCGAAACGGGCTAGTACAATCTTATACGCTTGTCATAGAGGTGTCAGAACATATAGATTATGGTTGAGTAGTCGGAACATGGGGTCGTCGGAACATACGTGTGTCGGAACATACGTGTGTCGGAACATAGGTTAGTCGGAACATAGGTTAGTCGGAACATAGGTGTGTCGGAACATAGAGCAGTCACCCCTCATACCGGACTCCAACACTTACACAAGTTGCTGCCCCATTCCGTTCCCATGTGCAATAATATTATACAACCATTCGATTCCGTGGTTTATTGAGTCCAGATTTCACAGGTGAATAACATTAATTATATTTTACCATTTGTATCGATCCTCCTTCTTTACGCACATAGTCATAATCGGTGGTATAACTTGCGTATATTACGGCGAGCTCGGTCACGAAGTAGTCGGCACGGTCATTCGGGCCGCCCTGGATTAACAGGCCGTACACGTCTGCTAAGTCGACTAAATCAACCTGAATGTAGGGCAATGATTCATCCAACACAGGCGTTTGAGCACACCAAGATTCTGCAATAAAAGTGACAATAAAATATTTTCAAGGATAAAAATGGCTACAAATTGCTAATGCAAATTGCAACCCCAGTTTAGTAAGTTGGGTCCAAAGCGCATTAATTTAATTCACTAGATTCAAAATGGCCGGCTACAAAATGGCCGAGTGACATTTTAAAGGGAATAATTTTATGACATTTGCAAGCATAAAAAAACACCAATATTATGAAATACTAGACTGTTGGTGAATGACAATGTAAAGCATTCTGTAAAATTATGGCACCTGGTGTACCGTCATTTACAATAAAAGTTCAAATTTTCAATCGGCCTACCAGCGTTGGAAAAAAACTCGCTTTTATTATATTCCCTCGATCGGGAGATTACAATGCGGAAGCGTGCATTGAGTGCAGGATGGCTGAACAGATATTATTATCCCTCGATCGGGACTTTAATGAATACATTGCAAGGTTGTAAGTGATGTAACTTGTTAATTTTTTTCGTTGTTGTTTTTGTCTTATCACAAGCTTTAATTTGGTGTGTATATTAGTACATTTGTGTACATTTTATGTTTTACGAAAGTTATTGCACATGCACGAAGCATAACTTTAGCATTCTAGAAATGCGCACCAGAACCTATATTCGCGAAAAAAAATATTAATTTATGACCGGTTGTGAAATTTGACCTCAATATTGACGTTAATATTCACGACTTTGGGGTAAAGTCGTGAAATTTGTTGCGAATATTGACGTCAATGTTTACGACTTTAGGGGCAATTCGTGAAACTTGACGCGAATATTGACGTCAACGTTCACGACTTTGGGGGAAAGTCGTGAAATTTGGCGCAAATATTGATGGCAAATTTGACATCAATATTCACGAATTTGTGGGAAAGTCATGAAATTCGACGTCAATATTGACGTCAATATTCACCAGTTTGGGTCAAGTCGTTAAATTTGTCGTAAATATTGAAGTCAATATTCACGATTTTGCGCTGTCCGTAGTTGCGTAGGGTCATTATAACTACCCCCCCCCCCCCCAAAAAAAAAATCCATCCATTTAAAAAACCAATTTACAACAAATTTAAGCTAATGATGTATAGGCCTATTCCCTTTAATGGTCCAGCTTGCGAAAAAAAATTCCCCACTATGGGAAAGGGTAAATGGGCGTTTCTACACCCCTCGCGTCATGATTACTCAGTAGTTTCAACAATAATACTAAAATATATTGTTATTGCTCAGTCAACTAGTTACACGTAGGCCAGAGGTACATTAAAGCACATTGAAAAACGGCTTCTGTCGACCTCTAGCTCCCAGTAGCCAAGTAGATAATGGGTTAGGTTATAGATCGTAAGATTGGGGTTCGAGTTCTCATGGGTTCGATTGTGCTCATTTTTCATTGACTATTTTTGGATTGTACGTTTATTGTGGGATGAGTTTAATTTGAGGGGAAGCAAGGTTCTAAAAACCTAAGTATCTTCCATTCAGTGGGGTCTAGACACGCCCAGTTATTATAATTGGCCTTTACCATGCTGGGAAAAACAATCACGCGTCCAGCTTAGTACAAAGATGACGTCCCCGTTCGTAAGAGCGAGGTTATTTCAGCCACGCTCACTGAACACAAAGTACCGCTTGGAACCATTGAAACATACCGTTAGCGGGAGGGGGAAAAGGGGGGTTAACTAAAAATATAATTTACTTGGACCATTCAGGCGGGCAAACCATGAAGCATAGTTTGGAACGTCGTTATTGTTCATGACGGAGGTGGCTGTGATCTGAAGGTCTATTATATAACCATCTTCCATTCCGAGTGGGTTACAACCACGGCAACCTAATAGAGAAAATATAAATCTCACAACTGAGAACAAAAATGCAATATAACTAATACGTAGAAGGATAATTTTTTAAATGGCAATGAGCTCAACAATTACATTTAGGTAAAGATCATTAGAGGGAAAAATAACCCAAAACTGATTAAAATTAATGTTAAACTGCTCTCAAAGTCATGTCCGCCATAATAGTCGAATCGTAAGTAAACCTTTCTCTTCTAAACCTCAATCTTTATATTAATGTACCCTTTAATTTGTGACTTCAGTATGTTTGCGGTTGAGATAAAAATTGATTAATATTGTGTGCGTTCGTTTGCTCACCTTAGTCGCCATTTAATACTCGTTTAGCTATACTCAGGGCTCACCACCCGGGTCAGCTACAAAACTTAATTGGAAGTTTAAACATATTTATTAGCTAAGCTCATTGTAATTCGAATTAAGCTGTTATTCTAGTCTTATGTTTTTATACTTGTTTGCGATTAATTCACAGAGAAGTGGTAAACTTGAAAGTGTTGCTTCAGTCTGAAAAAAGTTTGTTAATGGCTACGGCCGCGGCTACGAATATCGCGTGAGGATTGTGATGACCCGCGTTTGAGCGTTCGTTCTCGTGGCTAACCTTAGTCTTGTTTGCAAGACTACCTAATCGCGGTATGCAGCGCACGTAGGCCGCCGATGCGGTCGCCCTCTAACGTACGCCGTATGGCCTTCGATAAGATCGTCTTGTATATCTGCTATTAATCGCTCAGACAATTCCGAGCAGAACTGTGTTATGTTGCATTTGCATGCGCGTGTGGTCATGGCGTGGTGGTGGTACGGTGTACGTTATATAGCGACCGCATCGGTGGCTTACGCGCGCTGTATACCGCGATTAGGTCGTCTTGCAAGCAAGACTGACCTGTGCCCAACCCGATTACTTTACACGTGTCGACTCGGGTGAGCTAAACAAACGCACCAATAGTAGCCCTACGATGGGAATGGTTAGGCCTATACTAATTCCCATGTCATATTAAAATTGAGAGATTCATAACCAGCGTACTTCAAAATACATGCGTGTATACAGAGCCCAATGAACAATCAGCTATCCAGATTTTGATCACATTAATAGTAATTAATAATACCTATGATGGTAACAGTGAAATTGCACGTTCCCGTGTTGCCCGCATTGTCGTTTACTTTACACCACATTGTCGTGACTCCCTCATAGAATGCAAAAACGAAAGCACCCCCGTCACCCAAGCAAGTTGAGATTACAGATATATTCCCGTCCACGTTGTCAACAGCCGTCGGGGGCACCCAATCGACTTTAACGGTCAACATGTTTCCACTGGTGAAGCTTCGTACGTTATCCGGGCACGTGATAATTGGAGCCTCGGTATCAGGTTGTACCGGCCCCACCAGTACACCCCCGGCCCCACCTAGCAAGACACAATGGTTAGTATTGTTAGAATAACCAATAAAGACGATACAGATGTATACAATTGATTTCAGTGACGGAGGTTGGGTGTAATTAACGGCCATAATATCTCTTCACCTAACCTACCCTTAGGAAAACAAATTTTAAAAAAGGTTAATTTTACTCGGCACTCGTACCTGCGATGTCCTTTCAGGGCCACCATACGCACTTAGTACCTCAGTGGGAAATCTCATTAAATGTTGAGACCAAACGCGTCGAAATTAAAACAAAACTAGGCGTGTACCGACATTTTTGGTTCGGATCAAACCAAAATACACTTGAATAATGTTGTGCCCTAGCCAGACTCTTGTGTTCGAGCCCCTCTTGGCCTACTCCTCCCTTTGTTGTTGTCCCTCTTCCCTCCTGTTATCCCTTCCGTGATTCTCCTCTCAACCCTGTAACATATTGTCTGGGTGTCCCCCCCCCCCCCCCCCCCCAGTTATGTTTGTTTCATCTACACAGTTATTTTGACTCTGAAGGACTTGTTAAAATCGAAATATTACGCCCTCTTCATTTATTTGATTTGTATATTTTAGGTCATTCCAACCAGTAAGCAGTTTGAAGCGGTTTTGATTCTATTTGAATACAATTTGACCAAAAAAAACCAACAAGACAAAAGCAGGCATCTTAACGCCAGAAGAGTTACATGGGCGCCTACCTCCAACGGTCGTCATGGCTGCTGTACTTTTATCCAGTTCAACCTCTTGTCCTTCGGAATTTGTACTTGCCTGTAAAACAAAAGAAAACAGGCCCAATTATCGTCCTTTGTTTAATACGGATATTTACAAATTATGGAAGCACGAGATAATTAGATTTTAATCCTCACCATTCATCTTGATGGTCAATTTAATTAATTCGATCAATCACGTATACTATCTTTGTCTTCTTTTAGTTTTAACAAGGCAATGCCCGCGCTAATTAAGCTGTGAGTCAAGTGCGACGAAACTGACTATAGCCAAGCTTGAATACAAGGCTATGCAACGTGAGTTCATCGCTAGCACTCAGTACTGTACGCGCCCGGCCCACGCATTCATGTACATGTACATGCACGTTTGTTTATGGTGTAAATCGAGGAGTTTCTTTTGTTCCTCTCGATAATTTCCTTTGTTTGTACTCAAACCTTTTCCGACGGCTCCCATTGGTTTTGTACACGAATCTTAATCGAGGTCGTCCTCGTTTTTAACCCTAACCCCAATTCACCTTCGTGTCGCCAGGCATGTGTCCTCCATTTACACCATAAACAAACGCACACACGCATTGTACATTTACACTTAAAAAACAACAAATTACAGTCGTTGTAATGACTTGAACCAAAGATACTAGAAAGGAGAAGATAGGACAAGGTTACATATATTAAACAGGAAGAACTTATTGAAAGGTCACGATGGAAAAGGGCAAAAAAAAACATTATTGTGTTCGTTCGTGATCTTATTTTTGGTGGGCAATGAAAACAGCGAAGTTCAATGAAGTTGTTGTTGCTAAATACAAAAATGAATGTTCATTCTTGCAAAATTGCCATTTTTGTGTGTATTTGTGGTGAAAATATGGACCATTTTTCTTTTTTACAAAACTGGCCGTTCCTTTAACCGCGGCTTCGGTCCGTCGATGCTCCAGCGTTATTGCCAAACTGCATGACTGAAGCCACAGCTGAAACAAAGTTTCTTGTAAAAAAACGGCACTCACGTGACTAAAACTAGACTGTGACCAATCGTAAATACTGTGTTATGAGTCTCCGTCGGCATCCAATCAGCGCTCTCGTTTCTGACCCGTTGTACCGTAGCCCAGGTTGTCCTCCGTTGTGTACAACGCGACGGAGTCCAGGGTATCAATGTATCCTGCCATAGCGAACAACTTTTTTTCATATTTTTACCTGATGAAGGAAGCCGAAATCTCGCTTATGTATTCCTTGTGTCTGGAATTACAGATCGTCTTGGGTTATTAAAAGTTAATGTGTCTTTTAGGCAACTTATTTACAGAAAATAAATTTCAAATCTACGCTTTTGGACGTGAACATCATGTACGAACTCTCTACAATCCCTACATGCGTACGCGGGTACCCGGCAGCTGCGCCGGCCTACGACTGATAAGTCAGGCGCGTGCACGGTACCCGCGCACGCATGTAGGGATTGTGAGAGTTCGTACATGATTTTCACGTCCAAAAGCGTAGATTTAAAATTTATTTTCTGTAAATAAGTTGCCTAAAGACACATTAACTTTTAATAACCCAAGACGATCTGAAATTCCAGACACAAGGAATACATAAGCGAGATTTCGGCTTCCTTCATCAGGTACAAATATTTTAAAAAGTTGTTGTAACATTTTTCGCTATGGCAGGATACATTGATACCCTGGACGTCAATCGTAATGCAATGAAGAACTTCGTCCAACCTGGGCTACCGTTGTATAACATAGCGGCTTCTGAAGACGACGCCGTTCTCGAAAAATCGCATGTTGCAGTGTGATACAGGAGCCAACGGTAGTGTTTCACTTTCTCAATTTTCCATACAAAGATGGTCTCGCTTCCTCGAGTTTGCAGACAAATGGAAGACTTTGAAGGGAAACAGTCGGATATAAAGAGAGAAATTCTGGTCAAACATGACTCTGACTAAAGACCTGTGAACGTGGTGGTATACCGGGTACGGGAACGGTCTATAGACTCCGACCAGTGCAGTAGCACTCAGAAAGAGCGGATGGTACATCGGCAGGTGGACCACCAAAAAGACTGGAAATCATCTATCTTGCTACGCTCGGTTCACGAATATAAATAAGATCGATAAAGTCACAGCTGTCCAAGAGAAACGACAAGGCATCCAGCAAAATGATTGCGCTAGATATCCCGTAATTGTTCCGCCGGACGGCGATCGCATAAAAAAATAAGAACAACATAAGAACCACTGCCTGACGGGTCCGTGTACATACCGTCCAATCAATTACCGTTTTAAAATCGTATAAAGAAAAAGAAAAAACGAACCCTTTACCTATTACCGTATTTTAATATGTAAAAAAAAAGGAAATACAAACCCTTTACCGTTTATCGTTTTTGAATCCGCATAAGAAAAAGAAAAAACCAAACCCTTTACCAATTGTTTTGTTTTTAAATAAAAATTAAAAAAAGGAAAAACCAACCTTTTACCAATTGCAGTTTGGGGATTTTTTCATAGAAAAACGGAAAAACGAACTCTTTATCAATTACCATAATTATTTTAATACGTCAATAGAAAAAAGGAAAGAACGAACTTTTTACCGTTTACCGTTTTTGAATTTGCGTAAAGAAAACCAGAAGAGCAAACCCTTTACCGTTTAGCGTTTCAGAGTCTATATTAAAACAAAGGGGAAACATATTCCTTCTTAAAATGTGTATACTGAAAAATAAACGAAAATAAACAGTTAAATAATAATCGTGGTTTTTTCCCGTTTACAGTTAAAATATAAAAATAGCACATTCGTATTTGTTTCATTTTACTTGACTGAGACAAATAATTGTCTTTACTATTTATTTGATTTACTTTAGCAACAACAAAAACTAGGACAAAACATTTCGCAAAAACGAAACCCTTTACTAGTTTATGCACAGCGAAAGTATGGTGGCCCTGAAGGGACATCACACGTTGCAGATTTCTACACGTACTATGCGCACGCACGAAACTCCGCTAATTAGATATATGCAATGCAGGCCAGCGCGACCACTGAAGGAGTAGTTGACTGCGTGAAGACGCTATGTCTATTCAAATTTGCATGAAAAGGTCACGCCCCATTTAAACGAGTTTGCAAAGACCACTGTGCGAGTTAGGGAGCTGGACTAATCATGTCGTTAGCGGGCGCACTGTCGAATACAGTGGTATTTGGCAATGACTAGCAGTTACCCTGCTATAACTGCAATCAAATTATGTTTGAGCAGTTACCCGGATAATTAAAATGCAACAAGAATCACAAGACGTCTGTTGACATAGACAGGGCCCAGACCAGGAAAAACTAAGGGTTTTTTCCTGTCAAGGTTTTCTCAACGGTTTCATCATCCTGAACCTCAACCATTTGATATTAGCTTGGGGGCCACCCTGATTTTTGCCCCTAATTCAAAATGGCCGCCAAAATCCAAAATGGCCGCTGAAATTACATAAATTACGTAAATACTGCTAATTACGTTTAATATCAACGTTTTTTGTGTGTGATTCTGTCATCTTGAATGTACACCCATTGAATTTAGCTCCAAAGCCATCCAGAATTTGGCCTCAAATCCAAGATGGCCGCCAACATCTAAAATGGCTGCCAAAATTACATAAAATACATATATACTGCTAATTAGGTTTAATATCAACGTTTTTTGTGTTTGATTTTGTCATCTTGAATGTACACCCATTGAATTTGGCTCCAAAGCCACCCAGAATTCGGCCTCAAATCCAAGATGGCCGCCAAAATCTAAAATGGCTGGCAAAATTACATAAAATATACTGCTAATTACGTTTAATATCAACGTTTTTTTGTGATTCTGTCATCTTGAATGTACACCCATTGAATTTAGCTCCAGAGCCACCCAGAATTTAGCCTCAAATCCAAGATGGCCGCCAACATCTAAAATGGCTGTCAAAATTACCCTTATCAGGTTTATACTGCTTCTTTTTTTTTCTGTCAGAGTTGTTTTCAGTGATTCCGTCATTCTAAGCCCAAGGCCTTTAGGATTAGTCTGGGAAATACCCAGGATTTATCGTCTAATCCAAGATGGCTGTCAAAATGGCTGCCAAAATGGCTGCCAAAATGGCCATCAAAAGCATCTTACTTAAATTTAAAGTACATCTTCATTTTGTCCTGTTAAAGCTCACTAAAGTTGGTTTCATTGTGGCGTCCTAAACCTAAGCCTTTTGAAATTAACTTGTGGCTACCCAAGATTTGTCCGCCCAAATCCAAAATGACCTTAATCAGATTTAAACGGTCTCTTATTTATCCCCCATAATTTAGTAAAAGACCTGGCTCACCCATGTATGCACATTATTTAGGAGAGGATAACTCAACTGTTCTAGGCTGATATGACCCAAGGAACAACTTGGGATGTGTGCCAAAATCTCTATCCGGGGTAAACAGCCCGGAAATGGCCACGCCCTTTTAAAAATGACCATGCCCTTTTAAAAATGACCACGCCCTTTTTATCAGAAGTGCTACTTACGACATAGCTGTATCTTCTAAACCGTTGGAGCTAGACATTTTCTGATGTGCTCAAGATGTTCATTGGATATTCTACAAGAACATTTCTAAAAACCATTCGGTCAACTTATTACCAAATACATACACCGGGAATTTCCATATATATTTATTAATTAAACTTTCTAAAACTTAGAGCAAAATTAGAACAGTATATATGTATTTTATGTAATTTTGGCAACCATTTTAGATTTTGGCGGCCATCTTGGATTTGAGGCCAAATTCTGGGTGGCTCTGGAGCTAAATTCAATGGGTGTACATTCAAGATGACAGAATCACACAAAAAAAAACGTTGATATTAAACGTAATTAGCAGTATATACGTAATTTATGTAATGTTAGAGGCCATTTTGGATTTTGGCGGCCATTTTGAATTAGGGGCAAAAATCAGGGTGGCCCCCAAGCTAATATCAAATGGTTGAGGTTCAGGATGATGAAATCGTTGAGAAAACCTTGACAGGAAAAACCCTTAGTTTTTCCTGGTCTGGGCCCTGTCTATATGTCACAATACACCCCCACATGATCGCGTCTAGACCAAGTAGAAGTTATTAACTCTCTAAGGTATTTATTAGTTGGTATTATGAAAGCGCGCATTATGATGTCACCTCAATTTATACATAATTTTTATGACGCATCCCGCAATAATTGAATACCAATATAGTGAATCCAATCAGACTAGTACTTTTGGCATCCGCTAGATGGGTAGATAGAGTGTATAAGCCAAATGCGTATGTGTACAATGTGATGTGGATCACGAAGCACTTGAATTTGTTGATAAACACTGTATAATATCGGATAACCAATATGGATTTTGGGCACATCATTCTACTACACATGCCATTATTAAATTAATTGACAAGATAACAACTGGCTTAGATGCATCTTTTGCTACAATTGGTATATTCCTGGACCTCTCCAAGGCTTTCGATACAGTTGATCATGATATTCTTATATCTAAACTGGAATATTATGGAATCAGAGGAATTGCCTTGGAGTGGTTCAGGAGTTATCTTTCTAATCGTCAGCAATTTGTATCTATTCATGGAACCCAGTCTACTCATTCTGAAATATCTTGTGGAGTTCCACAGGGTTCTATTTTACATTAATGATTTTGATAAATCCTCGGATGTACTTTCTTTTATTCTTTTTGCTGATGACAGTAACTTATTTTATAGCCACAGTAATATGAATGTTCTTTTTGATACAATTAATCATGAGATGAAAAACGTATCTGCCTGGATTAAAGCAAATAAGTTATCTCTTAACATTAAAAAAACTAATTATATGTTGTTCAGCAATAGGAAATACTGTCAGCTTTCTTCAATACGTATTGATAATACAAACATTATAAAAAATGATTATTTAAACATTTTGGGGTTGTATATTGATGACGGTCTTTCTTGGAGTAAACATATTAACCACATTTCTACTGTTATTTCCAGAAACATAGGTATTATATTCAAGCTAAAATGTACTTTCACCCAGAATGTTTTAATGATGTTGTATAATACCCTTGTTCTACCTTATATAACATATGGTATACTTGCTTGGGGCAATAGTGGTACTGGTCATATTAATAGAATTATCAAATTACAGAAAAAAGCTGTGCGTATTATTAACAATGCTAACTTTTATGAACATAGTAATCCACTTTTTTTATAATTGTAATGTTTTAAAGGTTAACGATATTTACTCTCTCCAGCTGGGCTCTTTTATGCATCAACTTAACACTAATAGTTTACCTAAATCTGTTTGTTCTATGTTTTCAAAAAATTATGACATCCACCCTTATTTTACAAGACAGTGTCATGATTTTCATCGGTCTTATGCTCGCACTACAATCTCTAAAGCAACTGTGAAGCATGAGGGTCCCAAGCTGTGGAGCTCGATCGACTTTTCCTTGAAAAATATATCTAGTCTCTCGCTTTTTAAGCGTAAATACAAAAATATGCTATTGAATAATTATTTGTAAAGTAAGTGTTTATTATTTCACGGGGTTACAGCTACAGGATAGGCTACTGTTTTCTTAATTATGTCTTTCCCATATTTATGTCTAGTGTTACATGTATTTGTCGTTTCGTGTGTCTGTCTTTCTTGTATAATTGTAAATGGGGATCTCTACTCGACAAGCTTTGCTTTTTAGGGATCCCCATCCACATATTATGTATACAAACCCTTTGTTGGTTGTCTCAATTGTTTATGTGGAAAATAAAGTGAAGTGAAGTGATGAATGGAATGATGTATCCAGTGTTGGCCGGAAAATGAGAGGCAGCTACATACAGTAATTGGCCGTGAGAGAAGCACAGGACTGAAAGGTCAACACCAATTGCATTGAACGTTTGACCTTGAGCCTTGTTTATGGTCACAGCAAAGCATGGCTTGCAGGGAAACTGCAGACGGCGAAACTGGAATGGCAGCTCGGATTGGATAAGTGGAATCCTTGGTAGAACGACGTTGTGCTAAGTTCAACTTACGCGCGTCATGCCAGTTAAACAAGTTACGGCAAAATCATCTGTGGCCGGCGCGTGCGGCTACGCACACGCATTTTTGCTGTTTGCGCAGAGAAAACAAATGAAACGCTAATACAAACGCAGGTATGCAAATAGCCTTACAAAAGCCGAACAATTTCTTGAGGTTTCCATAGTTTTGCGCCCAGCAGGCATCACTTTGAGTGTACATCGAGCCATAAAATAGCTAATTTTAATGTACATACAATAGCTCTATGGGTGATACGGATAAAGGAATAAACAGGACAGAAGAAAAATATAGGGATATGTTTTACCTTATCACTTGAAGCCTCTCACCAACTAATCACTCGTTAACGAAGAGGTCCTTGGGGCACGGGTAATTGGACATTATTGCTTAATTAATCACCAATCATTCACTGATTAGCTATGGCCCTGTGTGTTATTAATTACCTAAACAAAAGCTATTTAGCTATCGTCCGTGGCGCATTTCTAAAATATAGGCGATGGAAGGCTTCGATCTTGCCCAAACCGTTTTTCGTCTATCGATGCGTGCGCATTCGACGTTGTGCTCTTCAACTTACGCGCGTCATGCAAGTTACAAAATCACGGCAAAATCATTTACAGCGGGCGCGTGCGGCTACGCACACGCATTTGTGCTGTTTGCGCAGAGAAAACAAAATGAAACGCTAATTTGGTAACCGGCGCGTGCGTTTCGATTTTGGGGGTGTCGGCTTTGGTAACGCACTGTATAGCTACAAATGTATGCAAATAGCCGTACAAAGCCGTACAATTTCTTGAGGTTTCCATAGTTTTGGCCCAGCAGGCATCACTTTGTACATCGAGCCATAAAATAACTCATTTTAATGTACATAAAATAGCTTTATGGGTGATACGGATAAAAGAATAAACAGGACAAAGAAAAGATATAGGGGCATTTCTTACATTATCACTTGAAACCGCTCGCTAACTAATCATTTGATAACGAAGAGGTCCTTGGGGCACGGGTGATTGGACATTATTGCATGAATAAACACCAATCATTCACTGATTACCTATGGCATTCTGTGTTATTAATTACTTAAACAAAAGCTTATTAGCTATCGTCCCCAGCGCATTTCTAAAATATAAGCGACTCACAAACGCTCACTTCACGCGGAGTAGAATGCTACTATAGAAACCATGCGCGATTATGACGTACCACTACGAACAGGATTAATAATTGTGCAACGCGCTTTGCACGTGAGGTCACGCAAGTTTGATACTCCAAACTAGGATGAAAAATCGCTAGCATTCGTTGGTTTGACAGCGTTTTCCCCTTAAAATGAAATGGGACCCCACAGATTGCTATGCTCGTTTCGAGTATGCCTTTAGTTTTGCTCTGGGGTGCGTAGTTCTCGAGTTTTGAGCGGACAAACACTTTTCTGACCACAGACGCACACACAACTTCGCCTTATATATATAGATGCATGTGAAAGATGCCGAATGAGGCGAGTGGTCTGATGTGAGTGGGATTCTAAACCACAGTTTTCCATGGCCAACAACCCTACTCAGCTCAATTATTGATGAAAATCTGTAAACAATATACAGAAAAAGATTTAAAACCATAATGCTTTAAACGCAACTGAAAACGTCTTACAATAATTGTACCACTTCCATTGCCTGACGTGATGCCCTACAATTTTAGGGCTTACCTTGCCTGAAGTGAATGAAAAGCATAGAATTTGTTTTTAATTATCACTTTAAGTTTACATGGAACTTTTATCATGATCTTTACAAGTTTCAATTAGGTTTGTTTTTTTCTCTCTTTTTTTTTTTTGGGGGGGGGGGGGGGGGGGGAATTGAGAAAAGAAAAAGTCCAATTACAATTTCGGTTTGAATTTCATATAGTTTGCCATCAGTGCTCAATTCATGCGGAAATCACACAACTAACACTCGTTGGCTTATCACTTTTAAAAGTAATTATTTTCAACAGAAAATAAGTTCAGTGAGAACAGGATAATAGGTTAAACTGCAAAACGATGTAAATATTTGAAATCTCATTACTTTTTAATTGCTTTCAACATGTTAAGAGTGGTAAAAAGTTGTCGTATATTGTTGCAGTGAGCTGTCAGCAGACGTCTTGTGATTCTTGTTGCATTTTAATTAGCCGGGTAACTGCTCATACTAATTTGATTGCAGTTATGTAGCAGGGTAACTGCTAGTCATTGCCAAATACCACTGTATTCGACAGTGCGCCCACTAACAACACGATTAGTCCATCTCCTTAACTCGCACAGTGGTCTTTGCAAACTCGTTTAAATGGGGCGTGACCTTTTCATGCAAATTTGAATAGACATAGCGCCTTCACGCAGTCAACTACTCATTCAGCGTTCGCGCTGGCCTGCGTTGCATATCTAATTAGCGGAGTTTCGTGCGTGCGCATGGTACGTGTAGAAATCTGCAACGTGTGATGTCCCTTCAGGGCCACCATACTTTCGCTGCGCATAAACTAGTAAAGGGTTTCGTTTTTCCTTTTTTTGTTACCTTTTTTTCTTTTTGCAAAAAGTTTTGTCCTAGTTTTTGTTGTTGCTAAAGTAAATCAAATAAATAGTAAAGACAATTATTTGTCTCAGTCAAGTAAAATAAAACAAATACGAATGTGCTGTTTTTATATTTTAACAGCACATTTATTATTATTTGAACGGTTTATTTTCGTTTATTTGTCAGTATACAAATTATAAGAAGGAATATGTTTCCCCTTTGTTTTAATATAGACTCTGAAACGATAAACGGTAAATGTTTTGCTCTTCTGGTTTTCTTTACGCAGATTCCAAAACGGTAAACGGTAAAAAGTTCTTTCTTTCCTTTTTCTATTGACATATTAAAATAATTATGGTAATTGATAAAGAGTTCGTTTTTCCTTTTTTCTATGAAAAAATTCCAAAACTGCAATTGGTAAAAGGTTGTTTTTTTTTCTTTTTTTGTTTTTGTATTAAAACAAAACAATTGGTAAAGAGTTTGGTTTTTCCCTTTTTCTTTTTAAAAATCCAAAAACGGTAATTGGTAAAGGGTTTCGTTGTTTTTTAATTCTTTATGCGGATTTAAAAACGATAAACGGTAAAGGGTTTGTATTTCCTTTCTTTTTTTACATATTAAAATACGGTAATACTAATAGGTAAAGGGTTTGTTTTTCCTTTTTCTTTATACGATTTGAAAACGGTAATTGATTGGACGGTATGTACACGGACCAGGAAGGACATTAAATTGAAGGACGTGTAACGCTGGGTTTATGTGAATTTTTGTTTTCATTTTTTTTGTTTTTTTTGTTTTTGTGTTTATTGGGAAGGGGCATAATCATACATGCGGCTTACGGTTTTTTATTACTAGACGATTATCGGTCACATGGGAAGGCCATTAAATTAAAGGACGTGTAACGCTGGGTTGTGTGGCATTTTTTCATTTTGTGTGTGTTATTTTAGTTTTTGTGTTTATTGGGAAGGGGCGTATGATCATACATGGGGCTTACGTTTTTTTTTAATGATTAGAACGATTCTAAGTCGTCACGGGAAGGACATTGAATTGAAAAGCGTGTAACGCATGGGTTATGTGTATTTTTGTTCATACAATTCACAATTTCTGTCATTATAATAATTGTAACATTGACATTGACAATCACAATAAACAATCCAGTTTGCCCAGTATTGTTACAGATCCAGTATAAAATAAAACTGTAGGGTGGGGCAGGCACTATCACTTGTGGACCACAGCAACCAAAACGTGGATACAGGGCCACAAATTGTGAACATTTATTTGTTATTTCTCAATCTTCACGTGATTCTATTTATTTTAATGTCACTTTGCAATGTGATGTTTCATCTACAAAAATAAGTAAGTACAGAAGAATGTGTAGTGCTGACAAGAATAAAATAACATACAATAGATATTGTGTGGATCTTATTTTTGTATGTATTCCATTATTATATATTTCATCACAAGTTCGCCTTGCATGAAACCCATTAAAAATGAAACCCATTAAAAATGCCTCATTAAACAAAACAGCTGATTAGACCACGGGCACCCATAAAGCCAAAAAGAGGGATTTACATGTAAACAGGGATAAACCGTTCATATTTGTCACCAACAACCTTTTCCTGTGAAGTACATGTTATCTGGGGCGAGTTGGTTCGAGTGATACAATATTAGGTGAAAATAAGTATTTGGCAAAGTGGCTTTGGGGCGAAATTTTAATGAAAACAAGGCGAGAAAAACCAACTCTACCTATGCTATTTTTGCCCCATCAATTTTTTTTACGGGAAATAACTCTTCAAAAATGAGTGCCACTTTTGCAAAAATGAACATCCCAAATGTTGTTAAGTATGCCCTAAACAACCAAGGCGAAGATCACGATCAAAAATGACTTTCTAAAAGAATTTTGTGATTTTGTCCCATGGTCTATATAGTATCTTTGTCTGAACTCACACGAAGGCCTTATTAGGCCAAAAAAACAAAAAACATGTTTAGCGTCACCGCCCGCTTCCTTTTTGGGGGCCGCCTCCTTTTTTCGTTTTTTTCCTTATTGAAAAAAATTATAAATTTGACCATTTTTTTTTTTAAGATAATAAAAATGTAAGATCGTATTTTAGACTTTAGCATCACTGTGTACATGCTCTGAAAATATATAATATGAAGGCTAGGGTGTGACGTGTAGTCATGTACGGTGCATACGTGACCGACACACCTGGATTTTGATTTGTAATCGTTTTAATTTTAAATTGGAAGATAGGGTGTGACATGTTCACTACATGACTCGATTTAAGATGTGTCGGGCGGCCATTTTGAGAGAAAAAGAAAAAGAAAAAAGGGGCCTCCTCCAAGTTCCTTTAAAAAAAAAGGCATGACGCTAAACATGTTTTTTTATTATTTGGCCTTATTATTGAAGTGTTGTATAACGCGATCGGTTTGTAATAAGGTTCTGAATTCGCCGTCATTTGTATAACAAAAGCCTCAATATTAGATGTTTGCCCTTCACCGATGTTTTATTCACACTGTATACTCAGTGTTGTCCCGAGGGATTCTTTCGAAAGAGACAAAAACCGACCTCAGTGCAAACGTCGTACCATTAACCTAAAGATTTAAAACAAACACTTACTTGCACAGTTTCTGTCGTTATATCCATCAATTGTTCCGTGTCGCCTTCTGAGCCACCGAAGTATGTGAAGCCCTGTATTTGCCGTAAACTTTCCGGGTGTTCCTCTGCCCTGGCCTCGTTCATTTCACACTTGTCAGCGGTGCCACCGTAATTAAATGATAGGCAGCGACAGTGGCGGTGACAGAGCACCATGCATTGGACCAAGGGTGTGGCGCGTACGATGAAGAACGTGTGCCCGACCAGCACTCGATTCTCCCGGGCGACGTAGAGGGTTCCCCTCGCCCCAACGCAAGCTCGAGGTGCAGTCAACAACACCAAGAAAATCAACCCCAACATTTCTTCCATCACAATACCAAATTTCTGGACAACGCGAGAAACGAAGCGCACGCAGGACAGCAAGTTCACTCGCTGCACCAGTGATGTTATTTTATTTTGTATGCTGCTAGTTACGTGACACGATGATACTATACCTCATACCGACTGAACGGCATCCTTTTATAGTCTGCGCTATACCACCAGCCAGCAGTATCAGTGGCAATTTTTAATTGTTTTCCCCTTTGTACTCTGCTAAACACAATTATTTAGCGTTAATTAGGTACGTTTGACAACTGTCATTAATCATTACTCAAGGTCCTTGGACTTGGCGCAGTTTGATGATGGAAACAAAGGTTTGCAAATAGTTCTAATACCATTTTTTTGCAATTATTCACAAAATGCTCCAAAAGCAAAATATTTTAGGGCTTGCAAATCGTGTTTTGGCTTGGTCTTGGTGCAAGACGTCCTAATCGCGGTATGCAGCGCACGTAGGCCGCCTATGCATTATTACGTGACGTAACAGAAACTTGACCAATGAGTCAGCGATTATGCATGTTACGTCACGTAATTATGCAAATGAAACAAAATTCTGCTCGGAATTTTCCAAGCGATTAGGTGAGTTAGACAAGACTACCTATTGGAAGGTCACGGAGTGTCCTACGCACGTTAGAGGGCGCCCGCATTGGCGGCCTACGCGCGCTGCATACCGCGATTAGGTCGTCTTGCAAACAAGACTACATTTCTTCGTGATCACGATGTTTTTTTGTGAAATTGATTTTGCAGATAGGTTGTGGGTAATGTCATGTTTCAATCAGCCGGCCCTTCTCAGAGCTAGCTGGCACAGATGGACAGCCAGTCACAAAACCCATTTTGTTAAGTCATGTAAGTACAACAACAGGTACTTGTGACCATAACATTGTCAACATTCAAGCAAATACCTAGCAAAACTAGGGAATACTTAACTGATATGACCCTCACCGATCACGCCAGACAGTTCCCGGGGACATCTCCAACCTACATGTGCAATTCCTCAAAAACCTTCGTTAACACTCGTATACGAATCAACTTACAGTCCTATCTCCGATATTTTAAGCACGACACCTGTCTTCTACATTATATCAACACATTGTCTACGCAAAGATCGACCATAAGAAAACGACTTTAAAGGTCAGCTATAGGTTGTTTACATAATGAACACACCACCTCCGAAACCTCACATGAATGGTTGGACCAAGGCGTTCGTATTTGTTCAGTTGATTTGCATAAATAGTGGCCGCGTGAGGTCGCTGTTCGCTTTGAATTCTGCATGCTAAACATGCCAATCACTGCACGAGGACGGATCGCTCTTCAGCCATTGAACATTGCGGCCTAGGAACTGGACACGGGCGTTTAGCTTCCAAACACGCCCACAAACTGACAACAAGAAAAGTGTTCCTTCGCTAAACACAGCCCTTAGTTTGAGTGTAAAATAAACCATAATAGTGCTGCTATCACACATTGTGAAATATAAAGATGGAGGAGTGGTACACTTTGTCAGTCAGTTCATTCATAAGAATTAACGTATTCCATGGTCAGTTGTTCGTCAACATTAAAATTTTTATTTTGTAATTGTAAACACAGTTCTCGATCTAATCTAACGTTAAGCATGTTTACTTACCTTGCTTAGCGGCCTGTTGAAACCTTCCGTTTCGGTTTAAAGTCCGGCTATTTACATTAACTCTTCCTCTCGATGTCCTCACATTTGTACATTTTTGTATGTGGAAAAAGTTTATATAGCTTTTTTGCAAGTTGACTCCATCTACTCAAGTTCTATTCTACGCGTGTTGCCCAACAATCCGCATGTCGATTCGGTTAGCACATTCATTGTCGTGAAGTTGATTGTTATAGAACACTATGGCTGTTTTCCAAACACCAGAATCGTCTTCATTGGCTTCATTCGTGCGGTTAATAATAATATGGGCAATGGTGGTGGATCCGAACCGGAGCCTAAGCTGGTATTTTGAAAAACGACCTTACCAGTGGGTTTTAAAACGGCTTTCATGCTTACTTCATTTTCCTCTTCAATTTTTAAAACAGAATTCAACCACTTTCCAAAACTAAACAACCTTCGAAATTTCAAAAACATTGTTGTTAACTTCACATAATACGCGTATCTAGCGGGATAACCTAAAAGTGGGGGACATACATAATACCTTGATTAAAACTAATACGGGTGTCAGGTGGCGCGATCTGAGCCTTGGCAATTTCTGACCACTTTAACAATTTTTTTTAATTTATTTATTTATTTTTATTTTTTTTTGGGGGGGGGCTGATTATCATTACTAAACAAGTAATTTAATCGACTATTATGAGCTAAAGATTCAAATATGGACTACAATTTGTATTCAGGGACGACAAAAAGTGGGGGTGGGGGAAACAAACGATATGATATTCCACTAGGGAATAGAGAACAGGGGACAAGAACCCCCCCCCCCCCCACCCAATTGATGCCTAATATAAAGAAAATGTTGTTATAGATGGGATGAATTTCAAGGTGTGTAACCCCAACCTCCCCTAAATCGAAAATCACATTATAAGTTAAACATTTTAAGGTTTAAGTTAATTACGATTTTCGGTGACATCCACATTACTCACGCATAATAAGCTCTTTTCTGGGATCACTCCTGCAGCGCCCTCATGAGTGTTTTCAAGGGTCAATCGTTTTATATGGTTGCAAAACAAACGTCTGGCGAGGACGGTATTCACAGTGGCTATAATAAGACGATGCTTCAGAAGAGAACGGAAAATTGTTTGCAAACATATATATATTTTTTTTTTCAATAGAAGTTTGACAGTCAAGATTGATACAGGGGTCATATCTCAGACCATTAGTCACATCCATACACAATGCAAAATGCCACTGCTGAAAATACAGCCTATTAGAACTAAACAAACGTTTCTTACTCAAAATTAATATATTAAAAAGTGACCAAGGACAGATCTAAGTATTCAATACAATTTTGACTTCCATAAACAAAACGCACACTTAACATTATCTTAAAATATTTCTGGTATGCTTTTTTATCATTTTTTGGGGAAAAACACACTAAATTTTTGTTTTTTTCACAATTAAAGTTGGGTTGGTCCGTGCTTTTTCAAAATTTCGATTTTCTTTTCCGAACGAATATTAAAAGAAGACTATGTACTGTCTACGAATAAATTATATTTGGCAGGCTTTTACATATTGTTAAACATTTTTTTTTTATCATTGCTCCAATTGCGAGCTCCATTTTAATTGTGCATACTGGGACGCACCTTATTCAAAATTTGAACATTTAATTAATTACTCGCCGTTGGCCAATTATTTTCGTAAAAAAACACAATGCTAGAAAATTATCAATTCAATTTAAAAATTCATTTTCAAGGTGCAACCCCCTAAAAGTCACGTGGGGTTAACTATAAATAATATGCTTGCGCATGAGATTTGCGCCACCGTGAATTTGCGGGAAATAGTTTCCGAAGGGGGCAATAGACTTACATTTGTTGACTGGTTACAGCGCCCTCAAGAGGTTTGCCAGGCTCATCTTAATATGACAAATGACGGCGTCTGGATCGGATCACGATTATTTCATATTTTGGACCGAGGTGTGTTATAAAACACATATGGACTGGCATGATTCAGTCACTAAAGCACGTCTACTCCCC
The DNA here is from genome assembly GCA_037893245.1 of Crossaster papposus. NCBI lineage: Eukaryota > Metazoa > Echinodermata > Asteroidea > Velatida > Solasteridae > Crossaster > Crossaster papposus. Next base: position 2,382,502 of record JBAIAA010000354.1, on the reverse strand, counting down.
CCCCCCCCCCCCCCCACCCCCCCCCCCCCCCCCCCCCCCCCCCCTCGGGCCTGTGAGTGACCAGAAGGTGAACCTATTTCCTATGCCGTAAGCGAAATGTTGCGCACCAAACAAAAGTGGCGCAGCTTACGCAGTATTTTGTGTAGTCTTGGTGAAAGACCTTCGCGTATTGATTTGTCACAATTTTCCCCACGAGAGGGTGCTATCATACACGAACCGCTCTCACGATCGACACGATCCGCTCCATTGCGTAAAGCCAAGGTTTCGTGAAATCGGATGCAGGTACATTAGCCTCTGTCATGAAATGACGAAAATCAACCGAAGAGGGCGTTTTGAGGAAATTTGTCAATATGGCTTCCGAGCTCGCGCGTAAAACTAACGTAAGTAGCTATACCATGGAGGAAAGACAACAGATAGTTAGTGAATTGCGGGGAAATACTTAATAAAAAATGGCCAATCATAAAACTAGATTTTCTTTCCTGCACTTGAAAAGACCCGCCGTATATTTATGCTCCTTAGAAAACCGGTTAGGCCCAATTAACATTTAAACAAAACAAAAAATTCAGTGGCACTGAACTGAAGCTTTATTTGAAAGCCATATTTGAATGCCAAACAGTAAACAAATTCTGGGGCCAATTCATACAACTTAATACATGTACAAGCAATATTATTTTTGTATTTTTAATTATTTTTTGACATCAAATATAAATTTGGGGCTTTACACACAAGCACTTGGTTCACATAATTACTATATGGACGTTAAACCTCAACTTTCCTAATCCTGCAATGTTAATTTAAAAACCAGTTTTAAATACTGTCACATTAAATGTACAGACGCCTGTGAAATCTAGTAATATTTTACCCTTTTATTGACTGAAACCTGACATTAAAAGAACTTCGTAAATATTAAACTTGAATTTTTCAAGAATTATTCAATTGCGCCACGACCAATTAGGGAGCACTCGGTCGATTGTGTGCACAATTTCTGGACGCCACCGTTTTGGTGTTTTTTTCGGACTAAGCTTACACCTAAATTGTTAACAGAGGATAAATAGCAAGCATTAATAACATTAACATGGTAAAGGTACAATGAATTTGCAGTTTGTCAACAAAGAAGTATGGCAACATTGCATGAGGAACGTCGGCCCAACATTAACTGTTTATAAACAATGTAAACGTCGAAGTACAGCTATAGCTCTCCCAAAGGTCGAGTTGTCTCAACGGGCGAGTTGTCTCAACGGGCGAGTTGTCTCAACGGTCGACTTGTCTGACATCTGCTAGCTACGCACGTACGTATATAGCGCAGCACGCTTTCACAAACTGACCATTTTTTCAGTCGCTGTTTCTTTCTCTTTCGTAATTTTACGGTTTTGGATGACATTTAGCCTTATGCCTACGATTTATCCTTTCGAAATAACCACAGCCTTTAGAGCTCCGTCGTAAGCCATAAAGTTCTGACATCGACGACACACGTGTTGCTGTTGGTAAGCGCCGCCATTTTGACAATTTTCCTCGCGTTGACCTTTTAGAAAGGTCATGACAGAGGCTAATGTATCTTGGTATGGTTGTCCATCCATTGGTATGGGTAGTCTTGGTCTAAGGGTATGTTTGTCTGGTTTCTTTTTGTTAGGCCACTCTGTATGAGGAAGCAACCACAAACGAGTACATTGCGTAGAGTTAGGTTCAAAATTTCCAATTGTTAAGCCGAATTGTCACGAACAGCAATTCTTGAGTAAAATGTGGGAATGGTTCTTGGCTGCCTCGGTGAAATATCGTTAAAGATTGTGAAAGCGCCCCGACATTTTTGGACATGTTCAAAATTGTTGGGGTGATATTCAGGAACGAATTTAAATTATTGGTTAGTTCAACATTCGTAACAATTCGAGCGATTCACAATACCTAGAAGCTGCCGTTGGAGGCGCAAATCCTGCTATACCCGCAGTGCATCATGGGGAAAAGTCGGCATCAGTTTGAAACGGTATTCATTTTGCATGAACTCATCAGTTTTTACGTCTTTTTGGACGCGCATGATTAAAGTTCCAATTTGTTTTCCTGCAAATAACAATGTTTTAATCAACGACGCTTCCGGATACATTTATGTTTGTGTTGTACCTCGCGTGAACAATGAAGAATAGATATTTCACCACAGTATGATGTACGGAAGCCAGAAGTCGACCGTAAAGTTTAAAAGTGGCTCTTTTAAGTCAAACGCTTGGTGGCGCACTGCATTGTGAATCGCCCGAATTGTTCTGTCTTACGGCATTCTTACAAGTTTGGTAGAGTTATTCTTGGTGTTAACAGTTTATAATCATGCCGCCCCATTAGGAATGTATTTACAAGAACTGTACGAATATTATAAGAAATATTCCAAGATTTTCTTAAGAATAAATAAGAATAATATTATTTAGCAAGAATGAATCACGAATAATGACGAATTATCCAGATTTTCCAAAGAATTTATTATTAGATTAACAAAGAATTATTATAAGCAGAATTCAATTGATCCAGAATAGTCCAGAAGTAAAGTAACCGAATAAACCGGGGTTGTTCGGGAATGTTCGCATACATTCGACTTATTCGGTATTTATCCTGGGTCATTCTGGATGAATCTGGAGTTATCCGCCTATTATTCTTGACAAAATCGCTATAATTCGGTTTTATTCCGCACTCAATCGCAATCATTCGGCTTGATTCGGTCTGATTCGGCTCTTAATTCATACCCAAACCTATAGTTATTGATTATTCTTATACAAGTTGGGGCTAATTTCTCCCAATGCCATCAATAATTTGTATTCGGCATAAATCGGGGTATTCAGGGCAATAATTCGGGAATGTGTGAACCTGACTTAAAGGCATCACACAGCATTGGTTTTGGGCCATTAAAGTAATCCATATTTTCTGTGAATAAAGATATATGTAGTAACATTCCCTTGTTAAAGTTTCAGCCTCATTTATCATTTCTTTTCCAAGAAAATATCGAAAAAAAATTGAACGATTTCTCACCGGTATCAGCGGATTAATTCTCGTCTCGTGACACCAAAACTAATTGTTTTACTCATTTCTCAACGACTAGGGCCTATAGCATTTCAGGCAAAACTATTTCATGGGAAGTTTTCTATCACCATCATGTTTATACCGTGTAAGTTATTTGTAAATCTGTGAACATTTATGGTTTTCGAGATTCCCAAATGTGAGCGGGGCCTTAAATGCTGACTGATGTTTTAATTGGTGACGTTTTGGAGAGTATGACTCCCCTTCGTCAGACCTACAAACGATAACAAAATAACATAAACAAAACATTTTTTCTGAAAGGGCAAAAAAAAGAGGTTTCTATATAATGTCGATATAGGTCTCGTAAAATATCTTATTTAAAATATATATATATGCCCAAAATACGTAAAGATTTTCGTGGGATGTCGTCCAATGTCGTGGAGGTCGTGACGACGTCGTCATTACGTTGTGGGAGGTTGTATCAACGTCGTGGAAGGTCGTAGCAAAGTTGTAGGGGTACCATAGGGTCACCGTGTTGGCATCTTGCCGGTGTCGTGGCTGTATCGTGCCTGGCCAATTCGTGGCACGTTATTGTCGTTTGGCCACGACATTCGCCTTTAAATTCGTCAAAGTGGGAAAGGGGCTTAAACCTGCGACTACAGTCAAACATCTTTATAACAAGGTCTTTTGGGACTCATCCTTGTATTATCAGTACTTGGATCCTCATCAAGCAATAGCCACCATCTTCAATTTACCGCCCAAAGCATCAAAAGTATGATGTCAACGTAAATATTAAGAAAGGCGCATGGGTCAGAGCATTCCGCTTACTAAGACTTTTGATATGAAACATGCTAAATTTTAACCAAATGGAATCAAGCTCTTTTTAATCGCAATACATTCATATTCTATACTTCTTCATACATTTACAAACACGTGTGATTTTGTATACTGTGCGCGTGCTTTCATATTTAAGGTCAATAGAAAATGTAGGATGTTTCAAAAGCCACACCCACAACTAATTTCTCAATAGTGTCAAATGTTTGCAAGGCATTGGTCTACAAGTTCATACAGTCGTGAACCACATAACGATCGAGGATCGATATTGTGTTTTCTTTTATTCCTATGTTATACCCAAACCCCATTGCCTAGCGCTTGCCCCGACGATCGAGGACCGAATTTTGCCATTCATACCGTCGACCGAGGGGCTTTTGTTCCCTTTGTGCTCTTTTGTGTCTTGACCCTCGATCGTTATGTGGTTCAAGTTCAAACTGGTTTGCACCCAAAACACATGCAACAATAATTGCTGAAAAATGCGTACTGCTTAGAATCAGGGAAAACCCCTAAAGGGGCGTGGTTTGTTAATTTAAAAGCCACGCCTACAACTAATTTCTAGTTAAAATGGTGTCCAATGTTTGCAAGGCATTGGTCTACTGGTTTACACCCAAAACACATGCAACAATAATCGCAGTGAAAAATGCGTACTTCTTAGAATCAGGGAAACCCCTACAGGGGCGTGGTTTGTTAATTTAAAAGCCACGCCCACAACTAATTTCTAGTTAAAATGGTGTCAAAAAGGTGATATTCAAACTTCAAAAATGTGCCAATTAAAGAACATTAAAAAACGTAATTACCGAATAATTTATGTAGATAGAAATTTGTCTGGTACGCAGGGACAATTTATAATTCGTCTCTTCGTGAAAACTGAAAATACGATTTGGGTGAAATGTTCTCCTGTATGATTTTCGTGATCTTAATGATTCAAACTGATTTTAACCAAATTAACTTCACCAGAATGTTCCACTTAATCGATTTCGGCCAAAAAACGAGTTTCGAAAAGATAATGATTTTGGCCAAATTCGTCTCAGTCTTTGTGAAAACGCTGACGATTTGTATAACATATACGTGCAATGCAAAGAATGATTTCACTCTGTGACAGATATATTGTTCCATTCCACTTCGCCTCGTGTACAATAGAACATTTCATCTTTCACTCTGTGAACTTATTCATACCGCTGCACTCACAAACATCCATTACTGAAAATGTTATACATGTATTTAGGCCTACTTTATAATACATTTTACTGTAATACATAATTGGTAAACAATTGTTAAGGCCTGTTACTACATCAGAATTCAATTGTTATAATACATTAATAAACATTAAATATCAACGAAATTTATATTGAATAGGTATTGGCTCATTTACATTTATCTAAGGCTTACTAATCAAAAAGCTAGATGGATTAAATCATACCAACGTTACCAAACACCCAGTGATAATATTCCGTCTGGCTTGTTGTCATTTTGAAAAGATCAAGAAAAGGTTGTCTCCAACGATAAGTCAATAAGCCAATTTGGCATATCGATTAGGTAGTCAAGGTCAAAAGTAATTCGGGAAAAAATTGCTGACGCAATGTCACGTGGTGTTACGCGAACGCGCATTCTGATTTACCAGGGGCCATGCATTTCATAGAGCTGCTAAGCCCAATTTACTTTAGGCCTACACTAGAAAATGCGCTTTATAATAGCAAATTTGCTTTATAATAGAAATTGTATATGAAAAGCAAATGATTCATACCCACGCACGCTAACATACCTGTTGCACAATATGCGATCAAAATTCAAATAACCCATTTCCCGATGATTTCGAAGCGCATGCAGATCGCCAGGTTCCACTGTGAGGGCTCGATGCGAAGCCAGCTTGCGTGGATGTAGTCCCGCGAAGGTGATTGAAACGATACACGGACTGGTGTCGTGTTGGACCGAGAGGTATCAAACTGTGACCAAGAAGAAAAATGGCCCAACATTGCAAAGAAACTGAATTCTTCATTACCAAACGGTGCTTCTTTTGTCGACTTGTAATCCCAGTTTATTCACACATAGACCTATTCCAGCCCCCCTCCCTAAAACATTGGCTCGATAACCACGCCTGGTGTAGACAACAACATAAATCGTTATACAAATAACCACAGAATATAAATGCAAACATTTCAAATACAAATTAATTATGAAAATTACACTATATGTGGAGACAAAAAGAACATGTCAACATTGAGAAAAATGAAGAAGCCGAAGCTTGTATTCCCTTCCCTATACCCAGACTCGCTAAAGCCGAGCATGGAGAACCGAGCTAGGGCTGCCTGTGTTTCGCTGCAAAATTCCCCAGCGTTATACCTTCCTCGATTACACACCTATTGTTTCGACACCCCTATGTTTCGACTACTCAGACTATATTCCGACATCCCTGTGTTCCGACAACGCTATGTTCCGACTGCTCAACCAATGTTTCGACACCCCTATATAATTATATTCCGACACCTATGGGATTGAGTACCCAGTGCACACATACAGGTTGGTAAACACCGCCAATCGTGGACGGGGCATTGTCCTACCGTCTTCCCTTCTTTTGTTTATACTCTAACGTTTTCGGATGACCTCCATAGGATTTGTACACGATTCGGAATCGTGGACGTTTTGTCAATCGTGGACGTACCCAATTCTTTTGTCTTACGACCGCGATCGGCGGTGAACACATACGCACAAATGCGCATACGGGCCTCCAAAATAACTATGACGCGGTATAAAGAGGGATTAGTAAATGTAAACATAGGCCTATCTCTGGCCCCAACGAACCAGTCGAAACGGGCTAGTACAATCTTATACGCTTGTCATAGAGGTGTCAGAACATATAGATTATGGTTGAGTAGTCGGAACATGGGGTCGTCGGAACATACGTGTGTCGGAACATACGTGTGTCGGAACATACGTGTGTCGGAACATAGGTTAGTCGGAACATAGGTTAGTCGGAACATAGGTTAGTCGGAACATAGGTGTGTCGGAACATAGGTGTGTCGGAACATAGAGCAGTCACCCCTCATACCGGACTCCAACACTTACACAAGTTGCTGCCCCATTCCGTTCCCATGTGCAATAATATTATACAACCATTCGATTCCGTGGTTTATTGAGTCCAGATTTCACAGGTGAATAACATTAATTATATTTTACCATTTGTATCGATCCTCCTTCTTTACGCACATAGTCATAATCGGTGGTATAACTTGCGTATATTACGGCGAGCTCGGTCACGAAGTAGTCGGCACGGTCATTCGGGCCGCCCTGGATTAACAGGCCGTACACGTCTGCTAAGTCGACTAAATCAACCTGAATGTAGGGCAATGATTCATCCAACACAGGCGTTTGAGCACACCAAGATTCTGCAATAAAAGTGACAATAAAATATTTTCAAGGATAAAAATGGCTACAAATTGCTAATGCAAATTGCAACCCCAGTTTAGTAAGTTGGGTCCAAAGCGCATTAATTTAATTCACTAGATTCAAAATGGCCGGCTACAAAATGGCCGAGTGACATTTAAAAGGGAATAATTTTATGACATTTGCAAGCATGAAAAACACCAAATTATTATGAAATACTGGACTGTTGGTGAATGACAATGTAAAGCATTCTGTAAAATTATGGCACCTGGTGTACCGTCATTTACAATAAAAGTTCCAATTTTCAATCGGCCGACCAGCGTTGGAAAAAAAAACTCGCTTCTACTATAGTCCCTCGATCGGGAGACTACAATGCGGCAGCGTGCATTGAGTACAGGATGGCTGAACAGATAATTATCCCTCGATCGGGACTATAATGAATACATTGCAAGGTTGTAAGTGATGTAACTTGTACAAAATTTTCGTTGTTGTTTTTGTCTTATCACAAGCTTTAATTTGGTGTGTATATTAGTACATTTGTGTACATTTTATGTTTTACGAAAGTTATTGCACATGCACGAAGCATAGCTTTAGCATTCTAGAAATGCGCACCAGAACCTATATTCGCGAAAAAAAAATCTTAATTTATGACCGGTTGTGAAATTTGACCTCAATATTGACGTCAATATTCACGACTTTGGGGTAAAGTCGTGAAATTTGTTGCGAATATTGACGTCAATGTTTACGACTTTAAGGGCAATTCGTGAAACTTGACGCGAATATTGACGTCAACGTTCACGACTTTGGGGGAAAGTCGTGAAATTTGGCGCAAATATTGATGGCAAATTTGACATCAATATTCACGAATTTGTGGGAAAGTCATGAAATTCGACGTCAATATTGACGTCAATATTCACCAGTTTGGGTCAAGTCGTTAAATTTGTCGTAAATATTGAAGTCAATATTCACGATTTTGCGCTGTCCGTAGTTGCGTAGGGTCATTATAACTACCCCCCCCCCCCCCCCAAATCCATCCATTTAAAAAAACAATTTACAACAAATTTAAGCTAATGATGTATAGGCCTATTCCCTTTAATGGTCCAGCTTGCGAAAAAAATTGTCCCCACTATGGGAAAGGGTAAATGGGCGTTTCTACACCCCTCGCGTCATGATTATTCAGTAGTTTCAACAATAATACTAAAATATATTGTTATTGCTCAGTCAACTAGTTACACGTAGGCCAGAGGTACATTAAAGCACTTTGAAAAACGGCTTCTGTCGACCTCTCCCAGTAGCCAAGTAGATAATGGGTTAGGTTATAGATCGTAAGATTGGGGTTCGAGTTCTCATGGGTTCGATTGTGCTCATTTTTCATTGACTATTTTTGGATTGTAAGTTTATTGTGGGATGAGTTTAATTTGAGGGGAAGCAAGGTTCTAAGAACCTAAGTATCTTCCATTCAGTGGGGTCTAGACACGCCCAGTTATTATAATTGGCCTTTACCATGCTGGGAAAAAAAATCCACGCGTCCAGCTTAGTACAAAGATGACGTCCCCGTTCGTAAGAGCGAGGTTATTTCAGCCACGCTCACTGAACACAAAGTACCGCTTGGAACCATTGAAACATACCGTTAGCGGGAGGGGGAAAAGGGGGGTTAACTAAAAATATAATTTACTTGGACCATTCAGGCGGGCAAACCATGAAGCATAGTTTGGAACGTCGTTATTGTTCATGACGGAGGTGGTTGTGATCTGACCGTCTATTATATAACCATCTTCCATTCCGAGTGGGTTACAACCACGGCAACCTAATAGAGAAAATATAAATCTCACAACTGAGAACAAAAATGCAATATAACTAATACGTAGAAGGATAATTTTTTAAATGGCAATGAGCTCAACAATTACATTTAGGTAAAGATCATTAGAGGGAAAAATAACCCAAAACTGATTAAAATTAATGTTAAACTGCTCTCAAAGTCATGTCCGCCATAATAGTCGAATCGTAAGTAAACCGTTCTCTTCTAAACATCAATCTTTATATTCCGTTTTATTGTACCCTTTAATTTGTGACTTCAGTATTTTTGCGGTTGAGATAGAAATTGATTAATATTGGGTGCTTTCGTTTGCTCACCTTAGTCGACATTTAATACTCGTTTAGCTATGACGTCATACTCAGGGCTCACCACCCGGGTCAATTACAACGTACCCTAGCCTGCTAGGGGTTGAAGACGCGACGCCACACACACGCGTTGTTCATTCCAAGCAACAGACAATGGCGACTGGGCCGGTGTGGCGGTCTCACTTCTCCGGCGTGCTAGCTTCTCCGAAAGGGAAATAACGCTTCAACACGCATGCGCCAACTTGCGCAATGGTTTACATTTTTGCCGACTTTATTCTGTGTGCTGAGTTCTTTGGTGATGCACTGGCATGGTACTGTGAACGTAAGATTGTAGGATGTGTCTACGTATACCACCAGTAGAATCCAGGGCGCGTGCGGCAAAATTGTACTACTGCTATGCTGTACTAGACGGTCGGTCTTTTGCTTTAACACGGCGGCGTCGGCAGACATGACATGACGGCCAGACTCGCTTCTATCTATCCGATGACTGTTGCATTTATTTATAATAATATTAATAACAAATATTTGTAATGCGGTGGTATCCATAAACAAGATTTATACATAGTCCGCCTCGTGTGAGTGCTCAGAGATATAATTAAAGTTTCCCCTCAGTTCAGTCAATCACCCCCTGGTGAAAACAACTTGCTACAATCTTCAAATTAAACTATTTTCCAATTTGTGTTGATCCTGTTGCCCAATTTGGTTGTCTATTACCTATATAGTTATCTGAGTGATCAGTTAAAGAAAATTGGTCCTGAAATCAGCCACACTTTGTCATAAATGCGATTACAAATATGGTGTTAGTGCCCTCTGTTAGTAGCCCGGCATCAGTAGAAGTAAGCACAGCGGATAAATGAGTATGTGATTGTAACGTGCTGACTTATCCGCTCAATCCACCCGGAGAAGCTAGCACGCCGGAGAAGTGAGACCGCCACACCGGCTGAGGATAACTTTTAATAAACTTCATTGAAAGTTTAAACAAATTTATTAGCTGAGCTCATTGTAATTCGAATTAAGCTGTTAATCTAGTCTTACGTTTTTATACTTGTTTGCGATTTTGTATACTTGTTTGTCTAATTCACAGAGAAGTGGTAAACTTGAAGGTGTTGCTTCAGTCTAAAAAACGTTTGTTAATGGCTACGGCCGCGGCTACGAATATCACGTGAGGGTTGTGATGACCCGCGTTTGAGCGTTCGTTCTCGTGGCTAACCTTAGTCTTATTTGCAAGACTACCTAATCGCGGTACGCAGCGCACGTAGGCCGCCGATGCGGTCGCCCTCTAACGTACGTCGTATGGCCTTCGATAAGATCGTCTTGTATCTGCTATTCATCGCTCGGACAATTCCGAGCAGAACTGTGTTAATGTTATGTTGCATTTGCATGCGCGTTTGGCATGGCGTGGTGGTGGTACGGTGTACGTTATAGGGCGACCGCATCGGTGGCTTACGCGCGCTGTATACCGCGATTAGGTCTTGCAAGCAAGACTAACATGTGCCCAACCCGATTACTTTACACGTGTCGACTCGGGTGAGCTAAACAAACGCACCAATAGTAGCCCTACGATGGGAATGGTTAGGCCTATACTAATTCCCATGCCATATTAAAATTGAGAGATTCATAACCAGCGTATACTTCAAAATACATGCGTGTATACAGAGCCCAATGAACAATCAGCTATCCAGATTTTGATCACATTAATAGTAATTAATAATACCTATGATGGTAACAGTGAAATTGCACGTTCCCGTGTTGCCCGCATTGTCGTTTACTTTACACCACATTGTCGTGACTCCCTCATAGAATGCAAAAACAAAAGCACCCCCGTCACTCAAGCAAGTTGAGATTACAGATATATTCCCGTCCACGTTGTCAACAGCCGTCGGGGGCACCCAATCGACTTTAACGGTCAACATGTTTCCACTGGTGAAGCTTCGTACGTTATTCGGGCACGTGATAATTGGAGCCTCGGTATCAGGTTGTACCGGCCCCACCAGTACACCCCCGGCCCCACCTAGCAAGACACAATGGTTAGTATTGTTAGAATAACCAATAAAGACGATACAGATGTATACAATTGATTTCAGTGACGGAGGTTGGGTGTAATTAACGGCCATAAGATCTCTTCACCTAACCTACCCTTAGGAAAACAAATTTTAAAAAAGGTTAATTTTACTCGGCACTCGTACCTGCGATGTCTTTCAGGGCCACCATACGCACTTAGTACCTCAGTGGGAAATCTCATTAAATGTTGAGACCAAACGCGTCGAAATTTCAAAAGCTAGGCGTGGACAGACATTTTTGGTTCGGATCAAACCAAATTACACTTGAATAATGTTGTACCCTAGCCAGACTCTTGTGTTTGAGTCCCTCTTGGCCTACTCCTCCCTTTGTTGGTTGTTCCACTCCCCTCCTGTTAACCCTCTTTCGTGATTCTCCTCTCAACTCTGTAACATATTGTCTGTGTGTCCCCCCTTATGTTTGTTTCATCTACACAGTTATTTTGCCTCTGAAGATCTTGTTAAAATCGAAATCATATTAGGCCCTCTTAATTTATTTGATTTTAGGTCATTCCAGCCAGTAAGCAGTTTGAAGCGGTTTTGATTCTATTTGAATACATTATGACCAAAAAACCCAATAAGACATAAGCAGGCATCTTAACGCCAGAAGAGTCACATGTAGGGGTGCACTGTCCTAATTAAAGGGAGAATTTCTCCGCCAGCTCATTAGCATGAAATGTGCCCCCCACAATTTCTTTTGAAAAAGGATGCCGTTTGATGAAAGAAATGGTGGGATTGTGTAAATATAGGATAGGATCAACTCCCTGGTTTTTGAGCTTTAATCTGAGGGCAGACTTGACAAAATTACGGTTGAAAAATGGGTCCTAATTGCCCTAGAATGTGGAGGGATGCCATTTATAAAATGGCTGCTTGCAGGCTCGGGAAGTATTACTTTTCGGGAGGTGAGTTTCTTTTGGTGTGAATATTAAAAAATGTAATCGGCTAACCTACTAAAAATTGAAAAGAAATGGAAAGATAAAGACCAAGACAATAATCTGATTGTTGTTTGAGAAACCCCAGTGATGTCGGTGTGCATGAAATTTACACTGTTTTCAATGGGACTTTAATTAGGCCAGTGCACCCGTAGGCCTACCTCCAACGGTCGTCATGGCTGCTGTACTTTTATCCAGTTCAACCTCTTGTCCTTCGGAATTTGTACTTGCCTGTAAAACAAAAGAAAACAGGCCCAATTATCGTCCTTTGTTTAATACGGATATTTACAAATTATGAAAGCCCGAGATAATTAGATTTTAATCCTCACCATTCATCTTGATGGTCAATTTAATTAATTCGATCAATCACGTATACTATCTTTGTCTTCTTTTTAGTTTTAACAAGGCAATGCCCGCGCTAATTAAGCTGTGAGTCAAGTGCGACGAAACTGAATATAGCCAAGCTTGAATACAAGGCTATGCATCGTGAGTTCATTGCTATAGCACTCAGTACTGTACGCGCCCATATGAAGCACGATATGTGGCAGAGAAAACCCCCCTCTTTTGTGTTGACCATTGTGTTCCCGGAATCTCAGGAATTCTTTTTAGGTTTCAAGGGGGGATGGGTTAGGTTACAATAGTGTTGAGTGCGTATAAAGTATAGGGATAAGCGGGGGGTACCCCTCTGCCACATATCGTGCTGGGTATATACGCGCCCGGCCCACGCATTCATTGTGATGAAAACATGGACCATTTATCTTTTTTACAAAACTGGCCGTTCCTTAAACCGCGGCTTCGGTCCGTACGGGGCTCCAGCGTTATTGCCAAACTGCATGACTTAAGCAACAGCTGAAACAAAGTTTCGTGTAAAAAAACGGCACTCACGTGACTAAAACTAAACTGTGACCAATCGGAAATACTTATGAGTCTCCGTCGGCATCCAATCAGCGCTCTCGTTTACGCACAGTTTCTGACCCGTTGTACTAGCCCAGGTTGGACTCCTCCGTTGTGTACAACGCGCGCGACGGAGTCCAGGGTATCAATGTATCCTGCCATAGCGAAAACTTTACAATTGTTTTCTTCATATTTTTACCTGATGAAGGAAGCCGAAATCTCGCTTATGTCTTCCTTGTGTCTGGAATTACAGATCGTCTTGGGTTATTAAAAGTTAATGTGTCTTTAGGCAACTTATTTACAGAAAATAAATTTCAAATCTACGCTTTTGGACGTGAACATCATGTACGAACTCGCTACAATCCCTACATGCGTGCGCGGGTACCCGGCAGCTGCGCCGGCCTACGACTGATAAGTCAGGCGCGTGCACGGTACCCGCGCACGCATGTAGGGATTGTAGCGAGTTCGTACATGATGTTCACGTCCAAAAGCAGGATTTGAAATTTATTTTCTGTAAATAAGTTGCCTAAAGACACATTAACTTTTAATAATCCATGACGATCTGTAATTCCAGACACAAGGAATACATAAGCGAGATTTTGGCTTCCTTCATCAGGTAAAAATATTTTAAAAAGTTGTTGTAACATTTTTCGCTATGGCACGATACATTGATACCCTGGACGTCAGTCGTAATGCAATGAAGGACTTCGTCCAACCTGGGCTACCGTTGTACAACATAGCGGCTTCTGAAGACGACGCCGTTCTCGAAAAATCGCATGTTGCAGTGTGATACAGGAGCCAACGGCAGTGTTTCACTTTCTTAAATCCATACAAAGATGGTCTCGCTTCCTCGAGTTTGCAGACAAATGGAAGACTTTGAAGGGAAACAGTCTGATATAAAGAGAGAAATTCTGGTCAAACATGACTCTGACTAAAGACCTGTGAACGTGGCGGTATACCAGGTACGTGAACGGTCTATAGACTCCGACCAGTGCAGGAGCACTCAGAAAGAGCGGATGGTACATCGGCAGGTGGACCACCAAAAAGACTGGAAATCATCTATCTTGCTACGCTCGGTTCACGAATATAAATAAGATCGATAAAGTCACAGCTGTCCAAGAGAAACGACAAGGCATCCAGCAAAATGATTGCGCTAGATATCCCGTAATTGTTCCGCCGGACGGCGATCGCATAAAAAACAAGAACAACATAAGAACCACTGCCTGACGGGTCCGTGTACATACCGTCCAATCAATTACCGTTTTAAAATCGTATAAAGAAAAAGGAAAAACGAACCCTTTACCTATTACCGTATTTTAATATGTAAAACAAAAATAGGAAATATAAACCCTTTACCGTTTATCGTTTTTGAATCCGCATAAGAAAAAGAAAAACCCTCATTTACCAATTGTTTTGTTTTAATAAAAAATAACAAAAAGGAAAAACCAACCTTTTACCAATTGCAGTTTGGGGATTTTTTCATAGAAAAACGGAAAAACGAACTCTTTATCAATTACCATATTTATTTTAATACGTCAATAGAAAAAAAGGAAAGAACGAACTTTTTACCGTTTACCGTTTTTGAATCTGCGTAAAGAAAACCAGAAGAGCAAACCCTTTACCGTTTAGCGTTTCAGAGTCTATATTAAAACAAAGGGGAAACACATCCCTTCTTAAAATTTGTATACTGAAAAATAAACGAAAATAAACCGTTAAATAATAGTCGTGTTGTTTTTTTCGTTTACAGTTAAAATATAAAAATAGCACATTCGTATTTGTTTTATTTTACTTGACTGAGACAAATAATTGTCTTTACTATTTATTTGATTTACTTTAGCAACAACAAAAAATAGGACAAAACTTTCGCAAAAACGAAACCTTTTACTAGTTTATGCACAGCGAAAGTATGGTGGCCCTGAAGAGACATCACACGTTGCAGATTACTACACGTACTATGCGCACGCACGAAACTCCGCTAATTAGATATGCAACGCAGGCGAGCGAACGCTGAATGAGTAGTTGACTGTGTGAAGACGCTATGTCTATTCAAATTTGCATGAAAAGGTCACGCCCCATTTAAACGAGTTTGCAAAGACCACTGTGTGAGTTAGGGAGCTGGACTAATCGTGTCGTTAGCGGGCGCACTGTCGAATACAGTGGTATTTGGCAACTGCAATCAAATTGTGTATGAGCAGTTACCCGGCTATTAAAATGCAACAAGAATCACAAGACGTCTGTTGACAGCTCACTGCAACAATATGTCACAATACACTCCCACATGATCGCGTCTAGACCAAGTAGAAGTTATTAACTCTCTAAGGTATTTATTAGTTGGTATTATGAAAGCGCGCATTATGATGTCACCTCAATTTATACATAATTATGACGCATCCCGCAATAATTGAATACCAATAGTGAATCCAATCAGACTAGTACTTTTGGCATCCGCTAGATGGGTAGATAGAGTGTATAAGCCAAATGCGTATGTGTACAATGTGATGTGGATCACGAAGCACTTGTATCCAGTGTTGGCCGGAAAATGAGAGGCAGCTACATACAGTAATTGGCCGTGAGAGAAGCACAGGACTGAAAGGTCAACACCAATTGCATTGAACGTCTGACCTTGAGCCTTGTTTATGGTCAAAGCAAAGCATGGCTTGCAGGGAAACTGAAGACGGCGAAACTGGAATGGCAGCTCGGAGTCGGATTGAATAAGTGGAATCCTTGGTAGAACGACGTTGTGCTCTTCAACTTACGCGCGTCATGCCAGTTAAAAAAGTTACGGCAAAATCATTTACAGCGGGCGCGTGCGGCTACGCACACGCATTTTTGCTGTTTGCGCAGAGAAAACAAATGAAACGCTAATTTGGTAACCGGCGCGTGCGTTTCGATTTTGGGCGTGTTGGCTTCCGTAACGCACTGTATAGAATACAAACGCAGGTATGCAAATAGCCTTACAAAAGCCGAACAATTTCTTGAGGTTTCCATAGTTTTGCGCCCAGCAGGCATCACTTTGAGTGTACATCGAGCCATAAAATAGCTAATTTTAATGTACATACAATAGCTCTATGGGTGATACGGATAAAGGAATAAACAGGACAGAAGAAAAATATAGGGATATGTTTTACCTTATCACTTGAAGCCTCTCACCAACTAATCACTCGTTAACGAAGAGGTCCTTGGGGCACGGGTAATTGGACATTATTGCTTAATTAATCACCAATCATTCACTGATTAGCTATGGCCCTGTGTGTTATTAATTACCTAAACAAAAGCTATTTAGCTATCGTCCGTGGCGCATTTCTAAAATATAGGCGATGGAAGGCTTCGATCTTGCCCAAACCGTTTTTCGTCTATCGATGCGTGCGCATTCGACGTTGTGCTCTTCAACTTACGCGCGTCATGCAAGTTACAAAATCACGGCAAAATCATTTACAGCGGGCGCGTGCGGCTACGCACACGCATTTGTGCTGTTTGCGCAGAGAAAACAAAATGAAACGCTAATTTGGTAACCGGCGCGTGCGTTTCGATTTTGGGGGTGTCGGCTTTGGTAACGCACTGTATAGCTACAAATGTATGCAAATAGCCGTACAAAGCCGTACAATTTCTTGAGGTTTCCATAGTTTTGGCCCAGCAGGCATCACTTTGTACATCGAGCCATAAAATAACTCATTTTAATGTACATAAAATAGCTTTATGGGTGATACGGATAAAAGAATAAACAGGACAAAGAAAAGATATAGGGGCATTTCTTACATTATCACTTGAAACCGCTCGCTAACTAATCACTTGATAACGAAGAGGTCCTTGGGGCACGGGTGATTGGACATTATTGCATGAATAAACACCAATCATTCACTGATTACCTACGGCATTCTGTGTTATTAATTACTTAAACAAAAGCTTATTAGCTATCGTCCCCAGCGCATTTCTAAAATATAAGCGACTCACAAACGCTCACTTCACGCGGAGTAGAATGCTACTATAGAAACCATGCGCGATTATGACGTAGCACTACGAACAGGATTAATAATTGTGCAACGCGCTTTGCACGTGAGGTCACGCAAGTTTGATACTCCAAACTAGGATGAAAAATCGCTATAGCATTCGTTGGTTTGACAGCGTTTTCCCCTGAAAATGAAATGGGACCCCACAGTGTGCTATGCTCGTTCCGAGTATGTCTTTAGTTTTGCTCTGGGGTGCGTAGTTCTCAAATTATGAGCGGATAAACACTTTTCTGACCACAGACGCACACACAACTTCGCTTTATATATATAGATGCATGTGAAAGATGCCCAATAATGAGGCGAGTGGTTTGATGTGAGTGGGATTCTAAACCACAGTTTTCCATGGCCAACAACCCTACTCAGCTCAATTATTGATGAAAATCTGTAAACAATATACAGAAAAAGATTTAAAACCATAATGCTTTAAACGCAACTGAAAACGTCTTACACTAATTGTACCACTTCCATTGCCTGACGTGATGCCCTACAATTTTAGGGCTCACCTTGCCTGAAGTGAATGAAAAGCATAGAATTTGTTTTTAATTATCACTTTAAGTTTACATGGAACTTTTATCATGATCTTTACAAGTTTCAATTAGGTTTGTTTTTTTCTCTCTTTTTTTTTTGGGGGGGGGGGGGGGGGGGGGGGAATTGAGAAAAGAAAAAGTCCAATTACAATTTCGGTTTGAATTTCATATAGTTTGCCATCAGTGCTCAATTCATGCGGAAATCACACAACTAACACTCGTTGGCTTATCACTTTTAAAAGTAATTATTTTCAACAGAAAATAAGTTCAGTGAGAACAGGATAATAGGTTAAACTGCAAAACGATGTAAATATTTGAAATCTCATTACTTTTTAATTGCTTTCAACATGTTAAGAGTGGTAAAAAGTTGTCGTATATTGTTGCAGTGAGCTGTCAGCAGACGTCTTGTGATTCTTGTTGCATTTTAATTATCCGGGTAACTGCTCATACTAATTTGATTGCAGTTATGTAGCAGGGTAACTGCTAGTCATTGCCAAATACCACTGTATTCGACAGTGCGCCTACTAAGCGAACAACACGATTAGTCCAGCTCCTTAACTCGCACAGTGGTCTTTGAAAACTCGTTTAAATGGGGCGTGACCTTTTCATGCAAATTTGAATAGACATAGCGCCTTCACGCAGTCAACTACTCATTCAGCGTTCGCGCTGGCCTGCGTTGCATATCTAATTAGCGGAGTTTCGTGCGTGCGCATGGTACGTGTAGAAATCTGCAACGTGTGATGTCCCTTCAGGGCCACCATACTTTCGCTGCGCATAAACTAGTAAAGGGTTTCGTTTTTCCTTTTTTTGTTACCTTTTTTTCTTTTTGCAAAAAGTTTTGTCCTAGTTTTTGTTGTTGCTAAAGTAAATCAAATAAATAGTAAAGACAATTATTTGTCTCAGTCAAGTAAAATAAAACAAATACGAATGTGCTGTTTTTATATTTTAACAGCACATTTATTATTATTTGAACGGTTTATTTTCGTTTATTTTTCAGTATACAAATTATAAGAAGGAATATGTTTCCCCTTTGTTTTAATATAGACTCTGAAACGCTAAACCGTAAATGTTTTGCTCTTCTGGTTTTCTTTACGCAGATTCCAAAACGGTAAACGGTAAAAAGTTCTTTCTTTCCTTTTTCTATTGACATATTAAAATAATTATGGTAATTGATAAAGAGTTCGTTTTTCCTTTTTTCTATGAAAAAATCCCAAAACTGCAATTGGTAAAAGGTTTTTTTTTTTCCTTTTTGTTTGTTTGTATTAAAACAAAACAATTGGTAAAGAGTTTGGTTTTTCCTTTTTTCTTTTTAAAAATCCAAAAACGGTAATTGGTAAAGGGTTTCGTTGTTTTTTAATTCTTTATGCGGATTTAAAAACGATAAACGGTAAAGGGTTTGTATTTCCTTTCTTTTTTTACATATTAAAATACGGTAATACTAATAGGTAAAGGGTTTGTTTTTCCTTTTTCTTTATACGATTTGAAAACGGTAATTGATTGGACGGTATGTACACGGACCAGGAAGGACATTAAATTGAAGGACGTGTAACGCTGGGTTTATGTGAATTTTTGTTTTCATTGTTTTCATTTTTTTTGTTTTTTTGTTTATTGGGAAGGGGCTAATCATACATGCGGCTTACGGTTTTTTATTACTAGACGATTATCGGTCACATGGGAAGGCCATTAAATTAAAAGAGGTGTAACGCTGGGTTGTGTGGCATTTTTTCATTTTGTGTGTGTTATTTTAGTTTTTGTGTTTATTGGGAAGGGGCGTATGATCATACATGCGGCTTACGTTTTTTTTTAATGATTAGAACGATTCTAAGTCGTCACGGGAAGGACATTGAATTGAAAAGCGTGTAACGCATGGGTTATGTGTATTTTTGTTCATACAATTCACAATTTCTGTCATTATAATAATTGTAACATTGACATTGACAATCACAATAAACAATCCAGTTTGCCCAGTATTGTTACAGATCCAGTATAAAATAAAAATGTAGGGTGGGGCAGGCACTATCACTTGTGGACCACAGCAACCAAAACGTGGATACAGGGCCACAAATTGTGAACATTT
Organism: Crossaster papposus; assembly: GCA_037893245.1. Taxonomy (NCBI): domain Eukaryota; kingdom Metazoa; phylum Echinodermata; class Asteroidea; order Velatida; family Solasteridae; genus Crossaster; species Crossaster papposus. The sequence continues at coordinate 2,362,681 of JBAIAA010000354.1, read as the reverse complement.
ATTTGTTATTTCTCAATCTTCACGTGATTCTATTTATTTTAATGTCACTTTGCAATGTGATGTTTCATCTACAAAAATAAGTAAGTACAGAAGAATGTGTAGTGCTGACAAGAATAAAATAACATACAATAGATATTGTGTGGATCTGATTTTTTTATGTATTCCATTATTATATATTTCATCACAAGTTCGCCTTGCATGAAACCCATTAAAAATGCCCATTTAAACAAAACAGCTGATTAGACCATGTGCACCCATGAAGCCAAAAGGAGGGATTTACATGTAAACAGGGATAAACCGTTCATATTTGTCACCAACAACCTTTTCCTGTGAAGTACATGTTATCTGGGGCGAGTTGGTTCGAGTGATACAATATTAGGTGAAAATAAGTATTTGGCAAAGTGGCTTTGGGGCGAAATTTTAATGAAAACAAGGAGAGAAAAATCAACTCTACCTATGCTATTTTCGCCCCATCAATTTTTTTTACGGAAAATAACTCTTCAAAAATGAGTGCCACTTTTGCAAAAATGAACATCCCAAATGTTGTTAAGTATGCCCTAAACAACCAAGGCGAAGATCACGATCAAAAATGACTTTCTAAAAGAATTTTGCGATTTTGTCCCATGGTCTTTATAGTATCTTTGTCTGAACTCACACGAAGGCCTTATTAGGCCAAATAAAAAAAAAACATGTTTAGCGTCACCGCCCGCTTCCTTTTTGGGGGCCGCCTACTTTTTTTTTTCTTTTTTTTTGTAAATGATAAATTTGACAATATTTTTTTTTTAAGATAATAAAAATGTAAGATCGTATTTTAGACTTTAGCATCACTGTGTACATGCTCTGGAAATATATAATATGAAGGCTAGAGTGTGACGTGTAGTCGTGTACGGTGAATACATGACCGACACACCTGGATTTTGATTTTTAATCGTTTTAATTTTAAATTGAAAGATAGGGTGTGACATGTTCACTACATGACTCGATTTAAGATGTGTCGGGCGGCCATTTTGAGAGAGAGAAAGAAAAAAAAGGGGCCTCTTCCAAGTTCCTTTAAAAAAAAAGGCATGACGCTAAACATGTTTTTTCTTTATTTGGCCTTATGGAAGTGTTGTATAACGCGATCAGTTTGTAATAAGGTTCTGAATTCGCCGTCATTTGACTAACAAAAGCCTCAATATTAGATGTTTGCCCTTCATCGATGTTTTAATCACACTGTATACTCGGTGTTGTCCCGAGGGATTCTTTCGAAAGAGAAAAAAAAACCGACCTCAGTGCAAACGTCGTACCATTAACCTAAAGATTTAAAACAAACACTTACTTGCACAGTTTCTGTCGTTATATCCATCAGTTGTTTCGTGTCGCCTTCTGAGCCACCGAAGTACGCGAAGCCCTGTATTTGCAGTAAACTTTCCGGGTGTTCCTCTGCCCTGGCTTCGTTCATTTCACACTTGTCAGCGGTGCCACCGTAGTTAAATGACAGGCAGCGACAGTGGCGGTGACAGAGCACCATGCATTGGACCAAGGGTGTGGCGGGTACGCTGAAGAACGTGTGCCCGACCAGCACTCGATTCTCCTGGGCGACGTATAAGGTTCCCCTCGCCCCAACGCAAGCTCGAGGTGCAGCCAATAACACCAAGAAAATCAACCCCAACATTTCTTCCATCACAATACCAAATTTCTGGACAACGCGAGATACGAAGCGCACGTAGGACAACAAGTTCACTCGCTGCACCAGTGATGTTATTTTATTTTGTATGCTGCTAGTTACGTGACACGATGATACTATACCTCATACCGACTGAACGACATCCTTTTATAGTCTGCGCTATACCACCAGCAGTATCAGTGGCAATTATTTATTTGTTTCGTTACTGTTGTACTTTGCTAAACACAATTAATTAGCGTTAATTATGTACGTTTGACAACTTTCATTAATCGTTACTCAAGGTCCTTGCACTTGGCGCAGTTTGATGATGGAAACAAAGGTTTGCAAATAGTTCTAATACCATTTTCTTTGCAATTATTCACAAAATGCTCAAAAAGCCAAACATTTTAGGGCTTTCAAATCGTGCTTTGGCCTAGTCTTGGTTGCAAGACATCCTAATCGCGGTATGCAGCGCGCGTAGGCCGCCTATGCATTATGACGTAACAACAGAAACTTGACCAATGAGTCAGTAATTATGCATGTTACGTCATGTAATTATGCACGCAACGTCACACGCGCATGCAAATGCAACACAATTCTGCTCGGAATTTTCCAAGCGATTAGAGGTGAGTTCATAGAGCTATATTAGATTACTTGAGAGCTGGCTCGATGTACAAAGTGATGCGAGCTGGGCGCATCCATGTTTGTGCACAAACCTATGGAAACCTCAAAATTGTGTACGGCTTTTGTACGGCTATTTGTATTCTATACAGTGCGTTACCGAAGCCGATACGCCCAAAACCAAAACGCTAGACCAGCAAATGAGCGCAAACATCGCAAATGCGTGTTTGAAGGTCATGGAAGGTGTGTTAGAAGGTCATGGCGGCCATGACCTTCCAATAGGTAGTCTTGTCTAACTCACCTAATCGCTTGGAAAATTCAGAGCAGAAAATGTGTCGCATTTCTCATTGACTCATTGGTCTATGACTCATTGGTCAAGTTTCTGTTACGTCACGTAATAATGCATAGACGGCCTACGCGCGCTGCATACCGCGATCAGGACGTCTTGCAACCAAGACTAAGCTAAAACACGATTTGGCTTGAAGCCCTAAAATGTTTTGCTTTTGGAGCATTTTGTGAATAATTGCAAAGAAAATGGTATTACTATTAGAACTATTTGCAAACCTTTGTTTCCATCATCAAACTGTGAAGTCCAAGGACCTTGAGTAATGATGAATGACAGTTGTCAAACGTACCTAATTAACGCTAATTAATTGTGTTTAGCAGAGTACAAAGGGGAAAACAATTAAAAATTGCCACTGATACTGCTGGCTGGTGGTATAGCGCAGACTATAAAAGGATGCCGTTCAGTCGGTATGAGGTATAGTATCATCGTGTCACGTAACTATAGCAGCATACAAAATAAAATAACATCGCTGGTGCAGCGAGTGAACTTGCTGTCCTGCTTGCGCTTCGTATGTGATGGAAGAAATGTTGGGGTTGATTTTCTTGGTGTTATTAGCTGCACCTCGAGCTTGCGTTGGGGCGAGGGGAACCCTCTACGTCGCCCGGGAGAATCGAATGCTGGTCGGGCACACGTTCTTCAGCGTACCCGCCACACCCTTGGTCCAATGCATGGTGCTCTGTCACCGCCACTGTCGCTGCCTGTCATTTAATTACGGTGGCACCGCTGACACGTGTGAAATGAACGAGGCCAGGGCAGAGGAAAACCCGGAAAGTTTACTGCAAATACAGGGCTTCGCGTACTTCGGTGGCTCAGAAGGCGACACGAAACAACTGATGGATATAACGACAGAAACTGTACAGGTAAGTGTTTGTTTTACATCTTTAGGTTAATAGTACGACGTTTGCACTGAGGTCGGTATTTTCTCTTTCGAAAGAATTCCTCGGGACAACACTGAGTATACAGTGTGATTAAAGAGAAATTCCAGGCTCAATAATATTTTACCTAGTCTAAAAGAATATATGGTAACATACTGACTCCGCAGAGAATTTGTTTTGATTTGTTATCGAAAACGACACCCGCGCTTATTATATTCACGATTTCTTGCCATTCAGGAGTACAAGGGCGCGGCCATATTGTTCAAATTTTCCGCCTCGCCCGGGAAATTATGACGTAGTGTCTGCACCTCAATGCACATCGCTTTATTGCCTGTTGTTCGCACTGGTATCCCACCTTGACGCGGCCAACTACATTGTGCAGACGCATATTGTACGGCGCCCGACTATTGCGAGTACATGTATTACATTACTATACCCAGCACGATATGTGGCAGAGGGGTACCCCCCTCTTATCCCTATACTTTATACGCACTCAACACTATTGTAACCTAACCCATCCCCACTTGAAACCTAAAAGGAATTCCTGAGATTCCGGGAACACAATGGTCAACACAAAAGAGGTTTTTTTTTCTCTGCCACATATCGTGCTTCATATGTACATTACTGTGCAGAATATCGACTTGACGCACCACAAACTATCGTTTATTTTTTGTATTTTCTGAGAAGAATATAAAATCTGTGAGCTAGTAATTATGGTATTAGGTCCTTCTCCGTATGATTTTGAGCCTACTTTCACATGTACAGTACACATTGTGTATACACTATGCCGTACACAAAAGGGTTTCCTTGACACTTGACACTCTTTAACATTATGCAATTATAAACTATGGGTGGAGTTTCCCTTTAAAACATCGGTGAAGGGCAAACATCTAATATTGAGATTTTTTTCCAGTCAAATGACGGCGAATTCAAAACCTTATTACAAACCGATCGCGTTATACAACACTTCCAAAATAAGGCCTTCGTGTGAGTTCAGGCAAAGAGTATTTATAAACCATGGGGCGAAGTCACAAAATCGTTTCAGAAAGTCATTTTCGATCGTGATCTTCGCCTTGGTAGTTGATAAAACTTTCACAAATTGATCTTTAGGGCATACTTAACAACATTTGGGATGTTCATTTTTGCAAAAGTGGAACTCATTTCAAAAAATTGATGGGGCGAAAGTAGCATAGTTGGTTTTTCTCGTCTTGTTTTTATTACAATTTCGCCCCAAAGCCACTTTGCCCAATACTTATTTTCATCGAATATTGTATTGACTCGAGCGAACTTGCCCTATATAACATTTACATGTAACATGTAACATGTAAATATGAACGGTTTACATGTAAATCCCTCCTTTTGGCTTCATAGGTGCCCATGGTCTAATCAGCTGTTATGTTTAAAGGGGCATTTTTAATGGGTTTCATGCAAGGCGAACTTGTAATGAAATACATAATAATTAAATACATCAACAAATAAGATCCACACTATATGTATGTCATTTTATTCTTGTCAGCACTACACATTCTTCTGTACTTACTTATTTTTGTAGATGAAACATCACATTGCAAAGTGACATTAGAATCAATAGAATCACTTGAAAATTGAGAAATAACGAATAAATGTTCACAATTTGTGGCCCTGTATCCACGTTTTGGTTGCTGTGGTCCACGAGTGATAGTGCCTACCCCATCCTACAGTTCTATTGTATACTGGATCTGTAACATTACTGGGCATACTGAATTGTTTATTGTGATTAAAGTCAATGTTACAATAGCATTTAAAATGACAGAAATTGTGAATTGTATGCACAATTTGCAAATAACAATTACATATAAATTTGTATAAATGCCTTTTTTAGTACAATTTTTTTTCAAAAAGGGGGATATTCATACTCCATAATGAATGTTTCAGTATGTAGTTCCAATAAGTTTCAAATAGGTAACACTTTTCAACTAAGTTAACTGAATGAAAAGAATGAAAAGTGTCTCCAAAAATGCTTCTGACTTAAATATCGTCTGTCAGTTAGTACACAAAACCAGTTCGAGAATAATTCTCTCAACTTTTCCATTAAAATTAAGTAAGAATTATAGCAATCTCAAAATCACTGAAGTTAGGGTCCGTGTACATATACCATCCAATCAATAACCGTTTTAAAATCGCTGCAGCTAGCTCTAAGATTGATCAAACAAACACACACACACACAGAATATTCCTTGAAGTATGCTTGCATAAACCGGTTTCTTTTTGCTATTTTCTTGCAAAAGCACTTCATCTTTAACTAAAAAACACAATAGTTTTACAGAAAAAAAATGAAACAAAAGCCACACAACCCAGCGATACACGTCCTTCAATTTAATGTCCTTCCCATGTGACCGATAATCGTTCTAACAATAAAAAAAACAACGTAAGCCGCATGTATGATTACACCCCTTCCCAATAAACACAAAAACAAAACAAAATGAAAATGACAAAAATCCACATAAACCCAGCATTACACGTCCTTCAATTTAATGTCTTTCCTGGTCCGTGTACATACCGTCAACTAAATTACCGTTTTAATTGCGTATAAAGGAAAACGAAAAACGAACCCTTTACCTATTACCGTATTTTAATATGTAAAAAGAGAAAGGAAAAACGAAACCCCTTACAAATTACCGTTTGGGGATTTTTAAAAAATAAAAAAGGAAAAACCAAACCAATTGTTTTGTTTAAATAAATATAAAAAAACAAAAAAACAAAACCTTTTACCAATTGCAGTTTGGGGATTTTTTCAGAGAAAAAAAGTAAAAACGAACTCTATCAATTACCATATTTTAATATGTCAATAAAAAAAGAAAAAAGAACGAACTTTTTACCGTTTACCGTTTTTGAATCTGCGTAAAGAAAACCAGAAGAGCAAACTCTTTACCATTTAGCGTTTCAGAGTCTATATTAAAACAAAGGGGAAACACACCCCTTCTTAAAATTTGTATACTGACAAATAAACGAATATAAACCGTTTTAATAATAATCGGGTTTTTTTTCCCCGTTTATAGTTAAAATATAAGAACAGCACACTCGTATTTGTTTTATGTTACTTGACTGAGACAAATAATTGTTTTTACTATTTATTTGATTTACTTTAGCAACAACAACAACTAGGACACAACATTACGATAAAAAAAAAGGTAACAGAAAAAGGAAAAACGAAACCCTTTACTATTTTATGCGCAGCGAAAGTATGGTGGCCCTGAAGGGACATCACACGTCGCAGATTTCTACATGTAACATGCGCACGCACGAAACTCCGCTAATTAGATATGCAACGCAGGCGAGCGAACGCTGAATGAGTAGTTGACTGCGTGAAGGCGCTATGTCTATTCAAATTTGCATAAAAAGGTCACGCCCCATTTAAACGAGTTTGAAAAGACCACTGTGCGAGTTAAGGAGCTGGACTAATCGTGTTGTTAGCGGGCGCACTGTCGAATACAGTGGTATTTGGCAATGACTAGCAGTTACCGTGCTATATAACTGCAATCAAATTATATATGAGCAGTTACCCGGCTAATTAAATTGCAACAAGAATCACAAGACGTCTTCTGACAGCTCACTGCAACAATATACAGCAACTTTTTACCACTCTTAACGTGTTGAAAGCAATTAAAAAGTAATGAGATTTCAAATATTTACATCGTTTTGCAGTTTAACCTGTTCTCATTGAACTTATTTTCTGTATGTTGAAAAGAATTACTTTTAAAAGTGGTAGTTGTGTGATTTCCGCATAAATTGAACACTGATAGCAAACTATATGAAATTCAAACCGAAAATGTAATTGGACTTTTTCCTTTCTCAATCCCCCCCCCCCCCAAAAAAAAAAAAAAAAATAAATAAATAAAAATTAAAATAAAACCCAACCTAATTTAAACTTGCAAAGATCATGATAAAAGTTTCATGTAAACTTAAAGTGATAATTAAAAACAAATTCCAAGCTTTTCATTCACTTCAGGCAAGGTATGTCTTAAAATTGTAGGCCTTTTATTCACGTCAGGGATTGGAAGTGGTACAATTATTGTAAGACGTTTTCAGTTGCGTTTAAAGCATTATGTTAAAAAAAAAATCTGTGTATTGTTTCTAGATTTTCATTATTAATTGAGCTGGGTAGGGTTGTTGGCCATGGAAAACTGTGGTTTAGAATCTCACTCACCTCAAACCACTCGCCTCTTTCGTATGCATTTATATATGTCTGAAATGGATGGATTGGGGAATTATTAAATTTATTGCAAATACTGTTACACTGACCTGCTTATAGATGCCAGAAACAAACAAAGCCAAGACAAAATTCTTGCAGTATGGTTCGCTGATCCTACCTCAGACGAATCAGAGCAATTTATAGACTTTGGGTAATTACCAGGTTAGGGAACCAGACTATAGTTGGTGTGTACCCATTCACGGATGTTTAACGCATTAAACAAACTTTAATTTGATAAACCGTGGGCAGTATTTTTATATAGTCATTTAAAAAAAAAAATTGCCAGCCGACCATCGCTGGAAATTAACAACATACCAGAAGCCATGATTTCACAGTATACTTTAGACCGAAAGTACAAAGAATGACATAGCTGTACCGTCCTTATACGGACCACGCGGGATGACTCGCAAAAAGCGGTGCGTACGTAGACGTGCGTGGGCCGGGCGCGTACAGTACTGAGTGCTAGCGATGAACTCACGTTGCATAGAATCAAAACCGCTTCAAACTGCTTACTGGTTGAAAATGACCTATAAAATATACAAATCAAATACATTAAGGGACCTAATATTTCGATTTTAACAAGATCTTCATAGTCAAAATAACTGTGTAGATGAAACAAACATAAGGGGGGACACACAGACAATATGTTACAGGGTTGAGAGGAGAATCACGGAAGAGGGTTAATAGTGCGGCAGATACGTGAAATAATTGTGCATTTTGTGGTAAAAGCACCAAATTTGGTACAGACATTGCTTAATATATAATTAACAAATTTAGATATTGTGCCAAGCTCAATTTTTTTCCTGGGGACCACAAATAGCAAATCCAAGATGGCCGCCATCCGATTCCGGAATATCTTCAAAATGCCCCAAAATCTTGGGGACAAAATATCTTGCAAACATGAATAAAGTGTCGTTTTCCATATTTCCATGTGTGCTGAATGCATTCCAACCAAAAACGAGTTGATAAAATGCACCAATTTGCGTAAATCCAAGATGGCCGCCGTGCAAAATCGGCCAAATGGGAAATCGGCAATAACTTTTGACAGAATCAAGATGGGGAGATGATTTTAGCGTCTACACATAGGTTTTCACATGCGAGGAACACAATGGAGGTATCCAAAATTATGTAGGATATTGCTAAAGCAACAGTAATCCAAGATGGCCACCAAAAAAAGTCATATCTTTGTGACAAAATGTCGTTGAAAAATGAATAAAGTGTTGTTTTCTTTGTTTTCATACGCGCTGAATCCAATTGAATTGATCAAATGCACCAATCCTAATGAAATGGTCAATTGTATGATTAAATCCAACATTACAAGTGTCCATAGTGGTTCCCATCCTCGGGATGGGTTTTTTTTCACCCCCAAGACTCTGGTGAGTGTATGGCAGAACCTCAACAGAAACCAGTGTTCACCTTGCAAGAAAACATATCTTTGCTGTCAAAGGCAGGTCCATCGATGCCATACCACCAACTCGTGCAGCCCTGCTGCAACACACAAAACGGGCCATACATCAGGGTGGATATGTGTGGGGACAGGCGCATATCTGTTATATCTGTTATATATCCCCAGATATTCCCTCACCACAGTCTTGGGGGTGAAAAAAAAAACCATCCCGAGGATGGGAACCACTATGGACACTTGTAATGTTGGATTTAATCATACAATTGACCATTTCTTTAGTTTTGGTGCATTTGATCAATTCAATTGGATTCAGCGCGTATGAAAACATAGAAAACAACACTTTATTCATGTTTCAACGACATTTTGTCACAAAGATATGACATTTTTTGGGTGGCCATCTTGGATTACTGTTGCTTTAGCAATATCCTACATAATTGTGGATACCTCCATTGTGTTCCTCGCATGTGAAAACCTATGTGTAGACACCAAAATCATCTCCCCATCTTGATTCTGTCAAAATTTATTGCCGATTTCCCATTAATTTTGGCCGATTTTGCACGGCGGCCATCTTGGATTTACGCAAATTGGTGCATTTTATCAACTCGTTTTTGGTTGGAATGCATTCAGCACACATGGAAATATGGAAAACGACACTTTATTCATGTTTGCAAGATATTTTGTCCCCGAGATTTTGGGGCATTTTGAAGATATTCCGGAATCGGATGGCGGCCATCTTGGATTTGCTATTTGTGGTCCCCAGGATAAAAATTGAGCTTGGCACAATATCTAAATTTGTTAATTATATATTAAGCAATGTCTGTACCAAATTTGGTGCTTTTACCACAAAATGCACAATCCTTCTGATATTATACACATAGCTGCCGCACTATAACAGGAGGGGAGAAGAACACCAACAAAGAGAGGAGTAGGCCAAGAGGGACTCAAACACAAGAATCTGGCTAGGGTACAACATTATTTAAGTGTATTTTGGTTTGATCCGAACCAAAAATGTCTGTCTACGCCTAGCTTTTGAAATTTCGACGCGTTTGGTCTCAACATTTAATGAGATTTTCCACTGATGTACGAGGTGCGTATGGTGGCCCTGGAAGGACATCGCCGAATAAAACTAACCTTTTTTAATTTTGTTTTCTTCAGGGTAGGTTAAAATGAAGATATCTTATGGCCGGTAATTACACCCAACCTCCGTCACTGAAATCAATTGTATACATCGTTATTGTCTTTATTGGTTATTCTAACAATATTAACCACTGTGTCTTGCTAGGTGTGGCCGGGGGTGTACTGGTGGGGCCGCTACAACCTGATACCGAGGCTCCAATTATCACGTGCCCGGATAACATACGAAGCTTCAACAATGGAGGATTGTCGGTCGTCCGCGGCATCGAGTGGATGCAACCGACGGCTGTTGACAACGTGGACGGGGAAATATCTGTAATCTCAACTTGCTTGAGTGGGCGGGGTGCTTTCGTTTATGCATTCTATGAGGGAGTCACGACAATGTGGTGTAAAGTAAACGACAATGCGGGCAACACGGGAACGTGCAATTTCACTGTTATCATCATAGGTATTATTAATTATTATTAGCAGTGATCAAAATTTGGATAGCTGATTGGTCATTGGGCGCTGTATACACGCATGCATTGGAAGGAGGCCTACGCTGGTTCTGAATCTCTTAATTTTAATATGGCATGAGAATTAGTATAGGTCTAACCATTCCCATCGAAGGGCTACTATTGGTGCGTTTGTTTAGCTCACCCGAGTCGACACGTGTAAAGTAATCGGGTTGGGCACCGTACCACCACCACGCCATGGCAACACGCGCATGCAAATGCAACATAACACAGTTCTGCTCGGAATTGTCCAAGCGATTAATAGCAGATACAAGACGATCTTATCGAAGGCCATACGACGTACGTTAGAGGGCGACCGCATCGGCGGCCTACGTGCGCTGCATACTGCGATTAGGTCGTCTTGCAAACAAGACTCAGGCCGTGTCCGAAACGGGTGTCTAGAGCTACAGCTACGGCTATTGTCTGCGTCGGCCATTATGTAGCGCTGTCCGAAATGCCGTCTAGAGCTACAGCTACGGCTACAACGTCACAAAAATCTAGCCGTAAAAGAAGTTGTCTAGCTCAGGCAAAAAAAATGGCGGCAGCAATAACGTTAATTTTGGAGCAAATGTTTGTTTATTTTTCAATAATAGTGCATTGAATTGAAACCAACAGACCGACAAATACGTCAATATCATCAGGTATTTCGACTGGCTGTAAACAAACATTGCGTGACATCTAGCAGGCGATAATTGTTGTAAATTCTTACATCGTAATTTTGCAAACACTAATTTAAGCATCGCTTGGGGGCGCAATAACTAGCCGTAGGCCCTACCGTAGCCACGTCCGAATTCCATTTGCCTTAGCGCCTACGTAGACGTAGCTGTAGCTGTAGACGTAGACCGTAGCTCTAGACACTCGTTTCGGACACGGCCTCAGGTTAGCCACGAGAACGAACGCTCAAACGCGGGTCGTCACAACTCTCACGTGATATTCATAGCCGCGGCCGTAGCCATTAACAAACTTTTTTTAGACTGAAGCAACACCTTCAAGTTTACCACTTCTCTGTGAATTAATCGCAAACAAGTATAAAAACGTAAGACTAGAATAACAACTTAATTCTAAAATTACAATGAGCTTAGCTAATAAATATGTTTAAACTTCCAATGAAGTTTATTAAAAATTATCCGCAGCCGGCCCAGTCGCCATTGTATGTTGCTTGGAATGAACAACGCGTGTGTGTGGCGTCGCGTCTTCAACCCCTAGCAGGCTAGGGTACGTTGTAGCTGACCCGGGTGGTGAGCCCTGAGTATGACGCCATAAACAAGTATTAAATGTCGACTAAGGTGAGAAAACGAACGCACCCAGTATTATTCAATTTCTATCTCAACCGCAAAAATACTGAAGTCACAAATTAAAGGGTACAATAAAACGGAATATAAAGATTGAGGTTACATTAGAAGAGAAAGGTTTACTTACGTCTCGACTATGGCGGACATGACTTTGAGATCAGATTAATCAGTGTTGGGTTATTTTTCCCTCTAACGATTTTTCTTAAATGCAATTCTTAAGCTCATTGCCATTTTGAAAAATGATCCTTCTATGTTTTAGTTATATTGCATTTATCGTGAATCCAGTTTTTTCTGAGATGTGAGATTTATATTTTCTCTATTTATTAATGTGTAGGTTGCCGTGATTGCAAACCACTCGGAATGGAAGATGGTTCTATAATAGACCGTCAGATCACAGCTTCCTCCGTCATGGACAACGACTATGCAAACTATGCGCCTTGGTTTGCCCGCCTGAATGGTCCAAGTAAATTATAGGTTTAGTTAACTCCCCCATTCCCCCTCCCGCTAATGTATAATGTTTCAATGGTTCCAAGCGGCACTTCGTGTTTAGTGGGCGTGGCTGTCGCTCTTACGAACGGGGAAGTCATCTTTGTAAGCTGGACCATTAAGGGAATAGGCCCATACATCATTAGCCTATTTTTTTTGTAAATTCGTTTTGAAATGAATGGATTTGAGAGGTTAGTACTTTAGTTATAATGTTATAGCCTCCATCTAGTTGTGGGGACAGGCTCTTTTAAATGGAAAAAAACAGACCGAGTAGTGCGGACATTTTTGAGTCCCCATAGCGCGTCGGGTCTTCAGTAAAGGTAGAACAAGGTAAAATTGGGTTAGGGGATAATGAAAGAAAATGTAGAAGAAGACAAATTAGGGTGATGTTGAATATTTTATAATTTTAAAGTGTTCTGGGTTTGAGATTGGAGAGATTTCCCTTAGCACACAAACCCTATGAATTGTCCCCATAACGCAATGTACGAAAATAATGTGTGACCCTATGCAACTACGGACAATGCAAATCGTGAATATTGACGTCCATATTCACGACAAATTTAACGACTTGCCCAAACTGGTAAATATTGACGTCAATATTGACGTCAAATTTCACGACTTTCCCAAAAGTCGTGAATATTAGGTCAATATTCGCGCCAAATTTCACGACTTTCCGCCAAAGTCGTGAATATTGATGTCAATATTCGCGTCAAGTTTCACGAATTTTTCCTATTAAAAGTCAATATTGAGGTCAAATTTCACAACCGGTCATAAATTAAGTTTTTTTGCGCGAATAATAGGTCCTGGTGCACATTTCTAGAATGCTAAAGCTATGCTTCGTGCGTGTGCAATAACTTTCGTAAAACATACAATGTATACAAATGTATAAATACAGTACATCAAATTAAAGCTTGTGATAAGACAAAGACAATAACGAAAACAATTAACAAATTACAACCTTGCAATGTATTCATTATAGTCCCGATCGAGGGATATTTATCTGTTCAGCCATCCTGTACTCAATGCACACTGCCGCATTGTAGTCTCCCGATCGAGGGACTATAGTAGAAGCGACTTGTTTTCAAACGCTGGTCGGCCGATTGGAAATTGGAACCTTTCTTGAAAATGATGGTATACACCAGGTGCCATAATTTTACAGAATGCTTTTACATTGTAATTCACCAACGGCCAGTATTTCATAATAATTTTGTGTTTTTGTTATGCTTGCAAATGTTGTATAAAATTATTTCCTTTTAAATGTCACTCGAATTAGACTTGCTCTGGTCTCGCTTGGACTAAATAGTTTGAAATTATACTGTGCGGCCAATAAATGCGCTGCATTCAGCCAGATATGTAGCCGGCCATTTTGAATCTAGTGAATTGAATTTCTGTGCTTTGGACCCAACTTACTAAACTGGGGTTGCAATTTGCATTAGCAATTTGTAGCCATTTTTATCCTTGAAAATATTGTTGTCACTTTTATTGCAGAATCTTGGTGTGCCCGAACGCCTATGTCGGGTGAACAATTGGCCTACATCGAGGTTGATTTAGTCAACGAAGCAGACGTATACGGCCTGTTAATCCAGGGCCGCCCGAATGTCGACTACTTCGTGACCGAGCTCAACGTATTCTACTTTCGGAATTCCAAATCCGACTATGTGCGTACAGAAGAAGGATTTAGACAAAAGGTAAAATACAATTAATTGTATTCATCTGTGAAATCTGAACTCAATAAACCACGTGATCGATAGGTTGTATAATGCACATGGGAACGGAATGGGACAGCAACTTGTGTAAGTGTTGGAGTCCGGTATGAAGGGTGACACTATACAATTGTTGCCTGCTGTGACATGGTCCATGGCGTTTTGTACACCCGAGGGGGCAAATGGCACCCGAGGCGAAGCCGAGGGTGCCATTTGCCCCCGAGGGTGTACAAAACGCCATGGACCATGTCACAGCAGGCAACAATTGTTTTGTTATACCACGGTAATAGATTCTTACGGAGAAAATAAGGCAAAATTGGAACAGAAAAAAAGCAGACGAACAGCATAAACGAAAGCCGGTGTAAACAACAATGGCGGTCGTCAGTCGTTGCCGAAAGTGCTAACTTCACTGTTCCCTGTTTACATCGCACAGGAACATACATCAATTTACGTAGTACCAGCTAATATAACACAGCGCCATGTCAAAGGTTGCTAGACTCTAATATCAGTCGCTTCCACGGTATTTATCACAGAAATGGCCGGCCAGGCTATGCGCTAGCGTGTAAAAAAAAATTCCGCGGCCTGGAAAAAGAAAGTTCATGTACCCCGTGGGGTACATGAACTCATGTACCACGCGTACTCAGCGTACATCACTCATACCATGCTCATACATCGGCACACTCGGATACATGCGTTTTTGTGGCATGTCACGTGAACGCTTCTCGACCAATAAAAATTCACAATCTATTGCCGTGGTATAACAAACCTATATGTTCCGACACACCTATGTTCTGACACACCTATGTTCCGACTAACCTATGTTTCGACACGCGTATGTTCCGACACACGTTCCGACTAATCTATGTGCCGACACACGTATGTTCCGACACCCCTATGCTCCGACTACTTAACCATATATATATATGTTCCGACACCCCTGTGACAAGCGTATAAGATTATACCAGCCCGTTTCGACTGGTGCGTTGGGGCCAAGAATATGTTTACATTTAATAATCTCTCTTTATACCGCGTCATAATTAATTTGGAGGCCCGTATGCGTATTATTTTGTGTGTGCACTGGTTACTCAATCCCATAGGTGTCGGAATACAATATAGGGGTGTCAAAACACAGGTTGAGCAGTCGGAACATATAGCGGTGTCGCAACACAGGAGTGTCGGAATATGCTGACACAGGCAGCCCTTGCTCGGCTCTCCATGCTCGGCTTTAGACGAGTCTGGGTAGGGAAAGGAATACAAGCTTCGGCTTCTTCTTTTTTCTCAATGTTGACATGCTCTTTTTGTCATCACATATAGTGTAATTTTCATATTATTATTTGAAATGTTTGTATTTATATTTTGTGGTTATTTGTAATGATTGTTTTTTTTGTCTACATTGGAATAGGTCTATGTGTGAATAAACTTAAACTTGAATAAACCAAATATTAACCATTACAATTACAAGTCGACAAAAAGAGCACCGTTTTGTAATAGAGAATTTAGTTTCTTGACCATTACAAGTCGACAAAAAGAGCACCGTTTTGTAATAGAGAATTTAGTTTCTTGACCATTACAAGTCGACAAAAAGAGCACCGTTTTGTAATAGAGAATTTAGTTTCTTGACCATTACAAGTCGACAAAAAGAGCACCGTTTTGTAATAGAGAATTTAGTTTCTTGACCATTTGGGGGCGTTTTTCTTCTTGGTCACAGTTTGATACCTCTCGGTCCAACACGGCATCAGTCCGTTTGCCGTTTCAATCACCTTCGCGGGACTACATCCGCGCAAGCGCCCTTATCATCGAGGCCCGTCGGTGGAACCTGGCGGTCTGCATGCGCTTAGAAGTCATCGGGACAACCGCCCTCTATCCTTAGTATAGAACTGGGTTTTAATTTTGTTCGCATATTGCGCGACGTCAGGTATGTTATAGTGCGTGGATATGGATTATTGGGTTTTCATATACATTTCATATTATAAAGCAAATTTTCTAGTGTAGGCCTAAAGCAAATTTGTGTGCTTAGCAGCTTTATGAAATGCATGGCCCCTGGTAAATCAGAATGCGCGTTCGCGTAACGCCACGTGACATTGGTCAGCAATTTTATCCCGAGTTACTTTTGACCTTGACTACCTAATCGATGTGCCAAATTGGCTTATTGAGTTATCGTTGAAGGCGACCTTTTCTTGATCTTTTCCAAATGACACCAAGCCAGACGGAATAATCTCACTGGGTGTTTGGTAACGTAGGTATGATTTAATCCATCTAGCTGTTTGATAATTAGTAAGCCTGAGATAAATGTAAATGAGCCAATATCTATTTAATATACATTTCGTTGATGTTTAATAAGGGAATAAATGTGTGTTCGAGAGGTTTTTATCACTCTGTTTAATACCGCTTGGAGTCTGGGTGCTGATAATTACCCTCGCCTTCGGCTCGGGTAATTATCAGCACCCAGACTCCAAGCGGTATTGTGTTTTGGGTGTAAACCAGTAGACCAATGCCTTGCAAACATTGAACACCATTTTTCTGAGTAAGTAATTTTTCGGCGTGGCTTTTAAATTAACAAACCACGCCCCTGTAGGCGTTTCCTGATTCTAAGCAGTACGTATTTCCACTGTGATTATTGTTGCATGTGTTTTGGGTGTAAACCAGTAGACCAATGCCTTGCAAACATTGAACACCATTTTTCTGAGAAAGTAGTTGTGGGCGTGGCTTTTAAATTTACAAACCATGCCCCTGTAGGTGTTTTTCTGATTCTAAGCAGTACGCATTTTTCACTGTGATTATTGTTGCATGTGTTTTGGGTGTAAACCAGTAGACAATGCCTTGCAAACATTGAACACCATTTTTCTGAGAAATTAGTTGTGGGCGTGGCTTTTAATTTAACAAACCACGCCCCTGTAGGCGTTTCCTGATTCTAAGCAGTACGTATTTTTCACTGTGATTATTGTTGCATGTGTTTTGGGTGTAAACCAGTAGACCAATGCCTTGCAAATATTGAACACCATTTTTCTTAGTAAGTAGGTTTGGGCGTGGCTTTTAATTTAACAAACCACGCCCCTGTAGGCGTTTCCTGATTCTAAGCAGTATGTATTTTTCACTGTGATTATTGTTGCACGTGTTTTGGGTGTAAACCAGTAGACCAATGCCTTGCAAATATTGAACACCATTTTTCTAAGGAATTCGTTTTGGGCGTGGCTTTTAATTTAGCAAACCGCACCTATTTAGGTGTTTCTCTGATTCTAAGCAATTATTGTTGCATGTGTTTTGGGTGCAAACCTGGGTGTCGAGATATGTTTGTCCGGTTTCTTTTTGTTAGGCCACTCTGCATAATAGGAGGGAAAAAGGAAGCAACCACAAACGAGTACACCCACACTACCTTGAGACCAAGACTACCCACATATCTCGATTTAGGCTAGTAGTTTTAGCTCAACGCCCTATTTTGTGAAGTTTAGTCAGTGGTCCATGTGCGGTTTGTCGGTGTGAAATGACCCTCTGACTGTGCTTCATAATTTGGGTCTAGAGCTAAAACTACTAGCCCAAATCGAGATATCTCGCTACCATTTTTTGCCAAGAAAGATTAACCATCCGTTGGTATATATGTAACTTTAGCCCCAGGGTAGTGGAAGTATGCTTCTCCTTTTTTGAATGTACGGGCCACCCTGTAATATGTATATATATATAAAATAAAAACAAATATCTTTAAATACCACTCTTTAAAGGTAGTATACACCATTGGTAATTGCTTGAATTATCATGAATGAGTAGATTTCGGAGTTATATATAGTTGGAAAGCCTGCAGCGTCATCTGGTGTATAATAGAGCTTCGTAGATCCTCCCGATCTTGAGATATGACATGTTTGCATATTGATTACTTCCCCGGAGTTTATTACACAACTGAGAAAACGGGCTTTGAAATAGCCGGCTCTGTTGTACCGGTAGAACAACAGAACGATGCACACAAAATTGTCATGTTTTTTCTCTCTACTTTATTCATCAAAATCAACATTTTTGTGAATGAAACCTGAAACTTTAGGTATTAAAGGTAGTATATACCATTGGTAATTGCTTGAATTATCGTTAATGGGTAGAATTGGGGAGTTGTATTTTATAGTAAACATCGTTTAACTGAGCTGTCCAAAGTTTTACAATCATGGATGCCAAGAAAAGCACGAAAAACAGCGGGTTTTTTTTTAACCGGCGTCGAGCAGTTATTCTTATGTTATCTTTGTTTTTTCGCGATCGCCGTCTGGCGATCGCGAATTTTTCATTATAAAATTCAATTTTTTGGAATAATTACAGGATATCTAGCGCAATAATTTTGCTGGATGCCTAGAATCATTATTTACTTTCAAATAAGTAAAATATTTCCTAATAATTCGGTAGTAAATATTTTCGATATCTGCAAATGGTGTATACTACCTTTAAATACCACTTAACAATGATTATTATTATATAAATAAGGAATAATAACTTGTCAACAGGATTCTCTTAAACTTCATATTACACCTGAACACTAAGTGAACAGATTCAGTTATGAATGTAAATTTGAACAAAATGAAGTGACATAATAAATGTTTTAATTCTTCGTAATTAAACAATCCACAAAATGGGGTTTGCATTCTTTGTTAGTGTCACGTCAGAGACCCAACAAGGATTTGTTTTAATTTTTTAATTGTTTATTTATTACAAGATTTCCAGTTAAAGTTGGTGTATCCGTGCTTATAGGGGGTTACACCCTGATAACAGATTTTCAAATTGAATTGATAATTTTCTAGCATTGTATTTAATACGAAAATAATTGGCCAACGGCGAGTAATTTCAATTAGGAGCGTCTCAGTTTGCACAACTATAGAGCGCGCAATTTGAGCAATAATAACAAAAAATAATTTGTTAACAATGTGTAAAGGCCTGCCAATGCAAACAAAAAAATTGTCGTAGACAGTACATGGTGTTTCATGACTATTCAAAATTTTGAAAAAGCACGGACCAACCAAACTTTAATTGTGAAAAAAAAATATAATAATTTCACAAAAAATAATTAAACAAACACTTTACCAGAAATATTTTAGAAAAATGTTAAGTCTGCTCCCCCCCAAACAAAAAAGTATGTTAATTTTTACCGGGAAACAATCAAAACACGAATTTTGCTGTCAGATTGAATGTTATTAAAGTTATTAAAATCATGTTCTTGTTTTTTTCTCCCTAAAATCCTGTTAATATGTGCGTTTTTTTAACATATAAATTCGGAAAACAGATATTTCAAGTTTTCCAAACTGTTTTCGGATCGCTTTTACTTCTAGGTCTAAGAACTGTCTGGTGTGATCGGTGAGGGTCATATCAGTTAAGTTTTCCTTCGTTTTGCTTGGTATTTGCTTGAATGTTGACAATGTTATGGTCACAACTACTTGTAGTTGTACTTACACGACTCAACAAAATGGGTTTTGTGCCTGGCTGTCTATCTGTGCCAGCTAGCTCTGAGAAGAATAGGGCCGGCTGATTGAAAAATGACATTACCCACAACCTATCGGCAAAATCAATTTCACGAAAAAACATCGTGATCACGAAGAAATGTAGTCTTGTTTGCAAGACGACCTAATCGCGGTATGCAGTGCGCATAGGCCGCCGATGCGGGCGCCCTCTAACGCGCGAAGGACACGCCCTAAACATGCCAAGCACTGCACGAGGACGGATCGCGTTCAGCCATCGAACATTGCGGCCTAGGAATTCTGGACACGTGCGTTTAGCTTCCAAACACGCCCACAAACTGACAACACTAAGTGTTTCTTCGCTAAACACAGCCCTTATAATGTAGGATAAAATATATTTCAAAATTTAGAAAGTAACTAAAACTGAATCGTTAAAAGATAAAAAATACACAAAAAAGGTAACATTTATAATTATTAAAACTGTCCCACAACCGAGCTCTCAAAAGTTTAAAAGGATTCTCTGCTAAACTGTTTCGTATCCCCATCAAGTTCAGAAAACAAAGCTTAGGAAGGCAAACGTCCCTACTATGATGATTTCAGAGACTTTTCCGAAAACAAATAGGATAAATTATGGAAAAAATTAAGAGAAAATGGCAAATCTTTTTGGACTCCTGTACGTTTTTAATGGGCCTATTTAACTTCTTGCGCTCCCTGCCTATTTATGCGCATGCGTGCATGAATTTGAATTTATTATTTAGGAACGGGTTTATTGGCTACGGCTTGAAACTCCAAACGAGCCTATTATTTCAATTTCAATTATTTACCTTGACCCACCCACCCACCCACTATTTCGACCAAAAGTCGAAATTTTTAAACATTGAAAATTGTGAATGGCCCCTAAAGTGGCTGAAATTATGCAATTTTACGCCGTAGCCACGTAATCGGGCACAGTCGGAGCCATTTCCAGTGGGCCAATTTCATATAACGTGTAAGCGCACAAGTTTGATTACCACAAACAAGTCTATAAACAGGCTACCAGCATGTGCTATTTTTGCCAAGGAAGAATGTTTAAGCTAAGCAAATTGTTGTGCTTACACGTTTTAAGAAATTACATACCACGATTTTTTCGTCCATACTGGGTATGGGCGGTGGGCACTATTGAAACCATGGTTATAAGAGCGCCCTCATTTCAGAATGAAGAAATATTTAACGGTTTTCTTGTCGTGATTTTTTTCAGGCTCGGCTTTAATTTAGTTTATTTTCTATTCGTTGAAATTGATCTTTTCGCGGTGGTTCAACAAAAAAAAAGCACTAAAGAAAACAAACCCAAGGTTGTAGATGGTGCATGTGTTTGTAGGGTGCACCGTTGGAAATTTTTTGAATTATCATGAATGGGTGAATTTGGGGGTGGGTGGGGGGGGGGTGTATTTTATAGTAAATATCATTTTAACTGACCTGTCCATAGTTTTACAATCATGGATGCTGAGAAAAGCAAGAAAAACGGCCTTCGTTTTCAACCGGCGTCAGGTAGTGGTTCTTATGTTGTTCTTGGGATTTTTTTTCAATAAAGTTCACCTTTCCTGAACAATTACAGGTTATCTAGCGCAATCCTAAATAAATATTTACTTTCAACTAAGTAAGATATTTCCTAATAATTTGGAAGTAAATTTGTTCGATATCTGCAAATGGTGTATCCTACCTTTAATTCATGCGTGTTTAATACAGATACAAGTCAATGAAATTTGTTTTACTTGTGAGTGTGCGCACCAAATACATTCATTGATAGTTACCCACAAAGCTTTGCATTTCCTTCACAACCCTCATCATACTCTTGAATAAGAATTGTTATTGAGATAACATTTTTATTATTATTATTGTTATTATTATTATTATTAATTTCTGGTAATGAAACCAAGGATCCTTCAAAAGTGCTCAAGGCACTGTAGCTCGTAAGCCTGAAGAAACCCGTAGACAGAGGCTGTGTCAGCCAGGAACACCGGGGCAAACCCCTTCTCTTAGCGATAAGTGTTCTGGGTTCTTTTACGTGCATTATACAATTTTATAATGTTATAATGTGAAAGATATATACACACATTATAAATTATACAACACACGGGACCTACAACTTTACGTCCCATCCGAAGGACGAAGCAATAGTGGTTTAATTGCCTTGCTTAAGGACACACGTGTCCACACCGAGACTCGAACTCACGCTCTGCGGAACAGAAAACCAAGCTCTTAACCGCTCGGCCACGACACTCCACAATGAGCCAGTTCGCGCTGGGATAAGTTTAACATCACCGAGCCGAGGCGCGTTTTTTTTTTAAACGAAACTTGATCCGAGGCGGGTTCAGGCCGATGATACCGGGAAGCACACCTACGCATTTTCGGCCTTGCTCGCTGCTGACAGACATTGCCCCCATTGCTCGTGACGTGTTTACGCGTCAACTGTTTTGAATCTGGAGAACACTTTGCGTGTATATACGCCCTCCGGCGCGAACTGGTTAAACGAAAATATAATTCAATTTCTACGCACGATGAGTAAATATTCACCGAAAAATCCTTTGGCGTTTGGATATGCCAATAGACTTGCACGAAAAAGACATCGAATGCCATGACGTAAATGGTTTGCTTGCGTAGGTGATTAATATTATAGAAATGTATTTTGCCCAAGCACCGTGCGTACTAGTATTAGAGGTGTAGTTGGGTGGGTCGTGGATTAGGGCAGGTGCAATGCACATTTTGCACCCGTTGGGTCAATACAACAGTTCAGCATTGGAATTTTGTTTCTTTCAGGAGGCCCTTGTGATTTACCCTTCGCTCTTTATAACAGCTAAAAGCCTGTACCATTCTGGAATGGGTCATCATTTGTGGTGAAGGTTGTAAACGTCCTCTCAACACTTACGACTTAATCATACCCTCCTACCTCCATGATCATACATGCTAAAATTGTATTGACGATAAACTAAATCGACCGACTTATACCTGATAATCGATTCAATTTTGCTTGATATTCCCCAAATCGTCACAATTATACAGATTAATGGATCCCCCCTCAAGGTCTTTATATCGAGCATCCCTGCGTGAAATAGAACGTTCCACCTGAGGTGCGCATACCTTCATTCCTAACATTTTTTCCATTCATTGCAACTTGTTTGATCGGCGCATGAGGCGATCGAACCCCGCCACGCCATGGGAGTGCAATAACTACCAATTTTTTTCTCTGCAAACCCCGGCTAAAAAACGGCGATCGGACAGCGGCCAGGGAGGAAACATCACTAGAAAATACCTCTTAATCAATTGCTGGCATTTACCCGTTTTTTATGTCGGATAAACGGCTGTTTTTCTGCTGTGACATGCGGTAGTGCTCAATGGTGGACACCTTGCGTTGCTGGGGATTTTTTTACGGCTAGGCAAACCATTACGTTCGAGCTGCACGGCCGGGGAGATCTAATCGATTTACATCATTATCGTCGTCGTTGTCGTGTGTTTGTTCCCGCGGCATGGAAACTCCATTGGATGTGCTTTCTCGCGCGGCAACCATGGTCGAAACGGACCGACCAGCAGGCAGTGAGTACCTTATTTTGTGTGCTATATTTTTACCCGCCCTGAATTTTTTTTCTCAGTCACAGCATGATGAAGGAATAGCAATCGTACCTTTCAAAGGATTCAAGGCACACGAACGGATGACATTGTGAATAAAAAAACCTGCCTGGTGTGGTGTAGTAGTGACATACCTTTCCCATTGACTTGTATTGTAATCTGTGCGATTAGTTCCATAGACCTTGGGTGGAGATCACAATTCACATACTGTCATCAATAAAACAACATTCCACACGGCAGTTCATGCTTGGCATAATTCTACTTTTGTAGTTTTTGTTTGTTTGTACACTTTGGAAGGAATGCAGCAAAATCTATTTTGTCTGATGGTCTGACACAGCAGTGGTTGTTAAAAAAACATAAAAAGTATACTCTATTCAACAGGTGTTTACCATGTGTTTAAATGTTTTTATACATTTCATCAGAACTCCTGAGTTGAAGAGCAAATGCTTATGATTACTTAATGAGTTTTATACTAAATAAATCTTGCACAAAAAAAACACATTTTTTTAACGTTTTAACCTGATGCTACTTTTTCATTCATTTTTGTTAATATCTTAATGAAGGGCATTCAGGGCCAAAATGTTGAAAAATTGTTAGACTCTCCATAGACTTTGTACACAACCACTGAAGTACGCTAGCTTCGGGATACTACATTTTCGTTTTTCTATTTTCTGTGATGTTAAGTGAAGAAGCAATAATATAATTTCAGGTTGCTTAACTTCAAAGTTACAATTGGATTGTGACACTTATGTTTTTACACCTGTTAAAATATCAATGATCTCATATCCTGGCAGGTTTTTCATTTAACTACACTTCATTTTGGTTCTCTGTTAAAATATCATTTAAAGGTAGGATACACCATTGGTAATTGCTTGAATTATCATGAATGGGTACATTTCGGGGGTTGTATTTTATAGTAAATATCGTTTGACTGAGCTGTCCGAAGTTTTACAATCATGGATGCCGAGAAAAGCACGAAAAACAGCGTTCGTTTTCAACCGGCGCCGAGCATTTTTTTCTTATGTTATCTTTGTTTTTTCGCGATCGCTGTCCGGCGATTGCAAATTCTTTTTTATAAAATCATGTTTTTCAGAATAATTACAAGACATCTAGCGCATTCATTTTGCTGGATACCTAGAATCATTATTTGATTTCAAATGAGTAAGATATTATTTCTTAATAATTTGGTAGTAAATATGTTTGATATCTGCAAATGTTGTATCCTACTGTACCTTTAAAGTAGCGAGGCCATGTTTCCTTTTGGAAAAGGTCCATGCACTTGTATTATAAAAGGGGGGGTGGCGCCAAGGACAAAACCAAAGCAACGGAGGCCAAACATACATGTAGACCTTCTGGTTTTCAGACATTGTAATTCTACATGTACGCAGGCCTGTTAATTAATTTTTATGATTACAGATGCAATGCATATTGTGCCAGTAATTTGTAAATTATAGATCTACATGTAGTTTAAAGGTAGTATACACCATTTGCAGATATCAACAATATTTACTACCGAATTATTAAGAAATATCTTACTCATTTGAAAGTAAATAATGATTGTAGGCATCCAGCAAAATGATTGCGCTAGATATCCTGTAATTATTCCGAAAAATTTAATTTTATAAAGAAACATTCGCAATCGCTGGACGGCAATCGCGAAAAAACAAAGATGACATAAGAATAACTGCTCGACGCCGGTTGAAAACAATCGCTGTTTTTCGTGCTTTTCTTGACATCCATGATAGTAAAACTTCGGACAGGTCAGTTAAACGTTATTTACTATAAAATACAACCCCCCAAATCTACCCATTCATGATAATTCAAGCAATTACCAATGGTGTATCCTACCTTTAATTCTTAAATTCATTGTGCCATATCAGAAAAACATATCCATACTATGTACGTATTAGATTTAACATACTTGTTAGGCAAAAAAGGTGGCTGTCTCTTCTGGGCAAAGTGAGGGTGCTCGTTTCATTTGTGGAAAACAACACTTTTAAAGATGCATCATTTCACCAAATTAGGGCCGTATATTATGAGCACATTATGTTAAAATATGCACAAGAAGCCTAGTGTGATAAACATGTAGGCCTAAGTGCAGAAGTGTGTAGCAAAGAGCAGTTGTTATCCGTTTGGTTTGTTATCGGATGTTGTTGATTTATAACCAGCTATCGAGTGTACAGAATCATTATAAGATTCCTCTATAATGTTAGTACCATTTAGGGTGATATCTTCTAATATTATACATGTACAGCGTACTTATACATGTACATGTGATGTAAACGAAGTGACAACCAAGAAATTACATGGCAGTACATGTATATCGTTTGGGAAAGAATTCCGTAAAAATACACAAACCCTACTGGTAGTATGAGATTCAACGGGGAGTCAGGTTGGCGTAGCGGTTTTTCCTCGCCTTCCACCACTATGACCCGGGTTAGAACCCCGCCTGGGCCAATAAATTATGTGGATTGGGTTTTCAGTCCCTGCACCTCTAAAACTGTACCTTCTTCTCATTGTCTTCTCTCTACTGAGGGCCCCAAATGATCAGCTTCTGCTGGATGGGTTATCCTCATTAAAGATAGTTGTAAATAAATTTTAAAAATATATATATGAGACTGGTTTAAAAAAAAGTTATTAACAAAATTGACATGTTATTGCTTTTGAATAGCTTATACCGTAGGTTGAAGTAGAGACAAATTAGTAATGTCTGCGCATAGAATTATTTTAATTGTTTGTTCATATTTTATGGTTTAGCTTCAGACAGGGCCCTGGAGTGCTGCTAATCATGCAAAAAAAGTTCAGGCCAACTTTACTCACGTTTTAGCTTATAAAATTCTCCAAACATTTTATACTGGTAAATAAAGAGGCCCTCATTAGTATTTCACCAGTCAAGTTTGAATTCTCAAATCAATTTTTTAAGGAAGAGCTTTCTTCAACATTTTGAGCAGAGAGTAAAGCTATGTGTACATACATAGTTTCATTTTGAAAACCAACACTAGACTTGTGCATGTCCATCTGTTTGACCAGACTGATCTCTTCAGTGGTCTGATAGTGGTACTACCAGTACATGTACAGTACATGGTTCCTTTGACACGGTTGACTGACTCGGCACTAAAGGCAGTTGGACGGGTTGGTTTTAATGTGCCAGTCTTTTTTCTTGTGTTGCATGTTTTCAACACCTTAAGTTTTGGGTCTCTCA
The DNA here is from genome assembly GCA_037893245.1 of Crossaster papposus. Lineage (NCBI taxonomy): Eukaryota > Metazoa > Echinodermata > Asteroidea > Velatida > Solasteridae > Crossaster > Crossaster papposus. The sequence continues at coordinate 2,336,221 of JBAIAA010000354.1, read as the reverse complement.
TGTACACAGTATTAAGATCCCCAAATTTTCAGACTAGTCTAGCTCCAAAGGTCCGTGTAATGTATTTCATGTACGTGACAACGAGTCATTATTTGGTATTCATAAATACCTGGGACAGTTTAGGCATTCCTATTGGCTGAGAGCCCGTCACGACATGGCTGGAAGTGTTTAAAACCAGCTGGCAACAAAACCCTGTCACGCGATGTCGCATTATACCCGTCCCCAGGCCCAGGGCTCACTTTATTACCAATCGTACCTCGTCTCCAATAGTAAGAGCGGGTAGTGTAAGGCGCGTACAGCTCGACACCCTGGAAACAAGGTTTCCAATGGCAGTAACACACAGAATGGCGAAACACCGAAATTTTCCGGTATTTTCGTGGATTTTTTGGCTGAATTTTTACAAAAAAGGTATTTATGAATGGGAATAATTGTGTGTCCGGTCAGTATTAATCGCTCTGTTAATACCGCTTGGAGTCTGGGTGCTGATAATTACCCGAGCCGAAGGCGAGGGTAATTATCAGCACCCAGACTCCAAGCGGTATTAAACAGAGTGATTAAAACCTCTCGAACACACATTTATTCCCTTATTGACACCGGTGTTTAATGTTTTTCTGGGGTTTGATTGGAAATCATCCAGCCAGGCATGTGACTTAGGTGTGGTACATGTACAAATGTATCCGATAACCACCTGCCGAAATATCCTAGAAAGAAAATTCATTTGTTAAACTTGCCCAGCTGGCAAACACAGAACATACAGGTATACAATCCTTCCCCTGTTTAGCTTAACTCCATTTTATACAGATGTTTTTTTTCCTAGGGCTTTGTTAACCCCTTTAAAAAAAAGTGATCATTTTGTCAGTGATTTTGATTCCTTGGTGAATTGGCCCCATGTCCTCAACCCCAGTTGACAATTAGTTGGTTGTTGCCGCCAAAACCTGTAGATTTGTTTTTTTCATTAAGGCGGCCCAGCTAAAAATAAAAAAAAGTAGGTTTTTTGTTGTTGTTAAGAATATCTTCATTTATGCAGATTTTTGAAGCTGTGCCAAGTGTGGGAACGCGAAGTAGTTTGTGATATGATTGTTATAAAGTAAATTTGAAGAAAGTTCTCTGTGTCATGAGAAAAAAGTGAACTTTTCATAAGAAAGTACTTTTCCTCGTGCAGACTTAGGCCTACATGTACATGTATGCATCTGCTATTTTTTTTTAATAGAAAAAACTACAGTATACGTTGCAAATTTTGGAAGTACATAATTGAACTGACTTCATTAATTTGTTTTGTCTTATTGGCTAGAATTTATTGGCCCTAACCTTACAGCTCCATCGAAATATTCTGCTCCCATTTTTGTGGATTTTTCCAGGACATGGTCCTGAAGGCCTGGCTGGACTAAACTTGGAGTATGATGGAGTATGATGGCCCTCGAGGCAAGCACTGCTTGGGGATTCTGATTGATTTTGCACATCGTGGAGTAACTGCTTTTGTTAAAAAAGTAATGTGTAGGGGCCTACTAAGTCCATCGACATCAACCGCCACTTGTATTTAAAACAGAGTGAGTGATGGATTTTGGCAGTTGTCAGCAACTCAGCATCTCGTGCAAGAACAAGTAGAAATGATCAACGCGCACCAGACTCCATTGCAAATGCTTCAAATTTAGCTACAACTAAGTACATGTAGAACATTTCCAAGAAACACTTGAAAAATAAATTGTCTGGCTTGACTAAATTTTGATTGAGTATGATGGGCTTGGGCCGGGAGAGAAGCGCTGCTCGGGGAATCTGATTGATTTTGTCAACCTGTGCTGGTGTTTTTTGGGTCATTCCTTTACAAGTCCAATCAAAATCAATCGGTACTTCACTGGTGGTTCCATTATGTCCTGCATAATAAGGATGAGTGATGGGTTTTGATGGACATGGTCCTTTACAAGTACTTGTACTCTACATAAATTACATTTTTGTATCCCTGATTCATATCAGGCATAGGGTACATGTATACACCTCTTTGCTGTCAGCGGAAACATTTAAATCTTGTTCAGCGCTCTTAAGTTGGCCGAAAGCCTATCCGCCAATTGGGCAATCCAGGAAGGTGATTCACAACCCTTCATTAAGTCTGGTCAGCCCCCTCAATAAGCCTGACGTCTTGACAGTTCTGTACTAAAGAAGTGGGGATAAACTGCTTGTCGGTGATCTTTATAGACTGTGTGTGCTGTTTTGGAGCATAAGCAAATTTTGAAAAGCTTACAGACCATGGTCGTTTTTCAAACCACAGCTTCGTCTTCATCTCGGGCTTCATTCGAGCAGTTTAGCAATGAGTCGGAACGGAGCCGAAGCCAGGGGTTTGGAAAACCGTTATATACACATGTGGGGTAGGCTCCGCTGGTGGGGCATGTCTCCTCCTGTGTCCTCCTTTACATAGTGTAGTAACGCCACTGGTGACTTGATTTGATATGGGGGCGATGTGTGGATACTAAAAAAATATAAATTCTGTCATTTCGGTTTTTAACAGAACTTGAAAAGTCGTTAGCCAAAGTTTAAAAGATAAAATTAAAAATAAAAACACAGGTGAAAGTTAGAAGCAGTTATCACAAGCAAACATCGCGTGTGAGACATCCTGCCCTCCTTTGCAAAGTCTAGCAGGCTCCAAAGTTGTTAATGTCAGCGCTTTTAATTATCGCGAGGACGAGAAGTCGTGACTGTGCAAAGGCCCTTCTGTCTGGCTAGCCGAGCCGGCCCGGTGTATATAGACGCTAGTCGCTGGCGCCTCCCGCCGTGGGAAGGAAGCTACATTAGAACCCATTACCGCCCTAGTTGACGCCCCTGTCTAGCTATCAGGGAGTTGTTGACCCAAAATACCTGACCTTTCCTTTTCAAACTCCTACCCCACCCTATTTCTCACCTTCTCTGTCCCCTCCTCTCAAATGCCGTTAGTTGGGGCCTTTTTGAATTGCTGTACTTTAATTCCTCTTCGTCCTAACTGCGGGAACTGTAGCCACATTCTGCTGCAAGTTGTGCTTCAGAAACATTTAATCGATTGATATGAACCCGAAAGTTAGACATTTCCATTTTCCATTTGCACCAAATGCTTCCTTCCCGAATGTATCCCGATCATTATCCCAAATAATTTGAACACAAACATAATCCCTTTTTTAACCCTCTTGGGACTTTACCCTCTGTCTCGTCGCGCACACCCTCTTTGACTCGTCGCGCACCCTCTTTGACTCGTCGCGCACACTCTTTAGATTTTAAAGATAGTCATCTTCTGGTCTATATTTTTCTTCCTTAAATTCCTTTTTTTTTATATAGGTCCTTTCTTCCCTTAAATTGAGATGTTAAAAATATTCACAAATTCAATCAATTATGCTTGAATACAATGTATGTCAAATACCACAATCTAACAGGTTAATTATTAACCTCAAAAATTTCAGAAATGTACATTGTAATGCAGGCTGGATCAGGTGTCCTAAATGGTAGAATTATAATTCCTAAAATATCTCACCCCTTCATTATCCACAAAACACCAATATTTGAAAAGGAAGAAAGAATATAAATTGCTACCCTGGTACAATGGGTAAACAGGGCTGCCCGTGTTGGTATGCCAGGTATGAGTTGGGTCAATAGGGTCAAGTTGTTGGCCATAGCAGTCCCTGGGTGTGCATGAAAGAACATGCTAGCGCTAGCGTGGAACTCTGACTGCCTGCTACTTTGGCATGACGCCCTCTGTAGGCAGAATAGTTTTTTTTTTCATATAAAGTTTTGTCTCTATAATGTTTTTCTCTATAATTCCAGTAAAATGCACAGAATCTTTGTCTTAAATTGTTTTTAACCAGTTTGCGCCAGGATTATTGTAGTACATGTATTCACCGAGCCGAGGCGTGATATTATTTTTTTTTTACAAAACTCGATCGGAGGTGGGTGCAGGCCGATGGTACCGGGAAGCACACCCATGCATTTTTTGCCTTGCCCGCTGCTGACAGGCATTTCCGGCCTTGCTCGCTGCTGACAGACATTTCCGGCCTTTTAAAACTAAAAGCTTAATTTTTAGATCAATCTGTTTCATACTGTACACGCACATGTACATGTATGCAAAACCGAAGCGATTTTGACGTCACAAAACATTAGCTGCAAAAGTTCACCGTAGTTGATGCAAAAGTTCACCGTAGTTGAAAATTTGCGCAGTAAGAAAACGTGTTCGTACCCCACCCCACCCCCCAGAAAAAAACTTAAACCAAATGGCAAACAAGAAAAAATTATATATGTGGACCCCGTCTAGTTTAATTGACTTCCTCAGTCTAGACAGTGACGAGGCAAATATCCTCCAGCTGCCTTTTAAAGGGAAAGTTTGAATTTAAAGCAGCTTTCTTCTTAGTCTAATAGAATGTCTGGAAATGCCCATCTGCCGCGTAGATGGTGTTAGTGTTGCCAACCTCTATAAAAGAACATCAACTACACGATAACGAAGAAAATTTAGTTGAAAAGATGGCTGTATCAGATAAGCTCTACTCTAAGTCTAACATCTCAAGATCACTTCAAGACAACTTGACCTATTTTTCACAAAATGTCAGAATAGTTAGCGTCTTGTCTTGTCTTGTCTTGTCTTGCCTTGTCTTGCCTCCTCCGATATCACGTCATCCCTTACCCACCATAAAATCTAGCCTGTGTGTATACGTCGGCCGTGGAACTACAGGGAACAATTGTACGTAATAAAACATACACACAAATATTTGCAAGCCCAACTGAAAAGCACCCTTTCAAGATTTTCAAAGGAGACTAAGAAACAATTTGAATGTCAAGAAATTATGAAAATTATGAGCTGATTATCATCGGCTGTATGAATTCAATGGAGACAATGGAACTAGGGTGTTGAATAGGCCTAATCACTGAAGCGTGATACCACTAAATAGCGTGTATATGTCCACCGCGTCAACGAAACATGCTTGGCAACATTAGCGTGTGTACATGTCCACCGTGGGTATGCTAGTAACGTCGGGCATGTATAGACGTCCACCGCGACGTGTGCTAGTAATGTTTGACGTATAAACATGTCATCCGCAACAATCGAGAGAACTTCTTCCGTGTGCACGTTATACACATCCTCCGCTGAATCAAACTGCCATGCTTGATGCGTTAACGCATCATCCGTGGTTATAGTAAACAATTTTTCCTGCCTTGCTTAATTGCCTTGTTTATCCGTCATACGTTTAAAATTTCAGAAAAATGTTGTCCTTTAGCTCGAACTGGTTAACCAGTTCGTGCCGGGATTATTTTAACATCACCGAGCCGAGGGGCGGGATTATATTTAACGAAACTCGATCCGAAGCGGGTTCAGGCCGATAGTGCCGGGAAGCACACCCACGCATTTTCGGCCTTGCTCGCTGCTGACAGACATTTCAGAATTTGAACTTGGCGTGTTTATGCGTCAATTGTTTTGAATCTGGGGAAAACTTTGCATTTATATACGTCATCCGGAGAAAATGTAGCTATATCTAATTTTTACCTAGACTGCTGTGAAGGCAGTAGGAGGATTCAATAGGATTTAAGGTGCATCCTAGAAAAATATGCTCAGGGAGTTTGGGGTAAGGGTTAATACATGACTGTACTCCCATGCCAACCTCCTTCCCATGTGTTGAATATGTAGCTGCATTCATATACCCCATTGGTAATTGCTTGAATTATCAGGAATGGGTGGATTTGAGGGGTTGTATTTTATAGTAACTATCGTTTAACTGAACTGTCCGAAGTTTTATAATCATGGATGCCGAGAAAAGCAAGAAAAACACTGTTTGTTTTTAACCGGCTTTGGGCAGTAATTCTTATGTTATTTTTGTTATTTTCGCGATCACCGTCCAGTGATTGCAAATATTTGTTTATACAATTTCGTTTTTCTGAAACATTACAGGATATCTAGCGCAATCATTTTGCTGGATGCCTAGAATCATTATTTACTTTCAAATAGGTAAGATATTCTTTAATAATTTGGCAGTAAATATTTTCGATATCTGCAAATGGTGTATCCTACATGTACCTTTAAAATTGGCACTATGATATAATTTACTGACTGTGTACACATAGATGTGACAGATGATTAAACAATATTTAGATATAAATCAACATTCAGATCTATTCTCTGGACCCCAATTCCAAAAGTGCAGACAAGAATAATTTTGGGAAACCTTTAGTTGTAGTTCTGTACTCTGTATATGAAATGTAATACATGTACATTTCATTTTGTATACAATGTAATGTATGGAATATTTACTTTTAAAACTTTTTAAGCCGTATTTACGTACTGAATCACACAATCGATAACATACTTGTCATTTTTTTTGTTCATTTAATAAACATTTTGAGTAGAAATTACACAACATTTGCAAACATCACAAAACAATTTTTTTTTTTTTTTTTAATACAGGGCTGTTAGTGAATGACAGTTTAAAGCACTATAAATAATAACACCTGGTCATCATTTTCATTTGTCAAGAAACATGGTACCTGTACATGTATTTCTGTATCAATTTCCAAAGCAGGTCGGCTGACCAGGGCTGCGTTCCACTTACGCGAACTGTTTGCGCGAACGTTCGCCTACGTTTTGAGTTTGCGTTAGTTAAAGTGGAACGATAAAAACGTTTTCAAAATGGCAGGTGACAGTGACGTCGTTTGGTTGGCTGCTTTATGTCCAACTCATTATTTTCTTTAACAGATCCCTGTTACTGCTCAAAACAACCCACCGTTTATAACGAAAAGTATGAAACGTAAATCAAAACAGTGAAAAGAAAACCGTCGGCTGCTAACTTCTCCGCCATCTTTAAATTACGTCACTGGCCAACAGCGAACAGCTCAAAATGTCGTTCGCCGTTTTCGCTAACGTTCGCCAACATAATTGGCGCACATTGCGTTCCACTTACGCGAACAACGCTAACGTTGGCCAACGTTGGCAACGTTCGCTGGAGTGGAACGCACCCCAGCATTGGAAAAACCTGACTATTTTCAAACACTGCCCCCAATTCAGTTACTGTACATCATGTGTAGTCCACATTTTATTTGCAATACGGTTTATACACATTCATGAATAGATGCAAGCCAACTAGTCTGGTTTCCTAAACCTGATAATTCACAGACATCTATAAATTGCTCTGCTTCGTCTGATAGAAGTCAAGGAACCAGACTACAAGGAAAATGAAAATTTCAAACAAGTCCAACAAATACCAACCTTTTCAAACCCATCTATTTCAGAAAATTACAGCAAAGGCAAATGTCTTTAAATTCAAACACTATAATTGTTGGTTGATGTTTTCCTGTCCTTGGTGTTATAATTATGCTTAAATTGTGGGACTGAAAGTGCCAGCAACTGCCTTCTACATGTAGTGACTCATTTTGTTTTGACTGACTGATCGCCATGTCCAAATTACTTGGCTGCGGTTTGATATTAAAGGTATACCGGTATGTAGGATACACTATTTGCAGATATCGAAACATTTTACTATCAAATTATTAGAAAATATCTTACTTATTTGAAAGTAAATAATACTGTAATTGTAGGCATCTAGCAAAATTATTGCGATACATGTATCCTGTATTTGTTCTGAAAAATTAATTTTATCGCCGGACAACGATCGCTAAAAACCCCAGAACAACATAAGAATCTGCCCGACGCCGGTTAAAAACGAATGCTGTTTTTCTTGCTTTTCTCAGCATCCATAATTGTAAAACTTCAGACAGGTCAGTTAAACGATATTTACTATAAAATACAACCGCCAAATCCACTCATTCATGATAATTTAAGCAATTACCAATGGTGTATATCCTACCTCAACCTGTATGTACGAATTTATGGGCTGTGGCTGCGGTTGCTACCATAGACTTGTGCGTAATGTCAAGCCACAGCCAAGTAATTCGGACACGGCCTTACTGACCGAGTTACGGAATAAATTGCCTCAAGATTTTCAGGTCCAACCCAACTGCGCAAGCCCAGTAATGTTTTTTGGTCTGTGATAATAAACACCTCGTGGGCAAACGTGATGAATGCGTTTTTGCCCAGTCAAGATGAAAAATCTTGAAAACTGATATGCGATGAATTGGCGAGGGAGCAAGTCGCTGGGAATTCTTTGCCTTCCAGTAAATGCTCGGAATAATTTAGATATCCTTCAAAATAATGATCCATATCTTAAGAAACATTAATTGGGTCTGGTGTGTAGAAGGTATCTGTAGCAATTTTGTTTTAGTAAAAAGGGCCACAGTAGGGTATCCCGGCTTTGAGTCTGAGGAAAGTGGGTGGGTAAGAATTAAGGGATGGGCAATTGTTTTCTCCCAAAATGCCCTCAAATGGTTTGTTGGATTTTTGTTGTTGAAGGAACTAAGCTCATAATTATTTTCAAGTCAATCCTGTGGCCAATTAAATTAAACTTAGAGATTGGGCTGTGGGGATAGGGGTGGGGGATGAGGGTAGGGGGTGGAGAATAAGGGTGGGATAGGGTGATGGATAAGGGTGGGGAATAGGGGATAAGGGGTAAAGGATTGGGTGGGGTGGGGGTGGGGTTGGGGGGGGGGGGGGGGGGGGGGGAGGGGGAGGGGGAGGGGGATCAGGAAGCGGGATCAGGAAGCATCGTACTATTAGCACCTCTCATGTAAAACATTTTGGATTCTATCGCAAAATATGCGGCTCTATTCTAGGGACATGCATTAGCCAGATCTATATAAAAATGCAGATAAGGTTACAGTATGTGAGACCGAAGCATGAAAGTGCCAGGTTATCTCCAGGATTTATGAGTCGGTTGGAGCAGCACAGAGATTCTTCTCTGTGGTTTTATAGCTCATCTGTTTCAACTTCTCCTTGCAGATCAATGATCAATGATTTGCGTGAATATTTATTGCTCAAGTTTTTTTTTTTTAAATACATACTACCCAGTATGTTTGGCGGATACATGTAATGAAAAAATAATAATAATAATTTGTGGCTTGAATGCAATATTTTGCACCTTACTCCAAGACAATGTTAGTATTAATAGACAGGGTTGTATTTTCAATGCACTTACTTTAAATATAAAATAATGAAATAATTTCTCTGAAAAATTCTTCCAAATAGGCACTTGGGGAGACAAATTAGCGTAAGTTTTTAGGTAATAAGGAGACAGTGACACTTAGGGAGACATTTCAGTGTCTCCCCAAGTGTCTAGCTACCCTAACAAACAATATTTGGGAGTTATTTTTGTCCTGGAACGACAGATTTTGGGCTAAATAGCATAAATCTCGAAGATCTTAGAGAAAAGGGTTAGGGTAAACAAGTTAGGACTGTTTTAAGTTTGTGTACATCTCTATGGGATTGTCTCCCCAAGTGCCTATTCGGAGGTATAATAAAAACTCAAAAGATATTCCACAAAAAAGGCAGGTTTCCAACATTGTGCATTATGAAATGACAAGGCTTACTATCTTCACGCTGTCTCGATGGCATCTTGCCAAGTTTTGTCAAGACCTGCCAGCCAGGTGCGTGATACAGGATAACATAGCATCGTCTCCCAGTCACTTATTGTGCAAATATGTCAAAATATTTGGCAGTCTTCAGATTTTCCCTCTAATGAACATGCAGCTGGGGCTGACTGGCTTAAATCTGAATGGACTGGGGGGGGGGGGGGGGGGGGGGGGGGGGGGGTTGCGATGGGTGTGGGTTAAAGGGTTCATGCGATGATTTTTTTTCATAGGAACACATAAATCTACTGTTAAAGGTAGAATATACATTTTGCAGCTATCCAAAAAGTAACCAACCAAAATACTGTTAAAAAGCTTACGCTTGGTTCAGACAGGCGTTCCACAGTCGCGCCGAACCAAATGAGTGAATTGAGTCCGACGTCTGAAACAAATAAGGGCGACAAGGCGCGCCAGATGGCGAAAGATCGACTGCTGGAGTTGTTAAAGCGACTCAGGAGCGACTTGATTTCAATTTGGTTAGGCGCAACTGTGGAACGCCTGTCTGAACCGAGCGTTACAGTACTTGTTGTAAAGATATTATTGATTCTAAACTCCCAGTAAAATTATCCCTTCTGGCATGCTGTCATGTAAAAAAAAAAATTACAAAAGAATGTCATTTTTCAGAGATGCAATTTCTGCAAATAGTGTGCAAAAGCATTTGAACAATGCAAAAATGGGGCGCGACCTTTTCATGGAAATTAGACATTGAATATATCTTTGAGTTGGCATAGCGACTTCAAGCAGTCAACTACCTATACTTATTCAGCAGTCGCGCGGGCCGTTGTTGCATGTCTAATTAGCGCTGTTTCACAAAGGAATTTTGTGCATGCGCGTAGTACGTCTCGCGAACTGCCATTCTCTGATCTCTGATTGGCTCCCCAGAAAAGCCTGCAGAGTTGCAGGTTTGCAAAGACGATAGCAAAAGTAGGGAAGCTGGTCTATAACCGTGTCGTTTGCGGGTGTACTGCGTGAAAAGATTGTACGCAACGTGTACACTATCGATTACTGTCATCTTTGGCAAATACTACTGACTGCCATGTTCTACAAACTAGTACCAAAACAATTTACCACAGCAGAATATCCAAGATTCTAAACAACTTTTGTGCTAAAAAGTTGTAGCATTGATGTTTTTGCCCAGTGGAGAATGACATTTAAAGGTAGTATACACCATTGGTAATTTGTTGAATTATCAGGAATGGGTGGATTTGGGGGGTTGTATTTTATAGTAAATATCGTTTAACTGACCTGTCCGAATTTTTACATTCATGGATGCCGAGAAAAGCATGAAAAACAGCGTTTGTTTTCCACCGGAGTCGAGCAGTTATTCTTATGTTATCTTTGTTTTTTCGCGCTCGCCGGACGGCGAGAATGAATTTTGGTTTATACAATTCAATTTTTTGGAACAATTACAGGATATCTAGGGCCCTTATTTTGCTGGATGCCTACAATCATTATTTACTTTTAAATAAGTAAGATATTTCTTAATAATTCGGTAGTAAATTTTTTCGATATCTGCAAATGGTGTATCCTACATGTACCTTTAAGTTTTGCTCATGAATATTGATCAAAAATAAGTTTTAAATTGTTGCAAAGCTGTTTTCTTTTTATTTTTTTAATAAATAAAACACAAAAGGTCCAAGCAACAAAACCATTGACCTCTAAACTGCGATTTTTATCCTAACAAAAAAGTAACAAATGAAGCAAAAAATGAGACAGAAGGAACTCCCCCCCCCCCCCCCCTCTTTTGTGGTGAGCATTTTGCTCCCGGAATGTTTCCCATTGGTTTCCCATTAATTCTTGTTAGTTTTTTTTTTTTTTTTTTTTTTTAGGGGGGGGGGGGAGATGCGTTAGGTAACATAGTATAAAGATTGTATAGGTATGGGGTACTTAGGGGAGTCCCTCGGTCTCATATCGGGCTGGGTATCCTAAATTCAACAGTATCCAACTGTCTTTGGTGTTTATCAGTACCCAACAGAATCCGATTTTGAATGTTAAAATACGTATACATGTAGCTGAATCCTGTTAAATTGAGCAGGGGTAAAATTCATGCATTTAACATGTATATGTACTGGTAGTATGTATATTTCAGTGTATGTATTGTATTATTGTAATAGTATATTTGTTACACCATAAAGATGTATCAGTTCTGTAACATTACAAGTTACAATGTTGAAAGAAACTTGTCATTCACAACAAACAGACATGTAAATCATTAGAAACTATAGGCCTACTCATCTTAGATTCTTTGTTTTAGCGATACCAGGGATAAATCACGGGAAAATCCAACTTGCAGCGGCTCAAATATAAAGTCCAGCATCTCGTTCTTTTGATGCTTCTTGTCATTGTTTTCTCATAATTTCTTTAGCAGAAATGTTGAGAAGAAAATCCCCCATGGGCTGAGACTGGCCTGATGAGACTAACATGCAGCCCAGGCCTGTTGAAATGCTACACAAACACCCCAGGCTGGCATAGCTGGCATTCCAGAGATACCAATTTGCATAGTTATCCAAACATGCCCTGGTAGTGGGGTTGTTACGGACGTCGTGATTGGCTGGTGCGTGGGGTTGGTGGTCATGTGTGCTGTGACCGGATTGGTCAAGGCGGCCTGGGCCTTGTTTTTCCAGTCTGTGTGTGCTCTGGGTGGCCATGGGATATGGAGAGGAAATGCAAGGTTTTATTGCACCAACCAACAACCTGTGCAACCACAGACTGCAGTGACTTTATCTGAAGACAGCTGAAGCAAGTGTCCACTATTATGGGTTAATTTTCATTGCCTGCTGTTTACCAAGAACCTGTGCTTGCAAATTTCGCCAGTCGGACTCCCAGAAAGCAATATTAAAAATAAATAATTGATTTATTCCTCGCTTTGTTGAAGCAACTTTTCTTTTTTGGGGTGGAGCTGAAATTCTTGTCGTGGATGTTTTTGCAAAGTACCGGTTTGACGATGGAGACACTAACTTATACCCAACTGTTGCCGTGTTTTGATCCAATGCGTCTCGCCTTTTATGAAGGTAGGATTATGAGAGAATTTTTATCATGGAGCTAGCTAACCATTATTGTCTTGACTAGGGTTTATCAACTTGCTTAGCAGTTAACATGGTTAAGCAATTTGAATAACAGCAGTATTCTCACAGTTGAATCTGGTTGTGAAATTATAACACCCTTCCTCCATGCTCCAAGGCATTAAACTAATTAAAGTTTATCAATTCATCCTAAAATGATAATGTAAAAAAACCACAGGGAAACTTTGTGTGAACATAAGATTAATTAAGACCGACTAACAGGGTCACTAGAACTCCTTTTTTCTCTCCAAACTATTGCTTGAATTATCATGAATGGGTGGATACAGGGGGGGGTTGTATTTGATAGTAACTTTCGTTGAACTAACCTGTCTGAAGTTTTTCAATTATGAATGCCGAGAAAAGCACACAAAACAGTGTTTGTTTCCAACCGGCGTCGAGCAGTTATTCATAAGGTATTTGTGTTTTTTCGCGATCGCCGTCCGGCGAACGCAAATTTTTCTTTATAAAATTATATTTTTCAGAATAATTAAAGGATATCTAGCGCAATCATTTTGTTGGATGCCTAGAATCATTATTTACTTTCAGATGAGTAAGATATTTTTTTAAATTCAGTAATTTTTTTCAGATATCTGCAAATGGTGTATCCTACCTCTAAATGCAGTACCTTTACCATTGATGGCAAAGGTAAATTTGTAGTGGGTTGGCACAAGGTCAACAAACAGCTCCTTGTAGTATTTTCTTTCTGCAGGTTTGTACAGTTGTTGATGCATGTTCAGTATGTAAACGATTGGGGTGTACTTGGTACTGGGTATAGGGGATGTGGGAAAAGGGTGTGTCTAACTAGGCATCCCTGCATCTTCATGTTTTGTCACAATCCTTTGTTCCCTCTGCCTAATTATCTCCTCGTATTACCTGTTTTATCAAATACTTTATACTCTACTACACTGCTTTGTTCCTTCCCCAGAAATATTATGAAATGCCTTACTTGAGTGCACACTAGTCTCAAGCATCCAGTGAAATCACAGCACCTTGTATGTGCTGTGGTTTTCAAGGAAAAGTGAAATTTTGTATTAATTTGCAAACTAGTCTGGATTCCCAACCTGATTACTCCATGATATCTATAAATTGCTTCGTTTTGTTTGAAGGGAGTCAAGGAACCAGACTCCAAAAACAACATTTAATGTTCTTGGTTTTTCCCAGCACTATGAACACAACTTTAAAAACAGATCAGCGTTACAATATTGTAACGTCTGTGCCGGTTGGCCGGTAGAGGGCACTAGAGCGATTCCATGGTGGAGTCGCCCAGTGGTCCATGCCGGTATGCCCGGGCGACCCGTCCTGGATAGCGCATACGCCGAACCGGTTTAGACCAGTTCCAGTGCCACGTTGTAACGGGCAGCTTCATGTCAGTGTTTTTGACCGGAGAAGTAGTGCTAATAACCGTCCTGAGAATCACTGAAACCACAGAATACCTGTCTCTGTTTCCTTCTTGTGTATTTGTCGACCCCAGCAACGGTCTACGTTACAATATTTACGATAATCTATGGCGCCCCCCTAACCCATCAATTTTGTTTTAATTACAGCAAAAGCAAATGGTTCATTACCACCTTTTTACTTGACTTTTATGGACATGTTTGACCACGGTTTGATGAACTTGAAAAGAGCAGCAGTGACTCCGTGTATTCATTTTTTAAGATTCACAGCTTGTCATCGCGAATCATCCTCAAATTTGCGGGCTAAAACTATAGGGTGCCCCTTTGGCCAGCAAGAGTTTTACCCAGCAGCCAGGACTCAGCGGGTTCCTCCTCGTTCCGTTGTTCCCACTGTCTTACTGGAAAGTTTGATTATGTCGTTGAAAATCCAGGGTGAAAAAAAAAGAGAGGGGAGTTTGCTTTTTGCTCCCAGCATGCAATAATGGAAAACATTCTTCACATTTTATTTCTGAAACTTCCCCATTTTTTTGGAAGCGCGTGTGTTTTGGATTTTGTTTCCTTCTCAAACTGGTCACATATCTAGAAAGCTTTAGGAATCTAGGCAAGTCTTTGCATCTTTGATTACATTTTTAGGTAAATCAGCAGATTGTAGAAAGAATAAAACAGTTTGTTTAAGAGTTAGGACTGAGCTTATCAACTGATGTTCATTTTTCTTAGTTATCCGACATTGACACCTTGCCATCATTTGACCAAAACTGAACAAGCGTGGTCGGCCAATTGTTTTTAGTAAAACAGTTGACAAAAGTTGTTAAAATTTAAGAAAAAGGTTTTAATATCATCTGTCATTTCATCTAACCATTTTGTTTGCTAAGAGTTTCCCAGGCTTCTCAGTTTGTCCCCATTGCTAGGCTGTTGTTGCAGCGTGCCACACACTTTGTGCACCCCGGCAGAAAGGAGTCGAATCCCGGAGCACGTTAAGCTCACCATACTCCGCATAGCGAGCATAGCAGGGCTGCTCTCGCTGCCATAGCGTGGGAAATTGCCAGGGACTAGTTCTTGATCACTCGTGGTGTCATGTTTTTGTGTATTGGCTGGCTATCAATGCACGTTGGGCTATCTGGGCAAGAGGTGTCTAGTTTTAGGCCTGATGGACCTGTCCGTGGGTTGCCTGCCTGCAGGGAGGAATCGGAATTGACTGACTGAGCCACTAAATAGATTAAGAAGGATGCAATTCCTTAAAACTTGAAGAGAAAAAAAGTCACCCGTGGTCAAAGAATTTGTTTTTTTAAGCCTTACTTGGAAATGTGCTACGCATAGCTAAATTTGAAGCATTTGCAACCCGGTGTGAGTCTGGTGTGGCCATTTTTACTTGTTCTTGCAAAAGATGCTAAGTTGCTGACATAAATTATAAACACTGCTTTGAAGTATTGGAACAAATTAAATCTGCCAAAATCCATTACTCGCTCTGCTTCTAAAATGGAACCACCAGTGGAGGTTGATGTTGGTGGACTACATAACTTGCATGTAAATGTGACAGCAGCAGTACTGCTTGATAGACAAAATCAATTGGATTCTTCCAGCAGTGCTTCGGGCCTCCTGGCCCAAGTCCATCCTTAAAAATCTGTTCACCTCGGGCCTGCAGGACGAAATCCTCAAAAATCTGCCAAAATGTGGGATGGACGTACATTTGACTGATTTGGGATGTTTGTGTTAGAAAGTTCTGTTTATGGCATGAGTTTTTGATATTGGAATATCACATCCACAGCTTATACTGACTAGACACGCATCTTTAGCTAACACAGGACACAGCCGGCATTCAACTGAACAATGTCAAGAAAAGTGACCAGAAGTAACATATCATCTTGCAGTTGTCTGTGAAACTAATTGTCAAGCACATCTGAATACTTCTGACAGACTTCTTAACTGCTTATCTAGACTGATCAGCATACATGTTCATTTAACCAGTTCGTGCGGATGACGTATATAAACGCAAAGTTTTCCCCAGATTCAAAACGGTTGACGCATAAACACGCCATGAGCAAGGACGGAAATGTCTGTCGGCAGCGACCAAGGCCGGAAATGCGTGGGTGTGCTTCCCAGCACTATCGGCCTAAACCCGCTTCGGATCGAGTTTCGTTAAAAATAATCCCGCCCCTCAGCTCGGTGATGTTAAAATAATCCCGGCGCGAACTGGTTAAAGAGTTGCTGGTATTATTTTGAGAGGTTTGAATGTAAGGTGTTCAGGCCAAAGGATACGAAACTAGGCACAGTAGGAACAAATGCAAACAAAAACAAATGGGGAT
This sequence comes from Crossaster papposus, assembly GCA_037893245.1. Lineage (NCBI taxonomy): Eukaryota > Metazoa > Echinodermata > Asteroidea > Velatida > Solasteridae > Crossaster > Crossaster papposus. Next base: position 2,320,009 of record JBAIAA010000354.1, on the reverse strand, counting down.
GATTTTTTTTTAGATTTTCAGATTTATTCATATTTGCATTCTTTGATATGTTTACTAGACATAATTTAAAGAAATGGTATGAAAATCACAGAAGAAAAGATATTTTAAAGAAAAGCAATTTGCATCTTTTGATTTTTACAGATACGAAGCTTAAAGCTTTAAACTTAAACCCCTTGAGTGCTTTTACTCGTAGAAAGTGTCCTGACTCTGCCAAAGTCCATCAAGTTTGTCAAGCAAAATCCGCTGGTGTCCTGAGTCCACCAGTATACATTCTGGATCAATTCTAAATCAATCAACACTCCACCAGCAAAAGTTTGATGGATTCCGACGGATTCAGGATACCATGCTGGCATAAAAAACAAATTGCAGTGTTTCTCTATAGAATCTTTAAAATCCATCACAAAATCAATTTTGCAACACTGCACCATCCAGCAGTATACTGCTAGGCTAATATAATCCTGAATCCATCAGATTCCAGCGAACTCCTCCAAAACATTGAATGAATTTTAATGGATTCAGGTATCGGTACATTTTAAATTTTGACATGCTTGATGAGAAATCCAAAGTTTAAACAGCCATAACTTGTCAACAAAATTACAATGTACCTATAGAAGTGAAAATTATGTTTTTATCCCCTTTCGTAATACATACATGTACCCACAAACCCTCATTTCGGCCTTTTCTCAATTCTGTCTCATTTTGCCAGAACTGCCTCACATATATCAGCCTTTCTTGTGCTGCCTCAATGTATTTCTGATGACAGCTTCTAGCCGGGAATAGCTCCCCATCTCATCTTTATGTCATTTGAAATATGTGGGTTAAAGTTTAATCAGTGTCTGAACCAGGAGACTTTGAAGTTCAGTCAAAGTTCACTAAGAGATTAATTTCCAATGTCTTCCAGGCTATTACTTTTTAGTGGTTTTTTGTGTGTAGGCATTTAAATGACAATTCGGAATAAAACAAACTTAGAAAAACCAAAAGAACAAGGGGCATGTTGGGTGAGTCATGGTGTACACACATGTATTTGCTTACTATAGTTCAAGGCTAGCTTGTAAAGGTTTGGACTATATGTACATTATGTAGTTGAACACTTTGGGTGGATATACAAACTGATACAATGAGAATAGAGAAACCTTGTTTAGTTAAAGGTACATGTAGAATAAGGATAAACCATTTGCAGATATTGAACAATTTTACTATCAAACTATTAGGAAATATCTTACTTATTTAACCAGTTCGCGCCAGGATTATTTTAACATCGCCGAGCCCACGGGCGGGATTATTTTTAACGAAACTCAATCCGAAGCGTGTTCAGGCTGATAGTGCCGGGAAGCACACCCACGCATTTCCGGCCTTGCTCGCTGCTGACATACATTTCCGAACTTGAACTTGGTGTGTTTATGCGTCATCTGTTTTGAATCTGGGGAAATATTTGCGTTTATATACGTCATCCGGCGCGAACTGGTTAAAAGTAAATAATGACTAGGCATCCAGCAAAATGATTGCCCTAGATTAAGATATCCAGTAATTTGTTTTAAAATATCAAATTAACAAAACAAGAACAAAATGTAAGAACCACTGCCCGATGCTGGTTGAAAACGAACGCTGTTGTTTTGCTTTTCTCAGCATCCATGATAGTAAAACTTAGAACAGGTCAGTGAAATGATATTTACTGTAAAATGCAACCCCCCCTCTCCAAATCCACCCGTTCGTGATATTTCAAACAATTACCAAATGGTGTATCCTAGCTTTAAATAAGCCATGATATTAATTTCACACTTTCAACATATTTTGTTGAACAAATCCATTCCCATAAACTTTGGGAATATTGAGTCACCAATACTCTTTTTGGACATTTTCTTTCACCACTCACTTTTAGCAGTTAAATTCTGGAATTTTTTTGTTGGGTTGCTCGGAAGAGCTGTGTCAATGTTTTGCTCTGAAATAAGAAAATTTGCATAAAATATCTCACAAAAGTCATGTACTCTTAGAAATGTTAATTGATGCAAAGGAATTAAACAATACGGGCAATTCACGAAGAGAATGACATAAGGAGTACTTTTGGCAGTGCATTGTGGGACATGGTCGATGAAAATTTGCCATGGCAATTAGATGCGGTGTGCAAAGCGGGATTTGGGGGGTTTTAGTTGGCAGTGCATTGTGGGACATGGTCGATGAACATTTGCCATGGCAATTATCCGCGGTGTGCAAAGCGGGATTTTTTTTTTGGGGGGGGGGGGGGGGGTTTTGGCGGTGGCTCACTCCAATGTGGTCTGAGAAAAAAAAAAGTCTTTTAGTTATAAGTGATGAAAAAGCCGATTCAAAAAAAAAGTTATTGTTTATTTCTGTGATCTTATTTTTAACTTTCTGGTAATGAAGCCAAGGATCTCTAGGCACTGTAGCTATAAACAAGCCTGAAAAAAACCCGTTGTAGAGAGAAGACAATAAGAAGTAGTTTTGTTGAGAGGTGGGAGTAAAACCCCAGAAGAATATTCTGTGGAAAAACCCAGGCAGGGACTGAAAACCTAATCCACATATTGGCCCGGCTGCAGGCAGGTTTCAAACCCGGGTCACAGCGGTGGAAGGCGGAGAAAGAAACGCTACACCAACCTGACTCCCCTTTTTGATGGGTTTGAGAAATGTAAACTATAGCTTGGATGTAAGTAATAAATATCAACAAATCAAAAACTTTCTCAAGTCTCTGACCACGACAACCTCTTGTTGGTGCAATATGCGAATCGCATGTATTGACAGAGAAAGGTGCAGTACAAAATATTCCATTTACACTTTATGTTACTGGTACTCGGGCCTTTGAAGCCCATTATTTACTCGAAACAGCTTATCAAGGGCTAAAAGATCACAGCCACATGATCCCTCAAAAGGTTTGAGCGATATAAGCTGGGGACGGAGGATTTTGTGGATCAGTGATGGAATGTAAGGGTTATGTCTGGGTTTTAAAGGTAGGATATACATTGTACCATTTGCAGACATTGAACAAAATTGACTACCGAATTATTAAGAATTATCTTACTTATTTGAAAGTAAATAATGGTTATGGCATCCAGCAAAATGATTGCGCTAGATACTCTGTAATTGTTCCGAACAGCAATCACAAAAAAAAAAACTGCCCGATGCTGGTTGAAAACGTTTTTCTTATATTTTCTCAGCATCCATGATTGTAAAACTTTGAACAGGTCAGTTAAACGATATTTACTATAGAATACAACCTCCCAAATCCACCCATTCATGGTAATTCAAACAAACTACCTTCAAGTTAAAAAACGATTGTGGTTAAAGGTAGTATACACCATTTGCAGATATCGAAAAAATTTACTACCGAATTATTAAGAAATATCTTACTTATTTAAAAGTAAATAATGATTGTAGGCATCCAGCAAAATAAGGGCCCTAGATATCCTGTAATTGTTCCAAAAAATTGAATTCATTCTCGCCGTCCGGCAAGCGAAAAAACAAAGATAACATAAGAATAACTGCTCGACTCCGGTGGAAAACAAACGCTGTTTTTCATGCTTTTTTTGGCATCCATGAATGTAAAAATTCGGACAGGTCAGTTAAACGATATTTACTATAAAATACAACCACCCAAATCCACCTATTCCTGATAATTCAACAAATTACCAATGGTGTATACTACCTCTAAAGTTTGTAATGTTCTTCTTTCCTATCACAACTTGTCGATGGCAGGAATGAACAAATACATAGGCAAATACAAACTTACATACTTTACCTTTAACCAGTTCGCGCCGGGATTATTTTAACATCACCGAGCCGAGGGGCGGGATTATTTTTAACACATTTCCGGCCTGCTGACAGACATTTCAGAACTTGAACTTGGCGTGTTTATGCGTCATCCGTTTTGAATTTGGGGAAAACTTTGCGTTTATATACGTCATTTCCGGCGTGAACTGGTTAAGTATCATAGACCCAGTGTGCCCTCGGTGATATCATAGATTAATTTTCGTTACCCCATCTCGGCCCTCATTCTTGGAGAGTTATACACTTTTTATCAAATGCTACATTGCTGAGCATGAGAGATCTTAAGCTCCATGCAAAAGTGGTTTGCCTTCTTCTTTCTTCAAACTTCCATTTAATAAAATTATTTCCACAATTAAATAATTTTAAAACACATTATGGGACAGTTGTATTTAATTTTTCCCTTTATTTTACCCGTCTCCGTTATCAGGTAATGCGGTGCTGCGGAGTGCAGATCTCAGATCGGAAGCCTCTAAGGAGCTGCCATCCCGCGTCAACAGACAGCGACGCAGCACCGAGAGACGGGAACTGGCCCAGGTGCTGCGGTTTGACGAGCTGCGTAACGTGAGCAGCAGGACGGCTGCGGCAAGCATGATGGACACGACAGCGGCAGCGGTGTCCACGCGGTGTGCGGGAACACAAACGTTAGTATTTGATATTGTATGAAATATGAACAGACGTACACGTAACGGCATATAAAATAGATTACAAAAATGCATGAAACCTATCCAGCCCAAGTCGTGGAACTCTTCCACAATTGTGCTTCCCACTATCTACATCCGACAGACGATTGCCGTGTTTCCATGGGAATGCTTCTTCCGCAGCCTAATTATTGAAACGTAGCTTGACATGCCTTTGCGTAATTCTACCGTTTTCTTCCCACTGCGACTTTGTTTAAATTACCGTGACGTAATGTTTATTGGCCTTGCAAATGAGCCTGAAGATTGCCACAGTATACTGCTGGCACTGATAACTTATCATGGCAGAGTGGAAATGTTCTGCGATTACTTTTAGCCTGGTAGTTTTACATCAGCGTCGTAAGTTGACACGGGGACGTTAGTCAAAGTCTAATTTTAGTTTTGGAGTTGGGAGTATTTTACGGTACCCATATTTTTCTATAATAGGATACATGTACATGTACATGGTTCTAGATCTGGATCTGGATCAATAGTCTCAACGCTCTTACTAGAGCTAAACGAGAAGAGTGTGCGCGGTGTAGTTTTTAGTTGCTTCTAAGGTGAGATATGGCGGCTCCTTTAAAGGTCTTATTGTCCGTGATGGCTATGACGTGTGGTGGTAATGTGTTCCAGTCTTTTACTGTTTGGGGGAAATATGAGTATTTGAAGCAGTCTTTGTTTGCGGAGAACAGTTGGTAGGCCTTGCTGTGATTGTGTCTGGATTGGCGTACGTGTGCCGGGAAGGCAGCCTTACCATGGTTCTTGCACACTACCAATAAATATGCACCAGGATCCAAAAGAAAATCTCTCAAGATAAACAATCTGTCTACCAGTACATTTGTGGACACACACATGATAATTGATGGTTTTCCAATCATCATGTTTGCTTGGATCTGTTAACCATTGCAGAGCCCTACCAGCCTATGGGATGGCCCTCTTGTTTAATTGAAGACTAAATATTTGGCCATCACGAGCCTGACATATTTGTGTGATATCTTTGTTTGAAGTAGCGGAGTGGAATGTTTTATGGGATATCAATAATGAGATAAGCGCGGTATGATAATTCTTTGTGGTTGATGATTAGACATGACATACCAGTACACGTAGCACCCAATATTAGCAATTTTTAAGTGCTGATTTTCCTATTCTTCTGTTTTTTTAAATTTGTGTATTGGCCTATAGGGTAGCAACTTCAGTATTTGTGACCTGGGCCCAATTTTATGAAGATGCTCTGCCAATTACCGGTAGCAGCACAACAAAATTTGCTTATCACAAAAATGTCTTGCTTAGCACAAAAATGTCTTGCTCAGCCAAAACAGGTTTACCAGCTAAAACTCGATGTGCTTTTCATGCTAAGCAAACACCAGCTGAATACCAGTCACAAAGAATATACCGGTACATCACCTAAACATTTAGTTTGTAACTCGTACCTTTTTTTTGGCCAAGAATTTTCATGCTAAGCAATTGTTTTGTTGTGTTTAGTATGAGAAGTCCTCAACAACGCATTTTGAATAGAGTGATCTTCGGAAAGAGCATCTAAAAGTCGGAAATAAACATATTATCCACACAACCATGGCTGCTTTTTGTGGCGTTTCTGCAAGAACAAATTTCGGGGGTCAAATCCGCGTGTCTCCCAAAATCGAGCTGTTTGGATGCTACTTGTGATTCCATCCAGTCGCACATGTTCCAGAAGTGCATTGCATTCTGCATACGTGCAAGAAATAACAATGTGTAGTGAGCTGTCATGACTGTGTACATGCGTGTACATACCGCTACTTGTACTGTATAACATGTACCATACTTGTGTATTGAATCGTGTTAATGATGGAGACTTACAGGTAGGCCGCGTCAGAATCTCTTGTCTATGGCTATTGTCTAGGTGTTCGCCCATTACAAATACATGTGAGCAGGCCGACAATAGACCTTTCTTAAATAGGATAAGTACATTTTGGGGATTTCAGGATAATATACACGTATGTCCCCTTCAAATGAGTGCTAATACCATAACTCTGCTTCCCTCTGTTCATAAACATATCGACTGGAAAATGTATTTTTGAAAGCTTGCCAATCTTTTACAATTAAGCTTAGCATACAAAACACATGCTTTTAAAACAAACCTAATCTTTTTAAAACAAATTTTAAAACAAACCTAATCGTACTTGCTTTTATAGCCAATGACAATTTAAGAAGATGGTGCAGTTACAATGTACCTGTGAATTCTAAAAAACAGTTTGAAAAGGCTGCATGTTTGTCTTCATCCCAACTTGTTCATTTCTTGACAACACTTCGTATTTCACATTGAGAATCCACGCAGAGTAAAGACTATAATCAGATTACTAAGAATTATATACATTAACACTTAATCTGAAAAAAGATTCGCCAAGCGTAAATATTTGTAACAAATTCTTCTCTCTTATGGAGGGCTGGAGTTACCACGGCGACATCTACTCATCATCACTATCAACGAGTTCTAGGCGGCCAGCTATGCCAACTATGCACTAATGGCCAGGACCCCTCATACCACGCTCATATTTCAGTCGATGGACCAGAACAGGAAATTTTATATCATTGGTGGACATGGCCGTCACACTGAATAATAACTCAACTCTCTAGGGGTGCACCACCCTAATTCAAGTCCCATTGAAAACAGTGTAAAATCAACAATGTTCACGACCAAGTTTCATGCACACCGACATCACTGGGGTTTCTCAAACAACAATCAGATTATTGTCTTGGTTTTTATCTTTCCATTTCCTTTAAATTTTTAGTAGATTAGCCAATTACATTTTTTAATATTCACACCAAAAGAAACTCACCTCCCGAAAAGTGATACTTCCCGAGCCTGCAAGCAGCCATTTTACAAATGGCATCCCTCCACGTTCTAGGGCAATTAGGACCCATTTTTCAACCGTAATTTTGTCAAGTCTGCCCTCAGATTGAAGCTCAAAAACCAGGGAGTTGATCCTATGCTATATTTACACAATCCCACCATTTCTTTCACCAAACGGCATCCTTTTTCAAAAGAAATTGTGGGGGCACATTTCATGCAAATGAGCTCGCGTAGAAATTCTCCTTTCAATTAGGGTGGTGCACCCCTAGTGAGATTGTTTTTGTTTTTTTGTGGGGGTGGGTGGGGGGGGGGGGGGTGGTAATTTTTAATTGAACTTGTTCCTGACTGACCATGTTGATTCATGGGTGACTGAAATTCTACTTGGTAGGAGTAATCTGTTAGGAGGCCTTTGTGGATCTGCCGTGAAATGAGATATGATGTCTTTGCATACCAGCCAGTCCGGCCGATTGAACATATGGTGGTATTACACTGGTCAATGTTTAGGGTTATGCCTCTGGACTTTCATGCGGAAATAATCCTCCTATCCCGAGAGATTTGTCACTGGTCTGTTTTTAATTTCAATGGTATTTTTCATTTTGTTGCAATAGTATTTTTTGTTTCGATAATTTTAAAAGTGGAGAAAGGGTTAGGCAATTTGCTGTTGAATTCTTCTCAATGTCATGTGTTAGGTCATTGAGTTTGGAAGACTACTGAACACAAGCAGTATATTTCAGCTGCGAAAGGAGGAGGGAGGGGGAAGGGAGGGAGGTGTAAAATGTACCTAGCAGCTAATGGTGACGGCAAGTCTCGGCACCTACGCTGAATACATGCTTGCCCACCCTGCTAGATAGGTCTGGGTGAATTTTCCTGTAATCTACAGCATATTTTTTTAAATTTGCTAAAGGGATCGTATACGTTTGGTAATTACTCCAAAAATTAACCCTAAAAGTCCTCAATCCTCCAACAGGTGAAGGATTGAGGACTGTTAGGATTAATGGCAATACAAACTTACTTGGTAAGAAGTACAGCAGCTTTGGATATTATAATGCATTTTTAGAAACTCTTCACTTCGAAGTATTGCGGTTATGGAAAAAGAAATCACTTTTTATCCCCAAAAATTTAAATCTGAAAAGCGTTACTGCAGTGACGTTTCTCAGATTGTGTATTCCATTGCAGATTATTCTTCCTGCGTGGACATAACCGCTCCAGATTTTCGGCAATATCTCAAAATCGCTATCATTTTGTGAAATGAAATTTTTACAGGTTAGTTTTATGGTATATATCTATAACTATATAGGATTGAAACAAACAGTGGGTTCCAATTACCAAACGTATACGATCCCTTTAAGCCTTTCTACCTCTTTATCTTGCTCTCTCCACCCCCCCCCCCCTCCCCCTTCCCAGAGTCCCCCCTGGATCCACCTCTAAAGTTGTGCTTAAAAACTGTGTTCACAGATTAAAAGGTTTCTGTTGGAAGTTGAGCCATGATCTGGCATCCAATATAAAATTAAGTTACAAAAGTAGGCCAAGGAAAGAGTTCTGGCATTTTTTGCAAATTGCTTAAATCTGCACATTTTGCCGGCATGATTTTTCGATTATGTTTGACTTCTTGCAGCTCACCAGCTGATGATAGTGGGGTTTGAACTTGAAGTGAAAATCTGTCAGCCTATTTGTTAGCTTTTTTCCCCCGCTGAGAGTACAGACATGTGATTCTCATCTAGGAGAGTCCATCATCTGACAATATGATTTGTCAGCTTCAGTCTTTTCAGAAGAAAGCCTGATAATGGACGTATCAATCATACAGGGTCATGTTGCCAGGGGGAAGGGATGGATTTAATCCTAATAACCATCAGAGGCGAATTTCATAAAACGTGTAAGCACACAAATTCGCTTACCACAAACAAGTCTGGCTTAGTAGAATTAGGTTACCAACCAAAACTTCATGTGATTTTCAATTTCATGCTAAGCAAAAATTCAGCTGAATACCATTACCAGTCACAAACAATATAGGACTGTACATCACCTGGAAATTTAGTTTTCGCCAAGAAAATTTGTTCATGCTAAGCAATTTGTTGTGCTTACACGTTTTATAAAGTTGGCCCCAGTTGTGAATAGTTTGCATTTTAGCAGGTCAACAATATCTACAGAAGAAAACCGCGTCCGGTTTCGCAATCTTCTTTTGTAGATATACATGTATCTAATGGTACTGCATTGCAGTTACCGGTACATGTACATGTATGTTTTCGATTGCTACCATCTGTTTAGGGAACTGGATAGGCTCGAGTCCCGCCTTGCCAATTTCTTTGTTCACTTTAAAATTTCAACTCTGGCAAATTTTGCAGGAAATGTTTCGTTGATACAAATTCACTTTACATTTGCATGAAGTATAAACTGTTGTTCATCAGAAAAAGTTTTTTACAATTTACCGTGTACTATTAAACAAAGTTGAATTTCTTTTTAATTTGCAGGGAAATCACGACTATGAGGTTAGAAGACAATGACGTGGGTGTCCCGGAGGTCAATCCTGCCCTCCCCACCCCCAGCACATTGCACCTCACCCCGTCCCCCACCCACCTCCCCATGCTGTCTGTCAGCAAGGAGACCCAGCAGGTTCGGCCCTCAGTAATCACCTGCGCCCCGTCGCAGCCGAGAGAGAGTGCTAGTAGTCGGGACGGGCACTGTAGCGCAAACAGCCAGACTTTTGGGAGGACCAACGGTTACACGACGTCGTCCACGTCTACTCATCCAACAAATTGCCATCGCCGAGAAATTTCACTAGGTAAAGTGTAAACAGAACAGAACGATATCGCAATCCTAATTAAATTCACAATATTCATGATCACCTTTAAACACGATATAACACTGTCACAAATCTTGAACCTTTTGAAATATTGGCATTTTATAACTAAGAAATTAATCGTACCGGTGCATTAGATGTATTCATGAGTGTGACGGATAACAATTTAAAGGACCAAGATGTGGAATTTTCTTTATTTTTTGAGACTGTGGAGTACTATTTTGGAGTACAATTTTTGAGGGATACAAAGAATTTGAGAGTTTTGTACATGTAAAGTTTTTCCGTAATTCAAAATGGATAAATACGTCGCAAGCAAGGCTGGAAATATCTGTCAGTAACCGGCTCGCAGCGAGCGAAGTCGGAAATATCTGGGTCTGCTACCCACAGATGCTGGCCTGAAACTGTTTCAGTCCGGTCAATGTTAAATTAATCCTGGCATGAACTGCTTATTTAAGAAATGTTCAAGATATAAATGTTACAAAAGAACCGCACAAAACGTGTGCTATTATCTCAAGTACAATGTATAAGATTCACCAAGACATTTTTGTCACGTGGCCTTAAAAATATAGAATGTCTGATCAGGGGCCAATTTCATGGAGCTGCTAAGCACACAGATCTGCTTAGCATAAAAAGTCTTGCCAAAACTCGATATGCTTTTCATGCTAAGCAAAAACCAGCAGTCACATCACTTCACAGTATAGTCGCATCACAGTATACATTACCTGACAATTTTATTTGTAACCCTGTTTTTACCAACTAAGAAAGGATTTTCATGCTTAGCAATGTTTGTGTGCTCCATGAAATTGGCCCCATATTTACTTGAAAGCAATATGGACAGAAACGCATTTCTCGGGACCCACCCATTTGGCATTCCGGAGCGTAGAAATCGGACTAGTTCCCAGCAGTTTGCGAGCTCTCTCCGGTGTGCCATTTACATGTCTGAAGGAGTGGGCTCAGCGATAATGATTTATCAGTTTTCCTCACATTTTCATGCAACACTTGACCCCAAATATTTGACCTTTTTTGGTGGGGGGTGGGAAATGGCAAATATTAGTCTCGTGTGCCTAAAGCGAATTACATTATACATTGTATAAACATGAATGTGAGGAGTTTTGAAAAACATCTGATACCGTACGTCTGGCTCGGTCTTTGTCGACAGTCAGGGGTCCGCTCGTAAGTCCGGCCCCTCATAGGTTCGACGCCTTGATGGCATAATAGGTCCGACAACATATCATCTCCCAACCAAATAAAGGCTCTTAAGTCTGACACCTCACAAGTCTAATGGCCCCCCGTAGGTCCGACGCCCCTGTAGTTCCGACGGCCCCGTAGGTCCGACGCCCTGTAGGTCCGACGCCCCGAAGGATTTGAATTCCTAAAAATGACACCTTTCCCTTCTCTCTCCGTCCCCCAGGTGTATGTGACCCTGTAATCGAGGAGCATTTCCGACGCAGCCTGGGCAAGGATTACAAGGAGAACTATGGAGCCTCCAAGCCCGCCGGCGGCTCCCCGGAGGGCGTGGTCACCATGATCACTGGTTCCGTGGACGACCACTTTGCCAAGGCGCTGGGCGACAAATGGCCGCAGATCAAGAACGTGATGGAGCCGGCTCGGCAATCGCCCCCGTCCTCACCGCGCTTGGCTCACCCGGCCTCGGTTATGTCCACGTAACACATAGTGGTATTAAAATACAATTCCGCTCCCCTCCCCCCCCCCCCCCCACCTCCCTAAAAAAAAAAAATATCCCAGAAGTAAATTTGTTTCCACTCTCTGCACAATGCTGGATTGTGCAATTCCTCATTATTTGCACATTAATAGTGACGTGGCCGAAAGTGGTCTGGAGCATTGAATTCGTGGTCTGCGGGTGATTCTGCAGCTTGTGGGTTCAAGCCCAGCCTGGGCTTATGGCACTCCTATGTCTATGGTTAGAGGCATTATTAATGCCTTGCGGCGGGCTTATATGTGATGCGATAAAGCAAAATCAGTCGGAACTCGGCAATTCTTGTTTTGAGATCGGGCCAAAATATGTTCGTAAGGGTGGAAAAATCAAAATTGACTTTTTTGCAAAAACAGAAGGGGAAAATATTTTTCTTTTACATGAAAATATTCTTTTAACCAAATTCAGAAGGGAAGTGATACAAAAACATAATTTTCCCAGTTTCTTTATTTTTAATGTGCTGGTGTTCCAATGGGTGTAATATTTTAACCAAAGGTCGTATTCACAAGTACGCTACAAAAGAATATGTAAAAATTACCAAGGCCTACTTCAGACTGATTTTGCTTGATCGCATCACATATTTACCTATCCCAACCCTGTTTATACTTTGAAAATCAGATTATCTTGTCTTGTTTTTAGTGTAAAGGGCTGGTATCTATGTTATGGAAAGGCTTTTCATTATGTAAAGGCTGGAAGGTTTTTAATTGTGTGGTGAGAACTTGAGCCCATTCAGCAGGGCATGGGGGCCGCCCCCATCCATTCCAGGCCAGGCCATCCGATCCCCCTAATCTCCCACCCCCTCCCCCATGCCTCCACTCAGATTTAAAGTAATTGAATACATTTTGTTTTGTATTACCACTGGACCAATCGGGTGTCATAATAGTTGTGATCATGTGTAAAGCCTCAATCCTTCAAAATCCTCCTCTTTGGTGAGGTTTTTGGAGGATCGAGAAAAGTCAGCTTTATAAAATTTAACAATTTTTCAACTTGGAACTTCATAATATTTTCTGAACTTCAAACCAAAAATCTCAAAACCTTGTTAGATAAAATACCTTGACACCAAACGACCAATTTATACTTTTTTTTTTTTTTCATTCTTCAATACTTTTGCACCAAAAAGGTTTTGCATGTATTTTATATACAATAGAATCTAATTCTGAAGTAATCTTCAGCCATAGTTAGTTTGGTTTTTAAGATGAGATACAAAGATGTTGACCCTTTTAACCCTATAACTCCCTAGTGTAATTTACTAGGAACCATGCCCATTCTGGCAAATTCCAACACCATATGGCAAACTGTACACACACAATTCTGGAGGTATGGCCCCAGTGTAAAAGACTATTTGTTTAGTGGTCCAGGAACCAATTCCATAAAGGCATTCTAAGCCCAGTTGGTTGCTAACTTCCTTTCTATCTCTAGTTACTTGCTAAATATATTCCATAAAACCACTATACGCTTAGCAAGGTTCCTAGTTGCTTGCTAAAATTAGAATAAGTTTGGGGTATGTCTAAATCCTTAGCACCATTCTAAGTCACTTTCAATCTTTTATCTTTTGGGAATTTGTATTGACATCCTTATGCGCAGAGTCAAGGACAGATTTTCCTGAGTCGAGTAATTATAAGGCTTCTTTCCTCTTTTTTGATTTGAAACACTCTCTGAATTAGCCATTTCTTAGGCTGTGCTTAGGCTGATACAAACATACATGCCTAAATAGGGTACAGAGGAATGCATTGACAATACAACCCACAGCATGACCTAATTTGAACTCTTTCCCTATTGTTAACTCAAACTGACCATGTACTTTGGCGATTATGCAAACCCCACACCATTCTAGCAAGCTGCAAGCAAGCAACTAGCTAGTAAGAATGTTTCATAGAATGGTGTTATGGAATGCGATTTAGTTGATTGCTAGCAAGCAACCAACTAGGCATTTGGAATCTTGCTAAAACCTAGTAATATACTAAGTTAGAATGCTTTTATGGAATTGGGCCCAGTACCCTAACAGATTCCAACAAAACCTGGTGTTAGAGTTTGACTGGATTTGAATTGTTGGGGTTAATCATATGCGAGGGGTTTGTCTGTTTTTCACCCACGTTTTAATTCAGGATGACATTTCAATTGAAATTCACTTTTTTAGATCCATTCTTTATCCAAATGTTCAAACGTTCTTAATCCAGAAGCAGTTTTGCGCTGTTAATAACAATATTTGTAAAAAAAATAAAAAATTGTGGTGATGATAAACTTATGTATACAATTTGTAAAAAAGAATGGTTGTTTATGTAAATATTCATTGATTTATTGAGTTGGACTGTAAACAGGTACAAGTTTTGTTTTTCCTCTGGGATATGCACGTGAATTATTTCAAGAATGTGTTTTTGTCCGTAAGTGCTTCTTGTAAAATGCAGGGTCTATTAAGTAACTGATTAGATATGACGAAAAGAAATCTGAAAACCTTAGTGTGTACATAATAGTCAAAATATTTAACACATTCCTGAAATTGTTCAATATTAGATAGAAGTGGTATGAAAATTCTTGTAGGCTTATGGGCATGTCGATCGTCTACTGTGATTATTGTCCCTTCACTATAGGAGTTAAAATTCCAAAATAACAATACCTTTCTTCCTATACAAAGAGACCAAATCTTCGTGGAAATATTTCACATTCTTGAAGTTAAGTTATGGGTTTTATTTTTTCATTTAAATTTTCTATTTGAATAAACTGGGGAGGAATGCAAGAATCGAATGCTCAATTTATTGTCGTCTAAGTCCTTTTTTTTTTTTAGTGCTGGGCGAGTAGTTGATTTTTCTACTCGAGTACTCGCAAAGAAATTACTCGCGAGTAGTTAAAGGGATCGTATACGTTTGGTAATTGGAACCCACTGTTTGTTTCAATCCAATATAGTTATAGATATATACCATATCAATAACCTGTAAAAAAATTATTTCCAAAGGTGGTAGCGATTTTGAGATATTGCCGAAAATCTGGAGCGGTTATGTCCACGCAGGAAGAATAATCTGCATTGGAATACACGTCACTGCAGTAATGCTTCTCAGATTCAATTTTGTTGGGATAAAAAGTGATATCTTTTTCCATAACCGCAGTACTTCGAAGTAAAAAGTTTCAAAAAAATGCATTATACTACCCAAAGCTGCTGTACTTCTCACCAAGTAAGTTTTTATTGCCATTAATTTTTGGAGTAATTACTAAACATATACGATCCCTTTAAAGGATTTCTTCCAAGATCAGAAAGACTGTACTGATACATGTACAACGTAAAATGACAATGTTTTGGGTCATTTACCTGAAATGTATTAGTTGGGAGTGAAATCCTGGGGAAAGTAAGGTGGAGCAAATGATTCCCCCAGTTCGCGCCGGGATTATTTTAACATCGCCGAGCCGACGGGCGGGATTATTTTTAACGAAACTCGATCCGAAGCGTGTTCAGGCCGATAGTGCTGGGTAGCACACCCATGCATTTCCGGCCTTGCGCGCTGTTGACATACATTTCTGAACTTGAACTTGGCGTGTTTATGCGTCATCCGTTTTGAATTTGGGGAACTTTTTGCGTTTATATACGTCATCCGGCGCGAACTGGTTAATTGCTAGCTTCATTGATAACATCCCAAAAAAAGAAAAGTTTAGTGCAGAAATCACAAAGTATTTCTCTTTTTTCCTAAGTCAACACTGTAAAAACAAAAACAAAATGCTACTCGCAAGTACCTGCTCTACATTTACTGAAGAAGTTTTCGAGTAGATGAACAATATTGAGTAATGAGTAACACAACCTACGCACGAATACTCGCCTTACTCGCACACAAGTAAATATTTCACGAATAACTATGATACCTATATTCACGGAGCAATATTTCATTTTGTTCAAAATTTCATATTCCAAACCAAGAAATAAACCCATTTCCTGTATATAATGTAATTAACTATTGCAACAGTGCATTGTATATATCAGTATGCCATATATTATATATCCAAATAATTGTTTCCAATTTTGTTGAAAGTGTATAGTCACGGTCATGCTTTTTATAACTTTTCAAAAACAGCAGAAACTTGTCAATTTAATAATCCTTATTAGTTTGGTTTTTTTTTATGGTGAAGATTTTTTTTTTTATTAATGTAAGCAATAAAAGGTATGCATGTTATATTTTTCGGAGGGCCAGTTATTGTTGATTTTTTTTCTTTTTTTCATTTGTAAAAATTATTGTTGCTTCATAATTATATAGTCCAAGTTTTTATTAATGTTATCAAAATGAATATCCTGTCTTTGAAAATAGCAAAAAAGAGAGATACCTTTCCAATAAATGAGAATTCATAAATCAGTTGTACTTGTCCATGAACAGTTTATTTGAAAATCTAATAATTCTGAAACATTTTCGGTGTAATGAAATTAAAGCATTTAATTTCACAAAATGAAATTCTGTAATTGAATGAACGAGATATTCTGGACATTGTTTACGTTGATTATCAGAACTCCTTGTACCGAACATCGACAAGACAGCAATATCAAACATTACCCCGAAAAAGTCCTCGATAAAGCAAGAAAGAACGTTGCAAATACGCAGCTGCAAATTTAGTTTCATTTGTCCAAAATAGTCGGTGATAGTTCATGAGATAGCCAAGAGGCGAGTATAACATACACTGAACACAAATATAAACGCCCACAATTTTTTTTTTTTATTTGTCTTGATTTGTAAACAATATTTGTGTCAGTGAGGAATTGCTCAGTGATGCAGTGATTTCACCCACAACACAGATGTGGGTGGAATCGCTGCATGACTGAGCGTTTATATTTTTGTTCAGTGTAGATCTAAAGCTTAGGCCAACAGACAATTTCCAGAAAGGTGGTATTCTGGTCCTCGACACCAACAGTGTTGAGGTTTACTTAATTAAACAATAAAAGGTTGACACGGCAAAATCCTCAAAGGTTTGCAGAAGTTGAGGTCAAAAAGAAAAGAAAAAGATATATAGACCTCGTGCATGTAGCGGCCATTGTAGAGGGCTTTTGTTATTTTAATTCAGTAATAATGAATGCACACTATGTCACTGCATATCCCAGCAAAACAATGGCATTGCCCTCTAAGATGGCGGCTCTAGTATGCCCATGGTCTTTTAATAAAAATAGTTTTTTTTAGTTAAAAAACGAACTTCTTTTCAGCTGGCATGGTTTGTTGAAACGAAGATGTTTGAAGTGATTTTTTTGGCAGAAGCATTTTTATTCTAAACGATGACAATTCCTCGGGCTAATTTTCAAGCACAAAAATGTGCTTATTTTTAAGCACAAAAACTATTGGTTGGTAAATCAGGCCACGAGCCCAAATCCCATGTTATTGTATGTAAAGCTAAATACCAATCACAAACAATATTCATCAAATGGACTTGTGGCTGGTAAGTTGGTTTTACTTTAACTTTAAGTTTTAACTTTATGAAATTGGCCCAAGGTGCTTTTAAAGCAAATTGAAATGCATTAAAAATGCCGAAATATTTCTACATTTTGCCAATGTCTTGCAACTCTATCCGCACTACATCACAGACTGTATACCCTAATTCCTTTTTTTTTTTATTAAGGGAGGAAGTGGGGGGGGGGGGGGGTTGCTGTGCGGAATTCTGACAATTTGATTTGCCGATCTTATGATCCCCGTGATTTGGTCGCGCGGGAATCTGCGTGTGCCGTCAAGCTGTGGCATTCGGCCAATGGAAATCCAGGAATGATAACTATGCTACCATGGCAACCAGTGCGCTTTCGTCATGTCAGTATTTCTGTCAATGGGAGATAGCTAAAGATTGTTTTAAAGGGGTAACTAGTTTATTGCTCCATGGTTTTTCCTTCCTCCATGGTTACACCGTGGTAGCACTGCTTTCGTATGTACCCCTGGAATTATTCTAAAAATACCAAGCACGATTTATGCTAATTTTAACAATGAATGCTTCTCAATAATTGGTCCACTTGTTCTCAAATTTACAAGCAATAAAAACAAATTGCCCTGTACGGTCACCCTACACTATGTGCGTGAGTGGCGCCCCTGTTGTCCATATACCTATACATGCTCTATTACGGTTGTTACGTAACAAAACCCTAGATATCTGAAAGGAATTCCTGATGAGATTCTGGGAACACAATGACCAACATAAAGAAGGGGCGGGTGTCCTCTTCCACGTTTCTCGCTTCATCATGCCCCCCAGATCCCACCACATATACCCAGCACGATATGTGGCAGAGGGGTACCCCCCTCTTATCCCTATACTTTATACACACTCAACACTATTGTAACCTAACCCACCCCCCCTTGAAACCTAAAAGGAATTCCTGAGATTCCGGGAACACAATGGTCAACACAAAAGAGGGGGGGGGGGGGGTTCTCTGCCACAAATCGTGCTTCATATGCCACCACAAGTCCTCCAATTTTAATTCAAACCACAAGCTATTGTGAGCTTTGACAAAAACATTCCTTTTATTATTTGTCATTGTTCATCCAGTTTTAGCTGGCTTTTATGGAATGACTCGCCGTGACGAGACTTCTGGGACTTGAATACAATAATTGTGACCCGCTCCTACGAAACCTGACATAAGTCGCACAGGTTATTTCGAGATGCAGCTCGTCAAAGTTGAAATGGGGTGAAAAATCTGGCGGACATCGATTTTTGTTTTCGTTATTTTGTATTCTTTAATATGTATACTTTAACCCTTAGTTAGGTTAAACAAAATCAACTTTATTGATGAGAAAGTACAAAAATTATGCATTTATTGAGGCAAACTGTGTCCTAAAAGTGGTAATTTATCTCCCAAATACATCGAAATAGAATCCTCATAAAATTGGAAGTATGTAAGGTAGAGGTGGTTTTGGTACCAAATGAAAACTGAAGATGTGTACTAAATGGAAATAACAATATCTCACTTTTAAAAAAATCACTTATGTCTGGTTTTGTGGGAGCAGGTCACAATTGAACATTTTCCATTCCCTTCCAATTTGTATTTACTTTCCCAACAAAAATCAAAAAAATTAAAGCACTCCCCCCCCCCCCCCCCCCGGTCCGGCGATCGCGAATTTTTCTTTATAATGAGTACTTTTCTTAATAATTCGGTAGTAAATATTTTCGATATCTGCAAATGGTGTAGGCCTATATCCTTTAAAGGGTTACCACACAATAATCCTCTACAAATCAATTGAAAAACAATCGCAATATTGTCCTTCTTACCTAAACAGATGTCTGAAAATAATTCTTGAGATTCCAGGAACGAAATAGGGGGGGGGGGGGGGTGTCCCTCTGCCACATTCTCGTTTCATATGTGTAATACTCTAGGGTGGAAAATCCTTCATGGTATACAATTCAGTTGAATATAGCTTGTGATTTGAATTAAAGCTGAACGGAATTTGTGGGTACTTTGCCGAAAGGTGTGAAAACCTCCAAGTATATAATTGCACTCTTGCATAATTACTGTTTCTGTAAGGTGCATGACTCAAAATAAGAACTTCTTTAATCAAGAATTTGGCTTTTGTCAAGATTTTGTTTTAGTTCTGCACGATGTGATGGCCAGATGTTTCTATTACGGGGAATATATACGACAATTGTGAACATGATTTACACCGTTCTCTTGATTTGAAAGTCCAGGCATAACATACATTGCTTATTTTCGTTTTATAAGTCATAAAGTCTAAATAACTCCAGTTTGAATGTAGCTGCATCCAACGGAGATCCTTAATTTCTGTCGTTTATTCTGCTTGGAAGTCGGGTAATACTTAATTTTATTGATCGCCAGGGCTTAATATTTGCTCACTGTATCCCCCCAAAAAACAACAAAAAAAACAAAAAAAACAAAACAAAAAAAAAACCCAAAAAAACCCCAAAAAAAACCACCAATTTGCCCACCGGTATCAAATGATGTAATCAAAAGGTGCAATGCGATTATTATTATTATTACTATTTTTGGCAAGGTATACACACTAGATTTTAAAACTGAGATTTGTAAAGGTGATACATACAGTAGCCAAACAATTTATAAACACGAACAAAAATATCTCAACGGACAAGCATACTTGCACTAACCCGAGGCTAAACAAAATATACACAGACATTCAAAACTGAACCGTCCGTGTTCATTATTACACCTCAATCTAGGTTTTATGAAAAGGTTTTGAAAATCTAAAATATCAGTTAGTTTAAAATGTTTCCCCAAGTATCAAGTTATACATGTAGGCAAGTTTATAGGGGGCAAGTTAATAGTTTTAGCTCCAGACCCTATTTTGTGAAGTGAAAGGACCCGGTTGTGCTTCACAAAATCTAACCTAAAGCTAATACTACTGGCCCAAATTCAGATATCTTGGTATCATTTTTCTTCTAGAAAAATGCTTATCCATTAGTATAGACCACAGGGTAGTGGAAGTATGCTCGTTCGTGTGTTTTTGTATGGGCCAAACATAGGCTCTGAAGTTAAAATATCAGGATTTTTTAGGTTATACGAAAGATTAATGCGAGGCCTGATCATTTGAAATCGCTTAGTGCATTAAGAGTACATCACAAAATACACTATTTTTATACTATTTTCAGCTCGAAAATCAGAATTTATTTTTCTTTATATTTAGATTGTTTCTTCCCAAAATTAAATTAAATTTAATTTTAATTAAATTTTAACTTTAAATTACAGTTTTCATTTAAACTTTGGTAAATAAAAACTACAATGGCAAGATTAACTTGGAAATGAAAAATAAATTTTAGCTGACATGTCCGAATTTCAGTTTAGGATAATTTAAAAGCTTGTACTTTGACCTCAATTATAATAAAGTCATAGTTAAAACCAACAAGGTGATTGAATAGCATTATTTTTCTATGAAAAAAAAATTCATTTAAAAATCAAGATTTTTTTTTTAAATTTCCTTTTCAATTAATATTTAGTCCAATGAAAACACAGAACTGCCAAATTTAAAGGTCGTATACACTATTTGCAGACAATATTTAATACCGAATTATCACAAAACATTGTACTTATTTAAAAGTATATAATGATTCTAGGCATCCAGCAAAATTATCGCTATTTATCCTTTCATTCTGAAAATTTAATTTTTATAAAAAAACAAATCCAGGATTGACGGACAGCAATCGCGAAAAATAACAACACAAAGAACAACATGCCTGACAGTTAAAACGAACGCAGTTTTTCTTGCTTTTTTTGCTTTTTTGGCATCCATGATTGTAAAACTTCGGACAGGTAAGTTAAACGATATGTGACCTGTCATCACAAAATGAGCGTAAAGTCGGCAAAATAAAAAATTGAGATATGGGTGTTTCTAAATTCTCTGGAAACAGAGCTTTCCAATGGTATATAACACTTGGTGGTTTGATACTCAATAGTTTTATTTTTTAGTCTGGAGTCTTAATTCAGAGATTATGAGAAAACGGGCATTTCTTGCGAGAAATTGTGTGAACGCGCAAAGAAAGGCATAGTCAAAATTGTCTCAAAAACTATTTTGTTTTTATCTGATTGTCCTGAAAAATTGGGAATTGATTGTTTGGGATTTAGTTTTTACGCTCATTTTGTGATGACAGGTCACATATTTACTATAAAATACAACGCCTGAATCTACCAATTACTGATAATTCAAGCAATTACTAATAGTGTATACTACCTTTAAACCGAATCAAATAAGATCAACACGGAAATGTACCCAAATATATACAAATAATGTTGAAGCCTCTGTTTCTCAATTAATGACAAGTATCGGTGTGGCAATCGTCACAATTATAGAATCAGTACATTTACAATGCATTCACAAAATCCTGATACATGTGTTTCGTAATTAAAGTTATAGACAAAAAAATCCCAACAGTTGCATAATTATTTCTTTAAATGCTCTGCTTTTGAAAACATGTTCAAAATATTCAATATATTTACAGTATGTTTATTTTTGGCAATAGTGAGTTCATAATTCACAAAACAATTTTTGTAACTGGTAATTTATCCCACATAAAGAATATCAAGTACCTATGCATTGCATCAACAGATATGCAATCAACGTAGGTCATTTGCACAGCTAGTTTTTACTACATAGTGTTTGTCTCAATATAATACAAGCCATTGGTCAAACAACACACAAACAGTTAACCACCCCCTTCAACCCACCCCTTCAACCCACCCCTTCAACCCCACCCCTTCAACCCCCCTCCCTTCAACCCACCCCCTTCAACCATGCTTCAACCATGCTTCAACCCACCTTCAACCCACCCCCTTCAACCCCCACCCCCCCCCCCCCCCCCCCCCTCCCCCACCCCACATTACCTCGATCCCCAAACAAAAAAACGTCTTTATTTCTTAGTTTTGTCCATACATGCCTTTTCCAAGATGGCCGCCAACACTTTCCTGTTTAATACCACGCTCATATCAACAACAAAATGATTGCCAACTTTAGCAGCCCACTTTGGATTAATTTGCGATGAAGGGGAAAGTGGGCTCACTGGGCTAGGATAATCAGCGTGTTTGTTGTCATTCCTCACCCAAATATATATATATATCAATATATACATAATCAACTGACAAATAGACTCTTCTACGGATAGCCAGTAGGCCGGAAAAAGTGCAGTGAAGGTACATGTTACACTGTATATCAGTGGAGTAGGAAGAAATTAGTATTTTACATTTTTTACTACTTTGGCACAGCACTGCATGATGGGAATTCCACTCTAAGGATTAGATACTCTCGTCATCGCTGAATTCCAGAACCTTAAATGCACACATGAGAAATAATAATTTATATCAAAAAGGCACGTAACAACTTTAGACCATGTTGCATTTGTTTAAATATTGCATGAAAGTAGCGACAAACCATTTAACCCCCCCCCTTTCTCCACCCCTTCCTATGGCTGTTAAATTCTGCTACAGCTACACTATCACATTAGTAAAAATCAATCAAGTGACTTTTGTTGACAGTTAAGAATTCCCTTGTCTATTTGATATAGTGAATGCTTTGAGTGGAGGAGATTGATATGCCAGCTGCGCACCTCATTTTGTCTATTCCATATTATTAGTTATCCCATAACTAATAATTTAGTTTTGTTGGCATGACTGGAACACGGACAATGCAATACATTTTTTGTTGTTCACGAGCGCGAGCGGAATAACGAATTTATATTTGCAAGAAAACTTGACGCACAGTAAAGATGGATCACAAACGACGCTTTGCGCGAAAACCAGAATATACCACACACAGGTTTCTATAAAGATTCTTATGAGACACAAATGTGCAGCTTTGGAATTTCCAATCGATTGGGCTGGGCTGCACTGCATTTTGGGATATTGTGCATTACGTTGAGTTAACGCAACACACGGAGTGCGATATGGGCGATAATCACACTGTTGTTGCCACGGATCGACCAATCAGGATCGAGGATTCAAGTTTGCTTGAAGATAATAGATTATGGTCTTTCTCCGACATCATTTTTGTATTTACACTATATAGTCAGTGTTGTCCTGAGGGATTATTTTTGTATGTTGATGGAATTTGAGACCATGTGGCACTGTTTACACAAATGTGATCTGACTGATATTTTAGTGTGTTTTTGGTGTTATTCTTTTGTGTATTTTGTTTGTCTTTCTTCTATGGTCGCCTTGCCAGTTTGTTTAGATTTTTAGTATAGATAGGGTTTGAGGCGTCTGTCTCCTGAAAAGATCAAGACATTACCGATGCCAGCAGGGATAGGCCTATGTAATAAGTAACTATTAGTTCTCTGTTGGCGGGACAGACGTATCCCCATACTTTTGTTTGGGCACTGGCCTGGTGATCAGTCTTTTTTCTTTGTCTTTTTCTTCCATTCTGTGCTTTTTAACCGTGTTCTGCGCCTTTGATCATTTTGTATGCAAGGGGCGCAATATAAATTTTAAATATTATTATTATTATTACTGATCTGACTGGGTTTGACAGTTTTGTCAAGAAAGTAGACGAAATGTTTGACTGTCTGTGACTGATCGAGCAATAGGAGTAAATATTGGCTACTTAAACGTTTAAGTTGGATAGATAAAACTTTTGTTGTTGTGGATAAAACTTAACACTGCAAATAACAGCTTACTGGTTGATCGGACTTACCTCACAATTCTCCGTGTCTGCGTGCAGTTTGGTCAGACCGGTCAAGTCCTCCAGGTAATGAGGCTCGTTGAAGGCTTGAAGCAAGAACTCAAATCCCTCCGTCTCATAGCGGTCTAGGACAATCGGGGAGCAAGCTGTGCACATGCTGAAGGCCATGCTGCAAGGTAAGAGACTGTGGTAGCGAGACAGAAAACCACGGATCTAGGACAACAAAACAAAAATATTTTTTTGTATTGGAAGGTTGTATAAACCATATTCAGGGTCGGAGGACTACAAAATAATTGTTTATGGTTTACATACACTGAACTGATAGATAATATTTTTACAATCGCCTGATCCAACCGTGCGCTGGCTTCACGTCCACGCAAATATATGCTCCTGTGTGCAGCGATGGGGTCTGAAACCGCTGCTTTGGTAAAAAGAAATCAAACTTACTCAAAACACTGCATCACGGGAAACAATACAGTCCATTTATTTTTAAAAAAATCTTCAAAATAAAAAAAAATCCGCATTGTGAAAAAAATAATGTAACTTTTCTCATTACATTTTTGTTCTCAAAAATTTCATTATTCAGAGTCGACGGGTTCGTAATCCAATAAATAGTGAGTGAGTGAGTGAGTTTTGGGTTTAACGCCATACCGGCATCAGTGGCCATATTCACGGCGGGAATGTGTACAAATATAAGACAATATAGTTAGTAATAAAAAAAACCAATCAAGTGAACTGTGGAGAATATAAGAACTTGGAGTCAGAAGGAACAATTATCACACAGGAAGAGAATGAGAACGATTCAAAAGAATGAAAAACCATTGTATAGAAGTATAACGATAGACTGATTCCAGGCAGTTTTCCAGGAGAATCCCGTGGAAGGCGGGCCACGGAGGATTCCCCAGACACACGGCACCCTGTCTAAATTTGTCCCGCAAGGCCGGCCGTTTCCCTTGCAGTTTAAGGGTCCGGGCCCCGCCGGTATTTTCACAGGTCCACATACCTCCGGGTGATGAGGGGACAATGGCTCCGAGCGTCTGGTCAACCCCCCACGACCAGTCCCCCAGGACTAGTAGGGCCTCCTGTTTAACTGTCCAGTTAATTATAATATATTAATTGTGTCAATAAAATTTATAGGAAGTGTATGAATAATGTCTGGATTTATTTTGTGAGACTCATCTCAAGGGCAGAGCAAAATCTTGTCTCACCAGGGTGAGCAAACCCTGAGATGAGTCTCAGACCAAAGAAAGACAACTTTATACGGTAAAGAAAGTGTGGAAATTATATTTGTATATGATTTGGAAAACTCATCCCAAGGGCAGAATAACATCTCGTCTCACCGGGGTGAGTAATCCAATAAATACAAAATTGTTGGCCCTGTACGTTAACACATGTTAACATTTGTGTAGAGTTTATGTAAAATCAAACACAATAATCTAGCATGCTGAGCTATCCAGGGTATAACAAAAAATGAATGAGCAATGAATATGGATAATTGAATCAACAATATCACTACACACATATCTATCATGTCATTGATGCTGTCATGTGACCAGCTGCCAATGTATACACAAATGCATTCCCCATAATGTCAACAGACATCATTCATACCATTGCTCCTTGCAATGCCAATGTGCATTCTTATGGGTGGGGGTTAGGGGGGGGGGGGGGGTAGGGGATAGGAATACTACAAATCATAGAGTTGTTGTTGAGCCAGCTACGCCAGACACTTCATTTATTTGTACAGTACCGAGATTAAAATGCTGTATTTGCTGGGGGAGTTTGCACGTGTCTTGGGAGTCGCTGAGTTGAGTGATGTGTGATTTATGGCAAAGATTCCTCGTCTTATTATCACTCGTTCAACCCTTTGGGGGGGGGGGGGGGGGGGAGAAGAGCCTCGGTGAAGTGTGCAAGCAGCCAGAGGACTGCAGCAAATTACCCACTAAACTTTCATCACTTGATGCCAAGGAATGTCACTGGCAAACCGCGTACAACAATTTTAATTAATTGAATACGTTTTGAAATCCCGGCAAAGTACTGGGGCCAATGGGTGGTGGAAGTGCACCCATTTCATTTTCCAGCTTTTGCTGATATTTTTTAGAAATGGATGGAATTTGGGGGGTGAGAATGTTATAGCAATATATTGTTACACTGACTTGTTTCACATTTTCGGTTCGTAAATGCTAGAAAAATCAATTCAACCAATCGTGTTTTGTAGTCGGGTTCCCTGACACCACTTAAGATGAAATAGAGCAATTTATAGACGTTGGGGAATCGTACAAAATTGTACAAAATATCTTGAATAATTAAATATGAACAATTAGGAGCAGTAATTAAACAAGTAAGTTTTTTTTTCAACGCTAGTCGGCCGACCAGCATTGGAAAATGATAACAAAAATACCACTTGTCAGCAAATGTCAGCACACCAGGAGCCATGATTTTACCGGATGCTTCAGACTGCCATTCCTTAAAGGAAGTATACACCATTTGCAGATATCGAAAATATTTACTACCGAATTATTAAAAAATATCTTACTCATTTGAAAGTAAATAATGATTCTAAATGATTTTGTTAGATATCCTGTAATTATTCCTAAAAGTATAATTATATAAAGAAAATTTCGTGATCGCCGGACGGCGATCGTGAAACAACAAAGATAACATAAGAATAACTGCTCGACGCCGGTTGAAAACAAACGCTGTTTTTCGGGTTTTTCTCGGCATAACCATGATTGTAAAACTTCGGACAGGTCAGTTAAACGATATTTACTATAAAATACAACCCCACAAATCTACCTATTCATGATAATTCGAGTAATTACCAATGGTGTATACTACCTTTAACGGTCCAGTAAAGTATTTTGTGATAATTTGGTCATTATTTTGTTGTATGCTCGCCTTTGACGTCATCCAAGCTGTTATCCTTGAAACTAAACTTTTGGTACAATGTCAATGAAATTGGAATTTGTTCATATTTTGGACAAATGATTATTTTTACAAATGATGCAATTTGTGTAAGTATTTTGTTGTAAATGTATATTTTGTAGTTAAGTTGACATTTTGCATTTTGGCTTTGATATATGTGACCCACTCCACAAAAAGGGGTATTATGTCAAATTGAGTTATATACATGGGTGGAAAGCCCACAGCGTCAGCTTTCATTTGGTATATAATAGAGCTCCTTAGTCCCTCCCATTTTGGAGATATGACGTGTTTACATATTGATTCAAAACACAACTGAGAAAACAGGCTTTGAAATAGCCGGCTCTGTTGTAGTACAACAGAACGATTCACACAAAAAACAAACAAAAAACCCACTTTGTTCATCAAAATCAACATTTTTTTTTAATGAAACTTATTAAAGGGTCCTAGAAATGTAGTTTTTATTAGTTTAAATGAAAGATTAAAACTAATTGAGTGATTTTCAGTTTATAAAAGTTTTATTTTTGGTTAATTAATATGAGAAAAAAATAAAATAAAGTGCTTTGGGGGACCGGCCCCGCCCCTAGAATGGTAGCTTATTAACATGTAAAATTTGCATAATTGTGACGTATGTTCGGGAAGACTTCGACGTCACGAACAGCGTACCCGTGCATGCATGCATCATGTGCCACGCGTATCGATGCAAAATCATTCAGTCGATGGTCGACTCAAGTTATTGTCAAAGGAATTGTCAAGTGGAATATCTTCTTCTGAGATGTATAGGACCTGATGATACTGCGGATATTTCGTCCGATACTGCGGATATTTCGTCCGATTCTGTGGAATATGCGCTCCCCGGCCCCGAACTGTCGTCTTTATCACTCGCCATGTCTGAACAAAATCTGCTGCGTGCGTACCCGCGTGCATGGCATCCCGCTTGTACATGTACATGTCAATGTACATTGTACATGTATTTACGTACGCGGATCGCATGCTGCACGCAC
Source organism: Crossaster papposus (assembly GCA_037893245.1). Taxonomy (NCBI): domain Eukaryota; kingdom Metazoa; phylum Echinodermata; class Asteroidea; order Velatida; family Solasteridae; genus Crossaster; species Crossaster papposus. The sequence goes on along the minus strand of JBAIAA010000354.1, from coordinate 2,292,220 downwards.
GCCGTGAAGCGGCATCGTACGGTGCTTATCTAGTGTCCAGACGTATATTGTCAGGTACCAGACTATAATTTTGTTTCTTTTTGGGGGTTGCCGAATGTTCGTCACGAACAGCGCCACCATTTGTCAGTGTTTGAACATGTTAATGAGGGGGCCAATTACATTTACGGTGATTAACCCCAATTAATGTCATTTTATACCATTTTATCACCCCTGGTCTTGTTACTTACACACCAAGGCACATTTTAAATTATTAAACAGCAATTCTCCTCGAAAGGTCTGCGTAGAACCTTTAAAGATGTCATTCATGACAAAACATAAAAATCCCATTGTGATGAAATGTTTACCTTCTCAACGTTGAGTGGACCATGACATGATAATGCACAGCACCACTTAAAAGGATGATACACCATTTGCAGATATCAAAAAAAATTACTACCGAAATATTAGGAAATATCTTACTTACTTGAAAGTAAATAATGATTGTAGACCTCCAGCAAAAGGGTTGCGCTAGATATCATGTAATTGTTGAAAACAAAAGCTGTTTTTTGCTTTTCTCAGCATCCATGATAGTAAAACTTTAAACAGGTCAGTTAAACGGTATTTACTATAAAAAACAACCCCCCAAATCCACTCATTCATGATAATTCAAGCAATTACCAATGGTGTATCCTACCTTTAATACTCTTTTTTTTTGTAGAGCCGGTCACATATGTGACCCGCTCCATCATAATCAGGAATAAGTCGCTGGGGCCGTTTTACATAATCGGCCGTTGAAGTGAACGCATGGGTGAAAATCGTGACCAAGTCGATTTTCTGAACATTGTATTTTTAGGAAGTGTAGTTATCACAGATTATTGCCATTAATGTCTTGTATGTAAAAGCGATCAATAAAGATGAAAATTAAGAGGATTTATGTGCGCTGTTCAAATGATTTTGGTAAATTTTGTTTATTTCAAAGCTGTTTTTCTCGGAATGTGGATTCGCCAAATAAATATACACCTGTCATCTTCATCAGACCATAACTCGTTAACCTAAACAGATACACACTTGTGATGGGTATCATTAGAAAGTTTATGAAATTCTCTTTCTCACCATGTGCATATCTCAAAAAGTCATTTTGAGACTTATTCCTGATTTTGATGGAGCGGGTCACATATATAAATCTAATTGAATACCCTCAATTATCTCTGTCCAAGCAATATGTCACGTATATTTGCACAATGTTGCCAACTGTCGCGTATACACAATACAGTTTTTAGAAGATTTCGTTCATGAAATGGTATCTGCACGCTACACTGTTATTTGGTTCTTTCTTTATGTAATATACATCATTACGTCAAACAGGTTTCTAGGTTTAGAAAGACACTGTGAATTACCTGATGAGGCACTAAGCCCAGAGGGGAGATGAGGGAGGTCGTCAGGTGATCGTCTTTGGCACTGGTGTCAGCTGGAGCATAGGCTCTGGGAAAACAAATGAACAGACGAAAATAAAATCACTTACTTTTACTAATTGAGAAACCGCTTAACCAGTTCGCGCCGGATGACGTATATAAATGCAAACATTTCCCCAAATTCAAAACGGATGACGCATAAACACGCCAAGTTCAAGTTCGGAAATGTATGTCAGCAGCGAGCAAGGCCGGAAATGCATGGGTGTGCTTCCCGGCACTATCAACCTGAACCCGCTTCGGATCGAGTTTCGTTAAAAATAATCGGGCCCCTCGGCTCGGCGATGTTAAAATAATCCCGCCCGTGGGCTCAACGATGTTAAAATAATCCCGGCGCGAACTGGTTAACAAATTATGAGCTAGATAGCCCATTAGTCTCTATTTCTTTATTTCTCTATTTTATTTCTCGGGGAACATCAACAAATGCACAGACCAAAATTACAAAAAATACATAAAATAACAACCAAGACAAAGACAAAATACCATTCAGCTCCCGAAAGGATTACCCAAAAGAAACATTGTTCCTGTCGAGGGGTTGTCCAAACTAAATGTGACCTGCTCCATCGAAATCAGGAATAAGTCTCAAAATGACTTTTTGAGATATGCACATAATGAAAAGAGGGAATTTCATAAGCTTTCTAATGATACCCATCACAAGTGTGTATCTTCTTAGGTTAACAAGTTATTGTCTGATGAAGATGACAGGTGTATATTTATTTGCCGAATCCACATTCCGAGAAAAACAGCTTTGAAATATTAAACAAAATTGACCAAAATCATACGGACAGCGCACACAAATCCTCTTTATTTTCATCGTTATTGATCGTTTTTACATACAAGACATTCATGACAATAATTTGTGATAACTACACTTCCTAAAAATACAATGTTCAGAAAAACGACTTGGTCACGATTTTCACCCATGCGTTCGCTTCAACGGCCGATTGTGTAAAATGGTCTCAGCGACTTATTCCTGATAACGATGGAGCGGGTCACAAATGGAGTGCAGTTGGTATGAGCACATTGTTGTTGTTCTTGTGGTCGTAGGTTCAATTTTCCTGCAGTTTTTATTTTTTAGATTTTAACACTTTTGTTTTTTGCTTTTTCAAATGCTAAAAATGCACTGCGAACAAAGTGGAAGAAGTTTGAAGTGACCTACCCCTTTGGGTGTTGTAACAAACTGACCAGGAGCTCTACGACCAACGCTGCGGCCACCATGGACAGTCCTGGTCTAGACACTGTGCACTGCTGGTCTAGTGTCCGGTCCTTGGTTGACTGCAGATAGGCAGAAAACCCACACACAAAACAATTGGGATTAATCAACAATTTCTCCTTTTTAGCCAGTTTGAGGATGAGGCCTTATTTTATGACCCAGCTAAATCCAGAAATGCTGTTCCTTCTATCGCCATTCCGAGACCCCAGTGCGTGACACGCGCGTAGCTGCCAGAATGCTGATTCTAACCGCAATTCAAATTTGGACTTTTTTTCTTCGATTTTGAGCCTTTTTGCTGCTTCACGATAAAAATGGACCACTGACAAATGGTCTACTGATAGCTTTAAGATATAAAGCTGTTCACAGAAGGTGCTGAGTGAGGAAAGAGAGATGTCTGGAAAGGGTTTGATGACCAAGTTCTTCTTGAATGAGATGGTTTAATACTCACATCTCCAGGAGCCACTACGTCGTTACAGAAGTAACAGCCCAACTTCTCGCCAGGGATGCAAGGTAGCGAAGGGCTGATAGGCGACAACGGCTGCGGCTCGTCACAGGCTGATGAACCTGCTGCTGCTGCTGCTCCTCCATCGGCGGATGTACCAGCAGTGTCGTGGACAGCGCCCTCCTTTGGTAGCTTCATGCCATGTCTGACTACCATGTAGGTGTCAAATCCCAGGGCCGCATTCATCACCAGCTGGATTGCGATGGAAATATTTTAGTTTTTTAATCCAATTAAAACCTTAAATTTTTTCTGGTATTTTGGCTCCATTTCTGGACCCCTACTTTTTAATTTGTATCTTCTGTATTAAAACAGCAGATAAGTTGGGGAATTGGCCTTTTAACAGTTCGCGCCGGGATTATTTTAACATCACCGAGCCAACGCGCGCGATTATTTTTAACAAAACTCGATCCGAAGCAGGTTCAGGCCACCTGTACCGGGAAGCACACCCACGAATTTCCGGCTTTGCTCGCTGCCGACAGATATTTCCGGCCTTGCTCGTGGCGTGTTTATGCGTCATCCGTTTTGAATCTGGGGAAAACTTTGCGTTTATATTCGTCCTCCGGCGCGAACTCGTTAAGCGTGGAATTAAAAAAATTATCAAAATAGCTGCCGTTGCTAGTTATTCTACCATTATTATTTTCAAAAGACATTACTGCAATGGCCCTATAGCCATATATCTTTTTCATGACATACTCTGACTTTGTGCCAAATTTCATGCTTGTATTGCCAAAGGCACAATATTCCCCCTATCTGCCTTACTAATAACAAAAGCCATGGTTAATAATAACTGTTAATTTGATGACCGGACTGCCAATAACCTTTTACTCCTAATCATTGGCCCAATGATCAGGAGTAATAATAATAATAATAATAAGCGTTTTGACTCGAGTTAAAAGCCCTATATAACAAAAATCTCAAAGTGAACCAAGAAAATTGGTTATCCCCACAATGTCTCTTCCCAAGGTTATATTGTAACATTAGGCGTGATCCCTGGCCACACAGAATTCTGGTGTTTATGACTTCTGACTAGCGCCCTCGAACAAAGATACTGAAGATTTTTGAGACCACCAACATAGGGCAAGATAGCTCAGTTGGTAGAGCGCCAGTTCGGTATTCCGGAGGTCGCAGGTTCGTGTACCGCCTTGCCAATTTCTCCATTTACTTTGAAACATTTAAATTCCGTCAATTTTGTTGCAGCTTTCGCGTAAAGTATGAGCTGGCCTTAAGTTGGTGTCATCAGTGGGTTTAAAAACCTAAAACGGTTTGAAGATGCGGCAGATTTATGGGTACCTTCCGTTTGCTCCCAGCAATGACAGTTGGTAACCAGCGGCTCTCCCTGGTATCCATCAAAAGAAAGACGACATCGTGAGCGTCAATCAACTCCTCTAGCTTGCCTACATCATCTCTGGTCTGCTTCAAGACATCCTCTGGAGAACAAAAGGTAAGGTAAGGTTGATCAATTTGTGTTTATTTCTAATAAAAACACCCCTCAAAATCCAAAGAAGGTTCAAAACCTCACCTCCTTAAGTTTCAATGGATATTACACTTTTTTGAAAAAAATGTGAGTTTTGTCTATAACACTCTATATATTTCCAAAAATCAGTACAACGACTCATCATTGGAAATCACCAACATTTCTTGAATGAAAACAAGCCAGACAGAATAATTTCACGAAGTGTTTAGTACAAGTACAATCTTTAATCCTAGTAGTTAACAATAATTTGGTAGGTTACTTTTGGGATAAATGCAAATGATATGATTTTATACACAGAAATGAAGACAGACAAAAAATGGCAATCACAACCCGGCTCTGTGCTCCGGTTCAATCACCAAACCAAGACTTTCCATTCTCTGGTGTTTTTTTCTAATCATTATTGCTAGAATGATCTGTGTTTCCATTGTTAGAAACAAAATTGAACACAAGTTGCACTAAGCCATCGTATTTATCACTTTTGTTCTTCATCTACTCGCCAATTAGTGGGGAGTGACAATCTCGTTTATGAACATCATTTCTGGCGTTGGTTCTTGACATACATAACCTCATTATTGTGCTCATTCAACCAAAATGTGACCGGCTCTACAAAAAGGTGTATTAAGTCACGCTGTGCACTATCATATGTAATGGCCCGCTCAACATTGAGAGGGTAAACATTTCATCAAAATGTGATTTTTATTTTTTTGTCATGAATGACATCTTCAATACCTACAGTTTTAGGTTTCGTTAAAAGAAATGTTGATTTTGATGAATAAAGTAGAAAAAAATACCATTTTGTGTGCATCGTTCTGTTGTAGTACAACAGAGCCGGGTATTTCAAAGCCCGTTTTCTCAGTTGTGTAATTTGAACTCCAAGGAAGTAATCAATATGTAAACACGTCATATCTCCAAAATAAGAAGGGCTATGGAGCTCTATTATCTACCAAATAAAAGCTTACGTTGTGGGCTTTTCGACCATGTATATAACTCAATATTTTTTTTTGCGACATAATACACCTTTTTGTAGAGCCGGTCACAAATAAGGGGGTCGAATACGCCCGGCCACGTATTTTACAGCAAGATGCTGTTGGTTATCCATTGCTTGCAAATCTATCTCCTTGAAGGAAAAAATCTATTTTTCTAAGGCACAACTTTGTTAATGATATTATGTTGTCTTCTTACCTGAGGATCCTACAGCGTGTCCAGGCATGGGGATGGACAAGGAAATACCAGTAGCTTGCTAAAAAAAATTAAATAAAGCGAGGCAAAAATAGCAAAGAACTTTGATTAGTTTAGAGATTTGTTTCCTTTGAACTAGTTAAAAACATTGCCATGCAAGACGCCAATAACAGATTGCTTAGCAAATTTTCTAACTAAGAGAACTAAAATTGGCCGGGAACCAGTTACAAGCAATATACACAACACAGCCTTTTAGCTGGTAGTGACTCGACGAATTATCTAATCTTATTAACCAGTTCGCGCCGGAATTAGTTTGACATTGACCAGACCCAAGCACAGGATTGTTTTTCACGAACCTCAATCCGAAATGGGTTTAGGCAGGCATCTGTGAGTAGCACACCCTGATATTTCTAGCCTTGCTCGCTGCGAGCTGGTCGCTGACATATATTTCCGGCCTTGCTTGTGACGTGTTTTTCCGTCATCCATTTTTAACTTCGAAAATAACTTTGCCTCATCCGAAGCAAACTGGTAAAACTTCTGTGTTGAATTAATAAACAGCTCTGTGAAGTCGGCCCTGATTTTCATCTAGTTTGGACTCACCATGCCGGGGAAGATCTTCTTGAGTTTCTCAGCGGCGGTCTGTGCCTTGGGCTTACCCCCCTCCATGGAATCCTCAAACTCAAACAGGCTCTGACGGACTGGGTTGGAGAAGGACACGGTGGCGTTGTCTACCAGCGTGATGGTCCTCACGCCCCAGCCCTGCCCATGGTGAAATCAATGACAAACATCACAGATATAAGCGCTCAAGTTTTGATTCAAGAAATCACATTAATAAAGATAAACTCGATCAAGGAATCGCATTCATGAAGGGAAACTTGGAAGGAAGTCATGCTGTTGAAAAATGCTCTAATAACAAAAATACTGCAAGTAAAACTTGCGTGATCATGCTGGCAGTATTTATAGTCCGTTAAATTAACAATGACCTTATTTGACCCCTAGATGACATTTGACCTCAAAAGTCTGAAGTCATCAGAAGCCAAGCCCCCCTAGCCAAGTTCAAATGAATTGTTGATAACGGACGCTCATGCTAAGACGTTATGGCTTTGTGTAAGTTTTAAATTTGTAATGGACACAGATGCCGAAACCTAAACAAAAATGCACACCAGTGTCCCCTCCACCGATCTCTTGAAAGTGGCAACAGCGCTCTCTCTTGTATGTGCACAGAACCCATGGGTCAGTGTTGGTGTATTCGTACTCTAGTACAACTCAAGTACATGCAAGAATTCGCCCCCTACTTGACTATCAGTACTTGATATTTTATACTCAAATTTTGCACGGACTCGATGGTTTGGTACTCGACTATAGTACTCGAGAGTACAAATCAAGTACATTTCTTTTTAATTGATTCCATAGTTTAACATACACTCGGACTCAGACTTAGGTACTCGGACTTGGCCCGGTACTCGCTATTAAATGCACTTATACTCGGCGCTTTGGACTCCGACTCGTCACCAGTGTGCTTAGACTCGTCCCGGGACTCGGCCTCTTAAAGTACTCAGAGTACTCTGTACTCGGATTTCAGGACACGACTACCACACTGCCATGGGTAAAACTGGGTTTAAACAAAATGTGACCTGGCACCACGAAATGGGTGGAAAGTCGCAAAAAAACAAAGTTGACATTATTACTTTTCTAGAAAGAAGAAGTCCTATAAGCTCTCAAATGATGTATTGTGTGTTGCTGTAGGTTATTCTTAGCCGCCGCTATACTCTTTTGAAATTGCTGAAGTCGTACTCCCTTGTTTTAAGAAAACGGAGTTCAAAGTCTGTGAACCGTGCCAACTATACCATAACTCAGTACAATTCAGCCACCAAAAAACACACTTTAGAGTTTTAATTAAGCTATACAATTTTGGGATATCATAAAGAAGTTTTTTTTGTAGGTGAAAACGTTAACAACTCTAAACCGACCTCCCACTTGAAAAAGGGACGATTTGGCCAATAACTCGTTTTGGCCATGTGCGACTTTCCGCTCATTTCGTGGTGCCAGGTCACAAATCGTCGCAGGTTTCACGAACTGACGCGACCGACCGCACAGAGGTAAAACGTGATTTAGAAATAATCGCATTTGAAGTTGGTGATCTTTTAATATCCTTTTCTGACGGATTTGTGTCATGGGGAATTTCCCCCAAAATGAGTGTATGAAAGTTGATACCTTAAATAATCTAGCCAAATACTTACTTCATAAAAATAATTTCACAGTTAATGAGAAGACGTTCATAAAGCACGAAGACACTTCGTGAAAACTTACAAACACACAACGCGCATTGTGCAAGTTGCCCGTATCCAAACAGTCACTTCGTGAAAACGTTACACACACACCGCGTTGCCCGTATTCAAAGTGAAAACCCCAACACACACACATACCGCGTTGCCCGTATGCAAAGTGTCACTTCGTGAAAACGTTTACACACACACACCGCGTTGCCCGTATTCAAAGTGTCACTTCGTGAAAACTAAATGTCAGTGGGTCGACTTGTCTTGTACGCATACAACAGATGCCGGCTTGTCGCGTAAACAGAACAACATCGTACTCATTGTTGAAAGCGAAGCATGGTATACCACACAAGCGTTCCTGAGATCGAGCTTGTCATGTCACTTCGTGAAAACCTTTACGCGAGAGGTCGCTGTCACATTAGTTTTCACGAAGTGACATCTTTTGAACCGCCACTTCGTAAAAACGAAAAAACTCAGTTTACTTAGATTATATACAAACTTGTTTACTTTATTTGCAAAACTAAACAGATTTAAGGATTGAGACTTGGTAGAAAGAGAGATAAATGTATTTCCAGTCCAAATAGTGACTAAACCCATTTTCATAAAAAGTCAGACTTTTGAGTAAAACGTCACTTCGTGAAAACTGCGACGAAATGTAAAAAAAACGTTGCAGCATGAATGCGATTCAAACCTAGGAATTTAAGTGAATGAGTGCAACATGGCCTGGCATCAGATAGCATTCTAGGATCTGCTACTTAATATGCAAATATGCAAATATGCAAATATGCAAATATACACCAGCCAATCAGACTCACCATGAGGCCTCTGGCCACGTTGCAGCCAAGGGTCCCCGAACCCAGGAGAAGGCACTTGGTCTGGGCGACCTTATCCAGGTCAAGTGAGGGCAGCAAACGCCACCTCATTAACTTGAGATTCAAGTCGACTGAGGACTCGGCCAAACTAAAAAAAGAATCGGAAAAAGTGAATCTCTGAAATCTATTACCTACTCCAACAAAATGACATTCAAGTCTTGAGATTTTACAAAAAAGAGGACACTCAAACCAAATACATGTAGGTTTTGTCTATTTTGTGTGAAAACACAATAGGGCTGTTCGCATCAGAACCGAGTACCCGACCGTTGCTGCCAGGAACCGGTTTCAGATTTATGGGATCGGGTACCAGTAACAAATTTTACAAATTACATAGAAACCTCTCAGACAATGAACAAAAATGGTTTTAAATACATTTTCACAATTGCGTACATTTTACCACACGACAGATGACGGTCACAAAAGCTACAAAGCCTTTCAGACAACTTTTTCGGGATTCAAATTTTCAGAGTTTTAGGGCCTAATTTTGTGGATCTCTGCTGATAGCAAAAAACCAAAGGTTTACTGTAGCAATTTTCAAAACCCCAGCTTAGGCTTCATCTCTAGCTCCATCACCATTGCCAACTGCATGAAAGAAGCCAAAGACAGAGACAAAGCTAGAGTTTCGAAAACGGCTTAAAATTAGCTTAAATAGAATATTTTACGGGTAAGCGAGAGATTTTAGATGATATACAATGTACATACAAACGGTATTTCTGCTTATGGTGCTGTAATGGCGATTCTACAGTAGGCAGAGACATGGCATTCTCAACAGTTTTTACCAAGAGACAATTTTCAGCATACCGAGAAATAGGAAATTTGTCTTTCGCTGAATACTCTGAGGAATCTGTACCTGAATCTGAGCCTTACCGTGTAGGATCCATGCTGGCACTCAGGTCTACCTTACGAGGTGCCACCTTGTTCTTCTGATTCTTCTCCCAGCCGACACACTTGGGACACTCTGTAAGCGCAAACCCAAACATAACAAGCACTATGTCAGGACTATAATTATGATACACACGGTGGCCCCCAAAAAACGAACAAACATATCTCAACAGACAAACATATCTCAAAGGACAAGCATACTTGCACTACCTCGAGGCCAAAACTACCTATACAGATGAAAAAAATGATAAATAGCGATTTGGGCGAGTAGTTTTTACCCTATTTTGTGAACCGAAGTCCATTTGCACTGAGAAATAATTAAATTAAGTTTACTTAATTCTCAGTGGCAAAAAACCTTGGACTGTGCTTCACAAGGCTAAAACTACTGGTACAAATAAAGATATCTTGGTATTATTTATCTTCTAGAAAGATTCTCCATCCATTGATATAGGTAGTTTTGGGCTCAGCCCGAAATCAGCCGGCACTAAAAAATTTCTAGCTACAACCCTGTCAACGACTTATTTCTTGTATCTCTGGTTTGGAACATTAAGTAGGTGTTAGTAACAGTTAAGGAATTTAGATAATTATTTTTTGCAAATCAGAAATTTCAGAATTACCATTCAGTTGTTTCATGGAAGGCAGATGAATGTCCAGCACCAGACTATGGTCTGTAGTACGGACTCCCTCCCTGGTACGGTCTCGCAGGCATAACACTTGCACATTCTGCAACTCCTCCGACCTGAATCGTTTATACGAAATATGTGATTACTGCGATATGTTCTCAAGGAAATGTCAAACTACAGAATGAGCTTCCTATCAAAACCACATTATTGACATGTGAACGAGAAAACTTGGCTATGCTTGCGTCTTAGAGGAAGCTAGGCTGATTACTTGTATTTAGCGATTAGTACGACGCGAAAAGTTGCAGGATGTAGTGATTATTACAATGAAAAGTTGTCCTCTTAATTGCAAGCCTGTCGACGTCCGTCGATCATCGTACACGTACAAAGTCTTACAATATGGGTCATTCAGTTTCAAATCACCCCAAAAAGGTGAACGGTAAACATTTACACCTCTTCGTTGCTTATTTAGCGCTTTATACCAAAGGTCTCAAAGCACTTCACATTATTACCGGGTCATGGGCCCACAAAACATTCCAAATACCATCTCAGCTCCCTGTGGAGTATACAGCTCAATGCTGCCAATTCGGCACAAAGCAGCTAAATCAACCACAATAACCATCTCTGCCCTCACAGGTACCCATTCTACTCCTTGGTGGGGAGAAGCAATGAGTGACAAAGTGCCTTGCCCAAGGGCATACGCATCATAACCCCAAACTAGACTCGAACCCACAACCTGCAGCTTTACCCACAGACCACGAATAGACCGATTGTGCCCTCTAAGTCACGTGACCTATAGTGGGTATCAAACATCAACAAACATGGCGTCCTCCATAGCAAAGTGTCGCTGTTGCAAAGTACATGATGATTGTTGCATTTGTTTCTTCAATCGAGGCCTAGTGCTAGTGCCGGTCCCAATGTTCCGTGCTGGTAGAATGTTCCGTGCCAGTACCACATCGTGAACATAACGTTCCTTGTAGAATTTCCAAGACTTGCTGGAGCTGTCCTTATTACTGGCTTTATTCAGCCATTCCGGTAAGGTCTAGGGTACAAACTCCTGAATATTCTTCAGAGATTTCGAGAGAGAAAAGCCTCGATCGAAGAAACAAATGCAACAATCATCATGTACTTTGCAACAGCGGCACTTTGCTATAGAGGACGCCATGTTTGTTGATGTTTGATACCCACTATAGGTCACGTGACTTAGAGGGCGCAATCGGTGAATTCAATGCTCCAGACCACAAGGCCACAGCACTCCAAGACAGTTTAATCTTACCAGTGATAGGCAGCCAACGCTAGAAAGTTTCTCAGTGGCCATCCGGGGTACTGATCCAGGGTACAGGGATCACAGAATCCGAGCATCACCTGCAGAATGACAAAGTATGGCCCATTTGTTTTGTACAGATTCGGTGATCCGGAGCGTCAATAGACGCTCCGGATCACATTTTAGCAGATCTTGCTCGTGAGGAGTTCAAATGTTCTAAACCTTTGCGAATTCGCAGTATGAAAACTTGCTGTGACGTCACAAATTCGCGTTTAGGCTTGCAGAATAAAAAATATTCGTGTATTTAGAAGTGTGGCCCATAGACAGCCGACGTGGCAGAGGCAAATCAGCTGCTTGCCGTGTTGATTGCTACATTGTGCTCAAGTCTTTGCGTTCTGGGAATTTGATTATGCACAATTTGATTATGACCGAGACAAAGAGAGACGCATAACTGACGGATACTTTAGGATAACTGCACATTCAGGACAATACGCCATGTGCAAGGCCAGAATTATCTTTCAGCAACTCACTCGCAGCGAGCAAGGCCAGAAATATCAGCGTGTAATACCCACAGATGCCGGCCTGAACTCATCTCAGATCAAGGTTCATGAAAAACAATCCTGTGCCTGGGCCCAGTCAATGTCTAAATAATCCTGGCGCGATCGCAACTGGTTAATAATGCGTGGAGTCCGTACCGCCACTAACCTCAGATTTGTTCGGTAACAAGTCCCAATCAGAGAGTGGGAATACCACCAACAGATCCTCCTGCTTCTGAACCAAAAAGAACGCCAGGCCCTTGTGCTGGTCAGCCATGGCATCGTAAGACTCCTGTAGAGAATCAATCTAGATAACCCCAAAAAACAAAAAATAATAATGGCTGAATGATGAGAAAAATTAGCACTTCCAAAATACTAATTTTTCAGATAAAAAACATTGGCATACATGTATTTTGCAATTGTGCTAAACAACTAGGAACCAGTCTTTAACCAGTTCACGCCGGATGACGTATATAAACGCAAATTTTCCCCAGATTCAAAACGGATGACGCATAAAGACGCCATGAGCCATGAAATGTCTGTCAGCAGCGAGCAAGGCCGGAAATGCGTGGGTGTGCTTCCCGGTACTATCAGCCTGAACACGCCTCGGATCGAGTTTTGTTAAAAATAATCCTGCCCGTCGGCTCGATGATGTCAAAATAATCCCGGCGCGAACTGGTTAAAGGTTATGTAGTATACACCAATTGCTTTCGCTGAAATTTTTCAAAAATTGATGGGTTAATGGCGTTTATATAATTTATAGTAAATATTGTGACGCTGACATATTAGGGGATTAAAGGATCTGGACTAGTTTGTGGCCGCGAAAAAAAACGTTACTTGTTTGGATTAAATCTCAGTTTTCGGAAATTCAAATGCTATATAACTTTGAAGTCACTGTGGGCACTGGGGAGGGTAGCAGTAGATTAGGGCGGACTAAGTGGCTCTATTGTGTACGTTCTTGGCCACACCTGCTCCGGTGACCAAACTGCTGGGTGTGCATTGACCAGGAGATATGTGCATCTGTGGGTAGCACACCCTGAAATTTTCGGCCTCGCTCAGTGCGCACCAATCGCCGCCTGATATTTTCAGCCTTGCTCGTGACGTGTCATCTATTTTGAAACCTAAGAAAACTTAGCATGCTGATCTGTTTTTATTTTCTGCTTGTACCAAACGTCTGCTTGTTAAGTGGATACACTGACCTGTTCCTCATTGAAGCACTGATTGAGGCGCTGTGTCTTGGCAACATTGATGCTATCTAAGGAGCACAGCGCGGGAAAGGCAAACCAGTAGATGAAATGGTACTTCTTCAGATCCTGAAAACGAAAAAAAAATTGTTACTAGTGGCAGCTTCTTCATGCAATGATTTATTATTTTTCCAGTTTCTCATTGTACTAAAATGATCGTCAAACAACAGACTTACTGCAAAAGTTAACAGCAAAAACCTGGACAACAGTGAAGGATTTTTCAATGCTGCACCTGATGTGATGTCTGTCCAGATCTAAAAGAAAAACCAAACTAACAAAGGTTAACAAACACAACTAAAAGAAGCTCTTTCAACAAACTCAAAAGGTGTTTTTTGTTTATTATTTAGTATTTATAAATACCTTAGACAGTTTACCCATTCCTATTGATCGAGATCTAGAGTATAAAGTATTGCTTGAAGTAAATGATGTATTGCATAGAGTATTTGCAGAGACAAAGGTTGGCAGAATTGCATGGGGTCTGTTTAACCAGTTCGCGCCGAAGGACGTATACACGCAAAGGTTTCCCTAGATTCAAAACGGATGATGCATAAACATGTCAAGAGCAAGGCCGGAAATGTATGTCAGCAGCGAGCAAGGCCCGGAAATGCGTGGGTGTGCTTCCCGGTACCATCGGCCTGGACCCACCTCAAATAGAGTTTCGTTAAAAATAATCCTGCGCCTTGGCTCGGTGATGTTAAAAAAATACAGGCACGAACTGGTTAACAATGTGTTGAGAACACAAAGCACTGTTTTTGTATCAGCATCACTGATTTGGCTGGTAAAGTACAAAGACTTCTCTCTTTGGATTTATCTACAGACTACGTGGATCTGGGGCAGTAGTAACAGGTGGCATTTGAAAACCTGGTAATCAGTATTGGCTACTTTTCTTTTAAGGTAGGATACGATACACCATTGATAATCGCTTGAATTATCATTAATGGGTGCATTTGGGGAGGTTGTATTTTATAGTAAATACTATTTAACTGGCCTGTCCGAAGTTTTACAATCGTGAATGCTAAGAAAAGCAAGAAAAACGGCGTTCGTTTTTCTATCGGCGTCAGGCAGTGCTTCTTATGTTGTTTGTTTTTTTGCGATCGCTGTCCGGCAATTGTAAATTTCGGAACAATTTTAGGATATCTAGTGCAATCCTTTTGCTGGATGCCTACAATCATTATTTACTTTCAAATAAGTAAGATATTTCCTAATAATTTGGTAGTAAAATTTGTTCGATATCTGCAAATGGTTTATCCTACCTTTTAACGGTACTCACCAGGGCTGCAATCTTTTCCAGTTCAGCTTTCTTGTCACATGACTTGAAGGCATCCATGGTGTTGAAATTCAGCATGGTGCCGTTGGAGGGAAAGCAATGCGGAGGACACTGGATGGGTCTAAAGACAAGTAAACCACAAATATAGGAAATAAAACAAAACACAATCACAAAATACTAAATTTCATGAAAGATGTCGTAGGCTGTGTGGAAGATGACACAATGAGAGCTAATCCCCATTGAACAATGCCAGAGAAGGATTACGCTGCGTTGGGAGACCGCAGACCCAAAACAGTTTTTCCTCGAGGTCTGTCACTTGGACAAATGATGCAGTTTGCTGAATGGGGAAGAGAACTCACACAATACCCTGGGGTGTAAGGAGAGGAGAAAAATACGAAAATATGACAAAACTGTGTAAACCAGTTCGCGCCGGATATAAATGCAAAGTTTTCCCCAGATACAAAACGGATGACGCATAAACACGTCACGAGCAAGGCCGGGAATGTCTGTCAGCAGCGAGCAAGGCCGGAAATGCGTGGATGTGCTTCCTGGTACTGGCGGCCAGAACCTGCTTCGGATCGAGTTTCGTTAAAAATAATCAGGCGCGCCGGCTCGGTGATGTTAAAATAATCCCAGCGCGAACTGGTTAAAAATGCCAACTTACTCATCGAAGGAGTTGAAATCCAGACTGGTCCGTGATGGCAGGCCATCAGCATCTCCTATACATTCACAGAAGTGGGAAATATAAACAGTTCATTGGTTTTGAAATTACTGCCACCTTTGTGAAAACCTGGGCCTAATTTCATGGCTCTGCTTACTGTTGGTGAACAATCTGCGCTTACTGTTGTAGAAAATTACTCCAAGGTAAGCATATTTAACAGGTCAGTAAGCAATTTTGGCTTATCCGTACCATCCCTTAAAGGAAACATGTAATAAGGTGTTTTTTTGCTTAAATCAATAAAGTATCATATTGACAACAACATTATGTGTGAGGTTGTGTTTATTTTCTGTGATAAATGGGAGAAAATAATTTTTGAAAATGTTTAGTCATACCACTCCGCCCCTCAAAGGGAAGCCTCATTAACATAAAACTTCGCGTGGGGTATGACAAAAATCGAGGCAGAGAATTGCCTCGCTGCGGGGGTGCGCTACCCGGGCCTGGCTTGCATTATGCGCGCATTGCATGCAACAAGTCTTTGTCTACGAGTTTACCATGCCGGTTTTTTATTCTAAATCAGGTTAAAAATACAACTGTTTTCAGTCATGCCGACTAGATGTGTAGCTGCTGGGTGTAGCAAAACTACCAAGGATAGAGTAAGCCTTCATTTGTTTCCGGCTGATCCTAAATATCGGAGGATTTGGACAGCCAAAGTAAAGCTTACCAGAGCGAAGTGGTCCCGCCGGGCCTATTGATTTTTCGGCCCGATCTGCAGCGACCATTTTGAGCGGTCGTGCTTCGACACTGGTCTGTACAGCAACTTTGGCATGCCCTTAAAAAACATGCTGAAGTCAGATACTGTCCCAACGATATTCCAATCAGACGAATCTGTACTGTTTTCGTCAGATTCACTAAAAACCGACAAAGAACTTTCACGATCGTCCATGTTTAGTCCGCGCCGATTACTGTACATATACATGTACTTTGTACGGTATCCTTTGCTTTGGACAGCGTGCGTGTGGGTGATCGCGTTTACATGTACATGTACATGTACGTACGTGTGCACAAGGCGTACGGGATTCGTACACTCTTGTACTCACAACAATGTGTGCGTACGTGGCCACGCGAACCCGTCTCGTACCTAGACGTCGCGTACCGACTATCGATAATTTGTCCGGGTTCTGACTCGATTTACGTCACTCATTTTGAGTGGCCGCGAAATTTAAAAAGGGGGGGTCAATTTCTGGACGGCAAATTACCACACTAAACGTACACTAGAACCAGTTTTGCTTTTTATTCACATTTTATACACATAAATCTATTGATTTAAAACAAAAAATGCGTAATGAAGATGTTAGACTGCTTGTTTCCTTTAAGTACCATTCTGTGCTAATAACACTGAATTTGTCTGCTATTCCAGTAAGAGCAGAATACTGTGGCTATAGCAGAGCTATTAAAATTGGCCCTTTATTTTGACAAATAAACAAATCACAACATTGCATGAAATTATTAAAAAGAAATCGGATCCGGCGTAATTTCATGGATATGCTTACCATAAATGAAAACGTCATGCTAACTGCATGGCATGAACCTCTGTGCATAATTATTTTACGGGGTTTACAAGGAATTTTGGCTTTTGCGCACAAAGAATTCCCTATCTGGACTTTGTTATGCAGAGGATTTCCCTGCTTTACCACAGATGACACTGACATTTCGGAAGCTTGGGAATACCGTTTAGGAACTGTTTTTTCCTGACAATACTTTTTCTGTTGTGGCCGATACTTTACGCAGGAACTCGGACGATGTCCAGATATTTTTTCCTCATCGGAGGTTTAGGCCATATTTTGGGTACACCTAAGGAGCCAATCAGCAATCACAGAAAGACGGTTGTCATCATACGCGCAACGCATACTACGAGCACCACGTACTACGCGCACGCGCAACTCGTACTACGCGCACGCGCAACACGTACTACGCGCACGCACAACACGTACTACGCGCACGCACAACACGTACTACACGCACGCGCACACAATTCCTTTGTGAAGCACCGCTTATTGGATATGCAACGCAGGACCGTGCGACTGCTGAATGGGTAGTTGACTGCGTAAAGCACTATGCATATTCAAATAGTCAAATTTACATAAAAAAAGTCACGTTCATTTCACAGACCTGTTTGCAAAGACAAGAGTAGAGGAGCTAGTCTATAATCGTGACGTTTGCGGGCGCACTGCAGGAAAACGTGCACAATATCGATTACTGTGCTCTTTGGCCAAGACTAAATATTGTGTATTATAACACCTCACTCACAGATTCTGTGTCTTGATTGGCCGAGAGCGCGGCACGTGTCACTTGCTATTTTTACTATTTTTTACTTGCGCTATCCAAAAAGACTATACCACGCAAAAAGGACTATGCGCATAGCAACACACGAACGATGCGCATAGCAACGAAAGCGTGACTGAAACCCAGACGTGTGTTTCGGTGCATTGCGTAAACATTGCTCTATCACCTTCGCACCCGTTCATCAAGGCAACAAAGTACACGTATGATCGAGAGACGTATAATTCGGAGATTTTTTGTCATTACTATACTTTCAGGAAGCTTAAATTGCGCAGAATCTGTGAGTGAGATGTTATAAAACAAATATTGACTGCTTTATTTCGCGGTATAGTAAAACTAGCCTCCCTCGGTGATCCATGGAGCATTCTATTTTCCCTCGGCTTCGCCTCGGGAAAATATAATGCTCCATGGATCACCTCGGGAGGCTAGTTTTACTATACCACTCAAAGCAGTCAATATTTGTATACCGTATGCTGGCAACGTTTTTGTGATGGCCACATATAGGAAACTCTTTAACATGTTTACAACAACTCAAATTTACCATTGTAGTAATATCCGTTGATTGGTTTGGAAGAGTCGTCCAACTTGTATTCTTCAAGCTTCTTTCTGGACAGCCGATGCCAGAAGCCAACGTCGAGGGCGCTGTTTATGGGCGCAAACTGCAGTTGTTTGGCTTGGCTGCTGCTCTGTTCGGTAGTGGCCATTTTGGATTAGTCTGTATGAAAAGGAAACAAATGAACGCTATTTTAACAAATATTATATAACGTTAAAAGAGCACGTGGCCTAGCAGATAGGGTGCTGGATTAACGTTATTGCTATTGCTCATATGTCAGGGCATGGAGGAATAAGAAGGTTAGGGCAACTATTTGTCAGCCATCTTCTAGATGGAGGATCCAGGGGAGTACGAAGCTCCTGTTGGAAATCAGCTTCAGCCTTCATGATGAAACAGATGATCCGACCAGCGTGCTTATCAGGAACAGTCTTCACGAGCAGCTTGTACGTCAGACCTCGTGGTGTGACCCAGCACGAGTAAATGAGACACTTTGCGGCAAAAATAAAAATTGAGATTTTGATTTCATTATTTAAAGCTTGTTTAGCTTTAAATGATGAAATCAAAATCTCAATTTTCATTTTTGCCGCAAAGTGTCTCATTTACTCGTGCTGGGTCACATATGGGCTGCATGTTGGTATTGCGAGATGTTTAGCGGAATAGCCTGAATGTCGTTTCACAGTGGGTCTCTAGTCCTAGAGAAGGATCACGGCTGCTTGAGCAAGTTTACGTCCACTTTTGCCCTGGTTACATTTAACTGGAAGACTGACACCCCTTCACCATGAGTATATGATGGCAAGCCGTGATAAGGACAGCATGTGTAGATCGAGGGTGTCAAGTAACATTGAGGTGTCTATGCTATAGTATTACTATTAAGTATAGGTCGCAGGATATGTAGCAACTCATTACAAAATAAGCCACAAATTCATAAAAAATCTATTATTAGCCTGGGCCTATCCAACAATTGCAGCTTAAAGGTAGGATACACCATTGATAATTGCTTGAATGAGTCGATTGGAAGGGTTGTACTTTTGAGTAAATATCGATTAACTGACCTGTCTGAAGTTTTACAATCATGCATTGTGAAAAAATCACGAAAAACAGAGTTTGTTTTTAACGGGCGTCGGGCAGTTATTCTTACGTTATTATTGTTTTTGTTTTTGGGTTTTTTTTTTTAATTATAAAATTTATAAAATTATATTTTTCGGAATAATTACAGGATATCTAGCACAATTAATCAATTGGCTGGAATCATTATTTACTTTAAAATAAGTACGATATTTCTTAATAATTTGGTAGTAAATATTTTTGATATCTGCAAATCATTCATGGTGTTAGTACTGTAGAATGCAGGGCCCACTCACAACTCTCTACTTTATTTACCCTAGGACATATAATGGAGTGGCCCTGTATTATATGGGTACGTGTATTGGGGTAAGGGATTAGGGTGAGTCCATTCTATGTTAGAGGGTAAATAAAGTCGAGAGTTGTTAGTGAATAGTGGGCCCTGCATTCTATAATTGCTCCGCAAATTGTTTGTTACAGCACTTGGTTCCGCAAACAAAGCAACTTCAGCACTTGAGCAATTTTGGGCTTCAAAAAAGGCAATCAGCGATCCAAACATAAAATTTAAGAAAACTGTCCAGCGCGCGCGCGCAACGCCCATCTGATGTCAACATGGTCAATTTCATGTCATTTATTTTCACCATTACATACTAGTGTTCAAACTTAAGTGATCGAAAATCCTGATTTGGTTGGTTCCTAATAATCAATCTGAAAATTGAAAGAAATCATACCTGACCCATAAGCTGATGATAAGCTATCTACTGACCAAGTTTTGTTAAAACCTCCTCCTATTTTTTCCGTAATCCTGCTAACAAAAAGACAGACGGACAAACCATAAAACGATGCAAACAGATGATGAAGCCCAACCACCATATTGCGCATGTGTTATGCGTTGTAATTCAACTCGTCACAAAACTAACTCGGTCACAAGTCAACTCGGCCCCAGGTCAACTCGCCCCCAAGTCGAGATAACTCGACGGTCAGCGTAGAGTAGTTGCTTTTCTAAAATGTGTTATAAATCGGATGTGTGGGCGTTTGCACATAACCGTCAAAATATACCCGACATTTCGATGAATGCCTGAAATTTCCTTCACTTGATGATCATGCAAACATACAAATCAAACAAGACAAAGATGCATTATTTATAGAGCCGAAATCGTTTTATTCGATTGCTTTTTCCGGGAATATAGTTCTATGCCTTCACTTCACAAACTTAAAGGTAGGACACCATGGATACACTTGCTGATATCGAAAACATTTACTACCGAATTATTAGAAAATATCCTTCTTATTTGAAAGTGAATAATCATAGTTCCTGTTGGCATTCAGCAAAAGGATTGCCCTCATAACCCGGAAGTATATAGTCCTAAAAAATAGTAACAAATAACGGGTTGGGGTCTTTGTCAAGTTAACCGCCTGTGGAAACGGCCAACCTTACCTTGCGGGATCTGTGACAATGATGTTTCTAAAGATTGCCGTCGCTCCTCCACCCTCTCATCCATGCTTTTTACCCCTTTTTCTTTCTTTCTTCCTTTTGCATTGCCGTGTTTGATTTTCTTTATGCGC
Organism: Crossaster papposus; assembly: GCA_037893245.1. Taxonomy (NCBI): domain Eukaryota; kingdom Metazoa; phylum Echinodermata; class Asteroidea; order Velatida; family Solasteridae; genus Crossaster; species Crossaster papposus. Next base: position 2,271,261 of record JBAIAA010000354.1, on the reverse strand, counting down.
ATGCTCAGTTTCTGCCACTCTCAGTAGACTGATCATGTATTTGACGTGACTGTTTTTGTCGTGCGTGTATCCCTTATCTAATGATTGCGCAAAGGGCACAGTAATGTGACATAAGCGCCACTCTTCCTGTACAAGAAGTACAAGAAAAACAAGAACAAGAACAACAACAACAGGGCCTTTGTATATACAAAATGTACCGACAGCAGCGGGTACCGGAGGGCTAGATGGCTTCCATCGCGCAACGCCGCACGCGTAATTTTTTTCCTAGGAGGGTTAGTGGTAATTATCATAAGTGAGTGGAAGATCCTTAATTTCCCTTAATTAAATTAAACTCACTCCAACAATAAAATTGGAGACCAAAAATAGTCAAATGAAAATTAAGCAGAGACCGAATTCAAACCTAAACCCATTATCCACTATAAGCTACCGTGAGAGGTCGACAGAAGCCGTTTTTCAAAGTACCTCTGGCCGGCTACGGGTAACTAGCAATAACAATGTATTAGCGCAGGTTTACTGCGCAGGTTTACTGCGCAGGTTTACTGCGCAGGTTTACTGCGCAGGTTTACTGCGCAGGTTTACTGCGCAGGTTTACTGCGCAGGTTTACTGCGCAGGTTTACTGCGCAGGTTTACTGCGCAGGTTTACTGCGCAGGTTTACTGCGCAGGTCTACTGCGCAGGTCTACTGCGCAGGTCTACTGCGCAGGTCTACTGCGCAGGTCTACTGCGCAGGTCTACTGCGCAGGTCTACTGCGCAGGTCTACTGCGCAGGTCTACTGCGCAGGTCTACTGCGCAGGTCTACTGCGCAGGTCTACTGCGCAGGTCTACTGCGCAGGTCTACTGCGCAGGTCTACTGCGCAGGTCTACTGCGCAGGTCTACTGCGCAGGTCTACTGCGCAGGTCTACTGCGCAGGTCTACTGCGCAGGTCTACTGCGCAGGTCTACTGCGCAGGTCTACTGCGCAGGTCTACTGCGCAGGTCTACTGCGCAGGTCTACTGCGCAGGTCTACTGCGCAGGTCTACTGCGCAGGTCTACTGCGCAGGTCTACTGCGCAGGTCTACTGCGCAGGTCTTTTTTTTAACCGGCACTGAGTAGCAGGGTGACATGACAATGAGTCCATTCATTCACCGACGCAGGCAATTATCCCATAGTCCCTCTCTCCCGTGAGCAATATCAGTAAACCAAGAGGTCGCTTTAACAGGTAAACACAAACATTACAATTTCTAAATAATGGCCCTGAAAAAAACACTTTTGGTTTAATAAGTTTATGCTGGTGGCGCTGGAGGCGCTTGGCTTGGACCAAGTTGACAGTCGTGCGCTGGAGGCAAAATCTGTGTGTCGAGTTGGCGAGGTGTCGAGTTGGCTAGGTGCCGACTAGAACTGGCACCGACATCCGTTTGCAGGACCGGTACCGGGTCTAGCGCCCTCTTGTTGAATAAAACAGAAATCACAAAGAACAACTGACTAATGACGTTACAAAATAAAAATTGCGCCATTTTATGAACTGACGAATCTCCGCATATCGCAAGATTGGTGGGTAAAACAATTTTTTTCTCTTGTTCTGAATGTTCTCATGCTCTAATCTGCAACAACGACGAATAGACCGTGTCACTGTGATCAGTTTGACCATGGTTGACTTTGACTGTGTGACTGAGTACCAAAATCATCAGGTGAGGAGTCGAGTGTAACTAAAATTTAATTGTTGTAATCGTCAAATTGAATGTCGGTCATTTCGTACCCAAGTCATTTCGTACCCAAGTCATTTCGTACTTGTCTCAAGTCATTTCGTACTCAAGTCATTTCGTACCCAAGTCATTTCGTACCCAAGTCATTTCGTACCCAAGTCATTTCGTACCCAAGTCATTTCGTACCCAAGTCATTTCGTACCCAAGTCATTTCGTACCCAAGTCATTTCGTACCCAAGTCATTTCGTACCCAAGTCATTTCGTACCCAAGTCATTTCGTACCCAAGTCATTTCGTACCCAAGTCATTTCGTACCCAAGTCATTTCGTACCCAAGTCATTTCGTACCCAAGTCATTTCGTACCCAAGTCATTTCGTACCCAAGTCATTTCGTACCCAAGTCATTTCGTACCCAAGTCACTTCGTACCCAAGTCACTTCGTACCCAAGTCAATTCGTACCCAAGTCAATTCGTACCCAAGTCAATTCGTACCCAAGTCATTTCGTACCCACGAATATTGACTTGACTAGACTAGAATCTTGTCTTCAAATTTCAATGGTTTTAATCGGTACGCAGACACCTTTTATACAGATCAAAAGGATTCTGAGTAAATATTTATCAACCAATCATTGTCTCCGGTTCAACCAATTACCCCCAAGTGTTCTATCCAAGACGCCGCCAAAATAAGGAAAGCGCGTACACCGCAACTTGATTGTGATACATCTCTAGTGATGTCGCCGACATCCGGTGTCACCGGGTGCTTGATTAGTCCTATTGTTTTTCCAAAGGCCTAGTTAATTTTGACGCCGTACTTGATTTACAACACAATTGTCCACCAAGAAAGAATTATTGAGTACGAAATTACTTTTTTATAAATTAATAATAATACAAAAGAAGCACTAACATTACAAGAAGATTTTTCTGATATTTAATATAAAAATCAAATACAATAATTTGTTTAATAAATATTAAATAGACACCTCCCTTCCGATCCCTCATCCTTGTTTTCAAAAGTTTGAACGATCAGCTGTTGTTTTATTTTACTTGGCCTTAATCCACGTCGATAAGGGGAAACAATTCAAATGAAAACAGTGCTCAAGATCTTGCGACCCGTCAGAACCCGTCCTACAAGAAAAAGAGAAAATAACTATTAACATCAATCACTCATGAATACGAGGGAATTACAAACTCAACTTACCTACATGTAATTGATTTCGTGGGTACGAATTGACTTGGGTACGAATTGACTTGGGTACGAAATGACTTGGGTACGAAATGACTTGGGTACGAAATGACTTGGGTACGAAATGACTTGGGTACGAAATGACTTGGGTACGAAATTGTGGGTACGAAATGACTTGGGTACGAAATGACTTGGGTACGAAATGACCTGTTTGGGCCACATTGTATCGTCAAACCTCACGAACCTAGTCGCACCTTTCCGGATCCTGCATAAAAAAAACTTATTCATTCAATGAAGTTGGGATTTTAAAGTAAATATCGTTTACCTGACCGAAGTTTCACAATCATGGATGCTGAGAAAGGCAAGACAAATTCTTATGTTGTTCTTGTTTTTTCGTGATTCTTGAATTTCTTTTTTATAAAATTTAATTTTTTGAACAATTACAGGATATCTAGCGCAATCATGGCTGTTACTCTGGTACTTATCACTGCCCTCGTCACCGGAATGGCAATTCTTATCTCTGGGGACCCAAGGTATGAGCAAACTGAGGTGAGGGCTGATGTTGGTGAAAAAATGCTGACCCAGCTCAGACAATATGGAGAACATCCACGCTATGGCAAATGCTGGACGAGAGCTTTGGAACAAGTTAACGAAGGTACGGTTGCAGGTTAACCAGGGGCCAATTTCAAAGAGCTGCTAAGCACAATAATTTGCTTAGCACCAAAAAAGTCTTGCTCAGTAAAAACAGGTTAAAGGTAGGATAGGATACACCATTGGTAATTGCTTGAATTATTATGAATGGGTGGATTTGGGATGTTAAAGATCATTTAACTGACATGTCCGAAGTTTTACAATCATGGATGCCGAGAAAAGCACGAAAAACAGCATTTGTTTACAACCGGCATCGGGCTGTTATTCTTATGTTATTATTGTTTTTTCAAGATCGCCTTCCGGCGATTGCGAATTTGGTTTTATAAAATTCAATTTTTCGGAATAATTAAAGGATTTCTAGCGCAATAATGTTGCTGGATGCCTAGAATCATTATTTACTTTTAAATAAGTAAGATATCTCTTAATAACTCGGTAGTAAATATTTTTGATATCTGCAAATGGTGTATCCTACCTTTAAGCAAAAACTGGAAAGAATGTAGTATTCATAACGCTACATAAGAACAGTACATAAGAAAAACACTGCGTCAAATACAGACATTTCTGGACTTTGTCAGTTTTGGGCGATGTCAGTTTTTCACTGTAAAAGATGAATAGTTTTTATGTTACTTTTTGCAATAAAAACCGCCTAATATTAAAATGTCCACCCCATGCAATTGTTATGCTAAGCTAACAACAGCTAAGAACCAATCACATACATCACATGGAGTTGTGGCTGGTAAGCTGGTTTTACTAAGCAAAAATGTTTTGTGCTTAAGCATTTTTTCTGCTTAATATAAGCAGCTCTATGAAATTGGCCCCAGCACATACTCTAGCCAAAATCCGAATTCCCGACTTCTGACTGATTTTGCTTGATCGCATCACATATATTTTGATTTGTTTGGTGCAGGTTGCAAACGACTCACGGACGATGAGCAGAGTTACTTGGCCCTGACCTTCGCCAACTGTCACTTAGAGAAGGCAGGTCTACCGTCCTACCCTTGCGAGAGTGGTGCGTCCGACATCCAGACCTGCCTACATCGGCTGCGAGGGGACGCCCTGGCCTTCAACGCTTACACGGAGTTCTTCACCCACACCCAGGACATCTGCTTTTTCTTACAGAGTCAGGTCTGGCACGAGCAGACGGAGCAGACTGTCTCCAGGCTGGCCCAGAGCTCGGAAGACGTGGCGGACAAGATGGAGGTCACAGGTTGGTGATTTGAGAGAGGGGGGGGGGGGGGGGGGGGGGGTGGATGTCCTGAAAGAAGTATAGTTGGAAGGAATGTTGCTACCTGAATGTCAATCAGTGCAAAAATGTTGAAAAGACATGAATCTGGGACTGAGAAACATTTTCAATTTTGTTAGGAATTACTCTTCCATAACTTTGTACACAACCGTTAAAGGGTGGTTTTTATTAGTTTAAATAAGGGAATAAATGTGTGTTCGAGAGGTTTTAATCACTCTGTTTAATACCGCTTGGAGTCTGGGTGCTGATAATTACCCGAGCCGAAGGCGAGGGTAATTATCAGCACCCAGACTCCAAGCGGTATTAAACAGAGTGATTAATACCGACCGAACACACATTTATTCCCATTCATAAATACCTTTTTTGTAAAATTCAGCCCAAAAAGCCCCGAAAATTCCGGAAAATTGTCGCAAGTAAATTTCGGTGTTTCGCCATTCTGTCTGTGTCAAATGACATGTTTCCGCCTCTGTCGCTCTCTACACAATACATGCAATAAAGCTTATTTACTGCGAACCAGACTATATTACTGTCATTGGCAACCTCGTTCCCAAGGTGTCGAGCTGTACGCGCCCAACACTACCCGCTCTTACTATTGGAGACGAGGTACGGTTCAGGGTTGGAAATAAAGTGAGCCGGCCCTGCTGGGGACAGAATGTTGTTTCCAGCTGGGTTTAAACGTACACTTCCAGCCATGTCTTTATCGTCCGTTTAATACCGGCCACGTGACGGGCTCTCGACCAATAGGAATGCCTAAACTGTCCCAGGTATTTATGAATGAAAGATTATACAGTCAAACCTGCCATTGCGGCCACCTTGATACAGCGGCCACCTGGCTTAACTGGCCACCTTTGCTTGGTCCCAGTTTGATTCTTGCATAAACATACCATAACCATTTCTGCTAATGCGGCCACTGCGTAACGCGGCCAGTGGCCAACCCATATTAGCCGACAGGAAATAACATGTGTACAATATTACATTGCCGTGAAACCTGTGTACTCCGGCCGCAGAAATGAAGTGCGCCCTCTGTTGACTTTGAAATCTCCCCTGTTGTTTGGTTCCTGGACTTCATACATGTACATGTATGGGTGTGTGTACATGTGTACGTTTTGCTATAGTGGCCACTTGCGTATAGTGGCCACGAAAACCGGCACCGTCGATGGCCGCTATATCAAGGTTTGACTGTAACTGATTGAGTGATTTTCAGTTTATAAAAGTTTTATTTTTTGGTAATTAATATGAGAAAAAAAATAATAAAGTGCTTTGGGGGACCGGCCCCACCCCTAGAATGGTAGCTTATTAACATGTAAAATTTGCATAATTGTGACGTATGTTCGGGAAGATTTCGACGTCACGACCAGCGTGCCCGTGATGCATGCATCATGTGCCACGCGTATCGATGCAAAATCATTCAGTCGATGGTCGACTCAAGTTATTGTCAAAAAATTGTCAAGTGGAAAATCTTCTTCAGATGTAGGAACTGATGATACTGCGGATATTTTGTCCGATTCTGTGGAATATGCGCTCCCCGGCCCCGAACTGTCGTCTTCACTCGCCATGTCTGAACAAAATGTGCTGCGTGCGTACCCGCGTGCATGGCATCTCTTTTTGGGGGTTGCCGAATGTTCGTCACGAACAGCGCCACCATTTGTCAGTGTTTGAACATGTTAATGAGGGGGCCAATTACATTTACGGTGATTAACCCCAATTAATGTCATTTTATACCATTTTATCACCCCTGGCCTTGTTACTTACACACCAAGGCACATTTTAAATTATTAAACAGCAATTCTCCTCGAAAGGTCTGCGTAGAACCTTTATAGTAGCGCCAGGGTACTACATTCTTTTGGTATTTATCCAAATGAGGATTTTTGAGGATTGAGGATTTTGTTACTTTGTACTTTCACAATGCACATTCTCCATAGAGCTTCAGTCAAGGTGTAAGTTATGTGACAAGAATAAGAAACGTTTGCATAGGGTCATGTTTGTCTGCTTTATAGCCCAATGGTAAACCCACTGCAGGATTCTACAGGATTCAGGCAGTGGTCACCAGTAATACATATTGGAGGATTTTGCAGGATTCAGTTTGATTACATGCAGTTTTAACACTTTGAAATTGTAGGATTTTGCAGGATTCAGGTTATGTGTTAGAAAAATAGGGTAGAGAGTTGCGGTTAACAGATGAGAAATGAGCCATCTGTAAAGGATTTCTTGATTTTGACAGGTAAACTACAAGAAGAGATGATTGAGAAGCAAGGGGCATCCTTGAAGCAGCAAGACCTCATTCTAAAGAATGAGGAGAAACTGAAGAATGCACTTCAGACGTCATCGCAGGATATCAAGGTATGAATATCAAGAAGGATTTCCTTAGTTTTTCCCTCTTCTCCCGTTTTCAAATTCATCTACGCCATCACAGGATAGAGCTGTACATCAGAACCAGGTACTCGAGTACCCGACCGACGGATGTCAGGAACCAATTCCAGGGTCCAATTTCATAGAGCTGCTAAGCACTAAAATTCGCTTAGCATGAAAATTTGTCCTTGGCAAAAACAAGGTTACAGACCAAATTTTCACGTGATCTTTATTGTTTTGATTGATAATCAGCTGTGTTTTTGCTTAGCATGAAAAGTACATAGAATTTTGGTTGGTAACCTGTTTTGAATGAGCAAGACTTTTTGTGCTAAGCAAATTTTTGTGCTTAGTAGCTCTATGAAATTGGCCCCTGATTGTGTTGAAATGTGTACCCGTAGCCAACTATACAAACTACATTTTCAGATGATGAAAGCGAAAGGTTTTGAATGTCTTTTGTTGGGAATTTTCAAAATGAAACCAGGCTACATAGGAAAACAAAATATGTTTCAAATTGATTATGACTCTTGCAAATTTGCAGTTTACACCTCAAAGCAAAGCTCTCTGTAAACACTTTTATCTTGCTATATATTAACTCACTTATGTGGCACAGCACTATCAGTATTGATAGTGCAGACCTTTATGAATAAGCTAAAAAAGAACTAATGGGATTTATACTTTTGGGTTTGTGTTTCTTTAACTGGTACCCGGGTATCCGTTTCCAAAACTACTCATAAATGCAAACCTTTAGATCAGTTTTGGTTTGGATTCGGTTTAGATTTTTAATGTTTCGGGTCGGTTTAGCCTTGTCAACCCAAGCCGATTCACATCATTAATCTAGTTGAATGCAAACTTGGGTCAAAGAAGTAAAAGGCAATGAAAGTAGTGCAACAAAACGAGTTTCTCTAATGACTTGGATGACTCTGAACTCAACTGGAGACTCGGCACTATTCAGGACTTAGACTAAACGTTTGGCATGTTGTCTCAAGCTCAAGACAATCCATTTCATCTCGACCGGCAGAATGTCTTCGCTGAGATGAAGGACCAGACCCAGAACCAGCAGCGTCTCTTTGAGGAGACCTTCAGTCGCGTCGGTGACATCCAGCACCTCATCCTGGGAGAGTTTAGCTGGTTCAACTCCCTGCTCTTCTTTGCCGTTGCTGTGCTGATTGCCTATTTAATTACCTCGGCGCCCCGCACCAGCACAGCCAGGCTCTGGCTGTTCATTATCCTGGGGGTGGACTGGGCAGTGGAGAGAGGCGCGTTTCAAGTCAGTAGCGGTGATCAGGTAAGGATTCCATACATAACGTATGTACATTGTACGTCCCGTAAGCTGTAAAGGTGCTAAGGAAAGCCGATTGTATATGTTAAGTCCAAACTGCTTGGCTTCGGCTGATGATAAACAGTGGATTATGTTGTAGTCATCTCATGTAAGAAGCTCTTGGCTTGTGTAACTTCAGTTAAAGCTTTGCAATTTGCACTTCACACCCAGGGTTGTAGCTACGCTGGCCGGCGCCGGCCGGCGGTAGCCGGCATTCAACATCACCGGCCGGCACTCAGGGTAAAAATAGAGCTTGCCGGCTGGCAAAAGTTTTGCTGAATTACATCGCGATTTTGTACTTTTTGCTGCATCGCATCGCAATTTTGTGCTTGTCCATTTGTATGCTGCATGCCGCAATCGCTGATGCACATACGTACGTATACGCAAGTGCGCTCTCCTTGTTCTTGCAGCTAAATGAGCTGATACAACCACGCAGCTCTCCGCACGAAAACAGCCGAAACTCAACAAATTCTAGCTACATCCCTGAATGCACTTCAGTGAACCAGTGTATCAAACATTGCAGTGACTATGAGGACCTGTGATGAACAAAAGATGGATAAACAGTGCAGCATCTTAACCCTTCTATGCAGAAGTCACTATCTGGGTCAGTTGGTCAGCAGCACAAAGATGCACAGCTGTGTCTTTTGGTGCATTGCAATGGGTAATCATCAGAGGGATAATCAGATTACAGTTTGTGCTGTCCAACAACTATGCTTCAATTTTCCATGGGAATAATTGTGCAGTATTAACGCTCGGTTCAGACAGGCGTTCCACAGTCGCGCCAAACCAAATTGAAATCAAGTCGCTCCTGAGTCGCTCTAACAACTCCAGCAGTCGATCGTTCGCCGTCGTCTGGCGTTCCTTGTCGCCCTTATTAGTTTCAGACGTCGGACTCAATTCACTCATTTGGTTCGGCGCGACTGTGGAACGCCTGTCTGAACCGAGCGTAACCGACTGTGTAGTGATGAGGATGTGCTGTTTTGTGCATTGTGTGTGTGTATCTCCCTGGGGAAATCCCATCAATTGTCCAGTGTAGTCCACATGTTAGTGCATAGACAACCCAAAACAGCACAACCCATTTGACAGTACAAATCAGCGCAAGTCATTTTGTGCTGTCTAACAAACTGTATGTACACTGAAGCTGTGCAGAATTGTGTTCCCTATAGGAAATACATGCAAAAGACTGGACTGTTGATATTTGTGCATACATGTATAGCTCCATAGTCCCTCCCATTTTGGAGATATGACATGTTCAAATTACACAACTGAGAAAACAGGCTTTAAAATAGCCGGCTCTGTTGTAATACAACGGAACGATGCACACAAAATGGTCTGTTTTTCACTTTATTATTCAAAATAAAAATTTCTTTCAATGAGACCTAAAACTGTTTTGAAGATGTTTTAAAAAAGGTATTAATGATGTCATTCATGACAACAAATGAAAATCACTTTTTGATAACAAATTTACCCTCTCAACGTTAAGTGGCGTGACTTAACGGGTTATACACCTTTTCGCAGAGCAGGTCACATATTGCAGTAAAGGCTTATTTTGAAATAACATCAATTGTCCATTTTCAAGCGTGTTTGTCCAAGCCACAAAAAAAAAAAAAAAACTTATTTTTTTCGTCCTACAAAATGTACATGCCGTGTTCAATTGCTCTGCATTAATGTATTTTGTTCTTCTTGTAGGCACAGCTTTATGAGCACATGTGGTTTTGTCGCAAATGCTTCGGTGCCCTTGCTTTGGCAGTGCTTGTTGTTTGTGCCTATCGATACAAAGACATGGCCACTGTTAACAACATGCTCCTTCTGGAGATCAAACGACAAAACTCTGAGCTGTGCCGGACCATGAAAGGAATCGGTAAGTAAAGCTGCTTAACAAGAATCTGTTATAGAAGGTACTTCATGGAAGTGGCAATGATACGCCCCAACATTTTGATATAACCGACAGATTTTTGCTCTTTGACTGCTAATACACCGATCCAGTAGGCCCTGCCCACCATAACAACTGCCTCTAGTACTAGCGTGGTAAATGCCTTTGACTTAGAAAATGGCCAAAAATTACATTTCCACTTTATTAACCAGTTCGCGCAGGGATTATTTTAACATCATTGAGCCGAGGGGCGGGATTATTTTTAATGAAACTAATGCGACGCGGGTTCAGGCCGATAGTGCCGGGAAGCTCACCCACGCATTTCCGGCTTTGCTCGATGCTGACAGACATTTCCGGCCTTGCTCGTGGCGTGTTTATGTGTCATCTGTTTTGAATCTGGGGAAAACTTTGCGTTTATATACGTCATCCAGCGCGAACTGGCTAACGGTACCGGGATTCAGATTTACAACACCATAACCATGACTTTGATTCAAACCAGGCTGGTCATGGAATTGGGGTATACAAGTGAAACAAAAGGAAAATTTACAAAAAGTGTTCAGTAAACTATGCTGAAGTGCTGAAGAATTGTTTGTTGGACAAAATGGCGACATTTTGTCAGACCTTAAAAAATGGTCAATTTTTTGGAGGGGTGTGGCCTATAGACCATGTGCCCTCTGTTTACATCTATATTCAAATGTGCCCGGCAGTATGCGCACGCATCGTGTTTTACATAAATTTGGTTAAGAGGCGACATCAGAGGTCACATAATTCAAAGGTGGTCTGAACTGTGCGTCACTCAACCAAATTTTATGCAAAACACGATGCGTGCGCATATCGCCGAGCACATTTGAATATAGATGTAAACAGAGGGCATATGGTCTATTTAATTGGTCTATTGAGAGCAAAAGTTAATAAATTATTTGCCAGGATTTTATTTGGTAAAATGTTAATGTCATATTCGAGCCCCAAAAATCCTGTAAATCTGACTTTTGACGTTTCATTCTCTTTGGCATTGTTTTCTCGGCAGGCGTAAACTCATACCCAGTGTTTGGAGGCAGCAATGTGGCTGCAGCTCTACAGTCTTCAAGTGCCGCTGCCATGTCGCTGGTTGCAGGTCACAAACCACCACTCTCTCTTGGCCAAGACTACCGTGACGGCATGTCACTACAAACAGCAGGTACGAAGTACGAAGTATCATATGAATTCCAACAGTAGACCGGAAACACGTTATGTTACTAAGGGAATATAAACAGTATGTTTAATAAGGGAATAAATGTGTGTTCGAGAGGTTTTAATCACTCTGTTTAATACCGCTTGGAGTCTGGGTGCTGATAATTACCCGAGCCGTAGGTTAGAAATAAAGTGAGCCCTGGGGACAGGTATAATGCGACATCGAGTGACAGGGTTTTGTTGCCAGTTAGTTTTAAACACTTCCAGCTATGTCTTTATCGTCCGTTTAATACCGGCCACATGACGGGCTCTTGACCAATAGGAATGTCTAAACTGTCCCAGGTATTTATGAATACGGGTTTGAAGTCTGGATGCTGATAATGACTCGAGCGCAGCATCACGACTCCAAACCGGTTTTAAACATACTGTTTAAAACCGGCCAACCACATTTTTGTTTCCATTTATAAATACCCTTTCAGTAATAAAATCCAAAAAAATTGTAACAAAAGTCATAACAAGTCAAAAATTAAAATTTTCGAATGATTCTGTTTAACACTTTCACTTCATGTTTTTCAAAACACCCCGCTAGCTATATAATGTAGTGTCCAGCTCGTAAGTAAGACGTAAACAACTCCTAATTAGGAGATTGTCGCGCGTTTTGTTTTTTGTGTGCTCTTGTATCGTATTAAGACCGAGGATTAAAACACAAAAGAGAACAAAGGGAACAAAGAATCCTCAAAGGACGGTTTCTTTGTCCAAATTCATCCTTGATCATTCAAGTAGGCGCTGGGTAATAGGGTTAGGGTTATAGTACAGGAATAAAGGAAAAGACACTAGGGGATCCTCGGTGTGTGTGTGCGTTTGTATTGACTAGCAATCGTGGTCGTCGGACAAAAGTGTTTGGGAGGCAAACAATGGGTCCACGATTGACACAATGTTCATGATCTCAACTCGTGTACAAATCCTAAGGGGATCATCCGAAAGAGTACAAACAAAAAAGGTAAGACGGTCGGGCAATGCCCTGTCCACAATTGCCGGTCCATACATTACTGTGTGTGTGTGTTTGAGTCTTTGTATCTTTGTATCTGCCTAGACAACGTAACAGCAATTGGCGGCTACAGCTCGGACGACTTCACAAGTACAGACACGGAGCCCACCTGCGTCGGGGCACAGAGCTCAACAGACACCGACGAACTCTCCGACACAGAGAGCTTCATCACGGCCAACCAGGGCAGCCGGCCCCTCAGCCGAAAGGTCAGTTCAGAGGGTCAGAGGAGAGACAGTCATCAGGCATCTAACACTAGCTTCATGCAAGGAATAAACAATGCCGGTAAGTATTAATATTATTAACCCCAAATCCCTAGGGTGTGTGGAAATTCATTGTGCATTTCTGTATCGTTTCAAGCATTGCTAAAAAGTGCTCAAAATATAAAGAAATGTTCTTGGCAACTATTACCTGACGAGGTTTATTTCTTTGAATGCTGTATATTTCGAGGACAAAATATTCTAAGATTTTGATTTTAAACAAACTACTAATGGAAATTTACAAAAATCTTTGGACGTCTTTTATTATTTTCTTCAATGACCAACATTATAATCTGTTTGTATTTTGGGGGTAAATGAACTTTGGTCATTTTACATCCCTCACAAATTCCAGCCCCAAACACCTGTCACCCTCCCCCCCCCCCCCCCCCCCCCCCCACTTTCTTTAGCGAACCAATCTTTGTTTCTGAGCCTTGTGTTCTCTTCGGTCAGTTTTCATGTCTTATTTGAATTATTTCTGGTAATTTTTTGCACAGCCTTAATTTTCCCACCCCTTCACATCCAAGCTTAGCTCGCATTTTTTGTGAGAAATGCAACAGCTCAAATTGTATTTCATAAAATAGTCGCAACAAATATATGACCTGGCACCACGAAATGGGTGGAAAGTCGCAAAATAACAAAATTATTTCATTTCTAGAAAGAAGAATTCCTAAGCTTTCAAATGATGTATTGTGTGTTGCTGTAGCTTATTCCTAGCCGCCGCTATAATCTTTTGAAATTGATGAATTCATGCTCCCTTGTTTTTGAGAAAACGGAGTTCAAAGTCCGTGAACCGTGCTATACTATCACCAAGTGCAATTCAGCCGCAAAAAAAACACACTTTAGATTTTTAATTGAGCTATACAATTTTGGGATATGATAAAGAATGTTTTTTTGTATGTAAAAACGTTACAAACTCGAAACCGACCTTCCACTTGAAAAATTGACGTTTTGGCTAATAACCCACTTTGGCAATGTGCGACTTTCCACTCGTTTCGGCAAAATGAGACTGAACTGGACAGAGGACATAGTGGAGAAAACTGCCCAATAATAAATAATGGGCGTTTATTATCTTTGTTTTTTTAAAGATTTATTGATATTTGTAATATTTGGTATTATACCTACTAACTATATTTTGTTAAGAAATAGTAGGGAAGTAGTGAAATAAAAGTGTTCTTAGGAAAAAACAAATGACATTTGTCCATATCCCATATACAAAACAAGCAAAACTTTAAAGGCCTTTTTCTCAACATTTTACTTTTGCGACATTAACTTTAAACTTTAACCAGCCATAATTTGTTAATAGAATGTCTAATTAAAGCACAACAAACAGCATTTTAAGGAGAATATATCCTTTTTTCTAAACTGAGAACCCTTATTTCCACGTCATTTTGCCAGAACCCCTGGCATATTACAATTTGATAGATTGAATATTTAAACATCTGTGGATTTATTTTGTTCCAAAGTAAAAAAAAAATGTTAAAAGAGAAAAATGGCAATTATTAAAAGAAAATCTGTTTTTACAAGCCAATTTGTTTGTAATTTTAGTAATTTTATCATATTGGACTGCTCATTCATTTGCACTTAAAATAAGGATAAAGGTATTTTCTGTTTTGTTTTTGTTCCTTTACAGTGAGTTCTTTATTTCAATCTAACACAACGGATTCAAGCTTTGTAGGCTTCTCCTCAACAACGAAGAGAAAACCAGGTCGACCCAAAGGCAGCAGAAGTAGGCAGTCAACACCGCAGAGCGTAAGTTGCATTTTTGGAAATTCATTTCCAATGAATATTCAACATTTCACCACTCCGGCGGGAGTTTCATTTGCTCCAGATCCACGGCTTCGGCCTTCGGCAGTCTGTACGACCACAAAACCCGGTAGTTGAGGTACCAAGATCAGCCATCAAAGATCCTTTTTACCATCTATGGCCCGAATGTGGAACTCTCTTGCTGCCCACATACCCAGTATCAGAAAACAGGCCAGCTTCAGTAGGGAGGTGAATTGGTATCTGGGTGACAAGCTGTCAGCAGTAATCACTAAGTGTCTGGCTGTTAAGGCCTATATGCATGCCTTGTGTAAAAAGAAAATCCAGAATCCTTCAAAATCTATTCATAAATATTCAGTAAGTTTGCAATAATACGAATTTGAAAATGGATGTACTTTTTGTTTAGAGACGCCCTGTTATGTAATGTGAATATTATCGGTGTTCTTGTTGCTTCGCTGCAACCACCTCTGATCTTGACTTCCCAGCAACCTTGTTAAACCGCTCAAAAATATTCTTGTAGATTTTTGATAATATCTCGAGGGAAAAATAGCAGGGAAAACTCGCAGAATAAAGTGTTGAGAACCCAGCTCAGTAAATTTGTTTATTGGTTTTAGTTCGACCTATTTTTCAACCCGTTTTTTTTTAATTTTTTTTATTTCAGGAATCTTCAAGAACACCCACCCAGACCCGCTACAACCTGAGGACCAGGCGGCCTGATTCGTTGGACAACTCCATCCTGAACACGGAGACGGTGGAGATGTTTATTGAACGGATCGGCGCATCGCTGGGCCAGAGGACCTACCAGGCCGAGAGGGTACAACGACGAGACCGAAATGTCACCTCCTTTTCATCAGACGAGGAGTATTGAAAAAAAAAAAATTCCTCAAAATGTATGCCGTGCTTGGCAAAATCGTCCCTGTGACATCTAGTACAAGGACTTTACGATACATCACGGCACTCGGTATTTGCATTAATAATAATAATAAATGTTAGTTTTTTAAATAGCGCTTTAGACTCCCACAATGTGGATGTATCAAAGCCATTTACAATTATTATCCCTGTTCACCAGGAACGAGACCATTTCTGCAGCAGCTCAAGATCAGCGCATGTGGTCTCTACCTTCACAGGTACCTATTACTCCTGGGTGGAGAGAGGCAATTGTAGCAAAGTGTCTTGCCCAAGAACACAAGCACCATGTTCCCTGCCAGGGTTCGAACCCACGTACCATCGTACAGGAGTCAAACACCATAACCACTGTACCACAGCGCCCTACTCAAAAATTAACCCTAAGCTTCCTAGATCCATCAAAATCCATCCTCCCATTTGTGAGGCGTTCTGGCAAAATGAGACGGAACTGGGCACTTTTGTAGAGAAAAATGCAAATTAAAGAATAGATGTTTTTTTTTATTTCTCAATTTTCGGATTTATTGTTATTTGTAATATTTGTTAAATAATGTCTACTAAACCATATTTGTAAAAACAATTGTAAGAATAAAAGCTTTTTGAAGGAATTTTTTGTTTTCCTTATTACGTGTGCAAAACACGAAACTTAAGTCCTTTCCTTAACCAACATGCCAATAAATGCACATAATTATTAAACAGGCACAACTTATTGGCAGAATGTCAGATTGAAGCACAACAACAAAAGTATTTCAAGGAGAATTGTATTCTCTTTCTTCTTAATGCTTAAAATCCCTGATTTTAACCTCTGCCCAGTTCCGTCTCATTTTGCCCGAACCCCTCCCATTTAGGCGGACTTGACCCTGCAGGCCTGACGTGACTAAATGTGATGCGGTCAAGCAAAATCAGTCTGAAGTAGGCCCTGGTAATTTTTGGGATTTTTACATATTCTTTTGTAGCGTACTTCAGGCTCCATTTCAGTGAAAACCCCATGTGAATACGACCTTTGGTTAAAAAATTACAACCATTTGAACACCAGCACGTTAAAAATAAAGAAACTGAGAAAATCATGTTTTTGTATCACTTCCCTTTTGAATTTGGTTAAAAGAGTATTTTCATGTAAAAGATAAATATTTTCCCCTTCTGTTTTTGTAAAAAAGTCAATTTGGATTTTTCCACTCTTTTAACATAATTTTGGCGCTATCTCAAAACAAGATTTGCCGAGTTCCGACTGATTTTGTTTGATCGCATCACAAATGTGGATGGATTTTGATTGTTCATCGTGCAGTACTGCTGTTGTCATGTAAGTTCCTATGTGCACTAAGTCCACCAACATCAACCAGTTGTGGTTCCGTTCTATTATCCCATGTATAAGAAGCCGAGTGACTGATGGATTTTGGTGGATTTGGTCTAGTAATTAATAAAAGGCAGTAGGGAGTTAGGGTTACGCTTGGTTCAGACAGGCGTTCCACAGTTGCGCCAAACCAAATGAGTGAACTGAGTCCAACGTCTGAAACGAATAAGGGCGACAAGGCGCGCCAGACAGTTAACGATCGACTGCTGGAGTTGTTAGAGCGACTCAGGAGCGACTTGATTTCAATTTGGTTCGGCGCGACTGTGGAACGCCTGTCTGAACCGAACGTTAAAAAATTAACGTTATATCTTTTTTACATTGTGAGCATCAGGTAGGCAACAAAAAACTCACTACATGTAAAATCGATCCCTGTCTTGTGTTGCAAAACAAAAAACACCATTTGGAAACATCTCCAATAAATGTTACTTTATTTTCCATGTTGCACTCTTTGTAAAGCAGCGCTCGTCAATTCGTTGATGCCATTTCCTGTAAAATTGTTATATATTTCAAAATTCCTCTGTATTTTTCCAAGCAGTTTTGTATTTAAATTGTGCATTTTGAATAATAATCAATGAATATTGCAATATCAAAAGTGTGACTTTATCATCCATTCTGTAGTAATGGAGTTCCAGGGTTAAAAATGTGTCTGAGATTCAGTACTATTTGTATTTTGTTTAGCTTGTATTCATGCTTTTTGTAAACAAAAAATGCAATAATACATTGTAGTACTCCATCAAAATACAATAATGTTCAGAACAATTTTTTTTTAGTGTTTAATGATTTCAAAATGAAAGATATTTGTACAAAGACTTGTTCATAAAAGTTCCAAATGTAAAGAGGAAAGACTGATGGTTTCACTAGGCCTTTTTAAATCACTGGCTTTGTCTTCAGGGCCCAATTTCATAGAGCTGCTAAGCACAACATTTTGCTTAGCACAAAAAAGTCTTGCTCATTAAAAACAGGTTACCAGCAAAAATTATACGTGTTTTTCATGCTAAGCAAAAAAACAGCTGATTATCAATCCAAAACAATAAAGATCACGTGGAAATTTGGTCTGTAACCTTGTTTTTACCAAGGACAAATTGTCATGCTAAGCAAATTTGTGTGCTTAGCAGCTCTATGAAATTGGCCCCAGGTGATTTTATTGTGCAACCTGCTGTGCTTCGGAAACATTCAATTTATAATTTATCCTAAATGAATTCTCGACATAAATTGTTTAAACTACTTTGTTAAGAACTTGTTTTTAATTCAAAATTTGTTCCAGAATAATAAAACAACATTCAAAAAGAACAACTTGAATCTTTTGGCAAGAACTCAGTTTATCAAAAGTAAAGTTGATCAAAGGTGGCAGATGTACACAGACGCGAGGTCTAAATTCTTATATATTTTTTTGTGCACGATATTTCTTGTAACATACGTACAAAAGTACATGATTTGTTGTTGTTGAATGAACTGCCTTTTTGCACTTATTTATACCCATGTGTGTTCATTTGTTAATTTCTCTTGTATTTTAGCCAAAGAATAATGAAGATTTACAAGAGAAAAAAAGTGTATAAAGTTGCCAAGTTGTGTTTTGCCAAAAATTTATATTTTGGGAAATGTTTTTTGCAGCGTTGAAAAACAGGGACTAAAGTAAATGTACTATAGTTCATTTTGGAATAATGAATTTGAAATGTTTACGACACCTTGAATAGGCACTAATGTATTTTATAATGTATTCGTCATCTAATCGTTTTGGAGAAAAATACCAACGCTAGATTTGAAATTGTGACCTGAACTAACATTTTTAATAAAAGAAAAGATTAAGAAAAACTTGTTGTGTTAGTGTCATACGTATTTCCTTTAATCTCAACAGACTATTATTATTAAATCAAAGTATATTCACCACAAAGGTGTTTTTCACATACAAATTTAAAAAAAACCTAGAAAACTGACTGGGTGCAGTTCCAGTCAATTTCTTTTCGTTTTAATTTTCACAATAGTATAAACTGCACCTACTCAGTTTCCCTTGTGGTTTGTTTTAAAATGCAGTATTGAAACAAAAAGTATTCTATTTGAGTGATCCTTTTTGCTCCGTGGTTACCGACTAATTTTGTATTTATAAAACCTTGCCAAGAATGTTACTAAGAATATTACTAAGCTTCCAACTAGGGTTAGCTGTCAACTAAACGGGCGGTTAAGAACTTGGTTTTCTGTTCCGCAGAGCGTGGGTTCGAGTCCCGGTGTCCTTAAGCAAGGCAATTAAACCACTATTGCTTCGTCCTTCGGATGGGACATAAAGCTGTAGGTCCCGTGCGTTGTGTAATGCACGTAAAAGAATTAACCCAGTAACACTCTTCGCTAAGAGAAGGGGTTTGCCCCGGTGTTCCTGGCAGCGCCTCGGAATAGGCAACTAGATAGATGGCGCTTTACAAATGCATGATCATCAACTAGAGGCCATTTTAGCAGCCAACTAGGCTTAGCAGGCTTTTATGAATATCGGCCAAGGTCTATACAACATTGCTAATATCGTGACTTTGGGTGTGATCCCTGGCTGGGAATTTTTGTTCCGTAGGTGGGTTAATCAAAATTCATGAATTATTCAGTAGTTGCATTGATCGCTGTACAACACTTAGGTTCTAGGTCTCTATTCCCCTTTAATTAAAATACTCCAAAGATATCAATTTGACTAGGAAAAAACGAGGTGACCTACAGCAGGATTCGAACCAGGGATTTTTTATCCATAGCCCATTCCACTATCCACTACACATAGCAGCTCGACAACAGCTGTTCTTTAAAGTGATTTAATGTAACTAGTTATCTAAAAAAAAAACAATGCTATGACGTCATGTTTTATTCCAATGAATAAACATAACTTCTCATCCAAACTACTGAATAATTCATAAATTTTGACTCACCCACCTACGAAAAAAAAAAAATCGGAATATACACTTCGCCCATTTACCACTTCACCCATTTGCCACTTCGCCCACGCGCCACTTCGCCCACGCGCCACTTCGCCCACTTACCACTTCGCCCACGCGCCACTTCGCCCACGCGCCACTTCGCCCACGCGCCACTTCGCCCACGCGCCACTTCGCCCACGCGCCACTTCGCCCACGCGCCACTTCGCCCATTTACCACTTCGCCCATGCATAGCGCGCACGTGTTATATTAATTCGACACACGAAGGTACCTCCCCGATCCGACAAACGGAGGCGTGAAACGCGAGAAGATCCATGCACAGCTGCAAGGCAACAGTCCGTTTAATTGTGAGTAAAATAATTGTCTTTACTTACTATTAAAAAAATAGTAACACCTTTCAAAGCAATCTGAAAAACACAAGAAATGCAGAATACATCAGAGACACCTAGTCAGATTTGATCATGCATGAACAAAACTTGTGAAAAAAAAATGACGTTGGTCATGTACCCGGCACGCCAGCAGAAGAAAACAATATTGTAAACAATTAAAAAAATTAAAAAATTGTTAGGAAAAATTAAAATTAAATAAAAAATAATACAAAAGATGCGGCCTCAAAAAAGGATGCGGGCGGGGACAATCAACTGGTATTTTATTTTATTTGGCCTTATAGAGCCCCAATCGGATTAATATACATGTATAAATAAATAATGCCAATAAAGTTATAATATAAAGCCAATTTGGTATTCCAACTGCACATGCGCACATTTTCCCTTGACGATATTTCTTTCGATATAAACATTTCATCGATTGCGTGCAAAAGCATAGCGGGGTACCAGCAAATTTCAAGAGATCGTCGTGTTTTAAAGTTACTAAGTAACATATTTTTGTTTACGTTTTGGTGTTTTCAGCCGCTTTGTGTGGCCAAACTTTTGTTCGAACAAATATTATTTATTTTTTTCGATTTCACAAGAAAATGTAAAAAATGCGGATTTGGTTACCACGTCCCCCATAGCCTTGTGTGCATTTGTCTGCCGTGTTTGTATCACTTGACCTCCTTGAGAAAAATTGTGGAATCTTGTTGTGCACATGCGCAGTCGGAACTCCAAAGTGGCTTATAGGTTGTGGTGAACAGACCAAACTGTTAATTATTGGAGTAACTATAGAATGCAGGGCCACCCGCGAACACCTTTTTTTTTCGGTTGGATGCGCTGTGGGTCGACCTGAAGTAACTTTAAATTCAGAGATGCCGTTACAGATATCATACAGTTTTGGGCGGATGTGCGTTGAAGTTCGATAAAATGTCTAAGTACAAAAAAACTTCACCAGTGATTGCGGTGGACATATGAAGCGAATCGTATTTTACAAGTATAAGGTTATGCCTGGATGCGCGTGGATGCGAGGTCGAAAAAAGCTTGACGTCATCACGTGTTAGGCTCATTACAGTCAACAGAGGGCGGTATATGAAGCGAATTCTATATATAGAAGTGACGGTTTTGGGTTGTCTGGGATGCGTGGATGCGCGGATGCGCGGTCGGCATAGGCAAAAAGTCAATAGACGTGGGACGTAGTATGTCTGTTTACACATGCGCTTTCTTACGCGAACGAAGTCGGGACGCCAGATGAGTTTATTTAGGTGCATAATTAACCCATAAAAATGGATACAGTCCCTAGTTAATTGTATACACAGTCAGTCCGCAGCGCACTGAAAAGCCGTTCCTTTTATGTGCGATTTATGCATGGCACTTTGTGCGTGACCTCGTTTTTGAATACTTAATGAGCTGGCGACAACGCCTGGAATTTGGTCCGAAACATCCGTTTTATTCACTGGCTGTCAATATTATGTATATTTTCTTTTGGATAAGGAAACATTTTGTTATATTATCAAATCAGATTGGAAATTATATGACATTTAGAGGGTGAAATTTATAACGTAAAAAAAGCTCCCGAACCAACAAATTGACCTTTAAAAAAAGACGAATTTTGTCCACCTTCTGGCAGCGGCCACAACCCAATTTCACACTGATGTTAAAGATAATTTCATATTCTATCACAAAACTGTAGATTTGGGGTTGATTTTAACTTAGTCCAGTCAGGGCGCAGAAAATTATAACGTTCTCAATAAATTAACAAACGGAACATCCCGCCATGACAGTCCATAGTCTTCCTGCGCCCTCATTGGTCGAAAATGACGTCATTGAAAAGGGCTTCGTGGTAACGTGTAGTTCATGCACATTTCAATACGCAGTTTTTTGTGTATTTTTTTAATTGTAAGCTCAAGCGAAAAGGATTCTGCTAATCAGTATTTTGTTTAATCTTTTTAACAGTGGACTGATTAAAAAATAATAATATTGCCTGCGTAATACAATGTATACAGCCAAATTTACACAAAAAAAGCAACAAATGAAGTCGTTGTTTAAAATTTATATCTGTATTGTGAGGTTGGTTTATAAAAGAAACTGCACTTTTTATTTAAAACGTGCATGTTATTGCTTACATTAATATACCCTGTTGATGTTATACGACTTGAATACAATTGTTAAATTAAACCCTGAAATTGTAAAAACTTATTTTAATTACATCATCATGTACATGTACACAAATACAGATTGAAGAAATGACCAAAATTAGGGTTGATAATGAGATAATAAATGTTTAGCAATTAGGCAAAACATTAACAAAACTATGGCCAACATTCAAATTAAAATAATGACAACATAGTGAAGATGATAATTACCATCATCTTTGGCATAATGTACAATGTGCAAACCATTAAGATTTATTATAAAAGTAAATAAAGTTTTTTGTATCTTTGCTTGATGTTTTTGGCATAGTTTCTTTGTCATTAAATTATTGTAAATATTAAATTACAATGTATACCCGCTTCTAACATTGCAAAAACAAATGATTTTAAATAAGACATAAATTTAGTAATATAGATGTTAATGCACATAAATTATATCACTGAAATAATACAATCTGCATTCATAAAGTAATATGCTGTTTGTGTCAAATTTACATTGTAGCTCAAAACTTTGTTGGCATAGTTTTTGGCATTAAGTCCTAGATGATTTGACAAACTGACCCGACTCGACCAGACTCGGTTTCGATCTGTTTCAGTTGCACTGTGTTTGCACAACACTGACACAAAGTCATGTAAATTATTTAAAATACTAAAATACAAAAACATTTAAATCTGCATGTACAAAGCACGTGCTGCATATATCCACCAGTACATTTAAATCTTCAACTATTTTCAACACTTCTTTGGAAACCCAACTCTAGATTATTTGTCCCAACATGAATCATTACAAATACAATATGTCAGGCACAGTTGTGAGGTTGATGTCATGCTGATGAAGCAGATACTTTCTAAGGCCAGAAATTGTAGTACCGCGACGAGTCACTACCTGCAAATCAACCAAATTTAGTAGTGATGTTCTCTTTGAGATACTTTGTGAGAGAATATCCAAGGACAAGAGCTTTGCCTTTGGCCTTCTGTAGAGGTTCCCGACATGCTGGCAATGGCTGCGATGGCTGCGGTGGGCATGGCCATGGTGGTGGACGGCATGACTACTACCTAGTATAAGAAACATATTGGAAGACAGAAATATGAACTATGAAGTTTAGCACAATAATAGCAGTAACTATTATTATTAAACAATTTGTTATAATTTTGAACAAAAACATAGGCCTAAGTCGTTTTTATACATGAAAGAAAAATCAATTTTGTATGCATGACATGAAGGCAGAAACCTAACTTTATCATATAAATAAGCCACACAATTAAAACAAAACAATTAATTTTGTTTCTGTTGGCAATCACCATCTAGTGTGCAATCACCATCTAGTGCATCCAGCACATGTAGGCCTACATTTTGTACATGTACATGCACCCCTGTACTGCATAACACACGCTCTGCGTATGTACAAGCCGAAAGACATGGCCGAAAAAGTTGAAATCGCGCGCACGAAAATCGTCGCAAAATACATGAAAAACATTTCGCCACAGGCTAAATTGTATATCAAACGAAATATCATTGCTTCCTTTATCGATGTGTAGTAATCATTTTTGGCAATATTTGTTAGTCCAGTCAGGGCGCAGAAACTAAACACACGACAACAAATTTCCTTAAAATCATACCATAACTTCGAGTGAACAAAATTCTGCCAAAAACATACTGAATCTCGTCATATTTTATATCATTCGATTCAGAAAATCGTTCGCTTTCCACTTACCACGCCATCTTGGAGAATCACTGCTTCGTTTGCAACGTGTAGCTCGTGAAAACAAAGCGGTCGAACTCTCGCAATTACTCGCGTAAATCTCGTGGCCGATTTGCGACGCCGGCCCTGCAAATAAAGTTCGGGATATGACCTCATTAAAGGTAGTATACACCATTTGCAGATATCGAAAATATTTACTACCGAATTATTAAGAAATATCTTACTCATTTGAAAGTAAATAATGATTCTAGGCATCCAGCAAAATAATTGCGCTAGATATCCTGTAATTATTCCGAAAAATTGAATTTTATAAAGAATTTATAATTTATAAAGACGGCGATCGCGAACAAAAAAAGATAACATAAGAATAACTGCTCGACGCCGATTGAAAACAAACGCTGTTTTTCGTGCTTTTCTCGGCATCCATGATTGTAAAACTTTGGACAGGTAAGTTAAACGATATTTACTATAAAATACAACCCCAAGTCTACCCATTAATGATAATTCAAGCAATTACCAATGGTGTATCCTACCTTTAACGCGGGCGCTGCGGACTGACTGTACAGTACCTATAGTTTTTCGTATACACGACTTTTATACCTTTTTCTATAAGATCCTATCTAGATGAGATTATTTAGGTGCATAATTAACCAATAAAAATGGATACAGTCCCTAGTTAATTGTATACAGTCCCTATTTTTTCGTATACACGACTTTTATACCTTTTTCTCTAAGACCCTATCTAGACGAGAATATTTAGGTGCATAATTCACCCATAAAAATGGATACAGTCCCTAGTTATTTGTATACAGTCCCTAGTTTTTCGTATACACCACTGTTATACCTTTTTCTATAAGACCCTATCTAGATGAGATTATTTAGGTGCAAAATTCACCCATAAAAATGGATACAGTCCCTAGTTAATTGTATACAGTCCCTAGTTTTTCGTATACACGATTTTTATACCTTTTTCTATAAGATCCTATCTAGATGAGATTATTTAGGTGCAAAATTCACCCATAAAAATGGATACAGTCCCTAGTTAATTGTATACACTCCCTAGTTTTTCGTATACACGATTTTTATACCTTTTTCTATAAGACCCTATCTAGACGAGAATATTTAGGTGCATAATTCACCCATAAAAATGGATACAGTCCCTAGTTATTTGTATACAGTCCCTAGTTTTTCGTATACACCACTGTTATACCTTTTTCTATAAGACCCTATCTAGATGAGATTATTTAGGTGCAAAATTCACCCATAAAAATGGATACAGTCCCTAGTTAATTGTATACAGTCCCTAGTTTTTCGTATACACGACTTTTATACCTTTTTCTATAAGATCCTATCTAGATGAGATTATTTAGGTGCATAATTCACCAATAAAAATGAATACAGTCCCTAATTAATTGTGCAGTCCCTAGTGTTTCGTATACACGACTTTGATACCTTTTTCTATAAGACCCTATCTAGACGAGAATATTTAGGTGCATAATTCACCCATAAAAATGGATACAGTCCCTAGTTATTTGTATACAGTCCCTAGTTTTTCTTATACACCACTGTTATACCTTTTTCTATAAGACCCTATCTAGATGAGATTATTTAGGTGCAAAATTCACCCATAAAAATGGATACAGTCCCTAGTTAATTGTATACAGTCCCTAGTTTTTCGTATACACGACTTTTATACCTTTTTCTATAAGATCCTATCTAGATGAGATTATTTAGGTGCATAATTCACCAATAAAAATGAATACAGTCCCTAATTAATTGTATACGGTCCCTTGTGTTTCGTATACACGACTTCGATACCTTTTTCTATAAGACCCTATCTAGATGAGATTATTTAGGTGTCTATTTAACCAATTATCTTTGTTAATATAAACAATTATGAAAATCGGAACTGTATAAACAAAAACCTAGGGAGTGTATCCATTTATTTTGAATTATCGCTGTCAACCGGCGTTGGTTTTCATACGTTCAGCACGTATTGAGTTTAATGATTTAACTAAAAATGGTTTGCGCAGCAGCGCCCTCTTGTGGTATTTAGTTTTTTTAGTTACCGTCTAGCTGGGCGGAGAATGGAATGACCCGGTTTATAGGCCGTTTTCTAAACCCCTGCCTTCAGCCTATTGCTAAACCGCATGGATGAAGCCTGAGACGAAACCAAGCTAGGGTTTGGAAAACGGCCATAAAGTCTCGACAGCGCATCCACGCATCCGGATGCGGGGAGCTGGGGTTTCGAAAACGGCCATAAAGTCTCGACTGCGCATCCGCGCATCCACGCATCCGGATGCGGGGAGGTTTCATGGTGACCGCGCATCCACGCAGCCATGGATGCGCGGATATATAATGGAGTGGCCCTGCATTCTATAGTTGTACCGTATATTTTAGACTAAATTTGATCCGTATTGTGTAAGTCGGGTGCCGTCCAAAGAGTTGATACATCCAGTTCACAAGGTGCATCATTTGAAGAAAAAAAGGAGCAAAATGTGCTAAAAAGCTGGTTGAATTTGCTCGGATTTGCAACCCCAAATGATCGCAAGTGTCATTGAAGCCCGACTAGTTTGTCTGACTTTGACACGAGAGAAGCCAGTAGGCGCTTTCTAAGGTATTTTGGCAAACTTTGTCACCACAACATAACATTTTATTGGCATTGCATGTATATTATTAATCAGGTTGGGGCTCTACCAATTCCAGATTTAAATTTTCATCCATTGATCCAGAAGATATGCTGTAAAAAATAAATAAAAACAAAAACTGTGATTTGTTCATTCAAGAAAGATATTCTAATCAGAAGAGAATTTCTGATTGCCATTTAACTTGCCTGTAAAACGCAGTGGCTATCGTTAGTGCCTACGGCAGTTGACGAGCTGATTCCCAGACATACCCAGGCCGACACATTGACAATAATATTTTGATATCGATCTGGGAACCGCACTGGTTGATATTAGCCAGGTTCCAAGAGTAACTTAAGGTCCAGAGTATTGTCATTTTCAGGGAATCAGATAGCTACTACGTTGTTGCCTAAAAATATCAATACAAATCACCAATGGCAAAAAAATATTACGATAGTGCTAGAACTATATAACATAAGGCACCCTAGTAGGAGTATAAACATCCCCTGTCTGACCCTTCCCCCATACTTTGCAATAAAATGGCATTTCCATCTTTGGTGGTTAACAGTTTTGGGTGGATTCTTCTGTGGTTATGGTAAGTATTGCGAACCACTGTTGCTGATGCATTGGTGTTGTTGATGATGCCGTGTGTTCTTTGGCACCTTGCAAAATCAGGAACCGATTTCAAAATAATAATTTAAAAAAAAAGCGGCTTGCCTAAAATACGACAAATATATTTGTTAATATAATACTATAGCTCCATTCCTTGTTTTTTCTTACTTTCCAAATAATTCCTTTTCGCTGCAGACCGTGGCAACTCCCGTGTGAAAAACAAATGCGACACACGACGACACAACTCCGACCAGGCATTAGTACAAAATCGGTTGTATTCGCCTTCGCCGCGCTGGTCGCGTCGTGGCATTGATTTTCATACACCAATTTCATGTTATTTACACTTGTCAGTCTTTTTTCATAACTCAGGTACTTAAGTTACTTCTTTACACACAAAAATGCGGTTTCTGAAGCTGTGCCATCGGCAGAAGCTTGAATGATGATTATCTCCATTTGACGAGAAAATTTGACTCACGCATGGCGCATGCATTTGTTTACATATAGTGCGCCACCTATCGACACACTTTTGTATGGAAAGCCGCGTCTTTTAGAAATCGATCATAAATAATGGGATGGGGACATAACTTTTTATAGTTTAAATTTATTTTTAAGATGCATCCTTCTCACCAAAATGATTTCGAAATGTATATCAATTTGTGAAATGTAAGTGGGGGTGGGGGCTACTATTATTAGCCTAAATAAATTCATTGTCACCTTTCTTTTCTTTTTGTCAATATGGCTGTCCATACTGTGCCTGTTGCGACGTCATCGATTCAAGGACCAAAAACGGGTCTTTCGAGGCCTAATTTCACCCCTTTGTTCCATTCCCTTGCTCTGACAACATGGATTTTTTAATTCGCAGTGGTTCAATTTATGTGTATGGGAATTTTCGTTCTGTTCCCCGTCAGGTACCACCAGGCAACACGAAAAAACAGGGAAGTAACACGGCCTATTAGGCAAACATTTGGGGAAAGTATAAAAACCAATTGGACTCTCCAGGACCCTATCGCAAGATTATGTCCAGATGTTAAAAAAGCGATATTTTGGTCCTAGTTACTCGGACTAGTCAGAATGTGTAGTTTCTTTAGATTTAAATGGCATGTTTTGGCTAGGGCATGTTAATTTATATTTAGATATCATTTATCATTCAAATGTCCCCATTTTTAGTAACACCATTTAGGATTCATCATAATGTTAATTGCTTGAATTATCATGAATGGGTGGATTTGGCCGGGAATGGGGGGGAGGGGGGGGGGGGGGGGGGGTGGGGGGTGGTGTTTTAAAGTAAATATCGTTTACCTGACTAAAGTTTTACAATCATGGATGCTGAGAAAGACAAGACAAAAAATTTGTTTGTTTTTAACCGGCGTCGGGCAATGGTTGTTATGTTCTTGTTTTTTTTTCGCGATCCGTGAATTTCTTTTTTATCAAATCCAATTTTTGGAACAATTACAGGATATCTAGCGCAATCATGGCTGTTACTCTGGTACCTATCACTGCCCTCGTCACCGGAATGGCAATTCTCATGTCTGGGGAGCCAAAGTATGAGCAAACTGAGATGAGGACTGATGTTCGTGAAAAAATGCTGACCCAGCTCAAACAAGATGGAGAATATCCACGTTATGGCAAATGCTGGACAAGAGCTTTGGAACAAATTAACAAAGGTACGGTTGCATGATAACCAGGGGCCAATTTCATGGAGAGCTGCTAAGCACAGCAATTTGATTAGCACCAAAAAAGTCTTGCTCAGTAAAAACAGGTTAAAGGTAGGATAGGATACACCATTGGTAATTGCTTGAATTATTATGAATGGGTGGAGTTGGGATGTTAAATATCATTTAACTGACATGTCCGAAGTTTTACAATCATGGATGCTGAGAAAAACACGAAAAACAGCATTTGTTTTCAACCGGCATCGGGCAGTTTTTCTTATGTTATTATTGTTTTTTCAAGATCGCCGCCCAGCGATTGCGAATGTTGTTTTATAAAATTTAATTTTTCGGAATAATTAAAGGATTTCTAGCGCAATAATGTTGCTGGATGCCTAGAATCACTATTTACTTTCAAATAAGTAAGATATCTCTTAATAATTCCGTAGTAAATATTTTTGATATCTGCAAATGGTGTATCCCACCTTTAAGCAAAAACCGGAAAGAATGTATCCATCCAATCCAATCCAATCTGCATTTATAAAGCGCCAATCAATCTAGTTGCCTATTCCGAGGCGCTGGAGAAAAAGGTGTGCAAACACACTATTCACGATTGAAGATAACTCAGTGCAACTAATTAATTGTATGCAGAGTCAAACAGATGCGACTTCAGTTGGGTTTGAAAAGAATGCAAGGATTCAATTGCACGAAGATGCTGGGGGAGATGGTTCCATAAGTTGGGAGCTGAGGCAATAAAACTTCTATCACCGTAGGAAGAACGCGTTCTCGGAGCTTTTAACAGGAGTTTGTTTGTAGACCTCAAATTTAAACCAGGAGTATAAGTGAATAAGCATGTTCCTGATATAGACAGGTGCCAAATCATGAATTGCCTTCCATGTTAACAGAAGGATTTTGTATTCAATCCTTTGTTTCATAGGTAACCAATGCAGTTCAATTAGGGTAGGGGTGATGTGATCGAATTTCCTGCCCCTAGAAAGAACATGTGCTGCGGCATTTTGGGCATGTTGAAGCTTCTTCACAAGATATTGGGAGATACCGAACAGTAAAGAGTTTCCATTATCCAACCGGGATGTGATCAGGGCATGTACTACCATCGAAGCTGCTCTGTCTGATAGGACTTTTCTAATACTTCTCACATTTCTGATTTGGAAATACACAGATTGACAAGTTTTCTTGACATGAGTATTCATAGATAATGTATTGTCAAACATGACTCCAAGGTTTCTAACAGATGTAGAGGCATTGATCCGAGTATTGGCGACATGTATTTCGTTCACATGGATTTTAGTTTGTTGATACTTTGAGGATAAAGTGATAAACTCTGTTTTTGTGTCGTTTAGTTTTAGCTTGTTAGCATCCATCCAAGATTTTATTTCAAGAATGCACACTTTGATGCGAGCTTTTGCTGATAGTTGATCTTGAGTATTGTTTATTTTGAAAGGTAGATAGAGTTGTGTGTCATCTGCATACATATGCAGATGTACTCCCTGTCTCTGTGCAATCTTTGAGATGGGAGAAACATAAATGGTGAAACACTGTGGACCAAGAACAGAGCCTTGAGGGACTCCGAACCTAAGTGGTGTAAGGTCGGAAGATTGACCATTTATGCTGACAGATTGTGTTCTAAATTGAAGATAAGATGTAATCCACTGCAGAGCCTGTCCCTTAATTCCAAGAGATCTCAGACGGGAAATCATGATGTCATGATCTATGGTATCAAAGGCGGATGACAAGTCTAATAAGACCAGGATTACGCCTTGGTGATTGTCAAAAGCCTGCAATATATCATTTTGAACTTTTAATAAAGCAGTTTCAGTACCATGGTATTTCTTGTATGCGGACTGATGGTCGTCAAGAAGTTTGTTATCTTCTAAATAGGATGTTATCTGAGAAGCAATAACCTTTTCAAGGATTTTAGAGACAAACTTCAGGTTAGATACTGGACGATAGTTCTTAAGGTCGTCGGTATCTAGAGATGGTTTCTTTATCAGAGGTCTCACAATAGCATTTTTAAAACTAGCTGGGAAGATGGCCGTTTCAAGAGAAAGATTAATAATTTTAGTGATAACAGGAGCAATGATGTTAAGGTGTTCCTTGAGCATCCATGTTGGAATTGGATCCATTTCACAAGATTTTGAAACAGATACAGAAATCAGCTTGAAAACGTCCTCACAAGAAACTGGTGAAAAATGATCAAGAAAAGCAGAAGTTTCCTGATTAGATTCAACTGTCAACAGGTCAATACAAGGACCCATTGCATTCCGAATATGTGATATTTTGGAAACAAAATATTGACTAAATCTGTTGGCGAGATCTAGATCGTTAGTATGAGATGGCAAACTGTTCTTGAGTTTCTGGTGTAACAACGAATCAACAATCTTAAACATTTGTTTTTGATCCTTGCATTGAGTTATATGATTTTCGTAATAAGTTGATTTGGCTTCGCTTATTAAATTAATGACATTGAGACGTTGTGCTTTGAAGTTATCTCTATCAGTGTCAAGTCTGGTGTTTCGCCACTTCCACTTACGCTCAAGCCTCTTTCGTAGCCTTTTGGCTTCGGCTATTGCTGGAGAGTACCACGGACAACTGGGTCTAACAGTTATGAATCGAGATATGACAGGAGCATGATTATCAAGTATATCATGTAGACAGGAATCATACTGCATAACAAGACCATCAAGGTTAGATGAATGATTAAGTACAAGGTCTGAGGCAGAGATGTCTCGAGAAAAATCGTCACAGTTTACTGATTTGAATTTCCGATACCTAATCCATTGTTTTCGTGGATTACACTTACTCAGGTTAAGTTGACAATGAATAGCAAAATGATCACTTATCAAAGCCGTAACCTCAGTAGAATTAATTAAGTTATCAGATGTACGGGTTATGACATAATCAAGCGTATGACCGCTGGTGTGGGTTGGGTCAGAGATGTGCTGCGTGAGGTTCGCAGTTTCAAGAACGTCTCTGAGATTTTTAGTGTTTGGATTATCAGATTGGTTCCACTGAAAGTTGAAGTCTCCAACAATAAGAAGTTTGTTGGAGGAGGATACAAGTAATTCCAGATAATCAGCAAATTCATCCAGAAATACTTTAGGAGTACATCTGTTCTTCACGCTGTACGGGGGTCGATAAACAACCACAAGTCTGAGGGAAGAACAGTTCTGTAATGAAAAATCGCAGCACAAACTCTCAAAACTGGTGCGTGGGTGTGAAGAACTCTGAATCTTCTGGATATTATCTTTAAAAATCACAGCAAGTCCACCGCCTGGTCTATTTTCACGAGGAACATGCAGGAAATTATAGCCAGGTAAGGAGAGATCACCAATAACTCTCTTATGGGCGTCAGAATGAGAGAGCCACGTTTCCGTGATTGCTATAATGTCAAATTGATTTTCTATAAAATGATCGGTCAAAAGGTCAGTCTTGTTGCAGACAGACTGAGCGTTAATGACACACATATGAACAGAGTTTTTGATTTAGGTTTATCCATTTTGTGACAATCCATGTACATGTATGTTTTATTCTCATCGAACTCCTCGGAGGGGGAGGTTTTTTTTTTCGTACCCGGTCCGGAAACTACAGACAAGCTTGTGATGGAATGCTTTACTTTACGCTTACCTGCTCGAACAGCTCTATGAGTCGGGGCTTTTGAATTTATGCCGAGGTCCTTCAAAATATCCCATGTGCACTTTGTGATGGAAAGTTGTGCTGACGGTGAAGGCATGCATTGTATCATTTCAGAGTGAGAATACCATGTACGTGTGCAATTAATATTCTCTTCATCAGCGGTGTGGAGTGGCCCAGGGTTAAGGGCAATATCTCCAGATAAGAGTAACTGAACTTGAAAGGTAGAACAAGAATTGGAATAGAATGGAATTCTTGTTCCAAGATATTTATGATGGTGCAGCCCTTTGTAGTATTCTAACGCTACATAAGAACAGTACTGTACATAAGAAAAACACTGTGCCAAATACAGACATTTCTGGACTTTGTCAATTTTGAGCGATGATGAAAAATCTCTTTTCATTCAGATTTGTTTTCTTCAATGTGTAAAAGATGAGTAGTTTCCCTGTTACTTTATGCAATTTTATAGAGCTGCTTAAGCACAAAATGTTGCTTAAGCACAAAAAACCTTGCTTAATAAATCAGGTAAGGAGCCAAAATTCCATGTGATCGTTATGCTAAGCTAACAACAGCTGAGTACCAATCACAAACAATATACATCACATCAAGTTGTGGCTGGTAGGCTGGTTTTACTAAGCAAGAATGTTTTCTGCTCAAGCATTTTTTCTGCTTAATTAGCAGCTCTATGAAATTGGCCCCAGCACATACTCTAGCCAAAATCCGAATTCCCGACTTCTTACTGATTTTGCTTGATCGCATCACATATATTTATTTGGTGCAGGTTGCAAACGACTCACGGACGATGAGCAGAGTTACCTGGCTCTGACCTTCGCCAACTGTCTTTTAGAGAAGTCAGGTCTACCGTCCTACCCTTGCGAGAGTGGTGTGTCCAACATCCAGACCTGCCTACAACAGCTGAAAGGGGACACTGTGGCCTTCAACGCTTACATAGCGTTCTTCACCCACACCCAGGACATGTGCTTTTTCTTACAGAGTCAGATCTGGCAGGAGAAGACGGAGCAGACTGTCTCCAGGCTGGCCCAGAGCTCGAAAGACGTGGCGGACAAGATGGAGGTCACAGGTTGGTGATTTAAGAGGGGGGGGGTGGATGTCCTGAAAGAAGTCCAGTTGGAAAGCAGCCCTGATACTTCACGACGGCAATTGCCGTCGATGCCCCTACCGATTGCCGCAATGCCCTTTAAAAATCCCACTTTCCACGGCAATTGTTGCCGTGCCCTTTTTTTGTTATTGCCGCCGTGCCCTTTCTCCTGAAAAAAATATATTATACGATATTCTGCATGCGACATAAATCTAAAAAAATGACACAGAAAATGAGCTGAAATATAGCGATCCCACAAAAAAAATTAACGCAACGAACAACTTACCTCTCATACACACAGTACACACACGCACCAACGAAAACCATTGTGCATGCACATGTACTGTACACATCGATCATGTACATTAAGCAAGCACGTGTACACTTAGCTTTACCTTACATACGTACTGTGGACATTCCTTTGTCTTCGTGTAGTTAAAAAACTTTGACTAAATACTCATTTTTCTCGCTTCCCCAAAACAAAATTACCCTCAAATTTGGATTATGGGCCTCTCAGCTGTCCCTTCTATCTTTTCTATATATAACCCTAACCCGTTTTTCCTCTAGCGCTCTTTTTCGGAAACTGAAAAACGGATTGTGGACCTGGGCAAGTCCTCAAACTGTAACCTCTTCCCGCATCGTGTGGACCTATATTGTTCAGAGGTCCACAGTGCGTATGCAAGACTAACTCATGTATGTACATGTACGTTGAAATAGTCTGGTGAAATAAGCTTCGACCGTCGACGTGTATGCAGCACTGGGGGTGAACAGCCCATCCGAGTCGGTAACCCAGACTGATCGTTTCAACCTCGTACGCGCTGAGTATTCGACCCAGCAGGTGGGACCGTGCGAAAACGAAAAACAACCGAGAAGGAGTGTGTAAGAAGTTGTTGTTAAATGCATGCAGCATGCAGCCGGCTTGTTTGTTTTGGCTTGGGTGATGCGTCCGATGATCCGACAGTCCGACGTTAGTTA
Organism: Crossaster papposus; assembly: GCA_037893245.1. Lineage (NCBI taxonomy): Eukaryota > Metazoa > Echinodermata > Asteroidea > Velatida > Solasteridae > Crossaster > Crossaster papposus. The sequence goes on along the minus strand of JBAIAA010000354.1, from coordinate 2,236,734 downwards.
CTTTTTTTGATATTCAGAAGCTTCAAAATGCCGTATCAGGAAAGAACCAAGCAAAAGAAATTATCCCAACTAAATGTTGCAGCATCAAAATGCTGCAAATTGGACACCTTTTTCAGGTAATTTTTTTTTATGTCAGTTTTTTTTTCGTTTTTATTTTTTCGTGTTTGGTATTTTATTAAGGCACGATTTCAAAAATTGCCTTGGTGCCCTTTGCAAATTTTTGCAATCGCCTTGATGCCCTTTGAAATGTTTGAAAATTGCCTTGGTGCCAAGGTCTTAGCCAGCCAGCCGTGTAGGCCGTGTTTTACACGGCCACATTCGAAATAATGCGGCTGATTTTCAATTACCACGGCCCAAGATTCAATACGCCGGCCGTGCACTTTTTGTTATGTTAAAACGCTTATTATATTTCTGCTGTCGGTGTATTTTGTTTATTTACTTACAATTTCTATTTTCAAAAGCAAAACTCCGCTGTTTTTGCCCCAATAATATGCCCCGATAAATCAACAAGGCTTTGCGTGCTGGTACGGTGCCGCGGTACGGTGATCGCAGAAAACCATGTGCTCGCCTGCCCATGCAAGCATGCAAGCCATGCATAATACACACAGCATTGTTGGAATGGTTCCCGCCGCACGCTTCAACAGACAAAGTTAAAGACTGGAACCAGTCCATGGCCGACACGCATGTATTTTTCCGTTACACGAACAAGATCAAGAACACACAAACTGGTCGAATTTGACATCGTAAGACGTAAAAATGCCCGACAAACAAACGTCGATGAAGAAAGTCATTTCCTGCAGGTTAATTCTCAGATCATGTTCACCCTTTTTTGTGTTTGTATTTTCTGTTTTAATGTATTTATTTCGAGGTAGTAACGCTCGTCCTTGAGCGATACAGTGCAGCGTGTTTTTGCAAAATGTTTTACCGCGGCATGTTTCCTGCGGTGCGTTGTTGTACACGCTTGTTGTGGTCAGATCATGGAGGTATATCGGCCTCCATCGTGTGAATAGGCCTACTACATTCTCCATTTAAAAAAAAAGGTTATCAACCTTAAACCTTTATCATGCTTTTAAAATAACTCGGGCAGTTTTGTTGTCACCGGTGAGGGGCAGTTTTGATAGCTTTCATGACGGATGCAAATTAAATCTTCCCGCAAGATCAGCGATTACGACAAGCAGTGTGGGCTGCCGTGCCGTGCCGCGCCATGCCGCGCTGTGATACGTTAGGGAAATTTTTTCGCACGCGCGCTTTCGTTTAGTCGTACAATGCAGTTGCGTAACCTCGGTGGAATAAGTTAAGCTACTTTTCACCGCGCAGTGCCGGCGTAAATATCTCGTCTGAACGCAAGCATATTTTGGATTAAGAAATTCTTATCTACTGGCCCCGATGTACAAATAAAAAGGTGTTAAAAAACCCTGAGCCTGTTTATTTACGAAACCCTAGTCATAAAAAAATTAATATATATTCCTAAGGTTAATTATGAAATTGTCTTTGTTTTTATAGAAAAAAAGAAGAAAGGGTACTTAAAGACTTATTTGTCTGAACTCCTAAACAATTTCCAACCGATTTCAAGAGTAAATAATAATACAATATATTCTTGTTTTTTTCCGGTATCTAATAAAATCGACAAACACCTGACCATTGAATTACGAGACTAGCAAAATAAATTCCAGGTTTATTTAATAACATTTATTTCTAGTTTCATTGTTTAAAAAGAAAAAGAAACAAAAGGAACGGTACCTTAACACCTAATATTTTGAACTCCTAAACATTTTTCCAACAGATTTAAGGGGGAAATTTAATACGATTTATTTTCCGTTTTTCTTGTATTTGACCAAAACGATCTATTTCGTGGCCCGTAAATTACAAGGCTACACATGTAGCTTTTAAAAACATTTACCAAACCTATACGAGCCAAGAATAAATAAGCAAGAATAAAATAGAGGTGGTACCAAATCTCGATGGCAGAACCCAGGATACCAAAACTGAACCATGAATATTTGAAATACTTTAAATTAAGACCCCAAAACAAAGGCATGATTCTCATCGAAAATGGGTATGATTATTTGTTGTCCTGCATTGTCCCTAAAATGCACGAGCTGAGGTTCTATCCCAGCAACTTACTCCCAGAAGCATGTACTTCAATCCTAAAGTGAATTTCTACACATCTTAAGAAGTTGTTATTCAAATTTAATAAATAATCTGCTGGGTTATATTTAATAAAACCATGATATTTACTTTGTCCCTAAAATGGATGTGAAAATTACAACCAATGAAAAAGAGAAGTTGTAAGAAGGACATGATGGGTTTCTTTTTTATGGGATGGTTTATTTTTGATGTGGGTAATTATCCACCAATAATTCTTGGGAAATGGTGACTTGTTACGTTTTTGTTATAGTCCTAATGGCTCTAGCCTCTGGACATACAGACTTGTCACAGAGTCACCATGGTATTTAGTGAATAAGTCATGACCAGTCTTTCCAAATAAAGACAAAGTAACTTATAAGAAATGTCAAAATTGTGCCTCTTTTCTTCCTATTGGTGTTCTTATTTTTTTAACAGGTGTCACAAGACAGTACAAAAATTACTATTATAAAACTGTGAAATTAAACCCCGTATGTAGCTGGTGTAAATAGTTAAGTTGATTTCCGTTGTGAATTCCAGATGATGTTAATTTAAATAATAATGTTTAGTTCCTAAGCTGCTTATGCTAATTTTGATGGTCTGACCAATTAACCGTTACCCCATTTTACACGTAGTGTGAGTCAGTGTGCGCTGTTTTTAAATCCAAACTTCCAATACCGGTATCCATAATATACTCCTCTGGTCAAAATTTATTTCAAGTTATCATTCCAGCTAAAAATGGTAAATATTGGATTTAAAAAAAAAAAATGTATACAAATCAGGCTTCATATTGCCACAACATTAACAAAAAATAGGTAGAAATTGGCCTCAGATTGCACCAGAGAGCACCTAAGAAACCTACAAATTTCAGGGCCCTTAAGCGGGGACTTCGCAGGGACTTCGCGCTACGCGCTCGTGATGTGCGCTTTGCGCACATGCTCCGCAATTACATGTACTCAAATTGTTACACGCCAAACTTTTTTTTGTACACACCCAATTCACAAAATCATGCCTAAGACCTTGCTTGGTGCCCTAAATTTTTACAAAAAGTAAAGGCAAAACTACCTTGCCCCTTTCAAGCTGAAGTATCAGGGCTGGGAAGGAATGTTGCTACCTGAATTTCAATCAGTGCAAAAATGTTGAAAAGACGTGAATCTGGGACTGAGAAACATTTTCAATTTTGTTAGGAATTACTCTTCCAAAACTTTGTACACAACCGTTAAAGTAGCGCCAGGGTACTACATTCTTTTTGTATTTATCCAAATGAGGATTTTGGAGGTTTGAGGTTATTTGTTACCGTAATTTCCTGCGGTAAAGACGCGGCTTATCTGACTTTCTAGACCACAAAAACATCGCCGCGCCTTATCTTTCGGTGCGCCGTATATGATGTCGCTTGAGTTCAAAGTGATGGTCTTTGTGTGAAGAATTCTTTGAACGCCGCAATCTTACTCAATAATGCGGTCAACCAATTAGCTCAACTCTCCGGACTTTGTGACCGTGTTTCCATTAACAATGCCGCGATGTGTTGATCCCCCTACGACCATGTGTGTGCATGTACACACGTACACATACATGTGATTTAGCACTCGGCAGCGTGCGTAGTCTTGTTTGCAAGACGATCTTCGCGATGCGGGGCGCCCTCTAACGTACGCCGTAGACCACGCGCGAATTACCTTCGCTAAGACCGAAGGTCATTGCGTGTATGGTACGGCGTACGTTAGAGGACGCCCGCATCGGCGGCCTACGCGCGCTGCATATACCGCGATTAAGATCGTCTTGCAAACAAGACTACAGCGTGCGCTGCATGACGCGTACAACTGCGATAAAAAGCTGGCCTGTACTATGTGGCCTTTTTCTAAACGTTTTTTCGTCTACGTTCCGGCTTCATGCAATTCACCATCCGAACTACACAGCGCGGAGCATTCACAACGACTGGAAAAAAGACTAGGGGGTGTCGCAATTAGGGATACCACGCACGCGATCGCTGCATGTGATGTACATGTACATGTGCATGTATTGTACATGCATGCAGTTTATACTGCAGTGATACATGATATGTACTGTATCGGCAAAGTAAACCTCGTGCGATATTGTGACTACTGGGGTGCGTTCCACTTACGTGAACTGTTTGCGCGAACGTTCGTCTACGTTTTGAGTTAGCGTTAGTTGAAGTGGAACGATATTTTAAAAACTACGTTTTGAAAATGGCGGTGACAGTGACGTCGTTTGGTTGGCTGTTTTTAGTCCAACTCATTTTTTGTCTTTAAAAGATCCCTGTAACTGCTCAAAACAGCCCACCGTTTATAACGAAAAGTATGAAACGTAAATCAAAACCGTACAAAGAAAACCGTCGGCTGCTAACTTCTCCGCCATCTTTAAAATACGTCACTAGCCAACAGCGAACAGCTCGAAATGTCGTTCGCCATTTTTGCTAACGTTTGCCAACATAATTGGCGAACATTGCGTTCCACTCACGCGAACAACGCTAACGTTGGCCAACGTTGGCAACGTTCGCGTGAGTGGAACACACCCCTGGTTTGAAGTTTTCTTACATTGTTTGCGTGCCAGATAAACTCAAGTACTCAGCAAATTCTTGCTTGGAATAGTGGGATCGTTCTAAGGCAAGAAAATGACCCCTTTGTGGCGATGTACCTACACCGGGTGGCGCCTGGTGTTCTTCTGGGTGCGTTCAAGCATGCGCCTTTTTCGGCGGTGCGCTTTATCTGTTGACGTTTGAAATTGTTTTGGGTGATTTTAGGGACCTGCGCCTTAACCGCCGTGCGGCTTTACCGCAGGAAATTACGGTACTTTGTACTTCCACACTGCTCATGCTCTCTATATGCACATTCTCCGTAGAGCTTCAGTCAAGGTGTAAGTTATGTGACAAAGATAAGAAACGTTTGCATAGGGCATTTGGCAGCTGTTTGTTCCATGTTTGTCTGCTTTAGAGATCAATGATAAACCCACTGCAGGATTTTGCAGGATTCAGGCAGTGGTCACCGGTAATACATATTGGAGGATTTTGCAGGATTCAGGTTATGTGTTAGAAAAATGGGGTAGGAAGTTGCGTAATAATAGAGGATAAATGAGCCATCTGTAAAGGATTTCTTGTTTTTGACAGGTAAACTACAAGAAGAGATGATTGAGAAGCAAGGGGCATCCTTGAAGCAGCAAGACCTCATTCTAAAGAACGGGGAGAAACTGAAGAATGCACTCCAGACGTCATCGCAGGATATCAAGGTATAAATAGCAAGCAGGATTTCCTTTGTTTGTCCCTCTCCTCCCGTTTGCAAATTCATCTACGCCATCGCAGGATAGACATGAGCATCAGAACCAGGTACTCGAGTACCCGACTATTGATGTCAGGAACCGATTCCAGATTGTGTTGAAATGTGTACCCGTAGCCAGCTATACAAACTACATTTTCAGATGATGAAAGCAAAAGGTTTTGAATGTCATTTGTTGGGAATTTTCAAAATGAAACCAGGCTACATAGGAAAACAAAATATGTTTCAAATTGATTACGACTCTTGCAAATTTCCAGTTTTACACCTCAAAGCAAAGCTCTCTGTAAACACTTCTATATCTTGCTCTACCCGTGTATCCGGTTCCAAAACTACCTATAAATGCACACCTTCAGATCAGTTTTGGTTTGGATTCGGTTTAGATTTTTAATGTTTCGGGTCGGTTTAGCCTTGTCAACCCAAGCCGATTTACATCATTAATCTAGTTGAATGCAAACTTGGGTCAAAGAAGTGAAAGGCAAGGAAAGTAGTGCGACAAAACGAGTTTCCCTAATGACTTGGATGACTCTGAACTCAACCGAAGACTCGTCACTAATCATGACTTAGACTAAACGTTTGGCATGTTGTCTCAAGCTCAAGACAGTCCATTTCATCTTGACCTGCAGAGTGTCTTCGCGGAGATGAAGGACCAGACCCAGAACCAGCAGCGTCTCTTCGAGGAGACCTTCAGTCGCGTCGGTGACATCCAGCGCCTCATCCTGGGCGAGTTTAGCTGGTTCAACTCCCTGCTGTTCTTTGCCGTTGCTGTGCTGATCATCTACTTAATTACCTCGGCGCCCCGCACCAGCACAGCTAGGCTCTGGCTGTTCATTATCCTGGGGGTAGACTGGGCGGTTGAGAGAGGCGCGTTTCAAGTCAGTAGCGGTGATCAGGTAGGGATTCCATACATAACGTGTACATTGTACGTCTCGTAAGCTGTAAAAATGCTAAGGAAAGCAGGCCTTCATTTTAATAAATCTGAGGAGAGCTGTGCATCGCTCTCCTTAAATCAAAAGGTGAATTAAGGAGAGTAATTTTAAAATCGCTCTCCTTAAATCAAAACAATGAATTAAGGAGAGTGATTTGCTCTCGCTAACAAAACGGAAGTTTAAAGGCCCTCGACACTATCTGTACTTACTCAAAATGACAACCAAAGGTGTCTATGCCTTTTAAATAAACACATACTCAAGAAAAGGAGCACAACATTCACCAGTAGTTCAACTTTTGGTTAAGAGAATGATGGCGCTTTCCCATCCAGTGACATTTCTCTCTCTGTGACTTGTATGGCTTAATTAAGCGCGAATTAGTCTAGGCCCCTTATGTATTTTGTTCTTCTTGTAGGCACAGCTTTATGAGCACATGTGGTTTTGTCGCAAGTGCTTCGGTGCCCTTGCTTTGACAGTGCTTGGTGTTTGTGCCTATCGATACAAAGACATGGCCACTGCCAACAACATGCTCCTTCTGGAGATCAAATCACAAATTTCTGAGCAGGGCCGCACCATGAAAGAAATCGGTAAGTAAAGCTGCTTAACACTGCTGCTTAACGCCCCAATATTTGATATAACCGACAGATTTTGCTCTTCAACTGCGAATACACCGATCCAGTAGGCCGTGCCCACCATAACAAGTACTAGCGTGGTAAATGCCTTTGACTTGGAAAATGGCAAAAATTTACATTTCCACTTTATTAACCAGTTCGCGCCGGGATTATTTTAACATCATCGAGCCGAGGGGCGGGATTATTTTTAAAGAAACTAACGCGGCGCGGGTTCAGGCCGTTAGTGCCGTGAAGCTCACCCACGCATTTCCGGCTTTGCTCGCTGCTGACAGACATTTCCGGCCTTGCTCGTGGCGTGTTTATCCGTTTGAAATCTGTGGAAAACTTTGCGTTTATATACGTCATCTGGCGCAAACTGGTTAACAGTACCGGGATTCAGATTTACAACACCATAACCATGACTTCGATTCAAACCAGGCTGATCATGGAAATGGGGCGCACAAGTGAAACAAAAGTAAAATTTACAAAAAGTGTGCGGTAAACTATGCTGAAGTGCTGAAGAATTGTTTGTTGGACAAAATGGCAACATTTTGTCAGACCTTAAAAAATTGTCAATTTCTTGGGGGGTGCGGCCAAGAGCAAAAGTTTGTAAATTATTTTGCCAGGATTTTATTTGGTAAAATATTAATGTGATATTCGAGCCCCAAAAATGTAAACCCAGCGTTTTGACGTTTCGTTCTCTTTGGCATTGTTTTCTTGGCAGGCAACAATGTGGCTGCAGCTTTACAGTCTTCAAGTGCCGCTGCCATGTCGCTGGTTGCAGGTCACAAACCACCACTCTCTCTTGGCCAAGACTACCGTGACGGCATGGCACTACAAACAGCAGGTACGAAATACGAAGTATCGTATGAATTCCAACAGTAAACCGGAAACACGTCATGTTACTAAGGCAATAAAAGTGTGGTTGGCCGGTTTTAAACAGTATGTTTAATTAAGCTTGGGCGATACCGCGATATTATCGAAAATCGCGATACCAGTTCCTAAACGATTACGATATCGTGTCGATTTTTTTTTAATCGCGATATAGGTAAATCGCGATATCGATGAAGTATTGCGATGCATTTCCTAATCGAGACGATCTTGCAACAACAAAAGCTGTTTCAAAACATAGAGCGTCACAGACTGTAACCGCAAGATTCCTCAAGTGACTGATGACCCGAAAAGACCCACATCAAAGCTTTAGCGTTCAGGCGGTACGTCTCACACAGACACTACAGAAAACTACAATAGCTAAGCGCGGTCTTGTTAAAGATTTACTAAAAAGCGCTTAAATATTTACATATCAAAGGACATGAATATTGTCAGTACGCCCCAGCGCAATCCTTGTCAACAAACCCATTGCACCACGCGCTCGCTACTTATCCAGTGACGTCAAGATCGTTATTCAATCCTGAAGTCCAGTTAAACAAATCTTCACTGCCTTTGGGTGTTGACTTTCTTCTTTCAGCACAGACGTTCGCTCAACAGGAATAAAATAAAACCACGGGAGAATTATTTGGGAGTATTTTCCAAATATATTCCAAGTAGGGGCAATGATTGACAGCTGACCTACAAATGTATTACATTGTATAAACAAGTAGGCCAACATGTGGCCGATCATTACTTTGAAATTTCAATAGGCTAGGCTGGGAAATGTCTCTTTGTGGCAAACAATAACACCTAACGAAAAAGAGAAAGAGGACATGATTGGTCATTTCTTTTGTATGGGTTGGTTTATTTTTGATGTGGGTAGGATCGGAACGGGGAAGTGGGGGGGGGGGGGGGGGGGGGAGAAGAACGCAAAGTCATTAAAGAGACCGCGTTATGTTATAACACTATTGTATCACATTGCCTTTGAATGCATTTCGGGGCCGCGGCTGCAGCTGCGTCCGTCCGAGGTGTTAATTGATGAGCTATTATCCATGATAGCTTGTTTGGTAGGCTCTTTCAATTTATCTCCCAAGTCCCAACTGAGTTTTATATCATTATACTTTAATCGTTCGAAGATGGAAGGTCAACTGCGTCTCGTGTCCAAGAAAAAAACAATTTCTGCTGTATGGGTTCATTTTGGTATTGCAGTTGATGGAGGTGGAAAAGCAACGACCGAAAACGAAGCAACCTGTCGCCTTTGTTTAAAAAAAAATTCAATCAGAGGTGGTACTACCTCAAATTTAACGAGCTATCTCAGATTAAAACACCCTGCTGAGTCTGCAAAGTTACAGCCATCGGCATCGTCATCCAGTAGCAAAGCCAATCCATCCAAACTGACCATCACCGCTGCATTTGCCAAGAGTAAGAAATACACCCGGGACAGCAATCGCTGGAAAGAACTAACAGACTCGGTGACAAATTTAATTGCCAAAGAGATGATGCCCATTTACACCGTGGAAAAGACCGGGTTTAAGAAGATGCTTGAAACATTCGACCGGCAATATGAGCTTCCGTCGAGGAAGTATTTCTTGAACACTGCAATCCCGTACCTTTATAACAATGTCAGAAGTGATGTGAAGCTCGACCTTCAAGATATGGAGTTCTTTTCGGCAACAACAGACATGTGGTCCAGTAATACAATGGACCCGTTTATGAGTCTAACGGTTCACTTTATCAACAAGAGATGGGAGCTAAAAACAAGATGTCTGCAAACAGTCTTCGTGCCAGAAAACCATACTGCAGAAACCCTCTCAGAAGCGCTGAAGGCTAGCCTCAGCGAGTGGGACCTGAACGTGAAGAAGCTGAGCTGCATCACAACGGACAACGGGGCTAACATAGTCGCTGCAGTTAGAAATCTGGAATGGACGTGGCTGAACTGTTTCGGACATAACTTGCACTTGGCCGTGACGAATGCAGTTAAACAAGCACCAAATACGGGGAGGGCGATCGGCGTTTGTCACACGATAGTGGCTTGCTTCTCCCACAGCTGGCTCAAGAAGCGTGAGTTAAAGAAGGCACAGACTGAGCTGGATTTGCCAACCCATTCTCTTGTAAAGGTATGTACACAGTGTTATTGTATTTATCTATATCGATTTAAATTTTTTAATGCATAATTGTCGCAGAATCACTGAGTGAGATTTGAATCGTCCGCTTTACAAAGCAAAGCCAGATTTTGTCACTAAATTATTATATTGTGCGACAATGCACGAATAAAATGCATTCACTGTTAGCGTTGCTTTTATTTTGAACTCTAATATTAAATTTTGGCATCGCGGCAGTATAATTTGTATTGGTGCTAGTGGTATATACTAACTTAGTATATAACCTTATTTATTGGAGGAAAATAATACAATAATGATAATTTTAATTAATCTATTCTTGATTATTATTTTCCTTTTTTAAGGATTGTGCGACTCGCTGGGGTTCGAGGCAGAAGATGCTTGAACGTCTCCTCGAGCAAGCACCAGCGATTCGACGTGTCCTCGGAGAGGACAGGCAGCACGCACACCTATCCCCTTCCTGGCAGGACATCCAGGTTATTGAGGCTGTTAATGGCGCACTTAAACCAGTTGCTGATTTCACTGATATCCTGTCTGGAGAGAAGTACGTCACGGTGTCATCTCTACTGCCTATGATGCGACATCTTGCCAGTAACGTGCTGGTGCCTGACGAAGAAGGGGAGGAGTCTACAATGACAACGACAATAAAGCGAGCTATCCTGGCTAAAATGGACCAGAAATACGACCGCGAGGAGACCCACAATATACTTGTGATTTCTTCACTTCTTGATCCACGTTACCGCGGCGACCATATCGACAAAGAACACTTGCAGAACACGAAGGACACAGTCATCCGTGAAATAGTTGACCTTGTCGATGGCACCGGTGAACGTGGGGAGAATGGACACGTCAAAGAAGCCCCGCCCACGGAAGCAGGACCGCCGCCCAAAAAGCGAGAAACTCTCGGAAGTCTTCTGGGCAAAACATCAGGCTCACTCTCATACCGCGAAAGGGAATCATCCATACCAACTGAGGAAAAAGTAAGACATGAACTTGAACAGTTCCTTGGCTACCCACTCGTTGACGGTGAGACTGACCCGTTGATATGGTGGCGAGACCATCAGGTGAATTTTCCTCTGACAGCAAAACTCGCCAAGAAATATCTTTGCATATGCGCGACAAGTTCGCCATCGGAAAGACTGTTCAGCACAGCTGGAAATGTGGTGATACCACAAAGGTCACTTCTCAAACCTGATAAGGTTAACATGTTGGTGTTTCTGGCCAGAAATTTATGAACACTGAAAAAGCGGTACATGTAAATGCAAGATGAAGTGAACCTGATCCAAAAGTATAATTACTGTAGACTTGTTAAGGGAAAATTTTTATTTGATTAGTTTCAATTTCAAATCGGAAAGCTTTCAAAATGTGCTTAATTTTTAAGTGATTTGGGTAAAATACACATCATGATCATTTGATTAAAAATAACATGTACAGTATGTATTTATAAAAAGAAGAGAAACTGTATATTTTAAACCTTACCGGTTGTCCGGTACTCCATTATTCGAATTTTGTTTTCATGGTGATGCCCTCCTTTCTTTCCATTTGGTTTATCCCTGATTACGTTTTTGTATTGTTTTTCCACTGAAGAAATAAATGTTGATAAGTATCATGGTGCTTACTGCTTAGTATATTTTTTTTAAAGAGGCTGAGGCAATGTTCAGTTTCATATTTATTTTCCACTTTAAAAGTAGGGATTTATAAGTAGCAAACGATAAAAAAGTTAATTAATTTTGGCAAGCTTTATTTCCCAAAAAAGATAATTAAAAAAAAAGAAGCTAGAGCTATTATTCACCTGGGCAAATCTCCGGTACGTCTTCTATTAAAATACCAGTCACAATGATAAGACAAAAACATGATTTATATCCTTCGGTAAATTTGAGGATGCATATTTAAATTTATTCAAAGTAATAGCGTTGTCAAATGATAGTATAGGCCTACTTAATAGTGTGACTCACAGCTCGCTCAACGCAGAATGCCAGCCCGTATTATGACATCGTTCTGGCCGGGGTGTGATCGCGCGTGTGCTGCACGCATGCGCGTGATGTACATGTACATTCATGGGGAAGCCCCAGGCTGAGCAACGGACACAGTAAGGACCAATTTCTCATCGGCTATAAAGTTAATGCATGTGATGTCGCACGCGCTACGCGTACGCGCTAATCGCACGTACAACCATGCGGAGCGGTGAGGTCAAACACACTTTGTTTGACCTCACCGCTCCGCATGGTTGTACGTGCGATTAGCGCGTACGCGTAGCGCGCGTGACGTCAATGCAACCCCTTTATTAGATCGCGGGCAGTTTATTCATGATCATACAATGTGTGTGATTGGCTAAAAATGTAGTCTTCCTGAAGCGGACAACGAATCTTATTGGTGGTTGGGGCTCGGGTTGTTTCTATGGTTGAACAAACTGCCGTTCATAGACCAATAAAAAAACAATTCTGCGGTTTCACTTCAGTCGGCATAATCCTTTGTGATGTGGTTAATAGAGGGCGAGAGCGGCAGGTTCTCTCCACAGCTCCCGATCCCACGGTTGGTAGCCGTTATGTTTCTTGTAAAAAAAAATGCGACGCACTTTGTGAGACTATTTCTGTGGTTGTTGGCGCTGAAGTGTTGATTTTTGTTGACGTCGCGAATTAATCGCGATATCATCGAATATCGCGATATATTTTTGACGATATATCGTGGATGTAAAAAAGCGGTATCGCCCAAGCTTATGTTAAATACGGGTTTGAAATCTGGACGCTGAAAATGACCCAACCACATTTTTATTCTCATTCATCAATGTAAAAAAGTTTTTAAAAAAATATCCAAATTGGTCTGAAAGTCAAAACAATTAGTAACAAATTGAAACTTTCCAATGATTCTGTTCCAATTTTACCTTTTGTTTTTCCAAACATCCCCTCTAGCTATATAATGGAGTGTCCAGCTCGCAAGTGAGACATAAACAACTCCTAATTATATTGTTGCGCATACCGTCGCGCATACCGTCGCGCATACCGTCGCGCATACCGTCGCGCATACCGTCGCGCATACCGTCGCGCATACCGTCGCGCATACCGTCGCGCATACCGTCGCGCATACCGTCGCGCATACCGTCGCGCATACCGTCGCGCATACCGTCGCGCATACCGTCGCGCATACCGTCGCGCATACCGTCGCGCATACCGTCGCGCATACCGTCGCGCATACCGTCGCGCATACCGTCGCGCATACCGTCGCGCATACCGTCGCGCATACCGTCGCGCATACCGTCGCGCATACCGTCGCGCATACCGTCGCGCATACCGTCGCGCATACCGTCGCGCATACCGTCGCGCATACCGTCGCGCATACCGTCGCGCATACCGTCGCGCATACCGTCGCGCATACCGTCGCGCATACCGTCGCGCATACTTTGACAATATACAATATAGGAGAGCCGGCCCAACAGTGAGCCAGCCAAATGGAGATCCGGCCAAATGGAGCCAGTACAGCTGCCCCTCACAGGAGTCCCCTTTGTCATCTGGTTGCCGATGCCAACCACCTTGTTGAGGGACGAACAGGGGTCCTCTAACGGAGGGCACAAGCATGGACACACAATTGAACTGCAGCATTGGGGCCCCTAGTCGACCTGGCACAAAACGAGTCTCATTTGTAATGCCAGAGTTCTTTTGAAAGAGAGGCAAAATAAATGGCCTAGCGCCCTGATATATGGATAGTGTCCTTAGACAGTGTTGTAAGCGAGACCAGACAGTCTGAGACCAAGACTGGAGTTCTGAGACCAAGATTTATGAGATGGTCCAAGACCGTGGATAGTACAGAGAAATCTGAAAAAGACACCACAGTTGAAATAAATTTCTCTGTTTACTTTGTAATGGCTAGCCAAACTCACGATTGAAACAAGAGCTTTTTATTTGACAAGTATTTTTGCGCATACTGTCGCGCATATTTGTTCAACCCTTTTCCCACTTCTAAAGTTTCAACTCGGTTCCAACTGGGGTAGCATGCTCTAGACGGATCGAAATCAACCCTGGTAGGGACCAGGGTTGAAAATCTCAACCCGGATTGAAATCTCATTTTTCGGCGTGAACCTTGTCGAAAATGGTAGTGTGAATCGCCCTGAGTTGAGTTCGCTTACCCTTGATCCGTGTTGAGTTGTGGCGCGAAATCTTACGGAAATCTGACACGCGGTACAAAGGTCAATAAACAATCAGTTCTATAATCGACGTGACACGTGCATGTACATACATTTACATGTATGTACATTGTACATACATGTATGTACATTGTACAAATGTCTGAGGATCTCAAAGGCCAAGCGAACCCATGACAAAACGCCCAGCCAGTGCCGCATAAATTAACAAATTTGAGGTGGGATTATAAGCATTGTGGGATCGGGAAAGTTATAAAAGCACGCCTTTTTAAATGCGATCCGTGTTGGGAAGTAGTGTTAATGCACGGCGGCCCTAGCCAGATTGAACGTTACATGGCTCACGTAGCGGCTGGTTCGCGGCATAAACAGTGTGAACGTTGCGTTTCCGTGATCCGTGTCGAAAAAAAACCATTTGGAACCGGGTTGGTTTCAACACAGTTCGAAACTGAGATAGTGTGAAAACGCCTTTTGGACAATATACAATATAGGAGAGCCGGCCCAACAGTAAGCTGGCCCAACAGAGAGCTGGCCCGACAGAGATCCAGCCCAACAGAGATCCAGCCCAACAGAGAGCCGGCCCAACGGAGAGCCAGCCCGACTGAGAGCCGACCCAACAGAGAACCGGCCAAACAGAGATCCGGCCCGACAGAGAGCCGGCCCGACAGAGAGCCGTCCCAACAGAGAGCCGTCCCAACAGAGAGCCGGCCCAACATAGATCCGGCCCAACAGAGATCCGGCCCGACGGAGAGCCGGCCCAACAAAGAGCCGTCGCGCATACCGTCGCGCATACCGTCGCGCATACCGTCGCGCATACCGTCGCGCATACCGTCGCGCATACCGTCGCGCATACCGTCGCGCATACCGTCGCGCATACCGTCGCGCATACCGTCGCGCATACCGTCGCGCATACCGTCGCGCATACCGTCGCGCATACCGTCGCGCATACCGTCGCGCATACCGTCGCGCATACCGTCGCGCATACCGTCGCGCATACCGTCGCGCATACCGTCGCGCATACCGTCGCGCATACCGTCGCGCATACCGTCGCGCATACCGTCGCGCATACCGTCGCGCATACCGTCGCGCATACCGTCGCGCATACCGTCGCGCATACCGTCGCGCATACCGTCGCGCATACCGTCGCGCATACCGTCGCGCATACCGTCGCGCATACCGTCGCGCATACCGTCGCGCATACCGTCGCGCATACCGTCGCGCATTCCGTCGCGCATACCGTCGCGCATACCGTCGCGCATACCGTCGCGCATATACCGTCGCGCATATACCGTCGCGCATATACCGTCGCGCATATACCGTCGCGCATATACCGTCGCGCATATACCGTCGCGCATACCGTCGCGCATACTGTGACAATATACAATATAGGAGAGCCGGCCCAACAGTGAGCCAGCCAAATGGAGATCCGGCCAAATGGAGCCTGTACAGCTGCCCCTCACAGGAGTCCCCTTTGTCATCTGGTTGCCGATGCCAACCACCTTGTTGAGGGACGAACAGGGGTCCTCTAACGGAGGGCACAAGCATGGACACACAATTGAACTGCAGCATTGGGGCCCCTAGTCGACCTGGCACAAAACGAGTCTCATTTGTAATGCCAGAG
Source organism: Crossaster papposus (assembly GCA_037893245.1). NCBI lineage: Eukaryota > Metazoa > Echinodermata > Asteroidea > Velatida > Solasteridae > Crossaster > Crossaster papposus. The sequence continues at coordinate 2,221,046 of JBAIAA010000354.1, read as the reverse complement.
TTCTTTTGAAAGAGAGGCAAAATAAATGGCCTAGCGCCCTGATATATGGATAGTGTCCTTAGACAGTGTTGTAAGCGAGACCAGACAGTCTGAGACCAAGACTGGAGTTCTGAGACCAAGATTTATGAGATGGTCCAAGACCGTGGATAGTACAGAGAAATCTGAAAAAGACACCACAGTTGAAATAAATTTCTCTGTTTACTTTGTAATGGCTAGCCAAACTCACGATTGAAACAAGAGCTTTTTATTTGACAAGTATTTTTGCACATACTGTCGCGCATATTTGTTCAACCCTATTCCCACTTCTAAAGTTTCAACTCGGTTGGGTAGCATGCTCTAGACGGATCGAAATCAACCCTGGTTAGGACCAGGGTTGAAAATCTCAACCCGGATTGAAATCTCATTTTTCGGCGTGAACCTTGTCGAAAATGGTAGTGTGAATCGCCCTGAGTTGAGTTCGCTTACCCTTGATCCGTGTTGAGTTGTGGCGCGAAATCTTACGGAAATCTGACACGCGGTACAAAGGTCAATAAACAATCAGTTCTATAATCGACGTGACACGTGCATGTACATACATTTACATGTATGTACATTGTACATACATGTATGTACATTGTACAAATGTCTGAGGATCTCGAAGGCCAAGCGAACCCATGACAAAACGCCCAGCCAGTGCCGCATAAATTAACAAATTTGAGGTGGGATTATAAGCATTGTGGGATCGGGAAAGTTATAAAAGCACGCCTTTTTAAATGCGATCCGTGTTGGGAAGTAGTGTTAATGCACGGCGGCCCTAGCCAGATTGAACGTTACATGGCTCACGTAGCGGCTGGTTCGCGGCATAAACAGTGTGAACGTTGCGTTTCCGTGATCCGTGTCGAAAAAAAACCATTTGGAACCGGGTTGGTTTCAACACAGTTCGAAACTGAGATAGTGTGAAAACGCCTTTTGGACAATACACAATATAGGAGAGCCGGCCCAACAGTAAGCTGGCCCAACAGAGAGCTGGCCCGACAGAGATCCAGCCCAACAGAGATCCAGCCCAACAGAGAGCCGGCCCAACGGAGAGCCAGCCCGACTGAGAGCCGACCCAACAGAGAACCGGCCAAACAGAGATCCGGCCCGACAGAGAGCCGGCCCGACAGAGAGCCGTCCCAACAGAGAGCCGGCCCAACAGAGATCCGGCCCAACAGAGATCCGGCCCGACGGAGAGCCGGCCCAACAAAGAGCCGGCACGACAGAGAGCCGGCCCGACAGAGAGCCGGCCCGACTGAGAGCCGGCCAACAGAGAGCTGGCCCGACAGAGAGCCGGCCCAACGGAGAGCCAGCCCGACTGAGAGCCGGCCCAACAGAGAGCCGGCCAAACAGAGATCCGGCCAAACAGAGATCCGGCCCAACAGAGATCCGGCCCAACGGAGAGCCGGCCCGACGGAGAGCCGGCCCGACGGAGAGCCAGCCAGACAGAGAGCCAGCCAGACAGAGAGCCGGCCCAACAGAGAGCCGGCCAAACAGAGATCCGGCCCAACGGAGATCCGGCCCGACGGAGATCCGGCCCGACGGAGATCCGGCCCGACGGAGAGCCGGCCCGACGGAGAGCCGGCCCGACGGAGAGCCGGCCCGACGGAGAGCCGGCCCGACGGAGAGCCGGCCCGACAGAGAGCCGGCCCGACAGAGAGCCGGCCCGACAGAGAGCCGGCCCGACAGAGAGCCGGCCCGACAGAGAGCCGGCCCGACGGAGAGCCGGCCCGACGGAGAGCCGGCCCGACGGAGAGCCGGCCCGACGGAGAGCCGGCCCGACGGAGAGCCGGCCAAACAGAGATCCGGCCAAACAGAGATCCGGCCCAACAGAGATCCGGCCCAACGGAGAGCCGGCCCGACGGAGAGCCGGCCCGACGGAGAGCCAGCCAGACAGAGAGCCAGCCAGACAGAGAGCCGGCCCAACAGAGAGCCGGCCAAACGGAGATCCGGCCCAACGGAGATCCAGCCCGACGGAGATCCGGCCCGACGGAGATCCGGCCCGACGGAGAGCCGGCCCGACGGAGAGCCGGCCCGACGGAGAGCCGGCCCGACGGAGAGCCGGCCCGACGGAGAGCCGGCCCGACGGAGAGCCGGCCCGACAGAGAGCCGGCCCGACAGAGAGCCGGCCCGACAGAGAGCCGGCCCGACGGAGAGCCGGCCCGACGGAGAGCCGGCCCGACGGAGAGCCGGCCCGACGGAGAGCCGGCCCGACGGAGAGCCGGCCCGACGGAGAGCCGGCCCGACGGAGAGCCGGCCCGACGGAGAGCCGGCCCGACGGAGAGCCGGCCCGACGGAGAGCCGGCCCGACGGAGAGCCGGCCCGACGGAGAGCCGGCCCAACGGAGAGCCGGCCCAACGGAGAGCCGGCCCAACGGAGAGCCGGCCCAACGGAGAGCCGGCCCAACGGAGAGCCGGCCCAACGGAGAGCCGGCCAAACGGAGAGCCGGCCCAACGGAGAGCCGGCCCAACGGAGAGCCGGCCCAACGGAGAGCCGGCCCAACGGAGAGCCGGCCCGGTTTAATATTCTGGCATTACAATGGTGTTCACTTCAACGTAAAACCATGAAAACATAGGTGTGGAGACCACATTTGTGATATTAACATGTATAGTTTTGGTGATATTGTCAGAAATGGAATTTTCGATAAGGCCACATAAAAAAAATTACTTGTTTAGCGTCCGGCCACTTAAAATGTTTAGGGTCGGGAGGGAGGTTTTTTTTTTTTTTTTTTTTTTTTTATACAAGGTGTCCACACCAGAGGAAGACGTGCACCAATGTTGCCCACTTTACATCTCAGATGGCATACTGGGGATGTATTAAGGTTTAATTCCAAACTTTGCTTAAAAGAACAGTTTTATTCAATGTTAAACAGTACAATATCCAATAAAACTGTCAAAAGATTAAAAGGAAAAGATGTTTTTTTTTCACATTTTAAGCTACTTTGTTCGTAAGCAAGCAGCTGCGGCGAACTGCACTCAAAGGCAATGTAATGCAATAGTTTTACATATATGAGGCTGTCTCGTTATTGACTGTGTGTTCTCCCCCCACCCCCCCTCCCCCCCCCCCCCCCCCCCCCCCCCCCCCCCCCCCCCCCCCCCCCCCCCCCCCCCCCTCAAAAATAAACCATCCCATAAAAAAAAACGTCCAATCTTGTTCTTCCTTCTAACAATCTCTTCTTTTCATTGGGTGTAAATTATATGCCACAAAGTGACATTTCCCAGCCTATTGAAATTCCAAAGTCTACTGGCTGATACAATGTATACATTTTGTAGGTCAGCTGTCAATCATTGTCTGGATTTCTTACCCCTACTTGGAATATATTCGGAAAATACTCCCGAATATTTCTCCTGTGGTTTTACTTTATTTCTCTGGCACTATAAAGCGTTTATTATGTAAAATTACATCACGGAACCATTATAAATTAAAAAATGTAACGAGCTTTTACAATTTCCACGAAATAGATCGTTTTTGTTAAAGACAAGAAAAACGGAAAATAAATCGTATTAAATTTTGCCCCTAAATTTGTTGGAAAATTGTTTATGAGCTCAAAATATAAGGTGTTAAGGTTCCGTTTATTTTTTTTTCTCTTTCTTTTTAAAAAACAATAAAAACAGAAATAAATGTTATTAAATAAACCTGGAATTGATTTCGCTAGCCTTGTAGTTGTCAGGTGTACCTGTATGTCGATTTTCTTATATATCAGAAAAACCAAGAATAAATCGTATTATTATTTACCCCTGAAATCGGTTTTGGAAAATTTTAGAAGTTCATTCAAATAAGTCTTTAAGTATCCTTTCTCCTTTTTTTTCTTTAAAAACAAAGACAATAACATAATTAACCTTAGGAATATAACCTTTTTTCTGTTCATCTTAATACATTTTGTAAATAGGTACGGCAAACTTTTTAAAAATTACTTACAGCCAACTATGACCATCCGTTGGGTCTAGAGGTAAATAAATTCACTCCAGGAATATACCGACCAGGGCCTATTAAATAAATTCTGTATCTGCCTGGCAAGGGTTGGCGTAAGTAAATACAATGTATCTTTGTTGGAGATAAGCTGGCCTGAACAACATTCTTTGAGTAGCACTTTGTGTTGAGTGAATGTCTGGGCTGAAAAAGGAAAGTCAACACCCAATGACAATGAAGATTTTTTAACTGCCTCAGGATTGGATAACAATCTTGTCACTCGGGAAGTGGTGAGCTGCGGTTCTGAGGCTTTGATGTTGGTCTTTTCAAGAAACTCAGTTGGGTCATTGTAATCTTTTAGGAACTGGTATTGCGATTTTCGATAAGCTTCTACAGACGTGTGCGCTTTTAGCTTATATCTTTGCATTTTTTCACTAGACCGCCGGACTACTTAGGAAAGGGTTTTGACTAGACCGCCGATGTTTTGACTAGAATTTGGCTAGCGGACCAGCGTTAAGGTCGAACCCAAATGTTTAAGTTTCTGCCGATAGGTGCGCTGGCACCGGAAATTTCGTCTGCTAGCGTTTGCAACAGTAGAAAATGCACTGTGGCGGTCTTTTAGCGCATTTAAAAAAAAATAAAAAATAAAAAAAAAAAGTGGTCGGGTGGGTTTTTCAGGGTCGGGCGGGGACGCTAAACAAGTAATTTTTTTATGTGGCCTAAGGCCTCCCGACAACTGAGTTTCTTGAAAAGACCAACATCAAAGCCTCAGAACCGCAGCTCACCACTTCCCGAGTGACAAGATTGTTATCCAATCCTGAGGCAGTTAAAAAATCTTCATTGTCATTGGGTGTTGACTTTCCTTTTTCAGCCCAGACATTCACTCAACACAAAGTGCTACTCAAAGAATGTTGTTCAGGCCAGCTTATCTCCAACAAAGATACATTGTATTTACTTACGCCAACCCTTGCCAGGCAGATACAGAATTTATTTAATAGGCCCTGGTCGGTATATTCCTGGAGTGAATTTATTTACCTCTAGACCCAACGGATGGTCATAGTTGGCTGTAAGTAATTTTTAAAAAGTTTGCCGTACCTATTTACAAAATGTATTAAGATGAACAGAAAAAAGGTTATATTCCTAAGGTTAATTATGTTATTGTCTTTGTTTTTAAAGAAAAAAAAGGAGAAAGGATACTTAAAGACTTATTTGAATGAACTTCTAAAATTTTCCAAAACCGATTTCAGGGGTAAATAATAATACGATTTATTCTTGGTTTTTCTGATATATAAGAAAATCGACATACAGGTACACCTGACAACTACAAGGCTAGCGAAATCAATTCCAGGTTTATTTAATAACATTTATTTCTGTTTTTATTGTTTTTTAAAAAGAAAGAGAAAAAAAAAATAAACGGAACCTTAACACCTTATATTTTGAGCTCATAAACAATTTTCCAACAAATTTAGGGGCAAAATTTAATACGATTTATTTTCCGTTTTTCTTGTCTTTAACAAAAACGATCTATTTCGTGGAAATTGTAAAAGCTCGTTACATTTTTTTAATTTATAATGGTTCCGTGATGTAATTTTACATAATAAACGCTTTATAGTGCCAGAGAAATAAAGTAAAACCACAGGAGAAATATTCGGGAGTATTTTCCAATATATTCCAAGTAGGGGTAAGAAATCCAGACAATGATTGACAGCTGACCTACAAAATGTATACGTTGTATCAGCCAGTAGACTTTGGAATTTCAATAGGCTGGGAAATGTCACTTTGTGGCATATAATTTACACCCAATGAAAAGAAGAGATTGTTAGAAGGAAGAACAAGATTGGACGTTTTTTTTTATGGGATGGTTTATTTTTGAGGGGGGGGGGGGGGGTGGGGAGAACACACAGTCAATAACGAGACTGCCTCATATATTCCATTTTATCGCAAATTGGCGATAAAATATATTATACTCGGCACACGGGCAGCAATCGCTCTGGGAATACCCAAGTACTGGTATTCAGGTCATGGGGGGGGGGGGGGGGCAGGACTTAACGTGACATGCTAGGGTGACAATGCTGAGGTTTTCACGCGCTTGGCAACGATTGGCCAGAATATTGTAGGCGTACTTGCCTGTACGCAGAATGGTCAATCAGTAGCCAGCATTGGTAGCAGGAGCGCAAGCGAAAATCTCAGAATGTAAACTTAATCACTTTTGCTGCAGCTTGCATTGAAGAAGGAAATTAAATATCCTTCAGCAAATAAACACATCGGGATAAAAATATTATCTTGGAGTACTTTTGTACTTTTGTTTTAATATTATCTTGGAGAATTTTTGTTTCGATATTATCTTGGAGTACTTTTGTACTTTTGTTTCGATATTATCTTGGAGTACTTTTGTTTCAATATTATCTTGGAGTATTTTTGTTTCTATATTATCTCGGATAATTTTTGTTTCACGGAAATAGAACATTTTTATTTCGCGTGGAAAGGATTACATATTGAGGTCTGCGTCGTGGAGCGGAGCTATTCCGGGACATTGTTATCGGTACGGGACTACCGAGATTCAAGCCGGAGAAACTGCAAAGGAGGACCAGACATCCGTCGGACATTCCAATTAAGAATGCCTCGCTCTAAGCGCCGCGCCCAGCCCCCGGCACGACTGCAGGACGGTGCTGTGGACATCCCGCCTCCACCAAGACAGCCGGCGGCGCGAGGACGACCACGCGGGCGGCCAGCAAAGCCAACCACCCCAACTGCCGTTCCGCGTGGAAGGACCACAAGCAGGATGAGGACACCAGCAGCCGTCACGATAGTGCCCATTGACCAGGCCAGCTCCGCGAAGTCAGCGGCGGTGAGCCGGCAGGCGCCTGCAACGGTAACAGCTCCACCCGACGTGACGTCCGTCAGCAGTCCGGCTGAGGGTGAGCCACAAGACGTAGCAAATAAGCCATGTAGTAGTTGTATTGGTAGAAATTGTAACTACACTAGTAGTAGTACTGTTGGTACGGGTTCTGGGGTAGCTTCGTTAGCTATAAACGCGCCAGCCCTTTCCTTTGACCCAACGCCGTTGCCGTCCGTCAATAAAGTAGATTTAGGGTCCCATATCGCTCTCTCTGTGAAGGAGAAGATATGGAACAGCGAATACGTAGACTTTGCTACCCTCTATAATGACAACGCAGTTGCCGCATTGGCAACTGCTGACAGCAAGCAATTGACACTGGCCGTTGAGGGCAACACTGTGGTATTCCGCCCGGTGTCAACCCATAGAAAAAAGATCGACGCAATTGAGAAATGGATGACGGCCTTTCATACTTTTATGACGGTATACATAGGCCGTCATCCAGCTCGCTGCGGCGAGCTGCTCAAATACGCTGAAACAATCAGGACGGCCGCTGCGCAATTCCCGGGTTGGGGCTGGCGTTCGTATGACGAACAGTTTAGATTGAGGCAGCAGCAAAATCCAATGCGGTCATGGGCACAGATAGACATCGATCTATGGGTGACAGTTGCTGCTGCATCTGCCCTGTCCCCTGGTATGAACACGGCCTTTTCCGCCGGTAGCAATACGCGCGGCGGCCCACCGAGGGCCACTAATTACCAAGGGGCTGCCGCCCAAGTGTGTTATGCATTTAACAATGATAAGGGTTGTCGCTGGCAGAGCTGCAAATTTGCACACAAATGTCGGCGCTGTGCCGCACCTGGGCACGGGGCTACAAATTGTAGGGTTAATTCGAGCGTTGCCCGGCCACGGGCCAATACCTGGACCCCGCGTAGTGGTGCCGCTGGCACAAGTCTAAAACGGGGTAATACTGGCCAGTATCACCCCAACGAACCGTCCACCAAGTCTAACACTAGTGGTAACAAAGCTCCCAACAATTTTCGTGCCCCCAACACCAATTAAAGTGGACATTCTGCAGAATTGGCTGTCGGAATACCCCAACAGGGCGGCGGCTACCCTTTTGTTAGATGGGTTTACTCATGGGTTTAAACTTAGTTACGAGGGGCCTAGGGTGGGTAGGGATGCAGATTGTCTGTCTTCGGCTTTGCAACGCCCATTAGTGGCTACTGAGAAAATACGTAAGGAAATCACTTTAGGCAGGGTCGCCGGCCCCTTTGATTCTCCCCCACTCCCAAATTTCCAATGTTCACCGATTGGTCTAGTGCCCAAACATGAGCCTAATTCGTTCAGATTAATTCAACATCTATCCTTTCCTGCGGGAGATTCAATCAATTGACACGGCGGTCGATTTGGTTATGGGGGCAGGGCAGGGGGCTTGGATGGCAAAGTCGGACATAAAATCTGCATTCCGATTACTTCCCGTGGCCCCGTCGGATTATGAACTGCTAGGTTTTAAGTTTAATGGACAGTATTTTTATGATCGATGTCTGCCAATGGGGTGTTCGATTTCTTGTTCTCATTTCGAGACATTTAGCACGTTCTTAGATTTTCATGTTCGTTGCGTGTCACAGTCACGCTTTATAACCCACTACTTGGATGATTTTCTATTTGTGGGGTCGACAGAGCAGAAATGTTATCACCTGCTGAATACATTTAAGGAGGAGTGTTCCACGTTGGGGGTGCCACTTGCAGTGGAAAAAACTACTAACCCAAGTCAGTCCATTGTTTTTCTGGGGTTGGAAATTGACTCAGTGCAACGGCAGGTTAGGGTGCCGGATGAAAAGGTGCAGGCGTTATGTGAACAAATCACACACACTCTACGAAAACCTAAGATTTCGCTACGGGCGCTTCAATCCCTACTGGGTTCCCTAAATTTTGTGTGTCGGGCGATTGCCCCGGGTAGGGCGTTTACTAGGAGACTCATTGCATTAACCGTTGGAGTACGGAGGCCGTCCTATAAAATCCGCCTTTCGGCCGGGGCAAAACGGGATTTATCGACATGGTTAGAATTCCTTACCCATTTCAATGGGGTGTCCCCGTTTCGTCATGGGCATTGGGATGACAACGATACGCTCGAGCTATTCACAGATGCGGCAGCAAGCATCGGTTATGGGGGGTTCTTTGCGGGTATGTGGTTTCAGGGGAAATGGCCTAAGACAATATTAGATAACCCACCCTCAATCGCCTTTTTGGAATTTTACCCGATAGTTGTAGCCGTTCATTGCTGGGGCACAGTTTTGGCAAACAGAAACGTTCGATTCCGTACCGATAATACCGCCGTAGTGCACATTATCAATAACCAGACCTCCCGTTGCGACAAAATCATGCAGTTAGTGCGGAACTTTGTCTGTCAGTGCCTCGTGCACAATGTGGTTTTTAAGGCGGTTCACGTGCCTGGCGCTTGTAACGACATTGCGGATTCACTGTCTCGGTTTCAGGTCGAACGTTTCAGGTCGGTGGCTCCACGGGCGGATCCCACAATGACCCCCATTCCGGAACAGCTTCTCATGCTCTAGCAGGTGAGATAGACCGGCTCTTGTCAGTATCATTGGCCAAGAATAGTCACAAAACGTATCAAACTGGGTGGAGAGCTTTTTGCCAGTTCTGGCACCTCCAATTAGATTGTACTTTCAGAGCGTCAGTCCACGACTTACGGGAATTTGTAGCTTGGTTGTCGTTGCGGCAGTTATCCCCCGCAACAATAGCCACTTATGTTTCGGGAGTCGGGTTTCATTTTAAGGTTCAAGGTTTACCGAACCCGACCAAGGATTTCATTATTACTAAGTTGTTAGAAGGATGTAGAAAGGATCGCCCTTCAGCAGATGCCCGTTTGCCCATTTCCCCACAAATTTTGTCACGGATGTTAGGTACATTAACGCACATTTGCTCTAGCCAGTATGAGGTAACATTATTCAGAGCAGCAATGCTGGGTGCATTTTTTGGGTTTATGCGAATTGCTGAATTTACAGCAGACTCACGACATCGATTGCAAGATTCGCTGTTGAGAATTACAGATGTTGAATTTCAGGATGCCGGCACTGCAGCGGCCACGATAGCGATTTATTTTCGCTATACGAAAACTGACAAAACAGGCGCTCCGCAGGTAATCAGGTTGGTTAATTCAGTTAACAGCGAACTTTGCCCTGTCCGGGCGCTGTCCCTATTCGCTGCGGCACGACCCAATTCAGGGTCCACCGCGTTCTTTAATCATTTCGATGGCAGTCCCCTGACACGTTACCAGTTCAATTCAGTCCTCCATAAAACTACCAACTTAATGGGTTTGGGCGACAGTAATTACAGTGCGCATTCCTTTCGCATTGGGGCGGCCACAACGGCATTTCACTTAGGAGTCTCTCCAGAGAATATTAAGCCCATGGGTCGCTGGCGTTCCGAGGCAGTCCTGTCTTACATCCGCCCAGAGATTCACTGTCATTTACCAGGGTTGTAAATCGCTATAACAAGGCTTTGTTTTCGCGTTATTGAACAGGTGACATCTGGATTGTCGGAGATTCCATCATCCGACAGTCTCAACAAGATTTCAATTTTACACACCCAGTTCGGTGTTTGACCTTAACAATTTGTTGTCAGAATTGGCCACAACTGGGCCTCCGCCCGCATTTATTTTGGTCCATCTTGGTACAAACGATCTTGTGCCTTTGGATGCCTTTTGTATTCGCCAAAGCATCCGCATATTCATGGCGGAGTGTCGCGCCCGATTTCCTGAAGCACAGTTAGTGTGGTCAGATATTTTACCTCGGGCCTGTTTTTATGGGGCTTTTTCTCAGTCAAAAATTGAAATGAAGCGGCGGGCAATAAATAGATGGGCGCGATCGGTCGCACGCAGGTTGGGCGTAACAGTAGTGCACCACCCACAGTTTAAATGGTCGTTTTTTCATCTTTATCGATTCGATGGGGTACACCTCTCTGCTGAAGGGCTCACTCTATTTCGGCAAAATATTTTCGATGGCATCATTTCATATTTTATGTGAACTTAAGTGTTGCCGATGAGGAAGCAACATGAGTCATCGTGTCAGTTCCTTCTTCCCAGGGGTCGCTTTTGGTGGCGCGAGTGGCATTTTTGCTGGGGGAAGGACTGACACAGACTCATTTTGCTTTAGTTAACCTGTAAATTAAGAAGTAGATAAGATATAAACAATTGTAAGCATAGTCTGCACCCACGTCAAGTTCAGCGGGGGCAATTCATTTCCAACTGCCAGTTCAGGCGGTGGAAAGCACTATGCAGTAAAATTATACGGTTAACTTTTAATAAATCACCATTAGGGTTTTTAGAAACTCCTAATCATTAAGAAGACGATTGGGGTTCTTAATAGGAGGAAAACGTATAACCATAGTAGTGGCATTTTATATTACCCTAAAACTTGTAATCGTTTTAAAGGCTCGTATCGTATTTGCATTTACTGGGCTGTGTTAGGGCAGTCTTTATTGATATTCTACATAGTAATGCATTGTGGTTACTGGACTTGTTGGCAAGCTGCCATGGGGGTGTGATTAGCCCATACAAGTCTAATGCAAGTTTATTGTAGAATGCTTATTATCTTTTTGTGTAATCGATTGTAGATTCATTATTACCAATACGGTTTGATAAAAATCGTTCATTGCAATCGACTTTTGGCAAGCTGCCATGGGGGTCTAATCAGCCCATAAGTCAATTGCAACTGGGGCAAGCTGCCCATTCATTCATGGTCTAGGCCACAAGCTGTGGCCTATCTTGCAAGCTGTCATCACGTGCTTGTATGAAAGTGGTTTATAATGGATTTAATAGATTGATAATTACCAGGTGCAGTGGTCAAGCCTGACCTCTGCTAACTTTTCTTATTTGCGGTCGGTGGCCGATTGACCCCCGTCAGGGCACGGTACCATTTAGCGAACATTAATAAATTTGCAAGCTGCAGCAAAATAGCAAAACTAAATTCGTTCTCCTTTGTCCTTTATTGCGTGTATCCGAGTGTAAGTAAAACTATTGCATTACATTGCCTTTGAGTGCAGTTCGCCGCAGCTGCTTGCTTACGAACAAAGTAGCTTAAAATGTGAAAAAAAACATCTTTTCCTTTTAATCTTTTGACAGTTTTATTGGATATTGTACTGTTTAACATTGAATAAAACTGTTCTTTTAAGCAAAGTTTGGAATTAAACCTTAATACATCCCCAGTATGCCATCTGAGATGTAAAGTGGGCAACATTGGTGCACGTCTTCCTCTAGGGGTGGACACCTTGTATAAAAAAAAAAAAAAAAAAAAAAAAAACCTCCCTCCCGACCCTAAACATTTTAAGTGGCCGGACGCTAAACAAGTAATTTTTTTTATGTGGCCAAAGGAGAATTTATTCTCTTTCCTAAACTTAGATCCCTCATTTCAACCCCTGCCCAGTTCTGTCTCATTCTGCCAGAACCCCTCACATATTACAGTTGCATAGGTTGAGAATCTGGATCTATTTTGTTCCAAAGTAAATGACAATTTTCAAAGAAAATCAATTAAAAAAGATCGGTTTTTACAAGCCAAAATTCAAATTTAGTAATTTTATCATAATTATTGGACTGCTCCTTCATTTGCACTTGAAATAAAGATGAAGTTACTTTCTATTTTGTTTTTGTTCCTTTACAGTGAGTTCTTTATTTCAATCCAACACAACTGATTCAAGCTTTGTAGGCTTCTCCTCATCAACAACGAAGAGAAAACCAGGCCGACCCAAAGGCAGCAGAAGTAGGCAATCAACACCGCAAAGCGTAAGTTGCATTTTTTGAAATTCATTTCCAATGAATATTCAACATTTCAACCCTTCTGGCGGGAGTTTCATTTGCTCCAGATCCATGGCTTCAGCTGTCTGTACGACCACAAAACCCGACAGTTGAGGTACCAAGATCAAACTTGGTCAGCCATCAAAGGTCCTTTTTACCATCTATGGCCCGAATATAGAACTCTCTTGCTGCCCACATACCCAGTATCAGAAAACGGGCCAGCTTCAGTAGGGAGGTGAATTGGTATCTGGGTGACAAGCTGTCTGCAGTAATCAATAAAGTGTCTGGCTGTTAAGGCCTATATCAGTCCTTCTGATTTGAAAATCACAGGCGTGATGAAAAAGGCACACCTGGATTTTTTCAAGGTGTTTGATTCTGTGGTCTAACCTGAGACTAAATAATACTTGGAATTTTTGTAATAATATTTATCTTGGTTAATTAACAGTAAAGCCATTTTTCTCTTTAATGACATCCTTTTTCTCACAAATTATATAGTATAATTATGCCGTAAATGTACGTGTATGCCGAGGTGTGCGGTACAGTGGGATTCAGGCGTGCGATTATTAGCACTTCTCAGGAAGCTTTTAGGCGTGCGATGGTGTGGGGGTGCGATCGTACGCCTCAAATCAGAAAGACTGCTATATGCATGCATGCCTTGTGTAAAAAGAAAATCCAGAATCCTTCAAAATCTATCAAGAACCAATCAAAGATTCTGCAGATCAGTATTTCCTTATGCTGACGTTTCTCTCGGGGAATCCATGTTCAGTGGTTTTGACGGAATCATTGCAAGACACTCAGGTTCTCGGCCTCTTCCTTTCATTTGCATACAATATACTGTAGGAAAATTGTATTTTAGTAACTTGAGCTAGTAAGCAAAAACAAAATATTATACCTTAATTTTTTAATATATTGTAAAAAACATGTCGGAGTATAATGTTTGCTCAATCAACTCAAAGTTGCGTGATCTTCAAGGTCCAATTCAAGGTCAAATTGTAGGTCAAATTGCTCAGACATAAATAATAAAGGGTAGTCAGGTTGCTCGCCTTCCACCACTATGACCCGGGTTCGAATCCTGCCTGGGCAATATGTAGATTAGGTTTTCGGTCCAGGATATTCTTCTTGGGTTTTCCTCCCACCTCTAAAACTGTAACTTCTTCACATTATCTTCTCTCATCCTGTAATTGGCGCTATAGCGCTGTTGGGTGTTGAATAAAATAAATAAATAAAATTGTTGACTTTCCAAAGAAATCAAAATAAGCAAATTTGGTCAACAGGTTAGGGAGGTATGGTTCTTTGAAAATTGGCGGCCACGCCCATTTTGGCCAAAATCTCCAAATAATAGCAGGTGGTAGCACAAAAAACGCTTGTCAGATGTCACTAAAAATTAAATGTTCTACCCTTTCAACAGACATTTGTCTTTTTCATAAATATTCAGTAAGTTTGCAATAATACGAATTTGAAAATGGGTGTACTTTCTTTTAGAGACGCCCTGTTATGTAGTGTGAATGTTATCGGTGTTCTTATTTCTTCGCTGCAACCACCTCTGATCTTGACTTCCCAGCAACCTTGTTAAACCGCACAAAAATTCTTGTAGATTTTTGATAAGGCCAAATAAAAAAAAACATGTTTACCGTCACTGCCCGCTTCCTTTTGGGAGGCCGCCTCCTTTTTTTTACCTTTTTCTTTTTTTTGAAAAAAATGATAAATTTTATTATCTTTTTAGAAAAAGAAAAAAAAAGATAATACAATTTTAAGATCGTATTTTAGACTTTAGCATCACTGTGTACATGCTGTGGAAATATATTTTTTCTAATGGGAAGGCTAGGGTTTGACTTGTATGGTGCATATATGATTGACCCACGTGAATTTTGATTTTTAATCGTGGGTGAGCCATGTTTTAATTTCAAATAGGAAGATAGGGTGTGACATGTTCACTACATGACTCGTATTAAAATGTGTCGAGTGACCATTTTGAAGGAAAACAAAAAACAAAAAAGGCCTCATTCCTTTTTTTTAAAAAGGCATTTCATTTAGCCTAATATCTCGAGGGAAAAATAGCAGGAAAAACTCGCAGAATAAAGTGTTGGGAACCCAGCTCAGTAAATTTGTTTATTGGTTTTTGTTTGACCTATTTTTCAACCCTTTTTAAAAATATTTTTATATTTCAGGAATCTTCAAGAACACCCACCCAGACCCGCTACAACCTGAGGACCAGGCGGCCTGATTCGTTGGACAACTCCATCCTGAACACGGAGACGGTGGAGATGTTTATTGAACGGATCGGCGCATCGCTGGGCCAGAGGACCTACCAGGCCGAGAGGACCTACCAGGCCGAGAGGGTACAACGACGAGACCGAAATGTCACCTCCTTTTCATCCGACGAGGAGTATTGAAAAATCCTATATATTAAAATCCTCAAAATGTACGCTGTTTTGCGCAAAATCGTCCCTGTGACATCTAGTACAAGGACTTTACGATACATCTCCGCACTCGGTATTTGCATTAACCCTAAGCTTCCTAAATCCATCCTCCCATTTGTGAGGCGTTCTAGCAAAATGAGACGGAACTGGGCACTTTTGTAGAGAAAAATGCAAAATAGTGAATGGATGTTTTTTTTTTTTTTTTTCAATTTTCAGATTTATTGTTATTTGTAATATTTGTTAAATAATATTGTAAAATAAATTTGTAAAAAATTGTAAGAATAAAAGCTTTTTTAAGGAATTTTTTGTTTTCCTTATTACGTGTGCAAAACTCGAAACTTAAGTACTTTCCTTAACATTTTACTTTGGCAACATGTCAATAAATGCACACATTAAACAGGCACAACTTATTGACAGAATGTCAGATTGAAGCGCAACAAAAGTATTTCAAGGAGAATTGTATTCTCTTTCTTCTTAATGCTTAAAATCCCTGATTTTAACCTCTGCCCAGTTCCGTCTCATTTTGCCCGAACCCCTCCCATTTAGGCGGACTTGACCCTGCAGGCCTGACGTGACTAAATGTGATGCGGTCAAGCAAAATCAGTCTGAAGTAGGCCCTGGTAATTTTTGGGATTTTTACATATTCTTTTGTAGCGTACTTCAGGCTCCATTTCAGTGAAAACCCCATGTGAATACGACCTTTGGTTAAAAAATTACAACCATTTGAACACCAGCACGTTAAAAATAAAGAAACTGAGAAAATCATGTTTTTGTATCACTTCCCTTTTGAATTTGGTTAAAAGAGTATTTTCATGTAAAAGATAAATATTTTCCCCTTCTGTTTTTGTAAAAAAGTCAATTTGGATTTTTCCACTCTTTTAACATAATTTTGGCGCTATCTCAAAACAAGATTTGCCGAGTTCCGACTGATTTTGTTTGATCGCATCACAAATGTGGATGGATTTTGATTGTTCATCGTGCAGTACTGCTGTTGTCATGTAAGTTCCTATGTGCACTAAGTCCACCAACATCAACCAGTTGTGGTTCCGTTCTATTATCCCATGTATAAGAAGCCGAGTGACTGATGGATTTTGGTGGATTTGGTCTAGTAATTAATAAAAGGCAGTAGGGAGTTAGGGTTACGCTTGGTTCAGACAGGCGTTCCACAGTTGCGCCAAACCAAATGAGTGAACTGAGTCCAACGTCTGAAACGAATAAGGGCGACAAGGCGCGCCAGACGGTTAACGATCGACTGCTGGAGTTGTTAGAGCGACTCAGGAGCGACTTGATTTCAATTTGGTTCGGCGCGACTGTGGAACGCCTGTCTGAACCGAACGTTAACAAATTAACGTTATATCTTTTTTACATTGTGAGCATCAGGTAGGCAACAAAAAACTCACTACATGTAAAATCGATCCCTGTCTTGTGTTGCAAAACAAAAAACACCATTTGGAAACATCTCCAATAAATGTTACTTTATTTTCCATGTTGCACTCTTTGTAAAGCAGCGCTCGTCAATTCGTTGATGCCATTTCCTGTAAAATTGTTATATATTTCAAAATTCCTCTGTATTTTTCCAAGCAGTTTTGTATTTAAATTGTGCATTTTGAATAATAATCAATGAATATTGCAATATCAAAAGTGTGACTTTTTTTATCCATTCTGTAGTAATGGAGTTCCAGGGTTAAAACGTGTCTTTTTAAAAATTGTACTGAGATTCAGTACTATTTGTATTTTGTTTAGCTTGTATTCATGCTTTTTGTAAAAAAAAAAATGCAATAATACATTGTAGTAATCCATCAAAATACAATAATGTTCAGAACAATTTTTTTTTTTAGTGTTAAATGATTTCAAAATGAAAGATATTTGTACAAAGACTTGTTCATAAAAGTTCCAAATGTAAAGAGGAAAGACTGATGGTTTGTTTGGGCCTTTTTAAATCCCTGGCTTTGTCTTCAGGTGATTTTATTCTGCAACCTGCTGTGCTTCGGAAACATTCAATTTATAATTTATCCTAAAAGAATTCTCGACATAAATTGCTTAAACTACTTTGTTAAGAACTTGTTCCAGAATAATAAAACAACATTAAACAAACAAAAATTGAATCTTTTGGCAAGAACTCAGTTGATCAAAAGTAAAGTTGATCAAAGGTGGAAGATGTACACAGACGCGAGGACTAAATTCTTATATATTTTTTTGTGCACCATATTTCTTGTAACATACGTACAAAAGTACATGATTTGTTGTTGTTGAATGAACTGCCTTTTTGCACACCCATGTGTGTTCATTTGTTAATTGCTCTTGTATTTTAGCCAAAGAATAATGAAGATTTACAAGAGAAAAAAAAGTGTATAAAGTTGCTAAGTGTGTTTTGCCAAAAATGTATATTTTGGGAAATGTTTTTTGCAGCGTTGAAAAACAGGGACTAAAGTAAATGTAATATAGTTCATTTTAGAATAATGAATTTGAAATGTTTACGACACCTTGAATAGGCGCTAATGTATTTTATAAATTTGTTTTGTATTCGTCATCAAATCGTTTTGGAGAAAAATACCAATGCTAGTAGTTTTTGTTTTTTTTATATTAAGATTTGAAATTGTGACTTGAACTAAAATTTTAAATAAAAGAAAAGATTAAGAAAAACTTGTTGGGTTTAGTGTCATACGTATTTCCTTTTCTCTCAACAAACTATTGTTATTAAATCAAAGTATATTTGTGACCTCGCACCACAAAATGGGTGGAAAGTCGCAAAACAATTGACTTTATTACATTTCTAGAAAGAAGTACTAAGCTTTCAAATGATGTATTGTGTGTTGCTGTAGCTTATTCGTAGCCACTGCTATACTCTTTTGAAATAGATGAAGTCGTACTCCCTTGTTTTGAGAAAACGGAGTTCAAAGTCTGTGAACTGTGCCAACTATACTGCAATTCAGCCGCGAAAAAACACACTTTTATTGGAGCTATAAAATGTTGGGATATGATAAAGGTTTTTTTTAATGTAAAAACGTTAACAACTCAAAACCGACCTTTCAGTTGAAAAATTGACGTTTTGGCCATGTGCGACTTTCCGCTCATTTTGTGGTGTCGGGTCACATATTTTACCACAAAGGTGTTTCACATACAAATTAACACATATACTAGAAAACTGACTGCAGTTTCAGTAAATTTTGTTTCGTTTTAATTTTCACAATAGTATAAACTGCACCTACTCAGTTTCCCTTGTGGTTCGTTTTAAAGTGCGGTATTGAAACAAAAAGTATCCTATTTGAGTGATCCTTTTTGCCATTTACCGCTCCGTGGTTACCAACTAATTTTGTATTCATAAAACCTTGGCAAGAATGTTACTAAGCTTCCAACTAGGTTTAGCTGTCAACTAGAGGCCATTTTAGCAGCCAACTAGGCTTAGCAGGCTTTTATGAATATCGGCCCAGATCCATACAACATTGCTAATGTTGCTAATACAATGTATCGTGACTTTGGGTGTGATCCCTGGCTGCGAATTTTTGTTCCGTAGGTGGGCGAGTCAAAATTCATGAATTATTCAGTAGTTGCATTGATCACTGTACAACACTTAGGTTCTAGGTCTATTATTCCCCTTAAATTAAAAATACTCCAAAGATATCAATTTGACTAGGAAAAACAAGGTGACGTACAGCAAGATTCGAACCATAATTTTGCGACTTTCCACACATTTCATGGTGCCAGGTCACAAATATAATGACTAATTTGGGGAACCAGCAACAGGGCTAGATAGCTCATCAGTTGGGTAGAGCACCGGAACGACAGTCCAGAGGTCGCTGGCTCAAGCCCTGCTCCAGTCAATTCCTTTGTTCAATTTTCACAATAAATAAACAACTTGAAAATGTATTCTCGAAAAGCTTGCAATTTTATTCATAGTAGATGCGTTCAAAAAATATTTGCGAGATAAACACGGTCGTCTCAAGGCAAAACAATTCAACTCTAATGTGATTTGCACACAACTTACATTGTTTTGCTTTGAGACGGCCGAACACAACAGAAAGGTTCCATAATGGAATGTGTTGTCAGTTTCCTAAAATAAAGGTTCATTGGACTAGTTTTGTTGCAACAACAATACTACATGCTTTCCTTTGAAATGAGAAAAAAGACAAAAAAAGTTAACCAAATACAAAAGCACATGCTTTTAACTACGGGGAAAATATGGCAATAACATTAAATAGTAGTGTAAAAAAACAAAACTATATTTACTTCCAGTACAAAATGCTGAACAAATCAAGAGTGATTCAGTGCTGCTGGACACAAATTGTTCTCAAAAAGTTTTGTTGTATACAAAATTGTTCTACTTTCATTTCACCAAAGCTGAATGCATAGGGCAATAAGTTATTATTTAGCAAGTAAAAATCGCAGAAACTTGGTGTACTTTCGAAACAAAACTATATTTACTTCCAGTACAAAATGCTGAACAAATCAAGAGTGATTCAGTGCTGCTGGACACAAATTGTTCTCAAAAAGTTTTGTTGTATACAAAATTGTTCTACTTTCATTTCACCAAAGCTGAATGCATAGGGCAATAAGTTATTATTTAGCAAGTAAAAATCGCAGAAACTTGGTGTACTTTCGAGTACTTTGTTTACTCCCAAATATTGAGCTGTTTGTTGTGAACAAAGCGAGACAAACATTGACAGTAGAAAACAAATAAAGTCAGTTATAGCTGTTGGATGCATACAAGTTTTGGGACAAAAATACTCGGTCGAGTACTTTCCGAATGCTTTTGTCTTAAAAGCTTAATTCATTCAAGATCCTGATTGTCCAAAGTTTTCCTTAGCAAAGTGTTTACTGTCTGGTTTCTGTATTATGCAGCTTTATCTATACCAAACCATCTTAATATCTGGTAGTTATACATGTAGAACAATTGAGATTGAAAAAATTGTAAAAAATGTAATTTTTGAATTGAAACATCAAACCATGCCCGTCCAATTATGTAACCCCTAAATGGCACTATGACAGCAAACTCAATCATGCAAGAATAAGGCCTATTCAAATCACAATCCATCCACATATGTGATGCGATCAAGCAAAATCAGTCGTAACTCGTGCCAAAATATGTTCGTAGGGGTGAAAAAATTGTCTATCGTGTACCGGTAGTATGAATTTATCAACATCCGCCACCAATTCAGTGGTGATTATCCCATGTATGGATTTCAGAGAATTTGGTCCAGTACTTGGGGGGGGGGGGGGGGTATTATTTGTTGACACATCCATTATATCTGATGATGATTGACTCAAAACAGAAAGGTTTATGTAATTGAGTTTAAAATAAAATTTAAAAAATGACGCAATCATACAAATCAATATAAACAGACTGATTTGATGTTAAACTTTCAATGCATTTACATGTACATACTATCCTCTATACGTTTAAGCAAGTTTTTATTTATGCTCTATAATCCATAAAAAAACAAGGAAATTAGAAATGTTAAATACATAACAATTTTAATTCATTTACATTCTAAATAGTTCTAGTTTTTGTCTACTTTCCAAATGCTAATTCAATGATCGAAGGTATTTTTTCAAAAAATATATGTATGAGCAATGAGAACATGTAAACCCCCAAACCTTTATGCTACATTTGACAAAAGTTGTGGGTTTTGTACAAGGGTTTGTACAAAGCGACCTTTAGCCCAACTTCTAAAACATTTTTCTCTAGGATCCTTCCTTAATCTGCCAAAATCCTCCAATGTTCAGTTTAAAGTTGGCACATTTCTTCTACACATGCTATCTTTCAAGGAGCACCAAGCCCCACAAAGAAAAAAAATAGTGCCTGGGATTAATTTTTGACAATCCTTTCACAACTTGACCTTTACCCTCCTAGTCACCTGCTAGGTCGCGTTTTGGTGCTCATAGCCTAAAACTGGTTCTGCTGTTTCTCATTGGTTAATTGTTTTTATGATTTGAGTATTGCACGACCGTGCATAAATCTCGCCCGTTGGAAATTCTCAAAGAAATTCACCGACAAAAAACTACAGAACCAGTTATGACTGGGTTATGGTTATGATTATGACCGTTTATGACTGTTTATGACTGTTTATGACCGCCAAAACACACTTTATTCTACAACCCTTCAAGTTTTAAGTTTTGCAAAGCCACCTTTGCCATTTGAGTTAGCGCCCACACTTTGTAAAATCCTGTTGATGAGTGCATATGCGGAGGGTGAATAACACTTTATATCTCTGCGCAATTCTTCTGTGTGTTTAAGCCCTTCAGGGCAAGCAGGCGGACTAGGTCACGCCACACCAGAGTTGTATTTGAGTCCCTGCAAGTCCTTTCATAGATCACAAGTCCAGTCAAGTCCTTTCATAAAGTCAGTCACAAGTAACTGGTTGAACAACGACAAAGAAATGCTTTTGTTAACAGTTCATTTGAATAGCTAGTGACTTGACTTGAGACTGAAGGACTTGTGATGGACTTGTGGTGGACTTGCAGGGACTCGAAAACAACTTTGCGCTGCACTAGTTTCCACAGTCACTGTGTGAAACAAATACTTTAACACTTGTCATGCCCCTTTACCTCCAAATTGACCTGTAGGATTTTAAAGGTTTTACATATTGCTGTGAATATTGTCTTCATGCTAGGAGGGTTAATACTCCTCTATCATTTATGAAGGATCTTGGAGGATTTAGAGTTTAAAGCTATACCTTCTAGAAAGCAGTATTTCTCCTCTTTAAGATAGTTGGATGCTACAATCTTGTGGTGTTGATCGCATCCTTAGCTCACCCCTGTGTTAGTTTGTGTCGAGCACTGTACCTACATTATTTAAAACTGGAGAAAAAGAAAAAAAGAAAAAAAAGGCTACTGCAATTTTTCTGCAGATGAACAACTACTCATAAATACCTAAGACAGTTTACACATTCCTAATCAAGAACCCTTCACGTGGATTGTTTTAAACGTCTGATAAAACACCAACTTGTATAAACCAGGGCGCCCGGGATTATTTTGACATTGACCAGGACCAGGCCCAAGATTGTTTTTCACGAACCCCGATCCGAGACAGGTTCAGGCCAGCATCTGTGGGTAGCACAGCGGTCTCGTTTACTACGAGCTGGTCACTAACAGATATTTCCGCCCTTGCTCGTGACGTGTTTATCAGTCATCCGTTTTGAAATCCGAAAAAAACTTTGAGTGTATGCATGGCATCCGATGCGAACTGGTTAAACACCTCTTCCAGTATCACATGAATGTGGACGCCTATAAAGTCTGGTTTCTTTTGCCCTTTTATTGGTTGAATCCTCACATGTCATGCGCAACACTTTACCAATGAGTTTGTACAGTCCTAAATTCACACTGCACCAGCAGCACTTTATTCTGCATCGCGTTGCACATGCACAAATCCCAATATACAGGGTGCCCCTCGAAAAAATGGACAAAGCAGGCTTTTGCTGCACTGAGTCCAAATTGGTATAACGTATGGGGAGTCTTTAGCCCTTTTCACATGACACAGAAAATCTCAAGGTTTGAGACTCCTCTGACGAGTGCCGATGTTTGGCAACCAACACGTCAAAAAAACTAAAGTTGGCGACGTCCAAATGCTGGTACCCACTAGACTACTGGTCATGATATGGGTATTTATACAAGTACCAGCGGGGAACAAAATGGTCGAAGCGCGCGCCGGCTTTGTCTTTAGAACGCGTGCAGCGTGCGCGTGAAGCAAATGTCGCAATTGAAATGCACTTAAATGCAATACACAACATTTGAAAACGTACAAAAAATAAACCACTTTATTGATGGCCCTCGCTTTTGGCTACGGTTATTATCAGCGTCCAGACTCCAAAACGATATTTAACAAACTGTTTAAAACCAGCCAACCACACTTTTGTTCCCTTAACCCTAACCCCCTAGGCCTTACTTTTGCGTACTACAGAATACTACTTTGTAGTATAATATTTTGTAGCACTGGGTCTCTCTGTGACTGATGATTGGGTGTGTACTGACAGAGTACAGATACTGCCAACTACAAAATACTAATAGTGGCAATACAGGTCAGTAATACTTACCTGGCAAAAAATGCAGTAGTCCAGCCTTGACCCATTGCTGTGTCCCAAGTGACAATTTTTGATGTAGAGTTTAGAACACCCTACACAGCATACATGGGCCATGCACACTCAGCAAGCAGAGGGACCCAATGCTAAAAAGTACTACGAGTGCAATTAGGGGTGAAGTACCAAATACTAAAAATTACTACAGGCATTGCACACAAGTCAGTGAGAGTACTGCATACTACTTTTTACTACTACATGGGTAGTAGTAAAAAGTAGCATTAGGTAGGGTTAGGGTTAATAAAGTACAAGCCCCAAAATCCATTTGTTTCTAAAAAAATAAAGAGCAAATGTTACCTTTAAAACGAAATAAGACTTTGAAGCAAGCTTACATTTTTCAGAAACTCCTCGGCGACGATACGGGCCCTTGCGTTGACGCTAAGTTTCATCTCGTTAATCTCCTTGTCAATTTCCTCCATAAACTGGATGACAAAGTCTACTAGCTTGTCCTTGTACATCTGCTCTGTGTGGAAGTTGGTGATGAGGAAGCTGATGTCGTAGCCCTGCAAGAACAATGAGACCGAAGGTCAGAATGAGAACTATCCAGAAAAATGTCACAGAATTCAGCGTTTTCTCGGGACAATCCTATAAATTCCATCCTGAGCCACGCAGAGTTTAACAGGCTCTTGAATTGTCGCCCTCAAACCCTGCGGACATTCGCAGCAATCATTAAACAAGTTGGCCAATACATGATATGAACGCCCACCCCTGGTAAAATGATAATTTCTACCACTATATTAAATTTTATTGACGTTTACGTAGCTTTTCAGTCTTTTATGTTCCTTATTCTGTATAATTTATAATAGCAAGTCTTTATTTCACGTTCTGTACTTTAATTTCTACAATTTTTCTGATAAATTTTTATTTTTACGTGGGAAGATGAACATTTGTGAGAACACCTCAGATGGCCAAGCGAATGGACTAATAGAAATGCGCATTGGTTCGCATGCCTTTGGCTGTTTTTCGAACCCCAGGTTTGTCTTCGCTCTGGCTTCATTCATACAGTTTAGCAATAGGCTGTAGCCGGCGATGGATCCAAAGCCAGGGTTTGGGAAATGGTCTTGGTCTGTTTGTAACGGAGGCTCTGATTGGGCGCATTATTTTTTGCGCTAATAACCACGGATCTTGTCGTATGCCCGCAAGGCTTTGAGCGCTATTAGTAGAAAGCGCGTAAAAGCGCTGTGTGGCTCAGGATGACTTTTTTTGTGCTGCTTGTTGGAAAAGGGAATGTGATATGATCACTAATATGTCATGAAGTCTAATAGTGGTAGTTAGTGGTAGTAAATTACAAAGTTGTCTTTGTATGGTCTGAGACACATCCCGGGGTTCGCTCACCCTGGTGAGACAAGAAGTTGCTCTGCCCTTAGAATAAGTTTCACAAATAAACCCTGTCTCTTATTCTTTATTGTCCAGTTTGTTTTCTGTTGTGTGTGTGTTTGTTTGTATGTTGTCTTCAGTCTGTTTCATGTTTTGTCTTCGACGTTTCAGGTGTGTGGGGGTTGCCGAGAAGCAACTTATAGTGCTTGCACTCTTCCCCATCTACCTGATTCGTCTTGTTTAATAATAATAATAATTATTCATAGATTTTAAAATCGGTTATCCTAATTTTTTTTCAAACTGAATACATTGTAACAACTATTTGGTTTCACTGGAATTTCTCATTCAGCTCACAATCATGCAACAAAATAATAATTGACTAGGTATACCCTCGGTAGTTTGCAAGATTTGAAGCATACTCAGTCTTATGTATTACATGTATATGTATTTTTTTTCTTAGAGTTTACTGTTAATCCAACTGCAATTCGGTTGTATTTTTTAGGCTTCTCTTTATATATTTGTTTAAAATTGTTTGTCATGACTTTTAAATTATACTTTAAAAAAAAATTTCTTAGAGTTTGAACGGTTAATCCAACAGCAATTCGTCTTTACGCCGCGAAAGATGGATTATCAATAAACCATTAGTGAATTGAACTTATGGCTAAAAAAATTCCAAAAATACACACCTAATATATTTGCAGGGAAAGTCCAAGGAACCACATACACTGTCCCATACGTAACAAAGGTTTAACCCTTCAACTTATATTCAAGGATATCAGTGTTTTTTTAATTCCAATGTTGGGCATTTGCGAGGAGAATACCCACAAGACGTTTTTTGTTATTAGTGTTTGTGATGATTATGTAATTAACGATAACAAGGAGACCTTTTCTTGGACTTGCCCTGTATCTATGTCAAACATGCCACCAAGATTTCTAAGGCCAAACTATACAAATCAAGTACATTTTTCAACCAAAGAAAATTGGGTTAGCGTTTTTTTAAAACACATACCTCGACCGCCTTTCGTCTGAGGATGAAGAAGTTTTCTGCCCTAAGCATCATGAAGCGCATGAACTTGTGACATAGAATCTTCTCAATTTCATCAGCCTAAAGAGAGAAAAAGAGAGAGAAAGAGAGGGAAAAGAGACAAAAAGATAAATCAAAGAATGAAAAATGTAATAACTTTTCTAGGAAATGTAAAATGTAATTTGCTTTTCATGTCTTTCAATAATGACTAGGGCTGTGCATTAGAACCGGGTACTCAAGTACCCGACCGTTGAAAAGTCAGAAACTGATTCCAGATTAACCAGTTCGCGCCGGGATTATTTTAACATCACTGAGCAGAGGCGCGGGATTATTTGTAACGAAACTCGATCTGAGGCGGGTTCAAGCCGATAATGCGAGAATCACACCCACGCATTTCCAGCCTTGCTCGCTGCTGACAAACATTTCCGGCCTTGCTCGTTACGTGTTTATGCATCATCCGAATTGAATCTGGGAAAAATGTGTGCGTGTATATACGTCCTCCGGTGCGAACTGGTTAATGAATCGAAATTGATCACAGTGGGACCAGGCCGGCAGTCCGTGGGCAGCACACCCACGCATGCCAGCTGCGAGCCGGTCGCTGACAGATTTTTCCGGCCTCGCTCTCAGTTGCTCGTGGCGTTTGAAACAATGCAAATTGATTTACGCGTGATCGCGGTACCTCTACAGGGCGAGGCTGTTCCTATTGGATATTTAATTTTGTCATTCTACAGAAAAGTCGCGGTACATTAACAACAAGAGTCCAATGCAAACACGGCTTAGGACTTACTTGTTTGATGCTGATGCTTATTCTAATTGAGTTAATGGAGCCCTCTATAAGAACCTTCTCTTTCTCATTTCGGCTGACCACTACCGGTATAAGAAGAAGTTCCTTACCGCTCCTGTGAAATGATCAAACAACATCGATAAGAGAAATGAAAAGTACACAGCCCAACTAACAGCCCAATGGACCAAATGCATAACAAATAGCAATTGCTTTTTCTAGGCTTTTGCTTACATTTCTATTCACAAAAATAAGAAATTGCTAAGCAAGCACAAACTTTTAATTCTTATAAGCAAAAAGCAAAAGCTTGTTTCTTGCAAGCAAATGCTTCCTAGATTAGCAATTGCTTAAAACTGTATACATAAAAACAAGCTTTTACTGCTGTCATGAAGCAATTGCTTGTAGAGTTTCAAGTTCTTCATTTGGTTCAAGTTCTTCATTTAGTGGAATGCCATGGCCCAGTGGTTACGGTGTTCATGTGCATTGGTGAGTGGGTTTGAACCCTACTAGGAACATGGCGTTTGTGCCCTTTGGCAAGACACTTAACTACAATTGGATCTCTCCACCCAGGAGTATAAATGGGTACCTGTGAGGGTCGAGACCGATTGAGCGGCTATAAATGGTTGCCGCGTGGTCCATGGCCTGATAAACGGGGTAATAATTGTAAAGCGCTTTGAGATCGTTGATACGATGTCAAGCGCTATATAAGCACGATTATTAGTAGCTTGACCTCGCGATTATCAGACAAGATCAACCGTTGCCATCATGTGCCCTCACTTTCTTTTCCTTGCTGCTTGCATTGAGGTGACATTTCTCTACAAATACAACATGTTTTTTAAGGATGGTATTAACCACTTGGTCAAATTTAACAGCAGTTTAAACAACATCACTCTTTGCAGCCCAAGTTTTGGAATGTGTATGGACACTGTGCTCTCCTTAGTAAAAGTAACTAGGAAATTTGAGTTAACCAGTTCGCGCCGGGATTATTTTAACATCACCGAGCCGAGGGGCGGGATTATTTTTAACGAAACTCGATCCGAAGCGTGTTCAGGCCGATAGTGCCGGGAAGCACACCCACGCATTTCCGGCCTTGATCGCTGCTGACAGAGATTTCCGAACTTGAACTTGGTGTGTTTGTGCGTCATCCGTTTTGAATTTGGGGAAAACTTTGCGTTTATATACGTCATCCGGCGCGAACTGGTTAAGTTTCCTGAATGTCATCCCTCAGTATTGCAAATCTTTAGTTTTGTCTTCATGTCGTTAGACTGTAGCACTTCATCCAACACATCTTAAGACATTAACACCCAAGCCGCCTCCTCTCCTGGATCCCCCCCGTTGGACTCACCTGACCTCCACCTCCGGTTTGTTGTGTCTCTCGACAACCTGTGAGGAGAAGTTCTCAAGGCACAAGGCTGCTTGTAAGGTTGCCCTTACAGCCTGCAGGTAGGGCCTCAATGTAGCGGCCTAAAGGGAAAGGAAATAAAAACACAAGTAAAGATTTTGTGTGAATTGTTCAACTAAGCTCTGCACCTGATTTTATGAAAATCATTAAAATTTATGATGCAATGTGACAAGAACTGTACCAGAAATCTCTCATGGCTTTTTGGGAAGATTACTGTTTGAGGAAGTGGTATTCCTTCTTGTGAAATGGCCTGAGCCCCCAAAAGGAGAGTCTCAATCCCATTGAGTTACAAAGTCCCAAAAAGTTAATCGCTGCAACTTGTGCAAGGTACACAGAATGGTGCCTTACATTTTTGGAAGTATCCTCGCGTGTGAACATGAAACTACTTAGCCCCATAAATGTGGCTCAAATACTGGACTTCCTCCGTATTGTGAGCCACACAGCGGCCATCTTGAAAATGGTCGGAAGGTCCCGAAAATATTTTGTTGCTATGGACATGGATATAAAGAAGGGGTACAAAAACCACAAATTGGGCTTTTGTTTTCCCTTGATAATCATTCCATGCAGTGACCTTGTTAATGTTGCAGAACTTGAGGATTTTGTATCTTCAAACAGTCTAGCTATTCTGTAATTTCCGACACAATTTTGTACTTTTCCCAAAACACAAATGCGAGAACCAAATAACTACATGTAGCAAAATGGGATCATGCACAGGATCGCATAGCGCCATCAATCATGCGCACGCACCAAACTAAGTCAAAATGGCTGCGCTCTCGCAATGACGTAACCCCCCAAAAAAACTTTTAAAACTGGACTGTAAAGCTCTTGAAATTTAACTGGAAATTTCACTTTTCATGGAAATTTCACTTATCATGAAAATCGTAATACACCCGAGTACCACCCAAATCATGGATGACTATTTTATTTGTATCTCGAGTGGTATGTCCTTATTTTGTGGCCGATTTAAGGATGAAATCAGATTTCTTTTCTAGAGATTCACAGTTTTGATACTAGCTCGGACCCAAGTATCGCCAGATCACGTCCAAATGTTAGGAAAACGATAGGGTCCAGTAACTCGGACTAGCCTAGCCCTAGTCTATGGCCCCGCACTAGACTACCTCTGTGCTATGGGCCATACGTCCATCAGTGCAAAAAACCCGGGATTTTTTTCACTTTATTCATGGAGATCATTCGGTCTCAAACTCGGCATGCAGGTTCACTTACCATAGCGCACCGATATTTCGTCAAAATTGGGACATTTCCGTGGTTCTGTCTGGTGTATTTTGTCTCTTTTGTGTAGCATGAAATGCAGGTCAACATGAAGACTCGGCTTGGCAATAATGGCGGAAATGACCTGTGCGCGCGGATACAACCGACGGTTGTTTCATGAAATGCCAAAGGCTAGCAGAGCGCCCTCTGTTGTGATCGCTACATATTGCAGCGCATGCAGTTAATGGTGTTTCATGAAACAACCGTCGGTTGTATCCGCGCGCACAGGTCGATTCCGCCATTATTGCCAAGCCGAGTCTTCATGTTGACCTGCATTTCATGCTACACAAAAGAGACAAAATACACCAGACAGAACCACGGAAAAGTCCCAATTTTGACGAAATATCGGTGCGCTATGGTAAGTGAACCTGCATGCCGAGTTTGAGACCGAATGATCTCCATGAATAAAGTGAAAAAAATCCCGGGTTTTTTGCACCGATGGACGTATGGTCCATAGCACAGAGGTAGTCTAGTGCGGAGCCATAGACTAGGGCTAGGACTAGCCTAGCCTAGAGTATAGAGTATAAATAATTAAGCATTTGAACAAAAATATATATATATTTTGGGTGGCAGCAGGATACAAAATGTCAACATTCGGGTGCACCTGTAAATAGCTCTTAATGCGGCTGTCTTCCCAAATGAAATTAAACCCTCAAAAACACCCTTTCCCCGACTTTTCTCTGATATTTCGCTCAATTATCTTACCATGTTCAGACTTCCTCACAATGCGGAAACGCCCGGCTCTCTGGTGCATGAATGAATGGTTTAATTATGATGACACACTTTCGACTGGTATCCACTATAGCGCCGCCCATCAAATTTCCACTCACAAATTAGTGAACCAGCGCGAAATAAATAGCGCCACCACGAGCCATAGATGTATTATGTTCACTCAAAGCCAATTTTAAGGGTCTTTTCCAATCCCTGGCTTCGTTTCATTTTTGACTTAAGGCGATTTTAGATTCCAAACCGCGAGCTCGAGATCTTCAGCCACATTCTGATGTCCGATATGATTCAGAAACATTCAATCAATTGATGTGAACCCAAAAGTTAAACCCAAAACTATTTCCATTTGCCTCCATTTCTATTTGATTCTCAGTGATTTGAAATTTGGAGGCAAAGCCGAAGGGGAGTCGGGTTAGCGTAGCGGTTCTTTCCTCGCCTTCCACCACCCGACTATGACCCGGGTTCGAATCCGGCCTGGGCCAATATGTGGATTGGGTTTTTAGTCCATTTCCTCCCACCTCTAAAACTGTACCTTCTTCTCAATGTTTTCTCTCTACAGGTTTCTTTAGGCTTAATATGAGCTACAATGCCGAGGGCGCATTTGAGGGATACTTGGTTTCATTACCAGAAATAAATAATAATAATAAAGCCGAAACGTAGCAAATATTTTTAAAAGGCTATAGATAGACCTTTTCACCCTAATATGATAATTTATGTAAATGAGCCCGTGAGGCGGAAGTGAATTGCCGTCACATTAAAAATGGCAGGGGTCAATCATATTAGGGTCATTTTCTATCAATTTGTCCAGTATTTCTCGTTTTTTATTAAAGAGAGATGCCTTATTAGAAATTGTCATAATTAATTTTATCCAGCATAACTGTTATCTGATGCACAAAATAAAAACGTTAAAAAAATTGACCCGGCCGTGAACACGATGTCAAGGGGAAAAGGGATGTTAGCAAATTAGCATTATTAAATCAGAGCTCACTATACGCATCAGCGCTTCCTAGCGTCCAGTATAGTATGGGCGGTACGGTGGGGCCGAGCGAATCGAAGTTCCAGCAACTCAGTGTTTTAAAGGGATCGTATACGTTTGTCAATTGGAACCCACTGTTTGTTTCAATCTTTTATAGTTATAGATATATACCATAAAACTAACCTGTAAAAATTTCATTTCAAAAGGTGGTAGCGATTTTGAGATATTGCCGAAAATCGGGAGCCGTTATGTCCACGCAGGAAGAATAATCTGCATTGGAATACACAATCTGAGAAACGTCACTGCAGTAACGCTTCTCAGATTCAAATTTTTGGGTGATAAAAAGTGATATCTTTCTTCATAACCGCAGTACTTCGAAGTGAACAGTTTATAAAAATGCATTATACTACCCAAAGCTGCTGTACTTCTTACCAAGTAAGTTTTTATTGCCATTATTTTTTGGAGTAATTACCAAACGTATACGATCCCTTTAAGTACCACCAAAAATACAATGATAAGATATTGGATAAAATTGATATATTTTGTATAATAATTATGTCAAATACCCATCCGACAAGAAAGTCACATATACTATAGGCCAACTTGTGGGTCTGAGGTAGAGCGTTGTTTTCACAGTTCCATGGCTTCTTGCCACTGTACTAGGCAAGACTGTGTTGCTCCTTGGGTCGTGTTCAATTTGGGTTATATCCGGGACGAACAAGGTAAGAAATAAAGACCACATGTGGACATTGTGTATTGTGTAGTATTGAGTCAGAACTCTGGAACACATTTCAAAACCGGTTATCCGGAGGAAGGAAAACGGCAGGACGGTGGTGGTTGTTAGAATGTTAGTTTTACCAACAACAGCGGAATGATAGGTTTCCTTGACGGAAGGAATCTGGGGGCAATTTAGCGTCAACGTTACGTTTTAAGTGGGTTAATGGCAAGTTTGCATGATAACCTGAAGGATATACTGGAAACTAGAAAGAGCTTTATCTGTCTGTTCGTCGGTATCGATCTGTAGTCGATGTTTGGAGACATTCTTTTGAGAATACCCTTTGGGAAAAACTATCATGAATCACTGATAACGATTTGTCATAAGCTAAATATATATAATACATAACTCTACACGATACTCCAACATATGAATTGAGTGTGAATTGGAGCATTGTATTTAGAGCAAGGTGCAGGCTGTATTTCGCAGTCAACAAAAGAATGAATTCAAATTGACTATACATTTGAAACCATAAGCGGTCGTTACATATTAATGCTCTGCCAATACATTTAATACATTTGATCTTTACATGGCCGAGATCTTAAAGGTAGGATACACCATTTGCAGATATCACAAATATTTACTACCGAATTATTAAGAAATATCTTACTCATTTGAACGTAAATAATGATTCTAGGCATCTAGCAAAATGATTGCGCTAGATATGCTGTAATTATTCCGAGAAATATAATTTCGCGAAAAAACAAAGATAACATAAGAATAACTGCTCGACGCCGGTTGAAAACAAACGCTGTTTTTCGTGCTCTTCTCGGCATCCATGATTGTAAAACTTCGGACAGGTCAGTTAAATGATACTTACTATAAAATACAACCCCCCAAATCCACCCATTCCTGATAATTTAATCATTTACCAATGGTGTATCCTACCTTTAAATTAAAACATTCAAAATAGCAAATTCGTCATTAAGTTGTGAGGTTTTTTTGGAAGAGCCTCTTCAAAGAACACAAATTTGCGCTTAAAAAAAACTTATTTGAACATGTCACACATGCGCAACTCGATGACTAGAAATTAGGACTAAAAAAAACACACCACATTTTCAGTTATTTTTCTTTATTTCGAGGGGTGCACGACAGTTGTGACGTCATTAATTTTGATTGAGGTAAAACAACAGAATCCTCGGCCCAGGGGTTCCATAATTCCATAATGGCCCATAGCCAGCGGGCACCGCCTAGCATGCATCAGGGGATCGGACCATAGCCAGCGGACACCGCCTAGCAGGCATCGGGGGATCGACGGGGGACCAAACGCTGAACTCCACGTTGCTGTCAGGAGATGCTTTGTTGTGATGAATTCATTTATTTAAAGGGATCATATACGTTTGGTAATTACTCCAAAAATTAATGGCAATACAAACTTACTTGGTAAGAAGTACAGCAGCTTTGGATAGTATAATGCATTTTTAGAAACTTTTCACTTCGAAGTACTGCGGTTGTGGAAAAAGATATCACTTTTTATCCCCCAAAAAAATGAATCTTAGAAGCGTTACTGCAGTGACGTTTATCAGATTGTGTATTCCAATGCAGATTATTCTTCCTGCGTGGACATATCCGCTCCAGATTTTCGGCAATATCTCAAAATCGCTTCCACCTTTTGAAATGAAATTTTTACAGGTTAGTTTTAGGGTATATATCTCTAACTATATAGGATTGAAACAAACTGTGTGTTCCAATTACCAAATGTTTACGATCCCTTTAACTAATTTCCTCTCGAGGTTTGTACCTACTTTCTAAATGTAAAAGAGTAAAAAGCACACTCTCAAAAAGAGTGAGTTTCTCATAAAACCACAAAAAAGGTAAAATGAAGTTTTTCAGATAATGCTAATTAATGGTGGTTGACAAATACAACTATAGAAAGATATGTATACGCCTGTATATACCTTTAAATCCTTCGAATCTCATCTTTTCAATTTCATCTGTTTACACAAATTTGTTTACATCTATAATATTCAATGTCACGCCCGATTCGCTCGGTCCCACTGCCTAAACTGGGTGCTGGGAAGCTCTGATTGGATAGACTTTGTGTGACCTGTGAACTGGAGGTCACCAGTTCCGCGGCTCAGCTGCGCTGCGTGCATTAGGAAAGGTCATAGTACGCTACCCAAAATGCCTTTCGTTTCCCTCATACAATTCTGTGAAACTTCTCAGCGCCCACAATGGGCGGCCGGGACCGATCGAATGTGCCCGCGCGGCGGTAGGCAGCACTATCGTGTTTTGGATAAAGTTGGTTAAGAAGTGACACCAAGGGTCACATAATTCAAAAACTTGTTTGACCTGTGACGTCACTCTTAAACCATTTTTTTGGCAAAACACGATGCACGCGCATACCACCGGGAACATTTAAAGGCAGGATACACCATTGGTAATTGCTTGAAATATCACGAATGAGTAGATTTGGGAGGTTGTGTTTTATAGTAAATATCGTTTAACTGACCTGTCCGAAGTTTTACAATCATGGATGCCGAGAAAAGCACGAAAAACAGCGTTTGTTTTCAACTGGCGCCGAGCAGTTATGTTATCTTTGTTTTTTCGCGATCGCCGTCCTGCGATCGCGAATTTTTCTTTATAAAATTCCATTTTCGGGATGATTAAAGGATATCTAGCGCAATCATTTTGCTGGATGCCTGGAAGCATTATTTACTTTCAAATGAGTAGGATATTTCTTATTAATTCGGTAATAAATATTTTCGATATCTGCAAATGGTGTATCCTACCTTTAAATAGAGATGACGTCAGATAGCCATTCGTCAAATGTAGGACCACCGGCGCGGTGCGGGCACAGAGTTGAGCCGGCTGCACATGCGTGCTAGACTGGAGCATAATCAGGTTAACTTGCCAAGTAAATTTGACCAGCGGGGGCCCGTGGCTTCCTGTCGACTACCGAACCTGCAAAACCGCAGTGAAAATCACACAAATCATAAACGGTCTTGAATATTTCAACGATAATAATATGATAGGGTTTGCACAGCGTGGGTTGAGATGCATGGTCAACTAGTTGGTTGGGTATGTTTTGACAAGGGAAACTGACGGGCCGGTGTTTAGACGCACAAATATAGACGAGAAATATGGACGCGAAATATGTACCTTGTGAACGCAGTTTATGTCCTCTTATTATATGCACGTACAAAATGCTGTGTAATTTTACACAAAGAGTACCGTGCTGGCAACAGAGTTGCCAGTATACTTTCTGATATTTTATTTAACTTAAGAGGGCCTAATATTTCGATCTTAACAAGATCTTCTTCAGAGTCTCTGAAGAAGATCTTGTAAAAATCTTGTTAAGATCGAAATATTAGGCCCTCTTAACTTATTTGATTTGTATATTTCAGGTCATTCCAGCCAGTAAGCAGTTTGCAGCAGTATTAATCTTATTCATTTTATTTAACTGTTAATTTGTAAAATGTAATGACATAATTTGTTTGTTATTATTAAAACAAATATTGTAATCGTTAATATAAACAGACCAACTTATTTGGGCAAAATACAAAGAAACCATAAAATGCTAAATACATAATAGCGTCCATTTTTCTGTTCAGAAATTATTATTTAACCGGTACTTATTTTTCTGCAAAAATAAAGGAAGCAGATTCGGCAAAATTACAAAATTGCTTAATTGTTGTGTTTTTTTACACATTTTGTGTAAACAAATTCCCTGAATCTGAATCCACGGCCGTTTTGCGGAAGGAATTAAGTAAATTTAGTTTGCGAGCAGCGGCCCAGTGGTAAATGTCTGCTTCAATTTCTCAATAGCAGCACGACTCTGTCTCTTCTTAATTTCTATAAACAGTTCCGACGTATTGCTACATAAAACATTGTTTTGATTATCACGCACTTTAAGGGATCGTATACGTTTGGTAATTACTCCAAAAATTAATGGCAATAAAAACTTACTTGGTAAGAAGTACAGCAGCAGTATAATGCATTTTTAGAAACTTTTCACTTCGAAGTACTGCGGTTATGGAAAAAGATATCACTTTTTATCCTAAAAAATTTGAATCTGAGAAGCGTTACTGCAGTGACGTTTCTTACTAGATTGTGTATTCCAATGCAGATTATTCTTCCTGCGTGGACATAACCGCTCCAGATTACCGGCAATATCTCAAAATCGCTACCACCTTTTGAAATGAAATGTTTACAGGTTAGTTTTATGGTATATATCTATAACTGTATAGGATTGAAACAAACATTGGGTTCCAATTACCAAACGTATACGATCCCTTTAAACTTCCAGCTGGAAACTTAGTACTTAAATTTCTGAGAAAACCCCACTAACCGTCTTCGATTAGGTTTATATATTCTTGGGGCGGTATATTTAATAGTACTTTTGGTTTAAGGACACCTGAGAACACATCTCTAGTGGATACGCTACTTCTCCAAATCCTCAAGATGGCGCCACATCTAATCACTCGATAACCTCGTCAGTCAAACCACAAACTATATTTATTTCCATTGTTTTGAGGACGGTCACATTTTGACCCACATGTTAGAAAGTTCCGCTGAATGTCGAATTGGGAAATTGAATCATTGGCGGTGGAAGGAAATCCAATAATGTGCTGAGCATATTTGGGGCGCGCTGTGTCATGAGTCACATGAGAGAATTACGGCGTGACGATCGTATGTACATCAGCTGAGCAGGTGTAGCATGAGTTTTAGACTCCATGAAATAATGGACTCCTTGGTGGTATTGCGCATGCTTGAAGTGAAGATAATAATAATAATTTATATTTAATCTGAATTTCATATCACACCGGCAGCTGTTTGTGATTATGATCAAACCAACTCCCCCACCCCACCACACCCCTCCCCTCCCCTCCCCTCCCCTGCTGCATCTCATGGTGTTGGTATTGTTTTAAAGGTAGGATACACCATTTGCAGATATCGAAAATATTTACTACCGAATTATTAAGAAATATCTTACTTATCTGAAAGCAAATAATGATTTGCTAGGCAACCAGCAAAATGATTGCGCTATATATCCTGTAATTATTCTGAAACACAAATAACATAAGAATAACTGCTCGACGCCGGTTGAAAACAAACGCTATTTTTCGTGCTTTTCTCGCCATCCATGATTGTAAAATTTCGGACAGGTCAGTTAAACGATATTTACTATAAAATACAACCCCCACATCTACCCATTCATGATAATTCAAGCAATGACCAATGGTGTATCCTACCTTTAAGTGCACTCTTAAAAAAAATATTAAAACTGCATAGTCAGATTCGAATAGAAAAAAAGGTTAGCTTGACTCGCAGCTGAAAGAACCAGGGGCCAATTTCATAGAGCTGCTAAGCACACAAATTTGCTTAGCACAACAAAAAGTCTTGCTCATTAAAAACAGGTTACCAGCCAAAATTCTACCGGGTTTTTCATGCTAAGCCAAAAACCAGCTGATTATCAATCGAAAACAATAAAGATCACGTGAAAATTTGATTTGTAACCTTGTTTTTGCCAAAGACGAATTTTCATGCTAAGCAAATTGTTGTGCTTAGCAGCTCTATGAAATTGGCCCCAGATGGATCGCGGACCGTGCAACTGAGCTAAAGAGTCAGTCAGAATGACTATATTTCTTGTCAGGGTTATGACTGCAAATTCGGAGGGGGTTTTCAAGAGTTTTTAAGAAGGACATAAACCAGTCGGAATTGTAAATGTGCTGTTTTGTTAAACTCCGTAACCTTAAAATTGCTCTTCTGTAATGTGCGTCGTCCTGACATGGATTTCCTGACAAATCTCTTAGCGGCGAGGGGAAGGGGACCATTGTGGTGGCCGGGGCACACTGACAACATTATTTTGTTAACCTTTTCCAAAATTCTGAGCGAAGGAGGGGCACAATGGTTATCTCATATCTCTCTGTTTAAACCAACTCCGTGCGCCTTTAGATCTCTAAAACATCGAAAAGCCACTGAATCCGCTACGTCGAAGTTTTGGGGGAGAATATGGAATTGTTTTTCGTCTATATATGATGTTTTTTTTATGTGGTTGAAGGGAAGGGGGGAAATAAAATTGACAAATGGCACCGGGGTGGCACTTTACTGTCCTCGCTTGGAAGAGACAATGCTACATAATATCAACCCTTATACTTGGGCCGTTTTTAAACCCCAGCTTAGTCTCTGATCCGGCTCTATCACGATTGCCAAACTGCATGAACGAAGCCAAAATGGAGATAAGCTGCAGTTTGGAAAACGGCATATCACTATCTTACTGGTACATATATAAGACGTCTAGGTACGGGCACTCTAATGCACGTTTAGGGCAGCTCATGAATCAACTATTACTAACAAACAGGACAATTCAAAGTGCATGATATAAAGACTTCTTAAGGAACCTGTCTTTTCCGGCCATTAAGGATACAACTTACAAGAACCCATTTCCGACGCGGACGTCAAACGTACACAATGCATAGTTTAGTTACACCGTTCCATACGGAGGTATACACGTGATAAGATGACACATTGTGAATCGTGACCGTTGTAAATTAAGTACGACTAAGTTTTAAACAACGGTGATAATTCTCGTGTTGAGAGTTGTTGATTTTACAGGGTTGCAGGAAAACATTATAGGAAATGTCACTGTCCTGTGCTCACGTCAATATTGTGCGAACAGGTACACCAATCTGGATGTACACTATTCACGCGCGTCCGTGATTGGGTCAGGTTTATGGATCACTGCGCCGCGTGCAGCCAATAGCTTGCCGATGACGCGGAGTGCGCATGGCTGGTCAACTAGCCAAGGACATGTGACAACGGGGCTTCAAACTTGTTCGAACACTCGGGTGCATACACACAAGAACAAGACCCATCCTCTTCGCTGAATGACTTTTGCTGGCTTCGGAATCTTAATTGCTCTCGCTAAGCCTATAAATTCTGTTATTGACAATTTCCTGACTCACTTGTGTTGGCCCCGACGCGTGTCCTTCACGTGCTCTGTTGGACGGGATCGAAGCGTATTAGAAGACGTTGGAAGAAAAAACCAAACGGATTGATACTTTCATTTCATTCTTTTGTCACGTTTTGTCATTTAAAATTCGGCGACTCGTCTGCTGGCGTCGCAGCCTCTTAATTGTAGGGTTTAGTTGATAGATCCTTTTTGGCATTATTCGTGATCTACCTTTTTTGTGTGGTGTTTCTTATCAAACAGACAAAGTGAAAGAGCGACCGAAGCGATGGAGAATAAATGTCTCAGCAGCGGTTTCGCCTGCGCCACCCTTGCCGTGATTCTCGTCCTGATCCTCCCGGGCCCAGCCAGCCCGGCCCCGCTGGCCCTCCGGGTCCACGTACCCCTGGACCAGTGGCATCCCGTAGTTGTGTATCCGCGTCCCACGTTCCCGTCCAAGCCTAGGGAACAGGTCAATCTGTCACTGCCTAAGCCCTTGGAGGGCGGTACCGGTGAAGACGGTGGTGATGGTGGTGATGGTGATGGTGGTGGTGACGGTGACAAACTAGCCTGGAGGCTGAAGTTCCGGGGTATGGATTTACCGCGACAGTTTGGTGCCTATGACTTGGATCACAACCGAGGGGTGAGCCTGGTGGAACTTGCTGCGGTGACAGACACGGAGATGGGAGACGCCAAAGAGCCGTTTGAAGCTGCTGATATAGATGGTGAGTAACCATGGTGACACTGTGCCCCAGAAGGGCTTAAACTAAGGTAGGAAAGGATACACCATTGGCAGATATCGAAAATATTTACTACCGAATTATTAAGAAATATCTTACTCATTTGAAAGTTAATAATGATTCTAGGCATCCAGCAAAATTATTGCACTAGATATCCTGTAATTATTGAGAAAAATTGAATTTTATAGAACAAAATCGCAATCGCCGTCCGTTTTAAGTATCCTGTCAAATCACTGGTGTGCTGTGGTTTATAAAAAAGGGGAATTTTGTATCAATTTCCAACGATTGCCAGCCGGCAATTGTTTGAAAACCTGACTATTTTTAAACACTTTCCCCAATTTATTAAATTTAGTCAGTCCACATTTTACTTGCCGATAATGTTACCATAGGCACCCGTGAATAGGTCACTGCCAACTAGTATAAGGTTTCCGGCACGGTAACCTGATATAGGCCCTATTCTCTGATGTATTGCTCGGTTTCGTATTAAGGAAGTCAAAGAACCAGACTACAAAAACAGCATTAAATTTATTGGTTTCAAGCATCTATAAACACAACAATGTAACAAAAAAAGACTATAAAACCAATTAAAGGGGTACTATGTTCTGAAATCTATGTTCTGAAATCGTCCTATGTTCTGAAAACGCGTTTTGAATTAAACGATGTTCATCGGAAAGAGCATTTAAAAATAGGATATAACAATTCACACAACCATCCTTAAACAAATTAGCATTGTTGTGCTATTATTGTCCAGAACAAGTTTTAGGGGGTCACAAAAGTGACCACCGAGACTCGAGCTGTTGGGGTGTAGTCTGATTTCAGCCGGAAAGTGTTCGCCTTTTGCGGACGTGAAAGAAACCACATTTGTGAATTGGTGCCGTGTGCAATTTATGTGAAAAACATAACGTGTATGCGCATGCACTAACTAAATTATTTTGGTAAATTGAGGGCAGTATTTACTATTTGACAAAAACTCATCTTTTTCCAACAATGGTCGGCCGACCATCGTACCAAAAAAATCCACTTTTCTTGAACAGCACACCAAGTTTCACGATTTCACACAACGCTTGAGACTATTATTCACTAAGGCCTCTATACGGACAAGTGAGATATTCCTTAATAATGTTGGGGTTTAAATTGCTGACGTTGCGTTGCAAATGTTGTATGTTACCTTTAAAACTTCCAAGAAGGTTCAAACGTGCTCGGATTCGAACTTGGACTCTAGAATTCAGAGAGGCCTACTCATTCTAAATAATTTATGTACTCAGTCAACACATGTTTGGTCGTATAAGGGTTGTATCTTACTGATAGTTCAACCAACTTATTAGGGACTATCAAAGCGAACTACAACGGATATCGATAAGCCTCAGTAGGCCTATGTGTTCTAGTTGCAAAACTGTACACCGGCAGTCAGTTTCTAGCAATAATAATTATTGTTTTCCACGTCGCCCTAACAAGCTGCACATGCACATCTCGACCGATAAGTGAGAAGAGATCAAAATATTGGTTTACCTGCCAGGAAGTGTTTTTCTCATTTCAAACATTTTCCCCGTACATGGTTTTCCTTCATTGCCAAGCCCGATGTTTCATCAAATTAACGATAGCTTAGCAATCCAAGCCTATACGGCACTGATAGAGCAACCGTGGAGCAACTTAGCTCGATCGAAAATTGAGGTTTCCCATGCCGAATGGCATGCGCAAATTACCAATGTTTCCTTGTACTTTTCTACAAGCCAAACTGTTCCCACCCTTGACCCACTTCTCTTCCACTCATGTCGCGTCCTATGTTTCACCAAACGATATAGCCAATTAAACCCAACATCGAAGTTCAAGGACTACTTTTTACCCTTCAAGCATGGCCTAGGAGATTGGGGGTGGCAACGCCGTATACATTTCATCAAGGATTAACGTGGGTCGTGTATAAACATGAATGCATTATCGATACGGATGGAAGTACAGGTTCATTCGGCAAGATATCCCATGTCAAAAATAGCCCCCCAACCTAAAGGTCGTATAGGCCTATACACCATTTTGAAGACATCGAAACATTTTACTACCGAATTATTAAGAAATATCTTACTTATTTGAAAGTAAATAATGATTATAAGCATCTAGCAAAATGATTGCGCTAGGTATCCTGTCCTTGTTCCGAAATTGGGATTAAACAAAATTAAAATTATCACGATTACCGGACGGCAATCGCGAAAAATAACATAAATATACAAAGAACAACTGCCCGTTTAAAACGAACGCCGTATTTCTTTTTGTTTTTTTCTTGGTATCCATGATTGTAAAACTTCGGACAGGTCATTTGAACAATATTTACTTTAAAAAAAAAAAAAAAAAAAAAACATTCATGCCATGAATTTTTCTTCGGAACATATTTTGGCAACTTGTCTATCCTCTTAAATGTATAAAACTGACATTATTTGTTGTTTAATGTTATTTGTTGTTTTAGTGTCCAAATGAGGGCGCCGTTGCTGTGCATACTGGTGGCCATTTTGAAAAGAAAATTTGACAAAAAGCTTCCACCGCTCCTTCTTCTAGTAGCATTACCCCTCTCCGTAATTTTGATACCTGTGCCATTGTTGGACCAAGGCCGGTGGTCTATCACGCCACTGCTGCTGGAACCACCAAAGTTGAAAGATAAAACTATATTATATTATTATTATTAATTAATTAATATATATTTCTGGTATAATGAGACCAATTATCCCTCAAAAGCGCCCAAGGCACTGTAGCTCGCAAGCCTGAAGAAACCCATAGAGAGAAGATATACAGTTTTAGAGGTGGGAGGAAAACCCCAGAAGAATATCCTGGGGAAAACCCACGGAGTCAGGCTGGGACTGAAAACCCAATCCAGATATTGGCCCAGGCAGGATTTGAACCCGGGTCATAGTGGTGGAAGGCGAGGAAAGAACCGCCACGCCAACCTGACTCCCACGAATTGAGCCAACCTGCAGTGTCCAGGGTTGTTGTTAGATCACTATGTCGGTAGATCGATATGTCTCATAGTATCGGAAATACAACAGGCTGTCAATATTCCGATGTATTTCTATTACATGTGGGCTATGTGTAACCTGGGGCCAATTTCATAGAGCTGCTAAGCACACAAATTTGCTTAGCATGACAATTTGTCCTTGGCAAAAACAAGGTTTTCACGGGATCTTTATTGTTTTGGATTGATAATCAGCTTTTTTTTTGCTTAGCATGAAAAACACGTAGAATTTTGGCTGGTAACCTGTTTTTAATGTGCAAGACTTTGTTGTGCTAAGCAAATTTGTGTGCTTAGCAGCTCTATAAAATTGGCCCCTGCTTCCCTCTTCAACACCGCTGTACTGGGCCGGATCCGGAAGGTCGAGATTCTTTGTAAGCTCACGACTATTATTAACGTGTATTGTTCCGAGCACAATGGACTTACATAGAGGTTACTATGAGGAAGCACCACCTACCCGAATTCCGTTTAATACTTGAAGATTGTGTTTCTCTGTTCGTTTGGCAATCATCAATGGGTCTTTTTGAGTGAGATTTGCTCTGTTGAAAGAACAAAATACACCAAAGAGGGAACACCATTAAAAGATTACACAGCAGGCGTAGATATCCCTCGTTATCCCTTTGGTTAGTACCTCCTAAAGGAGTTTCTCTTGACACTAACTTTCTTATAAAGCAAGATATGAGTAGTAGTTTCTCAGGAATTCTTTTTAGGTATTTAGGGGGTGGGGGTACGCTAGGTAACAATAGTCTAGAGAGTGTGCATCGGTCGAGATGAGCACACGATGGTAAGATGTTGATAACTTTTTTGTAAACGCGCCATTTCAGTACCAGAGCATAATCCGATAATGCATCGCTTCTAATAAACACTTCAAGATGCAACTGAAGTGGGGAAAGCAATTGAGTGATTTGTGCCACTTACGCTGACGTCATTTATTGAAATTATTTGAAGTGGTTTATAAACTTCAAGCCTCTGACTGATAAGAAAGAATGTCGCTCCTGTTTTCTTTTTGAAAGGGAGGAGAAAAACAAATTCACCAAAAAAAAACTTTCAAGGGGACCCACTCGAAGCCGTGTTTGTGACTCACCTTCGGATATGCGAAATTGAAAAGTTGAAAGATGCAGATTGTATGTTCCAATTATACGCACCTTTCCCACGACCTAAATGTGAACTTTACATATTTCTCGTCTAAATCTGATAAAACACCAATGGCACCTTGTGATGTGGCATGTGGTTTGTGTTCCTGTTCTCAGGAAATTTCACTTTGTGTTTTGCTTTAACTTAAGGCCACAAAATGCAAAAGTTCCTAAATAGAATTACACGTATCATCATAACCTTTCCCGGCCTTGTAACGAGTTTCTGTATTCGATTTAAAATCCTGATTGGGCGCCTGGATTGTATTTCATGTACAAATTCCCGGCTGTGGTCAAGTAGTATAAGCATGGAGGTACGTAGGAAGACCGTAACACAAGTCCATCCTCCGTTCTTGTATCGTATTACGACCGAGGATCGAAACACAAAAGAGAACAAAGGTAACAAAGAATGCTGGAAGGGCGGTTTCTTTGTCCGAATTCGTCCTCGATCGTTCGGGCATGGAGCTATGAAGAGACACTAGGCGATGGGGTTAGGGTTATATAGTACAGGATTAAAGGAAAACACTATAGAGGACCCTCGGTCGTTCGCGTTTATATGTGGTTCACGATTGCGTACCAACCGTGTGTTCTGTCGTAGTGCAGTGTGCGCAAACGAAGACAAAATTAATATGTTCAATGTTGTAAAGTCAAGACCAATTAAGCTCTTATGGTGTTTCATTATGTGTACTCTTCTTCGAAAGTTGTTACTTTCTAAAGTGACAGTTGATTACACCCCCCCCCAAAAAAAAAAAAAAAAATTAAAATAAAAAAATAAAAAAAATAAAAAAAAATATAATAATAATATATTTGACGCGCCAATGAAGTGTGTGTGCATGATCGAACATGTTTGGGCTCTTAATGTGAACACAACAATTATTAAAATGGATCAATGATAATAGAAGACTCTTCTCAGAACTTGATTTTCTAAACTGCGGCGTCTTGTCTGGTTGCGGCTTTAGGTTCTAGTTTTTTAAGTTGGTCCCAGGCATGGAAGGCAAATTGGCTCATCGGGTCCATTTTTGTTACAACTGATTATCAAATCATACTAAACATAATGGGATAAAAACTTATTATAGAGTTATAATGCCCACTTGGATCGAGCATTTTAAGTTTCTCAGTAATTCAGCAGCCCGAGTTGAAGTCGATTCTTAAGTGATGCCGATATTCGACGTTTGGAATTAAAAATTGTATAAGAAGTGTCAGATACTTAAATAATGTATCAATTTAAATGTATACATATCGCGTGGATGAGCCAGAATGCTCACCCGCTTTCTTAGAAGATTGAATATATAGGTTGGATTCTTTTGGCAATGTTGGTCTGGACAAGTTTGTCATCACCTGAAAAAAAACCAGGCCGGTGAATTTCACAAACCATAGCACTAGGGGGGAGATCACACGGGTCGTAGCTCGTATTTGTTTTTCTAAACGGTCGATGTTTTGGGGCTGTTTATATTGTCTCGATCATCTTGTCGTTGAGAATGAGATGACCTGACGGTTGGATGATGCGTGAGGCCGTTGCATCGTGCCGTGGTCTTGGGCATTGTATTTGTGATCTGTAGATAAAGCTGCAGGGTTTGAGTCTTGCCTGGGACTATACATGGTGCGTGTCCCCTTGGGCAAGGCACTTTGTCACTCATTGCTTCTCTCCACCCAGGAGTAAATGGGTAGGCCTACCTGTAATTAGGGCAGAGATGGTTGTTATTAGCTGCTTTGCGCTGAAAATGGCAGCATTGAACTGTATAGTACCCATTAGCTGAGTTGGTATTTGGAATGTTTCGTGGGCCCAATGGGCAGGGATAATAATGGCAGCGCCTTGAGTACCAGTCTTGGTAGATACGTGCGCGATAAGAATTGCCAATTATACCACCATCCAGACATACCAGGCTTGG
Source organism: Crossaster papposus (assembly GCA_037893245.1). Classification (NCBI taxonomy): domain Eukaryota; kingdom Metazoa; phylum Echinodermata; class Asteroidea; order Velatida; family Solasteridae; genus Crossaster; species Crossaster papposus. Next base: position 2,176,066 of record JBAIAA010000354.1, on the reverse strand, counting down.
TTGGTTCAACGCATGCCTATATTGCCTGTGAATATTCTCCAGTTGGCAAAGATGCTTGAATTGCTTCTTATCCCTAAATGGTCAGGACCAACCTTCAACTTGATCCACAAAGATAAATATATTATGACAGCGAGATGAGTCCATCAAAAATGCTGCCTGAAGCCTGCTCAGCACAGCCGGGTAAAACGGCCTGGGGTCGGGGGAAGGGAGTCGACCTGTGTGGTCCTCACATCTCAATAGGCAGTCCTGAGAGAGTCCAAAGTAGACTGTTAATTACTCCTTTTGGTGTTGGCACATGATCTCCATAACTAGATAAGGAAGTCATTGGCTGTTAGAAGTGAGGTCACTGTCCGCCATATTACCAGTACAAAAAACGATATATATATATAAATAATATAGAAAAGAAATATATCTAATTTAAATATGTCACTTTTCCCACAACAAATTTTATATATTTTTTGTTATAGTTTGTTTTTAAATAGCAAGATGTTTTTTTTAATTCGTGTACGTTTAGATGATTCTATGTTAGTTGGTTTGTACAATGGGAGTGGTTGGACCTGGTCCTCTCCACACATTCAAATGGAGGGATCGGGAATCTGTGCGTACACTCTAAAAACTGTGTTTATATACTTTTTTGCCATCAGTTTGTAAACATGTTTAGAAGCTAAAGGCATGTGTCCAATTCCTAAACGTCAATTTCCAAAGGCTAAACAGTAAACACTATCTATTCCCATGCTAAACATGTTTAGCATGTAAACATAATTCACAAACTGATAGCAATGTGTGTTTAGAAAAGTGCTTATCGCTAAACACAGTTTTTTGCAGTGTAGCTTCATTTTATTGTAAAAGCTCGGAATGACCAATGCTCCATTCAGACAGGAATGTCATGTTGTACTTCAAAATGTCTAATTTGCCCTTGTGATGCGATTCCTTGGAGATTTGGATCTGTAGCCAGAACCGGGAAGCCCAGTTGTTGAAGGCGTTTTCTTCCGATTTTTATTTCCGTTAATGTATGTTTTTACCGCTGATGTCAACATCATGAGGAAGGACATTTGTCATAAAGTCGAAGATTTTATATGTTCTCTGTTAACTTGGGCCATGTTTTGAAAAAAGGAAAGGGGTGCAACACCAACCTCAGTCCAATACACAATGGAGCTATATAAAGTGTTATAATTCTGTCGTTGATAGAATTGTTGATTTTCACTCTTGTTATCCTCTTCTTTGCTTTTTTTCTTTCTCTGAAGGAAACCAAGTCTTATCTCAGGAGGAGTTTACGCAAGCTCCGTGGATCTTCGATGCGGGAGGCATCACACTGCTGGCTTCAGCCGTGGACCCCGAAGCCGATGTCGAATCTAACGACGGTGATGCAGCGACGAGGCAGCCTTAGTCAACAGTGGCACGTGGAAGATACGCAGGCGAATGACAGGGCACTGTTGTTGTAATCAAAATGGTTTTCGCTCGCCCCATTCGCCCAAAGAGGGCACTGTAATAGGCCGTATTATTGAACGTAGATGGCGCTGTGCTCACGGTATTTGGGGATATAATTAAAACGATTAGGAGATAATTCACCAGTTTAAATATTCTTAAAGCTCCAAAATATATTTTGTTCTAATATTTAATTATTAGATAAAAGTAAAGTTACTAAAACTATTTCAATAAACAAAATGGCGTCTTACAGCGCCCTCATGCGGCCAAAAATACGGCGCATTGCTATTGGATGCATGACGTCATTTATTCGAGCTCTCATGCATGGATATTTGTCTGAACAAAATAATATAACATGGGTTTGTCGACCTCTCACAGCAGCTAATGGGTGGGTCTAGTGATTGTAAGATCTGGGGTTAATTTTTGTAATTTTTGTCTCCAAGTTTATTATCGGGATGAATTTATAGGGGAAAGCAAGACTCCGAGAACCTAAACATTTCTTTTAGATAAGCCAAGAATCAGACGGAACAAGCTGGGCAGAGTTTGAAATGTGGGTTTTCGGGTATTAGAAAAAAGAAAACTGATTCTCCTTACAATTCTGTTTGTTGCGCTTCAATGGGACATTCCATTAACAAGTTATGGGTGGTTAAAGTTCGCATCAAAAGGATTTTGAAGTTTTGAGTGATTATTATAGAAAAATTACAATTGTTTTCCCTTAAAAACTACCATACTATTTCTTAACAAAATATAGTTAGTAGGCATACCAAAGATTACAATTATCATTATTTAATGAAAAATAAAAAAATCACCCATTATTCATTATTTTTTCATTTTTCTAAACTATGGCCTCTGTTCAATCCCGTCTAATTATTGCCTAATGCTGCGTTCTAACCGCGTTGTGTTCCTCGCGTTTACCGTGAATTATGTTGTCCTAGTTCACGAGTGAATTTCTTCCAAACGTTGACCAACGCGCACGCGCTCAGTCGTGGCCGTGGATAGCAATGTTGTCGGTACAGGTGGGCCAATATACCTCATGATGTAATTGCTTTATTTTCATATTTATGCGCTTTCCTATACGCTTTCCAAGGACTCCAATGTCATAAAGTCTTTATTTAAGATTAAAGTAAAAAGTTCCTTTACATTCATATTCTGTCGGCTCAATTTCTAGTTGTTTTAATATTCGATAAAATAAACACCTACATTTGTTCTTATTTGGAGGTGCTTTGACTACCTAGTTTGTCAATAGTTTACGCTCGAGTAAAGTGAATGATGTTTAAACAAAGTACAAAATGGATTTTTCTTTGTTTTTCTTCCTGCGGGACGATTTTGTGCCTGTTGAACTAGAAACGTAAATACAACTAGACATTGTGTTTGTGGACCGAAACACAGAGCTGTTTCGGGTGTCTAAAAATCCTTTCTATATGTGTGTGGTGATATAAGTGTGTGTCAAGTCTGAAGTCGATCGGATTTACCCAAGTGCCAAAGATATATTGGTAAAACAATGTGTACAAATCCTATGGGGAAAACTACACCTTTAATGTGACGTCACATGACCCACGATGACGTCATCACGATGTCATCTTAATTTTCGTATATAACACGCCTGAATGCTTCCCTTTCTTTCCAGGCTATACTGAAAGTTTGGACATCGTCTTTTCCTATGACATGATCACCGTATACCATGACCGTCGACAATTTGACTGAGTGACAAAGTCGCGAATTGAGAGGAGACTATTATTTGAGATCGGTCGACCAATCAGAGAGGCCCTTAAAAATAATAATGCGTGCTGATCAAGTGCTGGGGCCAATTTCATAGAGCTGCTAAACACAAAAATATGCTTAGCAAAAACAAGGTTACAGACCAAATTTTCACCTGATCTTTATTGTTTTGGATTGATAATCAGCTGGTTTTTTTGCTTAGCATGAAAAACACGTAGAATTTTGGCTGGTAACCTGTTTTTAATGAGCAAATTGTTGTGCTTAGCAGCTCTACGAAATTGGCCCCTGTATACGGCGTGCATTCTCCGCTTAATTATTATCGCATCCCCACCGTTTTCTGACCTAAACAGACGGGTTGGTTTTTGTTTTTAAGTAAAACACCGAGAAACAAGAACTAATTTGTTAAATAAGTTTTGTTTTGTTTATTTAGGTTCGAGAAAAGTGTAATTATCGAAAAATGTTAAACTTTAAGACAAAGAAAGATGATTAACAGCAAACAGCGACAGACACAAGATTGTCTTACCGAACTCATTTGCATATCGATCGCTTTAAACCTTACACATGTAGTTTTTATAATTAATTACCATGATTTTAAGAACGCAACTACAATATTCATTCATGTAAAGGGAAATTTTAATCTGAACCTTTTAGAACTTTAATGTTTTATAGATCCACGAATTCTCACAGAATTGCCGATCGATAGTTTGATAGTAAATAAATTGAAGAACGAATGAGAAATATATTTTGTAAAAAACTGTGCAGGAAATGTAAACAAACAATATTCATAAACATCTGTACAGTACAGTATTAAAAAAAACAATAGGCCGTTTTCTCGAACGCGCGAGGGCGCTACTTCGACAATATTTCGAAGATAATTCGAAGATAATTCACGCATAAGTTTTTACACCCCTAGCCCTACAGCTTAAACCAAAAAAAATTCCTCAATGTAAACGCCATATAAGAAGTGTGCTTTCGTTTAGCACACCCGAGTCAACACGGGTCACCCCCAGGTCGTTCGTTTAATTAGCTCAAACGTCATACTTGGGGCTGACCTGGGTCATGGAGCAGAGTCACTGGTGAAATACGTCACACACATCATCGTTGTTCCTTTCCAAGCAACGAACAAAATGGGGACTGGGCTGCAGATAACTTCAAGTAGGCTAAAGAGTCTACTTTTATTGAAAGTCTAAACATAGTTATTAACTGAGCTCATTGCGATATGGAAGCTGCTATACTACACTATAGTCTGATGTTGTTACTTGTTTGCGATTAACAGAAACGCGGTTAACCATTAAAGGTGAGCTTTAGTCCGAAAATGAGGTTTGTTAATGGCTACGGCCGCGGCTATATCACGTGAGTATCGTCATGATCCGTCTTTAAGCGTTCGTTTATCACGGCTCTTGTGGCTAACTCGTGTCTAACGCAACGGATGACTTTACCAAGTTTACCCGTGTCGACTAGGGTGAGTAAAACGAACGCACCAATTGAATCTCCATTTTGATTGCAAGACCATGATGAATTGGATGCGCACCCCAACGTTTCGTCAGAAAAAAAATGGGTCTTCTTTTACATTTTTTCTGCTGGGATTGTTCTTCTTTTTATACCTCATTTAATATCCTACCCACGCCGAGCCGTCCGAATGGCCAATCACACAGCAACCAAGGCGCCCTCCAGCGTTGCCAGTCGTCTTGCTTCCTGCCGTGCCCCCTTTACCTAGATCGTCCTCCCCAATATGGATCTAAAAATAATTCAAAAATCATAAACAAAAGGTTATCAGAAAGAATTAAGGGACGAGGCTAAGATAATGTGGCATAAGTTCGAAAAACTGTTTAACTTGGGAGGTAAAAATGTAACATTTTACGTTACGGGTTGTCAGTAAATGATCGTGCCTAAAAGTGAACCTTTAATTTTTCATGTGAACTTTTATTCAGTGGTATGGCGATTCATTCACACAACACTGCTTGGTAAAAGGCGCCCTTTTTGTTGGCGCACGGAGCTCATTCAAGTTCGCAACTTGGGATGCGTTCCACTCACGCGAACGTTGCCAACGTTGGCCAATGTTGGCAACGTTCGCGTGAGTGGAACGCAATGTGCGCCAATTATGTTGGCGAACGTTAGTAAAAACGGCGAACGACATTCCGAGCTGTTCGCTGTTGGCCAGTGACGTATTTTAAAGATGGCGAAGAGGTTAGCAGACGGCAGTGTTCTTTTCACGGTTTTGATTTACGTTTCATACTTTTCGTTATAAATGGTGGATTGTTTTGAGCATTCACAGCGATCTTTTAAAGAAAAATAATGAGTTGGACAAAAAGCAGCCAACCAAACGATGTCACTGTCACCGGGCGCCGCCATTTTGAAAACGTAGTTTAAAAAATATCCTTTCACTTCGACTGGCGCCAACTCAAAACGTAGGCGAACGTTCGAGCAAACAGTTTGCGTAAGTGAAACGCACCGCTGTACAAAGTTATATTTAATGGGAGGATTTTGAAACGATTGGTGGCAGCAAACACACTGGCCCTTTTCAAATGTTTATTTTTGTCATGTTTTGCTCAAAATGACGCAAACAACAAAAAAGGACTGGCGTATTTGCTGCCACCAAGCGTCGCAAAAGTCTCCCATTGATTGGAAATCCAAAAGTTTCTCAGACAATCCCTCAAAAATCTGCTGCGTCAAACGAATGAGCGTTTTGCGCGGGTTTTGTTCTACTGTACAAATGTAAAGGAACCTTCTTGGTGGCGCGCTTTAGTGTAACCTCTGACTAACTTTTTAGTAGGGAAGTTACTTGGTTTTACACTCACCACAATGGTTCGTCCCAGTATGGAGTTGGGTCCCACGAGAGTCGCCATCTTGTCAGTGAAAGTGTCCTCTACCATGCCGAAATCGTCTACTTGGATATTACCCCAGTCACCCATGTGCCTGGTGGATGAAACACGATACATGCCATTGCAACATTACTCCAGGTTTTTCATTGACTTGGCCCAAGTCTGGGTTGCGCTCGGTCTGTGCCGAAGGGAAGTGAACGCAACGTCATCCATAACGCGCGCCCTAATACGTCTAATAGACAAACAGTATGATGCAGCTAGCAACCTAGTCTCGGCCAATCGTAGATATAGAAAGACTAGGGCCGTTTTCCTAATCCCAGCTTCGTCTTGGGTTTGCTTCGTTCATGCAGTTTAGTATTGGTGATGGAGCGATAGATTAAACCTCAGCTGGGGTTTGGAAAACGGCCCATATCCGCCGCGCGGTCTTTCTTAGGGGGAGGCGGGTGTCACATGCTGAAGGAAAGATACAAAATACGCGCACCAAGCGTAACGAATACAACGCCGCCTAGTGCACCGTAGTGTGCATCCACCATTACGTTTTCATATCGTGTTGTACGGAAGTTAAAATACACGTCTTCGCAAGAGATGCAAAATGGTTTGTGGCTGCGCAGCACCTAATTGCTACTATTTTCACGGAAAAGAAGCTTCCGCATCCGTACATGTACATGTACTTTGAAACTAATCTTAAAAAAAAAAGGTTATTCGAGAGCCTGCTTCCACCTTTAATAATATGATTAGGCCTGTATCTAATTTTATTTAATATTTTGTTTAATCCGAAAAGTTTTCCGTAAAGTTTAGAAAATTGCCCCGCCACGTTTATCCCAAGCTGACGGAACTTGTTTTCATACTTTCAGAAAATTTCAGGCCTGTAGACCTAAGACCTAATGACGTCACGCTTTGTTTATATGTGCGCTCAAGTTCTACGTGAGATTGTATGTCTCTGCTTCGTCTGGCATCCCGACTTCGCTCCCATAGGAAAGCGCATTTAAACAAAGTCATTACGTCATTAGGTCTCCGGTCTATTTTCACTTCCTGAAATAGTTTTTATTAAAATAGCGGACACCTCCCCCTAATTTACGGTGTTCCCCAAGAGACATGATAAAGATAAAAACCTAACACGACATAATGGCAGAGGAAATTGCAAATAAAATACGATGAAATATCTCGACAATAGTCTAGAACAAACTCGCATGGGTGATTAAAACAGAATACCGTTAATAAAACTGTCCCTGCGATGTAAGATGTAAAACCTACCTATCTCTGTCGTTGGGGGCGCTGTGGTTGTTTCCTCCAGGGTTGTAATGACTGCCCGCCGATCCACAGCCGTGCCTCAAGTCGCCGTAAGTGTGAACGTGTATTGCGTGTACGCTCTTTGGAGTCATAAACCCGTACAGAAAGACCTTGACGTCCAATGAACCGCCAACTGCCTACAAAAAAAACACACAAAAAGACACAATCGTATCATAAAGACTATGGAGATTAATTATGACCCAAAGCTGCTAACGTCAGACCTGTGCCACGTATATTATGTCCACCAATCAAGTCTCTCTTCGCTCCTTGCAGGAGCCGTAATACTACACAATATACATACACGGGAATCAATTGACCGGCTATATTTTTTGTTTGAGGCTCTCCATGCTAAGTTACGACTTGTTTCAGTGGGAGGGTTAGTTGTCCATGGTTCTTGCACACTTTCCTCTGTAGCCCACATATCGAATGGGCGATGGGTGAATTGTGTGTTTGAAGCAACATACAGCTGGCCATGGCGTGTGTGATTTGAAATAAGGCAAGCACTCTAAATGCCGGAATTTTGCAGAATCACTACAAAACCGCAATTTGTCATGGTTATTTTCTGCATGTAGGCCTATCCTACTTTTTTGTAATCTTCCCACGCAACGATATTATCATGTTTCTAAAGGAGACGTGGTTTTAGAGCCCAAACTCAGGTGCATTTCGATCGAAAGTGCATCCTTCGCTCGTACCCACCACCGCCCTATACGGACACCGGGAAGGTCTAATGTGCGCTTCACAAATTTATGTGAAAGAAACGCACGGCATTCTGGGTAGCGCACCATAACCTTTTCATGATTCATTGCGCCATAACAATTATTGCACGCAGCGCCAGCGCAGCTCAGCCGCGGAACTACCAGTTCATAGGTGACACCAAATATATCCTATCTATATCGTTCCCATGATGTCTAGCAACATGCTCCCATCAATAAATATAATTTTTTCCAGTGAGTTAGAGCTTGAAGATTTTTCTTCTTGAGGTGGAGGTGAATTGTTATCACACTGATCGTTAAAATACACAATACACGTTACTGCTGTACCGTTGTTTGTGTTATTGGAAACGAGGTTGAAAATAACGTAAGCCTTAGGGACGAGGTTGCACCTTTTATAGCACTAAGTCTTGATAGTTCAATCAAAAGTTCAGCGCGCTCAGTCACAACATGCACAGTCACAACATGTCTGTAATTCATTAAACATTGCCGACGCCTGCTTGTGGCGGCAAAAGGTGGACAAAAAAGTAGGCCATCTATAAGACGTGCGTAAGCCTCATACTTGTAAACATCCCCAGTGGCTTTGTAGTGTAATAATACAAAGCCACTGGGAATTTTTACAAGCAAGGGCTTAGGCTATGTCGTTCTGTATTGCATCTATTTCCGTCTACCCAAAATAGTTTGACTCCGCGCGAAAATGAGGCCGCATATTGTCTAGGGCTATTGTCTAGGTACGGTATAGGTGTGTGCCAATAACAACTACGTAGAGAAATACTGACTATAGCCGAAGATCTGCCCTTTTCGGACACGGCCCGTTAATGTGTGGATTTTAAAGCCTGGGCCCAATTTCATAGAGCTGCTAAGCACAACAATTTTCTCAGCATGACAATTTGTCCTTGGCAAAAACAAAGTTACAGACCAAATGTTCACGTGATCTTTATTGTTTTTGATTGATAATCAGGTAGTTTTTTGCTTAGCGTGAAAAATACATGAATTATTCAGTAGTTTGGATGATAAGTTATGTTTATTCATCAGAATAAAACATGACGTCACAGCAATGTTGTTATTTAGTTTACTAGTTACATTAAATCACTTTAAAGAACAGCTGTTGTCGAGCTGCTATACGTAGTGTATAGTGGATAGTGGGATGGGCTATGGATCAAAGATCCTGGTTGGAATCCTGCTGTAGGTTACCTCGTTTTTCCTAGTCAATTTGATATCTTTGGAGTATATTTAATTTAAGGGGGAAAAGAGACCTAGAACCTAAGTGTAGTACAGTGATCAATGCAACTACTGAATGATTCATGAATTTTAACTCACCCACCTACGGATAAAAAAATCGCGGCCGGGAAACAGTCTTTGGGTCTAGATATTGATATCAGACACGCCCTCACTAGTTTGAATCGGGCCAATTTTGCTTGAAACAAATATTGTGTGATATACGGGTGACAATAATTGAGCAGGCATCAGGATGTGTACAATTAGACGAAGTGCACAGGGGGTAAGAATTATAACGGCACCCTAACGGCAGGAAAGGGGACATCAGGGGCCAATTTCATGGGGCTGCTAAGCACACAAACAAATGCTTAGCATGAACATTCTTTCTTGAAAAAAAACCAGGGCTAGCTACAAACCTTAATGTTCAGTTAAGGTGTATTGTTTGTAACTTTTATTCAGCTGTTTGTTTTTTCATTACAGCATGAAAAGCAGTACGTGGTATAACCTGTTTTTACTAAGCAAGACTTTATGTGTGCTTAGCAGCTCCATGAAATTAGTCCCAGGTTGCTTAGTTCCGCCGGCACCGATTACGTTGTTTAGTAAGGAAACAGTGCGTTCCAAATATACCTGTAATGCATATCAGGATCTCCAGCAATGGGGACGCATGGAGACTCGTTACGTTCACTGATATGTCCTGAGTTTGCACCTGTTTTTCCCGGTTGTTCGTGTAAAAAACCATTCGACTGTTTAATCAGTTTGCTGAGTGCCCCATGCAGTAATTAGCTTTCTTTATTAGATTTGAGCAGACGTACGTGTCAACCATAATTCTTCCAAATAGGCACTTGGGGAGACAAATTAGCGTAAGTTTTTAGGAAATAAGGAGACAGTGGCACTTAGGGAGACATTTCAGTGTCTCCATAGGTATAGCTACCCTAAAATACGATATTTGGGGGTTATTTTTGTCCTAGAACGACAGATTTTGGTCTAAATAGCATAAATCTCGAAGATCTTAGAGAAAAGGGTAAGGGTAAACAAGTTAGGACTGTTTTAAGTGTGTGTACATCTCTATGGGATTGTCTCCCCAAGTGCCTATTTGGAGGTAATTAGTAAAATTATTTTATAAGGGTCATGTGTTTTATAAAGTTTGGTCACATTGTTTACGCAACTGACCCTATTGAGTAGAAGATTGCGTATGTTTTGTGTTTTTGGGGGTTTTGTGCTGGTTTTTACGAAACCTATGCAAATTTCAGTTTGAATTTGTGGGAATAAAATGTACTCCTTTTTTGTTAAGTATAATATTTACCCTTTGCCTCATATCGATGTCTCCAACGATGGGCTCATATGTGTCTGGGTCGTAGATGCCGTTGGGGACCATCCTGCAGTGAGCATATACGTTACCATCTCCTACAAGAAACACAATGGGAATCGTCATTAGAGATGCTCTCACCCCGTGCAATTCTGAAGGTTTTTCATCGGTTGCTATTTTATATAATTAATTCACTTTTGCAATGCCACAACGAAAACAGAAATTCACCGACCTTAATTTATTGAAGGTTTTTTCAATAACAGTCAGGATGTAGCGTTCTTTCCCGCCAAAATTGTGAATTAACAGGAAGATGTTTCAAACGACAAACAGAAGCATGACGAAAACCACACATAATTTTTGTTTTCCCCAAGGTTTTCTGGTCATTAAAAAAATGCGTTTCACTATTTTTGGATTGTTGAAGGCACGTTCCGCCGGTCTGAGATGAAGGTCTTTTTGTATCAGATATGAGCTCGTTTTATTTTTTCTACACAACACACATCCCACACGCGAATTGTTCTTTAAATAGAGACCGTTTTCCAAACCCCATTTTCAAACTCGATCCCCATTGCCAAACAGCATGCCAAACGGAGATACGAAGCTGATGGGGTTTTGGAAACGGCCCATGTCTATTATAAAGCTTTCCTGTTACCTTCCAGATTTGGGCGAGCTGGTTCCGGTCCGTGTGTCCTGTGCAATTCCCCCAGTAACTGGTCCACATCTCGCCTTAGTATGTAAATCTGGGACTGCATACGAATAAGCTGTGCAGACAGTGGAAGCCTGTCGGCCGCATCTGATAAAAAAAATAAAAACCTGGGTATTTAAAAGACATATAGCTGAAATTATATAACTGACATACAGGGGCCAATTTCAGAGAGCTGCTAAGCACACAAATTTGCTTAGCACCAAAAAGTCTTGCTCATTATAAACAGATTACCAGCCAAAATTCCACGGGTTTTTCATGCTAAGCCAAAAACCAGCTGATTATCAATCGAAGACCATAAAGATCACGTGAAAATTTGGTATGTAACCTTGTTTTTGCCAAGCACAAATTTTCATGCTAAGCAGATTTTTGTGCTTAGCAGCTCTAGGAAATTGGCCCCTGATCATGTAGTTATTATGTTGACCAAGCGGTCAGGGGCCAATTGCATAAAACGTGTAAGCACCAAAATTTGCTTAGCATGAAAATTCTTCCTTGGAAAAAACAGGGTTACAAACCAAAATGTTCGTAGATGTTTATTGTTTGTGAATGGTATTCAGCTGCTGTTTTGCTTTGAATGAAAAGCACGTGGAGTTTTGGCAAATAACCTGTTTTTATTGAGCAAGACTTTTTTGTGCTAAGCATTTTTTTGTGCTTACATGTTTTATGAAATTGGCCCCTGTTCTATGGGTATTAACATGGAGGTATAGGAAACACCCTCCGTGTTTTACACTACATGTTTCACGTATCTTCCTCTTTATCAAATAACAGACTGTATCCGCACAGCCATGTTTTGCCTCACTCTCGGAAGTGTTTCTGGCAGAATGTTTCAGATCTTCCTCCTGATAGTTTTTGTTATAGCTGATCTAGAGTTCTGGGCCTTGGGTTGCCATAGTCAACAACTTTTGAACAAGTCTGAATTTTGTTTTGTTTTGTCTGGCGCTTGACGCGGATGGAGACGACAATGCGTACAGTGTTGGCGTTGAACCTTTGAGAGATGCCACAACTCAACTATTTTTGTGTTCTCTGCTGAATTGTTACTAGTCTTGCTATCTTTCAATATGGACCAACGGTGTCCAACAAAACTTCCACCTGTCTGAAACCAGAAAGAATGAGTTAGTAATTAACACTTTCAAATGTTTGTTTTGAGGGTCAATATTATGCAGTTTAAAAAAGTAGAAATTGTTTGAGACACCCTATACTTTGCAATCCTCCCCGATCAAAATGGTAACAATGGGATGTTATTAATACATGTATTCTGATGCCATAGTGAGAGCTGTTTCGCAAATCGTGAATATTGACGTCAATATTCACGGCAATTGTTACGACTTGCCCCAAACTCGTGAATAATGACGTCAATATTGACGTCAAATTTCACGACTTCCCCCAAAGTCGTGAATATTGACGTCGAAAGTGACGTCAATATTCGCGTCAAATTTCACGACTTTCCCGAAAAGTAGTGAATATTGAACGTCAATATTCGCGACAAATTTCACGACTTTCTCCCTAACTTTCTTGAATTTTCGATTAGCGCACAGGCTCTTCCAAAGTCACCCCTTCGCGATCACTGCGGTGCGCCCGAGACGAAACAAAAGCTCAGATAATTAAAGTGAATTCCATTCTTAATTCAATTCAGGAATTCAGGAATTCCTTGTCCCCACAGTAGCCATTTTAAAAAGCAATTTTGGAAGCGGGACTCTGGCTAGTAGCCTATGTGCTCGGGAGTACGAGTCGGGTACATTTCCTTTATATGAAAACCTTAACCATCAAATGAAATGAAAACCGGATACACTTATGGGCCAAACTTGCCCTCTTTAGGTTATAGACTTTAGTCTCGCCAGTTCACACTCTCTTTTTCTGTGTCTCGGTACCAAACACTGACTAGTCTAGTCACAGACTCCCGTGTTTGAACTTACCCAACTTGTATCTGCGTATTAATCGTTGAACGGAAGTTGAGGCCGACGCCAGCCAATTTATTTTTATAATAATCATAAATTCGAGGTATTTTTAATATGTTGTAAATGGGAATTCCTTTTCTATTCTTTCACAATACCGATTTATCGTTGATATACCCGTTGATCGGATGGTCCCCCAATCATGATGCAAAAGAGATTCAAAAAATAAGATGTTGGACATGTTGAAGAGATCGTCATGGTGCCGGGGTTTGATGTATTCTCGTAAAATCTCGCTAGATCTCGATGTCAACTTACACGCTCTATTGGCTGGCCTCTCTATAGAGTTGGAGTTGCTTTTGTTATTTCGGAAGAATCTTGAGGAGATATATGGACATCGCATTGTTTCGTTCTCTATTTGGTGAGCCACACATGCCTACATGTTACATTACATACCTTGTGTGAAGGACATTCCTTGAAATTCGTGTATAGTTAAGAATCCTCGCACAAATTTCACCAAAATACAAATTTTACTAACACCATGACAATTATTTCAACTCAGATTGTGACTGTGATACCCTAAAGCGTTCCTCTTCACTTTTACTAATCTAACTCTAACTCAATTTTATCAGTTAGAGCTCGGTTTATTTTAAGGGAGAAACTTGCCAATTCCACACAAGGTTTTTAGTTTGTGTATTGTGTGGACATATTTTGTTTGCAGGTCCGTCCACACAGCGTTTTCTATAACCCTGTAGACCTGAACACAATAAGGATAATGCGAGTCAAAAGGTTTCCACTGGGTATAGATAAATAGGTCTTCGAAGGTTTTTTTTAAGAAATAGATTTATGGATTTTACACAAAAACTATAGGGTTAGTGCTTAGGTTGAGATTAGGTATTGGGTTATTGGGTTAGGGTATATTAATATATATAGGGTATATTTGGTCCAAATTTCAACCCAGAAATTTAAAGGTAGTATACACCATTGGTAGCTGCTTGAATTATCATGAATGGGTGGATTTAGGGGTGTTATATTTCATAGTAAATATCGTTTAACTGACCTGTCCAAAGTTTTACAATCATGGTTGCTGAGAAAAGCAAGAAAACGACTTTTGTTTTCAACCGGAATCGGGCAGTTTTTCTTATGTTGGTTTGTTTTTTTCGCGATCGCCGTCCGTCGATAATTAATTTTGGTTTATACAATTCAAATTTTTGGAACAATTACAGGATATCTAGGGCAATCGTTTTGCTGGATGCCTACAATCATTATTTACTTTCAAATGAGTAAAATATTTTTTAATAATTCGGTAGTAAATATTTTCGATATCTGCAAATGGTGTATTACTACCTTTAACCGTGATTGAAATAGGAGCATTTTGAAGAGAATTGTTGACAGTCCAGAAATGTTTTACACAAAAACAAAGATATGCCTCCACAGGGATACAATTTGGCGGATCGGTGCCCTCGGACCATGTCACTTTGACCTTCGCGTAATTAAAGTCGACAATGTTTGGACTGTAAAAACTACCCGAATAATACGAGATATGGAGCACCCCGCTGACAGAATTAACTCGCATGTCATGCAAGGACACGTTTATAATGATTGGACTTTTCGTCGTTTTATTATAAACTATGGTCTGCTATTAGGCTGATAGCGCAACTCAATAGCTAAAAACTATTCGGCCGTAAAACGCCTGGTTCTTTTTTTATCGTACACACACCACATATTTTCCTAGAGTATTTTTTTTAACTGATGTTTAAACTCCTAAAAATACACCATTTGTTTTTGCTGTAAACTGGATGGGTTAGGTGATTCATAAATATTGTGACGCTGATCTGTTTAAAGTTTTGTGTTCATAGAACTGGAAAAACCAAGAAAAACAAGTGCTGTTCTTGCAGTCTGGTTCCTTTACTTCCTTCACACGAATTTAACAAATTGGGGGCAGTGTTTAAAATTGATAGAAATTCCACTTAAAAAAAAACCCCACATTCAGATACAGTCAAATAAGGTATTTCATAATAATTCACTTTTTCTGAGCCGCATACGTATTGCATATGCGTATCAAATATGTAGGATCCTACAGTTTATATGGGGAGATAATCACTGCCATAAATGATGCACCATAATGCACATGCCGTATGAAACCCTGGTTTGAGGCTAGCGTGCTGGGCAAGGGCGCTGCCATGCCGTACAGAGACGGATCGGACAAACCAGCTAAATGGTAATACTGCCGCTCGCTCGCTCATCAGGGAACAAGCTTGGCAGCCTTGTAAAATCTCGCTATTTCTTTAAAACTGTCTGACACTCACGGGCTTCCGTAGTCATACAGGCTTTCATCCCGAACTGTAATTATTTTCAGAAATTGCTCAAAGATTATATTGTTTGTAACCATTGAGCGCCATTTTGTTTGGCTTACCACGAGCGCGTAAGTTACCTTAACGCCTTCGTTACAGAAGAGAAAGGCATGTTCACGAAGTAGGCTTATTTTGTATTTGCATTTTAAACAATCCGAACTTGTGACCAACCAAACAAAATGAGTCACAAGTTACCAGACAGCTATCCTTTGAGTAACTATTCTTCATTTTGCAGTGTTGGGCCTTCCATATTGTTTGCTAATCCGTAGCAAAACTTCTAAAAGTTAGGGCCTTTTCGAACCCCTGGCTTCTTCTTCGTCTTTGGCTTAAGGCGATTTTAGATTCTCAGCGGCAAGATCTCCAGCCACATTCTGGTGCCTGATGTGCTTCAGAAACATTCACTCTGTTGATGTGAACCCAAAAGTTATACTATTTTCATTTGCTTTAATTTCTATTTGCTTCTAAGTGATTCGGAATTCGGAAGCGAAGCCGAAGCTGAAGCAGAAGCCGAAGACTAACAACAATTTTGAAAAGGCCCATAGAAAGGTCTTTAATCTTAAAATTAAACATAATACACAAGTAACATTATTAATAGTTACCAAAATATACAAACATTTTTCTACTCAGTCTCGCCAATTACTAGTGACCAGAGTTGGCTCCATAAAACGAATCAACTGAGGTAATGCAATAATGGCATAAGTTGGCCAAAAAAAATGAGGAATTTCAATTGAGTTTTCGAGGTGATAGTGAACCTTGTCGGCCAACTTCGCGGTTGAGCTGTCATCGCTGAGACCTAAAAAGCAAAATTGGCGTAAAGATGTCGCCACATTTGAGATCGAAAACAACGTATTGGTAAAATCTATCAACGGTGTCCGCTCTGCATCTGTGATCAAAATGCCCTAAGGAGGTATGGCACAGGTGCTCAACAAACCAATGGTCCGCTGTTATTATTACTCCGTACTGGGGTTACTTCATGCGGGCAAATGCCTGTGTGCGCCGTCATCTGTTGAAGCGCATGCGTGTTTAAACAAGGGGGTAAACTCAAAACGGAGTAAGTTAAGCACGGCCAAACGGCCCCATGCCCGCCAACCTACCCACTTTATAATTTCAGCGTCTTCACTGAATTCGTCAGCTTGAGGTTGGAAGTTCACGGTGGATATAAATGGTGGGAAACCGGTGATAAAAGACAACAGATTCTAATCGCTCAATAAACTGCGAGAAATGTGACAACGATTTCTGGTGTGAACATATGAGATTATGAGGTCACAAGCGGTACTGTAATAAATAGCTTGGGAACTTGGCAGTAAATGCAATTTCAAACCGCCTTTTTATCGATACTGGTATTTGAAAACATAACAAGATCTCTTGATATGCATGGATATACCCCAATCCTACATTGAACTCCATCTCTCACGATTAATCCCAAAGTTATTTCAAAGAAACTTACAAATATTATGCAAACTACTTAATTTCGAACAACAAAATAATTATCTATAGTTCTACTTTGTTAGTGATACACACATTTTCTCTTCGTATTTTTTCTTCAACTACAACCATGGTATAACACGCCTCCTTAAAGGGATCGTATACGTTTGGTAATTACTCCAAAAATTAATGGCAATACAAACTTACTTGGTAAGAAGTACAGCAGCTTTGGATAGTATAATGCATTTATAGAAACTTTTCACTTAGAAGTACTGCGGTTATGGAAAAAGATATCACTTTTTATTCCCAAAAAATTGAACCGGAGAAGCGTTACTGCAGTGACGTTTCTCAGATTGTGTATTCCAACGCAGATTATTCTTCCTGCGTGGACATAACCGCTCCAGATTTTCGGCAATATCTCAAAATCGCTACCACCTTTTGAAATGAAAATTTTACAGGTTAGTTTTATGGTATACAATGGGTTCCAATTACCAAACGTATACGATCCCTTTAAATATGTTAGAATGATATAAGGCCTATCAGTTATTCTTTTTTCTTTTTTCTTTTTTTTTCATACGAAATTCCTGAGTGATTAACATCAATCGGCTCAAGTCGGAAAGATCGTATCGGATAAGTCGGAAAACCTCCTCAACCGCATTCTATAAAATGCGCATTCTAAAACATGTTCGTGCTATCAGTTTGCAAACAAAACTAAAGTAAGTTTAAAGTATTAACGGATACTGTTGATCGATTGAACCTAATCATTGTTTGTTGAGAAAATTGAACACGAACTCTCAAATTTGTATCCTAGTGGAGACATCTCTTTGTTCTCGTGTACAAACTGCTTAAAAAGTCGGGCACCTTTTTCAAAATGCTCCTATTTCAACCACAATTAATTTCCTGGGTTGAAATTTCGACCCAATATACCCTATACTATACCCTAACACAAACACTAACCCTAACCCACATCCTAAACCTAGTTTTTGAGTAATTTGAGTACACTCCAGAAATCTAATTCGTGAAATTTCCAGTGGAGACCTATATTCATCTATAGAAATTTACCCTCCGGAGACCTTTTGTCTCCATTATACACATTGTGTTCAGGTCTCCAGAGGGTACCGAATTTCAGATCACGGTGGGCCAAATTCATAAACGGTGATGACCATCGGATTTTAGTCACGTACAACTAAAACAGAGAAGTGCGCGTGTGGATAAACTCCTGAGATCATCGCAATTCAGTAAGAAAATAATCGGCTGTTTATCCAGCCGTGTACAAGTTCCTGCTTAGCCGATGTTTAGTGGTCTAGCCGTACATCATTCTATTCACAGCGGATTACGTAATTATGTTGAATAAAAGGGCATAATGTATCTTCGAAAACACGCATATCGCTGTGCTCTGCTGATCAGCTCAGTTCACACTAGCAGGAGGGTCGCCATGTCAAAAAAACGCGCTAATATTTTACTCATGACCAGAAAATGGGTCTCATTGAGTGTGTAAAAGATGGGAAAAGTTCTTTCTGTGCTATTTCAATGATACGCAGCAGATCCATGGCCATACGTCTGTCCCACAAGCAAAATGGTAACTTGTACACGAGATAAACAAGCCCCTTGGGATGTTTAACATTTTCCTTTGTTACAGACGCATGTCACTAATCATGTACGTTTGGTAAACAGCAGATGAGCACTCTTTATGAATTCGGGCCTAGTTTTGTACGTTCGATCACCAACTGTTTATACACAGTTTAGCCTAGTTAATCGTGATCAAGAGAAAATTACCGTTTATGAATTTGGCCCGTTATGTTTATCTTCTAAACATGTTTACAGAGTGATAGTTTTTGTTTAATGCTAAATACGGTTTTTAGGGTGATTTGTTGATTTATCTCCGGTAAATCTCAACCTCGACCCTTATCCTAATTCTTAAGTTATCACAACGTGCATCTTACGTAACCGGTTTTTTTAAAAGCTCCAATATCAATAGAACGATGTCGAATAATAGAGGCCTTACAGAGGCCAATCTCATGAAGCTGCTAAACACACAAATGTGCTTAGCATGAAAATTCTTCCTTGGCAAAAACAGGTTTACAAACCAAAGTTTCAGGTGGTGTGCATGTGCGTATGTTGTTTGTGACTGGTATTTAGCTGGTTTTTACTCTGCATGGAAAGCACATGGAGTTTCTGGTGGTAACCTGTTTTTACTGAGCAAGACATTTTGTTTGTGCTAAGCAAATCGGTCACCAGTGTGTTACGAATCTGATTGGAGCTTGTGACATGCCTGCTTTGAATCAAAGTTCGAATGACGTTTTGGAATGGCAAATCAAGATTTATTCCCGATAATTTTTCAGAGACAATGTTTGAATAGATAGAGTGACCAACATTTGAAATTGAATGGTAAATGACTATTATTGGTTTGGGTAAAGCTTGTGACATTTTTCCTCGGACAAAATTAAATGTGATAGTTGGTGAGTTTGATATTATTAATAATAGCCAGGAAAACCTATTATTTCACCCTACATTGGTGTAGAAAGTGTATAGAGCCGTCGTCAGCCTGTACACGTTCTGATTTTTTGTGACATCGCTTTTTTTTCGTGTACACAATTTTTTATCGTAACGTCGAGGGCTATTTTCAAAGTGGTCCAATATTTTGGTTAATTTTCTGGGCTGTAAAAACCCTAACCCAATATCCCTTTTAATAGACCTCATGCTTAAATTTTCAAAATATAATCTTACCCTGGAAATTCCCATTTTTTTTTAAACTGCAAGAATCTAATTCGTGAATCCTTGTGGAGAGACCTCACACCTATGAAATTTGCTCTATGGAGACGTATTCAGTCTCTTTGTCTTTATTATGACCATGTCTCTATACACAAATGCAAACTAAATATAACGGAATGCCACAAGTAGAATGTTTGAAAGCTACACCTTTCCGATTTTAAATTTAGACGTCAAACATCAAAATCTGATACTTTTTGACAGGGTTATGAGTAATTTCCTAAGAGAGGTTAAATTGACCATGGGACCAAGTTGTCAATGTTGGGCATTGAGGCAACGGTAGCTTACTTGCCTATGTTTGGATAATTGCCAGGCCTACACTGCAAAAACTGTCTTCGTGTTTGTAAACATATTTACATGCTAAACATGTTTAGCATGAGGATGGGTAGTGTTTAGCCATTGAACATTGATGTATAGGAATTTGACACGTCCGTTTAGCTGCTAATCACCAACCATGTAGCTAATTCACATTGCAGCACTTGCACATATAAACAAAATCGAAACACTTGGTCCCATGATCAATTTGATCTCGCTACGGAAATTACTCATAACTCTGTCAAAAAGTATCCGATTTGGACGTTTGATATCTCTTTTTAAAGTGAGAAGGAGGTGTATCTTTCGAACCATACTATCTATGTTGGTTACACACTTGTGCCGATGTGTTATATTTTGTTAATTTTTCGAGACACACTACAGGTGCAGTAGACGACACACATCGACCCATCAAATCTTTCTCTTGTACTGAGCTTACGAGGCCCATATGGTTCTTTTTGGTACACTCTTTGAAACTTTGAGGGTCACACAAGTCATGGATGCATTAATAAATTCAAAACCACTAGATGCCCTTTTTTCGGACTCTCTTATGGGCGGAGCCACGGCGTTAAAAAGTGAGGAGCTTTTTTTAGTTCAAATGCTGCACCATTTGAGAAGAAAAAAAAACAACTCTAGAATTGTGTCTTTTTGGGGGGTGGGGCCACATTTTACAAAAGTAGGGGACGGAAAAGCAAAAGCAAAAGCGGAATATATACTTGAAACGGACAATTGTGGTTCAGTTTTTTCATCCAATATATTGAACAAGGATGGACAGAATATCTACATGTCAAATTGAGCAGATTTTGTTCGCTTTAGGGTGCGTGTCACCACTTGTTTTCTTAACAAAATGGGCATATTTTGCATATAAACAACTGAACAACAATCTAACCCAAGTTCAATTTTGAAAGTATTAAAGAAACGCATAAAGCTCTTTAATGTTTCTATTCAAATTTGTTCCTTTGATTTTAGGCAAAAAACAAAAAAAATCAAAAGGGCTATAGGAAGAAGGTGATTTCTCATTAAAGAGTAGTTTTAAGTGATTTTTGTCTATAAAATCATCAAAGTAAAAGTGTATACTTGTAATATACGCGTATCTCTATTGATCAAATTTACCCATTTTTTGTTTTTGCTCCTTTCCTCAAATCCTTTAAACATTTTTCTTCAATCATCCTCAAGTGTCCAAATTTTGTGCCAGATTTGGTTAAAAGAATAGACAGTTAATCTCTGACATCTAATCTATTTGAAACAAATTGAATTTGACGGGCAAATTTGCACGTTTTTATGAAAACCCTTTTTGTTTTTAATTGTACCCTTTTTGCCAAAAATATTATGCACTTCCTCTAACATAAAAGGAACATTTCTGCTGGAAGTGTCCCCGCCCCCTGGCGAATGAGTTTGTTCAGAAGTTGTGGTTTTTCTTGTTGTAACTCAAACTTCAAATATTTCAACTTTGTTTTTGTGTTTATGTTACCATTGAACGCTCGGATAAAATAAAACAGTCGGATAAATGGCTATTCAATTGTGCATTGTTAATTTTGGCCGAAAAACAATACCCTGAAAATACTCTTCTGGGGGTAAGAAAAAAAGCATCAAGTATATTGGGTTTGACAGTTTTTCATTAACAATCCGTAAAATGTTCAATGAATGTACCCAATATTTAATATGGGACATTATTTATATACCACAAGCAAACCGACGACAGCTGGCATAAATGACCCATGACTCGTGACTGTAAAGATCAGTGAAAACATGAAAAAGGTAATGCAATTAAAGAATGTATTTCTCGAGCGACTCCAATTTTGATGTATACATGTAATGTATTGTACGTGTGGGACTTCCGTTGAATGAGTCTTGCGTGCACGGATTATGTAAACAAAACTAGGGTCGATCGATCTATGCCGAGAGGTTGAGCGCCACACATGGCGACTGAAACTCTCGATGCCTGAGACAAAAAAAACAAACCAAGTTTTGATAACATTGTCTAGAGGTGAAAAACGGAATTAGTACTTACCGGTGATTCCGCAGGATAGTAATACAATGACCAGTAGATGTCTCGGTGCACTAATTCTAACAGCCATGCTGCAGCTGCTGCTACTGCCCGGTGTAGCGTACGTGTCTTGCCGTCGAGGTACTCGCACGTTGCACTGATAGTGACCCTCCTGGGTCGATCGCGCGCGCTGCTCTACCCCCCTGGTCACAACTTGACTTCAAAACTCACAAATCACGCTCGTCACTGGTGCTGGCAGTTTAGGATCCCGCGACTAGCTTAAGGCACTGATGTGTCGGAAGGAAACTGCAGCTTTAGTGGGAGTTGTGTCACTAGCTAATCTGCGCATTTTGTGACCGTTTGGTTTTCTATACCGAGATTAAATCCAGTGATACTGTCACATGAAGATATCCACATTATACGGCGATATGTTTCTACAGCAGTTTAAATTTAATTTCCTGTATTTTCTCCGGAATTGCCAGCGGCCTAGACGTAAGGTTCGGGTTCGCAAGCACGGGGCCAGGGAGGAGCTCTGCTAACGGATGTCCGTTTATTTTGCTTCCAAACGTTTCGGTGCCTAAACAACCTTGTCGTTTAAAGGCCACATACGCTAAAAAAGAAGGGGGACTGCTTAATTATTGTAAACGGTTGCCAAGAAACGATAATTGCCTGAGATTTGAAGGTTTGCATTGTAAAAACTTGAGGCAATCAGATAAATTGTTTGCGGTAGCACCGTGTGGTAACTTTGAGTTGTGTGGTTCTGAAAAGAACCGGAAGCAACTCAACGTTTCGGAGAGTATGCCCTGCCTGTCGTCAGGAGACGGAATTATTCAAACGGTAAAACAGGGATAAATGCAAGTAAAAATAAATGTGACGGTAAATTTGATGTCAAGCAACTTTATTGAAACTTAGAAAAGAATTAGGTACATAAAATAAATAGTTTCTCGTTTTTTTGTTTTAATATTTTTTATTTTTATTTGTTGCTGCCGCATATTTTTTTAATTTTAAATGACAAAATAATTTTCCCATAAGGCCATGCTAAAGCATGACTGCCACGTCCAGCGATGCGCTAGCGGTGGAAAATTAAAAAATTAGCTTTGACGATGCGGCGACATTATGAATGGCTGTTTAAAGAGTTTTCAACGTATGAAAATATACCACTCCTGCATGTGGCCGCGTATAGTTATGAACCAATGGTATGAACATCATGACGTCACTCGTCAATCGTCACTCGTAAGCGCGTCTGCGCGTGTGAATAATCGAACACGCTGATTATGACGTGCGATATATGATTTTGCAATTAAGTTTAAACAAATACACTAAGCCCAAAACGTTGCCTCGTCCTCCCTTTTTCTTCAGAAATCCTGAGGAGAAACAGTATTTGGCCATCGTCGTACACCATTCTTGCTGCGACGGCGTCATTGGCGTGCCATTTAGGAGTGAAAATGTATTATTAAATTCGCAATTTTCACAAATTTCTTTTGTTAAAATCAAGTTTGTTTTGGTTTTTGTGTGTGTGTGACTAGGTCTATATAGTAGTTTGATAAACTTTCTAGTAGAAGAACATGTTGTATTCCTATGATTTCAGTACGAACAAAATTATATGCAGCGGTCTTTTATGTTTTACATTTGCCAATGTTGTTTTTGTTATAGAATAATATTGCATTGTGGGTGCGTGAAGGTCAAGCTATCGATCTGACACGATAAAGGTGATCACGTGACATGCACATCATTTTGGGGGTAAGAGAAGCACAATAAAGACTTCAAAAGACGAGGTTGAATTTTCACGAACATAATTGTACTCTTTAGAGCAAGGAAATACAACAATCTTTGAGTGAAATTGTTCAAAAAGGAAATATTTCTTGAAAATTGAATCTGCACAGTGAGCGAGATTGTTTTTAACTTCTTGACGGTAGACCACTGGTTTTGTTTATAACGTTACAAGACTGACAGCAATGGATATGCGTAAAGTGCATCTCAAATACAAAAGTCATTCGACCTTTTTGTTGTCCCCCCCCCCCCCCCCTCTCCCCACCCCCCCCCCCCCCCCCCCCCCCCAAACAAAAACAAAAAATAAGGTTGAAAGGTTTAAAGGTTGAAAAATAATACACCATGGAATGTTATATATTTTTAAATACATTTCACTTTTAATCCGATCCATTTCTACCAACTATACGCCCATTTTATATTTCTGAAACTGTTCAAAATAAAACCGTATATTTCTTTTCACACCAGGCACTTACTTTTTAGGCTTTTGTACCGTGTCTGAATATCAAATACCATGTCTGAATAACATAATACATTTAATACTATACACACGCTTAAAACTAAAGTGTTGAATTAGTGTGCGGTCAGTGACTACTATTTTAAAGTTGGAAATACATCCATAAAACTGATTATTTTAACACTCAATGTGTTGAATTCCTCAGTTTAATGGTTGAAATTCAAACTTTTAAAGAGTAGTCACTGACCGCACACTAACTTATAATGTTGATTCATCACTTTAGTTTTAAGCGTGTATATTTGATTTTAGGAACATGTAACAAAAAGTGGGTAGGCCTTTACAATAACATCTATAAGTTTTTGCAATGCTTTACACTTTTTAACAGAGTATGGATTTTACGAGTGTATATACTGAATGCACTAAAAAAAACGACCTTCTGCCTAGAAAAGTGGTCTCTTTGCTCCACATAATCGCGGATACACACAACACGGTTTTGTCGAATTGGGTCCGTTGGTGAGCAAAATTTTGTAGTCGCCAATTCGGGACGGGAGACAAAACGGTAAGCCGAGCGAAAACATCGATCTGCGCATGCGCGAAACCTAACATGTCTCCGTCCTGTTGAGTTTGGGAACCCCCAAAACAACTTTGTTACGATCTCTGATCTCCATAGGACTTTTTATAGGGCAGACGCAGGTGCAGCAACATATAAACGGTACTACATTGGACAGTGATCAGTTGGCTTGGTGGAACCATGCTAAAACACATGTGGTTACCCGAAAGCACATCCGGTTACAACAGGATGTTCAGTTTCGCGCATGCGCAGCTCGGCTAGCTCGGTGGTCGAGTGGTAAGACGCACTAGAAAGCACAAGGTCACTGGTTCGAGTCCTACTTGGGCGATTATTTTCTACTAAACTCTTTGGGCAACACTGAGTACATATATACATGTATACAGTGTTTATAAAATACATCGGTGAAGGCCAAACGTGTTGAATTTACATCACACCGACGCAAATTCCATCTGATGAAAGTATCCCAACCCGCGTACTGTGAAAAAAAATAATGTACAAACATGAGTCCAAATTGTTTTCGTCTGTTGTGAAGCTGACCTTCAACAACCTTCTCCCTAGACTCTATGGATTCACAGCTGTTAAAATCTCAGTAGTTGTAAAAGATCACTCCACAATCATCTCAAACCGTTTTCTTTCTAATTCCTCACAGGATGATTTCCTCCGTTCGTATTTTTGCCCTCGATCGTCTTGCCTAGATAAACACACAACC
Source organism: Crossaster papposus (assembly GCA_037893245.1). Lineage (NCBI taxonomy): Eukaryota > Metazoa > Echinodermata > Asteroidea > Velatida > Solasteridae > Crossaster > Crossaster papposus. The sequence goes on along the minus strand of JBAIAA010000354.1, from coordinate 2,150,636 downwards.
TGCTGGAGTAACAAAGCCTGAGAGCCAACTGGTGACAACTTTGGGACAACATTCCAGTGTGTTTATACAGGCCTAGTGTAAACGGGGGTGGTGGGACTTTTTACTAGACGGGGACGGATTTGCAGTCGGTTGGCTTGCGGTCAAACAAATCATGTTCCACGTACATGTACATGCAGGCAATTTTGAGTCGATTCTTTGAAAGTTTCAGGGATTGTTATTGAAACACTATCAAACCCATACACACTTGATAGATGCTATTCCTGTAACCCAACTTTGAAGAGAAAAATGGACGTGGACCTCTCGATCGACGGGTAAAAATACTTTGTGATGTCATGTCGCTTGTCGCCGACAAAAACCCGGTTTCAGTGTGAAACGGATATATGGCTTTTGTATGGGTGGCATGCGTGGTTTATACGTAAAGCGCTCGCCTCTCACCAATGTGGCCCGGGTTCGATTCCCGGCCCGGACCGTATGTGAGTATAGTTGTGAGTTTATTCTTTCCTGTGCCGCGAGGGTTTTTCTCCAGGTCTTCCGGTTTCCCTCCCACTGGAAAAATCAAACACTTTCGACTTCAGGCTGTGCTCCATATAGTCATTATACGAGTCGATGTGGCCGGCTGCCAGAGATGCCTTCACGTGCAAGCGGCTCGACCACGTTGTAGCCGCGTCCTTCGCAATTCAGCACCCCAGCTGCAAGTAAGGATGATTATCCTCTCATATTTAATTTAATACGTCATGTAATACGTCATTCTTGCACGCAACGTCACACGCGCATGCCAATGCAACACAATTGTGCTCGAATTTGCCGAGCGATTATGTGAGTTAGTCAAGACGTCCAATTTGAAGGTTATGGCGTGGTCTACGGTTTACGTTAGAGAGCGCCCGCGACGGTGGCCTACGCTCGCTGCATACTGCGATTAGGGCGTCTTGCACTCGGTCTGACCTTGTTTTGCAGGATCTCGTATTCTATATACAAGGGGTGGTCATTTCATCGTGGCAATGCAATCAAAGGTTACCGGAGTCGAGTCTAGATGATCAATCTACTTCGCAGATGAGATGAGATTGCCTCGCATCATTTTTCTGTTGTCTTTTGTGGCTTTGGAGAGACTACGCAGATATTCACGACAAATTTCACGACTTGCCCCAAAGTCGTAAATATTGACGTCAAATTTCACGACTTTCAAAAAAAATCGTGAATATTGACGTCAATATTCACCGTCAAATTTCACGACTTACTCCAAAGTTGTGAGTATTAACGTCAATATTCGCGACAAATGTTACGACTTACCCCTAAACTCATGAATATTGACGTCAATATTGACGTCAAATATTACCACTGGTCATACATCTTGTTCTAAATATATTCTTAGTGCAATCGCATTAGCGTTCGTAAAATATATACAAATGTACACATAATTGTTAATATACATCAAATTAAAACTTGTGATAAGACAAAGACAACCCTGTATTAAAAAGTTAATACGGTCTGGTGCGATTTTTCAATTTTCATTTTTCCCGCTGAGATGAGACAACTCTATATACATGTAGGCCTAGGTGAGGTTTTGTGATGATTCTATCAGCCAGTCAGCGTCGTTTACGCATTATTCACGGCTATGGGTTAGTGAAGGAACGCGCACGCGCCCATGGAGTCGAGGCTGGGCGCGCCCCGGAAGCGATATTTTGTTTCTGCAGGTAGGTTAATACATTAGCCAATCAGAACACAGAAGATGTTGACGTCATCGATGATGTTGGAGTTGTCCGGGACAAATTAACCCTAACACCTAACCCTAACCCTAACCATAGAGAAAATGCCTTTCTCTATGCCCTAACCCCTAACCCCTAACCCTAGTCAGATCCCAGACAACTCTGACACCATCGATGACGTCAACACAATCTGTGTTCTGATTGGCTAATAAATGTACACTATGTACCAACCTACCTGCAGATAAAATTATCGCGCCCCGGAACAAATGAAAAAGTCAGTCTTGGAACAAGAATACGTACAATGTACAGTATGTACATGTACAGTATGTACAAAGTTCACGTACAGTATCATGTACAGTATTTATAATAAGGGAATAAATGTGTGTTCGAGAGGTTTTAATCACTCTACCAGTTCTCGCTGGGATTATTTTAACATCACCGAGCCGATCATTTTCAACGAAACTCGATCCGTTTCGAGCTGTACGCGCCCAACACTATCCGTGGGGCCATAATTCACGACGACGCTGCCATTGAATGAGCAGTTAGCAAAGAGGGCATCGACGTCAGATTGACGGCCATGTTGCCAGCTGGTCTTAAACACTACCAGCCATGTGTTTATCGTCCGTTTCATACCGGCCACGTGACGGGCTCTCGACCAATAGGAATGCCTAAACTGTTCCAGGTATTTATGAATTATTATTAACAATTTAAAAACGAATGTGTATTTTTACTCTTCTGTTTCGTTCCACTGTTTTATGTCATATCCAAACCGTTTGGAAACTGTTATACGATGCAGCTGTACTTGGGGTGTGGCAGGTAATTCTATCCCCTTATATCTGCCCCCCCCCCCCCCCCCCCCCCCCTCCCCTTTCCCATACAGTCCGGGGACATAATTACCTAGGCAAATCTGTTCCCGTCCTAGACTTTGTATAGTGTATTTTTGTAACCGTTTTCGCGCATCTTTCTGGAATGAATTATGGTAAAAAGCAATGCTCAAAAACGCGTCAAAGTGGACACAGTATTATGTTTGAGGTGGTTGACACCGACATGGATATCAACTGGGGAAATGGTTATAGCCGACGATATCTCATCAATTAAGATAGCTTCCCTCTGGGTGTTCACAACACCTTCGTTTATCCGAAGACATCTTCCCGATTGTGCTATTATTATGAATCCTGCACCGAGACTGTGTACTACATCACAGGGAAAACAACATACAAGTGGCAGGATACCAGTGGTGAAGTGTAGTTGACTTACATGAACATGGTTGATATTTGTTAGAAGTATGCTAATTGGTTTAATATCAAATTTAGTGCCAACAAAGACCAGTTGGTACTATTAATCATGATATTTGGCTACATAAGCTCAATTTCTATGGTATAAGAGGGACTCCATTAAACTGGTTTTGTAGTTATCTCTCCAACAGGAATCAATATACTAAAATAGACTCATGTTACTCTTCTATGAATACAATTACATGTGGAGTACCGCAGGGGTCTCTTCTTGGCCCATTGCTCTTCTCATTATATATAAATGATATTTGCCAAGCCTCGACAATATACTCTCTTTTATTTTTTTTGGCTGATGACACTAACATATTTTACTCGAGTAATCATGAACACTGACTTAGAAACTATTGTCAGTGTTGTTAATATTGAATTAGCCAAAGTGTCAATTTGGCTTCAGTCTAACAGGATGTCACTTAATTCGAATAAATGTACATTCGTGGTCTTTCGAAATAGAAAAAAGAAGTTGAGTACATCTAATTGTCAAGTTCAAATTAATAACAAGCCTATACTGCAAGTGTCACATGTCTTTTTTCTATTATTATTGTATTGTATTGTAACAGTTTTTATGAAACCCCGATTTTGCCTTAGTTTGTTTAATACCATAATAAATAAGAGAATAAATGTGTGTTCGAGAGGTTTTAATCACTCTGTTTAATACCGCTTGGAGTCTGGGTGCTGATAATTACCCGAGCCGAAGGCGAGGGTAATTATCAGCACCCAGACTCCAAGCGTTATCAAACAGAGTGATTAATACCGTCCGAACACACATTTATTCACATTCATAAATACCTTTTTGTGAAATTCAGCCAAAAAAGCCCCGAAAATCTCGGAAAATTGTCGCAAGTAACTTTCGGTGTTTCGCCATTCTGTGTTTGTCAAATGACATGTTTCCGCCTCTGTCGCTCTACACACTACATGCAATAAAGCGTATTCACTATGAACCAGACTATTACTGCGATTGGCAACCTGGTTCCCAGGGTTTCGAGCTGTACGCGCCCAACACCACCCGCTCTTACTATTGGAGACGAGGTACGGTTGGAAATAAAGTGAGCCCTGGGGACGGGTATAATGCGACATCGCTTTGTTGCCAGCTGGTTTTAAACACTTCCAGCCATATCTTTATCGTCCGTTTAATACCGGCCACGTGACGGGCTCTCGACCAATATAGGAATGCCTAAACTGTCCGATTTATGAATAGCATTTAAATAGCATAGAGGGTTGCCATGCGTAGAGAGTGTGGCGTATTATCCGGGAGGACTCATTGTTTCCCTGCTCCTTGATATTGCTGGTTGTAGTGAGGGAATCGTCTTGAAATTTCCTAAAATAGTATGTTTTGGAATGTTTACTTAGACTATTTCAATGGTCTGGTTGAGAGAAAACTGACTTAATGTCTTGCTGTCCCCGAGGCCGATGAAACTTACGAGACAAAAACGCCGTGACGCGGCGGGCATTGTGTGGCTTACACATGCGTATTTGCGGCCGAAAATGTGTCTTCTCTTTAGGCAGACGGATTCTATGTATGGTACACGTACACAGCACCAGGGGGCGTACCTTTAGGGTTGGATTAGTAGGGGGCTACACTTTTTCAAGGAGGCACTGAATGGCAAGTACAATTTTAAATGGGGGGGGGGGGGGGGTGTTGCCAAGAAGTGAACTTTGGTTCTGATAAGCCGAGATAATTTGATTAATATAAACCATCGTACGATGGTACAAAGTTCACCAACAGTAATGTTTCTTATTAATTGCACAATATCACAAAGTCGGCAGGATCTGTTTTTGCATTCGGTATAAGAGCACGTATAGTGTACGGATCTACATACAAGTCATAAAGGTGAGTCTACAAATTTATTTCACTGCGCTCTCAAGGGTACAAAATCATATACGATGCAATAGACGGTGAGTAACACCAGAATGCCGTGTGGCCAGGGATCACGCCCAATTTTACAAAACAACCTGGGAAACGACATTGTGGGGATCACTCAATGAGGATACGACCTTTTAACTTACAATACACAATTCTAAGGTCTTTAATATTAAAATAATTTTGGAAGTCCTGAAATGTATGAAGTAGTATAGCCTCGAAATAGTATAGTGCATTGCGAACATAAATTTAGCAACGCTTGCAGCTCAACCTCCAACATGCTGATCACCCATTCTGCCGAGCTCCCAACAATCACTCTTCCTAATAGCGCCCTCTGCGGTGTGCAGCTGACCAGCGAGAAAGACTACAGCGATTTCACGAGTTACGAAGCGCGAATCCCTGCCAAGAGTACAGTTCATCTACGATCACCTGACAACCAAAGTAGCCTCCACTTCTATTACTGCATCAGCGGAAGAGGGGAGTGTCGGGAGACTGTGGGCGGAGGCCACTGACCTCTATACATGGACAGATCATCATTGTTTTATTTTGAAGTCGGCATGCGGAGAAGTGCAACATGGCGGACCCACGACGTGACTCTGTGAGCCAATGAAATGTCCAGGTGTTGGTACGATACGTATTACGTAATGTTTATAAATACAAAATGTACAGAATAAATCCGCTGACCTCCACACCTGGACATTTCATTGGCTCACAGCAGTGACGTCTTAGGTCCGCCATGTTGCACTTCCAGTTCGCGCCGACTTCAAGTGTTAGCACAGCAGAATATGGACAATGGTCCGTCCAGGTGTAGAGGTCAGTGGCGGAGGCCAGTATGACGTCTACCCGGATACCGTGGTGGCGCTCTCGTCCGATGTGACGTACGAGCTTACGGTGTCAGAGGAGGGCGCCATGCGCCTCTTCGTAGTCTACTATCCAGACGCCAAGTGTGCCTACCGCTCTCTAGCACTAGTGCGAAGTCTGTCAGAGATTGACGGCAGCGAAAGAGACGTCGACTGGGTCAACGGCCACAGCTGGCAGTACCTGCTCCAACCTGACGGCTTCCCTCTGGGTATTCACAAGACGAGATTGTACCCTGTGACGTCATCTAAACTAGCCCACCAGCACCACATAGAGAGTGTATACTACACGTCAGGGCGAGTGACCTACAGATGGAAGAAAACCAATGGCGTCTGGGTCAACCAGAACTCGAGAATTGATACTGATAATGGTACCAACTTCCTTCTGAATGAGCACGACAGTCATATGCTGGTGAATCATTGGGACCCTTCAGACTGTATTTGCATCTTGTACCCCGTCCTCTCGGGAAAGGAACAACAAATCCTGACGGAGGATGGATATACCGGATTCGAGGCTACAAATTAATACGTCACATGAAGGTATACACTGTCAGACATCCTCTTTTTGTTCGCATTTTCTTTGCATCATGATTGGGCGGCTCATCCGATGAAGGGCAAATGGATATTTTGAAAGAAAATATAGCATTCCAATTTACAACATATTGAAAATATTGCACATTAATGACTATTATAAAATTTAATTTGTCGACTTCCGTTCATTTGGTCACGCAGATATCAATTGAGTAAATTCAAACACGGGAGTCTGTGACTAGACTAGTCAGTGTTTGGTACCGAGACTTTCACAGAACAATAGATCGTGAACTAATAATACACAGTCTATTTCACGGTGTTCTGATCTTGATACAATAAGTTAATTATTTTCTTTTTCAGACGATCTAGACGGAAAACGAACAGCATATAGAACATTATATTCGGAACCTTTATCAATGGACATTCCTGTTCAAGTGAAAGTTTCTATTTGGCTTGTTTTTTTAATGACTATATAAACAATTTGCTCAACTTTACACTAATAATAATTACTTTTTAATTTTTAAAAGTAGAATTTGAAACTGTTCAGTTTTTATATTATTACGATAAAAGCCACATTATTCTTTAATTTTTGCATGCATAATTATTTACAGAAACGTATGTCGTTGATTGAACTAAACGTGTATGGCAACCGCCTCGGTATGATTGCTATAATGAGTATATGACCGGAAACGTTGTTTTTGTCAGTTAAAAAAATTCTCTAAGATACAAACATCGATTACACTAAACATGATTTAGCTAGTGTAAAGTTCAGCCGTGACACCTTTTCCCTGCTTGCCAACGATTATGAGAAAAGTAATATTTGTCAGGTTTGCTGACCTGTATCGTCGACGATGTGCAGCATGTTGCGATTTCAGTGGCCGGCTGAAAAAAGGGTAACATCTAAAAGTCAAGAGGCCGTTATCTACAGGCGAGCGTTTACAGGACGTAGTCGGGCAGATTGGTGAAAGAAAATGATTTAAATGATAAAAGCATGGAATTTGGCACACAGTCATATATAACGTATGTCATGAGAAAGGTATACATTTGGCAAAAAGGCCATCGCAAATTTTTCAGTTGAAACTAAAATATAGGGAGAACAACAAGCACTTTTGTTATTTTCAAAATGGCCGCCATTGCTTGTTATTGTATTTTTTTCAGTAGAGATTTAAAAGTTTGCATGGCGAAAGGGCAATTGTTTGCGGGAACACCGTATTAATTCCCTTTTGTAAGTTGTGTGTTGTTGTTTTTCAAGAGTCAAATCTGCGATGTCTTACAGCCAAATATCTCATACAATGTATGTCTGTCTGTGTTCCAAATTTCACTGCTTTTATCGTCAAGTGCAGTTTTGTGCACACATCTTCCTGAATAACAAAGTTCCTGAGAACATTTCGGGTTAATGTCCCGTGTTCGTGCTTTAGCTCGGCAGCAGAGTGCGGCCTCAGCAAGCCTAGATTTGTCATAATAGTCTGAATTTTGCTAGTGAGTTTGGAACTATAGACTAAAGGCAAGCCAGGCTTTTCTTTCGGTGTCGCCTCAAGTTGTGCGCCGTGTCGGCTAGCGTCCGGGTACGATGGTCCTGCCACGTCAGTTTCTCCCGTAGATCTCGGAGCAGGGTTTCCTCGGTAGGGTAAGGCCGGAGCTGGAGTTAGAGTTAGGAAGCGTAAACACACAGTCATATATACAAAACAATGCATTATCCTACCAATATACATGTACATGTGATACACAGCGCATTGCACCTCCCTCCCTCCCTCCCATCCCCCTCTCCCGAGGACCGTGTGGATAGGCAGTGGAACTTAATTCAATCTAAGTTGTCCAAAACGAAAAGGTAGAAGTAGTCACGCCTCCTAGAAAACGACGCCGATATGCGCGAGTAAGTGGAAGCAAACACACCGGTCTCAGTTTTTAGTAGTTTACGTCATGTTTTAAGCTGATGTGCGCATGCCCACAAAAACGAAAAGGACTGGTGAGTTTTCTGCCACAAAGCGTATACAAAGTCTGCCATTCACGTCAAATCTTGTTTACCGTAAATTCGGGCTGGGTTGGGGCGGTATACGTGAAACTCGTTCATGCAAAACCTCGATTGGCAGGTAGTGTGTGACCTGCATGTTCAGAGTACAGTGTTCTTGGGTGGTGGCGTCAGTTCTCGCCCGGTTTGAGCGCGGGAATTTCGTGTGTCAAGGCACACGCGCTAGAAAAATACGCACGTGAACTTACCAGATCCGTTATAGCTTTGAGGTTGGTCTCTGTTGCGTGCTTGGCGTAGAACTTCTTAGCGACAAGGATGCATTCTGCTCCGTTGCTGACGAGGCAAAGACTAGGCTGCTTTCCAAAGGCAATGTCGGAGACTCCCTGACGACAGAAACCCCCCAAAAGTGATCAAGAAGTTATTTCAATATACCAATTAAGTTACTGTTCGCTCGTACATAATATCGCCACAACACCTCCTTTACGACTCCTGTCATGTCGGTACACTATATACCCATCAGTGGCAATTTCAGCAGAATTTATTTTATCTGACAGTCTAGCCAACGCCATTCTCAGCATCCCAATGTTAGAGTTTTGGACGTTTCTCGAAAGTAAAACATGTAAGGGGTAAAGCTCAAAGTAAGACCTAAACCGGATTTGGAACCCACCAAACGGAGGAAGAAAACAACAAGTTTCGAGTGTTGACCAAGAATTCAGGGCCGACTCTTTTCCTTTTCCTGTCCATGCATTATGGCCGAAGGCCAAGCACCAAAACGCTTTGAGTAATACAACTGAAAGCCACGTCATCAATAACACTTACGAAAATTGCACCTGGTTCCAATGTATCTATTTGTACAAATGTGTCTCTCCCTATCTTGGCTGTTTTTGCTAACTGCAAAAAAAAGTCAAAAGAGCAAAATTACCTAGTCAGTTTCCCCTTGTGGTTTATTTGTGTATTATAAGATAAAAAGTCGTATCCTCATTGAGTGATCCCCACAATGTCGTTTCCCAGGTTGTATAACACTGTAAAAAATAACCGTAAAATAACGGGCTTTTTTCCACCTGTAAAAAAAAACAATCGCCGTTTTATTTTAACGGATTTTGGACGTAAAATTAAGGTAGTGTGCCTTGATATATAATCACAATATATCATAATATCACGTCCAAAATCCGTACAAAAAGAATACGGCGATTTTTGGGGGTTTTTTTTACAGGTGAAAAACCCCGTTATTTTACGGTTAATTTTTACAGTGTGTCGTAAAATTGGGTGTGATCCATGCATGGCCACACAGCATTCTGGTGTTTTTGACTTCTGACTAGCGCCCTCGAACACAGATACTGACAATTTAGGAGACCGCCAACATAAGTCGCAGGTTCAAGTCCCGCCTTGCCAATTTAATTCTGTGTTCACTTTGGATTTTATTAAAATACTTGTTTAAAACTCACAATAATTAAATTGTACAATGAGAGTAGGCGTATTCTTGAACTGTTGGACAATTATTCACACACTGAGCACTTCACGTATGTTTTAATGGTGAAAGATCACTGAAAAAGGGAGTCGGTCAATTTCAAGATTTTGTCAACAGTTTTACGACCTGAAACGCGCGCGCATTCGGTTATTGTATAGATTTTGCCGGCTATTTTTATTTATTTTTTAATTCACCAACATTCGCATTTAAATTCCTCCGCAAAACGATACTATTTCTCGGACGAAATTGAATGTGAGAGTTGGTAAATTTGAATAATAAATGTTTTAAAATAGCCGAAAGAAGCTACATTAAGCCAATATCTAGGCCCTCGTATGATCTACCGTCGTTAATGTTTAAAATGTGCCCCCCCCCCCCCCCCTCCTCGTTAAAATGAATGTCTGGTGGTGGTGATTTGAGTTCGTTACCTGTAGGCCAGCAGCCAAGTCATCGTCCAATTGAATTGTCGGGTTTTGAAGGTTGGAAGAGCGGCCGCTGTCCGTGGATTGGTTTGAGGGCGCCCTCGCTATGGAAAATCAAAGCGGTATCACCAGAATTTTACAATTCAGTTGAAAACATTATCAAAATACACATTATCTGATCATTCTCACGAAATTTAAATGTCAGTGAACGAATTCCCCGCACAAATCTTCTTTCAGTAGTAAATTCAAATCGTCCAGTCAAATTCATAACTCAAAACTATTCAATCACAGCATTTTGGGCAAACATATAAAATCAATTGCCCGATGGATGTCCTAAACACTAGACATGTGATAATGCTTCATTTTACTTCAAAATAAATTTTCTTCATTTTTTATTTATTTCATTTTTTACTTTTCTCCTGGTCGACCATACGATTCGTCTCTGGGTTGGGCGTCTTATTTGACTGCTTCCTTTCGTTGATTCCGGGTAGGCGTTTCGTGTGAGTTAAAAACGGGCCCTGAACAAAAATATGAAATGATGAAATGGGCTACCACTGTATTGATATACTGGGGGAGGGGGGGGGGGGGGGTGCAGTAAAACGAACGATATTTTGAGACAATCGAACAATAATTGGCGATGCTATTTGGTTCAACCAAAATGACAATATTATAAACTATATAGATGGTCAAGGGAAGAGTTCGTTCAAAAGCAAATATTATCCATGTCGGTTGGGAAAGCAACAGGTCCGGATGGAATTAGTGTGAAAATGATTAAAATTGCTTCACCTTATTATCATTAAATCTTTAACTCATATGTTTAACGTGTCTATAATATGTGAGCGATACCCTAAAGATTGGAAACATGCTTTAGTAACACCAATTCACAAGGGAGGAGATAAATGTAATACAGGTAACTATCGGCCTATTTCTATACTGCCAATTATCTCTAAGATTTCAGAAAGATGGGTGCACTCATCAATTATAGCTACCTTGATGAAAACGGTCTTGGTGCCAGTCAGGATTTAGACCCCTGCACTCAACTGAGTGAAAGAACCTTACACGACTTAACAAACAAGTGTTTGAGGCCATAGAAGAATGGAGAAGTTACAGACAGTGTGTTTATAGATCTCGGTAAAGCATTTTGTTGATCATGAAATCCTACTAGAAAAAATATAAAGATGAACAAATCATTTTCTGTAATTAATTGGTTTAAGTCATACATAAGTGATCGTAGTCAGCTTGTGAATATTGGTGGCACCATATCAAAGGTCGATACTAGGTCCACTCATATATAGCGATGGGCGTTGTTCTTCTGTACTTCTGTGCTAGGCGAAGAGTTCCAGTCTACTTGTCGGAGATATAACTGCCTCGTGCCCAATGAGGCAGGCGGACTGCGACGAGTCAGTTCACTAATGGCCCGGAGCTGCCCGAAGTTAAGGCAGGTGGCGACTGGCCAACAAGGATATAAATTATTGCAACTCTACAGTGCCTTAGGAAAATTCGCAAGGCAAGACACAAGTGTCTTTGAACCAACCAAAGCAAGTCAGCAGGTGTGGCTCAGGGTATAAGCATAGCATACAGGAGCCACACCAGTAGGGCTACACAATAATACATGTATTATGTTGCACCGTACGTTGTTAGAGATAACATCGCGGAAGCTGAGAGTGACATAGCCCGAGAAACTCTGACGTTAAAGTGTAAATGGCGCGTTTTGTCAATGGCGTCACAATCTCTTTCCCAGAGCAAAGTGAGCGAAAAACATGATTTGATCGTACACGAAAAGCTGACTTGGAGATCGAGAAAAATCGTTATTAAGCACGTGATCATTGTCAGGCACGTGATCGGCATCCCCGACCTTTCTTTTGCTATGCCACAGTTGTTCTGTTATAAAACCAGTTGCTGGCACCGGTTAAGAATGGTTTGCAATCCTGAAAAAAAGAGGAAAATGCATTTACATGTGTTTTAACTTAATATAGTAAACAATTTTTTCTTGTATCTTTTAGGATACATCATCATGAAAGTCAGCCATTCTTCCGATCTACCCAGCATCACTCTTCCAAATAGTGCCCTCACCGGCGTCCAACTCACGGATGAGAAGGACTATGCCAAGTTCACGTCATATGAAGCGCGCATTCCAACCAACTCGACCGTTGCGCTGAGATCACCAGACTACCAGCGAAGCATTCACATCTACTACTGCATTAGTGGTAAGGGGAAGTGTGGGGAGGCTGGCAGTGAAAACCAACGGGAGGTTTCCCCTGACACTGTGGTGGCGCTCTCGTCAGACGTGACCTATGACATGACAGTGTCAACAGAGGGCGGCATGCGTCTATTCGTAGTCTACTACCCAGACGCCGAAGGAGCCTACCAATCGCTTGCAGTGGTGCGAAGTCTATCAGAGGTGGTTGGCACTGACAGGGATATCGACTTTGGAATCGGCCACAGCCGACGATATCTCATCAAGCAAGATGGCTTCCCTCTGGGTGTTCACAACACCTTCGTTTATCCGAAGACATCTTCCCGATTGTGCTATATGAATCACATCGAGAGTGTGTACTACATCGCAGGGAAAACAACCTGCAAGTGGCAGGATACCAGTGGCGAGTGGGTTCACGCGACCACGAAAACGGAAGGCGAGAACGGCACCAACTACCTGATGAATATGCATGACCGTCACATGGTGCAAAACTATGACGAAGCTGCCTATTGCATTTGCATATTTGATCCCGTTCTGACGGGGAAGGAAAATCACAAGTTCACAGAGGATGTTTTTTCTAGTTATCAGTGATGCCTGAAAAGAGTGGACAGAAAAATAATTAAATTTGGAAGATAAAATTAAGTGAGGATAATCATAACTCTTCGTTATAAGTTGATACGTTGCTTGTATATTACATTTATTAATTATTTATTAACACGGAAACATTATTACTAATTATGTGGAACGAACGTACCGATTTAATTAGAAAACCTTCCTCGAAGTTAAGAAATGACTGTAATGAATGACAGGCTTTTAATAGTGTTAATTATTGTAAATTGTTTGGTGTTCTTTTAAGTCGTGGTATTTGTCCTATAAAACGAGAATAATCGATGTCGTTCTCTGTTACTAACGGTGTGAAACAAGGAGTTATATTCTGTGTGTATATGGATGGGCTACTAGAGTTAGTGGGATTGGTTGTTACATGGGCAATGTTTATGCCGGGGATTTCCTCCAAGTGTAGTTGACTTACATGAAAATGGTTGATATTTGTGAGAAGTATGCTAATTGGTTTAATATCAAATTTAGTGCCAACAAAGACCAGTTGATCGTTTTAAAACCAAATAATAACAAGTCAGCTAATCTCAATATTATTATTCACCTTGGGCAATTGTTGTCAAATAATATTTTTGATTCTGTTGACACCAAAGTGTGTTAATGATTTTTATCGCCAATGTATATGTTTTTATCTGATTTACAAGAATAAGATTAAAACTGCTGCAAACTGCTTACTGGCTGGAATGACCTGAAATATACAAATCAAATAATTTAAGAGGGCCTAATTTTTCGACCTTAACAAGATCTTAATCAATATTTTGATTCACAAGAAGTGAACTTTGGCTCTGATCAGCCGAGTTAATTGTGTCAATATAAACCACCGTACGATGGTACAAAGTTTGCCAACAGTAATATTGTTTTACTTGCACAATATCACAAAGTCAGGAGGATCTGTTTTTGCATTCGGTATAAGAACACGTATAGTGTACGGATCTACATACAAGTCATAAAGGTGAGTCTACAGTTTTATTTCAGTGCGCTCTCGGCGGTACGGAATACTAAAACCATATACAATGCAATAGACGGTGTAACACCAGAATTAGTCCAGGGAAAATAAGTTTTGACCTCACACAAATTGCAATAGACTATTTTCTTGAACTTGTTCAAGTCTCCCATGTTAGGCAACCCTTTAACTACATTTTCGCCCAATTTATGGACACACCATTTTCCCCAGTTTTTGTTTGCTGGGCTAAATATCACAATGTTATCATTGTTCATATGATTTTCCATAATGTTTGAATATGATAACTGTGCCAGTAAGCAACTTGATGAATTTGAAGCTCACCAATACTGACTACTTGATGATACATGTATCTAGAAACAGTGTAATGTGCGCACATTAAGGTTCATGAAGTTGTCATTTTGGATAATTACTATGTTCACATAATTATTCAGTCACTTATATGCTTTAGAAAATGTTATTGAAGTAAGAATATGTAAGTAGAATCACCAAAATAAACTTTTCAAAAAAATAAATAATATTAATACATGTGTTTGTATACCCAAATATAGGAATAAATATATTACGCGGCAGGGATTAACGATTTATGCAAATTTGTCATATTTCCACCACTTAGATTTTTTGAGATTTTTAGTATGTTATTCTAGGGTGCTTATAGAAGTGCACTGTGGTGAAAAATATTATATTGCAATTTGTGTGGGGTCAACAAAAGAAAATTAAGTCATTTCCCTGGACTAAATGCCGCGTGGCCAGGGATCACACCAAATTTTACGATACAACCTGGGAAACGACATTGTGGGGATCACTCAATGAGGATACGACTTTTATCTTATAATACACAAATAAACCACAAGGGAAACTGACTAGGTAAATTTGCATTGATTTCAAAGAAAACTATCAAGAAAACCACTCGCTTTCCGTTGAAGCTCCTATTCGGTGTGCCCGGAAGTTTAAATAGGTTTCTCGTAAAGTCTCATATGTTCTCGAGGTCAAATTACACGCTCTATTCTAAGGTCTTTAATATTAAAATAATTTTGGAAGTCCTGAAATATATTGAAGTAGTATAGCCGCAAAGTACATTGCGAACATAAATTTAGCAACGCTTTGCTTGCAGCTCAACCTCCAACATGCTGATCACCCATTCTGCCGAGCTCCCCAAAATCACTCTTCCTAATAGCGCCCTCTGCGGTGTGCAGCTGACCAGCGAGAAGGACTACAGCGATTTCACGAGTTACGAAGCGCGAATCCCTGCCAAGAGTACAGTTCATCTACGATCACCTGACAACCAGAGTAGCCTCCACTTCTATTACTGCATCAGCGGAAGAGGGGAGTGTCGGACGACTGTGGGCGGAGGCCAGTATGACGTCTACCCGGATACCGTGGTGGCGCTCTCGTCCGATGTGACGTACGAGCTTACGGTGTCAGAGGAGGGCGCCATGCGCCTCTTCGTAGTCTACTATCCAGACGATAAGCGTGCCTACCGCTCCCTAGCAGTAGTGCGAAGTCTGTCAGAGATTGACGGCAGCGAAAGAGACGTCGACTGGGGCAGCGGCCGCAGCTGGCAGTACCTGCTCCAACCTGACGGCTTCCCTCTGGGTATTCACAAGACGAGATTGTACCCTGTGACGTCATCTAAACTGGCCCATCAGCACCACATAGAGAGTGTGTACTACACGTCAGGGCGAGTGACCTACAGATGGCAGAATGCCAGCGGCGTCTGGGTCAACCAGAGCTCGAGAATTGATACTGATAATGGTACCAACTTCCTTTTGAATGAGCACGACAGTCATATGCTGGTGAATCATGGAGATCCATCAGACTGTATCTGCATTTTGTACCCCGTCCTCTCGGGAAAGGAACAACAAATCCTGACAGAGGATGGATATACCGGATTCGAGGCTACAAATTAACACGTCACATAAAGGAAGAAAAAAGTGTCCTGCTTTAATGCGAAGTGGAAGTTTTGAAATTGTGGATGGTTCGAAATGTATAAACACAACTTGCGTCCGGAGTAATAGTATATGTAATTAATGTTGTTTTATGTATAATGTACAGCGCACATGAACATATTTGTTTATGGAATGCGCGCTATAAAAGTAAAATTATTATTAGTACTATAGTAGTACAATTATACAACGTGTAAATTTACCTCGAATTTTTACAAGAATACACCACATCTGCATAGGCACCATGTATAGGATCTACACTGTCAGACATCCTCTTTTTTCGCATTTTCTTTGCATCATGATTAGGCTCATCCGATGAAGGGCAAATAGGTATTTTGAGAGATTCCGATCCGGTTTAACTAAAGTCTCTCGCAGTTTCCTCGCATGCTTCTCCTGCCTCTTGTCTTCCTTCTTGGTCCTCTCCTTCTTGGTCCTCTTCTTCTTGCTTTTCTCCTGTTTTTTTATGCCTTGTGGATGGTCGTTCTGTCTAGCAGCACTCACACGGTAGCGCTTGCCAGCACCCGTATGGACGTTGTTCTTCTGTACTTCTGTGCTAGGCGAAGAGTTCCAGGCTATCTGTCGGGGATACATAAAGCGCCTCAAACACCCAACGAGGCAGGCGGACTGTGACGTCGGGTCAGTTCCCTAATGGCCCGGAGCTGCCGGACTTGAGGCAGGCGGCGACTGGCCAACAAGGATATCAATGATTGCAACTCTACAGTGCCTTGGGAAAATGCGCAAGGCAAGACAAGTGTCTAGCCAACCAAAACAAGTCAGCATGTGTGGCACAGGTATGGTGGCCCTGAAGGGACTACGCAGATCGTGAATATTGACGTCAATATTCACGACAAATTTCACGACTTTCCTCAAAGTCGCGAATATTGACGTCAATATTGACGTCAATATTCACGACTTTCTCCAAAAGTCGCGAATATTGACGTCAATGTTGACGTCAAATTTCGCGAATTGCCCCAAAAGTCGCAAATATTTTGACGCGAATCTTTTTTTCCCAGCAAGCTAGGTTTTGGCTAGACTTGCTCAAGACCGAGATTTTCATTTGTCCGGGGCGCGCCCTCCGTCTATGCAGTTCATCGATCATCCATACTCCGAAAACGGGCTTATTGAGGGCGCCCTCGATTGTCACGAGAGATCAGTGGATTTGTTTCAAGTTCAGAAACAAATCTCGTGAACTGGACTTAAACTGGATACACCATTTACACCATTTGCAAAAATATTTACCACCGAATTATTAAGAAATATTTTACTTATTTGAAGGTAAATTATGATTCTAGGCATCCAGCAGAATGATCGCGCTAGATATCTTGTAATTATTCCGAAAAATATAATTCAACTGCCCGACGGCGGTTGAAAACAAACGCATTTTTTTGTGATTTTCTCGCCATCCATACATTATTGTAAAACGTTGGACAGGTCAGTTAAACGAGATTTACTATAAAATACAACCCCCCAAATCCACCTTTCTTGAAAATTCAAGCAATAACTAATGGTGTATCCTACCTCTACCTTTAAAAAAAATCACTGATCTCTTGTGACAATCGAGGGCGCCCTCAATAAGCCCGTTTATGACGGACGGGCGGCGCGCCCCGGAACAAATGAAAAACTCGGTTTTGGAGCAAGACTAGCCAAAACCTAGCTTGCTGGGGAAAAAATTGCGTCAAAATTTATGTCCGGTCGTGAAATTTGACGTCAAATTTGACGTCAATATTCGCGACTTTAGAGGCAAGTCGCGAAATTTGACGTCAATATTGACGTCAATATTCACGACTCTGGGGGCAAGTCGTGAAATTTGTCGTCAATATTGACGTCAATATTCGCGACTTTCGGAATAGTCGTGAAATTTGACGCGAATATTGACGTCAAATTTGACGTCAATATTCGCGACTTTTGGGGGAAAGTCGTGAAATTTGTCGCGAATATTGACGTCAATATTCACGATATGCGTGTCCCTCCAGGGCCACCATAGATACACCATTTGCAAATATCGAAAACTCTCACTCATTTGAAAGTAAATAATGATTCTAGGCATCCAGCAAAATGATTGCGCTAGATATCCTGTAATTACTCCGAAAAATATAATTTTAAAAAGAAAAATTCGGCATCCATGATTGTAAAACTTTGGAAAGGTCAGTTAAACGATATTTACTATAAAATACAACCCCCCCCCCCAAAAAAATCTACCAATGCATGATAATTCAAACAATTACCAATGGTGTATCCTACCTTTAGGCACGTGATCATTGTCACGCACGTGATCGGCATCGCCGACCTTTCTTTTATAAAACCAGTTGCTGGCACCGGTAAAGAATGCAATCCTTACAAAAAAGTGGCAAATGCAAAACGGGTGTTTTTACTTATGATAGTAAACAAAATCGTATTGTATCTTACAGGATACATCACCATGAAAGTCAGCCATTCTTCCGATCTACCCAACATCACTCTTCCCAATAGTGCCCTCACCGGCGTCCAACTCACCGATGAGAAGGACTATGCCAAGTTCACGTCATATGAAGCGCGCATTCCGGCCAACTCGACCGTTGCGCTGAGATCCCCAGACTACCAGCGAGGCATTCACATCTACTACTGCATTAGCGGGAAGGGAAAGTGTGGGGAGGCTGGCAGTGAAAACCAACGGGAGGTTTCCCCTGACACTGTGGTGGCGCTCTCGTCGGACGTGACCTATGACGTAACAGTGTCAGCAGAGGGCGGCATGCGTCTGTTCGTAGTCTACTATCCAGACGCCGATGGAGCCTACCAATCGCTTGCAGTGGTACGAAGTCTATCAGAGGTGGTTGGCACTGACAGGGATATCGACTGGGGAAACGGCCACAGCCGACGATATCTCATCAAGCAAGATGGCTTTCCTCTGGGTGTTCACAACACCTGGGTTTATCCGAAGACATCTTCCCGATTGTGCTATATGAATCACATCGAGAGTGTGTACTACATCGCAGGGAAAACAACCTACAAGATACAGGATACCAGTGGCGAGTGGGTTCACGCGACCACG
This sequence comes from Crossaster papposus, assembly GCA_037893245.1. Taxonomy (NCBI): domain Eukaryota; kingdom Metazoa; phylum Echinodermata; class Asteroidea; order Velatida; family Solasteridae; genus Crossaster; species Crossaster papposus. The sequence goes on along the minus strand of JBAIAA010000354.1, from coordinate 2,131,792 downwards.
AAAACGGAGGGTGAGAACGGCACCAACTACCTGATGAATATGCATGACCGTCATGTGCTGCAAAACCATGACGAAGCTGCCTATTGCATTTGCATTTTCGATCCCGTTCTGACGGGAAAGGAAAATCACAAGTTAACGGAGGATGGTTTCTCTGTTTTTGAAGCCTGAAAGGAGTGGACAATAAATAATACAATTTAGAAGACAAAAGTGCGTATGATAATCATTTTAGCTTACCATAGTGTTTGATTATTCTGAAGTTGATACCTTGTATATTATTACAATGTGGACAAGGTTTTCTTGTTTTGGTCACATTTTCGTTAACGGATGTCCTACTGTTATTTACAGCCATAATAGTCTGACTTGACCTAACTATTTGACCTATCGTAGGTGGTTGAAGCATTCTGATTTCAGCCTGCGACCACCGTAAGTCGGGATCAATGCCGCCTAGTCTCATACATGAGCCTGTTCCAACCCATGAGTTCTCAAATGTTCTGTATGTACATAATAATGATGTTATTGTTGTCTTATTAATTTGCCCTCATGGTAAATTGATATTTAATACTGACATTTACTTAGTACATTCCTCGAAAAAAGATTTTCTTTCTGTCGTTTGTTTGTTGTAGTATTATCGCATAGATTATTCTTTTCCATTTATATGAATTTATAGTTACAATTCGTTCATATTATTCATATTAGTTGATTACTTGAAGATTTTCTTATTGATTTTATACATTACTTGATTTTCGTAGTTCTAGGGTGTTTATTTTGTTCTTTACTCTCAAAAAGATACAATAATTATATGTGGTTGATTATTACTTAAGGACTTTTCATTGTGTTTACGCTTCCCAAAATTTTGTTTGGATTTTTTTTAGTGCAGTACGTTATTTTGAGTGATAATAAATTCTGTACCTGAGAGAATTCTTAAAGTTGGTGTGTCCGTGCTTTTTCAAGATTTTGATTTTCCGAACGAATTTTGAAGGAATACAATGTACTCTAACAAATAAATTTGCTTATAATAAATGTGCTTGTTTGCATTGGCAGGCATTTCTACAGTTGCGAGCTTTAGTTCAGAAAGTTTGTGAGCGAAAGGTCATGTAAGGAAATGCATGTAAGCGCAATACTTTCCAGTGAGTCAGTATTATTTTATGGTCCAAAATTCGCAGCGCATTCGCCACAGTCTATAGTTGCGGGACATCTGCGCGACATCGCGCAGTCCTGCGCACTAAATTAAATGCCCTTTTTCCGGGTTACACCTTCAAAAGGGGTTATTTCATGGGTTATTTACATTGATCTCCATTATATAATGGAGATCAATGGTTATTTACGTCTTACTCGCGTACTAAATGCTCCATTATAGCTGCAGGGGTGTTTTGAAAAATACGAAGATAAGATGTTGAACATAATCGTTTACGATTTATTATTTGACTTGTTTTGACCAAAAAGGTATTTATGAATTGGAATAAAATTGTGGTTGCCCCTTGGGGAAAAAAAGACGCACGTTCTGAAAGAGAGGTGAGCTACTGTAAAGGAGAAACGCACCTCTGTAAAAGAGAAACGCACCGCTGTGAAAGAGAAAGATGGCCCTAACGGGCTTCCGTAGGATAGATCCGAAACTCGGTACCCTTTGGAGACCTGAACACGATGTGTACACTGGATACAAAAGGTCTCCGGAGAGTAAATTTTTATAGATGAATAGGTCTCCACTGGGAATTTCACGAAATAGATTTTTGGGATTGTAATCAAAATACTCAAAAAATAGGTTTAAGATGTGGGTTAGGGTTAGTGTTTGGGTTAGGGTTAGGGTATGATATAGGGTATATTGGGTCGAAATTTCAACCCAGAAAATTTATTGTGGTTGAAATAAGAGCATTTTGAAAAAGGTGCCCGACTTTTTAACCAGTTTGTACACAAGAACAAAGAGATGACTATACTAGCGGCAGCGTTATAAGAAAATAACAAAAATGCCTAGTTTTCATAAGCTTACACAGACTACGATTGTACGCGCAACTGTCGACAAAGTTAAACCCGGTTCGTCTGCGAGGTACTTTGAGTTATATCTGCGTGCAGTTTGGGTCCCGTTGGCGTTTGACTTTGCGTTTCTTTGCGTCTATATGGAAACATTATGTTCAATGAAGAAAACATATAAAGACTACAATAAACTAAAGATTTGGTCTTACCCGGTAAAGTGCAGACAATCCAGGCCTCGCCTCGACGGCAATTGCGTGGCCCTCGCTGGCCTCTCCAATAGCTGACGTCTGCGGCAGCTCCGAGCCGTGCTCCGTGGAAGCTCGGGGCATCCAAGACAAAGAGCTCGTGGGACGACTGGGATCGGAGACTACGATGGCAGGCAGAACGTCACGCTGGCTCATCACGTTCGGGCATGGTGACGATCCGTGATTCACGGAGGAAGGTGATGCGTGGTTCGTGGTGGACAACGGGTCATTCCTCATTGGAACTCGCACGATGTTGGTGGGACGTGTATCCTTGAAGCACCGGGACTTCCCCCGGAGGGCTCTGGAACGCCTTCTCTGCATGTCTCGTAGTCGGTTGGATAGTTGCTCTTCGTGTCTAACTGATAACGATGCTGCTGCTCGTGATGTAATTGCTAAAAGCAAACAAATAAGAGGGGATGGGGAAATACAATAAAGAAAATTGAGAAAAGAGAAAGATGTGTCTTAAGGCTTTGTTCGGTCCCACCGCCAATACCGGGCGCCGGGCCGGGAAGCGCTGATGTAGCTTTACCGATTTGTGTGCAGGAAATGCACAGCATTCTGGATAGCGTACCATGACCTGTCGATTGCACGCAGCGCAGCTGAGCCGCGGAACTGGTAACCTCCAGTTCACAGGTCACACACAAAATACAAAGCGCAGCGCTTCCCGGCTGCGATAATTTTATCTGCAGGTAGGTTGGTACATAGTGTACATTTATTAGCCAATCAGAACACAGATGGTGTTGACGTCATCGATGATGTTAGAGTTGTCTGGGATCTGACTAGGGTTAGGGGTTAGGGGTTAGGGCATAGAGAAAGGAATTTTCTCTATGGTTAGGGGTTAGGGTTAATTTGTCCCAGACAACTCTAACATCATCGATGACATCAACATCATCTGTGTTCTGATTGGCTAATGTACCAACCTACCTGCAGAAAAAAATTATCGCTTCCCGGCTCGAATGCGAACGCGAATTTGGGACAGGCCAACTTTTCGCGCTACGAATTCAGTGAACACATTATGTTCGATTCGCTCTCCGTTCGCATAATCGCGTGAAGAATGAGCCGGCCAAGTTTTATTTTGGTTTTTTTTCAAGGAAGAGGCGTAATCACGTCACGTCAACGCAGCTTGTGGAAAAATTGTCCAATTACAAAATGCATTACAAATCGACGTAGAACGCGCCAATCTGAGCCAAACACAATTTACCGCTTAAGGGGTGCGGCTAGACTACGTACCAGCAAGCGATATGTCAATAACGTCATATTAAAACAAATATTATGAACCTACGTGGCAGATTTCGTTTCCTTTTAGCCGGCACTGGTTCCTCATAGTGAAGTTTCTTCAGAACAGTACAGCTACCCTATTTGACAATAAATTTGAAACAATCTGCTTTAATACAAAGTCGTCGTTGTCTTACAGGCCTAGAACTGCTTGAACTTATATCAATATATTGCAAGTTTCTGTTTTATTATCAGTTTTCAAGGTCTGAACCAATTCTTTTAGCCATTATTTAGAGAAAAAAGGTGCCTCAATAATGTTCAACAACTTTGCAGTTAGTCTGAGGATTTGTTGTTAAAAAAACGACGTGACTTACTGATTTGAGGACGTAAATCCAGTCGCTTTTGTTGCTGTCGTGTTCGATAACAGTCCCTCTCCTGTTAAGGAAACCAGAACATGCAGGTCACATTACTGGTTTGACGACTAAGCAAATCTTCTAAAAGGCACGTCTAAGTCAAAAGGGTTTATCCTGAAAAGTTCTGCCTCAATTTTGAATTGAGACTGTTGTGTATATTTGATATTCGCTACCGGTATTGAATCCGTGATTTCAGGGGCCAATTTCATAAAACATGTAAGCACAAAAACTGGCTTAGCACAAAAATGGTTTTGCTCAGTAAAAACAGGTTACCAGCCAAAACTCCATTTACTTTTTATGCTAAGCAAACGATAAACATCACCTGAATATTTGATTTGTAACCATGTTTTTTCCCAAGGAAGAATTTTCATGCTAAGCACATTCTTGTGCTTACAGGTTTTATGAAATTGCCCCCCTGGACAAATCAACTAGGGCAAAGGTGCATGACCCATGACCTCAAAAAGAAACTTCATCATTACTCTACTAATATCGTCTAAATAATTCCAGAATAAGAGATATCTAGAAATACAGATATAAGCTGTCCTGGTAAAGTTCCATATAATAACAATTATTAAGTAAAAGTATTGTCCAGATTTCTATTTCAGGAAATACAAGAAAGTTCATTTGGCATTCATTGGTGCGTGGCGCACAATACGGAGGAAGTCCAGTATGCGCCTTTTCTTTCCGTACCACTAACGCGTCAATTTGCCCGTTTCATTGGAATGGGGCGACTTGAATAGAGACTTTTATAACCTTTTCTATAAGACCCTATCTAGATGAGATTATTAACCAATAATTTGGGTTAATAGAAAAAAGGTATAAAAGTCGTGTATACGAAAAACTAGGGACTGTATACAATTAACTAGGGACTGTATCCATTAATTTTGGTGAATTATGGCTGTCAACGTCGTTGGTCTTCATACGTTCCGCTAGCCTTTTGACAAGGCCTCGTGACTCTGGCTAAGCGGCTGAGATGAGTCTAGATACCCGGGGTGAACGCGCGACCGAGTGACGAATGTCACGAGGCCTTTTGCAATGTAGGTTTCACTGCTCGGCATGAATTATTCATAGATACATATTAGCATGCCAATACGCCCAATCGGAACGGCGATCTCCCAGTTGGCTTCGTTCGTGATTCGTTCAATATCAAAGCATGTAGGAAAAGGTAAAAAAACGTATATAAATTTTGCTTCTGAGTTGATTATGAATGATAAATACAAGATATCACATTTAAATCTATTTTACATGCAAAATTGCAATAAATTAGAAAGCAACTGATGATTTGAGCTAAATATTGTAAGTGACATGATTGGACATTCCCTGTTTGTAAAATGAACTAGTCCAACTCAAATATAAGCTGACGTCACGCGGATATACGTTCGCTGATTGGACGCTACCATTTCGGTAGCGATTCCAGTCGGAAACAAAGGTTAACATAAGAAATCCAAACCAGATTGATAAAGGCCACTTGTTTGTCTGGGCAATTCGCACTGGCGTTCACTCAGGTTTTCGCAATTAGTCTCTTTTTAGTCGCTCGGCGTCTATCAGACATGTGGCCTTGTTTAAAGGCTAACGTTCCGCGTGTATCAAAATCGATTCGTATTGAAGCGCGCGCTTTGGTCTCCATTCAAGTCGCCCAATTCGAATGAAACGGGCAAATTGACGCGTTAGTGGTACGGAAAAAAAAACGCGTCCAGTATGGGGCTATATACTCCAAATGCCGAACAACATAACGGCGTACAGTGCAAATAATTTCATCTTTTCCTTTAGAAACGTGTCTCAAATCCAAGCATTATTCGGCCTTTGATGTCTTTTGTTTAGCTCTTCTATATGCAAGTATGGCCTATTTTGGTGGAAAAATTGTATTATATTTCTCCCAAAAATTGGCTACTGTTTTATACAATAATTGAGTTGTTCATTCAAGAGTTCAATCACCCCAACTCACGTGAAGAAATTGAATCTACACTTTTCGGGATGTTTCTTGAGGAGATGCAGGGGCCATCCTTTAAAGATGCTGACTGACTCGATGAAACTACTGCCGTCTACTCCTCTCATGTTACCCACGCCGCCTGCCAGAAATATTCCGGAGTACTCCTATCCCGACAGTGAAAACAATTCGAGAATTGGAGACGATACTTAGCTAAAATTCAACAATGTTCTTCCACAATGTTCTTCCAACAGACTTTACACTTGATACATGTATAGTGGGCAACAAAAATGTACTGATTATGTTTTCTTATTCTTAAAGGTAGGATACACCATTTGCAGATATCGAGAGAAAAAAATTACTACCGAATTATTAGAAAATATCTTACTTACTTGAAAGTAAATAATGATTGTAGGCATCCAGCAAAATGATTGCGGTAGATATTTTTTAATTGTTCGGAAAAATAGTTTTATTTAAATAAAAACAACAACGTGAACAAAAACAAGAACACAAGAACCATTGCCTAAACCCGGTTGAAAACGAACGACGTTTTTCTTGTTTTCTCGGCATCTATGATTGTAAAACTTCGGACAGGTCAGGTAAACCATATTTACTGCAACAAACAACCAAAATAAATTTGTTCACCCATTCATGATAATTCAAGCAATTACCAATGGTGTATCCAACTTTGAAAACTAGATATTAAAACCGTAATTTCTTGCAAAATCAAAACCAGGATAGGAACACACAAAGCAAATACACCTACCTCGACAGTGAGACTTAATAGTTGGATGTCTTCTTTAGAAATGACGGTGACATCGTGACGAACTCTGTTTATTATTGCTTCATGCTGACAAAAAATATAGAAATAAATTAAAAACTACATTCACAAAGAACAGTTTGTAAATTCATAGGCCTACGGTAACTATTGTTTTGTTCTTCAAAATTGTGCACAATATCAGGAGATTTGATTGGCCCAAGTTAAAAACTGTGAGTATACGTTTTGTAATTGGTTAATTAACCTGTCACGTGATGTACATACCCCGAATATTTGTCCTTTCACCAGGGCGGTGGCTGGCCGACCACTGTTTTCTGGGTCACCTTCAAGAAGTACGGCTGAAGGAGAAAATCAGACATTTACTTCTTGAAAATCAATTGTTTTCGTCTTCCAAATTGATACACAAAAGTATATAGCCAATGAAGAATTGTCTGCGCATGAATCTCATATGAAGCACGATATGTGGCAGAGAAACTCCCCCCCCCCCCCCCCCCTCTTTTGTGTTGACCATTGTGTTCCCGGAATCTCAGGAATTCCTTTTAGGTTTCAAGGGGGGATGGGTTAGGTTACAATAGTGTTGAGTGCGTATAAAGTATAGGGATAGGGGGGTACCCCTCTGCCACATATCGTGCTGGGTATAATGAATATAAAGCTTCCCGCTTCAATGTTGGGATCTCTTAGTCTACTGACGACGGGTAGAACATACTGTCCGAAACAATGGGTTCCCTTAGGTTTATTTCAGAACCACACATTATTTTCACTAAAGAGTATTACCGTGGTGTTACCGCAAACTACTTATCTTATCAGTTCTAATCTTTTTAGAAAAAAAACCCACAAATTATGGCCAACATTCCGAATTCAAGGTGACCTTAGAATGATTAAGTCAGTTAAAATTATTGTAAATATTAGATAAAGAAAGTAATCCATGGGGTGATTTTGACGGAGAAACCGTATACCTGAGCCTCCAAGTACGAGATAGAACGCATACGGTCGTCGACCGTGTCGGATGATGACACGGCCCGTCTCATAGCTCTCAAACGCCCCGGCCCGGATCAGACTGTGCTGCATGTGTACCGGGTACTTGGTAATAAACTCCATCTGTTGAAGCTCGACTTGAACCTTAATAATGGGATGAATATTGTTTAAATATACACGTATCTGCACTCTAAGAAATAAGTACACAATGTTGCGTAAAATCTTACTCTTTGTGGTGGTAAAAAGGGAACATGGTCGTTTGCGGGGTAAAACGCTACGCAACAGGGGTTGTGTCAACATTTACTCAACTTCTGTGTAAAACGTTTACCCAACAGCGACGTCAAAATTCTTACCCAATTTCGTTGCGTCAAAATTATACCCAATAAATGACTACCCTTTACATACCCAGTTGGTTCAATGTTACCCAGCACCTGTGTACGTATCCTGCCTTTTACTCAGCTATTGAGCACTTTTCCCCCAACAGTTGTGTCAATTTAATAAAAACAATTTTTGTTACAGCATACTCCAGTGACATGGACATGAATACCAGTTTTACTTCCACCTTCTTTATTCATTTGTTTATTTTAATTGACAGTTATTAAATGAAGATTTAAGTTTACATTCATTTGGTGAACATATTTAACTAAAACAGTTTGTAATGCCTTAGAAATTTGGGTCTGAATCTCTTTACACATAGTGGGGCAGCCATTTTGAAAATTGTGCTGTTATTGCTTGTATTTAAAGGATAAATCTGTGGTGGTCCCATGTCCGATTACTTTCTCATGACAAACCAAATGTCATGCTTTTAAAGGCAAAATCCTAACACTTACCACCACTCAAACAATCATCAATGCAAATAACCTACCAGTGTTATGTTTAAATATTTTCCACATACATTTTGTAAGTTCAAACCTAAAGTTAATTCAATTATTTTAATATAATAGCAAACTTTTACAAAATTACAACAAATTAAGTGAAACAAACCACAAAACAACAGCTGTTGTGTGAATTATACATGTACCGGTATATGCACTCAAACCTACTTTTGTGTATCTTGACACATTGTATTTTGTTTCATGTTGTGTGTTGATTCAATTTACCATAGCCACAAAATAAGATTGAACTTCTCATTAAACAGATGCAAAATTCTACAAAATAAATTATCAATTTGCAAGTTGTATAGCCTTGTGTGCAACACAGCTAGAACTTTGTCTCTTGTAATCAAACAATACTGAATATTATAAATAACAAATTTAGTGTTCTTCCTCTACAACAGCAACTAAATAATGTGCTAGTGATGATTTTTTATTAATTATTGAATTAAATCCTTTATCCAACCTTCAAAATCGAATCTTGTATGGTGTACATCATCAGTGGTTGGAATACCCGGTGTCAGTGTCATTTCTGCAAAGGAAAAAAAAGGGAAATGCAATATGTAACTTGAAAAAATTCCCTCAGTTTATACATGCAATATTGTTTATAGCTCCATCATCCATGTGTTGATTAAACTGACCAGGGAACTGTCGACATTTCACCATATTTAATTACCAGCCTCAGCCCCAAGCCCCCCCCCCCCCCCCCCCCCTAACCCCCCCCCCCACCCCCACCACCACCCCCATCCCCACCCTAGCTTCATACTCTGTTGACAGGGAGTGACGTTCAGGCCAAATTACTGCGGTTTGAACACTTTCAATGTTACAACGCATGCACATGCATTGCATTACAAGTGTACATGTATACGTTGTTCACAACGTGACACTGCAATCCAATCATCAACCCTATTTTACCACAAATATAACATACTTCAAATGCAGAACATAGCCCACGTTTTCACAATAACGTATTTTATTGATCAGTACATTGTAAAGAGTAAATAATTACCTTCAAACCCAGAAATCGGCGATTTCGAATCCTATTTTTCGCAGCACGTTCGCAACTCCACGGTCCGCCATCTTGAATGCCGATGTCATTTCGAGAAGGCAACAGATGGGCAAAATGTACCCATTTCGAGGCAATATTTACCTATTTGCGGGCATAATGCCCATTTTGTTGTACGCTGCAAGGTCAACTTGACCTAGTAGCTAGGCAAATGTTCTTCCTTACACTAACGTTGCTTACAACTTCAATATTTTCGGTTGCTCAATCAAAAGGTCAAAGTTACTTTTCGAAGGGTACTGGTCAAATCCCCACTTAACCCATAAATGGGTAAGAAAGTACTCAACTTTTGTACCCAACACATTTACGCAGCGGATTTTGACACTTTGTTTTTAGAGTGTGGCTATAATATTAATAACGTGAATGTGACCAGGGGGTGCAGAGTTGAAGGTTAAACGCAAAATCAAGACGCTGATATATGTGACCTGGCACCACGAAATGAGCGGAAATTCGCACATGGCCAAAACGAGTTTTTTCAAGTGGGAGGTCGGTCTAGAGTCTGTTGTTAACGTTTTTACATACAAACAACCCTTCTTTATCATATCCCAAAATTGTATAGCTCAATTATAACTCTAAAGTGTGTTTGTTGGTGGCTGAATTGCACTGAGTAATAGTATAGTTGGCACGGTTCACGGACTTTGAACTCCATTTTCTCAAAACAAAGGAGCATGACTTCAGCTATTTCAAAGGAGTATGGCGGAGGCTAGGAATAAGCTACAGCAACACACAATACATCATTTGAAAGCTTAGGACTTCTTCTTTCTAGAAATGTAATAATGTCAATTTTGATATTTTGCGACTTTCCACCCATTTTGTGGTGCCAGGTCACATATGCCTATAGAAGCAAACAAGACGCTGAAAATTCTTCTTTGCAATCCAATATTTTATTGCCCATTCCACGATTGTCCTTGTTTCTATACGGACATTAAAAACTTAAAAAGACCTACCAACCTTTCAGCAGGGATAATCCAATCTGATCGAAATGACCTCGCTAAACTGAATCGGACCAACTAAACCCTGGTTATATTATGCGCCCGGATTTGAAGTAGTTTTGCTATATTTTGGTTGATTAATTATCCTACAGAATACTTAAATATCAAACTGAGTAAAAGTTTACCTTCAACCAAACAATGGTGCACAATTTTATTCGACAAAAACCACTTTGACAAACACAAAGAATCGCAGAAATTCAAACCAAATGTTTAAAAGCCGATCACCCTTACTCTTGTTTACGTCTTATAATTCGTTCAAAAATTGTTTCAATCTGTTTCATTCGCCTAAAACAGGGTAGTCCACAAACAAAAGCACACCTCCACCACCCAAAACCAAAAGTGTATATGCCAATAAATCGAGAATCAGAAAAAAAATGAAGAAATCCCGATTTGGTCCAGTAGTTTTAGCTACAGACATTATCTTGGTTTCTTCCAGAAAGACTACCCAGGCCGCGATATTTTTTATTTCGTAGGTGGGTGAGTCAAAATTCATGAATTATTCAGAAGTTGCATTGATCACTGTACAACACTTAGGTTCTAGGTATCTTTTCCCCCTTAAATTAAAAATACTCCAAAGATATCAATTAGACTAGGAAAAACGAGGTTACCGACAGCAGGATTCGAACCAGGGATCTTTGATCCATAGCGCATCCCAGTATCCACTACACTACGTATAGCAGCTCGACAACAGCGATTTAATGTAACTAGTTAACTAAAATAACAACAATGCTGCGACGTTATGTTTTATTCCAATGAATAAACATAACTTCTCATCCAAACTACTGAATAATTCATGAATTTTGACTCGCCCACCTAGGGAAAAAACTTCGCACCCAGGCCATCCGTTGTACCAATTTGCACACAGCTAGGCGGAAGCTGCAGCTTGTCCCGTGTTTACGAAATGTATGAGCGATATTACAAAACACAGATGATAATGGATGAAGAGACAAGACATTCACTAGTATATAATATACCGGTATAGGCATAATTTGTTTATGTGTCGATTTAAAATGTTGGCCTTGAAACTTACGTGGCGTATATCTTTTTCTGTGCGTGCGATCGGCGGAGTTTGTAATACACGCTTCGTCTCGCTTGAAATTTTGTTCTGTGCGGGGAAGAAACACAACTCGCAAATTAATTAGAAACTGAAAAAAAATAACCATTAAAATATAAAATAATAATTCAGTGATATTCAATAACATGACAAGATATGCGCAAATAAAACAGCACTCCGCATCTTGAATATTCGAGGGGAAAAAAGATAAAATGAAAAAAAAAAGGAATGGACAGCATACATTAGTAATCCACCAATCAATTAATTATTAAAACATTGACGGGCAAAACACCTGTTTCTTGGCTGTAAACATTTTCACATCGAACAGTAGACCACCTCTGATTGTGTACTTATCTCCGGCCTGTGCAGCGTCTATTGCACTGAATAGATCTACCTTCTTAGCATCATTCTCCCTGGAGAGACAACAATAGGAACGATTTCTTTGTAACATTTCCTTTACCTTCTTAAGGTCTTTTTTAGTCGATCAATAACTCCAACAACATACTTCCCTTCTGAGAAGGGCTGTCAAATTTTCACAAGTATTTTCTCAAGTTTCTCTCCATTAATATTGACATGGACGCAAGGAGAGAAAACGAAGCTGTGAATAAACGGAACTGTATTGATCGATTAACGGAAGCATTAGCCACCGCATTTTGTGAAGAGAGGGGAATATTATTTACAGTCGAACGCTTGATAACAACCTGCTGCTTTGCAAATTCATAGGTGTATGGGGGAAACTTACGTCAGAATATATGTTCTGCACATGCGCATCAGAAGCACAATGATTTTAGCGACGGTGTGCAGTTTTCCAAACTTCCTCAGCTGTATTTATGCAGGGATTAAATAATAATAATAAAATGTTATGTTCATCAACATTATCATCAAAACCATTGATATTGATGTTTGTGTTAGATATTTGAAGGGATGTTTCAGTATGATGTGCAAACCCGACCGAAACTCCCGAAACCACCCAACCCGAAACCGACTTCGGGTGGAGTCAGGTCGGTTTTTTTTATCATTTCAGTTGGGTCAGGTCCGTTTTGGTTTTGCGCTTTAAATTTTGTCAATTTAGTCACCAACAAAATTCGTGCTTTATCGTCTGAAACAGCAAAAGTGCTCAACATAATAAGAAAGATGCTTAAAGGGATCGTATACGTTTGGTAATTACTCCAAAAATTAATGGCAATAAAAACTTACTTGGTAAGAAGTACAGCAGCTTTGGATAGTATAATGCATTTTTAGAAACTATTCACTTCGAAGTACTGCGGTTATGGAAAAAGATATAACTTTTTATCCCCCAAAATTTGAATCTGAGAAGCGTTACTGCAGTGACGTTTCTAAGGATGTGCATTCCAATGCAGATTATTCTTCCTGCGTGCACATAACCGCTCCAGATTTTCGGCAATCGCTACCACCTTTTGAAATGAAATTTTTACAGGTTAGTTTTATGGTATATATCTATAACTATATTGGATTGAAACAAACAGTGGGTTCAAATTACCAAACGTATATACGATCCCTTTAACAAACAATCTGGGGCCAATTTCATAGAGCTGCTAAGCACAAAAATGTGCTTAGCATGACAATTTGTCATTGGCAAAAACAAGGTTACAGACCACATTTTCACGTGATCTTTATTGCTTTCGACTGATAATCAGCTGGTTTTTGACTTAGCATGAAAAACCCGTAGAATTTTGGCTGGTAACCTGTTTTTAATGAGCAAGACTTTTTGTGCTAAGCAAATGTTTGTGCTTAGCAGCTCTATGAAATTGGCCCCTGGTGATTTTGTTTGCTCTGTAAATATATTCAATATTCTAAGATTTCTATTTCAAATTGCTTTGTCACAATTGGAATTGCGATCACAATCAGCGCACTCAGTCAGCGAATTGCAGCTACTCACGTGTCACACCGTGAACACTATGGCAGCCAACTTGTTGCAATGCGTCGTTCGCGCTTTCTAAAAGTGCGTCTCTGGTATTAATTCGGAAATGGCATTCTTTTGTTATTTTTGTCAAAATAACAGAATGCCAGACACAATAATTTCACATGGAGTTTAGAATCATTAATATCTTTAAAACAAGTAAGCTTTTTAACAGTATTTTGGATAGCTGCAAAGGTATTACCCCTTCAATAACACGACCTGATGTGGGTAATTTCTGGCCCAAACAACAGACACAATGTTTTTGAAATATAGGGCATTTTCCCCAGTCAGACATTCGGGGTGGTTTCGGGTTCGGTTATTGTTTTTTTGTCAGAGAGTTCGATTCGTTTTCTCTCTGATATTTGGTCAGGTCGGACGGTCGGGTCGGGTCGGTTCGGTTCGGTTCGGTTTGGGGAGTTCCGGAGTTGGTTTCGCGGTTCGTACTCAGTTTGTATATTTCATGTTTCGGGTCGGATTGGCCTGGTCAACCCAGCACGATGCACATCATCATCAGGAATATAACATATTAAGCCTAACTACAAAATATAACAAATTAAACCACCTACGCAAATTTCGTGGAATCATAAAATTATGGTCATTCTACAAAATTGACCACTAAGTTTAGCAAGTTGTTCATAATTCAATATTTTCAGACACGATAACTGCAGATCTGAACGTGAATTTTCGTGCTCTTAGTTTTGAATTCTGGCTGCTTTACATACCTTTAATTTATTATACATGTACTCCCCTCTAGATATATTATGTTGGAATTTAAGTTGTTCAACCCTACTATCTAAAAATGTGGACAGAATTCCAAATCACGAACGCACAATCAGACAGGAAAACAACATGGAACTTACCCTGATACTAGGAGGCTCGGGTGGGTCGTCTTTCCTCCCCGCATTGAGCCTGGTGAGTAGGCCTAACTTCTCCCCCGCGATCGCCCCACGCCGCTGCTGGCTTCGCAATCCCATCATCGTCGTGCCGGCCGCGAGCCGCCGCCAGGCCGGGGTCTCGTGTTCCTCCCGGCCCCTGTCCCGCGATGACCGTTGGTGGGTCTTCTTTTTGCTCCCCGCACGGTCCATCATGGCAAGCGCGTTCCTCAGTTTCTCCCGTCTCTTGGCGTGCCCCTGGTCGAAAGAGGCACCGCCGACTAGGCGGGATGTTGAGGATGTTACCTTGGTGGGTGGGCGTGGCAATGCGGTGGTAATTCTGAGAGCGCAAATCAGCGGCGCTAGAGGGGGGCCACCGCTCCCGCGTTTTACTTTTTTCATCTCTTCAAAAAACGAAGCTGATCGTAATGACTAATGGCCTAACTCAATCTAAACAAAACAAATATAAAACAAAACACAGCGTTAATGATATTGTTTTACAAACAAAAATTTTTTCATATCCTAGGATGCACTTAACACTACGAAGAAGTGTCGAAAATTCTTGAGCAGACTAGTGATACAGTAGCTGCCAAAATAGCTCGGACTTATATAAAGCCGTGTTCACATTGGACTTTTTAGCGTCCCTAATAACTTACCGCGGCTGAGCAGTAGATTTACCGCGCCGTCGCCGTATGTTGACAGGGATGTTAGTCTACCGCACGTTCCCACTGGATTTAATTTTGTCATTCTACCAAAAAGTTGCGGTACGTTAACCAAAAAAGGTCTAATGGGAACACGGCTAAAACACACTGTAACGTTGATTTACTAAACTGCCTCTGAAAAAGATCTTAAGATTGAAAAATATTAGGCCCTCTTAATTTATTTGATTTGTTTATTTCAGGTCATTCTTGCCAGTAAGCAGTTTGCAGCAGTTTTAAGCTTATTCATATTTACTAAACTGTTGATTAATCCTAATTCCGCATATAACATCATATTCTGTCAGATCAGCCTCGAATCAGATCCGAACCGGCCAGCCGATCGACTCAGGCTAGCTCGGTAGTCGAGTGGTATCGCTAGACAAGCAGGAGGCCGTGGGTTCGAGTCCCACCCGAGTCAGTGATTACTCTCTTTTTTCTCGAAAGAACCCATTGGGACATCACCATGACTAGAGTATACAGTGTAAATACATGTCATCAGTGAAGGGCAAAAATCTAATATTGATAATGTTGTCAAGCGCGAAAACTCGACAGAAATACGTCTGCATTCTTTTAAGAATAAGACGGAGCTACTTTCTCACATCCGCCTCATTGAACCACGTGTAAAAAGGTTCGTAATTAAACAAGGTTATTCACATATATTGACAGTCATCCCAGTGTCTCCTTAACATCTGAAGTCCTGGTCTAATTCACCAAGTTTCAGTTTTCAGAACAAGCCAAGTTGCCATGTTCAAGCTGTACCCTCTCGTTCATAATAACAGACCAACCAGGAACATAGGCCTATACTATACAGTCGATCAATATTTTTAGAAATACGTGGGAAAATAAATGAACTGATGTGAAATGTGTACCTTCACGTTGATATCACGTTCCAATAAATAAAACAGAACTTACCTCTGGTCCCAACAACTACAACAGAACCCTAACAATTAATAAGTGTTGTATACGTCCCATGTAGAAATCTGTGAATCGGGCACCCACGAGTCAGAGACATCCTATCAACGCCGTAAACCAGGTACTTGTTCCTCGGTCCACTGCCGTGTGGAATGTCACAAAATGTCGTACAAAATATTCAGACCATAGAGCTATCAGTATTATCAAGGAACAGACTCGGACTATTCCATACTTTTCTGACTGCACACAAATCTGACTGGAAGTGGGTTTGTGTATTGCAAGAGCAAACACAACCCGGAGGAGCCGGGTTTTCGACGGATCTACCAAACAAAAAATCAAACACGTGTGTCTACTCGAAGCCACCATTCACCGTTTCTATGGGTATAGGGGACGCTTGACTGAATAGGGGTATAAATGCCATTTCTTTTGGGAGTGAATTATGGTTGATCAACTTCCGCTGAACAGTATGTGGGTTCACAAACCGAGCCTCTGCTGCTGTTAAATTATTATATTGAGCATTATATAAATCTCAGGCCTATAATATTTCGAACTTAAAGGTAATATACACCATTTGCAGACATCGAAAATATTTACTACCGAATTATTAAGAAATATCTTACTCATTTGAAAGTAAATGTTGATTCTAGGCATCCAGCAAAATGATTGCGCAAGATATCATGTGATTATTCTGAAAAATAGAATTTTATAAAGAAAAATTCGCGACCGCCGGACGGCGATCGCGAAAAAACAAAGATAACATAAGAATAACTGCTCGATGCTGGTTAAAAACAAACGCTGTTTTTCGTGCTTTTCTCGGCATCTATGATTGTAAAACTTCGGACAGGTCAGTTAAACGATATTTACTATAAAACACAACCCCCCAAATCTACCCATTCATGATAATTCAAGCAATTACCAATGGTGTATCATACCTTTAGCAAGATCTCCTTCAGAGATAAACAAATGCACAGTGCTACACGATGTGCGTTTCTTCATGGAGAAATAAACTAGTTTATTGCTCCATGGTTTCTTGTACTACTTACATTTTGTGGACTAATACGCGATACGAAGAGAAATGAACCCCCGTATACTCGATTATGTGTGTTCTGGTAAATTGCTAGATAGGCAGGCAAATAGAAGTCATTTTTGTTGTACTGCAATCGTACTCAAATGAAACCACTCACCTGGCATACGTAACTTTGCTGTCCAAGAACGACAGATTAAACTCGAATGCAGAAAATGTACTAATTAAAGTTTATGTGAGGTACGGTATACACCACCATGTATACACTGAGCATTATAAAGCAATAAGATTTCAACCAACCATGGATATGTACGTGTACAAGCTTTCTCTATGGTGGCCCTGAAGGGACATAAAAGACGCGAATTTAATTTACGACATTTGGTTTTTTTATGACAGGACGCAGCGTGGTGTATCCGGTCGAGTTTTATTTGCAGCGAGTTGGCAATTTAAGAAGTTTTAACGAGTGCCCCACGAAAAACCGACATACAATCTCTTCAGTGGTAGTTTCAGAATAAAATTGAACAATTTTTTATGATTATTCCAGATTTAAAGTTATTAGTTAGCCTTGTAAAATGAGGTATAAATCTTGAAGCCAAAGTTTGTCATTTGTCAAAGGTGAAGAGTTGCGCTTTCGAACTGTATCACGCACATCTCTGCCTGTTCGGCAGGTGATTTTAAAATATTGTTTTTATTTTGCATGTCGGGAATAAAAAGTTGTGAAAAATGTTGTGATGTCGTAAATAAATATGTGATGTTGTACATAACATTTTGTGATGTACATATTTTCTTTTGATATAAATTAAATATAAGAAGCCGTAATTTAAATATGTATGTCGTAAACATTTGTTTTAGTTCTTTGATGTCCCTTAAGGGCCACCATTTTCTCCGAGGATAATTTTTTTGTCTACACAATATTCTTGGAGTCAACTTATAGCAGCACATTCTTTAGGCTTGTACTTTCTGTAGTCGATCTTCTGACACCGCCGACCCCAGGTCATCAAATAAGACGTTTATCGGACCTCCTGGCCTGGGAACCACAATCATGTTGTCAACAAAACAGCCCCCAAACAATCCGCAAATTCCAAGACGTGACCCCAGAGTAACTTAAAGGGGCACTACAGTATCATCATAATGTATCATCAACATTTCAACAAAATACTATTGTAGTTTCAGTTAAAGGGATCGTATACGTTTGGTAATTACTCCAAAAATTAATGGCAATAAAAACTTACTTGGTAAGAAGTACAGCAGCTTTGGATAGTATAATGCATTTTTAGAAACTTTTCAATTCGAAGTACTGCGGTTATGGAAAAAGATATCACTTTTTATCCCCAAAAATTTGAATCTGAGAAGCGTTAGGCCAAATAAAAAAATAAAAACATGTTTAGCGTCACCGCCCGCTTCCTTTTTTGGGGCCGCCTCCTTTTTTCTTTTCTTTTTCTTTTTGAAAAAAATGATAAATTTGACCATTTTGGCAAAAAAAAAAAAAAAAAACAACAAAATAATAATTTAAAAGATAATAAAATTTTAAGATCGTATTTTAGACTTAAGCATCACTGTGTACATGCTCTGGAAATATATTTTTTCTAATAGGAAGGCTAGGGTGTGACGTGTAGTCGTGTACGGTGCATACTTGATCGACCCACATAACATGAATTTTGATTTTTAATCGTGGGTAAACGGTCGGGCGGCCATTTAAAAAAAAAAAAAAAAAAAAAAAAAAGGGCCTCCTCCTTCCTTTTTTGAAAAAGGCATGACGCTAAACATGTTTTTTTTTTATTTGGCCTTACTGCAGTGACGTTTCTCAGAGCGTGTATTTCAATGGAGATTATTCTTTCCCCGTGGACATAACCGCTCCAGATTTTTGGCAATATCTCAAAATCGGTACCAGCTTTTGAAATGATTTTTTTACAGGTTAGTTTTATGGTATATATCTATAACTATATAGGATTGAAACAAACAGTGGGTTCAAATTACCAAACATGTACGATCCCTTTAATCATGGAGGAATAAGAAGGATGCTTTAATTTAGATAATCGTAAGTGGAACTTAGAAAAGTGAGGACTATCTTGAAAATATATCCGATAACTCTGGGTAGAAAATGATATTGTTGGCACCTCGAACATTGTATAATTATGTGGATGGTATTTATCTTGACAATAACAGATGTCAATTTGAACAAGTGCATAATGTGTCCTGATAGTATTTTTTTAACAAGTTTAAAGTAGATGTCACAAATTGATGGCTTTTATTTTACACCTCTTCAATTACAACAAATGAAGTAACTGTGGAAAACAGTTTCATTAAAGAAACGACTTAATGTTCAAAAAAGCTGCTTTTGCTAAATGTCTATGAAGCTGAGCGTTTCCTATTATCTAATAAGCGATAATAAGCGTTTCCTATTCCTATTATCTGTGTTGACATTAAACACAGAGGGGTGGCCAGAGGGGTGGCCAGAGGGGTGGCCAGAGGGGTGGCCAGAGGGGTGGCCAGAGGGGTGGCCAGAGGGGTGGCCAGAGGGGTGGCCAGAGGGGTGGCCAGAGGGGTGGCCAGAGGGGTGGCCAGAGGGGTGGCCAGAGGGGTGGCCAGAGGGGCGGTGGCCAGAGGGGCGGTGGCCAGAGGGGCGGTGGCCAGAGGGGCGGTGGCCAGAGGGGCGGTGGCCAGAGGGGCGGTGGCCAGAGGGGCGGTGGCCAGAGGGGCGGTGGCCAGAGGGGCGGTGGCCAGAGGGGCGGTGGCCAGAGGGGCGGTGGCCAGAGGGGCGGTGGCCAGAGGGGCGGTGGCCAGAGGGGCGGTGGCCAGAGGGGCGGTGGCCAGAGGGGCGGTGGCCAGAGGGGCGGTGGCCAGAGGGGCGGTGGCCAGAGGGGCGGTGGCCAGAGGGGCGGTGGCCAGAGGGGCGGTGGCCAGAGGGGCGGTGGCCAGAGGGGCGGTGGCCAGAGGGGCGGTGGCCAGAGGGGCGGTGGCCAGAGGGGCGGTGGCCAGAGGGGCGGTGGCCAGAGGGGCGGTGGCCAGAGGGGCGGTGGCCAGAGGGGCGGTGGCCAGAGGGGCGGTGGCCAGAGGGGCGGTGGCCAGAGGGGCGGTGGCCAGAGGGGCGGTGGCCAGAGGGGCGGTGGCCAGAGGGGCGGTGGCCAGAGGGGCGGTGGCCAGAGGGGCGGTGGCCAGAGGGGTGGCCAGAGGGGTGGCCAGAGGGGTGGCCAGAGGGGTGGCCAGAGGGGTGCCAGAGGGTCAGCTGGTCAGAGCCAGATTTGTTTTTCCCTTCTTTTAAATCTGTCTTTGTTTAGATGCCCATCAGAGCAAGTCAAACGTCACTCAACATATGCTTGACAAAATTTGATCATTACAGTGAGCAGGAAGTGTCGGCCTAAGAATAACAAATACACATCCCACAAACAAGAGTGGAATTTTCTTTTTAAATGAACTGGCCGTAAACTGCCTGAAGAATCTTCTTCTGAATGTCTCTTGAGGGTTTTACATCAGTTGCGCGACTCAATTGCGTCTCCAACTCGATGCAAGTATTTACTTAAGTCAGGCGTAACAAACAAACAAGACTTAAACTGCAACTCGACAATGACAAACTCCGACACAGAGTCCTCATTTCTTCTCTCCTCTCACTTCCTTGAATCTTGCCAAAAGTCCGTCTTTCTCCCTGAGGACAAAGCTCAGCGTCTTTCTCTGGTAGTAATCGGGCACTAGCTCGATGTTCTGGATGACGTCAGACAGAAGGTGGGCTTTGGTGACCCCTGACCCCGGGGCGTCAAACTTCAGGTGAGTCACGTGGACGTGGAGGTGGTAGTAGGACGGCTGGTAGTGCAGGTACATTTTCAGTTGGCTCGACGGTATGGAGTACTTCTCCAGAACTGCTTCCTGCAAAACAATGAAGTATTTAGAAGAAGTATTTTAGGACTTTTTGACTTGGAAGCTAAACCAAGAAATTGGGTGAAGTGGAGTTTTGAACCTGCGACCTCTTGATTGCTACTCCAGTGCTCTTTCAACTGAGCTATCCAGCCCTATTTTGTCAAGCCTGGGAAACAGCAAATTGGAATCACACAAAGACAAGACTTTTGATGGAACAAATTTTAATTTTAAATATTTATACATTCTAACTAAGTTGGTAATTTTACCGTATATAATTTTACCGAACTGGCTCCTGCAAATAAATAAATTGTGGTGGCACTTTTTTTACAGGCAATTCAGTGTGATGTTTTTTCCCAAAAAACAACTGGCACCCATTTTTCATCAAAATTTGTCACTTCTTATCACTTATATTAATTTTGAAATTTAGTTAACTCTGTAGAATTAAATTTCAGGCCCAAGACACCTTTGGGAAACAGTTTATTTGAGCAAAGCCTAAATAATTTTGGTTTCCTATCAGTTGAAGTACTAGTTATGTAAACACGGAGTTCCTAAGAAAATTCCATCACAGGTATTTTCATTTTCACAGGTTTGATGATTGGAAATAAATAACTTACCACATCACTTATTCACAATCAAAACCACATAATTTCAAATTACCTCCTGTATTAACCCTAACCCTCTCGGCTCGTTTGGCTAAGACATAACCTCAATCCTCCTATATCCTTCTGTAGTAAAGAGTTAAAAGCTCAAGGAACCTGGATCCTTCTAAATCCTTCTCAATTCTGCTAGTATGGCTATTGCCCTGAATCCTTCTAGATCCTCCTGCCTGCTGCGCTGGGGGATGTTTTGGGGGGTCTGTGTAAACTGATTACTTATCCAACAAATTACCCTCAAACAAATGGAAGTGCCCAGTACAATGACCTTTTCATACCAGGACAAGGGCCACAGAAATTCCATTGTATGCACATGTGTTTCCTATTGATGATACATAAACATACATTGTCCAGGGACCCTTTCAGCACTGACCCACTGACCTTGCAGTATACACTTACCTTCCAGTACACACATTTGCCATGCACACAAATGCAAGCCCTAAAAATAACCAAGTCAGAAGCATGCATTCCCCATGCCATTACAATGTACACAAATGCAAGCCCCCTCCCCCATAACCTAGATCCTTCTGGATCCTATTTTGGGCAAGCTGCATACAACCTCAATCCTTCTCTTTCCTCTTGTGTCAAATACAGCCCGATAACCTCAATCCTTCTCAATCCTTCTCAATCCCTCCCATAGCAAAACCCCATCTGCCCTCAATCCTTCTGGATCCTCCTCCACTGCAATGTCCTACCTCAATCCTTCTAAATCCTTCATTTTGTACAAGAGGATTTAGAAGGATTTGGGAGGGTTAGGGTTAAAGACAAATAAGTGGGTTTACCAAGCCTGTGATCATCTAAGAATCTTAGTCTTTTTAGGGCGTTTTTGGAATGTAGTGAATAGGTCGTGTCTGTGTAAGAAACTCTTTCTGCAAGGACCAACCTGGCACTTGTCTCTTATGTTCCTTAGCAAAGGCAGATGAGTGTGGTCGAGGTCTCGCAGGCTCTTGATGCCCCTCCGGTGGCAGATAGCGACTAGGTACAGGTCCTCCATTTGCTTCCGATCCCACTTCATGTCAGGAAGCAAGACAAACCCATCACGGGGGTCGGGATTCTCTAAGACAATACGCTCAACCTCTTCGGCTTTCTTCTCCAGAATATTGTACACCCACTGAGGAGCAAGCTATAAGAAAAAAAGAAAAAAGACTAGCTTTGTTTCATAATTTAAGGTTTATTAATTCATTAATTTATGACTTTGAATTAGTTACGTTGAAATTTTTTGCTAGTAGTCGAAAAGCAAAATGTTTAGATGTAATGTGAATGTGTCTGGCAGATAGTAAGGGTGTAACGATTCGCCGATGCATCAATAATCGCGATACTAAAATGTCATGATACGGCATCGTGATACGGAATTGTGTATAATGATACATAGAGGCCTGATGATAGAGGCAGAGGACAATAGACTGAAAGAGCTATAAAAACAGTGTTCAATTTTTCAGACCAATAACAAGATATCAAGCGCAATAATTTTGCTGGATGCCTGGAATCATTATTTACTTTCAAATAAGTAAAAGATTTTGTTATAATTCGGCAGTAAACATTTTTCGATATCTGCAAAAGGTGTATCCTACCTTTAATAGGTACCTGTGAAAAAAAATGTTGACCAATTTGTAACTTTCTGTCAAATTCCTGAAGGCTTAACTATAGAATGCAGGGCCCATGCAGGGCCCACTGATAACTCTCGGTTTTATTTACCCTATGACATAGAATGGAGTGGCCCTGTATTATATGGGTATACTGGGTTAGGGTTAGTCCATTCTATGTCCTAGGGTAAATAAAGTTGAGTTGTCAGTGGGCCTTGCATTCTATAATTGCTCGGCTACCTGAATTTTGAAGGTCTGCTGATTGAGATATGGCAGTGTAATGTTGCAATAGTCCTCCCAGGATTCTTCCAATAAGGAAATATCCTGATCAGTGTACTTCTCTATGTGACGTTCGGTGGCTGGATATATGACTGTTGTCTTAATTCCTATAAAATAAAAGGTGATATTTTGGTCAGACGTATAATACAGAGAAAAACCTTGTACAACTATAGAATGCAGGGCCACTCAACTACTCTCGGCTTTATTTACCATAGGACATAGAATGGAGTAGCCCTGTATTCTATGGGTTTTGGGGTACAACTATAGAACTATGTTTGCAAGCGAGAAGATTCCAGATGCCACTTCTTATTTGGTTGTGTACAAAGTTTGTGGGCTAGTGCATATTCAACAGGTTGTTCCCCCCAAAAGTGTCCCGGATTAATGTTTTTCCTTCATTTTTGCACTGACCGACCTTCATTGAAATAATAAAGTAGACCCTAACTAAGCCTATCAAATAGTTTGGTTCCAAGAGCGATATCCATATATTATTGTCAATGTGAGGTCGGGTAACGATAGCCGCTGCAAAAATCTTTGTAATCTTTCTCAATATTAACTGTATAACAACATCATAAAAAAACCGAATTGTTTAGCTTGAAAATTTCAGCTCTAATCTAAATGGCGAATCTTCCCATGTTATGACATGAGCTTTACATTTAGGCTGTAATTCTCAAGCTATAAAGTTAATACTTTGGAGATGAAATTTTACTTTTTTAGTTTTTAACAAAAGTTGTGCAAACAAGTCTTAGTCTTACCATTGAAACCCAGTTCCTGCTTAGGAAGTCCCTCATACACACTGTAAATATCGTTTTGCAAGGAGAGTTTTAATGTTAAATCGGCAGATAAAAGTGAAGAAAGGGCTGGCTCGGGAAACGGTGTTTTCTCCAGTAATACAACCGCACTGTCGTTACTCCCTTGAAACTTTCCGTAGAGAAACACTGATTTATTTTTGGCATTTTGGGAGAGGATTTTTGATATCTCAAAACCTTGGAAATTCCCCAGCGGTTTAGATGCATCATCCCAACTTCCTATTGTGTCTATCTTTTGCTTTTTAGCCGATTGTTCGGAGCCCTGTTTGTCAAAATCATCGTTTTCAGAGCGCTTAGAATTCACACATTTTACATCCACGGGGGCTGCCATTTTTATTGTACTACTGCAAACCGATGTATTCTGCGAATTCGAGTTATCGCTCGTACCAGTCTAGAGTCCACTTTATTGGTATTGCAGTCTACGGCTACGAATATAACAACAGCATATAACTTGGGTAAAACAAAGTCATAGCCACAACATACCGACTGCTGATTCATATACGGCTCGTGCAATTATTTAGTCTGTCATCCGAGACTGATACCACTAAATACATATAGAACATGACTGAACAGTGGGAGCAAGACCAAAAAAAATACCTGTACTCGATGGATAATGTTCATCTCGTTTCCATGATTACGCGTCGCAGATAGCACGAGGCTAGGCAAGAGGATGTCGGTCACTTCGATACCTAACCAACTCGACACCCACCAACTCGCGACCCGTCGTCAAGTTGACACCTGACCAACTCAACCATTTTTCGGAACAATTACAGGATATGCGCAATCATTTTGCTGGATGCCTACAATCATTTTTAGTTTCAAATAAGTAAAATATTTCTTAATAGTTTGGTTTTGTGCAAATGCAATTTACATGAGATTGTTTAGCCACAAAAATTGTTGAATAATTACCATTCGCATTCGAGCCTAAACCCACGGCACTAATGAGAAGAATATTGTATGTGATTCGGTTCGGAACGTCGGTGGTTTGGTCTTCGATGCAACAGTTAGGGCGTACGTGCATGAAATAAAACATTGATTCTGAGCCGCCAAACCTTCTTGGGAATTGTGAATAGATTATTTTAAAAAATGTATTGTATGGAACAAAAGTATATTCCTGTCGGTGCCGCATCAACATAATCATTTTTTCTGGTGTATTCTTTACCAAAAATAAATATGTATGCGTGGTTTGGTGTGTTAATTTCTTCATTTAAAGTGATGGATAATGGCTAAACAATATAGTATTTTTTTCTTTGTGTGCATCCTTTTTGGCTGGCGCTCAAAAATGTTTGTATAGGCCCTATTTGTTTAAATAAAACGGACACAAATTTGAGTTATTTTCACATTCGCACTGACGGGGTGGAATCTAATATAGGCCAAGTAAACAAAATTACCGGTACAGTGTTGATCGTCCCCGCCCGCTTCGATTTTGGACGCCGCACCGATTTTTTTGTTATTTGTTATTTAAAAAAAAAAAAAAAAAAAAAAAAAAACAACCACAAACCAACCAAACAAATAGGAGCCCTAACTCTCATACCTATTTTCAAGTGTATCTTTCATTTTTATTGAGCAATTTCATAATATTTTTTGCATGTAGGCCTATTATTTCCACAACGCAATCGTGAGAAAATCCTCATTTACGACTATCGGGTTGAACTAAAAATATATTTTCAAGTGTATCTTTCATTTTTATTGAGCAATTTCATAATATTTTTTGCATGTAGGCCTATTATTTCCACAACGCAATCGTGAGAAAATCCTCATTTACGACTATCGGGTTGAACTAAAAATATAAATCGGATGACTGTTTTATCCCACGTTTATGCAGCTAGACTCCATTAAAACAACTTTGGAGCAAAAGCAAGACAAGAACTCTCGAAAAGAATAACAATATTTATCAAAATGGACACAGAAACACTCATCGCACTCACTGCATAATTTTATATCTGCTTACACATCCGCATCACTTTTGTATGTGTATATTTGCATCACTTGCTATTGTCATTCAAGCTGTAAAATACTGTTTGTGATATTGGTAACTTGCTTGACAAGTGAACTGTATGAATGAAATCATTTGTTGATCTAAATTGCACCTTAATAACTTAAACGGCACCATAAAACCATCTTTAAATATGTTATGACGGCCATCTTAGACATGGCGGCCATCTTGGAAAAAATAACAAAAAAATTGAAAATAACAAATATTAATAAGGGCCTCCCCTCACCCACTTTTAAAAAAGTCCGGACGATAAACATGTTATTGCCTAAAGTCTATAGAAATGCGTCAAGCAAAAAGAGAAAAAGAAATGCCCTCATTCTTTATCAAAACGTTCAGATGGTAATCATTTTGGCCTAATTGAATTGAATATAACAATTCGACCAACCAAGTCACTAAACTTGAGGTCTCCTATTAAATATTATCACTTTATCGGGGGTGTCGAGTTGGTTAGGTGCCGACCTGGTTTTTGTGCAGGTGTCGAGTTGGTGGGTGTCGAGTTTACAAGGTGTCGAGTTCGAAGTGATGACCGGAGTACGAACGAGTACGAGCGCTGCATTTGTTTTCCATTTCAGCAGAATTTATTTATTTCATGTTTTCCAGAAATGACTTCCGATAGATCCGCCATTTTGCTGTCCTCTGAGGCTGAGGCATATGTAGAATCACTCGACGTCATTCCAATTAAGGATATAGGCAATCCCCAGTAAGTTGCAATGTCCATCTTTTTTGGTCGTGTTTACCGTGTTGGTGGGATTACGGTGGGGGGGGGGGGGGGGGGGGGGGGGGGTGGGGGTGTTGTGTTGTGTTGGTGGGGGGGGGGGGGGGGGGGGTGGTGTTGTGTTGTGTTGGTGGGGGGGGGGGGGGGGGGGGTTACTAGGGTGGGTGGGGTGTTAAGGGGGGGGGGGGGGGGTGTTAGGGGGAGGTGTTTGAGATGTTAGGGGGGGGTGGTCGAAAA
The DNA here is from genome assembly GCA_037893245.1 of Crossaster papposus. Taxonomy (NCBI): domain Eukaryota; kingdom Metazoa; phylum Echinodermata; class Asteroidea; order Velatida; family Solasteridae; genus Crossaster; species Crossaster papposus. The sequence continues at coordinate 2,104,742 of JBAIAA010000354.1, read as the reverse complement.
GTTTTTTTGTTGGCCATTTTTTGTGTGCTGATTGAATTAGTGATTCGTTCCAAGTTCATAATCATTCATAGCTATATCCTCGATCATCCTATTTCTGCGCACATAAGGGTTTGCAACCGAGTAGCTTAAAACTAAAAGAGCAACCACTCTTTTCATCAACAAAACTTATATTGTTGGCGTACGATCTTCCACCATGCCGATTAACAAAGCAAAATTATCTATAATGGTTTATACAAGGTACACCCAGGACCAAGTTGTGCGTTGTATTGTTCATTTCAAGTAGCAATTGGTTCGCTGAGTTTTTAGAAGGGTGCATCAATAAACTCAGTTGTTGATTAGGCCTGAATTAAATAAAAATACAAATAAACCTAATAATATTTAAATGCCTTAATAAATTGACCCCTTCTTAGATTTGGTAACCTGAACTATCTTGATAGATGTATGTCATATGTCATATATTGATCATCCCAATCAACAGAGAACATTGTCAAGATGTCAGATTTTAATAGGTATGACAGAAGAAAATTCCAAAATAATATAAGAAACATGTCTTCTTTGTTGCACCGCAAGTCATAAACCCCCTTAAAAAAATTAATGAATTATATAGGACACGGTAGCTATAATACTGACGACAGAGGGCGAATAACAAAGTTTACCGTGCGGTCATCTTTTCGACTTCTGCAGGCCCGAAAGCCTCTACCAACAATTGTACCTAGTAATTTTTGCCCGACTTACCGTTAAAGCATTCACTTTACATCATTTTTCGGTGGTTGTGAAAGTTCATGCATCAAAGAATACGATCCTAGTGACGGTACATCATTTTTAAGATGCGCGCGTTGCCAAATTGAAATTAAAGGCGAGTGCGCAGAAATAAGACCGCGCAGATTTAGGGGGTCTGACGATACACTGGTAAATGCATACATTTTTGTAGTTGCGGTAATCGTAACCCACCACCCTCCCGACGGTCAAAGACCGGTCCGGTTTTCGGGAGGATGGTGGGTTACGATTATCGCAACTAACATTTTTGTGGAGAAATCGCTGATTTGTTCTTGTATACAATTTTTATTTCTCAAAAATCATCAATTAAACAAAAATGAGATTTTGGCAATTCTTTTTTTTTCACTTTAGAACCATTTGTGGTAGTATTTAGAATTCTGTATCTTGAGAAGTTGAGATGTCTAAAGTAAAGATGCTTAGAAGTAAAAAAAAAAATCCAGAATATCATCTGGAGGCCATATAGACCTTTCCCTTCTTTTTGTGGTCCAGTATTTGAGCCACATTTGTGGGGCTATGTGTAGTTCTAGGGATGATGCCAAGTCCAATCCAATCCTGGAGCACCAGCACAGTACAGATATGACTACATTACCCATTCCATGACTGGAATGAGTTGAGCAGACTTGCTGAGTAATGGTATACATACTGGTACATGTACATGTTAGTAACTAAAGTCTGTCTTTTTGACGCAGATGGACTAAACAGCATGAGTATGTTGAGAAGCTCAATATGCAGGCAGTGCTTCATGCTTCGGCCAATGAAGATGAATATATCAAGGAGTTGCTGATTCAACACGAGAAGGTACACTTGACAAATAAGCCATTTGCGCGTGACCCCGAGTTAAATTTGAATAATGTCTGGTACACTGACTTGCTCACACAGCTTGGCACCGTTGAATTTTGAATTCTCCAGACCAAAGACGCTGTTACCATATCACATGATTCGGGGCAAGCTCTTGCATAGTTACGTAGCACTAGCAGACGTTCAGCACCAATACATTGTTCACAATGGTTGAGAATGGCAAAAAGACACCAGACCATTCCGGAGCTGGGGGTTGCTAGCGTAAGGCTTGCCCTGAATCATGTGATATAGCAACAGTGTCTTTAGTCTGGAGAATTCAAAGTAAAGATGTGCCAAGCTGTGTGAGCAAGTCAGTGAACCAGATGTTATTCAAATGTAACTCGGGGTCACGCGCAAATGGCTTATTAGGAAATCTGTGGGTCTAAAGGTTTGTAAGGTTTCAGAATAATAGTAATCTTCATAAGTGTAAACATTTTATGCTCCCTTTTTGGGTGGATCCTCAATGATAGATGGTCAATCATAGCAGATGTATTAAAAAATATTAGCCGGCGGGCAGTGGCACATGCGCAGTGAGTCTTTTTGGGGACTTAGACATTTTTATTATAAATTTATCTGGTTTCATTCCTTCATTGTCATTGTGACTTCTTATTTCACAACACCAGCACGAATATAGGGTTGAGAAACAGTTATATAAAATTGTTGCGCCTTCCTACAGAATTTGTACACAACTGCCACTTGTTTTCTCCCTTGGTCTAGATCCCCGTCCTAATCAGTGATGTGATATGCACCGAGGTGTGGCACCAGAACGTTTTCTCTATCATCAAGAGAATGGATTTTGAGCCTCGCACCACCATCCCTCTATACATGAGTCTGTACCATGAAGCTACACTGGTCAATCTGCTAGAGACGATACTATATCACAAGGTATCCGAAACGACACGATTATAGACCAGCTCCCTAACTCACTCAGTCGGTCTTTGCAAACTCCATCCAGAAGCTTACATGTATATGTTTCCTTTTTTCTCTGCAGGCTTTTCTAGGGAGCCAATCAGCACTGTGACAAGTTGTTTTTACTTGTGGGACAAAGCTCAGGCCGTTGTTTTTAAGGACAAATTCTTTTGCTGTTTGAACACATTGGACAAATTATGACAGGGTCTCTTTCCTGACAAATGCAAGGTGATGGTCACCATTCCTGTTAATGCATAGCTGGCATCTCGGTCTCATGTCATACTGCCTGACTTATCATCCCAACTTGTCACAGTGCTGATTTATGTACATTTCATAACTGTCTTGTTTGTTCAGTCATCCATGGCAATGACATAATGAACCTTGTACCAGTAGACAGAGGACATTTTACCCTTTCCACAGACATTTGTCTTTTTCTGAAATATTCAGTAGTTTTGCAATAATATGAATTTGAAAAAACATACTTTTTTTAGAGACACCCTGTATAATACCTGAAACAAATTTCCGAGACTGGTTTTGATATCGGCGGCTTGCTCTAGCCTGCTGGGGACGAATACCTGCTGCATCGGGGGAGCTAAAATGATATCCGGTCTTAAACCAAGACAGAAGGTGAAGTTACCATTCATTCATTCATTTGATCATATTGGATTTTGATTTTGGTTTGTAATGTCAGGAGCCTTGCGAGGCCGCAGGAGATTGCATCTTAGACATCATTGATTACTGCTACAGGAAGATCACATACCTCATCGCAAGGTAACAACATCTCTACAGACTGACTTCTACGATTTCCTTCATGCAAAACAAATGTATAGACGTCGGGGAATTATCAGATTTAACTTGTTGGCTTTCACCGAAACACGGATGTTTAACCGTATTGCAAAAAGAATATGGACTAACTAAATTTAATAAATTAGGGTAGTGTTTGAAAATTATAAGTTTTTTTTTAACAATTGCTGGCCGGAAATCATTGCAAATTGATACAAAATTCCACTTTTCTTGAAAACCACAGCACACCAGATGTTGTGGTTTCACAGGACGCTTGAGACTTATTCAAGTAAGGTATTTCATAATAATTTAGTAGTTTTGTCTTGTTGATGCTTGAAAATGGTGTATACACCCTTTTATACAGAGAGTGAATTATACATACCTCACAAAATGTAAGCAATCTTGGCTGTTGCAAGTGAACATTGGAACTTTCAAGAATGACAAAGTCCTTCTTCAATAGTAAATCGATGGAGATAAAAATTGCCACATTTCCTTACTAAATGTCATATTTCTCTTTTTTATTTCTGCCTTTGCAGACAGGAATCTGAAGAAGATAAGGATGAGGATAAGGAGGCCACGCCCACCAAGGCATCCAGCCTTGAAGAGAGAAGAGGAATGGAGGTATAAAGTTGCATTAGTCGTAAAGAGTCAAGGAGTTTTGCTGATACACTGCCAAAGTCGTAACCTTGGGGTCGACTTGGCGTAACCACAGTTACCAATTGACCATTTGCGTGTGGAATTTGAATAATATCTGGTACACTGACTTGTTCACACAGTTTGGCACAGTTTACATTTAAATTCTGCAGACCAAAGACACTGTTGCTATATCACGTGATTCGGGGCAAACCTTACGCTAGCAACCCCCGGCTCTGGAATGGTCTGGTGTCTTTTTACCATTCTCAACCATTGTGAACAATGTATTGGTGCTGAGCATCTCTAACGTAACTATGCAAGAGATTGCCCCGAATCACGTGATATAGCAACAGTGTATTTGGTCTGGAGAATTTAAAGTTAAACTGTGCCAAGCTGTGTGAACAAGTCAGTGTACCAGATATTATTTAAATTCCACACGCAAATGGTCAATTGCAGCACCCCAAGTAAACACAGCGTTTTGTTATGAGAGTCATATATAGTCGTAATAAACAAAAACACCAACAAACAGAACGGCCTATGTTTAGTACCCTCTGACCCCAAAAACACTAGATTGGATGGACAGGAAATCATTCTGAAAAAAAATGGTTCCAAGATCACCTGATTCGGGCTAGTAGTTTTCATTCTAGTGGCCTTTTTCTGGAACAAAGTCGAGGGTCAATTGGACAGTTAATCAACAGAATGAAAATGGATGTCCAATTGACAACCGACTCAAGCAAAGGGTCCTAAAAATGTAAACTACTGGACCGAATCGGGTGATCTTGGTATTATTTTTGTAATCTTGAAAGATTTCCTGTCCATCCAAACAAGTTTTCCCCGTACTGTAAATAGGCTGTTCTGGGTTTTTTGGACCACCCTGTATGCAGTATTGCTTGATACTTTTTCGGGAATGCAAAGATATCCACAGTTGTAACAACTGCTGCAAAAGTACATCAATACTTCCAAGTACTAATATTCAAAATGTAAACGTAAATTTAGGAGGCAAAGATATTATTGTTTCATTGTGTGTAAGCCTGACCCGAAAGTAAATCAGATGTGAACAGGGTTCTAGCTAGGACCTTTTTAGTGCCCGGTAAATTATCAGATGTGTTTGGGTTAGGGTGTAATATACTCTATATTAAATTATCAGATTGCGATGCGTTGCTAGACTTAGCTAGACTTTCACAGAAACATGCAAAAATGAGCTGGACCCCCGGCCGTGAGGCGCGCTCGCTGCAGCGAGCGCAGCAAGCGCGCCTCACGGCCGGGGGTCCAGCTCATTTTTGCATGTTTCTGTGAAAGTCTAGCTAAGTTAATAAAATAAATTACTACATGAACATGATTAACGTGACTTTGTATCTCCTCTCTTTCCTTTGTGCCCATAATTTGATTTTTAAAAAATTAAAAAAATTAAATTGTACCGGGCGGCCAATTTGAACCCAAGAGCCGGGCGGAAATTTTCAGTACCGGGTGGTACCGCCCGGCGCCGCCCACCGTGGCTAGAACCCTGGATGTAAACTTAACTTCACGTAGTATCCGCTGCAAAAATTTGCGGAATTTGAAATGTGTTCAACTTTTGCTAAATAGCAGCGCGAAAACCTGACGTCAGAAATTTTGTGAGAACTGGCCTTTACACTTTCTTATGCAAAGTCTCAGATCTTTGCACATTCATTTTGATTCATGGACAAAAATGAAACTGTGTTGTTGTTTTTCTTCAGGAGTTGAAGAAACAGGACAAAACGTTACAGTTTGCCGTTAGCATCAAAGCAGTGTCGATTCTACGATTCATCACTGATCACATTGCTGAGTGAGTAGGGCTCATTCCGATTTGGGAAAGAACAAATTATATTGCTCTAGCAAGGAACTAGAGACGAAAATTCAAATTGTAGTCTGGGAGCCAAGTTCTAAAAGAATCTTATTTTTTGAGTTCGTTTCACCCCTAAAGGGGAAAAAGTTTGGCACTTGTACATGGAAGGGGGGGTGTCTCTGGAGAATTATAAGACCGATGTAAGCATTCAAGGTGGCAGCAAGGTACTGTAATTCACCAATCTCTTAAGGTACCTCCGCCTTGCTACCTACATCCCCAAAATTTCTATTCAAATTTAATTTTCTCAGAAATAGAATAAGTGTGCCCAAAATGTCCAAATTGTGTAGGAACACAAGTATAGGCCAAGTAAAAAATAAATGGTAACACACCATTTATGTTTCTATTGAAAACACTGGTCTAAGGATGGTGTTGTTTCCCATCGCAATGTTTAGCTCAACATTAATGAAATTTAAATGATCTTTTCAGAATAACCGGGAATTTTGAGCACACTTATTCTATTTCTGAGAAAACTTACTTTGAATAGAAATTTGGGGGATGTGTGAGTAGCAAGGCGAGGGTACCTAGAGAGATTGGGGAATTAAAGTAACTTGCTGCCACCTTGGATGCTTACACCCAGTCTTAAAATACTCCAGAGACAACCCCATTCCATATACAAGTGCCAAACCCTTTCCCTTTTAGGGGTAAAACAAAACGACAGATTCTAGGAGCTGGCTTCCAGACTATTGCGCCATGTTAACCCTAACCCTCCAGGGTATTTTGGCTAGAAACCCGGCCAGACGCATCAGATTGCATCATCTGTTTTCCTTCCTTCATGGTCAAAGTGACTTGGCTGCAGAGTGCAGCAAGATTCATCAGGTCAGAAATCTTAAGGTCAAACAGCAGGATCCATCTCTGTCATTGTTTAATAGGGATTAGCTCTCGTAGTCTTACACTGTGCTGTTTGTATACTGTTGTTGACAGCTAAATCCATCAAAGTGCACTAGACGTTTTCACCTGATGCACTGCGCTGTGTCTGGCAGGGTTAGGGTTAATGGATGAGTTCCTGAATGTGTTTTTTTCTTTTTCAGTTTGCCACTGAGCGTTACAAGCAGAATCCTCAATACCAACGACTTTCCCTGTTTGTTGGTCCAACTCCTGGAAAACCCTCCGTGGATAAACTACAGGAATGGTGAGAAAGCTTTTGAGAAGTACAAAGCCGGAAACTCAGTTGTAGATATTTGTATTGACCCGTGATCGACTGGCCTACATTGGTGTATCGTTAAGTCTGCATCATTATTGTAGTAGGCAAAGATTGTTTTTTTCTCATGAAGTGTAATCTGAAAGTTCACATGTTCTTATAGTACATGACAATATTGGGGACATTCGATAGAGTTTGTGTGCTTAATTGAAAACCTCTCTAAACTCAAACCTGAAAATTATTTACACCTACAAATTTTCAAAATCACCCTAATTAGTCTTCTTCATTTTCTTTCATTATACCCTAACCCAATTCTACCTCTAGAACACTTTACTGGAGACCCAACATGTTATGGGGACACGAAAATGTCCCCATAACTCAATCAGATTTTTTCAAACAAAAGAAAGTGTCCCCGTAACTCGTGTGTGCCTACCCAACAGGCTGGGTTTGAACATTCTTATTCTTCTTCTTTGGCTTTTGAGTGGTGTTATTATTGGCCAAATGCCTTTCAAAACGTCCTGAATCAGTTCTTATCTATTGAATGCCAACAGGAGTGCTGAAGAAGTTCATCGACGGCAAGTGGCACACGGTACCTCCCAGCGATAGGATGAGGTTAACTAAGATGGAAGGACAGGTCTGGATTGCCCTCTTCAACCTCCTGCTTGGACCTTCTTGCCAGGAGAAGTACGAGTTTAACACCCACAACAAATCACAGATACTCAAGGTGCAGAACTGTCTTTGCAGAATCTTAGCAGTGTTCTTTGTTTCGACAGGAGTGGGGTTTGAACCTGTGACCTCCGGATTACCGTTCTGGTGCTCTACTAACTAGCGCTTGGTTCAGACAGGCGTTCCACAGTCGCGCCGAACCAAATGAGTGAATTGAGTCCGACGTCTGAAACGAATAAGGGCGACAAGGCGCGCCAGACGGCGAACGAACGACTGCTGGAGTTGTTAGAGCGACTCAGGAGCGACTTGATTTCAATTTGGGTCTGCACGACTGTGGAATGCCTGTCTGAACCGAGCGTGAGCTGTCCAGCTATATGTTGGTGGTTTTCCAATTTGTAAATGTCTTTGTTGAAGGGGCGCTAGTCAATAGTTGCTGGTTCAAAAATGAAATCTTAGAATAGCACCTTTCTTTAGATTTTGATAACTTTTGCTGCTTTAAACAATAAAAATGCACAACTGACCAATGGTATACTATACCTTTAAAAACAAATTTGATAGCCTTGTGGTAATCCCAAAACACTCCTAAACTTGATTAAACAAATTACCCCAGCACACAGATTCTGTGTTTCGTATTACGTCTTTGTTTAACAAGTTTGCGCCAGAGAGCGTATATAAACGCAAAAGTTTTTCCCAGATTCAAAACGAATGACGCATAAACACGCCACGAGCAAGGTCGGAAATGTCTGTCAGCAGCGAGCAAGGCCGGAAATGCGTGGGGGTGCTACCCGGTACTTTCGCTCTGAACCCGCCTTGGATCGAGTTTCGTTAAAAATAATCCCGCGCGTCGGCTCGGTGATGTTAAAATAATCCCGGCGCGAACTGGTTAATTTTGTTTTATAAGTTCAATATTTTCTCTGCTTTAAGCCAGGCTCTTTTCTTTCAACAAGATCTTTCAAAATTCACCTGTCCATCCACAGTTACCTATTGCCCCATGATAGTTAAATGAACAAAATCTTAACATTTGTAAGGATTTTGAACAGTTCCTTGGAAGAAATTTGTTGTGAGCAGTGTTGTCGTTGAGTACTTTCCGAGTACTTTCCTTACTACCAAGTATTGAGCTGTTTGTTTGAGGGCAAGTAGTGGGAATTACTGGTCTCGAGATGTAGATCAGCTCAACTATCTCCCAACGCGAAGCAGACGGAGGTAGTCCAGCTGACCTACATCACGGGACCAGTAATTCCCACTATTTTCCAGGAAAAAAACATGCTGTATTTGTTTTACTACACCTCATAAATTTTCACTGCCAAAATGTTGATAACAGCCATCGTAGATTTTGCATCTTTATTCAGCACAAGATATTCAAAAAATTTTGTCAGTCAATGACGGAAATCTAGTAACGTTACTGTGATGGGTTCCATAAATACGACATGCCACAGACTACATGTCTACCAGGTGTGTTCCAGAGAGAATTTTTGGTGCTGGATACTCCTCAGGATGATGTCACCTGGCAGCGTATCAGTTTTACTTTCCGGGCCAATGACGCGCTCCAATTTGCTCATGAATATTTATGAGGAGTAGTAAACTCAACTACAACCCTGCTTGAGAGTTGGGATAAAACAGTCATTTTTGAAATGATAAACCATTGCTGTGAATATACATGTACATTATAGCACACCGTCATGCAACTCACTGTCCATCCTTATAAATGTACTTACAAGAGATATCTTTCTTCTCCAAACATCTGCAGTTGAGAGCGCATCTCTCCGAGGTCGTCTTGGACCAGCTCCCAAGCCTGTGTGATCTCCAGCGCTACCTGAGCCACCTCTCTATGATGGACCCTCCTCCTTCGAAGACGGGACTGGTCCTGGAGCAGGTTCCTGAGATACGGGACGGCATCCTGAGAGCTAACGAGGGCAAGTGGGCCGCCATCGCCAAACATCAAGTCAAGACTGTCTTTAATCCTTCCGCAGCAGCCATGAGGGAGCAGGCCAAAAGGTTAGAGTTGTTGAACAAGATGAGAAGAAGCCAGGACGGCAATTTGTCTCTTGGGATAAACACGGCAGATATATGCACACAAGGCTACGGGGGACGTGGTAACCAAATCTACATTCTGTGCATTTTTTTTTAGCAATCGTAAAGACGATGGAACCATTTGTTTGAACAAAGGTTTGGACACACAAAGTGCCTGAACACACTTCGCGTTCCAAATGTTGTTTTTTTCAAAAATGTTACTTCAGAACACAACGATCTCTGTAAATTTGCTGTCACCCGCTATGCTTTTGCATGCAAAAGATGAAATGTTTTTCTCAAAAGAAAAATTGGCTGCACGAACGATAGATTGCCTAATCGCACAGCGTGATCGGAGTATCACACAAATCGACTGATCACGCTTAACATATACATGTACAAAATATTCATTTTTTTTTTATTTCAGGGTCAATGAGTGAATATTTAATAATAACCAAGTACCAATAATCAAATATTAAATTAACAAAATTGAACTTTTTATCCCCGAAAATTTTTGTCAGGTTTGCTGAGACTTATAGTCTTGACGCGCTGGAGAATTTTATCACAGAGCCTCCTAAGTGTGCAGTGTGTGGAGAGCCTGCTACCAAACGCTGCTCACGCTGCCAGAATGAATGGTACTGCAGAAGGTAAGACGATCGGCGCATGATCGGAGCATGATCGGCGCATGATCGGCACACGATCGGCGCACGAACGGCGCACGAACGGCGCACAAACGGCGCACAAACGGCGCACAAACGGCGCACAAACGGCGCACAAACGGCGCACGAACGGCGCACGAACGGCGCACGATCGGCGCACGATCGGCGCACGATCGCCGCACGATCGCCGCACGATCGCCGCACGATCGCCGCACGATCGCCGCACGATCGGCGCACGATCGGCGCACGATCGGCACACAATCGGCCCATGAACAGCGCACGATCGGCCCATGAACAGCGCACGATCGGCCCACGATCGGCACACGAAAGGCGCTCGATCGGCGCACGATCGGCGCACGATCGGCGCACGATCGGCGCACGATCGGCGCACGATCGGCGCACGATCGGCGCACGATCGCAGGGATGTAGTCGAGTCCATCACAAGTCCCTGCAAGTCCCTGCAAGTCTATCACAAGTCCTTCAGTTCCAATTCAAATCACAAGCTATTTAAATCAGCTTTGACAAAAGCATTCCCTTGCCATTGTTCATCTAGGTACTTGTGACTGCCTTTATGAAGGGACTTGTGACTGGCTTCACAAAAGGACTTGTGAACGAACTTGCAGGGACTCGGCGCACGGTCGGCGCACGGTCGGCAGATTTCACACACTCCAAAATTTATATCCCTGTGGAGACGTGGCATTATTTCCTTTGTTCCTGTATGTATGCACTCCCCCATAGGCTGTGCACACAATTCCTTGTGGAGACATCCTCCTCTTTATAATTTTTCTTGTGAAGACCTTTTACTTTATTTGTACTCTATTATCGGTCTCTACGGATGGAGCACTGATTCAGCTGCCATGCCTCATCAGCTAGGCAGTGATGCTGTAAACAATTTTACGAGTAAAAACATTTCTTGCTTGAAAAAAAATGTTTGCCTTTTTTTTTTTTTTTCACCAGAGAGTGTCAGGTGAAGCACTGGGCCAAACACAAGCAAGCGTGTGCACTCATAGCTGAGACCCAGCAAGCCATCAAGACAAACGTCAAGACGTAGCAGAGGAATCTGACATCTCTGGCATCAACAACCAATCACTCCGTCCAAAGTTGACAACATGTTACTGCCTGTTCCGTCCAAAAACTGCCTTAGCACTGAACGGTTTGGAGAATTCAGCAGGGGATAAAATATAATACCATGTATACTAATATATAGTAACAGTGTATAGAATAAAAGGGAATAAATGTGACGTGGTTTTGCATGTTAAAAGTAGTATACACCATTGGTAATTGCTTATCATGAATGGGTAGATTTGGGGGGTTGTATTTTATAGTAAATATTGTTTAACTTACTTGGCCAGACGGCGATCGCAAATGTTTCTTTATAAAATTCTATTTTTTGAAATAATTACAGGATATCTAGTGCAATAATTTTGCTGGATGCCTAGATTCATTATTTACTTTCAAATGAGTAAGATATTTCTAATAATTCGGAAGTAAATATTTTCGATATCTGTAAATGGTGTATCCTACCTAAATTTGAATAATATCTAGTTCACTGACTTGCTCAACATGTTTGGCACATTTTAACTTTGAATTCTCCAGACTAAAGACACTGTTGCTACATCACATTTAAAAAAAAAATTATTAAGTCGATTAATTCCCCCATTTTTTTGTTAAGTCGACTTTTAGATTTGTGCAGCAGTATGAATGTTAACCAGTCAAATATTTGGCAGGAATTATTTTATGTAAATTTGTTATTCATTGTATTTGTAGTGACTGAAGTAATGTTACATGTATAAATATGTAAATGTTTTTGTTTGTATTCTGAAGACTGCAAAAATAAATTGTATGAAAGAAGAAAAAAAGAAACTAGAAAGTTGCTTTGTGTGAGTATATGGTTTGGTTTGGCAATGACTTCAAAAGTGTACGAACTCTACAAACTTTTCAGACCTGATCATAAAAAAAGGTGTCAGCGGTATTGGATTGTGCTTGGATGGGGAATACACAGAAGTGGTTAAAGACTCGGGAACAACATCCCCCCAAAAAAAAACCAAAAAAAAATAATAATAATAATAATAAGTAATAATAATAATAAATAAATAAAAAATTGAAATAAAAACAAAAAAGACAAAAAAGGATACCTAAAAGACGGGGACAACTAGTATACAAAAGCAATCCAAAAGAAACGTATCGACTTGAAATTAACCAACCAGTAAAAAACGAATAAACCATGGAGCTAAGGAGGTCTTATTTTTGTATCAATGGCATAGACATGATTTCAGAACAGAACATTGAGCTTTTCCGCCTTAATAGTTATATTCATGCTTATTTCGTCAACATGTTTTTAGAAATATGGTACATTTTTTGTAAAAAAATATAGTTCAGTATACCCAGCACGATATGTGGCAGAGGGGTACCCCCCTCTTACCCCTATACTTTATACGCACTCGACACTTTTGTAACCTAACCCATCCTCCCTTGAAATCTAAAAGGAATTCCTGAGATTCCGGGAACACAATGGCCAACACAAAAGGGAGGGGGTTTTCTCTGCCACATGTCGTGCTTCATATGGACAAGAAGGGGGCGTACCTCTGTGTATATCTTTTTTTCACACGCGCGTACTCAATACCACTCTACTGACCCCGACAGGTGTCATTTTGCCGCGTGCCATGCCGTCTGTTTACAATGTCATAGTGCAAGGTGCAACCCATTCAACCGATACAGGCTCGCGTGATGTATGGCATGATACAGCACAGCAGCATTTAAACTGTTTACCGTTTCCCGTTTCCACTGAGCTCAGTGGCTGCAAAATGAAGGCAGTGTCTGTGAATGGTGCAGCTCCTAAAACTTGTCTTAAGTTACACTAGTGTGACCCCGTCCAAGAAAATACTCCTCCGAAATCAAGATGAACCTCTTGATGTTTTTCGTGCTTGGCTCGGCGGGATCGTATGCACTGTGTAGACTTAGTCCAAGGGCTCAGTTCTATATCAAGTACGCCATGTTTATGATGTGGCATCTAGTGCTGGGTTTGTTGGTCACCATCGTCTGCCTGCTGACCGGGACCTTTGGCGATACGGCCAACATGTGGTGGGTATATCAAATAGGAATTATGGCTCTTTCAAAACATCTGTCGTATTAATTTAAAGGGAATGTACAGCATTTGCTTTTGTTGTAATTTTCAGAAATGGATGGATTTGGGGGGGGGGGTTAGCTAAATAATTATGTGTTTTTATTATACGACTTGTTTGAAGGTATGTATTCGTAGATGCTGGAAAAACCAAGAAAAACAATTATGTCCTTGTACTAGTCTGGTTCTTTGACCCCACATAAGATGAAACGAAGCAATTTATAAACATCGGGAAATAGTTTGGTCAGGGAACCATTCTAGCTGGCTTATTTGTACCCATTCATATCAATTGCTAGTCTTGGTTGTAAGACGTCCTAATCGTGGTATGCAGCGCGCGTAGGCCGCTGATGCGGGCACCATATAACAAATGTCGTAGACGTACGTAGACTACGCTAACTCGCATAATTGTTAGGAAAAATCCGAGCAGAATTGTGTCGCATTTGCATGCGAGGTGATAAATTGCGTGACGTAACAGAAACTTGACCAAGAGTCAGCGAATTTGCATGTTACTTTTTTGTATGTCATGCGATTATTTACACGTCACGTGCAAATGTGACTCAAATGTGTTGGAAATAATTTTACAAGATGCTTTAGACTGTCATTCACCAAAAGTCCAGTAAGGTATTTCCTAAAAATTTGATGGGCCCGGCCCAGATTTTTGTGTGGATGTTTGCAAATTATGTTGAACATGTTTATTCCCTTTAAGCTATTACTGTAATGGCGAAGGTAATAACTGATATGACAGTACAGATAGTGAAAAGAGCCACAAATTACAGCCCTATTTGTTAAGCTTTTTTAATATTATTCCTACATGCCTAGAGGAATCTCATGCAAAACTAATGAAAGACAAACCCAGCTGGGTATAGTTGAATTGTTTAAAGTTGGTGTGTCACCCTGAAAAAATTGATTTTCAAATTGAACTGAATTTTGTTTAGCATTGTATTTAAGCTTTTAAATGATATCATGCCTGACTAATTTGGATATTAAATAAAGTGGAAAAACAATTATTTTGTGTGCATCGTGCTGTTGTTCTACAACAGCCAACAATTTTAAAGCCTGTTGGCTGTTGTGTAATTTGAACTCCAAATTGATCTCCAGAACGGGAGGGGCTAGGGAGCTCTATTATAATTTATATACCAAATGAAAGCTCACGTTACGGGCTTTCCAACCATGTATATAACTCAATTTTACATTTGGAACGACCAACCTTCATTGAGATGATATAACTATAAGATAGAAACAAAAGTGGTGGCAGTGGTCCTTGGTATTATTCTTCTTCAAGAAAGATTCTCCATCTATTCAGGATGCAATATTCTTTCCCCTCTTTCTGTTAAAGGTGGTGGAATTTCTTCGCCCACTACCTCAGCACCGAGTTATTTTTTGGTGTTCACATCAAGATGTTGAACACACTAGACCGACTGGGAGTGAACGAACCCTGTGTGTTTGTCATCAATCACCAAACATCGCTGGATCAGCTTCGTAAGATACAATATCCTTCAATTTGGTCTCAAACATCCAATCTTTGCTTTTAAATGGTTGCAGATCTTAAAGGTAGTATACACCATTTGCAGATATCGAAAATATTTACTACCGAGTTATTAAGAAATATCTTACTCATTTGAAAGTAAATAATGATTGTAGGTATCCAACAAAATGATTGCGCTAGATATCCTGAAATTTTTCCGAAAAATATAATTTTATAAAGAAAATTCCAGATCGCCGTCTGGCGAGCGCGAAAAAACAAAAATAACATAAGAATAACTGCTCGACGCCGGTTGAAAACAAACGCTGTTTTTCGTGCTTTTCTCGGCATCCATGATTGTAAAACTTCGGACAGGTCAGTTAAACGATATTTACTATGAAATGCAACCTCTCATTCTACCCATTAACGATAATTCAACCAATTACCAATGGTGTATCCTACCTTTAAAGGGGTAATATACCTTTTGCAGCTATTCAAACAGTAACCAAACAAAATACTGTTGAAAAGCTTACTTGTAAAGATATTACATTTATGTAATAAAGAATGACATTTCCCAATATGCGTCTAAGAGACGCACTTTTGGAAATTTGAAGTTTGAATGATGTGTTGGTGCTGCTATTGGTCTGTTCGCTGTGTAACACGCAAGTAGCTGCAATCAAATGAGAACGCACCCTGTTTCCTGCAGATATGCGGGGTTTTCTCATGAAAAGTTTGAAATTATATGTAGGAATTTCTTTCTTTCATTGCAGACAAATGTTTGGAAAGAATGTAGTATCACAGTATTATTTATGGAGAGTCAAATGCATTTTCAAAGTATTTTTAAATTAAAAATGTTTCTCGGTACCAGATTCATGTATTTTCAACCTTTTTGCAATGACTGACCATCACTGAGAAATTATGAAGTGGCTTTAGGATGCAACATTATTTCCTTTTATTTAAACAGCTCCTAAAAAAGAAATTGTGATCAATTTATATTTCAGCTTTTTTGAAGTGTTGGGCTCCCGGTCGCTGTTCAATCGTGGCCAAGGAATCCCTCAAGTACACCCTGACCTATGGCCTGGGCTGCTTGGCGACTGGCGTCATCTTTGTAGACCGGAAAAGCTCAAATCGGGCCAGAGAATTGAGCGAGCGCTGCGTCAAGTTTCTCAAAGAAGACAGAGTAAGTTGGCAACAAATTTGCAACAAATGTTAAGATAGTATAAAACTGCATACATCATTTGCTGTAATTTTTATAAATGGATGTTGGTTAGGGGGTTCCAATTTATAGTATATATTGTGACCTAATGTTTTACTTTTGTGTTCATAGATGTTAGAAAAAAACCCAATATATTCAATGCTATTTTTGTAGTCTGGTTCCTTGACTTCCTTCATATGTGACCCGCTCCTATGAAACCCGACATAAGTCGCACAGGCTATTTCGAGATACAGCTCGTCAAAGTTGAAATGGGGTGAAAAATCTGGCAGACATCGATTTTTGTTTTACGTTATTTTTTTATTGTTTAATATGTATACTTTAACCCGCAGTTAGGTTAAACAAAATCAACTTTATTGATGAGAAAGTACAAAAATCATGCATTTATTGAGGCAAACTGTGTCCTAAAAGTGGTAATTTATCTCCCAAATACATCGAAATAAAATCGTCATAAAATTGGAAGTATGTATGGTATAAAAGTGGTTTGGGTACCAAATGAAAGCTGAAGATGTGTACTAAATGGAAATAACAATATCTCACTTTAGATACACAAGCTCTAGGATACTGTCTGAATGTGACTCGCGTGTGATAGACTTTGACCCTTCCTAATTGTGATGAAATCACGTCACTGTTGAACAATCATATCTTGACACAGAGTTGCTTGACCTCTGCTATTGAAGATGACACAACGTGATTGTGAGGGTCAAACATCCTTATCAGAATTCACCAGAGTTGTTATCGAGTCCCTGCAAGTCCATTCACAAGTCCTTTCATAAAGCCTTTCATAAAGCCAGTCATAAGTAACTGGTTGAACAATGACAAAGGAATGCTTGTGTTAACAGTTTATTTGAATAGCTAGTGACTTGACTAGAGACTAAGAGACTTGTGAAGAACTTGCAAAACCTGCTGAATTCACATAATTCACAGACATAAATTATGCAAAAAAACCAACTGGCAAACTTTTTTTATGTGGTAGCTAAAAGAATGCACACCAGGACGGGAAACTATAAAATATATTTTTTTACTTGCATATTAATTAAAGGTAGAATACACCATTGGTAATTGCTTGAATTATCATTAATGGGTAGATTTGGGGGGTTGTATTTCATAGTAAATATCGTTTAACTGACCTGTCCGAAGTTTTACAATCATGGATGCCGAGAAAAGCACGAAAAACAGCGTTTGTTTTCAACCGGCGTTGGGCAGTTATTCTTATGTTATCTTTAGCCCTGTTCGCACTGGACTTAAAATGATAAAACGTCCCTAGACGATGGGTCCTTTACCCATTTTAAGTCCAGTGCGGACAGCCCAGGACGTTTTCCTCTCAGGTACTTCTCCCGAGTCCAGTGGGTACTTCTACCGGCCAACTGCTGCCCGGGAAAACGTCCCTGGTCGCTTTTCCCTAGACGATAAGTCCAGTGCGAACAGCGCGACTCGGTAAAAGCGTCCCAGGAAAACGTTAATCCGGCCCCCCAGTGCAAGGTCACGCTAAACAAGACACTGCGCATGCGCTCTTTGCATTGTTTACGTGAGGGCACGCTGCATGCAAATCGCATCGTGATCACATTCGCATGTGGTTCTGCAAAAAGTTTACGTAGAGTTGGGGTTCCTTTGGTCAATATTATGGCAGATATTATTATTAGAACAAGAATAGAAGAGAGCGTGGAGTAGTTGTTGCAATACCGTACGGCTAGCGATGGCGTCAATGATGCGATCGGGAAAAAAAAAGCGCGCGCGCGATCACGGGGTCAATGCAGAAAGGTCACGCAAAGCGCCCTCACGAGTCATTATAATGACAGCTCGGCTACTTTTCCCACGGTCTCGGTAAAATCTTCCTGTGTCGAAAGTCCAAGTGCGAACAGTGGTCAAATTTGACCATTTTTATTTGACCATCGTCTCAGTAAAACCTTCCCCCAAAAAAGTCCAGTGCGAACACGGCTTTTGTTTTTTTCGCCACTGCCGTCCGGCGATCGCGAATTTTTCTTTATCAAATTATATTTTTCGGAATAATTACAGTATATCCAGCGCAATCATTTTGCTGGATGCCTAGAATAATTATTTACTTTCAAATGAGTAAGATATTTCTTAATAATTCGGTAGTAAATATTTTTGATAACTGCAAATGGTGTATACTACCTTTAAGCAATTGGCATTTTTTTGTCAACGCATACTGGCTTTGCTTGTTTGCCAAAATGTCATATTTTAATGAGTTTATGTTCATCTTTCCTCAATTGGATTTTGTTTTACGGGTTCATTTATATGAAATGTAAAATCTTGTGGGTGAAGTTGAAACTCTTAGCTACGATTTTAGTACATTGTATGACAAGTTGGACTTTAAACTGCTCAACAACCAATCAAAAAAGGTGAATGGTTTGACAGTCGAGAATGCTCATTAATAATTTACTACTTTGACCTTTCCCTCACAACATTATCAAAATAAAGACATGAAATAGCAGTCTGCAAATTATCTTCTACTCCCCTACTGCTGTTTTCACAAACTGAGTTACTATGAAATAAAATCAATGTATCTGGCTCATGAAAAATCCTGGTCTGTAACAATTATAAAGCACCACCAATCAATAGACCTTATGCATAGCGGCCATCTCAGAGGGCATATTGTGTGCAATGACATACACGTACAAAGGCATTGCTCTCTAAGATGGCTGCTATATGCATATTGTCTATAGTAGTAAACAAAAGGCAAACTGCATGTGTTTAAAAAACACCAATCCAAAATTATATTTTCATTTGGTGTTTTTTTTGTTTCAGGGTAAATTATGGATCTATCCCGAAGGAACGCGATCCAAGGAACTTGATACAGACATGCTTCCGTTCAAGAAAGGTGCTTTCCATATCGCTGTTCAGGCACAGGTAATTGCTTGAATCTTTCCTTAATCAGTTCGCGCCGGATGACGTATAAACGCAAAGTTTTCCCCAGATTCAAAATGGATGACGCATAAACACGCCACGAGCAAGGCCGGAAATGTCTGTCAGCAGCGAGCAAGGCCAGAAATGCGTGGGTGTGCTTTCCAGTACCATCAGCTTGAACTCGCCTCGGATCGAGTTTCGTAAAAAAAAATCCCACGCGTCGGCTCGGTGACGTTAAAATAATCCCGGCACGAACTGGTTAACAGCTCTCATCAAGAAAACGGTAGTTTTTTAAAGATAATTCTTGCTTTGTAGTATATTTTGTACTGATATAACAAGTCAAGCAAAGGCCATGATGTATGAAATAGGCTTTTGAAGATCAGTAAATGAGCTCAAATCAAATATTTTGAACTCGATAGCTTCTTTAAAAATCTGCCTTAAGAAAATGGTGAAAATTTCTTTCAGGTTCTAAGTGATCTTAATTTTGAAGATTTGTACATTTTAATGTATTTTTTATTTTTAGGTTCCCATTGTACCCATTGTGGTTTCCAAATACAAAGATATGTACAGCTCCAAGGAGAAGAAGTTTGACAGAGGTATGGTGTTCAAGTTTTAAAAGTGTTCAATTAAGGACAAAAGCATATAAATGAAAAGAATTAAGAATATATTTTTTCAAATAATATATTTTTGTGTGTACTTTATTATTTGGTCCGTCAAAAGTAACAGCCGAACCGTTGAACATTGTTAGAAATATACTGTACATGCACTTTAAATAAAATACAAACAAATTGTGGCATTGTGTTAACGTTGATGGTTTTTGAAAATTTAAAGGTAGGATACACCATTTGCAGATATCAAAAATATTTACTACCGAATTATTAAGAAATGTCTTACTCATTTGAAAGTTAATAATGATTCTAGGCATCCAGCAAAATGATTGCGCTAGATATCCTGTAATTATTCCGAAAAACATAATTTTATAAAGAAAAGTTTGCGATCGCCGGACGGCGATCGCGAAAAAACAAAGATAACATAAGAATAACTGCTCGGCGCCGGTTAAAAACAAACGCTGTTTATCGTGCTTTTCTCGGCATCCATGATTGTAAAACTTCGGAAAGGTCAGTTAAACGACATTACTATAAAATACAACCCCCCAAAAAATACCCATTCATGATAATTCAAGCAATGACCAATGGTGTATACTACCTTTAATTCCTTCACCTAAAATTTAGAAAAACAATTTTTTAAAATTTCTTTAGAAAGTTTTATTTTTATTTCTGTGAAAAGCCTTGAGCGTAAATTGACAGATTTAACGCTATACAAGAATTGGTTATTATTTTGTTTGGCAAGTTACATTTGTCTCTTGAGGTTTATTGTGATGATGATTCTCATGTTACTTGTTTGTTTGAAGGATGGCGGCTAAAATGTGACCTGTTCCAACGAAACCCGGACAAAGTCGACTTTTTAGTTTTTCAGATTTTGCTTTTTTCAAATTCTCTAGGTTCTCAGCTTTAAAATGATGTATCATTTACATATGTACCCCCACCCTATCTTCCCTGGGGTCTGGATTTAGTGATAAAACCCTGACAACCTAATTATGAGATAAACAGCTTGGAAGTTCAGAAAAGCGTATTATTTCTATACACAAATGTTTCACAAAATTGACAAAAAAACACACTTCTGGTAGACGGATTTTGTTCAAATTTGAGGAGATTGTAGATTAATAGTGAGTGACTTAGGAAAACCTAAAACCTCAAAATGGTAAAATCCATCCAGAAATGACTTCAGGAGTACATTGTGACAAAACACATTGTGCGACTTTGTCCGGGTTTCGTTGGAACAGGTCACAAATGTAAATGCCACTTTTTAAAAGTGATCCGTCTACTTATCAATCCTAGATGGGCCTTACAGTGTAACTAATTTTAATCAAAGTCAGTATTTTTCACAAATTCTTATAATTTTTTGTTGTCTTCCCTCGTTAGGAAGGGCCCAGGTATGGGGTATTGAGAACCAAGAAAGTGAATTGTTATTGTTTGTGTATTATTCAACAGTGGATATGAAGGTGGACGTACTGCCCAGCGTACCAACCGATGGTCTTACTGCGGACGACGTACCGGATCTGACTGAGAAAGTGAGAGACTTGATGCTGAAAAGATTCTATGAAATATCACCGCCCACAATCAGGCAGCACTAAAAAAAATTTAAAAAAAATTCATTTTTTTGTTTGTTTTGACAGTGCTCAGTGAAGAATAACATTTGCTTTTCATAGAGCTGCTAAGCACACAAATTTGCTTAGCATGAAAATTTGTCCTTGGCAAAAACAAGGTTACAGACCAAATCTTCACGTGGTCTTTATTGATAATCAGCTGTTTTTTTGCTTAGCATTACAAACACGTAGAATTTTGGCTGGTAAACTGTTTTTAATAAGCAAGGATCTTTTGTGCTAAGCAAATATTTGTGCTAAGCAAATTTGTGTGCTAAGCAAATTTGTGTGCTTAGCACAAAATATGAAATTGGCCCCAGGTAACCAGTCAAAATTTCATGCTGCTCACAGCTGGGCCCAATTTCATAGAGCTGCTAAGCAAAAAAATTTGCTTAGCACAAAAAGTCTTGCTCATTAAAAACAGGTTACCAACCAAAATTAAACGTGTTTTTTCATGCTAAGCAAAAAAACAGCTGATTATCAATCCAGAACAATAAAGATCAGGTGAAAATTTTGTCTGTAACCTTGTTTTTGCCAGGGAGAAATTGTCATGCTAACCAAATTTGTGTGCTTAGCAGCTCTATGAAATTGGCCCCTGGTATTCAGTTGAGTTTTGTTAGCTTAATATTGTTCAACTTGACAGCTTCATGGATTCAGGCTGATGACCCATTTTATCAAACTGGGAAATGATTGGCTCGTGAAGAGAGCCCATTGCCACGGCCCTTACTGAAGTAAGCAGTTTTTATGAGGGGTGATTGATAAGTTAGTTGCCTATTAAAATAGGAGATGAGTTATACAGCGGGCAGTTCAACTTGAAGAGTTTAGGCGCAAAAGCCGCTAAATGCCACTTCCGTGGAAAAATAATTTTAACGATATCAAGTGAAAGCTCCAAGTGCTTAGTATACGACAATCAAATACTTTTTGCTGGCGTTTAGCAGCTTTTGCGCCTAAACTCTTTACTTGTTGAATGGTTGGACTGAAAGGTTTCAAAAGAGTCATACTATCACTGGGCCTAGTGTGCTGATCTCCTAAAACAGCTATGGGAGAAACTAAAAAAGATTTGTCGTGGAAAGCTGACTGTTCAGGGGTGCTTTGGCCCACAGAAATGTGGATTCAAACTGGTCGAACACACGCCCTGTTCTCCTTATTTGGCACCCTCCAACTACTCTCTCTTCCCAAAGTTCAAGGAGTCATCGTTTTGCCTCAGATGATGTAATTGATGCTATGGACCACTTTCTGGAGACCCATTGAGACAGTTTCTACACCGAAAGGATCTATGGGCTTCATGACTGCTGAAAAATAGATGTTTGATTTTCTGAAACTTCTTGCTTCGAATAGGCCACTAACTTGAATCAATCGTTTCTCGTACTTCACATTGCCTAAAATGTAGTGCTTATAATAGTTAAAGTTATAGTTTACCCATTTGTGATGCGATCTGTGAAAACCTGTCGGATGTCGCAAGTCCCATAAAAAATTCAAAAAAAAAAAATTAAATTGATTTTTCATTGCTATTCTGGTACCCTATCGTTAAACGGTTTTCTCAGAAATTTGCATCGCCAATAATCGACGTTCATTTTAACGTAACTTTTGATGTCGAGGTCCTAGAGACCTGATTGAAAAAGCATTAGAAAGAGAATGATCCCAGCTTTAAGATGATGTAAAGAACTCATTTTTTTATTTTGCCACCATGTGGCAGGTTTCACAGATCGCATCACATTTGTGCATTTTTATCATTTGAAGCAGCAGAAGTGCTTAAAATCTAAAGAAAGTTGCCCGGCAACTATCCTAGCTCTGTGATTGGTGTATATTTTGAGAAGATAACATTCCAAGATTTCAATTTTGAATTTTTGTATTTTTTTTCCTTCAAAATGACAGCATGTCAGAAGGAATAATTTAACAGGTACATGTAGTTTAGAGTCGCGAATATCTTTACATTCAAGAAAGTTTTGAACAAAGCTTGTGGTATTGCGCATGCCTTGTGAGGTTTCAACCGATAAAAAGCTAAAGCGACCAGATTGCACGGACATCAAATTTGATGCGACACTGGAAGTGTAAAACTGGCCACATGAGGGGCTCTCGACCAATGGTCCAAGGTATTTATGAATGTATAATTAGTACTAGTAATTATTTATTGCATTTACTGATGATCATCAAATTAATATTTTTGTACGAAACAAGTCGGTGAGATATGTTTATATAGTTATGAAAAATTTAAGAGAATTATGTCGATAGCATAGAGAACTTGGTGCTATACAAATCACTTAAATGTAAATTTATCTTGTCAAAAAGTAATGTTAACAGAATAACTCTTCAAAATAGCTTTATTTATCAGACAAATTACTTCAATCACGTTTCAAGAGATTGGGGCAAGCTTAGCATCTGTAATATTTTGGGGCAACTTCACAGAAGGAAACCAGACATTTTTCTTTAGACAAATACATACTGAAGTTTTTATTAAATATATGATTATAAGTATGCCTATACAATGAAGCCAAAAAGTGTTATCAAAACTAACCCCATTGTCTTGCCAACTAAATCCAACAAAATTATTGTTTAATTACAGTATCTACAAATTTCGTCTCTTAACGAGACAAGAAATGTAACTTTTTGTTTTAAGAACCTATTAGAATGTTGAATTTGTACATTACTTTGAAAAGGCGAACAATTGAATTAATTTATTAAAACTAAGCCAATGAAATTCCTGCCAGACTTCCATTTATGATACAACTTAAACTAGTATAAAATTGCAGCTACAAATTATGTATTTTTACAACGGGATCAAATTCAGCAAGCTTCCAGTGAGGAATGGTATTAAGACTAAAAACTGCACAAAACACTTCCCTCAGGACTCTGTTAAAAAAGGAACTCTAAAACTCATATTTGACAGGTGTTTTTACAATCAGAATAAATCAGTCATCTGATTGGCAGGTTGTGGATCACTTCATTGAATTATTTGTCCCAACATGAAGAAACAAATTGTAATGACAGATAATTCTGATTTTTTTAATTGTGTGAAGTTCTTTTGCAGCCCGGTTTTTAGAATGATCAGGCAAAAATTACACTGAATGTAAATTGCTTTACGGCAAAAGTCATCTTTTAAGAAACAGAATCTAAAAAATTCCACTTGGAAATAATGCACCAGCCTTTAACCAGTTCGCGCCGGAGGACCTATAGTTTTCCCCAGATTCGCAACGGATGACACAAGAAATGCGTGGGTGTGCTTCCCGTACCATCGGCCTGAACCCGCTTCGGATCAAGTTTCCTGAAAATAACCCCAGCGCGAACCAGTTAACTGCAAATACATACCAAATGTATCTTTCGGATTAAAAACAATGTAGCTTAAAAGAAAATACGTACTAGGTCTGTACAGTGACAAAGCAAACCAATTTGTTTATTAATGAGGTTCAAATCTGGTACTTTGACAAACTTAAAAAAATCAAGTCTTTTCTTTTGTTAAAATTTACATGCACATGAATACAGAATTAAACAAATTTCTGTTGACACTTTAAACCGTTCTTATTCCATCAATAATAATCAGTTTTATGACGCGTGTGTAATTCTTAAAACTGGCAAGACTTTAACGGATGAAATGCAAGACATGAAAAGATTAAATGAACATCAAAATGATAGCAATAATAAACTCATGCACATAAAACTAGAAATAAAAAATATATAAAAAAATTACACTTTCTAGTCCAGAAAATTCACTCCAAATTATGAACTTTATGTCCCATTGTTAAAAAAACAAATATTTCTAAAAGCAACAGTGTGTATTTGACCGTGACCAACTAATACAGTGATGCAAATGGAGAAACATATACAGGGTGTCCCAGAAGTAAAGATAATTCCACCAAACGTCTCTGCTAAAATCCCTTAAATCCCTTTCTCAGACTTTGTCAAGGTAGCAGAGGTGGTAAACAATTGTAGTAGTCTGAGGAATATGTGATCCGCTCTGCAAAAATGAGTCTGATGTCACAAATTACATTTTTACGTAAAGGGCTGTTTATTGTCTCGGAGGTGATTTTTCTTTCAAGGCATTTTGGTTTCTCCGACACCTATATTTTCAAATCTGATCAATTGAAAAGATTTGTAAGATTCTCTTACCATAGCATCTGATGAAGCACTACAAGTGTAAAGCTTCATTTCTTCTCGAAGACATTTTGAATATAACTGAGAAAAACCAAATTTTCCAAAATTGTAAAAGACCGATGCATTACACTACAGAGTTGTGCCATATATCAAATGAAAGCTTATTTCCTGCTTTTTCTGGCCAACTGTAAAATCGATTTTTGTTTTAACACATCAGACTCATTTTTGCAGAGTGGGTCACATATGTGGTCACTGCAGCTGTCTTTCCAATAGCTGGCCATTGTTCATAAACTGTAGAATTAGGAATTAGGTTTAGCAGAAGCCCACTGGCCCAGATTTGTGGAAGAGACAGTTGTAAAACTTATGTCGTATCAGCTTCTAAGGCAATGCGCCGTATTCCTGGTCGCATAAGGGCGCCATTTTCTGGGTACCCAACACAGGTTAAATCGCGTTTAATGAAGTGGTTTAGTAACTTTACTTTTATCTAACAAATGGAATATTGAAAAATTTAGATTTTGGAGCTGTAAGAATATATAAACTGACGTGAATTATATTCCGTGAGCACAGCGCCCTCAACGTTCACAAATATCGCCCATTGGAGTAGACCAATACACAACAACGTATCTTTTGCACAAATTCGTTGATCACACCAAGTGGGACAGTAATTAATTCTGGGACACCCTGTCTACTGGTGTTGCGATATCAGACATAATTTATGCTTGAGTAGCGCCTCAAAACTGGCCCCCTGTTTTTAATTGTTGATATTTAAACTATTTTCAGATACAGCTAAACCCCGATTATACACCACTAAACAATGTTTTTATAAAATATTTAATAACCGATACTCAACTAAATGTACACGTTAAAAAAAATTAAAGAAATGTCAAACATATTGCTATTGAATACAATGCAACGATTACACACTGGTTATTAAAAAGTACTTAATGGTCCAATTATGTACAATAATTACAAATTGAAAATGATAAAAACTAATTAAAAAAGATTCTAAATAATTCTAAACACGAAGCTTGTGTGGGAATTTTTTCTTCTCTCCAAGCACAAAACGGAAACTTTGTACAATGATAATATCGTCTTCTCGAATGGACATAAAATGCCAGCAGAAAACGTCTTGGTTTTTTAGCCTGAGCGTAAAACAATTTGGAAAAGACGTCTTATTTCAACGCCTTACACTAGTTGTACAATGCTGTACAAACAATTTAAGAAAGGTTTAAACCAGGTTTTTTTGTCCATCCGATTTTTCATCCAGAAAAATGACTTCTGCTTTTTGCTTTCTAGAGAAGCAAGTTCCAGCTTGCTGTTTCATATGACAATTCCTGCGTTTGATGTCACCACATAGGGTCGCAAAACTAAGGCAAACTACTACCACTGACAATTGAGCATGTAACGCTCGGTTCAGACAGGCGTTCCACAGTCGCGCCGAACCAAATGATTGAATTAAGTCCGACGCCTGAAACGAATAAGGGCGACAAGGCGCACCAGACGGCAAACGATCGACTGCTGGAGTTGTTAGAGCGACCCAGGAGTGACTTGATTTCAATTTGGTTCGGCGCGACTGTGGAACGCCTGTCTGAACCGAGCTCAAGTTGATCTCGAGAACGTACAAGACTTTACAAGAAACCAAACTTCCGGGCACATCCAATAGGAGCTTCAACGTGTAAAGCGAGTCCTTTTCTCGAAATACTTTATTTTAACGCTGTTCTTTTTACTGAAAGGTAGATAAAAACGTTTAAATTAATATTATTTTTCATTTCAATTTGCAAAATGTGAACGATATATCAAACTAGGAAAAAAAGAGAACAAAAAATTATTGTTACGTCATACTTAGGCTTAATCCATTGTTCACACGCTAGTCTTAAAAAAAGAAAAAAGAAGTAGATTACAGTATAAAGCCGCGTTCACATTGGACTTTTTTTGGTAAAACCTACAGAGAACTTAACCAAATTAAATCCAATGCGGACAGGCGGTAACATTGTCAAATTGTCCATTTTACCCTCCGCAACCGTAAGATCTACAGGCCCAAGCTTCTAGCGGAGGATTTAACACCGTGAACTTTGACAATCACGTACCGTAACATTTGACAATATTAAGTCCAATGCGAACGCGGCTTTAGGCAGTCATCGCACATTTCGACGTTCGCACACCGACATGCAGTACAGGGTTTTTAGGGGCTGCGCATTCTCTTCCTGCAATGAGCCAATCCTGTTGCAACTTGTACGCTCTGGTCAAACCTTTTTCTTTCTAATTTTTCTTCAATAATTGACGACCGAAAAACTTTAATATCTTGTGCTGAATAAAGATGCAACATCTACTAAGGCCGTGAATATTTTTGAGTTGTAGTAAAACCAATACAGCATGATTTATTTCTGTGAAAACATATGGTTTATTTCTGGTGTCTCCCTCCGCTTCGTGGCGGCGGTAGATTAGTTGAGCTGACCTACACCTCGGGACCGGTAATTCCCACTACTTCCCTTCAAACCATGTTGTATATTTGTATACTACAGTACTATTATTACTCAAAATACTACTCGACAAAAAGTACTCTGTGGACAGTGTTCACTTGTGTGCGTTTGTATGGTTTGTATTGACCGGCAATCGTGATCGTCGGACAAAAGAATTGGGAGGCAAACAATAGGTCCACGATTGACACAACGTCCACGATCTCAACTCGTGTACAAATCCTATGGCGATCATCCGAAAATGTAGAGTACAAACAAAAGAGGGAAGACGGTCGGACAATGCCCCGTCCACGATTGCCGGTCTATACATGACTGTGTGTGTTGTAGTGCACACAAGTTTGGCCTACCATTTACACCAAAGGTTTTAGGTTTAATGCAGTCGGTAATCAATCGTAGCCCACTGTACAACAACAGAACTGTGACTCACTTACAAGTCAAACACAAACCTCTATAAGGGGGGGGGGGGGGGGGGGGGGGTCTAGGTGGTAATATGTGAAGCGATCAAGCAAAATCAGTCGGAACTCGGCAATTCTTGTTTCGAGATCGGGCCAAAATATGTTCGTAGGGGTGGAAAAATCAAAATTGACTTTTTTACAAAAACAGAAATGGAAAATATTTTTCTTTTTACATAAAAATACTCTTTTAACCAAGTTCAGAAGGGAAGTGATACAAAAACATGATTTTCTCAGTTTCTTTATTTTTAACATGCTGGTGTTCAAATGGTTGTAATTTTTGAACCAAAGGTCGTATTCACATGGGGTTTTCACTGAAATGGAGCCTGAAGTACGCTACAAAAGAATATGTAATAATCCCAAAAATGACCAGGGCCTACTTAATACTGATTTTGCTTGGTCGCATCACATATATTAGTGTGAAAGCAGGCCATGTAGTAAGACATCAAAACACACATAGAATGATAATACAGAACCTTGGCATCAGAATAACATTCTCAATCGTAATACAACAAATGCACAACATGTCAGTTAAGAAACTAGTAATTTGTTTAACCAGGGATACATATTTTCTATTTGGCCCCATAAACCATGAGAAATAAGGGAATAAAAATATGGTTGGCCGGTTAAAAACCGACTCAATGGTCCGGACTCGTTAATGCCCAAGCTGATCGGCGAGGGCATTCACAATGTCCAGGCACATGAGCCGGTTTTAAACATACTTGTTTAATACCGGCCAACCACATTTATATTAAAACAAATGTCTGAATCGAATCTGTGTTCAGGGGACACAGACAATTCCAATTATTGGGGTGCGAAAAATTCAACCTAACACACCCTACAGCAACTAGACCAAGAAAAAGTAATCTTTGGACATCCACCTGCCACCAGAATGTAAACTTAAAGCCTTTTCTGAAATTCATTCCGAATTATAGGACCTGTTTCGACTTTCTGACTTTCGCTCTGATTAAGGTTTAACGGATCCTGCTCGCATGATATTAGATGGCAACGGGTGCGACAGGGGAAGAGAAAAATAGATAATTTTTAAAGTTTTGAAGCATGAAATTAGTTTTTGTGACAACATTTTGTGACATACTGGCAGGTTTTCGCACAGTAATTCAACTTTTGCAGCAAATTCTTCATGTCGTCAACCTGACTTTGCATTTGCGTGAAGTATAAACCGGCCTTTATAACACTGACTAGAACAGAACACAAATTATGCAAACAAATGTATTGGTACAACTCGATAGTCTTCATTTGAGTCGCTGCCAATTCCGTCCAGCGGGCAGGCTTTAGTACCTCAAGCCCCTAGGTAGGCTACGGTAGGACCAGGTGTCAAAGGCCTCCGTTCGATGGCTGGGACCCTGGGGACGATTAGGGTGATGAGGGGGGTGATGATGGTGATGCTCTGGGTAGTGACGACGATGATGATGCAAGGCCTGGTCAGCACTCTGGAGTGAGGAGTTGGAAACTGTCTTGAGCATTCCTCCGCCGCCGTCATCTAATCGACAACAAGGAGTAATAAACAAAATAATAAACCAGTCAGAGAAAAATCCCAGGATTCAAAATGGATGACGGATTAACATGTCACAAGCAAGGCCAGTAATATCTGTCAGCGAGCAAGGCCGGGAATATCAGGGTGTGCTACCCACAGATGCCGGCCTCAACCCATCTCGGATGGAGGTTTGTGAAGAACAATCCCGCGCCTGGGCCCGGTCAATGTCAAAATAATCCTGGTGCGAACTTGTTAAACAATTAAAACTAGGCATTGTCAAAATCCACCAGAGGGGTATTGGGGGGATTTTGAAAGACTAAAGACGTTTTTGTAGGGACTTCTTGCCCAATGAAAATTAAAGTCTGGAGATTTTGCAGGATTAAGGAACGTTAAAGTCAAGGCACTACAGACAATTCTAGGCATGTAATCACTGTACACCTACATGTACATGTACATACCCCTTCAATGGAGAAAACAAGTGTGCAGGCTATAGATCAAAGCAACTGGCGCATGACAGTTTATCTAAGCAATAGACGATGTGCCCTTTGACGTCACGTGTTACATCTGTATTCAAATGTGCCCGGCAGGTATGCACACACATCGTGTTTTACCTAAAACTTGCTTAAAGAGTGACGTCGCAGGTTAGATCGCCTTTGAATTATGCGACCTCTGATGTCATTTTATGTAAAATTTATGTAAAACATGAGGCGTGCACAATTGAATACAGATGTAAACAGAGGGCACATCGTCTATACTAGCAAGCACAATGCTTTCGCCACCGATGGGGGGCCCTGGGGCAAATTTCATGGAGCTGAAAGCACAAATATTTGCTTAGCACAAAGAAAGTCTTGCTTACTAAAAACAGGTGTTTACCAGCCAAAACTCTGAGTGCTTTTCCTGCTGAACAAAAACCAGCTGAATACCAGTCCCAAACTTTATACATCACCTGAACATTTGGTTTGTAACCCTGTTTTTTTTGCCAAAGAAGAATTTGAATGCTAAGAATTGTATGCAGCTCCATGGAATTGGCCCCAGATTGGTCTACTGAACTTCATGCCTAGATGGAAAACTGCGACATTGGCATCCTGCAAATTTGCAATTTTGTTTTTTCAAGCCCTCTTTCTAAAACAAAACAAAAGAGGAAACACATAAATTTCTGCAGCGGCAACTAGGGCTGTTAAACTCCTTTGGCCTTTGAAAATTTCAAGGAAAAGATATTTTAATTAATAATATTTCTTGTTATTTAGCATGCTGCGTAAAAAACAATAGTGGTTTTTGTTTGGTTTTAATAGAGAGGGCAAATTTAAAAGCAACTTAACAAGCATGGATGACATTTATATATATATGTATGTATGTATGTACACACAATACACGAGGTTCATGCATTAACAAAAACTAGGTGGTTAAATTCGCCTATGAAATCACAGTTTTACATTGTTATTTTATGTGGTCGACTATTAGCTGGGCAGTGTCTATTTTTTAACCAGCTCGCGCCGGAGGACGTATAAACAGGCAAAATTTTCCCCAGATTCAAAACGGATGACCCATAAAACACGTCACGAGCAAGGCCAGAAATGTTTGTCAGCAGCAAGCAAGGCCCAAAATGTCTGTCAGCAGCGAGCAAGGCCGGAAATGTGTGCTTCCCGGTACCATCGACCTGAACCCGCCTCGGATCTAGTTTCGTTAAAAATAATCCCGCGCCTCGGTGATGTTAAAATAATCCCGGCGCGAACTGGTTAAAACATGATCAAGCAGAGCAGGTTGACGAGTGTGAAGTACATGTAAGCCTACTGGAATCTAGATCTACATGTATGACAGGCAGTTTAGCGTATGCTTTTTAAAATGAGATGTTTTGTAGTCTATTATAGTCTATTATAGTCTATTATAGTCTATTATAGTCTATTATAGTCTATTATAGTCTATTATAGTCTATTATAGTCTATTATAGTCTATTATAGTCCGGGCCTTGCGTTAATCACTGTTTTCTAAGCATGATCCAAGGTACGCGTGTATCACAGCTGTAAAATTGAGTTTGTTTGGAATAGCTGTATTCGTACACTGATGCGCGTATGTGTAAAGCCTACAGTCTCCCCCCCCAAAAAAAAAAAATTAAAAAAACTGTAACATACTATCTACAAGTCTAAGCAAAGACAAAGCTCCATAAATGTTAGCTATCTATTCGATTCTAAACTATGCAAACAACTAGGCTAAATGTGCTTACTACAAAGCAAAAACACTTTTTTATATTTGTTTAGATTGGCTACACTATAGTAATTCAATTCAGCTGACTGAGCCAACTATAATTCACAGTCTCTGGTCTACCGGCCTCCGTGTGCAGAAGACCCTCATTAGTCGGGGGAGACCACTGGGAGAGGCATCCCACCGCTTTATCAATAGCCTGAACCTCGAGCGAAGATGCTTTGACCATTCAGATAAAACAAAAATAAGTCGTGCGTACTTTGCACTATACACACGCAAAGCTTGATGAGTTAGTCTTGCATACGCACTGTGGACCTCCGAACAATATAGGTCCAAACGATGCGGGAAGAGGTTACGGTTTGTGGACTTGCCCAGGTCCACAATCCGTTTTTCAGTTTCCGAAAAAGAGCGCTAGAGGAAAAACGGGTTAGGGTTATATATAGAAAAGATAGAAGGGACAGCTAAGAGGCCCAGAATCAAATTTTGAGGGTAAATTTGTTTTAGGGAAGCGAGAAAAATGAGTATTTAGTCAACGTTTTTTAACTACACGAAGACAAAGGAATGTCCACAGTACGTATGTAAGGTATGTGTGCGCATGCTGTGTGTTCCATCCACTGAACTCTCATCAAAACTGCTCAAACAGAAACAGTGTACGGAGCCCAATGTGCAGAAAGTAATACATGGCAGTTTGTGGTGAAACAAGAAAATAAGTGTGCAACTTATTTCCCATCTTCGCAAAATGAGGAATTGTACACGAGTATTGTTACATAGATGCAATGGGACGAAATGTATACTTTGTTCCCACAAAGGGCAAAGCTTACACCAAGCTAATTCAATAGCCGGAAACATAACGGATTCCATTGTCTCTGCTGTTTAGGTCAGGTGTGACCTCAGACTTAGCCCTTGGAACATTTCCTGAGTAGATTTGGGAAATGATTCATCTTTGTTATGAAACATGTATCGTTACTGGATCAGTTTGTTTCTGCAAGAGATAAACAACATCCTGAACATCAAGATTGAGCTCTAATTTTACGCAGAAGCGCTCACACAAATGTTATAATTATGCTCACCTTTATGAAACAATTTAACAAAGAACATGTTTCTTGTTTAGGTACCTGTACTGCTATTATAAACTAGAGCAACTTTGGCTGTTCTCCATGAGATGGGACTTGTCTGAAAACTTTAGCTGTACGTTTTAGAATAATTTAAGTCATTCCCACTTGGTCTTGACCACATATTCAAATGTTTTATTTCAATATGGCGCAGATCTAGCTGAACATGCGCCAGTCTATTTTGGTGGCCAATCAGAATTTGCCTGCATCTGCCCTTGTTAGATGAATAACAAAACTTGTAGAAAAAAAATGTTCTACATGTAGGACAGGTATTGGTGGTCGATATTTGACTGATTTTCAAGGTGAAATTTAAGCTAATATTGCTCATGAAACTCTTAATCATGCTCGCACAATGTGTGACATCTAAAGCTAGTATACACCATTGGCAATTGCTTGAATTATCATGAATGGGTGGATTTGGGGGGTTGTATTTTATAGTAAATATCGTTTAACTGACCTTTTACAATCATGGATTCCGAGAAAAGCACAAAAAACAGCGTTTGTTTTCAACCGGCACCGAGCAGATATTCTTATGTTATCTTATGTTTTTTCACGATCGCCGTCCGGCAATCGTTAATTTTTCCTTATAAAATTATATTTTTCAAAATAATTACAGGATATCTAGTGCAATCATTTCGCTGGATGCCTGGAATCATTATTTACTTTCAAAAGAATAAGATATTTCTTAGTAATTCGGTAGTAAATATTTTCGATATCTGCAAATGGTGTATCCTACCTTTAACAAACAATAAACAATACAACCTGAACAAGATTTTCAGTCATCTCCTTGAAAGTGCTCACATTTTTCGAATATTTAAATAAAAATATTGAATATGATCACAAATTTGGGTAGATTCGGCACACCTACTAAAAAGCTGATTTAATAGTTGCAAGCCTGAACCTTTGACACAATATGAGATCAATACCCTGTGTATTAAACTAAAAAGGCACACGATATTTATGCTGGCTACAGCTTTGAGGTTGGGTTTTGTTGGCAAGATAACTAGCTAATGAGAAACTTGTACGGAGTATGTGAAACAATAGCTGCAACAATGGATCAGCCATTCACAGAGTATGAATTATACTAAGAAGTCATTTCTACTAAAAAGTTACATCTATTTCTACTAAGAAGTTACATCAATTTCTACAAACAAGTGCGCATCAATTACATTGTTATTTCTACAGTTAATGCAATCTACGTGCAATATACAGATAGATAGATGGTTATACATTGTAGTTGCTTCTTAATAGGCGAGGGAAATGTGGAGCTTCTGTGATATTTTCACCATGTTCTCTTGTGACCATGCATACTGATATCTTCGTGCGCACTATTGTCAGTTTTGTACTTCTATGTACATTGTATTATAAAAGCCGGTTCATAATTCGCACGAAAGCGCAGGGGATACGAATTTGACGTCATTAAACATTCGCTGCAAACATTCACCGGAGTTGAAATGTGCACATTTTGCAGATTTGCAGCGCAAATTTGCATTAGTTTTTGCGCCGCCTATGAACCGGGCTTCACATGTTAACCTTGCATGGTTGAACTTGTGAACTCTGAAAATTGACCAAAGTTGAATTTGAACTTATAGGGTTGCTAGGGTTGTTGTTAAAGAAAGGCTGCTATATACTTTATGGTTTATTGGTTGATATGCAGTTAGTTATGGAGATTTCATTATTGCAGGAGTAAGCTTTGGTAAACAATGGCCGTGCTGCAGCTTGGGTGTAAATGGGCAACTACTGTATCCTTTTCTTACCATGAAGTGTCGCTAAAAACTGGTGTTTGTTTTTTGACGATCAGGACTGAAAGCCTATATTTTCTAGGAGAAAGAAATGACAGCAGGGCTAAGACAATGAGAAGATGTGAATGGAATGGCAGGGGAGTTCCAAAGAAGGTGGATTTTTTTTTGGGGGGGGGGGGAGGTAGTTCTAAAGAGGGTGGGGGGAGTTCCAATGAGGGGGGAGGTGGAGTGTTTCAAAGAGGTTCAGAAATGTTTCCTGAGTGGTGGTGGTGGTGGGGGGGGGGAAGAAGGTAGAGATGGGGGTCAGGGTTCAAGATGGTGAAGATATTTCTTTCTTTTTTGTTGGGGGGGGGGGGGGGGTGGGAGGGATGGGGGGGGGGGGGGGGGGGGGGGGGGGTGGGAGGGATGGGGGGGGGGGGGAGTGGGTGAGAGAGGTAGGAATCATGGTGGAAAGAATCAATCTGGATCAGAGATTAGGCAACCAAGAATGGAGATGGGTGTTGATCACAAATGGCGATGGGTAGGCACTGCTTAAAACACCAGTAAACAGATTGACAACAGTTGCTTCCTCTTCTCGACCTAATTGTTGAAACCATCATCATGTGTACAGGCAAAACTCGTGCTTCTTACTTAAAACCAATAAAATATTTTCAGATAAAGAACTGATCTTGGTGTATTTCAATGAGTAGTTTGGCTGCTATTGCCCTCTATAATTTTTACCCCACACACACATACAGCTTTACCTTACATACGCACTGTGGACATTCCTTTGTATTCGTGTAGTTAACAAACTTTGACTAAATACTCATTTTTCTCGCTTCCCCAAAACAAATTTACCCTCAAATTAGGATTATGGGCCTCTCAGCTGTCCCTTCTATCTTTTCTATATATAACCCTAACCCGTTTTTCCTCTAGCGCTCTTTTTCGGAAACTGAAAAACAGATTGTGGACGTGTGCAAGTCCACACACCGTAACCTCTTCCCGCATCGTGTGGACCTATATTGTTCGGAGGTCCACAGTGCGTATGCAAGACTAACTCACACACGGATGTGCCTACCCACCTTCCATCGTGGACCCCCCCCCCCCTATATATTCTTTTTGAAGGCCTCCCATAGGTTTTGTACATGATTTTCAATTGTGGACTTTCTGTCAATCGTGGATCCTATTGTCCTCTTTTGTTCAATGCCCACTGTTTAAATGCAGACATACAAACTCGATACACACATGCATAAAATGGAGGAGGGATTTATGGGGGGAAAATGCAGCATGAAATTGCTAGCTCAACAATATTACAAATACAACTCGACACGGCGCACTATCTTTGACCGAATGAATGAACAAAAAACGTCCAACTGCAATTTTTTTCTTCGCATTTTCTCTGGCATTTGTTCTACTGGGAAGCCCACAATATACAAACAACAACTAGGCTACACAAATCTTCACACACTGAGAGGAATAAAAGCACTTACGCTCTCAACGCAACATAAGTTTCCGAGGTTAAACTACCTCAGTCACAAAGCAGAACCAAATAAAAAATAGAAAAAAAGGAGCATATTTTGATGACGGATAATAAAAGGACAGATTAAACGTTAGGTTCAATCATTGCCAAAAATATCGCAATACCTAAAAAAATAATTTATTATTTTAAGCTGGGAGAGTGACTTGACCTGGAGGTGAGTATTCTCATTAACCACTCGGCCTGGCTTTTATTTGAACAATAAGATTTGCATCAACAATTTTTTAATAAGTGTGTGCAAATTATTAAGTACCACCTCAAATCATTTAGTACCATTCATTCATGCTCTATACTAATGCATCAGAGGAAACTAACAAACAAAGCATTCCAAGAAAAGAAAAGATATTCCTGCTAAAAGGTTCGTTTGGGAATGGTGATGCAAGGGTTGGAAAAAAAAGACAAAGCTAAATAATTCAGGGGTGGGAGGGAGTAGGGGGGAAGATTGAGGACGAGGACTAGGCCGGGAACTAGGGAGGGGATAGGGGCGGGAAAAGAGGCGGGAAAAGGGGCGGGAAAAGGGGCGGGAAAAGGGGAAGGGACAGGGGAAGGGACAGGGGAAGGGACAGGGGAAGGGACAGGGGAAGGGACAGGAGTGGGGACAGGGACAGAGGCAGAGGCAGGGGCAGAGGCAGGGGCAGGGGCAGAGGCAGGGGCAGAGGCAGGGGCAGAGGCAGGGGCAGGGGCAGGGGCAGGGGCAGGGGCAGGGGCAGGGGCAGGGGCAGGGGCAGGGGCAGGGGCAGGGGCAGGGGCAGGGGCAGGGGCAGGGGCAGGGGCAGGGGCAGGGGCAGGGGCAGGGGCAGGGGCAGGGGCAGGGGCAGGGGCAGGGGCAGGGGCAGGGGCGGAGAACAGGGGCGGAGAACAGGGGCGGAGAACAGGGGCGGAGAACAGGGGCGGAGAACAGGGGCGGAGAACAGGGGCGGAGAACAGGGGCGGAGAACAGGGGCGGAGAACAGGGGCGGAGAACAGGGGCGGAGAACAGGGGCAATGGACAAGGGCGTAGTTACTAACCTGAAGTAGGTGGTGGACCAGTTCGTCGTAGTAACAGATGCACCCTTTTACCCCCTCGCCTGATGACATTAATGGCCTCTGAATGCAGCATCCCATCAGTGCTGTGACTGTTGATTTCTATGATCTGATCGCCAACCTGCGGTAGGACAAAGGGCATTCCAATTTACTGCTTTACTTGGGAACAGCTTTGCTTGGGTTATTTATAAGGAACTCATACAAATATTGGCTACTGTGTAATCTTGTTATCCTTGACATCCGAAGACCAGCGACGGTAGGCTACCTTTAATACAAAAAACCCAAGGACTTTTAGAAGGTAAACCTTAAAGGACACGACAAGAAAAAGTTCAAACAATACAAACACATGAAGGACAATTTAAGTTCAATTTTTTCAACCCCCTAGGTGCTGGTAACTTTCCGTGGCTGAGCAGAATCTTTCCGTTATCACTTTCGCCCTGGTAGATTTACATCATCGTCGCGGAACGTTGAAAGGAACGTTGAAAGGAACGTTGAAAGGAACGTTGAAAGGAACGTTGAAAGGAACGTTGAAAGGAACGTTGAAAGGAACGTTGAAAGGAACGTTGAAAGGAACGTTGAAAGGAACGTTGAAAGGAACGTTAGTCTACCATGTATTCCCATTGGATTACGTCATTCTACATAAGAGTCCCAGTACGTTAACCAAAAAGCGTCCAATGGGAACACGGCTTTACAGATAATCCAAATTTGTTCTAGTTTACCCTGACTAGGCCCCCCTGGGCCGCTGGACCCTCCTCTGCCATGCGCAGCACAAACAGC
Source organism: Crossaster papposus (assembly GCA_037893245.1). Lineage (NCBI taxonomy): Eukaryota > Metazoa > Echinodermata > Asteroidea > Velatida > Solasteridae > Crossaster > Crossaster papposus. The sequence goes on along the minus strand of JBAIAA010000354.1, from coordinate 2,066,720 downwards.
GGGGTGTTTTGGAACTCTCGCCCCCCGCGTATACTGAACCCAAAGCCCAAAGCTCCACGCTCCAACTCCACCGCATAATAGCCACCAGGCTCAATCTCGGGCTGATCATCGTATATCTACAGAAACAAAAACAAACAGTCAAAAAAGCTCTGGGTTAAATAGTACAAACAAAACAACCAATGTCACAAATTATTCAAAAACTGTGTACGCCATGGTTTTAAATAATTTGTATTTCAATCATATACACTGCGATTCAAAACGAAAGTGACCGGGAATATTTTTTTTCTTGAGAAAAACCCCAATTGTAGTTGAATCACCATCAAGGTATGTGTTAATAGAGCATGTTCGTCCCAACAATTGAATTTTTTTTTATTGAAATCAGTCCTCTCAGCAATATTTTTCCAAGACAAATAATACGCGAATTTTTTGTGTAAATGAGTACATGGTTTATATCGGAAGGATGGTCAATATTAGGTACCTTGGTCTTGAAAAATGACAACAATTTCCCTCAGCATTGCTTTGAGAACTAATTTGTAAACTTCTAATGCCTCAGATAGCCGATATCAACAATCTACCGTCACACCATGTTATATATGTATACTTTGTCAAGTGCACCGAGTCTGACTTACCTCATGGCTGGGAGGCATGCTAGGTTCTTGCGGTCGCCTGTAGGACTGCTGATAGGAAGGCTGGTTGGGCTGAGAATGGTGAGGGGCGTGGTAAGAATCCGCAGGCTGTGAATATGGCTGGGATGACGGCCTGTCACGGTGGTGATAGGCAGGCTCAGTGTGGTAGTCACCAGGCCGGCTGTAAGGGTCAATGGACGGCTCAGTGTAAGGCACAGACGGAGGCGGCTGCTGCTGCTGGTAGGGCTGGGAGTTGTGTTGTGGGTTGTGTTGTGGGTTGTGTTGTGGGTTGTGTTGTGGGTTGGGTTTGGGGTTGTGTGGGGGATTGTGTGGGGAACTGTGTTGAGGGTTGTGTTGTGGGTTGTTTGGCGGATTGTGTTGTGGGTTGTTTGGCAGATTGTTGTGGGGGTTGTGTTGGGGGTTGTGTTGGGGGATGTGTGGAGGGTTATGTGGAGGGTTATGTGGAGGGTTATGTGGAGGGTTGTGTGGAGGGTTGTGTGGAGGGCTGTGATAGGAGTTTGGGGTGCGGGATTCGTAGCTCGGCTGCGGGGTGCTTCGGGTCGAGGAGGCCGGGTCTTGGAGGTCTCCTCGAGCTGGTTCCGATGGAGAGCGCCATCTTGGGGCTGTTAGGTGCTGGGAATCATGTTGACGGCTTCAATAATAAGAACAAGGAGAAAATTACATGTTACTTCATGCTGTAAAAGCCCAAATTACAAGATTAATCTCTGGTAAGAAAAGCCAGACTCGGGTTGTAATGCATACCTGTATGGATCAACGATTGGTGTCGCAGGTGTTTTAGGCCCCTCTCTGAAACTGTCACTGGTATTGATGTGAGCCGGCATGGCAACGACATTTGTCATGCTCTCAGGAGCCTAGAAAAAAACAGAAGAAAATGACGTCACTCATGGTTTTTTAACCCTCCTAACACCGACCCAATTCTCCAGCGAACCAGGCCCACCCTTTAAACAAATTCAGAATCATAAAGATTTTCTACTTACTTTTGGTGAGTTACCAGCAACTGTGTCTTCTAAAATGAAAAATGACAATAAAAATAGAATCAGGAATCCAACAGGATCAAACAACATCCATCAATATCCACCCAAAGGTTTTGTAGGATTCAGGAGATGACAGCTCAGCCACTCCCAAAGTACATGGGGCTTTGTTGCCCTTTCAAGTTTAAAGGGACTGTGCAACATACTGGTTTTTATCAAATGTGACCGGCTCAACAAAAAAGGGTATTAAGTCGCATTGTGCATTATCATGTAATAACTCGCTCAAGGTTAAGAGGGTGAAAATGTTGTCCAAATGTGATTTTCATTTTTTGTCATGAATGACATCTTTAATACCTACAGTTTCAGGTTTTTGATGAATATAGTGGGAAAAAAATATCATTTTGTGTGCATCGTTCTGTTGTTCTACAACAAAGCCAACAATTTCAATACCCGTTTTCTTAGTTCTGTATTTTGAACTTCAAGGAAGTAATCAATATGCAAACATGTCATATCTCCAGAACAGGAGAGGTTATGTAGCTCTATTATATATCAAAACTAAAATTTTGTGGAGCGGGTCACAAATGCATTAAAATGCAATGCGCAATTGGTATCCTACACACACAGGGATTACAGAATGAAGTCAGGGTTAATATGAACATGAACATTTTCTTAAAACCAATCCTGTGGCACACATATTTATAATTGCAACCAGTCGTCATAAGATTTTGAATTTTGTTTTTAAAAGAATTTTAAAGGAACAAGAGCCTTTCGATGGTATAACATCTTTGGGTACCGAGTTCAGAAATATAGACTACCAACTTGAATTTGTATAGCTAGGCTTTGACAAAATGCAATTTAAAAAATATATTGTGTTTCATATAAATAAACAAGACAGGGTGAGAATAAGTTTTCAGTATGTTTAAAGAACAACAATTGTGAAAAGGTAAACTAAAATTTACAGATTAAAATTCACCAAATTAAAAACAATTTTGTCAAGTTCTACCGATATGACCCGGGTTCGAATCCGGCCAGGGCCAATATATTGATTAGGTTTTCTGTCCCTGCTTGATTCCGTAAGTTCCCCCCCCCTATTTTTCTTTGGAGGGTTTCCCCAACCCCTCTAAAACTGCAACTATGCTCATTATCTTCTCTCATTTATCCCTCTTGTATTTGGCGCTATATCACTTTTGAATGTTGAATAAAATATTAAAAAAATAACAAAATAACAAAATGCAAATTTTACGACTGGAAGCTCATTTTGTGGTGTCAGGACACGATACTAAACCCGATCATTATTTGTCCTTACCTGGTGGGTCCTATAGTTAGCGTGACACTCAGCCCAGGACACGATACTAAACCCGATCATTATTGGTCCTTACCTGGTGGGTCCCATAGTTAGCGTGACACTCAGCCCAGGACACGATACTAAACCCGATCATTATTTGTCCTTACCCGGTGGTCCTATAGTTAGCGTGACACTCAGCCCAGGACACGATACTAAACCCGATCATTATTATGTCCTTACCTGGTGGTCCTATAGTTAGCGTGACTCTCAGCCCAGGACACGATACTAAACCCGATCATTATTATGTCCTTACCTGGTGGTCCTATAGTTAGCGTGACACTCAGCCCAGGACACGATACTACACCCGATCATTATTTGTCCTTACCCGGTGGTCCTATAGTTAGAGTGACACTCAGCCCAGGACACGATACTAAACCCGATCATTATTTGTCCTTACCCGGTGGCCCTATAGTTAGCGTGACACTCAGCCCAGGACACGATACTAAACCCGATCATTATTGGTCCTTACCCGGTGGTTCTATAGTTAGCGTGACACTCAGCCCAGGACACGATACTAAACCCGATCATTATTTGTCCTTACCCGGTGGTCCTATAGTTAGCGTGACACTCAGCCCAGGACACGATACTACACCCGATCATTATTTGTCCTTACCCGGTGGTGGTCCTATAGTTAGCGTGACACTCAGCCCAGGACACGATACTACACCCGATCATTATTTGTCCTTACCTGGTGGTCCTATAGTTAGCGTGACACTCAGCCCAGGACACGATACTAAACCTGATCATTATTTGTCCTTACCCGGTGGTCCTATAGTTAGCGTGACACTCAGCCCAGGACACGATACTACACCCGATCATTATTTGTCCTTACCCGGTGGCCCTATAGTTAGCGTGACACTCAGCCCAGGACACGATACTAAACCCGATCATTATTTGTCCTTACCCGGTGGTCCTATAGTTAGCGTGACACTCAGCCCAGGACACGATACTAAACCCGATCATTATTTGTCCTTACCCGGTGGTCCTATAGTTAGCGTGACACTCAGCCCAGGACACGATACTAAACCCGATCATTATTGGTCCTTACCCGGTGGTCCTATAGTTAGCGTGACACTCAGCCCAGGACACGATACTAAACCCGATCATTATTTGTCCTTACCCGGTGGTCCTATAGTTAGCGTGACACTCAGCCCAGGACACGATACTACACCCGATCATTATTTGTCCTTACCCGGTGGTCCTATAGTTAGCGTGACACTCAGCCCAGGACACGATACTAAACCCGATCATTATTTGTCCTTACCCGGTGGTCCTATAGTTAGCGTGACACTCAGCCCAGGACACGATACTAAACCCGATCATTATTGGTCCTTACCTGGTGGTCCTATAGTTAGCGTGACACTCAGCCCGGCGTCTTTGATCATGTTGACAATGTCCTTGTGATGCATATTCATGATGTCCACTCGGTTGACGGCAATCAGTCGGTCACCTACTTTGACTTTGCCGCAGCGGTCAGTGGGACTGCCTTCTATAATCCGACCTGTGGTCACAGTGACAAAACACTTTGTTTAACCCTCCTATATATAGGGCAGTTGCCATAGAACTGTCTGACCTTTCAAAACCTTTCAAGTTTCCTGGACTGAAATGTTTTGAAAGGCGAGAAAACTGTCTGTCAAAAGAAATCTATGAAAGATTTCGAAAGGTAAAACAACTCTCTGAACAAACTGGTGTGAGAAAAAAAATACCTTTCAAGTTTCTTGGACTGAAATGTTTTGAAAGGCGAGAAAACTGTCTGTCAAAAGGAACCTATGAAAGATTTTGAAAGGTAAAACAACTTTCTGAACAAACTGGTGTCAGAAAAAAATACGTTTTGAAAGGTTTTGAAAGGTGTAGTAGTGCAGTAGCAACAAATTCTGGATCGTTTCGAAAGGTTCATACTTATTTACAGCCATTTTTTCCAGTAAGCAGATTTTAAAAGGTTTTGAAAGGTAAAACCATAGGAGGGTTAGCTTTAACAATTTTAACATGTTTTTTAATCCACCCATTAATTTGGAAATTAGAGAATACGTTTAAAAAATCTTTGTCCAGGCTATTAACTTTACCAGTATAACATTTGCAAACAAAATTCCATTTGTGGACATCATCCAAGCTCCTGCATACAAAACCTGTATAGGCCACTACAGAAAAGAATGGTCAAGGAAAAACTTTTCAGTTTGCTCATGTGAACGATGTTCTCAGACTTTAAAAATGTCGGCGCCCTCCTCAGCATAACTACATCTGATGTCTAGATATGGAATTCTTTCCGAATATTGAAATGTGAAGCAAAACAAGGTAGTCAAGTTTTCTAGGATTAAGGATTAAAATCTTTGATTTCTTGCTATTAACTTTACAACAATAATATTTGCGGACAAAATTCAATTTGTGAACATCATGAGTTGAGTTTCTGTATACAAAACCTGTATGGGCCACTACAAAAAAGTATGATCAAGGAAAAACTGTAAAAGTTTTCTCATATATGAACTGTGTTCTCATACTTTCAGCGTACTTTGTGGTAAAGCTGGGACCTCCTCAGCATAACTACATCTGATGTCCAGATATGGAATTCTTTCCAAATTTGCAAATACTGAAATAATGTGAAGCGTGTGAAGCAAAACAAAGGAGCCAATTTTTTCTATTTTTTTTTGTTTTTTTGGGGGGGGGTCTCATTTAATTATCCTTTAACCCTTTGCACTCAGGCCCGCGCTACATCTGACTTATAAGTCCCTTAAAAACTCCTGGGGGTCCAAATACTCCTCCAAAATATAGCCCTATTTGTAGGCTTTCCAATGATACATAATTATATGGGATTTGTACACTGTAAATGATATTTGTTTACAAACTAGCAACACGTACAAAATCTTCGAAAACAGGCCTGAGTTTAAAGGGTTAACTGGTGTACAGGCATACGTCATTCGATTGGAACGTATTTGAAGAGTGATAGATGATTCACTTTAAAAATGACTGAAGTGAAACCAAGAGTAAGCCATGTTTGAATTGGGTACCTTGTGGCTACGGCTTCAAGCATATTGCCATTGGGGCACTATGGTGAAAAGCCACAGTCGCAGACAACAATGCAAATTTTCAACAACACATCTATGGCGTTCTCGTCCAAAACAGCAGGTTTGTCAGGCCAGGGACTCACCAATCTTGGAGCCCGACGTGAGGGTAGAGGAGAGAATGACCAATCCAAAGCCCTCGTTGGCCCGGCGGTGTATCATCACATCGTAAGGGAAGGTGACGGCACTGGGCTTGGTCGGGGTGATGGGACTCCTCGGTGCTTGGGGATCTGACAACGGCTGCCGCTCAATGGTGTTCTTGCCAACTGGACATGGATAAAGCAACAAATTCTCACTTGATCTACATGCAAGTCATTATGTTTGAGGTAATAATTGCCATTCTCTTGCATGAGTCAAAAAGCCAGCTCGTAATGCCGACCCCGTAAGTTCCATTTTTGTAGGTTTCAAGCAGACCCAGGTAAAAATGAATAATGGGATCAAGATTTTTTTAAAGACAAGACAAACGTAGGACTTAGGAGGAGTATAAACCTATAATTTGTAGCGGGCGTAGTTTTAGTTGATACTCGCCAATCCATATCATCATAAGTCTCATTTGGCATGTTCTGTCTGTACTCACAACACTTGTGCTTATTAACTAAGCTATTGTAAGTACAGTTGCAGTAATCCTGCACCCAAGCCCTTCATTGTGGGATTTACAAATAAAACCGTTTTAAGATAAAAAATTGAATGAGATTTCATTTGGCTGATAAGAGTAGGAAAAGGTACATGTAGAGAGAGAACAACAAGAATTGGTAAAAATTTCAGAAAAATAACCAAGAAAAGTAGGAATACTTAAAAGCATGTTTTTGAAGACTCAAACAAGAGTCAAATATTTGTTGTGATTGTGACTTAAAACTGCTAGAATTCAAATAATTTGTTGTGAATTGCAAGTTGTATACCGATCGAAGTTCTGATCAACACGGTTAGGGTTAGGGTTAGTCACAACAAAAAGTTTGGAAAAATTGATGAAAGTCTGAAAGGGTAATGGTTTTGTTTTACTTTTTATGCCAAGCCAAAAGTGTTTAGTGCAATGTCGGGAAACAAGTTAACACACAAAATCTCTCCTTTTTGTTCTCACCAGGCACGCTTGCGGAGGGAGAAGACACTCTTCTGCGGATCCCCAGAGAGACGCGGCCAGCCTCTGAAGCCTTGACCATCAGGTTAACAACCCCCTGGTGGGAGGCACCGATCACCGATTGGCCGTCGATATACAGCAGCTCATCACCAGTGATCAGCCGTCCATCCAGGTCAGCTGCCCCATTGGGTATGATGTTTCCAATGGCAACCTGCAAAAACAAGAATTCTCAGTACATTTTTTGGCACTTTTCTGGCACTTTTCAAAAGTTTAAAGTCTGTCACGAGCAAAAACGGTCCACCGGGCCGGCGTTTATCTCTGGTTTCCTTGGCATGAAATGACTGAGAATATTTCTAATCTCCAGGGATGGGATGCTATTCCATCACAGTTACTCCCCAGCTACCGGCAATGCTACCGGTAGTACAGGCCCGTACGCAGGATTGGGGGGTGCGAATTTGTACTGATGGGACCAAAAATGAAACCAAAAATGTCCTGGCCAGTACCGTTATTTCTACATCAAAATACCATTATTTACCCCGGAAAATGTGGACCTTTTGGTAATTTAGGGGGCCAATTTGTACTGATGGGACCAAGAATGGGACCAAAATTTTTCGTGTGCCTGCAGTACAGTTATTTCTACATCAAAATAACATTATTTATCCAGAAAATGTGGACCTTTTGGTAATTTGGGGGGGTGCGTACGCACCCGTTGCACCCCCCTGCGTACGGGCCTGTAGTACCCATTTATACTCCTGAGAGGTAAGTGGGGAGTGAAGTGGCTTATCCAAAGACACAACATATGGCCAGTAAGCTGGAATCTAACCTCTGAACTTCTGATCGGAGAGAATTTCAGAGGATTGATGATGTTTTTTTGAGTCAGGGCTAATGCAATGGTTTTTCTTTATTACTTTAATTGATCCTCCAGGTTGGGTTCGGCAGATCGGTTGCAGCAGTATTTTTTTAATTTACCTGAGACTGTTCTTCCACCCCACCGACTATCCTGAAGCCAAAGCCATGGTTTTGTTTCTTGAGGAACACGGTGGTCTCGATGAAGTCCCCCTCCTTGTTGTTGGCTAGCGTCACGGGATGTGGCTTGGCTCTAGAAGGCGGTCTCTGCTCTACCACGTTATCAGACTCTGCGTGTAAGATAGAAACAAATGATAGTGTTTTGATAGTCTCTTTATTTCTGGAATACTTTAACCAAAAACCCTCAAAGAAACTTGAAATTAATACAAAACTTTATTGACTTTTTTTACAGAATGTGTGACATTACCAGTACGCGCCAGGATTAATTTTGACAATGACTGGGCCAAGGCGCAGTATTGTTTTTCATGAATCTCGATCCAAGACGGGTTCAGGACGGCATCTGTGAGTAGCACACCCTGATAACTCCAACCTTGCTTGTGACTTGTTTATCTGTCCTTCGACGCAATCTGATTAATGGCATTTGCAGTTGCACCATTTGAAAAGAAATCCCCTTTGTGAATTTGTTATCAACTCAAACTCGCTCGTTATTCACTTCACTTCGCAAACCATCAAATCTTAGCTGTATCTGCATTGTCAACTTATAAATTAGGGTTGTTTTTGGTTGTTGACCGAGTAAAAGAAATTGTCAAATGAATTTCTTACTGTTGACAGGAGAGGTGCTACGGTGTGGCTTGGGGGTTCGGCTCCGTGGACCGGTACCACTCTCACCCCCAGGTTGTGACCTCCGACCCTCTTGACCTTTACCATCTCGCCTCAGTGACCTGGTTCCATTTTCCACTGGTGGAGCGCCACGCCTCTCCACTCCAGGCGATTTTGGAGCCAGCCGGTTCTCTCTGGAATCGTAGTCGTATTTGGGTGTTCGTGAGCGTTCAGGGCGTGAGCCTGGTCTGTTGTGATCAGGACTGCGTGGTCTGCGCTTGCGCTCCAAGCTTTTGCTTTCATAGTTGACTGCTGGCCGGTCGTCATCCTTGTATCTGTCCGGTTCCCTGTTTTGCCTTCTGTCTCTGTCTCTGTCCGTGTCCGCAGACCGCCGGTCATTTTCAGCAGGTCTTCGGTCAATCTGCTCGTTATGCCTGCGCGGCTCACCCCGACGGTTGCCGTGATCGTCGTGCCCCCTGTCCACATCGCGATCCCAGCTGCGGTCCGAGTCGTGATCAGCGTGCTGTCGCTGGTCGGCATGCCGCCCGTGAATGGGTCCATTCTCATTTGGGATTCGGTCCTGGTCCCGGTAGGGTTGGTGCCGAGGCTCGCGGTCACCCCTGTCTTTTCCTTGACCCTTCAACTCTTCGGGCTTATGATTCACCTCGGATCTCACTGTCCTGGGGCTCTTATTCCCTCGCTCCCGGCTGCGTTTGGCACGCCTCATGTCTGGATCCTCGTTTTGGGAGTCGTACTCATCACTAGAATTACCGTCTCCTGCAAATCCGAAATACACCACATAATAATCACATCACAGCACACTCTATTTAATCTGGACACTTCCTAAACTATTTGCAGTACTTGCATGCAAAATAGACAATGTTCCTGTTCTGAAGTGACTACCTCATTTGAAATCTACGATTAGAAACTGCAGATTAAAAAAGTGTTATGCGAACTAACATTTCAACACTAAACTGGTTTATGCTGCGGCAACATTTCACACTTACATGTACCTCGACATGCCAACGGTAATCCCTGTAGGTTAAAAAGTGTTATGCGAACTAATGTTTCAACACTAAACTAGTTTATGCTGCGGCAACATTTTACACATTTACATCGACATGCCAACAGTAAGGGTTCACAATGTGGTTCTTACCAGTAACTTCTTACATGTACATGTACATGTACAGTAAGTACTACATGTACATCACCCAGTACATCAAGAATGTAATGTTTATTTGATATGGCTGTATACCCAAGAGGGAACCCCTCAACCCAATCTGTGATTAACCCTACAGACTAACCCCAGAGCAGCTGTGTCTCAGACTGCAACCTCTAGGGCTCTCAAGTCAACATCAAAGCCAGTCTGCATCAATAACAGCACAGGAATATCAACATGTTCACCCTGAACTCACATGTAGTTCACCCTAAAGCAGAACGGATTCCAATCGAACATACTGTATACATACATAAACAATACACACCATTCACCCTGAAGGCTGGTTCATGTTTGTACATGTACTTCACGCGAAAGCGATTGCGATACGAATTTGACGTCACAAAGCTTTCGCTGCAAACATTCGCCCAAGTTGAAATGTAAATCAAATAAGTTAAGAGAGCCAGTCACCGGTCGCAGGAGCCGAAATGTAAAAGGGCGCCCTCTTGGGGTTGAGTTTGTACAGTCGGCGTCATCTCGTAGTCTGGTGCAAATGCTACGCGCAAAGCGACGTTGCAAAATAATGTGAGGAGACTAAAGCTACGACTTGCTTTGTGCGTGTTGTTGTCAAGATCGGTGATATTTAATTTTGTGTGACTTCCGAGACAAAAAGTACATCAAAATCAACATGTCTTCGATGAAAAAGCAATGTTGCATATGCAAAACATGTGTAAGTTGTAAGTTCTTTCCGACTACAGGGTACTACAAAGATCTAAAAGCATGTTTTTTGCTTCAAGTTGAGAGGGAAGGGCAATTGTGTGGAGCATGTAAGCAATGTGTTTTCAACTTTCGTAAATCATCTGCAACTTTCGAGCATAGGGTTGACTGCAAGGGTAAAGTTGGGGCAGGGGGCAGACGTCTCATCGGTGGGAAACGTACTAAAAATGTTAGAGCTACTGCTGGGCAAGTTGGGGAAGGAAGTAGGCCTACCGATTTTGACGCATCGGCCGAACATGCCAAAGACTTCCAAAGATTAAAGGAGACAATAGACAGGCTAGAGTTGGAAAATAACAGGCTAGAGTTGGAAAATAAAAGGCTCAGGGAATTTGAAAAAAATGTAAGGGAACAAATTGGGATAGATAGCTCTCTGAAACCACACCAGATGAAAAGTGCTGTCCTCAAGTATATCAATACAAGTTCCGCTGATATGGGTACAGATGCAACTGATTTGAGAATTGTGGGATTACATGGACGTCCACAGGTTTTTGTTAGGGTTCCTGTGGCCGAGGTAGGAAGTTCTACTTGTAGCAGTAGAACTCTCCAAATGAGAAGTCGGGTAATTGATAAGGTAGAGAAACTTGTTTCTGGTGGTCATTTTTCTGGTGCAAAGGTAAATTCTTCAAGCTCTAGTACATGTACTTCTGCCTCGGCAACAGGAACACAAAGCCCAGAACCTGTTGCTTGTGATGATGTTGTGGCACAGCGTGCGGCAAATATCAACAGACATAAGGAAGGGTACGCAGCAGCATCACAAGCAGCAGGCTTCAAAATGCAATGCCAGACTTTCTCAAGGGATACAATTGATGGGTTACGTTGCCTCATGCCAGAGACAATGTGGGTACTTATCAAAAAATGCATTGAACAGGAAACAGGACAAAAACTTATGGGAACGCGGCAAGCAATGCGATCTTCAGCAGCTCTTCCTTACGAGTTTGAATATGGCACGTTCCAAGGGAGTAATGAGAGTATTGTTCACTTCACGAGGGTCAAAGATGTTAGGATATTGATAACCAACATGGTTAAGGCACTAGTGCAAACTAACGAAATGTGTCAAAGCTTTGACAATACTCTATGGTTGCATGTGTCAGGGGACAAGGGGGGCAAGAGTACCAAATTGGTCATCCAAACTCTCAATGCCAAAGATCGCCACTCAGTGCGCGCATTGAAAATAATGGGAGTTTTTGAGGGTGGCAAGGATAACAGACTCAACATTGAACAGGCCTTCAAACCCGTTTTGGATGAACTGGTGAAGATCCCTGGGGATATCGCAACGCTAGCACTACCACTCCCTAATATTGCTCAAACTGACGGCATGGTTCAATCCCAAGATGACAACTTGGACTTTGTTCCACTAAAGAAACTCGACCATGACAACAAATACATCAGTCCAGATTGCAGGTACTGCCATCACGCTTCATCTTCCGTTGAAACACAAAAATGTCGGCCTACTTCCGAAACATCAAATGGTCCGACTCCGACGTACACAAAATGCAAATTGACTTGGGGTGGGGACTGGGAATGGATAGCCAAAATTCTTGGCTTGACGGGGCCAAATGGCGTTCACTTTTGTCCGCACTGTCTAGCCAAACTAAGTGACCTGGAGAAAGGCAAACCCCATGCACTTCATGTATTAGATGATGAAGGCGAAGATGAAGATGATGGCGTACCTGCTTTTGGTATGCAAAGAAATCTGGCAACATGCCATGCCAAAGCTCAGGAATTCAATCAAAATGGGGGCAAAAAAGATCAAGCAAAAGCGTATCAGAACTGCATACAACCACCACTGATAGGGAATGATGGACTGATCACTGAGCAAGTATCGGTCAGTCCACTTCATATTGGTTTAGGGCTTGGGCTCCAACTGTATGAAATTGTGGAGACAAACGCACAAAATCTAGACAAAGATGTTCTCGAAAGTCATGGCATATACGATGGGGTAAAGGAGTTATATGAACAAGTGTCACATTTACAAAGAGAACAGACTGAACTGTCCCATTCCAAAGGGGGGCTTTCAGATAACATAATAACTAAGGTTCAACAAGTAGAACAAGTACAGGCAGAGAACCCAAATCACTTCCATAAGATTGATGGTAAATTAACAGACAACAGTGTACTGGCTAAGGAATCAAGAAAGCGGGTCCAGCAGCTAAAAGCTGAAATCAAGGAAATAAAGAAGAATGTTCAGGGCATTGACAAAGAAATAAATCAAAACCAGGCATTGAGGGGTAAAATCCAAACAGATATTCAGAATGTTCATGGGCCATTCATGACAAAATTCAAGAAGGTGTCAGACCATTTGCACATTGCAAAACAGTCCTACCATGGGGGTTCATTGATTGGTCCTGATGTACATAGGATGTTGAAAAATCATGAAATGTTTGCCGACATCTTTCTCCCCATTGATGTTGACACAGACACTGGTTTCCAAATATTCGGGTCACAAGATTTGTCAATAAAAATAGAAACCATGTTCCAGAAATTCAAATCTTGCTATGATTTGTACAACATGAACAGAATGCTGTGCAAGCATGAAGTGGAGTTGCTAGTGTTAAAATGCTCAGAGTATGGTTACTGGTTCCCTGTAAACTTCCCAAATTCAAATCTGAAACGAAAATTTCATCTACTTACAGTCGAAGTTCCAAGACAAGCTAGGATGCTACGTACTGTGGGTTTGATGTCTGAGCAGGCAACAGAAAGTATTCACGCCCATGTGAATAAACTAGAGCGAATGTATGCTTCAGTGCGAGAGCCAGAAAAGCGACAGCATCTCGTGGTCAGACATCAAACCCAGTACAGCCAACCACACTTGAAGAAACTCAAATTGTAAGCAACATTTAAGAACTTGCCATTTTACATGATCTGTCGTCGACGTCATTGTCATGTAACCAAGTTGTTTAGATCCCCACGTTACACGTATGTAAATATTGAATTGTTTTAGTTGAAAATTGTTCTAAAAAAGCAGCTGGTTCTTAACAACCTATTGGAGAAAGTAGAAGTAAGACTTGGGGTATCCAGTTACAACTACTTCTTTCCTGCTGTGTAAGAACCAACTGCAAAAAAACCACCAAAAAGCATAAAAATAATGAAGTTAACAAAATTGGGACAATCCGGGTTATCCACTCTGGGTTCCCCATAAATAATTCTTTGGGGGGTTTTCACCCAATCTCTTTCTTTAATTTTTCCTCCGTGGCGTGGTTGGAGTAATAACAAAAATACAAAAAGGCAGTGATGGCATCTGATATCTTACCTGCAGTGGCAGTGCCTGTAAGGTGATATCAGTTGCCTGCGCCAACCAAAAAAACAAAAAAACAGCCATGATGACACAATGATATCAAACCTGCATACGAGGCACTGCCTCGTAGGTACTTGGGTAGTATCTAGGTGACTGAGCTATAAAAAAGACACGTTTACCTTTTTGTTTCATTTTTGTTAGGAAGTTATATGTTTGTTGTTGTACATGTAAGGTACATTTCGTAGTCATAATACCAGAGCATATTGTCTGCACGTATGTACATGCATCCCTTTATCAGTGACGGCGGTCTACCCCCTCCCTTGTCTGTCAAATTTTTAGTGGGTCACATTTTACAAAAAATTCCCCCCCCCCCCAAAAAAAAAAGGGGACAATCCTTGTTTGGCCACTGATGAGCACTGTCACACCAGCTAGTAGAAGAGACGATTGTAGGACTGAACCAGATTGGAAGTTGGAACGCAGCATCACTAGCCTACTCATGCCGTGCCAAGGAAGTTTATTATCGTGACGTAAATCCCGAGGGTAGTGCCAAACTATTCCCCTCACAGAAATGGGACCACACCATAATAAGTACGCGAGGAATTCTGCACTTCACCGAGTCGAGTTGGGAATTGTGGCCGTAGATGAAGTCTTGCTCCCTGCCAGCATGCAGTGAACAGGTGACCAGCTGGGACTACGCTGCATTTCACTTTTCAAGACCAACGTGATGGGTTTTCTTACTACGGCTACGCCTTGTTAATAATTAATGTTCACCCTTAATTATTTAAAAAATGTTCAGTCCCAAACAAACTCACACTAATGGCAACCATGGCAACAATCATTTCCGATGTTCCGTCGTGGGGTGGATGATACATGTTATGGCTAAATCTTTTTGCAACAATTTCCTCGGCTTATACCAGCCACTGAGCCAGGCTCGTCATCCGACCTAGCTAGTGCCCTACTTCGATAATTGTTTTCAAAATGAAAATTATAAACCAAAATCAAATGTTATTCTATTTCAACAATAAACTGGCAACATTAAACGTCCTGAATTAAACAAAAAACAAACAATATTGTCTAGATATAACAAAAGTAAGTACAACCCGAGGCCTGGCCTACACTGCATCCAATTCGTGAAAATATTATTGACACGAATAGTCGCCATTTTTAAAAACCCTCTCAAAAACTCAACGAAAAAAAAGCCACTGGACCGCAGAAAATAGCAAAAATGTTCAAGAGAGCGTATTTTTGATAACTATTATCCAAGTTCAACCACCATATAAATATGTAAGCATTCGTTTCCACAATATTTCGGTATCGTAACTGACCTGAATACGGAGAAAAAAAGGATTTTGAGCGTCATAATCGCTCTGAAATTACGAGCAATTCTTCTATATACGTGTACACGCATAGCGTGCCATGTTGTTTATTATTGTATTGTCTGATTTCGCGGAGTAATATCATCGGCATCACTTGGGACTACGTCATTACAGTATAATTAAAATATTTCATCAAGTTTTAAAACTAAAATAGATGTTCCTGTACTTGAAAAATACTCTTTCAATAACGAGTAAATATTGATGACGTCATCATTTGGCTTAAAACAATACAAGAAAGTCCCCAATTTGAAGGGACTATTTCTTCTAAATGGCGGATTTCTTCTGGCGTTTCTAACGGTAATTAGGAAAGAACAGGGTTGAAAGGTCACCAGCATGAGTGAAACAAGATGGGACTAGAACGATTTTATACATTTTGACGATTTTTTGTGTGGCTTTTATGTTATAATGACGTCACGCTTTATTCATCAAATGTGAACGAGCATATTTACTATAAATTTAGTAGTTTTTTTAAATTTTGGGGTCGTGGGTTGTTGCAAACGTGTCAAATTTGCAATAGCATCAATATCCCGGATGTGTGACATTGGCAAGAGTGCAAACTTCATTCATAAATTCCGGTATGCAAATATCCGTTTCCGCGTCTTACAACCGAAATTTGGAGGAAGCCCGCCCTCTATTGGCGAAAATGTTAATCTTTAGATTTCGCAGCGCGTACGGCTGTGGCGACCGGTGCAGTACGCAGTTTGCAGCAGTTTTAATCTTATTCAAGTTGAAATGTGTTCAACTTCCCGGTTTCGCAGCGTGAAAACTCCCTGTGACTTCACAAATTCGCGTTCGCGTTTGCTTTAGCGCCGAGTATGAACCAGCCATTACACCTGGGGCCTATGTGATATTTTTGTAAGCGCCCAAATTTGCTTAGCATGAAAATGCTTCCTTGGCAAAAACAAATTTTCAGGTGAAGTTTGTTGTTTGCGACTGGTATTCAGTTGGTTTGTGCCGAGTTTTGGCTGGTAACCTGTTCTTACTGAGCAAAACTTTGGTGCTAAGCTAATTGTTGTGCTTGGGTTTTTATTAATGAGGATTTTGGAGGATTGAGGTTATTGGTTACTTTGTACTTTCACACTGCTTTTGCCCTATGCACATTCTCCATAGAGCCATGGTCAAGGTGTAAGTTATGCGTCAAGGATAGGAAACGTTGGCCTCCCAATGGTAATGTGTGCACACTGCAGACCATTGTTGTAATAGGGCACTTAGCAGCTGTTTGTTCCATGTTTGTCTGCTTTGTAGCTCAATGGTACATGTAAACCCACTGCAGGATTTTGCAGGATTAAATAAATAATACAATTTTTGACAATTTTGCAGGATTCAGGTTACATAGAGTTTTAAAACTTTGGAATTGCAGGATTTTGCAGGATTCAGGTTATGTGGAGGAAAAATAGGGTAGGGAGTTACCGTTAACCCTAGCATACCCTACCGGTACATGTCAACAATCCAAAATGCACCAAACAACCCTTGAAAGTGACAAAGTGAAAATTGAAAATGAAGTTAACTGTGACACAACTGTGCATTTGTTATAAAGGATTGCATTAACAAAATTTGTTTACATGGACAACATTTCCTGTGGTGGTCCAGAAATATGCCTACTGGCATGACTGGCACCACCGTGTTTGAGTACACAGAAACATGTGTGTCACTCAGGAACCAGCCAGGTGAATTCTGGCCACAACAAGCTGATCTCTGACCCCAAGCGAAAGCAGAATTACCCGCAGGTCATTACGAAGTCACAATGAGGTCATTCACACTAGACCATGTTGTGAAAACTTTCCACACAGTTTCTTTATCGATGCTAAAGCTCCTGATTTTTGTTTAATAACACCTCACCCACATACTGTATACGTGCATGGCATTCTCTATTAATTGTGACCTGGCACCAGAAATGGGTGGAAAGTAGTACAATAAAAGAAATGACATTATTACATTTCTAGAAAGACTTCCTAGGCTTTCAAATGATGTATTGTGTGTTGCTGTAGCTTATTCCTAGCCGCTGCTATACTCTTTTAAAATTGCTGAATTCATGCTCCCTTGTTTTGAGAAAACGGTGTTCAAAGTCTGTGAACCGTGCCAACTATACTATCACTCAGTGCAACTCAGCCGCAAAAAAACACACTTTAGAGTTTTAATTGAGCTATACACTTTTAGGATATGACAAAGAGTGGTTTTATGTACCGGTATGTAAAAGCGTTACAAACTCGAAACCGACATCCCACTTGAAAAATTGACGTTTTAGCCAATAACTCGCTTTGGCAATGTGCGACTTTCCGCTCATTTCATGGTGCCAGGTCACATTTTTGCTATCTTCCTGTGTGCGGCCCAAAGTACATGTACTGTACTACAGTTGTTTACCCGTAGCAGTGTGAAATTCATACAGGTGGGGGGTATTGGTCCCAAACGCTAGCATTACTATAAAGCTGGTTTCAAACTATTTCATAAGGGGTATTTTGGAAAATGCAAGCACATTTTCAACTTCAAGGTAGGATACACAATTTGCAGATATCGAAAAAACAATTACTACCGAATTATTAGGAAATATCTTACTTATTTGAAAGTAAATAATGATTGTAGACATCCAGCAAAATGATTGCGCTAGATATCCTGTAATTGTTCTGAAAAATCGCGATCGAAAAAACCCCCCAAAAAACCATAAGAACCACTGACCGACGCCGGTTGAAATCGAATTAAGGCTAATTTTTGTAAACTGCCAGGTGTGGCAAAGTTTCCCTCTTTTTTTCCCAGCACTGTACAAATTATAATATAGGAACACCAAGATACACAACATATGCTTTCTATGTTTACAGTGTCTTTAGCACAGAGGATCCAATTCCAACACTGAACAAAGGGTATTAAAGCTCATCCACAGACGGTAGAAAAAGAAAATAAACAGTGGCAGGGGCCAATATCTAGCATTTCAAACAAACAAAAACAGTCCTCCCTGCTGCCAACTACTATTTCATGTTTCTTGCAATAAATGTATGCACAATTAAAGATATTAGTATACCATTTGTAAATTGTGCATTTTTATCGTTAGTGTTTCTTTTTTACCATTTATTTAGCTGTAAAAAATTGTTGAACCTACCCGGTACATGTAATCATCCTACCCCTATTTTGGGGTTCTGGCTACAGGTAGGATTAGAAGAAACCCCCCCCCCCCCCCCCCCCCCCTCAAAAAAATATTTAAAAAATAATGAAATGCCTGGTCGATCAAGTTTTCATACACCTTTTGAAAGAGGAACCGCATCCACTTCCTAATAAGCCACTTTGGAGTTCCGACTGCGCATGTGCACAACAAGATTCAACAATTTTTCTCCAGGAGGTCAAGTGATACAAACACGGCAGACAAATGCACACAAGGCTATGGGGGACGTGGTAACCAAATCCGCATTTTTTACATTTTCTTGTGAAATCGAAAAAAATAAATAATATTTGTTCGAACAAAAGTTTGGCCACACAAAGCGGCTGAAAACACCAAAACGTAAACAAAAATATGTTACTTAGTAACTTTAAAACACGACGATCTCTTGAAATTTGCTGGTACCCCCGCTATGCTTTTGCACGCAATCGATGAAATGTTTATATCGAAAGAAATATCGTCAAGGGAAAATGTGCGCATGTGCAGTTGGAATACCAAATTGGCTTATACCAACCAGTCCCATTTCCAAGCATTTTTATACCTTTATCAACAGTTTTTATATGCTCTTGTCTCTTTTCTCGTTTGATGATACATGTACATCGGCCTCGAGCTTTTGGAGTTATTTTGACACACGTGTGCGTTATTGACATTTAAACGAGTTTAAAGCGCGTGTACAGGTATAGTGTCCATATCCCGATGTAAATATACCGTACATGTATTTATTTACGCGAGAAAAAATGCGGAACCAGACTTTTAATACTACAGTCGACAGAGGGCGCTATAGTGACACGTTCATAAAAAGGGCCTGACTGTATGCTACAAAATGCGCACGAAGTCCATGCCCTGCACCTTTTTATGCTTTTGTAGGAGCTGAGATGGTATTTGAAATGTTTCATAGGCCCAATGACAGGGGTAATAATGTGAGAGCGCCTGAGTACCAGTCTTGGTAGATAGTGCGCTATATAAGAACTGCCTATTAGGCCAAATACAAAATAAAAACATGTTTAGCGTCATGCCTTTTTTTTTAAAGGAAAGAGGAGGCCCTTTTTTTAATGTTATTTTTATTCAAAATAACCGCCCGACACATCTTAATTCGAGTCATGTAGTGAACATGTCACACCAAATCTTCCAATTTAAAATTAAAACATGGTTCACCCACGATTAAAAATCAAAATTCATGTTGGTCGATCATGTACGCACCGTACACGACTACACGTCACACCCTAGCCTTCCTATTATAAACAAATATATTTCCAGAGCATGTACACAGTTATGCTAAAGTCTAAAATACGATCTTAAAATTGTATTATATTTTAATTTTTTTAATTTTTTTTAAAATATTATTTTTTTACTAAAATGGTCAAATTTATCATTTTTTTCAAAAAGAAGAAAAAGAAAAAAAAGGAGGCGGCCCACAAAAAGAAAGCCGGCGGTGACAATAAATAAGTTTTGTCTTTATTTGGCTTTATTATTATTATTTATAAAAAAGCATAAAAAAACACCCTACCTCTTGAACAAGATATTTAACCTTATAATACTGACAATCTTACCTTTGTGAGGTCCGAAACTATGAGCGCTATGATGACGAACTTCAGAGATTCCGAATACCTTGTACTCCAGGTCTTCGTTCTTGTCCTTCGGTTCTGGGGTCTTGGGCTGATCATGAAGACAAAAAATACTGATTTAAAACCAACCAAGCTGTGACCAGCATCCGGTGATATGGGCCTGATTTTCATGGCTCTGCTAACCACAAAATTATGCACTTACAATCATCATTATGTGTTAAGCTCAAAGCTTGCACCAACTCTGCACGAACCCTGTAAGAACAGAATTTTTACTTACGAGATGTACATATGCGCATACATCATGCACAGCTGAAATTTCTCGCTAACCTGGGAAATATGCTGACCTAAAGCACAGAATTTCTGCTACAGTAAGCAGAGATTTTTCGCAAAAATGGTAAGCACATCCACACAGACCTCTGCATGATTGCAAGCAACAAATTTTTGCTGACTAAAAATTGGTAAGCAAGTTTGTTCAGCAAAGAAATGTTGCCTTGTGTGAACAGTACATGTACATACTGGCGTGCATACATGTACATGTACACTATGTACAGTACATATGTACATGTACATGTACATGTACATCCCACAGGGTTTAGCAAAGAAAGTTCTATGCCAGTACAGACAGCATAGAATTGTTATCAGTAGGTGCAGGATACTTTGGTTAGCAGATACCTTGAAATTGAACCCACACATGTACGTACATGTACTGGTACATTGTAACTGCAGCACGTAGCAACAATTACACAAGCGTGCATTATCTGTGGTGATACATCATCAGCAGAAAAGAGGAAAAGAATAAAGTGAAGGCAACAAAAAAACACCACCAAAATATAAAACCCCACTCGACAGGCAAACGTGCTTTCCTTTGACGAGCGGAATGAATGATAGCCGTCACTCTATACCACCATCAACTTCTTTTGTTGTCGTTCACCAGAAAAGAGAAGCCAAAAATAAAACTGGAGCTGGGCCTTCAGATAAACATGGTTTAGAATGTTAGATTGATGAGGTGCATTCAGTTTCCCCGTCAACTGAGTGTATTGTACTAAGTTTAACATGGCCAGGTTCAAACATTCAAAGTATTGGACCTCACGATGACCTTTAAACTCGAGGTGGTCTTGACAACAACCAGGCAAGTGACGGTATTTGTTGCAGTACCTTATTTTATTAAGGATGAGCGAAACAACTTACGGTAAGATAAGTTGTTTGCGGTAGCATTATGTGGTGGTAATTCTCTTTCGTAAAGTACTTGTATCCAGGGTTCTAGCTGGGACCTATTTAGTGCCGGGTAAATTATCAGATTGCGAAGAGTTGCGAGCGCAGCGAGCGGAGCTCTCGCGCCTCACGGCCGGGGGTCCAGTTCATTTTTGCATGTATCTGTGAAAGTCTAGCTAAGTTGATAAAATAAATTACTACATGAACATGATTAACGTGACTTTGTATCTCCTCTCTTTCTTTTGTGCCCATAATTTAATTATTAAAAAAAAAAATAATAATAATAAAATTGTGCCGGGCGGCAGAGCCAATTTGAACCCGAGTGCCAGGCGAAAATTTGCAGTGCCGGGCGGTACCGCCCGGCGCCGCACACCGTGGCTAGAACCCTGCTTGTATCCTGTTAGTGATGGGCGAGTATTGGATTTTTCTACTCCAGTACTCACATGGAAATTACTCACGAGTAGTTAACAACAGATTTCTTATAAGAGCATAAAGACTGATACACGTTTAGTACATGTACGACGTAATGTAAAGTGCAATTTTTAAAAGGTTTATTTTGCATACTATAAATTCATGATGCCAACAATTACATCATCAAATTCAGCAACTGTTCAATGTGTCACTACTTTAGTAACATTTGCTTTCAAGTTTTAGCTTGTAAATCATCGAAAATGGTTGAACTCCATTCATATTTGGGACAAAATTGGAATGCTTGGGACAAAATTGGAATGCTCAGGACAGCTGTTATTTTTTTTTTTTTTTAAGTGTCTTGCTTGTGCTACCTAACTTTTGTTGTATTTAGCTGTAATTTCCAAACTCGACCAACTTAAATTTGATTTCAATCATAGCAAATGCAATTGTCCTACATGTATTTCATGTTCAGTGTGACGCCAATAGCAACAAACTGATCCAAATGTTTCAATTATTTATGGCGCCATTTGATGTGTTTTATTTCTTGCATAGTTCTTTGCTGCGTCACAATGCATCAATCAAGATTGATGCGCAGTTACTGCAGAAAAAAATGTCGCTCTGCAGTACCATTATTATACAGAATGCATACTCAGTATTACTACTAAGTCAACGCAGTAGTTATTTTGGTGTCCAGAACATTTCTCTACATTAATTCCTTAAAAAAAAATTCAGAGAATTTTGTCTGTAATCTTTCGGGGAAAACTGCAATTGCACACTGCAAAATTAATATCAGATGACGCCATTTCTACCACTTTCAAGGAAATCTCATAAATACATGTACCAACATGTGTATACAATGTAAATTGCAAATAGGAATGTCTTTTTTTTAAGTTTAAAGTTAGGATACACCATTGGTATTTGCTTGAATTATCAGGAATGGGTGGATTTGGGGGGTTTCTATTTTATAATTAATATCATTTAACTGACCCATCCGAAGTTTTACAATCATGGATGCCGAGAAAAAAAGCAACTAAAAAAAACCAAACAAGCATTTTTAACCAACGTCGGACAGTTGTTCCAGTTGTTCTTGTTTTTACCGCGATCGTCGTCTGACGATCGTGAATTTTTGTAAAAATTTTTTTTTTTTGGGGGGGGGGGGACAATTACAGGACACTAGCGCAAACATTTTGCTAGATGCCTACAATCATTATTTACTTTCAAATACGTAAGATGTTTCTTAATAATTCAGTATAATTTTTTTGGGATGTCTGCAATTGGTGTATCCTACCTTTATTGAAAAAGAAACAAACAGGTGTATTAAGTGAATTATGGTTTGAAAAACCTAACAGAGCCATTTTCGTTAAATACACAAACAGCCATTTATATCAGTTCATTGAAAGCGTATGCATCAAGGACATAAACAGATAAAAAAGGCAATTTTATAAATTCATGAACATTATTTTGTACTAATTTATCAACCTCTAAACAATGCCACATTTGCCCAAATAGAGAACTGGTGAAAGAAAGGGTAAAGTGGACAGTTTGGACATTATCAATCGTTTCAAAGAAGGAAAAATATACAGAAATTGTTGACTCACCGTCTTGACTGGCTTGATCTTGCTGAGACTGCGCACGGGCTTCAGCATACCTGCCAAGAATTTAGGATCCAGTTTAATATTGGCCATAGTCTTATAAATATTATTATTACTAGGCGGGATAGAGGCAAGATTTACTGGGTGCCTCTAATAAGCTGGGTATCAGATGGCAAAGGGGGTCAAACCAGCCACCCCTAGGCAAAGGTACCAATAGAGGGTGAACAAAGTTTGGCTGGCCGCACCCTGTGGATGAGAACTTGTGCTAGTCTGTTGTCTGTGGGGCATAGAGATCCTAGTATGAGTGACCCAGTCTGCCTGTAGCAGTCTAGTTTGCCTGCCTCTCTATGGGGGCTCTACTGCATCTCTAGTGCGCTGGTGTCAAGCATTTTAATGGTCTCAGATAAATAAGATTGCTGCCAGTACTCTAGTAGTACTAGTAAAGACCTTGCTGAAAATAATGGGTCGATGGTCTCAATGGCCTCCATACAAATAAAGTCTTGTTACTCTTTGACTTTATTGGCTTATCTTATATTGCACTCATTTCAGCCTTTTTTACCCGGTTCCTGTTAGATGACCTGTCATACATGCAAAGTTTTTCCAGAGTTTAAAATGGGTGATTGATTTGTTGTCACAAAGTCTACTAAGTGCACTTAATGTATTAGTCCATCAACATCAGCCACCACTTCAGTGGTGGCTGTATTATCTAGTGTGTAAAAGCAGATACTGAAGTGAGATCCACGGTGAGTGATGGATTGTGGCAAATTTGGGTCAGTTCTTAGTTTAACCAGTTTGCGCCTGGATTATTTTTACATCACCCAGCCCAGGGCGCGGGATTTTTTTCAACAAAACTCGATCAAGGGCGGTTTCAGGCCGATGGTACCGGGAAGCACACCCACGCATTTCCGGCCTTGTTCGCTGTTGACAGACATTTCCATGTTTATGCGTCATCTGAATCTGGGGAAAACTTAGCGTGTATATACGTCCTCCGGCGCAAACTGGTTAAATAAAGGCAGTAGAGAGTTCGGGGTCATTGCCAAAAATCTTTAAAACAAAAACTAATTTTGTGTATGACAAAAAGACAGACAATTCTGAACGTACAAACATGTACTACATATAAACATGTGCAAAATTGAGCATAGAAACAAGAATTTCTTTCCTAATCTGAAAGAATTCCATATAATCAAATTCACAGCATCATTCATTTCTCCGTATTTAATTCAGCCAACCAGATTTCTTGATTTCGGTTGTTGGACAAATGCATGCCAACCTGAAACAAATCTAGTTATCTGTACATACCAAGGGAGAGGGGAAAATAAAGAGAAATGCTTGACCCTTTGTAACCTCTGACCCGTGACCTCAGCCACTCTGTTTCCTTTTTGGGACTGCTTCAGTGGGCGTCAATAGTATTTTTTATTTTATTTTTAACAAAAAAACTTTGTGTACAGCTTGGCTTGGTCACCATGTACATGTACATGTACATGTACATGTACATGTACATGGTGCGAAATACCGTACCCTCTGGAGACATGAACACAATGTGTACAATGGAGACAAAACGTCTCCGGAGGGTAAATTTCTATAGATGAATAGGTCTCCATTGGGAATTTCACGAATTAGATTTTTGGATTTTACTTAAATTACTCAAAAACTAGGATTAGGATGTGGGTTAGGGTTAGTGTTTGGGTTAGGGTATAATATAGGGTATATTGGGTCGAAATTTCAACCTAGGAAAAAAATTATGGTTAAAATGGGAGCATTTTGAAAAACGTGCTCGACTTTCTAACCATTTTGTACACGAGAACAAAGCCATGTCTCCACAGTGATACAAAAATGCGAATGTGTGTACATGTACATGTACATGTACAAATTCAGAATCATTTCAGTATAGCTCTCCCTGTTTTGACAAAGTGACGAATCTCTGCAAACAGAACTGCAAAACCAAGGTTTTAAGAAAATAATGTTTGAAAGTTGGTCTTTTTTTTCTTCGAAATCACGTTTTTGCATAATTTTTACACCAAAAATTGATTAAAACTAACGCCAGTCCAAAATAAAATAGTTTTCATAATGTTTAATTAGTAGACATTATTTACAAAAAATATATTTGTCACTTGGTCAAAACGAAAATTTTACTTTGTACTACGTAACGTAACGCGTGTAAGGTTTATTTGCGAACAAAGATTTTTTTATGTATTACTTTTTGCATTTAACGTAATAAAAACAAAATATGTGTCTCAACATTTGCTAATCATGCAGAGGACAAACCAAAAAATCCACAAATCTTTGATTGCTTAAATGTCTGTCAGCAGCGAGCAAGGCCAGTTCACGGAAATGCATTGGTGTACTATCTTGAACCCTCCTCGGTCGAATTTTGTTAAAAATAATCCCGCGCCTCGGCTCAGTGATGTTAAAATAATCCCGGAGCGAACTGGTTAAAATCCCATCAATGGACAAAAGCGAGGAACTGGTAGGTAAAGCTGGCTCAGGCCGTGTCGAATCGAGTGTCTAGGGCTACGGTCTACAGCTGCAGCTACGTTTACGTAGACACTTAAAGCAAATGGAATTCAGACGCAGCAACGGCAGAGACTACGGATAGTTATTGGGCAGTCAGGCGATGCTTGAATTCGTGTTGTAAGAATTATGATGTAATAATTTACATCAATTATCGTCTGCTACATGTTACGCAATGTTTGTTTACTGCCGGTCGAAATGCATGTACCTGATGATATTGACGTCTTTAGAGGTTTGTTAGTTGCATCATTCAATGCACTATAATATAAAAAAAACCACGAAAATCTGCTCCAGTCTTAACGTTAGTGTTCCCACCTTTTTGTTTTGCCTGAGCTCTCTTATGGCTAGATTATGGTGAGGTTGTAGCCGTAGCTGTAGCTCTAGACGGCATTTCGGACAGTGCTACAAAATGGCCGACGCAGACAAAAGCTGTAGCTGTAGCTCTGACACACACAGTCAGGGCACAGCAACTGGCGCAAGCAAATCGCAGGTTGACGTGAGGCCGGCTTAAGATTCCAGGGGCCAATTTCACGAAACTCGTCTTATCTTGCAACTCATCTTTGGACCCTCGCTCCAAGTCCCCGCTCGGGACCTAACATTGATTTTACTAAACCTAACAAAGACGAATCAAAACTACCAATGAGTGTTTCATGTTTGCTTTTACCACTAGAAGAAACAGTCGTTGAAAAGAAACGCACAAACCAACTTCCCCCGTGCGCTCGTGCAAAGAACAGAAAAATTACTCTACGCAATACATTTTACATGTACACAACATGTAAGATAGTTCCACACATTCTACACAAGATACGACAGAGTCGACTAGTTAAATTTTGTAAATACATGTAGTTTTCTTTTTTAAAACCACTGTATACCTACTATAACTACTAAAACTATACTTATCAGAAAACCTTTCAAATCTGTTTCTTCCTCGAAACTTCCTTTCTAACTCTCGGCCGACATTCGTCTTTTAACGAAAAGTGCAATGATTTTATTGATCTAGAAAAAATTACGCTTTACAAATCCTGATATTATTATTATTATAATATATCCAGACGATATACAAATTAACGCACGCATCAGACTGATCTTAGGTTAAGACTAGTTTAGCCGTGTTGCTTTGGTTAAATTGATCATAGAATGAGTCTCGAGTTAAGACGAGTAACCCTTCCCAAGAAAAGTCTTAGCAATTCGTGAAATCGGCTGCAGTTTTTATGAGACACCAGACTTGTGATGTACTTGTGATTGTTGGCTTGGACAGCAGAAACTGTTTGGAATAGAAGGGATCTGAACGCTGTGCACTCACCTCCGCGCTGCACCACGATAATCGTGTCTACACCCAGCGGGCACTCCTTCAGCTTGTTGACCACCTGGTTGTGAGGCAGATCCCGAATGTACTCCTCGTTGATCTCAACCAGTATGTCGCCCTCTCTCAGCGTCTTGCAGCGCTGCGGGGCCAGGATCTGCTTCACCTGGGGAAAGAAAGACGACAGGGTAATGATATCGGCATTGGACTGATGTGAGATAATAAAAAAAAAAAATTGAAGACCGGTTCATACCGGGATTATTTTGACATGGACCGGGCCCAGATAAGGGACTGTTTTTCAGGAACCTTGATCCTAGAAGGGTTCAGGCAGGAATCTGTGGGTAGCACACCCTGATATTTTCGGCCTCGCTTGCTGCGAGCCGGTCGCTAACAGGTATTTCCGGCCTTGCTTGTGACGTGATTATCCGTCATTCGTTTTGAATTCCGGAAAACTTTGCATGAATCCACGTCCTCTGACATAACTGGTTAATGTGAAGGAGTCATTCCCTGTCGAATCATCCAATGGGTTAAACCTTACTTCCCTTTAAATTAGTTCATATTTGTTTCATAGGGTTATTCTAAATGAAAAAGCCAACATTTCTAGCGAAAATCCGACCAGCGGTTTTAGTGCTACCGTCTGCAATTTTTTGATCCACAAGGTCAAATTTAAAGTCAAATTCAAGTTCTAAAGGTCTTCGCAGATCAAATTGCTTGGACATAAAAAATAAAGCCCAAATTGGGTCACTTATGATTTCAGCTTTCCAATTGATGTTATACATGTATGTTATTTGATCACATGTACCCCGTTATGTACCCCGTTATGTACCCCGTTATGTACCCCGTTATGTACCCCGTTATGTACCCCGTTATGTACCCCGTTATGTACCCCGTTATGTACCCCGTTATGTACCCCGTTATGTACCCCGTTATGTACCCCGTTATGTACCCCGTTATGTACCCCGTTATGTACCCCGTTATGTACCCCGTTATGTACCCCGTTATGTACCCCGTTATGTACCCCGTTATGTACCCCGTTACGTACCCCGTTACGTACCCCGTTACGTACCCCGTTATGTACCCCGTTATGTACCCCATTATGTAATATGCATACAGCTCTCGAATAAACCCACAGAAGCAAGAGAAGCCAGGGCTCAAACCCAAAGTCAAGATACTAGCAACATTAGCACTGCTGCAAGGCCAGGTTTAACCAGTTCGCACCGGGATTATTTGAACATCACCGAGCCGAGGCGCGGGATTATTTTTAACGAAACTCGATCCGAGGCGGGTTCAAGCCAATGGTACCGGGAAGCACACCCACACATTTCCGGCCTTGCTCACTGCTGACAGACATTTCCGGCCTTGCTCGTGACGTGCTTATGCATCATCTGTTTTGAATCTGGGAAAAATTTTGTGTGTATACGTCCTCCGGCGCAAACTGGTTAAACAGGTTCGCCAATCCATATGTTGCAGGTTAAAACCCTACTCCACTGAATATCTTCGTTCAACTTTAAAATTCCTTTTCGAGATATTGGAGGGTGATGTACAGTGGCTCATTAACCGAAACTTCCACAAAATGTGTTAAAATGTGTATTGAAATAGATGGATTCAGCACTGTTAGGGTAATAGTCTGTTTTACAATTCATAATGGTTGCAATGATATGCCTACAGATTCATAACTTTAGTAAATTGTTACCAATCAAGGTTTAAACACTAACAAAATAGGCCTTGCGAGTCTAATTTTGGACGACAAACGACAGCTTTCTCAATTTACCTTCTGCCCATAGGGACTGTCAGCCACAGTAAACCCAAAGCCTTGATTCCCCTTCACAAACTGAATGGCGTGAATCTCTGGCTGGCTGCTCGACGGAGACTCGCTCTGATGCTCGCTGGACAGACTCCCCCTGCTGTTGATATCGTTAGGCAACGTCAGAGAGTCCGGCTTTCGGCTGAGGGTCAGCGTCGGCGTCTTGGCCCGCGAGGAACCGTTGAGCTCCGTCCCCTTGGCTGTCGTCAGGTCCGGCAGCGACTTGACGTGGGTATCCCGGGAGAGATTCGAACCGGAGTCGCCATTCCGGTTGTTCCGGGGAGGGGATTTAGAGTGATAACCGGAGATTTGGGGCGGGGGTGGGCGAGTGTCTTCACTGCCGTGTTTCCAGGCACCCTCGGTTGTTTTGATGTCCTTGTAACTGGGCGGGCCGATGTTGTTGTGAAGGCTGTTGTGCTTGCGGAAGGCCGACGAGGACGATGGAGTGCTGGGGATCTTCACCCCGGGCTGATTGGAAGCGGGCGAAATTGCATAGGAGGTGACGATGTGGGTATTGGGGTCGTCGGGATCAAAGGGCAAGGGGTAGCCGCGGCAGACCTCTAAGTGGACCTGTTCCCCTGGCATGATAGCCTGAAACAGGATGACCACCTGCTGGTGTGTGTATCCTAAGACCTTGACAGGCTGGGGAGTGGCGTCGCTTTTGACAAACACAAGAACATCACCTACAGAAGAAAATTTGCAAAAACACCTTTTAAAATTGTTTTCCCTTTTTTTTTGCCTTTTGAAAGTACTATCCACAGGTCCATATATGTCACACTGTAATGTAGATACAACCGTGAACCACATAACGACCGAGGATAGCCCTTTTTATAACACCTCACCCACGTACATTTATAGCGCGCAGTATCAAGATTTGACGCGTCCTTGTTACAAGTTACCGTAGAACTGTTGCATTCGGCCAATCATTGGCTTACATGATGCTTGATTAATGCTGGTTCAGGGAACATTTATTCGCTTCTTCTTGAAAGCCCGGGGGGTTATTACTACATAATAATCCACTCCGCGTGATCGAGTCTCGACCAATCAGAAGCCAGCAACTCTCCTAGGTATTTATTAATTAATCATAGCAAGCCAGTCAATGGACACAGCTTGGAAAAAAGACAAACAAAATTATGCCAAAGTGGCAAAAACCCTTCTTGGTCACCAAGTTTTTGCCAGAGTTTTTGGCTTCTTGTATTTTTTTCAAAAATCCCGTCACACATACCAGTTTTCAACACCCTGTTGGTTGCGGCCGGGCCGGTGGCCACCACACTCTTAATCTGCAGGAATTCCTCGCTGTCGTCCCCTCCCACGATGGTGAAGCCAAACCCCTTCTTGCTCTTGGTCAGTACTGTCTTGATGAGCTCACCCTTCAGCTTGTCAGGGTCGTTGGTGAACATGGCACGCCACTCTGCATCTGTGTGTTGTCAAAAAACAAATCACGTTCTGTGGAGTCTAATTCTCTAAAAAGCAAAACATTTTGTCATGAACATTGTTTTAAAATAGGAAAAAATAATAATAATAATAATAATATAAAATCGGGGGGAGGGGGGGGGGGGGGGGGGGGAGGGAGGGCTGCTAAATCATCATTACTGGCAACTGAGAAGCTGAATTGCGAAGGACGCAGCTGAAACGTGCTCGACTCGATGGCATCCATACAGCCGCCCTATGACTCATGCCAAAGATTGATTGATTTTGCTTACAATTATTATCCTTGTTCATTAGGAACGAGACCATTTATGCAGCACCTCTAGACCAGCACACGTGGTTTCTTCCTTTACATGTACCTATTTATACTCCTGGGTGGAGAGACGCAATTGCAGTAAAGTGTCTTGCCCAAGAACACAGCCCCATGTTCCCGTCAGGTTTCGAACCCGTGTACCATTGCACACAAGTCGAACACATTCTAACGGTTGCTTTAGGAATCACACAAATTCCTTTCACATGGTGCATCAGCAAAGTAATTAGAATTATTGTACACAATGTAAAATGAATGTATTGGCTTCATCCAATTAGGGCTGTGGTACATGTATGTCAATGTCAGGAACCGGTTCCAGATTATGGAATCGAATACTCGTAACCAACCTAACAAATTACATAGTAACTTCTCATACGATCAAAGTGAAAGGTTTTGAATGCCGTTTGTTGGGAATTTTCAAAAAGGAAACCAAGCTACTTAGGGAAAGAGATATATTTTACATGGATGACGCTCTCGAAGGTTGCTGTTTACACTTTAACGCTCAGTATAAAGCTCAGTGCAGTATGTGAACACTTGTTAATGCAGACCTTTATGAACAAACTTACATTGAATTTCAAGGTTCGGTTTCTTTAACGTCTACTAGGTACCAGTGATGGTACCCGGTTCCCAAACTACCCGTAAATGCACACTCCTTCATCCAATTGTGTGAGAAAACCACAACATTTTAGGTAAATTCTGAACTGAATCTAAGCTCCTGGCCGGAGTCCAGAATCGATCTCGAGAATTGTTAGGAGTTGGCCAAGCCCAATATCAAGTACCTGAAGTTGTCTTGACCGGTGAGGTGGACAGCTGCGGCCGTGCCAAGTGGCCATTCTCCTGGATGTTGGGATCGTTGAGGGCTCGGGACGGCTGGGGGCCGGGACCAGCATGCAGGGAGCCCTGACTGCTCCTAGCTGAGCGAGGGAGGGTGGTCGGGTAGCGGCCGTCCGTCTTGTTGACGTCATTCCTTCGGGATTCTTCCTTGGCATGAAGGACGGGATTTTCATACTGGGTCTTGCGATTGATGTGACTGGACAGGGAGGAAGAACAAAGAAGAAAATAAATGTTATTTGACTTAAAGAACATTTAATGAAGCAGGGCTTCAACCAGCAACCTTCAAATTGCCGTTGCAGTGCTCTACAAGGGCAGATCCAAGAAATTATTTGTTTAGCTCTTAATGCCCACCTTAGGCAGAAAAATGTTGAATTCTACGGTAGATGCTCTATGGTGCATTCTGAGCAGTTTTTAACCACTTGAATTGATAGCAGAATGACAGATTTTAACCTCATTAAAAAATGGCACCAAATGATTTCCGAATATATCCTGACAACAAAATAATCACTTGTACATGTATTAACCCGCTTTCTTGAATTCGAAAGAAACAAATCGTAACAGAGAGAGACTTCATGACTACGATACTTTTACTGTCTAACAACTAACAATAATCTTCTAGTTTGTAAGTATCTTGTTTTGATCTGCCTCTGCTCTAGATATGAGCCGTACAGTATGTTGCCAATTCCCAAAATGTTGTCAATGTCCTTGTTTATATTAGATTGCGACATTTTATCTGAATTTTGAAAATCAATTTGAATCAACTTGTTTGTTTCTCGATATTCTGGATAACACAAAAAACAATACTTTGATTTATTCAAGCAAATTTGAATCCTTGACTCCGATTGGTTGATCCATGGCAACAACGGTGTGATATTATACCATACAACCGTATTGCCTGGTCGATATCGCAAAATATGCACGCCATTTTTTCTGTAAGCACGTATAAGAGAATAACCGTGCACAGCATGCATGTTCCATCAAGTTTGCTTGAAGATAAATTTGTTATGTCACGCACACCCGTGGAACACGGATAATGTACTGCACCCTACCTATTAGATTTCTTTCAGTAGAGAACATGAAAAAATTTACCAAAACGAGCTTTGTTCTAAAACGGCCAAGTAGTCTTTTGGACTAGTGTAATCGCTGCACTCAAGATCGCAGAACATATCCTCGACTTTTGTCTTTAACTCCACCATCTGTGCGCGGAACTCTCGAACCATCTTATCGCTCTCCTGAATGGACTTTTCCAGGGCGAGGATCCTTTTGTCAGTTAGCGACTTGGCCTCGACAATACGGTCTCTCAGATTGTTGCCCATAATGGACAGGCGGGCAGACACAGTCGTGCTAAAGCGCTCCAACTGGCTCCCAGGATCCCTTGGCAACTTTAACTCGGAAGACATGGCTACTGCCAGTCAGACTACAAGTCTCTTCGATAGGACGATGGTACATGCAACACAGCTGGCGATTGGTTCCTGTCTTGAAGGCTTTTCTACCCAGAGTTCTGATTGGTCGCTGAAAGGTGTGGCTAATCACGTGATTGGGTGACGTGATGATGCAATGCTCATTTCAATTCAAGATTGTGCTAACAAATCTCCGGAAGTTTACTTGAAGAATTCACCGACAGTCTCTTTATAACTTGGACTACGTTTTATTAGTATCGGAACAAAACAGATGACAGGCGCCCTAACTGATCAAAATTCAGTATGGGCAAAACATCGTTCTAAAAAAATACCAGTTGAAAGAGATGCCGCCCCGAGTTTTTAAAAATCCAGGCCTCGACTAAAAATCGCTTCCTCTCACAATGAGCTGTGCAGTAGAAAGATCACCCTCTCAAAAACTGAGCAAATCATTTGCTTTAACATGATCCGGGATGACAAACCGCTTAGTTTAGAAGGGAAAATACTCTTGCAAACAGAGAGCAAATAATGTGTACCTGTCCGAAAGTGAATGATGTAGTCATTTGCTAAACATCCTTGTGTTTGAGTAATATAAATCAAAAGCAAAAGTGGTTTGTTTTTTTACCACACCGTGTTCATTATTGCATAAAGCAAAAGAGACATATTTTGCTTGTGTCAACGCTCGTAGGAATTACACCTCATCATAAAATAAACATTACCTTGAAGTCCAAATGATTTATCGAGTTTAGATTTTTAGTTAAATTTTTGAGTTGAAAACCGTTTTAGCATACTTCGCAGAAATTTGACAAATCAGAAGAAACCCGAATGTTCTACCCAATCTTTTCAAAATGTTGTTACAACTGCCCCGTTTTAAAAAAAAACAACGATGGGGGAAACAAAAATGAAACTTACTCAATGTAGTAGGTGCCGAACTGGGGATCGTCAATCTTTTCCCATCCATAAGGAAGTTCTGAAACAGACACAAAATAACGCCATGATTCAGAAACAACACCGAAAACACTTGAACTACATGAACTACACTCTCACAATACTGTTACAGCATGGTGGTGGTTTTTTGTTGTTGTATTGCTTCAGCTCTGCATTGGAGCCATTATGATGCATCTTAATGGTCGTTCTTTATTTTGCTGTAGTAGATCAACAAGCAGAAATGTGACCCACTCTGCAAAAATGAGTCCGATGTGTTACAAATGTGGTTTTTTTCTTCAATTTTACAGTTGGTCAGAAAAAGCAGGAAATAAGCTTTCATTTGATATATGGCCCAACTCTGTAGTGTAATGCATTGGTCTTTTACAATTTTTGGAAATTTGCTTTTTCTCAGTTATATTCAAAATGTCTTTGAAAAGAGATTTACAATTGTAGTGCCTCATTAGATGATATGGAAAGAGAATGACAAAACCTGTATTAAATTTAATTTAGAGATCAAAACAATCTTTTCAATTGATCAGATCTGAAAATATAGGTGTCTGAAAAACCAAAATGCCTTAAAACCAAAATATTAATTGTTGCAAGAAAAGTCACCTCCGAGACAATAAACAGCCCTTTACGTAAAAATGTATTTTCCGACAGACTCATTTTTGCAGAGCGGGTCACAAATGCAGTAACATACAGGCAAGACATCAGTAACGGATGATGATTCTATTACACTGTACATATCTGAATGCGAGCAACGTATTGTTTCCAGTTTCATTAGACCATTTGTCAGTTGTGCATTTTATCGTTTTAAACAGTTCGCGCCGGAGGACGTATTAACACGCACAATTTTCCCCCAATTTAAAACGGATGACGCATAAACACGTCATGTGCAAGGCTGGAAATGTCTGTGAGCAGCGAGCAAGGCCGGAAAGGCGTGGGTGTGCTTCCCAGTACCATCGGCATGAAACCGCCTTTGATCGAGTTTCGTTAAAAATAATCCCACGCCTCGGCTCGGTGATGTTAAAATAATCCCGGCGCGAACTGGTTAAGCAGCAAAGGTTCTCAAAATCTAAAAAATGGTGCTTGACAACTAACCCGACAATGATTTAGCTTTGTGAATGCTGTATATTCCGAGAAACTAATATTCTAGGAGTTCTATTTTAAACCAACTACTAGTAGAAATTTTCAAAAATGTGTCTCTAAAACATCTTTGGACTGCTTTTAATATTTTTTTTCTCAAAATGACAAAATGCCAGAAGGAATAGTTTCACAAGGAGTTTGTAGTTAAATTTGTTAACAATAATTTGGTTGGTTACTTTTTAGATGCTGGAGATAAGGAGGGGGGGGGGGGGGGTTGGAGACATGCCTACTTAAAATGTTTTGGATGTATACGTATGAGTTAATGGAGATGGCGAATACATTAATGTTTAATTGGACTTGCATGTCGCCATTACGTTAAACTCGCTTGGTACACAATGATTCCAATTTAAACTGAATGTCAATGACTAGCTAATGGACTATCAATTAGGTGACATATACTGTTTCCAGACTAAGGTAATAGACCTTTAGACCTGTCAGAACATTGTAAAATAGATGCAATTAACTAATATAAAATAAAGGGTAGGAATTTCTTTTGGTGGACATGAAATGGTGACAGCAAATCCTACACACACAAGAAGACAGAATCTATCAAAAGTTGTACAGCACCATATAATTTCCTTTCTTTTCTGTCTCATGTGGTACCACAAGTTCAATAGATGTTCAGGTGCGGATCCAGGGGAGGGGTCCTGGGGGTCCGGACCCCACATTTTTGGACTGGATTTAAAAAAAAAAATTAATTATATATTTGTTTGTTTTTTTATTTATTTTTTTTAATGTATTTTTTATATCAGAGCAAAATAGCAGCGTGGTGCTTTCTGTAAAAGATTCCCAATAGATCAAAACGATCAAAATATATAAGAAAAATAGGCTCATAATGTACCAGAATGCACCTCAGAGCTTCTACTGTAAACAAAATTCTGGGGGAGAGCTCCCAACACCCCTCGCCCATGGCTAGGACCCCCACATTCATAAATTCATGCATCCGCCCCTGATGTGGTCTAATGTGTATTCACATGAGCGTCTACAGTTGGCGGCATTCAAC
Organism: Crossaster papposus; assembly: GCA_037893245.1. Taxonomy (NCBI): domain Eukaryota; kingdom Metazoa; phylum Echinodermata; class Asteroidea; order Velatida; family Solasteridae; genus Crossaster; species Crossaster papposus. The sequence continues at coordinate 2,030,868 of JBAIAA010000354.1, read as the reverse complement.
ATCATACACAGGCCGTTTTCCAAACCACAACTTCGGCTTCGTTTCCGACTTATCCCCATTGCCAAACTGTATAAACGAAACCAATGACAGGGACGAAGCTTGAGTTTGGAAAATGGCCCTATTCTCATGCATCATGCCTATGAGAGGGTGCTTTTTTAATACAAGTTTTCGAAAGTCCAGAAGACAATTAGTGAATATAAAGGGTATCTCAAAAAAATGTTTACCCATTTTTAATTCATATTATTTGAAAAAATACTAAATATTTCAGAAAAAGACAAATGTTTGTGGAAAGAGTAGAATGTCCTCTGTCGAATGGTATAAGGATCTTTACGTCATCGCCATGAATGACTGAACAAGACATTTATGAAAGGTACAGAAATCAGCTCTGTGACAAATCTGGATATCAAAGGAAGTAAGAGACATGAGACGAAGATGCCAGCTATGCATTAACAGGAATGATGGCCACATGTGAAGGGCGCAGCACATTAAATTACCACAAAAGAACAGGGATCAGAAGAAAAATATTCATCAACCCTGTAAACGATCTCCAATGTGTTCAAACAGCAAAATAATTTGTCGTTAAAAACACCTGCCTGAGCTTTGTCACTCAAGTAAAAACAATTTGTCACAGTGCTGATTTTAATGTCTTGTTTGTTCAATCATCCATGGCAATGACTGACGAACCTTATACCATTTGACAGAGGACATTTTACCCTTCCCACAGACATTTATCTTTTTCTGAAATATTCAATAGTTTTGCAATTATATGAATTTTAAACTGGGTATACATTTTTAGAGACACCCTGCATAGAGTTAAAAGTAAAGGGTGCTACTGGTATTTATGATGACATGACAAGGTGAGAGAATGTATGTTTAAAACACAAGTGGCTGAGGCCCATTTCATAAGCACCAACATTTGCTTAGCATGACAAAAACAATTCTTGGAAAAAACAAACAAAGGGTTATAAACCATTTTTTGTGTTGATGGTTATTGTTTGTGATGGGTATTCAGCTGGTTTTTTTTTGTTGCTTTGAATGAAAAGCACGTGGAGTTTTGGCCGATAACCTGTTTTTACTGAGCAAGACTTTTTTGTGCTGAGCCAATTTTGTGCTTACATGTTTACATGGTTCATCATCCGGAAGTCTGGGTTTTACTTTTTTGTTTGTTTTCACTCTTTATCTTTTATTTTCTCTTTTCTTTTCCTAATTTGTGGTTTCGAGATTTTTAATAGATTTCGAGAACCTGACTTTGTAACTCAATGTGCATGAATATGAGCTAATAGCAAATATGTTGGGGGGTTCTGACAAAATGAGACGGAACTGGGCAGAGGTTTAAATAAGGGTTCTGAGGTATTAGTGAAGAGGATACAATTTTCTTTACAATGCCATTTCTTACATTCCGTTAAAAAGTTTTGGCTGTTTAAAGTTTGCATTTATCAACATGTTGCAAAAGTAAATTGTTGAGAAAAAGGCCTTTGAAGTTTAAGTTATGTACGTACATGTGATTATGAAGAAAAAAAATCCATAAAAACACTTTTTTTACACTACTTCTTTACCATTTCTTAACAAAATATAGTTAGTAGGCGTACCAAAGATTACAAATATCAATAAATCTGAATTTTTTTTTAAAAATCACATTTTTAAAAATTATTTTGCAGTTATCTCCACTATGCCCTGTGCCTAGTTGGGTCTCATTTTGCCAGAACGCCTTACATCTGTGCTATGGATACAAAATAATTGCGGACAGGACTGAGTGTACCCTCATTGGTTCCCATGTGTATATCAACACAGTAGTTAGCAATGGGTGGTTGCAGACACACATGTGGGTGACAGATGACAGCATGCACAGGCAAAAAAAAAAAAAAAAAATTAAAACCAAAATCCGGATCGAAAATACAAACCATGGTTGTCAGACAGAGACTTAGCATGAGGATTGTTCTCACCGTCGTCATCACAGTTCAGCAGCTCCTTGATTGGCTTATGCTCCAGCCTGGGGTCCAGCCATTGGGTGGTCTCTGTCACATGACTGTGTGATCGAGAGGTGAATCAAAGAGACTTGGTACATGTACATAGATATACGTCTACTATAAAGGGTGGTCAAAAAAAAAACACCAAATGGAACATCCTATTTTCAGTACCCTCCAACCAGAAAAAAATAGTTTGGAGTCTTTCCAGATGAAAAATGATACTAAAATCACCTGATTTGGTCCAGTATCGGTTGTTTTTATTCCAGGGACCAAAGTCTTTTGCACATTATTGCAATGACTGATCTTTATTCACCAGTTCGCGCCGGGTGACGTATATAAACGCCAAAATTTTCCAAAAATCTAAACGGATGACGCATAAACACGCCAAGTTCAAGTTCGGAAATGTATGTCAGCAGCGAGCAAGGCCGGAAATGCATGGGTGTGCTTCCCGGCACTATCAGCCTGAACCCGCTTCGGATCGAGTTTCGTTAAAAATAATCCCGCCCCTCGGCTCGGTGATGTTAAAGTAATCCCGGCGCGAACTGGTTAAGATACATGTACAATGAATAAAGAAAAAAGTGGCATTGGGTTGCAATATTCTGTCCATGTTTTTTTTTATTTGAACACTTACTTGATAAAATACATGTCTCCCTGTTCAGTGAAAGCAATCTCCCAGTTGACTGGCAATTCTCCTAGTTCCTCCTCCGTCCTCTGGATTTCTTCCCTCCGCCTCTGCTCTTCCTCGTCCAGAGGGTCAGAGTTGAGCGTGGTGGCCTCGATGGTGGACTTGTTACGCTGGCGTTTGCCCGGGGCCGAGGGCTTGGCGCCAGGCCGGTGGTAACCAGCCAATTTCTTGGGGCTGGTGGTGGTGGTGTTGCTGGAGGAGTTATTCTGCTGGGTTTGTTGGGAGGGGGGCGGCGGAGAGGAAGAAGATGTAGGGGATTGGGCTGGGGGTGGCTTGGCGGGCGGCTTGGGGGTACCGTAATGGTTACCTGGGAAGATTAAAAGGGGACAAATAAAGAGCTTTTACTTTCAAGTAACAAAATAAGGAAATAACAATTGCAAATTCAAAATCAGAATAGTTACATTTACATTAAAAGATGAAATCTAATTCAATATTACATTTCTGGCTTTTGAGTCTTCAATAAGAAATGTTAATGCCTTAATGGTTTATCTACCGGTACATGTAAGGACATGGCATGAAAAAAATGTATAAAAACCGAGGTAAAACACAACATCTATAATTAACACCACGAATAAAAAAAAAAAGCACATGTATCCTGCTATTTCAGGTCAAGTCAATTGAAGCAAAAACATTTTTTTTTTTATTGTGACATGATTTATTGCAGGTATTCTTACAACATCAAGGCACTAAAAACATAATTACGTCCCTCACCAACAACCACACGTTATCTATTCTTTCAACACCCTCCAGGTTAATAATTGTCATATTCATTCGGCCATTCTTCTTGAACACTACTGGTAGCTTTCCTTCCCAAGCTACGAGGTCTGGTAAATTTTCATTTCTCTACCATAATACCATATGTGACCTGTCATCACAAAATGAGCGTAAAGTCGCACGGAGTGATTTCCCAGTACGGCCAGTCAAAGTCAAAATTTGAAGGGGTGGTCGATTTTGAGATTATATGGTTTTTTTAAGGACTAATCCCCAACAATCAATTCCCAATTTTTCAGGAAGATCAGATAAAAAAAAGAAAAGTTTTTGAGACAATTTTGACTATGCCTTTCTTTGCACGTTCACACAATTTCTCGTGCCCGTAAAATTAAAAAAATATTGAGTATCAAACCACCAAGTGTTATATACCATTGGAAAGCTCTGTTTCCACAGAATTTAGAAATACCCATATCTCAATTTTTGATTTTGCCGACTTTACGCTCATTTTGTGATGACAGGTCACATATATATCAAAGCAAGGCCAATTACCCAGTTTGGAAGAAACTGAATTATATCTCAATTAACCCTCTCCTCAAGTAGGAAAAGGAAATTGTGAGGTGTCCTTCCCATCAATCAATATCTATGTACATGTAGTGTCACGTCAACACATGGACGGGCACTACATGTAAATGCGTGGACAATTGCACATTTGATTTTCTTCTTATTTAGCATAAACAAGTGCTTGGAGAAACCTGGTGAGTTGGGTAAAAATAACATGTATTGACAGACACAAATTTGGTTTTGTGGTTCTTTTTTGTGTTTTTGTGGGGTTTTTATGGTTTTTTTTTTTTTTTTGGGGGGGGTTTGAAATTTAAGCATCATAGCCATTTTTTAAATGTTGACTTAAACAGGTAATTTGGATTCAAAATGAGACTCTGGGTACTGATACCCGGGTATATACATGTATGGGAAGTGAAATTTGTTTGCCTATTTTATCTAAATTATCACATTTGAAACTCTTAACCAGTTCGCGCCGTACAAACAAAAGAGGGACAACAGGGGGTCTCTAATTAGGCTGTGTTTGAGTGGAGACGCACAGGGTGTACGCATCACACTTACATGTACAGTTGACCAGGAACTGTGCTGTGACCAGCCTGAGCTCACCCACAAACAAATGCTTGCGAATTCCCCCAAGCTCTCATGCCTTTCTGCCCTGAACCTCACAGAATTCAACAGGGTATCCCTGGGCCTTTTGTAACCAAAGTCTAACAAGAAGTTGCAAATGTTTGGTACCACATCTGCCAAAAACCTGCAGTTGGAATTTGATGAGCTTGGGGTAGTTACGGTTAAGTGATTCTGAAGTCCAATGGCATGGCCACGTGGAAAATTCAGTTAATGTTAAATGTTGCAAACCAGGGTTCTAGCTAGGACCTTTTTAGTGCCGGGAAAATTATCAGATTGCATAGCGTTGCGAGCGCAGCTAGCGCAGCGAGCGGAGCTCTCGCGCCTCACACAGCCGGGGGTCCAGTACATTTTTGCATGTTTCTGTGAAAGTCTAGCTAAGTTAATAAAATAAATTACTACATGAACATGATTAACGTGACTTTGTATCTCCTCTCTTTCTTTTGTGCCCATAATTTGATTAAAAAAAATAAAAAAATAAAAAAATAAATAAAAAATGGTGCCGGGCGGCACAGCCAATTTGAATCCGAGTGCCGGGCGGAAATTTGCAGTGCCGGGCGGTACCGCCCGGCGCCGCCCACCGTGGCTAGAACCCTGTTGCAAACAATGTTAACCAGTTCGCGCCGTGATTATTTTAACATCACCGAGCCGACGGGCAGATTATCTTTAACGAAACTCGGCGCGAACTGGTTAACCCTAACGATCTCCATCCAGCTAAACTCCAACACAAGGGTTTAGTGGAGTCCAGCTGTTTAGTGCACAGTTTAATAGCACAGGGTGGGGAGTTGGGGTTAATATCACTAATGGCATAATGACCACAAACTATACAGTTTGCCTCCAGTTTGGTCTGACAATAATATTACTGGTACATGTATTGGTATCTGCTAATCCAGCCTGCACGTTAGGGTTTAGTTCAGTAATTAAATCCAGTACTGTTTTTCAAATTGTATTATTCTAACACAGCATAATCATAATGCTGTTACCAGCAACTTTCTGATTGAGCAAACTAAAAACCAACTCAGAAAAATTCAATTAGATTAATTGTTATTTCCGATTCAGCCCCTAAAATATTAAAGAAAAAAGCATACTAAAAATTTGAATGAGGAAAACAAAACCAAATCTGTTGCAAACAACTTACCTTTCAACGTTGAAAATTAGACACTACAGGCAATCATAACTTGTAACCACAATCAACATTAGTCTCAATAAGTACCTCACATATTGTTTACAAAAGATGAACACCACCAAACATATCCAGAAAAAAAAATCTACTGCCAGCCAAAGACAATCCAAACAGTAAGATTTTCAATGCATGATAAAATACTGACAAGACTTCAAACTTTGAAGAAAAAAACTAATCTTTCTGGTAAGCAATAGTGTTGCTGAAGATAACTGTGCAAGGATATAGGACCTGTGGAAATTCAAACAAAGGAAACTCCAGAGTGCACAGTGATCACCACAGGAGGGCTCCCAGCCTCAAGATTACACCTTCCTTACAAGAACCATTACATTAAGCCACCATGCTGTCCACAAGGCCATGTGCTACTACCTGGTACTGGTACAATGTAGTTCTTAGGATGGCAGACTTCTATTGACCCTAATGATAGATACAGTACTCCCACTTAAGCCATGTTCGCACTGGACTTAAAATGATAAAGCATACCTAGACGATGGGTCCTTTTCCCATTTTAAGTCCAGTGCGGACAGCCTACCGGTAGGACGTTTTCCTCTCAGGTACTTCTCCCGAGTCCAGTGGGTACTTCTACCGGCCAACTGCTGCCCGGGAAAACGTCCCTGGTCGCTTTTCCCTAGACGATAAGTCCAGTGCGAACAGCGCGACTCGGTAAAAACGTCCCAGGAAAACGTCCACCCGGCCCTCCAGTGCAAGGTCACGCTATACAAAGCACTGCGCATGCGCTCTTTGCATTGTTTACATGCGGGCACGCTGATACATGCAAATCGCATCGTGATCACATTCGCACGTGGTTTTGCAAAAAGATTACGTAGAGTTGGGGTTCCTTTGGTCAATATTATGGCAGATATTATTATTGATACAGTCGGAAGTTTGATTGGTGCTACCAGTGCATCATTTCAAAATGATAATAAAGAACGTCAACGTGTCTTACGACGAAAGAAAGCACGACAACTGATGCAATACCGTACGTACGATGGCATGGCATCAATGATTTGATCGGGGGGAAAAACGCGCGCGCGGGGTCGCGAATGGGTACACCGGGGTCAATGCAAAAAGGTCACGCAAAGCGCCCTCACGAGTCATTATAATGACAGCTTGGCTACTTCTCCCACAGTCTCGGTAAAATTTTCCCGTGTCGAAAGTCCAAGTGCGAACAGTGGTAACATTTGACCATTTTTTTTTTACCATCGTCTCAGTAAAACCTTCCCAAAAAAAAGTCCAGTGCGAACACGGCTTTACACAATTCAGGAAAAACACTTGTACAAATTGTACAACTCTCAAAGGTGTTTGAGACACATATTTCAAGTGTCATCATCTTTCAGTTTCTCAGTTAACACGTTGACTGCTGACTGTGAGTATAGTCATTGTAACAGGTGTACCGGATTCTGCCACTACGAGTATACTCGTAGAAAATGAAAGGTGTTTGTATTGTAAATTGAATACACGGGCATCGCTGATAACGCAACAAATATGCTGCTGGCAGTGGTAAGGACATACATGTTTACAATGCATGTTCCAAAAAACAAATTTTTTTTAAGGTACTATAAAGTACGCGAATGCGTACAATGCTTGGTAAATGGGGGCGCCCTGTGAAATTATGCCCGGCAGTCAACGTGTTAATAGCAGAGAAATTGAGTGCACATTTTAATTCAACTTTTTACCCCCTTACCATCAAACACGCCGCTTTCGAGAAGATGCCCGCTCTTCTCCAGAGCCATAAACTCATCCACTGACAGGAATTTATAGTCCACCCCATCGACTTCGCCCTCTCGGGGATCTCTGGTCGTACCTGAACAGGAAATACAAACACTGGATTATATATTTATTTGTGGGTTTTTGACGAAGTCCAACATCATTTTGTTTCGTTACACTAAATGGTTGATAGTTTCCAGATCCGAATTACGTATGGCTGCATAGTGGGGTTTTAAACCGCCTGGAATATGTTTCAAAAGGTTAAAGGGAAATTCCAGGCTCAATAATATTTTACCTAGTCTAAAAGAATATATGGTAACATACATGTACTGACTCCGCAGATAATTTGTTTTGATTTGTTATAGAAACGACACACCCGCTTATTATATTCACGATTTCTTGTCATTCTGGAGAATAAGGGCGCGGCCATATTGTTCAAATTTCCCGCCTCGCCCGGGAAATTATGACGTATTGTCTGCACCTCAATGCACATCGCTTTATTGCCTTTATTGCCTGCTTTATTGCCTACATTATGCAGACGTACCGGTATGTTGTACGGCGCCCGACTATTGCGAGTGCATGTATTGCATTTCTGTGCAGAATATCGACATGACGCACCACAAACTATCGTTTATTTTTGTATTTTCTGAGAAGAATAGAAAATCTGTGAGCTAGTAATTATTGCATCAGGTCCTTCCCCGTACGATTTTGAGCCCACTTTCACATGTACACTACACATTGTGTAAATACACTATGCCGTACACAAAGGGTTCACTTGCATTCCTTGCGTGTGCAGGGCCGCTATCGATCGGGCTTCGCGTACTGATGGTGCAGACACTACGTCACAATATCTCAGATGTACCGATAAACCAGAACAAAATGGCGGCTCGCATGACGGTAAGCGCAGTGCGAGAAAATCGTTTTATACGATTACCGAAACCGATAAAAATGAAATAAAAATCAAGTCACAATGGCAATTGACACTCTTTAACATTATGCAATTATAAACTATGGGTGGAGTTTCCCTTTAAATGCAGAAAATATACATTAATTTCTACAGATAAAAATACATGAACGAACCAAAAAACATAAATGGAGATGCTACTGGCATAAATGACATTCTGTTAATTATAGGGGATGGTGATAACAGAAAGATAGAGCAAAGAGCAAGGTGAACAATTTTGTTAAATCTGTAGGTTTTTTTTCAAAAACAATGTTCGGTATTTTTGTACACTAAAATCGAGAGCCAAGGATCGTGGTCTCTATGTTCGGTATAGCGGTGTTTCATGTGTATCTTGCTATTGTATACTGCAAGTCCTTCGTACACCAACATGTACAGTACATAAGTAGTGCATGCCAATTGATTGAGTGAAATGACATTCATTTATGAGGCGAAGTGGTCACCTGGGACTTGTTGAATGCAGTAATGACACACCCACATTGCCAGTCATGTCTCAGGGGAACATTTAAAGGTAGTGACAAACTGTGTTATTTGAAGGCGTAACCAGGTTGAAGTTGAAGGGCAATGAGATGTCTGTGGTTTTTTTCTTTCCCCCATTATAATCTGTTTTTCATTTGGTATCTTTTTCAGCCCAATAATAAACAATTCACCTGTCATCAATTATATACTGTGAACATGTGTGTACCAGGTACCTTATAGTGTTATACACTGGTATGTGTGGGCATGTGAATCGATAACAAAGCCCTGAAACAACTGTTGCTAAGGACAAACTTGAGTGACATCACCATCTTAAAAAATAACACCTCTATTCTATTGCAAAATAGAATGTTTTTAAGGCCCAATTTCATCCCAAATTCACAGTAACACAAGCTGGCAGTCCGATGCACAACTTCCACTCTTTCTTTTTTAGAAACCCTTAAGTTCATGGCCCACAAAATGCTCTTATAACAGATAATTTGATGGGCCAAAGGCTGTTAAAGGTATGATACATACGTACACCATTGGTAATTGCTTGAATTATCATGAACGGGTGGATTTGGGGAGTTGTATTTTATAGTAAATGTCGTTTAACTAACCTTTCCGAAGTTTTACAATCATGAATGCCGAGAAAAGCTCGAAAACAGCGTTTGTTTTCAACCGGCGTCGATCAGTTATTCTTATGTTATTTGTGTTTCTAAATATAATTTTATAAAGAAAAAATTCGCGATCGCCGTCCGGCGATCGCAAATTTTTTTTTATAAAATTATATTTTTCAGAATAATTAAAGGATATCTAGCGCAATCACTTTGCTAGATGCCTAGGATCATTATTTACTTTCAGATGAGTAAGATATTTTTTAATAATTCGGTAGTAAACTTTTTCGATATCTGCCTTTAAATAACGAAAAACAAGTGTACCATACAACCCATCAAGGACATCCCTGATTAGAAAACGTGTACACATTTCTTATTACCAAGGCTGATTGAGCCCGTAGTTTTGTAAAGCATTCCTAAAATCATCTCAGCTCTGTGTAGACTATACATGTACATTTACAGTGTGCCACCTGTACCTGTGTGCTGCCATTTCAGGTGCAAATGGCTCATTAGGAACAAAATTACAGTCTCTACACTAATGGGGGGGGGGGGGGGGGCCATTAAAGGTAAAGTACATGTACAGTACACATGTACTGGTATGTGTAATATGTACATACTGGCAGTTAGGATGTTTGAGTGTGAAATAGCTTTATTTGTTATTTCTCCGTAGCTCTATCCATAATTTGAGTGGCTTTTGCCTTGTTTGGAGCGCACTTGCAGTGGGATTTCATGCTACACGAGACACCGCGCATGCGCTCTTTGCATTGTTTATGTGCGGGCACGCTGATGCATGCAAATCGCATCGTGATCACATTCGCATTTGGTTCTGCAAAAAGATTACGTAGAGTTGGGGTTCCTTTGGTCAATATTATGGCAGATATTATTATTGATACAGTCGGAAGTTTGATTGGTGCTACCAGTGCATCATTTCCAGATGATAATAAAGAACGTCAACGTGTCTTATGATGAAAGAAAGCCGATTGACGATGGCGTCAATGATGCGATCGGACAAAAAAAGCGCGCGCGCGCGAATGGGTACACCGAGGTCAATGCAGAAAGGTCACGCAAAGCGCCCTCACGAGTCATTATAATGACAGCTCGGCTACTTCTCCCGCGGTAACATTTGACCATTTTTTATTTTACCATCGTCTCAGTAAAACCTTCCCCAAAAAAGTCCAGTGCGAACACGGCTTAACAGTTTGTGTGTTTGCTATTATGGTTATGGGTATGGTTCCTAGTAGTAAATTACACTAGAGAGTTTAGGATTACTGCAGAAAACGGGAGGCCCCAACAAAAAAAAGGCCATTCAAAGGGTAGAGTTACACAAAGGATAGACAACAGAGATTAAAAAAGGATCTACCGTACCGGTATGTTAATAGAAAAGAAATAACTTCAAGTAAAAAATGCAGCCTTCGACCCCGAGATTGCATTTTGAACGATTACATTTTTTTAATCTGAAAAACAAGATACAGGTACCGTTAAGGTACATTTCTTTTACTACCATATGTTTATGAAAGTGTTGTTATCTCTGTATTTTATGAATGAATTTTACCTACTGTTTTATCACGGGCTTTTAATCGTTACCCTCGTTAACCTCAACAATGTTGGAGGGGGGGGGGGGGGGGAGGGGGTGGTAACAATGAGAAATGGATGATCAATGACTAAAGGTTGAGCAGGTCAAATTAGATCAGGTCAAGTGATTCTTTGTACAAATAAGCTGATGAAAGTAAAAATATGTTTCAGGTTAAGGCAGGGGTTAAATTTTCATAAATTTAAAAAAAAAAAAAAATTGCCCTCCTGTTAGACCACTTCATTCATACTTGATGCGATTGCGATATCAAAACATACCGAAACTAGTTTGTACTGTACAAACTTGTACTGCACATGTAACATTTAAAGTTATCATGTGATTATAGAATCGGTACCCTGTGGAGACCTGAGCAAAATGGGAGTGAAAAGGTCTACACTGGGTACCGGTATATTTCAATAGATGAATAGGTCTCCACAGGGTTTCACAAAATTGATTTTTCGAGTTTTACTCTAAAACAAGAAAAAAAATTGCATCTGTCGCAATCGGTCGCAAAATGATCTTTGGGCTCTAGGAAAGAATGGGTTATTATTATTATTATTAAACAAGGCGAATCGGGTAGAGTGGGAAGAGTGCAAGCACTATAAGCTGTTTCTCGGCAACCCCCACACACCTGAAACGTCGAAGACAAAACATGAAACAGACTGAAGACAACATACATACAAACAAACACACACACACAAGAGAAAACAAACTGGACAATAAAGAATAGGAGACAGGGGTTAGGGTTATAGCACAGAAAATTAAATCTAGGGTTAACGGGAACACTTTGAAAATAGCCCTGGACGTTAAGAACATTTTGAACACGAAAACAAAGATGTCTCCACAAGGATACAGATTTGAGAAGAAAAAAAATTGGTAAAAAAAATTGGTTTTTTTTTTTTTTTTTTTTAAGATACATGTAATACAATTTTTAGATCGTATTTTAGAATTTAGCATCACTGTGTACATGCTCTTAAAAAATTTCTCTAATAGGAAAGTAGATAATGATTCTAGGCATCCAGCAAAACGATTGTGCTTGATATCCTGTAATTATCCCGAAAAATATAGTTTTATAAATAACATAAGAATAACTGCTCGACGCCGGTTGAAAACAAACGCTGTTTTTTCGTGCTTTTCTCGACATCCATAATTGTAAAACTTTGCACAGGTCAGTTAAAAGATATTTACTATAAAATACAACCCCATGATAATTCAAGCAATTACCAATGGTGTATCCTACCTTTAAAGATATATGTACTTGTAGGACATATACACCATTGGTAATTGCTTGAATTATCATGAATGGGTTGAATTTTTTTTTTTGGGGGGGGAGGTTGTATTTTATAGTAAATATCGTTTAATTGGCCTGTCCAAAGTTTTACAGGCCAAGAAAAACGGTATTTGTTTATAACCAGCGTCAGGCAGTGGTTCTTATGTTTAGCGATCGCAATTTTTTAAAAATAAAATTCCATTTTTCGGGACAATTACAGGATATTTAGCGCGATCCTTTGGCTGGATGCCTACAATCTTTATTTACTTTCAAATAAGTGAGATATTTCCTAATAATTCGGTAGTAAATTTTTTCGATATTTTCATATGGTGTATCTACCTTTAAAACCCTTTTTCATGGAGTTTGGGGCTTTTGCGCCTGAACTGAACTCTCCATGTGTACTAATGTACATGTACCATTGTGACTATCAATCACCTGGCTGACAAACTTTTTCAGTAACTCAATTTGAAGACAAGTTGTATACTCCTAGAATACTTGGCTGGCAGCATTTTGGTATCTGGAGGTTGTTTTACCATATACTTTACATGTTCATTGTAGAAACCCAATCAATAACCTTGTTGAACCACCAGGCAATAAATTCAGACTAATGTGGGGGAGCAGAAATTGTTCCAAATCCTAACATTAAATCACGGCCTTATTATAGTGTCCGAGACATGTCATGCAGCACTGCACAATGCAGGTCAGGTCATAGGTCAGCTGACTTGACCTGCCCCACTCATTTACAGGTCACTTGCCGTTGCCATGGCAATGTCTTGATTAGAGCAGGCAGACTAATAAACAGACTGCTAGGGTATTGAGACAAACGCCAGCCTTGTGTGTTCCTCTTATGAATCAACTGGAAGGAATTTGGTCTGTCATTGGTCCTCATAGACTCAATTTGGGCCTGGCACTGGCAGATTTATGTCTCAAACACATAGTCTTCACATGTACTTTGAAACTTCAGAAACAAACAGTACATGTACCTGTTTTTCCCACTTGTAAAAGTGTGCAAGCCCAGTGTATGATTTACATGTACATGGATATTATCAATGTATGCAGACAACATGTGTGTATACTTGTATATAATGTATGCTATGGTATACATGTACAATAAACAATAAAAAACATAACCTTGACTAATTTCTCAATTCTTCACATTCAATGTAAGGTTACTGTGTACATGTACTGTACAATGTACTGTTACATGTACACTGGCAGAACTTACAGCAAGCTGTATAATTCAATTCAGTTTAATTCAATTCAAATACAAGGTCGATTTAACGTACCGGTACTAGTAGATGTACATGTACGGTAAATGTATCTACGCATTTCTTTTGAGTTTTGAGGTTTTCAATTGATCCAGGAATTTAAATGAATGTTTTACCTGTAGTGCGCCAGTACTGTACAATGTACATGTGCATGCCCATTCTCGGTTCAAAATTTATTTTCTAGCACAATACATTTTGCTGGATGCCTACAATCAATATTTACTTTCAAATAAGTAAGATATTTATAAATAATTCGGTAGTAACATTTTTAGATGATGTATCTGCAAATGGTGTATCCTGACCTTTTATTTTTTTTAATTCTAGACATGTACATACACAGTACATGTACCAGTATGTAACTGTACAAATACTGGTACTGGTACATCACTACTTGTGTACAGTGTACCTTTTTATGTCAGTCCATAAACTATATTATGTCCATAAACTATATTATGTACACAAACTACTCATTGCTGACAATACCAATTGATCCACATAAAATGCCTGCTATGGTATATGTACGTAAATCCTGGAGGAAACAAGGTTTTAGCAAGGCTTTCAAACCACAAATAGAACCGGTTGAAAGATATTGTACATGCTATACTGAGCACATTGTGCCAATACAGGAAATTGAATGCCAAGTTTGTGCTTGAGTGGAATCTACTGAATGACCTTTTCCACCGCACTTTAAAATGGTTCCCTGAATTGTCAATAGTAGGACTATTCATTTTCGAACAATTTAGTATTCAATATTTGTAACTGTGTTATGACCGAATATTTGAGTGAGTGAGTGAGTTTTTAGGGTTTAACGCCGTACCAGCATCAATGGCCATATTCACGGCGGGAACAAATTTAATTCAACAATTAATGTGAAGAAGTTACAGTTTTAGAGGTGGGAGGAAAACCACAGAAGAATATCCTTGGGAAAAACCCACGGAGTCAGGCAGGGACTGAAAACCCAATCCACATATTGGCCCAGGCCGGATTCGAACCCGGGTCATAGTGGTGGAAGGCGAGGAAAGAACCGCTACACCAACCCGACTCCCCCCGAATATTTGAAACTTATGACTTTGAAACTAGTGACTGGATAAGCATCTACATGTAAATTCAACAATCCTCGTTAAAAAAATGTGTTCTTGAAAGGCATTTTTTTTTGGCAGGGGGGGGGGGGGGGATATGAAGTTGCTGAATGGCGATGATAATATTAAACTTTATTTGTTGGTGAATTGTGTTGCTTGTACCTGCCGATCTGTGTAACTTTCTGGTAGATGATTATTAAGTTTGATTTTCTGAAAAAACATGTGCGATACAGTTGGTATAACATGGGAAACTCTGGCTGCAGGAAGGTCTGGTGTGGTTGCCCTGGCGCCGTCCGGGCCAGGGATTTGTCAAGCTCTGCGACAAAAATACCTCTCCTCTAAAACTAAAAGCACAAGGCAAGGCATTATGTGATGTGTAGTACCAGACCATGGCATCTTTGTCATGGTATAAGAAAGGAATATTCAAACAGGCAAAATGCTATTCGAATATTCAATTGATATTTAAATATTTTAATATTCGAATATTCAATATATTTAATATATTTAACAGCCCTAGTCAATAGATGTTAAAGGATAATTGTTTGAATTATAAGGAATGGGTGGATTTGGGGGGTTGTATTTCATAGTAAATATCGTTTAACTGACCTGTTTTACAATCATGGTTGCTGAGAAATCAAGAAAAAGACATTCGTTTTCAACCGGAGTCGGGCAGTTTTTCTTATGTTGTTCTTGTTTTTTTGGCGATCGTCGTCGGGCGATCATGAATTTTGGTTATACAATTTAATTTTTCAGAATAATTACATGATATCTAGGGCAATCATTTTGCTAGATGCCTACGATCCTTATTTACTTTCAAATAAGTAAGATATTTCAGAATAATTTGATAGTAATTTTGTTGATATCTGCAAATGGTAACACTTGAATCACTGACACATGGGCACAGCACAAACCACAGTAACCACATACACTGGCTACATGTGGGTGTGTTTACATTGGACAAAACAAACATTGTGCAATATTCACATTGTTTTCACTTTGCCTTGTTAACAGATGCTGACAAAATCATTCAACAATGTATGTATATAATTGAGAAACCAGTACCGTTACTTGTCTGAAATCTCTCTCCAAGTTTCAACAGGTACATGTACAGTGTACTTACAAGGCACGGTGCGAACGTAGAGATTTTCACGGATGGTTTGCTGCAAGTCATGGTCCACCGAGCCCTTCTGGAAACGCATGTTGAGATATCGACGCAGGTCTTTACTCAGTGTTTGACCTACATGTATATTGAGTGCAGAGACAAAATAAAATAAAAAAATCAATAACAATTCTGTTATTTGGATATAGATGACAACGTGTGAACAACAGTATTACTGGAACCTAATCAACCTATCCTTTGAAAATCTCATTGACAAAAATGACAGCGTTGTATTGGAACTGACCTACATGTACCGGTACCGATAATTGTCATTTCACATGTAACCTTCTTCTTTACATTTTGTGAAAACATCAAAGCATGTATGATGTATATACTATGTACACTGCATACAGTCATGCTTTATCATAACGACCGAGGATACCCTGTTGTGTTTCCCTTTGTTCCTGTACTACATTTGTACATGTCTGACCTACATGTAATTTATTGTATCCTTTAATACCAGAGGACGAATGCCCCAGGACTGAAAGGATTTATTATTTGCCTGCTTCAGTCCTTGGGGATATACAATGTATGCCAGTATGTACTGGTACATGTATCAAAGGTTTTCCAAATATAACAAAATCAATAATTTGTCTTGTTTGCTGCAAACATAAATACACATACTACAAGTACCGTAGTACCTAGAGAAAGCTAAATAAATTACATTCCAATCACTCTTCAGATTTGTACCCTTGTGCCATCTCTAATTAGCCTACTGTGCAATCAAATATTATCAGTATCGGTACATTAAGGTGCAGTAGGATACACCATTGGTAATTGTCATGAATGGGTGAATTTGGGGGGTTGTACAATGTACATGTTAGGTTAGTACATGTACCGTATTTTATAGTAAATATCGTTTAACTGACCTGTCCAAAGTTTTACAATCATGGATGCTGAGAAAAGCAAGAAAAACCACATTCGTTTTCAACCGGCGTCGGGCAGTGGTTCTTACATGTATGTTGTGCTTGTTTTTGCAATTGCCGTCCAGCGATCAGTAATATTTTAAAATAAAATTCAACAATTACATGATATTCTAGCGCAATCATTTTGCTGGATGCCTACAATCATTATTTACTTTCAAATAAGTAAGATATTTCCTAATAATTTGGTAGTAAAATTTTTCGATATCTGCAAATGGTGTATACATCCTACATGTAAATTGTACCTTTACATTTCAATGTACCGGTACTTGTATACGCTAAAAATATACAACTTATAACTCTCCACTTCTCTCATGTGTACGGGGCTCTGCAAATAAATAGAAACAAAAATGTACACACCCAAAACTAGTTATAGTGAGATACACATTGGTAATGGCATATTGTATGGTACTATCATTACATAAACAATGCCAAGGTACATTGTGTATGGACATGTACTGGTACCGGTACATGTACATGTACATGTATACAACTTTATATGACAGAGTGCGCTTCTCATTATGTACACACACAATGTACGTTGTCACAATAGCAAACTTGCTTCATTAATTTGCAGAAACACACCTACGATAAAATCAATACAACTGCCACGTACAGCTGCATGCTCAGAATGGGAAAAACAAAATTCAGTAAAATTATCTGTTTATGAATATGAGTGACGTATACACTTACCGTACATGATACAATTTGTACAAGATTGTCCATATATTTACCTTCAACCTTAACTTTCCCGAATCCATCCATTTTGGTGGATTGTTGTTTTTTTTAAAGTTTTTTTTGGGGGGGGACTTGGTCTTGCAGGCCTAGGACAAATAACCTTTGATAAATTATGAGGGACTTATGATGTCATCTTTAGAATAACATTGCTTCTACATTGTATGTATGTACCAGTACATGTACCAGTGTATATAACTTGATGTTTAACTTGTTAATTTGGTATAAATTTAAAAGTCAGGACGTTATTATTTGGACAGGATTATTTTGACATTGACTGGGCCCAGGCACAGGATTGTTTTTCAGAAAACTCAATCCAAGACGGGTTTAGGCCGGCATCTGTGGGTAGCACACCCTAATATTTCCAGCCTCGCTCGCTACGAGCCGGTCGCTGACAGAAATTTTCGGCCTTGCTTGTGACATGTTGATCCGTCATCCATTTTGAATTTTGGAAAAACTTTGCGTGTACATACATAAATATGTACACGTCCTCCGACTCCGATGCAAACAGGTTAAAGGTAGGACTATTTGCAGATATTGAAAAATGTTACTACCGAATTATTAAGAAATGTCTTACTTTTTTTAAAGTAAATATTGTTTCTAGGCAAAATAATTGCACTAGAAATCCTTCAATTGTTCCGAAAAATTGAATAAAAAAAAAAAAATCCTGATTGCCGGACAGCACTTGCGAAAAAAAACAAGAACAAAAAGAACTGCCCGACACCGGTTGAAAACTAACGCCATTTGTCTGGTTTTTTTTCTTGGTATCCATGATTGTAAAACTTTAGACAGGTCAGTTAAACGATATTTACTATAAAATACAATCCCCCGAATCCACCCAATTCTGATAATTCAAGCAATAACCAATGGTGTATCCTACAAGTAATCTGTGTTTAGCACTTACCATAGGTTAATTACATTCTATTCTTAACATTTATAAATGTTGAGATCTCGTACAAAACATTATGTTTTCTTTTGAATGACACTATTACAAGAAAAATACCGGTACTTCCCACAGGATATTCCCAATCCTACATGTACATGTCATGCATGTGTTCTGCATCACATAACAACAAAATATGTTATATTAATAAGTACAGTGTACAAATGTTACCACAATGCCTTTACATGTAACTAAAAGGGATTTTTTCTTTCATTCACATAAAATCCTCATTGTGTGTAAGGGCAGTTTCACGGGAAAGGTTGCAAAAAAGTCTCACGGGGGGTCAAAAATGAAACTTGTTGTATCGCTAAAACATGGTTATTTGTTGAAAGTACATACATAAAGGTACTAGAAAATGTGAATGGCAGAGCTGAAACATTTTTTCGTTAAAATTTTAAGACACTTTACACTTTGCAGACTATAGAATTGGTGAAATGGAGGTAGGTATCATAAACTGCTAATTCCACATCTCAAACATGCTTGGAGTTGCTTTAAAATGATTGAAAGTCATTACAGTAGTCATGTCTTGAATATTAATGCACTCTAGGCTACGAAAAATGACATGTAATTTCATATATTGACGGAAAATTCAGTTTTATAACTTGTTTTCCTTGAAATACAAACTTTCATTTCTGTTTTACAGGAAACCATGCAGCCTGCTGATTATTTGCACTTTTGTCCAAGGGCTGTATGCATGGTAGAACAATTGGTAAAGAAATTGCATTGATAGTGTGCTGCGTTATAGAGTTACCATGGTCTTTATCATGGCTATGAAAAGGGTTCATTGTGTTCAGGAAAGGACAACAATTTTAACAAATACTACATTCGGTCTAAAATTTGATCTTATGAGAATGAACTTCGCAAGAAATATAACCTTAAAACTAATAAAGAGTGGCAATAGAGTAGCAATGTAATAGCATGAACATAGTTTGTTAAGAAAATTAAATAAAACTGATAAAATATGTTTGATATACAGCGTGCATGATGTGTTACTACATACATGTACACCAACATACTACATGTAGGTAAAGCATGTTAGAGTAACTTATTTATTTGTAAAAGTGTTATTTAGGTGTTTTTCTTTTTTTTTAGAGTTGGGAGGTTATACATTTGTGAGGCAGATCAGTTTGTACCTTGTTAATGCTGCAACTAACTGCTGTGTATTTACGTTTAGTAAAGGACACAATATTTAACAAGTTCTACATGTAGCATAGCACCGTGCATTTCCTACATGACAATAAAGTACATGTAAACTAAAGTAATGTCCATCACTTTAAATGATTAATAATCATTGCTGGTGAAAATAACTTTAAATTGAGACATTGATACACGTACAGTGTATGCCCCAACAAGAAATGCTTAGATAATTAAACTATTATCCAGTGAACTTTATTCAGTCAGCATGGTGCTTTCTACAAAATGGGGTCTAAGGAATAGGCACATCAAGCCCAAAACAGTTTGAAGTATTTGTACACTTGTATGCATGGATGAAAGTTCATGTGTATCTGTACTTGTTCCTTGTTAAATGTTTTAAACATGTTCAGGAAAGGACACAATTTTTAACAATGATCAATATACAAGTTTTTCAGTGACAATTTCAATAAAAGAATACCAATCTTGACAAATTTATTGTTTTACACAAAATTCTGATAAAATTACTTCAGAAGTTTTTGGTTAAATACATATCATTTTCATTTATGTTCAGGAAAGGACACACATTTTAACAATGTTCAACATGGTCCTACATTTGTGTATACATGTACTTTAACAGAAAATAGCAACCCTCGCAAACTAACCGTGTGTGTCACAA
Source organism: Crossaster papposus (assembly GCA_037893245.1). Classification (NCBI taxonomy): domain Eukaryota; kingdom Metazoa; phylum Echinodermata; class Asteroidea; order Velatida; family Solasteridae; genus Crossaster; species Crossaster papposus. Next base: position 2,010,645 of record JBAIAA010000354.1, on the reverse strand, counting down.
AGCTCTGATACATAGGTAAAACTAATGAAATGGCTGGAAACACAGAAAGAACTGTTAAAAGAGTGTCTAACAGATGTTGCTCAACTCGTTAAAAAAAAGTGTCCTTTCCTGAACACTTGAATACACAGAACTAGACTAAAACAGTAAATTATAATTAAATTGACTCAAACTAATGCATGTATTTTGTGAAAGTGATGATATGAAACTGTAGATCAGCCAATTCCTGACAAATATTGGATTTAAGTGTGACTTGTAAAGATAAATGTATATGCACATGTGTACTCGTATTGTGTGTAAACACGAGTGAGTAAATGACCTGTAAGAACAAAACACTAACACTTTCTGGCCATAGTTGGTTTTAATTTTAAAACATAAACTCTACAGACAATATAAGCATATACTTCATCAAATTTAAGCAAAACTGGCTTTTGCAAGTACTCTGTTAAACTATATGTTCAGGAAAGGACAATGCAGTTTAACGACAATGTCACAACAGCAAGCAGGGTTCGAGTCTGAATCTTTGTATAGTCTGTTAAATCAAGTAAGTCTACCCCTAGGTACATGTTTATGTCAAACAAGTTTTATCTCTGACTTCATGTAAAAAAGGGGAGGCCATGTTCAGGAAAGGACATTTTTAACGAACATTTGCGTGGCATATGCGACTGCTGCTTTATAAAATTTACCTGTGATTTCCCAATTCCAATATTTTTATATTTTATTACTGGAGTATGTAGCATAATTTTGACAGGCAATAAGTTGTGTTTCCTTTCTTTTCATTCTAGAAAAAAATATCATGTTCAGGAAAGGACATTTTGAAAAAACCTTTAACGAACAAATCAACGTCTCACTCAAAATAGCATAACAAAAAAACGAGTTGGCCCAGCCTAATGAAATCTGGTGTACAGATTTTGGGGACATACTTCTATGTCCTTGCAAGTCTGGGTGGTTCCTGTGGCATTTAATTTTTATTTCTCATCAATTGCAGTTCCAAGAAAATGTGAATGAGACTCCAAATCTTGTGTTTTAGCACTCATGTGAGCTTATAATTTGAGAATCGCAATACGTAAAACTGTGAAATTATTTTTGGAGACTCCTACAACATAGAGGTCCTTGTAGGACAAAAACCAGCAAATTCCCACAAAGTCTTCTTGTGAAATAAAGCATCGATTACCTATTTTTCATTTTGCAACCTTTCCCGTGAAACTGCCCGTAACTTGAGTGTGGGAGGAAGGATGACAGCAGTGAGGATCTCCCTGTGTTATCACTTCTCTTGAAACCAAAATACACACACAGTGTGCTTTCATTAGTAGGCTGAGTCATCCAAAATACAATCAGTAACTCCACCCTAAATATGCTCACTGTGCATGTGATGCAGCTACTAGGGGTGGATCACAATAGGCTGGGGGAGGGGGAGGGGGCAGGGGCATTTCTATCATACCTGTTGACACTTCAGCATTCACCTTCAAAGCTGTTAAACTTTGACAGGGTCTTTAAAGCCTTTAGTGACCTTAGGGGCCAGGGCCCGTATTCATAAACGTACTTAAGTCAAAGTGTGATACCTATCTACCTACTTATCCCAAGTGTCATGAACAAGTGGTATTCAATAAACAACTTATCCTAAGTATCATGCTTAAAATCACCCCTATATCTAAGACACCTCCCGAGGTGTATTAACTTTGAGTAGGTTAGACCCGTACGACAAAAAAATCGTTCATTTGGCTGAAGACCACGGTGCGAAATGAGGAACTGATGAGGAACTGATGAGACGACGTGCAATCCGTCGAGAACGGGTATTTCGAGATAGGGTTCATCCATTAGATGTGTATGATGACGTGAAACTCTATAAACGTTACCGGCTTGACAGGCAGACAATTCTTCAGTTAATTGATGCCCTTAGAGATGAAATAGGGCCTCGAACATTGAGGAATTTTGCTCTCCCTTGTGAGCTAAAGGTCTTTGCTGCTCTAAGGTTCTATGCCTCGGGGTCATTTCAGCTGGCTGGTGCTGACATGGTGCATGTATCTCAACCAACAATATTGAGGGTAATAATACAGGTAACTCGCGCTCTTCTCCCACTTTTGCCTCGACCAAAAGTAACTGTTAACTGCTGAACATGGATTAATTTGAAACAGAATAGACGTGTTAAATTTAGTATACATGTACCTGTCTTTGATAATCCCTTCCTGTATTTTCTGTAGTCGTCTTTCATCGAGGAACACATGTTTTGCCACTTTTTTTAGATAATCGGAGTCGCTCCTAACGACGGTGGGATTGCGTCTGTTCATAGCCTCAGTTATTCTCTGCCACGCCTCGTGTTTTTTTCGGTTCGACAACGTTGAACTAGATTTTCCGCAGATGACATTAAACTCTCCTTCAAACTCTTCACAGAGGCGGAACTTTTCCGCCTCCGTGAAGTTTGGCTTTCGTTTGGACTTCTCCGACGCTGCCATACTGAAGGAACGCACTGAAAGCCCCAGTACGAACCGCTACAGCTTAAAACATAACACACCGGAATGAGTTACGTAAGATTAGTCAACCACTACCAGGTGGCGAGCAGCCAAACCACAGAAAAATAGACAAATTAACAATTGAAATGTTATTTCATACCCTGGGAACAACTAACCTTGAATGTTAGGCATGATACCTAAATTTAGGGATCATACTCAGCTAGGTGTCACACTGAGGCCTTTTATGAATACCAACATAAGTGTCATGACTAGTTAAGTATAATACTTAGGGTTTATTCATGACTAAGTTAAGAATGTTTATGAATACGGGCCCAGAAGTGGGAAAACCTGAAATGCCCCTTATTGGCCTTTGAAGGCCATTAGTTTTTCAATTATGAAAAGTTAAAGGTTTTGAATACTCCTACTTGCATACATTATACATACGTGTACGTATGTAAGTGTGCATGTCAATAGAAAACATTTAATATCTTTAGCCTCTTTTTAAAAGATTTTACATACTGTATGTAATAATTCTCTTTACTCAAATCATTTAAAATAATATTTGTTTCTTCCAACAAAATTGTTGCTACTGTACACTGTACAAACAAGTTTACAATCTGGTTCAAAAGGTAGGATACACCAGTTGCAACAGATATTTACAAATTTTACTAACAAATTATTTGGAAATATCTTACTTATTTAAAAGTAAATAATGATTGTAGGCATCCAGCAAAAAGATTGTGGTAAATATCCTTGTTCCGAAAAATTGAATTTTCTAATAAAAATCACGATCGTCGGATTGCGATTGTCGAAAAAAACTTCAGAACCACTGCCTGACGCCGGTTGAATAATCTGGCATCTTTAGAAGGAGAAAAAAAGGGCAGATTTCTTCCATTTTTTCGAAAATCTTGGAGGAGCAACTATATTGGGGATTTGGGGTTTGTTTTTTTTGTTGGGGGGGCCTTGGCCTTAGTCCTACATTGTGGTGTATTACCTACTAGCATTAAAGAATAATCTTCTTGGTATGAATATCGTTAAAGTAAAATCAACTACATGTACATACTATGGCCTCTGTTTGTATTCTTAGGCTATATATAATTTATTATTTATCTGAGCAAGTCACTTGAACCCTCTTCATTAATACTTCCCTAATAATTTACAGTATGACAAGTATGCGGCAGTTTATTTGCGGATGTCCCCAATGTAACACCAGCCCCAAATTAATGGGTCAATTTCACCACTCAATCGTCTCATATCCACTCCATAATATGGGAGAGTTTGTTTAAGGAAAGTTATAAAGTTAAATGTACCATACATCACTGGTTCGGGTTTAGAAATTTCACCAGGTACATGTACATGTATACAGTATATCCATTAAATTTAAAACATTTGCATCATGTACGTATACATGTAGTGCACAGATACATGTACTTCTTGGTCCTCAACTAAAAAGATATGTATAGGCCTAAAGCAAATGCAGCAGATAAACCTACATGTATCACAAACAAAATGTTTTTTAGGGTAGGCCTATTGATCCATATGAATTCACCTAAAATCACACAAAAAGTCACTTAAAAGTTGTGTCACACACAATTGGTTCAGGCCAAATTTCCAGCCTCAAAGCATAGCTCAAAGTAATAGCGTCGGTCACACTATGGACTTGTGATACATGTACGGTACATGTACATTGTACGCATTTTGCACACGTATCCTGTGCGCATATTTATATCCTCCACTTCGTGGTGGACCCGCTCCTTCTTTTCGCCACTTTTTTGGTAAGAATTTAATGAGGATAATTATGTTGAAATAAAACAAAATTTCACAACTTACCCAAAAATAAAAAAAATAATAAATATTGATGCCGAAATTGACATCAATATTCGAAACAAATTTCACGACTTCCCTCCCAAGTCATAAATATTGACGTCAATATTCGTGACAAATAAATATTTGCAACTTGCCCCCAAAGTCAAATTTCACAACAGTTATAAATACATTTTCATGCGATCGAATATACATGTAGTTCTGGTTCCCATTTCTAGAATGCTAAAGCTAGCTTCGTGCACACTGTGCATTAAATAACATTTGTTTTAAAAAAATTTTTATACAAATTTAGTAATATACCGGTACATCAAGTTAAAGCTTTTGATAAAACGAAGACAATAACAACAAAAAAGGAATTAAAAACAAGCTTGTATTAAAAAGTTACATCACTTTAAATTCTGCAACGTCTTCATTCTATTCCCAATCAAGAGATAATCTACAGTAGATTGGCAGTTTTTGGATGGTTAGGGTTCAATACATGTACCGGTACATTGGTGCACATTTAAAATACTATGTCCGTGTTAGAAATAAATGTACTGTACATCTACTGTACCGGTAGATGTACATGAATACAGTTTCTGCCCGTGGTTCCTTTAAATTTGTAATTTTAGTGATGACTGATGAAATCATCTGTTCCTTGCTCTACAGTGTATGATGAAATCAACCAAGTGCAACTCCAGCAGTTTACATGATCTAATCTTATACTGTTTGTACATGTGCACTTTGTACTGCTGGTGTTTGATAATGGAAGACCACAACAAAACCAAGTAGGGAGTGCTGTACAGGTGGAATCAGACACTGGATCAATGGCATTGTGACTAACAGCAAACAATGCACTGAATGAAATGACCACTAAGTTTGGTATTCTACACAAGACCAAACATAGTGACACATGTATACCATACTGTACATGTGTATGGATGTACAATCTACATAGGTTGATATAATATTAATATTGTACCAGCCAACAAGAAAATCAAACCACATGTACATGTACATGTGTAACTAGAAATGTGTTTGTGGACAGTACAAACCAAAGCCGTTTTGTGTAATTCAACACCTGATGGTGTCATCACTCATCATAATAATGTCAATTTACAATGTATTTGTTATCCAATAATAACCCTGATTGAACCTTTAGTTGTGTAGATTGAAGTCTTCCTAATGGAACCTTTAATGTTATGTAACTTTAATGTTATGTAACACCTAATGACATCATCATAACGTCAGATCAAAATTTCTCTATAACGCATCCTCCTGTACACAGACATGTACATATATGTGCACACCCAATATCACCCAAACAGACCAACTGACCGACAAACAGACAGACACAGCCCGGCTAACAAACACACACACTCAGCTTTACCTTACATACGCACTGTGGACATTCCTTTGTATTCGTGTAGTTAACAAATTTTGACTAAATACTCATTTTTCTCGCTTCCCCAAAACAAATTTACCCTCAAATTAGGATTATGGGCCTCTCAGCTGTCCCTTCTATCTTTTCTATATATAACCCTAACCCGTTTTTCCTCTAGCGCTCTTTTTCGGAAAATGGAAAACGGATTGTGGACGTGTGCAAGTCCACACACCGTAACCTCTTCCCGCATCGTGTGGACCTATAGTGTTCGGAGGTCCACAGTGCGTATGCAAGACTAACTCACACAGACCAACTGACAAAATGAATACAAACACCACCAAAAATATATTCTACATGTACTGTACATGTACATCTCCACATACATGTAGATTCACAGTACATTTTAGGGCCGCTCGTTATGGCCGCTCGTTATGGCCGCTCGTTATGTTCACTCAAAATGCGCAGTTTGGTCACAACATACCGTACATGTAATGTATACATGTAGGACTTACATGTATGTTTACTACCCTGGGACCCCTTTTTTGTGTCAAGCGGTGATTAGTCTGATTTGAATGGGGTAAGAGTCCATCCTGCCGATTGACAAATATTTGTTGCACAGCATAGAACTACATAGAAAGGCAGGTGGCCTCAATACTTCCCCCATTAGTGATAATTACGACATACATTGTACATGTACCCGGTAGGCTGCCATGGAATGGGAGAGGGAGATTTTTTTTACATTGCCAGTGAATTTTCTGTGTTTCTGTTGTGTGGCTAATTAGAACAAAACAAAATTGGCAATATTTTTGCAATTTTGCAAACACGTTTACATGTATTGTGTAAAATACACCAAGGCACACTAAAGCATGGGTGTTTTTGGTTATGGTACAGTACAAACTGTGTACATCCCACCTCTGAATCCTAAAAATAATCCCTTTTACTGTCCGAACAAAAATCACAAACTTCTTCTGCAGTAAAGTGTGAACATTTAATGGGTGCCGCCATTTTGCCAATTGATATTGTTACCACATTACCACGTTACCTGAATATAACTTTAAAAAGGTCGTACATAAATACGAAATGATAGACTACGGTACGATTTAAGTGATGGCGCCCTTTTGTGATATTTTATAGAAATTTTATAGGACGTACATGTACGATTTATGGCGCTTTTGGAGTACAAAAATAGATCAAAACAACCTTGGCACTGAAAGAGTTATGAGCGTGAAAACCAAAAATTTATTACATTAGGAAATTAGCATTTTGCACTGTGTAATTTTGTTATTATTCACTCCATCCCCACCATTTAATACCAGTGTATAAGTGTATTACAGTAAAACAAAAAATAATTATATCCCCTTGCTAATAATAAGTTCCACAGATGTAATTTGTCATTCCTGACTAGATCGCTCATCGACCACTCCTTAATAATCTAATTTGTCATTCTACAGACTCATTACTCTTGCCTGAGAAAATGTCTTGGGAAGGGGCGTCAGTGACAATGCTGTGCTGTCATGACAACTGTACCCGTACTGTACGTAATAGACATTGTTGGATAGTCTCTAGGGCTGTTCATTTTCGAATAATTTAGTAAACGATATTCAAAACTGTGCTCACAGAATTCAACAGGGTCCCTTCTGCACTTGCACACTTTCTAGTCATTAGCCTTTCCCAGCTGTGACATGTAATTCACACCCATTGTTGGCGCGACACTCTGACTTACAAGCCATTATCTCAGCAGCACTAAAGACAGGAAAATCTCTGCAGGTGTAGGGGTTCAAGCCAGGTTAGGTTACCTGCTGTCAACTCAGTACCAGCCTCTCTTGGTAAAAAAAACAACCTGCTGTCCTAAAACTTTGATTCTTTGTACGGAAAGTGCACTGTTCCAGTCAAGTCTTGTGAAACTGAAATCGTAGCTCAAACTGGCCTACAAACATTCCAAGATTCATTTGATAAGACCTATTTGGTAAAAAATTCTTTTTGTTTGCAATAGTTAAAGCTGAGGTCAGGGATTTGATAAATACACAGCTCCAAGGAAAAACTCCAGTTGTGTGCCATGAGCCTGCACAACCACAGAGAAAGGTCCTTACTCTGTGGCACAACAGAACGAAAAAGTTTTTTTCACCCAATGAACTTTAGTTTTAGACAACACCTTTGCACTCCCTTTAAAGATACTTGCGCACGAGGTGCATTCTTCATTCCAAGACCAGCAGGGAATTGACTGCGTAACTTAATCGGCTATGCCTTTTAGAAAATGGCTTTGAAGTTTTGTTGTTGTTTTTTCATTTCAGAGAAGATAATAATAGAGCTTGGGCTAAAAATGGAAAACAAAAATTGTTTCCAATGACGCACATGCATGGAATCAGGAATCTACCACACACACGTACCCTTGCTCTATGAGAGTTGTTTATTGCACAGCAGTGGTGCCAATGCACTCCAGCAGTGTGCATTGGAGGTTTATAGTTATACACAGGCATGTGTTTGGGCGAATATTTAAGTGCATTGGAGTGTAAACAAGAGCAAGGGTTAACCCTAACCCCCACATGGTATTCTGTGAGCACCCTGCTAAATGCAACATAATGCAACACAGCTGAAATAGAACCTGTTACATGTACATAACTTATGCAACAACATGCAACAGTTGATTCTGTTGCACTGTGTAGGGTTATGCTGGTATACTGACCAGCAAGCCTGCTACATGTACGTAGGTGCAACAAAATGCATAATACCAAGAGAAATGGGTTGCCTGCTACATGTACATGTACTCGTAGTTTGCAACCCATTTTTACCATTGCACAAGGACATGTAGAATGGCAGTAATGCTCATGTGTAAACCTGGATATAAATTTTAAGATAATCCACTATCCTTTCACAGAAAAAATACTTTAACCCTAACCCTCCCAAATCCTCCAAATTCCTCATTGCAAAATGCAGGATTTTGCAGGATTGAGGTCACTTGGAGTTTGATGCATTGCAGGATTTTGCAGGATTGAGGTTACTTGGGGTTTTACCCCTGCAGGAATATGGAGGATTCAGGTTATCAGGCTGAATGTGACACACAAGGATTTTGCAGGATTGAGGTCACTTGGAGTTTGATGCATCGCAGGATTTTGCAGGATTGAGGTTACTTGGGTTTTTACTGACTGCAGCCAGGGCAAGACTGCAGGATTTTGCAGGATACAGGCTGTATGGTCACCAGTGACCAATATTGGAGGATTTTGCAGGATTCAGGTTACTTGGAGTTTTCACAATTTAGGAATTGGAGGATTTTGCAGGATTCAGGTTATGTGTAAGTAAAAATGGGTAGGGAGTTAGGGTTAAAGTATACTTTCAAGAATTTTTTTTGAGAAAAGGCTATTTTTAACTTGCCTTTCCGGTGCTTTCCGGCCTTATTTATTTATTTATTTTCATTGTCACTAAATCAAAAAAAAAAAATCCCGAAACTCCTGCAATGCATGTGAAATTGTGAGTTTTCCAATTGATGCACTGACTGTGCACAATGACAAGTAAATATTGGTTAAAAAAAAATCAGGTTTTTGGGGGCCAGCTTTGAACTTTAAATTAGTAGTTTATGATGTACATGTACATGTAGTTCATTTCTATCCATTTCTGTTTTTTATAAATGTACCCTTTGCACAAGGCGAAAAATGTAAACATTCAACAATGTCAACCTTTGCGATGCCGTTTTCAAAATACTCGTCAGGATTTAACCTACATTTTTGAGTCTGTAATAATTGTCTGCATTTTTACACCAGAGTAAACAAACATTAATTTACCCAATTGGGAAAATAATAGCAGAACTAATTTTCCAAAAGACAAATTGATGTAGACATTTCAAAACCATGAGTGATATAATTTATTGTCCAAAACATGAAAACTACCAGCATAAAAATTTTTAAAAACATGACGGAAAGAATGTTGCAACCTGACGCTGTTTTCTTCTTCTTCATATTATCTCAAAGAAAAGCAATCAGTACAAACATGTTGAAAATACATAGATCTGGGACTAAGAAATCTTTCAAATTTTGTTAGGAAAGACTTATTAAATGTTCTTAAAGGTAGGATACACCATTTACAGATATCGAACAAATTTACTACCGAATTATTAAGAAGTATCTTACTCATCTGAAAGTAAATAATGATTCTAGGCATCCAGCAAAATGATTGCGCTAGATATCCTTTAATTATTCTGAAAATTTAAATTTTATAAAGAACAATTCGCGATCGCCTTCCAGCGATCGCAAAAAAACACAAATAACATAAGAATAACTGCTCGACGCCGGTTGAAAACAAACGCTGTTTTTTGTGCTTTTCTCGGCATTCATGATTGTAAAACTTCGGACAGGTTAGTTAAACGATATTTACTATAAAATACAACCCCCCAAATCCACCCATTCATGATAATTTAAGCAATTCGGGCGATTCACAATGCAGTGCGCCACCAAGCGTTTGACTCAAAAGAGCCACTTTTAAACTTTACAGTCGACTTCTTCCGTATATCATACTGTAGTGAAATATCTATTTTTCGTTGTTCAAGCGAGGCACAACACAAACATAAATGTATCCGGAAGCGTCGTTGATTAAAACTTTGTTATTTGCAGAAAAAAAATTGAACTTTAATCGTGCGCGTCCAAAAAGACGTAAAAACTGATGAGTTCATGCAAAATGAATACCGTTTTTCAAACTGATGTCGACTTTTTCCCATGATGCACTGCGGGTATAGCAGGATTTGCGCCTCCAACGGCAGCTTCTAGGTATTGTGAATCGCTCGAATTACCAATGGTGTATCCTACCTTTAACTCTCTATAGACTTTGCACACAACAGCTGAAGTAGCGTCAGGATATTACATTCTTTCCAATATGACTGTGGTTATCACTGGCAACTTGCACCTTTCTATAAAAGACACCTCTGATGCATCATGAAAACATTTAACCTACCTTGCTTGACCGTCTTGAGGTGCAGTGGAGCGCGACCAACGTGCGCCAACAGGGCCTCAATGTCCCACAGCGTAAATCCGGGCAACTTGTGGCCGTTCACCTCGATCACCACGTCGTCCGTGTGCAGCTTGCCAGAGCGCAACAGGATCCTGTCGCTGCGCACGTCCGCGACGAAGGGGAACAGCCCATTCTCGGCCCCACCCCTCACGGTAAAATTGGGGCTGCCGTCGTCTGTCGGCGAGATCACAATCTCGTGGACATTCTGGCTCCAGTGTTTTGGAGGCTTGGTACCCTTTTTGTTCTCTTTGGTCATGGTGTTGTGCAGCGTTGCAGAACAATCAGGTTAAAATATTAACTCAAAGTACGCATATCTTCCGTCTATCACAAAAAACGTAGTAGCTTTCCTTCATCAGTTCATTTTACAGTTGTGATTTACTATCCTGCAACAGTATACTGCCTGCATAGTCTGAAACAAAACAGAGATCAGTAATGAATATCATCTCCAGTATACTGTCCAACACTTCAGCCATCTGGTATTCTGAATATTGGATCCAAACTCACGGATAGCTCTCTGGTAAATAGATCCTGCGTTCATCAATCAATTGTGCATTCACTTTCACTGAAAGCTCCATAAATACATTGTGTAGTCTCAAATTCCTAATGGCATTAATAAATATGATTAACTGTACACTGTAACAAAGTGCACACTCAGTGCAATTCCTGGTAAGTGGTAAATTTGTTTGAAAATTGTTTGCAGATAGATTGCAGAATTTTATACATATTCTTAACAAGTTATTTTTGGATACATGTGCATTTTTAGTTGAAAAAAATATTCACTCTGCACGGCACAACCAAAAGCACAGTACTGCACACTATATTATTCATTGCAAAAAATAACATAAAAAATTAATGTATTTTACGCCAGTAAATTTTAAATACTATAACATATGGGCTATTCAACAAAGTATTTTGTCAACCCTATACAAATTAGTTTTTCGAAAATTAACCTTTACAGCAGGTGCTTTGTGTGTACAAATATACATGTAGTTTGACTATGGGTCCTAACAGTCCTTAACCAGTTCGCGCCGGATGACGTATATAAACACAAAAATTTCCCCAGATTCAAAACGGATGACGCTTAAACACGCCAAGTTCAAGTTCGGAAATGTATGTCAGCAGCGGGCAAGGCCGGAAATGCGTGGGTGTGCTTCCCGGCACTATCAGCCTGAACACGCTTCGGATTAAGTTTCGTTAAAAATAATCCCGCCCGTGGGCTCGACGATGTTAAAATAATCCCGGCGCGAACTGGTTAATCCTCCATATTCAATATGATTTCGCACACACACTAGGGAGTAAGGCTTAACCAGTTCGCGTATATACTGCACACACTATTTTTCCGAATTTAAAAACGGGTGACTGGTAAACACGTCACGAGCAAGGTCAGATTTACTATCCAGTGTTTATGCAGCAATGGTGCACTGGTTTCCGGCACGCGCTGTAAGAAAGTCAAGATAAAAGGTCCGAGAACAGTCTGTAAAAAACATACATGTAACGTAACTGGTCAAATGTGACATCGTTAAATGGCAAGCAAATATCGATGCAGCATGCAGATTTTTGCAAGTTACATGTAATTCACAGAACGTGAACGTGTACTACTGTATATTCTGTTTACATGCATTTATTTAGAGATCTTACCGCTCGTACTGGAAGAGATACAGATCGCGTGTTTCTCTGACATTTTGTGCCGTGCGCGGTGCCTGTAGTACCGGTACATGTATGTTCTGCGCTTTGAACCCTCCGTGAATACATGACCTGACCTGACCTGATGTGATGTAAGGTGAAGTGAATGACGCGCCGAGTAACCAATTGATAGGCGCATTCCTCAAGTAGCTTACAAATACAATGCTGTTAAATCACAGGCTCCACAAATGGCTAAGTAGCTAAAAAAAAACTTCACAAAATAGTCCATTTCCCTCTACCCTCATCACATAAAGCATACCTTATACGTACAGCAGTCACTCACAAAGCAAATCATTCACTTTATACAGTAATACTAACTGATTTTTTTTTTTTGTGGCCTAATCTTAAGAAATATTGGCCATTGTCATGCTGCATTGTGGTCATGTGACCAGCGGTTGTTGACCAGATGAAAATTGAAACATTGAGAATCAAACAAATCTGCTGCTAGAGTCAAGGGAAAGCATGTACATATAGTATCCTGATGCTACATGTACATGTATGTACTTCCGTGTACAAAGTCTATGGAGAGTCAAAGAATGCACTGTATATTTTATCCTGACGCTACTTCAGCGGTTGTGTACAAAGTCTATGGAGAGTCCAGAAGATTTTCCTCACAATATTGGAAATGTTTCTCAGTCCCAGATTCATGTCTTTTTAACATTTTTGCACAGCGTCAGGTTGTAACATTATTTCCTATTCAAAAATCGAAATTCAAATTCTTGATGTTAGAGGAAATAAGGACCATTTTGTGGAATAGTTTTTTTACTCCGCCATCTGTGGAACCTATGATTTAACAGTAGGGGCAGGCCTACATGTACATGTGCCTCAAGCACTACATGCAAATTCCCAATCATGCATGAACATTCTATTTGTAAGCTGGAGTTTCTCAATCTAGGGGAATTGGTACTACACGAACTGTTTTATGTTAGTTACTGTTTATTTTACTCGCTTCATGATGTAGTGACAAATGCAGACGTGCATTTTGGCCGTCCTCATCCTCAACCAACACTACTGTTTCTGACGTCACAACTTTGACCGAAACATATATTGTTCAATGCGGGGAAACGCATGATTGCCACACACGTTAGACCTAAATGGGTAATGTTACAAGCAACTTCAGTTCAGTAGCAGACGACACACTAAGCAGACGACAGAATTATTTTTTTCCGTTTCAACAATTCTGAACTGAAGTTCCGATAGGTCCCTACTTTACTACCGTAGCACATTGATTTACTTTCACTATTTGCTTCGTACGACCAGACTATGATTTTTACAGAGACAATAGGCCTTGGTACATTTTTCAAATGGACTTCATAGTTCACCCTCGTGGTCGGACATCCAGGAACCTCGTTTATCTTTTCCATTGTTTGCGCACTTTAGCTCGAAGGGACAAATTTGAGGTTTAAAGCATGTTGCTAAGGTCAGGACAGCTCGCCCCTTCGTGATCATGCCGACTGTGAGAATTGTGCAATTTTTTTACAAGTCAACTCAACAACTAGGGCCTAAAGGTAGGACACATCATTTGCAGATATATAAAAAAAAAATTACTACCGGGAAATATCTTTACTTATTTGATAGTAAATAATGATTGTAGGCAACCAGCCAAAGGATTGCGCTAAATATCCTGTAATTATTCCGAAAAATTGAATTTTATAAAAAAAAATTAAAATAACATAAGGCTACATACAAAAAATTGATTGTTTCTCATCAGCGGCCGGGCCAATTTTTCGTGCCGGGTGGATATTTTTTTATATTTTATAAACAAAATATAAATGTACCGGGCGCCCGAAAATTCCGAGATTTTTATTTTTTTAATTTTGTAATATGCTGTAAAAACACGCTGTTGAAAGCAATAACAGTTAAAACTCACGCGGGCCAAGTGAATGTTTTTAGTGGCCATACATGTTCCAGCAGAAGCAAGCCGGAAAAATCAACGGCGGACAGGAGATCGGAGAAGCCGAGTATAATAGTAGTGAGAACGGTGTCTGTGGGCCTCTTTCATTAAAAAAACCTGGGGTGCTCAAAATTATATGGGAAAATAAATCGACTTAACTATATTTTTGTGTTTCTACCAACATTATTTGAGCTTTTATTCTATATGAAATGTGTGCATTGGTCAGTTTTGGAAAGTAAATCAACGAAAACAATTTGTAATTTAGATAAAGAATGCAATGTCCCAACGAAGTTTTTGTAAACTAGCGCTTTCACCCCCGCACGCGGTGGCGCCCATACTATAACTGGGCGCTGGAAAACACCTGACGAGCTTCATAGATTTCTGTGTAGAAAAACGCACGGCATTCTGGGTAGCGTACATGCTCTGCCGCGCAGCTGAGCCACGGAAGTAGTAACCTACGTTCGCAGGTCGCAACAAAAATTATCCAATCTGAGCTAAATGCACATCAGCGCTTACCACCAACGCCCGGTTCATCAACATGTACATGTATGTATGTATATGCGGTAGGCACGAACGAAACCAGCGCGCTTGTAGTTGTTTAGTCAGATACCGGTTTCAAAGATTCGGCGACATTTTTATTCTATAAAATATAAAATATAAAATGCCCTGACGGACCATTTTTTCAAAAAGGTTCTGATGAGAAACAATTCATTTTTGTTATGTAGCCTAAGAAGAATAACCGCTCGACGCCGGTTAAAAACAAACGCTGTTTTTCCTGCTTTTCTCGGCATCCATGAATGATTGTAAAACTTCAGACAGGTCAGTTGAACCATGGTCTTATTCCTCCATGGTTAAACGATATTTACTATAAAATACAACCCCCCCCCCCCCCCCCCCCTCCCCATCGGCCATTCTTGATATTAAATTCAAGCACTAAACTATGTCTTAAAAAAAAAATGTTTACCTTAATTTTGAGTGGCAACCAACTTCGATCCGCTTCCGGGCCTCGGTTTAACTTTGGTCAGAACAGTTATACGTGATCACAGCACAACCGAGGTCGCAAAAACGCTCAACCAATGACTTACAAATGACACTGACACTCAGTGACAACCGAAACAAGTAACTTAGGGCGTTCGTTCGCCATGCTGCGCCAAAACACGGCCCACACCGCCCAGCGCACAAGTTACGCGTCGCTCACGTAAAAAACGTACACCATTGTCCCCAAGTTGTACTGACCCCCACAATTGCTGCATGAATGGATCATTACGTTATTACTTCTTCGCACTTACCTGTCATATTTGAATTAATTCATTTCGGTTTAAATTTCAGTGAGTCATTCCGTCAGAATGGGGTGTTCCTCTTTCAAAAATATCTGTTTGGCAACATTTTTTTAATGATTTATAGATATTCGCTGGTTCCCAGCACGCGCCAAGTATATTCTCAACGCCGTTGTGACAGAAATTCGGGTACCATCATGACAGTGGTTGTCACTGGTATTATGTTTAAAATATGCGGAAAGAAACACAAAAATAGGGAACCGATAGTCGACTTGTAATTGTCAGGAAATAGGGCCATTTTCCAAACTCCAGATTTGTCTCCTTTCGGTTTGTTCCTGTGCAGTTTGGTAAGAGTTTAAAAGCAAAGCAATGCCTAACTGGGGTTTGAAAAACGGCTCAGCTTTTACCGGTACCCGGCCGGCTTGTCGATCCATGGCTTTGAAAGATGCAACAGACCCCAATGAAAATGACTTTAGACTCTTCAAAATGTTTGAGACACACATCAAATTAAAGCTCATTTCACTGTCTTTCAGTTTCTGTTTAATTTTGTTGATAATACCGATGACTTTTAGAAGAAATTTTCATCCAAAGATGATCCCCCGGCACGATGGTCGGGTATGGGAAGAGTACATTTTTTATTTACTTTTTTGAGGTGACACCTCAGATGCCAGATGATACCTGTAGCCTACTGGGCCTGGGATGATACATTATCTATCCAGTTACTATGGTGGCCCTGAAGGGACTACGCAGATCGTGAATATTGACGTCAATAGTGCACGACAAATTTCACGACTTTCCTCAAAGTCGCGATAATATTGACGTCAATATTCACGACTTTTAGACCATGGGACGAAGTCACAAAATCCTTTCAGAAAGTCATTTTCGTGATCCCCAACTTTGTACATGATAAAACTTTCACAAATTGATCTTTAGGGCATACCTAACAACATTTGGGGTGTTCATTTTTGCAAAAGTGGCACTTTGGAGAGTTATTTCCACAAAAGTCGCGAATATTGACGTCAAATTTGACGTCGATATTCGCGTCAAAATTCACGACTTTCCTCAAATTCGCAAATATTGACGTCAATATTGACGTCAATATTCGCGACTTTCTCCCAAAGTCGCGAATATTGACGTCAAATTTGACGTCAAATTTCGCCACTTGCCCTAAAGTCGCGAATATTTTGACGCGAATTTTTTTTCAGCAAGCTAGGTTTTGGTTAGTCTTGCTCCAAGACTGAGTTGTTCATTATTTGTCCGGGGCGCGCCGTCCGTCTGTCTATGCAGTTCATTAATCCTCCACACTCCGAAAACGGACTTATGGCGCCCTCGATTGTCACGAGAGATCAGTGGATTTTACCGAATTATTAAGAAATATTTTACTTATCATGTAAATTATGATTTTAGGCATCCAGCAAAATGATCGCGCAAGATATCCTGTAATTATTCCGAATATTTTTTATTTATAAAACTAAATTTGCGATCACCGGACGGCGATCGCAAAAAACCCGAATACATGTAGGCCTAATAACAAGAATATTCAACTGCCCGACGGCGGTTGAAAACAAACGCAGTTTTTCGTGATTTTCTCGCCATCAATAAATTATTCTAAAGGTCAGTTAAACAATATTTACAATAAAATACAACCCCCCAAAATCCACCCATTCATGATAATTCAAGCAATTACCAATGGTGTATCCTACCGTATCCTATCTATACCTTTAAAACAAATCCACTGATCTCTTGTGACAATCGAGGGCGCCCTCAATAAGCCCGTTTTCGAAGTATTGGTGATTGATGAACTGGGGTCCGGGTGCGTTCCGCTTAAGCGAACGTTTGCCAACGTTGGCCAACGTTAGCGTTGTTCGCGTGAGTGGAACGCAATGTTCGCCAATTATGTTGGCAAACGTTAGCGAAAACGGCGAACGACATTTCGAGCTGTTCGCTGTTGGCCAGTGACGTATTTTAAAGATGGCGGAGAGGTTAGCAGCCGATGGTTTTCTTTTCACGGTTTTGATTTACGGTTTTGATTTTAAAGAAAAATAATGAGTTGGACAAAAAGCAGCCAACCAAACGATGTCACTGTCACTACTGCGCAATAGTCGTAGCCTTGTTACCATTTTGTGATTGGACAATTAACGACGTTTATTTGATGGTGTTTTATTAGCACCAGTGTGTGCATCTCAGCCACTGACCTACGTGTAGAGGTCGGTGATCTCAGCACGCATATCGGTGGTCGCATATGCGCGGTGGTCGCATATGCGCGGTGGTCGCATATGCGCGGTGGTCGCATATGCGCGGTGGTCGCATATGCGCGGTGGTCGCATATGCGCGGTGGTCGCATATGCGCGGTGGTCGCATATGCGCGGTGGTCGCATATGCGCGGTGGTCGCATATGCGCGGTGGTCGCATATGCGCGGTGGTCGCATATGCGCGGTGGTCGCATATGCGCGGTGGTCGCATATGCGCGGTGGTCGCATATGCGCGGTGGTCGCATATGCGCGGTGGTCGCATATGCGCGGTGGTCGCATATGCGCGGTGGTCGCATATGCGCGGTGGTCGCATATGCGCGGTGGTCGCATATGCGCGGTGGTCGCATATGCGCGGTGGTCGCATATGCGCGGTGGTCGCATATGCGCGGTGGTCGCATATGCGCGGTGGTCGCATATGCGCGGTGGTCGCATATGCGCGGTGGTCGCATATGCGCGGTGGTCGCATATGCGCGGTGGTCGCATATGCGCGGTGGTCGCATATGCGCGGTGGTCGCATATGCGCGGTGGTCGCATATGCGCGGTGGTCGCATATGCGCGGTGGTCGCATATGCGCGGTGGTCGCATATGCGCGGTGGTCGCATATGCGCGGTGGTCGCATATGCGCGGTGGTCGCATATGCGCGGTGGTCGCATATGCGCGGTGGTCGCATATGCGCGGTGGTCGCATATGCGCGGTGGTCGCATATGCGCGGTGGTCGCATATGCGCGGTGGTCGCATATGCGCGGTGGTCGCATATGCGCGGTGGTCGCATATGCGCGGTGGTCGCATATGCGCGGTGGTTACAAGTTGTTTACAAGTTTTATAAAATTTTATTTTTCGGAATATTTACTGGATGCCTAGAATCATTATTTACTTTCAAATGAGTAAGATATTTCTTAATAATTCGGTAGTAAATATTTTCGATATCTGCAAATGGTGTATACTACCTTTAACAACTGTGTGCACGACGGGGTCTGTAGGATACACAGACCCTTGAATTATCATGAATGGGTGGTTTTTGGGTTGTATTTTATGTTAAATATCGTTTTAACTGACCTGTCCAAAGTTTTACAATCAAGAAAAACGGCGTTCCTTTGTAACCGGCGTCAGGCAGTGGTTCTTGGTCTGTTTTCCGCGAATTTCAGATGGCGCAGTAGACCTGCGCAGTAGACCTGCGCAGTAGACCTGCGCAGTAGACCTGCGCAGTAGACCTGCGCAGTAGACCTGCGCAGTAGACCTGCGCAGTAGACCTGCGCAGTAGACCTGCGCAGTAGACCTGCGCAGTAGACCTGCGCAGTAGACCTGCGCAGTAGACCTGCGCAGTAGACCTGCGCAGTAGACCTGCGCAGTAGACCTGCGCAGTAGACCTGCGCAGTTTTTAAAATATCTTTCCACTTCAACTAACGCAAACTCAAAACGTAGGCGAACGGATCGCGCAAACAGCTCGCGTAAGTGGAACGCAGCCCTGCATAGACGGACGGCGCTCCCCGGAACAAATCAGTCTTGAAGCAAGACTAGCCAAAACCATGGATGAATAAGAAGGAAACTTAGCTTGCTGGAAAAAATTCGCGTCAAAATTTATGTCCGGTCGTGAAATTTGACGTCAAATTTGACGTCAATATTCGCGACTTTCAGGGAAAGTCGTGAAATTTGACGCGAATATTGACGTCAATATTCACGATCTACGTAGTCCCTTCAGGGCCACCATAAGTTACCTGTTGACAACTTTATCTCTAAAGAATTGTCTATTTAAAGAATTTAGTTTGACGGAAAAAACTGAGAACAATTTGCGCTGGGTTGCTGCATGGTTGCTGTACCAATAAGTAAACGAAACTAATCATCCGGCACCCTGTGAGCTGGGAACTGATAAATTGTTGTTGGCTCTCAACATTTGTTGAACTTATTATTATTATTATTTATTTTTTAAAAACTTCTTTTAAAACCTCCTATTCTGCTACAAAAGAGCAAATTATAAACCATTTTTGTGTTTGATTGCCGGGGACGTCGGAGTTAATTACATTAATTTAAGCATAGAGCACGTTTCTTGCTGGAGCGCTCTAGGTTTAAGGGTGCATGTGACTAAATCAGTGAAAATCACTGCGCGCGAGCTCATTAATATTTTGTGATCCCTCCGGTAATTTTGAATAAGAGGTACCTGGGGCCTATACATTGGACTGATTGTAGAAATAATTGTGGAAATCAAGAATTGGTGACCCGTGGCTTCCAACTCGGGGGATTCCGTTCACAAAAAAGACCAATACGTGGGTCTATTTGGCATAGAGGCGGGGGGCTACATTGATACCTGGGCCCAGAGCTGGGCCACCAGTTTAGGGGTGGTTTGTGTGGAGGGGAGTATAAAATAAAATTCATTCGGTCAACCCCCATAAATTTGAAAAGAAAATTGTTCTAGGAGTCTTAATCTTTGATTTCCAGTCAAACAAATATAGCCACTCTACTCATGAGCGTCACCAGGCGGCGCTCTTTCTTTCAATTTTTGTGTTGATTACAATGAGCGCCGTATTTAGTGTAGTGGAACCTTAAGGGGCGCTGAGTTTTGTAGAGGGCGCTAGTATTATTTACTGTTGCCGTTTTCGAAACCCCACCGTCGTCGCCTTCGCGTTAATGCAGTTTGGATATCCCAGGTACGTGATGCATGGAGCACCGCGGCGCCTAGGCCCTTTACGGTCTATTTGATGCGCTGAGAGCGACGTACGTACGTCGACGTGGCGCGCGTGGTGAAAGGACTGGTTACTGACATAAATGCATAAATGGCCTCTTTGAAGGAGGTTTGTGTTGGTCTTCCTTTTGACCCGCTGCCCCCAGCGAGACCGAGGGATAGCAACATTGCACATGCACCGGTTAGAGTGCCTAATTTGACGCCTGAAGAGGAAAGGGTGAGTGGCTATCGGCCGCGGTCTCGAGACTCGTCTTTGCCGGCCAAAGTCAAGTCTTCAATAATTCGACAGTGCGCCCGCTAACGACAGATTAGTCGAGCACCCTCGATCGCACAGTGGTCTTTGCAAACTGCTTAAATGAGGTATAGATATAGGTACATAGCATCTTCACACAGTCAACTACTCTCAGTGGTCGCACTGGCCTGCGTTGCATATCTAAAACGCTGCTTCACAAATAAATTGTGTGCGTGCGCGCGCGCGTAGTCGCGTTCCGTGTACAGGTGTATGTGTTGGTAATCGCAGTTCTGCAATTTTTGATTGGCTCCCTAGGAAAGCCTGCAGAGAAATAAGTAAAAAGATAAACCGTATATGATGCAATTTGCAAAGACGAATGCGTGACCTTGTCTAGTAGTGTCGTTAGCGGCGGGCATACGCACTGCGTGAAAATAATACGCGGCGTGCACAATCAAATTTTAGGCACCCCCCCCCCCCCAAGGTCAACAATAACAAAACAAAACAAAAGGGGGATGGGGAGGAGGAGGGGGGGGGGGGGGGGTTACCCAGTTCCTAAATACTTAATAGGAAGATCCATCCAGACATATATTATACATACAATATAACCCAAAATTACATAAATAATAGTACTAGTAGTAGCGATGACTTTTTTTTAAGCCAGCAGCCAGTGCCCTTTTTACCACCTAGCCATGAAGCAGGTTGAGATAAGACATCTGGTTTTTGTTTGGATAAATTTGACCCAGGCAATCCAAGGTTATGACTGTTTAAGCTGAGCCTCGTGTGGGGTAAAACCACAGGGAATTGTTGCCTAGCAACCAATAAAACTTTTCTCAATTTTAAAGGGTCTTTTGTTTATACATAGAGCAAGGCCAGAGCATTCAACCTTTAACACAGTGCTGTTTTGTCTGTTTTCTTTCAGTTAAAGGAGTTTCATAGTGTACAAGCCAAGATTTGCCAAGATAAAAACAGTGGAAAATTGTCATAAATCACTTCTCAAGGCCATGGATAGCTCTAATGACACATTATAGAATTACGTAACTTTGGGCCTTTTCAGAAAATTGTATCTACTAAAATATCTGGCCGATTTTTCTCAATAAAATGAATGTAGAAAAAGAACAGAAATTGAATATTACCTTAAAAAACAACGAAAGTGACCGATATTCCCATAATTATAATCCAACAACGATCCATGCAAACACAGTGAATCCAAACAACAACGCGTGTACATACATTATGTACAGTGTACATGTACACCATTGGTCCATAGTCGAGTATACGGAACAGACGCGGCGTGCCCACGCGCACACGTGCATTGTGTGAAAATTGCGCAACGTGGCGAGTCTGGCACCGGCTCCGTTGCCGGTGTGCGCATTTAGAGGCCGATCACAGACTGGCTGAAACACAATTTAGTAAACTCTCTTTATCTCACAGTGCCCCTCAATCTCAAGGTACGACCTATACGGGAACGGATAGAGCATGACATAGACTTTCCAATGATATATGGGGGAGGGCGTACTACCTAGGAATCTGAAGTTGTTCGCTTTTTAAGGTTTTCTTTTGTTTTAAGACCTAATTAATATTCATATCGCGTTTAGTACGCATATGCTAGTTACAGAATCATGTTTTTGCTTTAATTTAAGACTAAAACTGTTAAAATTGATTGGGAAACGGCGATGCCCTCCCGATCTACAAATGGAGCCTCTCATTGGCCCACTTTTGGAGCCGCGCGGAGCGGGAAATTTAAAAGTAGATTTTTGCTTTTTGGGCCATTTTCGGACGATGTTTTTGCCTCAATTTTTTATCATATTTTAATCAAAACTGCGGGAAAGTGTAAAAAAGTGAAAGTTTTGTATGTGCCTTGTGTGGAATTACTTGTAACTGTGTTTCCAGAGAGAAATAATTTATTTTCGACACAAAATATGACATTTGACGTCGTTTTTACCCCCTTTTCAATCCGAGGGCGCCCTTCGTTTCGTCCAGGCTACAGTAGGCCTAGTTGATTTGTGAGAGTAAAGTTTTCTTTGAGCCCCCCTAACACAAAACCATAATTTCAGCCCTCACAGGTACCCATTTTACTCCTGGGTGGAAAGAAGCAATGAATGACAAAGTGCCTTGCCCAAGGACACACACACCACAACCTGCAAAATTACCCGCAGACCACGAGTTCAATTTTATTTTCTAGCACTCGGTACAAAAATAGCTTCTACAGCTGACATCAAGCTAACAAAAAATAATAAAACATTAAGATTTTAGATTCCAGTAACACAACATTTCAGGAAATGTTTATGATTTCAACTACGGAGGATTTTTAGACACATTTATGTGCTGCGTAGCCACTAGCCACTAGCCAATAGCATAACCAGTTCATTTATTTGTTATTCAGTTTAATGTCCGTTCCATCGGTTTCATCTTCTTTTACCCTTTTACCCTTCTTCTTCATTTGTCAGCTTGCATTGCAGAATGCGCTGCGCTATTTTCCTCCGGAACTTCATGGCATCTTGGCCCCAGAGTTTGCTGAGGAATTGCGAGAGTACGGCCACATCTACATGTACCGCTTTCGCCCAGATATTGAAATGAGGTGCAGTCATTGTAATTGTGAATCTAATAATATACAAGTTTAGGAAAAAATGTTGCAACCTTACAGTGCTTAAATGAAATTTTACGCTCTGATGAAGTACAAGGCAAGCCAAACAAATTGTTATTTTTTTGTTTACAAAATAGCGTCAGGTTGCTACATTCTTTCCCAAGTTTATCATTTCTGTTTTGTTTATGACCATTGAACTTTTCTTGGACGACTTCATGTTTGCTTTTCCTCAACCAGTTGCCCTTTATATTTTATCACCAAACTGTACCAGTATTTGTCAAAGTGACGAAAGTTGATCCAATTTAACATTTCTGTTTTCATCTATAGACGTCTAAAAAAGTTTTACTAAGGGAATAAACATGTGTTTAGGAGGTATTAAACACGATGTTTAAGACCGGTTGGAGTCTGGATGCTGATAATTACCCGCATTGTAAATGTTAAAACCAATAAAACGGTAATTTAGGCACTGGATTTCATAGGAGTCCAAATTCCATGTGACACTGGAAAAATGTTTAAGACCGGCCAGCCATGTTTTTATCATCCGTTTAATACCGGCCACGTGACGGCCCGGTTGATCAATGGGAATGGGTAAACTGTCTTATGTACCGGTATTTATACAAGTTTCTTTTAACATAATAGAGTAAGCAATGGCCTTCAGTTTTGTAGGTCTCGAGACCCTTTTTTTTTTCATTTTTGGTCTCGGAAGTTGTGGTCTCGGTCTTGGCCTCGGCCCCCGGCCTGCAAAAGTCTCAGTCTCGGAAGTGTTGGTTTCGGTCTCGGTCTCGAAAGCCTTGGTTTCGAAAGCTTTGGTCTCGAAAGCCTTGGTCTCGAAAGCCTTGGTCTCGAAAGCCTTGGTCTCAATTTCGGACATCAAGGTCTTGACTACAACACTGATGGCATTTGGCCATTATTTAAAGTTCAAAAATTGTTATTTAAAGGTATGATACACCATTGGTAATTGTTTGAATTATCATGAATGGGTGGATTTGTGGATTTGTATTTTATAGTAAATATCATTTAACTGATCTGTACGAAGTTTTACAATCATGGATGCCGAGAAAAGCACGAAAAACAGCGTTTGTTTTCAACCGGCGTCGAGCATTTATTCTTATGTTATTTTGGCGATCGCGAATTTTTCTTTATAAAATTCTATTTTTCGGAATAGTTACAAGATATCTAGCGCAATAATTTTGCTGGATTCCTAGAATCATTATTTACTTTCAAATTAGTAAGATATTTCTTAATATTTCGGTAATAAATATTTTTGATATATCTGCAAATGGTGTATACTACTATCATTGATTGCATGACAAGTCAATTGTTTATGCAAAAAAATATGAAGAAAACAATTAATGTAATATCCAGACGCCATTTCAGTGGTTGCGTACAAAGTCAATAGAATATTTGTTGGAAGTATTTTCTAACAAAATTAAAAAATGTTTCCCAGTTCCAGATTTTCCACAATTTTGAAATGACTGACCTTCATTGAGATGATAATAATACAAAAAGTGGCGTCATGATGCAACATTCCTAAAAAAATAAATATAAACGTAAATTGAACAATTAAAACAAATCTAATTGGTTTTTGGTTTTTGTTCTTCCCATGCAGGGCGTATCCCATTGATGACTATCCGTGTAATACCAGACAAGCAGCCGGCATCATGCATATGATCATGAACAATCTAGATCCAAGAGTTGCTCAGGTAAAAATATAAAATGCATTTTATTAGGTCTGTGCGACAACAGTTGAGGGCGCCAGATAGCTAACTCAGAGTGCCAAGTCTGATGACATCAAATATGTTGTGCTCTCATGGGACACATTTTGTTTACCTTCAGATCGTTAAATTTCAAAGTGCGCATGATGAATGCACATAGAATGCACCAACATTTGCAATGTCAACTAAACTCGAAAGGATATGGATTAATCAAAGCTAATAACCCAGTGCATAATTTTGTTCTGCGTATTTTGACACCTCGATTGTTGAGATACGATGTTGAGGAGCGGAGTTACTGTAATTTCATTGGTCGTAGATCCAGCTTCAAAAGTGACAATCATCCCTATAGAAGCAGGTTTGTATTGACCATGTTGATGTTAAATGATCAGCCGATAAGATAATCGCTACATATGCCCGCCTTTTTTTGTAACAATAACTCCGCTCCGCAACATCGTATCTCAACAATTGAGGTGTCAAAATAGGCAGAACAAAATTATTTGCTTCGATTAATCCATACCCCTTCGGGCCGTTTATTATTGGCTCATTTTTTAAGTGTCTCGATACTTTTTGTGATGAGTTTACTTTACCAACAGTGCCTCTGCATTGCCTGTGTCTGACACTTTTTCCCGGCAAAATTTCAGAGCACCATTTACTGATTATTATGATAGAGAAATATGTTCCCTGGTTGAAGAAAAAAGGAACATGTCAAGATTGAAAATTCAGTAGGAGTTGTCTGAATTTTCAAGAACTACAATTTGCGGTTGGTCTGTTTAATTAAAGGTCGGGTCCGAAATGGGCTTCCAGGGCTACGGCTATGTCTATTGTCAGCCTGCTCACGCGTAGTTGTAATGGACAAAGACCTAGACAATAGCCCTAGCCGAAGAGATTTGGACACGGCTTAATTCAGACTGTCAGACTGAAATGCATACCAATACTATTATTAAGATTTGGCTTTTTTTTTAAATGAGCAATACTTACAAGATTTAGTTATTTGTTTCAATATTATCTGTTGTGAACCTCTTGCGAACCAGAAAATCAGTCACCAAGATGTAAAAATTAGCAATTGTTTGTATCGTCACATTTTTGTTGCTTTTGTTGTCACAACAGTTTCCCCATGAGCTAGTCACTTACGGAGGCAATGGGCAGGTGTTTTCCAATTGGGCACAGGTGAGTAAAATGTACTCTTTAAAAATAAATAAAAACCCAAACATGTTTCTGTCATTGACAAATCATGAACTTTACGAGGTTACTGTGAAGACACACAGTCCTTTCTGGAATGAGGAAGCATCCTGTCAATTTCAAAAGTTGCTTTATATTTTGTTTTTCATCCTATTTAAAATTCACATCACCGAGCTGAGGCGCGGGATTATTTTTAACAAAACTCGATCCGAGGTGGGATTAAGCCAATGGTACCGGGAAGCACACCCACGCATTTCTGACTTTGCTCGCTGCTGACAGACATTTCCGGCCTTGCTCACTGCTGACAGGCATTTCCGGCCTTGCTCTTGACGTGTTTATGCATCATCCGTTTTGAATCTGGGAAAAACTTTGCGTGTGTATACGTCCTCCGGCGCAACATGGTTAAGTGTTTACATTTTTGTTTTATTCTTGTGCATACATCACTGTTGAAGGAACGCAAATATATGTTTTATTGAATTGAATTGAACTGAATTGAAACTAAAAAATGTTGGACTTGTTTTGTTTTGTTTTTTGTTTTTTGTTTTTTCTTGCCAGTTTTGTCTGGTGATGCACTACTTGTCAGAGATGTCGGATGATCAGACCTTAGCGCTGTATTCAGGTCATCCAATGGGATTGTTCCCAAGTCACATGGATGCCCCCAGGGTTGTCATCACCAATGGCATGGTATGTGGTTTCATTACTCCACAGTTACATTTTCTTTGGCTTTAAACAGCTCGCGCTCTAAAAAGCACATCGCTTATCCTTGCCTACTACCTACGATAGATGCAATCTTTGCCTACTACAATACTGACTTTTCCTTATCCGGATATAGGCCTGCGGCCGATTTCACGAAACGCTAGGATTAATCCTATCTCGAGTTAGGATGAGTAACTCATCCTAACTTGCATTGGATCTATTGCAAGTTAGGAGGAGTTACTCTTCCTAGGATTAATCCTAACATTGGTGAAATCGGCCGCAGGTCACTTAGCCCAGTAAGAGCCTTCTATATGGGGCGGGGTTGGATGAGTCTTTCAAGACGCCTGCAATTGCTTGTATACTAGTCTTGGATATCGACTGATCTCGCTTTAGTCAGCAGTTTCAGGAGCAACAATATTAGAATTGAAAGTAACATTGATCTCCAATCTTTCGATCTTTCTTAATTTTTACATGGACACAGACAGATGACAAGTGGGATTCAAACATTTTGCCCATCGATATGTGCACTACCAATGGAACCTTTTAGCCCTGTTGGCTGGTCTTAAACATGAATTGCCAACCCTAGTCACAGTTCAACAGGAAAGAAATGCCTTAACCCTAACCCCTCGAAGTATGTGTAAAATCAACTTAAAAATGGAGGATTCAGGACTGTTAGGTGTTCATCAATTGATTTTGTAAGCAAGAAAAAGAGTAAAAAAGCTGCTACTGAAATCTCTATACACCCGCAACTGTTAGCTCATCATCTACGCCATGAAATAGTGCTTAGGGTTAACACAGTTTTCTAATATAGTTAAGCAGAACTCTACCGTTAAACTGTGCTACGAAATTGGACCCTGATTTTGTTGATTTATATTTTTATTTTAGATGGTGCCAAACTACTCTTCCAGGGAAAATTATAATCGACTCTTTGCGTTGGGCGTTACTATGTGAGTGATTGTTTATTTGATTTACAACAAAAATTGTAAACAAATAAGAATTAAAATATGATATATTGTTTTATTTTGAAATGTG
The DNA here is from genome assembly GCA_037893245.1 of Crossaster papposus. NCBI lineage: Eukaryota > Metazoa > Echinodermata > Asteroidea > Velatida > Solasteridae > Crossaster > Crossaster papposus. Next base: position 1,982,795 of record JBAIAA010000354.1, on the reverse strand, counting down.
AAGTTATATGATTAACTCATACAATTTGAATAATGTTTCAATATGTTAGGACAACATAAATCTACAATAAAAACTGGTCAGCTTAATTTTCAATTTAGTGGAATTTCTGGTCCAAAATTAAATCTGCTGTTTTAATTTTTTATTCAAATTCATATGCTCCGATGCATATTCTCCATATATAGCTTCAGTCAAAGATAGGAAACATTTGCCTGCCAATGGTCATGTGTGCAGACCCTTGTTGTGATAGGGCAATTGGCAGCTGTTTGTTCCATGTTTGGCTGCTTTATAGCTCAATGGTAAACCTACTGCAGGATTTTGCCGGATTCAGGCAGTGGTCACCGGTAATAAATATTGGAGAATTTTGCAGGATTCAGGTTACATGGAGTTTTTAACACTTTGGAAATACCGGATTTTGCAGGATTCAGGTTTATGTGTAAATGGGAGTTAGGGTTCATGTTTCATAATCGTGATTTTTTTTTAACCTTCCTAAATGAATGTCGCATTTTGAAAATATATCTTCAAATGTTACCGATAGTTATGTTTTTTGGTTGTTGTTTTCTCCCCCGATGATTATCTAGGTACGGCCAAATGACTGCTGGGAGTTTCTGTTACATCGGTCCTCAAGGCATTGTTCATGGAACAACAGTAAGAGCAATTTTCCTTGATCCTGTCTTTATAATGTGTGGAGTGCCATGACCTCTTGGTCTGGACTATTGAATGTGTGGTCTGTAGGTAAAGCTGCAGGTTATGGGTTTGAGTCCGGTTTGGGACTATGGTGCGTGTGCCCTTGGGCAAGGCACTTTGTCACTCATTGCTTCTCCCCACCCAGGAGTAAAAATGGTACCTGTGAGAGGCAGGGCAGAGATGGTTATTGTACAATGTGGTTGCTTTTAGCTGCTTTGTGTCAAAATAGCAGCACTGAGCTATGTACTTCCCATTGGCAACAACATATCTATTTCCTTAGATGCAGAAAAAACTAACTGACCAAATTATTGTTGAAAATCCTACTTGTTTCTATCTGGCATGCTGTCATTTCATAACAGGTCATTTCCAAAGATGTGTCTCAGAAACATGTCTTTGGAAATGTCCGTAATTAGTTGGTTTGTACACGTAATCAGTCAATAGTGCGCACAATGTAGCTGTTAATCACCAGGGGCCAAATTCATGGAGCTGCTAAGCACAAAAATTTGCTTAGCATGAAAATTCTACCTTGGCAAAAACAAGGTTACGAACCAAATTTTCAGGTGATGTATATTGTTTGTGACTGGTATTTAGCTGGTTTTTGCTTAGCATGAAAAGCACATGGAGTTTTTGGCTGGTGACCTGCTTTTACTGAGTAAGACTTTTTGGTGCTAAGCAAATTTTTGTGCTTAGCAGCTTCATGAAATTGGCCCCAGTGCATGACAATGCATAGCTGCAGTTGGCCGAATGAGAATATTTTTACGAATGCTTATTTCAGTCGCAATTGAAGATATAACTCGGCAATCAGAATCGGGATCTTAGAACATTGTTCTCGGTGAATATGCAGCATTCACAGAGCTAAGACTCTATCAGGAATAGTTGTCAAGCGCTCGTCTTTAGAATTTGAACACTTTTGCTGCTTCAAACAAAAATAACGCACAAATAACAAATGGACAACCAATTCTGACTCCGTTGATAACTTTGTACTGCTTTTGCCAGATCACCTTGCTGAATGCCGGTCGCCAGCAGCTAGGTACCAGTGATTTGAGAGGTCGGGTCTTTGTGTCGTCGGGCCTGGGAGGCATGAGTGGTGCTCAGGCCAAAGCAGCGGTCATCTGTGGCTGTATCGGTGTCATCGCTGAGGTCAGCAAAGAGGCCCTGGTCAAGAGACACAAGCAAGGGTACAAGATTTTGAATTCTATTTTCGGTCACAACTTGACCAGTCACATGATGACCAGTCACATGGTCAGTCACATGATGACCATTGGCCACATGACCAGTCACACAATGGCCAGTCACTCGAAGACCAAATGACAGCCCTCAATTTTGAATCATGTGACTTCCTTCAGTGAATCTGATTGGTTAACATAAATAATGTGTCCAGTGATTATATTTCGTCAAAACGATTGTTCCCTTTAATACAGTTTGACCACCCCTTTAAAGAAAATTTTCATTCGATCCATCATTCATAAAAGTGCAATTTAGCCCAAGCATAGGTGTGTAGAGGGCTTAACCAGTTCGCGCCGGAGGACGTATATACACGCAAACATTTCCCCAGATTCAAAACGGATGACGCATAAATACGTCACGAGCAAGGCCGGAAATGTCTGTCAGCAACGAGCAAGGCCGGAAATGCGTGGGTGTGCTTCCCGGCCTGAACCCGCCTTGGATCGAGTTTCAGAAAAAAAATTCATGCGCCTCGGCTCGGTGAATGTTAAAATAATCCCGGCGGGAACTGGTTAATTTGCCAATAACACATTGCTATGAAGTTTTGAAGCAGTGAATTTCTTGTTCCCCCTTACAGTTGGGTGATGGAAGTGGTAGATAACTTGGATGACTGCATTGAACGAATCAAGTAGGTCAACTGACATGCTTCTTGTAACTCTGTATACATATATTTGTTAATTTTAACGTCTGCATTTTATTTGCATTTTCCATAACTTGTTCTCTAATATGTGAATGCGATCAAGCAAAATCAGTCTGAAGTAGGCCTTGGTCATTTTCGGGATGTTCACATATTCTTTTGTAGCGTACTTCAGGCTCCATTTCAGTGAAAACCCCATGTGAATACGACCTTTGGTTAAAAAATTACAACCATTTGAACACCAGCACGTTAAAAATAAAGAAACTGAGAAAATCATGTTTTTGTATCACTTTCCTTCTGAATTTGGTTAAAAGAGTATTTTCATGTAAAAGAAGAATATTTTCATATTTTGGCACGATCTCAAAACAAGAATTGCCAAGTTCCGACTGATTTTGCTTGATCGCATCACATATGTTGATTTGCATTTGAACTAAAAATATTTCAATTTGAAATCTGTATTTTCTAGGCAAGCAAGAAAAGAGAAGAAGGTTCTCAGTATTGGCTACCATGGCAACATTGTGGACATTTGGTAGGCTTTGTTTTTTATCATAAAACGTGTAAGCACACACACAAAAAATGCTTAGCATGAAAATTCATCCTCGGCAAAAACAAGGTTACAAACCAAATTTTCAAGTGATGTATAATGTTTGTGACTGGTATTCAGTCGGTTTTTGGTTAGCATGAAAATAACATGGAGTTTTCACGGGTAACCTGTTTCTACTGAGCAAATTTGTGTGCTTTACATGTTTTATGAAATTGGTCTCTGCACTGAACCATTTGCCTCCAAAGAGAGAGTATAGCGTGTCACAACGTGTCACAACATCCTATAGCTAGACACCCTAAACTTCAATAATGAACTATCCCAGTATATGTGCATCCCTATACCAACTCGGACCAGACCATTTCCCTTTACAGGGAGAAAGTAGCGGCTGAATATGACAGCACCGGTGAGCTGTTGGTTGACCTGGGGTCAGACCAGACCTCATGTCATAACCCCTACAATGGTGGCTACTACCCCGTACAGCTGAGCTTTGATGAAGCCAACGTCATGATGGCGCAAGACCCAGTTCGGTTCCGCAACTTGGTTCAGGAGAGGTGGGTGCATGGTTTAAATGGCTTTTTTTTCTCTCAAATTTTATCAAAAGCATTAAAACGCTGTAGATTACTTAGAAAAGTTCGGCAAACAGGAAAAATCAACGTTTCCGTGCACGTATCTATATGACGTCACGCGTATACGCATATGTGTCGGGAATGCAAAATTGAGTTTCGGCATCGCACAGCCACATTTTGATTAGCGCACAAACGATATGCATCAACCAGACAACTTTCATGCCTCAAAAAGCTACGAAAATCCCTAAATTTCCCTCAACATTTACCCCTTAAAATCACTCCCAAAGCAATGTTGGATGTACATGTATTATGTTTCATGTAATTAAGTTGGAGGTTGTTGGAGACAACATTTTTGGTACATTTTCGGTGTAAAATTGAGAACCTTTTATACGTACTGCTTCCGTATAAGTTGGCTTTCACACGTGCGTTGCCATATCAGATTTCCCTCATCACTTACAAGTCGTATGAAAGTGCACAAAAATACGTGCTTGAATTTTGAGCTTGCCGAACCTCTCTATTGTGGATGTTCTCTAATGTGGTCGGCCCCTAACGTCACGTGATGCACTTATATTTTTTGTTTCTAAATCTTTGCTTAGAGCAAAATTTGTATCTCTAATTTTACAGTGTGTGAAATGTTATCAAGCTCTAAACATTCTTGTTCATAAATCTTTGACCTGTTACACTATATGACTGGTTCCAGTATTTAGATTTGGTAATGACTTAAACACCATACATTTGTATTCATTTTTGGTCTCGGTCTCAAAAGTTGTGTTCTTGGTCTTGGTCTTGGTCTCGGACTGCAAAATTCTCAGTCCTGGAAGTGTTGGTCTCGGCCCTGAAAGTGTTGGTCTCGATCTCAAAAGCCTTGGTCTCGATCTCAAAAGCCTTGGTCTCGATCTCAAAAGCCTTGGTCTCGATCTCAAAAGCCTTGGTCTCGATCTCAAAAGCCTTGGTCTCGATCTCAAAAGCCTTGGTCTCGATCTCAAAAGTCTTGGTCTCGATCTCAAAAGCCTTGGTCTCGATCTCAAAAGCCTTGGTCTCGATCTCAAAAGCCTTGGTCTCGATCTCAAAAGCCTTGGTCTCGATCTCAAAAGCCTTGGTCTCGATCTCAAAAGCCTTGGTGTCGGTCTTGGTCTGGAAAGCCTCGGTCTTGGTCTCAGTCTTGACTACAACACTGGAATGTACCCAAAGAGTTTTCAGGAGTGGTAAGGAGTGCTATCTACTACTCACTCGAGTTTCTGTTGGTCTGAAGAATAACGACGAATGATGTCATTAATCCTTTGTTTTTGACAGCTTGTGTCGTCAGATCACCGCTATCAACAAGCTCGCTGATCGAGGCTTGTACTTCTTTGACTATGGCAATGCCTTCTTGCTGGAGGCTAGTAGAGCAGGTGAGTTATACCCAAACAAAACCAATGTCAGACAGATTGGTGAAAACAAATTCTAAAAGCATGCAATTTGCCACACAATCCGTATGTCATGAGAAAGATATTTGGCTATAGGGCTATCGCAGATTTGTATTGGTAGAATAACAAGCAATTTAAATAAATAAATAAATTACTGCGATTGCATGTTATTCTACCTATATTTTTTCAAAGGTTAAATCTGCGATGGCCCTATAATCTAGCCAGATTACATGATTACACACTGGCTCTCCCAGTGGTCTCCAACAAGTCTCCTTTTCTGGGCACGTAAAGAAAAATTGTAAAATGCAACAATTCTGTTATACACTTTACTACAATTTTATAAAAATAACTTGAATGTGTTGCATTCTGATGTAGATTTGCCGGGGAGGGGATAACTGGGCACGGAACCCTTTATACAACTTTATAAAAAAATTGCTTTAACCCTAACAGTCCTGAATCCTCACAATTAACACAATCAATGTACACACCCTAGCGAGTTGGGGTTAATGGATGTAGTTATGCTGGCGAGGGGGTAACGGCACGGAACCCTTTCATATACATGTATAAAGGAAAAATTGTAAAATGCAACAATTATGTTAATGCACTTTTCTACGACTTCATACAAAAGTGTTGCATTATGATATACACTGAACAAAAATATAAACGCCCACAAAAATATAAACGCCCACAAAAATATAAACGCCCACAAAAATATAAACGCCCCCAAAATATAAATACCCCCAAATGGTTATTCCAACACAGATGTGGGTGGAATCACTGCATCACTGAGCAATTCCTCACTGGCAGAGATGGACACAAATATTGTTTACAAATCAAGACAAATAACCATTTTTGGGGGCGTTTATATTTTTGTGGGCTTAAACATATTTTTGTGGGCATTTATATTGTTGTTCAGTGTAGTTTTGCTGGAAATTCAAAGTCCGCCCTTGTAACCGTTTTCTTCCTCAGTTGTCGTTGGTTTGATTGTTCAGCTCTCACAACCACAATTCAGCATTGGCGGTTAATTTGTCGTTATTTTCTTGCATCAAACAGGTGCGGATGTGAAGAAAGAAGGGGATCAGACTGGTAACCGATTCAGATATCCCTCCTACGTCCAAGACATCATGGGGTAATATCTTGTGGTTTGAAGTTCAAGAATCTAACCAAGCTCGTATTATTTCTTGGACGGTAAATTGCTTTGAACAGCCAAAACTTAACTATTTTGTGTGCATTTTTGATACGTTAAAGAACTATTAACTGCTGCCTTAAAACAATTTTGAAAAAATTATAACAATAAGATCTACACTCATTCCAAAACCTGGCAATCTGAGTTATACCAGGGCTCATTTGAATAAACCGTTGTTGTTAAAATAAAATTGTTTGTCAGAGAAGATCACTCGGAAATGTTGATTCTTGTATGAATCTACATTCCTCGACTGTTTTCCTTGACTTCTTTTAGCTTTTAAATGCTAAAAGAAGTATTTCCATACAAGTACGATTTATGTACTAAATAGTTTTCATGCAAGACCAGCAACCATGTCGCATTTAAAGCCTACAAGGGATGTAGTCAAGTCCCTGCAAGTCCATCACAATTTATCTAGTTCCAACTCAAATCACAAGCTATTCAAATCAGCTTTGACAAAAGCGTTCCTTTGTCATTGTTCAACCAGCTACTTGTGACTGGACTTCTGAAAGGACTTATGACTGGACTTCTGAAAGGACTTGTGCAAGGACTTGTGCAAGGACTTGTGCAAGGACTTGCAGGGACTTGAATACAACTCTGAAGCCAACAACCTCTGGATATAGTCTTGGTGTTTCTTACGCATTGGTCTTTATTTCTGTAGCGATATTTTCTCCCTTGGGTTTGGCCCCTTTCGATGGGTCTGTACGTCAGGTGACCCCAACGACCTCGCCACTACGGACGATATAGCGACCACCGTGCTGGAGGACTTCATCAGACAAGGAGGTCGGTGTTAACTTCCAAGCGTTTGGTCAAAGATTGTTTGGCACCAAAAAGATAAATTGTGTTTGTATCTGGTTTTTCTGGGCAAAACCTGAATATTCTTGGAATTGTTCGTTGTTTAGTTCCAGATACAACCAAACAGCAGTATGAGGATAACATCCGTTGGATCAAGGAGGCTTCCAAGCACAAACTGGTGAGTCTTGCATTGTCAGTTTTATGTTTTCTTAGTGGCAGAGTGGAATTGAAAAGTTGAAATAATTCCACATCCAGACATCAGATGTTGATATGCTGAGGATGTCCCAGCTTTTAACACAAATGACGCGTATTTCAGAAGTTGGAGAACGCTCATTTGGGATGAGAACAGTTTTTCCTTGATTATACTTTTTCTGTTGTAGCCCATAGGAACTCAGACAGACATGGAATTTTTTCCTTAACCAGTTCGCGTCGGGATGATTTTGACATTGAACGGCACGGGTCTGTTTTTCACAAACCTCTATTCTAGACGGGTTCAGGCCGGCATCTGTGGGTAGCAAACCTTGATATTTCCAGGTTCACTCCCTGCAAGCCGGTCACTGACATATTTCCGGCCTTGCTTGTGACGTGTTTATCCGTTTTGAATTCCCAAAAAACCTTGCGTGTATACACGTCCTCCGAAGTGAACTGGTTTAGGCAAAAATCTAAAAATATTTACGATAAACTGAGAAAGCCAACCACTATACATCAAATGGCATTTCTGCTTCTATATCCTGCAGATGTAGTCTAGGTTGTACAAATTTTCTGAGCCTAGCAGCTCATCAAAGCCTAAAAATGACCAGAGCATGACATTTTGTCTCCCTGGTATCCGTAGGTTGTCGGTTCCCAAGCTCGGATCCTCTATTCGGATCAGCGGGGTCGTATGGCCATCGCTTCGGCCTTCAACCAAGCTGTCAGTGAGGGCAGGCTTCACGGACCAGTCATCATCAGCAGGGATCACCACGATGTCAGCGGTACTGACAGCCCCTTCCGTGAGACATCCAACATTTACGACGGCTCGGCGTTCTGTGGAGGTAGGGACACGTACAGTGACTTCTAGACATTGTCTCTTTGGCATGACGATATTGTTAGTACGACTAAACTTCTGGTAATGATTGAGGATCCCCTAAAAGCGTCCTAAGGCACTGTAGCTCTCGTAAGCCTGACGAAACCTGTAGAGAGAAGACAATAAGAATAAATGACAGTTCTAAGCCTAGTTCATAATCGGCGCGAAAGCGAACGCAAACTTGTGATGTCATGGGAAGTTTTAGCACTGCAAATTCGCGAAAAGTTGAACACATTTTAACTCATTCGTATCACATAAGTATGAAACTGCCTTTGTAGGTGGGAGGAAAACCCCAGAGAAATATTCTTAGAAAAACCCACGGAACCAGATAGAACTTGTGACTCTCAATCAAAGGGTTAAGGAGTTCGAATCCAACTGCTGGCCATATGTTGTGTCTTTGGGCAACCCACTTTACCCTAACATGCCACTCTCCACCCAGGAGTATAAATGGATATAACCTGCGATAAACTGGCATCTCATTCGTTTAGGGCAAATAGTAACATTCTCGGCCATTTTGTGTCAAGGAAAACTAGAGATAAACATGCTACTGAAACCCAGTGTTAAACACCAGCTTGATGGGCCATACTGGACCTTGACAGAATAAACATTTACCTTTTACCTTTCCGTGTGTCCTTCGGCAAGCCACTTGGGTACAAGTATTAGCCAGGGAGTAACCTGCGACGGACTAGCATCCCATCCCGTCCAGGGGGAATAGAAATATTCCTAGTTCGTTTATGTTCCTGAAACCAGTGTTAGACACCGGCCTGATGAGCTATTTTGGCTCGGGACAGACTTTACATTTTTCACTTTTCTGTGTCTGTGACAGACATGGCCGTGCAGAACGTGATTGGTGATTCCTTCCGCGGCGCTACCTGGGTGGCCCTACACAACGGGGGTGGAGTTGGCTGGGGGGAGGTCATGAATGGAGGGTTCGGTCTCATGCTGGACGGCGGGGAGAGGGCGGAGCAGAGGGCTAAATCCATGCTGGCCTGGGACGTCAGTAATGGGGTAGGTGTGGTTGCCGTCAATCAAAAATTAGGAAAACTTGTTGTTTTGATACCCAAAACCCCAATGTTGAAATTGAACCTCAAGTGTTGGGTTTTGCTAGAGTTGGTCACAAGTCTTACTACAATTCTAGGAATATGTGTGTGTCTGCATTTGTTTATGGTGTAAATGGAGGACACATCCCTGACGTCAAGTCGATGAATTTGGGTTAGGTGTCTAATCGAGGACGTCCTTGATTGAGATTCGTGTACAAAACCAATGAGAGCCGTTGGAAATAGTTACAAACAGTACAAATAAAAGAAATCGATGGGAGGAGCAAAATAAATCCTTGATTTACACCATAAACAAACGTGTGTGTATGGTTGTGTATGAACATTTCATACGTACTGTGGACCTACGAACAATTGACGTCCACAAGATGCGGGAAGAGGTTACTGATTGTGGACTTGCACATGTCCACAGTCAGTTTGACCCTTTCTAAAAAACAACTACTAAAGACAAACAGTTTCAGTTTGGAGGTGGTGGAACCACATCTACACGCATGCTGCATGTGTTCTGACAAACAAGGAGTGTGCACATGTAAGCACGACAAATTGCTTAGCAGGAAAATTTTCCCTGGGCAATGTTGGAGAAAAAACAAAAAGGTTACAAATCTAATTTTCAGGTGATGTTTATCATTTGTGACTGATATTCAGCTTTTTTTGCTTAGCATAAAAAGCACAGTACATGGAGTTTTGGCTGGTAACCTGTTTTTACTATTTTTGTGCTAAAGCAAATGTTTGTGCTTACATGTTTAATTGGCCATGCCACTTAGTAAGTGGTTGTTGCCGAACATGTAGGTCAGTGATGAACCTGATGTGTTTGTGGTGCTTGATATTTCTCTCAGGTTGCTAGACGGAGTTGGTCAGGTAACACCAAGGCTCAGGAGACCATCTGTCATGCCATGCAGACTAATAGTAAACTGAAGGTGACCTTGCCTCACAACGTCCAATCAGACGTCCTGGATCGAGCCTTCAAAAAGTAACCAGGCTAGGGGGTAATTCCGAAACTAAAAGCAGGCTAGGGTCTCTCAGAAACTAACAAGGAGCAAGTTTGATCAATAGTACCAATGGTCCAAGGACCAATGGTTCACTAGTGGTTGGTTTGTAACGTACCTAGCGATGCGCCTTGAAGTTGCAGTGCTCTTATCGACTTTTGTTGAGAAGGAGGGGGGGGGGGGGTGTCTCTCTGATCATGACCCTATGGAGAAAGCCTATTCACACAATTCAATTGTATTCAGCTCTATCCTTAGAAATTGTTTTACATTTCTTGCCTTTGGGTGTTCTGGGTGTTTTTTTAGTGTTTTATGCCCATTTTCTGCACTGTGGTAAAATATAGAACAAGCAGGTTTATTTTGAAATTTTGAGCTAAATGTTTTGTTTGGGGTAATAGTTGATACAACCAGTGCTGATATTAACTTAGTTAAGTTTAATTTCATAAGCGGTTTTCAGGGTTTTTCTAACTTGGGTAGTAGCATTCAGAATTATGTTTTCATGTTTTAAATACATATGTGACCCGCTCCATCGAAATCAGGAATAAGTCTCGAAATGACTTTTTGAGATATGCACATGGTGAGAAAGGAAATTTCATAAGCTTTCTAATGATACCTATCACAAGTGTGTATCTTCTTAGGTTAACGAGTTATGGTCTGATGAATAAGACAGGTGTATATTTATTTGCCGAATCCACATTCCGAGAAAAACAGCTTTGAAATAAACAAAATTGACCAAAATCATACGGACAGCGCACACAAATCCTCTTCATTTTCATCTTTATTGATCGTTTTTACATACAAGACATCAATGACAATAATCTGTGATAACTACACTTCCTATAAATACAATGTTCAGAAAAACGACTTGGTCACGATTTTCACCCATGCGTTCACTTCAATGGCCGATTGCGTAAAACGGCCCCAGCGACTTATTCCTGATTACGATGGAGCGGGTCACATATTTTGTTCTTGTTCCTTTTTTATTTGATTTTAAATTTGTTTCCCAACTGAAATTTGTTTGCCTTGCTGATGCTTCCATTTTTATTAAAGGAAATGTACATCATTTGTTTTCGCTGTAATTTTCAGAAATAGATGGATTTGAGGGTTAGTGTTGTATAGCAAATATTGTTACACTGACTTATTTGACGTGTTGGGTTCGTAGATGCTGGACAAATCAAGAAAACCAATCATGTTCTTGTAGTCAGCTACTCTGACCCCATGAAACAGAGCAATTTATAGACGTTGGGGAATTGTAAAGTCAGAGAATCAGTTGTATCCCTTCACAGATGTGGTATTAATTACAAAGAAATTGCAGAAAAATAAATATGAAACTTTAGGAGCAGTATTTGAAAAAAGTCAGTTTTTCTAATGCTGGTCACAGCCGACTAGCATTGGAAATTGATACAAGAATACCACTTTACCTGAAAATGTCAACACACCAGGAGCCATTATTTTACAGAATGCTTCAGACTGTCATTCCCTGACAGTCCAGTAAAGTATTTTTTTAATTTTTTTTTTTTATGTTTACAAATGTTTATTCCTTTTAAAGGATACCCAGATAACCAATCATTAAAAACAAAATTGTAATAAGATTGCAATTTTTATATAATATTATATATTTCTGAATGATAAAAACATTACCAAATTAATTGTTCTTGTTTGGTTTTTACCATTATTAAAATCTTATTTTAGCAAATTACAATTTGTGAGTGGTGTATATTCTTTAGTTGATATTTACTGGGCCCAGGCGCAGGATTGTTTTTCACGAACCTCGATCCAATACGGGTTCTGAGCTGTGGGTAGCACACCCTGATATTTTCCCGGCCTCGCTCGCTGTGAGCCGGTTGCTGACAGATATTTCCGGTGACGTGTTTATCCGTCATTCATCCGATAGGAACTGGTTTAAGTGCCTTTAATAGTTGTTAAGGAAATTTTGCAAAAACAAAATTGAAATAGCATCAAGTACGCGATATATAAACCCATTACATGCTACGGCTGTTAAAATTACACGACTGCACGAAGCAATTAGGTTTCCCACCCAGGGATTACCCTCGGGGACGAAGTTTATAAGTCATTTTCTTTTGCAGTTAGCCATCCTCCCAGCCCCTTTATATATAAAACCAAATTTGAGATTTTAAAAAGTGCAATGCCCAATTTCTTGCCTTATATGTGTTCACAAGAATGACAAAGGAATGCTTTTGTTACAATTCTTCTGAATAGCTAGTGATTTGAAGTGAGACTGAAGGACTGGTGACGAACTTGAGATAAAACTATAACGATACTGCTGCCATTATTATTTTCATTAATAGAAAGAAAACAAAATCATTGTTTCGCACAACAGTAGTTTATTTCAGATATTAGTATCGCCACAAAATATCATTACCATATAACATAATAGAAGAGTTTAGTTAGAAAATAATAAAGGTAACCAACAAATCTAGGTTCTCTTAATTTATTTTTACATTATATACTGAATTTGAACACACCCAAAACCAACAATCCAAGCAATATTAATAAACCTCATAAAACCAGTGATCAATTGAATACAAAAACCACCTTGAATGAATAGTTTATTCCATTAACGTCCAATACTGAAACTTCAGTAAATATTATATTTTTTAAGAACTGTATCTTTGCAAAGACAAGGGGTCGTATGAATACAAACTAGCAAATGCTATGTAGTACAAGCAAATGCTTCAAATGCTAGAAAGGGGACTTTCTATCCCCAGAATGTTACAAGAAATGATCGGCCATCTACGTCTCATTTCTTTCCCTAAACCCAGTACAACTGCTTGTTTTTTTATCCTAGGCACTCCATCTTCCATGTTCATACCTTTTCCTGCCTAACCACATATATAAAAGCTCCTATTTTGCATACTAGTATTCGCTACTTTTTTTTCAAGGTAGCTCGGACCCAACATTGAAAAATGACGAGTAAATACTGCAAATCTGAAACATTTACTCAATTTTATTCATACCACATTCTAATATTCACAGCAAATACTAATATTCCAGCAAATGCTGAAAGGTAAAAAGTAAATACTTCCAGTAAAACCCTAAAAATTTGTAGTAAAAGCAAATGTTTTTATTGATACGACCCAACGTACTTAAAGATGAAACTACCTCCAAGCACCAAAAAGTAAATACTTAAAGATAAAACCGTTAATACCAAGACAAATATAAAAATGTATATAGGATAAATATAGTACTCTTAAAATGTTAATATGCGTTAGTATGAAAATAAAGTAAATTAGCACTTGGGGCAGGAATACCTCAATTTTTTTTACCTTGTCGCTTTTTCCTTACAATATGGCTTTCTGAATACTAATAAAGAGAGCAGAAATGGACTTACTTTAAGATTTTGTTTTAAAAACAACCCAAATTATTTGTAGTAATTCTGCTATCCATGGTTACATAACATCTTGGTGTCTTAACCAAATTAAATCTAGTACAAAACCTTCAGCAAGGTTTAACAATTTGCAACTTGAAAACAACTTTAATGAAGTTAAAAATGATTGCGCTTAGATATCCTTTAATTATTCTTCGCCGGACGGCGATCGCGAAAAAACCCACAAATAACAACGCCGGTTGAAAACAAATGCTGTTTTTCGTGCTTTTCTCCGCATCCATGACTGTAAAACTTCGGACAGGTTTATAGTTAAACGATATTTACTATAAAATACAATCCCCCAAAGACAAAACAGGAAAAAATTAGGAAAATTAATAAATTTATTAATAGGATTACATTAAAATTATTACATTGAAAGGTAGAGCAACATGTTATCGAGACACAACATTTACACAAAAATAAAACAAAAAAATTAAAAATGGAAATGGAAAATAAAATATATATAAATAAAACCCTGTAAAAACAAACTACAAAAAAATAAAAACCAAGTAGGAATATCAATTTTAAAATGTATAAAGCACAAGGCGCTGGATTACTGCACTAATAATATTCTAAAAGTATAATTGTGACCCGCTCTGCAAAAACGAGTCTGATGTCGCAAAATACAATTTTTACGTAAAGGGCTGTTTATTGTCTCCGAGGTGATTTTTCTTTCAACAAATATTATTTTTTTGTTTTAAGGCATTTTTGTTTCTCCGACATCTATTATTTCAGATCTGATCGATTGAAAAGATTGTTTTGATCTCTAAATTAAATTTAATACAGGTTTTGTCATTCTCTTACCATAGCATCTGATGAAGCACTACATTTGTAAATCTTCATTTCTTTTCAAAGACATTTTGAATATAACTGAGAAAAAGCAAATTTCCCAAAATTGTAAAAGACCAATGCATTACACTACAGAGTTGTGCCATATATCAAATGAAAGCTTATTTCCTGCTTTTTCTGACCAACTGTAAAAATGAAAAAAAACACATTTTTAACACATCAGACTCATTTTTGCAGAGTGGGTCACAATTGTAGACATGAATACAATGTATACTGAAAGAAACTGTGTACCCGATGTGAAAAGATTAAAATAATGGAGGGCAAATATGGGTCAGCTATTCCAGTAGAAACTTTGGCCGATTAGCCGGGGACAAACTTACTTTGTTGTAACCTTTTTTCATCACATTTTATTTGTTGTATCTAGTGTAAATTGCACCTTGGAATTGAAATTGTAATGTTAAGAATATTATTTTCTGGGAATTCAGTATTCACGGAGCTAAAAATTATGACTGGTTAGATTTTAAGAACTTCTGCTAATTCAAACGATAAAAATGCACAACTGACAAATGGTCTACTAAATGATATGTTTAAAGTTTCTTTTTTCTTTACCCAGTGCAGCTGAAGTGCATTTTAAGTAATTTTGCTGCTTTAAATGGTTTAAAAATGCACAAATGGTATACCGACGGTAGATTTAAGCAGGGATGTAGTCGAGTCCATCACAAGTCCCTGCAAGTCCCTGTAAGTCCCTGCAAGTCCCTGCAAGTCCCTGCAAGTCCATCACAAGTCCTTCAGTTCCAATTTAAATCACAAGCTATTTAAATCAGCTTTGACAAAGGCATTCCTTTGTCATTGTTCATCCAGTTACTTGTGACTGCCTTTATGAAGGGACTTGTGACTGGCTTCACGAAAGGACTTGTGAAAGGACTTGCAGGGACTCGACTACAACCCTGGATTTAAGTACAGGGAACATACATGTACATGTAACGTATCCTGGTATTACTGGACAGTTCTTGGCCATCATTTCTGTATAACACTCAGTGTTTTTGTTTACTTCATGCGTTTGCGCTTTCCACGGGCGTTTCCCAAGGCACTACCTGTCGGTGAGACCGGCCTAGCTTCCTTGAGATGCTGAGCGTGATAGTTGTCCATGTATGGCTTGACCACTTTCCACACCTACAAAATGAAATTCACACAAAGCAGTAAAGGTGGGCAGTATGTAATTCTCATCCCCACAGTTACAGAATTCAGGAATATGCCAAAGACGGGTAGCTTTTAATCAGTTCGCGCCGGGAATATTTGACCTTGACCGAGAATATTTTGACATTGACCGGGCCCAGGCTTGTTTTTCACAATCCGAGCCATCTGTGGGTAGCACATCCTAATATTAAATTCCAGCCTCGCTTGCTGCGAGCCGGTCGCCGACAGATATTTCTGGCCTCGCTCGTGACGTGTTTATCCGTCATCCGTTTTGAATTCCAGAAAAACATTGCGTGTATACACGGCATCCGATGCAAACTGGTTAACTAGTTTGCGACGGAGGACAAATAAACACGCACAGTTTTTCCGAGATTCAAAATGAATGATGCTTAAACACACAACTAGCAAGGTAAAAAAAATGTCTGTCAGCAGCGAGCATTGCCGGAAATGTCTGTCAGCAGCGAGCAAGGCCAGAAATGTCATGGGTGTGCTTTCCAGTACAATCGGCCTGAACCCGCCTCAGCTCGGTGAATGTTACAATAATGCCAGCGCGACCTGGTTAAAGACTGAATTGAAACGAGGAAAAGGGAACCTTACCTTCTCTTCTTTGAGTAGCTTGGTTGCTGCCTCAATATCAGGGGCCATGTAGCGATCCTTATCCCATGGTCTGTGTATTCAATGGTAAAAAACAAAACCAAGCTTTAAAAATGAAACCCGACTTAGAATGACTAGGCCAATTTTCCTTGCGTATACACATGCTGCATATTCGTCTTTGTCCTGGTCATTATTTGTGACCGGCTCTACAAAAAGGTGTATTAAGTCGCGCTATGCATTATCATGTAATGGCTCGCTCAACGTTAAGAGGGTAAACATTTCATCAAAACGTGATTTTTATTTGTTGTCATGAATGAAATCTTTAATACCTACAGTTTAATGTTTCATTAAAAGAAATGTTGATTTTGATGAATAAAGTGGGAAAAACTACCATTTTGTGTGCATCGTTCTGTTGTAGTACAACAGAGCCGGCTATTTCAAAGCCTGTTTTCTCAGTTGAACTCCGAAAAAGTAATTAATGTGTAAACACGTCGTGTCTCCAAAATGGGAGGGGCTATGGATCTCTATTATATACTAAATGAAAGCTTATGTTGTGGGCTTTCCTATCATGTATATAACTCAATTTCATTTTATCGCGACATAAGACACCTTTTTGTAGAGCCGGTCACATATTTGGAATTTTTGTTTAATTTGTGAGAATTTGTAGTAACACCATGAAGACGAATCTCTTTTGGAAAAGTGTGTGGTTCAATTGGATGAGAGAAAGTTTCAAATCTTATTGATAATTTGTTTACGTGCAGTTGACGTCAATGATGAATGACCTTGTTATAGTGGGGCAGAGAGGGAAAATAGTTTGGAGAATTGTTCCTTTGATGATACATAAAGCGTGACATTTGGCACACAGTCAGAGTATGTCATGATAACAATATTTGGCTATAGTGCCAAAGCAGATTTGTCTTTTTGCAAATTTTTTAAAATGGCTGCTATTGCAGGACAAATCTGCGAAGGCCCTAGATAGCAAAATATATTTCTCATGACTAGTTCCATGCTTGTACCATCAAAGACACAATCCCATCACCCATTTGCCATATTACGATGTCCTACTGCACCTCATGAGAGTAGGCCAACCAAAGATTGAATATTTTAACCTTGTGACGTGCGACTTTTTTTTTTTTACACGAACGCGCGTCCGTACTTTTTTTTAAGTCGTTTGTATTTCGTGTAATACCCCCATGCTGTTCAGTTTTATGGCTTTATATGTCAACACAGCCCTTTCTCATAGGTCAGAGACCCAGAAACCAGCTGGTGTTGTTGAATAAGGCAAGGCAACAATAGCACGATCGATTGCTTGGGAATGTCTGGCGGTAAAATCCACACCTCAAAGACCCTTTATGTACACAATGTAATAGGATACTCGTGGGGCAGCCTTTGCTTTGCAAAAAGCTGGGTCACCGGTTCAACCAGGGTTCAAGGGGAACTTACCATGTTATTCAAGTTGCTTTGATCTAGGAATACATGTATTATGAGGTTTTTTAACACAGGATGAAATAGTAATTGTTTTTTTACGGCGAAGTGACTTTGAAAAAAAGTTCGGCGGCACGTCGCAGGGTTAATGCATAAGGTATCACATTTTCTAAAAGACTTCACAAACTATGGGAAAAAGCACGAAGGAAAATGAAAGACTTACGCCACCACAGAGCGGACGAGTTTGTAGACTTCCTCCAGTGGAGCTGTGGTCGTCAGCGGACGGAGGAATTCAATGCCCTGGCACGCTGCCAACAACTCAATGGCCAATACTGAGAACAAATCGGTCATTAACAAAAAAATACCAGTCATTTTTAGTTAATTTTAAATTGGGTTGCAGTTTGATATTAAATTTGAAGAGTAAAAAAAGTGTGGGATAAAGAAATGTTGAAAAAAATTGTTAAGTCGTATAGCAGTCTTTGTTTGATACTCAAAAGAACCAGAGATTGAATTTGTTTGAAAGTGGAACTCGCCCAATATGCAAAAAGTGTTTGATTTCTGAACAAAATGTTTGAGAAAATTTTGCTGTGAATAAAAACAAGACCCCTATTTCAACATGCAGGCTTTCACGATCCAGGTTGAAAAATAGGAGAAAAGCAGGATCAAAATGGTAAACAAAAGGATAACATTCCTTTGTGAAGAAGCGCTACCTAGATATCCAATGTAGGCCTGCGCGACTGCTGAATGGGTAGTTGACTACGTGAAGATGCTATGCATATTCGAATAGTTGCATTTGCATGAACAGGTCATGCCCCATTTTAAGCAAGTTTGCAAAGACGAATGTGCGAGTTAGGGAGCGTATGAAGAGAATACGCAATGTGCACAATCAAATACAGTCATCTTTTTACTTTGTTTGTACTTCTTTTTATTTTTTAATTTTTTTCTTGGCTGTTGAAGCATTACCATACTCGACGTGCTCCACCACAGTCAGACATTTCCTGGCTGAGAATCCTCCCATGCTGACATGATCCTCTTGGTTGGCGCTTGTGGGAAGCGAGTCCACCGATGCAGGGTGAGTCAACACCTTGTTCTCAGAAACTGTACAAAGAATAGAAAAAGGAGCAAATATTTCAGGAATTTCAGGTAGTTTAAAGGTTGTAGCGGTACATGTATATACTATTTGCTTTTGCTGTAAAAACATGGATAGGTCAGGGAGTTCATAATTTATAGTAAATATTGTGACGCGAACCTATTTTTTAAGTTTCGAGTTCATAGATGCTGAAAAAACCAAGAAATTTAATGTGTTTTTTTGTAGTCTGGTTCCTTGACTTCTTTTAGACGAAACAGAGCAAATTTTGATGAAATCAAAATCTTAATTTTCATTTTTGCTGCAAAGTGTCTCATTTACTCGTGCTGGGTCACATTTATAGATGTCCGGGAATTATCAGGTTAGGAAACCAGAGTAATTGGCTGGCACCCATTCATGGATGTGTAATAGTAGTGCTAATAACATGTGGACTAAATTTAATGTAACGGGAACAGTGTTTAAAAATAGTGTGGTTTTTTTCAATGATTGCCGGCTGGCAATCATTGGAAATTAAAAAACCACAGCACACCAGGTGCTGTGATTTCACAGGATGCCGTTATTCACTTACAGTCAAGTAAAGGTATTTCATAATTTAGTAGTTTTTTTGTTTTTTTAATGTAAATTGTGTATACTGCCCTTTAAGGGATCTGTGTGGAGCCCAGTTGTTGGACTCATTTTATGCAGTTCATGGGGATGAACCCTAACAAACAAAAACATGGTGCTTGTGTTCTTGGGCATGACACCTTACAACAATTGTCTCATTTCACCCAGGATGAGTGTAAATTGGTAGAGACAAAACTGTGCTTATCTTGAAAAAACAAATGGTCTCATGGCCTGAAGAAGGGGGTAATGTTTATCAATTTGAGACCTATGTTATAAAGCACCATATAATTATTATCTAACCCCGCCCCTCCCCCCCCAAAAAAAAAAACCAACAAAAAAACCAACAAAACAAAACCAACCAAATAAAAAAATTATAGGCATGAAATGCTCACAATGCTCACCATGCAAATGTCTATTAGTAGTTGGTTAAAAATCTAAATCTTAGCAAGTTTTTTGTGTTGAATATACAGCATTCGCAGAGCTGAAACTTCACTAGGATAGTTGTCAACCACCATTCTCTATTCTTTGGCTGCTTCAAACAAACAAAATGCACAACTGACAAATGGAATACGGTATTAAGTTTGTTTACCCAGTGCAGCTGCAGTGCAGTGAGCAATCATGAAGCCAGAATTGTATCCTCCATCGTTCACCAGAAATGCTGGTAGTTCACTCAGGGCTAAATTACCAGAAAACGGTAGTTAAAATGGGTTAGTTCATTCAGCAAATGGTTAATAGGATGAATACACTTTGGGCATTTTGGGTCGACACATTCGGGCTCTGCGTATATAGACCAAGCAGGAGACATGTACCGAGTGACTGTACACTCCGTTGTACTTAGTAATAAAGGAGGTATTGTGCTGGCTTCTGTTCAAAATGTGACCATCTACGACGAAAGGGCTGTAAAGTCACCAGAGCTTATTTTTAGAAAAGGACCATTAAAATATGTGAAAAACAATTAAAAAAACTAAGAATTTTCATATTCAGTGTTACTTGTTGTAGCTAACCATAAATACCAACTATGTCTTGTAATACATCATTATAAAGCTTATTTCTTGTAGATTTCATTTCTCTAAATATTTCAAAACGTCAAGATGCCTACTTTACAGCCCTTTCGTCGTGGACGGTCACAAATAAGCGTCATGACGTAGTTGTTTTAGACAACAGCAATATACAATGCACGTTTAGTGCATTCAGCCTTTCACCATGACTGGGGGCCATCGCGAGATAAAGTAACTCTGTGCATTGATTAATCTGTGTCGGTGGGATCCAGTCTTCTGAAGGGAGTCTGTCAAGTTTTCTCTCTGAACACAATCTACATTTTTGTTTTCATTTAACAATCCCTGAAAAAATGAGACGTAAAGTGTTAATCTGGGATTAACATCGCAGTGCCCCTCATCAAAGCGTTTGCCCCAACGAGTCCACTTTTCAACTTCACTCGCCGTTGACTTCTTGCAATTGCTAGGATTATCCCGTCTTTGCTCAGGCGTCCTTCGTCGTTGATGAGTGAGAAAGTATTGCAAACCTCATTTAAACAAAAAATTGTTACCCCTAGAAAGGAATTTGAAAAGAATTCCATACCTGGACATCACGTAACACTGCGCAAATTAGAGTTGTAATTGAGTATATTCCGAGTACCAGATTACAACCAGGGCCCAATTTCAAAAAACATGTAAGCACCAAAATTGCTTAGCACAAAAGTCTTATTCAGTAAAAACTGGTTACCAGCCAGAACTCCATGTGCATTACTTGCTATGAGGACAAACCAGCTGAATAGTGAATACCAGTCACAAACAATAAACATAACCTGAAAATTTGGTTTGTAAGACCTATTTTTGCCAAGAAAATAAAATATGTCATGCTAAGCACATTTGTGTGCTTACATATTTTATGAAATTTGCCCCAGATATTAGGATGGTGTAGTATAGATAAAGCTGCATAATACATACTTTGCTAAAGTATTAATTCGCTATTATAAAGTTCTTGACTATACTTTCCAAGTACTTTCTGTTCTAAAACTTTGATTAACAAAATCTTTTTGCATCAAAAGTGCCAAGTCAATTTTTCATATGTTTGTCTAGCTTTGTTTCCAACAAACGGCTCAATATTTGAAAACAAAGTACTTGAAAGTACTCGACTCAACACTGGCACAAACCCTATGAGACTGCTGGTCTGAAAATTTATATATTTTTTTCATTACTAAATGATTCAATTTTGTCACTCTGCTAAATTTGACATTTTAGAACATGTTATCATTTTCCGATGGCTGCTAGAGCACTGCAGGGGAAAATTAGTGATGTCCGCTAATGGAATTCTTCCCAGGAATTCTGACTTAGGAGCGTTCACAGCGACGAAAGCGTCCTTTCACCTAGTGGAAAACAAATACTCTCTCGAAAAACCTTGTTCTGGCACCGAATAGGTGCCAGCTTATGCTGCGTTCCAATCGCATCGTGTTTTTCGTGTTCACGAGTTCACGAGTCGTATAATGGCGTTCTAATCGCCTGGTAACTCGTGTTCACCAGTGGTGAACTCGAGGTGGATTTTTTGTCTCAATGTTCACGACTTCATAAACGAATAAAATACTCTCGCACGCATTTTGGTTCACGTACGAGTTCTTGCTCGATAAAGAATGTCCTTTAATTACCGCACGACTAACTCGACTGTGTGCGTGCGTCTTGGTGAGTAGCGTTTGGAATGCAACCTACTCGTGAACGTGGAGAAATTCACGATGAACACGATAAACACGACGCGATTGGAACGCAGCATAAGTTCTCATGATGCATTGCACGAGAAATGTGCTGCCCTTAATAGCTTTCTGTTGTGTTCTAAAATGAAAAAATAATTTTTGTTTCAGACTCTTCAGGGGTGGTGTTGAAATAGGCAGCAGACTTCTGACCTTTGACATTCAGTTTTCATGGTCGACCCCCGACCTCTCAGCTGCAGCTTACATATAACCTTTATGGGAAAAGGATGTGGATCTACAATTGACATACATGGATTAACAAGTCGTTCCGTTCGGCGTTCGCTGATGCACGCCAGTTCGTGGACGCCGATAGCGAGATAGTCCAACACCTGTTGCAATGACAGACCAATCAAAATTGTCAATACATTTCAAACGATTGTATGAGATTCGAAAACAAAAGAGATTTGCGAACCAAAAACAAACGAAACAAAACAAAACAAATAAAAAAATTAAAGGAAAACAAAAACAGAAACAAAACACACACAAACAACTTATAGAACTTTTAAATCATGAATAAAAGCATTGAGCAAGTTCAGCTGGGCAACTTTATTTACGCGCCGAATGACGTATACACACGCAAATTTTTCCCAGATTCAAAACGGATGACGCATAAACACGTCATGAGCAAGGCCAGAATAGTCTGTCAGCAGCGAGCAAGGCCGTAAATGCGTAGGTGTGCGTTAAAAAATAATCCCGGCGCAAACTGGTTAACCTTAATCCCCTGAAACGTGCGAAAATTTGTATTGAAAATAATAGATTCAGCAATATTTTGATTAGCTTACCACAAAAAGGGCTGTATTGTACTAGTACACAAATTATATTTTTATATACACCCGTGTGTATAGCCCAGGGCATTGGAACACTTACCAATACTATGCGAGCTCTTGCGATTCTCAGTTTAATAGTAAAATGCATGAACAATTCAAAGCCAATTCAATAAAAGAAAAAAACAGAAAAATATTTGAAAATAGTCCTACATACCTTGGCCGGGTACTCCCCGTGAAAGTTACCGCCAGAAATGGTCTCTTGTCTATCGGCAAATACCATCTGGTAGACATCTCAAGTCAAGAAACCGCAATTATGGAATTTGTAACGTTACTCCTGCTTGTTATGTTCTTAATTGTCCGTGTGTTTTGTCTCTATTGGTCCTGTGCATTGTAGTTGTCTGTCTTAAGGTTAGGGAACAAAGGTTTTTGCTTCACCCTATACCTAACGTTGTTGTTTAATTATGTATTTTGATAAATTACACTTAGTAGAATAATATCCTATTTTTGTAGATATGTACTTAAGAAACTAGTGTAAGAATCACTATGTACAAAACAACGTTGAATAAATGTGAATTGAATAAAAAGATCTTTAAAAAAAAAAAAGATGACAATCAATAGATTTTAATAATCCCTTAAACAAACAACTTTTTAACTATTGTTCAAAAACCAAAAGTCGAGACGAGTTTCAGTTCAAAAGTTACAACATGTTGAGTAAAGCGAAACACTGAAATGAAGAAAAGAGAGAAAATTGAGTTTAACTAAAACACACTTTTGATGAATGGCAGAACAAAGTCCTTAGCAATGGTAACAATTGAAACTTAGCATGTTAATAGAACAGCAAGGAAAACACTGTGCTAAATACAGGCATTTCTGGATTTCGTTTGTCAATAACTTTGAAAATCACTTCTTTTAACCCGTTTCAAATTTGGGAATTTTTTTTCTTCACTGTTTTAAAGAAGAATAGTTTTCCTATGACTTTCCCCCCCCCAAAAAAAAACCCCAAAAAAACAGCACAAATTCAAGCACATATCTTAAAATCAGATTTTCCGAATTCAGACGCATTTTGCTTGATTGCGTTACAATTTAAAGGTAGGATACACCATTTGCAGATATCGAAAATATTTACTACCGAATTATTAAGAAATACCTTACTCAATTGAAAGTAAATAATGATTCTATGCATTCAGCAAAAGGATTGCGCTAGATATCCTGTAATTATTCAAAAAAACTTATGAAAAAAAATTCGCGATCACCGGACGGCGAGCGCGAAAAAACAAAGATAACATAAGAATAACTACTAGACCCCGGTTGAAAACAAACGCTGTTTTTCGTGCTTTTCTCGGCATCCATGATTGTAAAACTTCGGAAAAGTCAGTTAAACGATATTTACTATGAAATACAACCCCCCAAATCTACCCATTCATGATAATTCAAGAAATTACCAATGGTGTATACTACCTTTAAAGAGATATCCCAGTTTACTATGAAGTAAAAGAGAAAAAGTCGCAGTTGGCATGACCAAATTTGAAATGAATGCGACATTGCCGTTAAACAGAACCTGGGATCTTTTCTTGTAAGGATACTGGGTTGTCTGTCGCACTGTTCAGCTCAGTAGTCAAGATGCCTTTCACGAACTCAATGGTGTCAATGACAATACCATGAACCTGAAATGGATAAGATTGGGGGTGTGGGGGGGGGGGGGGGAGCGAGAAAAAAACAAAATGTTAAAATTTAAGTGTCATCAGACATGTGACGGAAAGATAATGTTGACAAGCAATACATTATTATGGGTATTAATTTCTATTCAAAAAGGGTGCGTGTTATGGCCTAAGCAAGGCACTTAACCACTATTGCTTCGTCCTACGGATGGGACGTAAAGCTGTAGGTCCCGTGTGTTGTGTAATGCATGTATAAGAACCCAGTAACACTCATCGCTAAGAGGAGGGGTTTGCCCCGGTGTTTCTGGCAGTGGCTGCAAAGTGCGCTGCAGAAGCGCCATGAGCGCCGTTTAACACAAAGTTTAAAAGCTAATTAATTTTTAACAAAATATATATTTATCAAAGTGAACAAAGAAAATGGTAAGGCAGGACGTGAACCTGTGACTTCCGAAATACCGGACCGGCGCTCTACCAACTGAGCTATCTTGCCCTATGTTGGCGGTCTCCCAAATTGTCAGATCTTTACTCGAGGGTGCTATTTAAAAGTCATATACATGTACATCAGAATTCCGTGTGACCAAGGATCACACCCGATTTTACAATACGGGTGTGACATTGTGGGGATCACTCAATGAGGATACGACTTTTTATCTTATAATACGCAAATAAACTAGGGAAACTAGGTTAGTTATTTGTAAGCCTGCAAGTTTGTGGTAATCAAATTATTTGTGTAACTGTATGTTTTGCAGTTCGGTTAACCGTAACCACGGTTAACCGTAAAAAAAAAATAAAAAAAAAATAAAAAAATGCAAGGGCCCTGCATTGCATATCTAATTAGCGCTGCTTCATCAAGGAATTTAGTGTGTGTTGATATTCGCAGTTCTGCGATTGCTAATTGTCTGCATCAAATTTTGTAGGCCGACTGGCTATATCTATTGTTAGATAAGCTATAAGAAATGTCCATACAAAATGTATTCAATTGTACTATTTATGACCTGCTCAAACGAAACCCATGCAAAGTTGACAATTGGTGGGGTTTCTTTTATTAAAAAAATTATTATTAAAAAAAAAAAAAAAAGGGTTCGAACAGGAAAAATGTAACCGTGTAACCGTTTGAACGGTCGGTTAACCGTGTAACCGTTGCAGGTTTAGTTATTTGTTGTCTCTTTGATAGACAATGGTTGTGTTTTTTTCAATACGATGGAATGACCCCACTGACACAAAGGCAGTAGCGAGCTTTGGGTTCGGGACGGGAGACAAAGAGGACGGTAAGCCAAGTGAAAAAATTTGATCTGCGCATGCGCGAAAGCGAACATGTCTCTGTCCTGTTGTGTCTAGATGGGCTTGGGTAACCACATGTTTAAGTGTTTTTAAATGGTTCCACCAAGCCAACTGATCACTGTCCAATGTAGCGGTCATATTTTGTTGCACCTGCGTCTGCCCTATAAAATGTTGTATGGAAATCAGAGGTCCCAACAAAGTTGTTTTGGGGTTTCCAAAGTCCAAACTCAACATGACGGAGACATGTTCAATGCAGATCGATTTTTTTGCTCGGCTTATCGTCATCTTTGTCTCCCGTCCCAAATCGAAAGCTCGCTACTGATTCCTAATCCCAACAAGCAATAATCTCTTTGTACCTGTGGGCAACAGCGCAGTGTGTAGGCATCTTGGACACGGTCACAGAATCGGTGGCTTTTGGAGATTTCCGAGGGATGGACTTCCGAGTCCAGGAGGGAACGCAGGTTGCTGGCCACTTTAATCTGACCCTTGTGGGGCCTGGCCTCGTGGATGTCTACAAGAAAGATACAACATATAGACAATGTGTCCTCTGTTTACATCTGTATTCAAATGTGCCTGGCAGTATGCGCACGCATCATGTTTTATGTACATAAATTTGGTTAAGAGATGACATCAGAGGTCACATAATTCAAAGGCGATCTGACCCGCGACGTCACTCTTTAAGCAAATTTTATGGAAAACACGATGTGTGCGCATACTGCCGGGCACATTTGAATATGTAAACACGTGACGTCAGAGGGCACATCGTAATCAAAACGGGACGGGGGGGGGGGGGGGGGGGGGGGGGGGTTGAAAAAGGGGGACATCCAGATTTTTCTAGGCATGTCATTTTTCTAGGTGTGTGATTCGGTGGTCTAAGCTGGGACTAAACATCAAGGCATTTTAAAAATAATATTCATCTTGGTTTACAGTTAAGCCATTTTTTCTTCACCAATGCACTTTTTTTGTAGCAAATTAGGAATTATAATTGTGAGGGGTTCTGGCAAAATGAAACAAAACTGGGCACAGAGCATAGTGAAAAAAAAGTAAAAAAATAAATAAGCTATTTATTTTAATCTTTAAAAAAAGAATTCTCAATATTTTACTTTTGCGACATGTTGATAAATGCAAGCTTCCGACCAGCAATAACTTGTCAATAGAATGTCTGATTGAAGCGCAACAAACAGTATTGTAAGGAGAATTTTATCCTCTTTTTCTAATATCTGAGAAACCTCATTTCAACCTCTGCCAAATTCCGTCTCATTTTAATATCCAGAAACTCAGGATAAAGGGCCGAGGGTCAAAGAACTTACGACTTTCAAAAGCAGAGTTGGTTCCCTTTAGGACATCCAGTGTCAGGGCTGCGACTACGTCAGCCTGACGCGCTATAGCCACTGCACGCTCAAGAGCTGAAAGCAAACATGGTATTCAACATCAATTTATATCACAAACAATGAATATTGTAAAAGAAAATACACAATACCAACAGCACAGATATAACTGGGGTAACACAGTTCGCGTCGGAGGACACGCAATGTTATCACTGAATTCAAAACGGATGACAGATAGACACGTCACGAGCAAGGCTGGGAATATCTGTCAGCAACTGGCTAGCAGCGAGCGAGGCAAAAAATATCAGGGTGTGCTACCCACAGATGCCGGCCTGACCCCGTCTCGGATCAAGGTGCGTGAAAAACAATCCCGCGCCGGGGCCCGGTGCTTGTCAAAATAATCCCGGTGCAAACTGGTTAAGTGGCAGCTGTAAAGTCAAAAAATGTATTACAGAATGGTCGGCGGTCAGTGGCGAAACTAGAATTGTGGCGTAGCTAGCTAGGAAGGGGGAGGGGGAGGGGGAGGCACAGCATCTCATGGGGGGCACCAGCCTTCTATGGTCTGTCGAGTTGTTGAGTCGTTGTTTGGTTTGGGAAGATAGCAGGGATATGAAGGTTTTTTGTGGGGGGCACTTGGGGGGAACCAGGAATTCATGGGGGGAGAGGGGGAGCAGGTGTCCACCAGGCCCCCGTACGTAGACTCATAATAATGGCTGGGGCTCTTGGGCAGATCATGGGGATATGGAGAAGTATTGGATGCAATAGGGGTGTGCATATGTGCGTCACAACCAGGTACTCGAGTACCCAACCATTGATGTCAGGAACTGGTTCAAGATTATGGAAGCGAGTATCCCTGTATTAAACTAACTTTACAAATTATATAACAACAAAAAAGATAATGAACAATGTTGAATGCTTGTTTAGGGTTCACGGCTTAATACATCCCTTGCCCACTGAAAACAACGAAACTATATGTGACCCTCTCCATCGAAATCAGGAATAAGTCTCGAAACGACTTTTTGAGATATGCACATGGTGAGAAAGGGAATTTCATAAGCTTTCTAATGATACCCATCACAAGTGTGTTCTTAGCTTAACGAATTATGGTCTGATGAAGTTGGCAGGTGTATATTTATTTGCCGAATCCACATTCCGAGAAAAACAGCTTTGAAATAAACAAAATTGACCAAAATCATACGGACAGCGCACACAAATCCTCTTCATTTTCATCGTTATTGATCGTTTTTACATACAAGACATTAATGACAATAATCTGTGATAACTACACTTCATAAAAATACAATTTTTAGAACAACGACTTGGTCACGATTTCACCCATGCATTCACTTCAACGGCCGATTGCGTAAAACGGCCCCAACGACTTATTCCTGATTACGATGGAGCGGGTCACATATTCTCATGATTCCACTCTGAACAAATACGATTTTCGAAATAAATAAGCCAAACTGCTCAAATTAACCCACTCAAGTTCGTTGGTATTATTTTGGTCTTTAATTAACACTAACTCCCTACGGTGTGTGCAAAATCATATTGATTTTGGAGGATTTGGGAGGGTTAGCGTTAAAACTATCGTGACAATACAACTATAAGCATCAAGATTAAAATTTTGGGGTTGGATTTCTTTGACAAGTTTCCGGGTACCCAGATAGACGCATGCACAACGTTTGTCAATCTTTATTGTCACCTAACCCATTTTTCCCTAGTCCTTTTCTTACAAAATTGGGTATTTATATATTTCAGACCCTGCTCTACAAATATAACTCATAAAAACATTAAAATGTTGCCTCCTTCTTGTGACTAAACAAATAGGGAGACACCTGTCTCCCTATTAATCCCTATTTGTAATTGTCTTTTAACTATTACCGAAAAAGTGTCTCACTATTATTATATTTAACAAAAATTGATAATTACTTTAGTTCGACTCAACAATTTTTGAATTTTTTTTAAAAATTATTGAATACTTAAGTTGGTTATCATAACCATTCCCCAATGACAGTAACACTTTTTTTTGTATTTAAAGATGATTGAATTACAAATAAGGTTGAGCTTAAATGTGACCCACCACCCCAAAACCAGGCTAAAGTCAAAATTTTTCATATGAGAGATTTTTATACCATTGGATTGCTAGCGTTTTAAGCTTTAAAATGATACATCACATGCACCAGTACCACTATGGAATGAAAAGTAACGACGCTTCAAAAAGTGACATTTTGTTGCCGTTCGCGGCAACAAGTTTGCTCAATTTGAGTAATAGCAATGACAACAAAAATCAGGAGAAGGCCGATATTATCACTTTTGGGGATTTTTAAAAAGGTTTAAACATGAACACCCTATAAATTAGAGTTTTAACTAACGATTTATGAAAAAAACCACAATCGACCGGCAACACATTTTTGTGTGTACAATGCCTCAAAATGGCATTTGCCGACTTCCGCCTGGTTTTGGCCTGGTGGGTCACAAATTATATACCTTCAGTTCCAATTTCTAATTATGTAAAGGTACTTACCTGCCATATAATTGGAATTATATGAGGCAGAGGAGGAGAGACTCACTTTGTATTATTGTTTCCTTTAATACGGTTTAACCACCCTTTGAAGAAAATGGTTCATTCCTTCATTCATAAAAATGCAAATTACCTCTAGCAGTAAGGTATAAGAACCCCAAGAAACCACCGAAGCATGTCTCTTTGTAGATCTAAGGTATATGACCATGTCCGAGGCTCACTTCAGATGGGTGGGAGGCTGAAGAGGACTGAGGCACAGAGGGAGGGTAGTGAGTCTCTCCTCCTCTGCCTCATATAATTCCAATTATATGGCAGGTAAGTACCTTTACATAATTAGAAATTATATTTCGTCCTCGTCGTCGAGACTCACTTTGTATATTTCACAGCTAAGCCGAGGACAGGACTGCTCTGCCATACTCGTCTGAACTTGGAACATCTCTTTTGTAAAACCTTGCAAAGGTGTTCACTGATGACCAATCTGCTGTGAGTAATATCTGAGCAGTAGATACTCCTACTCTTGCTGCCGCAGACGTAGAAGCTGCACGAGTGGAATGTGCTTTGTAATGTGAAACATCTATTTCTGCTGACGCCATTACTATTTTCAGCCATCTCGCAATAGTAGATGAAACAACTGGATGATGGGGTTTCCCAAACGACAGGAACAGCCTAGTAAAACGCTGATTATTTAAGCATCTGAGCAATCGTGTACGATGAAGATACACTTCCATTGCTGAAAAGACACAGAGTTTTGGGTCCACTTGATACCGGGCCAAAACAACACTTGGAACTGGCCTATGTGCTGAGGAACACTTAGACTGGATAACCGGTGCAAACTCAAACTTTGATCTAGACTTCTTCATATGACTCAAGTCTAGTGCAATTAATGATGAACATCGCCCAGCTGTTACTAGAGCAACCAACATGACCAATTTCAAAGTTAGGAGTCTCAAACTGAGCTTCTTGTTTGAAGGGAGTGAACTAAGGTAGCGCAGAACTTTCCCAACATCCCAGGTAAATGAATACCTAGGTTTAGGCGGTCGAATATTAAAGATGCCTTTAAAAAACCTTGTCATTAAATGATGTTGTCCTAATGGGACATCATCTATCTGAACATGGGCTGAAGAGATAGCCGACCTGTAGACATTTATTGTCCTATATTGCAGCCCATCCTCCAGCAGTGTATGGAGAAATTCCAAAACTTCAGCTAGAGGTGCTTGAACTGGATCAAGGTGTCGTTGATGACACCAGCAGCTCCATCGATTCCATGCCGAGTTAAATTGAGCATTTGTTCCTTTTCGCCATGATGACATGATAACTGATGACACTTTTTGTGAAAGACCTCTTGCTGCGAGTGATTTCCTGATAGCACCCAGGCGGCCAGTTGCATCACCTTGTGCATGGGATGTTGTTGGAGATTGTGACATAATTGAAGGAGATCTGGGCGCTGTGGTAACAGTATTGGTGACTGTACTGTCAGTTTTAGCATTATCGGATACCAAGGTTGTGTTTTCCAAACTGGTGCGATTAATAATGCTATGGCCTCTTCTGTCTGAATTTTCTGCAGGCACCTTGAGAGCAGGCTGAATGGGGGGAAAAGATACCCTGCCATGTTGTTCCAGCTGATGGTAAATGCGTCCACTTGCCATGCTTGTGGATCCGGGTGCCATGACACAAATCTTGGAACCTGTCTGTTGAGCCGTGATGCAAACAGATCGACTGTCGGTTGAAAGCCTGTGTTTTTCACCACAGCTCTGAAGATTTCGGGAAGAAGCTGCCACTCTGTTCGGTCGTTGAAATTCCGCGACATCTCGTCCGCTATGACATTTTGAACTCCTGGAAGATATTCTACCGACAGTGTTATGCCCCTGTGTAGACACCAAATCCAGATCTTTACTGCAAGGGATGACAGTTCCCAAGAATGAGTCCCTCCTTTGTGGCTGATGTAAGACATGACTGTCGTGTTGTCGACTTGTAGTCGAATGTGTTGGTTGCGACGATGGTTTACCAATGCCTGAAGGGCATAGTCCACCGCCAATAGCTCTAGATGGTTGATGTGTAGACTCTGCTCTTCTAGAGTCCACCTGCCCCCTGTACGAATGTCGGACATGCATGCACCCCATCCTTGGAGTGATGCATCTGTTTGGATAATTAAATCCTGTACAGGATCGAGAAGAGTCTGGCCATTCCAAACCCCGACACATTGAATCCAGTTTGCAAGTTCCACCTTGGAGGCTTGTGACAGAATTACTTGTGCATTGTAGGAATTGCTGTGGTGAAGTGCCGTAATCTTGTCTTGCTGAAGATTTCGGTAATACAATGGGGCCGGAAATATTGCTTGAATGCTGGAGGACAAACGACCGAGAAGTTGAGCCAATTCCCGAACTGTGAGAGTATTCGCCTGTAACACTTGTTGGCAGTGATCGACGATTTGGTTGATCTTCTCCACTGGAAGTGACAATGTCATTTCTTCTGAGTTGATGTGAAACCCCAGGTATGTAATTTGTTGTGCCGGTTGAAATTGGGATTTTTTCTGATTGATGATGAACCCTAGGTTCTGAAGTACCGTTGCCGTGAAGTTGAGATTTTTGCTGCATTCTTCCGACGATCTGCCCAGTATGAGGATATCGTCCAGATAAAAAACACAACGAATTCCCTCTGCTCGGAGTTGAGCTGCCACAGGTTTTAGAACTTTTGTGAATGTTCGAGGGGCACTTGACAGCCCGAAGGGGAGGCATGTGAATTGAAAAACCTGGCCTTGCCAAATGAAGCGCAGATATTTTTGATGACCCTGAAAAATGGGAATCATAAAATAAGCATCCTTGAGATCAATGGAACCTAGAAAATCTCCTGGCGACAGTAAATCCTTTACTAATTTAATCCCTTCCATCTTGAAGTGTTGATATTTAACAAACTTATTAAAAGAACGAAGATTAATCACTGGGCGGAGTTCTCCCGACTTTTTGGGGATCAAAAACAAAGATGAAATAAATTGGCCATTCACTGGTTTTTCCACAGAGACAGCCCCTTTCAAAACTAGCTTTTGAATTTCCTTGTGTGCAATCCGATTACGAGATTGTGAATTAATTTCTGTTACAGGTATTCTGTCCTGTGATTGAAAAGGAATTTCTAAAAATTCAATTTTATGACCAATAACAGACTGGAGTATCCAACTGTCTCCAGTAACAGATTTCCAGTTGGAAATAAAATAACGAAGACGACCTGTCTGGGACATAACATCTACTTTTTTAATTTCTGGTCAAACGAACCTCGCTGTGACCTGGTCTTGCCACGACTAGAAAAAGATGCAGAATTATAAGCTGCATACTTGGGCCTTGTATAACCCGCCGAGCGCCCTTGAAATGGGTTGTTGCCCCGAAACTTTCTGTTCACTGCAGAAGAATAAGGAGAAAATCTATTTCCCTTGTACGATGTTGCAGAGAATGCTGCTGTCTTGGTAACTTTAGCTGCCAGTTTGTTTGCTTTCTCTGCATCCTCGATGTCCTTGACAATGTTTCCACCGTATAGATGGTTCATCGATGGTGAATTTCGTTTGAGGCTGTCAAACTTTTTGTCAAGTAGTTCATTGAAGGCATTCTGTCTTGAAAATGCCAGACTCTGACTTGCAGACCCAAGCAGTATAAGTGCCGAGGTGATATGATCTTTAACCATACTGGTGTCAACTGTCTCTGGGCAAGTTGGATCAACCAAAGCATCAAAAAGATGGGTAAGAGGCAAGGCGGCCTTCAACAGGTGATTATGCGAATCTTTCAGCTTGTCATCCTGAGAAATCAAAGAAGCTCGAGCTTCTCTGAATGATGTTTTTACTTGACTTGGCAACTCCGGAGCCTTGAAATATGGTTCCTGGTCAACTGGTACTTGATGAGATTGCATCTCTTCTTTGAACTCTTCATGTCCCAATTTATTGGAGCGCAGATCTTCCCACCAAGTCAGAACTTTATTTGTCACCGGGATACCCGATGTTTTACGATGAGGGTTACGAAAAGTACTTGCCGCGTCATGCCCGTGGGAATCTGATTCAATTTCTGCATCGCCTGTTCCGATAGTACTTTCGGATTCCAGATTTAGGTCATCACCAGAGCCGATATTCCCACTCCAAACGGTCGGACTTGCCACCGGAGGGAGGGAGAGTTGTCCCGGGGTCGAAGGATTTCCCCGATGAGGAAGATACATCTGCTGAGTAGCATTGGGCGGCCACTGTGGTGCCGCGTTAAGCCACGGGAATGACCAATATGGCGGAGGCATGGGCGCCGCCATGTTGAATGTCTGCTGCCCGCTTGCGGCGCTTGATGACGCAGGCGGAAAATTCCATTGCTGCCCGGGGTAGTACGATGGCCCTGGCGGATTGTGAGGGGGGCGGACCCAAGGCGAGGTCTGCCCGGACTCGTGTTCTACCACGTGTCTAGCCTGTGGTGCTCTGGACACTTGCGGGGAAAAAGGAATTCCTAATCCCACGCCGGTGTCGGAAATTGGGCGAGGCAGCCCGCTTTCCAGTTCTACTGCTGGTGGCTCAGCCCGAGGCAAGGCTGGAGCCCGAGTAGAACGCACTCGTTCAACCCGAGGCGAGGTTGACGAGGCCGTGGATGGCGGTCTCGAGGTACCGGTTCCGGGCACATCTTTAGTCTGTAGTAGCTTGTCGCTGATTTTTCCTTTCTTGGACGACATGTCGAAGCAAGCGATGAAAATGTAAACTTGTGAGAACAAACGAATTCGATGTACATATGTGCTATGCAGTTGAAGACGTAGTGAAAATACGTGTGTATTAAACCGTACCACAAGAAACAAAGACATGCTTCGGTGGTTTCTTGGGGTTCTTATACCTTACTGCTAGAGGTAATTTGCATTTTTATGAATGAAGGAATGAACCATTTTCTTCAAAGGGTGGTTAAACCGTATTAAAGGAAACAATAATACAAAGCGAGTCTCGACGACGAGGACGAAATATAATTGCTGTAATAAGCTGTGTTCCATTGATCAAGGCAATGCCCTGTCAAGAGAGAATACGGTAAAAATCAGCACAAAGATGATTGAATTATAAACAAGGTTAAGCTTTATATACCTTCAGTTCCGAGTGCTGTAATAAGCTGCGTTCCATTGATCAAGGCAAGGCCCTGTCAAGAGAGATTACGGTAAAAATCAGCACAAAATGGCATCACACCAAAGAACCGTTTAAAGGGATCGTATACGTTTGGTAATTACTCCAAAAAATTAATGGCAAAAACAACTTACTTGGTAAGAAGTACAGCAGCTTTAGATAGTATAATGCATTTTTAGAAACTTTTCACTTTGAAGTACTGCGGTTATGGAAAAAGATATCACTTTTTATCTCCACAAAATTTGAATCTGAGAAGCGTTACTGCAGTGACGTTTCTCAGATTGTGTATTCCAATGCAGATTATTCTTCCTGCGTGGCCATAACCGCTCCAGATTTTCGGCAATATCTCAAAATCGCTACCACCTTTTGAAATGAAATTTGTACAGGTTAGTTTTAAGGTGTATATCTATAGGATTGAAACAAACAGTGGGTAATTCCAATTACCAAACGTATACGATCCCTTTAACTTTACAATCTATAATCAATGGCTTTAGTTTTCGGTACTAAACGATTGCAGTAATAACAGGATTTTGTCTGCAGCTCATCAAACATTACAAATAAAATCTGGTAAATTAAACAGAATATATGTGGCCATCCACGACAATTTAAGGGCTGTAAAGTCGCCAGAGCTTATTTTGAGAAAGGCACCATTAGAATATGTGGAAAAAAACCAATAAAAAACGAAGAATTTTTACATTCAGTGTTACTTGTTGTAGCTAACCATAAATACCAACTATGTCTTGTAATACATCATTTTAAAGCTTATTTCTTGTAGATTTCATTTCTCTAAATATCTCAAAACGTTAAGATGCCTACTTTACAGCCCTTCCGTCGTCGTGGACGGTCACATATTATCAAAGACTTGTTTATAAATAGAAAGGTTCCCACCTCCTTTGGGCCCAACACAACCGGTTCCACCCCATGCAGCTTCATAATCTGCCAAAAAATAAATTAAATAAAATGAATACATCACGACAAAGCAACAGCCAGTGTATGCTGGTTGGATAAATGGCTTTACAATAGATCAAATTCTCCTGACCCATTAGCACTGCAAACAAATTCATCCAACAAAACAACCTTCTTCTATGAATGGTTTTCTAGTAAGGCACTGGTAAGGAGAATTTAAAAAGCATCAATATACCATTTGTCAGTTGTGCATTTCTATCGTTTCAAGCAGCAAAAGTGCTCAAAATATAAAGAAAGTTGCCTGTCAACTTACAATACCTGATGAAGTTTTAGCCCTGTGAATGCTGTATATTCCAAGTAAACAATATTCTAAGATTTTGATTTCAATTCAAAATTTGCCGAGTCGTCGGAGTCGCAATTGAATTTGCAGCCACTATCAATAAGTTGAGTTTTACATTAACGATTGAGGAACCCTATTGTGTTTCCCTTTGTTCCTGTACTGCAACCTAACCCCATAGACTTATTGTACACTTTAAGGACAGAGGACAAAATTAAACAAAAGACGAACGCCCGAAGACTGAAAGAATCTCTTGTTCTATTGTTTTATTATTGTTCTCAAGGGTTATGTAGTACATGAACATGACGTACATGTACATGCACATGTGCATTGTTCTAATACTACAGAAAAAGGGTATTAAGTCGCGCTGTGCATTATCATGTAAAGGCCTACTCAACGTTGAGAGGGTAAACATTTCATCAAAATGTGATTTTCTTTTTTGTCACGAATGACATCTTCAATACCTACAGTTTCAGGTTTCATTCACAGAAATGTTGATTTTGATGAATAAAGTAGAAAAAAATACAATTTTATGTGCATCGTTCTGTTGTACTACAATAGTTTCTCAGTTGTGTAATTTGAACTTCAAGGAAGTAATCAATATGCCAACATGTCATATATTCAAAACGGGAGGGGCTATGGAGCTCTATTATATACCAAATGAAAGCTGACGTTGTGAGTTTTCCAACCATGTATATAATTCAATTTCACTGTTATGTGACATAATACCCATTATTTTGGAGTGGGTCACATACATGTATATCTTTAAGAAGTATCTTTGAAGATGAACCTCTTTTTTTTCTTAAAAATTATAGCATGCCAGAAGGAATAATTTCACAGGTAATTTAGTGTCAATAGTATCCTTACAAGTAGGTTTTTAACAGTATTTTTGTTGGTTACTTTCGGACTGCTGCAAAAGATATACATGTACTTTAGCTTTTAAGCAAACTTGTTGGGGATGTACATAATGGCCAGCGAACTTCAATTTTCATTTTGTCTAATTAAGGTCATCATTAATTCTGTATTTAGAGAGTTGTAAAAAGTAAAAAGACTTGATTTCTATACCATCTTAGCTTCTCCCCATCCTGTGCGAGGACTCCACATCTTCCCTTCGGCCATCATACCCAGGGCCAGATGGCTCAAGGGGGCCAAGTCACCGCTGGCCCCCACCGTGCCTTTCTCTGGAATCCAGGGCAAGCAAGATGCTGAAAAGTCAAGAAAAACGACAATAATCGCTGAAAATCAGTACCTCAGCTTGTTCCTATGCATCAAATTATTCAGTCGGACACATTTTAACTCCAGTTAATTTGTTTTCCCAAATGGTTTTGGATAACTTATTTGCAAAGACATGAAGTTCAAGCTAGGGCTGTTTTCCAAACCCTAGCTTAGGCTCCGTCCCGAGCTCCATTACCATTGCCAAACTGCATGAACGAAGCCAAAGCTGGAGACAAAGCTGGAGTTTGAAAAACCTCCTTAAAAAGGTTACTTTTCTATTGACGAGGTGATGTTTTAATTTGATTAATTAATAATATAAAAAAATTAAGGGGGGGGGAGGAACGAGAGGCATTTTTTTCATAAAAATGTTTGATTTTGAACCAACTACTATTATAACAGGGATGAGATTGGCAATTTATTAAAATTTCTGAAAATTGATTAAATATCTGAACGGTGCATATCTTTGTGTACACACATTGAGGTTCTCTGAGATCCAACAAGTCTGAATTCAGATAAAAATTTCATGACTGTATTAATTAGAAATTGCAAAAATACGAATCCGAGATAATTTTTTTCGACTTTAAATCTTCCATTATTTTCTTTAAAATGACAGCATGCCAGAAAAGAATATATTCACATGGAGTTTTAGAGTTATATTTGACTCACTCTGCAAAAATGAGTCTGATGTGTTAAAAAAGTTGGTCAGAAAAAGCAGGAAATAAGCTTTCATTTGATATATGGCACAACTCTGTAGTGCAATGCATTGGTCTTTTACAATTTTGGGAAATTTGCTTTTTCTCAGTTATATTTAAAATGTCTTTGAAAAGAAATGAAGATTTACAATTGTAGTGCTTCATCAGATGCTATGGTAAAAGAATGACAAAACCTGTATTAAATTTAATTTAGGGAGCAAAACAATATTTTTAATCGATCAGATCTGAAAATATAGGTGTCGGAGAAAGAACAACAATTATTTGTTGAAAGAAAAATCACCTCCGAGACAATAAACAGCCCTTTACGTACAAATATTGTTTGCGACATCAGACTCATTTTTGCAAAGCGACTCACATATTTCCATCAAGTAAGTTTTAAACAATAATTTGGTTGGTTACATGTGTACATTTTGGATAGTTGCCAGGGGAATAAAAAGGTCAGAATAAAATATTATTGAAAGGGCAAAATCTTACAATTGAAGGCATCAATCATATTCCTGAGATTCTTCGGGGCAAGACCGCTATGACCCTTTGCGATCACATTGATGCGTAGCGCCAGTAGGCGACGCGTGCGTTCAGGGGTTAGGGGTTGGCCCACCCCAGCAGCATGGGAACGTATCAGGTTCTCCTGCAACGCACTGTGAAGAAGGAGAGAGAATGCCAGGATTAAACAATACTTTCCTCCTCGCATGTTTTTGGCTTTTTTCTTATGACCAATATTACTTGATACGGCTGTGCATCGGAACCAGGTAATCAAGTATTAACCCTAACCCCCTAGGCTCTCGCACTAGGAAGCATACCAAACCTAACAAACTTCAACAGCTCACACCTGGTTCAGTATTTTTTGGTACACTGTACTGAACCTAACAGTACTAAACCTGCCAAACTCCAACAGTTGAAGTTTTATTGACTTGGTACAGTGATAACTGGCCAGTGGTATTATGTGTTTTAGTGGGGACACACATACAAGGTGTACGGTAAGTGTACATACACTTACATTTGACCAGGAACTGTGCCGTGACCATGTGGGTCACTCGCATATAAATGCCTGTGCATTCTCAAAATTTCTAACATTTTGACAATTAAGTCTCATGCCTTTCTGTCCTAAACCTCACAGAATTCAACAGGGTCTCCCTGGGCCTTTGGTACTGAGTCAAACAAAGTCTAACAACAAGTTGTTAGGGTTTGGTACCAAACCTGCCAAAACCTAGCGAAAGCTGCAGTTGGAGTTTGATGGGTTTGGGGTAGTTAGGGTTAATTAATCGACCGTTGATGTCAGGAACCGATTCCAGATTACGGAATCGAATGCTAATAGAAAATTTCAAAAACTACATAGTAACTTTTCAGATGATGAAAGCGAAAGGTTTTGAATATCATTTATTGGGAATGTACAAAATGAATCCAGGCTATATAGGAAAACAACAAAATATTTCAAATTGATGACGCTCAGGAATTTTCAGTTGACATGAAGCAAAGCTCTCTTTAAACACTTCTATCTTGCTGTATAAACTCATCACTGATGTGGGAGTATTATAGTGTCGACCTTTATGAACAAGCTGAAAAGGAACTTCTGAGATTTAAATTTTGGTGTCTTTGTTTAAAACCAGTTCGAGCCGGGATTATTTTAACATAACCGAGCTGAGGCGCGGGATTATTTTTAACGAAACTTGATCCGAGACGGGTTCCGGCCGATGGTACCGGGGAGCACACCCAAGCATTTCCGGCCTTGCTCGCTGCTGACAGACATTTCCGGCCTTGCTTGCTGCTGACAGACATTCCCGGCCTTGGTCGTGGCGTGTTTATGTGTCATCCATTTCGAATCTGGGAAAAACTTTGCGTTTATGTACGTCCTCTGGCGTGAACTGGATAACGGGTTCACGGGTATCCGTTTTTTGTTTGTTAATCAGGTACCCGGTTCCCAAATTACCCCTAAATGCACACCCCTAAAACTTGATAAAGTTCCATGTTGTTGTTTTTTATTAAAAGGGGATCATTGTGGTAATTTCAAAGAATGCTTGGTAGACTACATTTGTGACCCACTCTGCAAAAATGAGTCTGATGTCGCAAAATACATTTTTTTGTAAAGGGCTGTTTATTGTCTCAGAGGTGATTTTTCTTTCACCAATTCTTTAATTTTTTTTGGAGGCATTTTGGTTTCTATGACACCTATATTTTCAGATGTGATCGATTGAAAAGATTGTTTTGATCCCTAAATAAAATTTAATACAGGTTTGGTAATTCTCTTACCATAGCATCTTATGAAGCACTACAATTGTAAATCTTCATTTCTTTTCAAAGACATTTTTATTATACATGTAACTGAGAAAAAGCAAATTTCCCAAAATTGTAAAAGACTAATGCATTACACTACAGAGTTGTGCCATATATCAAATGAAAGCTTATTTCCTGCTTTTTCTGACCAACTGTAAAATTGAAAAAAATATTTTTAACACATCAGACTCATTTTTGCATTTTGAGTGGGTCACATTTATGTAGATTTTCCAAGGGGGAGGTGGGCGTGAATTGTACCAAGCAGTTATTTGCATAAGAAACTGCCTCGACACCACAGCTGTTGGAAGGTGTTAGTGCTGCCCACACATAAAACATGTACAGTATGATCAATGACAAATCAATACACATTACAAATACACCAATACTTTGTATTTTTACGCAGCCTGGCCAACAAATAGGGCCTACTACAAACAAACATAAATAATAACCGTACACATACAGCTCAATTGTGAACCAATCCACAAAAATGGGTATTTTGTTGCACACAAACATTGAGTTATATACATGGTTGGAAAGCCCACAACATAAGCTTTTATTTGGTATATAATATTCCTTTAAGTACATAAAAATAAGTATACACAACGATTCTCAAAAATTGCACCAAAATTACTAATTTATGATGCATAAAAAATGTTAAACACTTTAGCATGCACACATTGATATCATGGTATACGAAAACCAGTTTTTGATAAATCTACTTACTTTAGTTTTTCAGGAGGGATGACCACGCGAGCAAATTTCCCAAAGCCTGTCGTTACACCATATACCACTATAATAAAATAAATAAATACCAAAATTATAAGTTATTGTTTGCTTTCTGTGAATGGGAATTTATATACATTATATTAAGTATCGGTGCACGTAGTTTTCATATTCAAGATCCTTGCTATCCCCATAGCAGTGTTGATAATAAATCTTTCTTTTAAATTGTTTTAACAGGAAAATGTCTCTTATACTTTAATATAAAAAAATATAACAATTGTGACCGGCTCTACAAAAAAAAGGTGTCTTAAGTTGCGCTATGCACTATCATGTAATGGCCCGCTCAACGTTGAGAGGGTAAACATTTCATCAAAATGTGATTTGTATTTGTTGTCATGAATGAAATCTTTAATATCTACAGTTTAAGGTTTCATCAAAAGAAATGTTGATTCTGATGAATAAAGTGAAAAAAAACCGACCATTTTGTGTGCATCGTTCTGTTGTAGTACAACAGAACCGGCTATTTCAAAGCCTGTTTTCTCAGTTGTGTAGTTTGAACCCTGAGAAAGTAATCAATATGTAAACACGTCGTGTCTCCAAAATGGGAGGGGTTATGGATCTCTATTATATATTAAATGAAAGCTTACGTTGTGGGCTCTCTAACCATTTTAACTCAATTTAACCATTCTAACTCAATTTCATTTTTTCGCGACATAAGACACCTTTTTGTAGAGCCGGTCAGAATTATATTTTAGTTATTTTTAACAATGGGAGTAATTGAGGCTGGTCCCCTCTCCACACTAATTGAATGGATGTATTGGGAACCAGTGTCAAGCTTCACTTGTTTGTACAGCTCAGAGTTGCCAGAAAACATCTCCCAAACTTGACTCCAGTTTGCAACATTGAGTGTGCTACAATTTAGCATAAAACTTCCTTTTTCCCTCTAGTGGTTTTTCTGATGAAAAAAAAAGAAAAATAATGCACAATCTTTGTTATAATTTTACCTTTATTTTCTTCCACAATCTTCTCCAGTAGATCTCTCGCCTTTGTGACTTTCTCCCAAGCTTTGTCCGTCAGCTGAGAAAGAAAAAGTAGGCTTTTCTTAAAAATGCTGTCAACTTTAAAGGTAGTATACACAATTCGTAATTGTTTGAATTATCATGAATGAGTGGATTTGTGGAATTGTATGTTATAGTAAATATCGTTTAACTGACCTGTCCAAAGTTTTACAATCATGGATGCTGAGAAAAGCAAAAGAAACAGTGTTTGTTTTCAACCGTCGTCGGGCAGTGGTTCTTATGTTGTTCTTGTTTTTTTCGCGATTGCCAATCGATTGATTTTTCGAAACAATTACTGGATATCTAGCGTAATCATTTTTTTGGATGCCTAAAATCATTATTTAATTTTTAAATAAGTAAGATATTTCTTAATAATTCGGTAGTAAACATTTTCGATATCTGCAAATGGTGTCTTCTACCTTTAGCACTCGTACGGTACTTTCAAATCCATCTGCTATAACAATTTTGAACCAACCGACCATCTCTAGTGAGCCAAAGGTCAGGGTTCGAGCTCCCCCAAAGTACCGGTAGCTTGTGAAAAATGTTCTTGCAAGTCCTTGTACAACATTGTGTATAGTATACAGTCTTTATAAAATATGACACAGATTTTGTTTTTAATTCAGGACACATTTCATTACATAAAGAAAATTACCTGCAAAACAAATATAAAACCATTTTGTCTTCACTTTCAATGACACTTGCAGGGGAAATTAACCAGTTTCAGTGTAACTGGGACACAAAACATGTCACACTTTTGGGGCCCCTTATTTATGGTCGGATCATCACCCCATTTCTTACAAGCCGGAGTTCAGTTTACACAAAAATAAATAATAGGATTTGCAGAACAGCAAGAAAAGTGTACTGTAATATGTTGGATAGGAATTCCCAAGGAATATATTTTTTTTTGGAGGGGGGTTTTGCCAGCACACAAGGCCAAGGCCAAGGCCAAAGCTCTGCGCTACAAATAAAAGAGTTAAAGGTAGGATACACTATTTGCAGATATCGAGAAAAAAATTATTACCGAATTATTAAGAAATATCTTACTTAAAGTTTCAAAGTAAATATTGATTGTAGGCATCCAGCAAAATCATGCCCAAGATAGCCTGTGATTGTTTCGAAAAATTTAATTGTATAAACCAAAATTTGATTGTAAAACTTTGAACAGGTCAGTTTAACGATATTTACTATGAAATACAACCCCCAAATCCACCCATTCTTGATAATTCAAACAATTATCAATGGTGTATCCTACCTTTAAAACAAAATGCAAAAAGTCACAGTAACAGGCAACAAATGTTTAAACTGTAAAAGAATAACAGACAGCAGAAAGAAAGAAAATATTGAGATCAAATTTCTCACAATGCTATCTAGCCTTGGGAACTTAGGTACAAACAGGGCCAGGCAGGGCTGTGCATTGGAACCAGGTACTTGAGTACCCAACCATTGACTTTAAACCGCACGTG
The DNA here is from genome assembly GCA_037893245.1 of Crossaster papposus. Lineage (NCBI taxonomy): Eukaryota > Metazoa > Echinodermata > Asteroidea > Velatida > Solasteridae > Crossaster > Crossaster papposus. The sequence continues at coordinate 1,939,475 of JBAIAA010000354.1, read as the reverse complement.
TTCCCATTCGAGTTTTTCTTCCGCAACCTCACGGAAACTTACCGCGACATGCCTTCACGTAATTCTACCGTGCGTTCCCACTGGGACTTTGTTTTACTACGACGGAATGCTTTTTTGCCTTGCCAAGCTGGCAGGATGTCACACATTGCTGGCGCTGATAACTTTCTGCCGCTGAGCGAAAATTTTCAGGCTGGTAGATTTACATCACCGTCGCGGTAAGTTGACAGAGACGATAGTCTACTGCGCGTTCACATTTGGATTTAATTTGGTTTTTCTCTCACCTTGATGTTATAATTGACAGGGACGATAGTCTACTGTGCGTTCACATTTGGATTTAATTCTGTTTTTCTTTCACCTTGATGTTATAGTTGACAGGGACGATAGTCTACTGTGCGTTCACATTTGGATTTAATTTTGTTTTTCTTTCACCTTGATGTTATAGTTGACAGGCACGATAGTCTACTGTGCGTTCACATTTGGATTTAATTTTGTTTTTTTCTCACCTTGATGTTATAACAGCCTTCGCCAAGTTTCATCAAGTCATCGGTGGAGAGGCTGCATCCATCGAGGCTCAAGTACTGCAAATGAGAACATGATGAATACGCTGATGTCATCTTTAGATTAGGAAGAGGATGTTGTGAGTTTAATCTTTGGGGAACACTAATAATAATAATAATAATAATAATAATGAGATTTGTAAAGCGCACATATCCACTGGGGATATCGGGAGTTTAGAAATAGAAAAATCCCCTCTTAATCCCACCCTCAACATTTGAAAATCTTTCCCTTTTTTCTTCTTTTGTTCTCCCCTATTTAACCAGTTCGCGCCGGGATTATCTTAACATCGCCGAGCCCACGGGCGGGATTATTTTTAACGAAACTCGATCCGAAGCGGGTTCAGGCTGATAGTGCCGGGAAGCACACCCACGCATTTCCGGCCTTGCTCGCTGCTGACATACATTTCCGAACTTGAACTTGGCGTGTTTATTCGTCATCCGTTTTGAATTTGGGGAAATGTTTGCGTTTATATACGTCAAGCGGCGCGAACTGGTTAAGGGCAATAATTAAATTTGTTCGGACTTATCAGTATGAATAAATTATGTTTTGTTGAGGCAGTCATTGTGATTTGAGACGTGCGATCGCAACTCCTCGCCATCCAAAAACTTGAGATTGCGAATAATCACACGCCTAAATTCCGCTGTGCTGCCCACATCGGCATACATGTACATTAACGACATAATTAAACTTTTTGAAAAAGTACATCGGTGGAGAGAAAATGGTTCACGAGAAACAACCTTATCCCCCGCCAATCCTGCATTTATATCGATTTTTGTACAGCAACTCAAATCAATCCGATTTGAAATCAAATGTTACCTCTGTTGCAGACTTGTAGATAGTGTGTCTGTGGTAAAACTCTGGTCAAGGAAATGCTATAATATACATGTAGTGACTTTTTCAATCTTTTCCCAACAGGAAATAATCCCCCAATGACTTTTGGAGGGATACACATAAACTATTTTCTTTCCTGCAAGGCAAAATGATGGAGAATCTTACACTGATTCCTAAAGGATTTTTACTCGAGTGCCCGCAATTGCTGTAGTTAAGTTGCGGAGCTACAACATATAACAAGGATGGTTCTCAAACCACAAGTCTCGTCGTTTTTACAACTCAAGTGACCTCAAATGACCTTTGACCTTAGTATGTGATGGGAGCACCCATATTGCACCTTTGACCCAAGTTTGATTGCAATTGAACATCAAGTTTTCTAATACAATTTTAATACAACTTGACCCCAAATGACCATTAACCTCAGCACTTTGCCTTCGACACGACCATCATATTATGTTGCTGCTGTTTGTAAATCTGTCTGGTATCAGCTTCAAAACCTAGGTGTTATTCGTAAATATTTAACCCGTTCAGCTACTGAAAAAATTGTTCATGCCCTTGTTTCTTCCCGTTTAGATTTTTGTAATTCACTTCTTCACCAACTACCTAAAACTCAAATAGCTCGTCTGCAAAAATTGCAAAATACAGCAGCTCGTATCATTACACTTACAAAACGTAGAACCCACATTACACTTGTTCTGCACTCTCTCCATTGGCTACCTGTTCATTTCCGTATTGTGTTTAAATTACTTTTACTTGAGTTTCATTGTATTCATGGTTCAGCTCCAACATATAATACTGATTTGATTGTGCATTATAATCCTCCTAGGCGCCTTCATTCTTCAAATACTACCTTACTTGTTGTTCCTACCGGTAAGTGTAATAATTCATGGGGTGATCGGTCATTCGCACATGCTGGTCCCTCACTCTGGAATAAGCTGCCACAGGATATCCGCAGTATTTCCTCTGTTCAAAATTTCAAAATTGCTCTCAAAACTCACCTGTTCGAACTAGCTTTCATGTAAAGCCAGACTTGTCGTTATGTTTGTCTTTTGTTTTTTCCTTCTTGCGCCTTGAGCATCTTATTAGATGGAATGGCGCATTATAAATACTCGTTATTATTATTATTATGAATATTGCATCTCTGTTCAAAATTTCAAAATTGCTCTCAAAACTCACCTGTTCGAACTAGCTTTCATGTAAAATCCAGACTTGTCGTTATGTTTGTCTTTTTTTTTTTTCCTTCTTGCGCCTTGAGCATCTTATTAGATGGAATGGCGCATTATAAATACTCGTTATTATTATTATTATGAATATTGCATCCATGACCCAAGTTTAATTGCAATTGGACTTCAACTTTGCATAAATATATTTTATGACAAATTTTTCGAAAACTTAATGAAATTGATACGGACAGACCGACTACATAAAGACGGACAATGAACAGAAATAGTTATTGTATAGTCTCTTTCTGAACTTCGTTCAGGCGAGACAAAAACTGCTTTGATGGTTCAATTGTAAAATATTCGGAAGTACACTTAGTTCATGCATTGAATATTTCCCGCTTAAAGTTTGGTAACCCAGAGAAATTCTTTGAATATGTGACAAACAATACCCATCGTTTTTTGTATACAAATACAACCACAGACTGGGAGACAAGTTATCAACTATTTGGCAACAACAGGTCAAGGTTGTGAACTGTGATGTATACACTGTTTTTACTGCTATTGGTTTCCATTGTACGATTATCAGCAAAAAATGTTATGACCAATTTACACGGATGCTGTTGATATAAAATCATATAGTATATATGTGACCCACTCCATCGTAATCAGGAATAAGTCGCTGAGGCCATTTTACACAATCGGCCGTTGAAGTGAACGCATGGGTGAAAATCGTGACCAAGTCGATTTTCTGAACATTGCATTTTTAGGAAGTGTAGTTATCACAGATTATTGTCATTAATGTCTTGTATGTAAAAACGATCAATAAAGATGAAAATGAAGAGAATTTGTGTGCGCTGTCTGTATGATTTTGGTCAATTTTGTTTATTTCAAAGCTGTTTTTCTCGGAATGTGGATTCGGCAAATAAATATACACCTGTCATCTTCATCAGACCATTACTCGTTAACCTAAACAGATACACACTTGTGATGGGTATCATTAGAAAGCTTATGAAATTCCCTTTCTCACCATGTGCATATATCTCCAAAAGTCATGTTGCGACTTATTCCTGATTTAGATGGAGTGGGTCACATATACAGTTTACAGGGTGGCTCATAAAAAAACAGGACAAGCATGTATTCCTTCCACTATACCCTAAGGCAAAAACTACCTATACCAATAGATGGAGAATCTTTCTAGAAGAAAAATGATATGCACATGTATCTTGATTTTGATATCTCGATTTGTAATACAAATTATATTAACACAAAGGAGAAAAAGGATACACGTCTTGCTGCATAGAGGACGAATAGAGTGCACCCTCCGTCTTCTTTTCACTTTTCAACACTTATTATGAGAACAAAATCAAAGAATAGGGAATAAAACAAAAAAACACACATTTTATTATTACACATACTTTGACACTTCCAGCAGCAGTGTGATTTCTTAAAATTATCTTGATTTGTCTTTGCCGCTTGTTTTTCAATTAAAATCGGCACAAATATATGAATGTAAAACCACTACAGTTTATAAATCACTATAATTGTTACTAACATCCTATGTACATGTACATTCATAGGGTTATTAAATATAATACTGGTTAAGACAATTAGCACATTACCTTAGTTTTTTACAAATTAATTGTTAAACACTATACCTACATGGCCAAACCAAGCAACTCCCTCCAGCTAGGATAAAAGCTAGTCCGCTAGAATATGGAGGTAGGAAACAGGCTAATAAAGGCAGCTACATAATTAATGCTAAAGTTAAACTATATACCATGTACCATAGAGCTTTGCTCTATAGTCACTACTGAATGAGTGCCAGTGCCAGTAGATAATGAAAGTTACGTTGTAATCCACACGTTTTAATCCACACTAAACTGTACGCGCTAGGCATAGAGTAAGGAGAATAAAGATTACAACTGTCTCAAGTAAAGCGAGTTTACGGCTTTACGCTCATGAATTATGTACAGACACTAGAACAACTAACAATCTTACCAGTGTACACAAACCCATTGTCATCCACGACATCTTCGATGTGGTCATCGGGGAACAGTAGGCTTCCTCCTGGCGACAATCGTACCTGCATCACGTCATCTTCTCTCTCCTTGTCGTAACCCTTGAGGGTCCGATAGCGAGCCAGTGCTTGCTTCCCCAGCCAGTCTACGGTCAGTTTACTCAACTTAGCTGGTACGAGAAGCCATTCATCGAGAACACGTACGTTTACCTTCATCTCCGATGGCCGCTTGGTGAGTAGGTATCAATAATAAAATGTGTGCAACCGGCCGTAAAAAATACACATTTACTGTACTAATTTGTATGTATTGTCATGACACGGTATAGTAATACTACATACATTCCAAGGCTGAACCAAGATTCAATTTACGATTGGCACCTTACACTTTAATACAGACGTTCAATGTAGAAAGTCATAGCAAGTAAATCCTCCTTCGTTCAGGTTGGACACGGGGCCGGTACCGGGTACGTACGCTACACGTGTACTTGTATGGATGGATACGCGCGAAAACAGAACCTTTGAACGTACAGATCATGTTTCCGCAGTGAATGCTGTTGTTGTTGATATTAATTATGGTACTGTGTACACGTGGCACGGTACTGTCACACACATACGTGCGTGTATGTTTTCACGGAGCTGCTAAGCACAAGAATTTGCTTAGCACAAAAACGTCTTGCTCATTAAAAACAAGTTATCAGCCAAAATTCTACGTGTTTTTTATGCTAAGCAAAAAACCAGCTGATTATCAATCAAAAACAATAAAGATCCCGTGAAAATTTGGTCTGTAACCTTGTTTTTACCAAGGACAAATTTTCATGCTAAGCAAAGTCGTTCTGCGGAATAAAATTAGCCGATCTGCACCCGATTAGTGGTACGGGAAAAAAATCGCCGGCCGGACGGCAGTTGCGCAGTGAATGTTATCACCATCTACCAGTTGTAAACCAAATGATGGGCGCGGCGTGGGCGGAACTACATTGTCGTCTTTGATTGGTTAATGATGCGCGTTATTATGTTCATGTCATCGGGCTAAACATGGCCGTTTTTAAAACTCCATCTAGTTGTCCAAATATCTGGGTTTGGCTCTCTCTCCGTCTCCAGCCCATTGCTAAACTACATGAATGACGCCTGAAACGAAGACGAAGTTTCGGGTTGTGGTACATATTATTAATTTTGCCTTGGAGTTGGAGCTTTGTACAATTCTCAATATATAAAAGAAAGGCAATTACAGCCCTTTTTGTAGGGCTAGTAGTAGTAGTAGTAGTAGTAGTAGTAGTAGTAGTAGTAGTAGTAGTAGTAGTAGTAGTAGTAGTACTAGTAGTACTAGTAGTAGTAGTAGTCAGGTATGTAGAAGTATAAATACAACAGTACTCGGCCGTGCCTATATGTGCAAATTCACTCATTTTAATTTATAATAACAACGCTTAGGTACAGGGAGACATCTTCATAGAGACTTGCACAAAAATTTTCATTCTTTACTGGACGTAACCTAACCCGTTTTTACCAAGAGCTTTTTCCACGAAATTTCATATTTATGCATTTAGGACTCCACTTATGGTGGCCCTGGAGGGACAACGCAGATCGTGAATATTGACGTCAATATTCACGACAAATTTCATGACTCTCCCCAAATCCGCGATCATTGACGTCAATATTGACGTCAAATTTCACGACTTTCCCCAAAAGTCGCGAATATTTACGTCAAATTTGCCGTTGATATTCGCATCAAATTTCACGACTTTCCCCGAAAGTCGCGAATATTGACGTCAATATTCACGACTTTCCCCGAAAGTCGCGAATATATATTGACGTCAATATTCGCGACTTTGGGGAAAGTCGTGAAATTTGTTGCGAATATTGACGTCAAAATTCACGATATGCGTGTCCCTCCAAGGCCACCATATCCACTCTATCGATCTAGACTGTAAACAAAACAAAAATATTTCTCCTTCATATAGAGTTGAAACCTTAGGGAAACATCAAAATGTCTCCCTAATGCAAATGTCTCCCAAATAGCGTAACTGCCTCCCTATGGATTTAGCAAAATACATGTTTGTACAAATTCCACTATAAATTTGTGAATGTGATCGCATAAAATTTGCATGCTCGGATATATTACTTCTTATTCCTCCATGCTTAGATCATGGAGGTAAGAAACTGGCTCTACATGTAGGGGGGACAATACAAATTTTAATATTGCTTTTAGGAAGTTATTTGGGACTATTTCTTGAAGGGCTTGGTGAGTAGATTGCAAATCTCTTTCAACTTTCAAAATCGGTCAAAGCGTTGCCAAGTTATGGTCCGATAAACTTTTCAGATTGCGCTTTTTCCTAGACAACAAACGTATAAAGCAACAGTAATTAAAAAGTGTTTTTTGAACCATCTCATTTATTCTATTTACATCTTTCAAGCATTTCAAATCATCTTTTCTAGTATGTATGTTGCTCATATTTTTCATATAAGTCTTTCTTTTTCAGATGAGGGGAGTCGGGTTGGTGTAGCGGTTCTTTCCTCGCCTTCCACCACTATGACCCGGGTTTGAATCCGGCCTGGGCCAATATGTGGATTGGGTTTTCAGTCCCAGCCTGACTCCGTGGGTTTTTCCCCAGGATATTCTTCTGGGGTTTTCCTCCCACCTCTAAAACTGTAACTTCTTCACAATAATTGTTGAATGAAATAAAAAATTGTTGAATGAAATTTGTTCCCGCCGTGAATATGGCCATTGATGCTGGTACGGCGTTAAACCCTAAAAACTCACTCACTCTTTTTCAGATGATACATTTCATGAGATCTGCAAATTCTCATGTTGTTACTCGTTGTCTAGTGGGTCTGCACGGTGTGTATGACACCCCTACTACATGTATACACTGGGGGCGTTAGCTAATTCAGTTCCTCAGGCTACACAATTAATTGTGTGCCTGTCACGTCAGTCAGCAAATATACCACCACAAAGAATGCGCTCCTTTTTGTCCGAGTGTCCAAACCAAGGTCTGTTTACCGTTCTTTATCTTGTGCAGTAGGTGTAGATCATGAAGCTGGCTGGCAGGGATGGTGTCAAGAGCAAGCTACTGTGTCTTCTACTGCTTTACTTTGTGCAAGGAATTCCGTATGGCTTTCAGGTAAATTATCGTTCCCAAGAATATTTGCCTTAAAGATGGCAATATACCCGGCCTTTTGCAGGTAGCCAAAAAGTAACCAACCAAAATACTGTTGAAAAGCTTACTTCCATACAATTTCTTAACAGAATATAGTTAGTAGGCATACCAAATATTACAAATATCAATATTTTGCAGTTTTCTCTACTATGCCCTGTGCCCAGTTTTGTCTCATTTTGCAAGAACGCCTCACAAATGGTCTATTAATATAAATTTTTCCTTTACGACTCCTTCATAAATGCAGGTTTATTATGGACTGAAAACTTTGTTCTTGTGACAGAGTCGTTTTTTGCCAATCTTCCTGCGTTCGCGGGGCACGTCTCTCACCGACCTTGGCCTCTTCAAGATCTTGCTCCTTCCATGGATGCTGAAGGTCCTGTGGGCCCCGCTCCTGGAACGCCGCGCCTCCCATCGGACCACCTTGATCTGTAGCCTGGTCGCCATGGCGACCGTCTGCGCCCTGACCTCCTGCATTTCGCCGGACCAGACGATGTTACTGTGCGTCGCCGTCTTCCTGCTGAACCTTTCCGCGTCGACTCAAGATATCGCCGTGGACGCCATGGCAATACAGATTCTTTGCGAGTCGGAGCTCGGGGCTGGCAACACCGTTCAGGTGGTCGGCTACAAGGTTGGCTCCGTTGTAGGAGGAGGGGTGCTGGTCTGGCTACTCGCCTACACCGAGTGGAGCGGATTGTTTATTCTCCTCGCTTTGCTCTACGCCGTGACAATCGTGGTGGTGATGCAGCTGAGAGTGCTCAAACAGTGCAATAAAACAAACCAAGGAAGCTGGGCGGCAAACGGGAACAGTGTCCATTTGGAGAACAGCGCGAGACCTTTGCAACCGAGTGATTTCAAGTTAGAGTCGATCTCCTCGCTTGTGAGGGATGTCGTTAACACCCCTCACACAAAGTGGATGATGACCTTTGTGCTTTTTTATAAACTTGGTAAGATTGGGTACCGTATTTTTAAAAGTGAATGTGCTTGGCAAGTTGGCTATAGAGTAATCCAAGGACAACAATTGGTTCAGAGCTCCTAACTTTGTTATCAAATTGCAGTAGAATGCAGGCCGAAGCATTGTAGATTTCCCCCTTGCCAAGCTTCGAGATTAAGTGGACTGGCCCATATTCGTCCCGAACCTCCCAATGGCCAGTCACTGGTCCTAGGCATTCATTCAGGGTACAATACACAGTATTACCAAAAAAACAACTTAATTCTCATTTAGACAGATAGAGTAACTGCACATGTACTGCAGTGTAGTACTGGATGGCGTTAGAGGTAGAATACACCATTTGAAGATATCAACAATTTTTATTACCGAATTATTAAGAAATATCTTACACTAGATATTCTGTAATTGTTTTGAAAAATGGAATTTACTACAAAATATTCATGATCGCCGAATGGTGAGCGCAAAAAAACCAAAAAAACAAAAAAACCACTGCCTGACGCTGGTTAAAAAACAAATATCATTTTTCTTGCTTTTTTCAGCATCCATGATTGTAAAACTTCGGCCAGGTCAGGTAAATGAGGTTTACTTTAAAATACAACCCCCCCAAATCCACCCATTCATGATAATTCAAGCAATTACCAATGGTGTATCCTACTTTTAATGGTAAATATTTTATATGTGACCCAGCACGAGTAAATGAGACACTCAAATAAAATTTGAGATTTTGATTTCATCATTTAAAGCTAAACAAGCTTTAAATGATGAAATCAAAATCTCAATTTTTATTTTTGCCGCAAAGTGTCTCATTTACTCGTGCTGGGTCACATATACTAGAAATGTTTAAATTTGTCAGCGTTATAGTTTAGTGGTTTGTTATTTCATATTCTTGCAGGTGAGCAAGGTGCCGTGGGCATGTTTCCCCTCTATTTGGTAGATCATGGAATACCAATCAGCGAGGTTGGGTTACTGACCGGGGTCATAAGTCAAGGGTTATCCATTGCAGGGTCGTTGGTAGGTGGCTGGATGCTTTCCAACCCAAAGCTAAGGTAAAGTACTAATCTAAGCCCATCAAACTCAACTGCAGGTTTTGCTAGGTTTTGGATGGTTTGGTAGTTTTGGTACCAAACATTAGCAACTTGGTGTTGGACTTGTTGTTGTTGTTGTTGTTTGACTCACAGTACAAAAGGCCCAGAGAGACCCTGTTGAATTCTGTGAGGTTCAGGGCAGAAAGGCGAGAAAGGCGAGTTTCGGGGAATGCACAGGCATGCAGGGTTAGCTCAGGCTGGTCACAGCACAGTTCCTGGTCAACTGTAAGTGTGTGTACACCCAGTGTGTCCCCACTCAAACACAGCCCAACACTCGTAGTCATGACCAGTCATCACAGCCCTGATCCTTAACACTGAACAATGCATAGACCTATCTGTACCAAATCAATCAAACTTCAACAATTGGAATTCGGCAGGTTTAGTACTATTGGGTTCAGTACCAATAATTACTGAACCTGTGTGCAGTTGTTGAAGTTTGTTAGGTTTGGTATGCTTTCTAGTGCAAGAGACTAGGGGGTTAGGGTTGAAGATAGTATCTATAAATTGCTTTTCCAGTAATTTTCGCAAATGAATGGGTTAGGGGATTCATATTTTTTAGTAAATATTGTGACGCTACCCTGTTTAAAGTTTTGTGTTCATAGAATCTTGAACAAAACATAAGAACAAATATGATGCTGTTTGTCCATGCATGCCTTTGTAAGTCGGAGCCAGGGATGCGGTTGGATGGATCCCCTATGAAATGCTGCAAGGGTGACGGTGTTGAGTGCCACTGAGTTGTCTAAGTCTGAGTTGTCTAAGTCTTCAGTGTGAGGTGGTCTCGTTTTGGCTGAGAGGTCTTGATCAGCTCCTCGGCATGCAGGGCAAACGGCTTCCTTGATTTCAGGCGCTGTTTGGATCAAGTTCGTCTCTCTGATCTGGTCATGGTGACTGGTCAAGACTGGTCGTGGGAAGGCATTTATTAGAAATGAAATCCACTGATAATGGTAGGACCAAACACCTGAATCTTCGTGTGACAACCTAACTTTCTGTACAATTTTGGAAGTTTACACACATTTATCATCTGTCTTCTGTCTTCATCTGTTACAGTTAATTCCATATTCCATCAGTGTCTTTTGTCTTTGGAATTAATCTGAATATTGGCCATCCTTTTCTTCTTGCAGATTGACACCTGCTAACCTTCTCCCATATCTGATGAAACTGCGACTCTTTCCTTTAGTGCTTCAGACAGCAGTGATATGCTGCAATTACTCAGACACGAGTGTGCTCTTCTACGGTGAGTATTCAGCAAGGAGACATTAACCAGTTCACGCCGGGATTATTTCAACATCACCGAGCCGAGGGGCGGGATTATTTTTAACGAAACTCTATCCGAAGCGGGTTCAGGCCGATAGTGCTGGGAAGCACACCCATGCATTTCCGGCCTTGCTCGCTGCTGACAGACATTTCCGGCCTTGCTCGTGGCGTGTTTATGCGTCATCCGTTTTGAATCTGGGGAAAACTTTGCGTTTATACACGTCATCCGGCGCGAACTGGTTAATTGTATGATGACCAAACCCCTAGGTTTAGTCGAGCTAAACTAAATTAAATTATTAGTCCCAAATTATTAATCTACTTATTATACTGTCTGAGTATATGGGCTGCTACAATACAATTAAGTACTAATTCAGTAGATCCATGACTCGTTTTGATCGAAGCTGGGTAATAGTATTTATTAACAGCGTCCGACGCGAACTGGTTAAAAGGATACAGATGTTCCTTCGTGTCCCAAAGGCTTTAGCAATGAAAACCGTGTTCGTTTTTACAGGGAATTAAACAATCACAACATTAATTCATTCTTTCCCAGGTCCCTGCGCGCTGGCCATGTGCCTTCTACAACTGATAGGGGGCGCTGTCACCGTCGCCACCTTCACGCTGATGATGCAGTGCTCCCAGCATGCAACGCTGCGTATCCAGGCAACCCACTACACGGCCCTGGCAACCTTAGAAGTGATGGGCAAGCTGACGTTTATGTCCATGGCCGGATGGCTCGTGGATCGGCTGGGGTACGGCTCCATGTTCTGTCTGTTTGTCGTTATGTCTCTCTGTATTCTTGTCATGTTTAGACCAGGGTGTAAAACTAAGCTTTTATGAAAACCATATTATCTGTCAAAGTAGCGTGTATAGTATATACAGTGGAACGCCTCTACAGCTAACATCGCGGGATCCACAGATCTTTTTTGGTATATCGATCGTTCGATATAGCGAATTTTCAGCCGCCAGTACATCGGGTGCACCCTCTTTTATTCATCACACCCAATTCTTACCCATCACACTGAGTTCTAAAGCAACGGTCAGCTTTTCCCTTCTATTTATTTGGGAAATAATAACCACCCGTCACTCTTTAACATAAAGCACCGGCTGTTTAAGAGTAGGATATTTACTACCGAATTATTAAGAAATATCCTACTCATTTGAAAGTAAATAATGATTATAGGCATTTTGCAAAATGATTGCGCTAGATATCTTGTAATTATTCAGAAAAATTTAATTTCAAAAGAAAAATTCACGATTGCCGGATGGCGATCGCGAAAAACAAAGAATAACTGCTCGATGCCAATTGAAATCAAATGTTTTTTGTGTGCTTTTCTCGGCATCCATGATTGTAAAACTTCGGACAGGTCAGTTAAACGATATTTACTATAAAATACAACCCCCTAAATCTACCCATGATAATTCAAGCAATTACCAATGGTGTATCCTACCTTTAACATTCGGGAATAAAACATTGTCTAAATAGCATTTAATATAGGTATATCAAACGCTATTTAGGCAGTGTTTCTTAAAAATATGTTGACATTTTTTCAACAAAAATGTTTGCACCTGTTTGGACACACAAATCGGGAGGCAAGGATGGTGTTCGGTATAGCCAAATATTTGGTATAGAGGTGTTCGGTAAAGCGGCGTTCCACTGTACTTGCAACTTGCCTTTTTAACAAAATATTTATTTATTAAAGTGAGCAAAGAAAACTGACAGGAGCGGATTTGAACCTGCGACCTTCGGAATACCGTCCTGGCGCTCTACTAACTGAGCTATCTTGCCTTATGTTGGTGATCCCTCAAACGGTCAATATCTTTGTTCGAAGGGGCTAGTCAGAAGTCTTAAACATTTGTGATCCGCTCCATCGAAATCAGGAATAAGTCTCGAAATGACTTTTTGAGATATGCACATGGTGAGAAAGGGAATTTCATAAGCTTTCTAATGATACCCATCACAAGTGTGTATCTTCTTAGGTTAACGAGTTATGGTCTGATGAAGATGACAGGTGTATATTCATTTGCCGAATCCACATTCCGAGAAAAACAGCTTTGAAATAAACAAAATTGACCAAAATCATAGGGACAGCGCACACAAATCCTCTTCATTTTCATCTTTCTTGATCGTTTTTACATACAAGACATTAATGACAATAATCTGTGATAACTACACTTCCTAAAAATACAATGTTCAGAAAAACGACTTGGTCACGATTTTCACCCATGCATTCGCTTCAATGGCCGATTGCGTAAAACGGCCCCAGCGACTTATTCCTGATTCCGATGGAGCGGGTCACATTTATGAAATATGAAATTAGTATATTATTGTGATATTGAGGGTTAAAAGTAAGCTCGAATTTACTTTATTTTTTTAAAAGATATATTGTGGAGGAGATATTTAGGTTTTGTTGTCATTATTTCTGTATAAGTATTTTAGCTCTCGATAAACACAATTCATTTATTCAACTGTTTGTCCAGCAAATTTTGGAAAACTGCTTTTGAACGTTAACCATTTAACAAAAAGCCAGTTATAGTTCAAACTGTTTATGCATTTGTTTTTATAAGACTGGACATGTGCCTTTTTAGACGAATTAAATTACAGTATCCATTGACAGAATGTAACCATTAGTTTTGTTGCATACTTTTTCTTATCCCTTCTGTTTATATTTGTGTTATACCAAGCACGATTTATGTTAGAGGGGGACCCCTCTTCTCCCTATACTACATTTAGAGCAAGATACGAGACCGAGGGACCCCCTCCTTTGTAGTGGTCATTGTGTGAAATGTGGTTTCTCAGGAATTCTTTTTAGGTTTTTAGGGAGGGGGGGGCGTAAGGTAACGAGTGTCTAGGTATGGGGGACTAACGGCAAGTACCTCTGTCTCATATTGTGCTGGGTATACTAGACCCTATACCCCCAGATATCTAAAAAAACAATCCTGAGATTCCGAGAACATAATGACCAACACAAAAGAAGGGGGGGGGTGTTTCCCTCTGCCATATATCTTGATTTATATGATTTTTGTACAAAGATGTACTGGTACCAGGTTTCTCAGTTGTAAATTTGTGGGTATATGATATCACAGAGTATATTTATGAAGTATAATGAAGATACTCAAACTATCTTTGGTATTTAATAATCTTTTGTCAAATGTTATGCCTAAAGAATTTAATATATGTTATTACAGCAGGCTGTACTTCAGAAATTTAGAGGACAATGCAGCCTACGATTTTAGTCAAACCATTAATACCAATTTAACATGGGGTGGGAATGTCAGACTTTTGTAAATGACAAGTCAGGGTTTTTGCGAAAAGGCAGCGTTCAAGCAAGTTTGTAATAAATACTTGCATAAACTCAAACCAACTTGGCAGATTCAATTTTTGTTTTTCAGTTTCATGGTGATTTGTTCGGTCAAAAATTTATGCAGTAAAAAAATCTGCAACTGGCTGTCAGGTTAGTCAAATAAAAAATGCAACCTTCGACTTCCACTATTCAGAGACCTACTGTACACTTTATGGATGGGAAAATGATACCAATAACTCCTGTTTGGTTGTTCCTTTAGTAGTTTTGAAACCAGCACCATTTTTGTGAACCAAGGTCAGGGGTGATTTGTTTTTTTTATAAAATTCACTTTTTGGGGAAAAATTACAGGATGTCTAGCGCAATAATTTTGGCGGATGCCTAGAATCATTACTTTCAAATAAAGTAAGATATTTCTAAATAATTCGTTAGTGACAATTTTCGTTCAGAAAGTAAATAATGAGGGGGACTAGATATCCTGTAATTGTTTTGAAAAATTAAATTTTATACCAACAATTTTAATAACAAGAACAACTGCCCGATGCCAGTTGAAAACGAACGCCATTTTTCATTATTTTTTCTCAGCATCCATGATTGTAAAACTTTGAACAGGTCAGTTAAACGATATTTACTATAAAATACAACCCCCAAATCAACCCATTCCTGATAATTCAAGCTATTACTAATGGTCTATCCTACCTTTAAATGCCAGATATGCACTGTTAGTGCAGATTTCAAATCAATTGCTTTTTACCAATGAACAAATAATCTTACAGGATAAATTTCAATTAGCACTGGCACTTCAAATTCAAAAACAAAGGGTTTAAAAAACACAAGTTTACTAAATGTCATAAAATGTCTTAGATCTGCTACTAAGCAATTAATTGATCAAAAAAGTCCCAGAGATTCAAAAGTTCTTTCAAATGTTCTTTTATTGAGTCTTGATATTGGCACGTACATATTTGGGAAATAGATTGAATGGCGGAGAATTTAAATGTACCGTACTGTACTGTTAACCGATCCATGCTCAGAGTTGCTGAGAGCTTGGTAAATTTGGACCTGAAAAATTGATATTTCCAATCGTCTACATCCTTTATCTCACGATGTCATGATCAAGGAGATTACAATGTACATTGTCGTGGCCGGGCGGTTAAGAACTCGGTTTTCTGTTCCGCAGAGCGTGGGTTCGAGTCCCGGTGTCGACACGTGTGTCCTTAAGCAAGGCAATTAAACCACTATTGCTTCGTCCTTCGGATGGGACGTAAAGCTGTAGGTCCCGTGCGTTGTGTAATGCACGTAAAAGAACCCAGTAACACTCTTCGCTAAGAGAAGGGGTTCGCCCCGGTGTTCCTGGCAGCGCCTCGGAATAGGCAACTAGATAGATGGCGCTTTACAAATGCATGATCATCATGCTTAATAGGCTGTATTCTTGGTCGATTATTAGGCTCTGCAATGCCATTTGGGGGGGTATTGATGCAAGTAAAAATGTTGCTTCAATAAAAACAAATTGTTTGCAAACTTTGCAATCTTTCAATTTAAGATTTAAGTATTGGTAATGAGTACCAAAGTAGTGTGATGTCAGTTGTCATAGTGATGGCTCCACACATTGACTATAGCTGACGTCCATTGCAAAAGCACAGGGAAATGGTGGAGTAAGTTTTGTGTGGAGCCAATTGCCTTGGCAACAGACAAAAGACAACAGACAAAAGATGGTGTATTGACTTTGGTAGTACTCTATAAATGTCTACAGTGAATTTGTTTGTACCCAACAATGTTATTGTTACAGCAGCCTATTATCTCTTTTACGGACATTACATTTGGTGGATGCCATTACTGGCCTAAGTATTGTACTGAACCCATTGTAACAAAAAAAATGATGAATCTTCAGTAAATGTGGTTTCCCCTTCACTGAAGCAATTGTATAAATTACGATTGTACACAGTGTCTTCCGAGAGCCTACTCGAACCCACGACCTCCTGCACAACTACCGAGCTGAGTCGACTGACCGGTTCCAATCTGATGTATAACCCCGAGCAATAGCTGGCACAATATCCCTCGGGGAAAGAATGTAGTATCCTCTGACGCTACCTCAGCCGTTGTGTACAAAGTCTATAGAGAGTCAACATTTACCCAACAAAATTTGAAATGTTTCTCAGTCACAGGTTAATGTCTTTTCAATATTTTTGCACTGTTTGACCATCACTGAGATGATAGATTAACCCTAACTCCCTACACAACAAAGAAAGTTGGAGGATTTTGAAGGAATTGTATTGTTCAATAACAATGGTGAGGGAGTTAGGGTTAAGAAATAAAATAGCCTGAAGTTGCAACATTCTTTCTTCACTCGAGACCATGGTGCATTTTACAGCGACTCTACTGCTGGGATTGGTCAATCAAAGAGCACCAAATGAGCCCGGTCCTGCTATATAATGGAGCATCCAGCTCGCGAGTAAGACGTAAACAACTCTTTTTATGGACGAGCCCGGTCCTGGTAATTGAACAGTTGATGGCTCTTGCCTTGAATGGGCCAACCACAGACAGTCCCAGCCTCATGCTGCTTGATATGCTTTCACACTTCGATGTGAGTGCCCATCCTATCGGCACTCTGGTAGACCTTGATGGGCGGTATGGGCTTGATCTTCCTGCCGGCCCAGCCGCCTTTCCTCTGCCACAGGCCGCTGGAGGGCCTCCTCCCCAGCCATCGATTGCGACCGGCTTTACCTGCAATGAGAAAGGCCATAGAATCAAAACTCGTTTCTAACAAAGTAACATTGTGTTACCTCTCAAGTTATGGCTCTTTGATTTTGAAACCCCCCCCCCCCCAACCCCAAATCAACCCTCATTTCTCACCAATTTGTCTCTTATTGTGTTCCTCGTTGGAGACACGACCCACGGATGCCATACACCTCTCGCTGACGCTGATCTGCTGTTTTGACGGCAGCTGCAGAATCACCTGACCTCCGGTCTTGCGGATGAGCTTAGCACTCGTGCCAGCGGCGCGCACAAAGCGCCCTCCCTCGCCCTCTAACAGCTCCACGTTGTGGACCAGGCAGCCAATGGCAAGTGCCCCTAAGGGGTAGGCATCGCCCTCATTGGCGGCAACTGAGGGGAAAATAAAATTGGACTTTTGAAAAGGCAGCGAAGATTCTAGATTCACTTTTAATTTCATTAAAATACAAGTAGGGCGAGTTAAAAGTACTTTAACTTGTTCAAAGCTATTCACATCATGTACATTGTATCACAGTTTTGCGCAACTCAAAATTCTTAATATCTCAAAATTGTTATCCATTTTCTTAAGATTTGACTTATCAAGATTTGACTGTATGTACAGTATTTGGGGTGAAGTACCAAAAACTAAAAATTACTACAAGTTTTACACACAAGTAGATGAGAGTACTGTATACTATATTTTACTAGTAGTAGTATTTTGTAGTATTCGGTGACATTAGGGTTAAAGTAACAACTCGGACTTGTTTTACCTGTCATCCTGCCGATGGTGCCAGACGTTTTGATGATATCCCCAGCCTCCATGTTGACCGTGGCCAGAATCCAGCGTTTGCGATTGCCACCGGCCACCATAGCGATGTTTGCCGTCCGACAAGGGTCGTATCGCACCCCAAGCACCTTCTCCGCGTAGGCCTCGCCCTTCTCTGGCCCGATGCGTTTGAAGTCGACCATGCGATAGAGCCGCTTGTGGCCACCACCCCTTCCTGTTACAGTTATCCTTCCTGGACATCAATGAGATGTTATGATCACATCTGCTCGAATGTGGCAGGTACATTTGTGACCAGGGGCCAATTTCATAAAACATGCAAGCACAAAAAATGTGCTTAGCACAACAAAGTCTTGCTCAGTAAAAACAGGTTATCGGCCAAAACACCACGTACTTTTCATCCAAAGCAAAAACTATAAACATAAACTGAAATGTTTGTTTGTAATTTTCACGCTAAGCAAATTTGGGTGCTTACACGTTTTTAGGAAATTGGCCCCTGGCAGCACAAAATGATGAGCATAAAGTCGCACTATGACTTTAGTAACAAGTAGTAACAATTTTCACTGAAAAGTCAATTTTGGGATTTGAACAACTTTTTTGTTGGAAAAACTCTATTCAGAGTAACTATAGAATGCAGGGCCACTTAACTTTATTTACTACTCTCGGCTTTATTTACCCTAGGACATAGAATGGAACGGCCCTGTATTCTGTAGTTGTACCCCAATACCCATAGAATACAGGGCCACTCCATTCTATGTCCTAGGGTAAATAAAGCCTAGAGTAGTAATTAAAGTTGAGTGGCCCTGTATTCTATAGTTGTACAGTCAAACCTTGATATAGCGGCCATCGACGGTGCCGGTTTTTGTGGCCACTATATGCAAGTGGCCACTATAGCAAGACGTACACACGTACACACACCCATACATGTACATGTATGAAGTCCAGGAACCAAACAACAGGGGAGATTTCAAAGTCAACAGAGGGCGCACTTCATTTCTGCGGCCGGAGTACACAGGTTTCACGGCAATGTAATTGTACACATTTTATTTGCTGTGGGCTAATATGGGTTGGCCACTGGCCGCGTTACGCAGTGGCCGCATTAGCAGAAATGGTTATGGTATGTTTATGCAAGAATCAAACTGGGACCAAGCAAAGGTGGCCAGTTAAGCCAGGTGGCCGCTGTATCAAGGTGGCCGCAATGGCAGGTTTGACTGTACCCTCTATTCTGTCATATCCCAATGTTTTATAGCCAAAATACCCTCGAGAGTTAGGGTTAACAACCTGTTTTGTTGCGGCCCGCCGACTGTTTCAACCCCATTGCCTTGATGGTGTACTTGGGGGTGTTTTTCCAAGGAACAAACTTGTCCACGACAGCCGAGGTGTGAATCTCAAGCCTCGACACCTGGAGCGCTAGCCTCTGTGCTTCCCTTGGTCTCAGCAGACAGACGGAAGATGGTGCTGAATTAGTTGGCGTCCATCGCGACGTCCAATGATTTGACAGCGTCTTTGTTCTCGTTGCCTGATGATGAATAGTTCTGATAATTTGCTCTTGGCAGTAGTGTTGACTTCTGAGGGCTAGAGCTTGAAGACTTCTGCATATGGCGGCAAGTGCCATCGTGTTACATACACCACTGGCAAGGATAATAATAATAATAATAATTAAAAATTTATTATGCACCTTTTCAATACAAATAATCAAAAGTGCATTACATTAAAATTGACTACATATACTTTAAAAAGATAAACCAAAAGAGACAGATTTGTATAAAAAGTCATTGTATCATGACACAAATTAGGTTTATGCACATAATGCGCTAGTTTTATCGGGCTGGATCGTAAAATGCATTATTTATGAGCTCGACGAATACAAAATTTATAATCTGGAACATTTCTAAAAACTGCTCTTATACACTAAATAAACAATATTTCACGCAAAAGGAACTGGTATTTCACGCATGAGATAATAAATAATTTTCAATTCTTCGTAGGTAAAATTAATTTTAATGTCGGCAGTTTCGCGATATTTCACTAAATCAAAGGCATTCAATGTGTTGAACAAGAGGCACTACTGAACGAAATTTTCACATTTTCGTAGGTAAAATTAAATTTAATGTTGGCATTTTCGTAATATTCCACTAAATTAAAGGCATTTAATGTGTTGAACAAGAGGCACTACTGAACGTAAAACAGTCCAAAATAAACATCATTTTTCAACAAAGGAAGTTTACCTTATAATTAAGACTGTCAGGAAAACATCCCTTAGACTTTACATTTTGTTCATTAACGCTGGTTTTGAAAATAAAACCCCTTAACCAGTTCGCGCCGGGATTATTTTAACATCACTGAGTGGACGCGCGTGATTATTTTTAACAAAACTCGATCCGAGGCGTGTTCAGTACCGGGAAGCACACCCACGCATTTCCGGCCTTGCTCGCTGCTAACAGACATTTCCGGCCTTGCTCGTGGCGTGTTTAAGAATCATCTGTTTTGAATCTGGGGAAAACTTTGCGTTTATATCTGTCATCCGGCGCGAACTGGTTAAACGCGCCTACAAATGGGGGATTCTCTGGTGGGTTCACTGAACGCGGAGTGTTTTCGCAATTCAACTGTACAACAAGACAGCGGTAGGCCATGTAGGCGGGTTCACAAACAACTCCCATGCCGATGCGTCATTTTCCTACGCCACCCGTACCAATGCCTCCCCCTCCCTCCCCCCCCCTCCCCACCCCCCCCCCCCCCCCCCACCCCCCCCCCCCCCCCCCCACCCCCCCCCCCCCCCCCCCCCCCGTCGAATATACGCACTCTAATCTTAGTCTTCTATCCCATCATATTTTTATGGAAAAAAACTAGATACAATTCGGCCGCAAGAGGGCGTTTTATACAAGTTGAAGCACGGACAAGCAAACATTATAATGTCGCCCTAAATAAAAAAATAAAAAAGCCTCAGAACAAAACTTCCCCAGAGAACTTCCCTACACAGTTACTGTTTTACATTAACACTCTATACGTTAACTAACTTGGCATGTACAGGATCTAGGAACATACCCAGAATAATCACTAAATCGACAAAAAATTCGACAAAACTTTACCACTTTTCTGTGCTGATGAGTGGCCCCCTGTGATGAGTAGCGCCACCATGTGTGTGCGCGTGCGGTATAAACATTTAAAATGTCTGTTTTATAAGTACATTTAAAAATTATATTTCAGAAAAGGCCTATATGAAAATATATTTATTCCTACAACAAAATATTTATGAAAATATATTATCTCCATAGATTCTTTCACGCTACTTATTATTTCTATTTAGAATAAATTGTGAACGAGACTGTCATGGCAGCACCCAGTGAAACGTGAAAAGGTCGTTTACGTTACGTTATACTTCCAAACAATTCTCACACAAGGTAGTGAACATTTAAGAGCATTACATTGGTGCTGCTTAATATACTGCAAAATGGCATCAGGATTAGAAAGTTATATCAACCGTATCCTTTTAATATGAGCCTCGTAATTCACGAGTTCACTTAGATGGTCTTAGTACTGTAGTCCACTTTCCGGACTAACTTGCAGCTAGCTGTGTTTACAGAATTGACCACATGATGAGGGCGCTGTTTTCTATTTATTTTAATTACAGTTTACTTTACACAATTTTACAAATAGCAATGATGAACCAAATAGTTTACCCTAGACCCAATAATTGGGGTGTTTTCACTCCTTTTTCGAATTTTGTCTGTCGTTCTAACGCCCCAACGGCTTCTCAGCCTATTGCCCGTAAAAAATTAAGTTGTGACCACAAAAGTTGCCCAAAACAGGCCAAATACTTGACAAAATATCTTGGAAAGCGCACACTGGCTTCTAATACATGTTAAAGAAGAACTGTTGTTAGGGCTTCATTGGTACTCACAATTATTTGGGGTTGCAAATCCGAGCAATTTCGACCAGCTTTTTAAAACAATGTTGCCAACAACGTTCGGTCATATAAACTACATAGACGTCCCGACAGCACCCGACTCGCATAAAGAGCACATGGCTTTTCGAGCGACCACCAACGACTGTTTTATGGGGAAAGAGTGCAGGCCTGCATCGCTGCACTGTACAGTGCAGAGTGCAGCGACGCAGGCCTGCACCCTTGCACCATAAAACAGTCGTTGGTGGTCTATTTTGTCGACACCTATTATTTGGTCCCATTCTTTTAACTTGTAAAATCAGTGGACAGTAATGTACATTGTATATGTACATATACTGAAAAACACATGTCCATTGTGTCCATAATAATTCATTAAATCAGCATGCTTTGTTTGCAAGTTTTGACCAGTGAGGAAGTCAGCTGCAGCTAGCTAGCATGTGTAAACCTTGATCGGTGGCGAATTTTTGAATATTCAAATTTTGGTGCATTTTTGAATAATCAAATACTAAATTATTCTGAATACTTAAATACTAAATTATTCTGAATAATCAAATACTAAATTATTCTGAATAATCAAACACTAATTATTCTGAATAATCAAACACTAATTATTCTGAATAATCAAACACTAAATTATTCTGAATAATCAAATACTAAATTATTCTGAAAGTAGTTATAGAGGTCAGTATTTTCAATCTACTCTATTGCAATGTTACAATATTACAATTAAAAGTGTTTTCTTTAACCATCTGACCTTCAGATACGGTATCCGTTATCACCAATGACGGCAGACAAATAGTGGTAAGAGTGTATTCAATACTTCTGACAAAATCATAGGTTTTGCCAACAGCCTCCCACTAACCCTAAAAATGTTTCGGAGATTTTCGGCGAATCCACGATACCTCCATATTGAAAACTAGGGGATTTTGATAGATTGAGGATTGTAAGCCTGGCGGTACTGCTGGATTTTGATGGATTCAGGACACCTCAATGTTGAGCAGTCACCAATACCAACATTTTTGTGTGTAACAACATTGGTGGATTTAGGCGGATTCAGGATACTTTCTAGTGAAGATACCGAAGGGGTTTGGGGTTATTAATAGTCAAAAGAAAAAGGGCTATTCAATTTCAAATATAAACATGTGTAATCAGTATACTAACAGTAGGGGTGTCATACACACCGTGCAGACCCACTAGACAACGAGTAACAACATGAGAGTTTGCAGATCTCATGAAATGTATCATCTGAAAAAGAAAGACTTATATGAAAAATATGAGCAACATACATACTAGAAAAGATGATTTGAAATGCTTGAAAGATGTAAATAGAATAAATGAGATGGTTCAAAAAACACTTTTTAATTACTGTTGCTTAATACGTTTGTTGTCTAGGAAAAAGCGCAATCTGAAAAGTTTATCGGACCATAACTTGGCAACGCTTTGACCGATTTTGAAAGTTGAAAGAGATTTGCAATCTACTCACCAAGCCCTTCAAGAAATAGTCCCAAATAACTTCCTAAAAGCAATATTAAGATTTGTATTGTCCCCCCTACTAACAGTATTTTAACGATTTGGGGAACTAAACCAATGGCTTCTGATTTAGTGCCACTTGAATAAAGACCTTGACAAAATCGGGAATTACCCACATAGATATGGATAGGTGCAGTTGGTATAGGGTGCAAGAACAGTAATCTAGGGTTTGGACAAACTTGCAGGTTTAAACCCTGATCCAGATAATATTTGTTTCAACTTGTAAAGAAATGTTTAAAAGATTTAAAAGAATTTCGTTTTGAATTTTGAATTATTTTTGCGTGTTTGATGTATACACGTCATCCGACGCGAACTGGGTAAATAACCTTAACATATTTTTTATTAGGAATTTGCACACACCCCAGGGAGCTGGGGTTCAACTCTTTAAATTCGCCACGTCATTCTGAAGTATTTTAATCTGTCCTTTTCAGGGAACCCTGAAGGGTTTTGACCAGACAATCAATCTGATCTTGGATGAGAGTCATGAGAGAGTCTACAGCAGCGCCACGGGGGTGGAGCAGGTGGTTTTAGGTCTCTACATCATCCGGGGTGACAACATGTAAGTGGTCAAATAAAAACAGCCTGATAGACTCGGCCGCCATGGCAGTCTTCGAAAGCCAATCGCGCCGATCAACCCACGGGGCTGACCGGCTCGATTGCGTTAGATTTTGTTTAGACTTTTCAATGGCGAAGGAGAGAATGGTATGGGTTTGGGTAAATTGTAACCCATACCATTAAATCGCAACCCTAACCATGAAATCATAACCCTAACCCTAACCATGAAATCGTAACCCTATCCCTAACCGTTAAAACGCAACCTAACCAGTATATAATGATAACCCTGACCATTCGAGCCGACAATTGTACGGGTTTGGTAAACAGCAGGCGCTATGCAGTTTTTGAGTGCCAATCGCGCCGATCAACCCATTTCAATGGCGAAGGCGACAATGGTATGGGTTTGTGTAAATCCTAACCCTAACCATTAAATTGTAACCTTTGATGTTTGCCGGCCGTAACGCACATTGAACCAGCTCTGAGCTGAAGTTGAACATCCCTGTTTAAATGGTCCGTGTTTGAACACAGAAGTTTGTTGATAGAGTTAAATTGGCAATATAATATAAACATTTAAAGGAATATACACTTGTAAACATAAACAAACAAAAACTGCCAAATTTGTTGGTGAATGACAGTCTAAAGCATCCTGTAAAAGTATGACACCTGGTGTGACGTCATTTTCAAGAACATTGGTATCAATTTTCCAAATCTTTCTTCTTTTAAATACTACCCTCAATTTACCATATTTAGTTAGTCCGCATTTTGTTAGCGAAACTATGAACAGGTACAAGCCAACTAGACTAGTTTCCTAACCGTAACAATATTTGCTGTATAACACTAACCCTCAAATCCATCTATTTCTTAAAATTACAGCAAAAACAAATGAAGTATATTCTTTTTAATTATTGATTTTTATATCATTTCATTTTTAAATATTTTTTCGTAGAGCCATCATCGGCGAGATTGACGACGACACAGACGGTGCCTTGGATCTCTCCAATGTCAAAGCAGAGCCCCTCAACCCAGTAGTGCACTGACGACGGTCCCAATGCCGTCTCTGGACCTAATATTGGTAGACATGTCCTGGTTCAAACACTGATTACTCACTGCCTAGAGATGTTTTATACTTTACTTCCCCTAGCACTACATCCTAATGTACCCATTAAGTGTGCAGTTGCTTCCTTAGATTTGGGGCCAATGTCCTTCCGTTTGGAAGTGCCATGGCCTAGTTGTCAGGAGCATTGAATTCGTGGTCTGCAGGTAGTTCTGCAGGTTGGGGGTTCGAGCCCGGCCTGGGCTAGGACACTTCTACACATAATATGGGTAGAGACATTATTAATGCCTTGCTGTGGACTAGTTACCCATCCCAACCCTATTCGTGCTGTAAAGAGATCAGAATGTCTTGTTTCAGTGTGAGGGGCTTGGTTCTTCCACACTTAATTTCCTCTAGTATCCCCACACCTCGAGTGGCCTTTGGCCTTGTGATGGACAATTTGCATAAAAACAAAACTAGGCCTGACTTGATTATATTTGGATGGATTATGATGGACTTGGGTCAGAAGGCCCGAACCACTGCTGGGGGAATCTAATTGATTGTGTCCATCATGCATTACTGCTGTTGTCTTGTAAGCCATGTGTACTGAGTCCATCAAAATCAACCACTACTTCAGTGGTAGGTGTGTATATCATGTATGTGAAGCAGAGCGAGCGAGTGAGGGATTTTGACGGACACGGTCCTGTACTTAATAATAACTAGGAAGTTAGGGTCAATGTCCTTGAACTTTATACAATGAGAAACTAGTCCTATCCACAAACAACTATAATCTCCAGGAATGGGTATACAAATCTATAAATACACAATGTATTTGTTCTAGTAATGGACAAGCTTAACCCATAAACACTTGACTCTTGTGAATACAAACTCAATCGGACCTTTATTAGCAAAAATATTTGTTATATCAGAAGTTTGTATTAAAGGTAGGATACACCATTTGCAAATAACAAAAAATGTTTCTACCAAATTATTATGAAATATATCTTATTTGAAAGTGAATATTGATTGTAGGCATCCAACAAAATGATTGCGCTAGATTTCCTGTAATTGTTCCGAAAAATATATATTTTATAAACAAAAATGGCGATGACAAAAAACCGAATCGCCAGATGGCGATCGCTAAAAAAACAAGAACAAGAACAAAAACAACAACATTCCTGATAATTCAAGCAATTACCAATGGTGTATCGTACAATTAAGTCGAGTGTCGGTCCCATTCACTGTGCACATATTCAATGCAGAGTCGGGGACCGGGGCTTTTTGTTTGTATTAATGAGAGTCGAATGTAGCAAGGTGTCGACTGATTATGTTGACTGACATTTTTTAAGGTTAAAACATTTTTAATTGATGTAAGATTTGACCATGTAAATAACTTGTAGAGTTTCCAAACTGTCCTTTTGTTAATGTTTTTGTAAAGTTTAAGATTTTTGTCTGTACGTTAACCAGTTCGCGCCGGATGACGTATATAAACGCAACGTTTTCCCCAGATTCAAAACAAATGACGCAAGGCCGGAAATGTCTGTCAGCAGCGAGCAAAGCCGGAAATGCGTGGGTGTGCTTCCCGGCCCTATCGGCCTGAACCCGCTTTGGATCGAGTTTCGTTAAAAATAATCCCGCCCCTCGGCTCGGTGATGTTAAAATAGTCCCGGCGCGAACTGGTTAACCAGTTCGCGCCGGATGACGTATATAAACGCAAAAATTCCCCCAAATTCAAAACGGATGACGCATAAATACGCCAAGTTCAAGTTCGGAAATGTATGTCAGCAGCGCGCAAGGCCGGAAATGCGTGGGTGTGCTTCCCGGCACTATCAGCCTGAACACGCTTCGGATCGAGTTTCGTTAAAAATAATCCCGTCCGTCGGCTCGGCGATGTTAAAATAATCCCGGCGCGAACTGGTTAATTATCATGAAACGGGCTTGTCGGGCCAAGTTGAGCACCACTTCTTGATGTAAGTCGTCTCTGAAAAAACAATAAATGATCTTTTAGATCATTGTCTGCACAGATGGAATGTTGTGTTTAGTGACTTTTGCGCCTGAAGAGAAACGGTGATTTGTTTCATTTTTCACACCTGGGGCCAATTTCATAGAGCTGCTAAGCACAAAAATATGCTTAGCACAAAAATATGCTTAGCATGACAATTTGTCCTTGTTAAAAACTAGGGTTACAGACCAAATTTTCCTGTGATCTTTATTGTTTTTGATTGATAATCAGCTGTTTTTTTGCTTAGCATGAAAAATACGTAGAATTTTGGCTGGTAACCTGTTTTTAATGAGCAAGACTTTTTGTGCTAAGCAAATTTGTGTGCTTAGCAGCTCTATGAAATTGGCCCCTGGTTTTAAATAAGCAAACAATTTGTGATTACAATATATTTAATCCCGATGGAACACATAATTGCTGAATAACAGTGCTCTTGTGAGAGTTGTCCAACACCAATAATTCAAAGTTATTGTTAAAGTTGGTGTGTCCAGGCTTTTAGGGTGTTGCATCCTGAAAAGCAATTTTCAAATTTAATCGATAATTTCCTAGCATTGTATTTGTTATAAGCTTTTGAATGATACACTTGCACGAAGAAATAAATTGGCCAATGCCGAGTAATTATTTAATTAAATTCAAATTTAATGCTTTCTTTCTGGTGAATTACATATACTAGGCAAGTGACGGTTACCTGATATATTGATAATGTAATTGCTTAACATGCAGGTGCAATTTCAGCTCATAGTAAAGTTTTTACCGTGTAATGGACCGTGGCATTGTTTAGCAAATCTAAGGTACATGTATGTACACACATGCAATGTGCATACTAGGAGCGGAGCCCTCCTAATTCAATTACTCGCTGTATGTCTCATTTGAAACCTCATATCAAAATAATACAATGCTCGAAATTTATCAATTCTATTTTTTGTATTCCCCCTAAAAGCACAGACACACCAACTTAAAACAAAAACCTAAATAAAATACAGGAGCCACAAATCTGTTGAGTTTCCCACTCAATTCTTTAATAACAGAATCAAAAACTGTATGTGAAGTACTTTTACATGTTGCTCTTTTTCAACCAGTTTGTGCTTGAATGATTAAAGGTAGAATACACCATTTGCAGATATTGAAATATCTTACTTATTTGAAAGTAAAATAATGTTTCTAAGCATCCAGCAAAATGATTGCGCTAGATTTCCTGTAATTGTTATAAAACAATTGAATGTTATACGCAAAAAGAACGCCATTTTTTTGACATTCGTGATTGTAAAATACAACCCCCCAAATCCACCCATTCCTGATAATTTAAGCAACTACCAATGGTGTATCCTACCTCAATACATAATTCTAGAAAGCTAATTGTAGAAAAATGGCATGTTTTGGTTCCCGTTCTTAGTTGTAAAATAGAAGCCTTTAAAACGCCATACCACATGAAAATTCAAAGTAAAAAGTAAAGTAACTTTGTGACAATTAGCATTTCTCTATTAAAAAAAATCTTTAAGTATAAACCACTCAAACAGTAAGGCATACCAATGGCTGCGCTGTTTGAAATCATCGCTCACACTGTATTATGCACTCGCATGCAGAAGCACAGCTAGCCTTGATCATTCCGTTTACTTGTGGGAGTGAGTGTGCAAATCTTCACAATGAATTTAAGTGCGTTTCTCAACACAGACTGTTGGTTTGCGTCATGCTTTAGAATTTGCAATTTAATTAATGATCAGACAGAACTCGTAGATCGAAAGCACCGCATTAACATAAAACCCAGAAGTACAAGCAGATTGATGTGGGCTTATGCATAGCGATGATCACAGCTTAGTCTTCGCAAGTCTGCTATTTTGGGGCATGATTTCTTTATGAAAATTTAACATGAATGTATATGCATAGCGGCATCACGCAGTCAACTACCTATTCCCAGTAGCGTGTACCTGCGTTGCATATCTAATTAGCGCCGTTTCACAAGAGAATGCAGTAGTACTTGATGCCTGCGGAGCCTGCATATTTGCAAAGATGATAGTAAAAGTACAAGAGCTAGTCTATATCCGTGTCGTTTGCAGGCGCACTGCGTAAAAAGATTGTACGCAACGTGCACACTATCAATTACTGTCATTTTTGGCAAAGACTACGCAGCCTTGCATACAAGACTAATACCTATGAGAAGAGAACACAGAAGAACAATGCTTGGCTACTCAGCTACGATGTTGCAATAAAATGTACAAGTCCCACATACCAAAAGAAAAGAACGCAATACAGAACAATTTAATCCGTCAACTTTTTATGCCCCAGTACCTGATAACAATTGTGAAAAATCAATTTATAATAAAATGTATAGAAAATCAGTTGTCAGTTACATAATTCAATTGAAATGTTGTATAGATAAGTTTTTATAAGCGTCAAGGTTTTGTCATGGCATAAAACCACTTATACCCGGAAGACACTTAATACTAACCGGTGTAGCGTTTCGCGAATTCTTTTTAGGAGCTGGGTGGTGCATGAATGTATATTCATGAGCAATAGCAACTCATATACGTTAAAGAACTATAAAGAACGGCTTCCTCAACCAACTCGCCAATAGCATAGTTGGTAGAGAAGAAAGCTATGGATCGAAAGGTCTGTGGTTCGAACCTGACTATCGTTAACGTTTGTCTTTTTTTTCAACAAATTTTCGAATGGGTTATTTTAACCATAGAACAAGGTTAAAGGGGAAACCAAGTTAGGATACAACAAGAACAGCTACACTGGTTAGTTTTTTTTATAGTGACATCCCTTATATCCTTTGACTCTAGAATAAAGTACAATTTTTGGGGTACAATTTTGAGCCTGTAAACTGGCTCATCGATCCAAAAGTTAAGCTATTAGTCCCTGTACTGCCCCAAAGTGCCCTGCCTATTACTCCTTACACCGCCCCAGCGTGCAGAGTTTTATTCCATGACTAGTCAGTCACTAGTCTTGTCTCGAGTAATAGTCTACAAATATAACATGGTTTGAAGGTGGATAGTCAATATTACAACACCTCACTCACAGATTCTGTGTCTTGATTGGCCGAGAACGCGTCACGTGTCACTTGCTATTTTTACTATTTTTTACTTGCGCTCCAAAAAGACTATACCACGCAGCCTCGTTCTGAAAAAGTACTATGCGCATAGCAACACACGTACTATGCGCATAGCAACGAAAGCGTGACTGAAACCCAAACGTGTGTTTCGGTGCATTGCGTAAACATTGCTCTATCACCCTCGCACCCGTTCATCAAGGCAACAAAGTACACGTATGATTGAGAAAAATCGAAGATACAAATAGTCGGGTGCCCTTTCAAAACGCAAATTTAACGTACATTTCTTTCGTAAACAACGCACTGCTTGCACGTTCAGTTTGATCACTGAATTCAGATATTTTTTGTCATTACTATACTTTCAGGAAGCTTAAATTGTGCAGAATCTGTGAGTGAGGTGTTATAAAACAAATATTGACTGCTTTATTTTGCGATATAGTAAAACTAGCCTC
The DNA here is from genome assembly GCA_037893245.1 of Crossaster papposus. Taxonomy (NCBI): domain Eukaryota; kingdom Metazoa; phylum Echinodermata; class Asteroidea; order Velatida; family Solasteridae; genus Crossaster; species Crossaster papposus. The sequence goes on along the minus strand of JBAIAA010000354.1, from coordinate 1,909,152 downwards.
CCTCGGTGATCCATGGAGCATTCTATTTTCCCTCGGCTTCGCCTCGGGAAAATAGAATGCTCCATGGATCACCTCGGGAGGCTAGTTTTACTATACCACTCAAAGCAGTCAATATTTGTATATTAGCTTCCCAAGCTATTGGTCAAACTTTCAATACCGAAATAAACCATGCTATGTATTTGTTTTACTATACCTCATACTCGGTTGAAATGCAATTAAATGTGAAATCTCTTTTTGTCTTCCATGTAAGCCTGGTTTTCATTAAAAAAAATCCCCACAAATGGCATTAAAAAAACATCCGATTTCAATGTCCGAGAAGCTACTAAGCAATTTGAAAAATTGCTACGTGTATATGGGTTACCCAATCCCAGAAAACAGCAGTCCAGTAATTGGGTACCTGGTTTCAATTAGTGCTGGGACTTAAAACCGAATTTTCAGTTATTCGGATTCGCTTTCACAAACCGGATCCAGAATTTTTCAATGCACCCAAATTTTGACACAAAATTGAAATTGGTAAAGAAAATATTTAATACTTTGTAAACAAAAGAAGAAGAAGTATCCCTAGTTACAGTTTGTCTTGGACCATATCCAAAATGGTATTTCACATCTACGGCTTCGTCTCAGGGACTATAACACAGTACAGTGACTAGCCACAGCCTTAGTGCAAAAATAACCAGTTTTGGATATGGATGTTATCTATTAATATAGAGTGGCTAGGATGGCATCCATCTTATTCTTGACATCGTTGCGCTTGGCCGTCAGTGCTTTCTCTAGGTCCACATACTGTTGCTTGGACTGCTTGTTGGCGACTACCTTCTCTGCGTTGGACACCGCCGTGTGGGCAAACTCCTTCAGGAGAATACCCATCTTCAGCAGCTCACCAACCTGCCCCCCAAAAAGAATTAACACGTTTTTGTTAGAAATCCCTACTCACAATTGCTCAGGGGGCTTATAACAGTTTTATAAGATTAATTTGCGCAGACGCGAGACCGTTTTTCACGAATCTCAATTGGACACGGGTTCAGGCCGGCATCTGTGGGAAGCTCGCTGCGAGCCGGTCGCCGACAGATATTCCCGGCTTTTCTTGTGACGTGTTCATCCGTCATCCGTTTTGAATATTTATTTTAAAAATAGGGTGTATATACGTCCTCCGACGCGAACTGGTTAAGTAACCGTTGCAAACCATGATTGGCCATTCGTGCCAAAGTGAACAAAGTTATTTTTATTATGACAAAAATAAACCAGTAATTAACCTAATGAATTTAGAGTTTGTCAACAAAGATGTTTGGCAACACTGCATTAGGAAAGACAAGGGAGACACTTTGAAGTGCCCCAGGAACTCCACTATATTTGTGGCTACTAAACAAAAATATTACGGGGCTCTTGTTCGTCATGTCACTTAATGTGGCCCAAGAACGCCATATGTGACCCACCACCCCAAAACCAGGCTAAAGTCGAAATTTTTCATATGAGAGATTTTTATACCATTGGATTGCTAGCGTTTTAAGCTTTAAAATGATACATCACATGCACCAGTACCGCTATGGAATAAAAAGTAACGACGCTTCAAAAGTGACGTTTTGTTGCCGTTCGTGGCAACAAGTTTGCTCAGTTTGAGTAATAGCAACGACAACAAAAATCAGGAGAAGGCCGATATTATCACTTTCAAGGATTTTGTAAAAAGGTTTAAACATGAACAGCCTATAAATTAGAGTTTTAACTAACGATTTATGAAAAAAATAAAAAATCAACTGGCAACACTTTTTTTGTGTACAATGCCATATCTCGAAATGGCATTTGCCGACTTCCGCCTGGTTTTGGCCTGTTGGGTCACATATTTTCTTCTGCTTTACAAGACTGACCTTTTCAGCTGCATCAGATCCTTCGTGCTTCAGGCTAGCTACCATGGCTTGTATAGTCTTGTCCATGGCACGGACCTCAGCATCTAGTTTCTTCAGAGTGGTCTGAAAGCCTGCATTCAATAAGGATTTGGGAGAAGAAATAATAGGTAATTGTGGCCGAGGTAATTTTCAACCCTAACCCTGTTGAATCCAACAGAATCCAACCAGTTGACTTTTCCATTGCAATCTGTTTGACTGAGGAGTCAAGTCATTTGATGTATTTTGGAACGCACTCAGAATCACATTCTGTTAAGTTACCATGGTTACTGGTAAAGTAACACCAAGTTGGATCCAACAGTAAAAAAAAACCTCCACAATGAATTCCACAAAAATAACAGACACTTTTGGCCCAAATCACCAAATAATAGCAAGAGGTAGCACGAAAACCGTTTGAAAAATTTGGGGTTTTTTCAGCCAAAAACATTTTTTTTGGGGGGGGGGGTGGAGATTTGCTCAAAACAATTGGCCCAATTTCACCATTCTGTGGTCACAACACTAGCAAACAAATTCTGCTCTTTCCTGTAAGCACAGAACCCTACGATACCGGATGTACACACATGCTTATAAGCAAACATTTCTGCTAACAACAGTATGTTTCTATAGGTGGTTCAACTTCAATTCAAATGGCCCTAAAATGTGGTGTTCCACAGGGGTCAATCTTGGGTCCATTACTTTTTCTAATTTATATTAATGACTTTGTTAAATCATCTGATGTATTTTCATTTATTTTATTTGCTGATGATTCTAATTTATTTTATTCCAATAGTGATTTGACTACTCTCACTGACACAGTTAATTATGAGTTAAAATCTATCTGTAATTGGTTTGCAGTTAATAAGTTATCACTTAATATTAAGAAAACCAACTACATGTTATTTAGTAATACTGCTTGTAATCTCCCCTCCAACATATCAATTGATGACACGATCATAGAAAAAACAGAGTATCTTAAATTTCTTGGATATTACATAGACTCCAAATTAACATGGACTAATCACATTGATTATTTATCCAAAATTATTGCTAGAAACATAGGCGTTATAAACAAGATCAAATATTTTATCCCTTCTACAATTTTAGTTTCTTTGTACAATACATTAATATTGTCATATCTTAGCAATGGTATTCTAGCCTGGGGAGCATGTTCCCTCAGTAATCTTAACAGGCTTTTTCTCTTACAAAAACGGGCTCTTAGAATTATTAATTTTTCTGATTTCAATGCTCATACTGACCCCTTATTTTTCAAACACAAGACTTTAAAAGTTAAGGACATTTATTTTCATCAGCTTGGGTCTCTCATGTACCAATCTATTCTTGGTATCCTACCATCTTCTATAAATTCCATTTTCATCCGGAATTGCGATGTTCATTCTCATTACACTCGTAAATTTTCTAATTTTCATCTTCCATTTACTCGTACATCTTTATCCAAAAAAACTATTAAATACGAGGGACCCAGGCTGTGGAATTCTTTTAAAGAGAACCTGAAAATGTCAAAGTATTTGTCAACTTTTAAACGGAATTATAAATCAGTCTTGTTGGCTAATAATTGCGATCCCATGTAACTTATTAATTTCAAGGTTCCATAATTATGATACACATCTAACTTGTTTGCTGGCATGTAATGTAATTTACGTATACTATCTTTGTCTATTGTTCGTTTTGTTTTTGTGTTTTACGTATATAAAGTAACTCTAACTTGTAAAAGGGGCCCACGATTACAAGCTTTGCTTCATAGTGGGTCCCTCTACAGTTTCACTTTCTGTATATCAAGGACCCTTTTTGTTTAATTGCCATAATTAAAATGTGTGACGCTGTGGAAATAAAATGAACAATGAACAATGAACCCATTTCTGCTAACAGTAAAGTGTAAAGCAGAGATTGTTTGTTGAAGGTAAGCAGACTCTTGAAATCGGGCCAGGCCCTGAACTATTCCGTTTAGAAACAGAAGATGTTCCATTTTAGGAGCAGTGGTGGCTAGAAAGAGTTTGTCCGCAATTTTTGTATTTTTTATAACTTGCCAGTGGAGTCTTTGTTGGACTTGAACTTGGTGATAGCCTCATCGTAGCTGCCATGCAGGGCTCGTTTCTTCTCGACTACCTCCACCACCGACTCCACCAAGCTGGCAATGCGCATACGCGACTCGCTTGCCTCGTCCTGTCATACAAACAACACAGCAGTTTAACATTGGGTTTGGGACATTCAAGCATCCGTGACTGATCTTTCATCTTTTACATCATCTTCTTGTAATGGTAAAGAGATTACAAGTTTCTGATCATTTCTATGAAATATTAATTTCATATATCAGGGTTAATTGGTCATCATGGATATTGCACTTTTATACAGAGGAATGTCCTGTTTGGTGGGGAAAGAGGGGGGGGGGACAATTCAGGCATTTTTGGTTTCATTTATATTTGCATTTAAAGGTAGGATACACCATTTGCAGATTTCGACAAATTTTACTACTGAATTATTAATAAATATCTTACTTATTTGAAAGTGAATAATGATTCTAGGCATCTAGCAAAAATTGCGCAAGATATCCTGTAGATGTACCAACAAATTGAATAACAAAATAATCACGATTGCTAAATGGCAATCGCAAAAAAAAAACCCCAAGAACAACTGCTTAATGCCGGTTGAAAATGAACGCCGTTTGTCTTGCTTTTTTTCTCGGCATCCACGATTGTAAAACTTTGGACAGGTGAGTTAAACGATATTTACTATAAAATACACCTAAATCTTGGTCGTTTCTTTAAGGCTACCTTAGAGATGGAGAAGTCCAAACGGACAAGGATGATGACTGTGATGAAGAGAATGAAAAACGCACCGACCACGAGAAGGGGTTCCTGAAGGAGAAGCACCTTGTTGAAGGTGTAGTGCAGCTGTCAAATCAAATCAAATCAAATCAAATTTAATCAATTAAAATGTTAATCAAATTTAATTAAATCATCTTTTATCAATTTAAATCAATTCAAATCAAATTTATTCAATAATGAACCTACAACCTCCAAAACACAAAGGAAGACAAAAAATATTCAGACTTGAATGTGCTTAATCAGTCCAACACTTGAAAAAAGTTTTTAGTTTAGCAAAAAGACCAAAATATTATAATATGATAAAAAAAATGCTGCAAACTGCTTATATAAATATATATAAATCAAGTTATTGGTCGAAACGTCCATTTTTCAAGTGGGAGGTCGGTTTCGAGTTGTTAACGTTTTTACATACAAAATAACCTTTATTATCATATCCCAAATTTTATAGCTAATTAAAACTCTAAAGTGGTTTTTTTTGGTGGCTGAATTGCATTGAGTGATAATATAGTTGGCATGGTTCACAGACTTCGAACCCCGTTTTCTAAAAACAAGGGAGCATGACTTCAGTTATTTCAAAAGAGTATAGCGGTGGCTAAGAATAAGCTACAGCTACACACAATACATCATTTGAAAGCTAAGGACTTCTTCTTTCTAGAAATGTAATAATGTCAACTTTTTAATTTTGCGACTTTTCACTCATTAACCCTAACTCCCTCACCATTGTTATTAAACAATACAATTCCTTCAAAATCCTCCAACTTCCTTTGTTGTGTAGGGAGTTAGGGTTAATAATAATAATATTAATAATATTGTGCATGCTCGGGCAATGTTCTGTTTCACTGTTTTGTCTACTAACCTCAAAGTCGGCAATGTGTTGCTCTACCAGGTTGGTCTTCCTTGCCACAATGACTGGCCGGCCAATGGTATCCAGGTAGGTGAAATGAACCTCATCTGCCTTACGCTGGATGCTAAACGATGTCTTCAAGTTGATGTCCCTGCAAGCAAATTCATCCCCCAACAAAATTGAAGCAACATTTTTTGCAAACCGGAATGTTTCAGATACGCAACTAGGAAGTACAGGAAAAAGAGGGATATTGCAAGCTTTAACCAGTTCGCGCGTATATTATACATGCAAAGTTTGTCCCCAGATTCAAAACAGATGACGCATACCCACGTCACGAGCAAGACCGGAAATGTCTGTCAGCAGCGAGCAAGGCCGGAAATGTCTGTCAGCAGCGAGCAAGGCCTGAAATGTCTGTCAGCAGCGAGCAAGGTCGGAAATGCGTGGGTGTGCTTCGCAGTACAAGCGGCTTCAACCCGCCTCGGATTGAGTTTCGTTAAAAATAATCCCACGCCTCGGCTTGGTGATGTTAAAATAAATCCCAGTGCGAACTGGTTAAAAACAGGACTTTATACAGTGTTCTTTGATTTTTAAAGGCGCGAGTGCGAAGTGAAACATTTGAAAATCAACTGACCGGAGGAAAAAGTTGCACACCTCAAAGTTGAGCTTCTCTAACACTTAACGGTTCTGACTTTAACATTTTTGTGTGAAGTTTTTATTCAGAATTGAACAAAGAAATTGACAGAGGCTTTAACCTGCAAACTCCGGATTACGGCGTTCCGGTGCACTACCAACTGAGCTACCCAGCTATGTTAACAGTTCGCTAACCACTTACATATCCGCATCCTCTCCGAGTGATCCTCGTTTGCTATTTCCCAAGTTTGTAGCATTGCTAATGTTAGTATTGTGCCTTTGGGTGTGTTCCCTGGTCAAATGGCATATTATACACATATAGACCGGCAATGAGGTCACTAGTGCAGGTCTATATGCCCCGAGAGACGGTGACAAGGTCTTATATCCGCAAGACCGAGGGAAAATAGGACCCCTTCTGGTCACTCGCGCATACTGGTCTCCTACGCATACTGGTGAGGGTGGAGTTGATTGTGATTAGCTACTTTGCGCTGAACAGCAGCATTGAGCTGTATACTCCCCAAGGAGCTGAGTTGGTATTTGGAATGTTTCATGGGCCCAATAAGCAGGGATAATATTAACACAGCGCCTTGAGTACCAGTCCTGGTATATACTCCGCTACAGGGTTTCCCCTTAGCGGTCGCCAGCTCGCCAAATGCGACCCAAAACAGCCACGGACGACTCAAAACACTGCCTCGGTCGTCCGGCCGGCGAGTTAAAATAATGAATACATTACATGTGATTTCCCAGATCAACTGTTTACTAGTACATGTACAGCAGTACCTTTACACAACAGTGCACGCGCACGTGCATTGCAGAGATAGGATCGATACAGATTCGCGATGTTTATAGCCTGCTTGCTATGGCTAGCGCTAGCGCATGGCGCGCATGGCCTGTGCGGCACACATACATGTACATGTACATCCCTACCGCAAGCGTACGTAAAAACGGTGATGGTGCCAAAAAGCCATGTGCTCGCCCCATGCAAAGCATGCATAATCAAAGCATGCATAATGCAGGCGCATTGTTGGATTGGTTTCCGCCGCACGCTTCAATGGACAAAGTTAAGGACCGAAACCAGTCCATGGCCGACATGCATGTATTTTTCCGTTACGCGAAATGGTCGAATTTGACATCGTAAGATGTAAAAATGCCTGGCAAACAAACCTCAATGAAGAAAGTCATATCCTGCAGGTTAATTATCAGATCATGGTCGCCCTTTCCTATTTTTTTATTTTCTGTTAATGTATTTCTTTCGAGGTAGTAACGCTTGTCCTTCTTGAGCGATGTAGCGTGTTTCTACAAAATGTTCTACCGCGGCATGTTTCCTGCATTCTCCTGCATTCTGTTTACGCTTCGCCTTGTGTGGTGTGTTGGTCAGCTTGGCGTTCGTTCATCGTGTGAAAGATTGATTTAGGCCAACATTCTCCGGTTTTTTCCCAAAAATGTTTTCAACCTTAAACATTTAATATGCTTTTACAATAACTCCGCCAGTTTTGTTGTCACATGCGAGGTTTAGTTTTGATAGCTTTTGTGGCGGATGCAAATTAAATCTTCCCGCAAGATCAGCGATTACAACAAGCAGTGGGCTGGCCGGCTGTGAAGTGCCGTGCCGTGCCCTGCCGTGCCGCGTTACGGCAATTTTACCAAACGCGCGGCGGGCTTTCGCGGAAGGTCGGACAATGCAGTTGGCGTTGCGTAACCTCGGTGAAAAACACAGTATGGCAAATGCACACGTGGCCACTGAAAATGCTTTCGGGCGACTGAAAACTCTAATTAGGTAGCCCGGCGGGCCACTGAAAAAAAAAGTTAAGGGAAACCCCTGCGCTATATAAAAATTGCCAATTATTATGTATTTATTACTTACTTGCAACCTTCTGGCAGGATGACCCTCACGGTAAGCTCATCCACAATCATGTCGTCAAAGATGTGGTCAAGAAGACGCATTTGCAAGATGTAGTTGTCTCCTGCAATGAAAGAAAACCTTCATCAACTTTGTATCGATAAAACAAAATGAGTACAAATACTATGTAGAACTTTCCTAGTCAAGTGCTTTCCTCCAGAGTACAAATTACTGATGTCTAATACTGTTATGACAAATAAGAAGCATTCTTGCAAAATGAGACGGAACGAGGCTTATGGAGAAAATTGGAAAAGAATGCAAAAAAAACCTGAAATGGGGAATTTCTTCTCCATTTTAAGATTTATCCACATTTGTAATCTTTGCTATGCCCACTATAAGTGTTTTATAGTTATAGTATACAAATATTGACTGCTTTGAGTGGTATAGTAAAACTATCCTCCCGAGGTGATCCATGGAGCATTCTATTTTCCCGAGGCGAAGCCGAGGGAAAATAGAATGCTCCATGGATCACCGAGGGAGGCTAGTTTTACTACACCGCGAAATAAAGCAGTCAATATTTGTTTTATAACACCTCACCCACATATTCTGCACAATTTAAGCTTCCTGAAAGTATAGTAATGACAAAAAATCTCTGAATTATACGTCTCTCGATCATACGTGTACTTTGTTGCCTTGATGAACGGGTGCGAAGGTGATAGAGCAATGTTTACGCAATGCACCGAAACACACGTCTGGGTTTCAGTCACGCTTTCGTTGCTATGCGCATATTCGTGTGTTGCTATGCGCATATTCCTTTTTGCGTGGTATAGTCTTTTTGGATAGTCTTATTTCTCCATGGTACAAAATAGTAAAAATAGCAAGTGACACGTGCCGCGCTCTCGGCCAATCAAGACACAGATTCTGTGAGTGAGGTGTTATAATATAAAATACATGAAATAAAAGTTGTTTAAATAAAAAAACACGAACATTTAAACCTTTGTAGGCCTTTTCCTTTCTTTTTTTAATGTTCGACATGTCCATAAATGCAAAGTTTATACAGGCATAACTCGTCAACGGAATGTCGGATTGAAGTACACAAAAACGGGCGGTAAGGATAATTTTATTCTTTTTCTTAACACCCGCAAAAGTAAATGGTAGGAAATGGTAGGAAATGGTAGGAAATGGTAGGAAATGGTAGGAAATGGTAGGAAATGGTAGGAAATGGTAGGAAATGGTAGGAAATGGTAGGAAATGGTAGGAAATGGTAGGAAATGGTAGGAAATGGTAGGAAATGGTAGGAAATGGTAGGAAATGGTAGGAAATGGTAGGAAATGGTAGGAAATGGTAGGAAATGGTAGGAAATGGTAGGAAATGGTAGGAAATGGTAGGAAATGGTAGGAAATGGTAGGAAATGGTAGGAAATGGTAGGAACTGGTAGGAACTGGTAGGAAATGGTAGGAAATAGTAGGAAATAGTAGGAAATAGTAGAAATAGTAGGAAGTACAAAATAATAGAAAATAATAGGAAAAAAAGTAGGAAAAGTAGGAGCAAGGTGAACAAACACATCCAACCTACCAGCATTGTAGAGATTCTCATAGCTGGGCAGGTTGTAACCCACGACGTAGTGGGTCTTCCAGCCGCCAAACAGTGGGAATCTGGGCCGCAGCTCCAGCTCCACATGGTCGTCGTGTTCCAACAGGTTGCTGGTGGAGATGTTGCCAATCTCGTCACGGTAGTAGACGTCTTTAGCCGAGGCAGGCAAAATGGTCTGCAGAACAAGGATTGTTGGTAATGGTAAAAAGTCTGGTGCACTTTGATGCATTTACATGTAGCTGTAAAGTTACTTAGGGATAGAGTTCCCCCAAGTTATAGAAAGGCTATAACTCTCCACAAGAGCAATCACTTCACAAGACCTTACACGTATAAAACACTTCTGAATACCTCAACAATTCACATGGGACACCTACAAAGATGTCCACAGAATTGGCCTTTTGGTTCCTTTAGTAATTGATCATGAGGAATCCGTATTTACTTATTCCAGTCAGTGAATTACATGGTCATTGAACTAGAAATAGCACTGTTGGCAATGTGGTTCTTCCAAACCCTAGAACAGAAAGTGGGAAAAGGCGTTTAAATTCATGGGTGCCAAGGCTTGGAACAACTTGCCACAACATTTGAAATCTTCACATTCAAAAAGTTTTAATCACTTTGTCAAAGAACCTAAAAAGTTCAGTTAATTGATCCACTATCCAATGATGTTTTACACTTTATTGTATTGTTTATTTGCTGTTTCTTAATGCTGCAGTTTTTTAGTAATTTTAAATGAATTTTAATTAATTCTATTACATAATTGTATTTTACTATTTTAACCAGTTGGCGCCAGGATTATTTTAACATCACCGAGCCCATGGGCGGGATTATTTTTAACGAAACTCAATCCGAAGCGTGTTCAGGCCGATAGTGCCGGGAAGCACACCCACGCATTTCCGGCCTTGCTCGCTGCTGACAGACATTTCCGAACTTGAACTTGGCGTGTTTATGCGTCATCCGTTTTGAATTTGGGGAAAACTTTGCGTTTATATACGTCATCCGGCACAAACTGGTTAACGATATTATAGTAGTTTATGTAAGCTGGGATCCATGGGAGATCAGTGAATTTTTCTCACTGGATGGATCAACCAGGGTAAATAGGAAAACAATTAAATAAATAAATACTCAGACAGCGTGGAAAAAATGCCTGTAGGCGGTAAGGGTTGAACAACTGACATGACCACAGTCCTACCTTGAAGGACTTGATGGAGGAGTAGCCATCTTGTGTCCTCTGATAGTCGTAGCGAGAGAACGACCCCTTCAGCTTGGCTCCCGAGTGATAGATGTCGTAGGTCTCTTCCACGGCAATGTTGCCCCAGTGGGATAACTCAATGAGTCGGGTCATGCTGGTCACCACCAAGAAGGGGTTGTTGTTCTCGTAGTGGACTCGGATCTTCTCCTGAGTAAAGTAATAGGTTGGAGCCATGAAATTCTAATTTTTTTCACCAGCAAACCCCTGAAACTGCGGGCCAGGCCGCGAATATTTTTTTCCCAAACGTAACTGGCAGATTTCATGAATTATTCAGTAGTTTGGATGAGAAGTTATGTTTATTCATCGGAATAAAACATGACGTCACAGCATTGTTGTTATTTAGTTAACTATAGTTACATTAAATCACTTTAAAGAACAGCTGTCGTCGAGCTTCTATACGTTGTGTAGTGGATAGTGGGATGGGCTATGGATCAAAGATCCCGGGTTCGAATCCTGCTGTAGTAGGTCACCTCGTTTTTCCTAGTCAAATTGATATCTTTGGAGTATTTTTAATTTAAGGGAAAAAAGAGACCAAGAACCTAAGTGTTGTACAGTGATCAATGCAACTACTGAATAATTCATGAAATCTGCCAGTTAGGTTTGGGAAAAAAATATTTGCGGCCTGGCCGGCAGTCCGTGGGCAGCACACCCACACATGCCAGCTGCGAGCCGGTCATCGACATACTTCTGGCCTTGCTCCGAGTTTCTCGTGACGTGTTTACGAGTCATCCGTTTTGATTTTTAAAAAAACTTGCGTGTATACACGTCATCCAACGCGAACTGGTTAAAGGACTTCGCCTCGTGAAATGCAAAGTCCAGCTTTTACCTTGCGATAATATTCCTCCCATTCCACTCTAAGCCACTCAATACTTGTATACCATCACCTCACCTCGGCAAATGGCTCCAAATTGTCGTAGGGCCCGTAGGAGACAACCGCATCGTTTAGGGTCACCGGGTTCAGCTTGCTGTAGAACTCAATAGTGGACGAGGACAGCTTGACCTCGGTGGTCTGGGTATCAGTCGAGTACGGTGAGTAGAAGTAGGCGTTGCCCTTGAACTCGATGTACTGCTTCTCGCTCTGAGGGATCTCAGCCGGGTAAGGGCGCAGGGCCTTGGTGAAGATGGTATCAACGGTGACTTCAACTGTGTCTCCGGCCGCCAGGCTTTTGCCCAGGTCAACCTTGTAAAAAGTGTTGTCACTGGAAAGAAATGAAATCACACAACTAGAACAAATGTGACCCATCATAACACGAAATGGGCGTAAAGTAACAAAATTTGAAAAACAAGATTATGGGCATTTCCTTAAAGTTTTTTTTTCTCAGTTGTGTATTTTTAACTTTAAGGAAGTAATCAATATGCAAACATGTCATATATGTGAGGGGCTGGGGAGCTATATTACATGTACCAAATGAAAGCTTACGTTGTGAGCTTAACTTAATTTTGTTGGCGACATAATACCCATTTTTGTGGAGCGGGTCACATACATGTATTGTTAACAACCCCACAAACATTTAACTGCACCACCATCTTTGTTTTTATTTTTCATAAAAATACCTCTTGGAAAGATTTAACCAACCTCGACTGTTAGTCAGACAAATTTAGCCCAGGGAAGTGTTAGAATGTTATCATTTTTTTCAAAACTGTCTTTAAATTAGGCCCACACTCAACTCCATCCACAAAAGATGTCCTCTTCAAATCGGTATGAACATTTCAAATGACAGCAACATTTGAAACACTTTTGTTGGACAGCCACAAAATGTATTAAATTGTTATTTGGAGTTCTATTTTAGGTATTCATTTTTTAAATGTTCCAACTAAGATGGGAGCAAAAGTTGCTGGATCTTGTGTTTGTTGCATCCCAACTACGACAATGTCCCAACTGTAAGTGGGCCTTCTCGGATTATCCAACTATAATTGAGACTTTCTAAACTACAATTGGGACAGGCTGCAATCTGAACAGTTTATGTGTACCTCCCAAATATTACATAGTAATTCAAAGCCTGAGTAGGGACGGTTCAACTACTCTCGGTTTTACTTACCCTAGAACATAGAATGAAGTGGCCCTGTTTTCTATGGGTATTGAGGTACACCTATAGAATACAGGGCCACTCCATTCTATGTCCTAGGGTAAATAAACCTGAGAGTAGTTGAGTGGCCCTGCATTCTATAGTTACTCTCACACTTCCATCTTACCTGTGCCCAGCGACTTCTGTTTGAGTCACTTTCAGGTGTTTCTTCTCATCATCAGATTTTAACTGCAATACAAAACAAAATAATTTCTTTGATAAAACTACTGCCCATCAATTGCTTCCCTCACCCCTCCCAAGTGACATATTCCCCATCTGTCACATATTTAAAGGTAGGATACACCATTTGCAGAAATCAACAAAATGTACTACCGAATTTATTATTAACCAGTTCGGGCCGGATGACGTATATAAACGCAAAAATTTCCCCAAATTCAAAACGGATGACGCATAAACACGCCAAGTTCAAGTTCGGAAATGTATGTCAGCAGCAAACAAGGCCAGAAATGCGTGGGTGTGCTTTCCGGCCAAGCCTCAAATTTAAAATTTTTCTTCACTTACCTACCACTTACCCACCTGTGATTTTCCACTTACCCACTTTCAAGAATGACTTACCCAAAACCGGCTTATCAAATAAAGCATGATTAATCTTCTGCAAAAGTAATATTTGAGATCTTGCCACAGAATTGCCATTGGAATCACAGATATAAGTTTACCCTATTGGTAAAACCCCAAACTTTTAAAGTTTTTTTATTTTTTATTAAAACACACACAGGACAATCAGATTTGGCAAGATAATTTTCCAGTTGTAATTAGAAAATGGTTTTATGTACAACCACAATAACATTTGTTCACTTTCGTCCGCAGGATGGCAGATGAACCAAGGAAATTGCATGATCAACACTATATCGTCTGAAATTTGTTGTTGCTTTGCAGGTTTTAAACAGTTAGGGTTTTTTTTTTATTTGAAAAAAATGTACACTCTAAACCGCAATTAAAAAATTGAAAAACTGAAAACACAATTATGTTTAAAACCAATCCTTTGGTACAAATCTGTCGCTTAGAACTTCATAATTAAAAAAATGCCGATAATAAAAAACAAATGGCTCAAGCATTTTGTTGAAACTGCAAGTACTTTTTGCCTCATTTTGCTTTCACAGGTTTCACATTTTAAATGAGCGGGGATTTCTTTAGAGTAACCAACAAAACACACACATAAAAATTTAAAAAAAAAAAAAAAAAATGTTAAATCAAACCCCCCCCCCCCCCCCCCCCCCCGGCCCCATCGGCCCATCCCCTCCAAAAAGTGTAAATCAAATTTTAAGACTTTGCAAATTGAACTCCAAAAACTCCCCCCCAATCCCCCCCCCCCCCCCCCCCCCCCCCCCCCAAGAAAAAAAAAACAATCTACAAAATAAAACAGCATGAACGAAAAAAAAATTTCCTCTCTGATTTGCATGTGGAAATTCCAGTATAAACGTTATATTCTACTGATACTGCAGTGTCACTAGTGCAGTGTAATTCATCATTCACGGGGACGGTACCACTGCCACGGGCGCCACCGATCCAAAGACACAACTAAACGTTAAAAGAATTAATCACTTTTAAAACAAGATCTCGTCCGATATCATTTACCTACAACTTACAAGGACCAATGCCTGCTAAAACAATGGGCTCCTTTTAGTGACAAAGACAAACACTGTGAAACATCACTTAACACCCACTAAAGTTAGATTTAGCAGACATTTTCAAGTACTTCGTCGACATAGTTGATCTGCACAGCTACAATATTATTTGACATATAGTTCGTGACAAAATGCCACTGTGGTCCGGTCAAGTGCAACCAGCAGTACGATCTACACGTACATGTTCACTCTACGGACTGTTTTATAAATAAACTGGCCCCCCAGCTGTGCAGACATTATGACTAGCACTATTTCAGTCTGGGTATCGGACCATACATGTACTTATGCGATGCATGTGCTTGCTGTGCGCGCTGCACTTCGAAATAAGCAGTACATATAAATGGGGACAAGGCGTACACGAAATTATAGCTAAGTTGCCTTAGTAAAAGTAGAAAACGTTCACACAATTCACTTCTTTGATTATAAATCATTTCTTTATCATATTTCATCATGATAATCTTACTTCAAAGTCACTTACCCAGCAACTTACCCATTTAAAAAAATCACTTACCGCTGAAAAAAATCACTTACCGCCGGTAAGTGGGTAAGCGTTAATTTCGAGGCTTGTTTCCGGCACTATCAGCCTAAAGCCGCTTCGGATCGAGTTTCGTTAAAAATAATCCCGCCCCTTGGCTCGGCGATGTTAAAATAATCCCGGCGCGAACTGGTTAAGACAATTAGAAGAAGGTACAAGTTACTTTTACTAATGTTACTAGAGGTTACCCCTAGAACTCTGGGTCTCCCGACGCCCGTAGGGCGGAGCCCCATAGATAGAGAGGGTTTTTACAGGTTAACCGCCGTTAAACAATAGAAACCGTGCACAAATTCTGGGTAATAACTCCATACTGCCGCACGGTCTACCCCAACTAAAAAATTGTATGAGTACTTTATCAACTCACCCAGCTGTGGCCAACCAAAAACCGGTCGAATCTCGGCCAATTTCTGTAAAAAAGGTGAAAACTATGCCCGTTCCGCAAACGCGACTGTTACAAGATGGCGGATAACTCGTGCGTAATATTTCAAGCCGCATGCACATTAGCCGTTTTTGAAACACAAGCTTCATCTTGCGCGGCCTTATCATACAGTTTAGCAATGCGCCAGAGGCACAGCCACAATATACCAAAACCAGGGTTTGGAAAACAGCACCCATTGAACGATGTTATCCGCCATCTTGTAACAGTCGCGTTTGCGGAACGGGCATAGTTTTCACCTTTTTTACAGAAATTGGCCGAGATTCGACCGGTTTTTGGTTGGCCACAGCTGGGTGAGTTGATAAAGTACTCATACAAATTTTTAGTTGGGGTAGACCGTGCGGCAGTATGGAGTTATTGCCCGGAATTTGTGCACGGTTTCTATTGTTTAACGGCGGTTAACCTGTAAAAACCCTCTCTATCTATGGGGCTCCGCCCTACGGGCGTCGGGAGACCCAGAGTTCTAGGGGTAACTAGAGGTGGGAGGAAAACCCCCACTGCCCCAGAAGAATATCCTGGGGAAAACCCACGGAATCAGGTAGGGACTGAAAATACAATCCATGATATTTGGCCCACCCCAGGCAGGATTCGAACCCGGGTCATTACTAATACTAGCGTAGCGGTAGAAGGCGAGGAAAGAACCGCTACGCCACTGCGAAAAAGAAAACTGTTTTATTCGGCAGTAAAAAAATGCGCAAGAGAAAAGGAAGAGAAAATATATTCTTATTTGGCTTTATCATATGTAGTTCAGTTGTTTCCTACCTTCATGAGTAGTACTTGTGTACTTAGCATGCAAGAGGGCGCCACACAATTTGCCGTGACCCGGCAAATAAACAATTCGTAAGATCATTAAATATAGAAATATAAAAATAAAGAAGTTGTTGACATAAAAATATGGAAACCCACCCCAGCACCAACAAATGAAAGATGCTGAGCTCTGTTCACGTCCACGGCTAACAAAAAGCTTTTCACTGCCGACGAACCGTCATTTCTGAGTGTAACAATTGAATTGATCTTCACTAGCTGCGAGACGAGATCAATCGTCCTTTCCACATTAGAATTCACCAAATCAGGGTTGATTTTCTCCTGTTTTCCAGCCAAAACGCACACTGCTGTCCCCAGTAATAATAAAGGGAGAATCTTAAATGATTTCATGGTTGATTCTTCCACAGATGCCTTATGATTTAGAAGATGCAAAATCTACAAGTTTCACTATCGCCGGCCCAATCGTGTACAAATTTCAAAGGGCCGATAATTCACGTTAATAGTCTGGCTTCGGCTCTTAATGTTGTCAAAGGGGAGAGAGGCGAGATCTCGACAGCTGTAAATTTCTCCCAGGACAGCCACGTAGCAGCCGACATGTGTCAGTCGGTTTACTTCCGGGTCAATTAAGTTCATAAATTGAACTTCAACCGTGACCCCATGACCCCAGTCTGGCAATCAAATGGCAATGGCGCGCCGTGTATGATGAGGCGAAAGAGAGTAGTTTTCATGGTTTTTGACAGTGTCACTGGCTGCTGATAATACAAGACTTCTTGATTTTGTGAACTTAGGTAAATCTAAGTAGGCCTAGTAAAATATATAAGCAGATTAATATCAGTCCATATGATTGTAACTTTACTTTTTTCGATCCATTCCAAAAATCCAAACTGAGCAAAGTGGTGTGTGACACACTTTATCATGCCACGGCATGGACAATGCACTGGCACTGCAGCATGGCCAGTGCATGCCACTGCCAGTAGTACCAATCGGGAAATATTACTGTCTGTGTAGTGTGTAGCTATTATTAGCATTATCAGAGGGTTCGCGATAATGACATGTTCTATTCTGACAGTGACAACGTACAATTATTAAAATTGAAATAGCTACTAAAAAACTTGCTTTTCTAGTTTTCACTTTTTTGCCCCAAAGCATTCCAAACATTCCAAACTTAAAATAAAAAAATAAATCCAGGCGGCCTCAAAAAAGGAAGCAGGCGGGGACGCGAAACAAGTATTTTTTTGTATTTCGCCTTATGGCAATTTTTATATGGCAACGTTGATTTTGTTGAAACATGGATTCCTTCGAATGAAGGGGGGGGGAAGGGGTTAGGAGTGGGGAGGGGGGAGGGGGTTGGGAGTGGGGAGGGGTGGGGGGGGGGGGGGGGGGGGGAGTGATGGGAATAGGAGAAATGGTGATGGTGATTTCAATTAAAACTTGTCCTTACCATTGAACAAATTTCTAAGGACAGAGGATTGACCTCAAGATTATGAAAATTTTAATATTGAAAATTCCAGTGCATCAGGTAAAAAAGTCTGGTGCACTTTGATGCATTCTGCTGTCAACACCAGTGCATAAACGACCACAGTCTAAGACTATGACTGAGAGCTAATTCCCATTGAACAATGATGGATTCTGCTGCGTTCTGTGACCACAGACTCTCAGTTTGACCTTGACCAAGTCACGTTGACAATCGATGCAATCTGATGCGATTGTCAGGGTTTCTAGTTAAAATACTCTGGAGGGTTAGGATTAATGGATATGGTCTATGTCGCATTGCAGGTTTTGCATTGAAAGTAGTGTGGTGCAAAAAATGTAGTATGCTGACGCTACTTCAACGGTTGTGTACACAGAAAAGTTTTGCAGTCCCAGATTCATGTCTTTTCAACATTTTTGCACTAATTCGAGCGATTCACAATACATAGAAGCTGCCGTTGGAGGCGCAAATCCTGCTATACCCGCAGTGCATCATGGGAAAAAGTCGGCATCAGTTTAAAAAACGGTATTCATTTTGCATGACCTCATCAGTTTTTTACGTCTTTTTGGACGCGCACGATTAAAGTTCCAATTTTTTTTCTGCAAATAACAATGTTTTAATCAACGACGCTTCCGGATACATTTATGTTTGTGTTGTACCTCGCGTGAACAATGAAGAATAGATATTTCACTACAGTATGATGTACGGAAGTAGTCGACCGTAAAGTTTAAAAGTGGCTCTTTTGAGTCAAACGCTTGGTGGCGCACTGCATTGTGAATCGCCCGAATTGACACTGATGTATGAAGGAAAAGCAGCGTTGGACTACAACATTCACAGTGCACCATGGCGGGCCGTCCCTGAACTGATAATATATTTATTTTATGGTTTAGCCAATTTAAAAAAGATTTCAAAATTTGAAGGGCAAAAAATCTAAACTTGCACTTGCAGGCAAGTCGCATAATCTGTGGCATGACGGTGCATAGGGACCTTAAATGAAAATTAAGGAAAATGCCACGGAAAAAGTAAGTGAAGTTGGGCTGAATATATTTTGTATGTTTTTCAGCATTCCAGGTCCCTGTCTGACTGACACTGTCATGACTGTGTGTCAATTATCAAGCATAATCGGACCCTTGCAGATAAATTTATTTTCTATTCTAATATTCAGGTCCTCATAAGAACTTACACTAAGCCAAAGTATGGCAGGTTTTGATGGAGGTGATGTCAGTCGCTCATTGCGTGATGCTCTTTGTGACAGCCTAAACGCGATTCTCTCACCCCAACAACATGAGCGGAACCTGGGCGAGGAACAGCTGAAGCTCCTGGAGGTCACAGAGGGTAAGGGTCAACCAGAATGTCCTCTGAATGGAGGGGCTTGGCTTCTATTTAGTGAGCTTGTTAACCAGTTCGCGCCGGATGACGAATATAAACGCAAAGTTTTTCCTAGATTCAAAACGGATGACGCATAAACACGCCACGAGCAAGGCCGGAAATGTCTGTCAGCAGCGAGCAAGGCCGGAAATGCGTGGGTGTGCTTTCCAGTACTGGCGGCCTGAACCTGCTTCGGATCGAGTTTCGTTAAAAATAATCCCGCGTCTCGGCTCGGTGATGTTAAAATAATCCCGGCGCGAACTGGTTAATAGCAACTAGATCATCAGTTGCATCATCTTGTTCTCTTTTATTTGATACCATCGAGGTTATCGTCTAAGATGACGAAGCAGCAGTAGTTTGAATAGGTAGCAATTTCAATGATGGACACTAAGCATTTGAGACGTCTCCTAGTCTGGTGCAAAGTCATTTCTGATGTCATCCAGTCAAACCATTGTTGTTAAATGAAAGAGTACGGGATGATGCAACCAATAGTGGTTACTGTTTTCAATAAACATTGTACTTTTCAACTAATAAGTGATGTTAAAATAATCCCGGTGCGAACTGTTTCACAACCATAGGGCAAGTTCAGTTTGGGGCCATAAGGTGACTAGTTGTTGATAGATTTGTTACGTAAATACATGTACCTCCAGTCAAATGTTGGTCAACACATCACATAACTTATTGAATTTGTGTCCAAGCTTTGTATTATATGATGTGTGCAGCAGGGTTGTAGTCGAGTCCCTGTAAGTCCGTTCACAAGTCCTTTCGTGAAGCCAGTCACAAGTAAAGTCACTAAAATTACTAATAGCAATAAATCTGAAAATAAGCCAAATCACCCATTATTCATTATTTTGCATTTTTCTCCACTATGCCCTCTGCCCAGTTGCGTCTCATTTGGCCAGAACGCCTCAAAAAAGTGTCCACAAAAAGTGACACCGGTCTTCGATTTCACTGAAAACAGCCCGGTAGGGCTCTAATTAAGGCCCTGACTAGGTGCGCCAAATGTGTTGAAATACAACACCAATGCACCCACAGAACTAATGCAGTGTTGATATTTTGATGATTCAGGAATGTTCCTGTAACCACATGTTGACATTTTATTTTATTTTCAGAGTTTGGAATTCACCTTGCTCAGTTGACCCTTGACCCAAACGGCGCCTTAGCTATCAGACAGGTAAATAAATGGAATTCAATTTTTCCTATTTTTATAAAAATTTGTCATGTACATTTTGGAGAATTTTCTACTCCTTTTGTTGAATTTGTACAATCAAATCTATAACCCTTTCCTCAGGGTTATCACAGTCATGGACAAATCTTAGAAAATATTGAAAATCTTGGAAAATCTTGGAAAATCTTGGAAAATCTTGGAAAATCTTGGAAAATCTTGAAATATAAAGCTATCATGGAAAAGTCGTATTTAAGCAATTTTTGTTATAAGGAATTAAATAAATGTTACAAATTGAATGTACATTTTTAAGGAAAAAGTCACTAATTAGTCATAGAATCGTGAACAACCGATATCTGATGATGCATAATTTTTGGCAATCTTCAAGTTTGCAGTACATTTAATATTTTTCCTCTTCATGCTCTGTACTTGTTGTATAATCAGTGCACAATTGTAACACTTTCGCCAGTGCTCAGTGGATATGTATCAAACTGGAAGGGTGCAAAGGGAGTGTTCTAGCCTCCACCTAGTTGTGGGGACATGTTCTTTTGTTTGAAAAAAAACAGACCGAGTAGTGGGGACATTTTCGAGTCCCCATAGCGCGTTGGGTCTTCAGTAAAGGGGTTTAGAGGTAACATTGGGTTAGGGTATGATGAAAGAAAAAGTAGATGAAGACACATTAGGGTGATGTTGAACATTTTAAAATGTTAGAATGTTTGAGTTTAAAGAGATTTTCTTAGCACACAAACCCTATGGATTGTCCCCATAACTCAATGTACGAAAATAATTGATGGTCTTCCTTGCCTAAGTGTGATGACTGGCCAGTAGGCTCCTAAGATGTCAAACAGCATAGGGCTTGCTGGCGATGAAAATCCTCATTTCGCCCTGGAAAGGTCATGGAATTGCATTTGATGATTTCTGAGAGACCCCTGCTTTGTCAAGACCTAAAGTTGATTGAAAGTAAACGTTCACAGACTCTGTTGTATATAACCTCGCTGTATTATGTAACCTCGCTGTATTATGTAACTTACATGCATCAATGAGGTATATTGGAGGTTTTGTTTTGTCTCTTCTGTGGATGTTTCCTGTAGCT
The DNA here is from genome assembly GCA_037893245.1 of Crossaster papposus. NCBI lineage: Eukaryota > Metazoa > Echinodermata > Asteroidea > Velatida > Solasteridae > Crossaster > Crossaster papposus. Next base: position 1,887,731 of record JBAIAA010000354.1, on the reverse strand, counting down.
TGCCTCACTTATCTTGAAGCAGTATGTAGAAGCTCACTGGAACACGCAGTCAGAGAAGTTTCGACCGCCTGTTACCCCAGATGAGGTGAGTATACCTAATTACTACACCTCATAAATATTCATAAGCAAATTAGAGCACGTCATTGGCCTATTCCGCCGCTAAAGCGAACACAAATTTGTGACATCACAGGGAGTTTTTGCACTGCAAATTTGCAAAAGTTTAACACATTTTAACAAAAGCTTGCAGTGAATGCTTTGTGACGTCAAAGTAGTATCGCATTCGCTTCTGTGTGAATTATGAACCGGCCTTAACCAGTTCGCACCGAAGGACGTATATACATGCAAAGTTTTCCCCAGATTAAAAAAACCCCAGATGACGCATAAACACACGTCACGAGCAAGGCTGGAAATGTCTGTCAGCAGCGAGCAAGGCCAGAAATACGTGGGTGTGCTTCCTGGTACCATTGGCCTGAACCCGCTTCGGATCGATTTTCGTTAAAAATAATTCCGCGCCTCGGCTAGGTGATATTAAAATAATCCCTGCGCAAACTGGTTAAGATTTGCTGCTTGGTGCTAAGCGTGAGGTCGATTGTATAATGAGATTTGATTGAAGGTTCAGCCCAATTACATTCTATTTGTCAATATATCTTTGTTAGACAATCTGTATGTCATTATTTGCCTTGCAGGCTAAGGCCGAAATCCGCCAAAGGCTTCCCATGGGCCTGAGGTTTAGCCCTTACATTATATTTGTCAATATATCTTATGTTAGACAATCTGTATGACATTATTTACCTTGCAGGCTAAGGCCGAAATCCGCAAAATGCTCCCAATGGGCCTGAGAGAGTCTATCAGCAAGGTGCGTTCTAGCGTAGCCTACGCCATCTCGGCCATCGCGTCCTCGGACTGGCCAGAGGCCTGGCCGGAGCTTCTGCCCGAGATGATGCACCTGATCACCAGCGGCAACAGCGATGCTGTGCACGGTGCCATGAGGGTTCTCACTGGTAAAATTATCCGGGGCCAATTTCTGAGGCCAATTTCATTGACCTGCTAAGCACAATAATAGAATGGAAAAATAATCTGTTTTGTGGGTTTTTCATAAAATAATAATAAAATAAAATAATCTGCGGGGCTTATATAGCGCTTTATCACCAAAGTCTCAAAGCGCTTAACATTATTACCCCGGTCATTGGACCCATGAAACATTCCAAATACCATCTCAGCTCCCTGGGGAGTATACAGCTCGATGCTGCCATTTCGACGCAAAGCAGCTAAATCAACCACAATAACCATCTCTGCCCTCACAGGTACCCATTTTACTCCTGGGTGGAGGGAAGCAATGAGTGACAAAGTGCCTTGCCCAAGGGCACACGCACCATAGTCCCAGGCACAACCCAAACGCACAACCTGTAGCTTTACCTACAGATTACAAATTCAATGCACTCCACAAATATAGGCCAATCATAACACCAAATATTTCAATCCGTGTTTGTCAGGTAAACAAAATTGTGTGAATTTTACACGGAATGGCCCTATACACAAAAGGACACACACAAAACTCCATCATTTTAGATATTTCAAACCCTTTTCGTTTGTTTTTGCTACTAGAATTCACAAGAGATGTTTCAGATATGCAGATGCCCCACGTAGCTCCCATCATCCTTCCAGAGATGTACCGCATCTTTGCGCAAGCCGACATGTACGGCATACGCACCCGAAGCAGAGCCGTGGAAATATTCAACGAGTGCGCCAACCTCATCTACAACATCATGAGTTTGAGCGACACGACAAAGGTGGGTGGACGCATTTATAGCAAAAACATCCGTAGAACGGCTGAAAACTTTGACGTGCCACACTATTTACTGGCACTGGTGACCTGGAGTTTCTTTGAGTTCTCGTTGAACAGATTTTGTGAGTACTCGGTTATCTGGGCTTTGAAGGTAGGATACACCATTGGTAATTGCTTGAATTTTCATGAATGGGTGGATTTAGGGAGTTGTATTTTATAGTAAATATCGTTTAATTAATTAACTGACCTGTTCAAAGTTTTACAATCATGGACGCCGAGGAAAGCAAGAAAAACGGCGTTCGTTTTCAACCAACGTTGGCCAGTGGTTCTTGGGTTTTTTTTTATCGTTGTCTGGCGATAGTTTATTTTTTTTATAAAATTTAATTTTTCGGAACAATTATATGATATCTAGCGCAATCATTTTGCTGGATGACAACAATCATTATATACTTTTAAATAAGTAAGATATTTCTTAATAATTTGGTAGTAATTTTTTTTTAAATCTGCAAATCGTGTATCCTACCTTTAAGTAAACTTCCTAGTGGCTATAACACGTGCACACAAAATGTACATGCATTGTGACGAATGCATTTCCTTTACAACATTTTGTGGAGATTTGCATTCGTTGCCACTTCAGATATGGCAGGCTGTATGAGTGACCTATACAAATTGTCTTAAGATGTTTCATTTTGAGAATAATTAGTGAATTTCAGAGTTGACTTTTTAGTGCATTGTTAAAACTGTGAAGGTACAAGTAGCTTTGTTTTGCTTGTACATTTGTAGAGTTTAAAGACATTTCAATTAGAATTGCACGAACTAGGTAAAACAACTATGATAGTTTATTGTGTTGTGGGCTCCTAACTTCAGTTTTCATTTCTTCTTCCCCAGACTGCGGCCAAAAATTTGTTATTCCCTATCCTTCCTAAGTTCACGGAGGCCTTTGCCCAAGCTCTACCAGTACCCTACGGAGAGACATCGGACTGTGGCCTCAAAATGGAGGTTATCAAGGTATTTCATTCAACCGACAGTCCATCATCATAATTCATCCACTTTTTTAAAATTCAGGCCTGCAGGCATGCAACCCATCAAAATGGGGGGATGTAATTTGATGGAGTTTGAAAAGTTAGGGTCAATACATTTTTGAGACCAATTTAATGCCTTTTCCAAGCATTTTCTGTTCTTTTTTTGTTTTGTTTTGCAGGCACTGACCACGCTCATAAAGTTCTTTCCGAGTTACATGAGTAAATGGATGGGCCAGATTCTACCCAACATATGGAGCACGCTCACTGAGTGTGCGACTATCTATGTAGCGACCTGTGTCAACGATTCTGAGGATATAGATAATCCCGTGGACTCGGACGGTATGTAACTTTGATTTCTTGCAACCATGGGCAAATTTGAGCATTACCCAGTTCGCACCGGAGGACTGTATTTACACGCAGTTTTTCCCAGATTCCAAACGGATGATGCATAAACACATCATAAGCGAAGCCATAAATGTCTGTCAGCAGCGAGCAAGGCCGGAAATGCGTGGGTGAGCTTTCCAGTACCATCGGCCTGAACCCGCCTCGGATCGTGTTTCGTTAAAAAATAAACCTGCGCCTCGGCTCGGTGATGTTTAAATAATCCCGGAGTGAACGGGTTAAAGGGGTAATATGCCTTTTACAGCTATCAAAGAAGTAACCAAACAAAATACTGTTGAAAAGCTTACTTGTTGTAAAGATATTAAGGATTCTAAACTCTCTGGGACATTATTCCGTCTGGCATGCTGTCATTTGAAAGAAAATAACAAAAGAATGCCATTTCCAAATATGCGTGTCAGATACGCACTATTTGGAAATTCCCACAAATGGTACACACAACGGTGCATGCACTGGCGTTACTATTGGCCTGTTCAGTGCATGACACGCAAGTAGTTGCAATCTGCTAGCTGAGAACGCTCTCTTAATGCAGATTATGGTCGCAAAATTGTGACTCTGCAAATTTTAAATTGAAATCAAAATTTAGAATATTGTTTTCTAGGAATATTCAGCATTCACAGAGCTGAAAACTATATCAGGTTGTTTGTCAAGCACCTTTCTTTATATTTTGAGCACTTTTGCTGCTTCAAATGATAAAAATGCACAACCGACAAATTAAAAATAATTGATTAAATCATAATCAGCCAGACCCATAGCCGGTTCTAAACGTAATTTTTTGATACCGACCAAGAACATGTTTTATAATTTATACCTTTCGGTCCAAAAGTCAAAACAAGTAACAAATTCACCATTTTCCAACGGTTTTGTTCAACATTTTTACTTTCTAAAAAAAACGCTTTTGAAATCAAAACCTAAAAATCAAAACAATCTGATTACCCTATTTTACAACTAATCTAAAATGACCTTTAACTTCACTATTTGACCTCTAACACAACCATGGTATAAAAGTTACAATATTGTACCCATGATCTAAGTTTGATTGGAATTGGACTTAAGTTGCATAGAAGACCAATTTTTCTAAAACCTTAACCAAAATGATACATTCATACGGACGGACCGACTACATACAGAAAGAGTGATTGCGTAATCTCTTTCTGAACTTTGTTCAAGCGAGACAAAAAGCAATACAACTGTGCATTGTCAAAAAACAAAATAATTGAGTTTAAATTGTATTTATATTTTTATTTATTTGTCAGGAGAGGTTTTGGGCTTTGAAAACCTGGTGTTCAAGATTTTTGAGTTCATCACGACGATGATTGAGACGTCTAAATTCCGCAGCTTGGTGAAAAAAAACTGTGGTCAGTTGATGTACTTCCTGGTCATGTACATGGAAATCACAGAAGAACAGGTGGGGAGAATTGCTTATTTAAACCAGTGGACATGTAGGGAGAATTTCAAATTAACCCGAGTTGATAAGTGGGGAGAATTTTGTGTCACCCTCAGTGGATATGTTGGGAGAATTTCAAATTATCAGAGCAGATAGGTGGGGAGAATTTTAAATTATCAGAGCAGATAGGTGGGGATAATTTCCAGTTTATAAAACATGTAATTACATAAATTTGCCTAGCATAACAAAAGTTTGGCTCAGTAAAACAAGTTATTAGCCAAATATCAATTTTTGCCTTTCATGCTAAGCAAAAGTACAGCACATAAACAATAAACACCTGAAAATTTGATTTGTTAGCCTGTGTCCGAATTCTTGGGGCAAGTTCAATCAAGGACCAATGATTCACTAGTGGTTGGTTTGTGATGTCACTAGGGCTCCTTTGGAAAGCAGTTTGTTAACTGAAAAGGACTACCCTTTTTAAAGATTACAATAAATAAATAAATAGCGCATGCGCCATGAAGTTGCAGTGCGAATGACTCTAGTCAAACTATAGTCGAACTTTTGTAGCACCGAAACTTTCAACATTTTTTACAATAATTTGACTAGAGCCGGCCAATCGAGCAAACTACTATTGCGCATTGTTAAGCAGAGACTGACTAATGGTCGAACTATAGTTGGTACTTTATGCCCAAAACAAACCCTCTAAAAAAAAAATGATTTTTTTTTTTTCATTTGGATTTAAAGTTCAGCATAAAGTAACAGTAATTAGTCATCACTTACTTTTTAAAGTGTTTGAAGTGTAACTTAGTATAAATAAAGGCAAACTAGAGAGAATTTGAAGTCAATCTGGGCAGAAGTTGAGCCATTTGTAATTGTATAGAGTTTCTTGATATTAAGTTGATTTTGGCTTTGTGTTTGACTCTGTTTCTTGATAGGTGAAGCAATGGACAGACAACCCCAATCAGTTTGTAGTGGATGAAGATGACGATTCTTATTCCTTCAGTGTGCGCATCTCGGCACAAGAACTTCTCCTGGTAAGTTTTTACAACTTACAAAAATAAACCTACTTTCCAGGTTAAAAAAAGAAAGCCTACTAAGTATTCCAACTGCACATGGGCATTATTTAGATTTGTTGATTTTGACTTCAAAAGCAATGCAGGAGGTTTTTGAAAAATTACAAATTTTAAGTTGATTTTGTACTTACAGGCTCTGTTTATTGGACTTACAAAAATAGTTTGCGACATTAAAAAAAAAAAGATTTGAAGGAATTTTGGAAGTCGAATGATAATAAATATGATGACAAGCAACCTGAACGCAAGGATGGAAATCATCGCAATGCACCATGGCACTGACTGTAAAACGCGTATGAAAATTACAAGAAATGGTGTGATCTTGTATTAACACCCTTGACTCTTATTTGACCCAAACTAATAAGGGGCCATAACTACACAATAGCCCACGTTATTCACCTGTGAATGAGATATGAAACAACAAATTTGAAAAAAAAAAAATTATGGAGGAAGACACATAAAGTATTTCCTGCCTATTTGCGGATCTTTTTGGTGTTTGAAGAGCAAAGGCTACCCAAAATAAAAACTTTTTTTTCTACCGTTTTTTTTCTGTAAAATAGAAAACATGTTAGGATAAAACCTTTTTTATTAAGGGGTAGACTAGTTTTAACCCTCAGAAAAATAACCACTGAAAAGAGATTTGCTGACTTCGAAGACCTGGGGTCAATTTCATAGAGCTGCTCAGCACAAAAATTTGCTTAGCATGAAAATTTGTCTTTGGCAAAAACAAGGTTACAGACCAAATTTTTACATGATCTTTATTGTTTTCGATTGATAAACAGATGGTTTTTGGCTTAGCATGAAAAACCCGTAGAATTTTGGCTGGTAACCTGTTTTTAATGAGCAAGACTTTTTTGTGCTAAGCAAATTTTTGTGCTTAGCAGCTCTATGAAATTGGCCCCTGTTACTTCCTCTTATTTTCTCTTTCTCTTGAAATAAAGCCTTAATATTTCTTCCCAGGCATTGGCAGCTGAGTTTCAACAGGAGAGTGCTGTAGGTATTGTTCAAGCCGTCATTAAACACTTACAGGATGCCGAGCAGAGCATGAATACACCAGCTGGGGCTAACTGGTAAGGTGGACCCCAAACCATAGAGACTTTTTGAATCTCTGGCTTCGTTTCGTCTTAGGCTTATTGCTAACTGGTAAGGTGGACACCAAACCATAGAGACTTTTTGAATCTCTGGCTTTGTTTCATCTTAGGCTTATTGCTAACTGGTAAGGTGGACACCAAACCATAGAGACTTTTTGAATCTCTGGCTTCGTTTCGTCTGAGGCTTATTGAGGCTGTTTTTAGACCCCTGACTGCAAGAATTCCAGCCACATTCTGATGATTGTTGTGCTTCAGAAACATTCAATCTGTTGATATGAACCCAAACATTGGAATATTTTTATTTGCTTCTCGGTGATTAGGAAGTTAGAGGTAAAATCAAAGACGAAGACGAAGCAAAGGTTTCCAAAATCCTTTGAAAAGTATTACTACTTTTCCTACTTTTTTCTATTTTATTATTATTTGTTCACCGTGCTAATTATTACCACTATTTAGCATGTCATTTTGAGGTCAGCGTAATCTGACTGGTACCAATTTATACTTTAGGGTGGAGAGAGGCAATAGTAGTAAAATATCTTGCCAAAGTACCTTGTTTCCCTGTCAGGGTTCGAACCACATTGGTACCTAAAATCAAACATTGCAACTATTGGATCACATTGCATTGCCTTGACAAATGTGTACATGAGGAGCGGGGGGATTTAACGATTTTCAGTTTGGGATGAGCAAAGGAGCCAACTTCAGGGAAATGCTAAGCACACAAAAATTGCTTAGCAGGAAAAAATGTCATTGGAAAAAACAGGGTTACAAACCAAATGTTAAAGGTGATGTATAATTATTGTTTGTGAATGGTATTTAGCTTTTATTTTTTTTGCTTAGAATAAAATACATGAAAGTAACCTGTTTTACTGAGCAAAATTTAATTGTGCTAAGCAAATTTGTGTGCTTTAGCAGCTCCATGAAATTGGCTCCAGGTGATGAATGTACAACACTAGGGGGAGTCAGGTTGGCGTAGCGGTTCTTTCCTCGCCTTCCATCACTATGACCCGGGTTCGAACCCCGCCTGGGCCAATATGTGGATTGGGTTTTCAGTCCCTGCCTGACTCCAGGGGTTTTCCCCTGGATATTCTTCTGGGGTTTTCTTCCCACCTCTAAAACTGTACCTTCTTCTCATTGTCTTCTCTCTACTGAGGGCCCCAAATTATCAGCTTCTGCTGGATGGGTTACCCTCAATAAAGATGGTTGTAAATAAAACATAAATAAACACTCTATGGGGCAAGATTGACTGAATCTGCACTGTGCATTTGTTGCCGTAGGTGGAAGGTTCACGAATCCAGCATGTTGGCGTTAGGTTCTATCCAGTCGCTGATCATAGACAGAACGACCAGCGGCAAGTTGACCTTTGACATGAACTGGTTCCTATCAAATATCGTGCTCAGTGACCTCAACAAACCAGGTAAAAATGCACATCGGTCAAGGGCAATAAATCTAATATTGAATTTACACCTCCCGACTCAAATTCCATCTTAACCAGTTCGCGCCAGGATTATTTTAACATCACCGAGCCGAGGCTTGAGATTATTTTTAACAAAATTTGATCTGAGGCGTGTTTAGGCCGATAGTACCGGGAAGCACACCCACGCATTTCCGGCCTTGCTCGCTGTTGACAGACATTTCCGGCCTTGCTTGTGGCGTGTTTATGCGTCATTCGTTTTGAATCTGGGGAAAACTTTGCGTTTATATACGTCCTCCGGCGCGAACTGGTTAATCAAATTCAAACTAGCCAGCCGGCCGCAGCTAGCTCGGTGGTCGAGTGGTAAGACGACTGTACTATAAAGCAGGCGGTCGTGGGTACGAGTCCCACCCGAGTCAGTGAAAAAAAACCATCGGGTCAACACTGAGTATAGTGTAAATACATGTTGGTGAAGGCAAACAAAAGATCTAATATTGAGTCAAAATAGTAATAAATGGAGGATACACCATTTGCAGATATCAAATTTTGTTACTACCGAATCATTAAGAAATATCTTACTTATTTGAAACAAAATAATGATTGTAGGCATCAAGCAAAATGATTGCGCTAGATTGAATAAATATATAAAAAATACTTTGCGATTGCCGGATGGCGATCGCGAAGAAAACTAGAACAACATAAGAACCACTGCCAGACGCCGGTTGAAAACAATGCCGTTTTTCTTGCTTTTCTCGGCATCCATGATTGTATCCAACGATATTTACTATAAAATACACCCCTTCAAATCCACCCATTCATGATAATTCAAGCAGTCACCAATGGTGTATCCTACCTTTAATAAAACAATTGGAATTGGTTTGTCGGGAAATATCTACCAGTTAATGTTTTCAAATTGTTCAAAAAAACGTGAGCAACTAGCTTTTCTCATTGTTAAATATTTTTCCACACTATGTCTCTCAAAATGAACTTAATAATTATTTATTTATTGTTGGTCATAACATTTTCAAAATGTACATTTTTAATATCCCAATATGTCATTTTAATAAATAATTATGTGCATAATTTAATTGTAAATTTCCGTTTAAGTTTGCTGGCCCTACAAAAAAAGCACTTCATCTTAGTTGTATCTTCTTTTTTTCTCCTTTCCGACAGTTTCACCGTTTTTACTTGGTAGAGCTCTGTGGGCAGCAAGTAGGTTTTCTCTAGCTATGACTCCAGAATTAATTCAAAGGTAAGAACACAAATATTCTTACTTTTTCATTTTTTTTGTTTTACTCTGCTCCTACTTTAACTACTTTTGTCTTAAAATTCCTACATGTTATTACTTTTTTTTTTTTTGACCAAAACTCTGAAAGTGAAATCTCATGGAATATATTTTTTTATAACAGTGTTGCACACTGTCGAATAATAAAATCACATAATGAAGGGTTCAGGTCCTCGGTTCTATAATCTGGAATCGGTTCCTGAAATCAAAGGCCGGGTACTTGGTTACCCGGTTCCGATGCACAGCCCAAAAATAAACATAAGGTTTGTAGAACTTCTCTGGCATTGTTTGTTTTATCTCTTTCCCGCTAAAATAAAAGCAGGTTACGTGAAATCTCAGTGTTTACAAGAACTGCAGCAGCCCATTTCACAAAACACTATTGATCGATCTTAGGAAGACTAACTCATCATAGTAATCGTATCTATTGCAAGTTAGAATGAGAATACTCTTCCTAAGATCGATCTTAGCGTTGGTGAAATAAGTCCCTCAGATTCCGTAAAATCTAAGTTTTTGCAAGTCAGATTCCGTAAAATCTAAGTTTTTGCAAGTGGCCGATTTCACGAAACACTAAATTGATTAATCTTAGGAAGACTAACTCCTTCTAATCGTATCTATCTGAAGTTAGGATTAGTTACTCCTCCTAAGATTGATCTTAGCATCGGTGAAAAAAGTCCCAGATTCCGTAAAATCTAAGTTTTTGCAAGACCTGCAGTGGCCGATCTCACGAAATACTATTGATCAATCTTAGGAAGACATAAACTTATCCTAGTAATCGTATCTATTGGAAGTTAGGATTAGCTACTCTTCCTAAGAATGATCTTAGCATTGGTGAAATAAGTCCTATGATCTGCAGTGGCTGATTTCACGAAACACTAAATTGATCAATCTTAGAAAGACTAACTCATCCTAACTTGCATTGAATCCATTGCAAGTTAGAATGAAGTACTCTTCCTAAGATTGATCGTAGCATTGGTGAAATCAGCCCTTGTAGTTGTAGGTTTCGTAAAATTTTTGTTTTTGCAGGACCTGCAATGGCCGATTTCACGAAACACTATTGATCAATCTTAGAAAGACTAACTCATCCTGACTTGCGTTGAATCCATTGCAAGTTAGGATGAGTTACTCTTCCTAAAATTGATCTTGGCATTGGTGAAATAAGTCCCAGGTTCCCTAAAATCTCAGTTTTTTTCGCAAGGCCTGCTGTGGCCGATTTCACGAAACACTAAATTGATCAATCTTAGAAAGACTAAACTCATCCTAATTGGATCTATTGCAAGTTAGGATGAGTTACTCTTCCTAAGATTAATCTCAGCATTGGTGAAATCAGCCCTTGTAGTTGTAGGTTTCGTAAAATCTAAGTTTTTGTAATGGCCGATTTCACGAAACACTACTGATCAATCTTAGAAAGACTAACTCATCCTAACTTGCATTGAATCCATTGCAAGTTAGAATGAGGTACTCTTCTTAAGATTGATCTTAGCATTGGGAAAATCAGCCCTTATAGTGGTAAGTTTCATAAAAATCTCAGTTTTTTCAAGACCTGCAATGGCCGATTACACGAAACACTACTGATCAATCTTAGGAAGACTAACTCATTCTAACTTGCATTGAATCCATTGCAAGTTAGGATGAGGTACTCTTCCTAAGATTTATCTTAGCTTTGGTGAAACCAGCCGCTGTTTGCACATAATCAAACACTCTTTTCTTCTTGTCTTGTCCTTCAAGGTTTCTAGTATTCACCGTCAAAGGCTTGGAGGCCACCCAACCCCCGGCCATCAGGATATCAGCGGTCAGGGCAATCTATGGTTTCTCAGACCACCTCAAGACCTCTGCAAGCACCCAGATCATTGTCCCTTGCCTGCCAGAGATCATGGATAGTCTAATCCAGCTAGCCACGCAGTTCACAAACGACGTACTCTCTCTAGTACTAGAAACTATTTGCATTGTACTAACGGTGAGTGTTATCTGTTGCATATTTGTGATCGAATCCTCTTGAAGTTGTTATATTGGGAGTCAGGTTGGCGTAGCGGTTCTTTCCTCGCCTTCCACCACCCGACTATGACCCGGGTTCAAATCCGGCCTGAGCCAATATGTGGATTGGGTTTTCAGTTCCTGTCTGACTCCGTGGGTTTTTCCCAGGATATTCTTCTTGGGTTTTCTTCCCACCTCTAAACCTATACCTTCTTCTCATTGTCTTCTCTCTACAGGTTTCTTCAGGCTTGCGAGCTACAGTGCCTTTGGTGCTTTGGAGGGATCCTTCGTTTCATTACTAGAAATATATAATAATAATAATATCACCGAGATTGGCACCTTATATTATACAGATGTTGTTTGGGTGAAAGTGTTGACTGTTTCCATTGATTTATATTGTGTTGGATAATGTCAAAAGGATTATTACTCAAAAGTAGCTCTCTCGACTTGCGACTCATTTTGCCCTCTTTTTCTCCCAATCTCGCCTCTTGAAATTGTCAATGACAGTTTGATGAGTTTTGTAGAATATTGGGTTGGAGTCTGCTATAAAGCGTTGTTATTGGCCAAGTTTGATAGATTTGGGAGAATTTACTTTTTTGTCGTCAATTACAGCTAGACGACACCTTCACAGCCCAATGTGAAAGCAAGGTGGCACCGCTTATAATCGCTCTATTCTTGAAGTACAGCCAAGGTAGGAAAACACATGTTGGTAATGAGATCACTGGTATTTCTGTGTTGGTAATGCAGTACAAGTGTGGCCAAGACTCAAATTCCTTGGTAACAGTTTTCACTAGAAAGAATTCTAAAAACTGAAAGGGGGCAATTTTGTTTTATTTTTTCAATATTCAGATTTATTGATATTTGGAATCTTCAATAAGTTTACTACACAAATTAACACACAATATTTTTTTTAAATGTGGAATAATTGTTAATTTTTTTGGGAAAAACAATCGGTGTCTTTCATTTTCCCGACTGTACATTCAAAATTTCCAAAGGTTATTACTTTTTGACATGCTGATAAATGCAACCTTCAAACGTCCAGATCTTGCCAACGAAATGTCCGATTGAAGTGCGAGAAAAATTGCGTTGTAAGGAGAATTATATTCTCTTTCCTTATATCTACCCAACCTTATTTTGACGTCTGTCCAGCTCTGTCTCATTTTGCCAGCACACCTGGTACCATTTGTTGATTGCATTGGGAGGTTTGATTGGCGGTAAGTTGGGATCGGGTAAGAGTCACAGGAGAAAGTGTAACTTGGCAAATTTAAGGAATTTTTTTTTTGGGGGGGGGGGATGCAGATCCTGCCATCACGATGCTAGTGGAGGAAATCTTGAGTGAGCTTTGCCGCAGGCGAGGTTGTCAAGACTCGTTACACGCCAGGCTCCTCCCAACGCTGGTCAGCATCCTGGTAGCGCCGGCAGACAAAGTGCCCATGGGTCTGCAGTCGGTGAGTAAGATCTAGAGAGAGGGAACAACTATAAAATAAAATCATCATTAAGTGATCTCCACAAAGTCGCTTCCCAGGTTGTATCGTAAATCGGGTGTTATCCCTGGCCACCCGGCATTCTGGTGTTTATGACTTCTGACTAGCGCCATCGAACAAAGATACTGACAATTTGGGAGACCGGCAACATTTAGCAAGATAGCTCAGTTGGTCTCTACCAACTGAGCTATCTTGCCTTATGTTGGCGGTTCGGTCCAGTATTTCCGAGGTCGCAGGTTTAAGTCCCGCCTTGCAGATTTCTTCGTTCACTGTGAAATTTATACACTCAACTTGGTTTATAGACACTGTAGTAAACGTGTCAAGAGAGTGTAAGAAGGATGGCAAGTTCTTTACAATAACAGAATTCTGCAGTATAAGCCAATTGTGCAGTGAATGCTTCAAGACATCAAGTTTGCATCGCATTCACAAGTATATGAACCGTATATGAAGTATATGAGGTAGCTTCATGGGCAGGGGTAGCATTTTCAGCAGGGACCACAGCATCAGTAGTCAAGGACTATAAGGGTGTCACTTGAAGGATTGGGGACATTGGGGACACAGACCTTTATCAGGGTATGCCATCTTGAAAATCAAAGCAAGGCAAATAATACAAACAAACATGGCCTAAACGGTCTGTGCGGTAAACGAGTGGCTTTCACAAAGTTACAGCAGATATTAACAATCTTATCAGTAGAAGGATGGCTTAAACTCCTCCACAATGTCAATCCCTATTCTAGGTAGGTCATGTCTTATTGCATATTAAAGAATGATCATAGAAAATAAAGCCAGTGGCCGAAATGAAGTTTTTGGGATGTAGTTAACTAGTTTGCCGCCGGGGGATGGATATACACGCACAATTTCTTGAGATTTAAAACGGATGACTCATAAACACGTTATGAGCAAGGCCGGAAATGTCTGTCAGAAGCGAGCAAGGCCAGAAATGCATGGGTGTGCTTCCCCATACCATCTGCCTGAACACGCCTCGGATCGAGTTTTGTTAACAATAATCCCGGACCTTGGCTCGGGAATGTTAAAATAATCCCGGCGCGAACTGGTTTACAGGTAACGTTAACATATAACGTTAACAAATAACATTTATTCTATTTTCACTTTTGCTTCTGTGGCATTTTTTTCCAAGCGGAAATTACCTTTGCTTGCTAGGAAGTACTTAATGGAATTTAAGGCTGTCTGTGAATTTTCATTAGTACAAGACCTGACATTTCCAAGAAATAAAAGGGAAATTTGCAAGTCTTCAAATGTTTTGCCTTGCTTCTTTATCATGATTTTATCCTCCTTTCTCAGACTGCTTTGGACATCTTGTGTGTCGTCATCAGGAATAGCTGTATCCCTCTATCTGAATCGCTTATCAACACTGCCTTCCCAGCGATGGCCCACTGCACCTTGAAGACAGACGATAACGCATCAATGCAGGTAATACCAACAAATTTTTGCCTCAAAGTGTCTCATTTACTCGTGCTGGGTCACATATGTGACCTGTTCCAACGAAACCCGGACAAAGTCGCACAATGTGTTTTGTCACAATGTACTCCTGAAGTCATTTCTGGATGAATTTTACCATTTTGAGGTTTTAGGTTTTCCTAAGTCACTCACTATTAATCTACAATCTCCTCAAATTTGAACAAAATCCGTCTACCAGAAGTGGGTTTTTTTGTCAATTTTGTGAAACATTTGTGTATAGATATAATACGCTTTTCTGAACTTCAAAGCTGTTTATCTCATAATTAGGTTGTGAGGGTTTTATCACTAAATCAAGACCCCAGGGAAGATAAGGTGGGGGTACATATGTAAATGATACATCATTTTAAAGCTGATAACCTAGAGAATTTGAAAAAAGCATAATCTGAAAAACTAAAAAGTCGACTTTGTCCGGGTTTCGTGGGAACAGGTCACATATTATCCCACCAAAAATATGTATTAGCCTCGCGGAAGGATGAGCAGTTACCAGACGCAAGGAGGGGACAATTAACGAACGGCGGACTTAGCCTAAGGGCAGTTCGTTTGCAACCGTTTTATGATTGAGTGATTCACTTGATGTACAGAGCACTAATTGATTCAAATCACATATTTGTATATAGGTCTTGTAAATCGTTGATTTGGATGGTGCCAGACTATTTATGCATTCCAAGCCTCACTCTTATTTTTTATTTTTTTAATATGTCTTAAAACACTAGCTTTATTCGCAAATTATAAGTATTTATTAGAGCAGTCTGGTATTAATTTGTAATTAACTTAATTTCATTACTTTTATTTATATTTGCTAAATTAAAAAATGTAATTTTTTTTTAAATTGCTCTCAATGTAAGAAGGCCGACCTGCGAATAAGGCCTATTGTGCCATGTTGTGTGTCACCAGAATGTAGTTGTTCCCTTATTCTTTCACGTGACGCAGAGCGGGGGAGAGTGCCTCCGTGCTTACGTAGCCGTGGCTTATGACCAGATCGCCTCCTGGCACGACGTGGAAGGCCGGACAGGTCTGCAGTATGCCATCGAGATTGTCAGCAGGCTGCTCAATCCGTCCACGTCGGAGTTCACCGCGGCGTTCGTCGGGAGGCTGGTGGCCATTCTCATCACCAAGGCTGGCAGCGCGTTGGGGGACAACTCCGACATGATCCTGAGGGGCGTGTTGAGTAAGATGCAACAGGCGGACACACTCAGCGTTACTCAGGTTAGTGTGATGAGCCTGCAGTGTTGCAGCACTAGGCTTTGGACCCTCAAAAGCCCAGGCCCAGGCCAAGGCTTTGGACCCTCAAGGCCCAGCTCAAGGCTTTGAACCCTCAAGGTCCATGCCAAGGCGTTGGACCCTCAAGGTCCAGGCCAAGGCTTTGGACCCTCAAGGCCAAGGCCCAGGCCAAGGCTTTGGACCCTCAAGGCCCAGGCCAAGGCTTTGGACCCTCAAGGCCCAGGCCAAGGCTTTGGACCCTCAAGGCCCAGGTCAAGGCTTTGGACCCTCAAAGCCCAGGCCAAGGCTTTGGACCCTCAAGGCCAAGGCCAAGGCTTTGGACCCTCAAAGGCCCAGGCCAAGGCTTTGGACCCTCAAAGCCCAGGCCAAGGCTTTGGACCCTCAAGGCCAAGGCCAAGGCTTTGGACCCTCAAGGCCCAGGTCAAGGCTTTGGACCTTCAAAGGCCCAGGCCAAGGCTTTGGACCTTCAAAGGCCCAGGCCAAGGCTTTGGACCTTCAAAGGCCCAGGCCAAGGCTTTGAACCCTCAATGAGTATAACAAGGAGTCAGTTTGGCCCAGTGGTTACTGTCCTTGCCTTTCACTGCTGTAGCCCGGGTTCGATTCCTCCCTAGTCCACATGTGGATTGGGTTTTCAGTCTCTACCTTATTCTTAGGGTTTTCTCCAGAATATTATTTTTCGGTTTTCTTCCCACCTAAAACTGTAATTTCTTCTCATTGTCTTCTCTACGGGTTTCTTCAGGCTTGCGAGCTACAGTGCCTTGGGCACTCTTGAAGATTCCTTGGTTTCAGTACCAGAAATATTATAATAATAACAACTTTATGACAACAATAATATAGAATATAGAAAGCATTGTTCGTTGTTCAAAATTGTCCTCGCCTTTATTTCTTCTTCTTCCTACTTGTTCTTGCAGTCTCTTCTGATGGTCTTTGCTCACCTCATGCACAACTGCATGGAGGACGTGCTAGAGTTTCTCAGCAGTGTGCCGGGCCCGACGGGCAAACCTGCCCTGGAGTTTGTCCTGACCGACTGGGTCACCAGACAGAATTTGTTCTATGGAGCGTACGACAACAAAGTCAGGTAAGGTTATGGTAGGGGGAGTGCAAGGGGAAAGGTCCGTTGCAGAGTCGGTTTGCAGAGTCATGCCGAGGGCAGTGGTTACTTTTCTCCGCCTTTCGCGACTCTTTTGAATTGAAATCACAATCTTAGAATATTGTTTTCTCGGAATATATGTGACCTGTCGTCACAAAATGAGCGTAAAGTCGGCAAAATCAAAAATTTAGATATGGGTATTACTAAATTCTGTGGAAACAGAGCTTTCCAATGGTACATAACACTTGGAGGTTTGATACTGAATATTTTTTTATTTTTTATTTTTTTGTCTGGAGTCTTAATACAGAGATTATGAGAAAACGGGCATTTCTTGCGAAATTGTGTGAACGCGCAAAGAAAGGCATAGTCAAAATTGTCTCAAAAACTTTTTTTTTTTTATCTGATCGTCCTGAAAAGTTGGGAATTGATTGTTGGGGATTTAGTCTTAAAAAAAACCCTATAATCTCAAAATCCACTACCCCTTCAAATTTTGACTTTGACTGGCCGTACTGGGAAATCACTCCGTGCGACTTTACTCTCATTTTGTGATGACAGGTCACATATAGCATTCACAGAGCTAAAAACTATATCGAGTTGTTTGTCAAGCACCTTTCTAATTTTTTGAGCACTTTTGCTTGTTTAAACGATAAAAATGCACAACCGACAAATGGTATAGTTCCTTTAACCAGTTCGCGCAGGGATTATTTTAAACATCACCGAGCCGAGGCGCAGGATTATTTTTAGCAAAACTCGATCCGAGGCGGGTTCAGGCTGATAGTACCGGGAAGCACACCCAGCCTTGCTCGATGCTGAAAGACATTTCTAGCCTTGCTCGTGACGTATTTATGCGTCATCTGTTTTGAATCTGGCCAAAATTTTGCGTGTATATACGTCCTCCGGCGCGAACTGGTTAAACATCGGCCTGATGAGCCATGTTGCATCGGGATAGACTTTACTTGACTTTATTTAATCTTTTGACAGTATAACAGCTCTAAGCAAACTACTTCAACACATGATCAACAAACCGGACCATCGGTTGGAGGGGATCATCGTCAAAGGCGACCAGATCTTCAATATGGAGGAAGGGATCCGAACGAGGTCCAAGGCCGCGCAAGGTAAGGAATGTTGTGCAGCGCATGGACTCGACAGCAAAAAACAAAAAAAAAAGTTTAGGTTTATGCTTACGTGTACATCTGGGCCGATATTCATAAAAACCTGCTAACTTAGCAGCCAACTAGGCCTTAGCAGCCCGCTAAATCCGTAGTTTGCTGCTCCGTGGTTACCAACTAATTTTGTATGCATAAAACCTTGCTAAGAATGTTACCAGCTGATTGACAGCTAGATATTTTAAGCACGCAGCTGGGACATCAGGCAATTTGCCAGCTAGTGACTTAGAGACACCCCAGATCAACTCTAATGTTAGCAGTTAACTTAGCAACCAACTAAGCTTAGCAAAGTCTTATGAATATCACTTAGCTTCTAACTAGGCCTAGCTGTCAACTAGAGGCCATTTTAGCAGCCAACTAGGCTTAGCAGGCTTTTATGAATATCGGCCCTGGTATCTAAGAAATTCGTGTTGACAGGGTTGGCAAACAATCTATGTGTTGTCACAGTAAGCAGATAAAATTGTGGGAATAAAGTAAGGGTGTGCGTTTACGGGTAGTACGGGACCCGGGTACCCTATTCCCGTCACGGTCGGGTACCCGGGTACCCGTGACTATTATTATAATCATAACAAAAACCCGGAAGTCAAGTATACACCGCGTCGGCACGTGCATGTACATCCCCGCTCGATCCACTAGCAAGCTGCAGCGCGCGCTGGCATGGCATGCTTACTTCCCCTGCATTCCGCAACTAAACAAATGCAGGGGCCTACTTTGCAACTCGGGGTTCGACGCAAACAAATTATAGTCACTCAAAACAGCGGCGGCATAGTCAAAACATTTTTCTAAGTAGTCCGGCGGTCCAGTGAAAAAAAAAAAACAGGCGCAGTTTTCAGAGCCAGATTGTCAACAGCGATCCCGTATTGCGTGGAGTTTACTCTCAGCTTAATAAATGTTTGTAAATGAATTGACTTGCCGCCCCCCATAATTGCACTTCTACAGTGGCACGTCTTTTTCCAAAATAAATAAGGTTCAATGAACTAAATCCTTTGAGTGAGCCGACACGAAATGTAGCAAAAAAGCCGACCACAGTTCCTGGCTGGCCGCAGAGTTGATACAATAGAACCAAATCCCTCTCCTGCAGTATCAGGTTTCAAAACCACATTCCAGGTACGGGTCCTGGGATCGTGAATTAATTCAGCACATTTTCCAAAAAGTAAACCTCGGAAAAACTGACTCAAAGGACAACTGCAACAAAACACTGATACAATGTCGGCCGCAAGTTATAGCAGCTGTCAGAATTGTAGGTAAATAGACTTCAAAGGCATTTTTTTATCACAATGACTACAAAGAAAGCACAATCATCCGTTAGGCTGCTATCTAGACATCGGGAAATTGTCGGTAAAGACGTTTTACTCAGATGTTTTCTAACAATTTATCGGCACGCAATGAACATAAAAGACGCTTGCCTTTCTGAAATAATGTGTCAACATTTACAAAGGCAGTTTCGGGTAATAAAATCGATAAATCTGAGCCGGGTACCCGCAATCAGCGGTCGGGTTACGGGTACCCGGGTACCCGGCACGGCCTTAGAATAAAGGATTCATTGGTTGGTAGAGCCTACTTGTAAGGTAATTACACTAGGTTGTAATGCACTGTGCAAGTGATCGGCCAGGCACGCGTCACACTACTACTAGGCAGTTGGTATAGTGGGCGTGGCCTACTGGATCGGATTGTTGACGTATTGAAATTCCGCTTCTTTGGCAATATTTTATCAACAGCTCCGGAGCAGTGGACGAGTATCCCTTTGCAGGTCAAGATCTACAAGCTGTTGCTGAGTGAGTTGCTGAACGTCATGGAGAATAACGTCTCACAGCAAGCCTCAGCTGGTGGGGAGGACTTGGAGGTGAGTCAGAGGTGTAATAGAGTCACTTCACAAGTCACTGGTTAATTGGTGCCTTCTGTAAATAAGCCAGTTTTGTATTTCAACTGCGCATAATGATATGGGTTACGGTCATTCGGAATAACTAACAAATACGTACAAATATGCAAGACGGTCGCTTGACGCGCACACCTTAATTACAATTAGAAAGTGCATTCGCTTAACTAACATTACGTCGGCAATTTTATCCCGAATAACCTTTTAAGCTGAAGTACTTCTTCGAGATGTGGAATCGGCTTATTTTATAAATAGGGCCTGCCTGTTTCATACACGAGATCATGTGATGCAGCGCCATGCAAAACAAACGGAACCACTCTCGCACGTCAAATCTGAAAGCATGAGACAAAGCTTTGAATTCTGTAGTAAAACGGGCTATTACTGAGATGTTATCCATAAAAAGTAAAACAAATGTACTAATTTTAATCATTCAAATTTTTTTCTCCGTCTGTTGCGACATCGCCATCTTGGATCTTGGGAACCCACTTTGCAAGCAGGATTCATTAAAACGTGATCCGGATCAACTATTGACGCTCCAGATCACAAAATCTGTGCGAAACAGGCCATGAAACCACACTCTGTTCATCGTTGATCCTTTCTTTTTATCTTAAGGATGACGGTTTGGAGGATGGAGACGACGATGATGAATGTGATGAGGAGGAGGATGGCGATGAGGGTCTACCCAGCGAGCAAGGCTTGCTAGCTCAGCTCTCCGATTACTCATTGAGAAAACACTCTCTTAATTGTTTCTCTTTTCCTCTTATCTCAAGGATGATGGTTGGGAGGATGAAGACGACGATGATGAATGTGATGAGGAGGAGGATGGCGATGAGGGTCTACCCAGCGAGCAAGGCTTGCTAGCTCAGCTCTCCGATTACTCATTGAGAAAACACTCTCTTAATTGTTTCTCTTTTCCTCTTATCTCAAGGATGATGGTTGGGAGGATGGAGACGACGATGATGAATGTGATGAGGAGGAGAATGGCAATGAGGGTCTACCCAGCGAGCAAGGCTTGCTAGCTCAGCTCTCCAATTACTCATTGAGAAAACACTCGCTTAATTGTTTCTCTTTTTCTCTTATCTCAAGAATGATGGTTGGGAGGATGGTGACGACGATGATGAATGTGATGAGGCGGAGGATGGTAAGGAGGGTCTACCCAGCGAGCAAGGCTTGCTAGCTCAGCTCTCCGATTACTCATTGAGAAAACACTCTCTTAATTGTTTCTCCTTTCCTCTTATCTCAAGGATGATGGTTGGGAGGATGGTGACGACGATGATGAATGTGATGAGGAGGAGGATGGCGAGGAGGGTCTATCCAGCGAGCAAGGCTTGCTAGCCCAGCTCTCCGATTATTCATTGAGAAAACACTCTCTTAATTGTTTCTCCTTTCTTCTTATCTCAAGGATGATGGTTGGGAGGATGGTGACGACGATGATGAATGTGATGAGGAGGAGGATGGTGAGGAGGGTCTATCCAGCGAGCAAGGCTTGCTAGCCCAGCTCTCCGATTACTCATTGAGAACAGCCTCTGTTCATCGTTGATCCTTTCCTTTTATCTTAAGGATGACGGTTTGGAGGATGGTGACGACGATGATGAATGTGATGAGGAGGAGGATGGCGATGAGGGTCTACCCAGCGAGCAAGGCTTGCTAGCTCTGCTCTCCGATTACTCATTGAGAAAACACTCTCTTAATTGTTTCTCCTTTCCTCTTATCTCAAGGATGATGGTTGGGAGGATGGAGACGACGATGATGAATGTGATGAGGAGGAGGATGGCGAGGAGGGTCTACCCAGCGAGCGAGGCCTGCTAGCCCAGCTCTCCGATTACTCATTGAGAAAACACTCTCTTAATTGTTTCTCCTTTCCTCTTATCTCAAGGATGATGGTTGGGAGGATGGAGACGACGATGATGAATGTGATGAGGAGGAGGATGGCGAGGAGGGTCTATCCAGCGAGCAAGGCTTGCTAGCCCAGCTCTCCGATTACTCATCCGGTCTAATTTATCCAGGTCAGACTGTCAAATTTTGTTTATATGTGCACTTTGCTATGAGTGCCAGCGTCCCTACTTCGTCTAGCGTCCGGCATCCCGACATCCCTTCCATAGTTAAGCACATATGTAAAGAAAGCCATTATGTCATTAGGTCATTAGACTTGAAGACAACTCTGCCTTCTTAGATTGTGTGTTTAAGTAGTAGGAATAAATTATTTGCTTCTTCATCTAATGCAATACAGTTCTTGTCCAATGAAATATCTTCCCAAGAATGATCCTTTCACATCTGTCCTGGGGTCATACATACAGGATTGCATGATTTTGGTGGGGATGAGGTTGATGAGGAAGAGGATGACCCCGATGCTCTCAACGATCCTATCTACCAGTTGGATGTACAGGTAATTATTAATCACATGGTCAACATTCCAAGCCCCAAGGCCGCACATTCCAAGGCCGCACATTCCAAGGCCGCACATTCCAAGGCCGCACATTCCAAGGCCACACATTCCAAGGCCACACATTCCAAAATTTGTTTCCTTGTAGAGACATCGCTTTATTCTTGTGTAAAAACAAAATTTGAGGTTCAAGGGCAATTTTACCCTATTTCACCTAGGATTAATAAATACCTTGGAGAGTTGATGGCTTCTGATTGGTCGAGACTCAATTACGTTGGTGGGCATTATATATAGTAACGGACTGGTTTTTAAGAAAAAAGATTCATGGACTTTACTCAAAAACTAGGATTAGTTTTGGGGTTTAGGTTTAGATTTGGGGTTAGGGTATATAATAGGGTATATTTGGTCGGCAGGTCGATTTAACTTTTTGGGTTTTTTTTGTGACTTTTTATGGCACAGTTATACTTTTGCATATATTTACAGTATTGCTCCAAACATTGACTTTCCCCAGCTACTGCACAGGTCGACGCAACAAAACCCAGTCATTTTAGTTGTTTTCCCCCAGTTCAAAGAATTGCACCAAATTCAACCCCTTGGC
Source organism: Crossaster papposus (assembly GCA_037893245.1). Lineage (NCBI taxonomy): Eukaryota > Metazoa > Echinodermata > Asteroidea > Velatida > Solasteridae > Crossaster > Crossaster papposus. Next base: position 1,865,015 of record JBAIAA010000354.1, on the reverse strand, counting down.
CCCCTCTGTGCATGTTTGCTTTGCAGGCCTATCTGACGGACTTCATGCAGCAGTTATCCCACCAGCCGTGCCACACCCTCTTTACGCCGCACCTCACTTACAACGAGAGGCAGGTCTTGTCGAGCATCGGCATCGCTGTATGATGGAGAAGAAAGAAACCGGCAAGGATTCCTGGCATCAAAGTGCATTTTTACAGTGACTGGTTCACAGCTCTCTGTCGCACAGCATGCTGGCACACAAGTACATGACATAGAAATTAATGTCCGTGAAGGATTTTTGGAGAGGATTCCATAACCGGACATCAGATGTTATGATGAAGAGGTCCCATCGTTACCACAAAAGGACACTTCAATTTGGAAAAATATTGTTTGGGAATGAGCAAACTTCAAGTTTTTCTTGGACAGTACTTTTGCTTGGCTGTCGTGGTTGTCATGGCCTATTATTAGAGTTATTAGAAACTTAACCAGTTCGCGCCGGGATTATTTTAACATCTTCGAGCCGAGGGGCGGGATTATTTTTAACGAAACTCGATCTGAAGCGTGTTCAGGCCGCTTGTACCGGGAAGCACACCCACGCATTTCCGGCCTTGCTTGCTGCTGACAGACATTTTTGAACTTGAACTTGAACTTGAACTTGAACTTGAACTTGGCGTGTTTATGAGTCATCCGTTTTGAATTTGGGGAAAACTTTGCGTTTATATACGTCATCCGGCGCGAACTGGTTAAATGATGTCCGGATATGGAATTGTTTCTGGATTTTCTTGCGTCTGAATCCAAGTAACTAGAAGTTTGACTGTCACGTTGTGTGCAAATAACCTGCTGCAAAGCAGCCTCCTTTATTTTTGAGTCAAAATGGTAGAATTTCAACATCAAATGTTGAGTAATAATGTGTTACCATACATTGTTTAAGTTGTGCAAGACTGAGTTGCTATGCAGGAAGGTGAATCACTGAGAAGGAATTGCTTGTGATAACAGTGGGGAGTAAGGTGGAAATATGATGGTTAATTATCAAAGCAACAATGGTGAAATTTGTGAGAAAGAAGGTAGCATCCTAACGCTACTTCAGCGGTTGTGTACAAAGTCTAAGGAGAGTCAAAGAATGTAGTATCCTGACGCTACTTTAGTGGTTGTGTACAAAGTCTAAGGAGAGTCAAAGAATGTAGTATCCTGACGCTACTTCAGCGGTTGTGTACAAAGTCTATGGAGAGGCGAGAACAAGTATTTCCAAACAAAATTGGAAATGTTTTTTAGTCCCAGATTCATGTTTTTTCAACATGTTTGCACTGATTGGCCTTCATTGAGATGATATGTGACCTTTCTTCACAAAATGAGCGTAAAGTCGGCAAAATCAAAAATTGAGATATGGGTATTTCTAAATTCGGTGGAAACAGAGCTTTCCAATGGTATATAACACTTGGAGGTTTAATACTCAATATTTTTTAATTTTTATTTTTTAGTCTGGAGGCTTAATACAGAGAAATTGTGTGAACGCGCAAAGAAAGGAATAGTCAAAATTGTCTCAAAAACTTTTTTTTTATCTGATCGTCCTGAAAAATTGGGAACTGATTGTTGGGGATTTAGTTTTAAAAAAAACCCATATAATCTCAAAATCGACCTCTTCAAATTTTGACTTTGACTGGCCGTACTGGGAAATCACTCCGTGCGACTTTACGCTCATTTTGTGATGACAGGTCACATATATGAAGCTTAGAAAAAAGTGGCGTCAAGTTGAAACATTCTTTCCAATTCCAAAATCTGCAACTGAAACGAGTTTCCAGTTTTGTCTGATGTCCACTTTCTTGTGCACTTAAGAGAGTTTGTCATTTTCATTCAGAAGTTTTTCTATTGCAGCCCCTCGTCTATGGAATAGTCTACCAATAGTCTTGAGATTACAACCAGATGTGGACTCTTTCAAAACCCATCTCAAAACCCACCTTTTCATTTGTGTATATCAGTAGTTTTCTCAGACCCCAGCGCAGTGAATAGATTTTTCTATATACCAGCGCTATACAAGTTTGTATTATTTATTATTATTATTATTATAAAGTGCCCGGCACTCATAGCTGGGCAGTTGTAGCATTATGAATGGAAGTGTAATGTCAGTGTCAGAGCCAATTAAAAACCATGATATCTAATTTATGATTAAGAGAAATGGTCCGACACTCCTAGTCTTTAACCTCCTTGAATATTACTAGATGACGGAGGAATAAGATTAGAAAAAGACATTTTCAAGTTTATTCACTAAGCCCTTAACCCTTTGCACTCAGCCCTGCGCTACATCTGACTTATAAGTCCCTTAAAAGCTCCTGGGGGTCCAAATATTCCCCAAAAATATAGCCCTATTTGTAAGCTTTCCAATGATACATAATTATATGGGATTTGTACACTGTAAATGATATTTGTATATACAAACTAGCAACACGTACAAAATCTTCGAAAACAGGCCTGAGTTTAAAGGGTTAATTGCATTGTCACAGATATTTATACATAACGCTGGAATTAACTACCTCCAAATGCTGTCACATTTACCCCCCCCCCCTACAAAAAGGAAGGTAATTTGTGACCTGCTCCAACAAAGTTGACAATTTGTGTTTTTTAGATCAAGCTTTTTCTCAAATTCTCTAGGTTCTCAGCTTTCAAATGATGTATCATTTACATATGTATCCCCACCCTATCTCCCCTGGGGGAAGGATTTAGTGATGACAACCTAACAACCATTAAAACCTAATTATGAGATAAACAGCTTTGAAATTCAGAAAAGCATAATATTTCTATACACAATTGTTTAACAAAAACCGACCAAAAAAAACCACTTCTGGGCGACGGATTATGGTCAAATTTGGGGAGGTTGTAGATTAACAGTTAGTGATTCAGAAAAACTCAACCTCAAAATGGTAAAATTCACCCCAAAATGATTTCACGAGTACATTGTAATTTTCGTTGCAATAGGTCACATTTGTTATTTGAAAGCGTTTAAAGCGCTTGTGTCAAGTCTGTATTTTGGCAGATGCACGATTCTTTTCTGCATTTTAAAAGCATCAATGTAGTAAAAAATCTGGATTTTCAATGCAAATATTGCAAGTCTTTGTCGCAGAAAACAATGCAAATATCTTGTGCAAGAGAACTTGCATACAGGGCGGTTTAACCAGTTCGCGCTGGGATTATTTTAACATCACCGAGCCGACGGGCGGGATTATTTTTAACAAACTCGGTCCGAAGCGGGTTCAGGCCGATAGTACCGGGAAGCACACCCACGCATTTCCGGCCTTGCTCGCTGCTGACAGACATTTCCAGCCTTGCTCGTGACGTGTCGATGCGTCATCCGTTTTGAATCTGGAAAAAAATTTGCGTTTATATACGTCATCCGGCGCGAACTGGTTATAAAATTTTTTTACCAAGTTTAAGGTGATTGTTCACCCACCTACAATTCCAGAGAATTTGTGTTTACCTAGTGTTTATAAGTAGGGTGTTTAGAAATAATCCTGACAAAAATTATATGTCTAGTTTATTTGTATCTCAAAGATATATGGCCCATTACAGATGGCATGTACAAAACTGGTTTGTCCATGAGCTTCGTTGTAAATAAGCATGTTGAAGACAAAACTACAATGTAAATGTAAAAAAGTCAGTTTTGGACAAGCCAGTTTGGTATATACATTCTGCCATATGGGCCATATCTAGAGATCCAATTAAGCTAAACCTATCATTTGTTCAAGATTTTTTCTAAACACCTACTCATCAACACTGTATAAAACACAAATTCTCTGGAATTGTAGGAGGTCGGTGAACAAAATTCTTAAATTGTGGGTGTTTTTTTTAACCACCTTGTATTGACAGACAGTTTGCTGGAGAAAATGAGATTTACATTTTGTTGTATTAATTTTTTGGGACATTTGGATTTTGTTCCGGTGTTTTTTGTTTTTTATTTAGTTCTTCAGGAGAAGCAGGCTTTAATGCACCCTGGCAGTTGAACTGCAAATGTAATGTAACTACATTGTAATAAAAAAAAACGATTGTATTTTGATACTACCAGTATGACGTGATTTCTAAGATAACTTATTTGGTCCACTGTGTCCAGGGGCCAATTTCATAGAGCTACTGTGGAGTGCCGTGGTTTGTGGAGTGCCGTGGTCTCGTGGTTTGAAGCATTGAATTTGTAATCTGTAGGTAAAGCTACAGGTTGTGGGTTCGAATCCTGCCTGGGACTGGGTGTGTGTGTGTGTGTGCCCTTGGGCAAGGCACTTTGTCACTCATTGCTTCTCCCCACCCATGAGTAAAATGGGTACCTGTGAGGGCAGAGATGGTTATTGTGATTAATTTAGCTGCTTTGCGTCGAAATGGCAGCATCGAGCTGTATACTCCCCAGGGAGCCGAGATGGTATTTATAATTTTTCATTGGCCCAATGACTGGGATAATAATGTGACGGAACCGGGCAGGGTTGAAATGAGGATAGAATTCTTCTTACAATGCTGTTTGTTGCGCTTCAATCGGACACTCCATAAACAAGTTATGGCTGTTTACAGTTCGCATTTATCAACATGTTGCAAAAATTAAATGTTGAGAAAAAGGCCTTTGAAGTTTCGAGTTTTGTACAAAAATGCCAATTGTTTTTCCTTAAAAACACTTTAACACTTTCATACTATTTATGTCCAAATTATATTTAGTAGACATACCAAAGATTACAAATATTAATAAATCTGAAAATAAAAAAAAAATGCCATTTTCATTATTTTGTAGTTTTCTCCACTATGCCCTGTGCTCAGTTCCGTCTCATTTTGACAGAACGTCTCACATTTGTGATTGGTATTTAGCAATTTTGTTTAGCTTAGCACAACAATCAAATGGAATATTGGCTTGTAACCTGGTTTACTAAGAAATGATTTTTGTGCTCGACCAGCTCTGTGAAATTGGCCCTTGGTGTGGATATTGTAATTTTCAATTTTAAATGAAATCAATATTGTTCTTTTTATACAAAATCGTTTATCTAAACACAAAATGCAATTTGTCTGTGAGGGCAGGATTAAATATAGAACCAGAAACCAAACAAACAAAAACCACTTAGTAAAAGCTGTAGTGTACTTTTTGCAGCAAGCTATTTAAAAAACTCTCAGAAAAAAGGTTGAAAAACTTACTTCTTGTAAAGATATTAAAGTTAGGATACACCATTGGTAATTGCTTGAATTATCAGTTATGGGTGAAATTGGGGAGTTGTATTTTATAGTAAATATCGTTGAACTGACTGTCCGAAGTTTTACAATCATGGATGCCGAGGCAAGCAGGAAAAACGGCTGTTCGTTTTCAACCGGCGTCGGGCTGTGTTCTTGTTGTAGCGCAATCATTTTGCTGGTTGCCTAGAATCATTATTTACTTTCAAATAAGTAAGATATTCCTGAATAATTCAGTAGTAAACATTGTCGATATCTGCAAATGGTGTATCCTACCTTTAATGACATATAAACTCCCTGTGACATTATTCCTTCTAACATGCTGTAATTTTGAAGTCAATAATAAAAGAATGATATATCCAACGATGCGTCTCGGAGGCGTATTTTTGGAAATTTTTGTCTACTATAGTAGTTGGTTATCCGTGAATAACGCTATTATTGGTACATGTACCTGTAGGTTTAGTGCGCAATAGGTTTAGTGAGAACAGAGCGTGGACACAATTCAAATTGTGACTGGGCAAATTTTGAGTTGATATTGAAATCTTAGAATATTGTTTTCTCGAAATGTACAGCATTGACAGAGATAAAACTTTATCGGGTTAGTTGTCAAGCACCTTTCTTTAGATTATGAGCACTTTTGCTGATTCAAAATACACAACTGACAAATAATTCCTCATCAGAAACCACGTTCCGCAAGCACAATAACCACCACCAAAAGAGGGGGGGGGGGTTCTCTATGTCCCCGTTCTCGCTTCATATGTCACAAGTCCTTTCATAAATCCAGTCACAAGTAACTGGTTGAACAATGACAAATAGGAATGCTTTTGTTTTAAAATAGCTAGTGACTTGGACTTTGAGACTGGGGGACTTGTGAGAGACTTGCAGGGGCTCGAATACAGCTCTGTCACTATTACAACTTACAAGACAGCAGAGTAAAAAGTAAAAATTTAAAATTTCCATTTCGTGTTCACTTTGGAATAGTACAGTGGCCACTATGGCTCGCTTTTAATCATCACTTGACCTTTTGACCTTTTGCCATTTTAGGAAAAACTAAGATTACTACCAAATTATTAGAAAATATCTTACTCATTTGAAAGTAAATAATGATTGTAAGCATCAAGCAAAATGGTTGCGCTAGATATCCTATAATTGTTACGAAAAATTTAATTTTATAACAATAAATTGTTCATGCTTTTCTCGGCATCCACAATTGTAAAACTTTGAACAGGTCACTGAGGTCAGTTAAAGGTAGGATACACCATTTGCAGATATCAAAATTTCATTTGAAAGTAAATGTTGATTCTAGGCATCCAGCAAAATGATTGCGCTAAATATCCTGTAATTATTCCGAAAAATATCATTTTATAATGACAAACTCGCGAAACAAAGATAACATAAGAATAACTGCTCGACGCCGGTTGAAACAAACCGCTGTTTTTTGTACTTTTCTCGGCATCCATGATTGTAAAACTTCGAACAGCTCAGTTAAACGATATTTACTATAAAATACAACCCCCCAAATCTACTCATTTATGATAATTCAAGCAATGACCAATGGTGTATACTAGCTTTAAACGATATTTACTATAAAATACAACCCCCCAAATCCACTCATTTATGATCCCAATGGTGTATCCTACCTTTAATCTCGGAAAGAGTAACCCATCCTAACTTGCAAGTTAGGATGGGTTACTCTTTTTAAGATTGATGTTAGCATTGGTGAAATTGGCCCCTTCAGCAGGGATTGTTCATTTATTGCTGCAGTTAAATGCATTTACATGTGTATTTACACGCTAAAGCACGCTAAAAGTGTAATTTGTGCCTCTATTTAAACATATCAATAATGTGTATAGACGATGTGCCCTCTGACGTCACGTGTTTACATCTGTATTCAAATGTGCCCGGCAGTCTGCGCACACATCGTGTTTTACATAAAATTTGCTTAAAGAGCACGTCGCAGGTCAGATCGCCTTAGAATTATGCGACCTCTGATGTCATCTCTTAACCAAATTTATGTAAAACATGATGCGTGCGCGTACTGCCGGGCACATTTGAATACAGATTTAAACAGAGACCCCATTCATTTTGTACATGTACAGTATGCAAACTAATAATTATAAATGTTGTTGATTAGTACTGTAAATGTGATCAAATTTGAAAGAGTTGATATTATAAAGCAATGAAATTTTGTAAAAGTCGTGGCACTGAAGAAAAAACCAATAAAATCAAAGCAAATTATAACTGAAATTCCTTCGTTTTCTAACTTGTGTTTATGTGCCATAATTCACCCTCATCATAAGCTTACACAAAACAATGAAACGACATACACAATTATAAACAAATTCTGAACTTTGAAATAGAGTTTATTGCCAATTTCCAAAACTCAACAGGATTATAAAACATGACAAAACTACCTTTTTACAAGCATACGAAGTTATAAACTGAAGTCAAATGATAACGACAACAGTGTTATTTTTTTATAAACTTTATAAAACATTTGGTAAGAAGGAATACCGCACACAGAAAATGTACAAATGCCGACGAAAATTGGCAAGTGAATAACTCTTTGAAAGATTAAACGAAAACAGGGTTTTTTTAACAGAAGAAAAAAAAGGAAACAAACTATTAAATACAGTTCTTGCAGTCAGGTAAAACAAAAAGTTACTTTGATTGGTCAAGTTGTTACATTTTTTAGTAATGAAATAATTTCAATAGTTTTGCAACTTCAATAAGCCAGTTTGGTATTTCAACTACGGATTTGCACAAGATTGGGAAATAAATGAAATAATAAATGAATGTACATGTACACAAGGCTATGAGGGACGTGGTAACCAAACTCGTATTTTGTTCATTTTTTTGGTGCATTCGAAAAGATGAACAAAAGTTTGGACACAAAAGACACTCGAAAACACTTTGCTATCCAAATGTGTTTTTGCATGCATACAATTCCTGTGGGACAGCTTTACTCAAATTGAACCCCAAAAGTATGGGGTGGATAATTGGGATAAAAACCTAAATTTTGAAATATGATTAGGTCCACATCAGGGGCGATACGTTGGGTCATTTGGGAGATATTTTTTTCACTGTAAGTACAAATCTAGCACAAAAATAACTCCCACCCCGGCCCAAAAAATGAAATCTGTATTATGCAAAATCTGTATTATACGCTCAAAAGCACAACGTTTTGCTCAGTAAAAACAGGTTAGCAACCGAAACTCCATGTGCTTGCAAAAAACAGCTGAATACCAATCGCAAATAAACTTCACCTGAACATTTGATTTGTAACCTTGTTTTTCTCTAGGAATATTTGTTGTGCTTAGCAGCTCCAGGAAATTGACCCCAGGGGATCTTTGGGGGAACAAATTATAGTTTAGCACAACTCTGGAAACGTGTATTCTTCTCACCTTGTATTCACTCTAACACAAGTCATTATGAATCCCCCAAAGCTGGATTGGCTAAATGAACTTTAAGCAGAAATGAGGTTTTTAAGCAGTTTTTGCATAAGCAGATTTAAAGGCGTGGGCAAGAATGTTGTTCAAGTTTCTAGCAAAACTTCACATACTGTACATTTTCTTCTGGACTTTGAGGCAAACTTGAAATAGGCCTGAAGTAGGCCCTGGTCTTTTGGGGATTTTTACATATTCTTTTGTAGCGTACTTCAGGCTCCATTTCAGTGAAAACCCCATGTGAATATGACCTTTGGTTAAAAAATTACAACCATTTGAACACCAGCACGTTAAAAATAAAGAAACTGAGAAAATCATGTTTTTGTATCACTTCCCTTCTGAATTTGGTTAAAAGAGTATTTTCATGTAAAAGACAAATATTTTCCCCTTCTGTTTTTGTAAAAAAGTCAATTTTGATTTGTCCACCCCTACGAACATATTTTGGCCCGATCTCAAAACAAGAATTCCGACTGATTTTGCTTGATCGCATCACATATTGTTAACAATATGATGAAAGGAATCATTTATATCTTAGTGACTAACAACTAAATGACGATGTATAAAACGGTTAATAAGTTAACTCCCAACATATTTACAAAATTCCTTTCTGATGTTTCGACGACCTTCAGTTTAGTTTGAAGGCACAGCAATCTTTAACTTTTGATAACTTCTGAATCCAGTTTTTACAACAGAAACAGAGAAACTGTTTTACCTTAAAAACTACAATGAAACGGTCTTAAACGTGTACTCAAAAAAAGGTCAAATATTCTCTCCCCTCTTTGACATAATTTACAGCCTTTCAATGTCTTCATATTTGAAAGTATTTTTATACTAGTTATATATGCATGATTTATATACACATCAACAAAAAAATAAAACTCTTGCTTAAAAAATAGAACTGAGCAGAATGTCTCTGGCAATGAATAAAAGTATGAATGAGTTCCTATGAACCAAATGTGCAGGTTCAAGAGATACGGAATAGGCCAACTTACACGATCAGGCACGGTGCTGTGACCTTATAAGCACAATCTAAAAACATTTTTTTTTACAGAAATCACGAAATGAATCATTAATTGCTGTTATTTAAAATGTGTCAAGGTAAATTTCCAGTTTTGTGTTCACTTTAGAAGAAATATTTATCACTAAAAGCTGACACATACATGTACAAGTACTTGACACGAAAGGGCGTGTAACTGTACAGTACAGGGCAATTCAAAGTTAATACTGTGAATAGAAAAAGGGAAATTTTGTGAAAAGATTTTCATTTCCCGATCACATTCCTTTTTCCCATTTCGCACGCAAACCTTCCCCACTTTTTTTACAAAATTGTTAAAAATAATTTCCCACTTTTGTGAAATTTTCAACTTTGGGAAAATGTTTCAACAAAATGAAAATTAATTTCCTGGGAAGAAAAAAAGTGTAAACAAAAATTCCCATTTTCAAGTTAACGTTCAATTTCAATGTACATGTACTGTAAATGTTTGACTTAGCAGCAAGAACACACTCGATGAATACAGTCTAGTATGGGATATGTCTAATTTGGCCAAATTTCACTATATTGCTTGCGACGTCAAATTTGCTTTGCATAATGTTTGAACCAGACTTTTTAAAGTCACAAAATACACTGCCACAAAAATCTCCCATTATCAGAACAAAAAAGGCACTTAATTATTTGTTTGTATGTGTTGCCACTCACTGACAAAACCAATCTTTGAAAAGCTTGTATGTGAAGTTAATATTTAGAGGAAAACAAAGTTTAAATTCAAATTTTTTGTCTAGTTTGTGCATGTTTGAGAAATTTTCAAATCCTATCTTTTACTAAACAGGGAAAAAAAAAATTGACGATCTGCTTTTTGTAAAAAAAAGTTTTTAATGAAATGCTCTTAAACAATTCTAATGGTAATTTCAATAGTTAGCTATTTTGCATTTCTGTACACTTTGCATTTGTTTTGGTGGGATTTTGAGTTTCAAACTTCTGATGTATGTAAATCCATTTCAGTTAGCTTGGCAATTTACATACGATGGGTGTGCCTGAAACACTTTAGTTCAAGTTGATAAATATACATCGAAGGGAAAACAAAAACTTTTCCATCTCAGAGTCTTCGACTTTTGTTCTACTCTGTATTGCTAAAAAGGTGGTATTGCTTTAAAAAACCTCAAAGTTGATAAAGACTGCATTAGCTTCTACTGTACAGCTTTTATCATTAATGTTAACCCTCCAGGGTATTTTGGCTAGAAACCCTACCAGACACAGCCACAAGCACCATTAGTCAAAGTGACAACCCTTCCCAGTGCAGCAAGATCCATCAGGTCAAAAATCTCAACTTCAAACTGCCTCAGAGTCTGTGGTCACCTAACGTAGCAGTATCCATCTCTGGCATTGTTAAATGGTGATTAGATCTCATAGTCTTATATGCACTGGTGTTGACATGTGAATGCATCAGAGTGCACCAGGCAGTTTCACCTGATGCACTGTGCTGTGTCTGGCAGGGTTAGGGTTAAACAACCTACCCAGGTTTATTTTTTTGCACATCATCAAAATGCGGATGAAAGTTTCCTTTTCGAGGAGTAGGTGCGTAGCGGTGGTCTACCTTCCCATGGCAGCTGCGGATTCTTGATTGCTGAAAACTTGCCGTTGACACCAAGAGTTAATTTTGAGGATGCCGCCTTCGGGTGAATTGTCGAGGGGGGCTTCTTGTCTGCAGCACTGCCGAAAGTGCCGCCAATGACGTGATGGCTGATGATACTACCCATATTGCTGCCACTGCAGTTGTTGTTGAGATCAGAAATGCACTTACTGGCAGCATTTTGCAACCTGTGCTTAGATCCCAGTTTGGCAAGACCACCGGCTTTCTTTCCCAAGGCTGTGCCGCAGCTGCAATTACTACGGGATCGCGATTTGTGTGTTCGGGATCTGGTCTGCATGGATTTGAAAGCACGGGTTGGTTTCTTTGGTGTTCTGCTGGTGGAAGATTTGGCATTGTTACTGTGTGCTGCCGCACTCCTCAAATTGTAACTCTTCTTGGTCCCCATTTCCTCCCCGGACGTTTCGCTGGATGGGTCTGTTCCAGAGCTAGCGACAAAATAGTTGACGGGGCGGTCGGCTGCCCTGAGATTGTATCTATGTGAATGAGGCGAGGCTATTCTCTTTGCCTTCCCCGCTGATGTGTCGGACTTGCTCTTCTCCTTTGCTGCCAGTTTCGGGGCTTGTGTCTCATCTGCCACACATGATCTTTCTGGTTCCTGCAGATGGTGCATCTCCTCCTTTAGGGGCGAAGTAGAGCAGCTCACAGTTGCTTTCTTTGTGGCAGTGTCGGTTTTATTCTCTGAGATCTCTGGGCTTTGAGTCCCGCTTATCTTCCTAGATCTGATCTCTGTAAGTTGGCCACTTCCCGTCCTCTCTGGCCAGCAATACGTCTCCAACATCTTCCTTGTTCCGCTGACTGACCACCTGGAACTTGCGTCCTCGACTACCTCAAAGTCACCGCAGTCCGAGTCAGATTGGAATTCCTTATCGTTACTGGACTGGGAATCGGTTTTTAGTAGTTGTGGGCTGCAATTGTTAATGTCTTTTTGACCCAGCAGTTTCACAGCATTACTGTTGTCCGGAAGATCAAAGTAACCGGCATTCCTCCATCCAGACGCTTCGGTCGTGTACGGTTCCGTGTTTGAAACTGCCAACAGCCCATTCTGAAATTGGTCCGGCTTGTGTTCAGGAGAAAGCTCAACACCCGACAGCAAGTCTGCAGGGGCATTAAGAATCCTCGACTGCATCATCATCTGTGCTGTGACAATTGGGTTTTCAGAGTTATTCGCAGTGTTGCCATCTTTGGATGTTTGGCAGCTTAGCTGCAGAGGAAAGTTGTGGTCTTCCTTAGCCAAACTTCTCGCTGGCGTAGTTTTCACTGTGTCCGCATTCATTGTGGTATCTGCATCTGCAGATGACCCAGTGATTTGCCTGTACTCTTGAACAGCAAAAGACAGCAGTGAATCCAGCAATCTAGTCCTGGATTCATTTTGAGATAGAATTTCCTCAAATTCAGCGTTTGTTCTTGTTGTTTTGTAAACAATGGACGAGTTCATACTGTGACTCTCGGCAGCAGACATTGACGATACGACATCATATTGGGGACCGAGATCAGTTTTTTGTTTTTGTTCAGGCAATGTTTTATCTTCACAAGTTTGACCAACCTCACTCTCCTTTTCAATAACTGGATTTACTGTTACGATGCAGCTCTCGACAGAGGTGCATGTACTGCTTCTTGAAGAGCTTCCGTTCTTGAACAAGCGTTGCACTGGTTCATTATACTGTTCAAATGCGTCCACGCTTTGAGAATAGCTTATGTCTTTATCATTTCTAGGGTGATCAGGATGCAGTACTGGTTCGGAATGCGAGCTAGGTTGCTGGAGACTGTTGGTGGACGTCGGTGAGTTGGTGAGTGCTTCCGTTCCACAAATTAAGTCATTGTGCTTGATATTCATAAAGTCATTGCTTACTTTCGTTGGCTCTACCTTTGCTTTATCCTCCCATCTGTCCGCTGGTAGTTTGCTTGATGATCCTTGACCGATTGCATGTTTCGTTACTGGGAGAGGATTGTCTGAAGGTTGGTTAGGGTCCGGTTGGTTAGGGTCCGGTTGGTTAGGGTCCGGTTGGTTAGGGTCCGGTTGGTTAGGGTACTGTTGGTTAGGGTACTGTTGGTTGGTCGAGTTTCCTGCAGATAAACAGTTAGCTTGTTGGTCAAAATACAACTGGTTTAATGTGCCATTACCTACGTACTGTGGATCAGTTGACTTGGGGCTATCGGTGGAAGGTTTTGTTGTGGATACGGCTTTGATGAATGATCGTTGGTTGAACACCTGTTGCTTTGTGGACTGTTGGTTTGTTTTACTTTGGTCAACTTTTGGCAACTGTCCGTCCATCGATTGCTGGTGGTAAGACTGTTGGCTGAATACATTCAGCTGTAAATGCTGCTGATTGCTTGACTTACCAGGAGATGTTTCTAGGCAGCTTGTCGGAGGGCTGCTGCTTGCTACTTCCGGCGAGTCAGCCCACTGATCTTTACAATATCCACTACCAACCTCACAAAGGTTGGCTCGAAGTCTGTTTATTGTGCTCTCTAAACTCCAGAGCTCCCTTTCCGAGTCTGCTTCACAATTTTTGTTTTCCAGACTGTCAGAGTCCCCGAGGATGAGAAGACTGGCTCCTGTTACAGAGGAGGAGACTGCAGGATTGGGAGGCGCCGTCCTTTTGATGTCGTCATCCTCGGAAAACCACAGATCATTCCAGCCTGATTCGTAGAGAGTTTGGTTTTCATCTTCCGATATTGCTTTGATGGCTGACCACTGCATACCCTCCTCTGTGACTGGATCAGGAGTTACATCAGAACCCACAATACTGCTTGCCTCTGATGGCTGTTTGATATTCTGGAACCACCTGCTGATGTCCGCAATCAGCTCACTGGGAGGTTCATCTTCCGTGTTGATGGAGCCGTTAAGAACCTGATTTAGTACTGGTAACTCGGGGTCAATCACATCATCTTTGAGGTCTGCTAGGAAGTTTTGATGCACTTCAAGTTCAGTACCTTCGCCTGTTGACCTATCTTCATTCTCTAGAGACTTTTGAAGCTCGCTTTGCTCTTCCAAATAGGACAGTTCAGTGGCTAGACTGTCCAGGCATCTTTCGATTGTAGGGTCCTCGTGTTCTTGTTTATAGCTATTAAAAACTGTGTTATGCCTGCTCCTGTCAGAACTTGGCGAGCCGTCCTCAACGGGTATGACTGTTGTGAGTTGTGTACCATTCAGGCCCTGAGTCACTAAGCTATCATAATGTGAATCCTTTTCACTTGATTCAATGTCCGACGTCTCATGAATTTCTACATCAGTGATGCTTATTTCCTGGCTGGTACAGTGTTCTTTGTTGGATATTGATCTGTCCTGGCTGGTGGTAGGAGGGAGGCTATACGCATGGTCCTCTTGAAGCACTGTTGTCGCACATACATCTGGGTCTTCTTCCATAGTTGACTGGGCTTGGTCATTGTTGACTCTGTTCTCCAAGAGATGGAAATGCCCCAAGAGGGTGTCTTTGAAGTTACACAGTACCACTGAACATTGAGGTATCTCTTCCTGATCAGGCGGTGCCACATCAGAACCAACACCAAACTCTGGGCTGCTCTGACACTGATTCTGTGATTCTGTCAGGCCGGGCGTTGCTTGTTGGTTGTCTGCCTCATCACTGGTGCTCAGCCAGTGGGGATGCCAGGACATGTCAAGCGACATCATAGTGGCCAGCCATCGCTGTTCCGATTCTGTGCGGAGTCTGGGAAGATCTTGAGGTGCCTCTTCCGAGGAGCCTTTCCTGCCGTTTTTCCTTGCATCGGGTTTCATCGGTTTGCTCCCCTGGTCTTCGTCCTCGTAGTTGTCCAGGGCTACTTTCTTCACGTACACTTTCAGGGCCATCTCTCGATTAGGCAACTTGACCTGTACGTTCAGCTCGCTGCTGTCCCGCAGGTACTTTAGGCATTTCCCTCGCAACTCCCGCCATTCCACCAGGGGAGAGATGATGTCTGGGAGAAGGCTGTACATGCCGTGCACCAAGACGCAGTTCAGACAGGATGGCATGAGGGGCACATCCGGTATCCTGACTGCAACAGACTTGTAGACTCTGTCCACGTCGGCCAGCAGCTCCTTCGTCGGAGTTATCGTGAACGCTGTCAGGAGGCACAGACGCCTCAGGCTGGTGTCTTCCGTCAAGAGCTCAGAGAGAAAGTTACAGAGGGCGGCATTGTTGGTGTCAATGCGGCTGGCTCTAACCAGGTTGCTCTGTGGGTCCTTGAGAGGCTCTTGAAGGGCCATGACACACAGATTCACGCAGATAACCAACGACTGCCTCTCAACCTGAAAATAAAAAAGAATTTTTGTTGGACTAGTGTAGAATACCGTAGACTAATGTAGAATACCATTGTCCAGTGGTTACAGTTTTTGACTCATTTACGATGGTGCGTGGGTTCGCCAGGAACATGGTGTTGGTGCCATTGGGTGAGACACTCAACTACAATAGAGCGTGATAGAGCGTGAAAGTTGACCTCGAGAACGTACAAGACCTTACGAGAAACCAAACTTCTGGGCACATAGAATAGGAGCTTCAACCTGTAAAGCGAATGGTATTCTTAAAATGCTTTTTTTTATAATCTTTTTTCTGAAAGGTAGATAAAAACTTTTAAATATATATTATTTGTTATTTCGTTTTACAAAATGTGAACAATATATCAAATTAGAAAAAAGGAGAGCTAAAAATTATAGTTACATCATACATACGTCATTCCATTGTTCTCGTTATCTTTACAAAATCTAAACCCATGCCCTATTCATATAGTTTCACCGGGACAACTATCATCACTTTCTCACCTCTGCATGGACGGACTTGACCAGGTTTAAGATGAACGTTGGTTCGTGGATGATCAACTTGCCCACTTGTAGCACCTTGGTCTGAAAGGCCTCGTGGTTGCGGCCACACTGAGACCACAAGAGGCTCACCCAGAGAGTAGTGGCTTTCTGTAGGTCACTTAGAGAGATGGTCTTCTCACCTACAAGAAAATAGGCAGAGACTAAATGAATTCCACATCTGAGCTACAAATCCTATAGTCTGAGGATTTAACATTTACGTGTGTAGCACCACACTACGAATGTCTAATCTATCCAAGCATGCAAATTGTATGCGACCTCGCGGAACATTCAGCACAGACTTTAAAAATGGTGACGTCAGAAATGTGGACTATTGTTTTGTTTAGTCAATTTTGCAGTTATGTTTTTGTAATACAACAATGGTTACTTAACCAGTTCGCGCCACGATTGTTTTGACATTGATTGGGCCCAGGAGCCAGATTGTTTTTCAAAAACCTTGATCTAAAACGGGTTTAGGCCAGCATCTGTGGGTAGCACACCCCGATATTCCCGGTCTAGCTCGCTGCAAGCTGGTCACTGACAGATATTTCCTGGCCTTGCTCGTGACGTGTTTATCCGTCATCCATTTTAGTTGCTATTACAGTGTATTTAAGTATTACAGTGTATTACACTGTTATAAAAAATATTAAATAAGATTTCATTTTTGTTAAAAGTTGTAGTACAAAAATATAGGAAGAAGTAGGAAATACAATGTAGTAGAAATTCCTGATGACGAGCAAAGTGTACCTTCTGAAACAATGAGTTCCCTCAGGTTCTTTTCATAACCTTACAACTCACAAAAGAGAATAACCACACGGTGCTACCACAAACAACTTATTTATCTTAATTTCAAGAAAATAGTTAAAGTAGGATACTTTAAAGCCTGGCAAGAAATCTAGGCTTGGTACATTGGCCATAGATTACGAGCATTTCAAGACAATGCGACAAGCCTATAAGGTGCAAAAATGGTAAAAGAAAACACCTTGTATCCCCCACAATAACCACTACACAAACATAGCGTGCATACTTACACCATTCCTTGCACAGCAACATCTCTGCAGTCAACAGGGCTGCTGGTATGTAATACTGACTGAGGCTCTTTGCGACGGGATACAGCCGCTGCATGGAATCCAGATTCTTAACCTGAGGGGAACAAATCAAGTTCGATTAAAGACCAATGGTTCACTAGTGGTTGGTTTGGGATGCACCTAGCGCATGTGCCATGAATTGTGAACGACTCTTGTCAAACTTTTGTGGCACTGAATTGATCACACCGACAAAACAATATTTCAACATGATATTATCGTTAATTTACAATATAATAGTAATTGCGTACTAGCTTAGAATATCTTACATAACCGCCGTTTTTATCGTACAATGGTGGCAAAAGTGACAGAATCACAAGCTAACGTAGAATAAAATATGTCATTTTGCACGGCAAAGTTTTTTTGTATGTCATTGTTTGGTTGATAGTTGGTCGCCGCTGCACTATGCAATGAAGGTTTTGCTATTGATAACCAGCATGCCAACAGCAGTAGGTTGGTTGCGAAAAGGCGCCTAGACTAGACTAGTCCAACTATCAACAACTAGCGTGAGTTTGATCAGAGTTAGTCAAACTATGGTTTAACTATAGCAAAAAACTCATTAAAGTTAGTTGTTAACTAGTTCGTGCCGGGATTTTTTTAACATCTCCGAGCCAAGGCGCGGGATAATTTTTAACGAAACTAGATCTGAGGCGGGTTCAGTCCGATGATAGCGGGAAGCACACCCACACATTTCCGGCCTTGCTCGCTGCTGACAGACATTTCCGGCCTTGCTCGTGAAGTGTTTATGCGTCATCCATTTTGAATCTAGGGAAAACTTTGGGTGTATATACGTCCTCAGTCGCGAACTGGTTAAGCACTTGTCTTTAAGAATTTATCACTTTTGCTGCTTTAAACCAAAAAAAGAAGAAATTAAAAGCACTGGTCAAACAATATCAGACTTCACTACTTTTGTCTCAAGATTCCTACCTCAGTCCACATCATATCCAGCTTCTCCAGATTTGTGAACAGAACAAGAGCCGTCTCCAGGAACACAGTGTCTTTGCCAAGCGCCGGGTCACGATAGCACTCACAACTCAGCGACAGGGCCTTCTCAAAGAGGCCCTCCTCCAGTAGAGCATGCACATACTGGGATAGACCCATGCGATGGTCCTCTGACGATAAAGAGCTTGTGGTACCCGCAGCTGGAGTTTCACAATCTTAAATGACAAATGAGAAACAGAAATTAGTCTTATTTTCAGTTGACGGACTTAATCTTTTTTTAACCCGAACATTCCTTGACTGATTAACTAATTCCTAACTCTCGAATTGTTCTGCAAAAACCAAACACCATTTGGTAACCTCCACACAAACACTCTTGGAGTCTGAATATGGTGGGGTGCCTAACCCTATGCAGAGCATAATAAGTTTACCAGTGCAGTGCCCACTCTAGCAGATTCCAACAAAAATGCAGTTGGATTTTGAAGGGTTGAGGAAGTTAGGGTTAAAGTTTACAGGTGTCAGGGCATGGCCATAGAGCTATATTAAATTACTAGAGCGCTAACGCTTCATTCTTACGCGCATAAATACTTTGAATCTATTCTGCGCGCAGACATTTTGAATTCATGTGCGTGCTGGATTTAATTTTGAAATAGATGGATGGAATTTTGAAAGTGTACTCTAAATGCAACGCGCATGCAAGTAGAACGCAAACAACTTACTCGCGCCATGCAAGTTTTAAAAAAGTCAAGACAAAATCATTTGCAGCACGCGGATATGCACACATGTACAAAATGTTGAGGTTTCCCTAGGTTTGTGCACAAACATGGATGCGCCCAGCTCGCATCACTTTGTACATCGAGCCAGCTCTCTAGTAATTTAATATAGTTCTATGTGAATGACACAGTACTGAATTTGTTGTAAACATCCTGCTGCCATTTTTGTTTTGTATCTGAAACTTATGGGATCAGATTGATCTGGATCCAGATCAGGAATCTGGATCACTTTGAATGATTTTGTTAACATTGGGAGATTATACAGTTGGGGCGGAGGTCTACCGAATGTCCTTTTTCTAGTTTTTGATAAGTTTTTGGTAACTTGAATCTTATGCTAAATTTATTTTCCCACAAGATAAATAAAAGGTCATTCAAAATTATCAATGTTTTTTAAATACTTTGTTTTTCCAATTTGTTTTGACCAACCCACCTAGCCACTCCAATTTTTGATCCTAAAATATGAACCGGCTATTTAAAACAATGACAATACATGTATGCCTTGTTCAGTGTCAGTGTGTTAAAGCTCTGGTCGTGGGCCGCGTGAACCTGATCCCAATGATGCTCTTAAGCCCTGTTCGCACTGGACTTTTTTTTGATAAAATGTACCGAGACGATGGGTACTTTTCCCATTTTAAGTCCAGTGCGGACAGCCTAGGACGTTTTCCTCTCAGGTACTTCTCCCGAGTCCAGTAGCTACTTCTACCGGCCAACTGCTGCCCGGTTAAACTTCCCAGGTCACTTTTCTCTAGACGATAAGTCCAGTGCGAACAGTGCGTGTCGGTAAAAGCGGCCCAGGAAAACGTACATCCGGCCTCCCAGTGCAAGGCCACGCTACACAAGACACCGCGCATGCGCTCTTTGCATTGTTTACGTGCGGGCAAAGCGCCTCACGAGTCATTAAAATGACAGTTCGGCTACTTCTCCCGCGGTCTTGGTAAAATTTTCCCATGTCGAAAGTCCCAGTGCGAACAGTGGTAGCAATTGACCATTTTTTATTTTACCATCGTCTCAGTAAAACCTTCCCCAAAAAAAGTCCAGTGCGAACACGGCTTAAGATAGTTTTGGGGAACGAACCCATAACAAGGTAGGGTCTATATTTCATGTCCACAGGTATAGATTTGCCTGAAGGCAACCCTTAAATTCCACTCTTTTAACCATTTTACTTTACAGTAAACCGTTTAGAATTCAGAAGTCAGAAAAAATCATGCCGCATCCCACCCTCGCTAAGAACAAGGTAGGATGAGGATGCTTACCTAACTCCTGGAAATTACCAGACTCGCAAGCTGGCGACAAGGCCTTCCCAGACAAGTCGTTCCCATGAAGCACATCCACCCCATTCTGTATTACACTTGCACTGCCTAGCTGTGGCTGCAACATTGTGGGACGTCTTTTTCGTTACACATCTGGGGATAAACCATTATCTAAGGACAAAACAAATTAGCACGGCATTACAAAACAATATGCCAATGTAATATTATGCTAAGGCCTGTAATTATGAAGTTTTTCTTTCACGAAAAATACCATCTTCAAAAGGGGACAACTAGTCGTGGTTCCAAGACCCTGTGTAGTGGCCTCGTGGTCTGGAGCATTGAATTTGCATTCTGTGAGTCAAGCTGCAGGTTGTGGGTTCAAGTCCAGCCTGCAAGGCACTTTGTCACTCATTGCTTCTCTCCACCCAGGAGTAAATGGATACAGTGGAATGCAGTGGAACAAACATCACAGGATCCACACATGTTGTTTGTTATATCGATCGTTAGGTACAGTGATTTTCACACATTAGCGGCGCCCTTTTTTTTACTATTGTTAGTGTAGTAGCATTTCTCACACCCCGCGTGGAATGAAACTACTGTTCATTCATCATTTCAATTCTTTAGATATTTGCAAAGTATCCTACCTTTAACTACAGTCAAAATGCTTTACATTATTTTTACTCCTGCTCATTGGGCCAATAAAACATTCCAAAAACACTTGGCTTCCTGGGAAGTGTACAGCTCTATGCAGCCATTTTGGAACAAGGCTGCTAAAATCATCACAATAACTGTCTCTGGCCCACAGGTAAGGTACTAATACTCCTAGAGGGAGAGAAGCAATGAGTGATACAATACTTTGCCCAAGGGCACACGCACCACAACCCTAGGCTGGGCTCGAACCCACAACCTGCAGAATTACCTACAGACTACAAGTTCAATGCTACAGACTAAGGCTTACTACAGACCAGGAGGCCACATATGTACTCCGACCTGTTACAGGTAGGATACACCATTTGCAGATATTGAAAAATATTTACTACCGAATTATTAAGAAGTATCTTACTTATCTGAAAATAAATAATGATTCTATTTCTAGGCATCCAGCTAAATGATTGCACTATATATCCTGCAATTGTTCTGAAAAATTGAATTTTATTTTAAATTAATCAAGATCGCCGGACGACGACTGCTAAAAAACAAGAACAACATAAGATTAAGAATAACTGCCTGACGTCGGTTGAAAACAAACGCTGTTTTTCGTGCTTTTTTCGGCATCTATGATTGTAAAACTTTTGACAGGTCAGATAAACGATATTAACATAAAATACAACCCCCCAAATCCACCCATTCTTGATAATTCCTGATAACATTTACCAATGGTGTATCCTACCTTTAAGTCGTTGCTTTGTTAAGTCAATATGCTCAAAACTACAAAAAAAAATCTTTCATCCTGAAATTTCAAAAGGTGTCATATTAATATAGTCACATATACCCAAATTTGTCTTTAAAAAAAATACAATTCGGTTATTTTTCATATTTACAGATTTGTATTTTTAAAGCGATTTTGTTTTCCTTAAACTTCTTAAAATTTTCTTAAAATTACTCGTCCCAATTCGCAAAGAATACTGTACCCTGTTGCCACTTGGGTAGTTGTGTACATGTACGTGTACATTTTATAATTGATCATGTTGACCAGCCATCACCGAGCTAGCTTGTGATTGGTGAACTAATTGATACACAGTGAACAAAAATAGGCCTAAAGTTTGCCCCATAAATGTGGCTCAAATACTGGAATTCCATGAATAAAGAAAGGAATAAGCAGTACACAAATAGCAGTACAACCTGTGCTGGTGTAGTGACAACAAAATATATTGGGTGCTGAAAACCATGGAGGGCCTTCTTATTCCTCCATGTGAAAACCAAATGCCGAACAAGATGCATTGCTAGCCGTAGTCTATGGCCCCGCACTAGTGCGGGGCAAAGACTAGGGCTAGATGCATGCATGATATGATCATCATGATCATGATGCAATGGAAACCAACCACCGTGACCGGCCGGCCACAGGCGCTTGGCGCTGCTGCTGGCTGCCAACTGCAAAACAAGTACGTGCACGTCATTCTCCCCTCATCAGTGTGGCAACATGCATCATCGATGGCACTCGAGCGTATTTAAAAACAAACAAAACAACATCACCAAAACTCGATAAATTAAAACTACTAGTACTATATGACCTACACGATTATCTGCCAGCCGATTACACCACTGTGGGAATTAAACGATTATGTGTACTGTCAAGTTATTCCTCCTTATTCCTCCATGGTTCTAGCAAGACAAAATAAAGTAGGGTCTACTGACTGTCAAGATTAGAACACGTGAACGTTGATGCAGCGATTGTGTACTGCGTTACACCATGGCCGTTTTTTAAACCCCACTTTCGTCTTCAGTTTAGCTTTGTTTATATATTTTAGCAATACTGATAGAGCCACAGTAGATAGAACCTAAGCGGGGGTTTGGTAAACGGCCCAGGTGCACGCAAAGATTTGACTGGTGGCATAGTCTGGTACTACTGCTTCAACAGCGAAAAGTACGTGCATCAAACGGAGGGGCGCCCGACCTTTAAGCAGCGTTAAGTATGGAGTCCGCGATCGGATATAATTTTTGTATAAATCTATTCCTTGTCATTACTAGCTAAAAGATAATGTTTCAATTCCATTTGATTTTTTGCCCTTAATTTTTTCGATTGAAGTTTAGAGATTATAAAACATCTGTTATTTTTTTTTCGTTGAAAAAGGTTATCGCTTTCCGTAATCATTTTCCACATTATTACCCCCCCCAAAAGGTAGTTTCCCTTTAAACCCTAATTCATCCAAAACGTTCATCCGGATGATCCAACGATCCAATGACGTTAAGCACTATGTCCTGAAATACCCGAAAATGTCATGTCTCGGATTGTTTTTTATCCTATTTCCAACATAATAGTTGAAAGGAAACCAACCTAATGGCTTGCCGTTCCTGAGAAAAGACGACAAAACTACGTTGTTTAGGTTTGACGCGACGGACATTTTGAGGTGTTCGCCGTCAAGAAATTATCGGCGCAGTGACAGCATTGGGCGATATGGTAAACCGGCGATAGTACCCCTTTAAATCAAGTGTCGCAATCATGAAGGATGCAAACAGGAAGTAAATGTACGGAACCAACACTCACCAAACTCGGGCCGAACTGCAGTGATATTATTGTTACTATCAGAAATGTATTTTTGTTTTGCTATTACTCCCTTGAGTGGCGATTTCCAACCAGTTATCGGTAAATAATGACTTTTAATAGGTAAATATAATTTACACTGAACAAAAATTATAAACGCCCGAGGAATTGCCACATCTGTGTTGTGGGTGGAATCACTGCATCACTGAGCAATTCCCCACTGCACTGGCAGAGATGGACACAAATGTTGTTTACAAATCAAGACAAACAACCATTTTTGAAGCGTTTATATTTTTGTGGGCGTTTATATTTTTGTTTAGTGTATAAAGATTTGTGGTTTTTTTAAGACGCGTCTTTTTAATATTTTTTTTATTAGATTATTGAATTGTTCGTGCTTTTTTCATAGGCATGCCTTTTACACATTGTTAAAAAGTGGTGTTTTTTGTCATTTCGCCAATAAGGTGTTTCACGGTAATATGCGCCATCTTGTTCACGGGGCAAAAAGAACACACGTTGCTAGACGCGCGCACATTTTAGAATGAACGCATGATGACAAGGAAGCGCAAAAGTTTTCGATCGACGATGCGTACCCAGCAACGCGTGTAAATTTGCCCCCTGAACAAGATGGCGCATATTACTGTGAAACACCTTATTGCGCGCTCCAGTTCAGTTGTGCATACTTGGTTGGACAGGAGCAAAACGCTCCTAATTCCAAACCCGGTTGTTTACATCGGACACGATGTGTAGGCACGCATGTTTCCTGTCGTAAACCCGGTTCGGCTGGTTGAATCAGACTATTGGGCTATCATTCGGATCAAGTACTTATGGTAGATTGAGTTGTGGATTTTGCTACTCAAGTACTCGAGGAAATTACTCAAGAGTAGCCGAGTACTCATGAGTATTTACCCGGTGACTGATACACGTTAGTACATGTACGACATAATTAAAGGTAGTATACATCATTTGCAGATATCGAAAATATTTACTACCAAATTATTAAGAAATATATTACTTAATTGAAAGTAAATAATGATTCTAGGCATTCAGCAAAAGGATTGCGCTAGATATCCTGTAATTATTCCAAAAAATTGAATTTTATAAAGAAAGATTCGCGATCGCCGGACGGCGATTGTGAAAAAACAAAGATAACATAAGAATAACTGCTCGACCCCGGTTGAAAACAAACGCTGTTTTTCGTGCTTTTCTCGGCATCCATGATTGTAAAACTTCGGAAAAGTCAGTTAAACGATATTTACTATGAAATCAACCCCCCCAAATCTACCCATTCGTGATAATTCAAGCAATTACCAATGGTGTATACTACCTTTAAGTGACAACCAAATATTCAGCAGTGAGATAACATTTCTCTGCAACATTTTGGTTCGTTTACCTGGAACTCATTTGCTGGGAATGAAATCCTGGGGAGAGTGAGGTGAAGCAAATGATTCCTTGATTGCTAGCTTCATTTATAACAATAACATCTATACAAAAGGCAAGTTTAGCGCAGAAACCACAAAGAAGTTACTTTTTTTTCCTAAGTCAATACTGTAAAAACAAAATGTTACTCGCGAGTAACTGCTCTACCCGTGTCCGGCAAGTACTCGAGTAGAAGAAAAACTATGAGCAATACAATTTGAGTAGCACCAACAAACAAACTACTTGTGAGTACTGTTATTAGTCGCCCAGCAGTAAGCACAAGATTGAGTCAGAGTTCTCATTTCTTGTGATCCATCTGAAAAGTCTAAATGTTTCCTTTTCCCGCAGGTTCAGCGGTTACCGACTGAAGAAGAGTGCAAGCCAATGACAAATTGAAAGGACTTTTTCAGAAAATTGACGCCAAGTGTTGTTTATAATCATGCCCCTCCGTGCGCCGGTCCAAGGTTCGACACACCTCCGGCGCTTACCATATACCATCCTGACCAAATTAGCCCGGCTGCTAGACCCGCTGAACACCAGTTATCTTGACTGGAGAGGGCTTGCCAGTAGAATCCCCTGCAGACCAGGACATGACCAGCCCAGATATGGACCTCAAGAAATTGCGTAAATATTTGTTATGAATTTTCTTTCCAAATTGTGTAGTTTTAATAGTATGTAGTCAAGTACTTTCCAAGTAAGTATTGAGCTGTTTGTTGCAAACAAAGCAAGACAAACATTGACAGTAGACAACAAATTAAGTCGGTGTTATAACAACAAAAATTACTCGGTACTTTGGATGCATAAATCAATTAATACAAGTTTTGGGACAGAAGTACTCAAAAAGTACTCAGAAATTACTCGGTCGATACTTACCAAATAGCAGATATATATCGAAAATGTTATTGAGTAATATCTTACTTATTTGAAAGTAAATAATGATTGTAGGCATTCAGCAAAATGATTGCGTAAGATATCCTATAATTGTTCTGAAAAATTGAATTAAAAAAAGGGAACAAATAAGAAACACTTCCCGACGCCGGTTAAACACGAACGCCATTTTTTGCTTTCCTCGGCATCCATGATTGTAAAACTTTGAACAGGTCAGTTAAACGATATTTACTATACAATACAACCACCCAAATCAACCCATTCATGATAATTTAAGCAATTACCAATGGTGTATCCTACCGGTACCTTTCAAAGCTTAATTCATACAAGATTCTGATTGTCCAAAGTCTGCATTTTGTTTCGAGTGCAAAGTATTTACTGTCTGTGTTATACAGCTTTGTCCAAGCCAAATCATCTTAGACAGTGAATCCTGGTCCAGCATCCAATCAATTGTTCCGTGATCGTGTCGCTGCCGACTTGAACATGACACCTTCAAAATGTATGCCTTTATTTACTGCACGGGGCCTCGTGGAGTGCCGTGGTCTCGTGGTCTGGAGCATTGAATTTGCAATCTGTAGGTAAAGCTACATGTTGTGGATTCAAATCCGGCCTGGGACCAGGGTTCGTGTGCCCTTGGGCAAGGCACTTTGTCACTCATTGCTTCTCTCCACCCAGGAGTAAATGGGTACCTGTGAGGGTAGAGATGGTTATTGTGGTTGATTTAGCTGCTTTGCGCCGAAAATGGCAGCATTGAGCTGTATACTCCCCAGGGAGCTGAGATGGTATTTGGAATGTTTCATGGGCCCAATGACCGGTGAAATCTCAGTGCTTAGAAACACTTGTATTAAGCGCTATATAAATGTTATTTATTATTATTATTATTATTATTATTATTATAATAATATCAGTTGTAATAAATTTACGTTTCTGTTTTCGGCAGAGTTTTTGATCTGGAGTACAGACGACCAGGTGGCAGTCCTACCATGGTGCTCATCAACGACTGGGGAACGACCAACGCTACCGTTCAGGAGTTAGTGGGTCACCTGATTGACATGGGTCATCTCGCAGCTGCTGAGGTTGTCCTGCCCGGTAAATACACAAAACTTAAAAGGATCGTATACGTTTGGTAATTACTCCAAATATTAATGGCAATACAAACTTACAAAGAAGTACAGCAGCTTTGGATAGTATAATGCATTTTTAGAAACTTTTCACTTCGAAGTACTGCGGTTATGGAAAAAGATATCACTTTACAGGTTAGTTTTATGGTATATATTTATAACTATATAGGATTGAAACAAACAGTGGGTTCCAATTACCAAACGTATACGATCCCTTTAAAAAGCATCTGGTCGGTGAGATTGAGAATATCACTATTTCTCCTGGATGGGATGCTATGGGGTGTCCCAAAAAACGGTGCAAGAGAAACGCATCATTTTGCAACAATAATATTCCGCATTTGCTATTGATGTTTGTATGAGCTCCAAGATAATTACATTAGCTTTTGAATGTTGTTTGTTTTACTCTATTTGCATTTGTCAATTCAAAGATATGCTTGATTAACAACCAGCACTCAAAATCAAGTGTGTGCCAATTTATTTTTCATTCATTCATTCATTCATTCATTTATTCAATCATTCATTCATTCTTTTTCACATAACTGGTCTCTACGCATTACAAGGTGTTCTGTGAACGCGTCTCGGTCTAACCTGCTACATGTATATGGTGGTATGTCTCCCGTGCGCACGTACGTGTAACATGTTTCGCTGGTGTCCATGCATTGGAATTAGGCAGTAGAATATGTACACCAGCGATAGCAAATTGCGGTACGCTCCTGTCTCGATCTTAGAGACTCAATTATCAGAAAAACAAGAAAAATGTAATGGTACGTAAAATGTATAGCGTGTACGAAAATTCTTTGTTTTGAAGTTTTAGTATTGAAAACGGACATTAATCAATATTGTATAATCGAGTACTGGAACCGAGTACCGAGTACAAAATGCCGAGTTTTGGGATGAGTTCGAGTACGTAGGTGCGAGTACGGGCCAAGTACTTACTAGGACTCAAGTTGTACTTGAGTGCGGGAACTACAACACTGAGCCTCACTCCGAAAATGTAAATGGCAGTAAAGCCATCTTTTGCTGCTTCAAACACTAAAAATGCACAACTAACAAATGTGACCGGCTCTACAAAAAGGTGTCTTAAGTCGCGCTATGCACTATCATGTAATGGCCTGCTCAATGTAGAGAGGGTAAACATTTCATCAAAATGTGTTTTTTATTTGTTGTCTTGAATGAAGTCTTTAATACCTACAGTTTAAGGTTTCATTAAAAGTGGAAAAAAACGACCAATTCGTTTTACCCCTGGTGCAGTTGCCTACTGACCCTGTTGCTCCTCCAGCCGCCCCACGGGCCCCCGAGGTGGCTGCTCTTCGTTTCCCGGTTACGTTCTGTCGACAGTTTACAATCCCTGGCATAGTGCCCCTTCTGTCTACACCTATAGCAAATCAGATTACCGGCTGAGTTCTCCCCTTTACCGTAGTGACGTGGCGCGGCGTTCTGGACAGCCGGCTGGAAATTGCTATTCCCTTGGTTGTGCTTTTCTTCCCTCAGGTCCTGTAGTTCCTGGTGTAGTTCAACAGGGCCGACTATTTCAAAGCCTGTTTTCTCAGTTGTGTAATTTGAACTCCAAGGAAGTAATCAATGTGTAAACACGTCGTGTCTCCAAAATGGGAGGGTCTTTGGATCTCTATTATATACTAAATGAAAGCTTACGTTGTGGGCTTTCTTACCATGTATATAACTCAATTTCATTTTTTCGCGACATAAGACACCTTTTTGTAGAGCCGGTCACAAATATACTATAACTTTAACATTGGTATGATTTGAATGATTTGAAATTCCTACAGGCGTAACCACGGATCTTAACCTCAATGTTTCCTCAACGACTCTCAACCAAGACGTCTATGAGAGTGGTTCTTCTGATGGGGCAATCAAAGACCCAAATCCCAACCCGCACAGCGAGCACAGTGACGCTAGCCTGGATTCTGTCCAAGAAGCTAAGAATCTAGCCCAACAAGTTTCTCAAGATTCAGAGAATCCTGGAGACTCTAGAGTAGTCTCATCTTCAACTGAAAGGTAGGGGTTCAAGGCCAGCTACAATCCCCAAATCGCCAGGGGTTCAAGGCCAGCTACAATCCCCAAATCGCCAGGGGTTCAAGGCCAGCTACAATCCCCAAATCGCTAGGTGAGGGACTTGTATTTCCAGAGTCCATCTTCAATGCAGCACAAGTCTGTTCACATAACTTAAAGCCGGTTTATACTTCACGCGAAAGCGGAAGTTTCACTGTGACGTTCTTTGTTACCTTAACAAATTCGCTTCGCACTGACTTTCGCGTGAAGTCTGAACTGACCTTTAGGCTAATTTCATGGCTGAGTTTAGGCAGTCTGTTCTTGACACACGAAACTTGTTAGTGCAAAACATCGATGGATAGGTGGTGTGTGATTCTGTTCTGAGTGCAATGTTGTTAATTGGGTAGCGTTCCCAGCGTTAGAGTACCTGAACCTTGCCCATGATGCTGCTAACTTGAGCACACGACTTTCAGCTAACAGAGCCTCTGTCTGTTTCATAGAGATTGCTTGCGTTATGTACACAAAGGCGCACTTACTTCAAAGGAAAAAGTTGCTTAACTTTAGTGATGGAACAGTCAAATCAAATGGTTCTTGACAATTAAACCTGGCAAAGTTTGAGCTTTGTGAATGCAGTACATTATAAGATTTTGATTTTAAACCAACTACTAATGGAAACTTCCGAAAATGTGTTACATCAAGTAGCTTTTGTACAATAATTTGGTTGGTTATACTTTCAAATGGTATACTTTATTTTCACCAGTATGCGCTGAAATTAAATGTACTTTGACCGGTCCCAGGTCGAGGATTATTATTTTTTATGAGCCCCGTTCTGAGGCAGGTTCACGCTGGCATTTGTGGAAGGCACACTCTGATATGTCCAGCCTTACTCGCTGCGAGTCGGTATAATGACAGACATTTCCAGCCTTGCTCATGACGTTTTTATTCATCATCCGTTTTGGATCCCGGGAAAAACTTTGTGTGTATACACGTCATCCGACGCGAACTCAACCCATAACCAAACTCAACCCATCAAAATCTAACTGCATGTTTCATTATAATCTGTTGGTTTTACAATACCATACTTCTCATATGATGTGCTCATTAGGACAGAGTTAATTACACACTGAACACACTGACTTGTATTCTGTATTGCTGGTAACCTAGCCCACGTGCAGGGGACCAGGGAGTAGTGCATTGTGGGAGCACAGCCAGTCCAGATAGCAGTGATTCCGCCGTGTCGACGTCAGCTCCAGTCGAGTCCAGCGACTTGCCAGATTTTGAGCCAGATACGGGTAGGTTTGAGCTAGATGTGACTCAGTTGCCTAAAATACTATTTTCCACACTCACAATTGAAGCCAGATTGTAAAAAGAATTGAACCTCCTCAGTACCGGTTTGGTGAAAAACAAGCAAGCAACTTATTTAGCTAGACTTTGGAACATAATGCGTTCTGTCAAAATGAGACGGAACTGGGCACAAGCCATATTGGAGAAAATGAAGAAAACAAAATTGTCAGGTTTCATTCACAGAATTGTTGACTTTGATGAATAAAGTGTAAAAAAATACCGTTTTTGTGCATAGTTCTGTTGTTCTAGAACAGAGCTAGCTGTTTCAAAGGCTTTTTTCTCAGTTGTGTAATTTACTCCAAGGAAGTAATCAATATGCAAACATGTCATATCTCCATTACGGGAGGGGCTATGGAGCTCTTTTATATACTAAATGAAAGTTGACGTTGTGGGCTTTCCAACCATATAAATACTGCCCTACTACGCCACCACATCAATACCCAACCTTGCCTCCTTGGACAGGCAAATTTCCAATGCCTGTGATCAGCCGAATTCCAGTGTTTCCACGCTTCATCGCTTCCAGGCTCCATATAACCCCGCTTCACCATTGGAATCTCTGTCTCCTGACGACGGGCAGAGCATACTGTCCGAAACGCTGAGTTCCCTCCGGTTCTCTTCAGAACCACACATCTCACTAAAGAGGATTACCTGACCGTGGTGTTACCGCAAACTACTTATCGTATTGCCTTTTCACCATGCAAACCTCAAAATCTCAATAACAAGTCGAAAAGGGAATGCTTTTGATGCCGTTCATTTCAATCACATTGTCACAACCCTAACCCTGCCAGATCCAGCACAGTGCATCTGTGGTGACTGCTTGACCTTGCTGGACTCTGCACACAAGTCAATGTGACAAAGTATGCAATCTGTTGCGTCTGGCAGGGTTTCTAGCCCAAATACCCTGGAGGGTTAGGGTTAAATAATTGACAACTTAAATTTTCTTAACAGTGAAAGAGTACAGTTACGATCTGCTGAGTTTCATGACTGATTCATTCAATGACGAGCCGCTGAAACACGGTGGTAACATGGTGGGAGAAGGTGGATTTGGAACCGTCTACATCGGTCGGTTCAGCGATGGCCACGAGTGTGCCGTTAAAAAGCTCAAGCAGGTAAGGCCAACTAAAAAAACCAGAAAACTAGTTTTTCCATCAGAACTTTCAGAGAAATGGAGAATGTGGGAACTTGTTTCCTGCTAAAAAAAAATCCAAGATTGGGGAATGGTCTTTTTCAAAAAAATTGTCTATTTTGTCTATTTTTTTTTTTCCAAGATGGCCATCACTTATATTAGACTAGCTTATTTTCTATCTAACTGTGTACATATCTCAACAAGTAATTTTCCGACTTATTCCTGATTCCTGATTTCTTTATTCCTTATTCCTTAGTTTCCGTCTTTACATGCTACATTAGACCAGTTTTAGAGTATGCCAGCCAATTCTGGCATACCTCGATAAGTAAACAACTGGCTAATAGAATTGAGAATGTACAAAAACGTGCTTGTCGCATTATGTTAGGCTATCATCGATATCATAGTTACTCCAATGCTTTGGAAGTTCTAGGTATGTCTAGCCTTGAAACTAGGAGAGACACCTTACTGTATAACTTTGGCACTAAACTATTACATTCCAACAGATTTAGAAATATGCTCCCCCCTCCTAAATTGAATAACACAACTACCAGAATACTCAGAAACAGTTCCACGTCTACGCTTGTTGTACCCAAGTGCAAAACTGATAGATACATGAAGTCCACAATTCCTGTTTTAGCTAAACTTTTGTAATTCTTAATTGTTTACAATATAGGTGCAAGTGAGTACTTTGTGTAATTTTATACTTCCATTCTTTTTAACTGCTATGTAACAATTTTTAATTCTTGTAAAGTGTAAACGTGGTCACTTCAGCTACTCTTCTGTGGCTGCCTACCTCGTGTTTTAATACGAATAAACCAGAATAATTAATTAATTAATAATTAATTTAGAGGTGCTACGTCACAAATAATGTACTCTTCTGGCAACTGAAGTTGTATAGCACCTCATTCAGTGATAAAAATGGTTCAGAATGTGCTGTAGAAAAACTCAAGCGTGTTTTGAAAATATTTCCAGATTCTGTTCTTCGATTTGATTTAACTTAAAGCATAAGTATACCTTAAGTAATTACTTTTCCATTTGTTTGCTTTCCGTTGACAGGGTGTATTCAAGTGTTCCGATATCGATGTGCGAAAACAGTACCAGAATGAGTTACAAATGCTGAAGAGGTTTGTGGAAATATCACATTTGTCTCAAGTCACACTCATAAAATCCAAATTGTTAACATGTCTGTCTGTGCCCACAAGAGCTTAACCAGTTCGCGCCGGGATTATTTTAACATCACCAAGCCAACGCGCAGGATTATTTTTAACGAAACTCGATCCGAAGCAGGTTCAGGCCGCCAGTACCGGGAAGCACACCAACGCCTTTCCGGCCTTGCTCGCTGCTGATTTACAATTTTCAAACGATTGGAATTTTCAACGATCTTTCATGTTCAAACTGAAAGTGAACCAACCCAAATCGTGCATCACATATTCAAGACAATGATGCTTGAGCCTGGATGAGTATTAAAAAAGAATCATTAAAAAGCAGGTAGCTTTTGAGGATGAAACTCTGCATGTTGCTGGGAAATGCATAGTCGGGCTGTATTAACCCTTTGTAGTAGGATTAGGTTTTTCTTCAACACCCTATATGTCATGACTTGTTCCAATGAAACCGGGACATGTGTTTTATACAAAGTACTCTGGAAGTCATTTCGGGTTGGATTTTACCATTTTTTAGGTTTTGGGTTTTTCTGAATCACTAACTGTTAATCTACAATCTCCCCAAATTTGAACATAATCCATCACCCAGAAGTGTGTTTTTTTGGTCGATTTTGTGAAACAATTGTGTATAGAACTTCAAAGCTGTTTGTCTCATAATTAGGTTGTCTGGGTTTTATCACTAAATCCTTCCCACAGAGGAGATGGGGTGGGAGTACATAGGTAAATGATACATCATTTTAAAGCTGAAAAAAAATTGTCACAGCAGGTCACATATAATATTGCTTGATGAATTAAAACAAAAACTATTTTAGAGTTGAAATTCAAATTAGCATGAGGAATCATTTTGTATTTCCGACCTTGCAGATTGAAGCACCCTAACCTGGTAGAGCTGTACGGCTTTAGCTTTGACGGCCCTAGCCCATGCCTCCTCTTCAATTACCTCCACCACGGTTCCTTACTAGCTGCCCTGGACAAGGACAGCTCCCTGCACCTACCCTGGGAATCCAGGGTCCTCATAGCCCAGGGTACGGCCAGAGGCCTATCCTATCTGCACAGTGAGGGCATTGTGCATAGAGATGTCAAGAGGTAAGACGGGTCATACTCGGTGAAAGAATTTTGGCGAGTTTTGGCCATGCGTATTCGCAAAAGTCAACACAATTCAACGCTGTTTTTCGTGCTTTTCTCGGCATCCATGATTGTAAAACTTTGGACAGGTCAGTTAAATGATATTTACTATAAAATACAACCCCCAAATACACTCATTCATGATCATTCAAGCAATTACCAATGGTGT
Organism: Crossaster papposus; assembly: GCA_037893245.1. Taxonomy (NCBI): domain Eukaryota; kingdom Metazoa; phylum Echinodermata; class Asteroidea; order Velatida; family Solasteridae; genus Crossaster; species Crossaster papposus. The sequence goes on along the minus strand of JBAIAA010000354.1, from coordinate 1,831,356 downwards.
ATACTACCTTTAAGGCTTATCATTTCAAGGTAGTATATACCATTTGCAAATATAAAATTTAAAAAAAAAAATCGGGTGAATTTTGCCATGAATGCCTCATGATTAATAATATTATAATTATAATATTTCTGGTATTGAAACCAAGGAATCCTGAAGAGTGCCATAACAGGCACTTTAACCAGTTCGCGCCGGATGACGTATATAAACGCAAAAATTTCCCAAAATTCAAAACGGATGACGCATAAACACGCCAAGTTCAAGTTCGGAAATGTATGTCAGCAGCGAGCAAGGCCGGAAATGCGTGAGTGTGCTTCCCGGCACTATCGGCCTGAACCCGCTTCGGATCGAGTTTCGTTTAAAATAATCCCGCCCCTCGGCTTGGCGATGTTAAAATAATCCTGGCGCGAACTGGTTAAGCTCACAAGGCCTGAAGAAACCCGTAGAAAAGACAATAAGAAGAAATGACACTTTTAGAGGTCGGAGGAAAACCCCAGAAGTATATTCTGGGGGAAAACCCACGGAATCAGGCAGGGACTAAAAAAAACCAATCGACATGTGGATCAGGGCAGGAATCGAACCCAGGCCACGGCGATGGAAGGCGAGGAAAGAACCGCTACGCCAACTTGACTCCCCCAAATTTGATGCCAGATTTGCGTAGCATTCACATTTGTATTCGCATGAACCGTTCTGTACGCTCAGTTGTTTTTTCAACATATTTAAATCTAATAACTAGTAGAATATATCTGGTCCTACTGAGAAATCTTCATGTGTCCAAACTTTTGTTAGAACAAATTTCCATCGTCTTTTCGACTGCACGAAAAATTGCACAGAAAGCAGATTCGGTTGACCACGTCACTATAGCCTTGTGTGAATTTATCTGTTGCGTTTATCACAACAGAACAATTGCCCAATCTTGTTGTGCACGTACATGTGCAGTTGAAATACCAAACTGGCTTAATCACCACTGCCCTTTGCATTCATTTATTCCATGCAATTCACACCTGCCTGTTTTTCCTCTCAGTGCCAACGTACTTCTGGACGCAGATTCAACAGCCAAGGTGGCTGATTTTGGTCTAGTCCGCGCCATACCGAAGGACCACAACGAGACTCAGAGGACCAACTTGATTATTGGCACCAGCGTCTACATGCCCCCCGAGGCACTCTACGGAGAAGTCTCTCCTAAGGGAGACAGCTTCAGCTTTGGCGTGGTAAGCTCCCGTAGCCTCTCCTAATCGTTTCAAAGAGACAAAACTATCCCAAAAGTCATCAACTAAATTTCTGGTCAAAAGCTTTCTTGAGGTTTATACATGTCTAGTTCTCTCATTACTTAAAGGTAGTATACACCATTTGCAGATATCGAAAATATTTACTGCCGAATTATTAAGAAAACTCTTACTCATCTAAAAGTAAATAATGATTTTAGGCATCCAGCAAAATGATTGCGCTAGATATCTCGTAATTATTCAGAAAAAATAGAATTTTATAAAGAAATTTTTTATTTGAAATGATAAGCCTTAAAGGTAGTATACACCGTTGGTAATTGCTTGAATTATCATGAATGGGTAGATTTGGAAGGTTGTATTTTATAGTAAATATCGTTTAACTGACCTGTCCAAAGTTTTACAATCATGGATGCCGGACAGCGATCGCGAAAAAACACAAATAACATAAGAATAACTGCTCGACGCCGGTTAAAAACCAACGCTGTTTTTCGTGCTTTTCTCGGCATCCATGATTGTAAAAGTTTGGACAGGTCAGTTAAACGATATTTCCTATAAAATACAACCCCCAAATACACTCATTCATGATCATTCAAGCAATTACCAATGGTGTATACTACCTTTAAGGCTTATCAATTCAAGGTAGTACATACCATTTGCAAATATAACAAAAACATCAACAACTTAATTATTATGAAACTCCTTACTTGACTGTAAGTGAATAACAGTCTCAAGCATCCTGTGAAATCACAGCATCTGGTGCGCTGTGGTTTACAAGAAAAGTAGAATTTTGTATCAATTTCCAACGGTTGCCGGCCGGCATTTATTTAGTTGTCCACATTTTATTTGCAATACTGTTACCATCCGTGAATAGGTACCAGCCAACTAGTCTGGTTTCATAACCTGTTAATTCCCTGGACGTCTGTAAATTACTCCATTTCGTCTGAAAGAAGTCAAGGAACCAGACTACAAAAAGGGCATTTGATTTCTTGGTTTTTCCAGCATCTATGAACACAAAACTTTAAAAACCAGGCTAGCATCACAATATTGACAATAAATGTGACCCGCTCTGCAAAAATGAGTCTGATGTCGCAAAATACATTTTTACGTAAAGGGCCGTTTATTGTCTCGGAGGTGATTTTTCTTTCAACAAATATTTTTTTGTTTTAAGACATTTTGGTTTCTCCGACACCTATATTTTCAGATCTGATCGATTGAAAAGATTGTTTTGATCCCTAAATTAAATTGAATACAGGTTTTGTCATTCTCTTACCATAGCATCTGATAAAGCACTACAATTGTAAATCTTCATTTATTTTCAAAGACATTTTGAATATAACTGAGAAAAAGCAAATTTTCCAAAATTGTAAAAGACCAATGCATTACACTACAGAGTATATCAAATGAAAGCTTATTTCCTGCGTTTTCTGACCAACTGTAAAATTGCAAAAAACATTGTTAACACATCAGACTCATTTTTGCAGAGTAGGTTACAAATATGAACTCTTTAACCCGGACGTTTCGTTTTTAACCCCTCAGGTCCTGTTGGAGCTGATAACCGGACTAGAACCTCTAGACCACAACCGGGAAGGCGCCGACCTCATTACCTATGTTGAGATCATCATCGACGAGTTTGGGAGCATACTGAGCATTGTGGACCCGAGGTTAAAGAACGCGTACAGCGAAACGTCGGCGGTGACGATGTATGACATTTCAGCAGACTGTCTGTTGAGGAAACTAAAACGACCGCTGCTTATTGATGTGAGTAATCAGAGTCTGTGTTGAGGAGAATTGAAGCTTAATTACTATTAAATCAAAACTCAGCTTGATTATACATAAGATCCTCGAGAAACCCTGCATGTAAATTACGCGTCCAATACATGGCCACGATACCAGAATGCATGCCTTTTTTATGTCCACTCAACTGGATGACAGTTGGCGCAATAGTTTTAGTCAGAGAATACACTCGCAAGTGTGGCTTCGTAATTTACAAATTAACTCGGCGCTTCCCACCTCGTGAATGAGTAATTAAGAATCCGCACTTTCTTGTGTATTTGCCTTAATATCAGCAGCGTTCTCGCCAGGCATACTAAGGCGTGGCGGGCCCGCCACGCTTGCTGCGAAAATGGGCTCAGCCCGCCACGCTATAACTTTCTCCGCCAGTCCCCGCCACACTAAAAATGTCCCCGCCACGGCTTAACAATTCCCCGCCACGTTTTAAAAAATGTGTAAATAAAAAGTGTATATTATTCTGTTGCTTGTTTTTTTCAACAAATAACTTGTGTGCTATTAACTATCACCTGGCACTTGCAGAATCTGCTGAATGGCAGATTATTTCCATGCGAAATACCAATTTACTCGACGTATCGTACAATCCAACATTGATCTCACTCACAGCTCGGCCCCATCGGTCTTATCATTGGGTTTGGCGCGGTGCGGGTCTGCGGGACGCGCTGCGCTGGGACCGAGTACACTCACCTCGTGCGAGTCGTGCGCCGCGCCGTGCCAGCCGGTAGCATAGCATGCATGCAGTATGCACTCAACACTAAACGCGTCGCGACTATTCCACCGATAGAGGGCGTATTCTGGAAGCCGCGAATCTGTTCTGAGCCGATGTGTGGTGGTTATCTGAAAGTTTCCCAACAGCGCCCTCTATTGTTTGATAGTCGTTAGGCGCAGGGGCGCTAAATCGCGATAGTTGCGCGATAATGAACAACAACGTCTTGCACCAAGACTACGACTAGACTCGCTAGCGCTGTGTACAAGTTATTTTCTGTGTGTACATTAGTGCCTACGTCAGAATGCATTGTCACGTGTTTCGCTTCGCTGCGGTAGATCTTTCAGTAAATTTGTAATAAATTTTTTAACAATTGATATTATTTTATACTTTAATAAAAATTAGATGTAAATTTGATATAATTTGCACCTAAATATATTTATGCAGATTTTCTCTGTTTTATTACTTAAAAATAGTCATTTATTCCCATTCTAAGGTTTATAAATTCCTTTTTGGACCCCCCCCCCCCCCCCCCCCCCCCCCCCCCCCACTCCTTAATTTCAAAACTGCTGTGGCGATGGATTTCCCCCACCCTTGGAAAAAATCCTGGTGAGAACGCTGAATATCAGTCATACACTGTCAAGTCGTTAGGAATCTACAGTATTTTGTATCATTAGTTTGCTGTAGATACATACAGAGTAATCTACACTTTTAAAAATAGTATGACGTCAAAGAAATAGATTAAAACTCGAATACTCTCTTAATTGTACACGCTGAAACTGTAGTTTAGATGAACTGCCATCTCTCTGTCAGGGTTGTAGTCGAGTCCCTGCAAGTCCGTTCACAAGTCCTTTCGTAAAGCCAGTCACAAGTCCCTTCATAAAGGCAATCACAAGTAACTGGATGAACAATGACAAAAAATTGCCGAAAAAAAGAAATAATAAAGGAATGCTTTTGTCAAAGCTGATTTGAATAGCTTGTGATTTAAATTGGGACTGAAGGACTTGTGATGGACTTGCAGGGACTTGAAGGGACTTGCAGGGACTTGTGATGGACTCGACTACATCCCTGCTCTCTGTATTTTCAACTGATATTCATGATTGAAAGCTTGGATTTGTTTGTTTGTTCGTTTCCCAAGGTTTTACCCCGATTGACGGAGATGATGTGCACAGAGGACTGATTCCGGATTCTACACAAAAATTTATGTTTGAGAAACACACGAAGCTGGATCTTGTGAAAATGCAACTTATAAAGAAATACTATTTTATTTAATATGAGTAAAAAATATATTCCTGCATTGCCTTGAATCTTGCACAGTGGAATGCCGCTATAACGAACATTCGGCTGTATCGATCATTCGACTGTACCAAACATTTGGCTATAACGAACATTCGGCTATTCCGAACACCATCCTCGTCTCTCGTTTTTTGTGTACAAAAATACACTACACTATTTTTTTTTAAATACAAAAATCAACGAATTAACAAAATCCACACCTCAGTGCTGCCAACCGAACTGAAAAGATGAATGGACACTAAACCATGTGCGACACCGTCTTGAAAAATGGGCACCTGATGGACCGGCAGCTGAAAATATGGGGATCCTGTGATTTTCGTTATAGCAGCGTAACACTGTATTTGCTATTTTTGGACATTCCTTAACTTTAACCTTCTATGGTTTGACAGCATAAATATGCATGTTCACACGTTCAATGCACAAAAACACAGTGTGTGCATTGATGTGCTGTTGAACAACTGACCCAAAAGTGACTTCTGCATTGGAGGATTAAAATGAAATTAAAATGAAAATTGGAGGTCAAAAATGAAATTTCTGTTGGATTTAGTGGCATTTTTTTTTTTAACTTTGTACAAATGCAATACTTTTTTAGAGAATTAAACAACTTTATCATGTTGTGGTTTTTTTTTTTGGGGGGGGGGGCATTTGCCTATGATTCTTTTCCAATGCTAGGTAAACGTTGATCTTTAACCCTAACCCTCCCAAATCCTCCAAATTCAATATGATTTTGCACACACGCTACGTAGGATACACCATTGGTAATTGCTTGAATTATCAGGAATGGGTGGATTTGAAGGGTTGTATTTTATTGTATAAAATTCAATTTTTCAGAACAATTAAGACAAGATATCTAGAAACATTATTTACTTTTAAATAAGTAACTTATTTCTTAATAATTTGGTAGTAACATTTTTTGATATCTGTAAATGGTGTATCCTACCTTTGTAAACTGACCTGCCAAAGTTTTACAATTATGAATGTCTAGAAAAAAGCAAGAAAAACGGCGTTTGTTTTTTCAATCAATTACATGTATCTAGCACAATCATTTTGCTGGATGCCTAGAATCATTAATTACTTTCAAATAAGTAAAATATTTCTTAATAATATATGCAAATAGTGTATCATACCTTTAAAAGGTAAGAATTATGGAAAGATAGTATTTCTAAAGAAAATTTAAAATGTAAAAGTTTTAAAAAAAATAATACAACTCTTGCTTTTAAAATGACAAAATGAAAAAGTGTTGCCTTGATTGGTTGCGTCGATTATTAATTCTTAAATTCTATTTTTATCGTATGACCATGTGTATGCAAGTTTACGGTTAAAAGAGTACAAGATTCTGAAATGTTTCGGATTGTTTCCTTATCCTATTTAAACATCTGGTTGAAAGAGATTCAACCTAATGTCTTACTTTCTGAGAAATGACACCAAAAAAAATGGTTGTTTACATCGGACAGACGGAGTAAGCATACAATTTTCCTGTTGTTTACATTCAATGTACGATACATGTGCATTAATTACACACAGCACCAATGAACAAATATGTGACCTGCTCCCACAAAAACAGACATAAGTGTTTTTTTGTTGCGAGATATTGTTATTTTCATTTAGTACACATCTTCAGCTTTCATTTGGTACCAAAACCACCTTTATACCATACATACCATACATACTTTTAATTTTATGAGGATTTTATTTCGATGTATTTGGGAGATAAATTACCACTTTCAGGACACAGTTTGTCTCCATACATGCATTGATTTTGTTTAACCTAACTGAGGGTTAAAGTATACATATTAAAGAAATAAAGAAATAACGAAAAACAAAAATCGATGTTTGCCAAAGTTTTCACCCCATTTCAACTTTGACGAGCTGTATCTCGAAACAGCCTGTGCGACTTATGTCGGGTTTCGTAGGAACGGGTCACACATGTGGTTTCTTTAAACGTCCGCAAAAGGTGAACACTTTTTACGTCTTGAATCAAGACTATACCCAAACAGCTACAGTTTTGGGGGCAATAAATGTGGACCCCGAAACTCGTTCTACACAAGAAAAACACAAACGCCAGTTTTTAAAGAATGGTTGTGTGGATGTTTATACATGTATTCTATTTTCAAATGCTCTTTCCGATTAACAGCGTTTTATTTAAATCGCGTTTTGTTGTCTAATTGGGTGCTTCCAGGACATAGTATCCCTTTAAGTTAATGTTAACATCTTCATACTTTCTTGGGGACAACTCTTGGGTGGGAAAGACAATTCTTCAGCGGATTACCAAGGTCGTTGTTCAAACATGTTTCTTTGTCTACAGAAGTTGATGGATTTTAATGTTGGATGGAGGTTCATTAACTCTTTTATAATAGGTTTAGGGTTGTCATTTAAAAATGCACAAAATTTGTCTTTAAGAATAAAACGCCAGTATTAACCGCGTAAAAAGGGGACACTCGGGATATGCAAATCTTCTGGACGACCTGGTTTGTGGAGAAAATAAAATCACACGACCCGATGTTTTATTATTTTAAAAACACCATTTATTTAATCTGGCCATTTCGATGTACAAAATATATTAAAGAGAGACTGGTGCGATATTGCTAATAAATATGCATTACAGCGGGAAGAGTTAATATTTTAGGGATGACTATGAAAAAACAAATAAAATGATTCTACAGAAAATCACCAACTCCATTTTTATATCACTTTTTGCCACAGTTTGAATGTGTTCAACTCCCAGTAAAGTCACAAATTTGTCTTCGAGCCGAGTATAAACCAGTATTATAAGCATTAAAATTTGGCCCGTGTGTTTGTTTATAAAGTGCTACGCGTAGCGGGCTCATGAAATTCAACCGAATCTAACAATGTCAGTAAGATTTTGCAGACGCCTTACGGAGTTGGGGTTAAAGGTAGGATACACCATTGGTAATTGCTTGAATTATCATGAATGGGTAGATTTTTTTGGGGGGGTTGTATTTTATAAAAAATATTGTTAACTGAAGTTTTATAATCATGGATGCTGAGAAAAGCAAGAAAAATGGCGTTCGTTTTCAAACGGCGATTTAAAAAAAAAATTGATAAAATTCAATTTTTAAGAACAATTACAGGATATCTAGCACAGTCATTTTGCTGAATGCGTAAAATTATTTTTTACTTTTAAATAAGATATTTCTTAATAAGATTTTTTTTTGATACATGTATCTGCAAATGGTGTATCCAACCTTTAAGAAAACCTACAAATGACAATGTAAGCCTCCTACTGGCCAACAACATGCTTTAACAGGTTGGAACTTTCTAGCAAACTCCCAAGGGCATTTAGCAAGGGGCCAACCATTGAAATTATTAAATGTATCAGTTACAAAATGAAATCAACATTTTTTAGACTATAAATAACTAGAGTTTCTTCTACCATTATTCTAAGTTTCCTTGGTCTTTCCTTGCTTTCCGCACACACACAAAGTAAGTACTATTTTGTAACACATAATTGCAGTATTCAGCAGGGTTGTAGTCGAGTCCCTGCAAGTCCGTTCACAAGTCCTTTCGTGAAGCCAGTCACAATTCCCTCCATAAAGGCAGTCACAAGTAACTGGATGAACAATGACAAAGGAATGCTTTTGTCAAAGCTGATTTGAATAGCTTGTGATTTGAATTGGAACTGAAGGACTTGTGATGGAATTGCAGGGACTTGCAGGGACTTACAGGGACTTGTGCTGGACTCGACTACATCCCTGGTATTCAGTACCAAAACAAATATTTTAAAACCGTTAAAATACACTTAATAATCCTCCGCTGTTCTAAGCCAAAACCTTTCCCTTTTTTGCTAAAATCATTTTTTAAAAGTCAATCATATCGGGTATGGAAATGCCCAAATAGGTTTTTAAAAATTCCATTCCAATTTCAAATATTAGTTTTTATACAAACCACCCTATACAAACTATTCTCTTTTCTTAATAATTCTCGCATATATTTACAAAACTACTTTGTGCATTTCATTAAAACTAACCACTGCCACTATATTTAAAACTACCAAATGTATAAATCAATCATAATTAAAACACAAGGATTAGTGTTATACTTATTTCAGTTAACCAGTCGATTGCTATTAAGATACATGTATCTACATCACTCGTACCAATTCTAAAATATAAACATTTCAATATTTTGTTCTTTACATTTTATACACAGTGCATTAATGAAACTGGACAAAATCTCTAGTTTTCCTTTCTCTCCATATAGCGCACACTAGGCTTGTCGCAATACTAGATTTGTCCCAAGACAGCTTGATCCTGACAAACGCCGTCAAGCTACCATAGCGGTAACGTTTGCTGTCAACAGACAAATCAAATCTAATCTTGGGATTAACGTTGGCACCACTACCCAGATAGTTCCAAGCATACCTCATTAGCACGCACATTTCGTAAGCACGCACATTTCATTAGCTTGAAAAAGTCGGTTTTAAACCCTGGCTTCATCCTTGGCTTCGCCTTCGTTCATGTAGTTTGGCAATAGTGATGGAGCCAATGCCGGGGCCTAACTAGGGTTTGGAAAACGACCCCAAACTGGACTTAATCTGAACTTGTTAACAGAAAACTATCCTAGCTTTAACATGGTTGTCAAGGACCTTCTGTATCAGAGAATGAATTCGAAATTCAGTCTTGAAAAGAGACTAAGTACGCACAGGATTTAACAGGTCCCTACTCATTTCCAGACATTAATTAACACTACACTCGAGAACACGTGGAGAAAAAAACCTTGTGGCACAGGAGAGAATCGACCAACTACTCCACTCGCATTGTGGTCCGAGCTAGGAATCGAACCGAGGCCACTTTGGTGAGAGACGAGTGCTTTACACACTTGCCACCAATGACACAAACAGAAAAGCTCAGGCAGATTATAAAAGCCTACAAGAAAGTGACATTGGCTCGTTGCGGGTCAAAGGACCGGCATTTTAACTGACACTGCCAGCAATGATGTTGTACTCCTTGGTGTCACTGTTCAAGGAAGACCTGGCATCTTGGAAGACATTATCTTCAATGATGCTCTCCGTCAACTTCTGTTTGATGGGATAGGGAGGCGCGGTAGACAAGGCGTCGTCGGATGATCGCTCCGGGTCACAGTTCTGATGAAAACAAGAAAATTGCAAGAAGCATGAATCAGAGTTGTGATCGAGTCGGTCGCAAGTCGGTCGCAAGTCGGTCGCAAGTCGGTCGCAAGTCGGTCGCAAGTCGGTCGCAAGTCGGTCGCAAGTCGGTCGCAAGTCGGTCGCAAGTCGGTCGCAAGTCGGTCGCAAGTCGGTCGCAAGTCGGTCGCAAGTCGGTCGCAAGTCGGTCGCAAGTCGGTCGCAAGTCGGTCGCAAGTCGGTCGCAAGTCGGTCGCAAGTCGGTCGCAAGTCGGTCGCAAGTCGGTCGCAAGTCGGTCGCAAGTCGGTCGCAAGTCGGTCGCAAGTCGGTCGCAAGTCGGTCGCAAGTCGGTCGCAAGTCGGTCGCAAGTCGGTCGCAAGTCGGTCGCAAGTCGGTCGCAAGTCGGTCGCAAGTCGGTCGCAAGTCGGTCGCAAGTCGGTCGCAAGTCGGTCGCAAGTCGGTCGCAAGTCGGTCGCAAGTCGGTCGCAAGTTATCCAGTCCCTTAAATCCCAAGCTATTCAAATGAACTGTGACAAAGACATTCCTTTGTCATTGTTCCTCTCTCGTTACTTCTGACCCGACTTATGAATTGACTTGTATTAATAATAAGCAGATTTGTTTGCCCATCAAAAGCCGATCACTATATCTAATTTCTATATCTAATGTGTGTTTTTTAAATGATTTTTACTCCACACTGTGAGTAGATGGAGAACATCAAGAACAAAGATGCCGACTTGCGTAAAGTTTTGTGGATAAAACGGAAAACATTAATTCAGTGCAGGAGCGAAAAAGAAATAAATTGTACATGATCATAGAATGGGCTTGTCTTTGCCAGTTTCATAGTTGTTCTTGGATTTAAATCATTTTCATATGATCATTAGTTTGCAAACCAATTTGCGACGTGCCGCGTGAATTACACACAGTATAAATTGTCAGTTTGAAATAGTGCCGCTCTTCCACTGCTCAGAGCGGCAAAACGCGTCAAACATTTAGCAGAAAGCCGGCAGTTGCTTTCTGCCGTGTCAATTAAAAAAATTAAGGTCATTATTCAAATTGGACATGACAGAAGTTCTAAGTAGGCTTCAAGTGTCCCTTGTTAATGTTCTGCATAATGTACCACTCGCCCAAACTGTTGACACTCTTGATTGGAACATAAAAAGCATGTCTGAAAACAAGAAAAACACGCGGTATTGCTTTTATAGCATGGAATACATTTAATATCATTTCTCTTCATAAACCTGATAACAGAATGTGCCCAAGAAGAAATCTCAGCTCAATATCCAATAACTAATTAGAATACCATTAAAATTACCGCTTAACATCAATTCCTGGAGACAATTTTTTCACACACATTTGTGACCCGCTCCATCGTAATCAGGAATAAGTCGCTGAGGCCGTTTTACGCAATCGGCCGTTGAAGTGAACGCATGGGTGAAAATCGTGACCAAGTCGATTTTCTGAACATTGTATTTTTAGGAAGTGTAGTTATCACAGATTATTGTCATTAATGTCTTGTATGTAAAAACGATCAATAAAGATGAAAATGAAGAGGATTTGTGTGCGCTGTCCCTGATTGATTTTGGTCAATTTTGTTTATTTCAAAGCTGTTTATCTCGGAATGTGGATTCGGCAAATAAATATAATATACAACTGTCATCTTCATCAGACCATAACTCGTTAACCTAAACAGATACACACTTGTGATGGGTATCATTAGAAAGCTTATGAAATTCCCTTTCTCACCATGTACATATCTCAAAAAGTCATTTCGAGACTTATTCCTGATTTCGATGGAGCGGGTCACATTTAACAATAGAAATTGTCGCTCTGTCAAGGCAATTTTCTAAAATAGGCTGTATCTGAATCACTTGGCTGTGGCTGGAAATTACACACGGGTCTATGAGAAATGGCTGCAGCCGTTAGCCAGTGGCTTCCAATAGATGCGCGTGTTATTCCTAGACTTAGCCAAGTGATTTGGACAGGGCCCCATGAACTAAAGCACTGACTGAGGCCACATTAGATTCACACACAATTCAATAGCATTTTCGCACAACTTTAAGAATAGTTTTTACACACACACACATAACGTGTAGTATAGGTTGTCCCAGTTATATTAACACAAGTTTATAATCACATAAATTCCTCACAATGAAACTTCAATTTTGTCCCCAAACATCGCCGACTTTTTAAATGTTACCAACTAATTTACTTTAAGGTGCAGTATAATTCAAATTTTTAGCATTCTGATTCGGCCTAAAATTCATGATATTTGTCTCATCAAAAAAGCAAATTCAATCTCTGTGTGTGATTTGTTTTATCGATTTGGCCATTTAAATGCATTTCCTAATCCTAACGTTTCAGAGTAAACAGAACAAAATAGAACAACCACAGCATCAAATTGAATGGAAAAAAACCCCTGAATTTGCATTTTCAATTCAATGCTGATCGCCTGACGAGACGAATTTCATGAATTTAGGACAAATTAGAATGCTACAGATTTGAATTATACTAGACCTGAAATGAAATCCATTGGCAACTTAAAAAAAAAAAATTAAAATGTACAATCGAGCTCAACGATGCTCGGGGAAAAAATGAAAATTTACAAGTAATTTGTGTGATATAGGTGTTAAAATAATTGGGGAAAAACCTATAACACCACACGATTCATTTTCAATGTGCCATCACTATATTCATCTTGTAAAGACGCTTAACAGACTATTGACTCAGCTGCAATTTGCATTCTAAACAATAAAAGAAACAAATAAATAAAAATTACATCACAATTTACAAAAGACAAATCATTCCTTGTCTATAGAATGTCTCTTTTCAAAATCAAACATGGTTAGCGTGTTAGTTAAGCGCGTTAGTAAAAATAACTCAATAGTGGATACCAAAACAAAATTGAGGCGTAAGAATTTCTTCCTGTATTTATAATAATTAAACATAAAATTTACTTTATATATACTGGTTTTTTTTTATGGGTACATGTAGCTTAACGTCAAGGATAAAATAAAATGATTTGAATATGGAAAGTTGTTCGTGCACATAGAGAATTATAACACCTCTCCCACACATTTTGGTTCTTGATAGGAAGGCTCGTTTTACTTCACTTGAAGTAGTCAATATTTGTATACACGTACTACAATGTCTAAGGAATTGGTAAACATCTACATGTACATGTATGCATGCGCTTGTTTATGGTGTAAATGGAGGACACATGCCTGGCGACACAAAGGTGAATTGGGGTTAGGGTTAGAAACGAGGACGTCCTCGATTGAGATTCGTGTACAAAACCAATGAGAGCCGTCGGAAAAAGTTAGAGTACAAACAAAGGAAATTTTCGAGAGTAATACAAAAAAACTCCTTGATTAACACCATAAACAAACGGGCTTGTACATGTATATGTTTGTGTATTCTTGGATGCAATGCATTCTTGTAACCTCTACAAAGAAAATCTAAACCAAACATTCAAATCTATGCACGTATAATTATGCTTGATACAAACATCATTTATAACATCGGTGGCAATATACTATAGCTCGAAAATAAATATAGATACCTGCACTATTAAAGAAACATAATATAAAGCAGGACCTAAAATAAAACAAGTAAAGTACGTAAATTCCCTAGCTTTAAATTAAAACAAAAATTAACAATATTGTCAGTTTTATTAAGACAACTTCATTCCATACCAAATAGAGAAGCTTTCTCAGAAATAAAAACGTGGACAAAATTAAATTTCACATAATTTTTACACAGCCTTTTTTTTGGCAGTGTACTTTAGTGCCAAAATTTAATCCAATTTCTAAAAGCAATTGCAGCTGACACACATTTCTGCTTATTGAAGATCCAATTAGGGTAGCACTTCACACTAATAACGTTTTTTTGTTCATTCATATCCCTTTCTTTTGTCCACGTGTTTCACATATTCTGGACTTATTTATCGGTAGGATACTATAATAGGCTTAAAAGATTTGACAGATTTTGAACATTATAATTGAAAAAGTATACCCCAGGCAACAAATTTATCTTATTTTACCCGAAAGGTATTTATGAATGGGAATAAATATGTGGTTGGCCGGTATTAAACGTACGTTTAAAACCGGCTCATGGGCCTGAACATTCTTAACCAGTTCGCGCCTGGATTATTTTAACATCACCGAGCCGAGGGGCGGGATTATTTTTAACGAAACTCGATCCGAAGCGTGTTCAGGCTGATAGTGCCGGGAAGCACACCAACGCATTCCGGGCCTTGCTCGCTGCTGACAGACATTTACGAACTTGAACTTGGCGTGTTTATGCGTCATCCGTTTTGAATTTGGGTAAAACTTTGCATTTATATATGTCATCCGGCCCCGAACACGTCAAGGCCCATGAGTCGGTTTTAATGGTAGGTTTAAAACCGACCAACCACATATTTATTTCCTTAATAAAACAATGGAAACACTGGCCTAGATAAACTAGATATTTTTATATCGATTTTAAGACAGCTGTATAAAAAAGCAGTCAGTGTACCAAAATTCTAAAAGACGAATGTGAATTAAGGTATAATATTCCTATAGCACAGATTCAGTGCATATACTTCAAACTAAAATAAACCAATAACTACAGTTGCAAATTGCAAACTCTACACTATGCAATACAAATGAATCACTTTACGAGCATTCCATATGAAAGAACAACCTTTTGAGGTTTTGGGATGCATGGTCGGGAACCCCAGGCCGGAAGGGAAGAAGACGAGCTAATTTATTGCAAACACACTACAGTCAACATTTCAAAGGATTGGGAGATTTAAATCTTGTTGTCCAGAACTCATCCAGTTGGGGGCGGTTTTTATTGGAGAAAGTAAACTTTCGAGTCGTCAAGGGCAGTTTACCTTGATGGGCCAAGTTGCAATTTTTTTCAGCAGTTTGGCTTGGGATTGTTACTAGAGATAGGCGCGGACGGACAACTTGCTTCTCGGCCATTGACCGCTCTCTCTTTACGGACGGCGGGTACAAACTATGAAGGCAACGGGGAAGCCGCATGGAAGAAGGAGGAATTTTGGGAACAGGAAAGGAAAGAGAGAGAGAGAGAACAAAAAATAAGGAATTTAACACCATTTTCCTTCTTTTTTCTCAAGTGGGTGATTTTAAAAATAGTATACACCATTTGCTTTTGCTGTAATTTTTGAATCGTTTGAATAATTTATAGTAAATATTGTGATGCTGACCTTTTTAAAGTTTTGTGTTCATAGATGCTGCAAAAACCAAGGAATTTAATGCTTTTTTTTTAAAGTCTGGTTCCTTGACTTCCTTCCAACAAAACATTTATTGACATCAGGGAAGTATTAGGTTAGGAAAACCAAACCAGACTAGTTGGCTGGCACCCATTCACGGATGTGTAACCGTATTGCAAATAAAATCTGAATTTTTGAAACTAAATTTAATAAATCAAGGGTATTGTTTTAAAATTGTCAGGTTGCATAGATTGCATCATTGGAAATTGACACTAAATTCTACTTTACCTAAAAACCACACCACACCAGGTGCCGTGATTTCACAGGATGCTTAACCAGTTCGCTTCACCGAGCCAAGGCGCGGATTTCTTTTAATGAAACTCGATCCGAGGCGGGTTCAGGCCAATGGTACTGGGAAGCACACCCACGCATTTCCGGCCTTGCTAGTGACGTGTTTATGCGTCTTTCGTTTTCAATCTGGGGAAAACTGTGCGTGTATGTATACGTCCTCCGGCGCGAACTGGTTAAGACTGCTAATCACTTACAGTCAAGTACATGTAAGGTATTTCATAATAATTCGGTAGTTTTCTTTTGTTTTTTGGGGCAAATGGTGTACACTACCTTTAACAGAACAACTTTTATTATATTTTCTCGACATGGACGACTACATGTACAATGTACAAGTAGAATATTGTACAAATAATAAAGGAAGGAATGAATTCTCTAAAGCTCTAGGAGGAGTGACATATGTGTGACTACATGCGATGATGCAACACTTACACCTACCGGTATGACAGGTGTACAAATGCCTTGCATGCAGCAGGGGAATGTGTGGGAGACAAACACTATACATGCACCAACTCTCAAATTTGTATCCTAGTGGAGACATCTCTTTGTTCTCGTGTACAAACTGCTTAAAAAGTCGGGCACCTTTTTCAAAATGCTCCTATTTCAACCACAATTAATTTCCTGGGTTGAAATTTCGACCCAATATACCCTATATCATACCCTAACCCAAACACTAACCCTAACCTACATTCTAAACCTAGTTTTTGAGTAATTTGAGGCACACTCCAAAAACCTAATTCGTGAAATTCCCTGTGGCGACCTATTCATCTATAGAAATTTACCCTCCGACGTCCTTTTTGTCTCCATTATACACATTGTGTTCAGGTCTCCAGAGGGTACCGAATTTCAGATCACTCGATCCTACATCCCAAAGACTACTGTGTAAATATTTTGAACCCTCGTAATTTCATCTTGTCAAAGTACCTTTCCTTTGTAATATTTACAATTTAAAATGTCAGGACACATCGGGAAAAAAAGACAGTACTGAAAGAGATACATTTCTTTACTGCCACATTGTTATTTGTGACCTGGCACCACAAAATGGGTGGAAAGTCGCGAAATTAAAAGGTTGACATTATTACATTTCTAAAAAGAAGAAATTCTTTAGCTTTTAAATGATGTATTGTGTATTGCTGTAGCTTATTCCTAGCTGCTGCTATACTCTTTTGAAATAGCTGAAGTCATGCTCCTTTGTTTTGAGAAAACAGAGTTCAAAGTCCATGAACCGTGCCAACTATACTACCAATCAGTGCAATTCAGCCACAAAAAAACACACTAGAGTTTTAATTGAGCTAAAAAATTTTGGGATATGATAAAGAATGTCAAAACGACCTCCCACTTGAAAAATTGACGTTTCGGCCAATAACTCGTTTTGGCAATGTGCGACTTTCCGCTCAATTTGTGGTGCCAGGTCACATTTTAGTGACCTTTATTAGTGACAAGATGGGTTTGCAACAACAACAAGAATGAATTGGTCACGGTTTTGCCAAGCTGTAATTACTAGCCAAGCTCTTCAGGCTACTAAACATACATGTATCATACAATTAAATTTGTTGGAACAATTACAGGATATCTAGCGTAATAATTTTGCTGGATGCCTACAATCACTATCTACCTACAAATAAGTAAGATATTTCTTAACCAGTTCGCGCCGTTAACCAAGTTTTCTCCAGAGTCAAAACGGATGACGCATGTAAACACGTCACGAGCAAGGCCGGAAATGTTTGTCAGCAGTGAGCAAGGCCGGAAATGTTTGTCAGCAGTGAGCAAGGCCGGAAATGCGTGGGTGTGCTTCCCGGTACCATCGGCCTGAACCCGCCTCAGATCGAGTTTTGTTAAAAATAATCCCGCGCCTCGGCACGAACTGGTTAATAATTCGGTAGTAAACAAATCCGATATCTGCAAATAGTGTATCCTATAACACATAATGGTGTATCCTATAACACATATAATGGTGTATCCTATAGACCATGTGCCCTCTGTTTACATCTATATTCAAATGTGCCCGTCAATATGCGCACGCATCGTGTTTTACATATATTTGGTTAAGAGGCGACATCAGAGGTCACATAATTCAAAGGTGGTCTGACCTGTGGCGTCACACCTTAACCAAATTTTATGCAAAACACGATGTGTGCGCATATTGACGGGCACATTTGAATACAGATGTAAATACGTGACGTCAGAGGGCACATCGTCTATAACACATATAATGGTATATCTTTTATAACACTAGCGTACTTCTGAGCTCACGAACAGCAGGAGTTTGACCTGCAGGTTAGAAAGACTATACTCTCTGTCAGACCACGAGTATACTCTAGCGCCAAGGGTCATGCGCACGCAACATTTCAACACTCGGAAGTAGCAATAAGAGTAACTTGCTCTAACGCAAACTTTGTGCTAGACTTGACCCAAGTCGGACTAACCATGGAGTAAGACTACCTTCATACGGACTTACTTTGCTTCCTTCAATCCAGGCGAATATAATGTGCATGCTTTGTTGGCCTTAGCTAATAGGGCGCCCTCAGCTGGTTGTCATTCCGCGATTGGCATCAACGTGATGTCATTGTCATGTCAGTGCAGTAAGTCCTGAACCACATGAGCGGGGGCAGCGCACGAGGGCGTGCTACTGATGAGCGTGGACGTACGTGACGGCGCACGTAACCTTGACCCAAGTCGGGATTCTGTGGTCACATTGATCATGTGGTTCAGGAATCCCACAGGACTTGCTGCACTGACATGATGATGACATCACGTTGATGCTGTTGATCACGGAACGACAACCAGATGAGGGCGCCCTATAAGCTAAGGCTAACAAAGCATGCACAGTATATGTGGCCGAATTGAAGGAAGCAAAGTAGGTCTATATGGAGGTAGTCTTATGCTGCGTTCCAATCGTGTCATGTTTATCGGGTTCACCGTGAATTTGTCCATGTTCACAAGTGGGTTGCATTCCAAATGCTACTCACCAAGAGGCACGCGCAGAGTCGAGTTAGTCGTGCGGTAAGGACATTCTTTATTGCGCAAGAACTCGTACGTGAACCAACACGCATGCGCGAGTATTTCGTTTATAAAGTCGTGAACATGGAGAAAAAAATTCCACCTCAAGTTCACCACTGGTGAACACGAGTTACCAGGCGATTAGAACGCCATTATACGACTCGTGAACTCGTGAACACGATCTATCCACACGATGCGATTGGAACGCAGCATTACTCCATGGTAAGTCCGACTTGGGTCGAGTCTGCCTTTGTGCCAGTATCTATGTCCACGTCTACATGGAGACTGCCCCTCCGTTGTCTTTTCCAAACTGCACCGTTCTTGAGTGTCAGATGCCTGTTGTCTCCTTCACACCAATGGTTGAGTGATTCAAGACATTTTCACCCCGTTTCATACAGTTGTAATGTTTATTTCCCGATGCTAACATTATGTTTAAGGTAGGATACACCATTGGTAATTGCTTAAATTATCATGAATGGGTGGATTTGTTTTTTTAGTAAATATCGTTTAACTGACCTGTCCCAAGTTTTACAATCATGGATGCTGAGAAAAGAAAAAAACAGCATTCGTTTTTCAAACGGCTTCGGGCAGTGTTTCTAATGTTGTTCTTGTTTTTTCGCGATCGCCGTCCGGCGCAATGTATTTGTTATTGAAATTTGTTGGAACAATTACAGAATATCTAGCGCAATCATTTTGCTGGATGCCTACAATCATTATTTACTTTCAAATAAGTAAGATATTTCCTAATAATTCTGTAGCAAAAATTGTTGATATCTACACAAATGGTGTATCCTATTTAAACTTAATTTTACATCATCTTCCTTTTTTATACAGATACATAATATCAGACAAGTACATCTAAAAAGTTATTCAAATCGTTATACTGAGCTGAAATTTCTTGAGGGCAGTTTAAATATCTGCATTTAGGTATAAATATGTGTAGGCTTAAAATTATCAAACATATTGACATTGATGCCAGATATGCAAAACCCGAAACATATTGCACGCCCACACAGGCCGACTTTGTGCTACGATCGGTCAAAATAAAATGCGAGTGAAAATTGAATAAATTATCGCGTTTGAGTTTATAATGGATTTAATCTCATCTTTTACCCTGTTAATATTTTTCTCTAAAACAAAATAAAATGGTAAAGTGATCAAATCATCTAATTTATTGAGCAAGTCGCAAAATAACAAGCAAAGTTTTCATCATACTGTCCAGAATTTTAGTAAAATCTTAGATGTCAGATTGAACAGGGGCCGGGAAAAGGTGGACCCCAAATTTATAGAATATTCCACATCCAGGGTTAATGCACACTACATGCTACGCCCATGTCAAGTTATTTAGAGTGTCCAATGGTCCAGGATGAGTTGTTAAATATGACAGACAAGAAGAGAGGATTCAGTTTTCAGGTGTAGTTTAGGGTTGTCCAGAATAGACAGATTTTTATTCAAAGAGCTTTAGAAAATTTAGTTCCTTCAGTAATCTGCACTTGAAAGTCCAGATGTGTTAACCAGTTCGCGCAAGGATTATTTTAGCATCACCGAGCCGAGGCGCAGAATTATTTTTAACGAAACACGATCCGAGGCGGGTTCAGGCCGATGGTACCGGGAAGCACTGCCGGCCTTGCTCGCTGCTGACAGACATTTCTGGCCTTGTTCGCTGCTGACAGACATTTCCAGCCTTGCTCGTGACGTGTTGATGCGTCATTCGTTTTTAATTTAGGGGAAACTTTGCTTGTATATACGTCCTCCGGTGCGAACTGGTTAATGGTCACACCGTGTGGTAATTCTCTTTACTGAGTTGTGTGGTTCTAAAAAGAACCGAAGGGAACTCAGCGAACAGAGCATACTGTCCAAAACGTTGAGTTCACTTTGGTTCCTTTCAGAACCACACAACTCACTCAAGATAATTACCACATGGTGTTACCACTAACTACTTATCTTATGATCAATCTATTTCCTAATATGTGACCTGGCACCACAAAATGGGCGTAAAGTCGCGAAATAAAAAAGTTGACATTATTACATTTGTAGAAAGAAGAAGTCCTTAGCTTTCAAATGATGTATTGTGTGTTGCTGTAGCTTATTCCTAGGCGCCGCTATACTCTTTTGAAATAGCTGAAGTCATGTTCCCTTGTTTTGAGAAAACGGAGTTCAAAGTCCGTAAACCGTGCCAACTATATTACCAACCAGTGCCCTTCACGGTGCAATCCACCACCAATTTTAGTTTAGTCAGAAAGTTATTCCCAAATTGGGTGTGGATTAAGAGAGAGAGAGAGCTTTGAGTGAGAAATGAAATTTTAAATATTCAACATTTAGACTTACCGCAGGCTTTAATCGATGTGTATCTACAGCCTCCACATTCAGGGAGATGGTTTCAACTCTGCAACCTATTAAACAATTAAATTAAGAATGTTATTTTTGACCAAAGGCAAGATGCGAATAGATGTCATCTAAAGCCCTGTCCGCACTGGACTTATTTTGGTAAAACTTACCGAGACGATGGGTACTTTTCCCATTTTAAGTCCAGTGCATCCAAAGCTGTCCAAGAGACGTGGCTAACTCACAAACAACGATAGGTTAATATGGCAATAGACTAGTTTCTTAATAAATTCAAATCCATGCACATTAATAGGCTGGGAAGCAAGAAGCGAAATTTGCCCCCATTAAAAATGTACAGGGGTCTAAAACTTTGTAATTTTCTCTCAATTTCTCCAACATTTGTCCCATTTGTTTTTGCAAAAGTCCCTCAAATCGTCTAAGTGGGTTTTTGGTCCAGGGAAATCAGCAGGGCTCCTCTCCGCACAAGTGCCCAAAAATAACGATTTACTTTGGGGTACCATCCACATGCACTATTTGCCGATGACCAACTCGTTGGAAAGGGAGCCCTGCTGAATATTCTCGTCCTCAGGACGAAATTATTTTAATGTTGTACCCCCCAAAAAAACCACTTAAGACCAGAAAGTAAAATCAAATGGGACAAATCCTGAGAAAAATTAACAGAAAATGATAATTTTTGACTCCTGTACATTATTGATTTCGGTTCTTGCCTCCCGGCCTATTTCTGCGCATGCGCGCATGAAAAAAAATGTATTTGGAAACTGGTCTATTAATGCACTTGTGTTAGGATGCATACCGATAAGCATGAAAGTCTATTGGGTGGAAGCAAGCAATCTGGATCTTACCATAGGCAACTGGTGTGAGTTTGATGACAGTATGTAGAGGACATTTGAGGTAGGGAAGCTCTTCTGTTTAGGAAGCAAAACGAAAAAAAAAATTATTTTTATTATTATTTCTTTCTGGTATAAATAAAACCAAAGATCCCTCAAAAGCACCCTAGGCACTGCAGCTCGTAAGCCTGAAGAAACCTGTAGAGAGAAGACAATGAGAAGACAATATAGTTTTAGAGGTGGGAGAAAACCCACGGAATCAGGCTGGGACTGAAAACCTAATCCACATATTGGCCCAGGCGGGATTCAAACCCAGGTCACACGGTGAAAGTCGAGGAAAGAACCACTACGCCAACCTGACTCCCCTTGGAATATCATTCAGCACTTAACTTTTTTGGGGGTTCTCGATAACTGTGTAAAATCATCTAATTTTAAAACCAAATGCTCCTTGCTAAAAATGTGTTGGACAAATTTGATTATAAACTTGATTTGTTATAAAACGGGAAGTTTTTTGTTTTATTAATTGATTGAAAAACAAACCATATTTATGTATATTCACCACAAATGTTAACAGTTTTGCAATTATTTAAAGGTAGGATACGCCATTGGTAATTGCTGGAATGTTCACAAATAGGTGGAGGTATGTATTTTATAGTAAATATCATTAACCAGTTCGCGCCGGGATTATTTTAACATCGCCGAGCCCATGGGCGGGATTATTTTTAACGAAACTCGATCCGAAGCAGGTTCAGGCTGATAGTGCCGGGAAGCACACCCATGCATTTCCGGCCTTGCTCGCTGCTGACATACATTTCCGAACTTGAACTTGGCGTGTTTATGCGTCATCCGTTTTGAATTTGGGGACATTTTTGCGTTTATATACGTCATCCGGCGCTAACTGGTTAAACTGACCTGTCCAAAGTTTTATGGATCATGGATGCTGAGAAAAGCAAGAAAACAGCGTTCGTTTTCAATCGGATTCGGGCAGTGGTTCTTATGCCGTTTTTGTTTTTTTCGCGATCGCCGTCTGGCGATCAAGATTATTTTTATAAATTTCAATTTTTTGAAGCAATTACAGGATAGCAATTACTAGCACAATTATTTTGCTAAAGGCTTACAATCATTGTTTACTTTCAAATAAGTAAGATATTTCTTAACAATTCGGTAGTAATTTGTTTTCTTCGATATCTGTAAACAATGTAATCCTAACTTTGAACTTCTTTAGAAATCTTTAGATTTGCTGAAAACCTACCGGAGCTTTTGTCAAGGAAGTAAGCTAGCAGACAGCGCATCACACCCTGGTGGCATACCACTAGAATATTCTTCTGTCTCTCCAGTTCCTGTACAACCCAAACAAACAATTGAACACATTTTTACGCCACAACAATTTGTACGCCAAAGTTCATGTATTATGTTCAAAAGAAAATCCCATGTCCACTATCATGCAGCTGCTATTTAGATAAATGTTTACGCAAATTAAACATCTGCTGCCTTCCAGTCATGAGAAATATAAACTTATCACAAAAAAGTATCAAGACACTTGAAAATGAGCCAATAATTAACGGCCCGAAAGGGTATGGATTAATCGAAGCAAATAACCCAGTGCATAATTTTGTTCTGCGGATTTTGACACCTCGATTGTTGAGATACGATGTTGCGGAGCGGAGTTACTGTCATTTCAATGGTCGTAGGTCCAGTTTCAAAAGTGACAATCATCCCTATAGAAGCAGGTTTGTATCGATCATGTTGATGTTAAATGATCAGCCAATAAGATAATCTCTACATATGCCCGCCTTTTCTTTTGAAAAGGCAATCTGGCTAGTAACTTTTTCTTCACTTTTTTTTTTTTTATGGGGGGGGGGGGGGTGGGGTGGGGGGTGTAAGGGTTTGGTTTCAGGGAGGTAAACAACTATTTTCTGTGTGTAGATCATTCTATAAATATAACCAACTTTAGCAAAACCCAACACATGGGTGAAATTTCAATATTGGGGTTTTGGTATCACTGTAATGTACAAACAACAAGTTTTCATTTGAGATATGTTTCAAGAAGTTTGGATAACATCTGACAAAGTTGTGGCACTTTATAACAATCGTCTGGACAGGAAAGTTAAAATGGCGATGACAGCTTTTAAAATAAACAAACCAAATGTAATTAAAAAACCCAAAAACTTACCATGATAACTGGCTCTAATCTTGTCACCAAGTCCTGGTATGACTAGGGGAAGACACACAAATAAACATTTTGATCATCATAAGAAGTTGATCATTATTAATCATTTGCAATTCACAAAAATTAAACGGCAAAATATTCTTTCCAGTACAATAATACACTATTTTCCCCACATTATAGACCAGATAATACTTGTATATTACAGTACAATAATACACTATTTTCCCCACATTATAGACCAGATAATACTTGTATATTACAGTACAATAATACACTATTTTCCCCACATTATAGACCAGATAATACTTGTATATTACAGTACATCAAACCTCACCCCATATTATGGTCTCTTATGGTGCAAAATGTAATTAGCTCTCCCATTTGGTACCTATATTATGGTATTTATCCTTCCCTCTCTATACCATGTCTCATTTAGGGTGCTTCTTGCCACTCCCATAGAGTACCTATAGTGGTACTTGTCTTCCCTACCCATGTATCATGGCCATAGCTATAGCTATAGTACTTCTTATCTCTCCCATGGGGTACTTATAGTGGTACTTCTCCCTACCCATGTATCGTGGCCATAGCTATGTTTTTTCTTACCTCTCCCATCGGGTACCTGTAGTGGTACTTGTCCTGGTCTCGTAGTGCAAACTCTTCTGGGTACTTCTCCTGAATTTCATCGTAAGTCATCCCGTCACACACACCCTGCCAATGGTAGACACAATACGTTTGAAATAGCAAAAGTGTCACCAATCTAAAGACGAATGCTTAACCAGTTCGCGCCAGGATTACTTTAACATTGACCAAGCCCAGGCGCAGGATTGATTTTCACAAACCTTGATTCCCACACGGGTTCAGGTCAGCATCTGTGGGTAGCACACCCTGATATTTCCAGCCTCGCTTGCTGCGAGCCGGTCACTGACATATATTTCCGGCCTTGCTTGTGATGTGTTTACTCGTCATCTGTTTTTAATCTAGGAACAAACTTTGCGCGTATATACACGTCATCCAACCGAACTAACCTGATAGAGTATTAGCTCTGTATATTAAGTTCCAAGATCTTGATTTCAAATTCAAAATTACCAAGTAATTTTTTCAATTGCCTTAAATAAGCATTCGGGACTTTAGCCGATTGCAGCTATGTGATGTCACGAACAAGACCAACGAATAGTAGCAACCACGCACGCATTTGTGTCTAAAGACTAAAAATTCCCTATTGTGTTTCCCTTTGTTCCTGTACTATAACTTATCGCCATAGACTTATCGTACACTTTAACGACAGAGGACTAAATTTGACAAAGAAACTGTCGTCCGAGGATTCTTCGTTACTTTTGTTCTCTTTTGTGTTTCGATCCTTGGTCGTAATACCATGTACGAGCATGGAAATACAGCTAATGCGACACACATCCCCTAACTTAACTTAACCCTTCTATGGTTTTACCTTTCAAAACCTTTCAAAATCTGCTTACTTGACAAAATGGCTATAAATAAGTATGAACTTTTCAAAACGCTCCAGAATTTGTTGCTACTTCACTACTACACCTTTCAATACCTTTTGAAAGTTATATTTTGTCTCACACCAGTTTGTTCAGAAAGTTGTTTTACCTTTCGAAATCTTTCATAGGTTTCTTTTGTCAGACAGTTTTCTCGCCTTTCAAAAAATTTCAGTCCAAGAAACTTGAAAGGTTTTGAAAGGTCAGACAATTCTATGGCAACTGCACTATATATAGGAGGGTTAAGCTGGTTTGCATTTTATACTTTAACCTACCCCATCCAATTCATCCAGTGCTTTCCACTGCTCGATGGGTGCCTCAATCGTAGACGCTGACTGGTATGTCCGCTTCAATCGGCTGGTCCACACCTTGAGGTTGGACAGCTGCTGCTCAGACATGTACTTGGCCAGGGACTTGCCGTACAGCCACCCCCTCTCTGACAGGTCCGAGTCTCCGCCTATCCTCCCTTGCAGGTTGAGTTGGCTCTCGCCATGCTGCATGTAGAAAGTGATTCGAGATGATTAAAAGTGTGCAGTCAAACACCGAGGCTTGAAGATGTGAAAATCTTTTGTTGGAATGAAAACCGTTAAACGTAAACAATAGGCGCCATTATCACTTTTTGTAATATGCAAAAAAGTACCTATTGTAATTTTCACATTATTATGATTTGTTCCAACAAAACAGTTTTTACGTCTTTGGTCTCACAGTAAAACCAGGTTTTGAAGCAGACCCAGACAACAACAAAAGTAGGAAAATTGTTTTTCTTCAAAAAAGCAGCACAAAATCTGAATAAAGTAGGACTTTTGCAGGCTTTCGGCAGATTTCGGGGATATTCGCCCCAAGTCCGATCCATAGCATCATGAGCCTTATTTGGCATGTTCAGTGCTCTGTCTGCATCAAAGCCGTTAGAAGTACAGTTGCTCTTCATTGTGTTATTTACATACATTTATAACGGCGGGTAACACTGTTATAAAAACACAAATGTTCAATGAGATTTTATTTTTCGGAGTTGTGAAACAACAAAATAGGAAAAAATAGTAAATAGTAGGAATTTCAAGAAAAAAAGTAAGAAAAATTTAACAGACTATTATTTTTTGTTTTAATTCAATGAAATCAAGTTTTCAAAAGTTATCCCAAGTTTTCCAGTTTGGACTAACAAGCTACACGTATTCACACAAACTGTGACACAAATCATTCTTTGGTCATTGTTCATCTCATCTTATATTTGTGATTTTGGCTTGTAACCTGAGTGTTTTCAGTGCAATTAAACTGTACAATGTTGTGTAATTTGTGTCAGTCAATTTTTTTTCTCTGACAAAATTCATTTCTTGTCCTTAGAATGATTTGCGGTAACACCATTTGAAAGGATCTCTTTTGAGAAGAGGTAGGGTGGTTCTGATAAGAACCGGTGGTTTAACACGACGTTTATTTTTTTGGTAATTTCTTCAGTATTTTATAGTTGCTCCTTCTCATGCAACTCACCCTTGTTAGGTAAATGGTCCTGGGCATGACGTGAATATTCATAAGGTAGTACACAACGCGACTTTGTAGATGGCCTGCCAAAAAAAATGAGAATAGGGGTTGTATCAAATGAAAGATAAATCAAATGTGACCTGTCGTAACAAAATGGAACACATACAGTGGTTATCATAGAATGCCATGACCCAGTGGTTACGGTGTTCGACTTGTGTGCAACGGTTCATGGGTTCGAACCCTGCCAGATTATGGTGTTTGTGCCCTTGGGCAAGACACTTAACTACAATTGCTCCTCTCTACCCGGTACCGAGGTACTCCAATAGTTAATTGCCTCCAAACAGCTGATGAAAGGGGTAATAACTGTAAAGCGTGCTTTGAGATCGTTGATACGATGGAAAGCGCTATATATAAGCATGAAATAGGCACTTGGGGAGACAATCCCATAGAGATGTACACAAACTTAAAACAGTCCTAACTTGTTTACCCTAACCCTTTTCTCTAAGATCTTCGACATTTTTGCTATTTAGACCAAAAGCTGTCGTTTTAGGACAAAAATAACTCCCAAATATCATTTTTTTAGGGTATCTAGACATTTAGGGAGACACTGAAATGTCTCCCCAAGTGCCACTGTCTCCTTATTACCTAAAAACTTACGCTAATTTGTCTCCCCAAGTGCCTATTTGGAAGAACTATTAGTATTATTATTATGTCCCTGATGGGTAAAAACCAAATAATGATTTCATAACTTGTTTGGCGTGAACAGTTAAAAACAAAAGCAATACTGACCTCTGACCCTGTTGACCAAGAAGCGTTCTCCTACATTGATGATCTTGATGAATGACACGTCCCTGCATAAACAAAATATAACAGCTTCTTTAGATTTTATGTCCAAGTTCCGATAATCAGACGGCAACGAAGCTGGAGTTTGGAAAAACGGTCATAGTTATTATCAATTCGATGTTTTTTTTCCTGGACTGACCTCTCTAGCGTCTCGTCCAGGGGTTGGTAAGAATTCTTATAGTGATCTATCCTCTTGATAAAATCTGCCATGGCTTCTTCCTTGTCGTTGTCTTTGTAGTCGGGACTGCCCAGTTTGACTTCCTGCAAGGGAGTCGGAGAGATCGAGTAAAAAAAAGAAAAAAATGATATTATACATTGGGTAGAGGTGCGCCCCAAGGAAGTGCACAGTGCGAAAGTAAGAAATAGGAAAATGAAAAAAGAAACAAAAAAATATCAGCCATTGTGATGTTTTCATTGAATTCCCCATAGCCCAAAATGGGTGTAAATAACCATCTGCGGGTCTAGGATGGTCCATTTGGCTGTAATATGCTGTTTTTATGTCACACGGCTAAACTGTTTTTTAGAAGACCACTGTCCAAATTTAAGGCTTTTATGGCCAAAATGTCACGATTACATACCTCAATGTTGGACTGTACCACGCTAGGATCATCACATATCGACTCAACAAAGAAGACCTGAACAAATATAATTGATTAATGAAGGAAATAAAATTTAAAAAGTAACAAAAAAATAAATAACAAAAGGCTAAGTAAAATACGAGTTCAAAACTTGATAAATATGTATGTAGATGAAATTTGTCAACAGCATTTCACTTTCAAAAACAAAAAAAAACTAAAAACAACAAAACCAAGGAAAACCTTGATTTTCTAATACCTTTTGAAAAAAAACAGCAATCTTGAGGTTTAATTATTAATTTTGTTGTAAACAGTTCGCGTAGGATGGCAAGTACATGTATAAGTATTTACGCAAAGTATTTTCTGAAATTCAAAACGGATGATGAATAAACACAAGGCCAAAAATATCTGTCAGCAACCGGCTCGCAGCGAGGGACTGGAAATATCCGGGTGAACCTGTCTCGGATCAAGGCCGACGAAAAACAGTTCACACCCGAGTTTCTTGTTTTAATATGCATCCTTCCTCTACTGCTGATGCCCAAGGTAATCTGTGCCGTGTCTAACTTTATTCACAGTTATCAGGGCAAAGAAAACTACATTTGTAAGAGAACGATTCTAACCTGATAGCACCGCTTGTCACAGAATTCAAGGATCAGTTTCCGTCTTTCTCTTGTTGTGTTCGTGGCGTCAAACACCTAATACACAGATCAGTCAAAATATTTATCAGTGAAACAAATAAAAATAATAATAATAATAACCGAAAATGGTAGCTGGAGACTTAGGGAGACACTGAAATGTCTCCCTAAGTATAAATGTCTCCCTAAGTATCAATGTCTCCCAACTACCTAAAAACTTACGCTAATTTGTCTCCCGAAGGTGATCATTGTGAATATAATAATTCTTCCAAATAGGGACTTGGGGAGACAATTTAGCATAAGTTTTTAGGTGATAAGGAGACAGTGGCACTTAGGGAGACATTTCAGTGTCTCCCTAAGTGTCTAGCTACCCTAAAACACGATATTTTGGGGTTATTTTTGTCCTAGAACGACAGATTTTGGTCTTAATAGCATAAATCTCGAAGATCATAGAGAAAAGGGTTAGGGTAAACAAGTTAGGACTGTTTTAAGTTTGTGTACATCTCTATAGGATTGTCTCCCCAAGTGCCTATTTGGAGGTAATTATTATTATTAAAATAATTAGCAGTTCCTATATAGCGCACGTATCTACCAAGACTGGTACTCAAGGTGCTCTATGATTTTTAAAGACAGGTTAATGAAGTTCATGAGAATATGAGACCCATTGTGTAGCACCTTTGTAAGAGTTTTTTACAAGGTGCTGCATGCAGTGCACTTTGCAGCCGCTGTCAGGAACACTGGGGGCAAACCTCTCCTCTTAGCGATAAGTGTTACTGGGTTATTAAAATTAGTGTGTAACACAGTTGGAGTACAAATAAAATAAGAACAATAGGGGGGTCCACGATGGAAGATGTTTAGACACATACCAGTATATTTGTGAGTGTTGAGGGTGAGTGGGGATTTTGATAGAGTTAGGAAAGTTATGATGAATATACATGTAACTTACTGCAACTTCACCGTCGGTTTCAAACCATCTGGACATGTCATTTAAAGCCATCATAGCACATTGTCTGAAAAAGAAAGAAAAAAACATTAGCAAATTAGCATGTACCAAGCAACAGGAAAACGTACAGAGAAATAAAAGCAAATACTTCAATAATATCGGGTCGGAAATACATAAAATACCAGACTAGACCCAGATGAAAAAGTAAAGATAAAACTGTCCTCAAAATGTTCAATGCCCCTCAAAAAAAAAAAAAAAAAGGGGCTTTCTGGAGTAGTTTTGGGTGATATTCGCCAATGTCCACAGCATCATTTATAGCTTTATTCAGCATATTCTGTACTCACAACAGTTGGTACTATAGTCCATCCTTAGCTGAGCTCATTGGAAGTACAGTTGCAGCACTCGGGTGCCCAAAGTACAGTGTGTATTAAAGTTAGTATACACCCGCATTTGCGTTTGCTGTAATTTTCGAAAATGGATGAGTTATAACCCATCCATTTTGGATTCATATTTATTGAATTCATCTGAAGTAAGTCAAGAAACCAGACTGCAACAACAGCATATTTTTCTTGGATTTCTAGCTTTTGTGCACACATAACTATAAAAAGGTTAACGTCACAATATTTACACAGACAATAAAATGTGGAAACCAAAACCAAAACGCAAATAAGACAGCAACATTTTTTGAAGAGCAACATTTAAGGAGTGGAGAGCTTACTGTCTGATCACTTGAGCCTCTTTATTGTCAGGTCTGAAGAAGTCATGGTTGCTATTTCCTATCGGTACTAATTGGCGTCGATACTCTCCGACATTGAAAACTGATGAAGATAAAGAGTTAGGAAATGAGCAAAAGAAATCAGCATTATCAAGAAAATGCACTATTTTGTAATGCCATAATAGGTGCCTCAACTTTGCACAAATAATACAAAAATCAACAATTCAATTTTCAAGGGTCCATTGTCTACCCAGTACCTGTTACATATAGGGTTCTTTTCAATACAAACTCTGTTGCTAAGGGCCAACTCTCCGCGGACAGATTTATTTATGCCTAACCAAATCAGCTTCCTGGACTAGCCCTAACTACCGGTATTATGGACGATATTTAGTCTACAGAGTCTGTATACCAAGCCAGTGGCAGATCCAGGTTTTGTATAAGGGAGGGGGAGGGGGTTACCTGAGCATGCCGAAGGCAAGCCTTTCTGGGGGGTCCGTGGCATTTTCACTCGCCGGCCGGGCTAGTGAACCAGACTTTTCACTAGCCCGCAGGATTTTTCACTAGCCCGCCTGATTCACAAGATTTTTTGAGGCTTTATATAAACAAGAGTTAAAAGCATAAATTTGCATATTTAGTTAAT
Organism: Crossaster papposus; assembly: GCA_037893245.1. Taxonomy (NCBI): domain Eukaryota; kingdom Metazoa; phylum Echinodermata; class Asteroidea; order Velatida; family Solasteridae; genus Crossaster; species Crossaster papposus. Next base: position 1,800,009 of record JBAIAA010000354.1, on the reverse strand, counting down.
GTAGGCAATGAAAGCATGAAACCATGTACGACTTGCCAAAGGACCGTCACTACAAAGCTCAAAATGGAGGTCTTCAAAGCGATCGAGAATAGGTGCAAGAAGGGGAACATCGCGCTGGCCTGATCGCGCAAGAAGAACCAGGAAAAAACAAAACAGGTTTTCGTTATCCCTAAAAAACACCAATCAATCTCCCCTCTAAAAAATCATTTAGCTCTCTCCCTGGTAAGTGGTAACCCCTCAGAAAATAAAAACATAAATAATCCCTTCAATATTTCGTCTTTAAGCAACCGCGATCTTAGATAATTGACTAGAATAAACCTCGTCTTTAAAATTTGAATGGCCTGTGCTGCGTACGTTAAAATATCCAATCAAGTTAGGCTACTGTCACAAGAGGGCGCTTTAGCGATGTCTAAAAACTCGGCCGTTTTCCAAACCAAAAACTCATTTCTGTTTTGGCGTTGTTCGTGCAGTTTGTCAAAGGCGATGGAGCCGCAACAGCGTTTGCAAGCTGGGGTTTGAAAAATGGCCTCGGCCATCGGATCGATCATGGACTGCAGTATTACAGCGTGTGTTCATTGCTCGATTTGTGTGATCACGGTGCCGTTAAGGGCCCCTTTTTATTTTGGTCCAATTCGAGTCAAAGGTACTTTTATAAGGTAATTAAATACACGTTTATTTTGACTCGCCCAGCGGGCGACTGGGGAAGGGTTTTCACTCGCCCGCCGCAAGTTTCACTCACATTTGGCGACCGGGCGACCGCTAAGGTCGAACCCTGCAATAATACAATGGCCAACACAAAAAGGTAAGGGAGGATTGGTCCCTCTGCGAAATATAATGCTTCATATGAGAGTCTGCAGATGAGAGTCTGTCATTTAGTGAAAATAACCCTTAATGATGATGATTTTTGAGGGTTCAGTACAGTTCCTATGGGACCAAATGTCTACGACAGTTGCAGGTGGCTCTTAAGTACATACCTTTAGTTGTGACTCCGATCCAGTTGAGGTAGCGGGTTAGCTTCTTGGAAATGTAGGTCTTCCCTCGAGCAGGGAGGCCCACCATCACAATCACCGCATGGGGATTGGATATATTGGGACAGGTGGCTGTAATTAAAAGTTAAAAAAACAAAAAACATTCAGAAAACTTAACCACAACAATTAAAGTTTAGATACATTAACCCTAACCCTCCTCAATCTTCCAAAATCTGACATTTAAAAAAAAATCGCCCAGATTATTTTTGAAGAGTTGAGGGTTAGGGTCAAGCTAAACCTTTAAACACTCGAAATACCTTCCCAAGGCATTTTCTCATTATCGGAGAAACTGCCAGTCAAACGGACAATTTTATTCACTGTCCGGCATTGGTTTTGTAGGAGTATAGTACCGGTACGTTCTCTAGTACCCTGTATACATGTAGTTCCCTGTTACATCCAGCCAGCACCAATTGCTTTCACCTTTTCTTACTCACAGCAGATAGAGTCACGATAGAGGCTTTGATAGAAATGGTAGTTGGCTCCATGTTGGCAACGAGAGAGGGAAGGTTAATCGAAAAAGATGTCGAGTTACAAATAATTCAGTGGTGATTAAAATATACTGATGAAAAATCTTAATATGTTGTACTCGGTGTTTCGTTTCAGATACATCCCTGTAAATGTCAGGGTTCATTCCTACATGTACCGTTACATACATGTACATGTACCTGGTACGTACATGTATCATATAAACGTACATGTATCATATAAACGTACATGTATCATATAAACGTACATGTATCATAAAGGTACATGTAGGATTCACCATTTGCAAATACATGTATAGCTAAAAAATAATATCGAATTATTAGAAAATATCTTACTTACATGTATTTGAAAGTAAATAATGATTGTAGGCATCCAGCAAAAGGATTGCACTAGATAACATGCAAATTTACCGGTATAACAAACAAAATCGCAAAAAGAAACCAAGAACAACATAAGAATAACTGCCTAATTATCAGCATCCCTAAATGTAAAACTTCAAACAGGTCAGTTAAACAATATTTACTGTAAAATACAAACCTCCAAATCGTCCCATTCATGATAATTCAAGCATTTACCAATGGTGTATTCTACGGTACATGACCTTTAAACTTTTAAATTGAATATTGTGCATGTTCATTTACAAAATGTACTTCCCAATCCCAATCTGTGAGAAATGTACAAAAAAACGTGTGTGTAATGCGAAACAGCCACGGAAAAATTTCATTTTTCATTCAGTGTACATTGAAAATTACTTTTACTAGTGTAAGCCCACATCTTAACTAACCTGGTGGCATTTTATGTATCTCTTTATTGTAAGCCCCTACTTCCCCTGATGACAAGTTAATGATCACCCTAATTTAGTTAATGGCCCAAGCCCAGAATCCTCCCAGACACCCTGTCTACATTTTATTACCCCGAAACCTTGTGAGGGACCAGTCCTTGTGACCACACATGTATTTAATAACCATTAATTAAAGTCTCCTTGTTTTATTATCTTGTGCCCACATAGCACTTCCTTGCAGCACCCAATATTTAAGTCAGCCCCCTATGCCTTAGGTTCAGACCTTCTTTGGATCTCAGTGAGTAAACACTCTCAACTGAGACCATCTCCTGTAAGACAGTATTCGTCTGTGTTCGAAGAATAAACATATAGTGGCCCAGTACTTGTCCCGTGCAGTGAGATTCGTCTGTTCTTCTGTGTATTCTTTCTTCTTTGTCTATAGTTATACACACTTCGCTCTATAGCTCTCAACCAACACTATAGTAACCTGACTTAGGTACGGTAATATACCACCTATACCATCAACAATTCAGTGTTACACTAGTCTTAAACCTAACCCTAACATAACAGTCCTCAATCCTTCACCTGTTAGAGGATTGAGGACTGTAAGGGTTGAGGTAGGTACATGTACAGTGTATATTAATTCACACTTTTGCTTCAGCAATGACTTAATGTACATGTAATAAATATGTATGTGAGAACATTTTTCAGAGGATAGACAGGGACGGGGTATGTTAATTATTTGTATAAAACGGGAGTTTTCTTTTATTTATCAAAAGCAACGGTTCATTCAGTAAATAAATAAGCAACTACTAATTACTGGACTAAGTACCAGTTCATTTTGCGCCCAAGACAAAACAAGTTATGCTTGTACCAGCACATGTAGTTTCCAAGTCTACTCTACTGGTACATGTATTTTAATAGCCCCAACCCTAATTTATTTTCAGGAGAAAAAGGGAGACAAAAAACATCAAAAAAACACATAAACCTTTAGACACCTTCATATGATGTGAACACACAAAAAGTGCCTCTATGTACATGTACAGGTCTACATAATCGGAAGCAGAGCTTTTTTTTTTTTTCGCTGAATGAATTTTCCTACTGTATCCTACTGTACATGAACTTTAACAATAACATGTACCATGTGTATTAAGCCCGAGTAACATTTTTTACAGCGTTCTCTTTTTTTAATAACTGCAATCCAAGCACATGAATAAATTCAGGTACCGGTAGGTGATTTGTGCATGGTATGGACCTACATGTACATGTAGATGCTACACCAGGTTGGACAGCATCTTAATTGCACTACGACTAACGTCCAGGATGCGAGATTTTGCAATAATGGATTAAAAAATAACAGGATTTTGTTGATGTTTTACTTTGTTGTCCAAGCTAATTTCATGCCTACATGTACATGTACACAATACGGTATAATCTTTGTGTCCTTCTCTATTGGCCCTTTAGGTTGCGGAATATGCTACTACATGTATACACTTGTTTCACTTGTTTTACTTTTTTCAGGAAAACAAACTCAAAAGCAAGGTAAAACTTGTCCTCTTTTCATCAGTTTTAAAACGGAGTTACACAAATACGCATTATTATTAATATTATCATACTGTACACTAATGGGATATAGAACATTGTGTTTAAACTAATTTTGTCCTTGACAACATTTTAATACTTGAATAACTAAGAATTTAGTATTTCACCCAATTATTATATTTATTTATACTGGTATGTACCAGTAAGTTATAAACAAATTGTCTCAATTTAATGGAATAACCCAAGTATACAATGTACATAATACATGTACATGTACATGTACAATGAAGCAAAAAAAGGCTACTGCAATGAATAGTCGTGAATTTTCAAGGACCACTGACAGCTAATCCAAGATCAGTCAACTGTGTTCTGTTTTTCAAAAAAACAAAACTTAGCAATTTTAATAGTACAACTGGCATACATGTACAAATTAATATTTACATGTAACTTCAAGTTCAACGCTGCAGGGGACTTTTTTTCTCAAACAACGGGTTCTTAAAGATTTGGTGACCCATTAACCCTAACTCCCTCACCATTGTTATTGAACAATACAATTCCTCCAAAATCCTCCAACTTCCTTTGTTGTGTAGGGAGTTAGGGTTAATTAACCGGAACCCCCTACGGTACGTGATCACATTCATATTCAAATCAATGGATTCAGCACCGTTTATGATTTTTAAATGCCAATGCATACGCGTAGGTATACTGTACAAACATGTACAGTATAGGATGATGTGTTTACACTGCAGTTGCTGTGCAACTCACAATGGTTATTGTACTTTTTACAAATTATAAATAAAAAACGCCTAGTTTTTCAAGTTGGCAATATTCTTTGATGCATCATGGAGAAATAATGGACATGTACATGTAGTACCAGGGGCCAATTTCATAGAGCTGCTAAGCACAACAATTTGCTTTAATAGCATGAACATTCTTTATTGTCAAAAACAGGGTTACAAACTAAATTTGTAGGTACTGTTAACATATATTGTTTCCGACTTATAATCAGTTGGGTTTTGCTTAGCATGAAATGCACATGGAGTTTTGGCTGGCAACCTGTTATTTTTTAGCAAGACATTTTGGTGCTACATGTAAGCAAATTATTGTGCTTAACAGCTCTATGACATTGGCCCATGTACATCCATACACACAAAGTATACCAGTACATGTACAAGTGTACATGATGAAGCACTGAATAAACAAAAACCTGTTTGAATAGGCATGAGGATGTACAATTTATACAATGTACCAGTACCAGTATGGTACATGTAAAAGATCTTTAATTCCAAAACAAACGTAAACAAGTTTATGTGTATTTATAAACAGGTTTATGTGTATAAAGAGCATACATGTAGAAAGAACTCACAACCCTACTGTTTGTTTGTACCAGTACACGTATACAAAAATGATCTAAATTGATAAAATCAATGTCAAAATATGTGCAAGACATTAAAAAATAGAATTCTATTCCCCTCTCTGTTCCCTATCCTTCACTTCTCCAACCGACCCCCCCCCCCCCCCCCCCCCCCCACAAAAAAAGTTTATGCAAAGCCTAAAATAATATGTTTGTTGGTTTAATAATCAAGTTTGGAATGAGGAACTTGACTGTAATCAGCAATACTGTAGATTCCTTGCTCTATGGTACATGTACTGGCTGGACTTTGGTCTTTCCTGTACGGTACGTACATGTACCGGTATGTATAGACTTTTGTACCCAGTACATGAAATAAACAATGTAGGTACATGTACCGGGTACAGTATGTATGTATTTAGCAATTGTACCATTATCTACGGCCGTTTTCCAAACCCCAGCTTAGGCTCCGTCTGCGGCTTTATCACCATTGCCAAACTGCATGAACGAAGCTAAAGATGGAGACGAAGCGGTGGCTTAAAAAACGGCCATGGTTATCATAAACAGTCAGTAAACAAGTTTAAAAATAAAAATTGGACCTTTGTGTGGGAAATACACCGGGGTGGTTGTTAAGTGCTTAGGAAGCACCCCCCCCCCCCCCCCCCCCGGAAATTTATAAAAGAATAACAAATAAGAACAACAACAAAACAAACAAAAAATGAGTCTTTTGACCCAATATACCCTATATTATACTCCAACCTAGTAAACACTAACCCTAACCCTAACCCTATTTTTAAAAAGTAATTTAAGTAAAATTCAAAAATCTATTTCGTGACATTCCTAGTACTTTAGAGACCTATTGATCTATAGAAACTACCCTCTGGAGACTTTTTTACTCCTATTGTGTTCACGTCTCCACAGGGTACCGCATTTCCTTATACGGTACATTAGTTGCTAGATTCAGGTTTAATCGAACATGACATCACACTTTGTTTACATACTGTGTGCTTTCCAATATGGAAATTATCAGTAGATGGGAACGCAACTTTCCACCAAGCTCTCATAAGAAAGTGCACAAAAACAAAAAGGTACAGTAGTACACGTGTACGTCATGTCTTAAAGGTAGGATACACCATTGGTAATTGTCTGAATTATCACGATTGGGTGGATTTTTTTTTTTTGGGGGGGGGGGGGGGGGTTGTATTTTAGAGTAAATAGCTTTAACTGACCTGTCCGAAGTTTTACAATCATGGATGATGAGAAAAACAAGAAAAATTGTCGTTCATTTTCAATCGACGTCGGGCAATGGTTCTTCTGTCATTCTTGTTTTTTTCGCGATCGCGGTCGGGCAATCGTGATATTTTTTGGGGGGTTCAATTCGATTTTTCGGAACAATTACACATGTACAGGATGCCTAGAAATCCTTATTTACTTTCAAATAGTGTACACACAAATCCTATATGATGTACATGTAGTGGGAGAAAACAAATCCAGAGTTCAAACAAAATATGGTTCACGCAAAAATATTTACAAACTACCGGCATAATGAAAACATACACGAATTCAAAAATACGGTACATGTTACCAGTATTAAACAGTAAAGTACAAAAAAAAATACAAAATACAAAACAGTTTTATTATACACATCATCACTCACCACTGTTTCCATTCGAGTTGATAACAACTGGCTTCACAACACGGGACCAAGGATACCCCGACATTTCTTAACGAGTCTCGTGTTGCCGTTATAACTATTTAAAAGTTTGTTTGCAAAGGTATACTCTCCAACCACTCGGAGACACAGTCATGCAGAAATTAGCACTTCTTCTAAATCACCTCGTCCCTGCGAGTCTACGTATTCCAACAGGTCGGCCGGCTTTCGAATCTAATCGAGTTCTGAAAAATACCCACACAAGCCGAGATGCCGCAAAAAAGGTACTTCATGCAGTTGTCAATATACTGAAAAACTATTTGTTGACACAATTAACACAAGGTCTCCTCATTCCTCAACAATACAGAATTATTTCATCAATAGCAGAACCTCAAACAAGTACATGTACATTGTACCATGGGTATTCATGTGGGTTTGTTGAAGCATGGTTGAAGTAGGTCCTTTAATTTCGCCTGACTAAGCATCTGTGTGATTGCCTTGCCAAATCCTGCTTTCTCATGCTAAATTTCACCTTTTCATTGACATTGACAATACACAGTACAGTGTATGCTGCTCCCACTAATCTCTAGCTCTCTACGTACAGGAAAGAGGTACATGTACCGTACATGTACATGTACTGTAAATGATGGACAGTTCCACTATGATGAGGGGGAGATAAACCAGGATGGTCTACAACACAGCATATCAATGCAGCATGCATGGCTATGGGGATTTTACCTTGAAAATAGTGAATCAACCCAACATCACCTGGCCATGGATCTTTTATCAGGGTTACGGATGAAGGGCAACAGTTTGTTCACATCCTGAATTCTACAAATACCAGTACAACAATGACATGCATTAACCACAGGCATCCTCATTTTGTTCAATACCTGTTGCATCTTGTAGGAAAAAAGAATAGACATTATATACCTCATTTAAATACATGTAATGGAATTCTTACAGAAACCACAAAGCTAAAGCCTTGTTCGCACTGGATAAACATTTTGGGTAACTTTACCATGACATCGGGTAACATTCCGATGGGTTAATCTTCCCACCGCCGCACTTGGATTTAATTGACGCGGGTAGAATTGCCGAGACCATGGGTAATTTAACCGAGCTGGCTCCAAAACAATAAAGAGGGCGCCCTGCGTGACCTATGACTGCGACTTGACGACCGGATCGTCTGTTTCCGACGCTAGCTCTCAACATTATTTTCTTCATTCGACCGGGTGATGGAAGATTTAACCGATACGTCGCGTCCGCACTGGATTTTCTGGCTCGGTTAAACTGACCTGGTCAATTTTCCTGGGCACCTTTGGCTCGGTTAAACTACCCACGCGTCGTGGGTGCATTACCTGTGAGGAAAGTTACCCAGGCTGTTCGCACTGGACTTGAAATGGGTAAGTTACCCATTGGCTCGGTTAGTTTGCCCAAATTAAGTTCAGTGCGAACAGGGCTTAATATAAACTACAATGTACATTGTGTAGGTTCCCTGATAAAGGTACGTACTTGCAAAAGGGAGCCATGCCTCCTCTCCCCCCCCCCCCCCCCCCCCCCCCCCCCTTTCCACAAAACTAACAATACTTGATAGATTTAAAGGTAATGTAGGAATACACCATTGGTAATCGCTTGAATTGTCATGAATGGGTGGATTTGGGGGGTTGTTTTTTATAGTAAATATCGTTTAACTGACCTATCCGAAGTTTTACAATCATGGATGGCGAGAAAAGCATGAAAAACAGCGTTTGTTTTCAACCGTCTGGCGATCGCAATTTTTGTTGTTGGCAATTCTACTTTTCAGAATAATTACAGGATATCTAGCGCAATCATTTTGCAGGATGCCTAAAAATCATTATTTACTTTCAGATGAGTAAGATATTTCTTATTAATTCGGTCGTAAATTTTTTTGATATTTGCAAATGGTGTATCCTACCTTTAAGAATATTTTGCATGGCACGTGCAATCTCGAAATCAACACATTTACCATCGTCGTCGAGCAAGGCAAATTCGTGACTGCGTAATTACTGAAATAAATTGATATGTTGTCACGACACAGAATTAATTTTTCCCATTTCTGATAGAGTGCAGCGCAACATCATTATCAATCATGTTGTCCCATCAAGCCTCGCGCAATCTTAACCCCTGGAATTGTCTAATTTAAATGTGCCATATAGTGACACATTTAAATTAGGACTGCAGTTGATGCGTTTAACGCGCGACGCCATGTTTAACATTTTGTAATTGTTATTTCTAATCCATCCTTTAACCCTAACCCCCTAGGCCTCACTTTGGGCTAAAGAACTGCGTACTACAGAATACTACTTAGTATTTTGTAGCATTGGGTCTCTCAGTGACTGATGATTGGGTGTGTACTGACAGAGTACAGATACTGCCAACTACTTGTACTAATAGTGGCAATACAGGTCAGTAATACTTACCTGGCAAAAAATGCAGTAGTCCAGCCTTGACCCAATGTGTCCCAAGTGACAATTTTTGCTGTAGAGTTTAGAACACCTTACACAGCATACATGGGCCATGCACACTCAGCAAGCAGAGGGACACAATGCAAAAAAGTACTACGAGTGCAATAAGGGGTGAAGTACCAAATACTAAAAATTACTAGGCATTGCAATTGCACACAAGTCAGTAAGGTTATGGTTAAGACATAATATTTTGACGTCTCATTGTTTAGCAAGGATTTATATTATTATGAACGTACCTCTGTCGTCTCTCTACAACGTAAAGTACAGGTTTTTTGGCGAAAAACAATTGAGGCTTCCAAAATCCATAATGTACCGTATTATTGCGCAGTCTCGAGTATGCACTGAAAAGCCAGTCGGCGTCATTTATTACATATTCTTCACGGCCAGGGGTTAGTGAAGTAACGCACACGTTCCCATGATGGCGAGGCTGAGCGCAGCGTGATTTTCCGTGCATCGTGTGTGTGCAGTGCGCTGCATGTACAGTACGGTGTTCGATAATTTGTAATGGCTGCGCATTCTAGGGCGTTATTCCCCCCCCCCCCCCCCCCCCTTTCAGTTTATTTTCGGCCCAAACTACCGGTACATATTATTATTTTAGTTTTTGTATTTACTTAAAATTACACATTTGGGGTATCATCCTAGATTATACTTTTGTTGTTGTTTTTTTTTTTTGGGTGATCCAATTAACCAGTTCGCGCCGGATGACGTATATAAACGCAAACAATTTCCCAAATTCAAAACGGATGACGCATAAACACGCCAAGTTCAAGTTCGGAAATGTATGCGAGCAGCGAGCAGGGCCGGAAATGCGTGGGTGTGCTTCCCGGCACTATCAGCCTAAACCCGCTTCGGATCGAGTTTCGTAAAAAATAATCCCGCCCCTCGGCACGGCGATGTTAAAATAATCCCGGCGCGAACTGGTTAACATTGATCCAATTACATGTAACAATGGAAACAATTTGTAGTATTCTCAAGTCTGCAAGATTCCTTCCTCCAATGCTAAATGTTTTGTTCCAATATTTACACAAGTTTTGCTTTGGTTACCATATGATCATTTGTTGACAATATTTTATTACTTTCCAGGAAAATAAGCAATACTTTCCAATAAGGAACAGACTTCAAATTTGTAGTATCTTTTAATCTTTTGATATTTTCAACATTGGATCAACATTGGCTTGCTAACCAGGGGCCAATTTCATAGAGCTGCTAAGCACAACAATTTGCTTAGCATGACAATTTGTCCTTGGCAAAAACAAGGTTACAGACCAAATTTTCACCTGATCTTTATTGTTTTGGATTGATATTCAGCTGTTTTTTTGCTTAGCATGAAAAACACGTATAATTTTGGCTGGTAACCTGTTTTTTAATGAGCAAGACCTTTTTTGCTAAGCAAATTTGTTTGCTTAGCACCTCTATGAAATTTGCCCCAGGATGCAATACTCTTACTACACTGGCATTGAGAATTGAGAAATATTTTGTAGTACAGTGTTGTATACCCCCAAATAAATGTCTATTGTTAGGGTTAATACATGTAGTTTGATCCACCAGACTTTATCACTCTATTCTTCAAGCTTGTATGATCTGCAATTTGTATGACCTTTGTATGACCATAGCGCTCAACTAATAACAGCTCTCTACATTTGTACTATACATGTAACACACTACAGGTTGACAGGTTCAGAAACAACTATTTTGTCAATAGAGGGGGTAATCACTTCTAACCTGAATGGCACTGATAATACTCCGGGGAACACGTACCGGTAGTATCCAAGTGTAGTACCGGTACATGCATGTAAAACCAAGGCATATTCTTATTGTTTCTGCACGACAATACTAGCCGGTATTGGCTTGTTAAGACTGAAACTCATTACCAGCACAATAACTCAACACAATACTCATCGTTACTAAAACAATAACTCATCAATCATTACCAATATAACAACTCTTCTCTACAAACACAAAAAACTTGCCATTTCCAAAACAATGATATTGAACACAAATGACGGTCCCGTTATCAAGTAAACCATGAGTAAACCAACAACAATACTGTATTACTGTGTCAACCAGGGCTGGTGTCAACAGTAATACAGGAGTCACCGTCATATACGGTAGCTCGTTTTTACTATCACTTTCAATACTAATTTTAGAAAGTTCCTTGGCCTTGTGGGCTAGAGCATTGAATTCATGGTCTGTGAGTACATGTCCAGTAGTATTGCAGAATTAGGGGTTCAAGGCTGACCTGCAGTGGGCCTTGACACCTCTACACATACATATACGGTACATGTAGGCATTTATAATGCCTTGCTGTGGACTATAGTTAGCCATCCCAACCCCTATGCTTGCTGTAAAGAGATCAGAATCTTTTGTTTCAGCGAGGGGCTACATGTAGTTCTTTCTCACTTTCCTCTAGTATCCCACACCTGGGATAACCTTTGGCCTTGTGATGTGATAGGCATTTTGCATAATTTTGTTTAAGTGGGTTCTGAGGAAACTCCTCTGCATACTAATTATCTTTTTTCAGTCGTCTAACATTTACTGGTACATCTTTCTTGACTGACAGTAGTAAAACTGTAAATTTCACTATAAAAAAAACAACGCTTGTATGTTGACATTCTGCATGTAAACGTATAGCAAGTGTTGAGCTGAAAACTGCAATATCATCAATACATACTTTACATATGTTTATTGCCCCCATACATGTACCAAGAATGTAGTACATGTACATGTACCATAACCAAGTTATTTTGTAACAGTGAGTTATTTTGTGGAGTTGTAGACAAGATTTGTTTCAAAACACGGGATGTGATCCGGCAGCATGCAAAACAAACGAAACCACTTTCAATTCGAATCCAAAACACACCAGATGAATGTTGTCTGCTTCAAATTTCATTTGTCTGCTTTCACAGGATGTTCACTCGTCTTTGGCATGTTCACTCGTCTCGGCATATTGTGGCTAATTGTGCGTAAAGCGCTCGCCTCTCACCCATGTGGCCCAGGTTCGATTCCCGGACCGGACCATATGCGAGTAGAGTTGTGCGTTGGACTTGGTTCTTTCCTGTGCCACGAGGGTTTTTCTGGGGTAGCATTCATGTACACAAATCCCCTAACTTAATTTATCCATGTGCTCGGAGTGCAGTAGATTAAAATGAGAACCCTGTGAAAAATAGTACCCCGGCATTCTTTCCCTAGATAAAATATAAATTCCCTATTTAATAAATTACAGCAAAAGCAAATGATCAGTAATAATATTACTACTCTTAAATGGATCGTATACGTTTGGTAATTACTCCAAAAATTAATAGCAATAAAAACCTACTTGGTAAGAAGTAGAGCAGCTTTGGATAGTCAAATCCATTTTTAGAAACATTTCACTTCGCAGTACTGCGATTATGGAAAAAGATATCACTTTTTATCCTCAAAAATTTGAATCTGAGAAGCGTTATTGCAGTGATGTTTCTCAGAGTGTGTATTCCAATGCAGATTATTCTTCCTGCGTGGACAAAACCGCTCCAGAATTTCGGCAATATCTCAAAATCGCTACCACCTTTTGAAATGAAATTTGTAAAGGTTAGTTTTATGGTACATATCTATAACTTTATAGGATTGAAACAAACAATGGGTTCCAATTACCAAACGTATACGATCCCTTTAATGTTGTATGATATTTTTAAAGGTAAACGAGATACACCATTTGCAGGGTTTGAATTTTTTTACTACCGAATTATTAAGAAATATCTTACTCATTTAAAAGTAAATAATGATTGTAGGCATCCATAAAAATGATTGCACTAGATATCCTATAATTGTTCAAAAATTTTATAAAAATAAATTCACGATCGCCGGACGGTTATCGCGAAAAAAACCAAGAACAACATAAGAATCACTGCCCAGCGCTGGTTGAAAACAAACAACGTTTTTCTTGTTTCTTTGGCATCCACGATTGTAAAACTTTGAACAGGTTAGTTAAAGGTAGGATACACATTGGTCATTGCTTAAATTATCGTGAATGGGTGGATTTGAGGGGTTGTACATGTATTTTATAGTAAATACCATTTAACTGAGCTGTTCGACGTTTTACAGTCATTGATGCCGAGAAAAGCACACAAAACAGCATTTGTTTTTTCGCGATGGCCAATTTATAAAATTCAATTTTTCGGAATAATTACAGGATATCTAGCGCAATAATTTTGGAGGATGCCTAGAATCATGATTTACTTTCAAATGAGTAAGATATTTCTTAATAATTCGGTAGTAAACATTGTCAATATCTCCTACCTTTAAACCATGGGTAAACAATATTTACTATAAAATACAACTCTCCAAACCCACCCATTGATAATTCAAGCAATTACCAATGGTGTATCCTACCTTTAACCTCTGTAATAAATCAAAAGCCAACTTACATGGTTCCCATATAGGCATTTTTCTATGCCACGTGGAAGACAACAAAGCACAATATTCACAGCTGCACTGTACGTGATGCTGGTGACCCAAGTGTTCACAATGAAAATCCAACTGCAACAGTTTTGATTGACTGTCCAAAACATGAACAACAGATCAATGATTACTCCATCCACACAATTTCACAATCCTAAACCCTCCTAAAAAGAAAAGAGTTTTGACTGTATGTTGTCCAAGGTATGTATTGTACCCATATGATGAATCCCAAATATCAAACTGCTTGCATTAATAAATATTAGGCCTACATGTGTATGCCCACACAGTATTTTTCACCACAAAGCCACACAATGCAATGCAGTACTCAGTATATGATCACACACAGGTCATACATTGTGCAATGAGTGCAGTGTTGATGTCACACACAGCACGTGTCCAATGCATGACCAACTTAACCTTGCATGAACAATAATAAGCAGGGCCCATATGGTGACAGTTTATCTATTCACTATGGGTCATTGTATATGGGTATTTCCATAAATAAGGAACACAGTCTGTGACATGTGTATTTTGATCATAAAATCAGTAAAACAACTTTATGTTGAACATTACTTTTTAAAAATTGCATATTGACTAAGTTCCATATAAATGGTGATAAAACAATCATTCTGAACTAAAATTACAGTGGATTAGCTCCAAATAGGGTGGTTTACGCGGAAAAAATAGGGTTCCTCGCGTAAGTGGGACACCGAAATGAAAAATCTTACATTTGGGCATCCTAAAACATGTTTTTTGCTAATTTTATGTTCTTTTCATAACGATTGATCATGTTGCAAGTCAAAAATCCACTTAATTAATCACACTTGAACTAATCCCTAATTTTTGGCCAGGAAAGTGATTCCTGGCGGTTCCTCGTGTAAGTGGGACACCAAATCTTTATTTTTATAATTTTTTTTAATTTGATGCAAAGATGTCAATTTTTATTCATGTATGTGAAGAAACCACAATTCAGAAACAAATCAAGTAGAATTAACAGCAAATAACATGTGATACCATCTAAAAAATGAATCATCAATATGTCCCGACGTAATATTTGATGGGACACCAAGGTCATCTGGAAAAATTAAGAATGACCATAATTTTTAGATTTGATATATTTTCACCACCTATATTCTGTCTAAAACTTTAAAACCATGTAAATGCTACAAGAAATGACCAAAAAATAGAGCCACTGCTGCTTGATATGGATTCCACACTCACAGTAAAGGTTCACTTAGTAAGCTATTTTTGGGGACACCAAACCTTACACGAGGAACCCATTTACAGAATTTCGCTCAAATTTTTAAACAAAATTTAAGTTTTAGGTTTCAGCTTATTGTTTTCAAAATTGGTTTGTTATCTATCATTTATGACCATCTGTAATCCATTTTACCATACGATAGGGCTGCAGATCTAACAAATTGACAGTGATGTAAAAATGTCACAGCATTTTGCCCAAAAAAGTGATATTGTCGGCATTTATTCCATCAAAATATACAAGTCCGTTTGTAAAATAAAAATATTTTTTATCTTATTATTGAAGATACACCCCTGCACAACAATATTTAAAAGTAAAAGTGAGCATGGGACTTGGACTTTCTTAGCTATGATCTGGTGAAGTCACTCATGTCACTGAAAATGATATTTTTCCAGTGAGACCTGAATTTATGGAAATACCCATATGACATGCTGTACTCTCTAGATAGACTACAGAAGGTTTAATACCTGCACAAGTCACTGTTGATACTGCATTATATGCATACTGGCTCCGCTGCTCTCTGGTCTAATAATCAGGTGATGTCAGTCTATTTGATTTTTTAGAGTCAAAGTGCAATGGGCCAACAATACACTATGTACATTGTTGCGAATACAATTGCATTGTCTGTGGTACATAAATCCTCCAGTGTCTTATTTCTCCATGATCATACCAAATGAAAGGTGGTCTTGGAACGGAATGTCACTGCAGGAATTTATTAGCTTGCTATAGTATGCTCAAACCCTACATGTACCGGTACAGGCCATGCTCAAACTAGGTGAGGAAAAAACTACCTGTGTTAATTTTCCATTATCCCACCCAACCTAGAAAATTATAATAATAATAATAATACTGAACTTATAATGCGCACACAGTACAGAACATCCACCTAAAATAAGGCACTCATGGCGCTGCAGCAGACCATGGAGGCTCTTATTCCTCCATGAGCAGACCAGGGCCCAATTTCTTGGCTCTGCTTACAAAAGATCCCTGCTTACTGTAGCAGAAAATTTCGTGCTTACGGTAAGCGTATTTCACGCGTTAGCGAGAAATTTTGGCTTCTGCGCATACGTACATCCCGAAACTAAGGATTCTGTGCTTACAGGAGTTAGCACAGAATTTGTGTGCTTTCGCGGTTAGCACCAAATGCTGATTGTAAGCGCGGAATTATGTGGTTATAGCAGAGCCAAGAAAGTGGGCCCAGGAGGTACAAGGAAACACAATATGCAGGCTAGATTTTATTATTTGTTTTAAACTATATTATGTATTGTAGACCTACTTAACCAGTTCGCGCCAGAGTACGTATCCCACGCAAAGTTTTAACCAGATTCAAAACAGATAACGCATAAACATGTCACGAGTAAGGTCGGAAATGTCTGTCGGCAGCGAACAAGGCCGGAAATGCGTTGGTGTGCTTCCTGGTACCATCGGCCTGAACCCGCCTCAGATCAAGTTTCGTTAAAAATAATACCGCGCCTCGACTCGGTGATGTTAAAATAATCTCAGCGCGAACCGGTTAAATGTTGACATCATCCTGCACTCTGCAACGAAGCCAGAATACATTGCAGAAAATGCAGTAGATGGAGTGATTCACATTTGGTAATTGTTTGAATTATCATGAATGGGTGGATTTGGGGGGTTGTATTTTTTAGTGAATATCGTTTAACTGACATGTCCAAAGTTTTACAATCATGAACACTGAAAAAAGCAAAAAAAGTCGGTCGTTTTTAACCGGCGTCGGGCAGTGGTTCTTATGTTGTTCTTGGTTTTTTTCGCGATTGCCATCCGGCGATCGTGAATATTTTTTTTTTAAATCGATTTTTCGAAACAATTACTGGATATCTAGCGCAATCATTTTGCTGGATGCCTAGAATCATTATTTATTTTCAAATAAGTAAGATATTTCATAATAATAGTAAAAAACTTGATATCTGCAAATGGTGTATCCTACCTTTAATGCAAAAAAAACAAAACAATAAAATATTTGTATATCATTATTATACCGTACATGTTGTCAGGGCAAACAAAAAATGTACTTCCCTCAGGCCTTATCAGTCATCACCCATTTGTCCCAACCTTTTGTTTTCTTTAATGTAATGGGAAATATTTCCCTCCGTCTATGAGGGAATATTTTCCTCCGTCTATGAGGGAATATTTCCCTCATATCTTGCTTCATTTGATTTCCCCCTGAACTTGAGCCCCTACAAATCTAGTTTTATATACACTTAAAGGACAGCATTTTTTTTCCATAAATTTTCAGAAATAGATAAATTTGGGAGTAAAAATATGTTATACTTTTGAATTTTGATACCACACTGACCTGTTTAAAGTTTTGTGTTCTTAATAATAGATGCTGGTCATGTACATGTAGAAAGTACCATAGTTGAAGTCAAAACAGAGCAATTTACAGACCTTTGGGAACTGTTAGGTCTTTATTCAACCAGGAATACCTAATGGCCTGGATACAAACATTAATTGGTAATGTTTGTCACAATATTCTTCTCTGTGTGTACAGGTCTGCAAAAAAAAACCGAGAACTCTAACTTAGCACAATGCCTGCATACATATAATTTAAAAGAATAGCATTTGTTTTTCTTTATCTAACATTTATCTTGGAAGTCAAAATATAAAAACTTGTAAGCCCAACCCAGTTCTTGGAAATTTTTGTTTGTTGTTGAAATAAAAATAAGAAATTGTGTCTGGATTTTTGTTTAAGGAGGATGCACCTGAGTTTGTATACTTAATAAAATAAGGTTGTGTCATATACCGGTACAGGTATGATGATAATTAGACTCCACTTCTGCATACTATGCTCCAACTGACTGCAAAATTAAATTGATCATTTTGTAAATTAACCACACAAAAAAAGAAAAGCGTGTGAGGACGGGAAGCCAATTAATTTGTTTATTTAGCCTAATTTAATTTGACAAAATAAAATCAAACTCAAACACACATCCCTTAAATTATAGGATGTTGTGCACAGTTGCTTTCACTCTAAAATAAAAAACTAACAACATGTTTAAAAATGAATCACTCGATGTCAAGACACAGCTATCATTAGACTATAATAATTGAATGAAAAGAACAACCATTCTTAGAGCACCTGGATAAATGACACTCTGTACACAAGTATACAAAAAAAAGTATGTTTTTCTCCTAAATTTTTTCAGGGTCAACAAAATCAATAAATGTAATGTGTTCTAGACATGTGGGCGATATTACATAAAACATGATTCACAAGAATTATCCATATGTTTAATCAACATTTAATCAATAATTTGGCGCTTTAAGAGCAAAGCGCTTTGCATTATTAAAGGTACACGTAGGATACACCATTGTAGTTTGCTTGAATGAAAACAAGAACAACAAAAACTGCCCAACACCTGTTGAAAACGAACGCCGTTGTGGGTGCTTTTTTTCTCAGCATTCATGACTGTAAAACTTCGAACAGGTCTGTTTATAAACCATATTTACTATAAAACACAACCCCTCTATATCCACCCATTCCTGATAATTCAAGTAATTACCAATGGTGTATCCTACCTTTGTTACTATTGATCATTGGGCTAATAAAACAATACAAATACCATCTCAGCTGCAATGGAGGCTCAAGGCAGCTAAATCAACCACAATAACCAGCTCTGCCCTCACAGGTACCCATTTACTCCTGGGGCCAATTTCATAGAGCTGCTAAGCAGAAAAATATGCTTAGCATGAAAATTTGTCCTTGGCAAAAACAAGGTTGCAGACCAAATTTTCACATGATCTTTATTGTTTTCGATTGATAATCAGCTGGTTTTTTGCTTAGCCTGAAAAACCAGAGAATTTTGGCTGGTAACCTGTTTTTAATGAGCAAGACTTTTTGTGCTAAGCATTATTTTTGCTTAGCAGCTCTATGAAATTGGCCCCTGGGCAAGGATGAACAATAATGAGTGATAAAGTGCCTTGCCCAAGGACACACCCACCCTAATTTCAGGATGGGACCCAGAACCTGAAAAAAAAATCACACAGACTGCGAATTCTCTAGACCACAATTATAGGCCATAGCACTCCACCTGCAATTGTGTCATTTAATCCATGATATTAACACACTACAGTAATTAAATAGACAAACTTGTAAATCATGATAATAAAAGATAATAAATGTAAAAAATTAAAAGGTTTTCATGCATACTAATCATGCTAGTAAGTATTACTAGCATGCATGAAAGCCTTTAAATTGTTTACATTTATTATCTTTTATTATGAATTTTACTAGTACTAATTACTTTACCATGATTATTTTGAGCTATTCAACTTTAAGTGCCCAATTAATTTAAATTCCTACAATATATTTATTAGAGGTGAAAAAGGTCATAATCTGGCAGTAAATGTGTGGTAGTCAATCTTACTTTTCTTAGGGCATTTATTAAAAACAAAGCAAATTAGTCAACAGTGACTTTAAAGCACTCTTTGTTATAGATGTTAATTGTTATGTAAAATCAAATTAAAAGGGCCAACAATTTTTATCCTAAGAAATTCGAGGCAACAAGATCCCCTTTAAAGTTTAAAAACAAAACAATTTTATTGCAATAACCTGTAGTGTAGGCCCAATATTGATTCATTTGTTCTGATTTAAATGATTGATTCTGTTTATTCTTTTTATTTGTCAATGATGAGCATAATTTTGTTTTATTTAAAATAAATTTTGCACTGACCTCCCGCCAACCTGGATATGACGTTTCTGCCAGCATGATGGCCGGTATGCGACTCCGACCTCTGTCGGTATAGCTTCCATTTATCGTAGGACGCTGTGCCCGTAGACGCACGGCGGAATCGAGCCTCCGTACCGCTCGCCGACGTCCCCGTCGGTCTTATACACTCCCGGTTCATGTCCCGTCTGTCTGTCTCAAAATTGTGGATGAAATCCTCATGCAAAGATCACCAGTACTAGCTGCTGAAGTTCTACGATCGCAAAGGCTGGGTGTAATAAAGTAATCGTGTGGAATGCATGCAAGGCGGACAGGAATTTCTCCAAGGGAAATTGTTTTGACGACAACAACTGAAATGCAATCGAAATCGCGATCGTACACAGTGTACACGTACACGCATTGGTGTACGTAGTACGTACGCGTGCATTAAATCATCATCGTTTTCGCATTGGTATCATGGTATGGATACACACACGCAAGTTCAAGTGGATACATTCAATGCAGTCGCATGTCATACAGTTCATGGTGAAGACCATTACGTACTGAGGTATTGAGGTAATGTCAAATCCAAGTATACGTTATGTTTAAAACGAATATAGCTCCATGGCGAAAGTAATGAATATGATACTAGCGGGATGCCGCGCTTCGCGCGGCACCCGCTAGCTGGGTGAAATTGTAACTTATAGATACACCTTGTTGACGTCCTAAAAACATTAATGGATTGTATGACAAACAAACCGCGAAACATAGCGAGTAGAGTACCAGCTAGATGTGTGTATAAACTTGCTTGTTTGTCAGTCCATGATTTTTTTCAAATGTGACAAAAATGTTTGTTTCATGTTTTAAAAAGTTGTACATAAATCAGAAAGTTTTCGATTGGAAGTAACTGCGCGGCACCCGCTAGAGAGTGAACCGTATAGAGTAGTATGCAAATTACATGTACGGTGAAAAGTATACATAGAAAATGTAGATGTGGCTACGTTTTGACTGGGACTGTGTTTGTCAGAGAAGGGGGTGGGGGGGGGGGGGGGGGGGGGGTGTTGCGAGTGAAGGGTAAAGGGAAGTTGTGTAGGTGGGTCGGGCGCGCGGTTGGAGGGTGCTAAGTAATTTTTGTTTTGAGAGGATCTGGGGAAAATGGTAGGCTATAAGAGCCCTGTTCGCACCGAACTTATTTTGTTAAAACTTACTGAGACGATGGGTACTTTTCTAGGACGTTTACTTACTGCCCAGGAAACTGTTGCCGAGACGATAAGCCTCTAGTGCGTACAGTGCGAGTTGGTAAACCCGCATGAGTCGAACAGCTCGGTTACTTCTCCCGTGGTCTCGGTAAAATTGTCCCGAGTCGAAAGTCCAAGTGCGGCAGTGGTAACATTTGACGATTTTGGATTTTACTATCGTGTAAGTAAAACGTTCCGAAAAGTCCAGCGCGAACACGGCTGGCATTGTAATTGAAACAGTGAACTGGGCTTTAAATTATTGCTATTATGAGTGCCTATTATTAGTGATGGATATATATATATATGGGTTTTTTTTTGTTTTTTTTGTTGTTGGTGGGGGGGGGGGTATTTTTGTGTGGCAAGTTTGATGGTAGGGGTGGGGTCAGGTTTTCGGGGGGGGGGGGGTTAGGTAGAGGCTGGAAAAAAATTGTACCCCCTTTCGCTGTTGTTTGTGTATGTAGTATGCAAGAAAAAACAAACAATTGTTCACAGTTCTTTGCAATACAGGAATGGCAAGATATTTTATTTGTGAATGCAAACTAAAGTATTCTTGACAATATTAAATTTGGCAAAATGAAGGCAGAGTATTGTGAAGTTGAAATAAATGGTTTAGTTTATGTAAGGAAGCAGGTTGAGATAAAGGTTGAGCTGTCAAAGAATGTAAAGATATTTTAAAGATAACTTTTTAGTTAAGTCACGAAGCAAATAGTGCGTAGATGGAATGAATCGGAGATTAATAAGTATTGCTATTGTTTTGTACAAGGAATCCAGTGGATAAGGCACATTGTATCGGTAAGTTGTAATAAATAATGGCTTAGAGTTAAAGTGATAGGGGGTAATAGAAGAAGTGATGATGCAGTTATTTGAAGATGCGGAATTACTTCGAGGAATAATACTGAACGTGGTTAAGTAGTACAGAATTGGAAAGAAAGGAATAATAATAAGCCATTGCTATGGTGTTTTATGAAAAATTATGAAAGTGGCCAACAATAATAAATAAAAAGTATTTCACTTATTTTTACAATGTAATTTAGAGAACTGAATTAAATATTAGACATGTAAATATAAAAGTGAGAAATTAAGGCGACTAAAATAAAATCTGTAATATCGGAGAAAGTAAATGGATAACAAAACTGGCTATCCTTGGAAATGTTGACTTAAAACCAGGTCGGTAAATGTTTGTGTTGAGTTTCATATCAGGTCATAGACCTTTCTATCACAAGTTGACACATATATTGTGTGTAAAGCCCACCAAGGTTGGCAAACTCTGGACAGTTCAACACTGCATTTGGAAGTGTGGAATTACTCAAAGGATCAAGACTAAATGTGGCAAAATAGTGGATAATTGGATTGAAATAAATAATAATAATACATCCACAGGGTGTTTTATGTAAAATGTGGAAAACAATCACAATAATCACTATAAAACTATGGCTTTCTAAAATACTAAAAAGGTAATGAAAAAACCCAAAATTAATAGTATAAAAATAAAATAGTGTGAAATTAAGAGTAAATGTGACCTGTTCCAACGAAACCCGGACAAAGTCGCACAATGTGTTTTGTCACAATGTACTCCTGAAGTCATTTCTGGATGGATTTTACCATTTTTTTAGGTTTTAGGTTTTCCTAAGTCACTCACTATTAATCTACAATCTCCTCAAATTTGAACAAAATCCGTCTTCCAGAAGTGTGTTTTTTTGTCAATTTTGTGAAACTGTTGTGTATAGAAATAATACGCTTTTCTGAACTTCAAAGCTGTTTATCTCATAATTAGGTTGTCAGGGTTTTATCACTAAATCCAGACCCCAGGGAAGATAGGGTGGGGGTACATATGTAAATGATACATCATTTTAAAGCTGAGAACCTAGAGAATTTGAAAAAAGCAAAATCTGAAAAACTAAAAAGTCGACTTTGTCCGGGTTTCGTTGGAACAGGTCACAAATGTACTTAAAATAAAACCTTGTGGTAGTGGTTAATACTGGAGAAGGGTAATGTGTGTAGATTTGATTTGGAAGGCTGAATCAATCCAGAAAGAGGATGTAAAAGGCTTGTAAGTGTAAGGTTGGGAAATTACTCGACGATGGCTTGTTGTGAAGCAGCAGAGATGTCTGGTTTGGTAGTAAGGGGAGTTGTTGGCGCGTTGTCTTCCTCGGTAAAAGTGGCATCTGGTAGTGCTGTCCAAAGAGTCAAGAAAAATATGGATAGGTAGGTAAAGATTCTATAGGGGAACGGTATAAGTAGGTTGAGATGGACTGAAAAAAGTGGACTTGTGATTGGAAACAAAATAGGTGCAAGAGGGAAAGCTAAAGAAGCTGGGGTTTTGGTGTATGCGTGGAATGTGTGTGGTAGTGTAAAGAACTGGAAAAGGTTTAGGGGTAAATTCATGATTGTACATATTGAACAGGGGCAGATACAGGGGGGGCGTGGGGGGCGCACGCCCCCCCTTTTGCTTGAGAAAAAAAAAAAAAAAAATGTTGTTGCTTGGTAAATTTTCACGCCCCCCCGTTTGGAAAATCCTGGATCCGCCGCTGTTGAATCAGAGCAATTCTATTATTTGATGGGCAAGATCTAGAATCTGTATAAAGCAAAACATTTAAAAGTAGAGAGATGTAGAGATACCTTTGATGTCGGTCGGACCAGCCTGCTGCAGCCAGAACAGCATCATTGTTGTGCGAGATGTCTGAAGGGAGAAGAAATACAATGTTTATTGGAACATCAGCAAAATGGTTTTAGAAAATGCACTTCGTTTTCTGAAAGGCCTACATATATTGTTTTTCTAGGGCCAACTTGGACTCAGATGTTTCTTTCTTTAAAAAAAAACCACACAAAAACACATTGCGCTGGAGGGGAATCAAAGAGAATACTGTGACTGCACTTTCTGAAAGGCAGCAACTTTTCTGAAAGGCACCAACAACAGCATCTAACAACAGCAAAATGTTTACAGGAACTGAAAGGCCTACAAATATTGTTTTTTAGGGGGAAACTGTAGCGAAATGGTTACTCGAAATGATTACTTAGATTCATATGTTTCTTTCTTTAAAAAAACCCAAAAGAACATTGCGCTATAGCAAAATGTTTATAGGAAATGTACTTAGTTTTGTCAGTCTGAACATGGAGGAATAAGATAGAGCCTCCGAGGTCTGAAGCAGTATTTCTGCAGCAGAAGTCGATTCAAAGACATTAACCCAGGCTAGGTCATAAAAGGGCCACTGGCCACAGACCCCCAGGTCCTGCTAATGGATTGACCACCTGTTATCGGAATGTCACGACTGGGCTACGTGGCTAGGCTGTACCACACGTGTATGCACAGTGTATATTATATTATTATATTGGGAGTTTGTAAACTAAATCTGCAACAAAACATCTCCTACAATATATTATCGGTAAGACAAAAGCAGAAAATATACTTATACATTCCCTATTGCCTGAATCTAATTCAATCAAAGTTCTGATTCCAAGTTAAAATGTAACTAAATTACTTCTCTTTAATACTTCGACTGACCAAGTTAACGATCTAAATTATCATGGGATATAAGAAATCCATAATGTATAAAAGTAAAACGTTTCGTGTTTAAAACTAAACAATTCAGCTTGTGTTGTGGTAGTACACCCCAATGACCCAGTGTCTATGACAGTTGACTATGTCTAGAACAAAACGACAGCCATAGATCATAGATGTACAATAATGTCAACTCCAAAAGGAAGTTGGCCTACTTCTAGATTTAATATACACATATAGTTATTCAAAATCAAGGAATTTAGTAGTACATACCTGGAAAAGAATGGGAGGGAGAGCAATATTGGTTGTACTGTTCTGTGTTCACTAAGCTGCCACGCGTCTGAAACGGCCGTCACTGAGTGTGGTACTGCATACACGTACTTTTGTGTATGTATTCCATTCGTTACGTTAACGCGATATCATAGACAGTAGACAGGCTCCTTTCCATACTCTGCGTCGCCACCGCAAACTTCACGCGGGACCGGCGCAGCCACCGCGCAATTCCGACGGGAGGCCCGTGCAAAAGACGGGCCCCCACATCCGCTACCCCACACTATACCGCGGCGGGCAAACAGGACACCAGACCCAAAATGGCGCGGCCAGATAGACGGGCTCCCTCCCACCCTCCGCGCGCAAACAGGTACACGGCACACGGGGAACCGTCCACAAGATGGCGCCAACCATACCCCATCTTCAGGATTAATACTATAGATGTGTATCATGCAAAAGAACGGTTTTACGATGAACGGTTTTATAGCTG
Source organism: Crossaster papposus (assembly GCA_037893245.1). Lineage (NCBI taxonomy): Eukaryota > Metazoa > Echinodermata > Asteroidea > Velatida > Solasteridae > Crossaster > Crossaster papposus. Next base: position 1,774,822 of record JBAIAA010000354.1, on the reverse strand, counting down.
AGAGTACGAGTGGAATTGTGAAGTTTGTATTGTTGCAGGTTGGAAAAAAAAATAGAACAAACGAAGAGGCAAATAAGTAACTTCTGGGGCAAATCGGCCAGGGGAGGACTTGATACCATCTTCTGACCAGACACACGTTTACTTTGTCTGATCTATGGTCTGATCATAGAGAAAGGAACTATGGTATGATGACTCTGTCTATGATCTGATAAATCCCCCTTATTAACGAGGTGTACACGTGTGTATACCGCCGTGAGGGCGGGCTCCCATACTAGCGAGGGCCTCCAACAAACCTTTATAATTATTATAAAATATAATGACATCAAGTTTCAACAGTTTTAAAGTTATATTGCATTGAAGAAGTTATTAAGTAAGCATTCAAAGTACAACCCATTAAACATCTAACGGCTACAACCTTTTAAATAAACAAATGGATTAAAGGGAAATCATTTCCGATCATCGATCGCTTCTCTATAATTATTTTCCCCGGCGAATCTTTGTTTTACTTTTTAGGAATCAAACCCTGGTCGCTTTGTTTTTTACCATCGGACGTATTCAACTAATGCGGTAATATAATGAAAAATTAGTTGAAGTGAACGTGACATTCGCCCCTGGCGCACCATGCACACTGTTAGAAAAGTAGTGATACCCCAACACCGAAAAACAGTGTTCACTTCATTTGAACACTACTTTTCGGTATTCAAAACGGTGTTCACTTGATTGAACACCGTTTTCTGCTTTCAAAATGGTGTCCACCCAATTGAACACTATTTGTCGGTGTTCAAAATGGTGTTCACTTGATTGAACACCATTTTTTGGTGTTCAAAAATGGTGTCCACTAAATTCAACACTATCTTTCGGTGTTCAAAATAGTGTTGACTAAATTCAACACCACTCTTCGGTGTTGACCACAATCGCTAGAGGGCGCATTTTTCGCGGCAATTTTGGAGGCGGGTAATTAATGCGCATCATTACGCTTGCAGCCATTGTTTCAATTCGCTCAAGATCCAATTTCTCTGCCTTGTTTTTGATCATTTTCATCATGAGTTCTGAATATTTGAAATCCCTATCCGTGGAAGAAGTTGCAGACTTCGTTGGGGAAAAGTTGAAGCAGCCTGAGAGTGTGTGTTCGAAATTGAAAGGTATGAAAAACGATATTTTGATTTCGATTTGGCCTCGCCTGCCATTCCTGCTGCATGCAACGCGCATTGCATGTGTAACGTACACAGTACATGCACCATGGCCATGTGCACTGACCAATGCACGTACATCGTCATGTATGATACTGAACTTAATATTTTCATTTATCTCACTGTAATAATGTTTTCAAAACAAACTTAACATCTTATAATTTGATAAGGATATTGCCAAAGTGTATTTCACGATTTGCTCATCATATTTTTGCTCTGTTCCGAGGATGTTGTCGGATTGGGAATTGTGATCCATTGTTTCCCAATTTGCAACCATTCGTTTTTGTTGTTATTGTTGCCTCTGAAGTCTAATTCGAGGTACCATATGACCAGCCAACCCATGCTCCTAGTCCTATGCTGATCAAGTGATTGCTGTTGTTGCTGCGGCTGTATTGTGTATTTTCAATAGAAATTGTAATTTATCATAGATTCCACTTCCAGTTTTCTCATTTATTTACAGCGCCACTTAATTGTCCCAAGGGTCAGCTGACAGCTGCCAATGTTGGAATTCAGCCACTAGGCTACAAGTACAAGAGTCATTTTTATGGCAGCCGCATAAAACAACAATGTAGTACTATAGTGGTAGTATAGTGTGTGTCTTGAATTTGATTATATGCCCTTGTGTGAAGAAAAAAAACACTCTTAATATCTTGACTGTGGTTGTTGTCCATCTTGAATGGAAAGATATCCACAACAGATGACCAGATTTCTGGTCGGCTGGGTCATGATTTGATTGCTTGTTATTTTTTCTTCATTTTGGTCAGTAATCAATTTCTGATAGTCCTAAAACATCAGAAGCTATCATCAGTTCATTTAAAAACATGTCTTTTCCTTAACTAACTTTTGATTCTCCATCTTTTGCGGGGTAAACTTGAAGAACAGACTTGATTGATACTGATTATCTGATGTGACATCTTCTTATGTTAGGCAGAGCCACTCAATTTACTGGATTAAGTTTGTTTCTCTTAAATTCCTGAATAATTAAATCTGCTGGCTTTGATTGAATCAAAGCCAGATTGGTACAATACAAGCCATGGAATAGGGAAAAAAAACTAACTTTCAATATCATGGCTGTGGTTATTGTCCGTCTTGAATGGAAAGATATCCACAACAGATGACCAGATTTCTGGTCGGCTGGGTCATGATTTGATTGCTTGTTATTTTTTCCTTTTTCGAGTCGGTATTCTCCTTCTTCTAGTCCTTATGTAATTTTTGGTATAATCAATCCTGCCATTAGTCCTGTGCCATCATGGCATTTGGTGTTGATGGTCATAGGAGGCTCAATTTGAAAAGAAAGGGGCTACATGTATGTGAATGAACAACGTTACGTGTATACTCACAATGTACATTTGTATGCCCTATCCTTTCCTGGTGGCATCACTGACATGCGTATGGGGGGGGGGGGGGGGGGGGGGTGAACTAATTATGATCACTGTGACTATTATACTTTTGAAAACAACCAGAGGAAGTCTCAATGTCAACTCAACCAGTAATAATCCTCTCCATTTAGGCCATGCATGATCAGAGATTCACACACATGACCATGTCAGATTGGAGACAGATGTTTACGCTGCCACTCCAGATACAGACAGCCCAATCATCAATTCTCTAAAATCCTTGACTAAAAAAATGCCCAATCACCTACAGAAAAGGTACAAACAATTGCCTGCTTGTCGATTTCAGATGAAAGTTCTGTGGCTATTTCGTCGATCCTGACCTTTGCTGACAAGAATACGGGGGGAAAGGATTGTCGATCACAACAGGCTAAGAAACGTAGACTAATGCAGAAGCGAGAGAACAAGAAGAGGAGAAAGCAGGAGGCTGAGCAGGAAGCAGAGCAGGAGACGACTCAACATATTGCAAAACTTCAGGCAAATCTCCAGACTGCTGAGATGGCCCTTACCAGAGAAAAAGCAGCAACACGAATGTTCAGAACTAAAGCTCTTGGTTTGGAATTGGCGATTTCTAGGAAGGCTGAAAAAAGTTACCGCACCAACACTTGTAGTTCTACAAAAATGAAATTAGTTAAGAGAAGCAAAAACGCGGCCGAATTTTTGCTTTCTAAATTGCAAGAGCCAGTTGTAAAACTCTCCGACCAAGTGGTGGAAACGCTGGTCACTGATGGAGGTAATGTCACGTTAGGTCAAGGTGCATTTGGTTCTGTTGTGGTTGGACTGCTGAAGACTGTGGGACTTAATGTCGCAATAAAAAAGCTTAGAAAAACTGATACATGTGACATGGCCTCCAAAGCTGCCTGTGTTTTGGAGGCAAGAGTGATGATGGTGCTATCTGAAAATGCAGTGTTTCCTTTGGTATTCGGTGTAGCTGGTGATGGGATAGTTATGGAGTTGATAAACAGTATTGCATCGCCATGTTCTACCGGATTCAGGACACTTTCCCTTCAGAAGCTTCTCCAGTCAAGGAAGGACCTGGACACCATCACAGTGATTCAGTGGAGGGAGGCATGCCGGAGTCTTTTGAGTGGCCTAAACTTCATGCATCAAAAAGGGAATTCTCCACAACGACCTGAAAGATGACAATGTTATGTTCAAAAATATCAGTGCTGCAAACCTTACACCAAAAATTATTGACTTTGGGAAAGCCACACATGCTTCATGTCCTGTTGTGTACCATCTTACTCCTGCCCAGCAGACAAAATACAACAAGTGCCACCGACATTTAGCTCATGAGCTCCGCAACATTCCAGGGTCGCGTCAAACCATTGCCTCGGATATATATTCCATGGGAAGAATGTTTGGTCACCTATACTCAGTAGTTGCAGAAGTTAAATTTTTAGCTGACATTGTCCGAGGAATGAAACAGATATCTCCTGGTGACCGGTTGACCACAGATGCTTTGCTGAGAAAAATTTAGGTAAAGATCATAATAACAAAAGGTAATTGGCAGTTGGCTGAATGAACAGCTCTCCTACAAACATGTACATGTACATGTACATGTACATGTATGTACATGTACATGTATGTACATGTACGTACATGTATGTACATGTACATACATGTACATGTACATGAACATGTACATGTGTATGTACATGTACATGTACATACATACATACATGTACATGTACATGTACATGTACATGTACATGTACATGTACATGTACATGTACATGTACATGTAGCCAGGACGTTGAATACGGTATCAAATGAAGGACAGTAAACCATGATGAAATTACTTAATGATTGTATGCCTGACGGTATGTAGTCAGTCAGATAATTTTAAATGTAATTTTTTATTCTTATTTTACAGATGGATTTGACAAGAAATTTGTGCACATGAAGCAAATACTTCTCTATTTTGTTCAGGGTCCGGCATGCGTTTGATGGCCTCTCATCATGAACCTAATCTTCATCGCATGATTTTTATCTCTCTCCTAACTATTATTGTATCTTACGCTTATCAATTGAAATAGTGCTCAGTCCAATCTTTTGGTGGTCTTACTTTGTCATACAATATTGCATTACATCAAATATTTATAAGCGAGCCTACAATGTTCATGTATGTATGTCGACATTTGATCCATAGTCACTACATATACTAGCCCCACCTGCGACAGGATGGCCGTAATAATAGTAGCCTTATAGCTACGTCCCTTTACAACAGTTAATTTCCATCTGTGGTATGATGAACACACTTCTTTTTTCAATTTCAGGATGCCTACAGGATGTCCCTAGTTGAGAAGCAAAAGAGAATGCTGGTAAAACTCAAAAAGGTTGGCCTTACCAGTCCAAGGCAAAAAAGGGAGATTGCAAAATATAAGAACCGCGCTGCTCCAAGGCCCTCACTGAATGACAGCAGGAGGGTGACGAACTTGAACGTGACATTAACTGCTGAAGAAATAGATGGCCTTGAAGAAGAAAGAGAAGTAAGTGTGCTATAATATCAGCTTCGCTTGTTTCTTGTCTGGAGACAATAAACAAGTCCATGTGTTTGACACAGGGAGCAAGTTGTGATCCTAGTTGTATTCTACTATTGAAGAATTAACCAAAAAAAGCATTGAATTTTTGAAGAAAATGTCGTTTCAAAGAAATGTTTATAAATGTTGACACTTAACAGTACAGAACCACACTCTTTCTTTCAGTTAATAAATGCAGAGATGAAGAAGAGATCACTCGACAGGAACAAGCGGGTCATTCAAAAAGGAATGGAACGGACTTTTGAACTCAGGCGAAAGGAGATAGTGGAAGGCACATTGTCTGCCCGCAATGCCTTTGCAAAATGGCCTGCCATTGGATTGCATCACTGTGTAAGTATACTAGATTATTGAATGTGGTGTGTTGGTTATTGTTGTAAAAGCCTTCTTTTCTTTTTTAGCAAATTCTCATGCAGTGTTTACAATCTCACCAGCATTTCAAATTGGTTTGACACAGCCAAAGCATGCAATATGAACGGCTTATTTCGGAAAATCCTTTCACAGCACCAGCATCTCGAAGCACTTTTATTTATAAACTGGCCACTCGATCTACTTGTTATTCCGATTTAAGTGATGTGAATGCGAGTGCAATATTAACATCCCAATCTGAGTTAAATGACGGCGCCACCAGTCTGCCAGTGTCTTTTAGACATCGTGCGAGGAACAATCTCTTAATTATTGTCCTGATCATTTTTTGCAGGTTATTCAAGACTTGGCCATCATTGGTGGTGTGACTGAAAGTGATTTGGTGGCCAGCATGCATGAATTTAACGTCATGGCTGAAAAAATAATCAAGACTGCACGGAATCTCCCCACCTTGCCATCACGCCATTCAGTTGTCCGGTTGCTAGCCTTGGTCGAAGAAGTTGATCACAACATTGAAGGTACGGCCAAAGTTCATATGAAATTCAATGGGGGACCCTAGCTCAATTGACCAATAGATGTCGCTAGTGTTAAAATCTTTTAAAATGAAACTGACCACCCGGTCCTTGTCAATTTCAGATACGATACACTTGTATTGTATTGGACCGGCTTTCGGTGTGCTGCCACCTTTTGTAGAGCTAGGGCCCCCATTCGGATTGTGCTCTCCTGCTACTTCTACTGAGGTATAATTCTGAAATAGCCCCTATAATAACTTGAATGTGAATTTGTAGTTTGTTTTACATGCAATGACAATGTCACACTCACAGGCACCTAATTCTGATTTCGAAACATGATATTGATGATGTTCCCTACTTTCAGATTGTGACACCAATCATGCACTCGCCTTGGCCCTCCTGCCATACTTGGTCCCAACGACTACCAAAAAACCCATTCCAGATGCCCATCGGTTTTTGATAGATTATTATCCAGTAAGTATCACATTGCATAAATCTTGGCATTACAAAAGGTGCAAAGCGCTTTCTCTTCATCTTCTCTCACTTGAAAGTGTAAAGATGTGACAATGACCTCTTCCAACAGGCAAACGAAGCAAAAAATCGTGCACATTTTGGCCACTTTGTTTATAGTCTTGATATATTTTTTCAGGATACTGTGTCACCAACGGAATTCCTGAAGGATCTGGCGGGCAGAAATCAGCCAAGTGTCATCATCGGCGGGTCATTTGATGACATCAAGAGCGTGATCATAGCAGCAGATGGCAAAATCGTTGCCAAGGTGGCCAACGTGAAGGCAGCAATGGCCATGACTATGGGACTTTACTTCGTTTTGAATGTCCAGTACAATCAACATGTGAAGCTAGCATTGATGTTTCTGGAAAAATATTTCTGTGGTTTAAAACATGTCTCTGGAGAGAATTACAAGTCAGTAGTTGCTTTGAAAGCAAAACTTGGTGTTAATTTGTGAAGTTAAGCTTATCACATCTACAGTATGCCTTGTTGGGGATGAAACAATTGTCGATACCATTGCTGAACTTGGACTCCTGACTAGTCTTAACAAAGTTATGGGTGTTTCTGTCCCATGAGTGTTAGAGAATGCCTATCTAAGGCCTTTGGAACCACAAATGAGGTTGATAACTTTACATGAGGTGTAAATTGAGTATTAGGTATCATGTATTTTTGTAAGAAAATGTACACAACTCTCTATACATGTATATTTTAATACCAGAAGGTTTTTGAATAAAATACAAAATTTCTGGAAAATAACTAGCTACGTTGTTTTTATTTTACCCTGTCAAATTGCATGGCAGTAATCTGTCAGTGTATTCAGTCTTAAAGGAGTAGTGGTGACAAAATAAGATGGTGCTAATTATTGTACCGACTGTCTTGTTTTAGAATATCACTACTTTCCGGTGTTCACCAAATATTGGTGTCAATTTAACACTAGTATTTGGTATTGGCCCTACACTACTTTTCGGTGTTCATTCTGCACCGAATATTGGCGTTGGATCAATACTGTTTCTCGGTGTCGAGTAAGGATGTACACCGCCCAAGGGTGTTGAATAAACCCTAGTTTTCAGTGTCCAGGTGAGCTACACCGTTGTTCGGTGTTCACTTGACACTGATCATCAGTGTTCAAGCTACACTATTTAACGGTGTTCAAAAATGGACACTGTCCAGCGGTGATCACTCAACACCGATTATCGGTGTTCAGGGCCAACACCGAAAATTGGTGATGGCAACTAATGAACCCTGAAAAACGGTGTTCAGTGAACACTGTTTTTCGGTGTTGATATAACACCCCTTTTCTAACAGTGCACAGTCGCGGTAATTAACTTGAACCTCGTGCATAAACAGGCATTCTAGTATTATTACTAGGCCTACTCCAACAAAATCAGACGCCGACACAGTTCTTGTTTTCATTTACGTGGAGGAAATTAAATCGTCCAAAGCTGCTTTGTGACGTGTTTATTTGGAGGAAAATATCTTAGGTAGGACCAAGACGTACATGTATAAATAAAATACCAATGCCAACATTTATAATTTTCATTCAGCGGGGCCGTCGATCGACATGCACGTATACGATGTATATCCGCGCTATACTTCGTTTTCAGCTAGCAAAAGACAACTAATGTTAAGGGTCTAAACCTTCGAGTTGCCAAAACACAACTTCAGCGATTCGCATTTTTGTATCACTGTGGAGACATGGCTTTGTTCTCGTGTACAAAATGGTTAGAAAGTCGAGCACGTTTTTCAAAATGCTCCCATTTTAACCATAATTTTTTTCCTGGGTTGAAATTTCGACCCAATATACCCTATATTATACCCTAACCCAAACACTAACCCTAACCCACATCCTAATCCTAGTTTTTGAGTAATTTAATCAAAATCCAAAAATCTAATTCGTGAAATTCCCAATGGAGACCTATTCATCTATAGAAATTTACCCTCCGGAGACGTTTTGTCTCCATTGTACACATTGTGTTCATGTCTCCAGAGGGTACCGTATTTCGGAACAAAAATAGAGACTGCTTTGCGCTTTAGTTGCAACAGTACTACGGTTGGTGTTTTGGGTTCCAGTCGGGCCTGCGACCATAGTGCATGCCCCTTGAACAATGAATGCACTGCTTCTCTCCACCCGGGAGTAAGAGGGGTGGGGGGAAAGAGGGAGAGGTGAGAGAAAAGGAAGGAAGGAGGATCGGATCGGAGGATCTGCTGTGTCTAATTTTTGGCATAAAAAATACTGACAAAAAAGGGTTATCAATTCAAGTTATCAATTCATGGGAGTAAATTTATGGGTACCCAGCTTGGATCCAGGGGGTGAGGGGTGAAGGGGGGGGGGGCGCAGGGGGCACGTGCCCCCGGGTAAACTGAGTATAAAGAAGCGGGGTGGGGGGAAAGAGGGAGAGGTGAGAGAAAAGGAAGGAAGGAGGATCGGATCGGAGGATCTGCTGTGTCTAATTTTTGGCATAAAAAATACTGACAAAAAAGGGTTATCAATTCATGGAACCCCAGTTTCCGACCCGCACCCTTCTCCATGCTCATGGAGCCCTCTCAGGGTCTCTACTCGCAGCGGTCAAGCGAGGCCAGACATTGGTGTTATCCGCAGAAGACAACCTGAACTCGCCTTGCGCGCATCTAGCCGCTTGTTGGTATCAGAGGTGGCTCCGTAATAACCAACGTATGATACTCGGACTACCTGGCATCGAGGTTCGATAAATAATCCCGCGTCTGGTGGACATGTGGGCATTGAATTGGCAGTATGTCCCCTCCATTGCCGATTACCCTTTTATTGCAGTGTATCTGGATGAATGTTTATGGCCTTGTGTATAAATGTTAGTTGGTTGGTTTGTTGGTTGCTAAGACATTGTCCGAAAGCTCATCTGTTTGGCGACAGTGTTGCTAAATATATAGATATATATTCTCGCATGTTCCAGTTGTGGGAGAGCCCCACATTCATATATAAATTTATATATATATTTCTATATATTCTCCATTAAAATCTCCATAATTCTCCATTTTATCTTCATAATTATAATCTTGAAATTTTTTCAAACAAAAATCAGAAGAATGTGGCCAGGAATCGCCTTAGATTGCACCACAAAGCATTATATAATCCAAAATTGGGGGGGGGGGGGGGCTTGAAGGACGAAGAACACGATGCTGTTAACGATCAGCATACGGGCGACTTGGTTACGGACCACGCGACTCTTAGCATCGGTGTTGGAGGCAGATCGGCCGACGGCTCGGTGCCCTAATCGACGGACGATATTGTAGTACACCAAGCTGTTGACGATCAGCCCCAGAAACTAGAGCCTGACGTACATACAGTGGGCGTAAACGGCTACCCATGCATCGCCAGCCGTGCAGAACGACATGGTGTCCCTCCCGGAGGGAGTCGTACTGGCCGTCGCCCGAGTTCGGCCACAGGACGCAGTAGATGCGCACCGTTATGAAACGCGAGCAGACGGACAACGCGAGCGCTACAGACACTGTCCAGAACACAACCAGAAGCGCTGCCGCTCGTCCGGGGCTGCTGACTTGCCTGCTCTGCAGAGGACGGCATATGGCGTAGAAAGTCACCAGAGTCACGATGGCGTTAGAGGCCATGATGGGACGGAATGTCGAAAGAGAAGAACAGTGCCGCGCACTCCAGCCACGACGACGTCTAGAAATTAACGACCACGGGGGTAGCGTAGTAGGACTAGCTGTAGAGCCCCGGTACAGGGTCAGGCAAGAGATATCGGCCAGGCCAAGTTGGCCAGGTAGAAGTTATAGTGATGGTTCGCATGTGGCGCACCTTAGAGGAACGCCAGGTTGGCCGGCAGCCCATTCAGCCAGACGACGGGGAACCCAATATTATCACGAGAAAGAACTCGAAGGCTGTTTGGAAAAACCTCTTCCTCGTTGCTTCGTCGTTAAAACCGAGCAAGCCGTCAATTTCACCACAAAGAGAGCTAGACTTGTTCAACAGAGAACCTGCCATGCTGAGAAATTATGAGAATGTGGACTTGCAAAGTTCGCAAAAAGCCAACTTTGGGTGTGCAGTACAAATCACGACAATGACTTGCCGGACGGTGCACAAGCCTGAACAGTAGTGCACCGGATGGTTCAACTATACATCAGTGGACAGCTCATCGCATGAACAGGCCCTAAACATCATTTTCTGCGGTTCGCTGTTTTCTTTTCTTTCTTTTTTGTCTCTTTTTTTCTCTTATTAAATTTCTTTGTTCAAAATACCCCCCCCCCATTATGTAGTTTCTACGCAACGACCGACCAATAAGAAAACGACTATAAAGGTCAGCTTAATCTATTATCATTATGAGCACCGCCCCCAAAACCTCAACTTAATGATTGATCCAAGGCGTTCATATATCTTCAGTTAATTTGCATATAATAGTGACCGCGTGAGGTCGTTGTTTGAGCTCCGATTACCGCTGCGCTCTGTGGCTGCGATGTACGTACGGACGGGTAACGATGAACGCCTTGACCAAGGCTAGCGCTTCGCTGAAAGCTAAAGAAGAAAGTCAACACCCAATAGCCAACTGGGGAAGTAGTGAGCGGCGCATTGGCTGCAATTTGGTTTGTTGACAAAGGGTACCGGTACGTTCAGGTGGAGGCGTAAGTTACAATAACTTTTTCGTTTACGGTTTGCAAGCAGTTTTGATACTATATCTTGAGAATATCGTCTGGGTCACGATATTTCGATATTTTTAAAACCAAAGTCGATACTGTCGATATCGTCTTCAGTATCGTATCGTGACAATATTACCGTGATCGTCCAGCGCTATTTGCTACGACTATGCATAACCCTCTCGGTAAAATGAATATTCATGAGATAATAGGACACTACAGGGACGGAACTATGATTCTGTATATTTTTTCGTTTATTATTATATTTTTAAAATTCTTTTTATTAATATTTTTTTAATTTGTTTATTATTCATATATTTGTTTTTATTATATATATATATATATATATGTTTTCTTCTGATTATTCGTACTGTTATGTTTTGTTTGTTATGATGTACGTGCCATCGTGCGTATATGTATTGACCGCCAATCGTGGTCGTCAGACAAAAGAATTGGGTACGTCCACGATTGACAAAACGTCCACGATTCCAAATCGTGTACAAATCCTATGGAGGTCATCCGAAAACGTTAGTACAAACAAAAGAAGGGAAGACGGTCGGACAATGCCACGTCCACGATTAGCGGTGTTTACCAACCTACGTCTACACGAATTGCCGGACATTTTTCAAACAAAATATCAACCCAGTTTGTGTGTGTGATGTATTAATGCCGTGTCTTATTAACAAAAAAAGTGCCCTAAAAATTCGTTCCACAGAACTAACGCGTGTTGGGCCTGTTATGATTTTGTTCAATTAATAATATATCTACGTGTATGGTGCTTCATCAGTTGTGCTTAAATGTTATTTATAGAGAATGGTCATTTGAGCTGCCCTACATGAAGCACGTCCATGTCGTATTATAAGTTCAATGGGTAATATCTTGCTTTAAAAGTTTATAAATTTTAAAAATATACTTAGCAATCTGATCGTATACGCACGTACAACCCAAATCTAAATAATGGGACAGTTGGTTTTATCAATTTATTTTATAAATTCAGGTAAAGTTATTGCGGGAAAAAAGTTCACACAGTCACGACTGCCCGTCCAAACTACTACTACATGTACTAGGAGTTGTGCACATACAATTAATATCGGCAAGTTTATAGTGAGCGACCAGGGCGCATCAGGAGTAGTTGACCGTTCGAAATTCGTCAGATCATCCACGGCCACGCGTGCATTCCTATAAGCTGCGATACACTATTTTAATCTGCAATAGAAACGCGATTCTTTGTGTTTCCATGTTTGTCCAGACCTGTTGATAAACCACAATGGATGAATCAATTTTAGATAACATTACTTTAGACGTTCCTAACGCAGATACATCACACGACAGGATACAATCTACGCTTCTGTTGACTTTCTACATCTGCGTCGTCATCGTGGGCATACCTGGCAACTGCCTCATTATTCGAGTGTTTTGGGGCAAACCCCTCAAGTCAAGTACCCGTGTCCTAATCATGGGACTAGCTGCTACCGATCTTGTAGTATGCCTGCTCAAGATTTGGGACATTGCATTGCAGTCGTTTAGCCTGGCTGGATTGAGCACGGAACATCTTACGTATTCTTCCACCGCTGTTGTGTATACGGCCAATACGACGTCCGTTATGATAACTGCGGTGATCGCGCTGGATCGCTACGATTGCGTGTGCTGTTCCAACCGGCGTCTTATGACCGCTTGCCGGGCCAAGAAAGCCCTGCTAGCCGGTGTCGCTGCCTCGGTGATGATTAACATACCGTTGTACATACAGCTAGCAATCAGCAACAACAGATCCTCCGCCTCTCTCCGTGTGGTTGAGTTCGTGTTTGAGTTGACACCGTTCACCGTTGCACTGGGGATGATAGCAGTTTGTTACACCAAGGTCTTCTTTACAATTCGCAAACACGTCAGACTTGGTGTAGCGTCGAAAAGGCGACACCGACGCGTCGGTGTCGCTGTTTTGACCGTGTCGTCACATGTGGTGATGGGCGCGAGGGTCTCATATTTGACTGACGATAACGAAAACAAGACCGGGGGCCATTCTCAGCTCACCGTGCCACCTAGGACTGACGACCGCGCTCCAAGGCGCGTGCAATCCACTGCCCCGGCACTGCAGCGTCGAACCACCATCATGCTATTCGTCACCACTGTTGTCTTTATACTGGCATGGCTGCCGTACTGGATCCAAGTTTTCTTGGACATCATCGGTGAAACCTCACCCATCCTTGGAGCTTTACTGAAAATTTTGTACCTGAATAGCGCCATCAATCCTTTCATATACGGGTTAGCAAACAGACGTTTCAGGAAGGACTGCAAAGACGTGTTTAGCAGGAAATGATTTAATGTTTTTGTTATTGAAATTCACCCTTCGTTTTTAAAAAAAAATAACAATTATTGGCTATGTTATTTCAATTCAGAGTAAACTTAAGAGAGAAAAGGTCCGTTATAGTCCCAAACACAGAAACAGTGAGGTAAACTAAGTTGCCCTTACTTTTCTTTCGTATTTTTTTCATTTTTTTCCCGAACGAATCTTGAAGGAATATAATGTACTATAATGAATAAATGCTGCTTGTTTGCACTCGTAGCCTTTTCTAGTCATAAATACGAACGACGAACTGCTCTCGCGATAGCGTCTAAGCATAAGCTTGTGTTCCAGCCATGTGTATCTGCTGGTTTTTTAACAATTATTTCTGACGCTTATTTTAAGTGAAATACGTTCTTGGAGCAAGTCTTTTGCTTTCTGGGCCTTGCTTGCAACGATGATAAAGATATGGTGTTCTAAAACGGACAACAGGCAAGTGTCGTGGTTTAACTTTCAAAACGTTGTGATTAAACGTCGTATTTCAACTTTCAAAACGTCGTGGTTCAACTTTGACAAGCGTCACGTCGTGGTTCAACTTTCAAAATGTCGTACCTAAATCTTCAAAAGTCGTGGTTTATGGGCCAGTCACAAATCAGTTGCGATGCGTCGGCGATGGGTAAAACCGGGAAATTTGAACAAAATCTTGAGACAGGACGCCTGCGGCTTGTCGCAGATTTTGTAGGCATCGCCACACCCGTCGCGGTCCCCAACTTTGAACTTAAAATTTTAAGATTGCTCGCAAGATTTTTCACCCATTTTGGGCATCCCAGACACAATCTCCGATGACCTACGATGCCCTCCGATTAATCGGAGGCGTCCTCCGAATAATCTGAGACTAGTCGCAAGATTCTGTGTGGGATTGGAAATTCAGGTTGAGATTCAATGTCTGCGAGTGGTCTCCGGCGCCCTCCGACTGAATCGGAGGCGCCCTGCGACGATTCGTACGCTTTCTGTGATCGTCTCCGACGAATCGTACGGTGGAATCGTAGTAAATCGCCGTGTATATAAGGGCGCCTCCGATCGGATCGCTAAAAGTTTGAGACGCTCTTGCTGCAGATATCGTCTCCGATGCAATCGGAGGCGATCGGAGGCTAATCCCACGATTTTTCGACAAAACCGGGTCAAAATCCTTGAAAAAATCTCAGACAATGTGACTGCTCCACTTTTATTATGATTATTGCTAGGATTGTTCAAGGATTCTTTATTTTCTACGACGACCCCCGGCCAAACTAATCCCCGACAGATCGCCGACATTGTGACTGGGCCATTAAGGCTCTGTCACACCATGGCGTATGGCCTGAACGTAAGCCGACGTATGCGAAATATTGAAAATACGTTCGTGTACGTTGGTGTACGCTGATATAAGTTAGGGGTAAGTTGGGGATACGTCGTTTACGTTAAAAGCACGCGCTGTGATACGCATTATGCTAGGAGTCCACTGGGCCAGCGCCAGTTGGTGCCAGTTTGCGCCAATGCAATTTGCTGTGGCGCCTAGTGTCGCCAATAAGGTGCCTAGTGGCGTGTAGTGGCTCAAACTGCCTCCCAACTGGCTCGTGGTGGCCCGTAACGGCACCAAATTTGAATGTGGCGGCAAGAAAATTTCAAAATGTTTGAAATTTTCGTCGCGCCACTTGCATCGAGCAATCAGCGCCAAGTGTCCGCCAAGTGGCACTAAATGGCGCGAACATATCGCCCTTTGGCGCAAACAATCCGCCTATTTGAATCCACTGGAATATAATGGCGCGCGCCAAGTTGCGCCAATGAGATTTCGCGCCACATGGCAGCCACTTAATTGGCGCCAAGTGGCACCTTGTTTGCGCCACTACGCGCCAAATAATTCCAACAAAGGCGGATAGCCCGCCAAAGCGCGCCAAATGTGCAGTGGCGCGAGCCAAACGGCACCCGATTGGTGACTACTTCGCGCCAAATGCCACCTGGTTGCCCGCCATTCGGCGCCTCTTGCCGCCTATAAAAGCAGGGCGGCATCGCAGGACTTTCTCACACAACTTTCAAGATTCGACTCGACAACACCTCCTCGCAGTAGTCGGCAAGTAGCGCCAAGCGGCGGCAAGTTCAAACCAATTTGGCGACCTTTGGCACAAACTAATCACCAAGTGGCGCAAAGTAGCCGTCTATTGGCGCGAATGGCGCCAACAGGGTGAATTTTGGAATCAAATGGCCGTGTAATGGCGCAAACTGGCGCAACATTTTGGAGCAAGCCGGGTGGCATTTGGCGCACGCCATATGGCACCTAGTTTATTCCACTTGGCGACACATGCCGAGCGGACATTAATTCGGCGCCACAGCGAGCCACTACGCGCCAATCACATAATCTTTGGCGCGAACTGGCACCAACTGGCGCTGGCCCAGTGGACTCCTAGCATTAGCGGCGCGGTGAGTGTTGTTTAGCGGCGAGGTGAGTGTTGTTTGGCGGTGCGGCGAGTGTTGTTTGGCGGCTCGGTGAGTGTTGTTTGGCAGCGAGGTGAGTGTTGTTTGGCGGCGCGGTGAGTGTTGTTTGGCGGTGCGGCGAGTGTTGTTTGGCGGCTCGGTGAGTGTTGTTTGGCAGCGAGGTGAGTGTTGTTTGGCGGCGCGGTGAGTGTTGTTTAGCGGCGAGGTGAGCCTGTTTGGCGGCGCGGTGAGTGTTGTTTAGCGGCGAGTTGAGTGTTGTTTGGCGGTGCGGCGAGTGTTGTTTGGCGGCTCGGTGAGTGTTGTTTGGCGGCGCGGTGAGTGTTGTTTAGCGGCGCGATGAGTGTTGTTTGGCGGCGAGGTGAGTGTTGTTTGGCGGCTCGGTGAGTGTTGTTTGGCGGCGCGGTGAGTGTTGTTTGGCGGCGCGGTGAGTGTTGTTTGGCGGCGCGGTGGGCATATATAGTTTCTAGTTGCTATTTAAAATACTATGCTAAAAGTTATCCAAAAAATATCCAGTTGAACTTGAGTTATTCACTTAAAAAATGTAATGTGGCGAAAATAGCATGGGGCGAGTTATTTTTTCTCGCCTAGTTTGTATTACATGTAGATGTTTCCCCAAAGCCACTTCGCCCCATACTTTTTTCCCACTTAATGTATATTGACTCAAACCAAGTTTTTTTTTAGCTGTTTTGTTTAAAGGGGTTAATTTAATGGGTTTCATGTAAGGCGAGCTTGTAATGAAATACCTAATAATGAAAAAAATCAAAAATAAGATCCACACAAAAAATATTGTTTGTCATTATATTCTTGTCAGCACTACACATTCTTCTGTGCTCACTTATGGAACATAACATTGCAAAGTGACATTGAAATAAACAGAATCACACGACATTGAGAATTAACACAAAACAAATAACAATTTGTGGCCCTGTACCCACTTGTTGGTTGCTGTGGTCAAAGAGTGATAGTGCCTCACCCCACACTAGTTTTATTTTACACTGGATCTGTAAACTTACTGGGCATACTGAATTGTCTCAAAACAATTATTGTAATTAAAGTCAATGTTGCAATAACATTTGAAAAGACAGAAATAGTGAATTGTATGCACAATTTGAATACATTTGGTGAATGCCCATTTTTAGTACAATTCGTCAGTTTTCTCAAAAAGGGATATATTCATACTCCATAATGGCGAACCCGACAAGGCTGACCTCGATCTAAGACTGAGTTTTGGGAGGCAAATGTGCTTTCTCCAACAGTGTCTCTGCACGTTTACGCTTCTCCGCTGCCAGGCATATTGCAGATTGTCAGACGTTTGAGATCAATAATCCAGCGGTAACACGCAACGTTTTACTAGCGTAATACACAGTCACTGTTAACAAATAATTAATAATTAATTACAGTCTGGTATACAGTGACTCATGCGAAATTCATTTTTCGATTTTTTAATAATAGCTAGAGATCGTTCTACTCCAGAACTGTGTGCCTGTCCTCAACGACGTCAGTGGGAGAATGGCTATAACACAATTGAGTAAATATCAATATGGTAATGATTTCAGCAAACTGGTAATTCGACTTGTATTTCTGAAGTGGACGTGGGCCTGTACTTTTTCATCTTTAGCACTATTATTACTTCTATAAAGTTACATATTAACTGATTCTGATAAGAATTTCGGATAAGAATTTCGATACATGATGTACAAAAGAATTAGCTGGACTGAACTCTATCTGACCCGTGAGCTGTTCATAGCGGCTCTTTGCCGACAGTAAACCCATGCACGGACCGATCTTGAGACGTGTCGAAAAGTTCTTATGGCAACAGGCGCTGACTGTACAATTTCTCGTAGTACGGAATAGAGGCGTCAACCAAACGAAGGACGTCGGGAGAAACAGACGAGCGATCGGGTAAAGCCCCAGGTTTCAGAAAGCACGTACTATCCAGTGCGTTTTGGTAGTGACCCCCAAGCTGGTTCTCTTGTAAAAACAGCCGTGGAATGGTCCAGGACTCAGTAACCGCACTCCCTGCTTCCCATTGTAATATCTTCTCCTCGAAGGGCAACCCTATTAGATTAAAGAGAGCTGACAAGATGCTCTTTGGATCTTGGAGAAGGTCATCTGCGTCGATGACGATCGCTTCTTGATCGAGCTCCTTTTTCACGTACTCGAACAACTCGTTCATTTCTCGAAAGCCGAAGCCTGGCGGAAAAACTCTTTTGGGAAAGTCTGTAAGGCTGAATTCATCTAGACTCAAATTTATCGTTCGTTGGACCAGCTTCTTCCAAGATGGGAAGACCTTGAGAGGATGACGTATGAGGAACAAATGAAGGTAACCCTTCGGGAAGAACTCCATCTTATCTGCCAATGCGAAGGCCATATCTTTACAGAAGATGAACTTCTTTCCGTCATGGGCTTTCTCAAGCTGCTCCTTGACCCATTGGTGGTCGCACTGAGATGCATCAATCCCAGCCGATATCCCTGCCACTTCCATCATGGATTCCAGCGCCGCATTCATCGCCTCTTTTAGTTTAGCATTTTGGTACTCTCCAGGCCATTGCGCTGGATCAGAAACATGAGCATTCAAATAGTTTTCAAAGAAAACCATCGACTCGTCGACTACGAAGCTCAGACATTTGGTCAGGACAGTTGAAAGGGAGCGAGGAAGAGTCCATATCATGAGTCGGACCTGCTGTTCAGACAAGTGAGAGTTTGCCATCTGAAAACACAATAAACAGTTTTAGGAATGGGCAGTTTCGGCGAAAATAAGTAGAGGTATTAAATTCAACTGCATTACAGAGACATTTTGGTTGTCGGTTCTGTACCCCAATTTAGTTCCTACTAAAGTTCTGACGAAAAATCTTTTTTTTTAAAGATTGTAATGTCTAGAAATCCATTCGACATCATCTGTCTCAACGAAACTTTTTTTGCGACGCCTCAATTTCTGATGATGAGATAACTCTACCAAATTATTCTATTGTCAGAAAAGACAAGAACCGACATGGTGGCGGGGTTGCAATTTACATTCGGGATGCCCTATGTTCTCTCGTCGTGAAGATCTTGAAATAGATGATGTCGAGTGTACGGGTTGAAAATAGGTGTAAAAAAAGACAGCCTTATCGGTTCTATTTATAGGCCTCCTTCAAGCTCTGTCGAATTTACTGGAAAACTGGGTGATATCCTTAATAAGGCCTCATGTGAATGTAAAGAAAATATTACAACTGGGGACTTTATAATTGTGATGTTTCAGAGGAATACGATAGTATGCAATCAAATCCAATTAATTCTTGTTTTAGTTTGTTCCAAATGGTACAACTCATACATAACCCAACACGTGTCACTAAATCCACTCAAACTACCATCGATCTCACTTTTGGTTCCCACCTAGAGCTCATAGAGGACTGTGGTGTTTTACCAGTCCTAATCAGTGATCATTATCTTGTTTATGGGCTACACAGTTGGAAAACACCAACAATGAAAGGTCGTTCAATAAATTTTCGATGTAGAAAATATAGACAGTGATGCATTTACAGACGATCTCCGTGTTGCACCATAGCAAGTTTTGGTTGTTATGATGTGGATAATGCGTGGTGTATATGGTACTCCATATTTATGAGTACATTGTAATATTAACTTCCATGCGCCAGTCAAAACCAAACGCATTCGGGGTGCCTCAGTACGTACCGTGGCTCGATATAGCCTTGGTCAAGGCGCGTTCGTCGTTATCCGTCCAGAAATACACGCCACGCGCGCCCCACATATGCTGCTAGAGGGCGCTCCCCGTGCAAAGATACAGCGCGAACAGCGACCTCATACGGCCACTATTTATGCAAATCAAATGAAGCTACTTTTTCGCCTTGGATCAACCGTTTTTAAAATCTTGTTTTTCCTATATTTTGCGCCACATTTCTAGCGCATGACCTCGTATGCGAATACAGAAAAGTATAGGCGGGGCTAAGATGTGGAGTGTCTAATCACAACGCGGTTGAATCCCGACGTCATCAAATTTGATGCAGTTACTTATTTTCAGCATGACATTTAAAGGTAGGATAGCCTACACCATTCGCAGATATCGAAAATATTTACTAATGAATTATTAAGAAAAATATTACTCATTTGAAAGTACATAATAATTCTAGGCATCTAGCAAAATAATTGCGCTAGATATCCTCTAATTATTCTGAAAAATTCAATTTTATGAAGAAAATTTTTCGCGAAAAAAACAAAGATAACATAAGAATAACTGCTCGACGCCGGTCGAAAACAATCGCTGTTTTTCGTGCTTTTCTCGGCATCCATGATTGTAAAACTTCGGACAGGTCAGTTAAACGATATTTACTATAAGATACAACCCCCCCAAATCTACCCATTCTTCATAATTCAAGAAATTACCAATGGTGTATCCTACCTTTAAGACAAAACGGCATATATTTAGCGTCGTTTGTGGTCCGAAGGTCTGTCGTGTTGTTTGAATTCTGCAGCGAAAATATTCAACCCTCGAAGATTTTAGACCCGAGCAGCGAAAGGCCTTAGAATCCTTTCTTCGTGGTCACGATGTTTTTGTGAATTTGCCGACAGGTTATGGGGAATCCGTCATTTTTCAGGCAGCCCCATTTTGCTTGGAGCTCGCACGTACGGCCAGGTACTCAGCTTTTCAGCGTGTTCGGTCAGTTTCTTATCGCCGCATAATCGGCATTAACCCAGGCATGCTGGTCTGTGCGTTATCGCCACATTGTATGGTCCAAGCATGGTCCAACGCTGTGGGGAGGGGGCATGTTTACGGCTGCAGAACCAACCTTCAAAGTGATCGCAATATCGTAATTTAAACAGGGACAAGTGTCTTATATCCTCAATAACTTCTCAGATTATTTTCTTGGCAAAATTCAGCCGGCAAGGCATTTAATTATCAGAGTTCCGCGTTTTACCGAGCCACGGTTTTCAGATCAGCTGGATTAGATGCGTGTGATATAATGTAGGGCCGAGTTCGACACGTTTCAATAGAGTCGCGGCCTTCTCCAGTCACCGCGCTTAAAAACTCAAAACTAAGCAGCTAAACACAACTAGTTTTGACCATAACATTGTCAACATTCAAGAAAATACCCAGCAAAACGAGCGAAAATAACTGCGACCCTCACCAACCAAGCAAGACAGTTCAAATCTTCATGTGTAATTCCTACAAGCCTTCGTAAAAATCACTCAACTTTCTTCGATAAAATATGTCAACGATGGCGGTGTTCACGTAAACACTTGCGAGCTAGCTATGACCTTTCACCGCTGGCTCAAATTATGCAGTTTCTACGCAACGATCGACCAATAAGAAAACGTCTATAAAGGTCAGCTTAATCTATTAGCATAATGAGCACCGCCCCCAAAACCTCAACTTAACCAATGATCCAAGGCGTTCAAGTATCCTCAGTTGGTGGCCGCGTGAGGTCGTTGTTTGAGCTCAGATTACCGCTGCGCTGTACGTACGGACGGGTAACGATGAACGCCTTGACCAAGCTAGGTGTGACTGGGCCTTAACAATCACTATACTCGCGAGTACTTATTGCTACTCGGGCTGGCACGAGTATTCGAATAGTTAAAAACCGCGAGTAGTGCTACGAGTAGTAAAAACAAATCACGAGTAATGACATAGTTGAGTTAGTCGCCCAGACTAGTCTGTCAACACTGGTGTTCTGCAGGGGTTGATACTAGGTCCACTTTTATTACTTGTTTGATCTTCCATTTTGTATTGCCCCAAACTGCAACTTATTGCATGCTAATGACTCAACATTAACGTGTAGCTCCTCCAACATTAATGTCACAGTTACGTGTAGGGTGGTGTAACCCTAGGGTGGTGAGTCCG
This sequence comes from Crossaster papposus, assembly GCA_037893245.1. Taxonomy (NCBI): domain Eukaryota; kingdom Metazoa; phylum Echinodermata; class Asteroidea; order Velatida; family Solasteridae; genus Crossaster; species Crossaster papposus. The sequence goes on along the minus strand of JBAIAA010000354.1, from coordinate 1,753,101 downwards.
CTTAACTGTTAATTAAGGATTGATATCTTTGGCCATTGATAAAGGATCGAGTTGAAATAAACAGGAATCAACTCCAAAAGTTTACTCTCAAGATAGATTTGAACGATTTATTGATAATTAGTACTTAATGGAATTAACATACAATTACAAGTAATTGAATATGATATGCTGTAGTAACTATAATGGGCTTTTACGATGGACAGTGTAAATTATGTAATATAGATATTGGTATTGGACACTGTGGGACACTTTTGGACACTGTGCAAACCCGCTCTCTCCAGTACGTACAAAGTCAACCTGCATAAGAATTACACAGACCTCCCGATTAGTACATAAAACAGTCACAGAGGTGATAATGTACATGTACATTAAACAGTAGCATCTAGCCCAGGTTGGACTCCTCCGTTGTGTACAACGCGTCAGTCGTAATGCAATGAAGAACTTCGTCCAACCTGGGCTAAGGCATAAAAAATGTTATGTTGGCGTAACCCGACCGACCCTAAAAATACGGCCGACCCTGAATATATTTTTTTCAAGGGACGAAATTTAATGATTAAAATATATATAAATCTAGTTATAAATACGTTTGAAACCATTTCTGACCGTTTCTCATTGTTGTGTGTGTGGATTGTGTATTGAACCTGGACACGCTATCGTGTATCACTACCGGCTTAAACAATTAGAAAACATATCATTTTCATTGCTGGGAGGGGAAAAAAAATAAAAAAAATCCCTACCTACCTACCCTATTTCTTTTGGGCCCGTTACGCCAACATAACATTGTTTTTTATGCCTAAGTAGCATCATGCATAACACAGAACTCACGCGGTGAAACAACTTTTCACACAACTTCCTCAACAATGCAGCAGAACAAACTTGTCCAAAACGATGGATTTTGACCAACGTTGAAGTCTAAACTTAGTCAATATGTTCTATAAACCTGCATTATAAACATGCTTGGGACAACATGATACATTAGCACAAATAAAGTGTACAAAATACTGATAATTTATGGAGAGAACCACACTTACGTTCGTATGAAATTAACTCCTGCCGGAGAGAGACAGTTTGTCACGTACGCCACGGCGAAGTACGTCGCGTAAGCTTACATAAATGGGCCTACGTTCAGCACAATACAACATTTTCAAACAATGTTTTATACTTATAATAATGTGATTATTTAGGCATGTCATCTTAGATTATGGATAATCACCAGATATTTTTCAAAAACCCCTATGGAATACAGTTGAGTACTCCATGGAACTATGTTATGTGGGCATAGTATGGTGTACTATTAAGGTCACTAAAACGGCGCGGTGTGTCTTGGCTAGCGGCGCGGTGTGTCGTGGCTAGCGGCGCGATGTGTCTTGGCTAGCGGCGCGGTGTGTCGTGGCTAGCGGCGCGGTGTGTCGTGGCTAGCGGCGTGATGTGTCTTGTTTAGCGGCGCGAGTGGATGATGGAGGGGAAACTTTTGGTATCGAGGGGCTTGCCCTTAAAATTGTGACGTCATGTTGGACTCGAGAATAAATATGTAGTGTTTTGGCCGTAGGAATATTCAAAGTGAAGGGACTTTTCTTTAATTTAACTATGCCCCTTGTTAAATACATTGCCCTTTTTATGCCTTTTCTCTGCTCTATCCAGTACCCCTCTGAGCCAGTGGTAGGATCCAAAATGTTCGCGCTTTTTTTAGGTTTCATTTCTTTTATTTATCCTTGTTGAATTTCAGAGAGGGTATTGTTACGGCAGTCGACCATGTGGTACCAATGTGGTTTCCATCTGGTTCAGTGCAACCAGACTATTGGTTGATAGTCTTGCTCCACGAGCCAAAGATCCTGATGATTATTTTCAAGTCAGGGAACCACACTGTTGGCTGCGGTAACGATACCGATTACGTTTCAAATGTTATTGAAATATCATTTCAAGGAAGGGACAAAGAACAACATGGGTTGAATTAGTTTCAAGACTGAGCCACATATCCTGACATTGGATAGGCCTACTGCCAGGTCGAGGAACTAGATTGTCGACTATTATAGTCAGCGTTCGAAAGTTCCCTAAACAGCTTTAGGGAACAGGGCTTATACCTAGCGTTACCTGGACAGATTCACCAGAATAAACCGACATTATCGACATTCTCAATGCATCATTGGATTGGATGACAAACATGCCATGAATTTTATGCATAAATCCATGGTGGAAGTGAACCAATAAAACATCAATTTATAATTTTCTTCAGAAATTTTCTTAAGACAATACCTGCTCATCAATTCAGAGATGGATGCAAAGTATACCACAAACATTTTAAATATAAAAGAAATGTTAGACTTGGCCTACATGACGTACGCCCTACATAATTAAGTTTTCAAGGACAACCAATAGAAGCATGAACAGGATTCCTGAAGCCTTCATTGGACTTGAAGGCATGATGTGTGAATTATTTTCATTCATTCATTCTTTTATTTTACCACCGTTATCTCATGAAGAAAAGGACATTAGAACATGCATGTTCAATGCACAGGCATGTTCCAATATTAATCACATGAGAAAATGTGGAAACACCACAGAACAAAAAAAAGTATACATAATAATGTAATGTATTAACGCAATAATGTGGTATACGTATAGGGCTAGGCCCTAGCTTAGGCTATACATTTATACATTTTTTTTGGGTGGGTTTTTCTCTTTGTGTAATTGATTTCTCAACAACCGCACTAATTTTGACTACTCTTCCATATTTGTATCACTAGTGTTTGCACATACAGCTATACTAATCTAGTAGACATTTTTCGGTAGGCAGGTTTCAAAGTTTACTCCAACGTACGCGTCCACACAAAAAGAGCGATCGACCTCTTGTAATTATTCCCCCAAAAGCGCGAACATTTTGGATCCTACCACTGGATAACACAGTAGAGCAGAGGAAAGACATACAAAGGGAAATGTATTAAACAACAGCTTTTGGGGGGGGAACGTGTATAGTTGAATTAAAGAAAGGCTACCTCACTTTAAATATTCCTACGGCTAAAACACTACATATTTATTCTCGAGGTCGACATGACGTCACAATTTTAAGGGCAAGCCCCTCGATACCAAAAGTTCCCCCTTCATCATCCACTCGCGCCGCTAAACAACGCGCCGCTAGACAAGACACACCGCGCCGCTAGCCACGACACATCACGCCGCTAGCCAAGACACATCACGCCGCTAGCCACGACACACCGCGCCGCTAGCCACGACACACCGCGCCGCTAGCCACGACACACCGCGCCGCTAGCCACGACACACCGCGCCGCTAGCCAAGACACATCACGCCGCTAGCCAAGACACATCACGCCGCTAGCCACGACACATCACGCCGCTAGCCACGGCACATCGCGCCGCTAGCCACGACACATCGCGCCGCTAGCCAAGACACATCGCGCCGCTAGCCAAGACACATCACGCCGCTAGCCAAGACACATTACGCCGCTAGCCACGACACACCGCGCCGCTAGCCAAGACACATCGCGCCGCTAGCCAAGACACATCACGCCGCTAGCCAAGACACATCGCGCCGCTAGCCAAGACACATCACGCCGCTAGCCAAGACACATCACGCCGCTAGCCAAGACACATCACGCCGCTAGCCACGACACACCGCGCCGCTAGCCAAGACACATCACGCCGCTAGCCACGACACACCGCGCCGCTAGCCACGAGACACCGCGCCGCTAGCCAAGACACATCACGCCGCTAGCCACGACACATCACGCCGCTAGCCAAGACACATCACGCCGCTAGCCACGACACATCACGCCGCTAGCCAAGACACACCGCGCCGCTAGCCACGAGACACCGCGCCGCTAGCCAAGACACATCACGCCGCTAGCCACGACACACCGCGCCGCTAGCCACGACACATCACGCCGCTAGCCAAGACACATCACGCCGCTAGCCAAGACACATCGCGCCGCTAGCCACGACACACCGCGCCGCTAGCCACGAGACACCGCGCCGCTAGCCAAGACACACCGCGCCGCTAGCCACGACACACCGCGCCGCTTTAGTGACCTTTATAGTACACCATAGTATGGGCACTACAAGTCGGCGTGACGTTAGCCTTTAAACAAGGCCACATGTCTGATAAACGCCGAGCGACTAAAAAGAGACTAATCGCGAAAACCTGAGTGACGTCAGTGCGAATTGCCACATGTCTGATAAACGCCGAGCGACTAAAAAGAGACTAATCGCGAAAACCTGAGTGACGTCAGTGCGAATTGCCCAGACAAGTGGCCTTTATCAATCTGGTTTGGATTTCTTATGTTAACCTTTGTTTCCAGTTTGAATCGCTACCGAAATGGTAGCGTCCAATCAGCGAACGTATCTCTGCGTGACGTCAGCTTATATTTGAGTTGGACTAGTTCATTTTACAAACAGGGAATGTTCAATCATGTCACTTACAATATTTAGCTCAAATCATTAGTTGCTTCCTAATTGATTGCAATTTTGCATGTAAAATATATTTAAATGTGATTTCTTGTATTTATCATTCATATATTCAACTCAGAAGCAACATTTATTTACGTTTTTTTACCTTTTCTTACATGCTTTGATATTAAACGAATCACGAACGAAACCAACTGGGAGATCGCCGTTCTGATTGGGCGTATTGGCATGCTAATATGTATCTATGAATAATTCATGCCGAGCAGTGAAACCTACATTGCAAAAGGCCTCGTGACATTCGTCACTCGGTCGCGCGTTCACCCCGGGTATCTAGACTCATCTCAGCCGCTTAGCCAGAGTCACGAGGCCTTGTCAAAAGGCTAGCGTGACGTGTGAGTGAAAACAATTGTTAGACTTGTTTCAAGTCTGATTGCCACCAGTTCCCTACTTTGGAACATAATTCGCCCACGAATAGTTCGTTTACAACCATAGATCTAGTTATTGATTATAATGCGTCGCATCACTGCAAAATAACCACAGTACATGCCAAGTAACAGTAGAATCAATACTCTCAGTTGACATGATAGAATTAAGTCACTGAGAAATGTTCCCATACAAATCTTCAATCAAATTGCATAGGCCTACATGTCACATGCACTTTCGGTTAACTGCATCAAATATAACATCAGTAACCTGTATATCCTCTCTGTTAAATCAGATATATCATGTTAAACCATATTCCACACAATATGCATGCTCAATACAACACATAAGGCGCAGAATCAATACAATTTAAGGTAAGCGCTACCTCACTGTGCATCATCTTTAGCACTCATGAAACGAGGACAATGAAAGTCTATAGTTTACAGTGGTAACTAGCTTCTCTAATTCCTCTACAATACTTAATTATTCCTTCTAGAGTTGGATGGCACCCGCCACCCATCAATCAAATGTCTTGCATTATTCACTCTTCTTTGTGCGTAGCCTACATCTCAATTGTTTCAAATGTACTCAACTGATCATTCAGAAGTCGATTAAAGTCTTTAACCCTGTGATTAAAGGTTGAACATGTCACCTGACCCGGCCTGAAAATGATTGATCTCTTGATGACTGACAGAAAAACGATATGTTTAGGAACAATGTGATTGGACTTGAGTTCATCCATTAACTGACTTTAGAGCTAGGTCTATACAACAACTTCGGGAACATTATCCGGATGACACAAATCATTGGTCCCTAAATCAAGCAACAGTATATCATTTGGCTTTGACTTCATTTTAGCGAGATATACGGGGAAAGGTTAGACCTGGGTGACCATCTATAAAAATAGTGAAATGATCATTCAAATTCATAAGTTCTGAAACTGCTTATCCTGTACTTGGGACTGCCGCAGCAATCGAGCTGGAAAGAAATGCCCTAAAAGGAACACCCTCGTCTTGTCTGACATGTTTCAAAACTCGGTTACACAGAGCATGGATATAGAAAAGTTTCCTACCTCCATGCACAGAGTACAAAATATTTGTCACAAATCCAGTAAAAGAAAATCTTGCTTGTGAACTTTAGGCCCATACGCAGGGGGGTGCGACAGGTGCGTACGCATGAAAGGTGCGAGTACAGATGAAAGGGCGCATGAATTCCTTTCAGTGAATAATGTTTAGTCGGTGGAGCGGACAGAAACGTGGGCACAGCTAGCAAGGTGACGTCATGCACGTGTTTGTGTACCCCCCATGAATAATGGTACGATCTATTTTCACGCACATGATCATATACAGCGTCGCTACATGTTTAACGCGTTTTTCTAGCTTCAATTTTGAAATGTTTTGTAGCTCAGATTCCCTCTAAAGTTTCAGATGTTGTTAGTTACTTATTAATCTTAACTGTCTTCAATTCTTACGGGGATAGTTTACATGCAAGTATATAAAACTTTCCGAAAATTGCAGAAGCTCGATTACCAACTGTACAGCTGAAAACTTGTGTATTTCAATGGCGACTCCTCAGCTCGGTAACGGATTTCGTTGAATGAGTCGCGAGCTCTCGTTGGTCTGTTTTTTTTATGGTGGCCCTGAAGGGACATCAAAGACGCGAATTTCATTTACGACATCACATACTGTTTCACGACATCACATAATTTTGTTTACGACATCACATATTTTTTTACGACATCACATATTTTTTTTTACGACATCACATATTTTTTTACGACATCACATATGTTTTTTTACGACATCACATATTTTTTTACGACATCACATATGTTTTTGTTACGACATCACATATTAAATTTACAACATCACAAACTTGTATGTACGACATAACGTATTTATTTACGACATCACATATTGCATTTACGACATCACATATTGCATTTACGACATCACATACTGCATTTACGACATCACATACTGCATTTACGACATCACACAATTCGTTCACGACTTTTTATTCACGACATGCATGCAAGTCGTGAATTTTTTTGTCGCGAATTTTTTAGTAGTAGCTTAGGGCGTCGCAGCTGACCCTGCGGCCTCGGTGTTTGCTTGCGCTAGTAAATTGCATTCCTTTCCTCTTCTGAGAGTGTAAGCACAACCGCGGTGAGTATGGGGCTTGTAGTGACGACCCACGTTCAAAAGTAAGTTAGTTTTGTTTTGTTTTGAATGGTTGGCTACAAATTAAATAACATCGTTATCTCTTCATTAAATCTTGTCAGTGTACCACTTATTCCCGTTACAAATCTGCGTCCCTTTTCTTCAGCAGATCGAAGACATCCTTCGGGGGATGGGATTGAAAGTTTTGATTCCAAATTTTAAGAAGGAGGAGGTACATCAAACTTTCATTTGTGTTTAAAGTATACTTTGGACGTTATTGCAATTGGTTTTTAGTTTTTTGTATTGCGATGGTTTAACCTTTGTGTAGTTATTTTATATCGGGAGATATAGTCCGCTACACACCTCTCCGCTTTTCGGCCGTCCGGACTGAGTACGGAACGATCAGCCCGATGTAGTTACCATGTTTTAATACCCCGGAAATGTGCGATCTTATATAGCCCGCTGCACACCTCTCCGCCTTTCGGCCGTCCGGTTTACGGAACGATCAGCCCGACGGATGTTTACCATGTTTTATTACCCTGGAAATGTGCGATCTGTTTTGTTATAGTCAAACCAACAAAATCCCCTTTCTGTTTGCTGACTTTAGCCTGACGTATGAACTCAGTTTCTGTAAGATATTGCTTTTTATTATATGACCCAATTCGCGGGATAGTTACTAGTTGGTGTACTTGAGTACAAGTGAAGAGTGGTCAGTTGTCGACCTGATTTGCCGACCTGAAAAAAAGTACAAACTACAGAAAACAAAAATGTAAACCAAAATAACTATATATGTGGCAGAAACTCAAATGTGGATTTTGTAATTATTAAGACCTTCCACACAAATAACTAATATAATATAATATACGCTATATACATAATTCACCATGTTAATTTAGCGCAAGTGAATTTTCCAATCACAGACTACTACATGCCATATTGCGAACATTGTTAATGGACCTTTTCCCTAACAAAACCACGCATGTGGGTTTTGGAATCAAACGAAAACAGTCCATTGAAAATATACACAGGGACCAAATATCTGTCATCATTTTCTCTTTGTTTCTCGGAGGTTTTTTTTACGAAACGCTATTCATGATGCTGTTTTAGGGATTTTGTTGGTTTGTTAATCTTATACTCAAATAACGAAACAGATCGCACATTTCCGGGGTATTAAAACATGGTAAACATCGGGCTGATCGTTCCGTACTCCGGACGGCCGAAAAGCGGAGAGGTGTGTAGCGGACTATATTTCCCGATATAAAATAACTACACAAAGGTGGCATCGCAATACAAAAAACTAAAAACCAATTGCAATAACGTCCAAAGTATACTTTAAACACAAATGAAAGTTTGATGTACCTCCTCCTTCTTAAAATTTGGAATCAAAACTTTCAATCCCATCCCCCGAAGGATGTCTTCGATCTGCTGAAGAAAAGGGACGCAGATTTGTAACGGGAATAAGTGGTACACTGACAAGATTTAATGAAGAGATAGCGATGTTATTTAATTTGTAGCCAACCATTCAAAACAAAACAAAACTAACTTACTTTTGAACGTGGGTCGTCACTACAAGCCCCATACTCACCGCGGTTGTGCTTACACTCTCAGAAGAGGAAAGGAATGCAATTTACTAGCGCAAGCAAACACCGAGGCCGCAGGGTCAGCTGCGACGCCCTAAGCTACTACTAAAAAATTCGCGACAAAAAAATTCACGACTTGCATGCATGTCGTGAATAAAAAGTCGTGAACGAATTGTGTGATGTCGTAAATGCAGTATGTGATGTCGTAAATGCAGTATGTGATGTCGTAAATGCAGTATGTGATGTCGTAAATGCAATATGTGATGTCGTAAATGCAATATGTGATGTCGTAAATAAATACGTTATGTCGTACATACAAGTTTGTGATGTTGTAAATTTAATATGTGATGTCGTAAAAAAAACATATGTGATGTCGTAAAAAAATATGTGATGTCGTAAAAAACCATATGTGATGTCGTAAAAAAATATGTGATGTCGTAAACAAAAATATGTGATGTCGTAAAAAAATATGTGATGTCGTAAACAAAATTATGTGATGTCGTGAAACAGTATGTGATGTCGTAAATGAAATTCGCGTCTTTGATGTCCCTTCAGGGCCACCATAGTTTTTCTTTTACAAATAGACGGTAGATTTTTTCGTCTAATCAAAATACATTTTATATCATTGTAAAGAGGAAGCTCTCCACCGTATGGTGGCGCTATCGCTGGGTCCAGTGTCAAGAGGGCTGTCACTCATGAATGGAAAACAGTCCCGGCGACTCGCGCGCCACAACAAATGTAGACAAACAATTGTAAAACTTCGGGGGAAAAAAATGTTACTTTTATTCAACGGAAAAATCTGGAGAGAGAGGATAAAGTAGACTTTATTATGGTAGTTTTGTCCGTGAAATTGATAAATGCATAAACGAGTTACGACCGAAAATATGCATAAAATGCATACACAATTTTCAAGCCTTTCAGTTTCACACAGTGCCAGCGTGCGAGTTGATCGTTCTGTGGACGACGGAGCTTTAGTGAACAAGAGGAATTCATATAGTATCCCAAGGCATTTTTGGTCCCATCAGTACAAATTCGCACCCCCACCCCCATACAAAAATCCTGCGTACGGGCCTTACTTCTATATTATTAGGGTATCCAGCGGGACTAAGGTGGTTGTCATCGTAACCTTTATAGGCAGCCTCGGTACTGCTAGACAAGTAAGAGATGAAAACAAGAAAACCATTAGAGGACGTTCTACAAAAAAACATATATATAAAAACACTGACTTCTCTTCCATCTGTCATGTAAATACATCATGGTTCAAGTAATGGCGTCTGGCCAGCCAAACAACCGTTTGCTTATCCGTTCAGATCTGCGCAACACGCCCCCTTCTGTTGACCTGTCTGGTGCACTGCGATCTGGAACTGTATCTTTACGCATATTATTCGTAATCCCAATTCGTAATGATTTTTCTGGTTTACTTGGAATCTGTTTGTCAACCCGAGGTGACTCAATAGGGGTCTTAGGTCTGGGATTGCATGTACAAAAGTCAGGCAATATTGGCACAACCCATTCACACTCTCATCAGGATCAGAACTACCTTTCTCTGGAATTTGCGGTAACCCAGATGAAGGTTCATTGAATCTATACTCAGCCGTTTCCCCGGCGTCGTGGATCTGAGACAAGCAATTTTCTGTTTACCCAGCGTTCCGCCCCACCAAGTGGGGGCCTAACTGCGTATAGATAACCGTTTTTGTTCCGCTTGACAACCAGGCTGTTCACTATCGTAATTATCGCTCAACTTGTGTCGTTCAGTAAAAGCGCAATGTTTGAGGAGAACCCGACTACACTGCAAAAACTGTGTTTAGCGAGTAAACACTTTTTCATGCTGTTTCGCTTTGCTCCGCTCATACGCATGAAAAACAGTTTGATTCCATGTGCGACCAAAGAGAAGGAATGCATAGTACACATTGATAAGGTTAGTTAGCAAGTTATTTATTATACAGCATGGGGGAGAAGGTCTTGCACGACGACGCCAAGTGTTCCCCTCGCAGTAAAATACATACATGTATATTATAAAAACACCTCAAATTAGCTTTCGTACAAGATTGTCATAGGTAAAGCCACTTCAAACATTATGATACGAATAGCGCAAAATAGAAAGTACAATATATATGTAGTCCAAATAAGGTTTTAATAAAATATGAAATTGTTATCGAAAATTATTTAAAAACCGCAGAAAGTATGCACAAGATTCTCCCAAGAGAACAATTCTACCAGGCTTTTCGACTTTGACAACCTGTCGGAGCACAAACAATTTCTGAAATTGCCCTTTCTCATGAGATACATTTACGCACCACCCAGCTCCATGGTATTAAGTGTCTTCCTGTATTAATCAGCGTCAACAATGCGCCATCAAGCTCAAAATGCACATTTAAGCTTCACGAAGGCAACCTTCATATGCAACAAACTCTCTCTTCTCGTACTATAAAATAGTACTATAAGTCCCAGATAAACAAGATAGTAGCCAGAAAATAAAAGCACCGTTGATGTAGTACTTTATCGCTTAAAAATTGCGTATTATACAAATACAGCATGGAAGTATAGTGGGAATTAACTGAATGGTCACGAGGTGTAGGTCAGCTCGACTACCTCCGGACGCGAAGCGGTGGAGGTAGTTTTCTACCTCCATGGTCGAGCTGACCTACCGAGGGACGATATTCCAACTATTTCCCAGAATTAAACAATGCTATATTTGTTTTACTACACCTCATAAATATTCACTGCCTTGTCGATAACGGCCTTCGTAGATTTTGCATCTTTATTCAGCCCAAGATATTCAGGTTCTTTGTCAGTCACTAACGGAAATCTTGTAACGTTACTGAGACTGGTTCCGTAAAGGTTACATGCCACAGACTACATGTCTACTAAGCGGGTTCCAGAGGAAAACCATTGGTGCTATCAGAAAGGAATATAGCGAGCTGGATACTCACCGGGATGACGTCACCTGGCAGCGTATCATTTTTACTTCCCGGACGCGCGGCGGAATCGGCCAATGACTTGTTATGAGGTGTAGTAATATAAAATACATGGTGCCTGGATGTGGTGTAATGTTGAGCATTTATGCATTATTAATCCCAAATTATTCGTTTGCGACAAAAAGAGCACATGTACATTTGACGCAATGTTATCTGTAGGCCTACTAAGCAAACAAGAACAAAACGATGATAGAAAATAAGGAAACCAGGCTTACAGAGATTTCGTTATACTTTTGACACAGACAGTTTGTAAGTGAAAGTAAACATGTTTATAATAATATATATGAGCCGTTGAATAAGCAAACTGTCTAAGAAATAAACTTGATTTTAAGCAATAATAACAATCAATGCCTTCTATTGACATTACTGATAAGGTTTGGAGGCTTGCATTATGTTCAAGAGCAAACACAACACTAAGGTAAAGAACACAAAATATCAACACTGATAACCCATTGACCTTCTCCACTTTAACCGTCATCGGCTGCCTAGTTAGACTACCTTGAATTATGCATTGTTCACAAAATGCCATCTATTAGACAACTTATATACTAAACAAAATATACAGTGACTGATGCGAAATTCATTTTTCGATTTTTGAATAATAGCTAGAGGTCGTTGTAGTCCAGAAATGTGTGCCTGTCCTAAACGACGTCAGTGGTAGAATGGCTAATAACACAATTGAGTGAATACCAACATGGTAATGATTTCAGCACACTGGTAATTCGACTTGTACTTCTGAAGTGGACGTGGGCCTGTACTTTTTCATCTTTAGCACTATTATTACTCCTATAATGTTACATATTAACTGATTCTGATAAGAATTTCGGATAAGAATTTAGATACATGTACACAAGAATTAGCTGGACTGAACTCCATCTGACCTGTGAGCTGTTCATAGCGGCTCTTTGACGAAAGTAAACCCATGCAAGGACTGATCTTGAGACGTGTCGAAAAAGGTCTTATGGCAACAGGCGCTGACTGTATAATTTATCGTAGTACGGAATAGAGGCGTCAACCAAACGAAGGATGTCGGGAGAAACAGACGAGCGATCGGGTAAAGCCCCAGGTTTCAGGAAGCACGTACTATCCAGTGCGTTTTGGTAGTAACCACCAAGCTGGTTCCCTTGTAAAAACAGCCGTGGGATGGTCCAGGACTCAGTAACCGCACTCCCTGCTTCCCAATGTAGTATCTTCTCCTCGAAGGGCATCCCAATGAGCTTGAAGAGAGCCGACAGGATGCCCTTGGGATCTTGGAGAAGGTCATCTGCGTCGATGATGATCGCTTCTTGATCAAGCTCCTTTTTCACGTATTCGAACAACTCGTGTATTTCTCGGAAGCCGAAGCCTGTCGGAAAAATTCTTTTGGGAAAGTCTGTAAGGCTGAATGCATCTAGACGCAAATTTACCATTCGTTGGAACAGCTTCTTCCAAGATGGGAAGACCTTGAGAGGATGACGTATGAGGAACAAATGAAGGTAACCCTTCGGGAAGAACTCCATCTTATCTGCCAATGCGAAGGCCATATCTTTACCGAAGATGAACTTCTTTCCGTCATGGGCTTTCTCAAGCTGCTCCTTGACCCATTGGTGGTCGCACTGAGATGCATCAATCCCAGCCGATATCCCCGCCACCTCAATAACGGATTCCAGCCCAGCATTCGTCGCCTCTTGGAGTTCAGCATTTTGGAACTCTCCAGGCCATTGCGCTGGATCAAAAGCATATGCATTCACATAGTTTTCGAAGAAAACCTTCGACTCGTCGACTACGAAGCTCAGACATTTGGCCAGGACAGTTGAAGTGGAGCGAGGAACAGTCCATATCATGAGTCGGACCTGCTGTTCAGATAAGTGAGAGTTTGCCATCTGAAAACACAATAAACAGTTTTAGGAATGGGCAGTTTCGGCGAAAATAAGTATAGGAGGTATCAAATTCAACTGCATTACAGAGACATTTTGGTTGTCGGTTCTGTACCCCAATTTAGTTCCTGAAAGTTCTGAAAAACCTTTGCGACAAAGTGAGAAAAATGTACATTTGATGCAATGTCATCTGCATGTATATACATGTACTAAACAAGAACAACCATTACATAAAATGGAAAAACAAACGTAAGGGGATTTCGTTATACTTTTGAGACTGTTTGTAAGTACAAGTAGGCCTATATGTAGAAATAAACGTGCTGCTCCTACCTGATACTTCTGAGCTGTTGAATAAGCAAGCTGCCCTGGGAATAAAATTGATTAAGCAACAATACAAAATAAATATCATCTAATGCCGTTACTGATAGTTTGAACAAGTGTTTCGTTCAAGAGCAACAACAAAACGAATGTAACCAGTCAACACTGCAGTGTTGTGTTTTTCGCCTTCGCCCTTTATGTTCATATGAAAACGTTTTGTGCAAAATAGACCCCAACAAATAGTCTGGTTCCCAGATCAAATAATTCCAAAGTCAAAATCCTTATCAGCACAGTATCCATTCTAAAGTCCAATTTCCATGTTCCTAAAGAGGGCAAAATGAACATCATGTTCCCGTTAATACAAACAATAACAAAATGAAGAACTTCTGACTCTAGGTGATTCAACATTTTTGTCGAAGACCGGGGCCTAGTGTATGGATGGCAGTCGTGCCAGTTTCAACCCCATTTTTTACAAGTTCCATTCAAAAATTGCTTTTGCGTTTGACAGCCAATTCAAAAGTGACTTTTCCAGCTTCGAGCAGTTGTTCTTCTGATTTGAGGGCCTTTATCTTTAGAGCCAAATTTCTGGGTACAGCTTTGGCTCTGGCAATGGCAAGTTGAACTTGGCGGGAGCTGTGACCCCTGGCAAGTTATTCTTCAGTTTCTGTGAATGGCGGGAGAAATCATAGTCGTTAGAACAAATACTTTTGAGTCTGAGGGCCTGACTAAATGCTATACCACTCTTACAATGCCTAGGGTGACAGCTGGAGAAGTGGAGATATTGATACGTGTCTGTCTGTGGGTTTAGAATACAAATCAGTGGTTGTTAAGTTATTCTCCTTGCGAATGGTGAAAACCAAGGAAGTGGGCCTGATGATGTGAGTACCGTACTCTGATGTTAACTTGATGGTACTGTAGAAGGAATTCATGTGATTAGTGAAAGTCAGCAGACTGTCCTCATCACTGGTCCAGATGAAACTAGATACCCCCTCGGTCATCACTTCAACCAGCCTAACCATTACATTTCTGATATGATTCTACAGGGCATAGAATCACTTGGCCATTGAAAAGATTCAGTCCGCCTCGTTCAGCCGGGAGAAAGTTTGGATGAATCGACTATTCAACCACATGAGCTCAACATCCAACTAGGAAATGATTAACTTCTATTTTTTGTACCGTTCTTTGTCAGGAGTTTGTTTTTGTTTGTTCTCACTCCTCTGGTTTCCCCTGTCTATTCTCCTACCCCCCCCCCCCTCCCCACTCCTCACTATTCCTATATTAATACTAATTCTTTGTTAGTTCTTTCTTTGAGGCTACCCACACTGACCCACACTTGGGCAACAAAACCGAGGCTTCCAAAATCCATATTGTACAGGTAAGGCGCAGACTTGAAACAAATGTTCGTACGTGACGTGCGTTCAAGAACACGCGCGCGCATTACATTCAGGGCGTGAAGTTTACGAAATACGCGTGCAGATACGCACTAAATAGCCATGGTTCGTGGTCAGCCTCGCCTCCATGGATGGGCGCGTGCGCGTTCCTAAGATCGCGCAAGGCATGGTGGGAAAACATGGCGCAGCAAGATCGTAGCCTTGGGTACGAGGCTGGTTCGTGGATGAATGGTTTGTCGCGATAGCGCCCTCTAGCGGCGGCTCATCGCCTATAGCAACGTCTTGCCAAAAGACTACCCGCCGTTTGCGGTAAATAAAATAAATGTTTACTTGAAGCATGGAGGAATAAGCTTGAAGTTGATCGTTTTTGTATCTTTAGTTCTTTATAAATTAATGTCTGCTGATGAGCTACATAATTCAAGACAGAGGTACATAACAAAACAATTGTTGAAAGTTGTGATATAGGAAATTACAGCCTCGGGACGCATTATCACCCTAAATTGTCTAACCTATCCTCCATATCCTCATAATAAGGTCTATTGTTGATCGCGATCCCGCAAAGCATGATGGGTAGAAAAGGGAGCAGTTTTGCACTAAACCAAGCTTTTCGGCCCGCTATGCCTTCTCAGCAAGCTCTTTGTTATTTTCATTATTTACTACAACACCTCTGGCCCTCAAATACGACGAGAGTTGGTCTTCTTTTTAGATTTAGAAATTTTGTGACGACATATTTTCGAGTGGTTCGCCGTGCGCGCGATGCTCCCTTTCTTGCGTAGCGCAGGGCGCCACCTGTTGAAATCAACCGATCGACAATAGACCTTATGCAGCAGCTTCGCTGGATGGCCTAGCCAGGCTCGGGCGGACAAGGGCGGGCCATGAGTGCGTGCGTTTCTCGGGCATGTCGGGTCAACCGGCACTATCTCCATGGCCACGGTTGTTTTATATTAAAGTTGTTGTTTCCGTGCTTTAAGGTGCTGCACCCTGTAAAATAGATTTTCAAATTGAATTGATAATTTTCTGGCATTGTTATTTGTATTTGTTGTGAGCTTTCGAATTCGAGTGAGACACATTAGCACGAACAAATCGGCCGACGGTGATAATGTGTATCCTTGACCCTCCGTTATAAGGTGTTTCATGGTAATATGCACCATCTTGTTCACGGGGCAAAATTAACACGCGTTACTAAACGCGAGCACATTTTAGAATGAACGCATGATGACTTGGAAGCGCAAAAGTTTTTGATCGAAGATGCGTACACAGCAACGCGTGTAAATTTGCCCCGTGAACAAGATGGCGCATATTACCATGAAACACCTTATTTGCTCACCTAACGCTCATGTACGCGTGCATGTTGCCAAACGTAAATTAAATGTGAATGCGTAGAAACAGGACCTCGTGGATTTAGAGGGTTTGACGATATTCTAACACTTGGTGGCGCTATTAAACAATAACATTATAATATTTTACGTGATGTTTGTATGCAATTAGTAGTCGTACAAACGAGGGGTCAAACCTACATGTATGTGTCGTCGGACCTATTATTAGACGTTGGACCTATGGTCCTTTATTTGGTTGGGAGATGAGATTTTGTTGGACTTGTGAGGCGTCGAACCTGTGAGGCGTCAGACTTAACTATTGAGCAAGGAACAGATCGAACCCCAGCCCAGCAATTTCATAAGAGTTTGTTTCTAACCTATCACCTCTGAGTAGGGAAATGGTATTGCTTGTGCTTGTCAAAACATTAGGCCATGATATAAATAGAAAATAGTAAGCATTTGTGACCTTCCATAACATAATGGGTAATAACCCCAACCTCGAATTTTAAAATTGATTTCACATCGTAGTAATTAGCAACTCATTAGCTTTCCAATGAAACCAATGTTATTTCTGTAGCTGAATTATTTCCAAAGATATATCACAGAAAAGTTGACAGTGTGCCGACAAACTTTAGCAATCTCATTTTGAGAAAAAGGGCATTAATACAAAAATATACAAGTTTGCGCCACCAACTCATTGGGGGTAATTTTCCACAAAAAATATGCACAGTGTGAATCTTAGATACCGGTACCTTAGAAACTCAAAAATACAGAAAACTCGGAATCGATTTTGAAAAGATTTGTTACATGTGGGCAACTTCAGATGCCGATTTAATACTCAAAACAAGTTTTCTGGAACATTTCTCATTTAGCTAAAGTAGGTCACATTTACATCGGAGTAAAAGCATTAAAGAAAAGCAAATGCTTCAATTCGTATGAATAAATTAAAGTTTTACACATGCAGTTGATTGTTTAGCGGAATGGTTTATAAAAAAAATGTCTCCATTGTGCGAACATACAGTTACACAGAAAGAATTCCTCCATGGGTCAACCATATGGAGCTATAAAAAGGATAGCTCTATGGGTCAACAGTCATAAATACCCCACAACATCATACAAAACAAGCTTTTAGCTATTTTAAAGGGGCGTTTGAATGAAATCAGAACTTCACTAAAGTTGCTGCTTCGCAGTCACGCTGCCCCTTTCCATCTCCAGAATGTTGCAAGAAATGCTCGGCCATCTACGTCTCATTTTCTTTCCCCAAACCCAGTGCAACTGCTTGTATTTTGATCCTAGACACTCCATCTTTCATGCTCATAACTTTTTCTGCCTAACCACATATGTGACCCGCTCCATCGTAATCAGGAATAAGTCGCTGGGGTCGTTTTACACAATCAGCCATTGAAGTGAATGCATGGGTGAAAATCGTGACCAAGTCGTTTTTCTGAACATTGTATTTTTAGGAAGTGTGGTTATCACAGATTATTGTCATTAATGTCTTGTATGTAAAAACGATCAATAAAGATAAAAATGAAGAGGATTTGTGTGCGCTGTCCGTATGATTTTAGTCAATTTTGTTTATTTCAATGCTGTTTTTCTCCGAATGTGGATTCGGCAAATAAATATACACCTGTCATCTTCATCAGACCATAACTCGTTAACCTAAGAAGATACACACTTGTGATGGGTATCATTAGAAAGCTTATGAAATTCCCTTTCTCACCATGTGCATATCTCAAAAAGTCATTTCGAGACTTATAATCCTGATTTTGATGGAGCGGGTCACATATTATAAAGCTCCTATTTTTCATATTAGTATTTGCTTCTCTTTTTTCAAGGTAGCCTCGACCCAACCTTGAAAAATGGCAAGTGAATAAACCTAATCTAATGCATTCACCTAAAAAGTAAACAAGTAAATAGTACTTTCCAGTAAAACCATAAATTTTCTTCATTTTTATTCATACATATGCTAGTAAATGCTTGAAAATTGTTAGTAAAAGCAAATTATGCCATATGTATGACCCATAGTGCTTGACTATATGTTGACACGTTGTGGTTAACCTTTTTTTTTCTTTTTTTTTTAGCCTTTTGGTTTAGTTGAGGCATGAAGTGGAGGGCGTACTAAGGGGTGTAGCCCAATATGGCCTCGCTGAAAGGGGTTGACCCTGAGGTTAGGAAGTATCTACGCCGGCACAAAGTACCAGATGTGTATGAGGTAAAGATGCATTGTAGTGTAAACGGGACAATTTGTGCCAAGTTCATTACCCCTTCAGCCATCCTGTGGGGTACCGTGGCCTCCTGGTCTGGAGCATTGAAATCGCAGTCTGTGGATAAAGCTGCAGGTTGTAGGTTCAAGTCCAGTCTGGGACTAATGGTGCGTGTGCTCTTAGGCAAGGAACTTTGTCACCCATTGCTTCTCCCCACCAAGGAGTGAAGTGGGTACTTATGAGAGGGGGGAAGAGGGTCATTAATCATTAGCTGCTTTGCACTATACTTCTCAGGGAGCTTGGATGGTATTTGGAATGTTTTATGAGCTTTATGAGCAGGGATAATAATTACACAGAACTTACCAGTCTTGGTAGATACGTGTGCTATATGATGTACAGACTGACCTTAAGTATAATTTTTTTTGTAAATATTCTTGTACGTCTGTAAATATTCTGTTTGTATTTTTGTTTGCCTCGGCCTCACTGCCAAAGCAAATCTTGTTTCAGTAGACAGATTTTAATTCCCCTTGTTTGAATTTTTGATTTTGGGCGTTCGATTTGCACAGGATTGTTGTGACCACCGACTTTGGCACTTTGCAAAGTCGGATCGACTTGGGATTTTGTAGGTTCCCCTTGGGACCATCCGCAGATGTGTCTCAAAGAAATCTGTGATGACCATTGTTGAAAAATAAAATGAATATTTGAAATTTCAATGTTGATTTCAGGCCATCTTGACGGGGCTGGCCGTGTTGTGCCCAGATGATCCCATGGCGTACATCATCGACAAGGTGAAAAAACTGATGAAGATGAGGATGGAATCCGTGCATGGATTGGATGCACTGAAATGGTAAGAGGGCTTTTAGGCGCGCACTGCCACTCCATCACTGCAGCAGTTTGTGCTTTGCACTACAGAGGGTAACAATAACGGCCAGACAATGAAATTTACTAACCAAATTCATTTGTCTGAATAACAGAGTCAAGTCCCTTTACACTAGGAAAAGGCATGATGATATGCTGCGTTCCAATCGCGTCGTCTTTATCGTGTTCACAGTGAATTTCTCCATGTTCACGAGTAGATTGCATTCCAAACGCTACTCACCAAGACGCACGCGCACAGTCGAGTTAGTCGTGCGATAAGGACATTATCGCGCAAGAACTTGTACGTGAACTAACACGCATGCGCGAGTATTTCATTCGTTTATGAAGTCGTGAACATGGAGAAAAAAAATTCACCTCGAGTTCACCACTGGTGAACACGAGTTACCAGGCGATTAGAACGCATCATTATTCTGCATTCAAAGCAGACACGGTCCTTAGCAGGATGTGATTTTAAAAAAAATTAAAAATAAAATCACACCTTAATGTTCCAAATTAACATCCTTTGTTCAAATTCACATTCTGAGTTTGTGATTCGAATTGGGACTAGCGGACTTGTGACCCAACTGGATAGGCAGCGCAGCAGTGTTTGCCTATGCGTGAATTGAAGTCACTGTGCGGTCATCTTGTTATATTAAACACAATGGTTGTTTTCCAAGCCCCTAGCTTTGGCTCTGTCTCCAACTTCAAAATCGGAGACGGGGGCTCGGAAAACAGTCATTGTGTTGAATATATCAAGATGTATCAATCAAGTATATGGAGATCAGTGCTTGTGATGGACTTTGCAGGGACTTGCGATGAACTCGAATACATCTCTGCCGAACAAATATGCATAGTAAATGCTTTGGAGTGGATTAGAAGTGGCCGTTTATAATTGATTTCTTGTGTTGGCATCAAATCAAATTTAGTCACTTTACCTTCCGTTGGCCGGTTTAGCTCATGTGGTAGAGCATCGGACTAAGGATTGCAAGGTCCGTGGTTCAAGCCAGCCTTTGCTCACCCAGCGTATGGGTAGCACTTCGATGCGGTATCTGAAGACACTACGTCTCAACAATTGATCTTCCTGGTCTAGCACTTTGAAAAGGGTACAGACTCAATCGCTGTATGGCTGACACCGACAATAGGCCTCTTTGACCAAACTTACCTGACATTCTGAAGTCATGTTCACATTGGACTTTTCGGGTAAAACTAACAGAGGCTGTTGTCAACTTTATGGAGAGCGAACATTTAATGCAATTTCAATTTTCTTGTGAAGATATTATTTAAGAACCAAATAAGCGCTGTGTTTTCTGCTTGATTGGTCTTATTTTGCCTCTTTTGTGGATGCAGGGATTCGTTGATTCCGGAGGAGGCTAAACCCAAGAAGCGATTGAGCGCTAATTACCTAGATGCCATCTTCCTGTTTGATGAGGAGAATCTGCAGGTAAGTAAAAAAAAGAGAAAAAAAAGAAGCTTCACAATTATTTCCCTAAGCAGTTACAATGAGAAAAGTTGGGGAAGACATACAGCTGTGGCCAATTTTATAAAACGTGCTTAGAAGCCAAACATTTGCTTAGCCTGAAATTTCTTTCTTGGCAAAAACAGGGTTACAAAACAATTTTTTTTTTCAGGTGATGTTTATTGTTTTTGAATAATATTCAGCTGTTTTTGTTGTGTTGCTTAGCATAAAAAAGGCATATGGAGTTTTGGCTGGTAACCTGTTTCTACTGAGCAAGACTTGTTTGTGCTAATCATATTTTTGTGGTTGTACGTTTTATGAAATTGGCCCCTTGAAGGGACATTTCATCACAAGACACCCCACATTGAGGGGGGTGGGCTTGGGGCTTGGGGCTGTGCATCGGAACTGGGTAACTAAGTACCCAACCGTTGATGTCAGGAACCGATTCCAGATTATGGAATCGAGTACCCGTAACCAGTTTTACAAATTACATAGTAACTTCTCAGACGATCAAAGAGAAAGGTTTTGAATGTCATTTGTTGGGATTTTTTTAAATAAAACCTGGCTACGTAGGAAAAAAACACCATATCTTATGTTATGACGCTCTCGACATTTGCAGTTTACACCTTGACCAGTTCGCGCCGGATGACGTATATAAACGCAAAGTTTCCCCCAGATTCAAAACGGATGACGCATAAACACGCCACGAGCAAGGCCGGAAATGTCTGTCAGCAGTGAGCAAGGCTGGAAATGCAGCGTGGGTGTGCTTCCCGGCACTATCGTCCTGAACCCGCATCGGATAGAGTTTCGTTAAAAATAATTCCGCTCCTCGGCTCGGTGATGACAAAATAATACCGGCGCGAACTGGTTAAAGCTCAAAGCTCACTGTACACACTTGTATCTTGCTGTATTGACTCAACGATGCGGTAGTATTATTGTGTGGACCTTTATGAACAAGCTGAACAGGGACTTTGGCGTTGGGTTTCTTCAACGGGAATGCTTTTGTTGAAAGTTCATTTGAATAGCTAGTATACTGACTTGACTTGACTTGAGACCAAATGACTTGTGATGAACTTGCAGGAGATTGAATTACAGGTCTGTCTAATTGTATTTTGACCACGATGCTTCCGTGTCAGTTTGGGAAATCAGTCTGTCAATGTCTGTCAATTTGATGTAAATAGTGAAGAAGGAGGGAATGGATGTTATGATGTAAATATCTATTGCTCTGCTGTTTTACTTTAAGCTCTACTTACGTTGATTCTTTTCTTGTTTTTTTTTGTCACCGTCTACAGCCATGGGAGTGGAGGGTAAAGCTTACAATATATTTTTTCTTTGTTAAAAATTTGTTCTTTTTTTTGTCTGTTAAGTTGAACATTGTTAACATGAGTAACACTTATATATTTTATGTCAAGATTTAATATTTTTTTGTTGTGTTTATTTTAACAACAGTTATGACTATGAGAAGAGGTCTCTAATAAGATATCAGAATATATAAGTCATATCAGAATATATAAGTCATATCAGAATATATATATAAGAGTCAGGTTGGCGTAGCGTTTTTTTCCTTGCCTTTTACTGCTGTGACCTGGGTTTGAACTTCGAACCCAGCCTGGGTTATTATGTGGATTGGGTTTGCAGTCCCTGCCGGACTCTAGCTTTAGATTGGGAGACCGCCAACATAGGGCAAGACAGCTCAGTTGATAGAGCGCAGGTCCGGTATTCCGGAAGTCCTGCCAATTTCTTTGTTCACTTTGAAACATAACTCTCACATTTGGTACTCTGTCTCAATTTCAGTGTAGTTGGCACTTTGCACGTTTTGTTTATTCCAAACTTTCTTTTATACTAATCAAATTCTCACCTTTTGGTTTTAGAATTGTGACCTGTTCAAACGAAACCTGGATAAGGTCACACAATGTGTTTTGTTACAATGTACATGTACTTGTGAATTTTGAACTTTTATTTCAGGGTGGATTTTACCATTTCGAGGTTAAAGGTTTTCCTGAATCACAAACTATTAATCTACAATCTTCCCAAATTTGAACATAATCTGTCACTCAGAAGTTTTTTGTTGTTGTCGATTTTGTGAAACAATTGTGTATAGAAATAATAGGCTTTTCTGATCTGCAAAGCTGTTAATCTCATAATTAGGTTGACAGGGTTTTATCACTAAATCCTACTCCCAGGGGGGATAGGAGGGGGGGGGGGGGGGGTACACATGTAAATGATACATCATTTTAAAGCTGAGAACTTGGATAATAAAAAAAACCTCTAAATCTTAATATTCAAAAATGGTCTACTTTGTCCGGAATTCGTTGGAACAGGTAACAATTTGTCTCAATTTATTATTAATTGTTCAATTTGTAAATACATCAATACAGATGTTTCAGGGCAGTGTCGAGTTTATAGGGAATTTGCAAAAACTAACACAGTAAGGGTCATCTGATTCAATGGCCAGTTTTTAAAAAGGTCTGCACGTGCCATTTTTACAATTTCCCCCACCCCCCACTTTTAATAGACCAAATATAAAAAAATCCTAGTTGTCGCGCACATCAAAAACCCATTTTTTTCTTAAATTTATTAAAAAATAATATAAAAAAAATAATAATAATTCTGAGTCATTTTCATATCGGTATGTTTCTCCTGTTAGTTTCAAAGTGCAGTATGCAGAGGTGGAGAATAATTATTATCACATGACACTACTATATAATTCTTCCATAAAGTCTAAACAAATACGTTTTTTAAAGCAAACAATTTTTTTTCTTCAAAAAGTTCAGATGAGAAACTTTATAATATTTATATTTGGCCTAATATGCCCCCGGCCCATGTGATTTAGGAAAATAATAGTCTATCAATCCTTAACGTTGGCTGCCATGGCAACCATTGATCAGTGATGATGTCGTCGTTATTGCACCTGTCTTATGTTTGCTTGCATCCTGCCCTGTACCAACTTGCACCAATTATTTTCTGCGGTGGTGTTTATATGTTATGCAAATTACTGTTAAAGGAATTGAACAGTATTAAAATTATTACTTTTTGTTGTTTGCCCCTCACCGACATGTATTACCACTGTATTCTCAGGGATTCTTGAGAAAAAAATCACTGACTTGGGTGGGACTCGAACCCACCACCTCATGCTTTCTAGTGCAGACAAAATAACCCCTTGGGACAGCACAGAGTACGCAGTTTAAATGCACAACAGTGAGGGGGAAAAATCTAATATTGAATTTACATATGTCCCGATGCAAATTCTATCTTATGAAACCCGGGTAGAGTTGTGTAAAAGATATTGACTAATGCCATGATGTAAACAATTTGTAAAATACACAAAAATCACAACGCAAAATTGCACATGGTGTAATTGGAAGATAGGCACTGAACAACAATGGATCCAGTTTTAAATCAATAAAAAAAGACCCAAAACTAATGCTGTCCCAACAAATAGCCATTTGTGAGTAAAATTTGAATAACACCTGGTACACTGACTTGCTCAAAATGCCTGGCACATTTAACGTAGAATTCTTCACACCAAATTTAAAGAGAGTGTTACTATATCATGTGATTCGGGGGTAAGCTCTTGCATAGTTGCATAAGAGACGCTCAGCACCAATACATTGTTCACAATGAATGAGAATAGCACAAAGACAGTGGACCATTCTGGAGCTGGGGTTTGCTAATGTAAGGCTTGCCCTGAATCACGTGATATAGCAACAGTCTCTTTGGTCTGGAGAATTCAAAGTGTAAATGTGCCAAGCATTTTGAGGAAGTCAGTGTATTTAGATGTTATTCAAATTTAACTCGTAAGTGGCTTATTGTATGGACTCGGCAAGTTGAAGTCCCTTTAAGGTAAACACCAGGTGAAATTATAAATCTATCTTTTTGTGTACCTACTTGTGTCCGAACGTGCTGAAGTGTGGCTGTGCGCTTGACATCTCTTGCAAGTGTCATTGAGAGAGAAGCGTGTATACGTACTCCTCGTAACATCTTTGTACAACTCGTAGATTGTATACTCGGGTTCAGAATTTCCCAACCTAACATCATGACTTCTCCGTTTGATCTTCACCAGCCCACACCTGAAATGTATCAGAAGGCTTATCATAACTACAACAGCAAGTTGGTCACCATGACATTCAGGTAGTTTTTGTTTTGTTATTATTCTTTTTTTGTAGTGAAATTGTGCTAGAAATGTGTTCGTGGACGAACATAAGTTGCTTCGATAACCCTCGACTCTGGAGCAGCCGGTTCTCAAGTTAATGGCATTAGCAGAATTACAGTGGCTGTGTATATTTTTAGTGGCCCAAATTGACATCAATGTTATATGTGACCCACCATGGCAAAACCAGTCACATGTCCAAAATTTGACAATTGAAGTTTTTAGTATGAGGCAAATCTGCACACAATTCCTTTCAATATGATGCATATTTCATTGAATTCGGATAAAAATTTACCGAGTTAGAGCAAATTGTAGATGCTCAAT
Organism: Crossaster papposus; assembly: GCA_037893245.1. Classification (NCBI taxonomy): domain Eukaryota; kingdom Metazoa; phylum Echinodermata; class Asteroidea; order Velatida; family Solasteridae; genus Crossaster; species Crossaster papposus. The sequence continues at coordinate 1,727,663 of JBAIAA010000354.1, read as the reverse complement.
CGCAAATACGCAGTTTTGAGAAAATCACGATTAAAGTTTGTTGTTCATTTTCAGAGGTTTTCCACTTAAAACTGCATAGCAACCATGATCTAATTAGTCTAGAAGGAAGGTAGGGTTCCCATGTACTGTGTGGATAATTTCTAACCTACTTTTTTGTGATCCTCAATGTGTCTAGTCAATGATTTTTTATGTTCCCAATATTAAATAATGTCCCATGGGGTTCCTTTGGTGGCCATTTTGGCGGCCATTTTGACGGCCATTTTGGCGGCCATTTTGGCGGCCATTTTGGCGGCCATTTTGGCGGCCATTTTGGCGGCCATTTTGGCGGCCATTTTGGCGGCCATTTTGGCGGCCATTTTGGCGGCCATTTTGGCGGCCATTTTGGCGGCCATTTTGGCGGCCATTTTGGCGGCCATTTTGGCGGCCATTTTGGCGGCCATTTTGGCGGCCATTTTGGCGGCCATATTGATAAAATATGAAAATACTCAAATCTTGATAAAACACATATCAAATTGTTATTATTAGTTTTTTATGATAACTCAAAATCGACCAGATAGAGGTTTCTAACACATTTTTGCATTGTACTGTGTAATTAGGTCATGCGACATGCGACTGGTTTTGCCGTGGCAGGTCACATATAACGTTGCACCTTCCTGGACGATCGTCACAGATTGCTTCTACACGCATCTGTGGATAGTCCCAAGGGAACCTGGAAAATCCTATGTCAAACCGAATTTGCAAAGTGCCAATGTGTGTTGTCTGAACAACCCTTTGCAAATCAAACAGGGAAAATCACTGAAACTGCAGACAGTTTCGACTTGAAAAACAATACATTTGGCAGTGAGGCTGAAGCAAACTTTCACGGAGCCATAAGCACAAATATTTGCCTAGCATGAAAATTCTTGAAAAGAATGTTGCAACCTGACGCTGCTTTTTTCTTCTTCATATTATCATCTCAGTGAAGGTCAATCAATGCACAAATGTTGAAAAGACATGAATCTGGGACCGAAAAATATTCCTGCGCTTCGGCTTGGTGATGTTAAAATAATCCCGACGCGAACTTGTTAACCAGTTCGCACTGGGATTATTTTAACATCACCGAGCCGAGGGGCGGGATTATTTTTAACAAAACTTGATCCGAGGCGGGTTCAGGCCAATAGTGCCGGGAAGCACACCCACGCATTTCCGGCCTTGCTCGCTGCTGACAGGCATTTCCGGCCTTGCCCGTGGCGTGTTTATGTGTCATCCGTTTTGAATCTGGGAAAAACTTTGCGTTTATATACGTCATCCGACGCGAACTGGTTAAGATGGTGAGGATCTAATCAACCCTCTTCACAAAACTCTTCTGATAAAAGTACACAAATAAAACTTTGGTCTCCCTGGGCTCGTATTGGTTCAACTGGAAAATTATTTCTTGTTTTAGTGTCTGGAACCCTCTGAAAAAAGGCCTTATATATAATATTTAGTTTTTCATTGACTTCTCATTCAAAAGTGATAAAGTGTATTTATAAAGCAAGAAAAATAGAAATTAAAAAAAAAAAACACCTTTTTTTTCATTACAAAACTTGAAATATTTTTTCATGGCAAAAAATTTAATAATAAAGAGCAATATCAGTAAATCCTTTTATAAAACAACGTACCTTATTGAACGGACAATTGTGTTTTTGCTCGGTAACTGTGCAGTGCCTGGCTCCTGTACCACGAGATGAAGAAGCGTCGTCGTCTAATGACGGCCCGTAAGATGGTACAAGCCGCGGAGTACTACGACATGCGCAGGCAGCGAGTGCAGCTGCAGCGATGGGTCAAATGGTTCCGCTTCCGTCAAGACCGACAGGAACGTAAGAGACGAAGCGAAATCCATTAACATGTAACAGGATGTCCCTGTGTGCTTGACATCTAGCTAGTGAGAGAGAAGGGGTTGGGTTTGTGTTGGGAGAGAGAACAGTTGGCTCAGCTGGCATTTATGATAATTCGGCTTCAGATATAAGAAAAGGCAGAGAAGGTAAAAGGATAAGGCCGCCTCTAGCTTCGCACCGCTACCTACCCCTCCCCCCTCCCATCCTCACCCCCCCCCCCCCCATCCATCCCCACCCCCAACCCCCCAAGTGGACAAAGCTACCTCATCGTTAATAATTTATTAGCCGTCAACAAAACATTATCATGAATGGGTGGATTTGGGGGGTTGCATTTTTTAGTAAATATTGTTTAACTGACATGTCTGAAGTTTTTTTACAATCATGGCTGTGCGACAAAAGCAAGAATAATTGCGTTCGTTTTCAACCGGCGTCGGGCAGTTGTTTATTGTTGTTCCTGTTTTTTTTCGCAATTATTTTGCTTGATATGACGTGATGTGTGTTAGACTCATTGGTAGTATTGCGCATGTATTGTAAGGTTTCAACAAAGGGAATGGTTTTGGACCCGACTTCATAGGATTCTAAATTTTATGTGACACCTCAAAAGCATTTAAAACTGGCTGGGCGATGTTTTATTGGTCGTTTAAACATACCCCCCGTGTCAGGCTCTCGACCAATAGGAATGGCTAAACTGTCTCGGGTATTTATGAATGAAGAATTTAAGTTAGGTGTAACAATTATTTTTTTCTTTCTCTTACATGTAGGTGCCTTTAACATCATCATTAATGCATACAACATGTCCCTGTCTCGTCTCGTCTTTGAGGCCTGGCATAACGTGATGCTGGAGGCGCGGCGCACCAGGGAGTATTTTGAAGTAAGTAAACAACGAATAGAAGAGATAAAACAAGAGGGCGCTCTTGTGTAGCTGCCTGTCTAATTTTGTACTGCTCTTCGTGAAACATTTTATCTAAAAGCTGTAATGGAGTAAAGCTCGACCATCCTAAGGTTCGTCCAAAGCCCAGAAAAGCATATGGTGAACGGGCTTTTGCCATATATGCACCTACTATGTGGAACAGACTTCCTGCTTATTTAAGAAATTTTAACGAAGTGGGAATTTTAAAATCGCATCTTAAGACTTATCTTTTTAAAAGGCATTATTGATAACTGAACTACTTTTTAAATCTACATTTTAACTAATTGGTTTACTTTTTATGTAATTTTTATATTTTGTAAAGCGTTTTGAGATTTTTATGTAAAACGCTATATTAAGAATACATTATTATTATTATTATTATATTATTAACTCGTCAAATTTCCAAATAGATGTTGTGTAAATTCTTGCGCATAAAATCCTGACTGAACTTACGGGCATCTCTGAGCCGCCAGCTATAGGACTTTTACATGTGGTTGATTTTGTTTTCTATAATACATGTACTTGGTTTTTTTTTAAGATCTGAACTATGAAACGACCATAAATATTGAAGAAATTATTGAAGAAGTGGGACAATGTTGTTGACTTGAGCATACAGGGGCCAATTTCATAAAACATGTAAGCACAAAAATTTGCTTAGCACAAAAAAGTCTTGCTCAGTAAAAACAGGTTATCGGCCAAAACTTCACAAGCTTTTCATTCAAAGCAAAAAAAGCTGAATACCAGTCACAAACAATAAACATCAACTGAAATGTTGGTTTGTAACCCTGCTTTTTCCAAGGAAGAAATGTCACGCTAAGCAAATTTTGGTGCTTACACGTTTTATGAAATTGGCCCCAGGGGCCAATTTCATAGAGCTGCTAAGCACAAAAATTTGCTTAGCACAAAAAAGTCTTGCTCATTAAAAACAGGTTACCAGCCAAAATTATACGTGTTTTTCATGCTAAGCAAAAAAACAGCTGATTATCAATCCAAAACAATAAAGATCACGTGAAAATTTGGTCTGTAACCTTGTTTTTGCAAAGGACGAATTGTCATGCTAAGCAAATGTTTGTGCTTAGCAGCTCTATGAAATTGGCCCCAGGTTGCATTGTGATTGGCTTATTGTCTGGAAGAAAAAACCCGGCCCATAAAAAACCTGTACTGCATCTGGCGTTGACGTGTGCATTTGTCGACGATTGTACATATTTACATAAATTATATGGCGACGACCGCCTTATACTGCATGTGGTCTACACTTTAGAAAGACTAGCTGTGAACTAGAACAATGGCGAAAGACATAGGTATGACGTACCTTTTTTTGTTACTCCCCTTTTCCCTAAATTGATATATAATTAACATTTTGTTAATTAACATTTTAATTAAATAAAATTAAATTATACAATACATGTATATGCTAGTGTCTTAAGTTTCACCACTAATGTTGACTTCAACAACATTGAAGATGTGTCAAACTGGATATAGGTTGAGATAATTATCCTGTAATTTTGAAAATACATCGGGATAAAATCAGGGAATTTTCATAAAATTTTCATGAAATCATGAAATGGTGGGAATCCTGTAATAATTGTTTTAGTGTTTTTCTTTTCTTTTGTCTGTTCCTTTTAGAGGTTAGAGAGAGGCGAGATGGACGGTGAGGATGAGATGCTGTCACCAAGAGGCGAGGCGAGGGATGACATCTCCCTGTTGCCACGGAAACTTGCCATCAAGGTCAGTCAAGGAGGAGGAAGTAGAAGCCTCTACCTCTTTTGACTCGAACCTGCAACCTCCGAAATTTCGAACTGGCGCTCTACCAACTGAACTATCTTGCTCTATATTGGCGGTCTCCTAAATTGTCAGTATCTTTGTTCGAGGGCACTAGTCAGAAGTCATGAACACCAGAATGCCGTGTGGCCAGGGATCATGCCCACTTTTACGATACAACCTGGGAAACGACATTTTGGGAATCACTCAATGAGGATACGAGTCCTGCCTTTCCACTTTGTAATTTAGTGACGTCCTTAACCAGTTCGCGCCGGAGGACGTATGTACATGCAGAGTTTTCCCAGGATTCAAAACGGATGACTCATAAACACGTCACGATCTTAACCAGTTCGCGCCGGAGGACGCAAAGTTTTTCCCAGATTCAAAACGGATGACGCATAAACACGTCACGAGCAAGGTCGAAAATGTCTGTTAGCAGCGAGCAAGGCCGAAAAAGTGTGGGTGTGCTGTGCTTCCCAGTACCATCGGCCTGAACCCGCCTCGGATCAAGTTTCGTTAAAAATAATTCCGCGCCTCGGCTTGGTGATGTTAAAATAATCCCGGCGCGAACTGGTTTAATAAGTTTTTTAACCAGAATAATAAGATTTCAATATTTTTTAAAATTCTACATAAGACCACTAAAATCCACCAACACAGTCATTTTGCCTCTTGTTAATCATTTTGGGCCGGGATTATTTTCAGATCACTGAGCCGAGGTGGGTTCAAGCCGATGATACCGGGAAGCACACCTGCGCATTTCCGACCTTGCTCGCTGCTGACAGACATTTCCGGCCTTGCTCGCTGCTGACAGACATTTCCGGCCTTGCTCGTGACGTGTTTATGCGTCATCTGTTTTGAATCTGGAAAAAACTTTGCGTCCTCTGGCGCGAACTGGTTAAGATCAAAATATTAGGCCCTCTTAACTTATTTTACTTAGTTTTTCAGTATTTGATAGATTTTTGCACACTTACTGTACTGCTTTGACGAAATTCTAGCAAAAATACCAAAAGTGGTGTTTTTTTTGCCCTCAATAAACTTGTATTCTATTTGGCACAACAGATCTTCAGTTATCTTGACCTTATGGATGTTAGCCGGTGTGCTCAGGTATGCCGGCAGTGGAAGATGATCACAGGTACCAGTTCCCTATGGAGCAGGGTAAGCACCAGGGCCGCCAATTTCATAAAACATGTAAGCACACAAATGTGCTTAGCACAACAAAAGTCTTGCTCATTAAAAGCAGGTTATCGGCCAATACTTCACATGCTTTTCATTCAAAGAAAAAAAAAGAGCTGAATACTAGTCACAAACAGTATACATCACCTGAAAGTTTGGTTCGTAACCCTGTTTTGTTCTCAAGGAAGAATTTTTAGCTAAGCAACTATTGGTGCTTATACGTTTTATGAAATTGGCAATGTTCTGTGCAATTTTGGCAATTTTAAAATTGTTCAAATTGCGCGGTCATTTTTTTTTCAATTTTGTTTTCGTTTGCAGTTTATGAGAACGTTTGTTTTAACAAAAACAGCTGTTTATTGCTGACCTATTCTTGCCATTTCTAAGTTGTAATTTTGTATTTTTTGTATTTTGAAGTAAAAAAAAGAAATTCCTGACATCAATTCCGTTCTTTTTTGTGTCTTTTAGGTAAATTTGTCTTCTATCAAAAACAGGTAAATTTGTAAATTGTATTTTTGATGCTTCAACTTTCTATTGTTACATATACTGTTTCGCTGCAAAAATGCTTTTGTTTAATTGTAAAATGTAGTTTTGGCAAACAAAATAATGTAGTTCAGATCTACAGCAACAGGACTTTATTTCACAGGCTTCACTTTGGAAATCAGGAGAGGCCTTGAAAATGAGTCCTTTTCTCTTTTTCTAAAAGTCCTACTTTTATCCTGGTCTTGTCGTCCAAAGTTCTACTTTTATCCTGGTCTTGTCTTCCAAAGTCCTACTTTTAACCTGGTCTTGTCTTCCAAAGTCATACTTTTATCCTGGTCTTGTCTTCCAAAGTCCTACTTTTATCCTGGTCTTGTCTTCCAAAGTCCTACTTTTATCCAGATATTGTTCTCCAAAGTCCTACTTTTAACCTGGTCTTGTCTTCCAAAGTCCTACTTTTAACCTGGTCTTGTCTTCCAAAGTCTTACTTTTATCCTGGTCTTGTCTTCCAAAGTTCTACTTTTAACCTGGTCTTGTCTTCCAAAGTCTTACTTTTATCCTGGTCTTGTCTTCCAAAGTCCTACTTTTATCCTGGTATTGTCCTCCAAAGTCCTTCTTTTATCCAGATATTGTCCTCCAAAGTCCTACTTTTATCCTGGTATTGTCCTCCAAAGTCCTACTTTTATCCTGGTCTTGTCCTCCATAGTCCTACTTTTATCCTGGTCTTGTCTTCCAAAGTCCTACTTTTAACCTGGTCTTGTCCTCCAAAGTCCTACTTTTATCCTGGTCTTGTCTTCCAAAGTCCTACTTTTATCCTGGTATTGTCCTCCAAAGTCCTACTTTTATCCAAATATTGTCTTCCAAAGTCCTACTTTTAACCTGGTCTTGTCTTCCAAAGTCCTACTTTTATCCTGATATTGTCCTCCAAAGTCCTTCTTTTATCCTGGTATTGTCCTCCAAAGTCCTACTTTTATCCTGGTATTGTCCTCCAAAGTCCTACTTTTATCCTGGTCTTGTCTTCCAAAGTCCTACTTTTATCCTGATATTGTCCTATAAAGTCCTACTTTTATCCTGATATTGTCCTCCAAAGTCCTACTTTTAACCTGGTCTTGTCTTCCAAAGTCCTACTTTTATCCAGATATTGTCCTCCAAAGTCCTACTTTTATCCTGGTATTGTCCTCCAAAGTCCTACTTTTATCCTGGTCTTGTCCTCCATAGTCCTACTTTTATCCTGGTCTTGTCTTCCAAAGTCCTACTTTTAACCTGGTCTTGTCCTCCAAAGTCCTACTTTTATCCTGGTATTGTCCTCCAAAGTCCTACTTTTATCCTGGTCTTGTCCTCAAAAGTCCTACTTTTATCCAGATATTGTCCTCCAAAGTCCTACTTTTATCCTGGTCCTGTCCTCCAAAGTCCTACTTTAAACCTGGTCTTGTCTTCCAAAGTCCTACTTTTATCCTGGTCTTGTCTTCCAAAGTCCTACTTTTATCCTGGTATTGTCCTCCAAAGTCCTACTTTTATCCAGATATTGTCCTCCAAAGTCCTACTTTTAACCTGGTCTTGTCTTCCAAAGTCCTACTTTTATCCTGATATTGTCCTCCAAAGTCCTTCTTTTATCCTGGTATTGTCCTCCAAAGTCCTACTTTTATCCTGGTATTGTCCTCCAAAGTCCTACTTTTATCCTGGTCTTGTCTTCCAAAGTCCTACTTTTATCCTGATATTGTCCTATAAAGTCCTACTTTTATCCTGATATTGTCCTCCAAAGTCCTACTTTTAACCTGGTCTTGTCTTCCAAAGTCCTACTTTTATCCAGATATTGTCCTCCAAAGTCCTACTTTTATCCTGGTATTGTCCTCCAAAGTCCTACTTTTATCCTGGTCTTGTCCTCCATAGTCCTACTTTTATCCTGGTCTTGTCTTCCAAAGTCCTACTTTTAACCTGGTCTTGTCCTCCAAAGTCCTACTTTTATCCTGGTATTGTCCTCCAAAGTCCTACTTTTATCCTGGTCTTGTCCTCAAAAGTCCTACTTTTATCCAGATATTGTCCTCCAAAGTCCTACTTTTATCCTGGTCCTGTCCTCCAAAGTCCTACTTTAAACCTGGTCTTGTCTTCCAAAGTCCTACTTTTATCCAGATATTGTCCTCCAAAGTCCTACTTTTATCCTGGTCTTGTCCTCCAAAGTCCTACTTTTATCCAGATATTGTCCTCCAAAGTCCTACTTTTATCCTGGTATTGTCCTCCAAAGTCCTACTTTTATCCTGGTATTGTCCTCCAAAGTCCTACTTTTATCCTGGTATTGTCCTCCAAAGTCCTACTTTTATCCTGGTATTGTCCTCCAAAGTCCTACTTTTATCCTGGTATTGTCCTCCAAAGTCCTACTTTTATCCTGGTATTGTCCTCCAAAGTCCTACTTTTATCCTGGTATTGTCCTCCATAGTCCTACTTTTATCCAGATATTGTCTTCCAAAGTCCTACTTTTATCCTGGTCTTGTCCTCCAAAGTCCTACTTTTATCCAGATATTGTCCTCCAAAGTTCTACTTTTATCCTGGTCTTGTCCTCCATAGTCCTACTTTTATCCTGGTCTTGCCCTCCAAAGTCCTACTTTTATCCAGATATTGTCCTCCAAAGTTCTACTTTTATCCTGGTCTTGTCCTCCATAGTCCTACTTTTATCCTGGTCTTGCCCTCCATAGTCCTACTTTTATCCTACTTTTGCACCTGTGAAACCTAATTCTTTGTCTTTTTAATTGAATACTGACAGAGTGACAGATCGTTTTGTGTGTAAGCTCCTACAGACTTGCAGACCCTACCTGCTACATCTCAATTTACGAGGGTGCAGTAGACTCTCCAAACCGAGCTTTGTTGGCATAGGTAAGACACTTGTTTTAACCAGTTTGCGCCGGAGGACGTATATACACGAACAAAAATTCCAAAATTCAAAACGGATGACGCATAAACACGCCACAGACAAGGCCGGAAATGTCACGAGTGTTCTTTCCGATACCATCGGCCTGAATCCGCCTCGGATCGAGTTTCGTTAAAATATTCTTCTGGCATGCTGTCATTTTGAAGAAAATATTTGAAAAAAGTCCACAAATTTGTCAGTAGTTGGTTCAAAATCTAAAATCTTAAATACATTTTTTCTCAGAACATACAACATTCACAGAGCTAAAACTCTGTGAGGTTAGTTGTCAAGCACTATTCTTAAGATTTTTAAAACTTTTGCTGCTTAAAATTTAAAAAAATGCACTACTGACAAATGTGACCTGTTCCAACGAAACCCGGACAAAGTCGCACAATGTGTTTTGTCACAATGTACTCCTGAAGTCATTTCGGGATGGATTTTACCATTTTGAGGTTTTAGGTTTTCCTAAGTCACTCACTATTAATCTACATCTCCTCAAATTTGAACAAAATCCGTCTACCAGAAGTGTGTTTTTTGGTCAATTTTGTGAAACATTTGTGTATAGAAATAAAACGCTTTTCTGAACTTCAAAGCTGTTTATCTCATAATTAGGTTGTCAGGGTTTTATCACTAAATCCAGACCCCAGGGAAGATAGGGTGAAGGTACATATGTAAATGATACATCATTTTAAAGCTGAGAACCTAGAGAATTTGAAAAAAGCAAAATCTGAAAAACTAAAAAGTCGACTCTGTCCGGGTTTCGTTGGAACAGGTCACAAATGGTCGACTATAACTTTAAAGACAGTTTTAGCATTTGGTGGCAGCAGAAGGATATTAGCTTTACTTTGGGTTCGTTCGTGCATTGGCAGGTCAGTGCAGAAATCTGCAGGATCTCAACCTGTCTGAGTGTGAGGGAGTCAACGACGACGTGATGAAGGACATTGCGGAAGGCTGTCAGATACTGCTGTATCTCAACATCTCCCACACTAACATCACCGATGCAACACTCAGGCTGCTTGGAAGGTACGTATAGGGCTTTTAACCAGTTCGCGCCGGGATTATTTTAACATCACCGAGCTAACGCGCGGGATTATCTTTGACGAAACTCGATCCGAGGCGGGTTCAGGCATATAGTACCGGGAAGCACACCCACGCATTTCTGGCCTTGCTCGCTGCTGACAGACATTTCAGGCCTTGCTCGTGGCGTTCTTATGCGTCATCCGTTTTGAATCTGGGGAAAACTTTGCGTTTATACACGTCATCCGGCGCGAACTGGTTAAAATCCTAACCCTCCAGGGTATTTTAGCTACGCTGCTGACAGACATTTCAGGCCTTGCTCGTGGCGTTCTTATGCGTCATCCGTTTTGAATCTGGGGAAAACTTTGCGTTTATATACGTCATCCGGCGCGAACTGGTTAAAACCCTAACCCTCCAGGGTATTTTGGCTACGCTGCTGACAGACATTTCCGACCTTGCTCGTGGCGTTCTTATGCGTCATTCGTTTTAAATCTGGGGAAAACTTTGCATTCATATACGTCATCCTGCGCGAACTGGTTAAAACCCTAACCCTCCAAGGTATTTTGGCTAGTAACACTGCCAGACTCGACAACATATCGTTGTGTCTGTGCAACAAGGAGAAAACAGTGCAAAAACCATGTACAGCCTTTCACTGAACACGATTTTGTCCATAGAACTTTTGCTTTCCAAAAATCCGTCAATTTGATCGTTTGAAATCACCTACATTTCTAGATTATTTCTAAATGACAGCAAACCAGACAGAATAATTTCAAGGTGTGTTTCGTACCAGTAAGATCTTTAAGTTTAACCCAAGTATTAAGCAACATCAGCAAATCATCTATGATTTTGTTTGTATTTTGATTTAATTTTTGTCAGATGCTCTCGTAACCTGCAGTTCATGAGCTTAGCATACTGCAGACGCTTCAGCGATAAAGGCCTGCAGTATTTGGCCAATGGGAGGGGTTGCCGTAAACTTATCTATCTGGATCTGTCAGGTTGTCCGCAGGTAATGTACATTGACAAAACATGGCACGTTATCATGGAATGGCGTTACAATTATACACCTATTAAAAGTAGGATACACCTTTGGTAATTGCTTGAATTATTAGGAATGGGTGAATTTGGGGGGTTGTGATTTTATAGTAAATATCGTTTAACTGACCTATCCGAAGTTTTACAATCATGGATTCTGAGAAAAGCAATTGTTTTTTGTTTTTTGTGTGTTTTTTTTGCGATCGCTATCCGGCGATCGTTATTTATTTTTGTTTTAATTCATTTTTTTGTAACAATTACAGGATATCTAGTGCAATCATTTTGCTGAATGCTTACAATAATTATTTACTTTCAAATAAGTAAAATATTTCTTAATAATTCTGTAGTAATTTTTTAATATCTGCAAATTATGTATAAATATGTGGTTGGCTGGTTTTAGACCAGTTTTTAGCTTTATGGGCAAACGTCATGAAGGACGTCATGAGACTTCATTGTCGCTTGATCTAGCATCTGTTGTACAATATAGATACCTCACTAGATTTACCTTTGGTCCCCAACCTGTGCTCTATGATTACGACCCAAATGACATTTCCAACAGATTACGGTGACCGGCTACAAGAACATAGCCAACGGCTGTTCTAACATCCAGTCTCTGTCCGTCAACGACTGCTGCACATTGAAGGATGATAGCATTGTAGCCATAGCCTCTAAGTGCCACAATATCCGCAGTATATCCTTCCTGTCGTCTCCCAACATCACCGACGTGTCCTTTAAGGCCATCGCACAGCACAGACGACTACAGAAAATACGCGTGGAAGGTACGCCAGATTGAGGACTTTGATGACGTAATGCTTTGTTTTGACCATTAAGATTTCTGTTTGTTTTGCAATCTTTAAGGCACTTTATGCACTTCATTACGCGCACCATTCGTGGATTACAAACCAACTTCCCAAGGAAACTTTCAAAAATGCATCTCGGATGATCTTTGGCAATGACCACCTGCTATTATTTTCTTCAAAATTACAGGAATAATTTCACAGGGAGTTTAGAATCATCAATATCTTTACAAGAGTGATCCCCACAATGTCGCTTCTCAGGTTGTATCGTAAAAAATTGGGCGTGATCCCTGTCCACACGGCATTCTGGTGTTTATGACTTCTGACTAGCGCCCTCGAACCAAGATACTGACATTTTGGGAGACCGCCAACAAAGGGCAAGATAGCTTAGTTTGTAGAGCGCTGGCCCGGTATTCAGGAGTTCGCACAAGTTTGAGTTCGAGTATTTCTTGGTTCACTTGCAAATTTACCTAGTCAGTTTCCCTTGTGGTTTATTTGTTTATTATCTTTACGAGAAGTAAGCTTTTCAACAGTATTTTGGTTGGTTACTTTGTGGATAGCTGCAAATAGTATACTACAGGTTTAAGGCCTAATGTAGGATCGAGGATCAAGGCGGCATCATTTGTAAAAAAGCATTTAACGAGATGAATTTATTTGTCCAGGGAATTCTAAGTTGAGTGACGCGTCCTTCAAGTACATCGGCAGATACTGCTCGGATCTCAGACACGTCTATGTGGTAGACTGCCCTCGCGTGACCGACGCCAGCCTGAAATCATTGGCGCAGTGTCGCAACATCAACGTGCTGAACGTAGCCGATTGCATCAGGTATTCATTAGTGCTGGGCGAGTAACTCGGTCATTAATCATGATTAGTTTTTACTACTCGTAAAACTACTCGCTGTTTTTTAACTATTTGAGTACTTGTGCCAGCCCGAGTAGCAATAATAACTCGCGAGTAGTGATTGTTAGCGAGCATTGATTGTTGACGAGTACAGGCGGACGTTGCAACACGATGGGATTATTAACTTATTATGACAATTTACGATATGATAATGATCTTTAATGATTTTCAATTCTACCATGGATGAATAAAAACATTCTGATCTGGAACTTGAGCGATAAAGGATACCAAGTTGCTGCCGAGCTCGCTGAGAAATTACCGTTATGCTTTTGAATGAAAACACATGGTCATATTCCCCTCTTGTGAAATTGCGACAACTAATCGCGAGTACTCGATTACTCGCAAGAAGTATATTCACGAGTACTCGAGTGGGAAAAATCAGTACTCGCCCAGCACTAGTGTTCATTAATATGGTTGCACCAACTTTGTCTAATCCAACATTGGATTTTGCATTATACTTAGAGATTTCAGGCTTTTAGAGCATAAAGAACATGAGGATAACACTTTGTCTTGCTTCTTTGAAAATTTGAATGTGACTTTTTCATGTGGGTCTGCTTAAAGAGATCGTATACGTTTGGTAATTGGAACCCACTGTTTGTTTCAATCCTATATAGTTATAGATATATACCATAAAACTAACCTGTAGCGATTTTGAGATATTGCCGAAAATCTATAGCGGTTATGTCCACGCAGGAAGAATAATCTGCATTCGAATACACAATCTGAGAAACGTCACTGCAGTAACGCTTCTCAGATTCAAATTTTTTGTGATAAAAAGTGATATCTTTTTCCATAACCGCAGTACTTCAAAGTGAATAAGAATAAAACTGCTGCAAACTGCTTACTGGCTGGAATGACCTGAAATATTCAAATCAAATAAGTTAAGAGGGCCTAATATTTCGATCTTAACAACATCTTCTTCAGAGACATAATGGCTGTGTACAAGAAACAAACATATGTGACCTGTTCCCACGAAACCCGGACAAAGTCGACTTTTTAGTTTTTCAGATTTTGCTTTTTTCAAATTCTCTAGGTTCTTAGCTTTAAAATGATGTATCATTTACATATGTACCCCCACCCTATCTTCCCTGGGGTCTGGATTTAGTGATAAAACCCTGACAACCTAATTATGAGATAAACAGCTTTGAAGTTTAGAAAAGCGTATTATTTCTATACACAAATGTTTCACAAAATTGACCAAAAAACACACTTCTGGTAGACGGATTTTGTTCAAATTTGAGGAGATTGTAGATTAATAGTGAGTGATTTAAGAAAACCTAAAACCTCAAAATGGTAAAATCCATCCCAAAATGACTTCAGGAGTACATTGTGACAAAACACATTGTGCGACTTTGTCCGGGTTTCGTGGGAACAGGTCACATATATGTACTTCAAAGTGAAAAGTTTCTAAAAATGCATTATACTATCCAAAGCTGCTGTACTTCTTACCAAGTAAGTTTTTATTGCCAATCATTTTTGGAGTAATTACCAAACGTATACGATCTCTTTAAAAGCCTGCTGCAGTATTTGAAGTGTCAAATATAAACCAATGAAAATTCAGAATTAAAGATTCTGGCTTTTTACGTGAGAAAATTGAAAATCAGCTTATCACCACCAATAGCACCGATACGTTTGAATCCTGCAGGATCAGCGATAACGGAGTGCGCTGCCTTGTAGAGGGACCATCAGGACCCAAGATCAGGGAGATGAATCTGACTAACTGTGTGCGGGTCAGCGATGTGTCTATCCTGAAAATCATGCAGAAGTGAGTATAGACTCCTGAAACAGAACATGTTGGTGTTATTGGAACAAAGTTGCCAGTCGCTCTGGAAAATCAGGGGAAACCTGGAAAATGAATATCACTGACATTTGCCAGTTAGGTAAAATCAAGAATTGGGAAAATTATTAGCTGTATTAAAGGTGGGATACACCATTGGTCATTGCTTGAATTATCATGAATGAGTAGATTTGGGGGGTTGTATTTTATAGTAAATATCGTTTAACTGAGCTGTCCGAAGTTTCACAATCCTGGATGCCGAGAAAAGCACGAATATCCGTGGTTTTTTTCAACCGGCGTCGAGCAGTTATTCTTCTGTTATCTTTGTTTTTTCGACGGCGATCGCAACTTTTTCATTATAAAATTATATTTTTCGGAACAATTACAGGATATCTAGCGCGATCATTTTGCTGGATGCCTAGAATCGACATTTACTTCAGATGAGTAAGATATTTCTTAATAATTCGGTAGTACATATTTTTGATATCTGCAAATGGTGTATACTACCTTTAAGCATCTCAAAAACATTATGTTCTTGCATTTTGAAATTTCACTGTCTTGGCCGTGTTTTGTTTTTAACCAGTTCGCGTCGTATGCCATGTATACACATTTTTTTCGGAATTAAACATGGATGACGGATAAACACGTCACGAGCAAGGCTGGAAATCTCTGTCAGTGACCGGCTCGCAGTGGGCAAGGCCGGAAATATCAGGGTGTGCTACCCACATATGCCAGCCTGAACTTGTCTGGGATCAAGGTTCGCCAAAAACAATCCCTGGGCCTAGTCGATCTCAAAATAATCCTGGCGCCAACTGGTTAACAAATTGGTTTTATATTGTTTATTATATTATATTTGTTTGTTTGCAGATGTTATAGTCTGGTGTACGGCACGTTTTGCTTCAGTGAGCACATCACCGACGGTGGGGCCGAGATGCTTGGCAATCTGCCAGCACTCTCGTCCCTGGATGTGTCCGGATGCAGCATAACTGACACTGTGAGTAGACTTTCAACCAGTTCGCGCCGGAAGACGTACATTGTATATACACACGCACATTTTTTTCCAGATTCAAAATAGATGACGCATAAACATGTCACGAGCAAGGCCGGAAATGTCTGTCAGCAGCGAGCAAGGGCGATCTGAACTCTCTAACCGACCTGACAAAAAATCAGGGAAAAAGCAACCCGAAACGTCAAAATAACAATCCGCACCCCCCCCCCCCCCCCCAAAAAAAAAAAATCCCTAAAACATACCAACATCTCCTAATTTTTTTTGGAAATCGTTGTCTGTCAGTTAAATGAGGAACACTATAATGTGACTCACCAGTGGGTCTATACAGACTGAGCGTCATACCGTAAGCCACATTATACATTGTACAGCGGTTGATGCACTGAGTCATACAAATGCAATAACTGGCACAGAGATGCTGCAATATTTCACAAGATAGCGAAACTAACCCGACCCGGCCCCAATTTAGCAAGCGCGAAACCAACCCGTCTGTGATGACAAAAAAAACCTGACCCAACTCGACCCAACCCGACCCAACCCGACCTAATGTCGGTTTCGGTTGGGTCATTTTGAGGTCAGGTTTGAGCAACATTATAACGTTACATCACATTCCAAGGTAGGTCACTATCTCTCTTCAGTAAACCAAACTTCTAAAGGTATCACCCCCCGTCTGTTTGATCTGACGCAGGGTCTAGGTGCCCTGGGCAACAACCCCCACCTCCGGGACGTCACCCTCTCCGAGTGCTACCAGATCACGGACCTTGGGGTGCAGAAGTTTGCTCAGCAGTGCAAGGACTTGGAGAGGCTAGACCTGTCTCACTGCACCCAGCTGACCGACGGGGCTATCAAGAACCTTGCCTTCTGCTGCCGAAGGCTGACCGTGCTGAACATAGCCGGATGCAAACACGTACGTCAGACAGATACACCTTTGCCTTACATTTGGGTTTAAAAATCACCTTTTCATTCGAGGGGTGATTGAAAAGTTTCTCGCCTAAAGGTAAAATGAATCGGTTTTAGACAATCAGACATGTTTATAGTCCCTTCCTACATTAGCACATTTAGTCTAGCGGTCATGGAGCTTACGGATTCCTTCTGTGTAGAAGCCCTCATCTTGAATAGCCAGGAAGAGGTCCACAGCATCATTAATGTCATCACCCGGTGAAAATGGCGACCACCGAGCTCCTTTAACTTTGGGAAGCTAGTCAGATAGGGTGCCAAATCAGGAGAATATAATTCCTCATAGAATTTCCTAGGCACTGTAGCTTGTAAACCTATCAATTCTTTTGGTACATAAGGGACAATCCATATGGTTTGAGTTTAAACTGAAATCTCTCTAATCTCAAACTCAGAACACTCTAAAATTCTAAAAATTTCAGCATCAACCTAATTTGTCCTCTTCTACATTTTCTTTCATTATACCCTAACCCAATTTTCCCTTGTTCTACCTTTACTGAAGACCTAACGCGCTATGGGGACTCAAAAATGTCCCCACTACTCCGTCTGTCTTTTCCAAACAAAAGAGCCTGTCCCCATAACTCGATGTGTGCCTACCTACGGAAAACCTGTAGAGAGAAAGCATTAAAAAAAAGTTTAATACAGGTTTAGGTGGGAGGAAAATCCTAGAAGCATTTTCTGGGGGGAAACCCTAGAAGAATTTTCTGGGGGAAAACCCAGGGACTAAAAACCAGATATTGGTCCATTTGAAATTTTAACCCAAATCACAGTAGTGGAAAGCGAGGAAAGTGCACATTTGAAAAGAAAAAAAATATGAGAGGGCATATATAACTTTCTTTAGAAGACAACGAAATCACAAGGCCACACGGTATTTTTTACAACGAATAGAAAAGTTAAATTTCACTCACTTTTCCAATAATGAAAGGGTAGCTCTTCATGACAATTTGACAGTGTGAAACATTTTCTGACTGTTCATATTTTGTACGTTTTGTGTCCCATAGTTGACAGACCTAAGCATCCAGTACCTATCCGGCGTCTGCCACTACCTGATCAGCCTGGACATCTCCGGCTGCTGCAACGTTAGCGACAAGTCCATCAGGTACCTACGCAAAGGATGCAAGCGCTTGAGAGTACTGGTCATGCTGTACTGCAAGCATATATCAAAGTAAGTCTGATGGAAGACGTTGGTTTGAGATGTGTTGGTTTGGGGGTGGGTCTAGATTTTAGAAGTTGGCAAAGTTAAAATGTGTTCAACCTTTGCAAATTTGCAGTGCAAAAATTCCCTGTGCTATCACGTGATTTCACAATTAAATTGTGTTTTTTTAGAGCATCTTACACCAAGCTGGCCGCCAAAATTGAAATGGTCAACTGGAACGACGATCCCATACCCAGCAGTTTTGGTCCCGGGTTTGACTACCTAGCCGCCCTTCAGAAGGCCCAAGCCGACAAGAAGAAGAAAGAGAAGGAGAAGGAGAAGGAGAAGGAGAAGGAGAAGGAGAAAGAAAAAGAGAGAGAGAAAGAGATGGATAAGGCCAAGGGGTCGGGGGAAGGAGAAGTGATCAAGAAAATCAAAGATGATGACAGGATCAGTAAGATCTTTGAGTTGGGGTCCAAGACATCCGAGGCCGACCTCAAGGAGTACGAAGGGAGCATCAGGATTTCTTACTCCACCACCGATGCGGAGGATAGGAAAAAGAGGGGCGGGGAGAAACTGGACGACGGAGGCGGGACAGATGAGGATGACGATCGCCTGGATGATAAGAAAACAGAACCCCCTACGGAGGTTGGGGCAACTGTGCCTATTAGCCAGTGAAGTAAGTGATCGTGAGTTGTTGGTCCAAATGTACTACCGATCATTGTGTACTAACCTTGCAAACGTTGTGTAGACTGGCAAACAAAAGATATTCACACAATACATAGACCAAAAACCTTGTGTGGACTTGGCCAGGTCCACACAAGGTTTCTACCTTCTTGAAAAAGAGCTCAAGAGGTAAAAATTAAGTTAGGGTTATATTTGAAAAAGTGAAGAGGAACACTTTGGGGTATAGCAGTCCCAAATGTGGGTTGAAAGAATTTTCATGGTGTGAGGAAAATGAGTTTGTTGGTGAAATTTGGTTCAGGTTTGACTGTGTGTGTTTGTGTGATATTAGCAATGAAAACACGGCTGGTTTTTATATCTCTTCTGTATTTTTATTTATATCTGCAGGCCCGTAAGCAGGATTTTGTATTGGGGGGGGGGGGGGGGGGGGGTGGAGGTGCGAATTTGTACTGATGGGACCAAAAATGAAACCAAAAGTGTTCATGTGCCAGTACCGTTATTTCTACATCAAAATACCATTATTTACCCCGGAAAATGTGGACCTTTTAGTAATTTAGGGGGCGAATTTGTACTGATGGGTCCAAAAATGGGACAATTTTTTTTCGTGTGCCAGTACAGTTATTTCTACATCAAAATACCATTATTTACCCCGGAAAATGTGGACCAATTTGGTAATTTGGGGGGGTGCGTACGCACCAGTCGCGCACCCCCCCCCCCCCCCCCCCCCTGCGTACGGGCCTGATCTGCCAACATAGTTGGTACAAAGCCAGTTTGATACCCAGGGGGTTGTGGGTTAAAGCCCCTTTTTTTTTTACCTCCGCCCATCTCTGATGAAAGTATTCACTCCTGTCTGTCTGCCTGTTGGCACCATTACTGAGAAACTACTGGAGGGATTTTAACGAAAAACTTAGAGATAGCTTATTATGGGTCGAGGATGATTCCATTAAATGTTCAGATGAGATCAGGAATCTGGATCACTTTGAATGATTTGTTTATTATCTGTATATAGTTGGAGCAGATGTCTGCGTTATACTGAGTGCTCTTGTGCCAGTTGTTATTTAATTAATTTGTGACCGGCTCTACAAAAAGGTGTCTTATGTCGCGAAAAAATGAAATTGAGTTATATACATTAAGAAAATATATTAAGAAAGCCCACAACGTAAGCTTTCATTTAGTACATAATAGAGATCCATAGCCTCTCCCATTTTGGAGACACGACGTGTTTACATATTGATTACTTTTTCGGAGTTCAAATTACAAAACTTTGAAATAGCCGGCTCTGCTGTACTACAACAGAACGATGCACACAAAATGGTATTAAAGATTTTATTCATGACAACAAATAAAAAACAAATTTTGTTGAAATGTTTATCCTCTCAACGTTGAGCGGGCCATTACATGATAGTGCATAGCGCGACTTAAGACACCTTTTTGTAGAGCCGGTCACATTTGGTGGTAGGCTCGACTGGCATCATTGACAGCATGAATGAATTTTTTTATTTTATTTTTAACGTGGTTTAAAAAAAAAGTTATCAACAAGAGAATTCTACACAGACACAGAAAAGTCCAAAATGTCACTAACATAAAAAAAGAAGCATCAACTATAATTTCAGGAATCTGTCTGTGTAGGGCGGGCTGTTTGTTTTTCAATTATCTCCAGAACGGGGGCACTTTATGAAGTTCCTCAGGACCCAAGATTATGCAGTGAGTCAAGTGTGAATTTGTTTGGATGAGCGGTTCTAAAAAAAATCATCAATATCGAAGGCCTAACCCATAAACTTGGCGGTATATACCCTGCCAACTGCCACGTTTGCGGGTCTACCAGAGACGAAGCAATTTACCCAATCTGAACAGGCACAATTTAAACAGGCACTGCACTTTATACGGCCACGTTTGTGAGTCTACTGAAGGCCAAACAATTCCCCCAATTTGATTAGGCACTGCACTAGTAGAGTACAATTTGAGCTTCCTCCATTAACTCATATGTGAAAGTCGCACGGAGTGATTTCCCAGTACGGCCAGTCAAAGTCAAAATGTGAAGGGGTGGTAGATTTTGAGATTATATGGGTTTTTTAAAGACTAAATCCCCAACAATCAATTCCCAATTTTTCAGGACGAACAGATAAAAACAAAATTAGTTTTTGAGACAATTTTGACTATTATATGCCTTTCACACAATTTCTCGCAAGAAATGCCCGTTTTCTCATAATCTCTGTATTAAGACTCCAGACTAAAAAATAAAAATAAAAAAAATATTGAGTATCAAACCTCCAAGTGTTAAATACCATTGGAAAGCTCTGTTTCCACAGATTTTAGAAATACCCATATCTCAATTTTTTATTTTGCCGACTTTACGCTCATTTTGTGATGACAGGTCACATATCAACTATTGTAGACAACACCAGGGAGAAAATACTCGACATCATCACAAGTACAAAATGCCCTTTTAATGTAACTTTAACAGTACACAATGATTTCGAACAGTGCAACATTTTAGCAGAAAGTCGCTGACACTGTTGGCTCAAGCATCAACATAAACCTATGAGTTTTTAACATCTTAGAACATCAAAATGAAAGTCTCTTTAACCTTTGTCCAGTAATTATTCTGAAATTCCTGAATATTTTATATTCACCTGCGCATGCTCTCCCATTTGCAAAACTTGTTATATTTTGCTATTCCAGTATGTTACCACTGGACATGTTAAAATGTTTCATTTAGTTAGTGTGCATCTACAGTGCCTTTGTAACAATTAAGCAGTTTGACAATGTTTGATGTGGTTTTGTTTGGTACTCTGTCCTTTAAATAGCAATAAATTTTGGGTTTAAACACCTATAACCTGTATTCATAAATACCTTAGATAGTTTACCCATTCCTGTTGGTCGATAGCCGGTTTCAAAGGTAGGATACACCATTTGCAGATATCAATTTTTTTTACTACCGAATTATTAAGAAATATCGTACTTATTTGAAAGTAAATAATGATTCTAGATATCCAGTAATTGTTTCAAAAAATTGAACGGCGATCACGAAAACAACAACATAAGAACCGACGACGGTTGAAAACGAAAGTTGCTTTTCTCAACATCCATGATTGTGAGATAAACGATATTTACTACAAAATACAACCCCCTAAATCCACCCATTCCTGATAATTCAAGCAATTACCAATGGCGTATCCTACCTTTAATCGAGCTGTTTAACTAGGAAGGTTGGGTGTACATGTATATACTCCTGATTTACACATACAAATATCTGTTTTAAAAATGTCAATAAAAATTGTACTGTAAATACAATGTATGTATATATTACCTATCAATTTTGTTGAATACAATATTTGTACAATGTTTTATATGCATTATTTAATGCAGTTTTACTGCCGTTTCATAAATAAATAAAAGCAAGCTACAAAACATCTACACTTTATCCAAATGTGTCCTTATTTTTGAAAGAGTTTTTGGAATGTTTTTACACTTGCTGCTTAACCAGTTTGCGCCGGGATTATTTTTGAATAAGATTAAAACTGCTGCAAACTGCTTACTGGCTGGATTATTTTTAACGGAACTCGATCCGAGGCTGATGGTACTGGGAAGCACACCCACGCATTTCTGGCCTTGCTTGTGAAGTGTTTATGCGTCATCCGTTTTGAATCTGGGGAAAACTTTGCGTGTATATATACGTCCTCCGGCGCGAACTGATTAAAGCTGACCAGTCGGGATGGGATCGTTCAATATGTACAGGAAGTTCAATATGTACATACAGTTATAAACCTTATTTCACAAGGCTGTCTAATATCTTTAAAACAGAAATAATCATTAAAAATTTGCATCAAGCGAGGCAGAAATTATTGAAGTTTCACTCGCTGTTCAATTTTATCCTGAAACTGCCACTTAAAAGTAAGATTTTTACTAACGAATTAAGAAATATATTTCTTATTTGAAAGTAAATAGTGATTGTAGGCATCCAGCAAAATGATTGTGCTAGATATTCTGTAATTGTTCCTAAAAATTGAATTTTATAAAAAAAAATTAACGCAAGAACTGCCCGACGCGGGTGAAAAACAAAATCCATTTTTCTTGATTTTCTCAGCATCCATGATTGTAAAACTTCGAACAGGTCAGTTAAACTATATTTACTATAAAATACAACCCCCCAAATTCACCCATTCCTGATGATTCAAGCCATTACCAATGGTGTATCCTAACTTTAAGAGATTTTAAGGTCTGTTTTTCGAGAGACACTATCGCACTTTTGTTAAAACCTCATGAATTCTCGAACAGCTGAGACTGCCCAACAAGTTTGTCGTGTACCTTATCAAGTACGCTGCACTCCGACTTACTTTACTTTATAGATTATGTTCCTGTGTAGTCATATGGCAAAATCAATTTGTGTACAAAAAGATTGACCGCAAGATTGGATAAAAAAAATCTTACAAGTGAGTGATTTGCGTCTGTTGACCATATTTGATCCTATATAGGGTGTCCAAGGAAAATGGAGCAAGTGACATGCATCTTTTTAATCATAAAGTTATGAAAATTGCTTTTAAAAAGCTACACACTCAGAAAGACTACAAATGTAGCTTTCAGATGGTTTTTCAACTGATTTGGTTTTGTCAGTCCGAAGATATACCAAATTATAACTTAAGCTACCTAAAATCGATGTTTTGCCACTTTCCAGTTTGATTATTAAGTCTAATCCCAAGACACATGTTACACCTGTAAGATTGGACTTAAAAGGAGATCAGAAAGGCATATGAAGCAATATATGGGACGGAAAAACCCCTCCTCTTTTGTGGTGGTCATTGTGCTTGCGGATTGTTGTGGTTTCTTTTGAGGGGTGCATAGGTATTGGGGACTGAGGGGGGAGTCGCTCGGTCCCATATGTTGCTGGGTATACAGAAAGCATGGGCGGATCCAGGATTTTTGTAAAGGGGGGGTCCACCCAAGGTCTTAGGCAGGATTTTGTGAATTGGGTGTGTAAAAAAAAATGTGGGTGTGTAACAATTTGAGTACATGTAACTGGGAAGCATGTACGCGAAGCGCACATCACGAGCGCGTAGCGCGAAGTCCATGCGGCCAGGGTTTATTAGGTGCTCTCTGGCGCAATCGGAGGCCAATTTCTACCTATTTTTTGTTAATGTTGTGGCAATATGAAGCCTGATTTTTATACAATTTTTTTTTTAAATCTAATATTTACCATTTTTAGCTGGAATGATAACTTGAAATAAATTTTGACCAGAGGAGTATATTATGGATACCGGTATTGGAAGTTTGGATTTAAAAACAGCGCACACTGACTCACACTACATGTAAAATGAGGTAACGGTTAATTGGTCATAAACCTTAGGCATACTTAACATAGGCAGGATTTGGCTGGGAGCGACCGGCAGTGACTCCATTTAAAATAATAAACAAATTACAAGCCCTAATAGTTATTAAGTAAGTTTAATTTAAAGTTGAATGTTAAAATAAAATGTTACAAGTTGTGTTTAATCTTTAAAAAACTACACGCCAAACGCCCGCTTGTGCTAGCGAGGTTTATTCCGACCGTCTCTACAAACGGTGGAAAAAGCGGCGTGTTTGTTCCAATTTAGTGTTTAGTAATTTACATAAATTTAGCTTAAATTTAGGTCACGTGACAAATATATAAACACTGTGGTTATTGCACTATTGCACTCGTTCTGCTGGGGCTACTCAACCGTCACTTCAAACGGTGAAATTCCAGTGTTTTTATTGGCAAGTCTGCCAAGTAAATGGGCCCAGTGGTGAGCCAAGCATGGCATTTGGGGCAAGCCTGCCCCGTTCAAGCTTATGAAAGCGTTAACAAAATTAAAATATGTAATTGCCTGAAATGCAATAAGAAGGAATAAACAAACTAGCGGCTCGAAAACCTAAGCAAAAAAAGTCAAATCATAGTCTATATGGTTGTTATTTTGTGTGTGTGGTTTGAGAATAATACACGTAGGCCTATGTATGTGTGTACATGTATGTACGTTGCTTGTTAGGTGAAATACATTTTTTTTTTTTTTTTTTTTTTTTTTTTTACTCAAGAAAAAAGGGGGGGTCCGGACCCCTTGGACCCCCCCCCCCTGTATCCGCCCATGGAAAGCTAAATTGATCTTAAAATTGAATAGGTTCAGGTAATTATGAAGAGGTTTCAAATAATGTTCTCTACATTCTCTACACAATCACCCATGTGTACAAATACTAGTATCGTTTGGCGCTTAGAAGCATTCTTTCTCTAAATATGGCACAGATCTTTGAATTGACAAAAGCAAATGGGGTATCTTGAACAAACATCAATAGCAAATGCTGAAAATTTAATGAGCAAAATGTTGCGTTCCACTTGTACCATTGTTTTTTTGGGAAACCCTGTTGTAAGATTATAGTTTATCCCCCGATAGTATTTTTTATACATTTGACAGATTCGTGAATATTAAGCTATAAAAAAGTGATTTTCAATAATGAACATTTGCATTTATTTTGAAATGCAAACCTTTATGGTATTATTCCCTGATAAAAGTGCAAAAAAAGCATCACGAAAAAAAAAATTGCAGCCCAACTCCTGATAAACCCTCCCACCATACAAATGTTTTCCCTGGATCCTTCAAGTTTGCACACTGTTGGTTCCATATTAAGCCAGACATGGTGTCAATTAGAGGATCCTGCAGGATTTAACCAGTTTGCTTCGGAGGACTGGCATACACGCAAAGTTTTTTTTTCTGGAATTCAAAACAGATGACGGGTAAACACGTAACGACCAAGGCCGAATATATCTGTGAGCGAGGCCGGAAATATCAGGGTGTGCTAACAACAGATACTGCCCTGAACCCGTGAAAAACAATCTTGTGCTGGGTCAATGTCGAAATAATCCCGGCACGAACTGGTTATGGTTCTAAGCCAAAAAATGGCCTAGGTTTTTTTTTATCATGGGTCTTGGTGTCCCAATTGTCTTTCTGACTACTAACGATAGCTGTTTGATAGCCAAGCAGTGGTTGGTTTTAGTGGATCCAGGTGGTTGGTTTTAGTGGATCCAGATGGTTTTCTGGCAAGAGATGTGTGTGAGGAGAGGGTGATGAAGCATCCCCACAAAATCGACCCTAGCTCTCGTAGCTTCAAGGCCCAGAAAGCATCACCAATAACCTGCCGGCCTGCTGTTCCACGTCAGTGTTCCCGTGGTGCATCAGTGTTTCCAGGGTGACTGCCAACTCTCGGTTGCCTCCGGTGAAAAGCCCTGAAAAGTCCAGGGAGGCACTTGAGGTCTCAGAGCTTACTCCGACTCTCGGCGTTGCGAGACTTGCTCGTCTCAGGTTAACGAGAAAGGAAAGAGTTCTGAGGAGTGACTCTGGTGTGTGATGAGATGCCAGCAGGTTTGTAAAGTCTGTAGAAACCTGTACATTAAAAATGAGAAGAACGCTTAACCAGCGCCGGAGGACGTATATACATGCAAAGTTTTCCCCAGATTCGAAACGAATGACGCATAAACACGTCACGAGCAAGGCCGGTAAAGCGTGGGTGTGCTTCCCGGTACCATCCGCCTGAACCCTACCTTGGATCGAGTTTGTTAAAAATAATCCCGCGCCTTGGCTCGGTGATGTTAAAATAATCACGGTGCGAACTGGTTAAGATATTTTGCTCAGATTTATTTTCAATTTATGTGCATTGGTTCATCTCAGGTTGTAACACTCCAACTATATGCATGTCCCCGGAAAAAAATAAACCCCAAGTTTTTGGTATCTGTATCTTTTGTTTGTGACCTTGAAATCAGGACGGACATGATCGAACGTATTTATGTACAATTCACAAATTCATAACTTGAACCCCTACATGCGACTATAATTTGGGAATGTCTAACCCAAACAATTTAATTACCTCAAAATTTAACAGTGCTGGCACCATTGTTTCATCCGCAGACAGGTTGACCAACACTCTCAGAGCTTGCTGGCCGAGTGATGATGAACCATCCCCTAGGAGCCCAAAGAGACTCTGTAGGGCTGACGGCCGGCTGAAATACTCCCCACACTGACCACTGACCGACAAGTTGACCAGGGCCTGAATGCTGGCAAGCCGTAGTCCCTTGGTGTAGTGGGAGTCAGTGCTGAGGCTGAGAAGCGTTGGAATACAGGCCTAGGGAATCAGGGAGGAGACAAATATAGGAAAGAATGTAGTATCCTGACGCTACTCCAGCAGTTGAGTACGGGCTGGTTGTGGCTGTTTAGGGAAAGGTTGGCAATGAAGCTAGCCTTTTTATCTTTACTCCTTCCCCTAAATTCAGGAGTGACGCTGCCTTACCTCGAGTACGGGCTGGTTGTGGCTGTTTAGGGAAAGGTTGGCAATGAAGCTAGCCTTTTTATCTTTACTCCTTCCCCTAAATTCATGAGTGACACTGCCTTACCTTGAGTACGGGCTGGTTGTGGCTGTTTAGGGAGAGGTTAGCGATGCAGCTAGCCCTTTTATCTTTACTCCTTCCCCTAAATTCATGAGTGACACTGCCTTACCTTGAGTACGGGCTGGTTGTTGCTGTTTAGAGGACGTTGGCAATGAAGCCAGCCCTTTTATCTTTACTCCTTCCCCTAAATTCATGAGTGACACTGCCTTAATTACCTTGAGTACAGGCTGGTTGTGGCTGTTTAGGGAGAGGTTAGCGATGAAGCTAGCCCTGTCATCTTTACTCCTTTCCCTGAATTAATGAGTGAAACTGCCTTACCTCGAGTACGGGCTGGTTGTGGCTGTTTAGGGAGAGGTTAGCGATGCAGCTAGCCCTTTTATCTTTACTCCTTCCCCTGAATTCATGAGTGACACTGCCTTACCTTGAGTACGGACTGGTTGTTGCTGTTTAGAGGACGTTGGCAATGAAGCTAGCCTTTTTATCTTTACTCCTTCCCCTGAATTCATGAGTGACACTGCCTTACCTCGAGTACGGGCTGGTTGTGGCTGTTTAGGGAGATGTTAGCGATGCAGCTAGCCCTTTTATCTTTACTCCTTTCCCTGAATTAATGAGTGAAACTGCCTTACCTTGAGTACGGGCTGGTTGTGGCTGTTTAGGGAGAGGTTAGCGATGCAGCTAGCCCTTTTATCTTTACTCCTTTCCCTGAATTCATGAGTGACACTGCCTTACCTTGAGTACGGGCTGGTTGTTGCTGTTTAGAGGACGTTGGCAATGAAGCTAGCCTTTTTATCTTTACTCCTTCCCCTGAATTCATGAGTGACGCTGCCTTACCTTGAGTATGGGCTGGTTGTGGCTGTTTAGGGAGAGGTTAGCGATGCAGCTAGCCTTTTTATCTTTACTCCTTCCCCTGAATTCATGAGTGACACTGCCTTACCTCGAGTACGGGCTGGTTGTGGCTGTTTAGGGAGAGGTTAGCGATGCAGCTAGCCCTTTTATCTTTACTCCTTCCCCTGAATTCATGAGTGACACTGCCTTACCTTGAGTACGGGCTGGTTGTTGCTGTTTAGAGGATGTTGGCAATTAAGCTAGCCTTTTTATCTTTACTCCTTCCCCTGAATTCATGAGTGACGCTGCCTTACCTTGAGTATGGGCTGGTTGTGGCTGTTTAGGGAGAGGTTAGCGATGCAGCTAGCCTTTTTATCTTTACTCCTTCCCCTGAATTCATGAGTGACGCTGCTTTACCTTGAGTACAGGCTGGTTGTGGCTGTTTAGGGAGAGGTTAGCGATGCAGCTGGCAGTACACGTCCTCACACGGTCAGAGTCTCTCACCAAAAGTCTTATAATAACTGAAAGGCCGCCGGCAAATCGCACTGCATTCTGTTCAGGAAAAAAAAGAAGAAAAGAATGTTGCAACCTGACGCCACTTTTTTCTTCATAATCATCTCAATTAAGGTTTTGTTAGAAACAAATTTTAAAAAAATGTCCTAACTCTACATAGACTTTGTACACAAAGGCAGAAGTGGCGTCAGGATACTACATTCTTTCCCGAAAAGACAAATGCACAATCACTCTAGAAGAATGACCAATTTTTGTAAACAAAAAAATATACAAATAAAATTGTGTTTATATGTTCACCAAGTTATCATTGATGTGTGTTTTGATGAGAAGGAAGTAAAGTAGGAAAACTAGCAATATTTGGAAACCTGCAAAAGCCGTCTAGGTACTTGACTCACCTGTCCTTCAGTGAATGCAGCTTTATTAGCAATAGTTGTCAACACTTTGCAAAGTTGGCTCTCGTCATTGGTATCAAGCAGTTTAATCAAGCTTATAACTGAGATCTCTCTGTCAGTAGGCCTATGATGACTTCCCAATTCCTTCGATTTATCTTTTTGCTGTTCCGATTCTACTAAAAGTGGAATAAAAGTAGAAAATTTAAGTGAAAAACTAATACATGTATGCTGTACTGTACAGAAGTCGAATATTTAATTTTCTCACAGAATGTCCCATTATATGGTGGTCTACATATGACATTAATTTTATGTAAAATATTATATATTTTTTTTACACAAAGCATATGGGCCTTAACAGCAAGAAATTGTATTGATTAAGACTAAGAGTCCGCTGACAGCTTGTCACCCAGAAAGTGATTCACCTCCCTACTGAAGCTCGTCTGAGTGTTTTCTGATGCTGGGTATGTTGGAAGGAAGAGAATTCCATATTCGGATCGTGGATGGTATAAGAAAGACCTTTGAAATGATGGCTGACCAAGTTTGATCTTGGTACTTCAACTGCCAGGTTGTTGTGTGGTCGTACAGACTTCCAAAGCTGTGGATCTGGAGTATACCTATTTGGCATCAGCTGCCACAGGAGTTCTGGAGCCTCCTGGTAAAAGATACGGTGGAATAGAGATGTTGTGCCCACTGCCCTGTGGTGACTCAATGAATGGATACGATGGTCTAGGTACTCATTACTACTAGAGAGACCAATAATACGCTTTAACTATATTCTGGATGGAATCAAGTTAAGCAAGGGTAGTTGGTGATGCACTATAAGCCAGGCAGCATACTCCATCTTAGAGCACATCATAGCTTTTTAAACAGCTCTTTGGGCAGGTAAGATATAAGGAGAAATTCTTCTCAGAAGTCCCAGCCGCTGACCAGCAGACTGCGCCAATATAGTAACTACAGGGTTAGGCCCAGGAGATCAACTCTATCAACTTCCTCAAGTGTTGTATCAAAGAAGCAAAGGGGAGGATGAGTAGCTGCTGCATCCCTACAATTTGAGAGATTGTTTTAGAAGCTTCAAATAGGACATTTCATGAATTAACCCATGTTTCGATCTTGTATTTAATCCCAACATTAGAGGTCAAGCATGGCACTTGGTAATGTTTTATTTTGATACCTCCACTGAAAATAACATTGTTGATGTTAAAACAACCACAACAAACTGTTGGTGTGTTTTTTTTAATGGTGACTGTAACCATAGAGCAAGGAACAGACTTCTGAGAAGCAAGAGAAGTCTGCTTTAAGTTTTAATAGGTTGAAAAAGTCATTTTGTTTTTAGAATGATACAAAATACCCTTGACTCTAATTTGATTAAAACTACACAATCGCCAAGTACCCGCCCGCGTTGCCCCGCCCCTTTTATCTCCGCCCCGCCCTTCTCTGCCCTCTCCTCTTCCCGCCCTGCCCCTGCCCCTCCCCCATTCATTGCGTGTCCAGAAACTGGGCACTACCGGTAGCGAAACAAGTGACATGTATTTCACCTGCTGTAAAATGCGGTTCTGAGGTAATTGCGGTTTTTGCGTCAGACGGCTTTCTCCTGAAAATGTATCGTGATTTATAATACAGATACAAAGCCCCAGCAACCACAAAAGTGAATGTTGTTGCTCCGATTATAATTCTCGGGAAAAAGCTCATGGGCGCCGCCATCTTGTAAATTTACAGGCTCTTTGGACAAGACATTTTATTTTTAAAACGAAAATGTTTATGAATTGGTAATTATTAATGTACTTGGATGTTAACAAATTGTTTCAATTGTGTTTATTTATTTGTGCAAAGACATCTTAAAACTAAAGATAATCTATCTCCCTACCAGATAGATATTTTATATTGAATGAGCCTACAATTTACGCCCTCAACGTTAGCATTTGTCATTTGTGTCGAGTGTGTTTGTTGAGAGTAGACGTGACTTTACTTCAAGTTGCCTGGGAAAAAAATAAAAATAACAATGCCTATGAAAGGACGTTTTCCGCTAAGGCGGACGTTACGGTACTTGGAACAAGGCCATGTACATTTAAAAGATGCTGTCAAGATTTTGACAATCAATTATAAGACTCATGGAGACTTCGGCGAGGGAACAAGGTTTGTTCATTTTTTTGTCGACAGTTTAGTCAATTCAACAGCTAGCCGGTACTCGGTAGCCCTTTCCTTTTCAAATGTCGAATTAAAAATGTTTCTAAGCCCAATTAACAAAATAATAAATATCTAAACTAAAGTAGAGGCAGGATTGTGCAGTTTTTAGCAGTAATGTTAGGCCTAGGCTAGCCAAATTCTGCGGAGTAAACTTACCCTTATATATTAATTAAAGCAGACTATATTGAGTCGGGTTCAAGCAAGGGTAGGGGCAAGAATGAAAGGTCCAGAGTATTGTCAATGTCAGGCTGGGTAAGTCAGGGAATCAAATCGTTAACTGCCAAAACGATAGCCACTACATTTGATTAAACAATTTGTGGATTTTTTTCTTCCTTGGGTGGGCTGTTGTAATGTTATTGTTGCTTTTCATAAGATGGAACTTGCATCAGGGTGATGTAAATTTTATATTGGGTTTTCGTTCATCGACAAATTTTATAAACACTGCATAATCAGCATTGTCGGAAGATTATGATAGAAAAAAATTACCCTGGTGGGACTCAAGCCCAAGGACTCGAACCCCCTTATTTGCTAGAATTAAGCAGAAAGTCCTGGGTTCAAGTCCACCCGAGTGGTTGTTTTTTTTTTTTTGTTTTTTTTTTTCAATATTAAGTTTCTGTTGCTGCAGGATTCTGTAGAGTTCCTTGTGTACCCAACCTCATTCTTTTTTCTTACAAAATTGCCTAATAATATAAGGAATGATAATTTTCATTTCAGAATGACAATTGTATTTGTATAAAAACTCTTTATTTCAATAATTTTTCGTTTTTTATTTTAGAACGACAATTGTATTCGTAAATTGTATACAAAATCTTGCCTCAATTATCTTCCGTTTTTATTTCAAGATGTCAATTGTGACTGTGTCAGTTTGTATGAAAACTCTTACCTCAATTATTTTCTGGTTTTTTTTCAGGGACTTTGTCTTTTACAATTTGCCACAGCTTCAGTACAAGAATCCCTCCGTTCAGATGAAGACCTTCCAGAATATCACACCTTCACCATACATCAGATGTTTTTTGGGTGAATAATTACAGTAGCAGATTTGTGTGTAAAAACATGTGAAACCAACACATAATAATAATTAATGTGGTTTTCATGTGTCAATCATGAATGAATAACTCAATATTTTTTAATAAATTGGTGCAAACAAAAATTTCCTCAGGAAATAGCAGTTGACTTGAACAGTTTCAGTTTTTACACCAGAACCTTGGTTTTTAAGATGGAAAAAAAAGTTTGTTAACCCTAACCTTCCCGGCTCGTTTGGCTAAGACATAACCTCAAACCTCCTATATCCTTCTGTAGTTAAAGAGTTAAAAGCTCAAGGAACCTGGATCCTTCTAAATCCTTCTCAATTCTGCTAGTATGGCTATTGCCCTGAATCCTTCTAGATCCTCCTGCCTGCTGGGGGATGTTTTGGGGGGTCTGTGTAAACTGATTACTTATCCAACAAATTACCCTCAAACAAATGGAAGTGCCCAGTACAATGACCTTTTCATACCAGGACAAGGGCCACAGAAATTCCATTGTATGCACATGTGTTTCCTATTGATGATACATAAACATACATTGTCCAGGGACTCTTTCAGCACTGACCCACTGACCTTGCAGTATACACTTACCTTCCAGTACACACATTTGCCATGCACACAAATGCAAGCCCTAAAAATAACCAGGTCAGAAGCATGCATTCCCCATGCCATTACAATGTACACAAATGCAAGCCCCCTCCCCCATAACCTAGATCCTTCTGGATCCTATTTTGGGCAAGCTGCATACAACCTCAATCCTTCTCTTTCCTCTTGTGTCAAATACAGCCTGATGACCTCAATCCTTCTCAATCCTTCTCAATCCTTCTCAATCCCTCCCATAGCAAAACCCCATCTGCCCTCAATCCTTCTGGATCCTTCTCCACTGCAATGTCCTAATAACCTCAATCCTTCTAAATCCTTCATTTTGTACAAGAGGATTTAGAAGGATTTGGGAGGGTTAGGGATATATATTGCAAACAGGAAAAATATTTAGTGTTTGTATTCCTGATTTTCTGTACCATTTTTTAAAACACTGACAAGTCCAAACAACAGGTTTTCTTGAAATCTGTTAGGATGGGTACTGGACCCCTATACTGACACTGTAATAGGTCATACCTCCAGAATCAGAGCCCAGCAGTTTGTGTGTACGGTTTGCCATATGGTGTTGGAATTTACCAGGATGGGTGTGGTTCCTAGTAAATTACACTACTGACTAGGAAGTTAGGGTTAACCCTAACCCTACCTAATGCTACTTTTACTACTAGTAGTAAAAAGTAGTTACAGTACTCTCACTGACTTGTGTGCAAAGCCTGTAGTAATTTTTAGTATTTGGTACTTCACCCCTTATTGCACTCGTAGTACTTTTTAGCATTGGGTCCCTCTGCTTGCTGAGTGTGCTTGGCCCATGTATGCTGTGTAAGGTGTTCTAAACTCTACAGCAAAAATTGTCACTTGGGACACAATGTGTCAAGGCTGGACTACTGCATTTTTTGCCAGGTAATTCCTGTATTGCCACTATTAGTATTTTGTAGTTGGCAGTATCTGTACTCTGTCAGTACACACCCAATCATCAGTCACGGAGAGACCCAATGCTACAAAATACTAAGTAGTATTCTGTAGTACGCAGTTCTTTAGCCCAAAGTAAGGCCTAGGGGGTTAGGGTTAATGGAAAAATGAAATAAAATTTAACAATGTAATTTCTTCTGTTTTTTTGTTCAGATGATGGGAATGAAGTCTTGATTGACACGGACAGTAAGAGCAATCTGCAGATTCTAGAACACCTAAACAAAGTGCTTGGCAAATCAGAGTAAGTCGAAATACAGACGCTATGAAAAACAGTTGCAGCTTTCATTCCAGCATTTTGTTCATTATTGTCGCTATGTCTGCAACCCAGAGAATCTCCAAGTCAAATAAAATTATCAAGCTAACAAACTTAACTTTCACATTTACTAAATAACCTCCACCAACTTTCAGGAAATGTATTTAGTTCCAACAGTAACAGTGGGTTCCTTTTTGCCTTCGGTACATTTAGTTGCCTTGACCCTAACCCTGCCTTAACCCTAACACTAACCCTGCCTTAACCCTAACACTAACCCTGCCTTGACTCCAACCCTGCCTTGATTCTAACCCTGCCTGAACCATAACCCTGCCTTAACCCTAACCCTAACACTAACCCTGCCTTGACTCCAACCCTGCCTTAACCCTAACCCTAACACTAACCCTGCCCTGACTCCAACCCTGCCTTGACTCCAACCCTGCCTTGATTCTAACCCTGCCTTGATTCTAACCCTGCCTTGATTCTAACCCTGCCTTAACCCTAACCCTGCCCTAACCCTAACCCTGCCTTAACCCTAACCCTGCCTTAACCCTAACCCTGCCTTAACCCTAACCCTGCCTTAACCCTAACCCTGCCTTAACCCTAACCCTGCCTTAACCCTAACCCTGCCTTAACCCTAACTCTGTCTGCACAGTGCAGCAGGTAGAAAAGTCTGGTGCCCTTTGATGGATTTCGCTTACAAC
Organism: Crossaster papposus; assembly: GCA_037893245.1. NCBI lineage: Eukaryota > Metazoa > Echinodermata > Asteroidea > Velatida > Solasteridae > Crossaster > Crossaster papposus. The sequence goes on along the minus strand of JBAIAA010000354.1, from coordinate 1,693,437 downwards.
CCCTGTGTATAAATCCAAGACTATTGAGAGCTAGTCCCCATTGAACAGACCACAGACTCTGAGGCAGTTTGGGCCTTTTCTGCATTTAGCCTAAATACCCTGGAGGGTTAGGATTAAAGTAACTTGTGAAAATTGCTTTAGGTGACTGGGCCCTAAACTGAAACCAGTTTGACAGCGATTTGTTGTTTATTCCCCCAACTCAGAGAAGTACTGGATAGGGAACGTAAAGCTCAAGAGCGACAGTCGAACCCAGCCCACTTTGGCAGCGGTCACCGCAGGAAGTGCATATGCCAGGTCTCTGGCCAGGTACCCTGCCCAGGAAAGGTTCCTCTGCCCAAGGAGCTCAGGGGAAAATACCGCGATTTGAAAGCAGACAGTCTCAAGCCACCACGGGGTGTGCGGCCCGATTCGTAGCACCCACGATAACTGTCTAGAACCTGATGACCAGAGCTTTTGATGTGGGACATTTTGATGGTATTTCTTCCTTGGAATCAGGGTGTGATGTCATCTTGTAATTGCCACAGTAGTGCCCTCAAGGAGGGGGGCGAGGGTGAAGAGGCTGGGGTCTCCAAGAACAAAAAAAGATGAAAATAGAATGTTCTCCTGTGACTTGAGCGTAAAGTTCACAGGGGAAACTGCAGGTCCAAACTTTAATATGATCGTCAAAGATTAGTTTTTTTGGTTAAGATTTGGTCGTAAACTACTGTTGTATTGTAAGCTCCCTTCTATTGTCAAGTAAGCCATTTGCGAGTTAAATTTGAATAACATCTGGTACACTGACTTTCAAAATGCTTGGCCCATTCTTCAGACCGAAAAGACTGTTACTATAATCTCGGGGCAAGCTCTTCCGTAGTTATGTAAGAGATGCTCAGCACCGTCATTTTTCAATGATGGGGTCGGGGCTACCTTGAAAAAAGAGAAGCAAATACTAGTATGCAAAATAGGAGCTTGTCTATATGTGATTAGGCAGGAAAAGGTATGAACATGGAAGATGGAGCATCTAGGATCTAAATACCAGCAGTTGTATTGGGTTTGGGGAAAGAAAATGAGACGTAGATGGCCGATCATTTCTTGCAACATTCTGGGGATAGAAAGGGGCAGCATGACTGTGAAGCAGCAACTTCAGGTTCTGATTTCATTAAAACACCCCTAGTACAGGGTGAGTCAAAAAAAGCGAAACCCCCCCAAAAAGAAATATATTTCATATTAAAAAAAACTATGAAGCACCAAAATTAATTTTAAATTAGAAGCTCATTTATTAAACTACCTCAAGTGAGAAAATCATTTCAATTGCTCTAACCGTTAAAATTGTATCACTATTTAAACGAAATCGCTATAAAACTCAGTTTCATCCAAAAATGTCATTTATTGTTTGAAACAACAACAAAAATGACACATAATGTTTCTTTAGATATTCAATTGGATTTTAAAAATCCACTTTTTGTTTAAAGACAGGTATTCAAAAGGACTTTTGATATTTTTTACTTTTAAAGTGAGGTTTTATCGCTGGCGATGTTTGAAGACAATTATTGTAACAACACTTCTTGAAATTGCATTTTTGGACAAACCTGATTATATAGGGGATTTCGTTTAAATAGTGATAACATTGTAATGGAAATAATGTTCTCACTTAAAAGTAGTTTAATAATTGGCTTTCAATTCAGCAATTGCTGATTCATATACAAAATGAAGTATTTTCTACTTCGTAATACTTTTACTCCGAAGTAAATGCTTATACTTTTTGCTTGTACTTCATAGCATTTGCTAGTTTGTATTCATACGACCCCGTGTTTCAAATAAAAATATGAAATAAATGTTGAATTGTTAATAAAACCACTATTATTTTAAAATGTGTACGTGCAGTGGACGTTTTTGTTTGTTTAGTACTTCAAATAAAAACATGCATACTCCAAATAGGGAATATCTGCTTCACTTTCTAAAGTTGCATATATCCACCTGCTGCCACTTTCTTGTGCTTTTCCTAAGGTACTTGCTATTTCTTTATAATTAACCCGACGGTCAGATTTTTCTCTATTATTAACCAAAATGTGTTAATTGCATAAACCTGGTTTTGCTAGCACTGCCAAATGTCTGTCCATGCTTGTTAAAAATCAAGGGAAGGGGGGGAACATCAGGGGAACTCGTAAGTTTCTTTGGGTGCGTTTGTTTAGTTCACCTGGGCACGGGTCCCGTTAGCACGGCACGCGCGCGTGGCTAACCCGACTTTCTTTAACCGTATAATCCGGGTGAGCTACTCGAACGCACACAGTGACCTTTGACCTTGAGGGAATAGTACTCCCAAATATTGACACGACATGCAACAGCCGCCGATTTCCCGTTTTTAGCGCAAGTCTAGGTCCTACAATCACTGATGTACTAGTAAAAAATAATTATTGTAAGGTATCCGACTAGCGATATCACGATCATCACGATTTTACTCGCACGCCACAAAATTACAACACAAAATGCCTTCTGAAAACTTGGAAGAACAGGGCTTGGAGAAAAATCCAGATCTCGGTCTTGCCCAGCTAAAATTTCTTCTCACTTTAGACAGTAACAAAGATGACTCCAAAACGAAAGAATCGCTTATGGAAGGAATCAAAGGAAGCAGTAAGTTTTTATTTATTTTACTTTGCCGAGTCATTCCCATTGTCACATGCACAATCTATTTCGTGAAAATGGAATTGGAAAGGGGTCAATATCATGAACAGTTTTAAATTTAATAGGCCTAGGCCCTACTAATGTAGGCCTACTAATGGAGTTGCCCTGTATTCTATATTGGGGTATACAGGGTTAGGGTCAGTCCATTCTCTATAGGGTAAGTCTCGAGTTGTGAGTGGGCCCTGCAAATGCAATATATAATTGCTCAGAACGATTATTATTTTTTGCCTAATTTATATTCCCGTTCCAATAAAAGACTCGCCAAAAACTGACTAAATGACACTCAAAAGTGATATTCTGAAAATATTTCTTGACACACCTAATATGACACCTTCTTGAATATCAACTCAGTTTGTTTTGTGGAAAGAGGGCAGGGCTCTGATGTATGGGAGGAAATCACAAGATAAAATCTGAAGACGAGAACCCCCAAAACAGACTCAAAAACCAAGATGGTGACTCTCCAAAAACTGACTAAATGACAGTCAAAAGTGACATTCTGATAATATTTATTGACACGCTTGAACAGCTGATAATGGTAATAATGACACCTTCTTGAATATCAAAGTTTTAGTTTTGTGGAAAGAGGGCAGGACTTTGATTTATGAGGGAAATCACGGGGTAAAAGATGATGATAACCAGAAAACAAGATGACCCTAAAAGTTTGATGCAATGAAAGCTCAATGCTGATTGGCTTATAACCCAAATAAAATTATAATTTGTTATCAATATCAGCCAATCCGCATTGTGCTGTGATTGTATCAAGCTTTCACGCGTGTTGTGAAAAAAATAAAACATGTATCCATCTGAAAAAAAGTAGGAAAGTCACACTTTCTTTTAAAGTTTTAAAATTATAACAAAAAGTTAATCTGAAGACAAAAAACCTGAGCTTTAGTCTGCAGAAGTCACTTTGGTAATGAATATATTCATCTGCAAAAATTAGTTTTGAACAAAACTTGTAAAAGAATAAGTGTCCTAAGATAACGATTACCAAAATCCATTCAGTTTGATCTTACCTGAATCTAAGAATTCCACCTCCTCCCCACCCCCAAAAAACCCAAACAAACAAACATATATTTCTTCAGATATGGCTCCATACTATGAAGAAATCTGTAAGGAGTTGGGTTGGAAGCCAGATGCCTCCCTCCTGAAGAAGATGCAGGCAGCCAATGCAGAGGAACTCAAGAAGCTTGACGCCACTCTGGAGGATGCGGAACAGAGCCTGGGAGAAACGGAGGTCCGAGATGCACTCCTCAGAAAAGCAGAACACTTGTGTCGCATCGGCAACAAAGTAAGCATCATCCACTAAAACTCAAGAGTTTGCAAAAGTGCCTCTCTTAACCTTATTACGATGTATACAGACAAGTAGGGCTTTATGCCCCTGAAAAGGGGCATATTTTGACATTGACCGGGCTTAGGCGCTGGATTGTTTTTCACGAACCTAGATCCGAAATGGATTCAGTTTTGCATCTGTTTGGAGAACACTATGATATTGTTGGCCTTTTTGTGTGTCACATTGAGCCTGATAACCTGGATCCTCCATATTCCTGCAGGAGCCAACACCCCAAGTAACCTCAATTCGGCAATATCCTCTGATGCTTCAACTTCAAAATAACCTCATTCCTTCAAATTCCTGCATTTTGTAAAGAGGATTTTGGAGGATTTGGGATGGTTAGGTTTAAACATCTGGTGGCTTTAAACTTCAAACTCTCTAATTGTATTCATCTTTGCCACAGGAAGGCTGCCTGGCCGTTTTCAGGAAAGCCTTTGACAAGACGATAGCACTGGGTCACCGCTTGGACATCATATTCCACCTGATTCGCGTGGGTCTGTTCTGGTTGGACAATGACCTGATCACACGGAATATCGACAAAGCTAAGGAGTAAGTGTTGAACTTAATGATGGAAACTGGACTGTATAATACACCTTGCCCATAGAAATCATTATTTGCCTGGGACTGTATGGAGTGGTATTGTAATATTAACCCTAACTCCCTAATGTTTCCTACATGTAACCTGAATTCTCCAAAATCCTCCAATATTTGTTGCTGTGGACTACTGCATATGAAGAAAAGTCACAAAGAACCTGAATCCTCCTAAATCATCTTTTAGATATTAACACCTAAAGTCCGTTTTTGTTTTTTTTACCTTTTTTCGGTTTTTTTACTAATTTTATTTTGGCGTTAATGCCAGGATTGTGTTTTAAAAGTGAAACAAAAAGTGCCTAATTACTGCTTGAAGAGCGGCATTCTTTTTTAGTTTTTATTTTCATAAAAAAAGGCCTAATTGACCCTCTCCTCCAAATTCTCCTTTTGGCAAAAAGGATTTTGGAGAATTTGGCAAGGTTAGGGTTAATATACAGGCAGGACAGTTTTGTCAACATTTCATTTCTCCTAGCACAGGAAAAGCTGGCTACCTGTGAGGTTTTATAGAGATGGTAGCACCAAAGTGACAACCCAAACCCTGTTTACTCCCTAGAAAGCTGACATTCTAATGAATGATTTTGAAGTTTAATTTGCAGAAGTAAAAGTATGAATGGCTTTTCTCTTCGTTTATAAAAGCAATTCAAATGCTCCTTATTATTTGTGATTCTCATCAGCATGATTGACGAGGGTGGTGACTGGGACCGGCGGAACCGTCTCAAGGTCTACCAAGGGATCTACAAGATGTCTGTCCGTGACTTCAAGAGTGCTGCCCAGTTCTTCCTGGATACTGTCTCCACGTTCACGTCCTATGAACTGATGGACTATGCTGAGTTTGTCTCCTACACCGTCATAGTATCCATGATATCGCTGGACAGAACGGAACTTAGGAAGAAGGTGAGATTCTCGGGCAAGCATGAAGAATACCTCCAGTTTTTAACTCTTCCAATCATGCATCATGTGTAAGACCACACACAACTTTCCCTCGTAATAAAAACTATTTTTGCGGTAATTTCACTTTCATGAAACAGTACCTTACAAGACTGACGAAACCTGTGGAATAAAGACAATGAGAAGAAATTACAGTTTAACCAGTTCGCGCCGGATGACGTATATAAACACAGAGTTTTCCCCAAATTCAAAACGAATGACACATAAACACGCCAAGTTCAAGTTTGGAAATGTCTGTCAGCAGCGAGCAAGGCCGGAAATGCGTGGGTGTGCTTCCCAGGACTATCGGCCTGAACACGCTTCGGATCCAGTTTCGTTAAAAATAATCCCGCCCCTCGGCTCGGTGATGTTAAAATAATCCCTGCGCGAACTGGTTAATAGGAAAGTTTATTTGATTGGTTTACTTATTTTAAAGCCCACTTTAACTACCGGAACTTTTTGTGTAAAAAAAGTGAGGGCCAGATTGATTTTACGGATTCCTTTTGATATTTTCCTTTCAATTGTTCTATGCAGGTTGTAAAGGGGGCAGAGATTCTAGAAGTCTTACACGGCCTGCCAGATATGAGGAATTTCCTCTTTTCCCTCTACAATTGTCACTATGCGGAATTCTTCAAATTACTAGGTGAGAAAAAAACATTTGTCACAGCTCCACATTTTTTATAACTAAGTTTCGATGTGCAAATACAAATTTGTTAATTGTTTAACCCTAACCATCCCAAAACCTAAAAGATCCTCCTTGCAAATTGCAGGATTTTGTGGGATTGGGGGCACTTGAAGTTGATGCATCAAAGGATTTGGCAGGATTGAGGGCGTTTTTTTTCAACTGAAAGATAATGCAGGATCCAGGTCTAAACTAATGCTGGATTCTACATTCTCTGTAGAGCTCTTAGTCAAGGTGTAAGTTATGTCAAGGATAGGAAACGTTTGCATACCAAGAGTCGTGTGTGCAGACCCTTGTTGTAATAGGGCACTTAGCAGCTGTTTGTTCCATGTTTGACTGCTTTAGCTGAATGGTAAACCCACTGCAGGATTTTGCAGGATTCAGGCAGTGGTCACCGGTAATCAATATTGTAGGATTTTCTAGCATTCGGGTTACATGGAATTTTAACACTTTGGAATTGAAGGATTTTGCAGGATTCAGGTTATGTGTAAGAAAAATGGGGTAGAAAGTTAGGGTTATGTGTACAAATAAATCAAGTTTGCAAACCACAAAATACAACTTTCCCTTTACCAGTTCGCATCAGAGGACGTGTATACACGCAAAGTTTTTCTGGAATTCAAAACGGATGACAGATAATCACGTATTATAAGCAAGGCCAGAAATATCTGTCAGCGACCGGCTTGCAGCGAGCGAGGCTGCAAATATCAGGGTGTGCTACCCACAACATGTTTCGGATCCAGGTTTATAAAAAAATAATCCCGCACCTGGGCCCAATCAATGTTTTTATTGCAACTTCTAAAGTTAAATAGCGCCCTCACTTGGCCAATCAAAATTGTATTATGGTTTACATGTAAAACTTCAAACACTGACGAACTGATGTCTCTGGCACTTCTTGACTGCTGAAATGTGACCCGCTCCAGGAAAAGGTGACATTAGTCGCGCTATGCATTTATGAGTAAAGGTCTGTTAAAGTTAAGAGGGTCAAAATTAGATTTTCATTTTTTGTCTTAAATGACATCTTTAATATCCAAAGTTTCAGATTTAAATAACAAAAAGCTGGAATTCAATAAATAAAGTTATTAAAACGAAACCTTTTAGTTTTAAGAGTGCATAGTTCCAATGTATTGTATAAGTTTTGTTGTGTTTCGAAGCCTGTTTTCTCAGTTTGGTATTTTTAATTCCGTGGAACCATTAATATGCAAAAATGTCATATCACCGGAACGGGATGGGCTATGGAGCTGTACTATGTACCAAGTGAAAGTTTATCCTGGACTTGTTAATCATGTACATAACTCTATTTTTGTTTTTGCGACTTATGTCACCTTTTCCTGGAGCGGGTCACAAATGGGTAACAAAGTTGCATTTTCTTCCAAGATACTAAAAAAAACAACTTTAAAAAAACCTAGAGTTAATCTAAAAAACAAAGATTGCTTGAGGCTGCAAAAAAATACATTTTAGAAAAGAAAGTCAGTTGCAAAATGCCTATTTGAACAGAACTTAAATAGAACTAAAATATTGGGGTGTCCTAAACTACAACGATCACCATCATCCATTAATATCTTGACATTGACAGCCATCGTGGAAACCAAACTGAAGCTAGACCGATTGATGAGACCTCACTATCGCTACTTCGTCCGAGAGATGCGAATCCTGGCCTACACACAGCTACTAGAGTCGTACCAGAGTCTTACCTTGCAGTATATGGCCGATGCTTTCGGTGTCAGCGTTGACTTCATTGACCAGTAAGTATGACTATTTGTTCTCGTAAGTCAGTTCCAGCATTATGTAGCATATCTGACATGGCACCGCGGAATGGGTGGAAAGTTCCAAAATTTGACATTATTACATTTCTAGAAAGAGGAAGTCCTAAGCTTTCAAATGAAGTATTGTGTGTTGCTGTAGCTTATTCCTAGCCGCCGCTATACTCTTTTGAAATTGCTGAAGTCATGCTCCCTTGTTTTGAGAAAACAAAGTTCGTGAACCGTGCCAACTATACTATCACTCAGTGCAATTCAGACGCAAAAAACACACTTTACAGTTTTACTGGAGCTATACAATTTTGGGATATGATAAAGAAGTTTAGTTTGTATGTAAAAACGTTAACAACTGGAAACCGATTTCCCACTTAAAAAATTGACATTTCGGCCAATAACTCGTTTTGGCCGTGTGTGACTTTCCGTTCATTTCGAGGTGCCAGGTCACATATGAAGTAGAGCTGGGCGAGTAGTAATTTTTCCCACTCGAGTACTCGTCAGAAATTACTGGCGAGTAATCGAGTACTCGTGAGTAGTTGTCACACTTTTTACAAGGTGTCACACATGTGTTTATCACCATGTGTTTTCATTCAAAGCATAACAGTATTTTCACAGCGACTTCTGCTTGGTTCCCTTTATCGCTCAAGTTAAGATTGAAAATCAATACAAATCATATCGTAAAACCATCGCAATTGTCATTAGTATAGTAGTAAAGTCTGACCACAACTTAATTGATACTTGTCAACAATCATTGCTTGTTTTGTTAGCAAGCTACTCACGAGTATTTATTGCTACTCAGGCTGGCACGAGTAATTGATTAGTTAAAAAACTGCTAGTAGTGCTACATGTAGCAAAAACTGTTACTCACGCAAGTTACTCACCCAGCACTAATATGAAGCAAAGTATGACAAGGAAGGAACACCCCCTCCCCCTTTCTTTGTGGTGGTCATTGTGCTTGCAGAATGTTGTGGTTTCTGAGGAATTCCTTTCAGGTTTTTAGGGGGGTGCGTTCGGTAACAATAGTCTAGATAGTGTATAGGTATGGGAGACTAACACCGCGTTCACACTTGATCCTGCTAGGAGGATCAAAGGAGGATCTGATCTCGAAAGGGCGATCAAAGGGAGATCACCGGCTAGTGTGAACGCGATCAGGATCAGATCCTCCTTTTTGATCTCCCTTTATTGCGAGATCAAATGGAGATCAGATCCCGCAAAGGCGATCAAAAAACAAGTGTGAACGCAGATCGAGATCAGATCCTGCAATTTAAGCTGCTCACATCCGGTGTGTCAGGTCATTAAAAAAAACCAGCGAAACAAGAAATTGTAAACAACGCTTTGCCTACCACCTGTCATCGTCCGTGGCCGGCCAACGCTGTGTAATGTATATGGGGGATTGCAACGTACGTGTGTCGCCGTATCGTTTACACACATGTACACCAAATAAAAAAATGGCGCGACGCAACGAACAAAACAACATGCGCGTGCACAATTAATGACCTCGCACAGTAACCTTTGCCGTCAGCTGAACTGAACTTCTGTTTAACTATGCGAGCTCAATGCGAGATCACACTCAAGTGTGAACGCGGCACAAAAAAGCTTGATCTCGCTTTCAGGATCTGATCCTCCTTGGATCCTTGTAGGAGGATCAAGTGTAAACGCGGTGTAAGGGGGAGTCGCTCTGTCTCATATCGTGCTGGGTACATTATGTAGTGTCTGCGACAGCTTTCGCGAGCTCAGTGAATAAACCAGAAAATCAATTTTTCAAATCTTATCCAGACTAGGAGTTTTGGATCAATTTTCTGCATCATTCACCAATTTGCGCCAGAATTTATTGTACTTTGACTGGGCCTATGCATGGGATTCTTTTTTACGTACTTCGATCAGAGACAGGTTCATGTCGGTATCTGTGGGTAGCACACCCTGATATTTTTTCGTAACTGACATATATTTCCGGCCTTGCTCGTAACGTCTTGACCCGTCATCCGTTTTGATAACATAAGAATAACTGCTCGTCGTCGGTTGAAAAAAACCGCTGTTTTTCGTGCTTTTCTCGGCATCCATAATAGTAAAACTTCGGACAGGTCAGTTAAACGATATTTACTATAAAATACAACCCCCCAAATCTACTCATTCATGATAATTCAAGTAATGACCAATGGTGTATACTACCTTTAACAAAAATGTAGTACATGAACATACCTTCAGAATTAGAGTCCAACAATTTGTGTGTACAGTTTGCCGAGGGAATGGTTCCAAGGGTTAAAATACTTCACATGGAATTTTGCAAATATCTCGTGTAAATACCAGAAAAAACGATGTGCCCTCTGACGTCGAGTGTTTACATCTGTATTCAAATGTGCCCGGCAGTATGTGCACACATCGTGTTTTACATAAAACTTGCTTAAAGACTGACGTCGCAGGTCAGATCACCTTTGAATTATGCGACCTCTGATGTCATCTCTTAACCAAATTTGATGTAAAACATGATGCGTGCGCATACTGCCGGGCACATTTGAATACAGATCTAAACAGAGGGCACATCGTCTATAGAAACCCTGCTTTTAGATAAGAATGTTTTCTTTAAAAAAAAAAATTCAGGCAATTTGAAATTTTGTTTGTGCATTGCTGTTCAACCAATAAACCAACAGACATTGCATTATACTTTAATGTCAGGAGGAAAACAGCATTGTTGCATTTCCTAGTAAAAAAAGACATGCACTTTTTCCCATAGTGAGTAAATCTAACTCAAGCAAATCTTCAAATACAATATTTATTGTTGCCAGGCAAAACTTTTTATTCTCTATGTATTGCTATTGCCATACCTGTGAAAAACAATCCCCCATAGTGTATTACTACATTTACTGTCAATCCTTTGTACTCTGCGCATGCACTGTACATGTACTACTGTAGTAGTGCATATGGATAATCATGTTATAACCTCTATTGATACGTGTATTAGTTTCCGGTAATGTCATTAGGGTTTGCACACTATTACAATGTACATGTATTTGCAGTGTTGATGGCTTCACCACGAAGTGACAAATATGTTTTTCCGCACCACAGCCTGATTGATTTAGTGCTAGCAATAGTCTATGGACTTTGTGTACATGATACGCTATTTCATTGTGTGGCAGCTATACGCGATATGTCACTTTGTAATGCGACCCATGACACATAGTACTTAAGGAGGCAATATTCTTTTATTTTTTTATTTAATTTTTTTTATCGGGGGGTGGGGAGGGGGGTAAAGAAGTTGACATATTTCTGTGACTTGGAAATTGTATCTTAACCTTTTGACCGCTATGGCCGCGGTACGCTAATCCGTCCAGAATTATGTTGTCAGCTGTGCTACACCGTCCATTGTGCAGTGCAGCTGCTGGACAAAGGCTGCTGTGCAGTCATGTGTATAATCCGGTACTGTGAGGACTTAATCCTGGTGTCGAGGGGTTAAGTAAGTCATATTTATTTGTTCTTGTTAATCTTCCCTGACCATATTTATTTTTGCCTCGCTATGTATCAGTGGTTGGATTTTATTAAAACCAAAATTTGTGATATTTTATTTTGGTTCAAGTATTCGGATTTGATTTTGAAAACCGAATAATAGTAACCAATCTAACAAAAAATTAATAGGCCTTCCATTTTGTTTGACACAGCTGAAAGAAAACAACAGCAACATCCTCCAATGTGCTCCGTGGTCTCTGATTGTAACTGTATTCACTTTATACTTTTTTTTTTTTTAACCTGCCCATTTGACTTACCAGAAAGTTACCCTCAATGTTTTCCTCACAGTTTTGAAACCTCCAATTTCTCTCACCACTACTACGTATTTGTTATTATTTCTTAACTGTTTTTTGGTTTGTTTGTATGGATAAATCCTCAGCATTTCAGACAAGTCAATTAATTCTATGTTCTTAACCAGTTCGCGTTGGAGGTTGTGTACACGTGCCAAATGTTTCCGAATCTCAAAACGGATTGACAGATAAACACGTCACGAGCAAGACCGGGAAAAAAAATGGTTTACTATCTACGGATCACGCGTTAACCCGTCAGGCATGGCAGTGATGGCGGTTTAATCCAGCGGAGGATGTGTGTGCACGCTGTGGGAGTTTCCTTGATTGTTGCAGTTGACATGTTTACACATTAGACATTTTTAGCACATGTCACGGTGGACGTCTTTACACGCCTAACGTTACTAGCATACCCGCGGTGGACGTGTACAAACGCTAACGTTGCCAAACATGCTTTGTTGACGCGGTGGATGTATATAACATATATGTGACCTGTCATCACAAAATGAGCGTAAAGTCGTCAAAATCAAAAATTGAGATATGGGTATTTCTAAATTCTGTGGAAACAGAGCTTTCCAATGGTATATACACTTGGAGGTTTGATTCTCAATATTTGTTTTCTTTTTCTTTTTTAGTCTGGAGTCTTAATACAGAGATTATGAGAAAACGGGCATTTCTTGCGAGAAATTGTTTGAAAGGCATAGAAAGGCATAGTCGAAATTGTCTCAAAAACTAATTTTGTTTTTATCTGATCGTCCTGAAAAGTTGGGAATTGATTGTTGGGGATTTAGTCTTAAAAAAAACCATATAATCTCAATATCAACCACCCCTTCAAATTTTGTCTTTGACTGGCCGTGCTGGGAAATCACTCTGTGCGACTTTACGCTCATTTTGTGATGACAGGTCACATATATGTTCAGTGCATGTTGCGTGGGTAGCTGCAATCTGCTTGCTGAGAACGTGCCCTGCAGTTTGTGGTTGCAATTCAAATTGTTGCTCAGCAAAAAATTTGAATTGAAATCTTAGAATATTATGTTCTCGGATTAAGCAGCATTCACAGAGCTAAAAAATTCATCAGGTTGTTTGTATTTCATTGAGTTGTTTATATTTTGAGCACTTTTGCTGCTTCAAATGTTAAAAAATTGACAACCGACAAATGGTATTGTCCCTTTTAAGTAAAGACATGTAATCACCGCAGGCCAGAGACACACGCTTATCGCTAGAGGGCGCTTTTGGCAGATAGTCCAATATTTCCTCGTCTAGTGGCACTTGTCAAGAGCTCCTAAAGGCCACCACAATTGAGTTAACTGTGAATCCCCCCCCCCCCACAGCCCTTTGTTGTCTTGCTGTCGCCAAAAGAAAACAAGGAAATAAAAAGAAGAAAATATTAACGGTATTAATACCCGATACTGCAAACTGCATTGTCTGACTGCCCTTAACACAGCCAATGTCCCCTGCTGATGATGCTGACGATGCCCCTGTCTCCTTTGTTGGCCTTCTACAATCACTGAAAAGGAGGGGGACTCTAATCAAGTTTGCAATTTGCACCAGTGATGAGTGTTTGTTAGGGGCCCCAAAGTGTGTGCACAGGGCTCTTAGTAGCCTTGTCAAATTTGATGTTACAGAGGGAGGTGGAATAAAAGAGAAGAAAACTTACTGCCATTCATTTAAAAAAAATTTTTTGGTTATTGGTAAACTCACTTTATCATTCTTGTCCCAATGAAGGTCATAGTGATATAAATACGTCGGGACTCAGTCACCCCCCCCCCCCCTTTTTTATTTTTTGTTTGAAGTGCCTTTTGTGCATTTGATTTGATTGAGTGCTCTGATGCAGTTACGCTGTAGAAAATTACGCCGGTTTGTGTTGCGTTGCGATAACACTCGGCCGGCAGGGAGAAAGAGAGGAATTCTTTCTTCTTCTTTTTGGGCGAGAGGGTTCTCCCCGGTGTGGCAAACTGACAACACTTAAGTAGCTAAATCGATGGTTAATGAGATCTCACCATTAATTCTTGCGTTGGGTGTTGAATGCCTTTTGCTCCCTGTAAAGATTGGTTCAGGCTGGAGCGACATGGTGCATTAGTGTAGTGCAGATCATCTTGTACCCTTCAACCACCCCCCCCCCCCAACATCTACTCTAAACAAATCTTCCGGTGGGAATCGTCTTCGTATACATGACATTTCCTCGGCACAGCATGAGCTCGGAATGTCTTCTTAAAGAAAGCGGGATCAGACAATGTTTACGGTAAAAGTGGATTATTCTCTAATTTGTCTGAGGGTTTTCTGGCTTTGTACACGCTCACATGTAGGCCTTTTGTCAGAAACGTACTTATCTCATAACGAGATTGGGTGCACAATTTTTAATCCGATGGGGTCTAAGTTGAAAGTTGGTCGACAGACTAAAGGGTTTTGCAGTGGTTTATTTTATGTTATATATCTTTTGGCTTTTGTCACGGCTTTTGTCGCCCAGGCTCATTTGGTATTCATAGCCAGTGCCTCACCAATTCAGTTGGGGTCTCTTGTTCCCGTTGCGTGAAAGTGGTTGTATGAATTATCCATATGTTTTTACTGTAGTGTGGTCTGCAGATATGCCATCCGTTGCAGGATGTAGGAAGCCATGTTTTAGCATGGCCTTATGGGATACTTCTTCAAGTAACCGGCACGGCGGTTTGGTTACTAGGGCCCGGCCCAAGTATGCGCGAGAAGTCATGTGAGCGTCAAATCGAACGGTGTCGCACTTGCCCAAGTATTGCACAGGGGAAGTAATCGAACACCTTAATTGTAATTATGATCCTGACCTGTTTAAAGTAATTGTGTTCATAGATGCTGTTGAAACAAATGCTGTTCTAGTAGTCTGAATACTTGACGAAATAGGTTAGGAAACCGGACTACATGTGAATTGACTAACGGAACTAACATTATTATTATAGTTACATGTACGTTAGAGACGCTCAGCACCAATACATTGTTCACAATGGTTGAGAATGGTACAAAGACACCAGACCATTCCAGAGCCGGGGGTTGCTAGCGTAAGGCTTGCCCCGAATCACGTGATATAGCAACAGTGTCTTTGGTCTGGAGAATTTAAATGTAAACTGTGCCAAGCTGTGTGAACAAGTCAGTGTACCAGATATTATTCAAATTCCACACGCAAATGGCCAATTGGCTTGCACCCATTGACAGATGTGTAAACCGTGTTGCAAATAAATTTGGACTAGCTAAAAATAGAAGCAGTGTTTAAAAATAGTGGGGGTTTTCCCCAACGCGGATTGCTGGCGGCAAATGTCGGAAATTGATACAAAATTTCACTTATCTGAAAACCACAGCACACCAGGTGCCATAATTTCACAGGACGCTTGAGACTGTTATTCACCTACATTAAAATCAAGTAAGGTATTTCATATTAAACAATTCCTTGTTTTTCTTTAAAAAAAATTGCAATTATGTGTACTTTTTCTTTAAAAGTACCCTAATGTGCTCAGACGTCTCTCCTAACTGTCCAGTCACAAGTCCACTGATCACAAGTCCACTGACCACAAGTCACAAGTCCCTTCATAAAGCCAGTCACAAGTCCCTTCTTAAAGCCGGTCACAAGTCCCTTCTTAAAGCCGGTCACAAGTCCCTTCATAAAGCCGGTCACAAGTCCCTTCATAAAGCCGGTCACAAGTCCCTTCATAAAGCCGGTCACAAGTCCCTTCATAAAGCCGGTCACAAGTCCCTTCATAAAGCCGGTCACAAGTCCCTTCATAAAGCCGGTCACAAGTCCCTTCATAAAGCCAGTCACAAGTCCCTTCATAAAGCCAGTCACAAGTCCCTTCATAAAGCCAGTCACAAGTCCCTTCATAAAGCCAGTCACAAGTCCCTTCATAAAGCCAGTCATAAGTAACTGCTTGAACAAAGACAAAGACAAGCTTTTGTTAACAGTTCATTTAAATAGCTACCGGTATTGACTTGTGGTGGACTTGCAGGGACTTGAATCCAACTCTGTCCCTTTGCAACTGTTGAGGGGGTAGGTGGTATTGTTTGGCCTACTCCCAAGCATCAGTGTAGGATGAGCATATTGATCTCTGCATACACCGGTATCAGTCTGTGTCGTGTACATTGAGAATAGGGTGTGTCACTAGCTTAGGACTGAATGTCAAGTGTGCACAAGACCGTTTATGTCACAAGACAAGCCCAGAAGGAAAGTGACATTTTACTGTTTCAGTGACATTTTTACATCTGAAGGTTTGGAAATTGGTGGAGAGCATTTGGTGCTTAATTACTCGGATAGTTTGTTTGTTTTCCAAAGTGTGGTCAGACCAAATTGTGGTAAGAATGCATTTATGTAGTTGATAGAGCAGTTGTCTTCTTGAATGAAGACCGACAATTACTATTTTGGCTTGACATTGCATTTTAAGCTAGGCAGGGTACTATTTTATTTAGGGAAAAGCAGTGGGAGGACCCGATCTTCACTGCGTGATAACAGACCGGGTTGGGGGATGACCATTGATAATGGACCTTGCCTCCGGCTGGGTCGTTACACCGTTATTTTCTTTAATAAATACCTATTTAACCAAATAAACAGTTAAAATGCTCCAAATTTTGTGACTTTTCTTTGGGCAATATTTGGAGACATTTGTGTCCATGTTCAGGGGCCATATTTTAGCTTATGTATGGTACCTTGTCTCTTCAATATGTGTTATTATTATTCATACTTTGAGACTGTGATCTATCCTGTACATATTGGTAGCCTACGTGCTATTCAGACAACACATGCGCGCATAGTTTGGAAAAATGCCTTGCTCGGTGATACGCGCCCGAATACATATAGCACGCGCAGTATCAAGATTTGACACACGCTTTATTGACGTACGTACACGGATTGCTGTATTCTTGCAAGTTACCGTAGGACTGTTGTATTTGGCCAATCATTGGCTTATACATGATGCTTGATCAACGCTGGTTCAGGGGCCATTTATTCAAATCTTTTTGAAAGCCGGTCCATTACTACAAATAACGCCCGCCCACGTGATCGAGTTTCAACCTATCAGAAGCTATCAAATCTTTAAAATTATATGATTACCAGGTCCTTAACTGTTTTTAACCAGTTCGCGCCGAGGTGGGTTCAGGCCAATGGTACCGGGAAGCACACCCATGCATTTCCAGCCTTGCTCGCTGCTGACAGACATTTCCGGCCTTGCTCGTGGCGTGTTTATGCGTCATCCGTTTTGAATCTGGGGAAAACTTTGCCTGTATATACGTTCTCCGGCGTGAACTGGTTAAAACAACATTTTGGTTAATTTTATCAAACTGTGTGCTGTATGACTATAATAATTTGTTTGCCATAAAGTTGAAGCAAAATGCTTTCAAATGATTCCTTGATACGAGAAATGTGTAACCAATATACATGTAGACAATATAGGTATGGTTTGAAAGATACACCTTTTCACTTTACAATGAGACATCAAACGTCAAAATCTGATAATCTTTGACAGGGTCATGAGTACATTTCCCAGGAGAGAAAAAATTGACCACGGGACCAAGTTTTCAATTTTAGGCATTGGAATAACGGTAATTGCCTGGCCTACAGTGCAAAAACTGTCTTAAACATTCATGTTTGTAAACATGTTTAGCATGAGAATGATTAGGGTTTAGCTATTGAACATTGACGTTAAGGAATTTGACACTTGCGTTCAGCTGCTAATCACCAACAGCTCATTCACATTGCAGCACTTGCACATCCAAATAAAATCTAAAAAAAAATGTTCCATGAAAAATTTGACCTCTCTTGGGAAATTACTCATAATGTCAAAAATGTTTAGATTAGGATGTTTGGTGTCTCATTGTAAAGTGGAAAGGTGTATCTTTCAAACCATTATCTAAGTTGGTTACACATTCTACGTGTGGCATTGCGTTATTTTTTTGTTTGCAGCTAGGATTTGGAATATCTTCATTTGTAAAATGCTGTAAACATGCTTTTGTCTCACTAATTGATATTATCAGGGAACTGTCTCGATACATCGCTGCTGGTCGATTGCACTGTAAAATAGACAAAGTAGGAGGCATCGTTGAGACCAACCGGCCAGATAGTAAGAACTATCAGTACCAGGTAAGACATCTGTGTCAAAGAGTGTGTGTACCTAGAGTAAGAACTACCAGTACCAGGTAAGACATCTGTGTCAAAGAGTGTGTGTACCTAGAGTAAGAACTACCAGTACCAGGTAAGACATCTATGTCAAAGAGTGTGTGTACCTAGAGTAAGAACTATCAGTATCAGGTAAGACATCTGTGTCAAAGAGTGTGTGTACCTAGAGTAAGAACTACCAGTACCAGGTAAGACATCTGTGTCAAAGAGTGTGTGTACCTAGAGTAAGAACTATCAGTACCAGGTAAGACATCTATGTCAAAGAGTGTGTGTACCTAGAGTAAGAACTATCAGTATCAGGTAAGACATCTGTGTCAAAGAGTGTGTGTACCTAGAGTAAGAACTATCAGTACCAGGTAAGACATCTATGTCAAAGAGTGTGTGTACCTAGAGTAAGAACTATCAGTACCAGGTGAGACATCTGTGTCAAAGAGTGTGTGTACCTAGAGTAAGAACTATCAGTATCAGGTAAGACATCTGTGTCAAAGAGTGTGTGTACCTAGAGTAAGAACTATCAGTACCAGGTGAGACATCTGTGTCAAAGAGTGTGTGTACCTAGAGTAAGAACTATCAGTACCAGGTAAAACATCTGTGTCAAAGAGTGTTTCATTCATTTTTGTCAAGATAGTGTCCAATACTACTAAAGAAATGCTAGGAAATGACCAGGCTTGTATAAAAAGTAAAAACCATACTAAAAAAGCCAACAATTGACATTAACCCTAATCGAACTCAACCCATCCAAATCCAGCTGCATGGGTTTTTTGGGGAGTCCGTTAGGATGGGTTCTGGGCTCTTGAACTGATTGTCCTTCACACTGGGTTGGGTAAACTACCAGAGTCAAAGCCTAACAGTTTTAGTACAATATAGAGTTAGGGTTAGAATTTGCAAGGATTGGGAAGGTTCCCAGTAAATCACACATTTTATTTTTGTAATCTTTAACCAGTTCGCGCCGGGATTATTTTAACATCGCCGAGTCGACGGGCGGGATTATTTTTAACGAAACTCGATCCAAGCGGGTTGAGGCTGATAGTGCCAAGAAGCACACCCACGCATTTCTGGCCTTGCGCGCTGCTGACATACATTTCCGAACTTGAACTTGGCGTGTTTATGCGTCATCCGTTTTGAATTTTGGAAAATTTTTGCGTTTATATACGTCATCCGGCGCGAACTGGTTAAAGAGGGTAGTCCTTTTCAGTTAACAAACTGCTTTCCAAAGGAGCCCTCTAGAATATGGGGGTTAGTGTTAAGGGTTAGTGTTAAATGTTTACGTTTTGTCTCTGTTTCCTACAGGCCACCATCAAACAGGGTGATATCTTACTCAACAGGATCCAGAAACTGAGTCGAGTCATCAACATTTAAATTGTGTATGTAGTTCCATCTCCAGTCGGCAGATTACATCAGAGCAATTTGCACTCTTTATTTTATCACTGGAAAACTGACATTCCTTCGAGGTGAAAGAATGAAAGTTTCATTCCACATGCTCTCTTCAACAAATAAAAAAAAATTAAAAAAAAAATTCTTCAAAATTTGCAAACGTCAAAAGAATTAACGACCAAATTAACACAAAATAATACTGACCTGTTAGGGAATGACTTTGTATTGCTAGGGGGAAAAAGAAGTTGGATAAAATTCGAAATTAGAACGGAAAATACAACTTGGCACTAACAAGTTCTTTGGAATATCAAACATGGCCTCGGTGACTCAAAGGTGCAGCTTATTCTGTTTTCTCTACCATCATTTCATTCAAAACGCATTTTTTTGCCCAAATAGGCAATTTCAGTCAGTGTGTATCTTTAAAGGGAACTATGGCATGAAAGCGCCTAATTGGGCTACAAAACGCGTTTTGAACGAACTGATGTTAATCGGAAAGAGCATTTAAAAGTAGAATCTATAACTACAATGTACATCAACACAACCATACAAAACTTGGCGTTTTGTGTTATTTTTGTGTGGAACGACTTTAGGGGTCGCCATAGTGGACCCCCAAAACCCCCCAAAACTTATGCGTATTCCGTCATGTCCATTGTAAACAACCAGTGTGTTTTTTCCGTCTTCTCGGGAACTGTAAGACATAAGTAAATAATCCACAACGTGACATTTTCGGGGATTTCATAACTTAGTACCCTTTAACATGCACCATTACTTATAATGTGACTTTTTGCATAGTGCTGCACACTTTATTTGTGAATGGCCGTGTTTTCAATGTGACCTAAATTGTTAATGATAACTCTGTAAACTCCTGTGTTCTCAAGTAGAAATGTTATCAATAAAATAGGTAACAGCATTCGTGTGTCAATGTGTACTTCTTGTAAGTTGTATTACAGACGCTCAAAAAGGCTCGCTAGATGGCGAAAAACCGACTGTTTGGAGTCGTTAGATCGAATCGGGAGTATAACACTGGCGCACTCGACCGGATAAATTCTCATGTGTGTGTCTGGGACTGGGAGCTGGGACCTTTTTCCAAAATACAGTTTGGTAATGGTGATAGAGACGGACATGGTGCCTAAGCCGAGGTTTGAAAAACGGCCAAAATAAGCCAATATATATACAAAATAAAATCCCGTACGTCCGCGCCTATACCTGTATCGATTTTCTTTTTTGAACGAAGTGTACATTTCTCTATTATTTGCTTATTTTGTTTGCATTGGCAGGCCTTTATACAGTTTTAAACAGTTGTTTTTATCATTGCTCAAACTGCGCCCTCCAGTTTTGAGCGAAAATTCATAAATATTCATATATACCAATTTAGGTCATTGATAGGTACGCATTGCTGGTCCACGCTGCGATCATTGCACTGATTGGTTTAGCCCGTACCATTTCATTTACAAACACTACATGTACGAATCACAACACTGAAATCGCGGCATGTCATGCGGTAACATTTTAAGAAAGGGTGAATTTTGTATCAATTTCAAACGATTGCCAGCCGGAAATCGTTGTAAAAATCTGACTATTTTCAGACACTGCCCCAAATATTTATTGAATTTGTCTGAAGGAAGTCAAGAAACCAGACTGTAAAAACAGCTCTTTTTTCTTGTTTTTTTCCCCAGCTTCTATGAACACAAAAAACGTACACAGGTCAGCATCACAATGTTTACTATAAAATATGAATCCCCTAACCCATCAATTTTCGAAAATTACAGCAAAAGCAAATGATGTATTCTATCTTTAAATGGGACCAATGTTACAACTTATAGTAACCAACGGATAATGTATCACCAACCGAAAATGTCCCACCAACCGAAAATGTCCCACAAATTGACCGATACTGTATCACCTTAAAAAAATGTCCTGTGGTATTACCACAGGACAGTATACCATAGAATATTACCACACAGATTCTTGTGGTTTTGGGGGACATTACCACAGAACCACAGGAATCTGTGTGGTAATCTCCTGTGGTATACTGATACCACTGGACATTTTCCGATAAGGTAACAACAAAATGATCGATAGTGTAGTTATCTGTAGCCTTGTGCAAGGCGTTCGTCGTTATCCGTTCAAAATCCACACCTGCGCGCGCGCTGCAGTTAGAATATATTAAATACAGGGCGAACAGCAATTTTATGCAAATCAACTGAAGACGACCGAACGCCTTGTTTCAATCATCCTCGAAATCATGTGTTTTTCCATTTTTGGCGCTAGATTTATAGCGCACGACCTCCTATGCGAATACAGATAATTATAGGCGGGGCCAAGGCGGGGCTAAACGGATGTGAAGTGTCCAATCAAACCTTGGTTAATCCCGACGTCATCAAATTATACCGCGTTGTATCCGCGACACATGGCGGAGATTCAGCGTCGTTTGTCTATCTGCCGTGTTGTTCGAATTCTGCAGGATACATTATTCCTCAAAGATTTTCAACCCAAGCACCGGAAGACCTAGAATCATTTCTTCGTGATCACGATGTTTATCGTGAATTTGCCGACAGGTTGTGTAATCCATCATTTTTTTCAGGTAGCTGGCCCCCCTGTCTTCTCGAAAGCTAGCCGGCACATACCGTCGTCGTTTTCACGAAAAGCCACACATGTCAAACATAATAATTGTTTTCGATTTCGATTGTGTTCACTTTTGTTTTGCTTTAAAACACTGTACCTAACCATTTTTAAAAGCTTCTGTAAACATCACTAATTATATTAATTACATTAATGATGCAGGGGCAGGAATCTCAATAATTGCATTTTGCGTTTTTACGAAGAGACGCAAACATTACTGCCCCTTGTACAAAACGTGTACAAAACGTATGGCACGGAAAGTCGTAGAAGTAGGTCTTGAGAGATTGTCGCGCTCACTGTCTTTAGTGAGTAAAAAAAATTCATGTTTGTAAACATGTTTACATAGCATGCTAGTATCGGGGTGGATATAGTGTTTAGCCGTTGAACATTGATGTTTAGCAATTAGACACATGCGTTTAGGCTAGCTGCTAATCACCAACAGCTCATCCGTATCGCAACACTGTCTTGCACATCCAAACAAAAAGGAAAAACTTGGTCCCATGGTCAATCTGACATCTCTTGGGAAATTACTCATAACTCTGCAAAACATTATGATAGAAGAATATAAAGTGAAAATCTCGCATTGGAATCGCCACGGAGGAGTATGTGATCCGCAAAAAATCCTTATCATACCAAAGTTGTGCCAAACTAGACGGGCTATTGAAACAGATTCGGTGTGGATTTAGCGGACAGTAGGTCATCGCATAATGGTATACAACATTACGTATACAATCGTTGACTGTTGTGATGTGGGATATGACGTTTTAAACACTCGAGGGACGCATAGCACCCGAGGCGAATCCGAGGGTTCTATGCCTTCCTGTGGGTGTTCAAAACAACAGTGACAACGGTGAATAATTGTTGTTTTGTTACACCTCTGTCTTAAAGCTCAGCAGACATTATGGGGACTGAAGATACGAATCGTTCAAGTAAACATGTATTTTGCAACGCAACGCAACGCAACGTCACGCACGCACGCTCAAAACAGCCTGGGCCAAGTTCGATCAAGGAACTATAGTTAACTAGTGGTTAGTTCGTGATGTCATTAGGGCATGCGCACTAAAGTTGAAGTGCGAACGACTCTAGTCGAAAAATTGACCATTAACTGCCAAACTGGTCCTATCTGTACTGTGCTATTAAAACGACTATTGGTTACCATAGATGCGACCAACCGCGGTAGGCTGGTCGTGAATAGTCGACTAGACTAGTCCAACCATCGTCGACTAGCCCGAGTTCGATCAGAGTTAGTCGAACTATAGTTAACTATAGTCCTTGGTCGAACTTGGCAAAGATCGTCTGCTCGTCCGCTGCTCCACTACAGTTTGCTATCGTCAATAGTGTGTATAGGTGGAAATTGCGCAACGCAACGCAACGCAACGCAACACAACGCAACGTCATGCACGCTCTAAACAGCCTGATCGTCTGCTCGTTCGCTGCCCCACTACAATTTGCTATCGTCAATAGTGTGTATAGGTGAACATTGCGCGGGTACCAATGACATACAGCTCGCCGAATCAACAGCAGCCGTGTGATATCACGCCCTCACACTGACGACGGGCAGAGCATACTGTCCGAAACGTTGAGTTTCCTCCGCAGTTCTTTTTAGAACCACACATCTCACTAAAAGAGTATTACCGTGGTGTTACAGCAAACAAATTTTCGCCACGCAAACCTTTAAATATGATCACATGATGTGATATCACACGGGGTGGGATCACTGACCTCTACACATGGACAGATCATCATTGTTTCACACTTGAAGTCGGCGCGAACTGGAAGTGCAACATGGCGGACCCACGACGTCACTCTGTGAGCCAATGAAATGTCCAGGTGTAGAGTTCAGTGGATACGGTACGTATGACATAATGTTTATAAATACAAAATGTACAGAGTAAATCCACTGACCTATACACCTGGACATTTCATTGGCTCACAGAAGTGACGTCTTGGGTCCGCCATGTTGCACTTCCAGTTCGCGCCGACTTCAAGCGTTAGCACAGCAGAATATGAACAATGGTCCGTCCAGGTGTAGAGGTCAGTGGGTGGGATATGAGTTGTTATACAACGGACACGTTAGCGTTCTAGACCAATACAAAGGGAGTATTCAAGACGGAGATTAACAATAAACACTATTGTCGAGCAAAGCTTGTTAATGCATTGTTCACCCGCGCTGTTTTATCGCGCGCTGTATACTGATGTTTCATCAATTGTGCTCGATTGAAATTGGTTGGCGCGAAATATATATAGGAGTGAACAAGATTAGCAAGAAAAGAGGGGTTGTGATATATGGAAATCTTGTTTGGCGTCTTAAATGCAAAGAGAATCCAACTCGGTTTATCGTACCCCCAGGGTCTTTTCCCTTGTGGTGTCGGCCTACCTTATCTCACTCGAGAAAATGGCAAAGGAATTACAAAATATATAGTTTTCTGATTATTCGCGTTGTTTTTTTAATGTCCACGTGTACGTCTGTTCGTACCGTGCGTGGGCTTTTCTGAGATTGGGATCGCGATTATGAAGGCTGCGCTGACGGGGAAACGAGGTAAAGGAAATTCAGCGGTTAGTGCGATTTTTATCCGGTCTTCGTAATCTGGACGTGGCCAGTGAACGGATCAAGCTGAATACATTCTCGCTTGCGGGCAAGCAAGTGGGCGGGTCATTATACACCGACAATCTAAATGCTTCAACAGCTAGTACTGCTTTCGTTGATGCTGTTACAACGATGTTGCTGATGCTGTTACTGATAATGTACATGTACATGTAGTAACCGACTGATCACCCAACCGATAATGTCACACGAATTGACCGATACTGTACCATTAAACCGAAAAGGTAACAACAACTTGACTGATATGACGGTAAATTGTATACACTATCGGTCATGTTATCACACTATCGGTCCTTACCGATAATGTAAACAGTAATTAAAAGTTGCTACACTATCGGTCTTTTGTTACATTATCGGTTGGTATACAAATAATGAATGTTTATGAGTGCGATGGTAAGAATAATTGTATGAGGTGACAGATGGCATGTAACATGTTCTATTCCACGCCGTGAAGCCGAGTTGAATAGAACATGCCATCTGTCACCGAATGAAATCATTTTTTTTCTCCATCGCACGAATGTGAAACATTCATTATTTGTTTTATACAACGCCTGAATAAATTCTCGTCATCTGATTGGTAACTTGTAAACTGGTTCTATCAATGCGCGCGCACCGTTTGATAGAACCATGCAATACGTTTTGGGCGGTGCGGGTTCGTGTCGTGTGATAGGTCGAATAGTTCAATGCACGTGATCGACGATCCACCAATCGGATGGCGGGGGTGTATTCAGGTGTTGTATAATGATACATAATCCGTATACATTATCAATAATTGTGGCATAGCTATCTTAACATCACACAAAGTATCAGTATATTACGTAGAGTTATTATTAACAGGGTGTCCTACACACACAAAATCCCCGAACAAGTACAACTCCACCATCTAAACTAGGCCTACATCATAATGGATGGGGAAATTCATAACAAAAATTGTCGGAACAAAGTCGGAACAAAGACTCAGTCCCTATGCGTTATATCAATTTTGGCTCCGTGCAGCGAAGTACGCTTTGTCCGTTTTTTGGGCCACCCTGTATATATGGGATCGAAATGCCGCAACTTCAAAAAGATGTCTGTGGCCTTTTTAATAATGCCCATATCTGTGTAATTATCTATACGTGCATTGATGTATTTTTGAAAGATATTTGTAAGCGCATTTTTCCCCGCGGGACGTTTCGTTATTGTTATTTGTTATTAAGATAGCATGTACAACTTGAAACAGTCACATTTAGAAAACTCCATTGTCTTGCAATATTATAGGTTATACCGTGTATAAGTATATAGAGAGAGTACGTGTTTAGTTGACAATGTAGGTTGGAGAAAAAAACCGTGAGCTCTAAAATGCAATGTTCTTGTTACATTTCGAAATGTCAACCTTATGCATACCGTACCACGGGAATAAGCAGATTTACCCATGCCTTCGGATCTGATGTCAAAACATGACATTTTAGACAGAGGTGAGAGCCGTTTTCCTAAGTGTTCAACTTTTAGCCATTCAACGCTCAGCTTACAGAACTGCTCGTTCCAGTATAAAGAACCTGTATCGCTGATTGGCCAATGGCAACACGGCTTGAAACCACATGTACAAAAGCCCCGCCCCGCGCATGATAAATTGTGTGCATACCGGTTGCAGAAAAAAAGGCGAGGGGTCTACGTCCGTGAATAATGACGCTGGCAGTCTGCGGGTATAAAGCAATCAGCTAGTTTGTGTTTCTGCGCTGTGCCGTGCGTTGGGGGCTTGGGGCAATACGCAACGCCGCAGCCTTTGAAGGCCCCGACGCTTTCACCCCACTGCTCGTTTGTGCCCGAACTCTCGCGGGAACGTCCGAGATTACACTTCCTCCCTCTTGTCGGCCGACATTGGAACAAATCCCAGCGCAAGTCGACCACACTCCTTTAATCGTATACTTTCCCATACTGACGAGGTATAGGAACCTATAGAGGCGGTGTTTTATGTTTCTACTTCAAAAATTACCTCTGGCAAAATTTGAGCTTTTGGTAACTTTAGGGGTAGATTTCCACACTGATTACTGAGTCCCCCTGTCTATGAATAATGACATAGTAATTTAAGGAGAACAGGGGGATATGACCGACAGAACTGAAACCATATCTTTGGAGAAAAAACCTTCCCTGTACATACACGCAGATGGCATGTCTACCGGCTCATCAAAAACACACGCCTCAGGGTTTGAACAGAAAAGCAGAAGCTAAACTCTCTCGAGTTCGTGTGGGTTTTTTTGCCCAGTAAGATTTTACGCGATTTTGAAAGCTAAAACTGTATTACTTCTTACGCGACTGGGAAACATGCAGTGGCCCGTGAGTTTGCTGCGCTTATGGACCGTTTATCAGTCATCACGAGAACGCCATTTTGGTCGCGTTCCCTGAATGTATTCTATAAACTGTTGAATAGGATGGTGCCAGACTATTTTTGAATTTACAGTAAATCATTAAAGCATTAAAACATTAACATTTGTAGCTTAAAACATCAAGGTATGTTTAATCACAATATTAAATCATTCACCAGAGAAGACTTTGTAATTATGTAATTTGTAATTAACTTTAGGTCATTGCTTTCATTTTATATCCGTAAATTTCAAAAGCGATGATTTTACCTCACTTTTAATTTTACTATGACCGACTCGTAAATCAAGCGAATGCGAAGTGGAAATTGAGTATGGCCTATAGGTCTTTGCCCACTATAACTTTCTGTTGGAAATAGCGATGTTACACATGCACGGGAGACATCGCCTCTTGTTTTAAGCTCTCGGTTCTGTGCAATCAAAGTTAAACTTGTCGGATAAGATTTTGCCATAGCGAGCAGCAAGAAAAGTAGAGCTATTATATACCACACACTGCGCCCTCGGAACAAAATTAGGATTTGGTAAAATCTGCTTATAAGAGCGGTGATTTATACTTGATTTAAAGGTCACTGTAGTATACACCATTTACTTTTGTATAATTTTTGAAAATGGATGGGTTAGGGGATTCATATTTTATAGTAAATATTGTGATGCTGACCTGTTTAAAGTTTTGTAATAATAGACACTGGAAAAACCGTCAAAAAGAAAGAGCTGTTCTTGCAGTCTGGTGCCTTCACTTCCTTCAGACGAATTCAACTTCCTTCAGACGAATTGGGGGCAGTGTTTGAAAATAGTCAGGTTTTTACAACGATTGCCGTCCGGGCCGTGGAATCGTAAAATGTGTATACAAAATTCCACTTTTCTTGAAAACCACATCACATCAGGTGCCGTGATTTCACAGGATGCTAGAGACTGTTATTCACTTACAGTCAAGTAAGGTATTTCATAATAATTCAGTCGTATTGTTTGTTGTTATGTTTGCAAATGGTGTATACTGTACATGTACTGTCTTTAAAGGGATCGTATACGTTTGGTAATTACTCCAACAATTTATGGCACTAAAAACTTACTTGGTGGCACTAAAAACATACTTGGTAAGAAGTACAGCAGCTTTGGATAGTATAATGCATTTTTAGAAACTTTTCACTTCGAAGTACTGCGGTTATGGAAAAAGATATCACTTTTTATCCCCCAAAATTTGAATCTGAGAAGCGTTACCGCAGTGAGGTTTCTGAGATTGTGTATTCCAATGCAGATTATTCTTCCAGCGTGGACATAACCGCTCCAGATTTTCGGCAATATCTAAAAATCGCTACCACCTTTTGAAATGATTTGTACAGGCTAGTTTTATGGTATATATCTATAACTATATAGGATTGAAACAAACAGTGGGTTCCAATTACCAAACGTACACGATTCCTTTAAATAGTGGATTGCATAAAACTGAGAAAAAAATCAACTGTAAATGGGTGTACTATCACTTTCGTTTTTATCGATGATGGTACCAACTACCATACTTAAACAGGGTGTAATAATTTTACATGTTTGTGCCAACTCGATGAGAAATGAAACAGATTGCACCGCACGCATTAATATTTAAAATTGGTTTTAATCTTGAATGTGATTTTGTGGGGGATTTCGCTCCATTGTGCAGCAACATTACGCGGATTACACGCAGATGTGACCGCAATTTAACAGGGGTTTGAAATCTCGTCACACGCTAGTCTCAAACTCTTCCTTAAAGCCCTGCGACTGTATATTGAACACACACAAAAAACCACACAAACAATCAGATAATTTCTAATTGATATCCCTAGGAACCAATGTCGTCTCGGTCTGCGCGCCTCATCCATCACGTGGGCTGGGGGCGAGTTGGGATATACGAACAAACAGAAGTTCACCAACGCAAACATGCATCTCCCTAGACGAGTGCAGCTTGCAAGAGGCCATTTTAGTTTTTATCTGGCGGTCCCCGCGGAGCGGGCGGCGGTGCGTCTTTGACGGGCTTCACGGCGGTACCTGTGCCTAATTCCACAGGGGGTTTGGTCTCCATCAACGGTATCACCCTCGTCCCGCCAAGAAGCTCATAAGAAAAGAAAAGAAAGAAAATAAGATCTTTGTGTTATATTTATAGGCCGAGACTCATCTTGTGTCTTCACTCGCTTTGAAAAGACCCGTGGCGCACCCTGCCTCCCCGTGTGTGTATATACAAAACAACCCGCCTCTGATATGCATCTCGTTCCGACCCGATGCTATCGGGTATCTGTTGCACGGAAAAACACCGCCGGTTTGTATTTTCTTACGAAATCGGTTCTGTAATGCTGGCCAGATTAGGACGGGCATTGTGAGAACTGCATTTACATGCCCAAAGCCCGCCGGCGGTGGATTTGCAAGATTGTCAGCTGCGATGTCGCTGATCTCTCATCAAGCTCTGATACACCGAGTTCTTTCCTCGTCTAAGACAACTGTTTTTGAAAGAAGCAAGAAGAAAGGCGAACCGATGCACAGCAGTGTTTCTTTTATGCATAACACGCGCGCTCGCCCTCCCAAAGAAACAGATTTATTACACGAGTATAACTTGGCGCGATTTCTGACTCACCCGATATTGCTACCCGATGTCCGGTCTGATCCCCACCGTACTTTCCCGTGTGTTTGTCCCCGCTTTGCTAGATCTGCGGATCTCGAAACCGTACCCCTATCGAGGAAACAATATTTATCAGATAACATTGTTGCTTTTTTTTTATACGGGGCCATTTCTGGATATTTTATTTCACAGAGAAAAGCTCCCAGGATTAAAGCTATCCACGCGGGAGAATGAAGCTCTTTTTGTCCCTTTTCCTGGTCATTGACGTACATTCGTCATCCATAGCAGAACGAGGCTATCGGGGATTCTCACTAAAATGTGATTTTCATTTTCGTAAACGGGCAATCAATAATTTCGCAACATGAGAATTCAAACTAGAACGAAATGCAAAGAAAAAGATGTACACAAATCTCGACTTTAATTCAAAGTTACCATTGTTTCGCATATCGGTCTTTTCATGTCATAATTGGATGTCTAGATTATCTGCAACCTCGTCATCAAGATAGGCTATAGGCCATTCCCCTGGAAAACAACCTTCTTGATCTATTATTTAGACACTATTGCGTCACTAACACAAGCAGCCATTACTTTAAGTAACATCGTATGCGTTTACGAGCAATCGTTTTCAAAGTACAGTTGGAAAGTGACTCCCATAATTCAAGGAACGTTTTTATACACTTAAATTGTTAGGAAACTACAGTTAAACGAAGTTTAACAACGCGTCAATTAAAGGTGTATACACCATTTGCAGAAATCGAACAAAAATTTACTTAGGAAACCAAGGATTCCTCGAAAGTGCCCATAGCAGGGCACTGTAGCCCGGAAGCCTGAAGAAACATGTAGAGAGAAGATTACGAGAAGAAGGTGCAATTCTAGAGCATATCAGTTTTACTGAACATTTCGTCTTCGGTATGACACATTGTCTTTATTTTGTGATTTTAGTTTGTATATAAGTTTCAGGTCATAAGTGAGTGAGTATTAATTGTCTTATAGACCCTGTTCCTGTTTCGATATATAGTACTTGTGAAGAACCTATTTCGAACGCTGATTGTTGTTTGGATCTTTTGCTATGTTTACTTCATCATCACCGTACATAATAATAATAGGCCTTTAGTGATATACGGAACACCGAAAACTACAGGCTGCACTTTGCTGAAAATATTATGTTCTTATACTACTACTAGCAAATGTTAAGGCCAAGCATCATCAACTCATATTTCAAATAAGATATTTGCTTGCCTTATATGCTTGTTCAGTCTTCGATCAAATGTATTTTCTGTGCAAAAAGACCCAACTGTTGTAACTTAGCCGCCTAGTGCAGTGCAACGTGTGACGTGACATTGCTACCCACCGCTATATTCGTCTAATTTATTTATCCTCTGCACAAATTTGTTACATACATCCTTAATTGTCGGATATGACAGTGGTATAGGAAAAAAATACAGTGTGCGTCCTGTTAACACCAATTATCGTCCCCGACTTCGTGGTTGATCAATTTCGCCTTTTCCCCGCGATTTCACACTGCACTGGAGCCGCTGCGCTGTTCACTATAAAAATATAAACACGGTGAACTTACCGTGAGATCACAACAGAGCGCACCTAGCCACTTAACGCCCGCCGGTGAAACCTAGCCGTTAAATTAGCCGTAAAAAGCATCGGCCGCGCTAATGTTGTGGAAAACGTGTTCAGCCGTAAGCACAAATAATGGTCCCCCGCACGATGCGCGCATGAAAAATGAAAAAGGACCGACGGCATTGACAAAAAGGCTTGAACGAAAAAGTTAATGATGGGGACCGTAAATGGTCTTCTTAAAACATTGACCATTTAAAAAAAAACGGCTTTTTCTGGCTGTACGTCAAGGAAATTTCCGCGACCAGCGGCCAATGTCTTTAACGGACTCTTAGCATAATTGCTGCCCTGAGCGTACGATTTCACAGAGGCGAAGGAAAACAAGTCACGTTGTTGCGATTAGCGAGGCCGACAAACAGAGATGCTTTTCTTTTTTCATCTGCTCATCATTTCCGTCCAATTAAAAAAAAAATGGTATACAATAATTAATAAGGAATGTTTGTGAGTGCAGTGGGAAGAATAATTTCATAAAGTAACAGATGAAATACTTAATGTGGTCGGTTATTTGATCCCGAACGTGCATCGACCTCTTTTTATTTTTTCTCAATTCAACGATAACGTTTATAGCATCACACGTGAATTTATCAAGTTCTTCATCTGATCTGACAGCGCTTCAACGACAGCTAGAGTTGTCCCAGCAAATACTGCATAAAATGCGTCCATCGGCTGACAACGTATTGAAACTAATTGTTATTAGTGAGTAGTGATACAAAATAAATACACAAATTGCCTCAGACCCCTGACATCTGACCCGCGAAACATAGACGTATTTAACAGTAAATACGTACAACCATCCAAATAATACGCAACATGTGCATTGACACTAGTAACAGTCGTACTACTGTACCAGCCTCGACTTTAAGGGCGCGTGCGCGTTCCTTCACTATAACCCCTGGCTGTGTAGAGTAAAGGACGCCCAAAAACATGTTTCTTATACGTTGTGGACAATTCGAGCGATTCACAATACCTAGAAGCTGCCGTTGGAGGCGCAAATCCTGCTATACCCGCAGTGCATCATGGGAAAAAGTCGGCATCAGTTTGAAAAACGGTATTCATTTTGCATGAACTCATCAGTTTTTACGTCTTTTTGGACGCGCACGATTAAAGTTCCAATTTTTTTCTGCAAATAACAATGTTTTAATCAACGACGCTTCCGGATACATTTATGTTTGTGTTGTACCTCGCGTGAACAACGAAGAATAGATATTTCACTACAGTGTGATATACGGAAGAAGTCGACCGTAAAGTTTAAAAGTGGCTCTTTTGAGTCAAACGCTTGGTGGCGCACTGCATTGTGAATCGCCCGAATTACAAAATGTTAAACATGGCGTCGCGCGTTAAACGCATCGACTGCATCCCTAATTTAAATTTGCCAATATATGGCACATTTACATTAGACAATTCCAGAGATTAATATCGCGCTAGGCATGATGGGACAACATGGCGCAGCAAGATCGTAGCAATGTTAACGAGGTTGGTACTGTACGTGCGTGTACGTGTACATGCACATGGCGTAGGCCTATATAGCGCGCGGTACGATAGCTTGGTGAGTCTCCCATGCAATGAGACGAAACGAATGGAACAAAAATGCTTGGCGAATGGAACCAAATTGCACGATGTATGACGCGATCAAGCAATGAAATAATTGTCAATGAAATGAGGCAAATGATTCAATGTCATGTGACTAAATTCCACCAATCAAAATGACAAGGATCCGGTTAGGTGTTATATAATATACAAAATGACATTTTACGTGTTGTTGGCCAGTTAGACGTTTTGTCGTTTGTGATTCAAGAAAAACACATACTCGTGTTTTAATTTCAGGCTTATATTTGTATCTGCATGTAACGGTGCAACGCGTTTTGGTATACCAGACAAGTCATATAATAATAATAATATAATTCGAGCTGATTCCAAAGAGGCGAGCTTATCTCTGTACTGCCTCACTGACTATTACTTGTGAATGAGACTTTACTTACAGGTATAGTATATACACAATTTGCAAATATACAAAAACAACTATTGAATTATTATGAAATACTTACTTGACTGTTATACACAACTATTAATGAATGTGTATAATGGCAATGGTTAGAATATTTCATGAGTTGAAAGATAAAATGTTCGCCGAGTTGAATGGAACATTCCATCCTTTAACGAATAAAACATTCTTACCATTGCACGAATGCAAAACATTCATTATTTGTTTTATATAACACCCAAGTATATAAATCTGTGTGCCTAGCAGCTCCATGAAATTCGCCCCAGGACCGAGGTTTTAAAGATAATATACACCATTTGCAAACTTCAAAAAACAGTCTCAAGAATAACAGTCTTTTTAGCATCCTGTGAAATCACGGCACCTGATGCGATGTGGTTTTCAAGAAAAGTGGAAGAAATAAAAGGAAGACATTTTAAATCAAAGCCGTTCCCCTGGTTTCTTTTCCTACATTTTTTAAAATAAATTTGTCTCTTTCTTTTTTGATATTTTTCAGAGCTTTCTGTATTTGCTGCGATAACTTAAGATTGTAACATTTGTATTGTGGATAAGTAACAATCGAGACTTTGTATACAATGTTATTTCGGTCAGCCAATAAAAATGTTTGTGTGATTTGTTCTTTTTTTATCCATATCGCAAAGTACTAAAATGCCGTTTCATTCTATTTTTTTTTTAATTTCGAGTTGACAGGTTGCTGAAGACAAAATGTGTCATATCTGTTATGTTCATAGTTGCTTGACGGGGATTAAAAGACCATCAAAGCAAACGCGCCCGGTGCATACGCGCGCGCGTGGCACATGGCCATATCATATTACACCCCGCAATATTGCCAGCAGCGTGCCGGCGCGATGTGCGAGACTTTAGCCCAATTAATGCGTCAAAAAATGCTACAGCGCTAATCCGTATATACGCTCCAAGCAGCAATTCCTTACCAACTGTCACAACCACTGAGTTTTAATTGTGATAATGGCACTTTTGGCGTAATCGTACCAAAGTTTTCTTTTAGGTTGAATCGCTGGTAGTTTTGTGGTGTGTTGTTTGGGGCTAGGTATACATCGCATGTGTGTATCCCAAGGCCTGGTCGGTCTGTCCCGTCCATTAGCTTGGCTCCTCTTGTAACCCCTTGTGTTGGGTTGATGTAAACCCTTGTGCCGCACTTAACTTTGGTCTGGGCTCATCTCGGCACTGTGTCTTGGGGAGCCAATACAATCATCTCTGATGACAAGTAAGGCGCGATGGAACCATGTAAACCTCTCTCTTCAACTAGGGATGTTTGCATCAACGAAATGGCCCTCGTCAGCGCCCGTGGGACGGTGGAACGGGGAGAAAATGTAACACTATCTGGCCGCGTCAGCGGTGGAAAAATGGAGAGATCAGAGGCAAGCCGGCCGCGCGCTAGAACCTACGCTGTAATGGCTTTTTAATTACGGTGAGAGTGTGGACATGCGCTGCTAGTAATCACATTAAGAGGGGGAAACTAGTGCTACGGAGGATTTTCTGCCTCGTCACTGTCAGCAGTGGTCGCACGTGGCGGGCGGACTGGTGTCGGTGCGTCGTGCGCGCAGGCGGTGGACAGCTTCTGTCGCAACAACCAAATACCTGTGACTATTGTTCTTCCACCTGTTATCAGCTATACGCGATTTCCATACACAGGTGTAGCAGCTTTTGTTGCATGCAGGTCTAATTGTTTACTGGCTACAACCTCTGGAAACTGGAATCCGTCACAATTTCTTAGAATTAACACCTACATCGGCAATGCTTGTTGGCGCGAGCTCTTCACAGCTCAACACGAAGAAAGTACCCGTCGAGTTAACAGTGTAAGTAGAACCGAATTCCGTTCCATTTCCTATGTCTTTATCAAACCATTCAGTCTCTTTTTCTATTTAATTCTCGTCTAAGCACACATGTACATGAATATAGGCCCGGGGTGGGAAAATATAGACGTTGACAGCCCGGGAAAGAAGAGAAGCAATTTGGGGGGAAAGAAGAAATCGATGTGTCCGCCATGGCTGAGCGGCGCCACTTGTCAGCCCTCTCTCCCAACGGCTCCGGCCTGGCGCTGACTCGACGATGTCTGATCGGTTGAAATCATTGCGGTGTCCACTTTCAAATCGCAAACCGTCTTTCATATTTGCATTGGTATCGTGTCGAGTGTCTTGTGTATACTCGGTTCCTCTTTTTTTTCTCCTCTCTCTCCTCTCTTCTCTCTCCCGTTATCCCAATCGTCTATCAATACTCATTCCCTGTAAGAAACATGGTGTATCGTGCGGCCGTGTGCCACTGCCAATTACGACACTTGCGCACGGGGAGAACGAGATAGGAAGAGGGGGAATAAACAGAAGAAAAGTGTATATAATATTACGCAAAGATGACGACACGAGATGTAATCGTTTTGGACACGGCAGCTTCGGTACACATTGAAATACGCCCCACGGGATGAATGGCACGCAGGACGGTCTCATCTTACGGTACTGATGCGCCTTTCTGTTCGCATTATCTCGGGGTTTGATGCCGGTACACTTAATATCTAGGCTGTCTGTATAAAAACACAAAATTTTCGCAGACTGAATCGAACCGGCGTGCTGCGGCCGATAGTACACCATTGGCTCCGTTAGGAAATATTGTATGTATAGACTTGTCCAACAAAAAGTTCAGTCATCAGAGTTCTCAATTAAAAAAAAGTCAATTTCTCCAGGGAATGTGTAGGCATAAGCTAACCTTTTGTGGTGTAGTTCGCACCAATGCAGCCCAAAAGTGTCAAATTTAATGTATTACATTCAATGTGAACAAAATAGCGATTTTGTAAAAAATTTAGCGCACAATACATTTTGCCAACCAGATTGGGTTTGACGAAGAATAGACCGCCTGCCTAATATTTGAGCTCAAGCGGTGTTTGAAATGTTGTGTAGCTTAACCAAATTAGAGTTTTCCTTCGTGCACTTGCAGAACTAGGTAGTATTTACTTAAGATTTATTTAAAAAACAATATTAAATTGAATACCAATTTATAAATCGCGCATCAAAACATCTTTCTGTTACGGCGTAAAAAAAAACTAATGACATTTTTGTTAAGAGTTGTATTCGAGTCCCTGCAAGTCCACAACAAGTCCTTCAGTCTCAAATAAAATCACTATAACTATTTAAATTATTATTATTATTATTATTATTATTGTCAAAAGCGCTCAAGGCACTGTAGCCAGAAGAAACCCGTAGACAGAGGCTGTGTCAGCCAGGAACACCGGGGCAAATCCCTTCTCTTAGTGATAAGTGTTCTGGGTTTCTTTTACGTGCATTATACAATTTTATAAGGTTATAATGGGAAAGATATATACACACATTATAAATTATACAACACACAGGACCTACAACTTTACGTCTTATCCGAAGGAACTGTTGACAAGATGCATTCCTTTGTCACTGTTCAACCAGTTACTTGTGACTGGCTTTATAAAAGATTTATGACTGGACTTTTGAAAAAGGGACTCGACTACAAATCTGAAGATTATATTAAAAATGATGGCAACAGTGCCGCTAAACATTTTGTTCCTTTTAAAAAATATAATAAACAAATTTTCACTAATTCTGCGAAATAAATTAGTAAAATGTTAAATAAAGAATTAGCTTGTTAATTCGGTTGATACCACCATGTAAATCTTTGAGGCTCCACACATAACGGTTACTGTTATTCTTGTTCAGATGAAGCTTAGGGTGGGACAGAGCTAAAAGGGCCTAACATTGTCCCCGTTGTTATCCTTTGTTTCCCGTACGCCGTACCCCATAAGACCTACATTTAGGAACCCTGAACAGTGAACCCAAAATAAAGATATAACAAAACAGTTGTTGACTGCTGTGGTATGAGACATGGCGATTTTAACCCCACATTAACCATTTTGTCATGTCCTAACCATGTCCAGCGTCGCATTAGACGTGTATACGAAGCGCGGCTTCAACAAGGCTGTTGTTGTACATAGGAGAAGAGGAAAAAAAGCCAGGAATCAGTTACATGTACATCCATATCCACTAATGTACAATGTATGTATATGTATGTATTGACTAACGAGAACTATACTCTACACGTCTTCGGATTTCTTAAGAAACCATTTATAGCGTCTTAAGTGGCGCTATACGCTAAAGTGACAGAACGCATTATTAATCCCGACATGAATATTTTACTGGAATATCCTGTAACATGTCCCTTCTCGAGAGATTTGGTGCAACGATAGCAGGAAATCATGAAAAGTGTGGATTATCAGGGGCGGATCTAGCTTTTCATTTAGGGAGGGGTGTGGGGGTCGGGTTTAACATGGCTACCAAGCTTGACTCCAGCGAGCGCGTATATAGCGCGAAGCAAATTACGGCGTGGGATCTCTCGATACTTACGTCGATACTACACATTTTCGGGAGTTTCGTTGTTTTGGCAATGAAGTAAACTTTGTTTCTGCAGCTCCCCCCCTCTCATCCCCTCCCCTCCCCCCCGCCCTCCCCTCCCCCTCCCCTCCCCTCCCCCCTCCCCTCCCCTCCCCCCTCCCACACACACACATACCACCGCGCATATGGAGACTTGTGGGGCCGGGGAAGACATTTGTTACCCTCTTTTGTTTTCCTTTGTCCTATTATATTTGTCCTATTAATATTTACATATCTGGGGTAAATAGGTACACGTTTGTTTATGGTGTAAATTGAAGAGTTTATTTTGTTCCTCTCGATAATTTCCTTTGTTTGTACTCTAACTTTTTCCGACGGCTCTCATTGGTTTTGTACACGAATCTCAATCGAGGACGTCCTCGATTCTAACCCTAACCCCAATTTACCTTCGTGTCGCCAGGCATGTGTCCTCCATTTGCACCATAAACAAACGCATGCATGCAGTCCTCTATCCGACACTGCCGGATTTATTTGTGGAATATACCGTAAAATCGGGTATTACCAAGGTGTTCTGTATGCAGTAATTTTTTTATTTTGTTTACAATGAGGGTGTTATCGTTCAACTTATATGCGATTATATTAAATAACGAGTTTGATTTTTTATTCACAGATTACAAAGGCGTGATTGTTGGTCTCTTTCAAAATGAAACCAACTATTGATAACACATCACTTTCCTTTCACACCA
This sequence comes from Crossaster papposus, assembly GCA_037893245.1. Classification (NCBI taxonomy): domain Eukaryota; kingdom Metazoa; phylum Echinodermata; class Asteroidea; order Velatida; family Solasteridae; genus Crossaster; species Crossaster papposus. Next base: position 1,655,300 of record JBAIAA010000354.1, on the reverse strand, counting down.
CCCGCTCTGCAGTGCCAATTTTTACAACAAAATAATGTAAATTAACACAATTATGTCAATTTAAAAAAAAACAATTACTTCAATTTACTTCAATATTTAAATCAATTAGAACGTGGACTCTGTGAAAAAAATGCTAAGTAAATTAACGTGACTCACTCCACGATTAAGGGTATTTTGTTGCAAAAAGATATGACGTGTTTACATATTGATTACTTCCTTGGAGTTCAAAATACAGGCTTTGTTGTAGATCGACAGAACGATGCACACAAAATCGTAGTTTTTTTGTCCACTTTATTCATCAAAATCAATATTTCCTTGAATGAAACCTAAAACTGTTGGTATTAAGGATGTCATTCATGACCAAAAATGAAAATCACAATTTGATTAGATGTTTACCCTTTCAACGTTAAATGGGCCATAACATGCACACGACCTAATAATATAAAGACAGTCACATTATTATCCTGTGTACAGATTTGTAGGAGATACTGGAAAATTATCCAATATATTTTCTAAACTAAATTCTTTTGCCTTAATCCCTGCTGTTCTGTAGAAGTCCCGAAAATGACCTATATGGACACAAAGAGCTGCTCTATACATATTTCTCCACGAAAGAGTGAACATTAACTCTTTTGGAGTGTTTTTCACTCTTTTTGAAGTGCTTTTATAAGAGACTCGCTCTTTTGAAGAGTCGGCGTTTCACTCTTTACATGTACACATGTAGAGAGTTCGATTTGCTGTTTGTAGAGAATCGTCTACGGAAACTCAAAGAATTGTTGGGGCGTCGACGCAGCCGCGGCGATGAGCAACTATAGTATGTTGACGCCCTGCATCACTGTCTACCAGACAACCCGTCTAATTGACAAGGGTGACCGGTTTGGGTCATTTTTCAAGAATTGACCGTTTTGCATATACGCGTCGTTGGTAGCTTGATTTGTAAAAAAGTAGTTAAAAAAAAATAAGCGATAAAGGAGTTTTCAAAATTCAACGTGTGGTTCTGTTTGTATTTACATAGACATAGAATGACGAGCTTTTCATGCATTTTGTTTGTTTCCGATAATAACACCAGTCACAATCCAAAGAAGAATGTTTAAAACCTAACCTATTGAACTTTTAGCTCAAAGGATATGACACTTCTTGAGAAAACAGTGAAACACAATGCACAACTTTTGTTCGCGAAACGCGATTTCGTCTATATCACTCTTTTTTTCTTTGGAACTTCATTATTTCTTCTAAATGTCAACAAGCCAGGCAATATAGTTTCAGGGGGATTTTTGTATAACTACTATCATTAATCCAATAAAACCATTTAAATAATTTGGTAGGTTACTTTTGGATAGGCAAATGATTACCGTTAGGGTTCTAATCAAAGCCCAGACTATACCAATGGATGGAGAATCCTTCTAGTAGAAAAATGATACCAAGAAATCCCAATTTGGTCCAGTAGTTCCAAACCCTGTTTTGGTATCTTTTTTCTTCCAGAAAGACTCAGTCCCCATGCGTTATACCAATATTGCCTCGGTTGGGGAAGGGGGGGGGGCACACTTTTTAAAAGTTTCGTAATTAAATTCCAGTTTTGTGTAGTTATTTTTGCCAAAATTACTGTCTCGAGACGAATTGATAAAAGTGACGTGTTTGGTAGTTTTGCATGCGCGCCATTAGAGGATTTGTCAACAAACGTATTTTTATAAATCGAAGTGTGATTCTGTTTATACATGTATTTATTTCAAAGCGAACAAATAAATTGGCAAGGCGGGACTCGAACCGTCCTCTGGAATACCGGACCGGCGCTCTACCAATGAGCTATCTTGCCCTATGTTGGCGGTCTCTCAAATTGTCAGTATGTTTGTTCGTTGGCGCTAATCAGAAGTCGTAAACACAAGAATGCCGTGTGGCTAGGCATCACGTCTAATTCTATGAGGGGAAGCGACACTGTGGGGATTACTTAATGAGGATATGACTTTTTTATCTTATAATACAAAAATAAACCAGAAGGGAAACTGATTAGATAAATTTGCATACATTTCTAAGTGAACAAAGAAATTGGCAAGGCGGGACTCGAACCTGCTCGAATCCCGCCTTGTCTTTGTTCGAGGGCGCTAGTCAGAAGTCATAAACGGCGTTCTGGTGTTTATGACTTCTGACTAGCACCCTCGAATAAAGATTTGGGAGACCGCCAACATATAGGTAAGATACCGGTCCGGTATTTCAGAGGTCGCATGTTCGAGTCCCGCCTTGCCGATTTCTTTGTTCATTTTAAAATTTATGAACATTTACCAAGTCGATTTCCCTAGTGGTTTGTTTTTGTCAGTGTTTGTCATCGACTTGGTTGATTAGGGGGAGGGGGGACAGAACGATAATATAGATTCGAAATCTTATGCCTTATAAGTTTTACGATTGATCTATAGATTAATGCGGTTAGTGGTTACTTTGGAGTAAGTTTTTTTCGTCGTTTTAACCTCTAAATTAAAACAAATACCATACAAGGATCACAAACATGCAATGATTATTACAAAAAGGAGAGTTACTGTAGTACAGAAAGTTGCTGGAGGGCCGTTGGTGATGCAGGCATGGAATTTGGCACTATGGCCGGGGTGCGATAATTTTATCTGCAGGTATAGGTTGGTACATAGTGTACATTTATTAGCCAATCAGAACACAGATGGTGTTGACGTCATCGATGATGTTAGAGTTGTCTCATCTGACTATAGGGTTAGGGGTTTGGGGTTAGGGCATAGAGAAAGGAATTTTCTCTATGGTTAGGGTTAGGGTTAGGGGTTAGGGTTAATTTGTCCCAGACAACTCTAACATCATCGATGACGTCAACATCATCTGTGTTCTGATTGGCTAATGTACCAACCTACCTGCAGAAAACAATATCGCGGCCGGGGTATGTCACGAGAAAGATATATTGATATAGGGCCATCGCAGATTCGTCAAATATATAGGTAGAATACCAAGCAATTTTCAAAATTGCTACTATTGCTGGTTATTCTAACTAATTATTTTTTAAATGACGAATCTGCAATGGTCCTATATCCAAACATCTTTCTCAGGACATATTCTGACTGTGTATAAACAAATGTCTTGCTGGTACTTGTACCAAAGGCACACTCCCCCAAATATTTTTCTTATCTACCCCAATCAAGCTCCGACTTTTTCTCCTTATACCAAAAACATCCCCATGTATAGTTGATGCAAACTGCGTCCCAATATTCTGACTCATCTGCTGTCCGATGTTTTTTTTTACTATAGAACTGCCAATATTTTCTTTGCGGTGGGAAATTATATAGGCTAAGCATCGGGTCCCGTCCGTGCGTCTCGACTCGCGTTCGTCCTCGCCAGGCGAGACGGAATTACCTTGACAGTGGCAACTATACCCGGCCCCCAATACCCCTCAGATATCCCCCTCTGCTCCACTAATACCCCACGACAGTGACCTTGTCTCAGTTTTGTTTAAGCAGATTACAACCAAAACCGATAATTGGAAATGGCTTTTTTGTTCCTTTCTCCTTGCTTGTACAAGCCTAATCCATCGGCGGCGATTTGTTATTCAGAGTGTATACTCTTCGCGGATATCCGATCTCTTCGTTTAATTCCTTTTTCCCCAGTCAGTACCGGTGCGTGGTGCTGTAATTTGCTGGCGGGCGTTTGTCTTAATGGTGTGGCGTATCCGTGTTGTCCTAGTCTCTCTTTCGATCACCTGGGGCTGAGAGTGGGGAGCCGTTTCAAGTTGAAGGGGGGACAGTTTTTAAAACTTGACATGTTTTGTCTTAAAAAGGAGCAATTTTTTTTGCTTAAGTTAGATTTGTACTGATGCTGAAATTGGAAAAGGATATTTCAAGAGACTTCGCAAGGGGTGAAGAACAACACGGGCTGAAGTTTATTGACTACAAGATTTGTTTTTGCCGTGGAATTTGGTTGATCGTTTTTGAACTTTTTACATGTAGTTCTAGAGTTTGTTTTGTTAAAAGAATCTTTGGATTCTACATAAACAGTCGTGTTTATAGAGACGCCACTATGGCATTATTGAAATGCTTTTATCAACTAGAAATCACAGCGGTAAGTGTTTGTAAGTCATTTGCTATACAAGAGCAATAAGATTGATCAGCCTAAAAACCCACTGCCCAAACTAAACATCAAAGCTAAACAATAGCAGGCAATCGACTTGAGTGACCCGCACATTGGTATGCTGCGCGGTAGCTCACGACTGCTGGTTTACCTTAGGGGTGTGTGTGCATATGGTGTACGGAAATACTAGCGTGCTATCTACCGTAGATAGCTCGGTATGACGCTCACATGCACTCGGCAAACAAGAAGAAAGAAAAAAGTAGAAAAAATAAAAACGCGGCGGCGGCCACTCGGGCATTCACCGATGGAATTACTTCATATGATCATCACACACACATTACGATCTCGTTACAGACCCACGGCCTGTGGACAAGCCGGCGTGTGGGCGAAAAATGATCCGATTTAGGGGCAATCATCCCGGGCGACGCGCCGCCCTCGTCTCACGACTGTGCGCCGGGGCTTTTCGCTAAGGTATACACGGTCGCGGCTGCTTGACAGCCAAGTGTGTCTATTATGTCCGTCAGACCCTGGCAAAAACCAATTTAGCTGATGACATTGCGAGAAGGAGGAGGTCATCACGCTAATTTATCAGACACTCGGCTTGACTTCTTCCCTGACGGACCCGGCCATGGTTAATTGTATTGCATGCAGGCAAGGGAGCACGCACGCAGAATGCAAGCTCGGATCTTGTTGGGCTGGCTTAGGTATATGAGAGACTCCACTGGTTGACTTTGTGAGGCGCGTTGTTTGTTAAGGTAGTGCGAAGGCGGCGGTGTTAGTGGCTGTGGTCCTTCGGGATCGGCTCAGCCGCCACGGCTGGCTGGTCACTTGGGTGACAAGGCGAGCCCGACTTCTAGCTCTTAACCGGCAATAGACGGGGCTACTTCCTAGACAAGCAGCGCATTAAGACCGTCAATTGAGTTTCATTAAGGGGCCTTGCGAGCGATGTTCTGTGCGCTAATGATGCTTAGATATCCATACACGTTAAAAAAAGAAAAGAAAATCTAACTCGGTTTCTCTCGATCTAATATTCCCTCTCTTTATTGCGACTGTCCATCAAAATGAGCCACTTTTTACCACATTGCGCAGCGAGTTCAATGGTCGCTTGGGGAGACGGACGCGGGGGAAAGAGGGAAAAAGAGAGAGAATAATTGCATAACGCCGGGGAAATGTCATAAAAATCGCTTCTCAATTGTGAAATCCGATAACAGGCGTGAGTTGGAGTGCGCGCCTGTCATAATTCGATCTCACCTGTGCGAATGCTTTCTGACGTTTGATTGCGGAAATATTCTTGTACCTTATACCTCACTGTCCATAAAAGAGGCATTCGCGTTGAGTTCCTGTCACTTTTTTCCCTCAGTTGCCAGACATTGATTAATGAATGTCAGTGGTGCGCCCTCAGGCAGATTCTTTGTTGTCCAGGGGATTTATCCCCGCCGGCCCTGACAATTTAAGCTGCCCGTCGAATCCTTAATAATCCCCGAATCCATACAAGACATGAAAATAAAATATACCAGGTGATGGTGACTGGCTGTCAGTGCGTATATGAATATTATTTTACAGGGTCATAAACAGACAGTTTTTCTTTCTTAATTTGCGTATTATGACTATCGGTGGCATTTCAAACAAAATAAATGCCATGGTAGTTCGTCTGATGTTATAAAATCCAGTCTTTTATATATATATAAAAGCCCCACAAATGGAGTGGATAAGCATAGTTTCGCAAGTCTTGATTTATTTAAAGGGATCGTATACGTTTGGTAATTACTCCAAAAATTAATGGCAATTAAAACTTACTTGGTAAGAAGTACAGCAGCTTTGGATAGTATAATGCATTTTTAGAAACTTTTCACTTCAAAGTACTGCGGTTATGGAAAAAGATATCACTCTTTATCCCCAAAAATTTGAATCTGAGAAGCGTTACTGCAGTGACGTTTCTCCGATTGTGTATTCCAATGCATATTATTCTTCCTGCATGGACATAACCGCTCCAGATTTTCGGCAATATCTCAAAATCGCTACCACCTTTTGAAATGATTTGTTTACAGGTTAGTTTTATGGTATATATCTATAACTATATAGGATTGAAACAAACAGTGGGTTCCAATTACCAAACGTATACGATTCCTTTAACGACACAATCTGCGTATTCCAGCTTTCATCTCAGTTTAAACTAACGTTACGTGTTTGTTTCATTTCGCACGTTACCGACTAGTTTTTTTCCTTCAAAATAAAGGCTACGAAGTTAAACAATTTCCGGGGGAGTATATAATTATGTTAAACAAATTAAATGTAGCAAAACTTTTCTTGATTGAAATTTTTTTCCCAACAATCAGTTTAGAAATATCCCCTTTTACATTTCACCCAATACCACAAACGTATACCTCCCGACAACAACAAAAGTCCAGAACCACGCCTATAAAAGTACAAAGGTATAGTCAGGTTGACGTAGCGGTTCATTCTTCACCTCCCACCGCTGTGACCTGGGGCCAATTTCATAGAGCTGCTAAGCAAAACAATTTGCTTAGCACAAAAAGTCTTGCTCATTAAAAACAGGTTACCAGCCAAAATTATACGTGTTTTTCATGCTAACCAAAAAACAGCCGATTATCAATCCAGAACAATAAAGATCAGGTGAAAATTTGGTCTGTAACCTAGTTTTTGCCAAGGACAAATTGTCATGCTAAGCAAATTTTTGTGCTTAGCAGCTCTATGAAATTGGCCCATGGGTACCATTTACCTACCATACCACTCCATCGAGCGCAATGAAATTAACTTTGCTCAGGCCAAAGGGGGGGGGGGGGGGGGGGGGGGGGGGGGGCGTGCAACCCTACGTGGGTGTAATTATTATTGTTTAATAACTTTGTAGCCTCAAAAAATGCACTTGCCATTTGGAGCTGTATTAAACTAATTCTGGTAACGCATTTCATTGTGTAACTACTGGACCCTTCTCCAAACCCTGCAGCTTTGTCTCCGTATGTGGCTTTCTTCGTTCAGTTTGGCAATGGTGATGGAGCCGGGAACGGAGCCTAACAGCTGCAGGGTTTGAAAACGGCCCGGGTATTGCCAAAAGAGAGTTTCCCTATGCATGTTCTTCTGACCGGGTTGCTATGTTTGCATTGTTACTTTCTCGATTGTTATTATTGAAGGAGGTTTGTTACATCTGAGGGGCATTTTGCTCAAACATCTAGATCAAGTTCCCTTGCATCCAGCAAACGTTTTGCGAAAAACTAAATTTTATAAAAATAAAATCACGATCGCCGGACGGCTATCGCGAAAAAACCTGAACAACATAAAAACCACTGCCCAACGCCGGTTGAAAACCAAAGCCGTTCTCCTTGCTTTTCTCCGCATCTATGATTGTAAAACTTCGGACAGGTCAGTTAAACGATATTTACTATAAAATACACCCCCCCCCCCCCCCCCACCTGTAGGGTGTCGTGGCCGAGTGGATAAGAACACCGAACTCAAGCTCTGGTGTTTCTGTTTAGCAGAGTGTGGGTTCGAGTCACGGTCGTGACACTTGTGTCCCTGAGCAAGACACTTAACCATAATCGCTTTTCTCCACCCAGGGGTAAAATGGGTACCTGTGAGGGCAGAGATGGTTATTGTGATTGATTTAGCCTAGTAGCGCATATATTGCAGCACAGGCTGTATACTCCCCAGGGTTTTGAGGTTTGAGGATTGAAAATGGCCCAGTGACCAGGGGTAATAATGTTGGAAGCGCTTTGAGATGCCCTTCGGGAGTGAAAAGCGCTATATAAATCCAAGATATTATTATTATCCACCCATTTATAATAATTCAAGCAATTACTAATGGTTTATCCAGTTGCTTGTCTTTCATGTCTTTGGACGTTGTCGATTGCCATGATGTGTTTCATATCGCCCCAACGTACTCGAGGTGTCGGGGCGCAATTTAAAGGCGCACTTTTTGTTCCCAAGGCGAGAAACCTTACATTATGGATCTATGAATGAACCATCGCTGTAATAAGGCCAAAATTAATATCCGTCCGCGGAGCTCCTGAATATAGAAGTTATACTCAAATTCTTCTTTATTAGAGAGTTCTGAGAGCCCTCGAAATGAGAAATTGAAAACAATGTGGCGCTGAACCTCTGGCCTGGACTTGGAGCTTTTTAGCCATGCTGTGGAGGGATCCTTTTTCAAAATGGCGATTTTGTCCAGTTCAGTGGAAAACATCATTCGTTTTAGGGGTGGTCTTGTTTGGGTGTGAATATCTCAAAAAGTCAATAGTCAACCCAATAAAAAATGAAAAGAAAGATTAAAGGTGACATGTTGATCATCATTTTCTTGTAGAGCCTGAACACATGTGAGAGTTCTGATTATTATTATGGGCATTTATCACTGGTGTCTATGAGAATTGTTATACTGGGGTGGACCCTTATACCGGACAAGGGTGGCATGGGCGGCACAGTGCGTCACCCCTGTGGCTCGGCTCAATCCCAGCTACACTGTAAAACAAAATACCGTAAACTATAGGCCTAGGCCTATACGGTCGAAAGACGTGCAGCAATGGTGTTTTTTTACGGTAGTATTATTTACTGATAAACCGCATTTTTTGTTATGGTAAAAAGTCTATAAATTCTGCTGAGTTACCAATATTGTTCACCTCCTTCCATTTGGGCTTTTGAGCAAAGTTTATTTCATTGAAAAAAAAACCTGCAGAAACCCACGAAAATCGATAGTATCGATGTTCATGTATTACGTAATTTCAGAGGAAAGTGGCCAGAAATCACGTCAGAATGAGCATCTAGAATACAACATTGGCTTCTTGATACGCGCTCGCTGATGGAGTCAATGGTAAAACGTACACCCCCCCCCCCCCCATGAAAAGATAGATACGCCCCTGGTATTGCAAAGGATTAAGTGATGATTATGATAATTATAAGAGTGACTGGTCACGTGAGAGACGGTTTAAACCAATAACAGGGAAAGGAAGTCCGAATTGCACAGGAGTCTGATTTTCATATGACACCTGCAAGCAATTTTTCGGTTTCCGTTTAGCTAATATAATAAGTTCAGCGCTTAAGTTAAAGCGCCCTTGACGGCCCGCGGTTTACAGTTTTCGCCGAAGCTTTTAAGTTTTAATATTATACAAACCACTCGGAAGCATACGCGCTCGACATCGCTTGCCGTGCATGCTAAACTGCCACTTTTCTAAGACTTTTTTGTACGTGTGTTTTAAATGCACTGGATAAACAGCAAAGCTTTTACGGCACAAGATAAAGTGTTGATGTGTTCATCAGAGGTTCAAGCGTCCGTAACTTCCCTCAAGCCTGTTTTTCCCCCCTTTTATCTATCCCTCTTTGCAATTTCAACTATTAAACCGATGCCTGAAGTATTCCACGCACACACAAAGAAAAGAAACTGAAAGGTTTCATCCATATTCATAGATTCTTTATCGTGCATTTTTATCCTTTATTGCGCGTGGGAAAACCAGTAAACTATGAAGGAACGGAAAAAATGAGAAGCTGGGTTATCGAAAAAAAAAAAAAAAACATCCTCCGTGAAGGTAAAACAAAAAAAGTAAGTAACTTTAATAATGAAGAGGCGCTAAACTGGTAAACGGCGCCCTCTTGTGAATAGGGTTATTTTGGGTGACACTTTTAGGGACTCCGGTTTTTTTTGGGGGAAAGTGCTTGTTTTCCCGATGATTTTGGGATCATCTTTTAAATAACAATTTTCAGCTTGATTGTATTAGACATCACTGTCATTCCGTTTGATTGAGCTTTACAGAAAATCATACGAAAGTAGATACAAAAATGCAGGGATGTAGTCGAGTCCATCATAAGTCCCTGCAAGTCCCTGTAAGTCCCTGTAAGTCCCTGCAAGTCCATCACAAGTCCATCAGTTCCAATCCAATCACAAGCTATTAAAATCAGCTTTGACAAAAGCTTCCTTTGTCATTGTTCATCTAGTTACTTGCGACTGCCTTTACGAAGGGACTTGTGACTGGCTTCACGAAAGGACTTGTGAACGGACTTGCAGGGACTCGACTACAACCCTGCAAAAATGTCATAATATCGCACAACCATAATCTATTCAACCGTTGCTAGCATAGAATTTTTATTTTTTTTTAAGATTTCAAAAACAAATTTGTTAAGTTTATTTATGTATCAAATGCAAGCAAAAAGTAGCCTTCTGTATAAAATTTAAAAAAAACAAAAAAAACTTGAGAAACACTAAGCCCTTATTACATTATTAGTTGTCCATTAGAAAAAAAAGGTTTCTTTTCTTTCTCAAAAATCTGTTGATAGAGTGGTTAAGAAGGGTGTTGCATCTAAGAGTTGTCCCCAAGAGGCACCACAAGAGAAAGCCTCCTGGGTGAGCCATCAGCGTACTGCATACGAAATGGCGCCGATAACGCGATCAAAAAACACACTCGTCGCTAATTACAACCAACCACCAACAAAAGATGTTAGTTTAACTAAAGCATACAAAGGAGATTGATACGGCGATATGCTGTGATTAAAACCATAAATATCCTTTTCGCATTTTGATGGATTCCTTTTTTTCTCCTCTTTTTGATGTTTCCCGCGAAAGAAAGAAAAAAAAAGAAAAAAAAGCTGGAGCTCTGAAAATCGTTGCCTGCATTTTTTTTCTTTTCTCGGCACGATCAAAGCCTGCACCGGCGTTTTTAACTTGTGCCCCGGTCGCCACTCGAGATTTGCCCGACCGCTTAAGATATAACTCTGTTACTCGGCTATTCTCCGTTTTTTTGCCTCTCCGTTTTTCATTCTTTCTCGCTCAGTCTAGTCACTTTCCTCTTTTCAATCGGCCTGAGCGATCTGATCGTGGTATGCATCAGAGTAATTATATCGAAGGAAAAAAATAGGTGTGAGGTTTGTTACCGTTAGAATAGACTGTTCCCGTGTCAATGACACCGCGCGTCACAACCGGTCGCGCGCCGCGGACTGTCCGCACGCGCTCCTCCCGGCCTCCTCCCGGCCCACCACATGGTCAAGGATTCGTGTTTATACATGAAGTGCGGCAAGATATCTCCATCGATCTACTGTCCTGTACCATTGAAACAGAGAGCTCGTCAAATTAAGTCTTCATCATCAGTTCAATCACATTTTCCTCCCTTTTATGACGCTCCCACCTGACGATCCCATACGGTCACCTAATACATGAAGAACAACAATAGCCCCTTGAGGTATACAACGATAAATTCCCTAGTCGAGTTTATATAGTGAAGTTATATTTTGACTTTGAAAATGAAAATTGCATCTTTTTGTCGCGCGACTCAATTTAGCATTACATGCTTGATATATATTATTTTGTTGGGACGACTTCGTTGCTTGTTTACGCGAGGTTTCTCCGTGTCACTGCCGGCGATTTTCCCATGAGAAGCCTATTAAACCACTTGGCCTAGAAGTTAATCAAAGTCACTTGCGGAGAAGTAACGGTTACTGGGCCAAAAGTGATTTAGGTCAATAGAGGGCGTTTGAAGGAAAACGCTTGTTTTGGAAGCAAGCGCTTTGTACAACTTGCACGCTATGACAAATAAAGCGAACGGTCTTTACAATACCTTATAATGACTAAATGATACGGTATATTATGGTACGGTTTGACAACTTACAATTTTAGATGATTATAGAGTTAAACATTTGGTTATGCAACTATGAATATCTTTCCCCTGATATTATGAGCAGAATTTCAAAAGACAATCTTAATTTCTGGACCAGTGCATATCGTTCGTGGCACACTGACGCGCTTTGTTGACTCTTGGTATTATGGAATCCAGATTTCTTTCTTTTCATTTTTCATTTTTTTTTTTGGGCGGGAAGTCAAATTGGACGAGAAGTAAACCCAGTCGACCAATAAGCGTCTCCTAACTGCGCCGTCGCGAACGTGATACCCCCTCCTTCCCGACGCGGCGAGATATTTTCCGTGGATTATGTTCCTTTTTCGTTTCCCGTCACCCAATTTATCCAGATCCGGGGTTTTCGTCTGGTTTTCGTCTGGCGCTCGTCTGGCGCCGGCCTGGTGAGGTCTGGTGCGGTGAATGTCACGTCCAATTCTAGGTCGGGCTGATCCCACTCGACCCCACTATACAAGCAGTGTCTAGAATCCGCCCGTCCAATCTGACATCAATCCAAACTGACAAGTTTCTATCTAACGATGATTGTTTTTCCCCCCTTCTTTAAACTATACACGTTTAGTCGTTGAAACTGTTGATTTAAGTAAAGGTTTTAAACCTACATGCACCATAGACCTTAACATGGGACAATGTGACGACAGTAATTATAGACGTTTTGCATGGAACGGCGACTATTGATTTTGATGAGAAATGAGGGCACAATCTCAAATGAAACTGTTAATGGCTTAGTACGTATAGTTCAATAATTTCCCATTTCTATTGAATAATTAAAATTAGACAATAACTTCGACGTGATAGCTGGGAATGGAGCGCCACTTTAAAGATTTTAATGTTCACAGGATTACAACCTTATTGGGTTGTTTTCCCGCCAAAGTTTTTAATAGCATAATAATTTTGAAGGATGAAAAATGTAAGAATCAATATTTGTGGGACCTAATGCTTAGATTATTAAGTTGAAACTTGTTATTAGAAATTGCTGACATTTTGCTACGTTTAAACAAAATCAATGTATTTTATGCAGTCGACTTACAAGAGTGTTTGTGAACAAACTATATACCTACCCAACAAATAACTAAATTTAGGTGAATACAATTGTGTTATGATATTTTTATCATTTTCTGATCCTAACAGACCCTGTAACACGCACAATGGTGGGCAGCTTTGAATAAATAAAGCTAACACCATGCATCTATCACTTCGACAATTGCGTCACACGTCAACCAATTATTTTTGAAAATAGGATTCCCCGCTTGGTGGCAGCAGACGCCTTCTTTTGGCGTTCTTCTGAGCATGCGCACGAATGTATTAGGGCTATTTTGTCCTAGACCCAACGCCCAAACAGGATGCTGGGAACGTCGGATGCGCTTCACACATTTTGGTTAAGGAAACGCACGGCATTCTGGGTGGTGTACCAAGACTTTTGGACTATAAAATACGGACTTATTGGTACATGTAGTATTGCGCATGCTTACTTAAGTAATGATCATGTTAATTGACCATTTGCGTGTGGAATTTAAATAATATCTGGTACACTGACTTGTTCACACAGCTTGGCACAGTTTGACTTTAAATTATCCAGACCAAATACACTGTTGCTATATCACGTGATTCGGGGCAAGCTCTTGCATAGTTACGTTAGAGACGCTCAGCAGCAATACATTGTTCAATATGGTTGAGAATGGTACAAAGACACCAGACCATTCCAGAGCCGGGGGTTGCTAGCGTAAGGCTTGCCCCGAATCACGTGATATAGCAACAGTGTCTTTGGTCTGGAGAATTTAAATGTAAACTGTGCCAAGCTGTATGAACAAGTCAGTGTACCAGATATAATATTTAAATTCCACACGCAAATGGCCAATTAGGAAAGTTAACGGGGACGTGAGAGGATTTAACCAATACTTTGGGAAATATGTCCGATTACAGAAGTTTGATTTTCATATCACAACGGCACCGGTGAAACTTGTGGCTGCACGCTAATACAAAATACTTCCATAGACCCCCAATGATAAATTCGCCAAATTTCGAAGCTGTTTTAGATACACATGAAATTAAAGTTCATCATCTTTATGTTTCTGTTCAACTTTTTATTTTACGGGGTAACCGATGACTTTTGGGAGAAATTTTCATCCAAAGACGATCATCCCTAAAAGCATTTCTGTAGCCTATTGCCATTTTGAAAAATGATGTGCCTATACGCTCCATGGCAAAATAGAGCACTTTTAGCTGGCAGTCCTGTGCATGGCTTTCGCCCTTCTGTTTTTACAAATCTTCAAGTTTATGGCTCACAAAATATTCTTCAGCAGATAATTTCAGGGCTTGCAAGTTTTTAACCGGTATAAAGGTCTGCACCCTTGTTCATTACTTCATAACTCCCGAGGACAGGAGCACAATACGCGAACAAGAACCTTTCAGTCCCCGGGCGTTCGTCTTTTGTTGAATTTTGTCCTCAGGCGTGTGTACGATACGTTTATGGGGTTAGGTTATAGTACGGGTCTACAGGAACAAAGGAAAACACAACAGGGTAAAACATGACTTGATGTGGGCGATTTATTTCGTGTGTGCAGCCTTTATGTCTGTTGAGAGTTGTTAGAGTCTGTTGGGAAAAAAACACCATGTTATATAGACACATTGCTGACAGTACAGGAACCAAACACAGCGGCGGACTAAATGTCACGATACTACTCAAATTATGCAAATATAATACTATAGAATGCTAGACAGCAGGCTATAGACGATGTGCCCTCTGACGTCACGTGTTTACATCTGTATTCAAATGTGCCCGGCAGTGATGCGCACCTATCGTGTTTTGCTTAAAGAGTGACGTCGCAGGTCAGATCGCCTTTGAATTATGTGACCTCTGATGTCATCTCTTAACCAAATTTATGTCAAACATGATGCGTGCGCATACTGCCGGGCACATTTGAATGCAGATGTAAACAGAGGCACATCGTCTATATCTGACATATCTATCCCACATTGCCTTTATAGAATGTACGTGTATTTAGCATTGACGTCATTGTATTTATGCCCATCCCGTGAATCAATCGATGCTGTCAAACATGTTGGTATAACAGCCACATCTTGACTGTCTCTGAACAAAAAGTGTATAATTACTTCACAATGGTTCATATCGCAGCAATGGCCCTCCATGTTTGAATAACCTCCATGCTTTCCAGCGTCATTTGCAAGCGAACCCTATACAGAGAGCTGGTGGAATTTGCATACTGCGCATCGTAGCAGTTATAATTCCCTCTTTGTTTCACGGATTTGTTTGTCAGAGTCTCTTCTTCTGTTTTTTCAATCCTGAAGTTTTAACTCCGTCACTGGGGAGCTGATCGTACTTTGCGTAGACCATCTACTCCTGTGCTCCAAAAACTCCCCCTGGAAGAGCTAATTTGGCCAGGATTTCCCGCCAAATTCGGGTTAATTGGCGCCAATTAAAGACGCTTGCCAGCGTTCTATAGCTCTAATGATTCTGGAAAAGAAGACCTAATCAAGAGAACTACGGTACACGAGCCATAGTGTGGATTTGTCTAGGGGGCGTTGTGTGCTCGGGGTACGGTGTGTGGCGGTTTAGAGTGATGCCGCGTGGGCATTCCGTGGGGACACAGAAGCGTTTAACTCTGGGAGGGTACCGTCGTTCCACCCCAAGTGTTCACGGAAGCGGAACAAATCGACATCATTCCTGAATCTCGCCCCGATCCGCAAATTGAGAAAGAAGGAGAGAATAAACGCAGGAAATTCCCTGATTTAACAATTTAAAAATAATTTAGACCGCCCTCTTTTCAAAATTTTGCCAGATTGGTGCGGGGCCTGTACACAGATCTTGTTGCCTATGGGCATAGAGCGCCGGCTGGCGAATTTAGGGGGCCGGTTCATTTAGGGGCCGGTTCTTTTTGGGGGGCTCGGAGGAAAATCGCCTAATTCTGGCACGGTGGCTTTCATCTGTTGATCCGAGGGGCATCGCTGGGAGAAATTAATCGCCAATTAAAATTAACTGGCCGACAATTAATATTGATCACCTTCTCAGGAGACACTAATAATTGATACCCGGTGGACCCGGCCGACCCGGCCCAGGATGGGGGAGGGGAGCGAGCTCGCAGGGAAACAATTATCTGTTAATTGCGAGGTCGCGGCTTTTGTTGAGCGGTTTGAGTCGGGGTTGGGCTTGTAGGCTTGGACCCTATAGCTTTAGCTTCAAGAGCATGGTTTGTCCCGGGTTTGTTGCCCCGTCTAAATGGTCTAACGATGCTCAGATACACCAAACACTGAAACCTGCTGGGAGATACGAATTGCATACCAAACACACACAAAAAGCAGCAGCTTTTCTCTCATTAGTACGTGGGCTTATTTCCTACTATCTAGCTCTTTTTTCCTCGTGGGACAATAGGCCGCATAATTGCCCGTTTCTACAACATTTAATTGGGACAAAAACCAACAATCGATCTGTCGAAAGCTTTTTTTTAGGGGTCGTTGCGGCCCAGTTGGCAGTCAGGGTTGGAGGTTTTTCATAGCAAGTAACGAATGAACCTACTAATCTTCTTGTTGTTGCTCCTACAGCTTGTCTATTGTCCACACCATTTTGCCCAAACACCTCAGAGGAGTTAGAGCGTGGTTCCCATTTAAAGCGGGGGGGGGGGGGGGGGGGTGTTTGCCAATAGATGATCATGCATATCAAGAGCTCCCTGACTGCCTATTATCTTGACAACAGTGGATTTCAGTCGAAGGCACAATGGGGGATCATGAAATGCTTCCAGATCCCTTGCCTCATTTTGTTAAGTGCTTGAGCCTCTCATTCACGGGAGGCAATTAATGCGGTTAGGAGGACTGATCCCTGCTTTGATACCCTCCGTGTGAAATATCACCGGTCTTAGTCTCATAAAAAGACAGCTCGGTGAAAACCGATGAAAACCGATGAAAACTTGTCAGCTGTCTATTACACAGTTCTGTTAGAACGCACAGATAGCAGTCTTATCTCTGCCAATGCCTTATCTCTTGTGATATTTTCCTCATTTCGAGACGATTACTAGGATTTGTACTCAATCTTACGTTAAATGCTTTTTTATCTTTCTTCTTATAAGACAATCCCTTCTTTGATGAAGTCTTCGTGAAGAAAAGCAACAAAAAACTCTTTGATTTGGGAACATTATATCCTGCAGCAATTGAAACGCCGAGACCTCTCATTTTAACGACCTACAATAAATTATAGAGAAGCAGAGCCCTGGCCCAGTAGTCAGTCAGTCTTCTTTACACATGAAACATTATAATTGTCGAGAAAGAGACTAGACCCATAGGCCGTTTTCTAAACCCAAACTTCGTCTTCGTCTCAGACTTCGTTCATGCAGTTGGGCTGGAGCCGGACACGGAGCTGAAAACGGTTCTCATAACGACAAGAACCGATCTCAATGCACAAACAAGCGGCCGTTCTGTAGTTTTGAAATCGAGTCCTTGTATCTATTTCGCGCCTACCACATGCAGTTCGCGCCCTTACATTGTTGAATCAGTTCTGTATAACTATTGTACACGTAGTTTTCTCAATCACTTTATCGAGATCCACCTTCCATAGTATGATAATAACACACCTATTCACTGTAGTATAGTTCATGTTTTAAGAGCTTGATAACATTTCGAGACAAGTTCAGCTAAATTCTCCTCTATTTACGGCCATAAAACAAAGTTCTTCAAAACAGCAAGCTTCAAATCTCGTTTACAATCTGCCCTTCCCCCTTTTTTAAAACAAATCCTCGAGCTCATGGGCTACAATGAAACATTATAGGCAATACAATTCGAGTAGTGGTTTGATTAGCATATTAGGCCTATTTTTGCGAGCCTTTTTTGTTTTCATTTTTCTTGTCCTTGTCCTTGTGGTTAATCCCTCTTATCATCATTGTCTTCCCTTCATCATCTTTCCTTTTTTTTCCTTACCGATCCCACTGTCCCCGCCCGACCGGGTCACAGCCTCCTCTGTTCCCCGTGTCATCACCAGGCTTCACGCAATCGGGTTTCTCTCAGCTCGGAGTTCGTGAATTATTATCACGACAAGTCCGCGGTTAAAAAATATTTACCGGTCAACTGCGATCACTTTCCCCCAAGGTGTCAACGCCTTTGGCCGGGGGATCAGGCCAAGCTGTGGTCTCCCCGGGGGTTCTTTCCTCCCCACACCAAACCATCCGGCCTGCCAATCAAAACACAAAATATAATGAGTAGCGTCTTCCTTGTAACTGTCCAGTCAATATGCTACGTGAAGGAGGAGATGACATATGGCCGAGCATTTCTCTATAGGCCGAGGGACCACTTGGGGATGTTTCATGTCGTTTGTGTGTGTGTTTTTTTTTTTTTTTTTAAATGGACAATAAGACCAAGAGAATCTCCTATCGCCTCTTCAAGGACTTTTTCTAATTACTTGAAGGTGAAAGCGGGCGTGAATTAGCTGGGACAATTTATGTTTTTGTATAACAGAAAGATACAAACTTTACGACAAGACTTGAAGGTTTGCTGTATGGAGATATGACACCACAACAGCGTCGTGTGACGAATGTCTTGTTTAGTTAAACTGCGGTATAATTCCAATAAATGGTCTCAACCCTTCTGGGTTAGTCCCTTATTAATTTCCGTAAAATGACAACCCTTGTCCCCACTTTAACCCCCCCCCCCCCCTTTCCTCATGTGAGACTCCCACCCCCGCTCTGATAAGGTTAGGAAGACTCTTTGTGAATCAAAATACTTTACCAAGTTCTTTAATAGTAGCATAAACATCTAAAAACGATACTACCGAATGATTATAAAATACCTTACTTGGCTGAATAGTTTCGAGCAATCTTGGTAACATTATATCACCTGGGGCCAATTTCAATAAACGTGTAAGCACCAAAATTTGCTTAGCATGACATTTCTTCCTTGGAAAAAGCAGGGTTACAAACCAACATTTCCGTTGATGTTTATTGTTTGTGACTGGTATTCAGCTGTTTTTTGCTTTGAATGAAAAGCTTGTGAAGTTTTGGCCGATAACCTGTTTGACTGAGCAAGACTTTTTTGTGCTAAGCACATTTTTGTGCTTACATGTTTTATGAAATTGGCCCCTGGTGTGCTGTCATTTTCACAAAAAGTTTAATTTTTGTATCAATTTCCAACGATTTCCAAATGCATATAATTTTGCGAATCGCATTCCCAGCTAGAAAGCGAAGAACTCCTCATAGAGAAAAAGAAAAGGGAAAAAGGGGGGATGGGGGGGGGGGGGGGGGGGGGGGGGTATAGCTCTTTCTATAAAATTGCAACTCAATCTAGCATGGGGATCTTGTAGTGATTCCTATTTATCCGTAAACTGAAAAGCTATAAGACTGGCAACCTCGGCGAAAAAGGAGGCGACATAAAGGCATTTTATTCCAATCATCAAAAAGATATAGCCTTCCATTTCAACTCGGATGGTGAAATATAAAAGGGTGGATTTCTGCCTAACCCCTCCGACTGCCCCGGTTGGGTTTTTGTTATGCATCTCGCCCGTATATCTCCCTAATTTGATTTTACTTTCAAATCAGCCCGGTCTTTGTCAAGCTAACGACATTTGGATGGAGGTGGGGACAAATTAAGGCTTTTTTTAATAAGATGTAGTCGCGGCGAGCGAGAGGCCTTCTTTGCCGGGGATTAGTGCGTCTTTCTTCTTCTTCTTCTTCTTCTTCTCTCTCCCTCTCTCCAACTCGACGGAATCGCTTGGGAATCCACGGGGGTGGAAGAGGCCGGTGCCGGGTCGGTTGGGAGCCGGGGCCGCGGGGAACCGACGTGGATTACGGCGGGACTGGTTAAGCTCAGGTGCTCCATACGCGCGCGGCTCGGGCCCGTAGTCCATCCCACTTCTTGACTGGCGAAAGACCGGTGTGATTTCCTTTATATCCGTGCCGTCGATGTCGTTATAAACTCCCTGCTGATGACTGATCATCGCCGCCAAGTCTCCGTTGCATGCATAATGATATCCACGCCACGGATACAGCTTATAGCTGGATTGTGGAAACTCCCAAATAACGAGAAATGAAATGGTTGAAAATGATATTCAAAAGACAGGGACTTAGAGTATAAGATGAATTACAGAGAGACCGCGAATCCGCCTTTACTGATACGAAATAGAAACCGTCACACGAATTTTAATTAAGTTCTTGTTTGTGATCTTTAAAAAAATGTGCCCAAAAGTAATGTTTTCGTCGATATTTACTTTTATAGGCGATGGCTATTTTGAACTTGTTTTACTACAAAGTGAAATAACGCAGCCGCAAACTGAAACACTCTATACTTGTTTAGTTTTTAATTTGTAGTTATCAAATATTTGAACAAGAAGTAACATTTAAGAAGATGTAAAGTTAAAGCTATAAAGACTATATAACTTGCATATAAAGGCAGAAACAGTCTATTCGTTCCAAACCGCACCGATGAAAGTATTATTGTATAGGAAAGGAAATGTGATCACGATACAACGGGTACTCAAACGGCAACAGTCGTCAAGTTTGTACATGTCCTTATACATTCACCATTATTAAAGGTAGGATACACCATTTGCAGATATCGAAAATATTTACTACCGAATTATTAAGAAATATCTTACTCATTTGAAAGTAAATAATGACTCTAGGCATCCAGCAAAATGATTGCGCTAGATATTCTGTAATTATTCTGAAAAATATAATTTTGTATAAAAAAATTCGCGATCGCGTTATACAAAAAAACCATAAGAATAACTGCTCGACGCCGGTTGAAAACAAATGCTGTTTTTCGAGCTTTTCTCGGCATCAATGACTGTAAAACTTCGGACAGCTCAGTTAAACGGTATTTACTATAAAATACAACCCCCCAAATCTACCCATTCATGATATTTCAAGCAATTATCAATGGTGTAACCACCTTTAATAATATAGAAAGCAATAATGTCAGACTATGTATGTACTCGTTATAAAGGTTTCTCCCACTGCACTATTTGTTTATTCGTGTAATTAATACACTTTTGGGGAAACAATGCCCAAACGTTTTTACATTTTGTCCAAACGCTGGGGCCGGGTTTGGGGGGGGGGGGGGGGCTTCACCTGCCATTCGTCATTTGTGGTTGATAAAACGACTCTGGAGTTTGGTTATTAGGTCTATATAGTTTAGGTCCTATAGCTAATCAATAATTTTTAAAGGTAGTATACACCATTTGCAGATATCGAAAATATTTACTACTGAATTATTAAGAAATACCTTACTCAATTGAAAGTAAATAATGATTCTAGGCATTCAGCAAAAGGATTGCGCTAGATATCCTGTAATTATTCTAAAAAATTGAATTTTATAAAGAAAAATTCGCTCTCGCCGGACGGCGAGAGCGAAAAAACAAAGATAACATAAGAATAACTGCTCGACCCTGGTTGAAAACAAACGCTGTTTTTCGTGCTTTTCTCGGCATCCATGATTGTAAAACTTCGGAAAAGTCAGTTAAACGATATTTACTATGAAATACAACCCCCCAAATCTACCCATTCATGATAATTCAAGCAATTACCAATGGTGTATACTACTTTTAAGTGGTGTGCTGAGATGTTCTTTAATTTCAAGATACTTTCTAGTTTTCGGAGTGTGGACTGATGTGCTAAGATATGTATACAGAGAGCAAAAACCCTCGTTGTAATCAATGCCATTTGAAATAAGGTGCTACTTTATTTCATCGAAATGCGGGTTTTATCCACTACTTCCTCAACCTATCCTTGCAAACTCATCATTTGTGTTTACTCCGATCCGTAGTTTGTCAGACACCAGCATCCGGGGTATACAGCGGCCATGTCCACATAGAGCGCGGCCATGCCCATTTCAAGTTTATCTGAAAAGGAAAAACCTATACTTTCACTGCGGAAAATTCCATCACAGTATACGTTAGTAGTAAACTACACTCTAAAAAGGGTGTTAATTTAGTACTTGAAGATCTAGGGCCAATTTCATAGAGCTGCTAAGCAAAAAAATTGCTTAGCACAAAAACGTCTTGCTCATTAAAACAGGTTACCATTCAAAATTATACGTGTTTTTCATGCTAAGCAAAACAACAGCTGATTATCAATCCAGAACAATAAAGATCAGGTGAAGATTTGGTCTGTAATCTTGTTTTTGCCAATACAAGGACAAATTGTCATGCTAAGCAAATTGTTGTGCTTAGCAGCTCTATGAAATTGGCCCCAGAACATTGCACTTCTAGGTGCTTGTATTGTGACTGCACGCGCTGTGCTGATTCCGCATCTTCATGAGTGCTACAACAACAGCACTCCGAAAGAGCTAGGTGCAATGTGCTAATTCTCTGAGCACTCTCAGCAGAGAGCTAAAATAAACAATGTATACATATACATGTGCGACTTTCCATAATTCCAGAACACAAAATATTTGGATCAATGAAGCATGATTTGTGTGTGTATAGGCACTTAACTTGTCAATATTCAAACTACAAAATAATGAGGATCAAACTCTTAATTTAGTTTCTAAAAGATTGATTGTGGTAAAAAAAACCTAAAAATATATACATTCACTCGTCCACATGATGTTCGTCTGGCATGGCTGGTGCGGCGAGCGCGTGATAGCACGACACAGTCATAATTATGACACAAATTGACCAATCAAAATTGTTTTGCTTGTAAGTTTGCACTTTAGGTGCAGAGAGCTAAGGCCAAAAAAATAAAAATGTTTAGCGTCACCGCCCGCTTCCTTTTTGGGGGCCGCCTCCTTTTTTCTTTTTGTTTCTTTTTGAAAAAAATGCTAATTTTTTATTTATTTTTTAAAGATAATAAAATGTTATGATCGTATTTTAGACTTTAGCATAACTGTGTACATGCTCTGGATATATATTTTGTTCTAATAAGAAGGCTAGGGTGTGACGTGTAGTCATGTACGGTGCATACATGATCGACCCACATGAATTTTAATTTTTAATCATGGGTGAACCATGTTTTAATTTTAAATTGGAAGATAGGGTGTGACATGTTCACTGCATGACTTAAATTAAAATGTGTCGAGCGGCCATTTTGAAAAAAAAAAGGGGGCCTCCTCCTTCCTTTAAAAAAAAAGGCATGACGCTAAACATGTTTTTTTTTTTTTGGCCTAATGGAAGATAATTAGAAAAAGTGACCAGTCACGTGGGAGTGTTTAACCAATAATAGGAAGAGGGTCCGTTATTTTTTACAGGAGTCTGATTTTCATGACACCGGATTATTTAATACCTAAACCGATAGTCTGGTTCCCGGGCCGGATGCGACTTTTTAAAACGTGTCACTAACGAGTTATTACATATAGATTTATATAGATTTATGCTGGAAGGCACTTATACGCAATGATATAATTATTAAAACCACGCGACTGATTGAGACATTGCTGTACTGTGGTGGATAATGCACAGGGTTATTAATCTGGAGACGCGAGATCGAATCCCATAAAAAACACATTGAATTCGAGCGATTCACAATACCTAGAAGCTGCCGTTGGAGGCGCAAATCCTGCTATACCCGCAGTGCATCATGGGAAAAAGTCGGCATCAGTTTGAAAAACGGTATTCATTTTACATGACTCATCATTTGTTTACGATTAAAGTTCCAATTTTTTTCTGCAAATAACAATGTTTTAATCAACGACGCTTCCGGATACATTTATGTTTGTGTTGTACCGCGCGTGAACAATGAAGAATAAATATTTCACTACAGTATGATGTACGGTAGAAGTCGACCGTAAAGTTTAAAAGTGGTTCTTTTGAGTCAAACGCTTGGTGGCGCACTGCATTGTGAATCGCCCGAATTGTTTTGTTTTATTATTTGTTTTCTTAAAAAGGTTTGTTAGTCATTTGCAACATTTTCTTTTTACTAATGTGTGGTTTGGAGGATTTTGTTTTTCAAGGGAAATAAAGTCTGAGAACCTGACGTGCAACTTACATGTGCTGAAGTATACCGCCTCTGCTCGATATTGATATGGAAACAAATATGATACCGACCTCTTGCGGTGTCTGGGGGGTAAAAACAGACTCAATTCATTCCAAAAACCCGAAGTTTTTTCTTCAAGCAAAATAGACAAGTGTGGATTGTTTTTAAGGTGAAGGGGTTGTGTTAATTCAAATGGAACATTAAAATATACGTAATACACGTCACTGTTATTGTTTCAAATCGGGATAGAATACTGTTCGAATACCACAAAACGACATCGTTGTACGGCTTTGGTTATAGTGTTATGGTTATAGGGTAGCCCCACTAGTGGCTACGGTTAGGGTTGTCATTTTGGTTGCTCTTTTTAAGTGCTTATCCCCGGAATTGGTGAGCGACAAGTTTTCAAATCCAGGGCCGCAGTTTCCAGTTTGTAGCAATTTTATTTATTTTTTGATTAATTATTATGTTTGTTTATTTTTTAAGTTGATATATATCTTTTGGGATTAAATGTTAGATTTGCACGCCATAGAAATGTCTAAGCGCAACTTTACACGATGCTTACGTAAGTTTTTTCAACAGCGCGACGCGGCCGCGCCTGGGCGTGTTGTATTGATGTTCTTACTTCTAAATCAGACCTGCCGCAATGGATGACCTGGGGCCAATTTCATAAAACATGTAAGCACAAACAATTTGCTTAGCACAAAATAGTTTTGCTCGGTAAAAACAGGTTAATCTCCAAAACTCCATGTGCTTTTCATGCTAAGAAAAACCAGCTAAATATGCTAAGCAAATCTTTGTGCTTACATGTTTTAT
Organism: Crossaster papposus; assembly: GCA_037893245.1. Classification (NCBI taxonomy): domain Eukaryota; kingdom Metazoa; phylum Echinodermata; class Asteroidea; order Velatida; family Solasteridae; genus Crossaster; species Crossaster papposus. The sequence continues at coordinate 1,630,888 of JBAIAA010000354.1, read as the reverse complement.
GAAATTGGCCTCTGGCCACATGACTTTTGTGTACTTGGGATAATTATTAAGATAAACAAGAAGGAAAAAACCTGATCATGTTTAAGACATGTTAATGAAGTGTAGTTGACAAATGACATAATTGCGTATTACACTATTAGGGCTTTTTTAACGGTCTTTTGGGGGCTTACTTTAATAATTTTGGTTTCGAAAAGGAGCTGTTAACCCAAATCTTTTGCATTGTAGTTGTACACACAAAAACATCGTTCAAAGTGGTGGGATTACGATGGGGTCATTCCAATTACTCCATGTCTGAGTGATGTTCCCTGCAAAAGAGTTCATGTGAAGAACTTAAAGTGGAAGCTTTCACTATCTCATTCCTCCCGCCAAAACTATAAGAAGAGTCAACCGCATCTTGACATATGTCAGTCACACCATGGTCACACACATCGTCGACTAGGCATTTGTTTTCTCTTCTTTTTTTTGAAGAATGGGAGAAGTTGATGACACCCTCTTTAATTTGAGCTCTCCGGGAAAGTGCGCCATGCAAGCTGCATCTTTACCCCGGCCCGATTGTCTATAATGTGTTTTCATTGCTGTCCTTTCAAATGTCTACATCATCCAGCCCACAAGCGCAGCATCCAATTTGTGCCGAGTTGCCCATTGAAGCCTTCGGTTGACACGCAATGACGCGTCTATACAAACAATATCACGGGGCGAGAACTCCACCCCAGCAATTTACGACAATCGGTCCAAATTGTGTCCCCATTGTCCGCCCGATTGTTCCCGCGTTATAGCCGGCCGTTGTGCGACGTGCCTGCTCGCTAGCAGCGCTAATTGGGGAACCTTGTTGTCCTTTTCATAGCGAGTGTTTAACACACCTCCTAAGATATACCCACTGATGCTTCTAATGTTCTTTTAAGAAACAGAACGAAGAAGAAAAAGCCACAACTCCCCAATAGCTGGGTGGCATTCTTAAACTAAAGATCTAATTCTTCCGTCAACGATTGTTCAGTTACCGGGAGATCGCGGGTTGGCTGAGGTGGAGATAGAACTACTTCCAAGCGCCATACCAAAAAACACCGCTGTCGCTCGTTGCCGCCCCCATCATTTGCCATTACATTAAACTAATCAAAGGTGAGGCCTCTTATTTTTGTTATCCAAGTTCCTCCACACATCCAATGTATCTTGTGATATACATAAAAGGTTAATGGTAACAACTCAGGAATTTCCTGCAAATTGAGGCTTTTTGATAAAGGGATATTGGTGGCCGTCAGTGTGTTTGGTATTAAGTTTATTGTCATCGGACAGAGATACAGTGTGACCCATACTGCCCAGCCATATTTGTAGGTACTTTATGATACTGGGTTTCTCATTGTGTGGCATATTCTTACATAAAAAACAGTCTTTATTCTATCAACATCGGACAACTTATTCAAGAGTTACGGCCATTTTAGTAAAGCAAAGTCGTATCCTTATACAGTAAAGTAAACTGAACATTCATAAGTTGTTTGAGTTGATGGATCATGGACCTATGAGGACCCGACTTGGATTTACTAAAATGTGAGTAACCCTTGAATCCGTTGGTCAGGTATAATGAAATAAAGACTGTGTTTCCTTTTAGAAGGTTTCTGTCACTATGTAAAAAAAACAGTATCATGACGTAGACATATACCTGGAAATATGGTTGGGCATTAAAGGTAAGATACATCATTGGTAATTGCTTGAATTATCATGAATCGGTAGATTTTTTTTTTTTGGGGGGGGGTTGAATTTTATAGTAAATATCTTTTAACTGACCTGTCTGAAGTTTTACAATCATGGATGCCGAGAAAAGCACGAAAAACAGCGTTTGTTTTCAACCGGCGTCGAGCAGTTATTTTTATGTTATCTTTGTTTTTTCGCGATCGCCGTCCGGCGATCGCAAATTTTTCTTATTAAAATTGAATTGTTAAGAATAATTACAGGATATCTAGCGCAATCATTTTGTTGGATGCCTAAATTCATTATTTACTTTCAAATGAGAAAGATATTTCTTAATAATTCTTAATAGTAAATATTTTCGATATCTGCAAATTGTGTATCCTACCTTTAAAAGTAGATACACTATTGGTAATTGCTTGAATTGCCATGAATGGGTGGTTTTTTTGGGTTGCATTTTATAGTAAATATCGTTTAACTGACCTGTCTGAAGTTTTACAATCATGGATGCTAAGAAAAGCAATAAACACGGCGTTCGTTTTAAACCGGTGTCGGGCAGTGGTTCTTATGTTGTTCTTGGTGTCTTTTCGCGATCGCCGTTCCGCGTTTTCCCCATTTGTCACGTTGGATATCGAGATGGGTAATGTGGGTGTTTTGTTTTCAAAACATCAACAAGTATTTCTAGCGAAACAGGAACACACAGAGCAGATCAAAATGGCTGCACCAATCCTACAGTGCCCAATCCTCCTTAAGAAAATTGGGAAGATTTGAAATAGAACGATTAGAAATGGGAACTCGTAACACTACCTCGGAGCAAAATTATCGATTCATTTGATTTCGGACTTGTATCCCCTTTTAATTAAAAAACAAAGGAGAAAAATAATACAGAATAGATTATATAAATTAACAAATAAAGACGCAAAAATTATAAATTAAATACACCATGTGTTACTCGTTCATTTCGTAATTGTATATTATATCACACTTTGTTAACCAGTTTACTTGTGCAGTTGCCACAACAAAAATAAACTAGGAATCATTTAAAAAATATATATATCTTAATGTTTAGCCCCCAAAAAAACTAAACGGGGAAAAATGAAGTCTCCCTAATTTAGGAAAAAATGAGACGAACGGTTGCCTAACGTAGAAAACTTAAACAAGTTCAAGGAAACTCCCAGAACAAAATAATATTGTTGCTTACAATAACTATATTAGCGTCATAGTGTTTTATTACCAATACTCAGTTAACTATAGGCTAACCTATATTCTTGATTGGATGCCCTAATCGCAACAACTGTACGTTTTCTCGTGTATTTTCTCGTTCATTGTGTTTCTCGTTGGAAACGATAGTTCAACTCTTTTACATTCAAGCGTTTGTAAAGTGGTGATCTGTTGTCAGGATGTTCATCACGCGCACACGCTGCCAAACCACGAGAGATAAAAAAAAAAAAGGAAACACACACAAAAACCACAAACAAACAAAAACCCAGGAGGGTAAAAAATGACGTGAAAAAAATAAATAATGGCAACGGTGATTTAAAGGCGGTCCGTGATTGGCTGACAGCGGATTAGCCCGCGTGTTGTGATGTATAGCATGGGCGTGCGAGCAAAGTACGCGGGGAATAATATTTTATCAATGTGCGTTTGTCTGCCCTGGTCATCTTGCGGTGGTTGGTGATTGACAGCCAAAGAACGAGGGGCTCGGCGAGCCGTTTTCCCCGCACTACTAAAGGTGCATACGCATCGGTCTTCTCGTAACACTTGCATATTGGTCCCCACGGCAAAATGACGGTCTACTGAACTTGGCTACTGTCTGTTCCTTAAGCATTTTGTGGATTACAAAACTTATGAGAAGTCTATCCGCGGAGTTGGACATCATTTTTTGTTGGTCGGTGGTCGGTTCCATATACCCAGTGCTCCATTCGCCGTTAATGTAAGTTTGATTTTAATGTTATCGTGATGTTCTTTCAAAATGGTCATATTTTAAAACGAGGCTTTTGAACGTGGCTGCGCTTTTAAATCGAAGTGTACTTTTTTCTTGACAGAATTTATTAAATAATGGTGTTCCTTAAAGAAAAAAAATCTCTTTCAAATAAAATTGTCTTCATAATTCGTATGGTTGGCTGAACAGTTAAACACAATAATTCTCAATGTTCAATTGATCAATGGCGATTTTTTTCCCCCCTTTTTTTTTTAAATTTATTCGCAATATCAAACAAAATTGTAAATACTTCTGAAAGCTGTACAAGACAAAGGTTAAACTTTTAAACGAATAATACGTGATGAAATGTACATTCTAAACGATGTTCAAAATGAATTTAGAGTTTTTTTGTGCGGCTTTTCTCCTTGACGAATGGTGGCCATATTGTGTTACTTTGTCGTAATAATGTTGTGTTTTAGCTCTCCAAATTCTCAGTTTATACGTGTAATTTCTTCTCTTAATTTAAACGTATTTCAGCACCTCTTGTCCCCTTCGAAATTTGAAGACCAATCCAGTTGGAATGTCTGTTCTAAAGTTTCTTGATTTTGGTCGTTTTAGAGGCGAGCAAAGTTTACTTTAGTTGTATTTCAAATTATGCTTAGTGAAAATAAATCTAATTTCATTTTCTTTTTATTCAATAAAAAGAAAATTATATGATTTTCAATAGGCATTTGTAAAATATCGATTAATTGTAACATTTTATTTTTCATTTGTTAATTTTAGCTTAAAAAAAATTGGCGTTTGATTCGTGTAATGGCTATCGAACAAAAAAAATTTTTTTTTATGTACTATAAATATTAAAACACAAAAGGAGATTTTTGCAATTTATCTGCACTTCGAATGCACGTTGTGTTGTTTCTAAACACAATTCGTTTTAATCAGAAATCTTTAAAAAAATAATAATAATTATATCACTTCGAAAACACTGGCCTGAAGTCGGTTTCCTAATGGACAATTTTATGTATACATGTACATAGCACGCGGTGGTCGCCCCTTGAAAGATGACAATATTCAAATTGGAGCATCCTCGCCATTATCTGTCATTAAAATGTAGGAGTCAATGAACTGACGGTTGTTTTAGATTGTTGTTTGGCATGTATTCTATCTTCGGTAAAACCTTACCGAATTCTCGATTCGTAAAGATTACATGGTAAACTGTGTAAGATTTATTCATAGGAAGCGAGTTCTCCGTATTATACGCAATGCCCCGCCGCGAGCACGGCGACTGTGCTGCTATCAAACAAGTTGCTTGCGTGAGAGATCGTCGAACCATTTGCGTTCGCTCCATTAATTATCTTCACGGCTCTTTATCTATATTGCAGATTACTACATTGCTTGGAGACGTCATCTCGAGCGTGCATTGAACCCTGTAGGCGCAGTGCCCCTGTCGGCCTAGAATCATCATCATCATCATCATCAGCGACATCATCGTTGGCGTAAGTCAACTCGGCACTGCCAGCGAGGCAATCGGTTTGGACCAACAAGGAATTTGTCAGGAATCAGCCGGGAGTTGAAGCAATGAACTGCGGCATGGACGTCATCTTACCGCATCCTACCGTGACCGCTGGAGCAGCCCAGGCCGTATACAGACCGCCCAAGATGTCGGTTGGACGCGCTGCTGGTGGCGGCACGTCGTTCTTGTCCGCGTCTACGACACGACGAGGTTTGAGCTTCTCCATAGACCGGATCATGGGACACGTTTCCCCGTCTGCTACCGCGGCTTCGTCGTCGTTACCGCCGCTCAGCGCTCCGGCAAAGATCTCCCCCTCAAGATCTTTGACGCCACCCGTCGGCGCCATCGAATCGGCCAAGAGGGCCACCGCGATCCGGCCAACCCTTGCCGTCTTGCCCAGGGACCAAGCCCAGGTCACCAGACCCCGCATGTTTGGCATGGTGGACCCGAGCGAACTGGACATCCAAACGGCCAAATACCAACACTATTTGAACATGGCCTGCCTACCGCTGTACATGAACAGCAGGACGGGAACCTTAGCCCGACCCCACCCCTTCTACTCCACTACCACCTCAGGGCAATATCTGACCAAGTGGCTGGCGTCAAATATCAACGGACAAAAACTGGACGGTTTCCCGGTCAAATCTCTTCCAGACGCCAGACTGGGTTTTACCACCCACCCTTCCCTCCCCTTCGCCGGCTTGTTCTCACCGTCGGCTTTCAAGACCACAGCAGACTTTGAAAGCCCCATTTCCAGTCTGGCCGAGCGGATGTGGACACCAGACCCAGCGACTGCGCGCACGAGGATCGACAGCTATGCCCCCAAGTTTCCCGGTAACCCCGGCACCACCCCATCGCCACGCCCGGTAGAAGTCAAGTCGGAGAAAACGTCCCCGTCCAGCACGCAGCAGAGGACCAAGCGGACCCTGAACGGGCAGCAGAAATCCTTCACCTGTCTGGACTGCGGTAAGGTGTTCAACGCCCACTACAACCTGACCCGACACATGCCGGTGCACACCGGTGCACGGCCGTTCATCTGTAAAATCTGCGGCAAGGGATTCCGCCAGGCCAGCACGCTGTGCCGTCACAAGATCATCCACACTAACGAGAAGCCGCACAAATGCCGGGAGTGCGGCAAGGCGTTCAACCGGAGCTCCACGCTCAACACTCACATGAGGATCCACGCCAACTACAAACCTTTTATCTGCGAGTTCTGCGGTAAAGGCTTCCACCAGAAGGGAAACTACAAGAACCACCGGCTGACTCACAGCGGGGAAAAGGCCTACAAATGTCACATTTGCCACAAGGCTTTCCACCAGGTCTACAATCTGACTTTCCACATGCACACTCACCAGGAGAAGAAACCCTTCACTTGCAGCGTCTGCGGTAAAGGGTTCTGTCGCAACTTCGACCTCAAGAAGCACGTCCGGAAACTCCACGGGGCAAGCGTAACGTCGCTGCCCTCCCCGTGTTCTGACTCGTCCAGCGGTTCACCCAGCCCCGTCGGCTACGCTAAAGGTACGTCCGCGCTCACTGCGGATGTAATCGGTGAGCACTGCGTTCTTTGACTCGGCGCAATCAAAAAGAACTCGCACTAAAAGACAAAAACTGCCAAAATTCAGCCGCACACTTGCTTTCCCCCCGTTAAATCATGTACATAAGCGTAAATATGTAATTTTCACGACTTTGTCGTTACCCATGAGAATGTTAATTGTTTATTTATATAAAAGTCAATAGAGAAAACGGTTGTTATTAATCCGATGTTAGACAAAATAGTTATTTTTATATTAATGCCAGTAGCCATGCACATGTCCATTTATTATCGTAAATAATTGTCGTATAGCCATTTAGTTTCCATGCAGTTCTGCTAAAACTAAACACAAATCTAGTCTAAAGCACAAATTGTAATAATAAAAATAATACTGTTTGTGCTTATATAGCGCTTTATACCCCTACATGTAGTGTTTCAAAACGCTTTATAATTATTGTAACTATTCCATTAGGGTAAATCGCTTTCCAGTATTAAAAGACATAGAAATGTGCTCAATTCGAAACCTTGCGTTCTCGGGATTTCAATTCTATAGAAAAGTGTAAACTCGATTGGGCAAAATGTCATTTGAAATAGGATCTGCGCAGTGTACTCAGACTATTCGATTGCGGGAAGTTAGCGGGATGTAACCTTACTCCATCGGCGCCCCTTCTGCAATCCAGATGCACGAAGTATACCGTACATCAGGCGGCATTGATCCACGACGCGCTGACGTGTAATCATTCTGTATATACACACAACCGCCTGTGCATTCAAGTTATCATTAAACAAAACCAAAAAAAGGAACCCCCTTTAATTCGAGTACCATCTGGAAATGGATAAAACTGATTTGATAAAACTGATTTTCGTCTAAAACATTGTTCACCATTGTGACATAAAATCCTCACCTGTAAATTTAGCGCTTTGAGTGTACACAAAACTACATGTTTTTGTGTGAACGAAAATAACACTTTACTGGCAAAAAGTATTCGATTTCAAAACCTCACGAAGCAGTTAAGACTTGTCTTAAATTATTCAGTGATTTGATTTGTAATTTAATGCATTAACAGATTAAGATGAGGCTTAAATCAAATTGTACTGTCCAGTACACGACCCGTGTGGAACAAAATATATTTGCGCTGACATTAGAAAATACATGTATGTGGCTAATAAGTTTGAAGAGGAGTAAAATCCGACGGGAATTCTGTTTACAGTTGGTGAATACAGTCATGTACATTACTACAGCGGATGGTTGATCTTGCGCCAGAATAATGTTCAGAAAATATTATGTTAGGCTGCATGCCGTTATATAAGCGTATCACGCTTTGCGTGAGTCTCGCAATAATAATGCGTGCACAGCATACATGCACGATTCGTGTCCGTGGTTTTTTGTGACAAACTTTTGTTTACAAACTGGTTTATTCAAAGAGATACCAACTGCTCGCTCGAGGCAGAACAACAAAACGGTGTGGGGTACCAGATACCCAGGGCACCATTTCAAATCCAAACATCCGAAGTCGCATCGTAAGACTAAGACATTACACATGTATACGTCTTTTAAATTCTGACATGTTGTACTGACTTAATTAATTGTGACTTTAATTTCAAATTCCAAAGAGTGAAACTATTGGCTATTATAGATCACTCAGATTTTCGGTTGGAATATACTGCAAAAAGCATCATTTCAGTGAAACTCTATTGGACCTCGATCTTTGTTAAGAGAATTACACTCTGAATCGAATGGTCCATAGTTTTAGATGGTAGAGTGAATTTTCACTCGAATATAATGTCCACTCCTTGAAAATAAGAGAGTTCGTTTCTCATATTGTGAAATTCGTAGGAGAACGAAATAAGCACAGTTAGGCCTACGTGTAAATTATTGCTCAGCAAGAATACAAATTTCCTTTTCTACAAACGTGTTTTGTCAGTTGCAGGAAAACAATAAATTTATTATGAATATATACTTTTTTGCTCTGTTAATAACAATATTTAAGCGTATTTACATAGAATGGTAATATTTCATATAAATATAGCCAGGGAAATGTTTAATGCAAGTATTGTTATCAAGAATGTCTTAACATGATTATACGGTTCAGTGGCAAATGTAGTATTCTGATGTTACAATTATAATTGTATTTATTTGCGATGGAAGTAATTTATCTAATGTCATCATGCAGTCCCACACACATCTCGCACAAAAAAATATCGTTTCACGAAGATTGGCTTACAGCGTAATCTGTGCAAACAGCCTACCGTGCGTCCTTGGGTTTTCCCCGCCCGCGTCTGTGTGGTGTGTCGCACCGGCCCCGGGCGACTTCTTCGGCTTAAAACATCAACCTCGTCATGATTTCTTTGTGCTCTGAGATATTGACTGTTTTTCATTATACGTTAAATTATATTAACAAATCAGAGTCGCATTCTGAATTTGCACCTGTGCTGGATCATGATGTGCACCCGAGAATGCGTAAGATGTATATCACACATGCGCGGTACGACTATAGCACATACCCAGCACAGTGGAAAACCCAGCACGAAGATATAAATAGATTATTCCATGGAGATCATACTAAACAAGACATTCAACTTTTAAAGTATTTCCCCGGTAACAATACCAAAAATAAGTGGTCTGTGCATGGTCACTTAAAGAATCTACGGTTATTTGACAAGACAAAAGTATACAATGTTAAATAAGTGTTGTATTATTATTACTGGTGTAAGAACCAGATCTTTACACGAATAATTATCTGAAATTATGAAGTTTAACTTAAATATTGTCAGTGTTCTTCTGTAAGATAGTGTTAAATAAGACTTCCCCCGGGCCGTCTGTGGTACATTATAGAGTGTACGAGTGTATGCATGGTGTCGACAAAATAAATTACACATGTAAAAAATTACCATTGGAGTCTTGCGTGAATTTTTTTTTGTATTTTTTTTTTTGTAAACGATGATAGGAATCGTAAATCACGAAAATCTGCTTAGCATGGAAATTCTTCTTTGGCAAAAACAGTGTTACAGATCAAATTTCCAGGTGGTGTTTATTGTTTTTGTCTAGTATTCAGCTGGTGTTAGCTTAGCATGAAATGCATATCGAGTTTTGACTGGTTAACCTGTTTTTAATGAGCAAGATTGTTTTGTGCTAAGCAATGTGCTTACATGATTATGAAAATGGCATCAGATCTAAAGCATTTCTTGAACTAAGTACTGCTTAAACTACGTAAACGTGTAGGGTCGAAAAGGTAACAATATGCAAGTGCATTCATTTTTTTGTGCAACTAAAAAGACTACAGGGCCGTTTCAAACCACAGCTACACGCTCCGTTCCGGCTCCATCACCGGCTCATAGCCAAAGTGCATGAACAAAGCCAAACATGAAGACAAAGCTGTAGTTTGGAAAACGGCCTAGGCCTATGATTCTTTTTTTGTATATCTAAAAATGGATATAATGACTCCGTTTGAATGTGCGAACGCACATGATTTACCCGAATATTTCAACTCATTATAACACCAATATATTACCGCTTGCACAAAGAAGTGTGGCCCGTGTGTCAGATGCGTCGCGTGACAGTTAACGTTAATTGCCGATTTACACAAACACCAACGTCAGATCATTAGAAGAGATAATTCCTTCCACCGTTTCCAAACATAACATGCGGCTGTTGTGTCTTCACTTGTTTTGTGTCTTTTGTGCCGCTGGACCTCCATCTGTGATTTATTATAATCCTGATTGCTGTCCCGATTCGATTGCGCGTGCACTAATTAGCTGGCATTGATGCCGGGTTGAATGGGCGGGACTGTGGCACGGCTGAACGATGGTGCAAAATTGAACAAACCGAAGATCGCCTAAACGCAAATTAAAATATTGATATAAAAAGTCTTTAAAAAAAAAAAAAAAAAAAATCTATTTCTATTTTAAAATAAATAAATCACCTGCACATTTTTTAAAGTATTTTTTTTACAACGGTTGTCTGTGATCAGAATAAACGATAATTAAAATATCATCAACCAACGAAAAACAATTGACACACGGGTTGTTTCCACCTGCGAAAACGAAATGTAGTTAAGAGTGAATTATAAATAACCCATTTCAGTAGAAAAATTGACACATTATTTAGCTTCGATCTCGATCGTAGTGCGAAAACCTTTCAAAATTATTGTTTGCTAAGCTGATAATGAAAGCAAAGCAGAACATAGGTCGGTCTTTAGGCTCCACATAACGACGATATTTATCTTCAGTTCATGAACACTTCGAGCATTTTGGCGAAATAACACCAGCCGATGTGTCATTTGTTTGCCCCCAAACTTCGCATTATTTTGATGCAACTATTATGTAGACATCTTGGAAAGATAAATATAACGCCACAAGCGCTTCAGTCACTTAAGTGCTTTTCTGAAACGATAACAAAATTATTCACATTGACTTGTGGGCTTCATTTTGATGGTTCGAGAGCTAAACATAAATCCCGAATTGCCTCCAAACACCATTCGACTCGCGATAACCCACATAAAATCTTCCCATCACGTTGATCATAGTTCCCTGAAACTTATGCTCGATCCTTGAAACTAAAGGAACTCTATGTGTTCTTGTGGAGTGTTCTTTGGTATAAGAAACTTCCTTTGGGCAGGGACGGGAGAGAAAGAGGGGAGATCAATAGTCTGCAGTGAAATGACTGTCCAGTTTGTTATTGAAGTAACCCGCGAAACAGGTACTTGGTGTGTTTGTCGCAGGGCGGTCGGTGTGCAAACACGTTGATGGGATAGCAGAAGCACTTCAACCAACCACTCCATGCTAGGAATCGCTAAGCTTGGCGCTCGGAACGCCAACGAATTTACACCGTTCTTGGCCTAAATCCCTATCGATTAATGAGTGTTTGCATTGATGATGTATTCGTCAATACGTTGATAATGCTAAAATGCCATTTGACGGTGTGTTGATTATAAGGGAAATAAGAAAAGCCACCATGCAATGAGCTGACACGTGCACATCATGAGTACACTGCAGTATAGGCATAAAACACATGTAGTTCTTCAGTGAACATATTATTATTAAACGTACTATTGCGTGTTACGGTAAAGTTTGAAAAACAATTCGTGGTGATGTTTGTACAACATTATGTGACCCGCTCTGTGAAAATGAGTCAGATGTCGCACAGTGCGCTTATGATATTTGGGTGGTTGAACGTGGAGAGGGGGGTTTTCGTACGAAAATTCGATATTTCTATTTCATGATTTTCACCTTGGTTAGAATCTATATTTTCAATTTCTACATTAAAACATGCTAAATAAAATCCGAATTATTCAGAAAAAACAGTTTTGTATTCCATTGCATACATTTCCTAAAGGAAAATTTTTGTTTAATGCATGATTTCTCATGAATGGGGTTTTTAGATTTCGCAAAATCGTCAAAATTATCGTGCACTCTTTCTAATGGTATACATAACTCTGTTTGTCAAATTTTCGACATCTGACTCATTTTCACAGAGCAGGTCACATATAGAAAACATTAACACCGTTTATAATAAACAATGAAGGCAACACCTTTAAATTGTCCAGGTTAAACGTTTTATCAAACAACAAGAAAAATCAAATGTATAAAATATGAAAATATAATCAAAGAAAACAACATACATTCGCATTTTTGTATCACTGTGGAGACATGGCTTTGTTCTCGTGTACAAAATGGTTAGAAAGTCGAGCACGTTTTTCAAAATGCTCCCATTTTAACCATAATTTTTTTCCTGGGTTGAAATTTCGACCCAATATACCCTATATTATACCCTAACCCAAACACTAACCCTAACCCACATCCTAATCCTAGTTTTTGAGTAATTTAAGTAAAATCCAAAAATCTAATTCGTGAAATTCCCAATGAAGACCTATTCATCTATAGAAATTTACCCTCCGGAGACGTTTTGTCTCCATTGTACACATTGTGTTCATGTCTCCAGAGGGTACCGTATTTCGGAACAATATGACACAGAATACAAGCAATTATACACACACACACACCAGGCACGCCATTGGTTGTGGGGTACCTCTATTGTTCGACTTTACTTCCCTTCTTTTGTTTTCCTTTGTCTCCTTATAGAAATCCCGAAATAGGCCTACATAGCATTAGCCTGTGGGGTACTTCGATTTCTAAAGATAGGGCTTGCGGGGTACCATTGTCCCATTGTTGCCCTTTGTTCTCGGTACCCTGTAAGTGCCAACTCGTACGTACAGTTCTTTGTACAGTACATACAGTTCTTTTTTTGACAACATCTTTGTTGTTCAAGATACATGTAATAATGTTGTTCCTGATCTTATTATTTGTTTGTTTGATGTTGAGTGTTGGTTGTTTTTGTTGTTGTTTTTGTTGTTGTTGACGCTGTAATTATTGTACAAAATGGTTTTTATGGGTTTATTGGTGTGTTTTTTATTAATTTGGTTAATGTGCCATTTCAAAATTATCGCCAGGATGTATAATTCAATACGGCTGGCCTTAACTTTTCAATTATAAACGTAAATCCTGATGGTGTTTTTGTATTTGTTGTTGTTGTTTCTTTAGCAATCTAAATTGCTGTTTCCAAGTATCGTGCTTAACATCCGCACTTAACTCTTTGATAGCTTGTTTTCAAGACTTAGTATCACAATCCACACACACACAAATACCAAAAAAGGTCAAGAATTAAGAGATTAATTACAAAGCGGCGATGCGTAAAGGTATTTTATATAAAAAGATAAAAGTGTTTGGTATTTTTTGAGGTTTTAAAGCTCGTGCTTGGTGCTAAAGTTAAAGGATCGTGGATTATAACACTCAGGAATTTTGTAATATATATAATTATTCTAGACGGAAACATCTTAGATGTGGTTTTTTAATTTTTTATTTGCATTTTATCAAAGTTGTTTTCACCATCAAGTTCTAATGGAATTTTGCGAAACAATTTTTCTTATTGTTAAAATTGTTTTCAAAAAAAATTGAGAACAATTGAGTTGACCGACGAATTGTACACACAGCACAGGCATAGTAATTGTTTTTCCGGATTCACTGATTCAGCGGTTTTTGGCCGGGTGGTTTATGTGTAAAACCGAGTCAAGTTATTTGTTTTTAACTCTTGACTTTTTAAATGTGAAATTCAACTCATTCATAATACGGTGAGTATTTATTCAAATATGTGATGTGATCTGGGAAAACCCTTTACATGATGAAATTGGTTGTCATCAATTTCACGGCGCTGCATACAATTCGAAAGGTCACGGTGCGCTACCAAAGATGCCGTGCGTTTCTTTTTACAGAAAATAACGTGAAGCCGCATCAGAGCCTCGGCTCAGATGCGCTGCGTACAATTCGGAAGGTACGCAACAACAAATTCACCATGTGAAGGGTTTTCCCAGATCACATCACATAGCTCCTTGATCTTGTTATTGTCAGATCCGATGTAAATTGAAAGATCAATCGACCAAAAAAGGAAAGTTGATGCGAAATTAAATGTCTACACATACGATATATCATGTTTTTTCGCATATTGATAACACAGCGCGAATATTTTATCAGCACAATCAGGGGCCAATTTCATAGAGCTGAACAAATTGCTTAGCATGACATTTTGTCCTTGGCAAAAGTATAAGGTTACATATCAAATGTTCACCTAATCTTTATTGTTCTGGATTGATAATCGGCTGTTTTTTGCTTAGCATGAAAAACACGTATTATTTTGGCTGGTAACCTGTTTTTAATAAGCAAGACTTTGTTGTACTAAGCACATTTTTTTGCTTAGCAGCTCTATGAAATTGGCCCCAGGCGTCACTCCATTTAACAGTGCAGGAAGATGGTAAACGTCTCTACAAATTGATTACAAACTGTTGACGTTATCAATGTATTTTGTTCAAAACTTTATTTTTCGGTTGAACAGGTGGTTAAAAGGGCAGGTGGTTAAAATGGTTGTATAGATCATATGGAGATCAACGTTGGTGTAGACGATGTGCATATTCGAATTGACCTGCGGTATGCGCACGCATCGTTTTACATACATTTGGTAAAAAGAGCTGACATCGGAGATCACCAGCGTGTTCGATTACTCACTCGCGCTTATACTCGTGTATCTAAATCAGGAACGGAGTTGTACATGCGCAGTATATGAGAGTAAACGAACAATCTCTGGTCACCGTCGACTCAACGAGTGACGTCATTACTTAAATACGCGGCCACGGCCACATGCAAGAGTACAATTTTTTTTTAATGTTCCACCACTGGCGCATCGCCGGACATGGCAGCCATGTTTTCGCATGGTATTATGGAATACTTCCACAAGTAACCGGCCTGACGGGTCGGTTACTCGCGCCAGGCAGTAAGCGCAAGAAGTCACGTGAGCGTAACATCGAACGGCGCGCGGTGAAAGTAATCGAACACGGTAGGGCCTAAATATAATTCAAAGGCGATTTGACCTGTTTTATACAAAACACGATGCGTGCGCATACCACCGGCCACATTTGAATATAGATGTGAACATGTGGTCTATTATGTTTATCGGTGTTGTACAATAGATTATACACACCATTCAACGACCTCAATTTATTTGAGCTATTGCATCACTGGCTTGCCCATGCTTCATCCCTAGCTGCGCTCCATGGAATCCTGAATAAAAAGACAAGAAAAAGGAAAGACGACACACCGTTTTAGGATGACAATAGGATAAATCCCCCCTAACACCCCAACAAACCAACATTCTGCACCCTGCCATTCTCCCACTGAATTGCCCAACAAAAGGACCGGATACTGTGGGCTTATTATAATGTCGAGTTTTTTGTCGACCTTTTTTTTCTGGCTGTAGGCTATCAAGACTTAGTATCGACTGAGAAATGGGAAAACCTCCCCCGTTTAATGAGCAAGTGTTGGGATAAACCGTGCGTTCATATTATTTTTTCGAGGCTAATGCTTCAGTCACACCAAACTAGTTCTCAAAACGTCCTGCCCCGTCCTTAAAAAAATCGTAAAACGGGCTGTGCTGGGGGTAGAACGTGTAACCTTGGCCAAATAATGTCATAAATACGATTTTGAGTATGCTCGAAGTTCTGGAGCACCCTTCCCGACTGAGCCCGTCCATGAAGTTCGTAAAAAGACCGTAAACAGTTGCTGCTACGTCCACCTTGTTCGCACACAGTTTGAGCCCGTTCGGCAACATTTTTGAGAACGTAGTGAGAACTAGTTTGGTGTGATGGGGGCATTAGCAAAATATAAGCAATACTTTTACCAGGTATATTTTTTAAAGGTTATAATTTCTCCCTGTAAATCAGTCGAAAATTGTCCACGCATGGCTAAATCAGCCGTAAATTTTCTTGCTAGCATTTTATTAGCTAAACTGGTGGGTTTGCGGGAAATTTAAAAAAAAAAATCCGGGCCCTGTCTGGTCGGGATTGCTTTCGGTACCCGTGTCAAGGCTGTCAGGCCGCCGGTGTACGAGAAAAATGAAGCCGCGGAACAGGTGACCTCCAGTCCACAGGTCACCCAAATTATATCCAATCAGAGCTCAAAGCGCGTCAGACCTTCCCAGCATGCACCTAGTGCATAGGCGATGGGCACGAGCGAATAGGTCACTGCAGTCGCATCTCGCATTTGATTTTCAGCACCGACTTTTTTCTTGAGAAAATTAATGTCGTTACTTGAGCTGTATAGAAACAAAAAGAACACACGGCATTTTTTACTGATTGTTTCCCTAAGATATAACAAAGCAATCCAGTAGGCCACGCCCGCCAGAACAGGTAGTACTAGCGTGACGCGTGTCTGGCTGATAGCGCACATTGAAATAATACTACAACTTAGTTACATTATAGGTTTAAGAAATAGTAAATGGGTTAGGAAATAGCAAAATAATTCCTGTGGAATCGGATTGACAATTAACAAAACAACCCCACTTAACCATGACTATGATTAGGCCCTAAAACCAGGCTAGTAATGGAATTGGGTCGTATAAGTGAAACAAACGTTATATCAACAAAAAGTGTGCGGTAAACTATGCTGAAGTTTTTTTTCTGACAAAATGGCGACAATTTGTCGGACATTAAAACCATACGTTGTGATTGGTCAATTTTTTGAGGGGTGTGGCCTACTAGATTTTATTATTATTTTAGTCTATTATTTTGGTAAAAGCACATTAATGCATGCTGGGTCACAGCTTCCGAGTATTTAGCTTCGTTGCGGACATCCGTCACTTTTCATTAAACAAAAATTAAGATGTTGCAGAACTGAAATTAACAGGTTTTTTTCTTTATCGGCATGTTATTCCTGACAGCGCCTTGAGCACCAGTTATGCAGGTAGATACGTGCGCTTTATACAAATCCAGTATTATTATTGTTGTTGCCATATGCTCTGTTCCTTGAACAGACTTATTTCTAGTTATTATTAGTTTGTTTGGCCATAAAAATGATGATCTGCCAATAGTCTCACCAGGAAACGAAATATGATGACCGGCCAAACGACAAACAATCTCGCGACAATTGACCGAGGTCGTTTGTCAATTTGCCCGCCCGGTCCCCCGTTGGTTCGTACCGTACCGCTGTATGGTAAATTTGCCCTTCGATCGGCTGACGCAGGTTGTGCTCGCCGCGCGGCAGGAACCGCGAAATTGCAGCGCAGGGTTCAGGCGTTGTCGCGGAGATAACTACGGGATGAGCATTGCGAAGATGAAAAAAAAGGAGAAAAAGAAGAAGATGATGATGATGAAAACCGACTCGGATGCAGCCAACAGATGGAGATGATGGGTTGTTTAGGTGGAGGAGTGAAGGCCGGTCATATCATAGATTGCTCTATATGGTCATATCAGGGCCTGATGCCAATTACGGGTGAATGAACTCACAGCCGGCCGTACATGCGCAATGCCGACCTTCCAACGGAGCCACGTGATTGGTAGAGAGCTGAGGTTCATGCATGTTGCACTGCTGGATTGAAGAGCACCAACCAACGTTTTCGATCCCGCAGGGTGTATTCGTAACCCGGTTCTCGAGTGTCCCGCGAACGGTGTTCTAGGGTTGCCGGTTGCGAATGCTCGAATGCATGTGGAGTGCATGTAGGCGAACATTCAAGATGGCAGCTATGAATTAAAACTCATAATAAAAAGAAATGAAAATTCATGATTTTACACAAATAATTTACATCGAGGATTAGAAGTAAAACCTGACAAAGATCGGCCCACTTATGATCACTAGCGGCGTACAATTTTATTTTATCATTTTATACTGTTCGTGCACTAAATGACTACTTAAAAAAATATGTTCCGGAGGGGCTTAAGTCCGCCATTTTTTCGGCGTTCATCATCTGCTCCCCACTGAGCGCATCCTGTTCGCGAACACTGTTCGTGTGTTGGTTTTCGTCATTCGGAAGTGTTCGCGTGTTCATTCAACACGAGAACAGGGTTTCGAATAATTGCGTTTTCAGTCCTAACTATTATGTAACTTTTTAACTGTAAAAGCTGGGGCCAAATTCATAGGGCTGCTTAAGCAAAATATTCGTGCTTAAGCACAAAAACCCTTGCTTAATAAATCAGGTAAGGAGCCAAAATCCCATGCGAATGTTATGCAAGCTAACAACAGCTAAGTACCAATCACAAACAATATACACCACATGGAGTTGTGGCTGGTAAGCTGGTTTCGCTAAGCAATCATGTTTTGTGCTTAAGCAGGTTAGCAGATTTTATGCTGAAGCAGCTCTATGAAATTGGCCCCTGCTTGGTAAGATTGACCCTACATGGCCGTGTCCGAATTATGTGGCTGCGGCTGGATGTTACACGCGAGTCTATATGTAAAGTGGCTGCTGCCGCTATACCATACTCGGACTCCTGTGTAAAAACCGCAGCCATGATTCAGACACGGCCTTTAATTAATTTGACCTACCATTTTCCAGGTCAAACGTGCATGGGACATTTCTGGGTCACATTATTTAATTATCTAACATTTCATATTGGAGTAAATCAATTTCAGTTAGTCACAGCCTATTTTGCGGTAGAGGAAAAGCTCACACACCATTCGCAAAATTCACAGAACTTATTTCTGGTCCATAAAAGAGAGCTACAATGAATCATACAAATGTGTTACTAACAAACTTGTCGTGGACTATATCAGTTGCTTGTGACCTGTTATCCCCCCGCCCCTAGTACCCCCTCCCAAAGCAGTGGCGGCGCCAGTTTTAGGGGTGAAGTGAATGGTTAAGAAATGTTTGTGTGTGTGGGGGGGGGGGGGGGGGGGGGGGGGGGGACCGGAAAATCTCTGGCCGGGGAGGGGGAGGGGGGGGGGGGGGGGGAAGCGTGGTGGTTACAGTTTTAAATACATATTCAATGTAGTCAATTAAAAATAGCATCTTGTTTTCATTCTTACTTTTCCTTGACCTTATTTTTATCTTTTTCCCACTTTAATTTTGTTTCGGGGAGAGGGCAAGGAAGATGGACATTCCCCCCACCCCGTCCGTGGCGTCGCCAGTGCCAAATGCCAAATAGGGGGGGGGGGGGGGGGGGGTGGGGGGTGGTGGGGGTGGGGGGGGGGGGGGGGGGGTGGGGGGGTTACCCAAGTGATAATATTACTGAGGTTGCATATAACATATTATTATATCAACATTATTCGGGCTTTTGGGTTCGCTTTTAATTGATAGATTTTGAATAAATATGGATTTGGAATCGTGGGAAAGTCGACCACCTCGTCCCTAATTTGGATGTTTGGCCGGAGGTGGCATTGGGCTGACCATTCATTTCACACCTTCAACGAGTGATAATCGAACACCGGTAACAATGAGAAAACAGCGGGGGTGGCGCGGCTGTCAAAGGCACCTGGGTCACCGTCCGGCGTAACAGCCCCACGGATGACATGGCCATGACGGGATCCCCAATCGCAATACCTTGGATGTTTTTTTTACCCTCCTTAATTAGACTGGTATACTCACAAGGCAATGCACATTGATTAATTAAACAGGACAGCTAGTTGCAAACTGAAAACCTGTTGTATATAGAGGCTAATAATTATTATGTAATGGTGCAAAATGAAAAAAAAATTCTCGCTTAGCGGACTCGAGGTCAAGTGATGATTGACTGGAGATGAGTTGGAGGGAAACTGCGACATGAACGACCTATAGGGCATTCGCTCCTTGCGCATAATCGCCATGTTGGCATTTGAAGCGAGGTCAAAACAGTATTTTGGGAGTATGTTTTTTTTTTACATTTGAGTCGGATTCGGCTTTGCCTCCGACTTTTAAATCTCTGAGAAGCAAAATAGAAATGCAAGCAAATGAAAATATTTGGGTTTATGTCAGTCGATTGATTTTTTGTAAGCATAACATGCACCAGAATGTGGCTGGAGTTCTCGCAGTTAAAAGCCTAAAATCGCCTTAAGCCTACTGACGAAGCCAGTCATTTGAAAAGGTTCTATAATTATAGATGTAGAATGTAGCAGAAAATTCCAACTACAGCCTCGTTTTTAAGTGTTGATGTTGTGCAAATATTGGCCCGAAAATGTCATGTTTTGGATTGTTTTCTTATCTGATTTCAAATGTCTGGTTGCCTGAGGAAAATAAAAACTAATGTCTTACTTATCCCAAGAAAAGATGGAAAACCCCTGGGGCCAATTTCACGGAGCTGCTAAGCGCAAAAATTTGCTTAGCATTAAAATTTATCCTTGGTAAAGACAAGGTTACAGACCAAATTGTCACGTGATCTTTATTGTTTTTGATTGATAATCAGTTGGTGTTTTGCTTAGCATGAAAAACACGTAGAATTTTGGCTGATAACTTGTTTTTAATAAGCAAGCCTTTTTTTGTGCTAAGCAAATTGTTGTGCTTAGCAGCTCCGTGAAATTGGCCCCTGGTTGTAACCATTTGACGGCGCGGGGGATTTGTTTTGCCATATTAAAATGTACGTATTTCCAGGCCCCTACATTCGGACGATTCATACACATACGTACACGTACATGTAGTTTCTCGCATGTATGCAGAACGCGGGGCATGTGCGACTGGAATCACGAGTAGAACCCAAAACAGTTCAATTGTTTTAGTCACAATTTTGACCCCCGAAATTCGTTCTCGCGAGATATTGCAGGAATAACACAAACAACCGGCACATTTTTAAAGGAGGGTTATGTATAGAGGTTTATGTCCTACTTTTGAAATGTGCTCTTTCCAGTTAATACCGTTTCAATTCAAACGCGTATTGTAGCCCAATTGGGCGCAATTTGTTTTGGTTGAAATCAAGTCAGAAACAGGTAATTTGTTTGGGTAAAGAAGAACAATAGTTCCTTGAGTAACTCTTTATATTTGGTATGGTCATTCATGGACACAATTCAAATTGCTCATAACCGAAACTGTGCGCCATTGATTGGCGGCATACTTCAACACGACAGTGCTGCCCAGCCCTGTAGCTAGCTACGCAGCGTGCGGCAGCTGCAGTTTAGAGGGTAATTTCCCCCGCCCACTCCAGTCCCAGGGACACGCTGGTTTATAATAACGCATCCCCACCTTGGAAAAAGCAAAAAGACCGGGCCACACGGCACACGCTGATGCTACCGCACCGCGCGCCACAAAAGAACGAGAGCCGGGCAATACGCGGCCTTACTCCGGCCGACAACGACTCGGCTGACAGCCACTCGGTATTGTCCTGTACACTGTGAGTGGCCGGCCCTTGAGTGGCCCTCGGACCATTGCTGGCAACAAGACGGACTCGCGTTTTACAGGGCCGGAGTCGCGGACACTCATATAGGTCTGGGTAAAAGCTGAACAAGTCAAGATGAATGACACTATTCTTCTTCGAGTGGCCAGCCCGCGCCAGCTAGTCTGACTTGGAGTGCCAACACATTTTTTTGGCGACCATTTTCCCCTCACAAACATTTGGTGGTGTTGTCCATTCGAACGCATTTCGTTGGTTTAATTCTGGTTAAGTATAACTGAGAGGCTGCTAATTATTGGGTAAGGTTGAAGTATCACTCAACAAAATACAACGGCAAAAGCTTATACAGAAGTTGCAGTCGCTGTGGTGTTTTTATTCCAAAAGTAGTAAAGAATTGTGAAATGCGTAAACGTTGACAACTTGTAGAGAAGATATTTCCTTTGCATTTCTGCATAGAAATAACAACATTCATTTCAAAGTGAACAAAGAAATCGGCAAGGCGGGACTTGAACCTGCGACCTCCGGAATACTGGACCGGCGCTCTACCAACTGAGCTATATCTTGCTCTATGTTGGCGGTCTCCCAAATTGTCAGTATCTTTGTTCGAGGGCGCTAGTCAGAGGTCATAAACATTAATAACAATATATGTTTGTTTCATGTACACAGCCATTTAACCTCTAAAGACGATCTTGTAAGATGGAAATATTAGGCCCTCTTAACTTATTTGATTTAGATATAACTGTATTAACAAAGGAAGTTGAAAGTAACAAAGAAACAGCTTATTTCCGATAAGCCAGTTCCGGTATTTCAACTGCGCAAGTGCACACCAAGATGTTACGATTTCTTTTTCGCGAAAAACATTTCACAGTGCAAAGCATCAGTCTATAGAATATCCGCTTGTTGGACGAGCGTCTATGATAGGCGAGCAGATTCGGTGTTTAAAGATGACGTGTCCGTGATTTTTGGGTGTGCACCCTTACACAAAAATAGATTTTCAAATTGAATTGACAAATCTTTCAATTTTGTTGGCATTGTATTTGCTATAAGCTTTCAAATGAGACATCTTACACAAAAATCGGCCCCGGCGAGTTATTAATTAATTACATGTAATTTCCAATGTTGAGTTTACCGTCTCGCAAGCTGGCACGTCTAGTCGCATAAATAAATTATGATGTATACACAATGTAATTACCAAACGTTGGTTTGGAGATGGCTCTGTTAACCAACCTATGATACTCAGACTAGCAAATAAAGCATATAGCGGGTACCAGTATTTTAAAGAGATCGTCGTGTATTATAAAGTAACGTTTTTTTCCAAAGCCGTTTGGACAGCGAAGAGTTTTTTAGGTGTCCTGTGTGTCCAAGCTTTTGTTCAAACAAAAGTTTCCATAATTTTAATTGCACGGAAAAAAATAACAGAATGCAGAATCGGTTACCACGTACCCCCGATCCGAATGAGAAGAAATATAGTTCGAACGGCCCGCAAAACCACTGCAACTTTGACGCGCTAGTCAGTCACATACCAGTTTCCTAATAAATAAAATTTATGTACGCATGCGCATAAATAGGCTTGGAGAGGCAAGAAGCGAAAACGGCTTTTTGAAAACTTGCCTATATATTGAGTGTGTCCCATTTGTCTTTAGAAAATACCCTGAAATTATCATCGGTTTTACTTCCATGCAAGTGATTGTTGGGGTGTACATGTAAGTGTTTTTGGGGGTACAAATTAAAAACTTAAAATAATTGACTTCTTTCCGTCGCACGAAGTCGAGAACAAAATAGGCAGCTCCCCACAAGTCAAACAGAATAACTGCATGTGACCTTTTCGGGGTACCACCCACCACATTGTGGGCAGAATCGAAGGGTGATCCAAACATTTCCCAACTTCTCTTCAATATAATTTTTGCACTGAATGGCCTTCTTTGAGATGATAATTATGAAGAAAAAAGAAAAAAAAGAAGCGCCCGCTAGGTTGCAACATTCTTTCCCCATTGGCAAACATTCAGTTTCCCTTGTGGTGTATTTGTGTATTATAAGATAAAAAGTCGTATCATCATTGAGTGATCTTCACAATGCCGCTTCCCGGGTTGTGTCGTAAAATTGGGCGTGATCCCTGGCCACACGGCATTCTGGTGTTTGTGACTTCTGCATAGCGCCCCGAACAAAGATACTAACGAAGACCACCAACATAGGGCAAGATAGCTCAGTTGGTAGAGCGTTGGGCGCAAGTCACAGGTTCAAGTTCCGCCTTGCCAATTTCTTTGTTTACCTTAAAAGAAAAAAAAGCTAGTACTGAACTTTTATGAAATGCCTTTTAATACTTGACTGTAAGTGAATAACAGTCTCAAGCATCCTGTCACATCATCACGGTACCAGGTGTGTGCTGTGGCCAACCACATTTTTTAAAATTTCCATTCAAATACCTTTCGGTCAAAAAGTCAAAAACAAGCCAAAAATGAAAACATTTCCAACATTTCCAATTTACCTCGTGTTTTGAGGAACACTCTTGAATCTATTTTAATGTGCCTCACCAGAAACAGTTATTGTCCAACGCGCGAAAACGCATGACCAAGAATTGTTCGTCGTTCACGTAAGCCTAACGTTACAACCATTGTTCTCCATTGTTACAACTTGAGTGGCAGACGACCGTATTTTCACTATTTGCTCCGCACAATTGTACTTGCAATTGTATATTTTTCAAATACCAACTCAACCACTAAAAACTAAAGAAAAAAAAAATATTCGGAAAGTTTTGCAACATGTTCACCTCTCCGCTATCTTTAAAGGGGCACAAAAACCACGCAATTTGAAGAAATAGTTGTCAAATAGCTTCCCAGCCATATCCATTTCATTGTTATAGGCTACATGAAAACGCCCGATCCAGAGCAATGTACCCTTTAATTTCAAGTAGCAAGCAACCAACCACGACCGCCAGTTCAACTTTGGTCGGAACAGTCACGTGATCATACCACAACCGATGTCGACAAAACTCTCTCAACCAATGACCGATGACCGAAACAGTTTTTGGTTGTGCTCGCCAAGATCGAGCAAGGTATAATGGGAAAACATGGCGCAGCAAGATCGTGGTTATGGTAAAGAGGATAATTATTTGTTAACGCGCGTTATTGTTCCGGCAAAGAGGGCGCTATTGTATTTGGCTAGTGAGTCGATTCGGGAAAACTGTCGTCCTAGTTTTTGAAAAAATGCGGACCAAAGTTCCACGAAATATTCTGAATTAGATGAAGAACAGAAATCACGCTTTACGACTGATATACATGTAAGTAGGTGTTAAGTTTCAAGATTGCTGTTAAGTAAAATGATGATTCAAATTTTAATAGCCGCTTGTCAACCGAATAAAACAATGAAATTAATTAATTCAACTTCAATTGTGCATGAACTGATGAAGTAATTGAAATAGCGTTTATTTCCGACACCGGAATCGGAAGCACTAGCCACTGTACGTGGTTTTGAGTCAACTTAGCCCCAAACCAACTCGGCCCCAAGTCAGCTCGACCCCAAATCAACTCGACCCCAAATCAACTCTGCCCAGCCCAAGTCATTTCGGCCCTAAGTCAACTCGGCCCCAAAGTCAAACTTCACTTTGACAATGTCATTACATTGTCAATGCATTAGTTTAGTAGAGATTTGGGCAAATACTAAAATAGAGATAAAAGCATGCATGGGCATGGTGCGCCGCCGCACGCCACGCCGCCGCACGCCACGCCAGTGTGCACTTAAGCACCTGACCTAGCACGACTAATAATAGTGCTGTGGCAGCTGTGTCATTACACTAGTTCCCACGCACGGTAATGCCACAGAATCTGTGACTATTTAGGCGATTGTGTATCTACGGGCTCGTTCCATTTTATACTAATTATAGCTACAAAATACACTTTGAAGTTATTGGAGTTACCAAAATAGCTTGCGACATTAAAAATCAACAGATATTACGTAGATAAAGGGCAGGGTTTTGAATTTTGTGTGATATTTGTTGGTATAAATGATGACAACAATGACAACAATGACAACAAAATGCAGCGCAAAAATATAGATGGCGACTCTCACGTTGCACGTAGTCTTTAACCCTAACTCCCTCACCATTGTTATTGAACAGTACAATTCCTTCAAAATCCTCCAACTTCCTTTGTTGTGTAAGGAGTTAGGGTTAATCAAGGCACGCGCGCGTGGCTACCCGGACACGTGACCCAAAAATGCTAGCTCATTTGCGGATGATACGGAGCATAATGCAGGGCCTAATTATGCATGGCTGAATGCAAACAATTGTTGAGTACAGCCAATGTAACAAACTCAACACAATGCATCCTGCAAAACCAACACATTTTGGTAATTTATTTTCAATCTCTCACAATCCTCCATAACTGCAAGGAGGATTTTGGTTTACCGAGGAGGGTTAGAATAAATGTGACCTGCTCCCACAAAACCAGACATAAGTGGGTTTTTTTTTAAAGTGAGATATTGTTATTTAACTTGATTGATTCCTGTAGAATCGTGTGTACACGTAGTCTTAAAAATTCTCATAAAATTGGAAGTATGTATGGTAAAAGGGTGGTTTTGGTACCAAATTAAAGCTGAAGATGTGTACTAAATTGAAATAACAATATCTCACTTTAAAAAAAAAACCACTTGTGTCTTGTTTTGTGGGAGCAGGTCACAAATGCATTGTATTCTGCAGGTCATTTGAAATTTGAAACGCCCGACCGTTCAGTGTTCATGGTCTTCCTGTCAATACTGCACTCCCTGATGTTGACTCCCTGAGCAGTTACAGAACAGAGTCTTTCAAAGGCCCACCATGGAGGAGGGGCTTAAGTTAGCCACAGGCGGGGATGACATTAAGCTGTGGGATGTAGCCACAAGCTCCACCCCTTTGCATCAGTTCAGTCCACATTCCAGCGGTGTCTCTTCCATCAGCTGGAGCCATAACAATATCCTTTGGCCAAAAATACTATACCCAGCACGATATGTGGCAGAGGGGTACCCCCCTCTTATCCCTATACTTTATACGCACTCAACACTATTGTAACCTAACCCATCCCCCCCTTGAAACCTAAAAGGAATTCCTGAGATTCCTGGAACACAATGGTCAACACAAAAGAGGGGGGTTTTCTCTGCCACATATCGTGCTTCATATGAAAAATACAAATGAGAAAGTTCTTGCAGAAACTAGTCTGGTGCCAAGTTAGTTGAACTGTAACCCTAACCCTGCCAGATCCAGCACAGTCTATCTGTGGTGACTGCTTAACCTTGCTGCACACAAGTCAATGTGACAAAGTATGCAATCTGTTGCGTCTGGTAGGGTTTCTAGCCAAAATACCCTGGAGGGTTAGACTAGTTACTAAGGGAATGCACATCATTTGCTTTATTTTCAGAAATGGATGGATTTGAGGAGTTAGTATTGTATAGCAAATATTATAATTGGAAGGTTTGTGCTCGTAGATGCTAGAAAAACCAAGAAAACAATCTTTTCTTGTAGTCTGGTTCTGAAACGAATAAATTTATAAATGCCAGGGATTTGTACAGTCAAGGAACCAGTCTAGCTGGCTTGTACCCGTTCATATTGAATGCTAACAAAGAATTGCAAAATATTCAGCCAAAATGTCAATGAGTTCCGTATCTTTAACCAGTTCGCTTCAGATGCCGTGTATACACACAAAGTTTTGGCAGTATTAAAAATGGATGACAGATAAACACGTCACGAGCAAGGCTGGAAATATTTGTCAGCGACCGGCTTGCAGCGAGCAAGGCCGGAAATATCAGGGTGGGCTACCCACAGATGCTGGCCTGAACCCGTCTATCTCCGATTGAAGTTCATAAAAAAACCAATCCCACGCCTGGGCACGGTCAATGTTAAAATAATCCCGGCGTGAACTGGTTAAGAAATTGCCAACAACTGAACTATGAGAACTGTGTTTGTCTTTAACCGCGTCAATCACATCAGATCTTAGCGAGTGCGGGGAGTTCAGGGGACAAAGTAGTGCTGACGTTCATCAAGAATGCAGCATCTAATATCATTGAATTAGCAGAAGAGGTAAGTAGCTCATGAGAAGAAAACAATAGTATGATCCAGCATCTTTCCTTTAAGATTGCTCTAAATATTTCAAGACTTTAAATCCTGAAATTTCTTCCTCGGAATCTAAATTTAATTTCTCAGTCTGTGTATGTACATGTACTAGAGATGATTCTTTGCATTTAACTTTGTAAACGTTTGGCAAATGTATGAATCGCCAGGGTGTGGGAAATGTGTGTGGAAATTGCTGATTCAGCACCGTTCAGGGTTAAACCACTTCAGTGGCCAATTTCACGAAACTCGACTTGTCTTACAAACCGTCTTAGCAAGAATCCCCGCTCTAAGATCAATCTTGGCTAAGCCGTGTCCTAAGATCGATTTCACTAAACCCATCTTATGAAAGATCATCACAACTACCATCTTGATGGCTGTTTCATGTTTGTTTTTACCACTAGAGGAAACAGTCGTTGAAAAGTAAAGCACAAACCAACTTCTCGCACACATAGAACACAAATGGATATTTTCTATATGCTTTACCAGAACTCTGCATTACAATCATGTGTGGTAGTTCTGCACAGTCTATACGACAGAGTCAACTAGTTGTTGGCATATCATAATCTCGGTCATCAATATCATAATTTGTTTCATCAGGAGAAGCAAACCTGCGTGGCGTTCAACTCCACCTCCCGTTACCTCCTGACTGGAGGCAAGAATCGCATCGTCAGCATCTGGGATCTCAAGTCCAGAAAACTCAAGAAGACCTACACGGTGAGTACATCTAGACCTTACATGTC
Source organism: Crossaster papposus (assembly GCA_037893245.1). Taxonomy (NCBI): domain Eukaryota; kingdom Metazoa; phylum Echinodermata; class Asteroidea; order Velatida; family Solasteridae; genus Crossaster; species Crossaster papposus. The sequence goes on along the minus strand of JBAIAA010000354.1, from coordinate 1,602,815 downwards.
CCTCTTCTCCGTTTCAAGACACCAGCAAGTGGTTTGTAAACCAAAGAGAAGTTTTGAGATGTCTTTAAACCTAACAATCTCGATCCAGTCAAACTCTTAAAATTGCTGCAGTTAAAAAGCTCGTAGTTTGATCTTGGGCGCAGGCTGGCGGTCCGCCGCAAGGCACGCCACTGCCCGTCTGGCCTTCCTCTCGGTGTCCGCCCGGTTCTCTTGACTGAGTGCCGAGCGCGGCCGAAACGTTTACTTTGAAAAAATTGGAGTGTTTAAAGCAGGCCGACCGCCTGGACAGCAGAGCATGGAATAATGGAATATGACCTCAGTTCTATTGCGTTGGTTTTCGGAACTCGAGGTAATGATTAAGAGGGACTGACGGGGGCATTCGTACTGCGGTGTGAGAGGTGAAATTCTTGGATCGCCGCAAGACGACCGACTGCGAAAGCATTTGCCAAGAATGTTTTCACTAAACCAGGGGCGTGTTCGATAGCGCTGCGTCGACGGGAGCGTTAGTGTTGCTGATCCCATACCTCCGAAACATTGAGTTCTCTCCGGTTCTCTTCAGAACCACACATCTCGCTAAAGAGTATTACTGTTGTGTTACAGCAAACTACTTATCGTATTGCCTTTTCACCATGCAAACCTCAAATCTCAGGGTTAGGATACTTTGCTGTAATTGGATTGCATGGTTGCATGGTATTCTTGATTAGACTTTTCAATAAAAAATTAAAAAAACTAGTACAACAGAGGTGATGGGATTGTGCCTTTGATGATACAATCATGAATGTTTGGATATAGAACCATGGCAGATTTTTCCTTTGTAAAAATATAGGTAAAACAACAAGCAATTTTTTTTCTTCCGATTGGCTATCATTGCTTGTTATTCTACCTGTATTTCTCCAAAAACAAATACCAAATGGCCATACAGCCAAACAATTTTCATTTCTCATGACATACTCTGACTGTGTTGCCAAATGTCATGCTTGTATCATCAAAGGCACAATTTCCCCAAACATTTTCTCTATCTGCCCCACTAAACTTGGTTACTATCCAGGAAAAATATACTGGTATTTTCAGTGAACCAAGTCAGTCTCTCAATGTGGTTCTATTTAGAAAAAAAATAAAAATAAAAACTAATGTATTTAACCAGTTCGTGCCGGGATTATTTTAACATCACCGAGCCGACGCGCTGATTATTTTTAACGAAACTCGATCCGAGGCAGGTTCAGGCCGCCTGTACCGGGAAGCACACCCACGCATTTCCGGCCTTGCTCGCAGCTGACAGACATTTCCGGCACGAACTGGTTAAAGGTAGGATACACCATTGGTAATTGCTTGAATTATCAGCAACGGGTGGATTTGGAGGGTTGTATTTTTTAGTAAATATCGTTAACTGACCTGTACGTTTTACAATCATGAATGCTAAGGAAAGCAAGAAAACAAAATGGCGTTCGTTTCCAACCGGCATGGGGAGTGGTTCTTATGTTGTTCTTAGTTTTTATTTCACGATCGCCGTCTGGCGATCGGGATTTTTTTTTATAAAATTAATTTGTTTAGAACAATTATGGGATCTAGCGCAATCATTTAGCTGGATGTCTAGAATTATTATTTTGTTTCATATAAGCAAGGTGCTTCTTAATAATTTGGTAGTAAATTTTTTAGATTTTTTGCAAATGGTGTATCCTACCTGTAACCAAACCTTTGTTGACTTCCCAGGGCCATCAAGATGCAGTGACTTGCACGACGTTTAATTGGAATGATACCTATGTAGCGTCTGGTTCAGCGAGTGGAGAGATCCTACTACATAATGTGGTCTCTGGTCAGGCCAGCAGTCCACTACTGGCCCCTAAAGTACAGGTAGGAATAGAAAGATATCAATAAAACTCACTTATTCAAATTTTTTGTTAACTTATCACGTTTAAGACAATAAATAAATATCTTGGAGAGGGGAATAATAATAACACATATTAAGGAAAAAGAACTATTCAACAGCCGATACCTCAAGGTTGAACCCTGATTTACCAGCAGTGTCGTCACCGGAGCAGAATAGATCCATTTAAAGGTAGTATACACCATTTGCAGATATCAAAAATATTTACTACCGAATCATTAAGAAATATCCTACTCATCTGAAAGTAAATGTTGATTCTGGGCATCCAACAAAATGATTGCCCTAGATATCCTGTAATTATTCCCAAAAATATAATTTTATAATGAAAAATTCGCGATCGCCGTTACTGCTCGACGCCGGTTGAAAAAACCCGCTGTTTTTCGTGCTTTTCTCGGCATCTATGATTCTAAAACTTCGGACAGCTCAGTTAAACGATATTTACTATAAATACAACCCCCCAAATCTACTCATTCATGATAATTCAAGCAATGACCAATGGTGTATACTACCTTTAATCCGCCCTAATTTACTGCTAGATTTCACCATATGAAGGGTTTTTCAAAATTAAATCACATATGATCCCTGAACACGATCACAAAAGTCTGGAAGTATCTTTGAAAGAAAAGTAATAAAACTTGGAGCAACTGTTTATTTTGTTACAAAGGTATTTATTAATGGACATTTTGTCTCAGTCTATTACTAGCGGCCATCCCCCAACCCGGTCATTATCAAGCAGTGAAGACCGGGTCCTCGCACATTATTCCCTAAATGTAAAATTTTACAAAAGCAGTTGATAGATAGATACATTAGAGTATAAATCGCATTCCTTCACAGAAACTTCTTCTGACGGTCCTTTTTAGAATCACAAAACAGACTTGTCTTGTCAATCTAGTCAATCTGTATCATTATCTTCCTTCTACTTCTAGAGCATCCGTGGTCTGGAGTACTCCATCTTCAAGAAGTCCCTCCTCGCCTCCGTGTCGGACGACGGCGGTCTCACTATGTGGGACACCAACTCTCGCAAGGCAATCTCCTCGTTCAGAGACGCCCACCGTGCGCCGGCCACGGCCCTGACTTTCTCCCCCGTCAACGACATGCTGCTGATGAGCACTGGATTAGACAAGAGGATTGTGTGCTACGACGTCTTGGGAAAGAGGTGAGGATCCGTTAGCAGAAAGGCAAAGTAGTTTTTAATCACTTCTTGAGCAAGAAGTTTTTAAAGGTAGAATACACCATTTGCAGATATCAAAAATATTTACTACCAAATTATTATGAAATATCTGACTTATCTGAAAGTAAATAGTGATTCTAGGCATCCAGCATAATGATTGCGCTAGATATCCTGTAATTATTCCGAAATTTTTTCGAATTTGCGATCGCCGGATGGCGATCGCGAAAAAAACACCCAAATATCATAAGAATAACTGCCCGACGCTGGTTGAAAACAAACGCTGTTTTTCGTGCTTTTCTCTGCATCCGTGATTGTAAAACTTTGAACAGGTCAGTTAAACGATATTTACTATAAAAAACAACCTCCAAATCCACCCATTCGTTATAATTCAAGCAATTACCAATGGTGTATCCTACCTTTAAGCCAAAATGCTGATATATTGATAAAAAACTAGGAATTTCCAGGGTATGTTTATCCATCGCAAATTAAACTATAAGAGTCTAAGGTGTAATGGGTTAGGGTTGAAGCCCAAGAAATTAATCCTAGTTGAAATAGGAGCATTTTGATGTGTTGCGAAAATTTGTGTATGCGACTGAAGCGATGTCTCCACAAGGATATACATTGAGAATGTGTGTCTGTGTTTATGTAATATTTTGGTTAGGTTTACTGTTTAGTGCTGTCCTATGAAAAGTCAGACTTTAATTTGGACCAAACTTACTTGTTCACAGTGAAAGCATTCGCTGCTAAAATTGGCCGGAGTTGAAATATGTTAAACTTTTGAGAATTCGCAGCAGCAAAACTTGCTGTGGGGACGTCACAAATTTGCGTTAGCTTTCGCACTGCGTATAAACTGCGATTAACCCTAACCTTCCAGGGTATTTTGGCTAGAAACCCTGCCAGACGTAGCATCATGCATCATTTGTCAAAGTGAAAACCCTGCTTAGTGCAGCAACTTCCATCAGGTCAGAAATCTCAAGGTCAAACTGCCTCAGAGTTTTTGGTCGCCCAACACAGCAGAATCCATCTCTGGCATTGTTAAATGGGGACTAGCTCTCGATAGTCTTAGACTGTGGTTGTTTATGCACTGGTGTTGACAGCTGAATGCATCAAAATGCACCTGACTGTTTTTTTCCTGATGCACTGTGCTGCGTCTGGTAGGGTTAGGATTAACATGTTGACTGCCGACTGTGAGTATAGTCGTAGTAACAGGTGTACCGGATTCTGCCACTACGAGTATACTCAAAGAAAATGAAAGGTTTTTGTATTGTAAATTTAATACTCTGGCGTCACTCATAACACAACAAATACGCCCCGGCAGTGGTGAAGACATACAGGTTTATGTTCAAAAATTTGTTTTTAAAAACTACTTATTAAGTATGCGCATGCGTACAATGCTTGACAAATGGGGGCGCCCTGTTAAATTATGCCCGGCAGTCAACTTGTTAAATTAAGAACCCAAAACCACATAATACAAGCTTTGTCTGAAATCAAATTTTCTGTGTTTGATCTCTCGATTTTCTAATCCCTCTTCAGCGTAATCAAGAGCATGACTGTTGAGTCACCTTTAACCTCTATTTCCTGTCTGCACGACGGTGCCACGCTAGCCGTGGGATCCACCCGAGGTAAGGTCTACATCTTTGATCTGCGGACTGGGTCAAGCCCCCTCAAGGTGCTGCACAGCCACAAGTCATCGGTGCAGTGTGTGCAATTCCAGAACTGCCCAAGCTCAAAGGTATGTCATCTCATTCAGTGAATAAACCACAAATAAACCACAAATTAAACACTTTTTGAAAAAGAAGATCAGAAAGAGATATGCAATCAAGTTGAAGTTGAAGTCCAGTTGTAATCAAACTTTGATCATGAATGTAATATTGTAACCTTTATGTAATGGTCATGTCATAGGTCAAGTACTGAGGTCAAAGGTTATTTGAGGTAAACTTGTAAAGGAGGCTGTAATTGTATAATTGGTCTCAATTGCAGTCAAACTCCGGTGTTAGATGCAATATGGAAACTTGCATATGATGGTGATATTAAAGGTGTGGTTGTAGGTCATTTGAGGTAAAGTTGTAATATAGGGTAATCGCGAAATTAGGCGAGACTCGTGGTTCCTTGTAATTTTGCCCTCATCTACCCATAGAGCAATGGAGTGAGCAGCAAAGGCAGCAAGCCAGTGCAGTCTGTGGCAGGCAGTCGGAAGCTTCCACAGGTGACCGCGGGGGTGGCCACAGTCAATCCCACCACCCAGAGGGACGGCAAGACCTCCGCCGATGTGGATGCGGGCATATCACTGGAGGAAATGAGAGGGAACATAAACAGACTAACACCGAGGGAGGACATTGAAAATCAGGACATCATATCACCAATAAGAGAAGGTAGCTTAGGGCTGTTTTTCAAACCCTAGCTTAAGCTCTGTCTCTAGCTCAATCACCATTGCCAAACTGCATGAATAAAGCCAAAGACGGAGACGAAGCTGGGGTTTGAAAAACGGCCATGGTATAATGCCTTGATACACAACACAGAGTTCAGAGTGGCTAGGACCAGCCATGAATACAAATTATACAGCATTCACAGATATAACAATTTATCAGGTTATTTGTTACGATTTTGAGCAGATTTGCTTACTCAATCCGAGGCGGGTTCAGGCCGATGGTACTGGAAAGCACACCCACGCATTTCCGGCCTTGCTCGCTGCTGACAGACATTTTCGGCCTTGCTCGTGCGTGTTTATGCGTCATTCGTTTTGAATCTAGGGAAACTTTGCGTGTATATACATCTTCCGGCGCGAACTGGTTAAAATGATGAAACTACACACCTAACAAGTGGTCTATTATAGCTTTAAAGGTAAATGTTACTACCGAATTATTAAGAAATATCTTACTTATTTGAAAGTAAATATTGATTGTAGGCATCTTGCAAAATGATTGCCTGTAATAGATATCCTGCTATTGTTACAAAAAATTGAAAACAAACGTTGTTTTTCTGGATAAAGCTCAGTTAAGCGATATTTACTATAAAATACAGCCCCCAAAAATCCACACATTTATGATAATTCAAGCAATTACCAATGGTGTATACTACCATTAACTTTGGTTGCATTTATGTAGGCACAACCTCGGTCAAGTACTTGGAAGGTATGGACCGTATCAGTCGGCCTGACACCATGGGCAAGGCAGAAGGCACCCCAGTCCAGTCTAGAGACAGTTTACCAGGTACAAAGTCTTAGGTTGTCCAAGTAAAAAGCACAAGTCAATTTTGTTCAAGCCAGTTATGACCCGGTTTCCTTTGCACGAAATAAATGAGAATGTTTCTATTTCTTGTGGATACGATGCCAGTTCATCACGGGTTACTCTCCAGCTATAGTATTCATACTCATTTATAACTCTAAGTTATCTTTGTAAAGTGGCTTGCCTAAGGACACAACCACTGATCTAATAATAATAATAATAATAATATGTTGATTTAAAGAGCACTACACATGCGCCTTAGCACTCTGTACAATAATAAAAAATAATTATGGAAATTAAATCATTATTCAAAGTACAAGCTAAAAAGGAAAGTTTTCAATCCAGTTTTAAAATCGTCCACATTACGCAAGAATCGCAAGTTGTCCGGCAACCGATTCCATAGTAATGGAGCTGCAGTAGAGAAAACCCGGGAACCGTAATAGGCTGTCCTACTCTTGACGGTTCTCAGCAGGCGTTTGTGCCCTGAGCGAAGAACTCGCGGAGGAACATACAAGGAGATCAACTCAGACAGATACTTACGATCTACTTACGAGTCGCAAACCCTAAACCCTAACCACTAGGCTGCACTCTTAAAAAGTATTGGCTTAGTAATCTACAGTGTCTGTATTTTGAAGCCAAATCTTAAAATTCCTAAGTACATGTTCATAAAAAAAGAGACCTTTCTTAACATCCAAATCACTGACTAGGCTGTTTATCTTTTCAACTTTCCAGATTTTTTCTCTCCGCTGTCGGAAAACACTTCTAACATCTCTCTAAGGCGAAATCCGATTGGCTCAGTGGAATTAGCGCCACAGCCGTCTTTCACTGCCTCTCAGCCAATCACAAAGGGCCTTCATAATGACCAGAATGGTGCTGATGTCGCCTCTTTGATCCCAGGATCGGTGAGTTACAGACGCTGCGCATGACTATCGTTATACATGTATGTGACCCGCTCCATCGTAATCAGGAATAAGTCGCTGGGGCCATTTTATGCAATCGGTCGTTGAAGTGAACGCATGGGTGAAAATCGTGACCAAGTTGTTTTTCTGAACATTGTATTTTTAGGAAGTGTAGTTATCACAAATTATTGTCATTAATGTCTTGTATGTAAAAACGATTGATAAAAATGAAAATGAAGAGGATTTGTGTGCGCTGTCCGTATGATTTTGGTCAATTTTGTTTATTTCAAAGCTGTTTTTCTTGGAATGCTGATTTGGCAAATAAATATACACCTGTCATCTTCATCAGACCATAACTTGTTAACCTGAGAAGATACACACCTGTGATGGGTATCATTAGAAAGCTTATGAACTTTCCTTTCTCACCATGTGCATATCTCAAAAAGTCATTTAGAGACTTATTCCTTATTTCGATGGAGCGAGTCACATATTGAGTCACTTATGCACTGTAGCCACTTATAATAGGGACCATTAGATTTTGATTCACGTACTGGATACTTATGTTGCTTGAAAAAGTCGCCCATTAAATTACCATTTTGCATTTTTTTTCTTCATCTGGTACACTAACGGCAATTTATTTTCTCAAATCAAAATGTGGAAATGTATATTGTAAGACTGATGAAATTGTAATGCAAAATGGTGGTTTTAAAGACGACTTTTCCCGAGCCGCATCAGTATCCCGTATGCATATATCAAATCTAATGGTCCTTAGTTTTAGCTCCAGATTCTATTTTGTAAAGCACAGTCAGGGGTCCTTTCGCACCGAGAAATATCTAAACCGCGCCTGCAAATTTAACATGACCTGGTTTGTTGTGTCTCGATGCGAAAGGACCACCAGCTGACTTCATTAGTCCAAATCAAGATATCTTGGTATCAGTTTTCTAATAGAAAGATTCTCCATCTATTGTTTTAGGTAGTTTTGGCCTCAGGGTAGTGGAAGTATGATTGTCCATTGAGATATATTTAACCATCCACGATGAAAGGGCTGTAAAGTAGGCATCTTAACATTATGAGAAAAGAAATGAAATCTAGAAAAAATGAAATCTAGAGAAATTTGGAGAAATGAAATCTACAAGAAATAAGCTTTAAAATGAGGTATTACAAGACATAGTTGGTATTTATGGTTAGCTACAACAAGTAACACTGAATGTAAAAATTCTTAGTTTTTTAAATTGTTTTTCACATATTGTAATGGTCTTTTTTTTTCAAAATAAGCCCCGGTGACTTTACAGCTCTTTTGTTGTGGATGGTCACATATGCTTGTCCGCTTTTTATGGGCCACCTTGTGCAATGTTGGATTTTAGAGTAAATCACACTATGGGGTTATGGTGAAGATAAAGTGCAGGGGCCAATTTCATAAAGCTGCTAAGCACACAAATTTGCTTAGCATGACAATTTGTCCTTGGCAAAAACAAGGTTACAGACCAAATTTTCCTGTGATCTTTATTGTTTTGGATTGATAATCGGCTGTTTTTTTGCTTAGCATGAAAAACACATATAATGTTGGCTGGTAACCTGTTTTTAATAAGCAAGACTTTTTTGTGCTAAGCAAATTTTTGTGCTTAGCAGCTCTATTCAAAATTGTCCCCTGGCCATTGTCTCTTCAAACAAAAGCGTACTGGTTGTCATCGTGAAATGTTTACTTTTTTTGTGGTTTGTTTTTTTATAACCAGCCATTACAAACAAACTCTGCAGCCAGCCAGCCGAAAGCCGCAAGCAAGCCAGAATTCAGTCTAGACCTGCACTCCCGACACGGAGCGAGCCCTGTGAAGGAGCGAAGCAAGTCGCTTACGAGTCCACGCACGCCATTACTGGGGGCCAACTTCTTCTCCGCGGGGGGTGCATTGGACTTCACCTCGAGCCCCGAGAGCGAGTCGGCGAGGTTAGGGAATGCTTGGTTACCAGTGAATAGTGGAGTAGGGTCAAGCAGGGTACCAGGAAGCACGGGGATACCCTCCATGGTGGAGGTGGAGGCTAAACCAATCGGTGAGTCCCGGTATGGCTGTTTGTATTAGTATAGCAGATAGTTGATGGGATTGCGCCTTTGATGATACAAGCGTGCAATTTTTCACACAGTCGAGTATGTCATCAGAAAAATATTTGACTATAGGGTCATTGCAGATTTGTAAACTGCTCCCACAAAACCAGACAAGTGTTTTTTTTACTTACTTTGGGCTAAAGAACTGCGTACTACAGAATACTACTTAGTATTTTGTAGCACTGGGTCTCTCCGTGACTGATGATTAGGTGTGTACTGACAGAGTACAGATACTGCCAACTACAAAATACTAATAGTGGCAATACAGGTCAGTAATACTTACCTGGCAAAAAATGCAGTAGTCCAGCCTTGACCCATTGCTGTGTCCCAAGTGACATTTTTTGCTGTGGAGTTTAGAACACCCTACATAGCATACATGGGCCATGCACACTCAGCAAGCAGAGGGACCCAATGCTAAAAAGTACTATGAGTGCAATTGGGGGTGAAGTACCAAATACTAAAAATTACTACAGGCATTGCACACAAGTCAGTGAGAGTACTGCATACTACTTTTTACTACTACATGTAGTAGTAAAAAGTAGCATTAGGTAGGGTTAGGGTTAAAGTGATATTGTTATTTCCATTTAGTACACATCTTCAGCTTTCATTTGGTACCCGAACCACCTTTATACCCTACATACCTCCAATTGTATGAGGATTTTATTTTGATGTATTTGGGAGATAAATTACCACTTTTAGGACATAGTTTGCCTCAATAAATGCATGATTTTATTCTTTCTCATCAATAAAGTTGATTTTGTTTAACCTAACTGAGGGTTAAAGTATACATATTAAAGAATAACAAAATAACGAAAAACAAAAATCGATGTCCGCCAGATTTTTCACCCCATTTCAACTTTGACGAGCTGTATCTCGAAATAGCCTGTGCGACTTATGTCGGGTTTCGTAGGAGCGGGTCACATTTGTCTTTTAAGGTAATATAGGTAGAATAACAAGCCATGGCAGCCATTTTTTTATTTGTTAGGATTACAGTTAACCAGTTCGCGCTGGGATTATTTTAACATCACCGAGCCGACGCGCGGGATTATCTTTAACAAAACTCGATCCGAGGCAGGTTCAGGCCGATGGTACCAGGCCGATGGTACCAGGAAGCACACCCACGCACTTCCGGCCTTGCTCGCTGCTGACAGACATTTTCGGCCTTGCTCGTGGCGTGTTTATACGTCATCCGTTTTTAATGTGAGGAATACTGTGCGTTTATATACGTCATCCGGCACGAAATGGTTGAAGAAAAAAAATGAAATCTTTTGAGAAAATGTTGTACCAACACAAACTCCTTTATAGCAACACTCTCAGCCATAGGAAGTTGGGTCTTGAAACTTCACACTTTTATTCAGCACACTAAAGAAACCCAACCCCAAAATTGAAATCTTACCAGAAGTTTTTTTTTCAGCTAATACTGCCACATCAGTGAGTTAATACACCAAGATAGAAGTGTTTAAAGAGAGCTTTTGAAATATATTTTGTTTTCCTATGTAGCCTGGTTTTATTTTGAAAATTCCTAACAAATAACATTCACAATATTTTACTTACATCATCTGAAAAGTTATAATGTAGTTTGTCAAGTTGGCTACGGTTACTCAATTCCGTAATCTGGAATCGATTCCTGACATCAACGGTCGGGTACTCGGTTCTGATTCGCAGCCCTAGTCCCGGTTACAAATACCTTCTTGTCGTTTTGTTTGTGTGTCCCAGGTGTGTCGCCAAATAGGGGAAGCTCCCCTGCCCGGGGTCTGTTGGGGGGTTCGTCAGCGGGTTTGTCAGCGGGTTTGTCGCGGCTAGTCCCTTCCGTCACCAGGGAGGATGGACCCAGGGTGGCGTCTGGGAATGGCGACCTGCAACCCTTCCAGGTTCAGTTCATTAAGAACATGATCGATGACTCCTTAGAGGAATTCAAGTAAGAGGCTATAATACGTTGAATAAATATGTGACCTGTCACCACAAAATGAGCGTAAAGTCACACAGAGTGATTTCCCAGTACGGCCAGTCAAAGTCAAAATTTGAAGGGGTGGTCGATTTTGAGATTATATGGGATTATATGGGATTATATGGGACTAAATCCCCAACAATCAATTCCCAATTTTTCAGGACGATCAGATAAAAACAAAATTAGTTTTGGAGACAATTTTGACTATGCCTTTCTATGCCTTTCACACAATTTTTCGCAAGAAATGCCCTTTTTCTCATAATCTCTGTATTAAGACTCCAGACAAAATTTGTTTTGAGTATTAAACCTCCAAGTGTTATATACCATTGGAAAGCTCTGTTTCCACAGAATTTATAAATACCCATATCTCAATTTTTGATTTTGCCGACTTTACGCTCATTTTGTGATGACAGGTCACATAAATTATGGGAAAGAATGTAGTATCCTAACGCCACTTCAGCGGTTGTGTACAAAGTCTTTAGAGAGTCCAGACAAAGTATTTTCGAACAAATTTGCTCGCTTTGACATCGAGAATTATTTCCAAATTGACTAGGGAAAGTAGCCAAGTTCATTATAATATATATTTTAGATTTGAACCAAAAAATGGACTGTAGCTGGGCTTGAACCTGCGACCTCCGGACCACCGTTCCAGCGCTCCACCACTCCACCAAACGAACTAATTAGCCTTATGTTGACGGTTCCCCAAATTTGCCAATATCTATCTTTGGCCGGGAGCGCTACTCAGAAGACGTAAACATTTAAATGCCATATGGCCAGGGATTATGCCCAAAGTCATGATACCAGTAACATTAGCAAGGAGAGGATACAGCTTTTTTAAATAACCTTTTAACACGTTGACTGCCGGGCATAATTTAACAGGGCGCCCCCATTTGCCAAGCATTGTACGCATGCACATAAATATGTACTTCAAAAAATAAATTAAAAAAAAAAAAAAAATTTTTATAAAACATAAACATGTATGTCTTCACCACTGCCAGCAGCGTATTTGTTGCGTTATCAGTGATGCCAGTGTATTCAATTTACAATACAAACACCTTTCATTTTCTACGAATATACTCCGGTACAGAATCCGGTACACCTGTTACTACGACTATGCCTCAAAACGGATGATGCATAAACGCGTCACGAGCAAGGGCGGAAATGTCTGTCAGCAGCGAGCAAGTTCGGAAATACATTTTTATGTATTCCTTAAGTATTTGTTGTACATGTATTTTCATTTTCCAGAGAGTCGTTTCACAGGGAGATTTTGCATTTACAACGGGAGATGGTGCGACAGTTTCAGATTCAGCAGGTAGGTACCTTCTTAGGGGTGTCCATCGGAACTGGGTACCCGAGTACCCGACCGTTGATGTCAGGAACCGATTCCAGATCATAGAATCAAGTACCTGTAGCAAGCTTTACAAATTACAAACTAACATTTCAGACGATTGAAAGCGAAAGGTTTTGAATGTCATTTGTTTGAAATTTTGCAAATGAAACCAAGCTGAATCAAAAAAATTAAATATATTTCAAATATTACACCTTAAAGCAAAACTCACTGTAATAATAATAATAATAACAATAATAATAATAATAGGCGGTTTTTATATAGCGCACGTATCTACCAAGACTCAAGGTGCTCTCACATTATTACCCCGGTCATTGGGCCCATGAAACATTCCAAATACCATCTCAGCTCCCTGGGGAGTATTACAGCTCGATGCTGCCATTTCGGCGCAAAGCAGCTAAATCAATCACAATAACCATCTCTGCCCTCACAGGTACCCATTTACTCCTGGGTGGAGAGAAGCAATGAGTGACAAAGTGCCTTGCCTATAGGGCACATGCACCATAGTCCCAGGCAGGACTCGAACCCACAACCTGCAGCTTTACCTACAGATTACAAATTCAATGCTCCAGACCACGACACCACGGCACTCTACTATCTTGTCTTATCTTTTCACGGCACTCCACTTCTACCTTGCCGTATTTAAACTCACTGATGTGGCAGTATAGTGGGGATATTTATGAACAAGCTGAAAAAGAACTTTAAATAGAAATTTAATGAAAACAAAGTTTAAATGATTTCATAAAGTGCTGGGAACCCTATAATCTTGTATTATTTGTTTACAGAAAAACGATAAAGGGTATCAAATGTCCGAACGCTCAATATGATTTCTCTCTCTCTATCAGAGACGTTATTTCATGGACTCTAACAGCTTTAAGACTAGAATGCGTGATTTGTTTTTCTTTCAGAATGAGATGCAGGAACTGCTACAGAAGTACTCCGTCAACGAGGGTCTCCTGACTGAGCTGGAGAGATTACGGGAAGAAAACAAGAACCTAAAAGCAAAATACTGACTCTGGATAGCCCCCCCGTCAACGTAGATAAACCGTCGGTCTTTACAACAAATGACAGCATAGTGTCTGCAGGAAGTGGTGCTCTGTGCCATATGTAGTCTTCGTTCAAGATTGTTGTCTATTGGATCACCCACCCAAGACTATGCCATATGCCGACATTTAGGCCAGCTAAAGCGAGGTCCACCACACATTCCAGATTTGAAGCCGAAACGCTACGAACAGCAATTCTTGAGTAAAATCTGGGAATGGTTCTTGGCTGCCTCGGGATGATTCTGGTAGTTCGGGAAGCGCCCCAACATTTCTGGACATGTTCAAAATTGTCGGGGTGATTCGGGAGCAAATTTCAATTCCAGGTTTATTCTTCAACTAATTCTGTATATTCTTACAGCATTCTTATCAGTTTCGTAGAGTTATTATTGGTGTTGACACAGTTCAGAATCATGCCGAATCATTACAAATGCATCAAGAACTGTACGAATATTATAAGTATAACTTAATAACGTAATACTCTAACATTTTATTAAGAATAAATAAGAAAAATCTACGAATTTAGCAAGAAAGAATGATGAATAATGCCGAATTATCCAGATTTCCATAAGAATTTAGAAGGAATAACCAAGAATTAAGCAGAATTTACTACGAATTGATCCAAAATATTCCAGAAGTAACCCAAATATTAAAATCAGAACTGCTAATCAGTTCGCGCCGGATGACGTATATAAACGCAAAGCTTTCCCCAGATTCAAAACGGATGACGCATAAACACGCCACGAGCAAGGCCGGAAATGTCTGTCAGCAACGAGCAAGGCCGGAAATGCGTGGGTGTGCTTCCCGGTACTATCGTAATAAAAAATCCCTCGAATCGGCTCGGTGATGTTTAAATAATCCCGGCGCGAACTGGTTAGGTTATTCTTACAAATGGCGAATCGGGCTAATTTCCTCAGATGCCATCAAGAATTTGTATTCGGAATAGATCGGGATATTTGTGGCAATACTTTGGGAAAGTGTTAAACCTGACTTAAGCCTGTATCATCTCTATGTATGCACTACGGAGGGCGCATGCATCAAAATGGCTGCCACTGCTTGTTATTCTGCCTATATTTCTGCAAAAGACAAATCTGCGATGACCCTATAGTCAAATTTCTTTCTCTTGATATACTCTGACTGTGTGCCAAATTCCATACTTGCAGCATTAAAGGCACAATCACATCACAGCATACAATATGTAATACATGCAACCTACTTGGAGACCAATCTGGGCACGTTATCAATTTAATAATCTCAATGGCCCCATTTAATGGCAAAGGCATTGTGGTGTCCAGGGGCCAATTTCATAAAACGTGTAAGCAAACAAATTTGCTTAGCACAACAAAGTCTTGCTCAGTAAAAACAGGTTATCACTGATACCAGCCAAGCGTCAATGTGCTTTTCATGCTAAGAAAAAAACAGCTGAATACCAGTCAAAAACAATAAACATCACCTGAAAATTTGGTTTGTAACCCATTTTTTTGCTACATAAGAATTTTTATGCTAAGCAAATGTTTGTTCCTGCATGTTTTATTGAATTGGCCCCAGTTATTTAGATAACGCAGTAGTTTTGTACAATAGCATGTACAATGGTTACACCATTGAAGGAGACCTTGTGCGTGTACAGTGATCACGTAAAGACGTATCCAGATTTGAACATTATTATATTTATTATTATACTTCTGGTACAGAAACCAAGGAATCCTCAAGAGTGCCCTAGAGGCTCACAAGGATCGTATACGTTTGGTAATTGGAACCCACTGTTTGTTTCAATCCTATATAGTTATAGATATATACCATAAAACTAACATGTAAAACTTTCATTTCAAAAGGTGGTAGCGATTTTGAGATATTGCCGAAAATCTGGAGCGGTTATATCCACGCAGGAAGAATAATCTGCATTGGAATACACAATCTGAGAAACGTCACTGCTGTAACGCTTCTCAGATTCAAATTTTTTGGGATAAAAAGTGATATCTTTTTCCATAACCGCAGTACTTCGAAGTGAAAAGTTTCTTAAAATGCATTATACTATCCAAAGCTGCTGTACTTCTTACCAAGTAAGTTTTTATTGCCATTAACTTTTGGAGTAATTACCAAACGTATACGATCCCTTTAAGAAACCTGTAGATAAGACTTTGAGAAGAAATGACAGTTTTAGAGGTTGGAGGAAAACCACAGAAGAATATTCTTCTTGGGAAAACTCACGGAATCAGGCAGGGACTGAAAACCCTATCCACATGTGGATCAAGGCAGGAATCAAACCCGGGCCACGGTGGTGGAAGGCGAGAACAGTAACTACTACACCAGTGTGTTCCCATGAGATTTGGCACCAGACTATGTATAATCTTAAAATATTTTTAATATTTGAAGAGCTGGGGACAATTTCATAAAACATGTAAGCACACAAATTTGCTTGGCGCAAAATAGTCTTGCTCAGTAAAAACAGGTTATCATCCAAAACTTCCTGTGCTTTTCATTCAAAGCAATAAACAATCAACTTAAATTTTGGTTTGTAACCCTGTTTTTTCTAGGGTAGAATTTTTATGCTGAGCAAATTTTGATGATTTTGTGTCGGGGAGACAAGGTGAATATTTTAGCAGAAAGCCTGCAGAAAAAAAAATGAAGAAATGTACAGTTGTGCAGAGCATATGTACAAACAAAAATGTACATAGTATTTATATTTTTTGGTGACAGTTTTGTTCCTACATGTACCTACTTTGCTATACTGAGCTAACAACTGAACAACACACAAGAAATCTATGCAAATATGAGTACATTATATTTGTAAATAAAGTGGCCTGACTGCTGTACAAAGTGTAAAAAAGCTTTTTTAAGGAAATACACTTTTGCTAAATTTAACGTTGAAACTTTTGGTAACAATTTGGTGGCGATGTGCTGGTGTTAAAAAATGTGTATTTATATTAGTTCATGCAGGTGTTTAGTCATTAAAATGAAAAATTCATTTTCAAAGATCAAAATTTGTCACTGCGGTTAATATGGTTCTGATGATAATTTTTCACCAATTTTGTATTGAAATCTCTGTTCATTTTAACTGTATTTAGATTTAAATAATTTAAAAATATTAAAACCAAGCAGAATCTGTGGGTGAGGTGTTATAAAACAAATATTGAATGCTTCATCTCGTGATGTGGTAAAACTATCCCCCTTCAGTAATCCATGGAACATTCAATTTTTCCCTCGAGAAAATAGAATGCTCCATGTAACACTTTGGAGGCTAGTTTTACTACACCAATTGAAGCAGTCGATATTTGTATACTATGCTATCAGTAACGGGTTGGTGATACATTATTCGTTGGTGATACACTCAAGGAAAAAAGAAACGCAACACGTACAATTTTCATTTTTTTTTAAAGGAAATCGGACCAGCATTGTAAAAATGGTACATGTTCTAGATTTTGAGCAATTTAGAGATAAACGTCGTTCTTTATTTATCTCGTTACGGCTGAGTGATTTGGGCGAGTTCCCAAACTGTGTTTGTGCATTTTATGCTAATGGTTACACATGAGAGAATCCTAGAGATGAGTTTGACCACTCCTGTTCTGAACACAACCCTTGCCAATAAAAAGACACCAAAATGATGCCAAAAACACTTGTATCCATGATGCCACATTATTGACGATCCACGAGGCGACGAATTACAGCTGTTCTCGACGCAATGGAGGTCATGTTAATTATTGAACTGTAAATGCCAATTTTGTGAGCGGTGGCGCTAACTTGTTTTGTTTTTGTTGTTAAAAATGAAATAAACATTAGATTACTGGGCTAAAATGTCAAGGACAAATGTGGGATTTAAACGTACATTTGATTTCACAAAATTCGGGCAAAACTATAAAAAAAAAATCAGTGGTGCATTTCTTTTTTCCTTGAGAGTAGTACATTAGGTCAACAAATAATAGTTCTGCTTCCCAGTTTACATACCTACATCATTTTGACAGTCCCAACTCTAAAAGAAAATTGAAAAATACACCCAAACCATCAATTACTATATTTTACCCTTGACCATCTACACCTAGATGTGCACAAAAAGAGACAAGATGCTTTTATAGACAAGTTTATCGTTTTTGATTTTTATTGAGGCGCAATTTTTGTGTAATATCACAAACTACATGAAGCTGAAAAGGTACTTAAGCTGCCAGTCCCTCCCGAATTTACTAATAAAAAGTTTAAACCCCCAACCTCAATTCAGGAGATTTTGAATCGCCAATAATTAAAAAAGAAAAACAAAAAATAACCATGATTAAATTTAAATGAACAAATGTGTGACCTGTCATCACAAAATGAGCATAAAGTCGGCAAAATCAAAAAATGAGATATGGGTATTTCTAAATTCTGTGGAAACGGAGCTTTCCAATGGTATATAACACTTGGAGGTTTGATACTCAATATTTTATATATTTTTTAGTCTGGAGTCTTAATACAGAGATTATGAGAAAACGGGCATTTCTTGCAAGAAATTGTGTGAAAGGCATAGTCAAAATTGTCTCAAAAACTAATTTTGTTTTTATCTGATCGTCCTGAAAAATTAGGAATTGATTGTTGGGGATTTAGTCTTTAACAAAAACATATAATCTCAAAATCGACCACCCCTTCAAATTTTGACTTTGACTGGCCGGACTGGGAAATCACTCCGTGCGACTTTACGCTAATTTTGTGATGAAAGGTCACATATACATTCTTGACATTGGCAGCAGGTATAACAGATTTGTTTCTTTGCCAAATTTTTGTAGAAAATCCACATTTCAAATTCGACAGAAATTTTAACATACATACACGATTTATGGACGAAGTAACCAAAAACAAAATCAGCCTAATTCAATTCAATGCTAGGAATGTTAATTGTTTCAAAAAGGTTGTGGAGATCTTTCTGTTTCCAGAAAGACCTTTGGATAAATATGCTTCATTTTACACCGACTACCATTAAACCTCGCTGAATACTACAAAATGATATTTTCCCGGACCTGCCCACCTCAAATTCAGCAACAATTTAAAAGTTTAACTTTATATATTTTTTTGCCATTTTTTTTTTTTAGGACCGATAAGCATACATTAATGCGTTATAGCCGTTACTTGAATGTAATATATATTTTTTTTCAATAAAAGAAATGAAATTATGCGATTGGTTTAAATTTGAAATACTACCTGCAGTAATTACTTAGCGACAACCTTACGACTTGATATCGTTGATTCCATGCAAAGAGTGAGTCGTACACATTCATTTTCAATAGAGATACATATATTTTGTTCTACTGCCGAGCATAGAATAATGGAATATTAGAAAACCAATTGTTTGTTTAGACCAGACTTCATTTAGATAATTCCTTGCATTTTATTTTTAATATCGAGGAATCAGTCTTGCAAACTGCACTGCAAGTAATATTGATACACACTGCGCTTTTCTCTAAATAGGTACATTAAGATGATCACAGACAAAACTAGCCTGATTCTACTATCGGTGCTTCTGTATTGGTTTTTTCCGAGCATCACATTAACTATTGGTACTATTACACACAAATACACGTTACATTACTTGGGAAATAGACTTTTTCATTTTCATTTTCATTTTTTCTTTGTGTAACAGTGCTATTGCAGTTCAGACAATACAAAACTTCCAAAACCCAGCGAATTGGAAGAACTTGTCCTTTGATACAGTTAATATAATACAGTTTAAATTCTCTCCCTCTTTTACATAAATCATAGTAGAGCCAGATTACTAGCTACGCAGATCACATTTACACTATATGAGAGAATTACAATCGTTTTTATCAATTGACTTTGGAGATACATGAATGTATTTGGCATACATGATTGTACAGACACTACTTGTACTGTAGAGACAACGCAAAAAATCTGCATTTTCAGACAGGTATACAGTGTACATGTATGTGACCTGGGCCTAATTTCACGGAGATGCTAAGCACAAACATTTGCTTAGCACAAAAAAGTCTTGCTCAGTAAAAACAGGTTACCAGTCAAAAATCCATGTTTTTTTCATGCTAAGCAAAAAAACAAAAACGGCTCAATAACAATCTTAAACAATAAACATGTGTGACAATTTAGTCTGTAACCCTGTTTTTGCCAAGGACAAAAATGTCATCCTAAGCAAATTTTTGTGCTCTTTGAACCACAAAACGGGCGTAAAGTAACAACATTTGAAAATCAAGATGACGGTATTTCCTGAAAGTTACAGGTTGCAAGCTTTAATTAGAGTTATCAGAGTCTTGACATCTTGTTTAGAGAAAATGAAGTTTACAATCTATGAAAACAATTTCTCCTCGAGATTCAATAAAAAAACTTTGGGATATGATAGAATAGAGTTTTTCAAATAGAAAGTTGTTAAAATCCCAAAGTTGACTTTTCAGTAAAAAAAATTATTAAAATTTTTTTTTCTTGTAACTCAGAAATCAAATAGAGCAACTTTACGCAAATTTTGTGCTAATACTGGTCACATATTTGCTGCTTTACAAACATTCGCAACTTGAATGTTACAAAATACAATTCTGAATAAATGACCAAGATTACGGCTTATAGGTGCTGCAAGTACAGTCGACTCTTGTGTCTTATATAATAATTATTATTTATGTATTTCATCAACATCTTTCTTACTTCGACCTGCTGTGTAATTATTTGAATGTACATTTTGCAATATGGAAATAAATGTCGAGTTGATAATGAATTGAGTTCACTTGGAGGTCAAAAACTATACTACAAACAAAATACACGTACTACACATGTTTTCATAGGTTAGTGTTGTATTAGTACTGCATAACTACAGTTTTATTTTTGTAGATTTAAAGTGAGGTTTGGGTATTAATGCAAACTCGGCCCTCATAGGTCCCCCCCCCCTTCACTTTTGGCAGTTCCGCACACAAAAAAAACCATAGAAAATGCACTCCTTTGGGCCCCCCACCCCACTTTCAAAGGTGTTCCCCCACTGTTGGTGCCAATGCCATATGTAGGTGTATGTGCATGTTGTATGGATGCGATTGGTCAATGCATCACAGGCAGAGCTTAATATATCGTCAACCGAAATATATAACTACGGCCCAGAAAAGAATTTGGCAACCAGACAACACTATTTTCTTCACATATCATTTCAATGAAGATCAATTAGTGCAAAAATGTTGAAAAGACATTAATCTAGGACTGAAAAACATTTTTAATTTTGTTAGGAAATAATTTCTCAATTTTTTTCTTCACAGACTCGGTACACAACCGCTGAAGGAGCGTCAGGATACTACATTCTTCGTTTCCCAGGCCCAATCTGTGGAACAGCTTAGCAGTATCTTGTACTTAGAAACCGTTTGCCTGCCATAAATTGCACATCACGTTACAATCCGACGGCTAACCGTTTCTGTTGAGCAAATATTTCTCTGTGCCAAACTCTGTGCCAAAGAAATTGAGCCCAAAAAACAATTTGGCATTACAAAGCAACTAGACACACTTATACTCCTTTGAGTAGGAAAATTATATATAAATAAAAAGCAAAAACAATTTGCAGCAATGTCATTGTTTCTTCTGGCTGATTAAACACAAGGATTTGTCTCATCTCAGAAAAAAAAAAAAAAAACAGGAGAAAAAAAAGAAAAAAAGCCAAGCTACTGTGTTGGTTGGTTTTATCAATTTTTGTTCTTTTCTCCTTAACATTTAAAGTGACTAGTCATTAGTCCTAAAATGCAAGTAATCGATTATCTTGAATGACATCGTAAAAGCAATTCCACGAAACAAGATCATGCACATTCTAAAATGGAATACCTTGACACAAAGTGAGGTCCATACAATTCAGTTGGTCTGTCCAGCTAACCATCCAATTGACCTATCACTGTCTATAGCCACTCCCCTTTCCCCTATGCAGTTTTGTGCAGTCATTTTTGCTTGTCTCAGTATTTTGCGTGTTCTGCGTCGATCTGTAATTCATGTTATTGGGAAATTTTCGCAAGCTGCGTTGACGCGATTCTGCTGCGTTAGGCCAATTTGCCAAGGTTAAAGGTAGTATACAGCATTTGAAAACATCCGAAAACAAAACTACTGAATTATTATGAAATATCTCACTTGACTGTATAGTAAATATCAGTCTCAAGCATTTTGTGAAATCACGACACCTAGTGTACTGTGGTTTTCAAAGAAAGTGGAATTTTGTATCAATTTTTAAATGATTGCCAGCTGGCAATCCTTGTAAAAACCCGACTATTTTCAAACAATGACCCAACTTTATTGAAATTATCTGAAAGAAGTCAAGGACCCGACTGCAAGAACAGCAATTTTTTCTTGGATTTCTCAGCTTCTGTCAATACCAAACTTTAAACAGGTCAGCGTCACAAAATTTACTATAAAATTTGAATCTCCTAGACCCATCCATTTTTCTAAATTACAGCAAATGCAAATGGTGTATACTACCTTTAAAAAAAAGGATATATTTTCTATAACGTATCTTCTTTGGAAAATTTTCACTGACATATCACATACTCGAGACCATTTGAAACATTAAGATCTTTTATAGAGCCTAACTTTCTTTACGATATTCGGCTAGAGATGATTTGTAAACAAACTGGCCAGCAACATGGATAATGAGGGAGAGAATTGAAGTATACTGGGGGAAAGCTACAATTATTAACGTCCTACATGCAGTGTTACTCCTCCGATGGAATGGGTTAGTCTACGTGGCAAGGTTGTTAATTTTCGACTCCCAAATCCTTGCTGACTTTGGAGAAGTCCATCGCCTCGCCTGTCACCCTATGGTACACATCGTGGATGTCGTCGCATGTAGACTCAAAGTGAGTTGTGGCATCGTACGATTTGCTGATGAAGATCTGTACAAAAACGATTGCAAGATAACAACGTCACATTAACCAGTTCGCGCCTGGATTATTTAAACATTATTTTTACTAAAACTCGATCTATGGCGGGTTCAGTACCGGGAAGCACACCCACGCATTTCCGGCCTTGCTCGCTGCTGACAGACATTTACGGCCTTGCTCGTGACATGTTTATGCGTCATCTGTTTTGAATCTGGGGGAAAACTTTGCGTGTATATACGCCCTCCGGTGCGAACTGGTTAACAACCCTAACCCTCGAGGGTATTTTGGCTAGAAACCCTGCCAGACACAGCAAACATGCTCCATTTGTCAAAGTGACAACCCTGCCCAGTGCAGCAAGATCCATCAGGTCAGAAATCTCAAGATCAAACTGCCTCAGAGCCTCTGGTCACCCAACGCAGCAGATTCCATCTCTGTCATTGTTAAATGGGGACTAGCTCTCAATAGTCTTGGACTGTGGTTATTATGCACTGGTGTTGACTGCATCAAAGTGCACCAGACGTTTTTACCTGATGCACTGTGCTGAATCTGGCAGGGTTAAGGTTTTAATCCAAACCTTCATTGATACACCAAAATCCTCCACGAGATTGTTTTGGAGGA
Source organism: Crossaster papposus (assembly GCA_037893245.1). NCBI lineage: Eukaryota > Metazoa > Echinodermata > Asteroidea > Velatida > Solasteridae > Crossaster > Crossaster papposus. The sequence continues at coordinate 1,579,765 of JBAIAA010000354.1, read as the reverse complement.
TTTCGGAGGATTAAGGATTAAGGCAAAATAGAGTCGGTTGATTTTGCAGGATGCATTGTGCGGAGTTCGTAGGCTGTACCCTGCACTGTATATGTTTAGTCGTGCACAATTGAGCCCTGCATTTATGTCCCACATCCCGCTTCTGAATGTTATCGGCACACCATCAATCCATAGCAGTGATTGGTAGTGGATTGAGGTAATGTTCACCCTTCCACTGAACAAATGTAAAGAAATAACGGATGACATTGGAGGCTTGAGCCTCGAGGCTGAATCAAATTTTGTATACATTAGGGGGGGGGGGGATATCCTGGCTGATCTTGTGAGCCTTGAGGCTGAATACAATTTTGTAAACATGGGGGGGGGGGTATTGGTGTTAGGGTTATCTTGTGAGCATTGAGGCTGAATCCAATTTTGTAAAGATGGAGAGGGGGGGGGGGGGGGGGTGTTAGGGTTAACTGACTGATCTTGTGAGCCTGGAGGCTGAATCCAATTTTGTATACGTGGGGGGGGGGGGGGGGGGGGGGGGGGGGGGGGGGGTGTAAGGGTTAACTGACTGATCTTGTGAGCCTTGAGGCTGAATCCAATTTTGTAAACATGGGGGGGGGGGAGGGGGGTGTTAGGGTTATCTTATGAGCCTTGAGGCTGAATTCAATTTTGTATACGTGGGGGGGGGGGGGGGGGTGTTCGGGTTAACTGACTGATCTTGTGAGCCTTGAGGCTGAATCCAATTTTGTAAACATGGGGCGGGGGGGGGGGGGGGGGGGTGTTAGGGTTATCTTATGAGCCTTAATTCAATTTTGTATACGTGGGGAGGGGGGTGGGGGTGGTGTTAGGGTTATGATCTAGTGATCTGACTGATCTAGTGAGCCCTGCCCAATGCGTATAGAAAATAGAGATATAGAGGTTTGCTCATTTATACGCAAGATGCGAGCATACAGTCGCACAGAATTTAGGAATGGTATTAAAAGGTCTTCCATAACTTCACAGTTAGGCGACACAAACATGTGGTAAATTAATCAACAACCTGTGAATGCCAGGTGTTACTACTTACATTGTTTTCCTTGCCGCAATTGATTGGCTCGTATATTTTGGACACCGAGTTGAACTGAGCTTTGATGGGCCTCAGCACCTGTAGCGCAGGCTCTAGCTCGCGGACAGGGTCATCGGTCTCCACCTTGCAAGATGCAATGGCCACATAGTGACCCTTGGGGGCCACTTTGTGCTCGGACGACATGCAGCACACGTATATATCTGTGGAAAAAAACATGCGAGGCATTCTTGCAAAATGAGATGGAAATGGGCACAGGGCATAGTGGCGAAAACTGCAAAATAATAAATATTTGTTTTTCAAACTTTTTAGATTTATTAATATTCGTAATCTTTGGCATGCCTTTCTTACTATATTTAAAAACAAAACGGTATGCAATTAGTGGAATATAAAATGTACAAAACACAAAACTTTCAAGACCTTTTTCTCAAATGTGTGTTTTAGTACTGTAGTTAGTTTTTTCATATACATTTATTTTTATTTTTTTTTATTTTTATATTTTTTTCTACTGTTAAATTTGCAGTTTTCTTTAATTAAACAAAAATGTAATTTAGCATTTGGCTGCGAGGTTTCTTTTTAAAATAAACCATGAACCATTTGTGATGAGATTATTTGAACATTGACCGGGCCCAGACGCACGATTGTCAGGCGGGCATCTGTGGGTAGCACACCCTGATATTTTTGGCCTCACTCGCTGCGAGCCGGGCACCGACAGATATTTTCCGGCTTTGCTCATGTGTTTATCCATCATCCATTTTGAATCCCCCCCCCCCAAAAAAATTACGTGTATACACGGCATCCGAAGTGAGCTGGTTAATAATAATAATATTTACCTGATTTCCGTCCTGGCAACTGGCTGCAAGGGAAGATGATTTGCGTGGAGCCCCCAACATTATTTTCGCTGCCCTTCTTGTGATAGACTGGGTGATCCAGAATGCAGATGGCCCGTACTACCTCGCCCGTTTCCTTGACCAGGTCCGGGAAGTAAGAGGGGTCTCCCACCACCAACTTGGTGCGAGCGGTCTCCCCCTCTGACTTGACACCCACAACCTTGCCGTCTTCCATCACAATCTCCTCGATGGGCTTGTTCAGCATGTAGGTACCCCCGTAGATGGCACTCAACCTAAACAACAACACCAACAACAACAACAAAATGACACAGGGAATTGGGAAAACAATTCAAGAATCCAAAATCCTTTTTGCAATTTTGGAAGATTTTTGAGGATTGAGGATGAATGCCAAAAAATGGCAGCTGATTTTATAGGATACAATGGGCCGAAGTTCGCCGGAGATGAAATGTGTTCAACTTTTGTGAATTTGCAGCGCGAAATAATAATAATGTTCGTGCTTATATAGCGCTTTACATCGTATCAACGATCTCAAAGCGCTTTACAATTATTACCCCGTTCATCAGGCCCTGGACCACGCGGCAGCCGTTTATAGGCGCTCAATCGGCCTCGACCCTCACAGGTACCCATTTATACTCCTGGGTGGAGAGAGGCAATTGTAGTTAAGTGTCTTGCCCAAGGGCACAAACACCATGTTCCTGGTCGGGTTCGAACCCAAGCACCATCGTACATGAGTCGAACACCGTAACCACTGGGCCATGACATGGGCCATGAAATCTCCCTGTGACGTCACAAATTCACGTTCGCATTTGCGCCGAGTATGATCTGGGCTTACAAAAATGACTGCGACATCCTCCAATTTGTTCCACAGTCTCCGATATGCATTCACTTACTAGTAGTTTGTTTAGCCTGCCCATTTGACTTATCAGAGAGTTCCCCATCAACCCCTCCCCTCCCCCCAACATTACAGCTCTGGAATGTTTTTATAAAGACCCAGTGGGTCACTGAATCCACCCCACTACATGTACATACCCAGTCATTGGGAGGGCATTTCATGCGGCACTTCACTCAACACTTTTTGTTAGCATGACTGTAAAGCTGGATTAGAACATCCAGTGAAATCAAATAATCGTTATTCGGTTAAAACAAAAACAATCAGGATAACCTAATGGTGAATGACCTTACCTTGCAAACCCTTGTGGTAGCTCTCCCAGGCCATACAATGGGTACAGGTAGGGGCTTTTCCCGTATCTCGACACGGAATCAAAGTACAGCTTGAGTCGCTTCGCCGTTTCCTCATAAGGCTGTTTCAAGTAACTGTAAAGAGAAATTGTTTACAGAAAACAGGCCTGAGAAAATCTAGATGCACGTACCCCGATCACGACCAATGAGTTATTCCTCATCAACTTGTATTAACCCTTCCTCTATAAGAGTTCTTTACTGCAAGTCAGTGGTACATGCCAAATCACTCCCGCTGCAGTGAGTTGAAGGATTCTTTGCATGTACAGTGAATGGCACTTCTGTAGTTAATAAATGGGCGTACAGTTTTGCTTATCAGTGTAATACACGGTGGACTCAGGACTCGACCATATGTTTGAAATAGAATATGTAAACAATCCAAAACATGAAGGGCCAAATTCATAAACGGTGATTTTCCCTTGATCACGATTAACTAGGCTAAACTGTGTATAAACAGTTGATGATCGAACGTACAAATCTAGGCCCAAATTCATAAAGAGTGCTTAGATCAGCTGCTGTTTACCAAACGTACATGGTTAGTGACATGCGTCTAAGTAACAAAGGAAATGTTAAATGTCCCAAGGGGCTTGTTTATCTCGTGTACAAGTTACCACTTTGCTTGTGGGACAAACGTATGACCATGGATCTGCTGCGTATCATTGAAATAGCACAGGAAGAACTTTTCCCCATCTTTTACACACTCAATGAGACCCATTTTCTGGTCATGAGTAAAATTATTAGCGCGTTTTTTCGACATGGCGACCCTCCCACTAGTGTCAACTGAGCTGATCAGCAAGAGCACAGCGAAATGCGTGTTTTCGAAGATAGATATGCCCTTTTATTCAACATATTACGTAATCCGCTGTGAATAGAATGATGTACGGCTAGACCACTAAACATCGGCTAAGCAGAAACTTGTACACGGATGGATAAACAGCCGATTATTTTCTTACTGAATTGCGATGATCTCAGGAGTTTATCCACACGCGCACTTCTCTGTTTTAGCCACCGTACAATAGTTGTACGTGACTAAAATAATCCGGTGATCATCACCGTTTATGAATTTGGCCCGAAATGTTTGGAGATTTTAGGACATAGTGCCCGTTTAAGCTCATTTTGTGGTGATAGGTCATATATTTGCAGCTTCCCAGCGTAGGGATGATTAAGTTCAGGTGGTTGAGGGACTGGTGCAGTGCTCTGGAGGTACTTACTTGTCATCAAGATGCAGGCCAATGGCATGCCCGATGACGTCCTTGAGGTCTAGGATACCGAAGTGGTCGATCATCTTCTCTGTCGCCAGCCCCTTGGCGATGCCCTTAATTGCCCCGTCTTTGTCGCTGTCAACTACGGCCGAGACCAGATTGTGAAATTTTTTCTTTTTGAAAATGCTGACCAGATCTACACAGAAGGAGGAATGACAAGACACAAAACAAAAAATGTCATCCGGGGGCCAATTTCATGAAGCTGCTATCAAGCGCAAACATTTGCTTAGCACAACAAAGTCTCGCTTAGTGAGCTTTACCAATTCATCCTTAACCCTAACCCTACCTAATGCTACTTTTTACTACTAGTAGTAAAAAGTAGTATGCAGTACTCTCACTGACTTGTGTGCAATGCCTGTAGTAATTTTTAGTATTGGGTACTTCACCCCTTATTGCACTCGTAGTACTTTTTAGCATTGGGTCCCTCTGCTTGCTCTGTGTGCCCTGCCCATGTATGCTGTGTAGACTCTACAGCAAAAAATGTCACTTGGGACACAATGGGTCAAGGCTGGACTACTGCATTTTTTTGCCAGGTAAGTATTACTGACCTGTATTGCCACTATTAGTATTTTGTAGTTGGCAGTATCTGTACTCTGTCAGTACACACCCAATCATCAGTCATGGAGAGACCCAATGCTACAAAATACTAAGTAGTATTCTGTAGTACGTAGCTCTTTAGCCCAAAGTAAGGCCTAGGGGGTTAGGGTTAATGTGCCTCTTAAAGAGCCCTTGACAACGCCGACAGTTTGCGACTAGAACGTTGTATGCAAATCTGAAGACATGAATATTATGTTCTCTCTGCGTTCGGGACGCAATACCCAAATTCTGGTTAGGTCATTTACATATCAATGTAAACTGGAAAACCCGACCAAACTGCGATTGGAATGGTTGTCTCCTTTGATCGGTTGGCTAATTTAAATATCAACGCACGCTCGAAGGTACGGCCAAACCGCGATCGGAACGGCAGGCTCAAATGTAAAGCCATGTAAATTGATAGCCAGCCCAAACTAGCTTGAGAATGTTTTCTCAAAGTCGCCATTGTGTGGTCGCCACTCTTTTGTTGTGTAAATTCTTGGGTTCCATCACGGACAGATCGCCAGCAGTGACAGGCAGAACGCAGATCGGGAAGGTGACAAAGAAAGGGAAACTGTAAAGGAATTTGAGGAATTAACATGTGTTCAATGGTACCACTCTGGAATCGGTCCAAACCTCTACAATGATTTTTTTTAATGGTATACTGATTTTATTGTTCAGGTAGTTATACATTAACAGTTTTACACTTGAACAGATTTCGATTTCGACAACGGAAACTTTTTGTCTGCTATCGATGTTTTGTTATGTGTGGTATAATTGTTTTTATTTCTTTTCTCGTCTATAGATTTCGGCAGACGTACGAAGCCTGCTATATGTCAGCTATGACACAAATGTTTACGAGTTTCAACAATTACTTTTATTCTGCTGGTGACGGACGAATCCTTAAAAATATATATATTCAGGTTTAACCAGTTCGCGCCGGGATTATTTTAACATCGCCGAGCCCACGGGCGGGATTATTTTTAACGAAACTCAATCTGAAGCGTGTTCAGGCTGATAGTGCCGGGAAGCACACCCACGCATTTCCGGCCTTGCGCGCTGCTGACATACATTTTCGAACTTGAACTTGGCGTGTTTATGCGTCATCCGTTTTGAATCTGGGGAAATATTTGCGTTTATATACGTCATCCGGCGCGAACTGGTTAACCGTGTTAGGCCTATTAACCAGTTCGCGCCGGATGACAAATATAAACGCAAAGTTTTCCCCAAATTCAAAACGGATGACGCATAAACACAACAAGTTCAAGTTCGGAAATGTCTGTCAGCAGCGAGCATGGCTGGAAATGCGTGGGTGTGCTTCCCGGCACTATCAGCATGAATCCGCTTCAGATCGAGTTTCGTTACAAATAATCCCGCCCTCGGCTCGGTGATGTTAAAATAATCCCGGCGCGAACTGGTTAAGTCTTCATGTATCTGGTTTTAGGGATGGCTTTTGTCGGGTTACTGCCAAGATTGCATTCATGGGACTTATTAATAGTTGTGACCATTTCAGCTATTCAGATTTGTTCCTATCATTTAAACGATATAATATAAATAAGGGTCCAAGTGGACTGGGTGCCTGGACGTGTGCCCTCAAGTAAAGAAAGTTGTCTTGGCTCACAAACACTAAACATCACCTACAAATATGGTTTGTACCCCTGTTTTTACTGAGCAAGACTTTTTTGTGCTAAGCAAAGTTCTGTGCTCACATATGTGACCGGCTCTACAAAAAAGGGTATTAAGTCGCGCTGTGCATTATCATGTATTGGCTTACTCAATGTTGAGAGGGTAAACATTTCATCAAGGTGTGATTTACATTTTTGTCATAAATTACATCTTTAATACCTACAGTTTCAGGTTTCATTCACAGAAATGTTAATTTTTTTAATTTTGATGAATAAAGTTGGAAAAAATAATACAATTTTGTGTGCATCGTTTTGTTGTACTACAATAGAGCCGGCTTATTCAAAGCCTGTTTTCTCAGTTGTGTACTTTGAACTCCAGGGAAGTAATCAATATGCAAACATATCATATCTCCAGAACAGAAGAGGCTACGGAGCTCTATTATATACCAAATGAAAGTTTACATTGTGAGCTTTCTAACCATGTTTATAAAATTGGCCCAAGTATTATCTTAGAAACATTAGGTCTGGCAAAACTTTTTGTCCGATGAAGCGATTAAAATACATCAACAGCAAATGTGGCAAATATGTCGAGACATGCAACGAAACAGAAAAGTAACGAAACACAAAACACTTCAAAACTTTCTTCAAGTTTGATCCATTTTCTCTGGCATAGAATGGAGGCTCAAGCAGGCAGAATCTACATAGTGCCTGAAAAGACTCCACCGAGTGAGTTAGCGACATACTTACCGGTGCTCAAAGCCTCTTTTGCGGTTGCAGGAAGCTTGGAAATTTTGTTATTGTAGAAAACATAGCTGGTTTCGATGATTTTAAACTCCAGGTATCGAGTCACCCCAGAGAGTACCAACATACTGACAAGCTCTCCTGCATTTAGGGGGGGGGGGGGGGGGGGGTAAAAATCAACAAGAAGAGTTAAAGCAGATCAGTCTGTGACAATCAAGCCAGCTAATTTCCACAAAATGTCAACAACAACAAATAATACAAGGCCATGAAAATTTTACAATTTTAGGTACACTTTTTTAACCCTAACCCTAACAGTTTTGTAGGATTGAGGAAGAATGGCAACACGTTTGCCAGTTGAATTTGGAGGATGCAATGTTTCAAAGTCGTAGGCCATAACCAGCATTCTTTATGTTCGGTCATGCATAACGGTATCCAGCATTATGCTCAATATCATCCGTACGGCTTCGGAATGTCATCGATACTGACTCAACCCATAGCAGTGATTGGTGGAGGTTTTGGGATGATTAAGGCAACGGTCACCCCTCTACTAAACAAATTCAAGAAACAACCGATGATTTTGGAAGATTGAGGATGAATCAAATTGTTACATTGTAGCAATTTTAGGATTTTGTAGGATTGAGGATGGTTGCTAGCAAAAAAGGCCTAGGGGTGCACCCTTGTATAAATATTCACATAGACACCAGTGATAAATGCCCATACTTCACAATTGACCAGGGTAATGTAAAGTGCTTTGATACCGTTGGTGATAAAGTGCTATATTAACCAGTTCGCGCAGGGATTATTTTAACATCACCGAGCCGACGCGCAGGATTATTTTTAACGAAACTTGATCAGAGGCAGGTTCAGGCCACCAGTACCGGGAAGCACACCCACGCATTTCCGGCCTTGCTCGCTGCTGACAGACATTTCCGGCCTTGCTCGTGACGTGTTTATGCGTCATCCGTTTTGAATCTGGAGAAAACTTTGCGTTTATATTCGTCATCCGGCGCGAACTGGTTTAAAGCACCGCAAATTATTATTACATGTACCTACCATTTGCCATGATGAGCTTTGGGATAAGGTCCACGTTCCATTCATTTGGTTTTCCGTAAGATTCTGCAGGGTGTTCACTCGTTTGATTGTACTTTTTAAACAGCTGTAGTGTGGAAGAAACACCCACGTCCCATTAATAACCCTCCTCAATAACCCCAGAAATCAACAAGGCTTCAATTCGAGTATAATTACCCCTTAGTCAGGACATTTTTACTGTTTGTGCAGAGCTAATCGGTCAGTTTTGGGTGCATCCGTTTGATTTACACCAAGAAAACGGAAAGAATCCTGCTGGCACTTCTTTGTTTGTGTTTACAAAGTGTATGGCGAGTCAAGTGCATTTTCAAAGTATTTAGAAAGAAAATTCAGTGCCAGATTCATGTCTGTTCAACATTTTTGCAATGACTGACCTTCACTGAGATAATATATATGTATGAAGCAAATGTGGCATTAGGATGCATTCATTCCTTCGCTGGTCATTTTACACAGCTCTACGATTAGGATAAAGAAAATCTAGTATAAATATGTGAAATCTTTACATCTGGAAGAGGCGTCATTGATGCGCTCTCGCCTCCATAGTAAGAGTTTTTGTCCATGTGAAGCACCTTCTTTCCTGCCACAGAGAGCAGTCCACTGATGACACATTCCTACAAAAAAGTTATACAAATGAAATTGAAGAAAAACATGAGAAAAAGAATGTACCGGTAATATTACATGTGATATTGTACATGTACCTTTTGATATCATGAGCTTGGAATGTTAACGGCGCCGGATCGAATCCCAGGTAAGACACATGGATGATTAAATAACGGAGAACAAATAACGTGATAGATAGAGAACAGGTGAAAAAAGTCGGAAATGGAGAGAAAAAAAGAAAATCAGACAAGAACTGTTCTTGCATTGAATAAAGTTAAAGTATGTATATGGTAATCTTTCTGATACGGGAACCCCCTCAGTCCCTCAATATATTTAAATATTCATTTGACCTTCCTTGACCTCGCCTTAAAAATACGTATAATAAGACCCATCTTTTTAATCAATTTTATAATTAACCCTAACTCCGTTTGGTGTTTTACTGGGGGTCTTCCTCGTTCTTGTTTGATCCCGTTGAGCTGCGGTTAATAATGATGATTGGTGGCGATTGTTTTATTGTTTTATGTGTAATTGTGTTATCCTGTCAAAGTTTATTTGTTGTGTCATGTTGTTCTTATAATTATTGACTTTGTAATTTCTAGTTGTTTACTGGGTCTGTTGTATAAATTTTATCTTTTTGTAATGTTTAATAATTTTTAATGTAATTTGTACTGCTATTTAATCTTTTTACAATTATGCTTATAATGTACAGCGCTTTTGAATATTTTTAATAGAAATGGCGCTCAAGAAATTAAATAAATGTTAAATGTTAAACCAACCCTTCTTTGCAACGATACTCGTGGTCGAGTCACTCGAGTGGATGGCCAATGCAATAAAATCTCTCTGAAGACAGTTTTTAGCACAGGGAAGGTAAGGTTTAAAACTAAATTCCAGATAAGACACATTGATGAATAAATAACGGAGAACAATTGTAAAATACAGCAATAAAAGAGGAAATTATGCCTACTTAGACGAGAACTTTTAGTAAGACTACTGTATTGAACAAAAGTGGCATCCATGGCTGAAACTTTCAGAATTTTCAAGCTAGCTAGGGCTGGGTAACTGGCCCTAGGCAGTACTACTCATCGCTTTTTGAACATCTGGACATGATCTGCAATAGTTTAGTGGGGTGGCCGTCCGCCGTGGTTGCTCAACATTAATCACCGGTGCGATGTGCTGTGCAGGCCTGGGCGGACGTGTACTATCATACTTTTTTTGGTTGCTTTTTACTGGGATTGGGAAAGAAATTCGAGCTTTAGTTTAGGTCGCAGATTTAGAAACAAATTTGAAATTACACCAGACGGAACCATGGAAAAATCTTGTTGGCGAAATATTGAGACGCTATGCCAGAAAGTTAACCTGCCGAGTTTGAGTCCGAACGATTTTTATGAAGAAAAAAAAAGAAGGAAAAAAAGTGATGGGGGGAGGGGAGTTGGCAGTTTGGAATTAGGGGCGAATCGGCCAGGCTAGTTGACCTCGCCACAGCACGCACAACGTGCGGCGGCGGCACACGACAGTCTTTCATTGGCGCACATTGACGTTGCATTTTCTCTTTCAAAAAAATGAAAACACCTTCATGGCAATAAATCAAAAGCTTTACCTTTAGCCCAGTACCCAAAATGATAGCGTCGTATTCTTCATCCATTGTGTCAGAGAATCAAGTTTGCCTTTTGCCAAAGGAGTGAGCAAAAAAAATGCTTTATTCGGTAAAAACGTCTCTGCCCACTTCCTGTTTTGCGTTGGAAAATCCAAGATGGCTGCCGGCCCCAACCTTTGACGAAGAAAATAGTCCCAATCTTAAATTAACACATGAACGTGAAACAAAACTTCCATAGAGTGCCTTATATTTACCTTAATATTATCTGGCAAAAGAAAAATTTAACTGTCGAAATAATGACCAAATCTAGCTTGATTTTTTTTTGTCGCGGAAGAATATACTCCCTATACTGTATTACGAGGTCCACTAAAAGACACGTGAAAATTGTAATTTATGTTCATGCTGATTAGTTAGTTGTTGGACGTATATGTACGTACGTAATAGTCCGGGAGCCCAGCCAGGTTTAATCATAATTTTGAGTGAAAAAGGTTTGAAGCGGCGTGGATAATTATGTAGGGGTGGCTACTGTAAAATGGGTTTGCGAGTGGTGCGTTGGGAGGGGAGAGCCCCTGACAGACCCCCAAAAATTTGATTTAATCATAATCTTGAGTGCAAAAATAATTTCGATGCGGGGCGCCCTCTAACGTACGCCGTAGACCACGCGCGAATAACCTTCCATTAGCCTCTGTCATGACCTTTCTAAAAGGTCAACGCGCGGAAAATTGTCAAAATGGCGGCGCTTACCAACAGCAACACGTGTGTCGTCGATGTCAGAACTTTATGGAGTACGACGGAGCTCTAAAGGCTGTGGCTATTTCGGAAGAATAAACCGAAGGCATAAGGCTGAATGTCATCCAAAATCGTAAAATTACGAAAGAGAAAAAAACAGCGACTGAAATAATTGTCAGTTTGTGAAAGTGTGTTGCGCTATATACGTACGCGTGCGTAGCTATAGCTGTACTTCGACGTTTACATGTTTATAAACAGTTAATGTTGGGCCGACTTTCCTCATGCAATGTTGCCAAACTTCTTTGTTGACAAACTGCAAATTCATTGTACCTTTACCACGTTAATGTTATTAATGCTTGCTATTTACCCTCTGTTAACAATTTAGGTGTAAGCTTAGTCCGAAAAAACCCCAAAACGGTGGCGTCCAGAAATTTGGCACACAATCGACCGAGTGTTCCCTAAGTCGTGGCGCAATTGAATAATTCTTGCAAAATCCAAGTTTAATATTTACGAACTTCTTTTAATAGTAAATGTCATTTATGACCCATGTAAGGTTTCAGTCAATAAAAGGGTGAAAGATAGATTTCACAGGCGTCTACATTTAATGGAACAGTGTTTAAAACTGGTTGGTTTTTAAATTAACATTGCAGGATCACTCATGTTGAGGAGTAACGTCCATATAGTAATTATGTAAACAAAGTGCTTGTGTGTAAAGCCCCAAATTTATATTTGATGTCCAAAAAAAATGCAAAAAGAATATTGCTTGTATGAATTGGCCCCAGAATTTGTTTATTATATGGCATTTAAATAAAGCTCCACTGAGTTCAGTGCCACTGAAAAAAAAAGGGTTAAAATTTTGGGCCTAACTGGTTTTCTAAGGAGCCTAAATACACGGCGGGTGTTTTCAAGTGCAGGAAAACAAATCTAGTTTTATGATTGGCCATTTTTTTATTAAGTATTTCCCGCAATTCACTAACTATCTGTTGTCTTTCCTCCATGGTATACGTTAGTCTTACGCGAGAGCTCGGCAGCCATATTGACAAATTTCCGCAAAACGCCCTCTTCGGTTGATTTTCGTCATTTCATGACAGAGGCTAATTGCGTGTATATGGTACGGCGTACGTTAAAGGACGCCCGCATCGGCGGCCTACGCGCGCTGCATATACCGCGATTAAGATCGTCTTGCAAACAAGACTAGTACTGAATAGGATTTGTATACTTAAGACAAATATAATTGGTGCTAAGGTCTTTAATTAGTGCTAATTACACGTTTAATAATAATGTTGAGTGCAAGTGTCAATGTGTAGCTGACACCTTGCTGGAGCAAAATTCGCCACTTAAGAAAGTTTCAAGTGGTGCCATCCCTAATTAAGAAAGGGTAAAAGGTCATCAAAAACCAATACACACTATTAATCATAACGTTGAGCGCAGCTTCCTTTAATGTGTATATCAACAGTTTATCATAGATCGATCACTGATCACAAGCTTAAGAACACGATGTATAGTGCAAATTCCGATTAAGAAGGTCTTAAATTAGTGCTAATTACACGTTTAATCATATAACAAGTGCAACAAAAAAACACGTGTCAATGTGTACCTTACACTGTGATGGAGCAAAATGTGTCAATTAGGAAAATTTAAAATTGTGCCATTCCTAATTAAGAAATAGTCAAAGGTCACCAGGATTCCGAATTATCGTTTAAAAGTTGAGTTTTTATGCATTCGATAACTTTGAGAAATTAAAAAACACCTTGTCAGGGTCTGATACCCTTTATGACGCGATGGGGATCTTGTATCAAAGCGAGCCGGGCGCGAATTTGTTTTCTGCAGGTAGGTTGGTACATTAGCCAATCAGAACACATATGGTGTTGACGTCATCGATGATGTTAGAGTCATCTGGGACAACCCTAACCCCTAACCCAAACCCTAACCCTAACCCTAACCCCTAACCCCTTACCCCTGTCAGAGCCCAGACAACTTGAGCATCATCGATGACGTCAACACCATCTGTGTTCTGATTGGCTAATAAATGTACACTATGTACCAACCTACCTGCAGAAAAAAATATCGCGGCCCGGCTCGCGATAATTTTATCTGCAGGTAGGTTGGTACATAGTGTAGATTTATTAGCCAATCAGAACACAGATGGTGTAGACGTCATCGATGATGTTAGAGTTGTCTGGGATCTGACTAGGGTTAGGGGTTAGGGGTTAGGGCATAGAGAAAGGAATTTTCTCTATGGTTAGGGTTAGGGTTAGGGGTTAGGGTTATTAAATTTGTCCCAGACAATTCTAACATCATCGATGACGTTAACATCATCTGTGTTCTGATTGGCTAATGTACCAACCTACCTGCAGAAAAAAATTATCGCGGCCGGGCTGGGTTCATTGCGAAATACTATGTTGACAACCTCCCAAAGCAGATTTATATATTTATTTATTTACACAAAAGTACAAACAGAATATTTACAGGAATACAAAACATTGATACTTTAATACTAGGTATGTCTGTACATTAACTTTAAGAAAAGTACTGTTTAAGGCCAATTCTGATTTATGGGATGGGCGAAAACCCGCAAAAAAACTCTCTTTTTTTTTGGGGGGGGGGGAGAAGAAATTCCATGCTGGCTCCACATTATAGTGGCAACCAAGTTATAACTCCGTAGATCAGCGCAATTGGCATAGTATCTAATGAATGACACCACGGAGCTCCGATTTAAATGTGCCTTTAATAATGAGTCCAATGTTCGCAATTGTTCGGGCAGATTATTCCAAATATTTGCACCACTCACAGCGAAACTTGTGGCGTAGCACTAGCATTCTTTTTTGGCGAAAGAAACCGTCAGTGCGTCCCGGTTTGATTGCCTTGTTTCGCGAATAACTGTAAGTGGTGTGAAAGTACAACAATACTCTAATGTTGGCATAACTAAACTTATTCTGCTTACCTAATTTATCTACCTAAATCCTGACTGGCAACTAGAAATCAGATTGTTTTCATCAAGGTATCTATATACCAATGTGTGCACCTATCTTTTAGAGATAATCTCTAAGAGATAATTGGCAGTATAGAAATAGGCCGATAGTTACCCCCTCTCTTGTGGGTCCTTTCTCTATGCTACTATAGAGCCATGTAGTATTTATGGTCGATTAATTGTGTTTGTTTGTTTTTATTATGTGAGCTTACAAAACAAATCTCAAGATTTTCGATGGGGGAAATCTTGGAGAATGGGCCAGACAATTTATCTGAGGGTTGACATTCGAACCATGTTCGAACTAAATTGGTAGTAAATATTTTTGTTTATATCAATTTGAAATGACTGGGTTACCGGGTCCCCCAATAATGAGGAGTGCTAACAAATAAAGCAATGTCTGTGCGTTCCATCCACATTACGCGCCGCGGCGAACGTTGCCAACGTTTGACAACGTCTTTTCGGGAACGAATATGGCCGTGTCTGATTCTCTTGTCTATGGCTATTGTCTAGGTGTTCGCACATTACTACACACGAGCAGGCTGACAATAGACGTAGCCGTAGCTCTGGAAACCCGTTTCGGACACGGCCATATGCACACACACAAGGCCGTATTTTTGAACGTTGAGGGCGCTGTGCTCACGGTATTGGGGGTATAATTAAAAGTGATTAGAAGATAATTCACGTCAGTTTACATATTCTTACAGCTCCAAAATCTAAATTTTTCAATATTTCATCTGTTAGATAAAAGTAAAGTTACTGAACCACTTCATTAAACGCGATTTTACCCGTGTTGGGTACCCAGAAAATGGCGTCTTAAAGCGCCCTCATGCGACCAGGAATACGGCGCATTCCGTTCGCGTGATTGGAACCAGTCTTGGGGTGCGTTCCACTTACGCAAACGTTGCCAACGTTGGCCAACGTTAGCGTTGTTCGCGTGAGTGGAACGCAATGTGCGCCAATTATGTTGGCGAACGTTAGCGAAAACGGCGAACGACATTCCGAGCTGTTCGCTGTTGGCCAGTGACGTATTTTAAAGATGGCGAAGAAGTTAGCAGACGGCAGTGTTCTTTTCACGGTTTTGATTTACGTTTCATACTTTTTTTTAATAAACGGTGGATTGTTTTGAGCATTAACAGAAATCTTTTAAAGAAAAATAATGAGTTAGACAAAAAGCAGCCAACCAAACGATGTCACTGTCACTGGGCGCCGCCATTTTGAAAACGTTGTTTTCAAAATATCGTTCCACTTTAACTAACGCAAACACAAAACGTTGGCGAACGTTCGCGTAAGTGGAACGCACCCCTGGTCAAGACCAAGCTAGCCCGTCCGTATAGACGATGTGCCCTCTGACGTCACGTGTTTACATCTGTATTCAAATGTGCCCGGCAGTGATGCGCACCCATCATGTTTTACATAAAATTTGCTTAAAGACTGACGTCGCAGGTCAGATCGCCTTTGAATTATGTGACCTCTGATGTCATCTCTTAACCAAATTTATGTAAAACATGATTCGTGCGCATATTGACGGGCACATTTGAATACAGATGTAAACAGAGGCACATCATCTATTATCTGGGCTTATTGAGGGCGCCCTTAATTATCGCCAGATTCGTGGAGTTTCTTCCACTTGAGTTAGTACAGTGGAGGAAACTCCACGAATCTGGCGATAATTAAGGGCGCCCTCAATAATTCGCGACCAAAAAATTCACGACTTGCATGCATCACAATGCATGCATGTCGTGAATAAAAAGTCGTGAAAAATTATGTGATGTCGTAAATGCAATATGTGATGTCGTAAATAAGTATGTGATGTCGTACATAAAAGTTTGTGATGTCGTGAATTTAATATGTGATGTCGTAAATAGAAAATTGTGATGTCGTAACAAAATATGTGATGTCGTAAAAAAATATGTGATGTCGTAAACAAAACATATGTGATGTCGTAAACAAAAGTGTGATGTCGTAAAACAAATGTGTGATGTCGTAAAAAAATATGTGATGTCGTAAACCAAATTATGTGATGTCGTAAAACAGTATGTGATGTCGTAAATGAAATTCGCGTCTTTTTAAAATAACGTACGAAACCCTCAGGTCGAACGATCGAACCATATTCCTCCATGGATCGAACGCACTCGAATCACGTGGCCTAAAACAAGATGGCTGCGCCCTGCTGCTGACCGACTGTCATTGCAGCGGCTACCTCAAAGTCCTTACGAAGTTAGAATGGTATATTGATTATTGGTAACGTAACGGAACTAACTTTAACCATAGAGCTCTATGCTTTAACATTTTTTTATTCGACTGTGGCGTGACAAAACAGTATCTTGGGCCTGATCCCCCAAAACAAACCCCAAACACCAAATTGACATCCCAAATACAGCTCGATCATGCAGCCATTTCGGCGCAAGGCAGTTAAAACTTAAATTAATCTCAATAACCATCTCTGCCTTCAAAGAATAATAGAAATGCAGTTTCACCCTTAAATTACCTTGAAATCTCTGTGAAATTTCACGGTGTTTTAAGAGTAAAACTGCATTTTCATTGTTCAAAACAAGTTATATAGGCAGTAGTAGTACTTTTAGTACTTGACTACTCACAAGAACATTTTATTTTCTTTGTTATTACTCAACAGCAAAATCCACTAGTACTTGTCCAGCACATGCTAGAACACATGTACGCAATTGAAGCGAGCGATAATATTGCGCGCGTATTTATATACACATACAAATCAATTAGCGTGTTTACATTTACATAGCATTTGTATATTAAACATCCAAGCGTGTGTAGCATAATGTATATAGGTCTTGTAAACCGATGAATGAGATGGTGCCAGACTATTTATGCGTTCCAAGCCTCACTTTAATTTTTTTTTAATGTGGCCTAAAACATTGGCGTATGATTATCATTAATCACACATTTTTAATTATTCATCAGAGTAGACTGGTAGTAATTTGTAATTAACTTTATTTCACCAACTATTTTTTATATTGGCAAGTTACAAAAATGAAGATTTTACATCTCTTTGAATTTAAGATGGCCGACCCTCACCCATGAATAAGGTCTATTGTCAGGTGTCATATGCGACTGTTCAATTCAATGAATTTCACTCTCCTCTTTTTTCTGTTTCATGTTTGCAATTTATTGTATTTTTACCATGCAGCTTCCAAAGATGAACAAAACAGTCGTAGAAGATACCATGTCTGTCTTGTGCCTTGGCCAAGTAGGAAATGTATCATCGTGGTACAGTGTCTCAGTTTGCCGGGCAGACTACGCGAGCTGCATCCCGCATCTTGGCTTTGTCGTCCTCGCGTCCATCCTCCTGCTTGTCTTCGGATGTTGTCCTCGACTGAGACGAGACAACACCCCCTACACCCTCCACTACCCCTGCCACCACACCCGCTGGCTCCTGCTTTTCACCCTCCTCTTTGCTTTAACGTTCTTCATCCTGGAAGGGGTGCTATCTGATTTTAAAAAGTCGCCCGGAACCCAAACCCTGCCCCACTTGTACCTCCCGGCAAGTTGTGCTTTCTTGTCGACGGTGCTGGCCTGTGTGTACCACCATCATGCTGAGGCCTGGCGGAGACCAGGGTTCGCTTGGCTCCTGCTAGCCTACTGGGGGTCGGCTCTAGCCGGAGAAAGCTTCAGATTGAAAATCTGGATGGAAGAAGTTGACAACATTGACGCCAGAATCGTTCGCTTTGATACCATCGTGTTTATGGTTTCTATATATGCAGTATTGTTTCTTGTTGAGCTATGTGCAATGATAGTAATGGTAAGTGCTATGGTTGATGATTCACTTAACCAGTTCGCGCCGGGATTATTTTAACATCACCGAGACGAGGGGCGGGATTATTTTTAACGAAACTCGATCCGAAGCGGGTTCAGGCTGATAGTGCCGGGAAGCACACCCACGCATTTTCAGCCTTGCTCGCTGCTGACAGACATTTCCGGGGATGGGGGATGGGGATGGGGGAAAGGGGATAGGGATGGGGAATGGGGATGGGGGAAAGGGGAAAGGGGATGGGGAAAGGGGATGGGGAAAGGGAAAGGGGATAGGGGATGGGGAAAAGGGAATGGGGAAAGGGGATTGGGGTGGTTTGTAAAAAATAAGGTTTTTTCAACAATTGCCAGCCGGTAATCGACATAAATTGATACAAAATTCCACTTGTTCTCCAGTGGCAAAACCGATGCATCAACTTCACAATGACCTCAATCCTGCAAAATCCTGCAATTTGCAAAGAAGATTTTAGAGGATGCTTCTTCTATAATTGTTATCTAAAACTTCATTTGTTGCCGTTTAATTTTCTTTTTAGTGTCTGAGGCATTTCCTTTCTTCTATAAATGTTATCTAAATTTTCATTTTTTGCCGTTCAATTTTCTTTTTAGTGTCTGAGGCGTTCCATACACAAAAGACTACCAGAGGATTTGTTGAAGCCGCACATGAAGTATTACATGAGGTATCTAACACATGAAGGGGCCAACCTCTGTATCTCTGTATGTATTTATCTCTACCACTTTTTGAACAAGCACTGCACTATTCATGGTGTAAGAATTTGTACATGTATGACGATCGACAGACAACAGGCTTGTTATAATAGCGGACAACTTCTAAATGTAATCAATCACTACATCCTGCAACTCTTCGTCCTACAAACTGTTAAAGGTAGTATATAAGGGTGTGCGTTTACGGGTAGTATGGGACCCGGGTACCTTATTCCCGTCACGGTCGGGTACCCGGGTACCCATGACTATTTTTGGAATCATAACAAAAACCCGGAAGTATACACCGCGTCGGCACGTGCATGTACATCCCCGCTCACTCCACTAGCAAGCTGCAGCGCGACTGCCGCGCTGGCATGGCGTGCTTACTTCCCCTGCATTCCGCAACTAAACAAATGCCAGGCCTACTTTGCAACTCAGGGTTCGACGCAAACAAATTATAGTCACTCAAAACAGCGGCGGTCTAGTCAAAACCCTTTTCTAAGTAGTCTGGCGGTCCAGTGAAAAAAACAAAACAAGATAAGTTAAGTGCGCGGTTTTCAGAGCCAGATTGTCAACAGCGATCCCGTATTGGAGTTTACTCTCAGCTTGTAATAAATGTTTGTAAATAAATTGACTTGCCGCTCCCCATAATTGCACGTCTACAGTGGCACGTCTTTTTCCAAAATAAACAAGGTTCAATGAACTAAATCCTTTGAGTGAGCCGACACGAAATGTAGCAAAAAAGCCGACCGCAGATCTGCCCGGCTGGCCGCAGAGTTGATACAATAGAACCAAATACCTCTCCTGCAGTATCAGGTTTCAAAACCACATTCCAGGTACGGGTCCGCGGGATCGTGAATTAATTCAGCACATTTTTCAAAAAGTAAACCTCGGAAAAACTTACTTAAAGGACAACTGTAACAAAACACTGATACAATGTCAGCCGCAAGTTATGATAGCAGCTGTCAGAATTGTCGGTAGATAGACTTCAAAGGCATTTTTTTACCATGATCACAATGACTACAAAGAAAGCACAATCCTCCGTTAGGCTGCTATCAAGACATCGGGAAATTGTCGGTAAAGACGTTTTACTCAGATGTTTTCTAACAATTTATCGGCACGCAATGAACATAAAAGACGCTTGCCTTTCTGAAATAATGTGTCAACATTTACAAAGGCAGTTTCGGGTAATAAAATCGATAAATTGGAGCCGGGTACCCGCAATCAGCGGTCGGGTTACGGGTACCCGGGTACCCGGCACGGCCTTAGTAGTATACACCATTGGTAATTGCTTGAATTATCATGAATGATGGAATTTGGGTGGTTGTATTTTATAGTAAATATCGTTTAACTAACCTGTCCGATGTTTTACAATCAGGAATGCCGAGAAAAGCACGAAAAACGCCGTTTGTTTTCAACCGGCGTCAAGCAGTTATTCTTATGTTATTTGTGTTTTTTTTGCGATTGCCGTTTTTTTAAGGATAATGGATATCTAGCACAAGCATTTTGCTGGATGCCTAGAATCATTATTTACTTTCAGAAGAGTAAGAAATTTCTTAATAATTCAGTAGTAAAAAATGTTTGATATCTGCAAATGGTGTATCCTAAGTTTAAACGGGTAATCGGCCTAATAGTTTTAAAGATGTAGTATACTTTTTGCAGCTATTCAAAAAGTAACCAACCAAAGTACTGTTCAAACTAAAAGAACTTCTGTGTGTGCAAACATTTCGTATGAGAACTGTGGACCTGCGAACAATCGACATCTATAGTACAGGATGCCGGAAGAGGATTGTGCTGGACTTGCACACAGTATCCACATTCCGTTATGCCCATTCTGAAACAGATCTTTACGTGGGTTAAGGTTATCTGTAGAAAAATGAAGGGGAACACCTGATAGGCCCAGAATCAAAATTTAGGGTTGCATTTCTTTTGGAAACAAGTGAGAAAAATGAGTATTTAGGCAGCGTTTTCTTAACCAGTTCGTGCCGGATGACGTATATAAACGCAAAAATTTCCCCAAACTCAAAACGGATGACGCATAAACACGCCAAGTTTAAGTTCGGAAATGAATGTCAGCAGCGCGCAAGGCCGGAAATGCGTGGGTGTGCTTCACGGCACTATCAGCCTGAACACGCTTTGGATCGAGTTTCGTTAAAAATAATCCCGCCCGTCGGCTCGGCGATGTTAAAATAATCCCGGCGCGAACTGGTTAACTACACAAATACAAAGGAATGTGCGTATGTATGTGTACTACATACATGTAACCCTCGAGGACAGAAGCACAATAGATAAACAAGAGATCCTTTCAGTCCTCTGGCATTCGTCTTTTTAAAAATTTTGTCCTCTGTCGTTAAAGTGTACGATAAGTGAATTGGGTTAATACAGTACAGGAACAAAGGAAAACACAATAGGGGATCCTCGGTCGTTATGTTAAACCAGACTACATGTGTGCATATGTGTCTGTGTTCACAAATTGTTCCTGAACGCGCATTGGTGAAAACGAATCAATACTTCCTGACAGATTCGCAAAGCTGTGAAAACTACAGTGCTATGCTCTTGCCTACATACCCTACCTCTCTGCTAAGCGAAGGGGCTAAAGAAATTCCTCCCACAAAGCGGGCCTCTGGCTGCCTGCGACGCTGGGGAGGCGGCGAAGATGCTTTTGGTCGCTCACGGGTGCGGCGACTCGCTGCCCCGCCCACTTTCTGGCGAAGCCACCTCGTATTTATATAACTGAAATTGAATTCACCTCGGTCAACTGCTTTTCACCCACAGATATGTGAGTTTCCCATCGATGATATTCTTCACCTGGCCAGGTTGGCTGTTACGTGTGGGTTACCAACACCCTCTGGAAATAAGCGATTTAGGCAGTTTGCCTGAAATGAGTACCTCCCGCTCAAATGAGAGAAACTTTGAGTTTTATTTGCAGAAAGAAAAGGTACAGTACATGTATACCCATGGTTGACCGATTTTAAACATACATTTAATACCCCCCAACCATCATGTGAGGGGTTCTGGCAAAATGAGACGGAACTGGGCAGAGGTTGAAATGAATATTCTCATGTATTAGAAAAGACGATAACATTCTCCTTACAGTGTTGTTTCTTGTACTTCAATCGGACATTCCATTAACATTCCATTAACTATGTTTAAAGTTTGCATTTATCAACAAGGCCTTTGAACTTTCGAGTTTTGTCAAAACTCTAAAACTGACCAGACGATTATGGAGGATTGAGGAGGGTTGGGGTCAATATACAATATCATTATTTTGAATTGCTAGCGGTCACACAGAAGGCTGTAGCTGTGCAGGATGACCAGTTCGCATCGGATGCCGTGTATACATGAACATTTTTTTTGGAATTAAAAAAAGGATGCCTGGAAATATTCAAGGCTGGAAATACTTTTTCAGTGATCGGCTCGCAGTGAGCGAGGCCGGAAACATCAGGGTGTGATACCCACAGATGCCAGCCTGAACCCGTCTCGGACCGAGGTTCGTTGAAAACAATCTCACGCCTGGGCCCGGTCAAAGTAAAATAAATCTTAAGTGATTGTTTTTCTGTCTACTTGCTTGCAGATGAGAGCTGTCAAACTGGGCGGTATGCAGCATTTCTCCTTTTACCGTGTGCTCTTCAGGGCTTATCTCGGCTGGCAAATGGCAGCGTTCTTTCTGAAAACCCTCGCGGATGTTCTGCATTTTATCCTTCCTCTCACGGTCGGGGGAATCGTCACCTACGCGACGGTGCTGTACTATGACAAGGGGAAAACAGCTGATGAAGTAATGTTTGATTCCAAAATGTTATCCCTTTTAATTTAATTTGCAGCAGCAGAGTTTGTGATTCTGAACTTTGTACTTTTCCTCCTCCATTTGTAGTCCTGATGCTTGAAAAACAATATAGACTACATATTGAATGTAAATTTTCACCAGGGAATTGATTGGAAAGGAAAAGGGTATAATATTTGCAATAAATTGCCAAATTGCCATGCCGCCAAAGACTTTTTATGTTCTATATGTTCCCCGGTCTCTATGTTCCCCGGTCTCTATGTTCTCCGGTCTCTATGTTCTCCGGTCTCTATGTTCTTCAGTCTCTATGTTCCCCGGTCTCTATGTTCCCCGGTCTCTATGTTCCCCGGTCTCTATGTTCCCCGGTCTCTATGTTTTCCGGTCTCTATGTTTTCCGGTCTCTATGTTCCCCGGTCTCTATGTTCCCCGGTCTCTATGTTTCCCGGTCTCTATGTTCCCCGGTCTCTATGTTCCCCGGTCTCTATGTTCCCCGGTCTCTATGTTCCCCGGTCTCTATGTTCCCCGGTCTCTATGTTCCCCGGTCTCTATGTTCCCAGGTCTCTATGTTCCCCGGTCTCTATGTTCTCCGGTCTCTATGTTCTCCGGTCTCTGTGCTCTCCGGTCTCTATGTTCTCCAGTCTCTATGTTCTCCGGTCTCTATGTTCCCCGGTCTCTATGTTCCCCGGTCTCTATGTTCCCCGGTCTCTATGTTCCCCGGTCTCTATGTTCCCCGGTCTCTATGTTCTCCGGTCTCTATGTTCTCCGGTCTCTATGTTCTCCGGTCTCTATGTTCTCCGGTCTCTATGTTCCCCGGTCCCTATGTTCTCCGGTCTCTATGTTTCCCGGTCTCTATGTTCCCCGGTCTCTATGTTCCCCGGTCTCTATGTTCCCCGGTCTCTATGTTCCCCGGTCTCTATGTTCCCCGGTCTCTATGTTCCCCGGTCTCTATGTTCCCCGGTCTCTATGTTCCCCGGTCTCTATGTTCTCCGGTCTCTATGTTCTCCGGTCTCTATGTTCTCCGGTCTCTATGTTCCCCGGTCCCTATGTTCTCCGGTCTCTATGTTTCCCGGTCTCTATGTTCCCCGGTCTCTATGTTCTCCGGTCTCCATGTTCTCCGGTCTCCATGTTCTCCGGTCTCCATGTTCCCCGGTCTCCATGTTCCCCGGTCTCCATGTTCCCCGGTCTCCATGTTCCCCGGTCTCCATGTTCCCCGGTCTCCATGTTCCCCGGTCTCCATGTTCCCCGGTCTCCATGTTCCCCGGTCTCCATGTTCCCCGGTATCCATGTTCCCCGGTCTCCATGTTCCCCGGTCTCCATGTTCCCCGGTCTCTATGTTCCCCCGTAGAGTTATTGTTAGGGTAGATGGTTCTAGGGAGTAATAATCCAAACCTGTAAAGGGGAACATCACTGTATTATTTACCTACTGAATATAGAACTGGTTCTTTTCTCTTCTCGTCCAGTTGGTGCAACAGGAGAATGCACTAGGAAACAGAAATGCCTGAAACGCTTTTGTTAGTGTCAACAAAATGTGGCTTTGATTTTCTGCATAGTTGAAGGATTTGAAGAATTCAGAAACGTCCTAAAAAAAATCTTTAAAAATTCAAAACCTAAAGTTGGAGTCACTGATGTCAAGTCGAGCTCCAATGGTCGTTTTCTTTTACAATTTGCAAATTACTGTTATTTTTGGTTTTCGAACAGGTGTCGGATTATGTAACCCTGAACGAATTCTTCAGTGACGGTTTTGTTCTACTTTTCATCATGGGTGCAGTTGGCCTGTTGAGACTAGTCATACTGCACAGTAACTACCACTGTCAGATTATATCTAGCATCCATCTAAGAGCTGGACTACAGGTAGGCAATGCCTTAGATCTCTTCTGCATTCTTGCAGGACGGTGTTGTCAATAATTATAATTTGGGGCTAATAATACACTGAACAAAAATAAAAACGCCCACAAAAATATAAACGCCCACAAAAATATAAACGCCCCCAAAATGGTTATTTGTCTTGATTTGTAAACATTTGTGTCCGTCTCTGCCAGTGAGGAATTGCTCAGTGATGCATCAAAATATTCAAAATATTGTGTATTGTCTTTAAACTTTTATATCGTCCAAGGTCAGCTCCACATTACTTACTTAAATTGATTTATGTGTTTCATCCTATAATACACACAAAAAGCTGTAGTGGTGTAAAACTTCTGCATCCTAAACTTAAATCAAAACCAACTAAGGCTTATGGTGACCGAGCGTTCAGTAATTATGCACCAGTTCTGTGGAATCGACTCCCTGGAGACATAAGGGCCATTAGTGATTTTAATGTGTTTAAGCAAAATTTGAAGACTTTACTTTTGAAAAGGTATTAGGTTTTTTAGTGTGCGGTAGTATATTTTTAATTGTAAGTGACACTTTGTAAAGCGTTTTGAGATGTTTTAATGTAAAACGCTATATTAAAAATTATTATTATTATTATTATTATCACTGAGCAATTCCTCACTGGCAGAGATGGACACAAATGTTGTTAAATACAAATCAAGACAAATAACCATTTTTGGGTCGTTTATATTTTTGTGGGCGTTTATACTTTTGTTCAGTGTAATAACAATGGAGCCATTTAGCATCATTATTTTTCCATTCCTAGGCGGCAGTCTACAACAAGACCCTACGCCTGTCTGGCTGGACAGTTACCAGTGGAACCATGACTACCGGGCAGATCACCAACTTGATGTCTATCGACGCTCTTCACCTCATGATGTTTTATCAGTATGGACAGTATGCCTACTCCTTACCCCTAATGGTCAGTAAACATTTCCTTGGCTTTATACATAAAGCTGTGTTCGCACTGGCCTTTTTTGTGGAATTGCCACATGCGATGCATGCAGCATGCCGCAGTGCGCGCACCTTGCACGGTAAAAAAATGCAAAGCGCATGCGCGGTGTCCCTGTGTAGCATGACCTCGCATTCGGGCTGAATGAACGTTTTCCTGAGCATCTTTTACCGACTCGTGCTGTCCGCACTGGACTCATCGTCTCGGGAAAAGTTACCTGGGAATTTTACCTGGGAAGTTTACCTGGGCAGCAGTTGGCCGGTAAAAGTAACCGCTGATCTCATGAAAAGTAACTGAGAGGAAAACGTCCTAGGCTGTTCGCACTGGACTTAAAATGGAAAAAGTACCCATCGTCTCCAAAAAGTTTTACCAAAATAAGTCCAGTGCTAACAGGGCTTAAGAGAATACAGCATAATATAGGTCCCATGAGAGTTCCAAGTTTACATGGTGAAAAGACAATAAGATAAGGTGTTTGCGGTAACACCATGTGGTAAATATCT
The DNA here is from genome assembly GCA_037893245.1 of Crossaster papposus. Classification (NCBI taxonomy): domain Eukaryota; kingdom Metazoa; phylum Echinodermata; class Asteroidea; order Velatida; family Solasteridae; genus Crossaster; species Crossaster papposus. Next base: position 1,553,865 of record JBAIAA010000354.1, on the reverse strand, counting down.
TGTGCGCGTTTGTGCGGTGCTACCACAAACAACTTAATGTTAATATAGGTGACCTGTTCCAACTAAACCAGGACAAAGTCGCACAATGTGTTTTATTACAATGCACTCGTGAAGTCATTTCGGGGTGGATTTTACCATTTTACCATTTTGAGGCTTTGAGTTTTTGAATTACGAACGGTTAATCTACAATCTTTTCTTTGGAAAGTTTCATAACTAATCAAATTTTGGCATTATTTCTTATGTCTGAGCAATTTGACCTACAATTACCTTTACTTCTTTACTTGGACCTTGAATTTGACCTTGTGGGTCACGCTAACTTGAGCAGATTCTGGGTTCAATTTGTATACAATATATACAAAAAGTATAACTTTTTTTGTTTGCTTCCTAGCGTATGTCTAAGTTGAAAAAATGTGATATTCCTATGTATATTGATTCAAATATATTTGTATTGTATGTAAATGTATGTACATCCAATTTGCTACAATATTACATAGGAATATCGCATATTTCCAAAATTAAAATCAGAAAATTTGGTCTACAAGTTAGGGAGGTATGGTCCTTTGAATATTAGTGGCCACACCCATTTTGGCCAAAATCAATAAAAAATAACAACAGGCAGTAGCACAAAAAAATGTATTTTTTCGGAATTCTGATTTTTTGTCACCCCAAATAACCCTATAAAACAATCATGAACAAATTTAATCTGAATCTGGATATTAAATTTGACACAGAATGACCCGGCAAATAAATATTCCACTGATTTTGTACTGATATAGAAGTTAATTTTAACTGTATTTAGATATAAAATCAAGTAGAATTTGTTGGTAATGTATTATAAAGCACATATTTACTGCTTTTTCTAGTGGTGTTGTAAAACTAGCCTGCCTTTACGATTCATGGAGCATTCCGTTTTTCCTCGGCTTCACCTCTGGAAAATGGATTGCTCCATGGATCACCTCGGGGTGGCTAGTTTTACCACACCTATTGAAGCAGTCAATATTTATATACTCGATACTTCATTGCAAAGTGTTTGAAGACGTTTGCATTTTTTAAATAAATTCTATTTAAAGGGATCGTATACGTTTGGTATTTACTCCAAAAATTTATGGCAATAAAAACTTACTTGGTATAAGAAGTACAGCAGCTTTGGATAGTATAATGCATTTTTTGAAACTTTTCACTTCGAAGTACTGCAGTTATGGGAAAAGATATCACTTTTTATCTCCAAAAATTTGAATCTGAGAAGCGTTACTGCAGTGACGTTTCTCAGATTGTGTATTCCAATGCAGATTATTCTTCCTGCGTGGACATAACCGCTCCAGAATTTCGGCAATATCTCAAAATCGCTACCACCTTTTGAAATGACATTTTTACAGGTTAGTTTTATGGTATATATATCTATAACTATATGGATTGAAACAAACAGTGGGTTCCAATTACCAAACGTATACGATCCCTTTAATGCCTTTATACAGATCATTGTGTTGATGGCCATGCTCGTCTATCTTCTGGGCGTGGCAGCCCTCATTGCCTCCATCTGTTTCATTGTTGCTATCCCGATCCAGTACAAGCTGGCCCAGTTTCAAGCTAGAGTCCAGAAGCATGCGCTGGTGAGTATCAGTGCCGTCGTCAAGTCACTTGTCTTGAGTAGAGTGCCAGTCTTGACTCACTTTGACGAGTGCGAGTCTTGAGTCACTTGGGTCGAGTGCGTGTCTTGAGTCACTTGGATCGAGTGCGTGTCTTGAGTCACTTAGATCGAGTGCGTGTCTTGAGTCACTTTAGACGAGTGCGTGTCTTGAGTCACTTTGGACGAGTGCGAGTCTTGAGTCACTTGGATCGAGTGCGTGTCTTGAGTCACTTGGATCGAGTGCGTGTCTTGAGTCACTTGGATCGAGTGCGTGTCTTGAGTCACTTGGATCGAGTGCGTGTCTTGAGTCACTTAGATCGAGTGCGTGTCTTGAGTCACTTTAGACGAGTGCGTGTCTTGAGTCACTTGGGTCAAGTGCGTGTCTTGAGTCACTTTGGACGAGTGCGAGTTTTGAGACTATGGGGTTAAGTGTGCGTCTCGAGTTTGCGTCTCGAGTGTGCGTCTCGAGTGTGCGTCTCGAGTGCGCGTCTCGAGTGCGCGTCTCGAGTGCGCGTCTCGAGTGCGCGTCTCGAGTGCGCGTCTCGAGTGCGCGTCTCGAGTGCGCGTCTCGAGTGCGCGTCTCGAGTGCGCGTCTCGAGTGCGCGTCTCGAGTGCGCGTCTCGAGTGCGCGTCTCGAGTGCGCGTCTCGAGTGCGCGTCTCGAGTGCGCGTCTTTTGTTGAGTCAGAAGGCATATTAGTACTTTTAATTGACCTTCCATATTGATTTCACTATTATTGTTAGTTTCTACACAAGGCTGGGAGCCATAGTGAGCGAGTTTTTGTGATGAGATTTGCCAACGTTTGTTTTAGCAGAGGTTTTGGCACAGGAAAAAGTCATCCATTGGCAAACAATAGCGGTTATTATTTACTGGCTCATTATTGAAGTGGTTTCTGAAGGTACCCTAGGGCTCTCTACAGAGATTATATTGCAATGATAAGATTTCTGAAGGAAAAAACATCAAATTCTCCTATCGGACTTAAATTAGATCACTCTTCTTTTGCCCACAGAGAATTTCTGATGAGCGGCTAAAGCAGACTCACGAGATGCTCCAAGGAATGAAGCTCATCAAGCTGTATGGATGGGAGAGCATCTTTTGCAGTCAGATCTCAAGTGTGCGATACCGGGAGATCAAGAAACTCATGAAAGCTGTCATCTTCTTCTGCATCGCAAGTGAGTTAAACTGTCAGTCCGAGATGTAGATCATCTCTTAGAAGCTTCTTTAACCCTAACGATCCTCAATCCTCCAAGATCCTCTGGGCAGTTTTGGAGGAGTTGGGAGGATGATCATTTTTGGAGGATGTTATGGCCTGGGTTGAGCTCGTAGGTCATACCCAGCAATGTTTATGTGCAAGCATAATTGAACCCTGCAATGTGCTCATAGCTGTTTTCACTGAAGAATTAATTTAAATGATCAAAAACATGCCACAAAAAGCTCCTTTGAATTTAAATGCTGGTAGAGTGGACTTTTAAATTGGATTATTTTTTTAATTTTTTTTTCTTCACATGATTTAATTGTGTTATTACCCACTCCTAAATGAAATTAAACGGTGATTTCTAACAGCCGATAAAACTTGAGGCTGATATTAAATATATGAGGCAGCATCAGGACGGAAACAACTGCACCTCAAAACTGCATCTCAAAACTGCATCTCAAAACTGCCTCTCAAAACTGCCTCTCAAAACTGCCTCTCAAAACTGCATTGTATGTTTGTGGAAATCTACTAATGCTTTTGTTCTTTTGGCCAACAGTTCTTACAAGCTTCTTTATTCCTGCCTTTGTCACCCTGTTGGTAAGTTCAAATAGTTAAACATAATCATTGAGTCCAGTTTGGGTTTTATTGAAAGCACGATATTTGGAAATTTATTAGAATATATATCAACTGACAAAGCAACCAACCAACATTGTTTGATTACTACCAGTTATGAAAAAAGATTTGCAAATGGATGCTGTACATTTTTAGAGCTAGATCTTTAATATCTTTTTAACCTAACATACCTGAATCCATCAAAATCCATTCCCTGTTTCGGAGGAGTTTGGTGGTGTGATATCTATTTATATGTAAAGTGTTGGGACTATTTTATTGAGACTACTTACTTGTATCCTTACGCACATGATTTATCTTGGCATTTATAAGGGCCATGTAATTTAATTAAAGTGGTTGAGTTTTGTAACACCTAACGGCCGGCGTTCTTGACCCGTTTTTTTTCGCTTATTCATTTACGTGTATACTTCCACGATACAACAGGTGGATTCGGGATACCTCCATATTAAACAAACTCGGGGATTTTGATGGATTCATTGATTCTAGCAATACTGAAAGATTTTTACAGCATGGTATTCTGAATCTGTCATACGGAAACATCATACTTTTGTTGGTGGGTTTTAATGGAGTCCGGATATCTCTAGAATTTATTATGGTGGATTCTGATGGACTTTGGCAGATTCAGGACACTTTCTAGTAAAAGTAAGCAAGAGGTTCGGGTTAATGAAATGAAAATGTTGACATGTTTTGGATTTGTTGATCAATTTCACAGAGCTTCATACTGTTTACTACCTTCACTGGACTGTCTTTGACCCCTGCCATTGCCTTCACAACTCTCACCATTGTCAACCAGCTCAGATTTCCCGTCAGAAGTAAGTCGTTTATAACCAAAACCTTAACTAGAACTACCCCAAGCCCATCAAACTCCAACTCCAGGTTTTGCTAGGTTTAGGAAGGTTGGGTACCAAACATTAGCAACTTGTTGTTGGACTTTGTTTGACTCAGTTTGACTCAGTTTGACTTTGTTTGACTCGGTACAAGAGGCCAAGGAAGACCCTATTGAATTTGAGCGATTCACAATACCTAGAAGCTGCCGTTGGAGGCGCAAATCCTGCTATACCCGCAGTGCATCATGGGAAAAGGTCGGCATCGGTTTCAAAAACGGTATTCATTTTGCATGAACTCATCAGTTTTTACGTCTTTTTGGACGCGCACGATTAAAGTTTTTTTTTCTTTCTGCAAATAACAAGGTTTTAATTAACGACGCTGCCGGATACATTTTCGTTTGTGTTAAACCTCGCGTAAACAATGAAGAATAGATATTTCACTACAGTATGATATACGGAAGAAGTCGACCGCAAAGTTTAAAAGTGGCTCATTTGAGTCGAACGCTTGGTGGCGCACTGCATTGTGAATCGCCCGAATTATGCGAGGTTCAGGGCAGAAAGGCATGATACAGGCATTTATTAGTTCCTGGTCAAGTGTAAGTGTACATGTGTACACACTGTGTCCCCACTCAAACACAACACGCAGAACCAATATGGCCTGTTATCACAGCCTGATCCTGAACACTGAACAATGCGTATACCCATCTGTACCAAGTCAATCAAACTTTAACGGTCGGAATTTGTCAGGTTTAGTATTGTTAGGTTCAGTACCAAATATTACTGAACCTGTATGCAGTTGTTGAAGTTCATTACAAGATCATTAAAAATCTGCAAACAAATATGATTCTACTTAGATTTTCTTGTTTTACCAATTATGTTTTGTTTAACCAGTTCGAATCGAATGACGTGTATACATACACGCAAAGTTTTTCGGGAATTTAAAACGGATGACTGATAATTATGTCACGCGCGAGGTTGGAGATATCTGTCACCAACCGGCTTGAAGCGAGCGAGGCCAGAAATATCAGGGTGTGCTACCCGCAGATGCTGGCCTGAACCTGTCTTGGATCGAGGTTCGTGTAAAACAATCCCGCGCCTGAGCCTGGTTATTATAATGTCAAAATAATCCCGGCGCGGACTGGTTAACCCTGACAGTCCTCAATCCTCCAACAGGGGAAGGATTGAGGACTGTTATGGTTAATGCCAGATGTAATGAAGAACTTGACAATTTCTTCGTTACGGGCGAGACACATGGGGCCAATTTCATAAAACATGTAATCACACAAATTTGCTCAGCACCAAAAAGGATTATTCCGTAATAAACAGGTTACTAGCCAAAACTCCATACACTTTTCTTGCTAAGAAAAAAACAGTCATAACAAACAATAAACATCAACTGAAAATTTGGTTTGTAACCCTGTTTTTGTCAAGAAAGAATTGACATGCTAAGCAAAATGTTTGTGCTTACACTTGCGCTAAGCACAAGAATTTGCTTAGCACAAAAAAGTCTTGCTCATTAAAAACGGGTTACCAGCCAAAATTCTACGTGTTTTTCATGCTAAGCAAAAAACCAGCTGATTATCAATCAAAAACAATAAAGATCACGTGAACAATTTGGTCTGTAACCTTGTTTTTGCCAAGGACAAATTTTCATGCTAAGCAAATTGTTGGAGAAGCAACCTTGTTACTATTGTCTTTGGTTTCCCTACGCGATACTATTTGTTTTATCTCTCCTTGTACCAGTGTTTGCCGTGTTGATCAGATACATCATCAACGCACACGTCAGTGTGCAGAGACTGAATAAGTTTTTCACTGCCAAGGAGATTGAGAGAGAAGAGATGGGCAGAGATTTCTTGGATGAGGAGAAGGAGGAAGAGAAGGAGGAAGAGGAGGAGGACATCGGGGACAAGGAGGAGGTAATGGCTGTGAATCAGAACAATGTAAGACAGACATTCATAGTCAGGTTCATAATTTACATATTGAAAGTTTCGTTCACTTTTTTTGTAGCTTTGCTAAACTGTACATTTTTGGAAACGTAAGGATATACTCAACATGATTTAAATTTGTTTTTAGGTTCTTTAAAAAAAAAGGACCTTTAATGTGACGTGACACATGAAAAGTAATTGGGTGTCACATTAAAGGTCCATTTTTGTTCAATGCCCTATATCTCTGGAAGTATAATTCCGATTGGGTTTAAACTTGGTATACAGGTATGGCGGGATGTGTTATAGATATATTGAAGTGACATCATGATGACGTCATCGTGTGATTTTTTTATGATTTCTTTCATTTTTGGACCTTTAAGCTATATCTCATTAACAGAACATAATAAATTTAAAATTATTTTTGTAATATGTTTATTGGGTCATAGACATATGCACACAATTGTGAAAAATGTGTGACGTCATCATGACGTCATAGAAATGCCATTTAAAAAGTCCAAGATGGTCGCCATCAAGAGCCTGAAAGCAAATGTAAACATTGGTTTTCATGTTAAGTATATCCTAACGTTTCCAAAAATGTATAGTTTAGCAAATCTACACAAAAAGTGAACGAAAATACATAAGAAACCTGACTATCAAGGCAATTAGGCCATCAGCCTCGATTAACAAATTGGGCCACCGGTATCCAAATGATTGAGAGAAGTAATGCTCGAAGCAATTTGTTGGCAAGGTATGCACACGTAGAATTGGAAAATGTGTGAGAGCATTGCAGCGAGAGCGGTGGCAGCTTTGTGGGTGTTATCACTTGGTAACCAGTTTGCGCCGGATGACGAATATAAATGCATAAACACGCCAAGTTCAAGTTCGGAAATGTTCGTCAGCAGCGAGCAAGCGCGGAAAAATGCGTGGGTGTGCTTCCCGGCACTATCGTCCTGAACCCGCTTCGGATCGAGTTTCGTAAAAAATAATACTGCCCCTCGGCTCGGTGATGTTAAAATAATCCCCGGCGCTAACTGGTTAAATTTGTTTTTTTCAAAATGGCCGCTGATATGCTTGTTACCGGATTAATTATACACTAGCGGGATGCCGCTTGTAAAGTTTGTATTGTTTGCAGGTTGGGATAAATTATTAAATGAAGAGGTAAATAACAGAAATCTGGGGCAACTTCCAGTCGGCAGTATTTAAAAACAAATGTTCGCTAGATATATTCCATGTGCCCTGCCAAAGTCTAGTCATGCCAACAGTTGCATCGTTGCGTTTTTTAATGTGTTTAAAGTTTTCCTAAACTGGCAAATTTGTCCTTATCATTCTGCCCAAAAGTAATGTCTATCTTTTAAAACTAACCTTAAAGGTAGGATACACCATTTGCAGATATCAAAAATATTTACTACCGAATTATTAAGAAATATCCTACTCATTTGAAAGTAAATAATGATTTTATGCATCCAGCAAAATGATTGCGCTAGATATTCTGTAATTATTCCGAAAAAACAAAGATAACATAAGAATACCTGCTCGACGCCGGTTAAAAACAAACGCTGTTTTTCGTGCTTTTCTCGGCATCCATGATTGTTAAACTTCGGAAAGGTCAGTTAAACGATATTTACTATAAAATACAACCCCCAAATCTACCCATTCATGATAATTCAAGCAATTACCAATGGTGTATACTACCTTTAAACCAGTTCGCGCCGTAGGACGTGTATACACGCAAAGTTTTTCCCAGAATCAAAACGGACGACGCATAAACACGCCACGAGCAAGGCCGGAGATGTCTGTCAGCAACGAGGAATGCCGGGAATGTGTGGGTGTGCTTCCCGGTACTATCGGCCTGGACCCGCCTCGGATCGAGTTTCGTTAAAACTAATCCCGCGCCTTGGCTCGGTGATGTTAAAAATAATCCCGGCGGAAAACTGGTTAACGGTGCTCTGTCCATGAAAGTTCTGTTTTCTGCTTCCTATTCCACTGCTTTAAATTTTAAATACTTTGAAGAACGATGTTTTTACCGCGCAATCCAAATAAAGTCCAGCACAAAAAAAAAGTTAATGACGCAACTGCACACATGCGCACTTAATCGTCAATCAGTAGACTATCGGTGATTATGTCCTCGCGTTTTGAGGCTGGGTGTTAAAAAAGCATACTTCCTTCTTTTTGTTTTACCAGATTCCCAACGTTGAAGTTCAGGTTGCGTCACATGGCAAGGCAAAGTTCCGCAGAATCCCCAGCCAGGAAGAAGTAGCCAATCACAATCTAGATCTAAACGGGGACACATCGAGGGAGTGCACGGATTATGCGGCGCTGAAGACAGAACCAGATGACACTGATCATGCTGACAAACCAATGCTGCCGGATGACATCGCCATAAAGGTTTACCTAAATTTTGTATACAAACCTATAGTGATTTGTTTGTGTACAAACCAATTGGGAAACTTTCATGCACAAACAAATAGGGGAACGTTTGTGTGCGCAAACTATTGGGGAAATATTTTGTATACAAACCTATGGTGATTTGTTTGTGTACAAACCAATAGGAAAACTTTCATGCACAAACAAATAGGGGAACGTTTGTGTGCGCAAACTATTTGGAAAATATTTTGTGCACAAATCAAGGGGGAAATTTAATTTGTGCACAAACCAAGGAGAAAATTTAATTTGTGCAAAAATCAAGAGGGAAATTTAATTTGCGCACAAACCAATGGGGAATTGCATTTTTTCTGATTTTTTTCTTCGTTTTTTATATAAAAAATACTGGAGTTGGGGAGTCGAGTTGGGGAGTCGAGTTGGGGAGTCGAGTTGGGGAGTCGAGTTGGGGAGTCGAGTTGGGGAGTCGAGTTGGGGAGTGAGTTTTGTCTCGGGCAAACAAATTCTGGAGATTTTAAAGTGCCCTGCTTGTGAGATTCAAACCTTGTACTGGGTTTATGTTTTGCTTTTATGCTGTGATGATAGGACACACTTTAAAAAATTGTATTGAATTATTTTGAAATAATTACTTGACTGTAAGTGAATAACAGTCTCAAGCATTCTGTGAAATCACGACACCTGGTGTTATGTGGTTTTCAAGAAAAGTGGAATTTAGTTTTAATTTCCAACGCCGGCTGACAATAGTTGGAAACACCTGCCTATTTTTGATCACTGCCCCCAATTTATTACATTATTAACAGAGCTGTTAATAATTTGTATCAATTACCTCAAAGCACTTTACAATTATTACCCTGTCCATTGGGTCCTTGGCCACACGGCAGCTGATATCAGCGCTCAATCGACCTCGACCCTCACAGGTACCGATTTGTGACCTGTCACCACAATATGAGAGTAAAGTCGGAAAAATTGAAAATTAGGATATTGGTATTTTCAAATTCTTGAGAAAGAGAGCTTTCCAATGGTATATAACACTTGGGGGTTTTGAGATAAATACATTTTACAACGCTCCAGCAAGTCACGGGTTTCACAAAACGTGTTTGTGAGAAAACTTACTTAATATACATCCTAAACAAAACACACAAAAGATTGCAAAATAGGACAAGTAAGGTTCGGTTTAGCATAGTAACGGCTATCTTCTAATCATTATTTCTTCTTGAAATCTTTCACACATACGAACTATTGTATAAACAACAAAATATCAAAATTTCGGGACAGTTAAAAAGACCTAATTTACATATTTAATTACCGTGTTAATTAGACCACTGATTGACTTTAATCCAAACACTAACTACGCAAACACTACGCAAAATCGCGTAATTTGGGAGGTTTTCGATCATCTGATTGCACCCAAAAAATGGGAATTTGTAGAGGACTTAGGCTTTCCAAATTACCCAAAATCTCAAAATTGACCACCCCTTCATATTTTGACTTTGGATGGCCATATCTCCAAATCACATTTTGCGACTTTACTCTCATATTGTGGTGACAGGTCACATTTATACTCCTGGGTGGGGAGAGGCAATTGTACTTTGTAGTAGAGTGTCTTGCCCGAGTCATGGCAGGGTTCGAACCAACGCACCATCGTACGTTATTCAAACACTGTAACCACTGAATCATGGCATTCTAATCCATACACAGGGCAGTCTCCTAAATTGGCAGAGATTTGTTGCAGTAGAGATTTCCTGTGAGGTGGGACTGGCGATATTCTAGCACTGCTCTAAAAATGTAAAACTTCACTGGAAGTACAACTCAAGTGTGCAGAATCAAAGGACTGGCTGTTTTTCATAATATTTTTATTTTGTTTCACTTTCCAGATTGAGAAGGCCAACTTTTCTTGGGATCCAGAGTCGAGCTCAAGTACATTATTAGACATTGACGTTGAATTTCCTGCAGGTATGGCATGGACAGTTTTAAACTGCCTTTTTTGTTAACCCTCTGGATCTGTAGATTTCACCTGGTGCTCGATATGGCGTGATGTGTGTTGCAGAGCGCATTAGGACTATTATTATATAGACTCATTGGTAGTATTGATCATGTCGTGTGAGGTTTTAGCCAATGGATGAATCGTGGACCAGGAGCTGATTTCACAAAACTTGTCTTATCTTACGACTTGTCTTGGGATGAATCCCCGCTCAAAGATCGATCTTGGCTAAGACGTGTCCTATAAGATCAATTTCACTAAACCCATCTTATGAAAGACGCATCGCAACTAAGGATGTTTTATGTTTGTTTTTTTACCGCCAGAAAAACCAGTTGCTAAAAAGAAATGCGCAAACGCGTATGTGCATAGAACACAAACTCTTCCCAAAAAATCACTCTGCGCAATACCTTTCAAACTCGGTTGTTGGCGTATAATTAAATGTAACTAATTTATGTTTTTAAACTATACACACGTCAAAAATTGTTTCAAATCTGTTTCTTCTTCGAAACCATATCTGATTTCCAGACGATATACAAGTCAATGTACGCATTAAGTAGTTAAGACGACCCTTGGTTCGATTTTAAGTTAAGACAAGTTCACGGCTTTTACTAGAAAGAATCCGCCACAGTCCACCAATTTTGGTTTGCAAAAACTGCTTGTGTCCCGAGTCCATCAGACTCCACCAGTATGCATTCTGGAGATATCCTGAGTCCATCATAATCCACCAGCAAAAGTTTGATGGACTGTGACGGATTCAGGATACCTAGGTGGCATACACAAAATTGCAGTGCGTTTCTCCATAGAGTCCATCACAGTCCATCACCTAAATTTCTATATCTTGAATCCATCAAACTCCTGCAGTAACGCTAGGCTTAAAATCCTCAATCCATCACACTCCATCACACTCCTCCAGTTGTTCAGGGTGGTTAGGGTTAAACACACCCACCTGTCGGGCTCTCAACCAATAGGAATTGTAAATACTGTTATTGTTTGCAGGTTGTCTGACTATGATAGTTGGTCAGGTAGGTGTGGGCAAATCATCACTGCTGTCTGCCATACTGGGTGAGATGCATACGGTATCTGGATCCATCCAATTCAACAGGTGCGTAGGTTAGAGCAGGTGTATGAGCATTACATGGGTGTGGGAAGAGGTAATGGTTTGTGGACTTTTCGCCCCCTTCTGGAAAATAGCTTTAGGGGAACAAATAGGGTTAGGGTTATACACAGAAAAATGAAGGGAAACACCTGAGAGGCCCAGAATCAATATTTGGGTTTCAAAAAATGTGAAGATGCTGTGTGGACCTGCCCACGTCCACACAAGCATATATGTAAACACCGACAATCGTGGACCCCCCCCCCCCCCTCCCCCTCCCTATCGTCGCTCTTTTGTTTGTACTTTTTTGGAAGGCCTTCCATTGGTTTTGTACACGATTTTTCAGTCGTAGACTTTCTGTCAATCGTGGACCCTATTGTCTTCTATTGTTCTTCGTCCACTATTTGAATGCAGATGGGCAAACTCACACATACATGTGTGTAAACATATTCTACCGTGGACCCCCCATTGTCCCTCTTTTGTATGTACTTTTTTGAAGGTCTTCCATTGGTTTTGTACACGATTTTTCAATCATGGACTTTTTGTCAATCGTGGACCCTATTGTCTTCTATTGTTCTACGTCCACTATTTGAATGCGGATACAAACTCATTCTTACATGTGTGTAAACACCTTCCATCGTGGACCCCCCATTGTCCCTCTTTTGTTTGTACTTTTTCGAAAGGCCTCCCATAGGTTTTGTACACGATTTTGTAATCGTGGACTTTCTGCCAATCGTCGACCCTATTGTCTTCTATTGTTTTTCGTCCACTATTTGAATGCGGATGCGCAACCTCGAGGGTTCCCCCTCTCTGAAAAATGGCTTTAAAGGTAAAATGGGGTTAGGGTTATCTGTAAAAAAATGAAGAGGAACACTTAAGGGAATCATAATCCCAAATCAAAAACAATTGGCGTGTACTACCTTTAAAGTTATACAGGTATTTGTTCTAACTTTTAAAATGAAGCTTTGCTTTTTTGTTTCCTGGACAGGAAACACCGAGGCATTGCGTACTCGGCCCAACGTGCCTGGCTGCTGAACGCATCACTCAGGGACAACATTTTCTTTGGCCAACCATTTGAAGAAGACAAGTAATTTCTTACAGTATTTGTAACTTTCTGTCTTAAAGAATATGCAATTAGCTTAGGCATAACAAAAAATATGTTATGTTGGCGTAACGGGCCCCAAAAAATAGGGTAGGTAGGTAGGGATTATTATTATTATTTTTTTTTTTCCCCCTCCCAGCAATGAAAATGATATGTTTTCTAATTGTTTGAGCCGGTAGTGATACACGATAGCGTGTCCAGGTTCAATATATACACAAACCACACACACAACAATGAGAAACGGTCAGAAATGGTTTCAAACGTACTTATAACTAGATTTATATAGATTTAATCGTTAAATTTCGTCCCTTGAAAAAAAAAATATCCAGGGTCGGCCGTATTTTTAGGGTCGGTCGGGTTACGCCAACATCATTTTTTTTTTTTTTTATGCCTTATGCCAAGCGAAATTTGAAATTTGGAAAATCTGGCATTCTGAAATCCTGCAACAAGCAGTATTGCCTTCGTGCATGACTTGTTGATTTTAAAAATGTGATCTGTCACCAAGAAACGAGCTTAAAGTTAGAAAACAACTTGAAAACCTATTTTCATTCTGTTTTAGTAGTTGACAAAGGGAAAAAATATATGTAGTTGGTCGGTTTTAAACAAGTATAATTTAAAACTGGCTCAATGGCCGAGGTAAAAGCATTAACGCGTCCAAGCCCATAAGGGAATTCTAAACATATTCGTTTAAAACCGGCCAACCGTATTTTTATTCTCATTCATATACCTTTTTGTCAGAAAGTCGAAACAAGTCAATAATTTACAATTTTCCACTGATTTTGTTCAACTTTAACCAGTTCACGCAAGAGGACGAAATACACGCAAAGTTTTCCCCAGATTCAAAACGGATGACGTATAAACACACCACGAGCAAATCCGGGAAATGTATGTCAGCAGCGCGCAAGGCCGGAAATGCGTGGGTGTGCTTCCCGGTACTATCGGCCTGAACCCGCTTCGGATTGAGTTTCGTTGAAAATAATTCCGCTCGTCGGCTCGGTGATGTTAAAATAATCCCGGCCCGAACTGGTTAATGGTGCTCTAAGGAACAACCCTCCAACTGTTTTAATGGTACATGTATGTGCCTCACGCACCTGCCCTTATATGGAGATTGACACGCGCATTCCACCTGCTGCTTAATATGGTGTTACATGTTGCAGAGAAAATTAGGACTATAAATGCACTCATTGGTAGTGTTGCACGTGCCGTTTGGGGTTTTACCCAGTGAAAGGGTCAAGAACCAGACTAAACAATGAATTTCAGTGTGAAAATACCTTCACATTGAAACAACCAACAAAAGGTAAAAAATTAGAAAAATCACTGGAACAAAATTGACCCTAACTTATTTCAGATACCAGGCAGTAGTATCGGCATGTTCCCTACAGCCAGACATTGACATCCTGCCGGCCGGTGATCAGACAGAGATAGGTGAGAAGGGAATTAACCTGAGTGGGGGTCAGAAACAACGAGTCAGCGTAGCCAGAGCCATCTACAGTCACAACGACCTCATCATATTGGTAAGAAGATTGGAAGACTTCAGTGGCAAAAGCAGCTAAACGACAGCAACAAGTATCATCGTATACTAGCAGTGATGGAGACCTCGAGACCGTCTCGAGATCTTCTTTTTTTTAAACTCAAAACTGTTCTATCTTCATCGATGGTTGTTTTTTATGAAGTCGGCCTGTTACACTATATGTCGGCCATAGACTGGTTCCGGTATTTAGATTTGGTAATGACTTAACCATACATTTGTATACATTTTTGGTCTCAATCTCGAATGTCTTGGTCCCTGTCTCAAAAGCCTTGGTCTCGATCTCAAAAGCCTTGGTCTCGATCTCAAAAGCCTTGGTCTCGATCTCAAAAGCCTTGGTCTCGATCTCAAAAGCCCCGGTCTCGGTCTCAGTCTCGAAAGCCTTGGTCTCGGTCTTGGTCTTGGTCTGGGTTCTGGTGTCAGTCTCGGTCTTAACAATGTATTCTAGGCACTAAGAGCTTACCCTTGATTTCGCTATCTCATTGTTTCATGGAAGTGGCATTTAGTGGCTTTTGCGCCTTAAGTCTTCATATAATCCTGAAACTAACATAATACAAAACATTTCGGAGCCGTAATATTTCTCGACCAAAGGAAATTTGAACCAGTTATGATATATGTTGCGTAGAACAATTTATCTCAAAACGAGCGTTTGTTCACCAAAATGTTTTCCGTACTGAGCAAGTTTTTTTTCAGTTGAGCTAATCTCTGCTTAGCGAAAATGATTCTGAGAAGATAGTAAAAGTTTTAAGCGAAAGGCCAACTGGATCTAATCCACTAAGCATAAATGACAAATGTGCTGAGAACCAGTGACAAAGAATATATGGCTGATGACAGTTCTGGCCAGTAACCTATTTTTGCTGAGTTAATTCCTTGCTTAGCAGGCTCTTTGAAATTGGCCTCCGATCCTGTTGGTTTTCGATCTTTTTTCATCTTTGAATTTTTCTCTCTTCTTCCAGGATGACCCCCTGTCTGCCTTGGACGTCCACGTTGGCAGCCAGCTATTCCACGATGGAATAATGGACCTACTGCTAGGCAGCAAACGAACCGTGGTGCTCGTCACGCATCAGCTGCAGTACATGAAATATGCACACAAGGTAGGCAATAGGATCAAGAGCACCATGTGAGTTTGAGAGGTTCTGCAACCGGGGTTTTTGCAGAGAAATAACAGAATGGAGCGGAACAACCAACAAAGGGAGGATTAGGCCAAGGGAGTGGCAACCAATTACCTCGATCATTGGTTTAACTTTGGTCTGAACAGTCACATGATCGCAGCAGTCACATGATCGCAGCACAGCCGATGTCGCCAAAACGCTCAACCAATGACCGACCACCAAAACAGTTCTTGGTTGTGCTTGCCAAAACTTGACTAAGTTCTGTCTCATTTTGCCACAGCACCTCACATTTTTATTTTATTTTCTTCTGCAGTCTATAGACAAACAGTGAAACTTACGTAGAAATGTTTATTTGCGACCCTGTCCAGGTCCTAGTAATGAAGGAAGGGCGTGTCAGTCTCCAGGGCACGCCCAGTGAAGTCTGGGCGGCTGACCCAGACCTGCAGATCACCTCCAAGCATCTTGCCGAGGCCGCCAGCAAGTCGGAGGCAGTGTCAGAGGATGAGGAAGCGGTGAAGGAACGAGAGATGCTGCTGAAACTTGTTGAAGAAAAGAAGAAAGAAGAATACAAAGGTAATCTCAAAGTAACAATTCATTAGTAATTTTTTTTTTCCTTGGAAGTTGTCCCGAAGTTGCCCCAAACTAAGCTTGGAGCCTGCCATTACTAAACTTTGGAGTGGGTACTCAAGAAGCCAATCTAGGGGAAACACTCCTGAAGAATCCACTCAAGAGAAAACCACCAAGTGTCTCAAAAGGAACTAAAGAAGAAGCCACTCAAGAGGAACTCCAGAACCCACTCCAGACTGGCTTATCAATAGTGTTCTCTCAAGAGGAACTGAACAACCGACTCTAGATTGGCCACTCAATAGAAGTCACCTAGAAGAAGCCTCCAAAAAAAAGCCACTTAAGAGGAACCCCAGAACCCGCTCCAGATTGGCCTCTTGATAGAGTTCTCCCAAGAGGAACTTAAGAACTAACTCTAGATTGGCCACTCAATAGAAGTCCAGAACCCGCTCCAGATTGGCCTCTTGATAGAGTTCTCCCAAGAGGAACTTAAGAACTAACTGTAGATTGGCCACTCAATAGAAGTCCAGAACCCGCTCCAGATTGGCCTCTTGATAGAGTTCTCCCAAGAGGAACTTAAGAACTAACTCTAGATTGGCCACTCAATAGAAGTCCAGAACCCGCTCCAGATTGGCCTCTTGATAGAGTTCTCCCAAGAGGAACTTAAGAACTAACTGTAGATTGGCCACTCAATAGAAGTCCAGAACCCGCTCCAGATTGGCCTCTTGATAGAGTTCTCCCAAGAGGAACTTAAGAACTAACTGTAGATTGGCCACTCAATAGAAGTCACCCAAGAGAAGCCTCTAAAGAAAAAGCAAAATCTATCGCCACTGAAAAAAAGTTGGTGAAAAAATAACAAAGAAGTCTCACAAGAATGAAACACATGACCACAAGCTACTCAAAATGTTTACATGGAAACCATATGTGTTTGACACATTTCTGAGTTGTGTCTGTGGGGATTACCCAAATAAGACACATTCTTGTAGTTCGAAAGGTGAAAGATTCAACTTTATATCTTTTTCACCAGGCACAATGTCTGAGAAAGAGGGCCGACTAATTGAGAAGGAGGAACGGAACACTGGTTCCCTCTCCATAAAGGTGGTGATGTTCTACCTGCGCGCCATGAAGTACCCGCTAGCTTGTCTGGTGTTGGCACTAACCATTGTGCAGCACGGGCTCCTTGTAGGAACTAACTTCTGGCTGTCTAATTGGTCTGAGGCCGGCGACAGGCTTGCCGTAGAGAATGCCACTGAGGTACTGATGTTGAATCCATTAGTTGCTTGACCACCTAAAAATGCCCTGCCTGTTACACTAGGAAAGAACATGATGTGATTTTGCATTCAAAGGGATCGTATACGTTTGGTAGTTACTCCAAAAATTAATGGCAATAAAAACCTACTTGGTAAGAAGTACAGCAGCTTTGGATAGTATAATGCATTTTTAGAAACTTGTCACTTCGAAGTACTGCGGTTATGGAAAAAGATATCACTTTTTATCCCCAAAAATTTGAATCTGAGAAGCGTTACTGCAGTGACGTTTCTCAGACTGTGTATTCCAATGCAGATTATTCTTTCTGCGTGGACATAACTGCTCCAGATTTTTGGCAATATCTCAAAATCACTACCATCTTTTGAAATGAAATTTTTACAGGTTAGTTTTATGGTATATATCTATAACATTCTAGGATTGAAACAAACAGTGGGTTCCAATTACCAAACGTATACGATCCCTTTAAAGCGAACACGGTCATTAGCAGCATGTGATTTCAACAAAAGATTTCCAAAATCACATTCAAATGTTCCAAATTCACATCCACTTCCAAATTCACATTCGGAGATGTGATTTAACGACTTAATGCAGGATGTGAATTTGGAAGAGAACGTGAATTTGGAGCATTTGGATGTGATTTTTGAAAAAATTTTACTGCTTCAAAATGATACCAATTGCACAACTGACAAATGTGACCTGCTCCCACAAAACTTTTAAAGTTAGATGTTGTTATTTCCATTTAGTACACATCTTCAGCTTTCATTTGGTACCAAAACCACCTTTATACCATACATACATGTACTTCCAATTTTACGAGGATTTTATTTCGATGTATTTGGGAGATTACCACTTTTAGGACACAGTTTTCAACAATAATTGCACAATTGTTGTACTCTCTCATCAATAAAGTTGATTTTGTTTAACTGAGGGTTAAAGAAGGCCTATACATATTAAAGAATAACAAAATAACGAAAGTAAAAATCGATGTCCGCCAGATTTTCACCCCATTTTTCACCCCATTTCAACTTTGACGAGCTGCATCTCGAAATAGCCTGTGCGACTTATGTGTGGTTTTGTAGGAGCTGGTCACAAATGGTGTACTATAACTTAAATATACAGGTAGAGAAGCAGGTTGTCCAGCATTACTACATCCAAACCTACACTGCAATGGTCATCGCCGCTGCCTTTGTGTCCTTTATTGCTGCCTTAGTGCTGTTCCTATCAGGCATGGTGGCAGCTAAACAGCTACATTCCTGCATGCTGTGCGTCATCTCCAAGGCTCCCATGCGGTTCTTTGACACCACGCCCGTAGGCCGGATACTCAACCGCTTTTCGTCAGACACCAACATCGTCGATTCTGTAAGTGCTTTTTGTGTCTTTTTAGCTGCGGGTGAGCAGCTTAAGGAATCACCATGAATCTCTGTTAGTTTGTTCCAGGCGCGGTTCTACCGGGGGGGGGGGGTGCTTCAGCCTTAAACTTTATACACAATAAAGCCAGGTTGTATGCCTTCCAGAAAAATGTCCTTGCGTAAATTTCGACCAAGAGCGAATGACAAAAAAAATGCAGAGAATCCGACTGAAGTTTACTTACTGACAAAAATTATTACTGTTCTCTAATGTGGTGCATGTCGCTAATTGGCTTAAATGGTTTGGTACCATGTTAAAGTGGCCCATTGCGACCATTTCCAAGGAACATTTATTCAAAAGTGTACACCCGTACGAATGATATTGAAATCTGTGAAAGGATGTGAGAGCTTTATTTCCAGTTAATTGTAAGTGAAATGGACGGTTAATTACCAGGGTTCTAGCTAGGACCTTTTTAGTGCCCGGTAAATTATCAGATTGCGAAGCGTTGCGAGCGCAGCGAGCAGAGCTCTCGCGCCTCATGGCCGGGGGTCCAGTTCATTTTTGCATGTTTCTGTGAAAGTCTAGCTAAGTGAATAAAATAAATTACTACATGAACATGATTAACGTGACTTTGTATCTCCTCTCTTTTTTTTGTGCCCATAATTTGATTTAAAAAAATAATAATAATAAAAAAATAATAATAACAAACAAAAAATAAAAAAAAATAAAATAAATAAATACAATTAATTTGTGCAGGGCGGCACAGCCAATTTGAACCCAAGTGCCGGGCGAAAATTTGCAGTGCCGGTCGGTACCGCCCGGCGCCGCCCACCGTTGCTAGAACCCTGTTAATTACGCCGAGAGAGGAAGAAAACCAAAGGGCACCATGTTAGGGGCCGCGCCACGTTAGGGAACATCAACAATAACACAGGTTCAAATGACCAATTTGTGTTTTTTTCGCCAGTCCTTGGTGAACAATGTGATGTATTTGTTGGAGTCGACCTTCAGCTGTCTGACAGCAATAATAGTCAACAGCATCGTTACTCCCATTTTCATCCTAGTCATGCTACCCGTCTTTGTCTTCTACATTCTCTTACAGCGCTACTACATCGCTACATCCAGGTAAACAAAATCAAATCGCTCACACAAAGCGAACGCATTCACCATGCAAAACACTAACAATATTCAGGATATAACAAGTATGAATTCGGGCAAGATCAGCGTTGTTGGCGCGTTGTTGGTGCCTAAATTGCCAAAACCCCTCCAACACGGTGTATAAACAGTTTAGAAGCAATTGCCAGCTATTTAATATCAGAAAGACAGTGACCACATTTTGCAAAACTACAGCTAGATAGTACTCGTTCCCTGTGGGAATTTCTGTTTTATTAGACCATGTGCTATGTAATGGAGCATTTAGTTCGCGAGTTAGACGTAAACAACTCCCTCTATAAAAATAGGCACGCGTGTCTCGGGTACTGCGCGATGTCGGGCAGATGCAGCTGTGGCGAATGCGTTGTGAATTTTAACCAT
This sequence comes from Crossaster papposus, assembly GCA_037893245.1. NCBI lineage: Eukaryota > Metazoa > Echinodermata > Asteroidea > Velatida > Solasteridae > Crossaster > Crossaster papposus. Next base: position 1,533,757 of record JBAIAA010000354.1, on the reverse strand, counting down.
GAAAATACAAATAACCGACCACATTAAGTATTTTTGCATAAAACATTAAATGACAAGGATCTAGGTTTTATATAAAACAAATAATGAATGTTTAACATGAAAGATGAAATGTTTCATCTGGCACTTCATGAAATTATTCTTATCGTTGCACTCACAAACTTTCTTTATTTGTATAACATTTGCCCCTTTCCGTCATAACTTATAACAATTTGGATTTATCATTTTACCGTATATTTTTTCTGAAAAGATCTGACTATACCATTACCACTATACCATTACCACTGCTACTAAACGGTTACATTGAAGGGTCACTAACCAAGGAAAAACAACACGAAATAGAATGAAAACAAAATGTTCCATGATTTCTAAGGATTTTCAGAGAAGATCTTCACAATTGGAACGCAGCATAACTACCCACATTTGCAGTGATGTGCACACGCGCTGTGGCCCTGTCCACAGGGCTATTAAAAAGTGGTAATAAAAAGTGCCCATACCAAAGTATCTGTCTATTTTGAACAGGGAGTTGCAACGACTAGACAGCATCACCAAATCACCGATCTACGCTCACTTCTCAGAAAGCTTGACGGGTCTGTCGACCATTCGAGCATACAGGTAAAAGAAAAGGAAACTATTGATTATATGCCACCCTCGCTTGATGTCTGTGAGACAGTGGCAGGCGAGTGAGAAAACGTGGTGCATTCCACAACTGCGCCTACAATTTTCCATTGGAATGCACACAAATGTTAGGGAACGTTGGCGAACCTTTGCATTGTTCGTGTAAGTGAAACACTGCCCTGCACTCAAGTCAGCAATTTTTTTTATTCACAACACACTGTTGAGCAAAAGCTGGTTTTTTTTCATTTAACCCGGTAGCCACTGTAGTGCCCACCATTTGCTTTTGTGGTAATTTTCAAAACTTTCAAAAAACGTTTTTGTATTCTGGTTTCCTGACTCCAGGAACAGAGCAATTTTAGACCAGATTAAGGAGCCTGACAAGCAGGCTTACACCATTCATAGATGTGTATAAACCAATTGCAAACAAAATGTGGATTAACTAAATTTGATTGAGTGGGGCAATATTTGAAAACAGTCCGGTTTTTAAACGATGGTCGGCTGAAAATTGTCAAAAATTGATACAAAAAATTCCACTTTCCATGACAACGACAGCAATACGTAAAACTATACAGCTGTTGTGCCAATTTGCTGATTTTTTTTTTCATTCGCACAGAGACGAGAAGAGATTCAAAAACTATCTGCTAGATTCCATTGATAACAACACCTTGGCGCACCTGTATTTAAACACCTGTAACCGTTGGCTGGGAATACGATTGGTTAGTATTTCTGTCCACTCCGGTGCTCCCATGACCAGAGTTGTAGTCGAGTCCAGTCACAAGTCCAGTCACAAGTCCAGTCACAAGTCCAGTCACAAGTCCAGTCACAAGTCCAGTCACAAGTCCAGTCACAAGTCCAGTCACAAGTCCAGTCACAAGTCCAGTCACAAGTCCAGTCACAAGTCCAGTCACAAGTCCAGTCACAAGTCCAGTCACAAGTCCAGTCACAAGTCCAGTCACAAGTCCAGTCACAAGTCCAGTCACAAGTCCAGTCACAAGTCCAGTCACAAGTCCAGTCACAAGTCCAGTCACAAGTCCAGTCACCATTGGTAATTGCTTGAATTTTCATGAATGGGTAGATTTGGGGGGTTGTATTTTATAGTAAATATCGTTTAACTGACCTGCCTGAAGTTTTACAATCATGGATGCCCAGAAAAGCATGAAAAACAGCATTTGTTTTCAACCGGCGTTGAGCAGTTATTCTTATGTGATTTTTGCCGTCCGGCGATCGCAAATCTTTCTTTATTAAATTCTATTTTTCGGAATAATTACAGGATATCTAGCACATTCATTTTGCTGGATGCCCGGAATCATTATTTACTTTCAAATGAGTAAGATATTTCGTAATAATTTGGTAGTAAATATATTCGAGATCTGCAAATGGTGTATCCTACCTTTAAAAGGGTAGCACTGATGAGCTATAAATTCCCCAGGGAGCGGATATTGTCATTTGAATGCTCTATGCGTCTGATGATCAGGAGTAACAATATTTTAACCTTGTTCCCAAATCCCTAAAAATCCATTCCCCATTTTGGCCCTAGCTGATGTGAATAAATGTTGACGGATGTTGTGTTATGTCTGTTCGTAAAAGACCCACACAACATGCACAATCACGTGGTGGGTTGATACGAGACTAGTTGTGACCCGCTCTGCAAAAATGAGTCTGATGTTGCAAAATACATTTTTACGTAGAGGACTGTTTATTGTCTCAGGGGCGTTTTTTTCATTCAACAAATAATATTTTTGTTTTAAGGCATTTTGGTTTCTCCGACACCTATATTTTCAGATCTGATTGATTGAAAAGATTGTTTTGATCCCTAAATTAAATGTAATACAGGTTTTGTCATTCTCTTACCATAGCATCTAATGAAGCACTACAATTGTAAATCTTCATTTCTTTTCAAAGACATTTTAAATATAACTAAGAAAAAGCAAATTTCCCAAAATTGTAAAAGACCAATGCATTACACTACAGAGTTGGGCCATATATCAAATGAAAGCTCATTTCCTGCTTTTTCGGACCAACTGTAAAATTGAAGAAAAAACAATTTAACGCATCAAACTCATTGCAGAGTGGGTCACAATTATGCATTAGCCCAATATTATTGTAACATATCAAATTACAAACTGCTTCGGGATTATTTTGATTTATTTCAGGTTTTTCACAAGATGGCATTTTAACTGACCTGACCCGACCTGAATATTGATGCACCCGGGTCGGGTCGGGTCGGGTCGGTTTCGGACATCATTATTATAAAGAGGTTCTACTATCCCAACTGATTTTCTAAAGTGCTTTCCATCTCTCCTCAGGATTCTGTCGGCCAATTGTGCGTGTTTGTTGCTGGTTTGACTGCACTCATTGTGGCCGTGACCTCTGACCTGGAACCCAGCTATGTAGGCCTGGCATTAGCCTATGCATTGGCTGTAAGTTTCTAAAGATCATCACTGAGAAAGTTAAATCAAGGACCAATGGTTCTCTAGTGGTTTGTGACGTCACTAGCGCACGCGCCATGAAGTTGCAGTGCGAACGACTCTAGTTAAACTTTTGTGGCACTGAGAACATCGTACCTAATTACACCGACAAAACAATATTTCAGCACGATATTTTGTTTATTTAGACTCTAATCGTTTTTGCGTAGTTTAGAATATCTCACGGCAGTTTTTAATGTGAAAAAAAAATGCTAGTTTGCACGTTTCGTTGTCTGTCATTTTTTGGTTGAATGTTGGTCCTCGCTGCACTCAGATTTTGCTATTGATAACCTGCGCGGCCAACTGTTGTTGGTTGAGAATAGTCGACTGGACTAGTCCAACCATCGTCAACTAGCGTGAGTTTGATCAGAGTTTATAGTCAAACTTGCTATGTTAAAACCTGACTATTAATACAAACACTATCTCCAATTTATTACATTTAGTTTAATTGATTCTGTGTGAGCAGCACAAATCGGGTCACAACCTCTTTCCCCGGGTTTCAGAGTGAGGGCTGACTGTACAACAGCCGTGGGAACGAGGTTGATCTAACTGTTGATAGTAAATCCCATTCACCATGGGCGAATGGGAGTAATAATGAAGGTCATGTGATTTGAGCTCCACCAATCGAATGACAAGAGTCTGTATGTCAGTTATATAATAGGAAACAACTTATGATAAGCAGAACCAACCAAACAGTGTTATTTGCTTGCTTTTTTTCTCGTCAGGCTGCCGATAGGCTGAATTGGTTTATTCGTCAGATAACGCTGATAGAAATGCAGATGAATGCGGTCGAGAGGATTAAGTACTACAGTGAAATCCCGACAGAAAATTACCAAGGTACCAATCATAATTTAAATTATCACCAATACAAAAAAAGGAGAAAAATACATTGACCCTAACCCCCTAGAATTTGTGAAATTTCATAATTTTAGACGTAACATTTTGCTTTGATGTTAGGAATTTAGACGCTGCGCATCTTGTCTGGCACCACGGATACTTAAGCTAAATTCTCATTGCTTTTTCACACAGGTGATTTACCCGAGTCTGAGTGGCCCGCCCAGGGAGCAGTGTCGGTGGATAATATATCGGTGCGCTATGCCGAGAAGTTGGATCCCGTCCTCCACAATATCTCGCTGGATATCAAGCCAGGACAGAAGGTACAGACTCAACTCTAATAATGGCCTAATAATGTACAGCATGACCGATCCAGTAGGCCATGCCCCTTGCAAAATTGACTAATCACAGTGCAATTTTAACCAATTCGCGCCGTAGGACGTATATAAACGCAAAGTTTTCGCCAGATTCAAAACGGACGAGGCATAATAAACACGTCACGAGCAAGGCCGGAAATGTCTGTCAGCAGCGAGCAAGGCCGGAAATGCATGGGTGTGCTTCCCGGTGCCATCGGCCTCAACTTGCCTCGGATTGAGTTTCGTTAAAAATAATTCCGCCCCTCGGCTCGGTGATGTTAAAACAATCCCGGCGCGAACTGGTTAAGGTCCAACAAATTGTTTCCATTTTCTCCTCTCCTTTTAGATTGGTATATGTGGGCGAACAGGCAGTGGGAAGTCATCGCTGACTCTAGCTCTATTCAGAATCATAGACACTTACAAAGGTCAGTTCCTATAAGAGTGGGTAGGCATACATCGGGTTATGAAGACACTTTCTTTTGCTTGAAAAAGTCTGACCAAGTTGTGGGGACATTTTCGTGTCCCCATAACATTTTGGGTCTTCAGGAAGGGGTCCAGAGGTAGAATTGGGTATAATAAAAGAAAATGGAGAGGAAGACAAATTAGGGTGATGTTGAAGATGTTTATAGGTGGAAAGAATTTTTAGAGTTTGAGTTTAGAGAGATTTTGTTCTTTAGCACACGAACCCTGTGGAATGTCCCCATAACGTCATGTACAGAAAGAGTGTGTCTACCTTCTTTAAATGTTAACCATTTTAAAGAATCGTGTAAATGTTTGGTTGTACTCGGGGACAGTTTTTTTCCTGTGACCAAAATCGTTTGTCAATTTTTTTTTACATTTATTACGTTTACTTTTAAATTGGGACATCCCGCAAACACAAACAAATATGTATTCTCAGCTCCCTCATAAGGTTCAACAGGTTATATGGTCTATGTACTTTTACACCTTTTTTTCTTCATTGATTTTCAGTTATTTTGATTTAATTAATTTGTTTAATAAATTTACAAAAACAAATTTACAAAGAAAAACAAGATTATTACTGAAAACATTATTTCCTCCCAGGTAAAATCTTAATTGACAATGTGAACATCGCTTCATTACCGTTGGATCACCTGCGATTGAAACTGTCCATCATTCCTCAAGATCCTATCTTATTCAGCGGTTCTATCAGGTGAGTACATTTGTCAAAATATTCAGCTTTTTCCCCCGCATTGACGAAAGCCCTGGCGCTCAGACATAGCCGACTTTGTCTGTCAGGCTTGAAGGCATGTACGATCATTCTCAAAAGTATCCTACGGAATTATCAAAGAGCTCACTTGTTCTTTCAAAACCAACACTTCTTCACAGAAAAATAAAATTGGTTTTGAAGAATTATATCCTGATGCCACTCTAGTGGTTGTGTACAAAGTCTATGAAGAGTCAAGCACATTTTCTAGTATTTCCTAACTATGTTTTTCAGTCCTAGAATCATGTCTTTTCAACATGTTTGCACTTCATTGAGATGATAATATGAGGGAACAAACATTTTTTTCCAAGTGTTGTCAAGTTGGTTGTATGTGACATCATGAAATTTACATGTGAAAAAATTGTATTGACTGGTTTCAATCCATTCTGATTTGATGCTGCACAGGTTCAATTTAGATCCTCATGGTAAATGCAGTGAGGAGGAGCTATGGACGGCGCTGGACATTGCCCAGCTCAAGACAGTGGTCAGTGAGCTGGACGCTGGACTAGGTGAGTGGTGATGATGACCGTCTTAACTCCACTCACAGGCAAATTGCCTGGAGTATTGAAGAGGGTTAGGGTCAAGCCTCTATTCCTTGAAAGCATTTTCCGACCATTATAAAAAGTTGCCCATCTGGTTTCAGCCTTCTAGGTCACACTGTCACAATTTTAATGAAGATAACCCACGATTCACAAAACCCGAGTGATTTGTGGACGTACTCGTAGCGGCATCTTGGTGAATCCGGATGAGTCGTGATGAGTCGGGATGAATCTTGGCTGGTCGGGTGGTTTAAAACTGTCGTGGCGACGCTACAATGTTTTCAAACTGTATCTTGTAGACATTTGCGGCATTTCTTGCCCAATTGTGGTTTATTTATTTATCACAAATCACTACGAATATCCACGACTGTTCTATGATGTTCTACGCATATGCTATTCTCGGTGCAATCGGCTGTAATCGTAGAGTAGTTGTGACTAGTCCTGCCGCTATAGTACTAGAACCGTATTACACCGTAGTAGACCGTAGCAGGCTGTGATAAATTGGTTTTAAAATCATACAAACACTGTCGATATACGTACAGAGGTCGTCGATATTCATAGTGTCACCATAAAAGGACCGTGAGTATTCATAGGAGGATGCAATCGGGGCACTTTTCTCTCAATTCACCCAAACTACTATGTATGGGGTCAGTGGTATACGTACAGAGGTCGTCGATATTCGGACAGAGGTCGTCGATATTCATAGTGTCACCATAAAAGGACCGTGAGTATTCATAGGAGGATGCAATCGGGGCACTTTTCTCTCATTTCACCCAAACTACTATGTATGGGGTCAGTGGTATACGTACAGAGGTCGTCGATATTCGGACAGAGGTCGTCGATATTCATAGTGTCACCATAAAAGGACCGTGAGTATTCATAGGAGGATGCAATCGGGGCACTTTTCTCTCAATTCACCCAAACTACTATGTATGGGGTCAGTGGTATACGTACAGAGGTCGTCGATATTCGGACAGAGGTTGTCGATATTCGTAGTGTCACCATAAAAGGACCGTGAGTATTCATAGGAGGATGCAATCGGGGCACTTTTCTCTCAATTCACCCAAACTACTATGTATGGGGTCAGTGGTATACGTACAGAGGTCGTCGATATTCGGACAGAGGTCGTCGATATTCATAGTGTCACCATAAAAGGACCGTGAGTATTCATAGGAGGGTGCAATCAGGGCACTTTTCTCTCAATTCACCCAAACTACTATGTATGGGGTCAGTGGTATACGTACAGAGGTCGTCGATATTCGGACAGAGGTTGTCGATATTCGTAGTGTCACCTTAGAAGGACCGTGAGTATTCATAGGAGGGTGCAATCAGGGCACTTTTCTCTCAATTCACCCAAACTACTATGTATGGGGTCAGTGGTATACGTACAGAGGTCGTCGATATTCGGACAGAGGTTGTCGATATTCGTAGTGTCACCTTAGAAGGACCGTGAGTATTCATAGGAGGGTGCAATCAGGGCACTTTTCTCTCAATTCACCCAAACTACTATGTATGGGGTCAGTGGTATACGTACAGAGGTCGTCGATATTCGGACAGAGGTTGTCGATATTCGGACAGAGGTTGTCGATATTCGTAGTGTCACCTTAGAAGGACCGTGAGTATTCATAGGAGGGTGCAATCAGGGCACTTTTCTCTCAATTCACCCAAACTACTATGTATGGGGTCAGTGGTATACGTACAGAGGTCGTCGATATTCGGACAGAGGTTGTCGATATTCGTAGTGTCACCTTAGAAGGACCGTGAGTATTCATAGAAGGGTGCAATCAGTGCACTTTTCCCCGCATCACCTCAATTGAAACTGCTACAACTAATCGGAGGGCGTGTTCGTCAAAATCGTGGCATTGTATACATAGCCTTTTAAGTAACTCTGTTCTTCCCATCGGTAATGAGGATTTTTCCGTCAACGTTTTAGATTCCAAGGTTGCAGAGGGAGGTGACAACTTCAGCATGGGCCAGCGTCAGCTGTTCTGTTTGGCTCGTGCCTTCCTGAGAAAATCTCGCATCCTCATCCTAGACGAAGCAACAGCCTCCATCGATATGGAAACGGTAGGTTGACATTCATTCATAAAGAGAAAAATTGTTTTGACAGATATTCTTTAACCAGTTTGCACCGGATGACGAATATAAACGCAAAGTTTTCCCCAGATTCAAAACGGATGACGCATAAACTCGCCACGAGCAAGGCCGGAAATGTCTGTCAGCAGCGAGCAAGGCCGGAAATGCGTGGGTGTGCTTCCCGGTACTATCGGCCTGAACCCGCCTCGGATCGAGTTTCGTTAAAAATAATCCCGCGCGTCGGCTCGGTGATGTTACAATATTCCCGGTGCGAACTGGTTAACACGAGACCATTCTGCTTTTCTGCAAAATGACGACAGGCGTGCTCATTATCACAGTCTCATGCAGCAATACCCCCTCACCAGTTAAAGTGATAGTATACTATTGGTCAGTTGTGCATTGTTATCGTTATTGTATGACTGGTAATAGAATTGGGTCATACAATTGAAACATAAGTGAAATTAACATAAAGTGTGCAGTAAACTATGCTGAAGTGAAGAATTCTTGTCAGACAAAATGGCAACTATTTGTAGGACCTTAAAATCATGCGCTGTGATTGGTAAATTACCAATTTTTGAGGGGTGTGGCCTACTAATAATAATAATAATAATAATAATAATAATAATAATAATAATAATAATAATGTGCGTTGCTTATATAGCGCTTTATCACCAATGTCTCAACGTGCCTAATATTATTACCCCGGTCATTGGGCCCATGAAACATTCCAAATACCATCTCAGCTCTCTCGGGAGTACCGGTATACAGCTCGATGCTGCCATTTCGGCACAAAGCAGCTAAATCAACCACAATAGAGAGGTTTCACCTGCGAACGGATACGGTTAGCTCAACGGATACGTAATCAATTTTTCGCGGACTTATGACGTCACAGTTCTTCACTATCCGCTAACCGTGTACAAGGCACGGATATCTCGCTCGCTACACGTAAATATAAAACGTACGCGTACGCGTATCCGTTCGTATGCGAAACCTCTCTACTAACCATCTCTGCCCTCACAGGTACCCATTTACTCCTGGTTGGAGAGAAGCAATGAGTGACGAAGTGCCTTGCCCAAGGGCACACGCACCATAGTCCAAGGCAGGACTCGAACCCACAACCTACCTGTAGCTTTACCTAAAGATTACAAATTCAATGCTTCAGACCATGAGGCCACGGCACTCTAGATCAGTGTATTGACCAATCAACAGCTAAGTTCACGTTTTTGCACAAATACCGTCACAGTTTCTAAAGTCGGCTCTGATTTGCTAGCATGCTTAGTCGCATAACGTTTGCATATCAGAGGTTATTGTGGAGCATGTGGGCCCCTGCCAACAACTGATACTAGACAGACGACAGGAACCAATTCACAGCCAAAATTGTCGTTTCTGGGTTGCATATATAGTTTGTCCAGTCAGTTTTGTACCTGGGACAGTTTAGGCATTCCTATTGGTCGAGATCCCATCACGTGGCCGGTATTAAACGGACGATAAAGATATGGCTGGAAGTGTTTAAAACCAGCTGACAACAACGCGATGTCGCATTATACCCGTCCCCAGGGCTCACTTTATTTCCAACCATACCTCGTCTCCAATAGTAAAAGCGGGTAGTGTTGAGCGCGTACAGCTCGACACCCTGGGAACGAGGTTGCCAATGGCAGTAATAGTCTGGTTCATAGTATTAGTAAATGGGAATAAATGTGTGTTCGGTCGGTATTAATCGCTCTGTTTAATACCGCTTGGAGTCTGGGTGCTGATAATTACCCTCGCCTTCGACTCGGGTAATTATCAGCACCCAGACTCCAAGCGGTATTAAACAGAGTGATTAAAACCTCTCGAACACACATTTATTCCCTTAATAGAATGATGATTGCAAAATCCATCTCACAAATGTCCTTGTCTCGTTTTGTTCTATGTCCAGGATGACGTAGTGCAGAAAGTCTTAGCGGAGGAATTTAGTGACCGCACCATTCTTGTCATAGCTGTGAGTAGGTTAGGCTTGATCACAACCCAACCACTTCTGTGCTTCTCAATTCCAGTCTGCACGTAATACCGAAATAACGGAAAAAGTTTCTTAAACGTTTCGTTTTCAAAATTGTTATTTTATTAGCAATACAAAAGGTATTCACTTTTTTAATCAGACATCGAACTCCCCCCACCCCCCCCCTCAAAATAAAAGGGCCCATGTTACAAACATTCCTATTTTGCCCTAGTTTTTTACTTTGCTCTTTTGTAGACCTATTTTTGCTACTTTTTCTTGAAATTCCTACTATTCCCTATTTCCTTTTTTTCTTGAGAGGGTTGCAAACTCAACTAATAAAACATAACAGTTGAAATTGATCAATATCTTTGTATTTACAGCACCGTGTGACGACCATCCTCGACGCCGATCGTATCTTGGTCCTAAGCGAGGGCGGTATTGTAGAGTACGACACGCCAGCCAACCTGCTAGCCCGTGAGGACAGCCAGTTTGCCTCCTTCGTTCAAAGCGCGCATCACTGATGCTATCAGATCGTTGTTTGGATAGATAAATCTCAAGTCTTCCAAGTTGGAGCGGTAAGGCAATGCAACCCTCCTAGAAACTAATCTGCATGGTAGCACTTATGCTGCGTTCCAATCGCGTCGTATTTATCGTGTTCACCGTGAATTTTTCCACGTTCACGAGTGGGTTGCATTCCAAACGCTACTCACCAAGACGCACGCGCACAGCCGAGTTAGTCGTGCGGTAAGGACATTCTTTATCGCGCAAGAACTCGTACGTGAACGAACACGCATGTCAAGTATTTTTAATTCGTTATGAAGTCGTGAACATGGAGAAAAGAAATCCACCTCGAGTTCACCACTAGTGAACACGAGTTACCAAGCGATTAGAACGCCATTATACGACTCGTGAACTCGTGAACACGATAAACACGACGCGATTGGAACGCAGCATAACAGTTTGAATTTTGCTTCAACCGGAAGCATCTTTTTGGTTAACTAACCCAGCAAAAAATGTAATTTAAGAGGTACGCGATTTGAACTTTGACAGAGTTGTCTTTTTATAGACATAAATTCTTGCCGTGAAGCCATGTGTATTTTAAAAACGTGATAAAACGTTGGGACGTTGTTGTAGCTCCTAGCTGGTATCTGGTATTCAGCAATTATAGGTAGAACATGATAGTACTTGCGTCAACCAGTGATTGCGTGCAGCATTGCTCACATGGGGATTCGTGTGGCTTGCATGCATTTTCAAGGGCGTTGTCGTGGCTAGTAATTCTTCCGAAAAGTTGGGGGAAACACAAAATAGCTCACGTTTGCTGGGACTTTGTGGAATAAAATAAATGAAGTTTCAAGAAGTTTGCACCTTGTAGCTCTTGAACTTGAAGGTACATACAATATCATTACTGTTTCGTGTTCACAAGTTTAAAGTAAAATAAAAAGAGAGAAAACAAAACAAATAATTTTGGATGATTTGCCCAAGCCGAAAATTTTGGGTTTTTCGGGTTCAGTTTTGTTTTTGTCGGATCGGATCGGAGAGTTCTGATTCGTTTCGATTGGGATTCGGTGGATATTTTTAATGTTTTGGGTTGGTTTTGCTAATAGTCAACCCAATCTGATGCACATCAATGCATAAAGGTGGATACACCATTGGTAATTGCTTGAATTATCATGAATTGGTGGATTTGGAGGGTTGGATTTTATATTAAATATCGTTTAACTGACATGTCTGAGGTTTTACTTAGAAAAGCAAGAAAAAAGACGTTTGTTTTCAACCGGCGTCGGGCAGTTGTTCTAATTTTTCAGAACAATTACAGGATATCTAGCGCAATCATTTTGCTAGATGCCTACTATCATTATTTACTTTCAAATAAGTAAGATATTTTTTAATAACCCGGTAGTAATTTTTTTTGATATCTGCAAATGATGTATCCTACCTTTTAAGTACATGTACAACCATTTTTGTTGGGCTTCCAAGTGCTATCCGCCAAAATAACATGCTGTGCAGTGCTTGCAGATTTGGTCAATTATGCTGAGAAATATTGTGTGTGTTTTAAGCAGCTTTTGTAAATCTGCAATGGAGGTATTGAACTGTTCTTATTTAGCTTTGAATGTTAAGCAACAAATGAGTATCGTTTTCTTGCCAATACAAAGATAAATAATAATAATTAGTATTATTATTTGTATTATTATTTTTATTATTATTTGTATTATTATTATGAATATGAATATTATTACATGGATGCCCTTGTATTTTCCATGAAATATGACCTGCTTTTTTTTGCAATAGGTTAAGGCATTATCAAAATATTTAAAGATGGACTACAACGAAAACTCACACATTAAATTTATTATCGGACCTTGTTTATGTTGTGTTCAGGTAACACTTTATTGTTACGGTCATGTTTTTCTCTAAATAATTTTGTTGCAATTTGACCGAAAAAATTAGCCCTTGATTCTTCGATTTTGAAATTTCCCGCCCTGTACTGGTTCCCGGCAAAGATCCACTGAAAACCACAATGAAATCCACGATATAGTACCAGCGGACTTGTAAACCAGCGAAAAGTGATGACGTACTACCCATGAGCAACCAAGAGTAAACAAAAGACGCCATGTTATTCCGCATTGCATTGTACGGTAAAAATGCACGCACACGATCGACCCGAGTAAATCGTCATGGGTAGTACGTCACACACAAGGTATGAATTATTCATGAGTTAAGGGCTTTTGCTGAAACTGAGTTTTTCTGGGTCGTAGAACGCCGATCAATTTTGTTTTGTTTTTGCATGAAGGAACAAGTTTTATTGAATACTAATGATATATTAGTAATCATTATACATTTCTCGAACAAAAACAGCAACACAGCCTTTATCATTATTCCGTTGTAGTCCATCTTTAAGATATTATCAAAATCAAAAGATATTTGATTTGTCTTTACTAAAATTGAAATCAGAAATACCACACTCAATTTTAAAAAAAATAAAAAAATATGGAATATTGCCATCCAAGTAAGACCAAAAGACCACTCTAGGTTAAGGGCTACGAAGAAGGGAAAAAGACAATCAGGAAAGTAGAAGAACAAAATATATTCCTCTTAAAAGAGGCCAAATCATAAAATGGAGGGAAATAGCCACTGGGCAAGGAGTTACATAGAGAGGCAAAACATGGAAAAACAACCAATTAGAATAGCTCTTTATTCTACATCTCGGCACAGCTAAAGTGTATGGGTAAAGGAAGTAGAGAGCCTGGATGGACGCTCAAAAACTCTGACAGGAGGAACCAAGTTAACCAGTTCGCGCCGGATGACGTATATAAACGCAAAGTTTTCCCAAAATTCAAAACGGATGACGCATAAACACGCCAAGTTCAAGTTCGGAAATGTCTGTCAGCAGCGAGCAAGGCCAGAAATGCGTGGGTGTGCTTCCCGGCACTATCGGCCTGAACACGCTTCGGATCGAGTTTCGTTCAAAATAATCCCGCCCCTCGGCTCGGCGATGTTAAAATAATCCCGGCGCGAAATACTTGTGGAACAATTTCCATGGAAGTAGAACAGGCTAAGGGTGGCTACTGTCTCACGGTGGGATAGAATTTGTACCCAACTCCTAACCAACCAAATTAACAAATCGCCCAATCGAATCATCATCATCCTTCGGCTGCGGAGCAGGCGACTACAATCTTTCTCCATTTACTGCGATCTTGGGCAATAGTTGTGATTTGGTGTGGTTGTAGCATGCCGTCGCTATCTCCAAGCAAGCGTCGAATATATGTAAGGAATGATGTGCGTTGTCTACCTGGCCTCTTTTTCCCGTAAGGTGGTGTATAGAGGGCATATAATTTAGCAGGTTCATCGTCTGGCATGCGGAGAATGTGCCCAAGGAACTTGAGCTGCCAAGTTCTTACACGCTCAACAAGAGGGCTTGTGTTAGTCATAGCATATATAGATGCATTTGTGACATGGTCAATACGCTTAATGCTCAGCATAATGCGGTAGCACGAGGTGGCAAAAGCGTTGAGTTTACTTTCCATGTCCCTGGAGATGACCCATGACTCGCATCCATAGAGGAGAACAGTGATGCAAGTTGTGTTGAACAACATCATTTTGGTGGAAATTGGAAAAGAAGAGCTTCTCCACAACTTTTCTAACCGGTTGAATCATTTAAAAAGAATTATTGCACTTTTAAACAACACAATCGAATACAGAATAATGAATCATAATTATTGCCATTTTGGGATTTTTACTGATTTAGAAAGTCTCAAAACCTCAATATGCCTTCACATGCCCTTTGTGCGAAAGACTATGAATAACTTTGTCCATGTTTTGTTGGAGCCGGTCACATTTTTGTTTGCATTAAAGCCCGGTTCATACTTCATGCGAATACAAGGGAAATTTGACATCTCAAAAACATTCGCTGCGAAATTCACCAGTGTTGAAATGTGTTTAACTTTTAGGAATTCACAGTGCCAAAATTTGCCCTTGACGTCACAAATCCCTGTTCGCATTCGCAGCGAGTATGCACTGGCCTATACTGAGGTTAATATGCTTAACAGTTTATATGTTCAGGTGGTGCAGTAAAATATTTGTAGCTTTCTTTTCTCAGGAATTATGTTTTACACCTTTTGGGCTACCTTTTAAAAGATTCTTATTTTGCTAAACAAATATACAATTTGAACAGTTGTTTTGTAGTTGCTTTATACAAATGTTGATTTTATTTATTTTATTTATTGTAATCTTTAAAGAGGGTAGTTCTTTTCAGTTAATAAACTGCTTTCCAAAGGAGCCCTCTAATTATAAGAATTACTGATCTCTATACCATTTCATCAATAAATTATTTTAAAAAATGTGAAATATTTAAACATTACGAAACACATAGATTAAAAATGGATACAATATGTAAAGAGTTTAAACCGGTTGAATCATTTAAAAAGAATTATTGCACTTTTAAACAACACAAATGATGTACAAAGTACAGATACAGATACAGATACATGCTTGGGTCTAATCATGCTACCATGCAGCAGATATAGCCACACAGTACATGCAAGTCAAACTCGGGGAATGCCGCATTAATCATCAAAATAATAAACACAGCAACCTCCAAGGCCCAAGCATGTAATAAAACAAATAAAAATACATGACAAATGCAGATAGACTACGGTAATCAAGTTAAGTTAAAATATGTTTTTTTAGGTTTAGTTTGAAGGTCGTCAAGGATGGAGACTGTTTTAGTATAAGGGGTAAATCATTCCAAATCTGACCACCTGAATATTGGAACATTAATGCTCCTTCCATTGTGGAACTGATCTTTATGAACTATTTATTATTTATTAAACTATTCGTGTCTAATGGAAGACTTGTTGGAAAGACAGTTGCCTACAAGATGCCAACACTTAGTTTATTAGCACCGTTATTTACATTCTGTCGCCTAGGGCGTTTTTTTTCTCTGCAGTCAGGGCGTGATATTACGTCAACTGCTATCCGCCATATAGTCTGATGCGTGTGTATACGTCATCCGTGGAACTACACGCATCTGTAAGCCCAGCTGAAAAGCACCCTTTTAAGAATTTTCAAAGGAGACTAAGGAACAGTAGTGGGGAAATTTGAATATCAAGAAATTACTGGACGCAGCTGATAATCCTCAGCTGTATGAATTTAATGGAGACAAAGGAACTAGGGTGTTGAATAGGCGTAATCACTAAAGCGTGATACCATGAAATAGCGTGTATACACGTCAATCGCGTCAACGAATCATGCTTGGCAACATCGACGTATATTCACGTCCACCGCTGTGTATGCCATACCTGTCAGTCGTGTATACCCGTCCTCCGCAGCGCTAGCGAGTACTTTTGGCGTAAATACACATCAACCTCAACAACCAAGGAAACATTCGCCGCATGTATACACGTCCTCCGCAGAATTAAACCGATCTGCCTGACAGGTTAACGCGTCATCCGTAAATAGTACCGGTAATTAACAATTTTTTCAGGCCTTGCTCAAGACGTGCTTATTCGTTATTTAAAAAAAAAAAATTACAATTACAGGATATCTAGCCCAATCATTTTGCTGGATGCCTAGAATCATTATTAAGGGAATAAATGTGTGTTCGAGAGGTTTTAATCACTCTGTTTAATACCGCTTGGAGTCTGGGTGCTGATAATTACCCGAGCCGAAGGCGAGGGTAATTATCAGCACCCAGACTCCAAGCGGTATTAAACAGAGTGATTAATACCGACCGAACACACATTTATTCCCATTCATAAATACCTTTTTTGTAAAATTCAGCCAAAAAAGCCCCGAAAATCACGGCAAATTGTCGCAAGTAAATTTCGGTGTTTCGCCATTCTGTGTGTTTTCCCCTATCCATGTTCACGGGCCACTGTCAAATGACATGTTTCCGCCTCTGTCGCTCTACGTCACAATACATGCAATAAAGCGTATTTACCATTGATCTCCATTATATAGACTGGATAGGCCTCCGCGTCTAAATGGCGTACGCGCGCGTGTTTTTTTCAAAGGGAAAAGAACGAACGTGACGCGACCGCGTTTGTGCACGACTTATGGAATTATTTTAAAAAGTGGAAGACTTTTTTTCTTAAATTCGTCATATTTGGAGGAAAACAGGATTTTGCACCCGAATGGTTCAAAATAGATAAGAACAATGGTCTGCGCAGCAGTGAAGTGCCCGGAGAAGGATGTCCATTGAGTTGTCCATGTGCAGGGGCTACTTTTGTTGCCAACTGGTTTTAAACACTTCTAGCCATGTCTTTATCGTCCGTTTAAAACCGGCCACGTGACGGGCTCTCGACCAATAGGAATGCCTAAACTGTCCCAGGTATTTATGAATTACTTTTAAATATGTAAGATATTTATATTTATTGAATTTTCGAAACAATTACAGGATATTTAGCGCAATCATTTTGCTGGATGCCTAGAATCATTATTTATTTGCTGGATGCCTGAAATCATTATTTACTTTAAAATAAGTAAGAAATTTTCTTAATAATTTGGTAACTAACTTTGTCTAACCCCTGCAATACAAAGTACATTCAGGAAAATACATATACTGGATCTGCAAAAGTTAGAAGTTGACATCACAGGCAAAGGGTCTAGCCCCCCTGAAATATTGGCTCTAGAACCACGCCTGGGTGTATCCCTGCATGTACCTTTAACCAGTTCGCGCCGGGATTATTTTAACATCACCGAGCCAACGCGCGGGATTATTTTTAACGAAACTCGATCCGAAGCAGGTTCATGCCGCCAGTACCGGAGACCACACCCACGCATTTCCTGCCTTGCTCGCTGCTGACAGACATTTCCGGCCTTGCTCGTGGCGTGTTTATGCGTCATCCGTTTTGAATCTGGGGAAAACTTTGCAATTATATTCGTCATCCAGCGCGAACTGGTTAAATATAGTAGTTGAGCTGGTGAAGGGCAAAAATAAATGCAAAATTTACATCCCCCCCCCCAACACAAAATGTCATCCTCTTAAATCGAAAATATTTGGTTAGTAATTGTTACTAAGATACATAAAATTTGTAACAGTTTCTACATATTTATGGTATTTACAAATGTCCATTATTATTATAACTTATTATTATTATTATTATTATTGTCTCATGCTCAATATGCATGCAAGAATTGACCTAAAAGTGGGTCAATATTGCTTTTATTTGGAGTAGGTGGTGTGTTGAAGTGTGTTGGGTATACCATTAGAGTACCACTCCAACCATCCTGATCAATGGTCACTCCAGCTGTCTGCATGGACAATGTAGCCATTGACAAGCATGATCATTATACTTGAATATTTTATTGTGCGAAACTTTGGATGGTAGTGGTTGGGGGGGGGGGGGGGGGGGGGGGGGCTGGCTAAGGAGGGGAACATTTTATAAACTTAAACATCGTCATTGCAGCTTCAAAGTGTGTTCATACATGTACACTGAACAAAAATATAAACGCCCCCAAAATGGTTATTTGTCTTGATTTATAAACAATATATGTGTCCATCTCTGCCAGTGAGGAATTGCTCAGTGATGCAGTGATTCCACTCACATCCGTGTTGGAATAACCATTTTGGGGGCGTTTATATTGTTGTTCAGTGTACATGTAGACTGTCCAAGGAAGGGACAAATTCAGCTCGGTTTATTGGAGTCTGTTTGTGACTTGTTCAAATGAAGCCCGGACAAAGTCGGACAATGTGTTTCAATGTACTCCTGAAGCAGGTCTCACTTGCATTGTAATTTACATGAAACTGCTTTTTATAGGTAGTATACACCATTTGCAAACATCAAAAACCAAACTACTGAATTATTATGAAATGCCTCACTTGACTGTAAGTGAATAACAGTCTCAAGCATCCTGTAAAATTACGACACCTGATGTGATGAGGTTTTCAAGAAAAGTGGAATTTTGTACCAATTTCCAACGACTGCTTGCCGGCAATTGTTGGAAATATCTGACTTTTCAAACACTGCCCCCAATTTATTAAATTTAGTTTGTTCACATTTTATTTGCAATACTTACGGTTGCACATCCGTGAATGGGTGCAAGCCAACCAGTCTGGTTTCCTAACCTGATAATTCCCTGATGTCTATAAATTACTGTTTCGTCAAGGAACCAGACTGCAAAAATATTAATGTTCTTGGTTTTTACAGTATCTATAAACACAAAACTTAAAAACCGGTCAACGTCACAATATTTACTATAAATATGAAAATTACAGCAAGAGCAAATGGTGTATACAACCTTTATAACATTGAAAGTATTATAATTGCTTAGCTGTTCTGCCCATTGCGTCGGCCTCGAGCCATAACCGTATATTCTTATAATACATTTTCCACCTAAGCTAGCATTTAATTTCCTCGTGGCCAATTTCATACTTCATGCCAATTATATGACTAACGTCACAATGAAACTAGGCCATTGACGTTGTGGTGAAATTCAATTCTGGGCGATTCCAGCGTTATGAAAGAAGTGTAATGTCTGTAAAAAAGAGCAAATTAACCACGATATCTAATTTATGATTCAGAAAAACCATCCAAATTTGTATTCTTTTTAATTAAAATTTATATTTATTTGAAATATACTTGTTATACAACTTAAGAGTCAGACGACCGAAAGAAATAAAATACTGTGATTAAGTTTTGCTATGCTTTTTTTTTTATTTACAGACACTATGTGATACTCACAATTAAAACTTCTCTGATTTCGTTGTTTTCCAATGAATAAACAAATTTGCATTTATTTCTTGTCAAATACTGTGTCTAGCAAAAATGCGATTAATAAATTAAATGAAAAACAAAAACCCAAAATAGTTTAATACATTATAGTTTAACCCCAACAGTTATTTTGAAAAGGGATCGTTATTCTACCAAGATTATTTTCTTCAACGGGCAAATCAGCAATGGCTCTACAGCCAAATATGACCCAGCACGAGTAAATGAGACACTTTGAGTCAAAAATAAAATTTGAGATTTTGATTTCATAATTTAAAGCTGAACAAGCTTTAAATTATGAAATCAAAATCTCAATTTTCATTTTTGCCGCAAAGTGTCTCATTTACTCGTGCTGGGTCACAAATGTCTTTCTTATGACATTATACTCTGTGTGCCAAATTTCATGTTTTTATCATAAAAAAAACCAATTCATTATACATATTTTGAACCAATCTGCCTAACTAGGGCAGAAGATATCTACACTTTGTCAATAATGTCAGTGTACATCAGAACATATAAGATGCAATAGAAATGGCAGAGTTGTATTCACGTCCCCGCAAGTCCTCTAGTCCAAAGTCAAGTCACTAGCTATTCAAATGATCTGTTAACAAAAGCATTCCTTTGTCTTTGTTCAACCAGTTTAGCAGGACTTGTCACTGGACTTGTGAAAGGACTTGCAGGGACTCGAATACAACTCTGAGAAATTGACACCTTACACACACAAAACATGCATACCGGTACTGTGGCACATGGGGAGAGAAAAAGTAACTATACAAAAATGCATACAAATGAGTGATACACAATGTAAGTTCACCCTGAAATAGAATATTAGTTACACTTTTTTTTCTCAAAGTGAATATGTTTAATTTAACACCGAACTTCCAACTCTAAGGCACAAAGTGTCTTCAACATAAAGTGCTTCCAGTAGATTATCTAAAAGCACTTAGCTGATTTTCTGCTACCGGTAGTTAAAATAAGTCATTTTCATTCTACATGTATACTGTGCATAATTTCTCTTAAATGTTTTTGTTTTTTTTGTAAATCTAATCATTAACCCTAACTCCCTCACCATTGTTATTAAACAATACAATTCCTTCAAAATCCTCCAACTTCCTTTGTTGTGTAGAGAGTTAGGGTTAAAGCCCACAATCCTATGTGTTTGCATACCATTCCATAAATCATTTTACATT
This sequence comes from Crossaster papposus, assembly GCA_037893245.1. Classification (NCBI taxonomy): domain Eukaryota; kingdom Metazoa; phylum Echinodermata; class Asteroidea; order Velatida; family Solasteridae; genus Crossaster; species Crossaster papposus. The sequence goes on along the minus strand of JBAIAA010000354.1, from coordinate 1,513,270 downwards.
ATAAAATGTTACACTCCTAAAAAAAGTTGTAAGAATTCATTGCCATTTGAAATTTTTACATATCTTTGTGAAAATATAGATTCTCGAACATTGAACATTTTTGCTTTTGTTTTGGCACTACGGTCAAATGTTTATATTTACATTGAAAGAATCTGGACCTTTCTCCACAATCTGTACGACATAAGATTTCATGTGATTTCATGTTGTCTATTTTTACCGGCCTTGACGTTCAACTCTTTCACAAAACTTGGATGTCATTTTTTCAAAAATTGTACTTTCTGAAAAAAGAAGGCATTAATTTATTAAGTGTAAAATTATATATCTGTATTCATGTCAGTATTTAACTTCAGAAACATACAAATAAACAGCAATAAAAGTGGCAAAATAATACATTTATCCTGGCCAAACAAAAGCTCAGGAAATGGCCACAAATTGCTTTACATAAAAATGTATTTCTTTACCCACAGGACCAAGGATATGCGTTTGTAATAATGGAAATATACACTGTATAATTTACTGTGGATATGTTCCCCAGTTTTCAATTTATATCAGATTTTCTTGCACGTAACATTTTATGCAGAAAACACCGCAAGGCCTAATAGAACAAAGTTATGAAATTGCCTCATAATTATACAGGATGAAAAACGTTATGATATAGTATATCCTAGAATAGACATAACACTTGTCACTATATAGAGGTTTATGTGACGTCACTGTTTTAAACAATTTGCTTGATCTCTCAACCCTATAACCTTACCAAATTCTAGATCTTTGCCAAATTGGAGGGATTTGGAGGATTCAGGCTGTATGGCAAAAATGTATCAGTCGATTTTGCAGGACGCACTGTATCAATCTAGGCTGTATATTGTGTTGTTTATGCTTAGCCATGCATAATACAGATCTAGATAATACTTGAAATCATTAGCCAGTTTGCACCGGATGACGAATATAAACGCAAAGTTTATTCCCCAGATTCAAAACGGATGACGCATAAACACGCCACGAGCAAGGCCGGAAATGTCCGTCAGCAGTGAGCAAGGCCAAAAATGCGTAGGTGTGCTTCCCGGTACTGGCGGCCTGAACCTGCTTCGGATCGAGTTTCGTTAAAAATAATCCCGCGCGTTGGCTCGGTGATGTTAAAATAATCCTGGCGCGAACTGGTTAATAGCACTACCAAAAGTTTCACTGTAATTAGCTACTGTACAGGATGCCCCCCCCCCCCCCCCCCTTCCCCCAAAAAAACCTGGACAAGCACACCTCCACCACCCAAAGCCCAAACTATATATACAATGGATGTAGAATCTTTCTAGGAAAACAAAATTGATACCAAGAAATCCTGATTTGGTCCAGTAATTTTAGCTCCAGACCCTATCTTAGTTAGTATCTCTTTCTTCTAGAAAAACTCCCCCATCCGTTATACCAATTTGGCCTCGAGTGCTGCGAGAGCACGCTTTGTCTTTGTATTGAGGCCACCCGTATCTGTGCATAAAGTATCCACTGTACCCTAATTTGTGCCCGATATATACATAGATCAAAAGTGTGGCATTACAAAAGCGAAACACTTCCAGTGTAATCAGTTTATCATGACAGTTTTGGGTGGTAGCGCATGGTGCTAAAGGTCGAGTGTTTAACCAACATCCTTGATATACATGTATATGCAAATAATAAGCTCTATCTGAAAAAAACGCGACACAACCAATGACGCAGGTACCCATCCGCAACATACACGCACATGATTCCCAGCCAGTAACTAAATTCTTGCACAATTAATAGCCGCTGTGTTTTGACAAGTGCACAGTTTGTGTACAATATATCAGTTTTATGAGTCAATACAGGCACCACATCTGGGCGTTTCCTCATTGTCATCATTTCCCATTCTGCATAGAGCCATTATTGATCTGTACAAATAATGCACAACAGATTTAACTGCATGTGTTTCTATTACAGTGCTGGAAACTTTGAACTGTGATGCAAGAACAGCAAAACATAAAGAACATACATGTACATGTACAGCCATTTGACCATACACATTTATTTTAACCAGTTCGCGCCGGGATTATTTTTAACGAAACTCAATCTGAAGCGGGTTCAGGCCGATAGTGCAGAGAAGCACACCCACGCATTTCCAGCCTTGCTCGCTGCTGACATACATTTCCGGCCTTGCTCGCGGCAGGTTTATGCGTCATCCGGTTTTGAATCTCGGGTAAACTTTGCGTTTATATACGTCATCCGGCGCGAACTGGTTATTGGTAGGATACACCATTGATAATTGCTTGAAGTATCCAAATGGGTGGATTTAGGGGGTTGTATTTTGTAGTAAATATCGTTTAACAGACCTGTCCGAAGTTTTACAATCATGGATGGAGAGGAGAAAATCAAGTCTATATAGGGTTGAAAGTGAGTTTCAATTACCAAACGTATACGATCCCCTTAAACAATTTCCAGGTGAAATATTACATCCATGTAATAACTGCCCAAAAAATTCCTACTTTACATCATTGAGCTCAAAATAACCCCAACATCTTAGGCCTAATTACTTTGGGCTAAAGAACAGAGTACTACAGAAAACTACTTGGCATGTACCATTTACTAATGGGCTGTAGTATTTGGCTAGGTAGGCCTGTAGACTTCAACCCAAATTGTATATTTGTAGTATTTTTTAGCATTTGTTGCATGTCGAGTGTGTTTGGCTCAGATGTACATCTATCTACACCCAGCAGTCCTCAGTACTACTATGTACAGTATTTGGGATGAAGTACCAAATACTAAACATTACTACAGGCATTGTACACAAGTAGGTGAGAGTACAGCATTCTATATTTTATTACTAGTAGTAGTATTTTGTAACGTTGGGGTTAATAAATGTCCAACCTCCCCATAATTAAATAAATGCCTTAAATACAAGTACTTCTACCTTTTTAGGATATTAAAAATAGTATTTATGTACACTTCTGGTAATACAAGAATGAAAGTGTAAAAGATCAACAATGCAGGACATGAAAATATACATTTCCCCCCCCCCCCCCAAAAAAAAAAAACAAGAAAATACAGTGTTATTAAACAAGATTTAAAATGTCATTTTGTTGTGTTGAAAGATTTTGAGTATTTAGCTGAAAACTTCTGTAAATGTTTTTAATTTCTTTTAAATTCCGTTTGATCTAAATTTAAAACAGACATACTGAACAAACTTTTCTTGTATTTTAAGGCTTAATATCTGCTTAGCGTGAAATGAGTAGAATATTATTATTAAAGCTATTGTTTTTTTTCCACAACCGATAATACATGTAGGTACTGTACAGAAAATTCAGCCTTTTTTTTTCAACACCATCACGAAAATATTAGTTCTAAACAAAAATGCTTCTAGAATGTCCAGTGGAATGCATATGTGAAGGCACATTAAACTTTAAAATTGGAATGGGAAAAACAAATTGTTAAAATTCAAATCATTTCTACATAAAATATGTTAAAAAAAATTAAAATTTTTAAAAAACGAGTCTTTAACATGCATAAATTACAAACACAAAAGATAAACAAACATATTTTGACTTGTAGGCCACTGAAACATACTTGTTTTTTTTTTATCAACTATTAAAATAAAAAGCTTATTTTAATTTTGCCTTAATGCATATGGCCTGTTGGAATGCACTTACATGTACATGATTGGCACATTTATATTATTACTACAGTCAGACACGCATACTTTTTGTCAACTTTCTCCCCATAGTACCACATGAAAAATAGAGATTCAGTGTCGATGGTGGTTGTACAATTTTGTTTGATCCATTCTCATTATTTCTATTTTTGAAAATCACAGAAAAAGTACATGACATTTCTCAATGTAATACTACCTATCCCGCATAATTGTATATTAGCTGGAATCACAAAAACTTAATGAATTGCCAAATCTTAACAACGACCAGTGCAGAATACATCAACTAACTTAAAAGGTAGGATATACACTATTGATAATTGCTTGAATTATCATGAATGGGTGCATTTGGGGGGTTGTATTTTATTGTAAATATTGTGGGTTGAAATAATTGTTCATGGTGCGAGTAAAATTAGTATTTGAGTGAAATTTGGTTGAGGATTCTACACGAATTCAAAGGAATGTCCACACATTAGGTATGTATAAGTAGGCCTCTGTGCATTTTTGTACATGTAAGTTTCGAAATTCTATTTGAGCCCAAGAAGAAGAAGAAGAAGAAGTGACATCTTACAAGATGACATCGTGCGTGTGCTTGCCCGATTTACTGGACTTGCTAGACTTGCCAGACTTGCTGGAGACCCCGCTCCGTGTGCTCGCTGCTTCGTCATCACCCTCGGCCCCTCCTGTCCCACTGCTTGACGGACCGCCTCGCTCCCTGCGGGGCTTGACGGACGAGTACAGAGGTTCCGACGAGTCAGTACCCCTCCGGTTGACGGAGCTGCCCCCGTTGGACCGGCTGGCGTCCCGGTCTGACAGGGTGGCCGTACCGCTGTGGTTGCTACGTCGGTCCATGGAGCCCGCCGTTCCGTTCTGTCGGGCTGTGCTGGAGGGGTAGCCAGTCTGGCTGGAGGTGGTCGGGTAACCGCTGACCGAGGTCTTCTTCTTGCCATTGGAGAAGTTCCCTGAAAAAATAAAAGTAGATTCTATGAACTTTTGATAGTTGATTTAAGCAGAACACCTAATTAAAAAAGGTACGTGCCAGCGGCTCGACTACGTTGTAGCCGCGTCCTTCGCAATTCAGCACCTGAGGGCCTCTATGGAAAGCAGTGCTGTACACTGATTGGAGTTTACCCTTATTAAAAATGACATAAATATATACTGCACTGTCATATTTGTATGCATTGTACCATTAAATATGCCCTTAACCCTCCTATGGTTTGAAAGCATGTCCGAATCCAGTCTTTTGCATGTGTTTCTATGGGAAACCCAATTCTGCACACAGCTTCAGTGTACAAACTGTGTGTACAAAAAGACACAGTCTGTATCTTTGTGGTGCTGAACTGCTGACCAAAAAAGTGGGTTAAAAGTGACACCCTGTATATTTCATAAATACCAAATCACAAACTAATTTTTCATAGAAAATTGAAAATGTTGCAGATATTTCTTATCCTTGGCCTAAATCCCTACCAGTGTTGTTGAATTTCATTTACATCTCACTTCACAATGGTCAGATGATCACAATAACCATTTTGGGCACTAAGCACTTATAAAGACAGTCATGACTGAGGTTTTTCAGACTTTTATAATCTGAGAGAAAGACTTTATTTGTATGCAGACTTTTTCCCAAATTGTTCAATATACCGGACGTTCCTACATGTATTGTGTCTTTAAAAACAAGATTTTGTATTTATTTATTATTTATTTCTGGTAATGAAACCAAGGATCCCTCAAAAGCCTGAAGAAACCTGTACAAAAAAAGACATTGAGAAGTAGGTACAGGAACATGTACATGTACAGTTTTAGAGGTGGGAGAAAAACTCCTCCAGAAGAATATCGTGGGGGAAGCCCACGGAGTCGGGCAGAAACTAAAAACCCAATCCACATATGTGACCCACTCTGCAAAAATGAGTCTGATGTGTTAAAAATAATTTTTTAAGTTTTACAGTTGGTCAGAAAGAGCAGGAAAAAAACTTTCCTGAAATTTGCTTTTTCTCAGTTATATAAAAAATGTCTTTGAACAGAAATGAATATTTATAATTTTAGTGCTTCATATTAGATGCTAAGGTTAGAGGATGACAAAAACCGTGATTAAATCTACTTTAGGGATCAAAACAACCTTTTCAAACTATCAGTTCTGAAAAAATAGGTGTCGGGAAAACCAAAATTCCTTAACCAGTTCGCGCCGGATGACGTATATAAACGCAAACATTTCCCCAAATTCAAAACGGATGACGCATAAACACGCCAAGTTCAAGTTCGGAAATGTATGTCAGCAGCGAGCAAGGCCGGAAATGCGTGGGTGTGCTTCCCGGCACTATCAGCCTGAACCTGCTTCGGATCGAGTTTCGTTAAAAATAATCCCGCCCGTGGGCTCGGCGATGTTAAAATAATCCCGGCGCGAACTGGTTAAAACCCCAAAATGATTTGTTGAAGAAATAAAAATCACTTCTGTGAAAATGTATTATGCGACATCAGACTCATTTTTGCAGAGCGGGTCACATATTGGCCCAGGCCGGTTTCGAACCTGGGTCCTAGCGGTGGAAGGCGAGGAAAGAACCGCTAGGCCAACCTGACTCCCCATTTATTTATGTGTGAAAATGTAAAGCACTGGCCCTAGTATTAGACCTCCCAGTTTGTGATATCTATTTCGCTTGTTTCCCAGCAGCTGTGGCTCAATTCGGCCATGGAAACCCGAGTCAATGCTTTTAAATAATTTGCATATCAATTGACGTAACCCCAACCCATTTTAATATCAAGCCAGGGACAGCGAGTATTCAGCATGGAGCTATTGGTATTCGTATTTTAGGTGGTCACGTTTCTGGATTTGTTTCTCCAATAATAGCGTGGAAGTGCGTCAATAATTTAACACATTTCAAGGCCAACAGGGCAAGGGTCAATAATGGGACGACCGAATTACATTGTTCTGATTGTTTTCCTGTTCTTTTTTAGAATAACGAAACCAGGTTTCAGGTGCTTGTGTATTCTGAGTCATTTTTCATGTACAATGGAACATAGCCTAAAATAATGACAAATGATTAGAGAAAACTTTCACAGCTTGTATTTAGCTGCCCAATGTACAGACATATAATGTACATAGATGAGAAAATGTGTTTTATTTTCAAAAATAATCCCTCCTAACCAAAAGCATACGTACCAATAGGGAAAGAGGAAACATTTTGATAAACCCAATTCTGATATCTCCCCCCTCCCCATCATAGATATGCTGCTGATGTACAAGTTGTGATGTTGATATTTTAACCCAACTCCCCCCTTCAAAAAAAAAACCAAAAAAAACCAACACACCTTTTAGACATGTATACATAAGCCTATGTACCGTTATGTAGAGTTTTAAAAATGTTTCACAGAAAATATCGCCAAAAAAACCCAATATAGATTTGCAAATCCATACCAAATTCAACTATTTTATCCCTAATTCACAATACCCCAAATAAACCTGTAACAACTTTGCCCAATAATAACTCCTTTTTTGTTTGCAACGAACCTTTTAACAACAGAAATATATGTAAACATATACGCCTTGTAAACATGTTAGGATATGCAAGTAGAAACAGCTGTACTAATTTCTACAAATCTCAAACACTGCTATTTCTTTCATTTGTTCCCTCAACCTATGTAAACAATCGACCAGAATACGGAAGTTAAAGAATTCTCTTTCTGGTAATATCTGCAGTAGGCAGATTTCTGGTCCACTGCACTCGACCTATGGGAACTGCATTGATATGGACAAATAGAATGTTGATAATAGGTGGGATAACACAATAGGATGGACAATATGAAAGCCTGGTACAAATGGAATGCAGAGAGTATGGTTACTGCACGACAGTTCCACATTGCGTTGGCGTATTCACCTTTTCCCAGGCTTTCTGTTTACTGTACCATGGAGGAATAAGAACACAATGTATGTAGAATGAGTTCCATGGGAATATTATTGTCTGCTCAGGCAATTAATTGTCTGCTCAGGCAAATGTGACCCACCAGGCCAAAACCAGACGGAAGTCGGCAAATGCTATTTCGAGATATGGCATTGTACACACAAAAATGTGTTGCCGGTCGATTTTTTTAATTTTTTCATAAATCGTTAGTTAAAACTCTAATTTATAGGCTGTTCATGTTTAAACCTTTTTAAAAATCCCCGAAAGTGATAATATCGGCCTTCTCCTGATTTTTGTTGTCGTTGCTATTACTCAAATTGAGCAAACTTGTTGCCGCGAACGGCAACAAAATGTCACTTTTTGAAGCGTCGTTACTTTTCATTCCATGTGCATGTGGTATCATTTTAAAGCTTAAAACGCTAGCAATACAAATACAAATACAATGGTATAAAAATCTCTGGTTTTGGGGTGGTGGGTCACAAATGTCTGCTCAGTGTTGTATTATGAGAATAATCTGCTCACTAAAATGGCTTTCTCTTCTAAGTGCTAAAATAAAACCAGACCTATCAAAATATTCAAGTGATCAGGGGCCATTTTCATAAAACATGTAAGCACAAAAATGTGCTTAGCACAAAAATAGTTTTGCTCAGTAAAAACAGGTTACCAGCCAAAACCACATGTGCTTTTCATGCTATATTCAAAAACCAGCTGAATATCAGTCACAAACGATAAACATCACCTGAATATTTGGTTTGTTTCCCCAAGGAAGAATGTTTATGTTAAGCACATTTGTGTGCTTGTTTTATGAAATTGGCCCCGGTTCTGTATAAACTGAGCTCATATTATATTGGTACATGTACCATGCCTTGACTGAAATTGGAAGATATGGTGGGTCAGTGCTGGTGATGGATTGCCTTGCAATAATCTTAATGCATACATTTAGATAAGAATTTTTGTTAGATTACATTCGTCTGCACATTTTATTCTCACAATTGAAATTAAAACTTGCCTTTTTTTTTTTGATTACATGGATTATTGCAGATGTATGGAAAACAGACTCGTTATTTATCCACTATTTTCCACTCACACACGTGTACATACAAATTTGCTTAGCAAGATAAAGCTCGGTTCAGACAGGCGTTCCACAGTCGCACCGAACGAAAATGAGTGAATTGAGTCCGACGTCTGAAACGAATAAGGGCGACAAGGCGCGCCAGACGGCGAACGATCGACTGCTGGAGTTGTTAGAGCGACTCAGGAGCGACTTGATTTCAATTTGGTTCGGCGCGACTGTGGAACGCCTGTCTGAACCGAGCGTAATTCTACCTAAAACAGGGTTACAAACCGACATTTTCAGGTGATGTTATAATGTTTGTGACTGGTATTTGGCTGGTTTTTGCTTAGCATGGAAAGCACATGGAGTTTTGGCCAAGAACTCGTTTTTACTGAGCAAGACTTTTTTGTGCAAAGCAAATTTTTGTGCTTAGCAGTTCCATGAAATTGGCTCCTGAAAATTTGGCTTTTAACCCTGTTTTTGCTAAGCAAGAATGTTCATGCTAAGCAATTATTTTGAGCTTAGCAGCTCCATGAAATTGGCCCTTGGTCTTTATCTTTACCGTACCTTTTGAGGGGGGATAGTAGTCAGAAAACTGCATGTCAGTGGCCAGTTTATCTTGCTTGCTGGCCAGAATGAAGGCCAACACACCCAGCACGACGGCATCAAACACACCAATGATGGCCAGATAAAAGACCCATCGTAGCTGACACTTGCCCGTGTTGCCATAGGAAACGTCCGGCCCGCAGACGGTGACGAAGGCCGCCAGTTGAGACCAGCTGGCAGGGTAGATGAGAATACCGATCAACAGAAACACCCCTGAAATCAAAACCGGTCAAGAATTCTCAGACTAAAATAGTTTGTTTCCAATGTGGGACAAAAGTTAAAAGTGTAACATACCTTTTTGCAGCTATGAAAAACCTAACCAACTAAAATACTGTTGAAAAGCTTACTTGTTGTAAAGATATTTCTAAAATCTCTGTGAAATTATATCTTCTGGCATGCTGTCATTTTTAAGAAAATATTAACAAAAGAATGTCATTTCCAAAGATGCGTCTCAGAGACACACTTTTGGAAATTTCTGCAAATAGTCTGTTTAGTGTGTGACAAGCGAGTAGCTGCTATCGGCTGAACGAAAAGTGCACCCTTAATGCAGATTGTGGTCTCAATTCAAATTGCGACTCTGCAAATTTTGAATTGAAATCAAAATCTTAGATTAGAATACTGTTTTCTCGCAATATGCAGTATTCACCGCTATGTCAAGCACCATTCTTTATATTTTGAGCTTTTAAATTTGCTACTTTAACCAGTTCGCGCCGGATGACGTATATATAAACGCAAAAATTTCCCCAAATTCAAAACGGATGACGCATAAACACGCCAAGTTCAAGTTCGGAAATGTCTGTCAGCAGCGAGCAAGGCCGGAAATGCGTGGGTGTGCTTCCCGGCACTATCAGCGTGAACCCGCTTCAGATCGAGTTTCGTTAAAAATAATCCCGCCCCTCGGCTCGGCGAAGTTAAAATAATCCCGGCGCGAACTGGTTAAACAATAAAAACTCACAACTGACAAATGGTCTATTTTCCCTTTTACAATAATTGTTCATATTATGTACATGTACCAAGTTTGTTTTTTTCAAACTAACCCTCTAGGCCTCTTTGGCTAGGAACCATCCTTAATCCAGCAAAATCCTCAAATTGCCAATGTGTAAACATTTGATTCAGCCCGAGTCCAAAAGACTACTTTCTGCAAAGTATCAATTTGTTGCCTTGGGTCCTTAGTAAATTACTTCCAAGAGCAAAGCAAATACAATAGGCTTTGGTAACCAAATATCTATGGGGCTGTGCGTCATTGCTACTGACATTGTAACAATGCATCGTTTCCATGGCTTGTGGGCTAGGCATGATCTAGTATTTCCCACGAATAAATGTACACACGAGCTTGTAATGTATTGAAGCGCATGAAAGTTGCTTTAAAGGGACATTGCTCCCTGGAAAGGACCAATTGGGTTATAAAACGCAAGTAAGGCATTTTATAATAATTTGGTAGTTTGGGTTTTTGATGTTTAAAAATGTTGTGAATAAGTAACTACATACTTATATACACATGTACATGTACGAGCAAATGTTGGGCCTAATTCACCCTTAAAGTTTTCCAAATTCAATGAAGGAATATAGACTCAAGTATAATCATTTGATTATAATGACAGTCAGAAAAGAGCACAAATTTAAGGAATATCTCTTTGCCAAATGTCTACAGAAACACAACATTTCGCAATTTTTTAGTTGTCAAGTATTTGTCATTTGCTGTTTTTAATTTTCTAAAAACTTTTCAAAAGGCAATTAAAGGCAGTCAAAACTCAGGTCTCACAAGTTCTTCATGAATTCATTTCTGTTTCACTAAAAAAAAACATATTGGCACTTCTCCGCTGTGAAGTATACAGTTCAGAACCAAAAGATTTTACACATGTCACAATTATTATACTACACATCTAATTAGAAGTCAAAATAAAATTAAAAACCTGTTTAGCGTCATGCCTTTAATTTTAACCAGTTTGCGCCGGGATTATTTTAACATCGCCGAGCCGAGGGGGGGGGGGGGGGATTATTTTTAACGAAACTCGATCCGAAGTGTGTTCAGGCTGATAGTGCCGGGAAGCACATCCACGAATTTCCGGCCTTGCTCGCTGCTGACAGACATTTCCGAACTTGAACTTGGCGTGTTTATGCGCCATCTGTTTTAAATTTGGGAGAATTTGTTCGTTTATATACGTCATCCGTCGCGAACTGGTTAAAGAAAGGAGGCCTTTTTTTTTTTATTTTTTTTTTAAATGGCCCCCCGACACATTTTAATGCGAGTCATGTAGTGAACATGTCACACCATATCTTCCTATTTGAAATTAAAACATGGCTAACCCACGATTAAAAATCAAAATTCATGTGGGTCGATCATGTATGCACTATACACGTCACATCCTAGCCTTCCCATTAGAAAAAATATATTTCCAGAGCATGTACACAGTGAGGCTAAAGTCTAAAATACGATCGTAAAATTTTATTATCTTTTAAATTTTATTATCTTTTTTTTTCTTTTTTTTCTTCAAAAGGATAATACTAGGGGGGACAATACAAATTTTAATATTGCTTTTAGGAAGTTATTTGGGACTATTTCTTGAAGGGCTTGGTGAGTAGATTGCAAATCTCTTTCAACTTTCAAAATTGGTCAAAGCGTTGCCAAGTTATGGTCCGATAAACTTTTCAGATTGCGCTTTTTCCTAGACAACAAACGTATTAAGCAACAGTAATTAAAAAGTGTTTTTTGAACCATCTCATTTATTCTATTTACATCTTTCAAACATTTCAAATCATCTTTTCTAGTATGTATGTTGCTCATAGTCTTTCTTTTTCAGATGATACATTTCATGAGATCTGCAAATTCTCATGTTGTTACTCGTTGTCTAGTGGGTCTGCACGGTGTGTATGACACCCCTAATAATACAATTTATAATTTTTTCAAAAAAGAAAAAGAAAAAAAAGGAAGCGGGCATCGACTCTAAAAAATATTTTTGTATTTGGCCTAAGGCCATTTTTTCAATCTTCCACTCCAGATTTTGAATCTACTTGACCCTCTCAAATTGTTTCGATTTAAAACATTTGTCAAAATGAACTAAGAACCAATTAGTAACGCTTTCATATAACAACCAAAACTCCTATGTTACTTTATATATGTGGACAACTTTATATGTAGATCTGTAAACTTTCATAAAGTCTCGTTTTACTAGTCCAAACATTTGGGACTCAATACTCTAGGTGTAAATGTTAAAAGAAACTCTCCTTTAAAAATTGATTTGAGACTTCAAACTTGGCTGGCAAAATACTGAGGACCTCTTCTTCAGCCTTATGAAACGTTTGAAGGATTTTATCAGCTTAAAAAGTGAGTCAAGTTGGCCTTAATTTGTTTGCATATTAGCACTATCCTGGTCCTCGTTTACACAACAACTAGACCAATTGCAGCACTTTGACTGTCAAATCCAATGGTCTTACAAATGTCACTGTTTTAGTAAACTAGTATGGTCATGTATTATTTCCGCACAAATGTTATGGGTCTACAAATTTTACAAATAAAATTTTCAGAATGATAAATGTTGCCGAAATAAAAAGGAGACTTATTTGATCGTAATTGTGTATTTGTGTTTACCATTGTGTAGTAAAACCATCCAGTGTAATGGAGCTATTGAATTAATACGGTTAACATGCATTTTGTTAACCAGTTTGCGCTGGGATTATTTTGACATTAAATGGTCCCAGGCGCAGGATTGTTTTTCACAAACTTGGATAATAATAATGTTAGTTCTTATTATAGCGATTTAGACTCCCACAATGTGGGTGTATCAAAGCACTTTACATTATTACCCCGGTCATTGGGCCCATGAAACATTCCAAATACCATCTCAGCTCCCTGGGGAGTATACAGCTCGATGCTGCTATTTCGGCGCAAAGCAGCTAAATTCAAACACAATAACCATCTCTGCCCTCACAGGTACCCATTTTACTCCTGGGTGGAGAGAAGCAATGAGTGACAAAGTGCCTTGCCCAAGGGCACACGTACCATATTCCCAGGCTGGACTCGAACCCACAACCTGTAGCTTTACCTACAGATTACAAATTCAATGCTCCAGACCACGAGGCCACGGCACTCAGGCTCAGGTTCAGGTTCAGGTTCAGGCCGGTATATTTAGGTAGCACACCCTGATATTTCTGGCCTTGCTCGCTGCGAGCCAGTCACTGACGGATATTTCTGGCTGTGCTGTATACATGTCGTCCGACGCGAACTGGTTAAGAATAGACCTAGTTGAGACCTAATGATGTCATATGGCTTTGTTTATATGCGCTTTCCTATAAGAGCGAAGTCAGGATGGCAGACAAACTCGCACACATGTAAACAAAGCGTGACACATTTGGGCCTATTCCTTATCTGGACATCATCCCAGTTCCTGTACAAAACCCAAAACACAACAGATATGGGCCACAACAAAAAGATATCTCCCAAATACGACTTAGCTCAATCCAAGTCGGCAGTTGGTCAAAGCCGGACCTCCCTGACCTAGTCGGACCTTCCCGGATCCTCCATAGAAAACGTTATTCCTTCAATGAAATTTCACTCTATTGTAAAATAAATCATGAAATATCTAAAGAACTGCCAACTTTACACGCAGACCGCCAGGTACGTACGTACATACGTACGTACCCCGATTTCATTGAAGCAATAGCGTTTTCTATGGGGGATCCGGGAAGGTCCGACTAGGTCCGGAGGGTCCGGCTTTCACCCACACCCATCCAAGTCTCACCGGTCGCGATCTGCAATGCCCCGCACATTTTGAACACCGTAGCCGTGCTAGGCTTCTTGCAGAGAAACAACAGCATGAAGACGATGGACAGCAGCAGAAACAACACTGCCAAGGCTACGAAGACGGTGGCCACAAACATGGTAACAGGAATAACCTGAGTGGCCTGAGACAAGTCCAGCAGGGCATTCTGGCACACCAACTGACCAGCCAGGTTGAAGCTGACACAGAACCGGTACAGACCAAAGTATCCGATGCCCTGGGCGTCCGGCCCGTCCCCGAGCCAGTACGGCTGGACGAGCACCACGCACATGATGATGGCGAAGCAGAAGGTAAACAAGGCCCATGCGATCGCGATCGCACGGGCATTGCGGATGTAGTTCGTGTGGTAGTAATAGGCGTACGTGTCCTCCTTAGACGAGTTGGCCATTTTGTTGACTGTTTGTTTGTTGGTACTTTGGTAGGCCTATTCCAGTCCAAGCCCTCGTTTACAAAATCGCCCGAATATTTGTTACACTCGCTTCCTCAATATCTCGTACCCGTATTCGTCCTTTTATCGATGTATTACATGTATGTATCTATCCTATTCAGCCTGGACGTAACAAAACTCGTTCAGTATGATCACAAAGTATGACACCTTTGACCAAAGTCTTGGCCACAACGCAGTACAATTCGTGCATTCCGCTGCATGCCCCCAGCTATATATAATTAATGGTACAGCAGTCAGCAGGTGTGTTGAACCGTGACTCTTCCAGCATTACGCTTGGGTGCGGTCACATCAAAGCAGTCTAGGTGGAGTGCGCCCTCTATACACCTGTCGTTTGTCGATTGCCTGGGGTACGGGCGCGGTCACCCCTAGGGGTACTCATTACAGGAGAGTTGTCATTTGCCAATTGTATATACATTTACTATACAGGGTACTATACAGGGTGGCCCATATTATAAAAACAGACAAGCACGCTTACACTTCCCTGGGGCCCAAACTATATCACTGGATGGAGAATCTCTCTAGAAGAAACATGACACCGAGATATCTCAATTTGGGCTAGTACTAATTTTAGCTCTTTTGCACCGAGAAACCACACATGGCACATTTATGCAGTTTAGTTTCTTTCTCGGCGCGAAAAGACCACTGACTTCACTTCGCAAAATAGGGTCAAAATCAATACATCTCGGTATCATGTTTCTTCTAGAAAGATTTTCCACTTTGTTATAGGTAGTTTTGGCTTCGGGTCGTAGAAGTGATTGTACCATTCACCTACCTAACTTGCCTCCAGCGAGCGCGTAGCCAATTAAACGGATTAGACTTTATATGCTCTCTGTGATGCAATCCGAGGTGATTTCTGCCCACTTTCCTCTGAAATTACGTATTAAACACATCTACACATTACATCGATACTACTATCGATTTTCGGGAGTTTCTTTTTGTTTTCAATAAAAATAATCCCCCCTCCCTACCTCTCTCTCTCTCTTCCTCCCTCCCCTTTTTTTGTTCAGGTGAACCTCTGCCGATAGAGGTGGGGGCGGGGGGGGGGGGGGGGGGGGGGGGGGGGGTTGGCAAGGCCCCAAAGGCCCCGTCCCTTCCTTGGGTGCGCCGTTGCCCATCACATGCACCCATATCTTTATTGATAATGTGAAGTTATTTGTCGCATTAGTGATGAATATTTCTTTTAAACCCGATTTCTAGTATAATTAGGGAGAAAATGATGGCACGTGCCGATATAAGGTACAAATTCAACAGACTGCATCTTCATTCAATTAGCTCACGTGACAGGATGACAGGGGCCGTAGGTCATGTGACGGACGTCCATCCAGTGGCGTAATTAGGGTAACAAATGGGGGCGTGCCCTCGAGGTCTGTGGCGTAACTAAGGAGGAGTGGGGCTGGAGGTCCATAGCGTAACTGGGGAAGAAGTGGGTGGGGGATGGGGGGGGGGGGGGGGGGGGGGGGCACGTGATCTTGAGGGACACGTGATCTTGAGGTAAGTGGCGTAACATGGGGGAGGGGGAACTTGCACATGGCTATACTATACTAATTATCGATATAATGGAGATCATTGTACAATATTGAAGGTCGTGACAACATAAAATCAGTGTTGTATTCGAGTCCCTGCAAGTCCTTTCACAAGTCCAGTCACAAGTCCAGTCACAATTAGTCCTTTCATAAAAGCCAGTTGCAAGTAACTGGTTGAACAAAGACAACGGAATGCTTTTGTTAACAGTTCATCTGAATAGCTAGTGACTTGACTTGACTTGAGATGATTGGGATGGACTGGGGACTTGCAGGGACTCGAATACAACTCATAAAATTCACAATTGCAAGTTTGCGCAATAATAAGAGAAAACAGGTGGTCTGACGTCAATAAATAATTATACTATGTGAAATTATTGTATAGTCATAATTGGACTTTGTTCATTTCATGTTCATTGTTCATGTTCATTTCGGAGGTGACAAACCGTTCAGGCACACCCAGTACATATGCATGTCCAGTATTCACATATAGGTTTTCTGCTGTTCATATTTTTCTCACCGCAAAATTTAACTCTATCCTCGTGAACATGGACAACTTGCCGCCAAATGTACTGGTGCAGATTTTCTCTCATTTCGAAGTAAAAGACAAATGTAGAGTTGCGAGGTAAGTAGTTTTGAACTCGATAATTTTAGAGGCGTTTAACCCTAACAAACGGTACTCAATTCTCTAAGATAAAAAAAATATAGGATTTTGCACACATCCAAGGGAGATAGGTTTAACGCCATCTTAGTACCAGGAAAGATATTTTCTATATGTATGCGTTATTTGATATAAGGTATTAAAATAGAACCCTGTAGTGACCCCCATCTTTCAATTAGAATAGAAGCTTAAAGGGATCGTATACGTTTGGTAATTGGAACCCACTGTTTGTTTCAATCCTATATAGTTATAGATATATACCATAAAACTAACATTCATTTCATTTCAAAAGGTGGTAGCGATTTTAAGATATTGCCAAAATTCTGGAGCGGTTTTGTCCACGCAGTAAGAATAATCTGCATTGGAATACACACTCCGAGAAACGTCACTGCAGTAACGCTTCTCAGATTGAAATTTTTGGGGATAAAAAGTGATATCTTTGTCCATAACCGCAGTACTCCGAAGTGAAATGTTTCTAAAAATGCATTATACTATCCAAAGCTGCTGTACTTCTTACCAAGTAAGTTTTTATTGCCATTAATTTTTGGAGTAATTACCAAACGTATACGATCCCTTTAAAGTTATAATATATCATTGGTGAGGTGTGCATTTTTATCGTTTGACTATAGCAGTAGCAAAAATGCTCAAAATCTAAAGAAACCTGACATAGTTTTAGCTCTGTGAATGCTGAATATTTCGAACAAACAATATTCAAAATTTTTGAATTTCAACCAGAATTTTTACTAAATGTTCTCAAGATGCGTTCAAGCGGATCATTGTGCCAATGTTTAACATATTGATAACCCTTGGGAAGTTTAGAATTTTAAGATTCCTTCAGGACTTCGTGTACATCGATTAAGGGAGAATTGCTGTTTGAGGTAGGATACACCATTTTGCAGATATCAAAAAATTTAACTACCGAATTATTAAGAAATATCTTACTTATTTGAAAGTAAATAATGATTGTAGGCATCCAGCAAAATAATTGCGCTAGATATTCTATAATTGTTCCCAAAAATTGAATTGTATAAAACAAAAAAAACGGCTATCGCGAAAACCCCCAAAACAACGTAAGAACCACAGCCCGACGTCGGTTGAAAACGAACGCCATTTTTTTTGCTTTTCTCGGCACTCATGATTGTAAAACTGCGGACAAGGCAATTAAACGATATTTTAACCCCCCACCCCCACCCCACACCCCCCCCCCCCCCCCCCCCCCCCCACACCCCCATTCATGATCATTTAAGCACTCAAACTGAACTCAAACGGATTTCCCTCGGTTTCCCTCGGTTTTCCAACGCTATATACTCGTGTACGTTCGGTGACGCACTGAGGAACTCGGAGAAATTATTGAACCTGTTTAATAATTTCTCCGAATTGTCGCGGCAACCTCAATACGGACGGTATCCGGTATACGCACGGGATATATATTCGTTGCCATTCTTTGCAATGCGGCCTCCGATTCCGATCGATAACCGTATGTATTCAGAGTTCATTCCGAACCCACACCATTGTAATGCCGATCAAAAAACGGACGCACCGAATTGAAGGCCACTAAATCCGATGATATACCGCATTACCACGATGTAATACCGCATATTAAACGAACATATACCATAACGATCATATAACGAATAAATTCCGGTTCAGCGGGAGATCCATAGACGGCAAAATTGCTATAAAAGCGGTCGGTTTTGAGATCAATGAATTTTTCAAAGTTTGGCATGTCCGGTGATGATCGGAGAGGTTCTGAATATAGACGGATTGCAATCGGAATAGCAACTTATTAGATCCGGAATAAGACCGGATTATGATCGGTGTATTTTCATTTCTGGTATGGCTGGTTTTTTGACATTTCTCTTCGAACGTGTCCGAACTAATACTATTTCAGAATTATAGATTCGGACAAGTGTGACAGAGCTTTAAATAAAGTCGCGACCGGTTTGCCCAGACTATTATTGGTACTGCACAATGCAAATTAATCAGCATTTAAGGTTGTGGGCTTCTATCAAAGAATGTGTCCATGTTTTGTTTGCTTTCTTGTGGATAAAGTTGGAGTAAAAATGACATTATATTTATTTATATTGAGATGAATTAAAACAAATTCCCTGTGCATGCCTTAAAGGTAGGATACACCATTTGTAATTGCTTGAATTATCATGATTAGGTGGATTTGGGGGTTGTATTTTATAGTAAATAACGCTTAACTGACCTGGCCGAAGTTTTGCTGGATGCCTACAACCATTATTTACGTATAGGATAATGCCCGAGGTACGCGCCATTCGTTGGTAATAATGGCCCGAGGGCGAAGCCCGAGGGACATTATTACCAACGAATGGCGCGTTACCGAGGGTATTAACCGACTTAACCTCCACCCGGGACGTCGCCACCTATTGTCCTACCGCTCCATTATTTTGCACGAATGGAGCGTCTATGTTCAGAAGACACTTTATACTAACCGGTGTAGCGGTTCGTGATATTTTTTCCAGGAGCTGGGTGGTTCGTGATTAAAATATTCATGAGAAAGAGCAATGGCAACTCATATACATTAAATAACTATACAGAATTATAAAGAACAACTTCTTTCACCAACTCGTCAATAGCATAGTTGGTAGAGAGGAGAGCTATGGATCGAAAGGTCTGTGGTTCGAATCCGACTATCGATAATGTTTGTCTTTTTCTTCGACACATTTTCGTATGGGTTAGTTTAACCATAGAACAAGATTGAAGGGAAAATCGGATTGGAGTACATAGGTTTCTTAAAAAATACAACGAAAACCGCTACACTGGTTAGTTTCAGTGACTTCCTCTTTGTTCACTTGCGTTACCTTCCCAAAATAATGGAGAGATATCGCCTCCAACGCTCCATTCGTTCAAAATAATGGAGGGGTAGGACAATAGGGTGACGTCACGGGTGGAGGTTAATTTCAAATAAGTGATATTTTCTAATATTTCAGTAGTACATTATTTTTTCCGATGTCTGCAAATGGTGTATTCTACCTTTAAGTTGTGTGGTATTAGTTACAATAATAGCAGGTTAACCCTAACTCCATAGTGTGTGTGGAAATCGTATTGAAAATTGAGGATCGGGGACCGTTAGGTTTGAACAGAATACTGTAAAATGTATATGGATTTGCCGCTCTTTTAAAATCCCTGTTTAATTTCAATTCCAGAAAAAAATGGATAATGACATTGTGCAGTATTAGTTTTCAAAAGCTTGAGCATAATAGAAACTCATCACGTCCTTAACCGAATTTGCCTGTTATGTAATACCTGATGACGTGCAATGACATAATTTAACGCTCCTTATCAAGATTGATCTTTTTAAAGAAAAGTTTGAAGTCGCTGTTTGGTTTTTGTTTACATTACATGATGAGATTGTTACATGTTTATTTTTTAACCACAGAGTTTGCAAGTCTTGGCGGGAACACGTCGGCGATAAGAGATTATGGAAGAACGTGAAGTTCTCCCCTGCCCGAGTTGACCTCCCCACCCACTGGAGGGCGCTGCGTAGGTACTTCACAGACTGCCTGCACACGCTGCATCTACGTGGCTTCGTGTTCACCAACAGGAGCGAGACCACCAAGTGCCTCAACGATGCCGTCTTGAAAGATATCTGCCGAAGATGCCCGAACATCGTGGAGCTCCACATAGATGAGGCAGACCTGTCTGGTGTCGACTCGGGTAATCTACCGCCTACCTTAGATGTCTTGGCGTTGTGCAGGTGTAATACCAAGCCAGGATGGTTCCAAGCTGGAGTTACAAAGGGAAGACTGAACCAGCTGCGGATCCTCAACTTGAAGAAATCCAAAGATATCTGCGACAAGGATATGGAAGATATTGCCTTTATTCCAGACGGAGGCAAGCTTAAATGCCTCAACATCTCATATTGCTTCAGACTCACGGAACGTAGTTGCAAAAGTCTGGATAAGCTAAATCTACGGAGTTTGAAAAGGACTGGGACATACATCACGTACGAAAAGTATTTGACCGATCGCCAGCCGTATCCGATTCTGGACACGAATTGCTTACTCGATATAACCGATATGGACAGGAAACTGATACTAGACACTCCGCTAGACGAGGAGTTAACCTCGGGCATGCCACGTGGTTTGTCCTCTCCGAATTATATGGATAGTTTCTCCATGAGTTGCCTTATCGTAATCGTCGTAATTGTAGGCGTTATTATGATGTACGCCTACTCCTATTAATATACTGGTTAATCCATAATACCAGGCATGTTATAAACCATAATAAGTTTCGCGTCTCGGTGAAATGTACAAGCGTTGGTAATTCAGAAGTGTTTTTATAATGTAACACGATTAAAAACCTGTTCAGATTTCAGTTCGATAAAAGCAAACCACGTAATTACAGACAAAACGTGGAATTTCTTTTGTCACTAAATTTGTTGACTTTATTATACCGTTGTAAACAAAAATACAAATGCGAGGACAACTCAGTTGCCCTCACTTTTAGTCCAGGGAAAATAAGTTTTGACCTCACACAAATTGCAATAGAATATTTTTCACCACAGTGCACTTATAAGGTCCCTGGAATGACATACTAAAAAACTCAAAAATTCAAGTCGTGGACCATTTCTGTTTTTGGTACTAACGGACTGTTTTGTTTGGTCCACGTTTACTTAAGGTTGATATCTTAACATTGTATTATTATTATTTAATAGTTATTGTTTTAACATTATATTTTATCTGACGTGACTAAAAAAGCAAGTCTCGCAGTCGCAAAACATAAAAACATAAACAAGCCAAAAAATAAAAACTATTATAAGGAAAGTTGGCAAACTTACAGTAAATGTGTAGCTTATTTGGCGTTAATGTATTTGTCTGGCATTTCCAATATTTTCACGAATTCTACAAAATATTTTACAAATCTTTGGCGCCCTCTTGTAGATATAAAAAGAATAGAATGGCGAATCACGCCCAAGAAAAATACCTCCGTAATGTCGATTTAAAAAAATATATTTGTGATGATAAGTTCTGTAAAATATGAAAAATATGTCAAATTGTTGATAGTAATTTCCAGGGTCAGCTACTTTTCTTGGACCGAGGAAGTGTTGGTACATTGTATTTGACCCTATGAGGCATGCGCATACATATTTGGATATCTTTGGATATCCAAAATGCTGCTGCTAGAATGGTGACACGTGTGAAAAAAGTATCACCATATAACACCAGTCCTTCTGCAATTGCATTGGCTGTCAGTCCGCAAGCGCATTTCGTTTAAGATCGTGTTGCTAATGTACAAAGCACTCCACGGGCTTGCACCTGGTTATATTATTGGATTATTGACAGATCACAGGCCGATCCGCTCACTTAGATCAAGTAGCAAACATCTCATATGAAGCGCGATATGTGGCAGAGAAAACCCCCCTCTTTTGTGTTGGCCATTGTGTTCCCGGAATCTCAGGAATTCCTTTTAGGTTTCAAGGGGGGATGGGTTAGGTTACACTATAGTGTTGAGTGCGTATAAAGTATTGGGATAAGAGGGGGTTCCCCCTCTGCCACATATCGTGCTGGATATAAAACATCTTCTGAAACTGGCCATAACATCAACATCATAATGGTGATAGAGCATTCTCTGCAGCTGCTCCCAAACTTTGGAATTAGCTTCCATTGTCTAAGTAATAGATGTGCCAAGTCGGTAGATGATTTTAAGAAATTACTTAAGACTCATCTTTTTAACTGTAATTGAACACAAGTCTGTATTTTATTCATGTTTTAGTTTTCATTTGAAGCGTTACATGCATTTGTTTTTGTTCATGCATTTACTAGGAATAACAGTGATTGGGGTTTTTAATATACAAATGTAGTTTTTACAGTATTTTAATGGTATTTTAACTATGTGTGGTACTGCGGTATTTAACAGTTTACAATATTTTACAATATTGTGTAAATCGCTTTGAGGAATCTTTGATTCATATTGCGCTATATAAATGCTGTTTTATTATTATTATTATCTTCAAATATTGACATTTTTTACTTCCGAATTATTAAGAAATATCTTACTTATTTGAAAGTAAATAATTATTTGCGGTGATCGCAAAAAAACAACAACAAAAGAATCACTGCCCCGACGCCGGTTGAAAACGAATGCCGTTTTCTTGCTTTCTTCGGCATCCACGATTGTAAAACTTCGAACTTACTATAAAATACAACCCCCCAAATCCACCAATTCATGATAATTCAAGCAATTACCAATGGTCACCGTGGTGTATTCTACCTTTAAAGGCGTTTTAATACAAATATAACACACCCACGCTAAGTTTAATATGATACCATTTGAATAGTGTTTGTTTACATTTCTATATAGAAATATCGGTGTCTTCATTCGGATGATTATTTACCAAATTGTGTAGAATTTTGTCGATTTGAAACAGTGAGTTCTTGCTTCGTTTCTCCCCAAAAATATGGTCATCGTGGATTGGGCTCAATAACCCTATGGGTGCACCAGCCTAATTCAAGTCCCATTGAAAACAGTGTAAAATCAACAATGTTCACGACCAAGTTTCATGCACACCGAAATCACTGGGGTTTCTCAAACAACAATCAGATTATTGTCTTGGTCTTTATCTTTCCATTTCTTTTCAATTTTTAGTAGGTTAGCCAATTACATTTTTTAATATTCACACTAAAAGAAACTCGCCTCCCGAAAAGTGATACTTCCCGAGCCTGCAAGCAGCCATTTTACAAATGGCACCCCTCCACGTTCTAGGGCAATTAGAACCCATTTTTCAACCGTAATTTTGTCAAGTCTGCCCTCAGATTGGAGCTCAAAAACCAGGGAGTTGACAATCCCACCATTTCTTTCACCAAACGGCACCCTTTTTGAAAAGAAATTGTGGGGGCACATTTCATGCAGATGAGCTCGCGTAGAAATTCTCCTTTCAATTAGGGTGGTGCACCCCTATGCATTGGTGACGTCACTCGATTCTTACCATATGACATTGCAGCTTTTTGTTAGGGTCGCCGCTAGCTATACTTGTACGTACAAAATGCTAATTCGCGATCATTTAGTTTTTTACCAAAAGACGTGAAATGTGCAATTTCAGCCGTGTCTGTCGTGGAAGATAACACGCTAGGAAACGAAAGATGATTATTATGTAGAGGATATTTTCTCGGGAGCAAAATGTTTCGAAGAATGAGCGTGGAAAGTGCTGGTGTACGTAAAATTCGTAAGCGAGCCGCGGCGGTGACTCCTATACTTCCCTCCGTGGTGCACTGCGGTATTTCAATAGTGTATGGTGTCATCAAAACCTATTGTTATTGCGAACACTTTTGCTTCTTAAAAAATACACACAAATGACAAATAGTCTAATATACTTTTATTCAGTGGAGGTTGTACCTAAGTTCATCGATAGCAACACAATAGTCCAGGCAAAATACTTGATTTTGTTTTGTTGACCTCAAACAAATTGCAACAAATTGTTTTTCACCACAGTGCACTTCTATAGGGTCCCTAGAATGACATACTAAAAGTCTCTAAAAATCCAAGTGGTTGAAATATGTACAATTTGCATAAATCTTTAATCCCTGCCGTGTAATAGGCCTATGTTTATTCCCATATTTAGGTATACATTTTTTTATTTTTTTTTGAAAAGTTTATTTTGGTGATTCTACTCGCACATTCTTATACTTCAATAACATTTTCTGAAGCATGTAAGTGACTAAATAATTATGAAAATATAGTAATGGTACAAAATGACTACAATTATACCCTATAATTTGCACGCATTTACCTTGTCTCAGGATATCATCAAGTAGTCAGTGTTGATGAGCTTCAAATTCACCAAGTTGCTTACTGGCACAGTTATCCTATTAAAACCTTATGGAAAATCTTATGAACAATGATA
Source organism: Crossaster papposus (assembly GCA_037893245.1). NCBI lineage: Eukaryota > Metazoa > Echinodermata > Asteroidea > Velatida > Solasteridae > Crossaster > Crossaster papposus. The sequence continues at coordinate 1,488,791 of JBAIAA010000354.1, read as the reverse complement.
ACATTGTGATATTTAGCCCAGCAAACAAAACCTGTTTGCATGTTTTTCCATCAGCCTTCAGCACAAGTTCCAATCTGCCCCGACTCTGCCAATCAGTGTCGGTCTTCTCTCGCCAACATTAAAGACAGAAATGTATTTCGACAGACAGTGAGAGTCCCGACAGACAATCTCGAACAGATGTACACTACAAACAGACTGCTTGGAACGACTGTGATGAAATGAGTAAAAAGTCATTTCTTTTATTTAAACTAAGGAACTAACTGTTGTTACTACCTAATTATTAAAAAAATAATCTTACTTATTTAAAAGTAAATAATGATTTTATATTTCAAAAATTACAATAACAGCAAACAAATTACAAGAAGAGCAAATTACAAGAAAACAAAGACCCAACGAGAACAACTGCCCGACGCCGGTTGAAAACGAACGCCGTTTTTCTTGCTTTTTCTAAGCATCCATGATTGTAAAACTTCGGACCGATCAGTTAAACAACATTTACTATAAAATACAACCCCTCAAATCCACCCATTCATGACAATTCAAGCAATTACCAATGGCGTATGCAAATTAGAATATTACGTACGGTAGGCCTATATATTCAGTCGACAGACCATTTACATGTATTTCATGTATATCAATTGATTAACAATTTACACAAAGGGAATATACAGTCGGGAAAAGAAATGCGCGTTTATTGAAGTAGTTTTAGTAACTTTACTTTTATCTAAAAATTGAATATTAGAAAAAAATATATTTTGGAGCTGTAAGAATATTTAAACTGACGTGAATTATCTCCTAATCACTTTTAATTATACCCCCAAATACCGTGAGCACAGCGCCCTCTACGTTCAATAATACGGCCTATTGAATGACCCAATTATTATCTAATCTATTTAACGAATCACGAACAAGACAACTTCATTTCCATAGTGGTTAGCATAAGGCTCCCACCATGAAATGCTTTTTTAACCTGGTAATTGTTTTTCTGCATTAGGGTATCATTTCTCTTTCTATGGTTCGCATATTTAGGTTGCCTATGAAGTCGGCCAGTCTGCAAAAGAAATATTTGGGGGGGGGGAAAGAGTTCGTATTGTCCCTTGCTTTGTGTACTGCAATGATATAATCACTAGTTGATATCACTAATAAACACAATATTAAAGCTGGTGTGATGATTGACAACACCCTGGCTTCTGGGGTAGCATTAATTGCTCAATTTCGCATTCATTGTTTATTTTAATTTTATTTTTTTGAGTAGGATGCCAGACATAGTGATGGGGTTCCCTCGGAAATGCACCAATGGCAACTCTTGCACGTCCCATTATAACAACGGTTGGGTTTTTACCAAAGAAGTTATTTAATTAAACGTGTGATAATATATTAAAGTTGTGTTGTCTGTGCTTTTTCAAATTTTCGAGTTTCTTTTTTAAACGAATTTTGAAGGAAGACTAGGTATGTACTGTAAACAAATAAATTAGATTGTTTTGTTTGCATTGGCAGGCCTTTACACATTGTTAACAAGTGGTTTTTATCATTGTAATTTTCCGTGGGATGTCTTATTCGAAAGCTCATAAAAATTGAATGCTAGAAAATTATCAATAAAAGCATGGACACACCAATTTTAAACAAAAAAATAATATGCTGTGTATAACATAACTATGCTTGCGGACAATAGGATAAAGGTGATTACAAAAAAGAGTGAAGAGTCGCCCAAGAAGACGGTGCCGACGTACCAGCGAACAGATACGAGCGAATGCGAGCCTGACTTCTTCAGTAGAGAGGTTTCGCACGCCTACCGGTACGTTTACGGATACGCATACGGTAACCGTAACAGTACGCGTTGGAGCGGATATCAATCTTGTTTCGCAAACCGTGACCGATAACAACATGCATGACAAATGTACAGTCGCCACCGACACCTTTTTTTCAGTCTATTTTTCTTTTCTTTTTGGGGGCATTGCCCACAAATTACACTCTACGTTCATGGGTTATAACACTAACAGTAATATGGCGGGGAGTGTTGTTGATTATACACGACACTTAGCTAAAAAGTCTACGAAAACGGTATCCGTTTTTTACCTACATGTATGGCGGCCGGTATCAGTTCGTAGCGTGTATGGAAACGTCTTCAAAACGGTTACAGGTCACGTGAGCGCACAAATTGAAGATGGAAACGGTTTTAATAAACCATCTGAACAATACACATTTCCTGACAGATTTGCCAAAGGTACGGCACTCTCTGAAGTCAACAAATCACATTCTCTGATTTTAAGGATCACTAATTCCTTCAGTTTGTTGCCGATGGTGTCCATGTCCTGGTCCTCGATGTTTGTACCACTTACGTCCAATTCCTCCAGAGTGATAAGCTCAGCCAGACTTTTGAAGCCGCGTCGCGTGACCCTGTGGCAATATGGGATGCTGAGGCATTCAAGCTTGCCTCCTACTGAAAGTAAGGCAAGATCTTCCAAATCCCAGTCGCAGATCTCTTTGGATTTCTTCAAGTTGAGGATCCGCAGCTGGTCCAGTCTTCTTTTTGTAACTCCGGCTTGGAACCATCCTGGCGTGGTAATACACCTGTACAACGCCAATACCTCCAAGGTAGGCGGTAGATTACCCGAGTCGACGCCAGACAGGTCTGCTTCGTCGACGTAGAGCTCGGCGATGTTTGGGCATCTTCGGCAGATATCCTTCAAGACGGCATCGTTGAGGCACTGGGTGGTCTTGCTCCTGCTGGTGAACACGAAGCCACGTAGATGCAGCGTGTGCAAGCCGTCTGTGAAGTACCTACGCAGCGCCCTCCAGTGGGTTGGGAGGTCAACTCGGGCAGGGAAGAACTTCACGTTCTTCCACAATTTCTTCTCACTGACGAGTTCTCGCCAAGACTTGCACACTCTATAATATAATTATGACAACATAATAAGACCTTGTTACTCAAAAATAAGCTTGAAACAGCATGGGGCCGAAGCGCAATCCATAGACCACAATGTTACATTTTAATAATGGCCACTGGTCAGTAGGCCTACTTAACGCACGCCCAAACAGAATGTATACTGCTTTCGTCTCGTCTCGTCTCGTCTTGTCCTCTTGTCTTTTCAGGCAGGTGTTTTTGAAGACAGGTTCTTTCGCTGTTTGACCACACTGGAAAAGTGATGACAGGGTCGATGAATCATTTGTTTCTGACCCCTTTCTTTTTTTGGTACACTCTGACAAATTTAAGGTACATTGGCCACCTTTCCTGTTAATGCATAGCTGGCATCTTCGTCTCCCCTCCCTTAGGGTGGCTTTCACGGGGCACGCGAACGATTTGCGAAGGATGCGAATGCCGAGAAAAAAATGCAAAGTCCAACACTCGGAGAAGTTTGTCTCCGAATGTGTCGCGACAATGCAGTTTGTGCGTACTAGTTCTCACATATTATGTGCGAATGTCGTGTGTAGCGTTTCCGAACTATGACCAGTCCACATACATGAAGAACATGCGACTAAAATGCGAACAACACGAATGTTACACGAATCTCGGGCAACATTCGTGCGGACATTTCGCGACACATGCGACACATGCGAACTTTTCGCGCATATTTCGCGAATGATGAACGTCGTGCGACATTCATGCGACATTCGTACATAATGTCGCGCGATTATCTTGCGAAAGGCTCCCCTTTGCTTCTTTGGCGAAGTCACCTGTTCTCAAGAAGTACGCGAAGAGTTCGTGAATAGCTCGAGAAATGACCGGACGAACTTCGCTGCTTTTGCGAGACATGCCCGATACATTCCCCAAACTGTCGGAATCTGTTTGGAGTTTTACGAAGATTTTGCGAAACATCACGCACGTCGTGAGTAGGTCGTGCGCATTATGGCGAAGCTTTTCGAGGGCAAATCACGAGCAAATCACAAACCGGAATGCTGGAAACGTTGGCAAGAAATTTTAAAAAATTTTGAAATTTTCGCCGAACTATTGACAAACGTTCACTGTTGAGATTCATGTCCAAAACATACAGGTCTTTCGGAAAAGTAAAAAAAAATAAAAAGGACATTACGCCTTATTGACGGTCGTGATCCCTGAATCGCATAATGCGATTTTCAGTGCCCTCCAATAAAAACCTTGATATCCCTGTTTCCTTCCCAAACCAAACAGAAACTCAACATATCTTAATGAAAAGTATTGTCACAAACATTTATTTCATGCTTCAAGTTGTTTGAAATACACAAACAAACAGCTAGTCGTAATAAGCTGATAAGCTGCGTAGGCTTCTGGGTATGGCGTGTCAAACGTTGCAATATTCGATGATGTACAATATAATGTGCGATGTTTCTCATATATATGCGATAATTATCACATTATGTGCGATATTCGTTTTATGTATGCAATAAATGTAATATATGTGCGATAACTTGTAATATATGTGCGATAATTTGCAATATATATTCGATAATTTTTAATATATATGTTTTATGCGATCATTTGTATGCGATGTTTTGCGACGATATACATATGCGATAATTTAATATACATGTGCGATGTTCGTTCTTATATATGTGCGAAAACGGAATTGTGGGATATAGTATGGCTTCCTGTCCACTTGATCCCCGTATCCTTAATGTTTTAGATCGGGCCAGACTATGGATGGTATAGAATGGTTCACTGAGGTGGGCGTACGGGTTCTAGACTTAAATATGGTCAGGGAATGAGACTTGATTTGCGTACAAGGGAATAAAATGGCTGCGGAAGCAGTAGGAGACCCTGGACAGTTTTTTTTTCTTTACTTGATTTCATCAATTTTTGTGAAGTGAAGTACTCTTCAAACGAATTTTCTGATGCAGAAGATATTGTGCTGAGATTCGAGCGGTGCTTGGTTACTGCGTAAACACCCGTAATATTTAATTTTATCACTACAAGATAAAATACATTATTCTCCACAAACACACGGTGGTCCAAACTCTATTCGAATCAGCTGATGGTTGCCTTGGTGCAGTAGTAAATATTATGAATGAACTGCCACCTGGCCCAAACCTTGCTGGCAGAAAGCCAACGAGCGCGGGTATGCACGATAATTACCCATTGAAACAAAGCGAATTGATACAATGTAGCAAAATCAGGTTTACACACTACATACTACTGGCGCGCAGTAAAGCGTCACACTTCGGCTTAGATTTTCGAAGCCTCAACACATAAAGAAACCCACCTCCTCCCCTTAATTCACCGCCAGATTAACAAATAGACAAAGTATACAAACTTCTTAAATATAGGCAGGAATTGGCTGGGAGCGACCGGCTGTGACTCCATTTAAACTAGTTACATGCCCTAATACTTTAATAGTTCTTAAGTAAGTCTAATTTAAAGTTGTACGTTAAAATAAAATTTTACAAGTTGTGTTTAATATTTAAAAATCTACACGCAAAACGCCCGCTTGTGCTAGCGGGGTTTATTCCAACCGTCTCTACAAACGGTGGAAAAGCGGTGTATTTGTTTCAATTTAGTCTTTAGTAATTTACATAAATTTACATAAATTTAGGTCACGTGACAAATATATAAACACTGTGGTTAGCGCCTATTGCACTCGTTCAGCTGGGGCTACTCAACCGTCACTTCAAACGGTGAATTTCCACAGTGTTTTGGTGGCAAGCCTGCCAAGTAAATGGGCCCAGTTGTGAACCAAGCATGGTAATTGGGGCAAGCCTGCCCCGTTTTAGCTTAGGCATTATCTCTAATTTTTAATGCTGTTATAAAAGGGTTTTTACAAAATTAAAAAATGTGATATCTTGGAATGTTATAAGAATAAACTAGCGGCTCGAAAAACTAAGCCAAAAAAGTCAAATCATCGTGTCAAGGTGGCTTTGTGTGTAGTCTGAGAATAATTAATTTTATCACTACAAGATAAAATACATTATTCTCCACAAACACACGGTGGTCCAAACTCTATTCGAATCAGCTGATGGTTGCCTTGGTGCAGTAGTAAATATTATGAATGAACTGCCACCTGGCCCAAACCTTGCTGGCAGAAAGCCAACGAGCGCGGGTATGCACGATAATTACCCATTGAAACAAAGCGAATTGATACAATGTAGCAAAATCAGGTTTACACACTACATACTACTGGCGCGCAGTAAAGCGTCACACTTCGGCTTAGATTTTCGAAGCCTCAACACATAAAGAAACCCACCTCCTCCCCTTAATTCACCGCCAGATTAACAAATAGACAAAGTATACAAACTTCTTAAATATAGGCAGGAATTGGCTGGGAGCGACCGGCTGTGACTCCATTTAAACTAGTTACATGCCCTAATACTTTAATAGTTCTTAAGTAAGTCTAATTTAAAGTTGTACGTTAAAATAAAATTTTACAAGTTGTGTTTAATATTTAAAAATCTACACGCAAAACGCCCGCTTGTGCTAGCGGGGTTTATTCCAACCGTCTCTACAAACGGTGGAAAAGCGGTGTATTTGTTTCAATTTAGTCTTTAGTAATTTACATAAATTTACATAAATTTAGGTCACGTGACAAATATATAAACACTGTGGTTAGCGCCTATTGCACTCGTTCAGCTGGGGCTACTCAACCGTCACTTCAAACGGTGAATTTCCACAGTGTTTTGGTGGCAAGCCTGCCAAGTAAATGGGCCCAGTTGTGAACCAAGCATGGTAATTGGGGCAAGCCTGCCCCGTTTTAGCTTAGGCATTATCTCTAATTTTTAATGCTGTTATAAAAGGGTTTTTACAAAATTAAAAAATGTGATATCTTGGAATGTTATAAGAATAAACTAGCGGCTCGAAAAACTAAGCCAAAAAAGTCAAATCATCGTGTCAAGGTGGCTTTGTGTGTAGTCTGAGAATAATTAATTTTATCACTACAAGATAAAATACATTATTCTCCACAAACACACGGTGGTCCAAACTCTATTCGAATCAGCTGATGGTTGCCTTGGTGCAGTAGTAAATATTATGAATGAACTGCCACCTGGCCCAAACCTTGCTGGCAGAAAGCCAACGAGCGCGGGTATGCACGATAATTACCCATTGAAACAAAGCGAATTGATACAATGTAGCAAAATCAGGTTTACACACTACATACTACTGGCGCGCAGTAAAGCGTCACACTTCGGCTTAGATTTTCGAAGCCTCAACACATAAAGAAACCCACCTCCTCCCCTTAATTCACCGCCAGATTAACAAATAGACAAAGTATACAAACTTCTTAAATATAGGCAGGAATTGGCTGGGAGCGACCGGCTGTGACTCCATTTAAACTAGTTACATGCCCTAATACTTTAATAGTTCTTAAGTAAGTCTAATTTAAAGTTGTACGTTAAAATAAAATTTTACAAGTTGTGTTTAATATTTAAAAATCTACACGCAAAACGCCCGCTTGTGCTAGCGGGGTTTATTCCAACCGTCTCTACAAACGGTGGAAAAGCGGTGTATTTGTTTCAATTTAGTCTTTAGTAATTTACATAAATTTACATAAATTTAGGTCACGTGACAAATATATAAACACTGTGGTTAGCGCCTATTGCACTCGTTCAGCTGGGGCTACTCAACCGTCACTTCAAACGGTGAATTTCCACAGTGTTTTGGTGGCAAGCCTGCCAAGTAAATGGGCCCAGTTGTGAACCAAGCATGGTAATTGGGGCAAGCCTGCCCGTTTTAGCTTAGGCATTATCTCTAATTTTAATGCTGTTATAAAAGGGTTTTTACAAAATTTAAAAATGTGATATCTTGGAATGTTATAAGAATAAACTAGCGGCTCGAAAAACTAAGCCAAAAAAGTCAAATCATCGTGTCAAGGTGGCTTTGTGTGTAGTCTGAGAATAATTAATTTTATCACTACAAGATAAAATACATTATTCTCCACAAACACACGGTGGTCCAAACTCTATTCGAATCAGCTGATGGTTGCCTTGGTGCAGTAGTAAATATTATGAATGAACTGCCACCTGGCCCAAACCTTGCTGGCAGAAAGCCAACGAGCGCGGGTATGCACGATAATTACCCATTGAAACAAAGCGAATTGATACAATGTAGCAAAATCAGGTTTACACACTACATACTACTGGCGCGCAGTAAAGCGTCACACTTCGGCTTAGATTTTCGAAGCCTCAACACATAAAGAAACCCACCTCCTCCCCTTAATTCACCGCCAGATTAACAAATAGACAAAGTATACAAACTTCTTAAATATAGGCAGGAATTGGCTGGGAGCGACCGGCTGTGACTCCATTTAAACTAGTTACATGCCCTAATACTTTAATAGTTCTTAAGTAAGTCTAATTTAAAGTTGTACGTTAAAATAAAATTTTACAAGTTGTGTTTAATATTTAAAAATCTACACGCAAAACGCCCGCTTGTGCTAGCGGGGTTTATTCCAACCGTCTCTACAAACGGTGGAAAAGCGGTGTATTTGTTTCAATTTAGTCTTTAGTAATTTACATAAATTTACATAAATTTAGGTCACGTGACAAATATATAAACACTGTGGTTAGCGCCTATTGCACTCGTTCAGCTGGGGCTACTCAACCGTCACTTCAAACGGTGAATTTCCACAGTGTTTTGGTGGCAAGCCTGCCAAGTAAATGGGCCCAGTTGTGAACCAAGCATGGTAATTGGGGCAAGCCTGCCCCGTTTTAGCTTAGGCATTATCTCTAATTTTTAATGCTGTTATAAAAGGGTTTTTACAAAATTAAAAAATGTGATATCTTGGAATGTTATAAGAATAAACTAGCGGCTCGAAAAACTAAGCCAAAAAAGTCAAATCATCGTGTCAAGGTGGCTTTGTGTGTAGTCTGAGAATAATTAATTTTATCACTACAAGATAAAATACATTATTCTCCACAAACACACGGTGGTCCAAACTCTATTCGAATCAGCTGATGGTTGCCTTGGTGCAGTAGTAAATATTATGAATGAACTGCCACCTGGCCCAAACCTTGCTGGCAGAAAGCCAACGAGCGCGGGTATGCACGATAATTACCCATTGAAACAAAGCGAATTGATACAATGTAGCAAAATCAGGTTTACACACTACATACTACTGGCGCGCAGTAAAGCGTCACACTTCGGCTTAGATTTTCGAAGCCTCAACACATAAAGAAACCCACCTCCTCCCCTTAATTCACCGCCAGATTAACAAATAGACAAAGTATACAAACTTCTTAAATATAGGCAGGAATTGGCTGGGAGCGACCGGCTGTGACTCCATTTAAACTAGTTACATGCCCTAATACTTTAATAGTTCTTAAGTAAGTCTAATTTAAAGTTGTACGTTAAAATAAAATTTTACAAGTTGTGTTTAATATTTAAAAATCTACACGCAAAACGCCCGCTTGTGCTAGCGGGGTTTATTCCAACCGTCTCTACAAACGGTGGAAAAGCGGTGTATTTGTTTCAATTTAGTCTTTAGTAATTTACATAAATTTACATAAATTTAGGTCACGTGACAAATATATAAACACTGTGGTTAGCGCCTATTGCACTCGTTCAGCTGGGGCTACTCAACCGTCACTTCAAACGGTGAATTTCCACAGTGTTTTGGTGGCAAGCCTGCCAAGTAAATGGGCCCAGTTGTGAACCAAGCATGGTAATTGGGGCAAGCCTGCCCCGTTTTAGCTTAGGCATTATCTCTAATTTTTAATGCTGTTATAAAAGGGTTTTTACAAAATTTAAAAATGTGATATCTTGGAATGTTATAAGAATAAACTAGCGGCTCGAAAAACTAAGCCAAAAAAGTCAAATCATCGTGTCAAGGTGGCTTTGTGTGTAGTCTGAGAATAATTAATTTTATCACTACAAGATAAAATACATTATTCTCCACAAACACACGGTGGTCCAAACTCTATTCGAATCAGCTGATGGTTGCCTTGGTGCAGTAGTAAATATTATGAATGAACTGCCACCTGGCCCAAACCTTGCTGGCAGAAAGCCAACGAGCGCGGGTATGCACGATAATTACCCATTGAAACAAAGCGAATTGATACAATGTAGCAAAATCAGGTTTACACACTACATACTACTGGCGCGCAGTAAAGCGTCACACTTCGGCTTAGATTTTCGAAGCCTCAACACATAAAGAAACCCACCTCCTCCCCTTAATTCACCGCCAGATTAACAAATAGACAAAGTATACAAACTTCTTAAATATAGGCAGGAATTGGCTGGGAGCGACCGGCTGTGACTCCATTTAAACTAGTTACATGCCCTAATACTTTAATAGTTCTTAAGTAAGTCTAATTTAAAGTTGTACGTTAAAATAAAATTTTACAAGTTGTGTTTAATATTTAAAAATCTACACGCAAAACGCCCGCTTGTGCTAGCGGGGTTTATTCCAACCGTCTCTACAAACGGTGGAAAAGCGGTGTATTTGTTTCAATTTAGTCTTTAGTAATTTACATAAATTTACATAAATTTAGGTCACGTGACAAATATATAAACACTGTGGTTAGCGCCTATTGCACTCGTTCAGCTGGGGCTACTCAACCGTCACTTCAAACGGTGAATTTCCACAGTGTTTTGGTGGCAAGCCTGCCAAGTAAATGGGCCCAGTTGTGAACCAAGCATGGTAATTGGGGCAAGCCTGCCCCGTTTTAGCTTAGGCATTATCTCTAATTTTTAATGCTGTTATAAAAGGGTTTTTACAAAATTTAAAAATGTGATATCTTGGAATGTTATAAGAATAAACTAGCGGCTCGAAAAACTAAGCCAAAAAAGTCAAATCATCGTGTCAAGGTGGCTTTGTGTGTAGTCTGAGAATAATTAATTTTATCACTACAAGATAAAATACATTATTCTCCACAAACACACGGTGGTCCAAACTCTATTCGAATCAGCTGATGGTTGCCTTGGTGCAGTAGTAAATATTATGAATGAACTGCCACCTGGCCCAAACCTTGCTGGCAGAAAGCCAACGAGCGCGGGTATGCACGATAATTACCCATTGAAACAAAGCGAATTGATACAATGTAGCAAAATCAGGTTTACACACTACATACTACTGGCGCGCAGTAAAGCGTCACACTTCGGCTTAGATTTTCGAAGCCTCAACACATAAAGAAACCCACCTCCTCCCCTTAATTCACCGCCAGATTAACAAATAGACAAAGTATACAAACTTCTTAAATATAGGCAGGAATTGGCTGGGAGCGACCGGCTGTGACTCCATTTAAACTAGTTACATGCCCTAATACTTTAATAGTTCTTAAGTAAGTCTAATTTAAAGTTGTACGTTAAAATAAAATTTTACAAGTTGTGTTTAATATTTAAAAATCTACACGCAAAACGCCCGCTTGTGCTAGCGGGGTTTATTCCAACCGTCTCTACAAACGGTGGAAAAGCGGTGTATTTGTTTCAATTTAGTCTTTAGTAATTTACATAAATTTACATAAATTTAGGTCACGTGACAAATATATAAACACTGTGGTTAGCGCCTATTGCACTCGTTCAGCTGGGGCTACTCAACCGTCACTTCAAACGGTGAATTTCCACAGTGTTTTGGTGGCAAGCCTGCCAAGTAAATGGGCCCAGTTGTGAACCAAGCATGGTAATTGGGGCAAGCCTGCCCCGTTTTAGCTTAGGCATTATCTCTAATTTTTAATGCTGTTATAAAAGGGTTTTTACAAAATTAAAAAATGTGATATCTTGGAATGTTATAAGAATAAACTAGCGGCTCGAAAAACTAAGCCAAAAAAGTCAAATCATCGTGTCAAGGTGGCTTTGTGTGTAGTCTGAGAATAATTAATTTTATCACTACAAGATAAAATACATTATTCTCCACAAACACACGGTGGTCCAAACTCTATTCGAATCAGCTGATGGTTGCCTTGGTGCAGTAGTAAATATTATGAATGAACTGCCACCTGGCCCAAACCTTGCTGGCAGAAAGCCAACGAGCGCGGGTATGCACGATAATTACCCATTGAAACAAAGCGAATTGATACAATGTAGCAAAATCAGGTTTACACACTACATACTACTGGCGCGCAGTAAAGCGTCACACTTCGGCTTAGATTTTCGAAGCCTCAACACATAAAGAAACCCACCTCCTCCCCTTAATTCACCGCCAGATTAACAAATAGACAAAGTATACAAACTTCTTAAATATAGGCAGGAATTGGCTGGGAGCGACCGGCTGTGACTCCATTTAAACTAGTTACATGCCCTAATACTTTAATAGTTCTTAAGTAAGTCTAATTTAAAGTTGTACGTTAAAATAAAATTTTACAAGTTGTGTTTAATATTTAAAAATCTACACGCAAAACGCCCGCTTGTGCTAGCGGGGTTTATTCCAACCGTCTCTACAAACGGTGGAAAAGCGGTGTATTTGTTTCAATTTAGTCTTTAGTAATTTACATAAATTTACATAAATTTAGGTCACGTGACAAATATATAAACACTGTGGTTAGCGCCTATTGCACTCGTTCAGCTGGGGCTACTCAACCGTCACTTCAAACGGTGAATTTCCACAGTGTTTTGGTGGCAAGCCTGCCAAGTAAATGGGCCCAGTTGTGAACCAAGCATGGTAATTGGGGCAAGCCTGCCCCGTTTTAGCTTAGGCATTATCTCTAATTTTTAATGCTGTTATAAAAGGGTTTTTACAAAATTAAAAAATGTGATATCTTGGAATGTTATAAGAATAAACTAGCGGCTCGAAAAACTAAGCCAAAAAAGTCAAATCATCGTGTCAAGGTGGCTTTGTGTGTAGTCTGAGAATAATTAATTTTATCACTACAAGATAAAATACATTATTCTCCACAAACACACGGTGGTCCAAACTCTATTCGAATCAGCTGATGGTTGCCTTGGTGCAGTAGTAAATATTATGAATGAACTGCCACCTGGCCCAAACCTTGCTGGCAGAAAGCCAACGAGCGCGGGTATGCACGATAATTACCCATTGAAACAAAGCGAATTGATACAATGTAGCAAAATCAGGTTTACACACTACATACTACTGGCGCGCAGTAAAGCGTCACACTTCGGCTTAGATTTTCGAAGCCTCAACACATAAAGAAACCCACCTCCTCCCCTTAATTCACCGCCAGATTAACAAATAGACAAAGTATACAAACTTCTTAAATATAGGCAGGAATTGGCTGGGAGCGACCGGCTGTGACTCCATTTAAACTAGTTACATGCCCTAATACTTTAATAGTTCTTAAGTAAGTCTAATTTAAAGTTGTACGTTAAAATAAAATTTTACAAGTTGTGTTTAATATTTAAAAATCTACACGCAAAACGCCCGCTTGTGCTAGCGGGGTTTATTCCAACCGTCTCTACAAACGGTGGAAAAGCGGTGTATTTGTTTCAATTTAGTCTTTAGTAATTTACATAAATTTACATAAATTTAGGTCACGTGACAAATATATAAACACTGTGGTTAGCGCCTATTGCACTCGTTCAGCTGGGGCTACTCAACCGTCACTTCAAACGGTGAATTTCCACAGTGTTTTGGTGGCAAGCCTGCCAAGTAAATGGGCCCAGTTGTGAACCAAGCATGGTAATTGGGGCAAGCCTGCCCGTTTTAGCTTAGGCATTATCTCTAATTTTAATGCTGTTATAAAAGGGTTTTTACAAAATTTAAAAATGTGATATCTTGGAATGTTATAAGAATAAACTAGCGGCTCGAAAAACTAAGCCAAAAAAGTCAAATCATCGTGTCAAGGTGGCTTTGTGTGTAGTCTGAGAATAATTAATTTTATCACTACAAGATAAAATACATTATTCTCCACAAACACACGGTGGTCCAAACTCTATTCGAATCAGCTGATGGTTGCCTTGGTGCAGTAGTAAATATTATGAATGAACTGCCACCTGGCCCAAACCTTGCTGGCAGAAAGCCAACGAGCGCGGGTATGCACGATAATTACCCATTGAAACAAAGCGAATTGATACAATGTAGCAAAATCAGGTTTACACACTACATACTACTGGCGCGCAGTAAAGCGTCACACTTCGGCTTAGATTTTCGAAGCCTCAACACATAAAGAAACCCACCTCCTCCCCTTAATTCACCGCCAGATTAACAAATAGACAAAGTATACAAACTTCTTAAATATAGGCAGGAATTGGCTGGGAGCGACCGGCTGTGACTCCATTTAAACTAGTTACATGCCCTAATACTTTAATAGTTCTTAAGTAAGTCTAATTTAAAGTTGTACGTTAAAATAAAATTTTACAAGTTGTGTTTAATATTTAAAAATCTACACGCAAAACGCCCGCTTGTGCTAGCGGGGTTTATTCCAACCGTCTCTACAAACGGTGGAAAAGCGGTGTATTTGTTTCAATTTAGTCTTTAGTAATTTACATAAATTTACATAAATTTAGGTCACGTGACAAATATATAAACACTGTGGTTAGCGCCTATTGCACTCGTTCAGCTGGGGCTACTCAACCGTCACTTCAAACGGTGAATTTCCACAGTGTTTTGGTGGCAAGCCTGCCAAGTAAATGGGCCCAGTTGTGAACCAAGCATGGTAATTGGGGCAAGCCTGCCCCGTTTTAGCTTAGGCATTATCTCTAATTTTTAATGCTGTTATAAAAGGGTTTTTACAAAATTTAAAAATGTGATATCTTGGAATGTTATAAGAATAAACTAGCGGCTCGAAAAACTAAGCCAAAAAAGTCAAATCATCGTGTCAAGGTGGCTTTGTGTGTAGTCTGAGAATAATTAATTTTATCACTACAAGATAAAATACATTATTCTCCACAAACACACGGTGGTCCAAACTCTATTCGAATCAGCTGATGGTTGCCTTGGTGCAGTAGTAAATATTATGAATGAACTGCCACCTGGCCCAAACCTTGCTGGCAGAAAGCCAACGAGCGCGGGTATGCACGATAATTACCCATTGAAACAAAGCGAATTGATACAATGTAGCAAAATCAGGTTTACACACTACATACTACTGGCGCGCAGTAAAGCGTCACACTTCGGCTTAGATTTTCGAAGCCTCAACACATAAAGAAACCCACCTCCTCCCCTTAATTCACCGCCAGATTAACAAATAGACAAAGTATACAAACTTCTTAAATATAGGCAGGAATTGGCTGGGAGCGACCGGCTGTGACTCCATTTAAACTAGTTACATGCCCTAATACTTTAATAGTTCTTAAGTAAGTCTAATTTAAAGTTGTACGTTAAAATAAAATTTTACAAGTTGTGTTTAATATTTAAAAATCTACACGCAAAACGCCCGCTTGTGCTAGCGGGGTTTATTCCAACCGTCTCTACAAACGGTGGAAAAGCGGTGTATTTGTTTCAATTTAGTCTTTAGTAATTTACATAAATTTACATAAATTTAGGTCACGTGACAAATATATAAACACTGTGGTTAGCGCCTATTGCACTCGTTCAGCTGGGGCTACTCAACCGTCACTTCAAACGGTGAATTTCCACAGTGTTTTGGTGGCAAGCCTGCCAAGTAAATGGGCCCAGTTGTGAACCAAGCATGGTAATTGGGGCAAGCCTGCCCCGTTTTAGCTTAGGCATTATCTCTAATTTTTAATGCTGTTATAAAAGGGTTTTTACAAAATTTAAAAATGTGATATCTTGGAATGTTATAAGAATAAACTAGCGGCTCGAAAAACTAAACCAAAAAAGTCAAATCATCGTGTCAAGGTGGCTTTGTGTGTAGTCTGAGAATAATTAATTTTATCACTACAAGATAAAATACATTATTCTCCACAAACACACGGTGGTCCAAACTCTATTCGAATCAGCTGATGGTTGCCTTGGTGCAGTAGTAAATATTATGAATGAACTGCCACCTGGCCCAAACCTTGCTGGCAGAAAGCCAACGAGCGCGGGTATGCACGATAATTACCCATTGAAACAAAGCGAATTGATACAATGTAGCAAAATCAGGTTTACACACTACATACTACTGGCGCGCAGTAAAGCGTCACACTTCGGCTTAGATTTTCGAAGCCTCAACACATAAAGAAACCCACCTCCTCCCCTTAATTCACCGCCAGATTAACAAATAGACAAAGTATACAAACTTCTTAAATATAGGCAGGAATTGGCTGGGAGCGACCGGCTGTGACTCCATTTAAACTAGTTACATGCCCTAATACTTTAATAGTTCTTAAGTAAGTCTAATTTAAAGTTGTACGTTAAAATAAAATTTTACAAGTTGTGTTTAATATTTAAAAATCTACACGCAAAACGCCCGCTTGTGCTAGCGGGGTTTATTCCAACCGTCTCTACAAACGGTGGAAAAGCGGTGTATTTGTTTCAATTTAGTCTTTAGTAATTTACATAAATTTACATAAATTTAGGTCACGTGACAAATATATAAACACTGTGGTTAGCGCCTATTGCACTCGTTCAGCTGGGGCTACTCAACCGTCACTTCAAACGGTGAATTTCCACAGTGTTTTGGTGGCAAGCCTGCCAAGTAAATGGGCCCAGTTGTGAACCAAGCATGGTAATTGGGGCAAGCCTGCCCCGTTTTAGCTTAGGCATTATCTCTAATTTTTAATGCTGTTATAAAAGGGTTTTTACAAAATTTAAAAATGTGATATCTTGGAATGTTATAAGAATAAACTAGCGGCTCGAAAAACTAAGCCAAAAAAGTCAAATCATCGTGTCAAGGTGGCTTTGTGTGTAGTCTGAGAATAATAATAATAATAGCACTAGCTCTATGATAATAATAGTCACACTGTCACTCAGTCTAGTGGCCCACGTGTGGAGTGTCAGTCAGTCTCGTTCCCTGACTATCAGTTAAACCCTAACGCCCATCTCATTGAACCATAGGAACCATACTATACCGTCCACAGTATAGTCTGGCCCGATCTAAACATTAAGGATACGGGGATCAAGTGGACAGGAAGCCATACTATATCCCACAATTCCGTTTTCGCACATATATAAGAACGAACATCGCACATGTATATTAAATTATCGCATATGTATATCGTCGCAAAACATCGCATACAAATGATCGTATAAAACATAATTGCAAATTATCGCACATAATATTACAAGTTATCGCACATAATAATATTACATTTATTGCATATAAAACGAATATCGCACATATGTGATAATTATCGCATATATATGAGAAACATCGCACATATATTGTACATTATCGAATAATGCAACGTTTGACACGCCATATCTGGGTGCACGATGACATAGGTCACACGGGTCATTTGAGATAATTTACGCGCGCGCGTACCCCGCGCATTATTGTAATCACAATGCGTGTCAACGTCGCTTGACATGACGTTAGCGATTTTATCCCGAACTTTGACCTGCTGTTTCGACCTAATCAATTATAATTCATACACGCATGCGCATAAATAGGCCTGGAGGAAGGGAAGCAGAATCGGCCTATTGAAATTGTACATGGGTCCTAAAAGTTTAGTCTTTTCTCTCAATTTCTCCAGATTTTGTCCCATTTGTCTTGGAAATAGTATCTAAATTGTCATAGTTATTACTTTCTGGTTTATGTGATTTTTTTAGTACAAAATAAAAACTCTATACAGGGTGGCCCATATAAAACAGACAAGCATACTTGATCCACTACCCTTCGGTCTAATCAACATAATCTAATGTACATGTACATAATTGAGCAAGTTCGGGTGCTGCTGAACTAGTCTCTTTTGTTGATTCCCGATTCAACTTCACGCAGAATCGCGGGCCTTGAGTCGCGGCGTGAATCACAGTGTTTGTGCCAGCGCAAGCTGTGAAACGCGACGTGATTCAGTAACCCCAAACCCCACTTAGACCAGAAAGTAATACCTATTACATTATTTGAGGGACTGTTCCAAACAAATTGGGATAAATCCTGAATCAATTGAAGGAAAATGACCAAAAAAATTGGACCCCTGTAAATTGTTAACGTGCCGATTTCGCTTCTTCCCTCCGGCCCGGCCTAATTCTGCGCATGTACGTATGCATGAATTTAAATTTATTAGGAGGTTTAGTGGTTTATATTATTATAGACTAGGAGCAAAGTTGTGAAAGCCCTGTAAATAAGAATTTTGCTCAACACCTACTACATCCAAGGTTTGACTTAACAATATGGAAGAACATACCCTATACTGAACACTGCTAGGTAGTATGTGGCTTCAAATTGTGGTATCACTTTTGAGAAAAACTTGGTTTTTGAGGGTAAAAAGTTGGCATTGTTATTAATTTGGCACCAATTGTTAGTAAACAGTCTAGTCATATATTAAAAAAAAAAAATAAAAAAAATGAAGCATTTTATTTTTTATATATCTTAATATCTTATATAAATTATCACAACTATCATTTAAATATTTTTTACATTTCATTTTTATAAAGTACATACTAAAATGTGAAATAATTTTGAAATAAGAAAAAAGAAAACTTGTACGAGGCTACTACATGTAATCCCGTTTTTTTTTTTAAGTTTTTTTTTAAAGGTTATCTTTTAAAGGGGTGTGGCCACGCCCCTTTGTCTCCTTAGACCATAATTATTATTTTTTAGCCAATGAGGAACATTTGAGTCATGAACTCATTAAACAGCATCATTTGCATGAACAAAAGTGATGTTTATATGCTTTCATTGTGTCAAACTTATCTTAAAAAATTTTATTTTTAATTATTTTTTATCAAATTAATTTTTTTGTAATATTTTTTGATAGCAGCGCTAAATTTATACCACAATTTGAGTCCACATACTACCTAGAGATGTTCTACTAGGTCTATTCCACCAGATAAAGCAATCGAACCTTAGATGTAGTGAGAGTTGAGCACCCACTTTTTATTTTGGTCCGTGCTCCTAGTCTAGCGCTGCATGCACGCTTCACAAAGAAATTTCGTGTGTTTCGTGTGTAGGACCTACGTGTTGCGAACTGCCGTTCTGTGATCGCCGATTGGCTTCCTATAGAAAAGCCTCGGATACATAAAGAAACAGTTAAATCGCTGGTGCAGGTTTGCAAAGACGACATTATTAGAAGAGGAGCTGTGTCGTTTGCGGGCGCACTGCGTAAAAAGGTTTCACGTGAAGTGCACACTATCGATTACTGTCAGTCTTTGGCAAACAACAGTTTCTACACAGCCCTTTTCTGGTAAGATGGCGCTACAACAAGAGAGATCCCTACAAATTAGCAAATTAGTAGATCCACTTACCCTGCAATTCTACATTTGTCTTTCACATCTAAATAAGAGAAGATCTGCACCAGTACATTCGGCGGCGCCCGCGGCAAGTTTGCCATGTTCAGAAGATTAGAGTCGCACTTTACCGTGGATACGTCGACGACCCAAACCACTAATAATATTAAACCTTGTGCCTTTAAGCTTGTGCGATGTGCCTGTATGTGCGGTCTGCTATAACTCTGTACAATACAGCCCATATAACTATACATCTCAAGTGGGGTACAAAGGTATTGTTTTCTCGTATTGCGCAAGCTGGGATTTTTTCGGGGGAATGTAAACATTCAGTGAATGCGAAAATCTTTCCAGCGTGTGCGACGTTGGTGTCGAGCCTGGACTATCGACTTCAGACCATCATTTGGTGAAGTTCAGATTAGGTGGCTCTCAACGAGGGTCTTCGGAATTTTTTATATTTTTATATCAGGTATAGAAAATCCTGTCCGACCGGGCACTATACTAGTTACAGCGCCCTTTGCAGGTTAAAAAGGCTCATCATGACAAATGGTGGCGACGGTCTGGTACAGATCACGATACTTCTTACATTTTGGGAAAAGGTGTGTTATAAAACACATACAGACGGGCATAATTGGCCACTAGTGCACGTCTACGCATCCCTCTGGCCTGTGAGTGACAAGAAGAGGTCCCCTTCTGGTCACTCACAGTCCCTCGGGGCGCATAGACGTGCACTAGTGACCTCATTGCCAGTGTGTGTGTGTGTAATTTACTGTTTCCCATTGGCCTCCTGGTGAAATTTCAGAGGGTAGCGACTTTTGCGTGTGTTTTTTTACAACAAAAAACCTGTTTGGTTACGATGTTGATTTTACTGCTATTTTCCTGTGATTACTGTGAAATTGTTAATCTTGTTTGTTCATGTTTTCCCATCAGCCTTCAGCACAAGTTCCAATCTGCCCCGACTCTGCCAATCAGTGTCGGTCTTCTCTCGCCCACATTAAGAGTTAAGACAGATGTAGTTCGACAGACAGTGAGAGTCCCGACAGACAATCTCGAACAGATGTACACTACAAACAGACTGCTTGGAACGACTGTGATGAAATGAGTAAAAAGTCATTTCTTTTATTTAAACTAAGGAACTAACTGTTGTTACTACCTAATTATTAAAAAAATAATCTTACTTATTTAAAAGTAAATAATGATTTTATATTTCAAAAATTACAATAACAGCAAACAAATTACAAGAAGAGCAAATTACAAGAAAACAAAGACCCAACGAGAACAACTGCCCGACGCCGGTTGAAAACGAACGCCGTTTTTCTTGCTTTTTCTAAGCATCCATGATTGTAAAACTTCGGACCGATCAGTTAAACAACATTTACTATAAAATACAACCCCTCAAATCCACCCATTCATGACAATTCAAGCAATTACCAATGGCGTATGCAAATTAGAATATTACGTACGGTAGGCCTATATATTCAGTCGACAGACCATTTACATGTATTTCATGTATATCAATTGATTAACAATTTACACAAAGGGAATATACAGTCGGGAAAAGAAATGCGCGTTTATTGAAGTAGTTTTAGTAACTTTACTTTTATCTAAAAATTGAATATTAGAAAAAAATATATTTTGGAGCTGTAAGAATATTTAAACTGACGTGAATTATCTCCTAATCACTTTTAATTATACCCCCAAATACCGTGAGCACAGCGCCCTCTACGTTCAATAATACGGCCTATTGAATGACCCAATTATTATCTAATCTATTTAACGAATCACGAACAAGACAACTTCATTTCCATAGTGGTTAGCATAAGGCTCCCACCATGAAATGCTTTTTTAACCTGGTAATTGTTTTTCTGCATTAGGGTATCATTTCTCTTTCTATGGTTCGCATATTTAGGTTGCCTATGAAGTCGGCCAGTCTGCAAAAGAAATATTTGGGGGGGGGGGAAAGAGTTCGTATTGTCCCTTGCTTTGTGTACTGCAATGATATAATCACTAGTTGATATCACTAATAAACACAATATTAAAGCTGGTGTGATGATTGACAACACCCTGGCTTCTGGGGTAGCATTAATTGCTCAATTTCGCATTCATTGTTTATTTTAATTTTATTTTTTTGAGTAGGATGCCAGACATAGTGATGGGGTTCCCTCGGAAATGCACCAATGGCAACTCTTGCACGTCCCATTATAACAACGGTTGGGTTTTTACCAAAGAAGTTATTTAATTAAACGTGTGATAATATATTAAAGTTGTGTTGTCTGTGCTTTTTCAAATTTTCGAGTTTCTTTTTTAAACGAATTTTGAAGGAAGACTAGGTATGTACTGTAAACAAATAAATTAGATTGTTTTGTTTGCATTGGCAGGCCTTTACACATTGTTAACAAGTGGTTTTTATCATTGTAATTTTCCGTGGGATGTCTTATTCGAAAGCTCATAAAAATTGAATGCTAGAAAATTATCAATAAAAGCATGGACACACCAATTTTAAACAAAAAAATAATATGCTGTGTATAACATAACTATGCTTGCGGACAATAGGATAAAGGTGATTACAAAAAAGAGTGAAGAGTCGCCCAAGAAGACGGTGCCGACGTACCAGCGAACAGATACGAGCGAATGCGAGCCTGACTTCTTCAGTAGAGAGGTTTCGCACGCCTACCGGTACGTTTACGGATACGCATACGGTAACCGTAACAGTACGCGTTGGAGCGGATATCAATCTTGTTTCGCAAACCGTGACCGATAACAACATGCATGACAAATGTACAGTCGCCACCGACACCTTTTTTTCAGTCTATTTTTCTTTTCTTTTTGGGGGCATTGCCCACAAATTACACTCTACGTTCATGGGTTATAACACTAACAGTAATATGGCGGGGAGTGTTGTTGATTATACACGACACTTAGCTAAAAAGTCTACGAAAACGGTATCCGTTTTTTACCTACATGTATGGCGGCCGGTATCAGTTCGTAGCGTGTATGGAAACGTCTTCAAAACGGTTACAGGTCACGTGAGCGCACAAATTGAAGATGGAAACGGTTTTAATAAACCATCTGAACAATACACATTTCCTGACAGATTTGCCAAAGGTACGGCACTCTCTGAAGTCAAAAAATCACATTCTCTGATGTTAAGGATCACTAATTTCTTCAGTTTGTTGCCGATGGCGTCCATGTCCTGGTCCTCGATGTTTGTACCACTTACGTCCAATAACTCCAGAGTGAAAAGCTCAGCCAGACTTTTGAAGCCGCGTCGCGTGACCCTGTGGCAATATGGGATGCTGAGGCATTCAAGCTTGCCTCCATCTGAAAGTAAGGCAAGATCTTCCATATCCCAGTCGCAGATCTCTTTGGATTTCTTCAAGTTGAGGGTCCGCAGCTGGTTCAGTCTTCCCTTTGTAACTCCGGCTTGGAACCACCCTGGCGTGGTAATACACCTGTACAACGCCAAGACCTCCAAGGTAGGCGGTAGATTACCCGAGTCGACGCCAGACAGGTCTGCTTCGTCGACGTAGAGCTCGGCGATGTTTGGGCATCTTCGGCAGATATCTTTCAAGACGGCACCGTCGAGGCACTGGGTGGTCTTGCTCCTGCTGGTGAACACGAAGCCACGTAGATGCAGCGTGTGCAAGCCGTCTGTGAAGTACCTACGCAGCGCCCTCCAGTGGGTTGGGAGGTCAACTCGGGCAGGGAAGAACTTCACGTTCTTCCACAATTTCTTCTCACTGACGAGTTCTCGCCAAGACTTGCACACTCTATAATATAATTATGACAACATAATAAGACCTTGTTACTCAAAAATAAGCTTGAAACAGCATGGGGCCGAAGCGCAATCCATAGACCACAATATTACATTTTAATAATGGCCACTGGTCAGTAGGCCTACTTAACGCACGCCCAAACAGAATGTATACTGCTTTCGTCTCGTCTCGTCTCGTCTTGTCCTCTTGTCTTTTCAGGCAGGTGTTTTTGAAGACAGGTTCTTTCGCTGTTTGACCACACTGGAAAAGTGATGACAGGGTCGATGAATCATTTGTTTCTGACCCCTTTCTTTTTTTGGTACAAATTTAAGGTACATTGGCCACCTTTCCTGTTAATGCATAGCTGGCATCTTCGTCTCCCCTCCCTTAGGGTGGCTTTCACGGGGCACGCGAACGATTTGCGAAGGATGCGAATGCCGAAAAAAAATGCAAAGTCCAACACTCGGAGAAGTTTGTCTCCGAATGTGTCGCGACAATGCAGTTTGTGCGTACTAGTTCTCACATATTATGTGCGAATGTCGTGTGTAGCGTTTCCGAACTATGACCAGTCCACATACATGAAGAACATGCGACTAAAATGCGAACAACACGAATGTTACACGAATCTCGGGCAACATTCGTGCGGACATTTCGCGACACATGCGACACATGCGAACTTTTCGCGCATATTTCGCGAATGATGAACATCGTGCGACATTCATGCGACATTCGTATGTCGCACGATTATCTTGCGAAAGGCTCCCCTTTGCTTCTTTGGCGAAGTCACCTGTTCTCAAGAAGTACGCGAAGAGTTCGTGAATAGCTCGAGAAATGACCGGACGAACTTCGCTGCTTTTGCGAGACATGCCCGATACATTCCCCAAACTGTCGGAATCTGTTTGGAGTTTTACGAAGATTTTGCGAAACATCACGCACGTCGTGAGTAGGTCGTGCGCATTATGGCGAAGCTTTTCGAGGGCAAATCACGAGCAAATCACAAACCGGAATGCTGTAAACGTTGGCAAGAAATTTTTAATTTTCGCCGAACTATTGACAAACGTTCACTGTTGAGATTCATGTCCAAAACATACAGGTCTTTCCAAAAAGTTTAAATAAAAATAAAAAGGACATTACGCCTTATTGACGGTCGTGATCCCTGAATCGCATAATGCGATTTTCAGTGCCCTCCAATAAAAACCTTGATATCCCTGTTTCCTTCCCAAACAAAACATAAACTCAACATATCTTAATGAAAAGTATTGTCACAAACATTTATTTCATGCTTCAAGTTGTTTTAAATACACAAACAAACAGCTAGTCGTAATAAGCTGATAAGCTGCGTATAACTTCTGGGTATGGCGTGTCAAACGTTGCAATATTCGATGATGTACAATATATGTGCGATGTTTCTCATATATATGCGATAATTATCACATTATGTGCGATATTCGTTTTATGTATGCAATAAATGTAATATATGTGCGATAACTTGTAATATATGTGCGATAATTTGCAATATATATTCGATAATTTTTAATATATATGTTTTATGCGATCATTTGTATGCAATGTTTTGCGACGATATACATATGCGATAATTTAATATACATGTGCGATGTTCGTTCTTATATATGTGCGAAAACGGAATTGTGGGATATAGTATGGCTTCCTGTCCACTTGATCCCCGTATCCTTAATGTTTTAGATCGGGCCAGACTATGGATGGTATAGAATGGTTCACTGAGGTGGGCGTACGGGTTCTAGACTGAAATATGGTCAGGGAATGAGACTTGATTTGCGTACAAGGGAATAAAATGGCTGCGGAAGCAGTAGGAGACCCTGGACAGTTTTTTTTCTTTACTTGATTTCATCAATTTTTGTGAAGTGAAGTACTCTTCAAACGAATTTTCTGATGCAGAAGATATTGTGCTGAGATTCGAGCGGTGCTTGGTTACTGCGTAAACACCCGTAATATTAATAATAATAGCACTAGCTCTATGATAATAATAGTCACACTGTCACTCAGTCTAGCGCACGTGTGGAGTGTCAGTCAGTCTCGTTCCCTGACTATCAGTTAAACCCTAACGCCCATCTCATTGAACCATAGGAACCATACTATACCGTCCACAGTATAGTCTGGCCCGATCTAAACATTAAGGATACGGGGATCAAGTGGACAGGAAGCCATACTATATCCCACAATTCCGTTTTCGCACATATATAAGAACGAACATCGCACATGTATATTAAATTATCGCATATGTATATCGTCGCAAAACATCGCATACAAATGATCGCATAAAACATATATATTGCAAATTATCGCACATAATATTACAAGTTATCGCACATAATAATATTACATTTATTGCATATAAAACGAATATCGCACATATGTGATAATTATCGCATATATATGAGAAACATCGCACATATATTGTACATTATCGAATAATGCAACGTTTGACACGCCATATCTGGGTGCACGATGACATAGGTCACACGGGTCATTTGAGATAATTTACGCGCGCGCGTACCCCGTGCATTATTGTAATCACAATGCGTGTCAACGTCGCTTGACATGACGTTAGCGATTTTATCCCGAACTTTGACCTGCTGTTTCGACCTAATCAATTATAATTCATACACGCATGCGCATAAATAGGCCTGGAGACAACGAGCAGAATCGGCCTATTGAAATTGTACATGGGTCCTAAAAGTTTAGTCTTTTCTCTCAATTTCTCCAGATTTTGTCCCATTTGTCTTGGAAATAGTATCTAAATTGTCATAGTTATTACTTTCTGGTTTATGTGATTTTTTTAGTACAAAATAAAAACTCTATACAGGGTGGCCCATATAAAACAGACAAGCATACTTGATCCACTACCCTTCGGTCTAATCAACATAATCTAATGTACATGTACATAATTGAGCAAGTTCGGGTGCTGCTGAACTAGTCTCTTTTGTTGATTCCCGATTCAACTTCACGCAGAATCGCGGGCCTTGAGTCGCGGCGTGAATCACAGTGTTTGTGCCAGCGCAAGCTGTGAAACGCGACGTGATTCAGTAACCCCAAACCCCACTAAGACCAGAAAGTAATACCTATTACATTATTTGAGAGACTGTTCCAAACAAATTGGGATAAATCCTGAATCAATTGAAGGAAAATGACCAAAAAAATTGGACCCCTGTAAATTGTTAACGTGCCGATTTCGCTTCTTCCCTCCCGGCCTAATTCTGCGCATGTACGTGTGCATGAATTTAAATTTATTAGGAAAGTGGTTTATATTATTAGCGCTGCATGCATGCTTCACAAAGAAATTTCGTGTGTTTCGTGTGTAGGACCTACGTGTTGCGAACTGCCGTTCTGTGATCGCCGATTGGCTTCCTATAGAAAAGCCTCGGATACATAAAGAAACAGTTAAATCGCTGGTGCAGGTTTGCAAAGACGACATTATTAGAAGAGGAACTGTGTCGTTTGTGGGCGCACTGCGTGAAAAGGTTTTACGTGACGTGCACACTATCGATTACTGTCAGTCTTAGGCAAAGAACAGTTTCTACACAGCCCTTTTTCTGGTAAAATGGCGCTACAAGAAAGTATCCCTACAAATTAGTAGATCCACTTACCCTGCAATTCTACATTTGTCTTTCACTTCTAAATAAGAGAAGATCTGCACCAGTACATTCGGTGGCAAGTTTGCCATGTTCAGAAGACTAGAGTCGCACTTTACCGTGGATACGTCGACGACCCAAACCACTAATAATAATAATATTGTGCCTTTAAGCTTGTGCGATGTGCCTGTATGTGCGGTCTGCTATAACTCTGTACAATACAGCCCATATAACTATACGTCTCAAGTGGGGTACAAAGGTCTTGAAATTATTTTTACCCCGAATTGTTTTCTCGTATTGCGCAAGCTGGGATTTTTGGGGGGAATAAACATTCAGTGAATGCGAAAATCTTTACAGCGTGTGCGACGTTAATGTGGCGCCTGGACTATCGACTTTGGACCATCATTAATTTGGTGAAGTTCAGATTACGTGGTTCTCAACGAGGGTCTTCGGAATTTTTTATATTTTTATATCAGGTATAGAAAATCCTGTCCGACCGGGCACTATACTAGTTACAGCGCCCTTTGCAGGTTAAAAAGGCTCATCATGACAAATGGTGGCGTCTGGTACAGATCACGATACTTCTGACATTTTTGAAAAAGGTGTGTTATAAAACACATACAGACGGGCATAATTGACCACTAGTGCACGTCTACGCATCCCTCGGGCCTGTGAGTGACAAGAAGAGGTCCCCGTCTAGTCACTCACAGTCCCTCGGGGCGCATAGACGCGCACTAATGACCTCATTGCCAGTCTGTCTGTGTGTAATTTACTGTTTTCCATTGGCCTTCTGTTGACATTTCAGAGGGTAGCGACTTTTGCGTGTGTTTTTTTATAACAAAAAACCTGCTTGGTTACAATGTTGATTTTACTGCTATTTTCCTGTGATTACTGTGAAATTGTTAATCTTGTTTGTTCATGTTTTTCCCATCAGCCTTCAGCACAAGCTCCAATCTGCCCCGACTTAGCCAATCAGTGTCGTTCTTCACCCACATTAAGACAGATGTAGTTTGACAGACAGTGAGAGTCTCGACAAACAATCTCGAACAGAAAAATGTACATAATACAAACAGACTGCTTGCAAACGACTGTGATAAAATGAGTAAAAAGTAATTTCTTTTATTTAAACTCATAAATTAACTGTTGTTACATGTACTACCGAATCATTACAAAATAATCGTACTTATTTAGTAAATAATAATTCTAGGCATCCAGCAAAATTACAAGAACAGCAAATTACAAGAAAACAAAAACCAACAAAAACAACTGCCCGACGCCGGTGGAAAACGAACGCCGTTTTCTTGCTTTTTCTCGGCATCCATGATTGTAAAACTTCGGACCGGTCAGTTAAACAACATTTACTATAAAATACAACCCCTCAAATCTACCCATTCATGATAATTCAAGCAATTACCAATGGTGTATCTTACCTTTAAGTGACACAAATCAGAATATTACGTAGGCCTTTATATTCAGTCTACAGACCATTTACATGTATTACATGTATATCAATTGATTAACAATTTATACAAAGGAAAAATACAGTCGGGAAGAGAAATTGAATGAACCAATTATTAGCTAAATGGAAATCTATTTAACGAATCACGAACAAGACAACTTCGTTTCCATGGTGGTTAGCAGTACGCTCCCATTACCCTGGTATTTTTGTTTTCTGCGATAGAGTATCATTTCTATTTCTATGGTTCCATATTTATGTTGCCTATGAAGTCGGCCAGTCTGCAAAAGAAATATTTGGGGAGCAAAAGAGTTCGTATTGTCCCTTGCTTTGTGTACTGCAATGAGATAATCACTAGTTGATATCACTGATAGACACAATATTAAAGCTGGTGGGATGATTGACTTCTGGGGTAGCATTAATTGCTCAATTTCGCATTCATTGTTTATTTTATTTTTTTGAGTAGGGTGCCAGACAGAGTGGTGGGGTTCCCTTAGAAATGCACTAATGGCAACTCTTGCACGTCCCATTATAACAACGGTTGGGTTTTTACCAAAGAAGTTATTTAATTAAACGTGTGATAATCTATTAAAGTTGGGTTGTCCGTGATATTTCAAAATTTCGATTTTCTTTTTCAAACGATTTTTTGTTGAAGGAAGACTGTAGATTTATTTGCATTGGCAGGCCTTTACACATTGTTACAAAGTTTTTGTTATCATTGCAATTTTCTTCCCGTGGGATGTCTTAATCGAAAGCTCATAACAAATACAATGCTAGAAAATTATCCATTCAATTTGAAAATCTATTATTCAGGGTGCAACACCCTACAAGCACAGGACACACCAACTTTAAAACAAAAATGAGTAATAGTATACTGTGTATAGCATGACTATGACCGCGGACAATAAGATGAAGGTGATCACCAAACAATTCCAATAGAAGAGTCGCATAAGATTACGGTGCAGACGATACGAGCGAATGCGAGCCTCACGCCTTTCATCAATTTCTTGCGCGTATGGATTTGGTGCGGTATACAAAACACGTAGTTTTGGCAGATTTGCCAAAGGTACTGCACTCTCCGAAGTCAAAAGGTCACATTCTCTGATTTTAACGATCTTTAATTCCTTCAGTTTGTTGCCGATGGCGTCCATGTCCTGGTCCTCGATGTTTGTACCACTTACGTCCAATTCCTTCAGAGTGATAAGCTCAGCCAGACTTCTGAAACCGCGTCGCGTGACCCTGTGGCAATATGAGATGTTGAGGCATTCAAGCTTGCCTCCGTCTGGAAGTAAGGCAAGATCTTCCAAATCCCCGTCGCAGATCTCTTTGGATTTCTTCAAGTTGAGGGCCCGCAGCTGGTTCAGTCTTCCCTTTGTAACTCCGGCTTGGAACCATCCTGGCGTGGTAATACACCTGCACAACGCCAAGATATCCAATGTAGGCGGTAGATTACCCGAGTCGACGCCAGACAGGTCTGCTTCGTCGACGTAGAGCTCCGCGATGTTCGGGCATCTTCGGCAGATATCCTTCAAGACGGCATCGTCGAGGCACTGGGTGGTCTTGCTCCTGCTGGTGAACACGAAGCCACGTAGATGCAGCGTGTGCAAGCCGTCTGTGAAGTACCTACGCAGCGCCCTCCAGTGGGTTGGGAGGTCAACTCGGGCAGGGAAGAACTTCACGTTCTTCCACAATTTCTTCTCACTGACGAGTTCTCGCCAAGACTTGCACACTCTAGAATATAATTATGACAACATACTCAAAAATAATCTTGAAACAGCATGGGGCCGAAACGCAATCCATAGACCACAATATTACATTTTAATAATGTCCACTGGTCAGTACTTAACGCACGCCCAAACAGTATACTGCTTTTGTCTCGTCTCGTCTCGTCTCGTCTCGTCTTGTCCTCTTTTCTTTTCAGGCAGGTGTTTTTGAAGACAAATTATTTTGCTGTTTGAACTCATTGGAAAAGTGATGACAGGGTCGATGAATCACTTTTTTGACCCCTTTCTTTTTGTGGTACACTCTGACAAATTTAAGGTACTGTGCCCTCCACATGGCCACCATTCCTGTTATTGAATAGCTGGCATCTTCGTCTCGTGTCCGGCCTACTTGTCCGCCTTATCATCCCACTTTGTCACAGTGCTGATTTCACTGCCTTTCATACCTGTCTTTTTTGTTCATTCACCCATGGCAATGACATAATGAACCTTAAACAGTGGACATTTGACGTATTCCACAGACATTTGTCTTTTTCTGAATTATTCAGTAGTTTGCGGGACGCTCCTTATTTCAATGGTAAATTAATTAATTAATTAATTAATTAATTAATTAATTACTCATCGTGGGCCGAGTTTTTTTATTCAATGTCTCGTTGGAAAGCTCATAACTAATACAATACTAGAAAATTATCAATTCACTTTGAAAATCGAGTGGGTGCCACACCCAAAAAGCACATTAAGTGTCCGTGCACCCTAGCTGAAAAATTAATTTTAAAATTTAAATGATAATTTGCTAGCATTGTATTTGTTATGAGCTTTCGAATGAGATATCGCACGAAAAACGGCCGGTCAACGGCAATTAATTATTTAATTAAATTCAAATTTTGAATTAGGAGCATCCCGCTCCGCTCCTAAATCGTGAAGATCCCTGTATGCGCATACGCCTTTCCGACTACTATGTACAATGTGCGTTGCATAATAGATATACCTAGCATTTACACATTCATAGAGTGGATGTTGAACAATAAAGGGCAATGTAGTCCACTATTGACAAACTATTTTGACAAAAAATGCTGGTACAAAATAAAAACTCTATACAGGGTGGCCCATAAAAAACAGACAAGCATTCTTCCACTACCCTTTGGTGTAATCAACATAATCCGATGTACATGCACTTAATAGGCCGTATTATTGAACGTAGAGGGCGCTGTGCTCACAGTATTTGGGGGTATAATTAAAAGTGATTTGGAAATAATTCACGTCAGTTTAAATATTCTTACAGCTCCCAAATATATTTTTTTCTAATATTCAATTTTTAGATACAAGTAAAATTACTAAAACTACATGAATAAACGCGATTTTGCCTGTGTTGGGTACCCAGAAAATGGCGTCTTACAGCGCCCTCATGCGGCAAAAAATACGGCGCATTGAGCAAGTTCGGGTGCTGCTGAACTGTAGCCTAGTCCCTTTTGTTGATTCCCGATTCAACTTCACGCATGCGTGGTCTGTTTTTCACTGGAATGCATCCAGCCAATCGATGACGTCAAATCTAGTTTGTGAGCAGACGACAGGCCTTCCGGTTGTTCAACGAAGCAAAATGTTGGCATGTCTTTTTTATTTTTGTGATGAATTATTTCTATTATTTTCTCCGCTTAATCTAGTGCAACAAATAATTATCTTATTGGAAAGAGTTATCATCATTCTTTGGAAAAATTTGCAAAGCTTGCTCCAGTTTACTTTTCCTCCATCTTCAAACCGTGACGTAACTTGAAAGTGACTAGAGAAACCATGGTTGATCTAGTTGGACTAGCTAGTCAAACGACGCAGCGTATGAGTGACAACTAGATTGACCAATTGTTAAGTCTAGTCGATATAGGTGCCCAACCGAACTTGCTCATTTTTGTAGATCGAGGAGGAGGAGGGGGGGGGGGGGGGGGGGGGGGGGGGCAAGCAAGAAGCGAAATAGGCCCATTTAAAATGTACAGCGATCAATACAGTTTTGCCATTAACAATAAATGTCTCCAGGATTTGTCCCATTTGTCTTCGAAAAAGTTCCTGAAATCATCAAATATATTACTTTCTGGTCTAAGTGGGTTTTGGGGGGTACACGTCCCGTGATTTCGTTTCCTCTAAGAGTCAAAGAGAATATCGTTACTTTGTCTGGGTATCGCATCCACCACAGACAGAATCGCGGGCCTTGAGTCGCGGCGTGAATCACAGTGTTTGTGCCAGCGCAAGCTGAGATTTATGGCCTACATGTTGCGAACTGCCGTTCTGTGATCGCCGATTGGCTTCCTATAGGAAAGCCTCGGATAAATAAAGAACAAGTTAAATCGCTGGTGCAGGTTTGCAAAGACGACATTATTAGTAAAAAAGCTGTGTCGTTTGTGGGCGCACTGCGTGAAAAGGTTTTACGTGACGTGCACACTATCGATTACTCTAAGTTTTTGGCAAAGAACAGTTTCTACACAGCCCTTTTCTGGTAAGATGTCGCTACAAGAAGGTATCCCTACAAATTAGCAAATTAGTAGATCCACTTACCCTGCAATTCTACATTTGTCTTTCACTTCTAAATAAGAGAAGATCTGCACCAGTACATTCGGCGGCAGGTTTGCCATGTTCAGAAGATTAGAGTCGCACTTTACAGTAGATACGTCGACAACCCAAACCCTCAATGATACCAAGCCTTGATGTCCATCTGAGCTTGTACAGTGTGCTAACTCTTCAAATCTAATCTCTACAATATACATGTAGCACACTTATAACTAGTATATAACTCGCAAGTGGGGTACAAAATTGTTATGGCCTTGAAATTATTTTTACTCCCAATTGTTTCCTCGTATTGTTCATTCTGGGATTTTTTGGGGGATGCATTGCAATAACATTCAGTGAATGCGAAAATGTTTATATTAGCTGAATATGGGCACAAGATATCTATTCATGCATGTCCGGTCCCTGAATGCTCGAACTGTGTGTACGTGTACTGTCGCACAATCGCGCAAATGCAAACGCTTTGTCTGTATTGTCGTGACTCTATTTTATATGATCCTATTCCATTTTCACTCTCTTCGTTTTTGTAATGGTGAAATTATTTATTGTGATATTTGACTTCGAATCCCTTGGTTTACCTCATAGTTTTGGATGTAAAAATGATAAAACTATATAGGGCCTATAGGTTTTGTAGCGTTGGTGCATGTAATTATAAAGAAGTGCGTTTTGATGTCCTAAGTTGTTCCAAGTGTATGCATGGAACAGAATTGGAAACTTAAATACGAAATAAGTAATAGGTTTGACCTGAAGTGGGTTAGGGGTGTATGATGTGAGGGGGTGGGGTTTGAGGTTAGCGTAGATGCCCCCCCCCCCCCCCCCCATTCCCCCGCCATATCGGCTTCGTTCATGCAGTTTGGCAAAAGTGATGGAGCCGCATATTCGAAGCCTAAGCTGGGGTTTGAAAAACGGCCTTGTCATGAAAAGCAGCCATTTGCATTTTGGCTCTGTGGCACTTGACAGAGTTAAAATGTTTAACCCTAACTCCCTGGGGTGTGTGTAAAATCATATTGATTTGGGGGGACTTTTTACGACTGTTAATCCGCTTGTAGATCCACCACTACTTCGGTACTTGTTAAAAACCACTGGAGAGAATTAAAGTTGCCTTAAAGGTTTATAATAACCACAATAACATACACATTTCGCTTGAAATTAATGCTATACCGGCACTGAACCCATTGAGCATGCATTAGTAAGGGAACCACACACCCCAATTTACAATGTATCTGCGTAGAACCACAACTAAACGAATGAAAGTGAAATTGAAAAGAACTCGGTTCACAATAACAACATTATTTTACCATTAAAACTATATGCACTGAAAGGCTATACAGGTTGCATAAATAGAAATTATCAATAAGGGGGAATTCAAACAAAAGTGCGACAGAATGTTGAAGGAAGACCACGTACTGTATACGAATAAATTTAACTTTTTGCATCGGCAGGCCTTTACACATTGTTTAAAAGTGGTTTATCATTGCGCCAATTGCGCGCTCCCCAGTTCATTATAGTTGGGACCACAACGCGGGGCGCTCCTAATTCAAAATTAAAATTTAATGAATTGTTTTCACACGCCGTTGGCCGATTTTTTTGTGGGATGTCTCATTGGAAAGGTCATAACAAATACAATGCTAGACAGTTATCAATTCAAATCTATTTTCAGGTGCAACTATAAAGCACGAACACACCAACTTTAAGTAACATACCGGTGTATAGTTTAGGCGCTGTCAACTGAGTGCATTGATATCCTATAGGTACACACATAATTATGTACACAAACACGCATGACACCGTGCAGTCTAGTAGTCGACAGCGCCTAAAATACATTGAAAATTGTTTATAAACACGAATGTAACAACGCATGTGTACGACGACCGACTTCCGTTTTGTGTACTTATAATAAAAAGCAGATACTCGCATTTTCGCCTGGGGTACGGTTTTGGCTCAGGGTGGGAAATTGGCGGCCTTACAAAAGTACTCGAGAAACAAACAAAATATTTTTGAAAAATAAGTTCTCTGAAATAGTTCAATCCTCATGAAGACAAAATGTTAAAGGTAATAATTGTCAAACATTTCCAAATCTGGATCTGCTCCTGTCATGTTTTGATAACTACTACAGTTGGCCACTCATGATGACCTGTACCGCCATCAACACGTTGACGCCAAACCCCACCAGACAGGCTAGGAATCGCGTGGGTTGCGGCAGGGGCATCAGGTAGGCCGCGGTGTGGACGAAGCGAGACGCCACGAACGTACGGAAGTGCCAGGTGGCCGCATACACGCTGGGCCCGGTCAGCAGAACATACAACAGACCCAGGACCAGAAACGGGGCGATGTTCTCCAAGTCATTACGATGGCACCTGCCATTATATAAATAGGTGGGGAGAGATAAAAGGAGAAGTTGAAGTTGAAGGGCGATGGTGTTGTGTGGAAGAGTTTCAATGTTTTTCATGGGAAACTACAGGCATGTCCTCAACTGGGAACTGAATAATATTTTGGAGAAGGAATTTAGGAACTTTGAGTCAATGTTAGCCTCATTTTAGTGGTTAACATTAGTCCATGCTATACGAGGGTTTGCTACCCCCACCCCCCCCCCCCCCCCTTCTACAGTAGAACTGATTTGGTGTAGAACTGATTTGATATGGCAAAGTTTCTATGCAACTTTCCCCCTAATATCCAAATATTTCAATGTGTTTATTTAGTCTGGTAGCCTATTCCTTTCCGTAGTAAAGTCAACGAATAATTTTAGCACATCCATAAATATCATACCTTCGAATTCGTTCGATATCGTCGTCCCTCCCGACCTTTCCATTCTTATCTATGCTTTTATCCTCAGGATTTATGAATACCTAGAAAATATATAATGCAAGGAATAATTAATAAGTTTTCAATAATTGTGTACACTCTCTAATTGTAAAAACAGATTGGTTGAAAATAACCAATTGATTGTAGGCCTATAGAACTGATAATGTGTCCAACCAATATATTGGTCATTTTATAAAAAATATAGTGGTTATTTTGACCAATATTTTGGTTATAATGACCAATATCATTGGTTATTTTGGGCACTATTTTGGTTAAAATTGACCAATATTATTGGTTGGACATATCTACCAATCAGTTGGTTATCATCAACCAACCTGCTTGTATAGATAGTCAAATATTAGGAAACGAACAATTTTGCAGCATTTTCTTTTTTATTATTCCTCTCGTGTGCTCTGGCTTTCAGCGACTGTAAACAATTTTTTTTTTTTCACTTTTTAAACAACAGTTTTTGCGACATTAGACTAAGAATTTGTGTATTCCACTGACACCAAATGCTATGATGCAACTTAATGACCGATTTAACGAAACTTTGCGTAGATAGCTCGCAGCGTTTTAAATAATCAATCTTGACTGAGGATATATAATTAGCTTTTCGATTGCTATTTCAGTATAACTTTTTATCGCCCCCACCGCTATTTCAAGAATTATTTTTGCCTAACTTAACTATTCTGTGCAACCGAACTCCGACAAAGTAAAATAGTGACTATCCTACAACCACCGGCGCCACCTTTTTGGTTTTGTACACACTGTGACTCCGAGTCGTTTTTATATTTTAAAAGTATTTTCTAACAACATTTGAAGTGTTTCTCACTCGGTTCCAGATTCGTGTTTTTTCAACATTTTTGCAATGACTGACAATCATTGAGATAGCAAAAATGGCGTCAGAAAATAATTACAAAATGTAATAACGCACCAACTTGGCAACTTCGAGGTGGTTCAACTTTCAATGTATAAACTACATGTATAATGACACTGATCGCGTCAATTTATTTCAGTTATTGTGAATTGTTACTACTGAGCAGCTATCCTGACCAACCTTTCGAGAGAGTCTAAACCTGACAGTCCAAGCCGAAAGAAACATCATCTTTAGGGCGACGATGGCCGCATAGGTCGCATACACCCGAAACAAGGGGTTGTCGCTGAAACTTAGGGGTGCGCTGGAGCCGGAGGCCGCCATGTCGACTCGTCAGGAAGCTGAAGAATGCTCTGTACTACGTCGCCAAACGCGATTAATAACTGCAAAGAATACATGTACACGCGAGAAGTGACACCACACAGCTGCATGCAGTACAACTTTCTATCTTAAAATTAAAAATAGGCCCAGTGTACATGTACATGCACACGTACCATCATGTATACACACACTTTTGTGTACATAGAAATCACGATACCTAAATTATTGACCTCATCAACAACTGTACACTCGGTCAGTCTACGGTCGATTGAGCAACTTGACTTTTTCTCTAATACCCAACAACGCGCTCATAGCATCAGCGAGAAATAACAAAACGTCAAACATGTACATGTACACGCATCCAGGTTTCATGCACAGTGTCAAAGTTAACACTCTTCTGCTTCAATTTCCGGGTTAGTTTGGAAAACATTGGGTTATAAAAGTGACATTTCACGGTAACCCCAAAATATGCCGAGCCGGGCCGGGCCGGGTCCCGCCAGGCTTTCCGAGTGTAAATGTCGAATATCCGATATCAACAAACTTAAGCATATTAATATATCGATCATCAAACTAAAACAAAAAAATTCGCTGTACAAACTGTTCGAGTGTCGAGCATTCAACTTACGAAATAACAAGGATATACATGTACGTACATTCGCTGTATAAACGTATGCGATTGCCAAACATCCGATAATAATGCTGTGCTCCTGCGTATACATGTACATGTACAATGTGTATGTACATTGTACATGTGTATACTGTGCGATACACATTTGCTGTACAACTTTATGAATAGACATATCCGGTGTCAGAGCTATATTAAATATAGCTCTATGGATATATCAGACTCCTGTGAAAATCGGATTTCTTTCCTCTATTATTGGTTAAACACTCTCACGTGACCGGTAACTCTCCTAATTATCATGATCATCACTTAATTAAGCATGCGCAATACTAACAATAGAGTTTGAAATAGAGTAGAGTCTGAAATTCCGGCAACAATTTGAAATACCCCAATTCGCCGAAAATATCGAGTCAAACTACATGTAGGCTACAACATAAACGTTTCTGCGAGTGTTGATTATGAAATATCAAACTAAAATGCCTATCGCTCCCAAAGGGCGGTACACACTCTTATTTATATGAATAACAAGCTAAAACCTCTACCTCCCACAAAAACACTATTTCGTCACGCCCCCTTTTCCAACCACGCGTGCAGTTCCATGTCTTCTTTACTTCCTTCAATGCGCGAAGAGTGGCGCGCGATTCGAGCAAACTTCGGACCAACCGCGCAGGAGTGAAAAACGCGTGCATTCCGTATCGGGTTCCTTGCAAATTAGTTGAAGCTCGTGTCTCACAATTTTCCAGTTTGCCATCTCAGCGAACCACCGTGCGACCGTGTTGACCGGCCGTCTACAAAGTGGGCCTAATGGACCAGGTGACGTCTAACAATAGGGGCCAGATTTAATCTTTAGCAGTTCAGGCAGGATGTCTGTGATAAGAGTGGCGCAAGTTTCTGTCAGTGCTGGGGGTGCCATGGTGGTGGGGCCAGACGATGCCGTGTCAAATGGACCTCGACAAACAAGGGTAAAATGTATAAAGGTTAAGCGATGGGTTAAAGTTTAGCATTGTATAACGTTTGGACACCTTGAAAACTACCGAGCTATAGGCCTATAGAAACTAAATAATATGAAACATCCGACTTAAAGGTATGATTCTCGCGGTCGGCATGACGTCACGAAGGGGCGAGCCGTCCATAACAACATGCGTTTAACCTCAAATTTTCCCCTTTGCGCTAAGTGCATAAACAATGGGAAGATAAACGAAGTTCCCGGATGTCCGACCGCGAGAATACACCATTTGCAGATATCGAAAATTTTTACTACCGAATTATTAGTAAAATATCTTACTTATTTGAAAGTAAATATTGATTGTATGAATCGAGCAAAATGATTGCGCTGGATAGTCTGTAATTGCTGCGAAAAATATAATGTTATTAACAAAAATCATGAGTGTCGAACGGCGACTGCGAAAAAAACCAAAAAAGCACCATAAGAACAACTGCCCGACGCCGGTTTAAAACGGACGCCACTTGAAAACGAACGCCGTTTTTCTTGCTTTTCTCAGCATCCATGATTGTAAAAATTCGGACAGGAAAGTTAAACGATATTTACTATAAAATACAACCCCATAACCAACCGACGCCAGTTTAAAACGGACGCCACTTGAAAACGAACGCCGTTTTTCTTGCTTTTCTCAGCATCTATGAATGTAAAACTTCGGACAGGAAAGTTAAACGATATTTACTATCAAATACAACCCCATACCCACCCATTCATGACAATTCTAGCAATTATATATACAGTGTATCCTTCTTTAAAGAAGTAAACAGCAACAGCCCATCCAGGTTTTTTTTAACTAGTTTACAACCGCTGTGCAGAAAAACTGCACCTCGAATACAGAACACGACACCACAAACGTCTAATCAGACAGTTCGTATTAGCTCATGATGCCCAATACGTGTACACCGCCTACAGAATTTATAAAGATTCCTAAACACAGGCATATCGCATTATAACAGACGTGGTCGGTAGTGAATATGTGTGTTGCGTTGCCATAGGACAGTTTGCAATATTTTTGCAGAGGCCTATAGCGCTAACTTGCTGCACAATGCAGCGAAAGAAATAACATACAGTTCGGTCTGGCTGCTATCTAGAAAAGGGTCTATGGTGACACTGGCAAAATGTCCATTCATAAAACCAAAGTCTTCAAAAATGTTCAATTATTACATGCACCGTATCACTTAGCCAATGGCGAACCCTGGCGCTTAATTTCGGTCAATAAATTTGAAAGTAGTTTTTTGTATGTTCTATAGGTGACGACTTATTTACTCGTGTCCAAGTAATGATAGGCCTATAAGTATAATGCAAGTGAACGAAGTTATAAGTTGTAACGGCACAATTGTATAAACCCAGCACTCATGACAGTTGATGTTTTCGTATACTCTCCCCTATACAAGGAACTAACCAGCTCAGTCCAAAGGCTTGCCGACATCGACCCAACACCGGGCCCAATCTTAGCACCCCTCTCTCCCGCACCGGCACCACCCCTGACCTACACTCGCATTCAGCCTGCTGGTGCCCGGCGGCCGGTACTTCTACAGTTTGTTTCTCCCTATGATCTCAGTAAAGACACCGGTGTATGTTTACCAACTATAGACCTTGCTAGTAGTGCGTATACTCAAGGAGACGCCAGGTCCTGCCTAACACTTGGACAGCTACCAACTCTACCGCGTTCCAAGAAAACTACCAAGGTAACCACGAACAACCCTTGGACTTTCCTTTTTACTCTCATGTGCCCTTACATAAACGTTGCACTGCACTAAAATAAACAAAGTTCACGGCCACATGCAAGCTGACATCACTGGAGTAACCCAACAAAATATTAAATTATTGTCTGATCCTTCACCTTTCCATTTCTTTTCAATTTTTCTTTTTAATATTCACTTTCTCTTGAGAATAGGACCTATTTTTAAGCGTAATTGTATCAAGTCTGCCCTTAGATGGAAGCCCCCAAACCACGGAGTTGATCCTCGGCAATATTTACACAATCCAACTTTTTGTTTTTGCCAAATGGTCTCCTTTTTTAAATAGAAGGTTGTGGGTGCACTGTTCGTGCTAATAATAAGCTCGCCCATTAATTCTCATACCAATTAGTGAAGTGCACCCTGAAACAATTAGCAAGTTTCAAAAGGTGATCTTTCATCATACTGTATGCCGTGGACCAGTGGTGACCGTCACCACGAAGTAACACTAATGTCACGTGATACGCGCGACACCTTTCTGGCGTTTTCACGAAGTAACGCAAAGCCCATAGCTAATACACATGGATAGCGTCACTTCGTGAAAACTCACAAATCAGATACGCCGTTTACGAGTTTTCACGAAGTGACGCTATCCGTGTGTATTAGCTATGGGCTTTGTGTTAGTTCGTGAAAACGCCAGAAATGGCCCCGCGTATCGAGTTTTCACGAAGTGACGCTATCCGTGTGTATTAGCTATTGGCGTTGCGTTACTCCGTGAAAACGCCAGAAAAGGGTCGCGATTCAGCCATGACATTAGTGTTACTTCGTGGTGACGGTGATGTCAGCATGGTATCTGTGCCCCTGGGCAAGACACTTAACAACAGTTGCCTCTCTCCACCCAAGAGTATAATGGGTACCTAAGCGCCCCTATGATATCGGCTGCCGCGGTCCATGGCCTGACGAACGGGGTAATACAAAATATCGTAAAGCTCTTTGAGATCGTTGATAAGATTGAAAGCGCTAGCTCACACATTATTACTGTTCTTGTTTTTGGTTTTAATAGTCATTCCATTGCAGAATTTGGGAAATATGTTTTTCTCTAAAAAAAGTGCCTCCTTCGAAGAGGAGGCGATTGGCAACAGAGCGCTATTCGTTGTTCACGCATGAAGTAAAATTATACACGTCACAGGATCTCTTCAAAAGCATTCCTTGTCTTCCAGCTCAAAGTCAACAACAATCCTGCAAACCTTCTCACCGCGACTCTTCAACAAAGAGAAGGAGCTGCAAGTGCCACTGACGTCTTGTTGTCAATAGAGGGCCAAGACCTAAAGCTACCTCCTCCCCGAACTCGAACAGGTGCCAGGCGAGAGCGCCAGGTAATACAAGGGAAGGGCGATTCAACTGCAAACGGGTGCCGAAAGGGACCAAAGGACATCTACCTTCGCTTTTCGCCTCGGAAGATTTGGACATTGATACTTTCCCTCCATACTTTCTATGTGACATTTTTATAGGAGTAAATGTGTATTTAGAAATTACAAAATGCGAGCTAACACAAACTGTGGTCTTAATACCGAAGAACCACGGGTATCACCTGAAAAAAAAACTGAGTAAAAGTTCAATCGAAGATTTTTTTTTTGCATTTTGGATTAAAGGGTATGCCTGATCGTAACAAATCACTCAAAAGTTGTTCTTAATTTTGTTAAACTTTCCTCTTCTCCTATTTCTACGAAGTTATTAAATCATACGAATCATTATTATTATCGTGACAAGTCGTAGACAAAACATAGCACAAATAAAATAATATATCTGGATCGTTTTACCCCACTTCCATTCAATGAACTTTGGCGACAGAAATCGGGACATCGGATGAACGCTGTTCGAGTGGCGAGCGAGTTGGGTTTTCCTCCGAGTCGTTGCCACGGTGATGACATCCAATCCTTGGAGGAGAGTTTGAAGACGCTGCTGCTGTGTCAGTCCATGGGCGTCATCATTCAGGCAAGATCTAGCAACTTGGAAGTTTGCGAATGACCGTTGTGGTACTGCATGGGGGCTGCAGTGTAGTGTTGGTAATGACACGGCATCGACAATGACTGAAATGACAATGATTACATAACAATATCGACAACATTAACGACGGGAATGACATTGCCAAGATGTCACCGAACAGTGGGAGACTGTGGTGACACCAATGCGCCGTATTTCTGGCCGCATGAGGGCGCTGCAAGACGCCATTTCCGGGGTACCCAATACAGGCAAAATCGCGTTTATTTAAGTAGTTTTAGTAACTTTACTTTATCTAAAAAATGAATATTAGAAAGAAAAACAATTTGGAGCTGTAAGAATATTTAAACTGACTGGAATTATCTCCTAATCACTTTTAATTATACCCCCAAATACCGTGAGCACAGCGCCCTCAACGTTCAATAATACGGCCTATTGACATTCGATATCTGTGGCGACATCTTTGCTGATTTGCAGGTTTGCAGAGAGGGTCTGCAATGTGACACCTCAAAGTATACAAAATACACAGGGCGGTCCCAAACAAAACCTGCAACCTCATTATACTTCCAATATCCAGGAACGTAAACCTTTATAGATAGGAAATCTAGGATTCAGTCCAGTAGTTTTGATTCCAGCGCCATTTTTGTGAACCAAGTTGTTGGTATAATTTTCCTTCTAACAAGATTTCCTGTCATAAATTTCAAAGTGAACAAAGGAATTGGCAAGGCGGGACTCGAAACTGCGGCCTCCCAAATTGTCAGTATCATTGTTTAAGGGCGCTAGTCAGAATTCCGTGTGGCCATGGACCATCATGCCCACTTTTACATCACAACATGCAGAGAGCGACATTGTGGGGATCAGTCAATGAGGATACGACTTGTTATCTTATAATACACAAATAAATCCCAAAGGGAAACTGACTAGGTACATTTGCTTAAATGTGCATAAAGATTTCCAATCCTTATCATAAATGTAGGTCTCTGAAGGGTGCAGGTATGGGGTTGTGTGTTTTTGTATCACTCTGTATATAGCGTGATGATGAAAATAATGGATACACAAACGGACCTTTGTCTCCAAGAATTAACCTTTTACTGTAAGTCACCCATACAGCAAACTTGAAGCATCTCGAGGCAAAAGCCTATGTATAAGGAATATATGGCCCTTGAATTACCTACGTCCCAGTAGGTTATATGATTTCTTCGCATCATTCATTGTAGATTACCAGACGCCGAGGTGACGGTGGCGGATTAGCTCAGCCGGTGTTTCACTGCAGCAGGTGTCTGAAACACTGGACAGACTACGGTCGACTGCCTCCTGAGTGTAAGGAGCCCGAAGCACGCGTGAGCGGCCCTAGCTTTGCCATCACAAGTCAAAGTCACGAAATACTTCAGGTATAGAATTTTCGGTATTGGCTTGTTTGAGTGTGGGACCTTGATATGAGACAGGTTGCCGCAGTGCTGTGGCCGAGGGTTTCAGTCCTAAGCAAGCTGGCATTTCTATTGACTGACCAGTTTTTAGAGACTATTACCAAGAGTGTTCATACCACCTCCTCAATCATACCATAGAGCTATAGGATCCAGGTTTGTACACACTCGGACTCGGACTCGGACCTGTAGACTCGGTGTCCGGACGTTGGCGTCCGACTTGGAGTACTCCGCCTCGGCCTCGCGACTCGGCCTGGGTCACAAAATGTACCGCAAAACAAGTATCCATTAGTGGCAATCGGCCAACTTTCTGTATACATGTACATGTATAGGCTTCATTTCGCCGACTTTATTTTAGGAGAGTGCGACAGAGTCAATCACAAGCGAAATAACGAGCTGCACATGGCATGTAAAAGATGCCACAAGTGAAGTGATCATCATTTGATGACTTGTGATTAAGGCCGCATTCGAAGCTCTTAGGGCTATTGTCTAGATATTGTCAGTATTTCCATACGTTTTTGTAATGGGCGCATATGCCCCATTACAAAAACGTATAGAAATACTGACAATAGCCGTAGCTTTCGGACACGGCGTATAACTTGTGATTACTTGATTACAACTGCATGGTTCCTTATCCTTGAAACAACGTTTGCGTCAAAGCGACGTCTGGAAACCTGTTTCTGCTCTGACAAAATTGTCTCCGTTCAGCAAATAGTTTCCATCAAGAATTAAGCGCCTTAAAATCGACCTCCTGCATGACTTTAGCGTTTTGATTCTGCAGAAATTCACTAAGCTGACACCGGTCGATAAACGGTGCTTCCTTGAGGCCATTCAGGCCCAGAAACTCCCGCCCCCACGAGGCGAGAACGGAAATTTCCTCACCGTGTCCAACGAGTGCGAGAAAGTGTGGATGCCTACAACAGGATACGTTGAGATGTCTGTGACGGAGATGGGAGACAAGGTAGCAAACACAGGTAAAATCTCAATCCCTGTCCCCATGGGTGAATATGAACTAATTGTGTTCACTTATCTTTTTCTTCAATGTCTGATGTCTTTTTTCTACTCTCATTTTGCAAGTAGACAATCTCCTTTACAACTTATGCCGAAGGATATTAATTCAAATATTGAAATCCGATAAAGGGGATCAGTGGCGGACTGGCCATCGAGAGGTTCGGGACGAAGCCCGCCGTGGGCCGGTCCACTTAATGTCGAAGTGGATCTGCGCGGCGGTGAGAGCCTTTTATAATAGTTTAATGTACGTGTGATGCGGTCCACAGTCAAGCATGGGCCGGCCCTCCCTTTCTGTCTCTTGGAACCCTGGTGAGCCGCCCGTGCGGCCGCGTGCGTGTACGTGTACGAGCATGGTACGAGCATAATGTACAATTTATTTGTAGGCTAAGGGTGGTCTACGTCTGCACGCGTGGAGAATTGTGTGGGGAATTGGGCGGGCCGGTGTGCGGGCCGGTGCCGCGTATGATAAACGTCCTGGGCCGAATTTGTGTCCCAGTCCGCCTCTGAAGGGGATGGTACCAGTTTATGTTTCACAATGGTCGAATACAA
Source organism: Crossaster papposus (assembly GCA_037893245.1). Lineage (NCBI taxonomy): Eukaryota > Metazoa > Echinodermata > Asteroidea > Velatida > Solasteridae > Crossaster > Crossaster papposus. The sequence continues at coordinate 1,444,345 of JBAIAA010000354.1, read as the reverse complement.
GTTTGTTGTGTAGTACCCAGCATATACAACCTAGATAGCTATGCGAAGAAGCAGCAGTGTTTCCTAAAATGTTGATTATCGTGTTTTTTTGTTTAAACCTTCTTTATTTGAAAGTTCACACTCTCAAGAATCACCCTATCCACGTGGCCAGTGAATTTGACGTAACTATTTCGATGACTCAAGAGCAGGAACCAGCAAGACAAGAAGATTCTTCGCAATTGCCAAATGAAGCATCGAAATCATTACAATTAACAACGCATCGAGAAGATGCTACGTACTCCTCCACGGAAGATAAACACGATGGCACGAGTGCACGGGAAGATAACGACATTATTGATGAAGGCGACACCAAGGGAGGTCCCGATCCTCACCCTGTACAGTCAGGATCTGATGAGCCCTGCTTGTTTGGAACTGATGACACGAAAATCGGTACAAGATACGTGTATATGGTGTCCAAACAACAAGTAAAGAATGATTTAAGATATGCTTGATTAGTCATTATTTGCAGTATCTGCGTTTTACAGTTTATATACCAAAGAAATGTCTTTGTGAAATGTCTATCATCGCTGCGAGAGTGAGTCAGGTTGGCACAGTGGTTACTTCCCTCACCTTCCACTGTTGTTTCCCGGGGTTCGATTCCTGCCCTGGTCCACACGTGGATTGGATTTCAGTCCCTACTTGATTCTGTGGGTTCCCACAGAATATGGGGTTTCCCCCCGCCTCTAAAACTGTGCTTTATTCTAATTTCATTCCATGCCTCTTGAAAGCTACAATGATTTCATTAGGAACAAAATAAAAATAAACCCCACATTTTCAGTTGTCACTTTTAAAAAGGCAACTTTAATTTTGTTTTATTGCAGACCGCAGGACAATAGTTGTCCAGCAAGCACCAGACGTCTCTCTGAATCATACGGTCTACCATGACAAAGACATGGGCTCCCAGAAAGTTGATGCAGCAATAGCGGCAAAGCTTGTTGATGAGGAAAATGATGAGCTGGCTGGTAATCAAGCATGTTATTTAAATTGTGCGAGTTCTAGAATTGACGGTCCCAGGTCCAGCGAAACACGGCTTAGTGACAAATGTGTTCCCGATTGTCGGAAACAACGGAGTAAAGAAAGTTTACTTCCAGTTCAGAAATTTACTGTTAATGATGAAATGGTGCTACCCGAAGAATACATAATAGATATCTCCCCGAACGTGATGGATGATGAGCGACCATGGGAAAATGGAGGGAAAGGTTCTAAAAAGGTTACTGACGCAGAGACTAATGTTAGCGACGCAGAGAACAACGTTAGCGAAGCAGACCAGAATATAGCTTCTAACGGCAATGTGTTTCAGGACAGAGAACAACTGTCTGATGAGGAGACATCTGCTCATCATGCAATTGCAAAGGTGACCGACACCAGAAATGAACTTCTGCAGTACCTGTCCTACGGAACGGCGTCGTTTAACAACTCTGCAGGGGCAAACGACATTGAGTCCAACGAATCATTCGACAGTGACGGGAACGAAGGAGAACAATCTGTCACATCTGAAAGGAGATGGGAAGGCAGGTCAGCCAGAGATAATCCTGCTGTTAATGGCAATGCAGACTCTGGACATCCACCTGGTCAGGAGAAGCATGATGGTCGCAAGACGATGGGGAAGGGTTCGGCCATGCAGATAAACCGGCGTGAGAGCAGTGTCAGTTACATGGGGGTGATGCAAGACGGCGAGAAAAAACAAAACAGAGGCACCTCATCATCAGCTGAAGAGGGTGCGCCTTCTCAAGGAAGCCATGGGCATATCTCCAAGGAGAATAGGTCAGCAGCTAGAGATCACATGGCAGCTCAAATCAGGAACACAGCCGACAGGAAAGGAAAGCCAGACACTATTCCAGGGAACCTGGAGCGGCACATGTTTGCGACTCCAAGAGAAACCCTCGCCCAGACAAACGCTCTTGGCATGGTCCCAAAGTCATCAGGCGAGGGTCAAGCAAAGGACGTGGGAAAGCAAAGTCAAGATCATGGGTATCTCACTCATGAGGACCCGGGTTCAAATGCCCATACTAGCTCAGCCACTCGTCGGGAGTCTAATGTGGCAGCCATGACACTTCCACCTCTAAACACAATGGCGAGACAGCTGCCATCAACGGGAGTCTATGACACGGAGCAAAGATCTAAAACAAGAGACAGGAAAAGATCTCTTGGACTGCCCAGGACAGACCATGCACTACAGGAGGTTTTCGACAGACAACAGGGGCAAGAGGAAGTATCCACCAAAGGTATGGAGATAAACGAGGAAAGAAAGTACACATCCAGACCGGTTAAAAGGCAACCTGTTCTTCTAGAAAGGGAAGAAGATGCTTCCAAAGGACAGGGCCTTCCAAGACAACGGACAGAGCGTCCTCAAAAGATGGAAAAACCAAATGTTCAAGATGATTTTGGCGAACAGCTTGCCACAAAGCAAAAGAGTGAAAAACTGTCAGCGGAATCAACCGATCGATTTCTGCCATCACTTGCATCCACAAAGGGAGAACCGATGAGTAAGGAAACCTCTGTTCAACAGGAATTACGAGAACAGGAAACTAAATCACCCCCGATGAAGTCTCTGTTCAGTCAATTCGACAACTTTGAGTTAAGTCTCTCCCCACCTCCATCTGGCTCCCTGCCTCCTGTCTCTACGGACAAATCCTACCGAATGACTTACTCAACCCTACCAAAAACCTTTGACTGGGACACACCCAGGCAGCCCCCACTCATGAACAGACGAACACTATCCCCGCCACCTTTAGGACTTTCTGGAAACCTTACCCAACAAACGACAGACGAACTTCTGGATGCTAAACTGATGAATCAGTCCATGCTGGTGCAACGCAGCAGTCGCGATTTATACAAGTCGTCGGCTCGCACGCCGTCCCGTGCTTCCGGCAAGCATACCGGCATCTACCCATCTGCCAGCGAATCGTCCAAGGAAAGCTCACCTGCCGAGAGCGTCTGGGAGTCCCTTAGCGAGGTATGGCGGAGGCAAGCCGTGGAGCTCCAAAAGCTTGAGCGCATGATAACGCTCAACTTTCTACCCCTCACATCTGCATTCACGTACTCGCTGTTTGAGATCCCGCCCCAGTACCTGGCGCACAACCGATCACTCCGGGAGGAGGCCATGAAAATCAGGACACTGAAGAAGCCGAAAAAGATTGTGATGAAATTTGCGAGTAAGGAGCAGAGGATGGCAGCGCTGAGGCCTCCTATGATCAGAAGGCCCGTAAAGCCTGTGAAATGAGGGGGGCAAATGAAACAGACTAAAATAACATCTGGAATCATTAACACAAATCAGGGTTTGATGTAATACATTGTACTGCTATAGGTTGGTATAAAATCAATGCTTTTAGAGTGATTTCACGTTTGGTGTAGTAGTTTGGTGTAGGATTGGACTGGGGCATAGTTTAACTGGCATGTCCCTTTACAGAGTTGGAGCTTTCACAAGAAATCAGGAGGGAATACTAGGATGTACACAATTCTAGTGACTGACTTTCTATATTTCATAATTTGCCACGGTGTCATGACATGTTATGTGATGCATACAACAGCTAAAGTAGATTTTCCAGTGCACTGTAATTACATGTTAAAGGTAGGATACACCATTTGCAAATATTGAAAATATTTACTACCGAATTATTGAAAGAAACATCTTACTCAATTGAAAGTAAATAATGATTCTAGTCATTCAGCAAAAGGATTGCGCTAGATATCCTGTAATTATTCCCAAAAATTGAATTTTATAAAGAAAAATTCGCGATCGCCGGACGCGAAAAAACAAAGATAACATAAGAATAACTGCTCGACGCCGGTTGAAAACAAACGCTGTTTTTCGTGCTTTTCTCGGCATCCATGGTTGTAAAACTTCGGAAAAGTCAGTCAAACGATATTTACTATGAAATGCAACCCCCCAAATCTAGCCATTCATGATAATTTAAGCAATTGCCAATGGTGTATCCTACCTTCAAATAGAGTCTTATACTTTTCAGCAGACCTTTAGGGCCAATTTCACTGAGCTGCTTAAGCACAACAAATTGCTTAAGCTCAAAATAACTTGCTTAGTAAAACCAGCTTTTATACCAGCCACAACTCAATATGATGTATATTGTTTGTGTTTGGTATTTAGCTGTTGTTAGCTTTAGCATAATAACATGGTTCGTAACCTGATTTTACTGAGCAAGAGTTTTTGTGCTAAAGTAGCTCAACAATAGTCGAATGCTCACTAGATAAACCAAAAAATTTCAAGATTTGTTTGCCTGAAAATGAAAAATGAATAACAAGTTTTTGGCTTCTGATGCAACTTGGAAACAAACGGGCAGCAATTCCGACATAATCTTATGGTGCTGCGCTTCTGCATTCTTCAGTTCGCGCCGGGATTAATCGACTGGACCTTGGCGCAGAATTGTTTTTCACGAACCTCGATCTAAGACGGGTTCAGGCCAGCATCTGTGGGTAGCACACCCTGATATTTCTGTCCTTGCTCGTGACGTGTTTATCCGTCATCTATTTTGGATTTTAGAAAAGCTGTGCATGTATACACGTCATTAAATGCGATGTGGTTAAAAACTGTGTCCGATCCACAGTATCGACTGATGAACCACATCGATTAGAAATTCAAATGGGAGTAATGGGTTACGCTGAACTCATCAAACCTCAATGAGGGACAACTTTAAACAAATGATTGCATTTCATATCTAATTTATTGTTGACCTGCATTTTGCAGTGAAAATTATAGTTTCACAGAAGCCATTCGATTCATTTCTCGAGGCACCCAAAATGAAATGCCCAAAAAGGCAATTTAAAAATGGGCTTTTCTGGGAATTTAAATGCAACGTAAACAATAAATAAAACTCTGTAAATGTTTCCTCATTGTCTATAGATATTCTCACTTATTTTGTAATTGCTGTAGGAAGCTTGAATCCGGACAAAGACTCCGTACAGGCTCCAGTATAAGACGCCTCACATAAGAGAGTTCTCTATTAAGTCGCGTTTCCATTGGTCTTTTTTAGGTTAACGTACCACAACTTTTGTGAAGAATGACAAGATGTGTGGTAGAACAAGGTCCCTGTCAACGTACCGCGACGGTAATGTGAAATTACCAGGCTGAAAGTGGTCACGGAAGTTTTACGCTCAGCCGAGGAAAGTTATCAGTGCCAGCAATATTAATATGTGGCATTCAATAAACATTTCATCGTGATAAAACAAAGTCCCATTGGAAACACACGGTAGAATTCAGGGTTGTAGTCGAGTCCCTGCAAGTCCTTTCGTGAAGCCAGTCACAAGTCCCTTCATAAAGGCAGTCACAAGTAACTGGATGTACAATGACAAAGAAATGCTTTTGTCAAAGCTGATTTGAATAGCTTGTGATTTGAATTGGAACTGAAGGACTTGTGATATACTTGCAGGGACTTACATGGACTTGCAGGAACTTGTGATGAACTCGACTACATCCCTGGTAGAATTTCACAAAGGCATTTCACGGTAAGTTTTCACGAGGCCGCAGAAGAAAAATTCCAATGGGAACACAGCTTTAGTTTTGGGTTCTGAAAGTGCGGATTGTTCTCTGGGGCAGGGAGGGGAAGGCATTACATCTGTGTCAGTGGCTGGATGTTAAGAAGGCACAGACCATTCTTGAGGACTTGCTGAACACCTTTCAGGAGATGCAGACGAGCAAACATGACAGCAACGAGATGGGGCCTCGGCTCCTAACAGGAACCAAAATAAAATCATTGGTAAAATGACTAACATTTTTTGTTGAGGGTTGACACAATCAAATTTCCAAGAGTCGGAAAAAGTCAGAGGTAATCCAATACATGATTTTAATAATGGTGTTAAACGCTTCACATCTTCCTCTATAGAGTCTAGAATCTTTCATGATGTTGCTTTCAATTTGGATTGCCTCAGTTCATTTACAGAGACTTAACACAGCAAAATAATTTTTTCTTAAAAAAAATAATGACACGAAGTTTAATCAAGTCTAAACACCATGAAATATGCTTAGCGGCAGCGCACACAATTTTTGTTAAACGTAAAATTAAACAGTTCCTTAAAATTAGCCTACGATCAGATATTTCCAGGGAATTCAAACTTGCAATGGACACGCACTTAGACTTCGATTTCTACCACATGCTACAAATTTTGGGAGTTTAGAAATGCATAAAAAAAACTAAAAAAAACCAAACTTTAGTTCGGGACACATAGTTAGACAAAAACTGGATCGGTCAATCGGCATGACATTTTATTTTATTTATTTATTAATTTTGTCTGGAGATGTAAATACATGGGAGGAACCATATTTTTTATCGTAAGAAGTTTGTAAGTTCAACCATATGTTACATGTAGATCAAGAATTGAAGGAACACAGTCCAACCATGTACCACTGTCGTGTTGACGTTCTTTACACTTTTCTGTGGTTTGTTAAGTTGGCCTCTTGCGGTAATATCAATTGAAAAATCTCCATAGTTTTTCACAGAGAGTTTCCTGAATGTCTTTTTCAGGTTAGATCAGGTAAGACTGCAATGTTTTCCTTTGGAAAAAGAAAAATCACTGGCTGATAAATGCCTCTAAATTTGTTTGCGGTCTGCGATTTTGACCAATTATGATCGGAAGTCGGTATGGTATTATTTTTTTCTTTCCAAAAACTGATACGATTTTGTGGGGTTGCATTTTATCGCTTTCAAAAATAGGGTCAGTTGGGTGACCTGAACCAAAGGTATTTTTTTGTTTGGCCTAAAAGGTTGATTTACTTAACCAGTTCGCACCGGATGACGAATATAATCGCAAAGTTTTCCCCAGATTCAAAACGGATGACGCATAAACACGCCATGAGCAAGGCCGGAAATGTCTGTCAGCGGCGAGCAAGGCCGAAAATGCGTGGGTGCGCTTCCCGGTACTGGCGGCCTGAACCTGCTTCGGAGCGAGTTGCGTTAAAAATAATCCCGCACGTCGGCTCAGTGATGTTAAAATAATCTCGGCGCGAACTGGTTAAGCAAGTTTATTCTTCAAATAAGTTAAGAGGGCCTAGAAACAAACATATAAATTTATTCTTCAGGTAAAATTGTAAGCACAGTCTACAAAAGATGAACTTACCCCTAGAACATGAGTATGGCTGTAATACGAGCTCAGATCTCTGCACAAACTAACCAGAAAACTGCACACCTGTTTAGCAAGACACCAAGCTAGAAATTAGCTTGCACTGCTATTAGGCCATCAGCGTCGGTCCAAACATTGCTCCACCGATATCAAAAGGATCAAGAGAGGAGTAATGGTCATTGCGATTTTTGGCAAGGTTTACACACCTAGAATTGGGAAAATGTGTGATGGCAACTTTTTTGGTGTTATCACTTTATTCAAATTTTTTTTCAAAATGGCAGGCTTGTTACCGGATTAATTATATGTGACCCAGTACATCAAAATCAGGAATAAGTCGGAAAATGACTTTTTGAGATATATACGTAGTAAGATTTGAAATTCCATAATCTTTCTAATGATAACCATTGCAAGCATGTACATTATAGACAATAACTATGAGCTACAGGATTGTGATGGGATTCATTAGAAAGCTTATGGAATTTCCAATCTTACTGTGTACATCTAAAAAAAAAGGTGATTTTTCGACTTATTACTGATTTTGATGTGCTGGGTCACATATGTGGGTAACGAGCATGTTGACAGCCACTTAACAAAAAAGGTGATAACACCCAAAAAGCTGCCACTGCTCCAATGCTATCACATATTTTCTAACTACAGGGTGCATACCTTGCCAGAAATCATCATGAGCATTATTCCCCTCATTTTGATACCGACCAACCCTCCAGGCTCATGGCCATAATGAATGACATGGTGTATGTACACACTACAGCTTGTCCACATAAGGTGCAAACTGTGTATTCACTCTGCGGACAATACCACCTTCAGCGAAATGCAAGGGGGAGCTGGGGGGAGAGTAGGCGAAGGGACAGTCGAACGCATTGCTGATAAGTGACGCTAACACAAAGAATATGAGGAATGCTTAAAGGTAGTATACACCATTTGCAAATATCGAACAAAATTACTACCGCATTATTAGGAAATATCTCTTACTTATTTAAAAGTAAATAACGCTACTCCATGGGAGTAGTGCCAGAAAATATGAAGACGGCAAGGGTCACTCCTGTTTTTAAGAGTGGTAATCCTACTCTAGTCAGTAACTATAGACCAATTTCTATTCTTACTTCTTTCTCTAAAATTTTAGAACGTGTGATATATAAACGTACAGTGTTTTTCCTAGAAAAGAATAATATAATCTCAGATAATCAATATGGGTTTCGAGAAAAGCACTCAACATCACATGCTATAATCAAATTACTTGACACAATAACTAATAATCTAGATTCATCAACCACTACCATTGGTATATTCTTAGACTTCTCCAAGGCATTTGATACTGTTAACCATGACATACTCCTTTCCAAGCTGAATTATTATGGTATCAGAGGAATTGCCTTGGAGTGGTTTAGAAGCTACTTATCCAATCGTAAACAATTTGTTAAGATTAATGATTCCTCTTCTTCCTCCTGTAACATTTCTCATGGAGTACCACAAGGATCCATTCTAGGCCCCTTACTATTTAGCGTATATATAAATGATCTTGAAAAGTCTTCTGACTTGCTTTCCTTTATTCTTTTTGCCGACGACAGCAACTTATTTTATAGTCACAGTGATCCAGAGCAACTTGTTGATATAATAAATGTTGAACTTAATAAGGTCTCTACATGGATCAAAGCAAATAAATTGACTATCAATAAAAAGAAAACAAATTTTACTATATTTAGCAAAAGGAAATACCGACTAACCCCTGATATATTTATTGATAATGCTAAAATTAGCCAGACTGACACAGTCAAATTCTTGGGACTTTATATTGATAACAACCTTTCTTGGAAATCACATATTACTTATATTTGTTCAGTAGTATCAAAAAGCATTGGCATTATATGCAAATTAAGAGTTTTTTTTCCATTTAGTATTTTAATGACTTTATATAATACATTAGTCTTACCTTACTTAACATATGGTATCCTTGCATGGGGTAACTGTGGTACTGGCCTGATAAATAGAATACTTAGACTTCAAAAAAAGGTTTTGCGAATAATTAACTTTAAAACTTTTCAGGAACACAGTGATCCTCTTTTTCATAAATGTAGTGTATTAAAAGTTAAAGATATTTATTTTTCCCAACTTGGAACTTTTATGCATCAACTTAATAACTCTAAACTACCTAAATCTATCTGCTCAATGTTTACAAAAAATGTTAATATTCATCACTATTTTACAAGACAACGTACTGATTTTCACCGTGTTTTCTCACGTACCAAACTTCGTGCAAATACTGTAAAACACCAGGGTCCCAAATTATGGAACTCACTGGATACATCTTTAAAAAATACCTGCAGCAAATCATTTTTTAAATATAAATATAAGACTCACTTACTTAATAATTATCTATAGGGGTTGCTGGTCATGTTCATGTAGTCTGTACATGTAGTAATTTTATAGGTTATTTATGTGGAAGTACATTGATTCAATTCTTTCAACTTAAATCAATTTTGTATACGGGTTTACTGGTTAACTTTTGTTACTTGTGGTAATTGTTGTGTCGTTTATGTCTGTAAGTGGTCCGATTGTTGTTTTTTAAATTAATTTCGGTGGGGTCACTACTCGACAAGCTTTGCTTTTTAGAGACCCCCATCCACATTATTGTAATCTGGTTATACTTTTGTATGGTTTGCCTTTTGTTATGTGGTAAATAAAGTAAGATTGATTGAAGGCATCCAGCAAAGGGATTGCGCTAGATATCCTAGACAATTAAAAAAAACAAAAATGTAAAATCGTCGGTCGGCGATCGCGAAAAAACCATAAATAACATAAGACTAACTGCTTGACGCCGGTTGGAAACGTGCTTTTCTCGGCATCCATGATTGTAAAACTTCGAACAGGGGCCAATTTTATAGAGCTGCTAAGCACAACAATTTGCTTAGCATGACAATTTGTCCTTGGCAAAAACAAGGTTACAGACCAAATTTCACCTGATCTTTATTGTTCTGGATTGATAATCAGCTGTTTTTTGCTTAGCATGAAAAACACGTATAATATTGGCTGGTAACCTGTTTTTAATGAGCAAGACTTTTTGTGGTAAGCAATTTTTTTTGCTTAGCAGCTCTATGAAATTGGCCCCAGGTCAGTTAAACGATATTTACTATGAAATATGACAATTCTAGCAATATACCAATATTGTATCCTTCTTTAAAGAAGTAAACAGCAACAGCCCATCCAGGGTTTTTAACTTTACAACCGCTGTGCAGAAAAACTGCACCTCCAATACAGAACATGAAACCACAAACAACTAATCTGACAGTTCGTATTAGCTCATGATGCCCAATTACAACCCCCAAAATCTACCTATTCATGACAATTCAAGCAATTACCAATGGTGTATCCTACCTTTAAGAGACAACTTGTAGTGCAGACAATTTAGCCTGGGTACATCCTTGTTTATGTACAAACCAATGCAAAACTTTTTGTGCAGCTACATGTACTTAGAATTATCTAATAAACCCAAACCAAAAACGGTTTACACCTTTTGTTAAAACGAAAAACGTTAAAGGTAAACAAATAGGTCTCCATTTCGCGTATTACTAAAACGTGATATCTTCAAGTTTTCATGTCTGTCACTTATCACGTTTGTATTACGTGAAAACTAAGACTTTTGTTCACTTTTCACATTTTTCGTTCCGTCTTCGGGCCTCACAGTAAGTATTAGGTTCTTACCCTGTGTGTATGGATATTGACGTGTGGGCTTTTGGTCTGCAGCAAGTCGGCCACACACTCGGACAGCACGACTGGATACTGTAAAATGTGCTGGAAGAGAAGACCCCATTCCTGATCTTCACGAAGGAGAGTAAAGTCCAGGCTTGCGATGTCGGGCAGGGGAGGGTACGTGCCTGCGAACAATTGGAAAGAAGATTGACAAAATTATGATGAGAAAGAGAACAACTGTGAGATGCTCTGGCAAAATAAGACAGAAATGGGCAGAGGTTAAAGAGAGGGTTTGCAGGAACCTGTATGTTTGAGGACATACAGGTTTTTGTTTAAGTACCTTTTAGGTATGCGCATGCGTACAATGCTTGGCACCATGCGGGGCGCCCTGTTAAATTATGCCCGGCAGTCAACGTGATAATAAGAAATTTCAAATCAAACCATTTTACCTTTTGAAACGTCCTCTTCAAAATGGCTGAAGAGTGTACAGAGCCTTGCATAGTTGTACATGACAAATACTCCGTCCCTACTGTCAGGCCAAGTACTACTGTCAGGCCAAGTACTGCTGTTACGGCAGCTGGATAGCTCCAGTTTCAGCTTAAATAGGAAAACAACAAGATCCTCAACTTACAACTTTCAAATGAAGGCTTGGGTGAACAGAGACTGAAATACTAAATGTGACCTGTCATCACAAAATGAGCGTAAAGTCGCACGGAGTGATTTCCCAGTACGGCCAGACAAAGTCAAAATTTGAAGGGGTGGTCGATTTTGAGATTATATGGTTTTTTTAAAGACTAAATCCCCAACAATCAATTCCCAATTTTTCAGGACGATCAGATAAAAACAAAATTAGTTTTTGAGACAATTTCGACTATGCCTTTCTATGCCTTTCACACAATTTCTCGCAAGAAATGCCCGTTTTCTCATAATCTCTGTATTAAGACTCCAGACTAAAAAATATAAATAAAAAAAATATTGAGTATCAAACCTCTAAGTGTTATATACCATTGGAAAGCTCTGCTTCCAAAATTTAGAAATACCCATATCCCAGGTTTTTGTTTTGCCGACTTTATGCTCATTTTGTGATGACAGGTCACAAATGTGAATCGCTCTGCAAAAATGAGTTGGATGTAACTTACACTTGTCCGTACATCGATGTTTAATGTCTCATAGGTGATTTATTTTTGTTCTCTTTTAAATTAACTTTTTAAGGTTTTTTGGTTTCTTCGATATCTATATTTTCAGATCTGATAGATTGAAAAGGTCGTTTTGATCCCTAAAGTAGATTAAATAAAGTAATTGTTTTCATCCTCTTACCACAGTGTGATAAAGCATTGCAATTTTCAATCCCCATTTTTGTGCAAAGACTTTTTAAAATATAACTGAGAAAAAGCACATATTAAAAAATCGTAAAGGACCAATGCATTACACTACAGAGTTGTGCTATACACATACATGTATATTAAATTAAAACTTATTTCTTGCTCTTTCCGACCAAATGTAACACATACGACTCATTTTAAAGATTTTTCAACTTAGAAAATTGCCAGGAAGGTAGCAAATGCTGTATCCCTCACCATATGACCACAATGCTTCCCTAGTATTTCAAACTTGAGTCCAGCTATCGTCAGTCTTCTGATGAGCTGTTCCCAACCCTCTCCTGGTGAGAAAACCACATGACACAACATGTTATTCTTCTGCGGATAACAAAATGACATTAACCAGTTCGCGCCGGATGACGTATATAAACGCAAAAATTTCCCTAAATTCAAAACGGATGATGCATAAACACGCCAAGTTCAAGTTCGGAAATGTGTGTCAGCAGCGAGCAAGGCCGGAAATGCGTGGGTGTGCTTCACGGCACTATCAGCCTGAACCTGCTTCGGATCGAGTTTCGTTAAAAATAATCCCGCCCCTCGGCTCGGCGATGTTAAAATAATCCCGGCGCTAACTGGTTAAGCTACTTATACAAAACAGAAGTATGGTAGTCTCAGGCTTTAAATTAGACCCAGATGAAAAAGTAGAATAGTAAAGATCAAAAGTTTGAAGAGGAAAGAATGCTGCAAACTGACGCTGTTTTTTAAGGTCAATCAGTGCAAACATGTTGAAAAGAAATGAATCTGGGACTGAGAAACATTTCAAATTGTATTAAGAAAAACTTTTTTTGACTCTCTATAGACTTAGTACACAACTAGGGATAATAAATTCTTTTCATTTTAAATTTAAACAAAAACAGGACAAAAGTAAGAATTTGGGCGATTTTTGGGGGGATTAAAGTAGGCTTTTATGATTTTTGGTGATACTCACCCATTTCCACATCATCATAAGCCTCATATGGTATATGCATCTAAGCTCTTAGATGTACAGTAAATCCTGTGTCCAAAGCCCCTCATTGTGTTACTTACATACGAGTGTGTAACGTTGTTCAATAAGATTTCATTTTTTTACGTTATGGCACAACAAAGTAAGAGAAAACATGAAATAGTAGGAAAAAAAAGCAAGCTGAAAGAACTAGGAAGAAAAATGAATAGTTGAAAGCCTGGGGCCAATTTCATAGAGCTGTTAAGCACAAAAATGTGCTTAGCACAAAAAAGTCTTGCTCATTAAAAACAGGTTACCAGCCAAAATTACACGTGTTTTTCATGCTAAGCAAAAAAGCAGCTGATTATCAATCCCAAACTATAAAGATCATGTGAAAATTTGGTCTGTAACCTTGTTTTTGCAAAGGGCGAATTGTCATGCTAAGCAAATTTTTGTGCTTAGCAGCTCTATGAAATTGGCCCCAGGAGTGAATCTAACAGTTTTTAGGAAGGAACTTATTCCAAGCAAAGTCTGCCTCTAGAGTTTCAAGGCTTCGTTACCGAGTTTTGGATCTCTATGATTCGGATGAAGATCCCACCTGTGCTCAGCATAACCATGAAATTCACGCAAATATATTTGTCTTCAGAGAATTGTCTATACCTTGCACCTCCTCCCCGTACTTCAAGACTGACGCTTCCCTGGTCTGCGCTTCTCGTATATTGAACAGCTCGGCTGCACTGACGTCATTCTTTTCCTTTGATTCCGCCCTCCGTGCGACGACGGGGCCGTGGGTCAGATGATACTGGCAGATGGTTCCCGACATGGGCCGTGCTGAGCAAAGGTGCCAGGTGAGAGCTACTTGCTGTTGCTGGAAACTTCTTCCTTGGCTTGAAACATGGATGAGACGATAGGGCTTTAAAAAAACAAAAACATTTGCAATGCATACAGTAAAACAAAAGTACACAAAACTCAAACACAAATTTTATTATTATTACGCTTCATTCCTGTCAAGAAAGTATAATTTCATTATATGAATATTTATGACCTTTCCCTCAAAATTTAAGCAAAGACAAAAAGCAAGTACATACATTTACAATACAAAAAATAGCAGGTCGTAAGCCACTAAAAATCAAAATGTTTGGCTTTTTACTCTATAAAACAAATGTGAACTAATTTGAAGTGGATGGGGTTCAGTGTGTGACCAGGAATAAGTCTCAAAATGAGACTTGCAGCTTGTTGAGATATGCACACGATGAGAAAGGGAATATCATAAGCTTTCTAATAATACCCATCACAAGTGTGTATCTGTTTAGGTTAACAAGTTATGGTCTGATGAAGAGGACAGGCGTATATTTATTTGCCGAATCCACATTCCGAAAAAAAACCAGCTTTGAAATAAACAGCGCAAATGCAGGCTTTCAAATAAACAACCATAGCAACGGCATGCTTTATGTTGTCTGATTGTCATAACAATTTCCACATTAGTTGGTCACTACCTTGAAAAACAATCTCCCGTAGTTTGTATTTCATATCTTTAATACTTTTGGAAATATGACACCTATAAATATCATATCAATAATGCACCCCAATCATACGGACAGCTCACTCAAAACCTCTTCATTTTCATCTTTATTGATCGTTTTTACATACAGACATTAATGACATTAATCTGTGATAACTACACTTCCTAAAAAAACAATGTTCAGGAAATCGACTTGGTCACGATTTTCACCCATGCGTTCACTTCAACGGCCGATTGCGTAAAACGGCCTCAGCGACTTATTCCTGATTACGATGGAGCGGGTCACATATTGGGTGATTTGACACAGAATGACCACGGTCTAAAAAAACCCATTTTTTCCAGTACTAAATGCTTCAATATTTTTTCGGCTAAATTTGAATTTTTGACTAAAAACATGTTATCACTTTCTGATGACTGGTAGGTCACTGTAAGAAAACAAAATTAGTGATGTCCGTGTATGGAATTATTCTCAAAACAATTCCTGGCAGAAGTCTTTGAGGTCATACACCATTCAAATTATTCTGATGAAGCATCAGTATTTTGCTTCATTAGAGTCCCAAGTCTCATTTGAAGTACCAGAGTTGTAATCGCGTCAATCGCAAGTCAATAAACAGCTCGGGTAAGAAGCAACAAGAAATTAACAAAGACAAAGGAATGAGTTTGTTTTTAATTGAAATGGGGGACGTATAACAATAGAGAACAATAGGGTCTCCTATTTCGGAAAGGTCCCCGATTCCGATGCGTGTACAAAACTTATTGGAGGCCTTCCAAAAAAGTACAAACAAAAGAGGGACAATAGAAGGTCCCTGATTGGAGACGTATACACACTTGTGTCTTTGACACGGTTTATAGAAAAGGTGTCAGGTCAACTCGGACCCAAACCAACTCGGACCCAAGCCAACTCGGACCCATGCCAACTCGGACCCACTACCAACTCGGACCCAACCAATACCAACTCGGACCCAACAATGCCCCGCCCTTAAAAAAAAGGGGGGGTGCCCCCCTAGTTTTGGCTTGTGTAGTACATTATTCTGCAATCAGTTTTAATTACTAATTGTTCTATTATGTAGGTGCTAATTACGTTTACGTAATTATTTACAATTTTAGTTTTAATTTGTCTATTTAATAAATTTAAGAGAAAATGTTGTTAGATAATATTAGAAGAGAAGTGTTTTTATGTCTGTGTTCATAATTATGATTTTATTTTTCTATTAAAATATACGTGCTATAGTTTTGTTTCCATTATGTATAAAGTTTGGATTATCAAGCACAAAATTGTTGTTATATTGAGAAAAAATGGTGTGACCGATGCAATTATTTTTAGTGCTGGGACAAATCGGAGGTTTTCAAAACCGAATAACCGAATTTGAAAATATCGAATAATCGATCCTCCGAATTCGTTAATCGGTTTACAAAATCCAAAAATGTATTATTTTTTTTTTTTTTTAAATTTTTTTTTTTTTTTTTTTTTTTTTTTTTTATAAAAGTGATTTTAATTAATTAAGTGACATGGAAGTTGCGTTCTCCAATACGTGCTATCACCTACTTCAAACAGAACGTCTTTCCGCGTACCAGCTGACTGTATTCATGAGTTTATCTAGTGGCTCGTGTTTATTCACGTAACCATTGAATCGATGACAATGGCGCACAGCCAGCCTTGCTCATTAACTTCGCCGCGCTTGAGCGATCGTCTACGGAACCAATTCAAATCAGAATTTCAAAATGAACACATTTTTTTTCTTTTCTGCCCAGAAATCGTAAAAAGAGCAGTCCCTTGTTTTAAATTTTTTTTTTATTATTTTTTTTTATTTTTTTTTAATTTTTTTTTTAATTTTTTTATTTTTTCGAATATTCGGTTTCCAAATTCAAAACCGGTTTGTGGAAGCACATTCGAATAACCGAATATTCGGTTTTGAGTCCCAGCACTAATTATTTTATAACAATAATTAATCATTTTTTTTAATGCATTGTATTGCACATTATGTAAAATAACTCAAATTGTGCCCCACAATAGATCTAAATCTGGGCAATAAAATACTTAAAATATTACTAAAAAACTTAAAGTGCTATCTACAGAGAACAAGACGGAAATGCTTATATACGGAGGCAAACAAAAATTAAAGAAGGCAAGTTAAAACGACAGAAGAAAACAAATTAAATGAAAGCGTGATGTGAACAAAATTAAAAGGCTAAAAAAAAAACATTTAAAGGTAGTATACACCATTTGCAGATATCGAAAATATTTACTACCGAATTATTAAGAAATACCTTACTCAATTGAAAGTAAATAATGATTCTAGGCATTCAGCAAAAGGATTGCGCTAGATATCCTGTAATTATTCAAAACAATTGAATTTTATAAAGAAAAATTCGCTCTTGCCGGACGGCGAGAGCGAAAAAACAAAGATAACATAAGAATAACTGCTCGACGCCGGTTGAAAACAAACGCTGTTTTTCGTGCTTTTCTCGGCATCCATGATTGTAAAACTTCGGAAAAGTCAGTTAACACTTTGAGTGCCAGGCTTTAATTTTAAAGTTATCACCCTGGGCCAGCCTTTTCAGTCAATTTTACCTAATTTCCATAGATCCTTCAGAATAAGTAGATACGTAAATCATCAATTACTATATACCAGAATAAAGATCAAGTCTTCAGCTTTACATTGATACCATTTGTTTTATTTTCAAGGTAAAACATAATATACAAAATCTAATTAGAAGATTGCCACTTTTTACGATTTCACACAGAAAAACACAAAAAGCTGAGAAAAATAGCGTTTTGTGCTTTCCTGAGTGAAATTGTCAAAAGTAACAATCTTCTAATAAGATTTTTCAACAAAACACCGAGAAAAAAACTGTTTTGTTTTCGGAAATGCATTTACATGACTCTAAAACTCTTATTTATATTTTATGAGGATTCTAAGCCACAATAATAGCAGAAGGTGATGTGTCTCTTTCGACATGTGACTAAATAATACTGGTTGAAATATTGTAAAGTGTACAAATAAAAATGGGAGCCATAAAAATGTTGTGAACTTGGGCTTGGCTATTTACAATTTATCGTACTTTTTTAGCTCCAATTGTGCCATTATCGTTTTATCATTGTACACACAACTACCTACAATAAGTGTACTTACATCTTCATCATCACTGGGGAAATAATCGTTCTCAGAATCGGAATCGGCGAATACTTCATTCGCTTCTGCAACTGAAATTGAAAAGCATCGCTTTGCCGTCGCCATTTTGATTACTCTGAAATTCACGGGTACTTCCGGGTAGCGCCCTCTACAAAAAGTGCACGACACGTTGCAGCGCAGCACAAGGAGAATTCCAAATTGTTACTAGACATGGATAATACCGCCCTCTGTCGAATACCATGAAAAAAACCGAAAGACGGAGATTTCCGTCTTTGGCACTCAAGCGTTGTGTTATCAAAGACGGAAATTTCCGTCTTTGGCACTCAAAGTGTTAAACGGTATTTACCATGATATACAACCCCCCAAATCTACCCATTCATGATAATTAAAGCAATTACCAATGGTGTATACTACCTTTAAAGGGTCAATTGTAATAGTACAAGCATTCACCTTTCGGTACAAGCATTCACCTTTTGTAAAATTTATTTTTAATGAACAAATTAAGCTCGGTACATAAATAATTTGCTTAACATTGTCAAATGGAATGATGGGTCCGAGTTGGTAGTGGTTGGTAGTGGTTGGGTCCGAGTTGGTAGTGGGTCCGAGTTGGTTTTGGGTCCGAGTTAGTAGTGGGTCCGAGTTAGCATGGGTCCGAGTTAGCATGGGTCCGAGTTAGCATGGGTCCGAGTTAGCATGGGTCCGAGTTGGTTTGGGTCCGAGTTGGATCGAAACCATTTTAATAGCCTGTGATGAGTTGACTAGGGACTGAATATTTTGTGACTGACTCGATTACAGCATTTACAACCAGGGGCCAATTTCATGGAGCTGCTAAGCACACAAATTTGCTTAGCATGAAAATTTGTCCTTGGTAAAAACAAGGTTACAGACCAAATTTTCACGTGATCTTTATTGTTTTTGGTTGATAATCAGCTGGTGTTTTGCTTAGCATGAAAAACACGTAGAATTTTGGCTGATAACTTGTTTTTAATGAGCAAGACTTTTTTGTGCTAAGCAAATTTTTTGTGCTTAGCAGCTGTGTGAAATTGGAGAAATTCTGAGGTAAATTTACCACTGGATGCGTGTGACTGAGGCTGTCTTCTATCAAGCAGCTCTGTGTCATCACTGGAGAGGGGCAACCGTCTTGTAAGACAACTATTCAAAAAGAAAGACAAATAGATTGACAAACACATGTAGGGCCAAATAAAAATTTAAAAATGTTTAGCGTCACCGCCCACTTCCTTTTTAGGGGTTGCCTCCTTTTTTCTTTTTTTTTCTTTTTTGAAAAAAATGATAAATTTGACAATTTTGGGAAATTTTATATTTTTTTAAATTTTTTTTTCCAAAGATAATAAAAGTTTAAGATCGTATTTTAGACTTTAGCATCACTGTGTACATGCTCTGGAAATATATATTTTCTAATAGGAAGGCTAGGGTATGACGTGTAGTCGTGTACGATGCATACATGATCGACCCACATGAATTTTGATTTGTAATCGTGGGTGAACCATTTTTTTATTTTAAATTGGAAGATAGGGTGTGACATGTTCACTACATGACTCGAATTAAGATGTGTCAAGCGGCCATTTTGGAAAAAAAAAAAAAAAAAAAAAAAAAAAAGGGCCTCCTCCTTCCTCTAAAAAAAAAGGCATGACAGTAAACATGTTATATTTTTTATTTGGCCTAGTAGAACTACCTTTGAAATCAAAATCTTAGAATATTGTCTTCTCCGAATACAGCCTACAGTATTCCTAGAGATAGAACTTTGTTAAAAGGTACCGGTAGGATACATCATTTGCAGATACCAACATATTATACTTCTGAATTATTAAGAAATATCTTACTTATTTGAAAGTAAATAATGTTTGTAGGCATCCAGAATAATGATTGCGCTAGATATCCTGTAATTGTTATGAAAAATGTAATTTTACAAAAAAAATATCACGATTGCCGGTTGACGCTCCCGAAAAAACAAGAACATCATAAGAACCACTGCCCGACGCCGGTTAAAAACGAACGCTGTTTTTCTGACTTTTCTCGGCACTCATGATTGTAAAACTTTGGACAGGTCAGTTTAGCGGCTTTTACTATAAAATCAAACCACCTAAATCTACCCATTCATGATAATTGAAGCAATTACCAATGGTGTATCCTACCTTTAAACCTTTCATTAGATTTTGAGCACTTTTACTGCTTCAAACAATACAAAATGCACAAATGACAAATGTGATGCGATCAAGCAACATCAGTCTGAAGTAGGCCCTGGTCATTTTTGGGATTTTTAAATATTTTTTTGTAGCTTACTTCAAGCTCCATTTCAGTGAAAACCCCATGTGAATACGACCTTTGGTTGAAAAATTAGAGCCATTTGAACACCAGCACGTTAAAAATAAAGAAACTGAGAAAATCATGTTTTTGTATCACTTC
Source organism: Crossaster papposus (assembly GCA_037893245.1). NCBI lineage: Eukaryota > Metazoa > Echinodermata > Asteroidea > Velatida > Solasteridae > Crossaster > Crossaster papposus. Next base: position 1,424,149 of record JBAIAA010000354.1, on the reverse strand, counting down.
CCTTCTGAATTTGGTTAAAAGAGTATTTTCATGTAAGAGAAAAATATTTTTCCCTTCTGTTTTTGTGAAAAAAGTCAATTTAGATTTTTCAACCCCTACGAGCATATTTTGGCCCTATCTCAAAACAAGAATCGCCGAGTTCCGACTGATTTTGCTTGATCGCATCACAAATAGTCTAATTGTAGCTTTATGTCTCACAGATAAATTATACATCTGGACAAAGTACCTGCGGCTTTCTGCAGGTTTCTATCATATCCAGATTTTCCCAGCGGCAGCTTTTCCTCCACAATGAAACCATGGAGATCAAGATGGATTCCTGCAGGGTTTGGTGAGCTCGGGTCATCCTCACTTAACCTCTGACCTGATGAGGTCAGATCTTCTGGAAGCCCTGCCCCGGAGTCGTCGGTTCTAAATTTACAACAGTAGGCAGCTTTGACAAATCTTTCTTCTGTTTGTTTTACGGATTCCTTTGACGACGTCACTCCGTGATTGAAAGATTTCAATGGCTTTATTCCGAAGCAGTCCAGAATGTCATTTGAGCATGTTGGTGTCAGATGACTTACTTCAAACCTACACATTCCCAACAAATAAAAACAATTATTTTGTATTATTATTATTATTATTATTATTATTATTATTTCATTTTTTTTTTTGGGGGGGAAGGGTATTTTTTTTGAAATTTCAAAATTGCTGAAAATCTTAAGAAGGGTATGTGACACATCTTGGGATACTTAACACTTTGAGAAAACCAAGGAAATGTAGGCACAATTTATTGGGTCTCGTAAGTAACTGGATTCCATTGTTCATACATGCAAACAAATAGAATGGTGCCCACAGCACATTTGTCGGAATATACAGCATTCCCACAGATACAAACTTTATCAGGTTAGTTGTTAAGCACCTTTCTCTAGATTTTGAACACTTTTGCTGCTTCAATTTATAAAAATGCTTTTAATATTAGGTCCTGTCCTCAGATGTTAGTCAGATGCCAACAATCTGCTCAAATAGTCCAATATTTTACCCTGACTGACCCTGCAGTCTCCAGTAAAGCAGACAGATGCTCTGTCAGCAGAAGCCCTCTCAGATGACTCAGTGTCAGGTCGTCTTTGTCCCCTGAAACCGTGCCCGTCTCACCCCTCGGAAGGCAGCCACTCACGATACCCACACCTGCATGAGCCCCGTCAGTGTCCATCCCCACGGCTGCAAATCGTCCATAGTTGTCGCTGTCTGTGAGTACCGTTTGCAGGACTTTCTTGAAGACGCTGGGACGATGGAGCTTGAAACCCAGCCCTCCCTGATCTGTTAGGAGGCAGTTATCGATGGGCAGGGGCCACTCAGAAGATTCCTTGAGAAGTGCATCGGTGAAAGCTACGCTGTCCTAAAAATATTTGAACAGATTTTAATTCTTAAATTATCCTTTTGTCTAGACCCCACTGAATGGGGCTCTAGAGAACTCCTTTTTTTCCTTAACATTTTAGATTTAATTTGTCGTTCTAGGGACCACACTGTGAATAAGAAATAAGTTAGAAAATCTCTTACACAATTGCAGCTTAAAAAACGTCGCCAAAACCACGACAATACTTAAAGGTAGGATACACCATTTGCAGATATCGAAAATATTTACTACCGAATTATTAAGAAATACCTTACTCAATTGAAAGTAAATAATGATTCTAGGCATTCAGCAAAAGGATTGCGCTAAATATCCTGTAATTATTCAAAAAAATTGAATTTTATAATGAAAAATTCGCGATCGCCGGACGGCGAGAGCGAAAAAACAAAGATAACATAAGAATAACTGCTCGACGCCGGTTGAAAACAAACGCTGTTTTTCGTGCTTTTCTCGGCATCCATGATTGTAAAACTTTGGAAAAGTCAGTTAAACGATATTCACTATGAAATACAACCCCCCAAATCTACCCATTCATGATAATTCAAGCAATTACCAATGGTGTATACTACCTTTAACACAATTCCTTTAAAACTTCTACATTTTGTAAATCGTCTTTCTATGTTTCCAAGATCAACTTCCGGGGCTTCAGGGGTACTCACGATTAATTCTTGAGCTGCAAATCCAGGAAAATTCTATGACGGTATTCAAACTATTACTACACTCTTGCTTGCCCTCTTAATAATGCAATAAACCTGGTTGGTTGCAACGTCTGCGCGCATGCGCTGTTTTATAACTTTTTATAAGATCCTTTGCAACCGCCGACGTCACAGGCAGAGGCGTATAAATGTTAAATTTATTGTTGGCGAAAACCCTGTATTTCTCGATTGTCTGGCATTTATTACGATGATCATGAATTTTGTTTTGAACTACGCTACCATTGAAAGTCAGTGTCTAGCCCCACTTCACTTGTTTGTTTTCGACATTGAAAAGTGCCTGTTTTATAGATTTCATTGGAGATGATGTTTTTATATAATGTTTTTCTCATTCCGAAATTTAATGTTAAACGTGCGCAATGTAAAATAAACTACACTGCCGTTAGCTTGGAGTTAAAAGTTCCAGCTGTAAAAGATCATGGGGAGTCAGGTTGGCGTAGCGGTTCTTTCCACTGCTAGGACCCGGGTTCGAAGCCTGCCTGGGCCAGTATGTGAAATGTGAATTGAGTTTTCGGTCCCTGCCTCAATCCGTGGGTTTTTTTCCCAGAATATTCTTTTGGGGTTTTCGATCTTCCACCTCTAAAACTGTCTGTACTTTCTTCTCATTGTCTTCTCTCTATTTGGGTTACCCCTAGAATTTTGGGGCTCCCGATGCCTGTAGGGCGGATCGGGAGCCCCATAGTTCTAGGGGTATATTCGGGTTTCTTCATCCCAGATTGCGAGCAACACAGTGTCCAGACTAGAGCACTTTGGAGGGATCCTTGTTTCATTACCAGAAATAATTTATAATAATAATAATAATATTGGAAAATTCGCCATTTAAAATGGCAAATATATGATGAATAGCTTCAAACATGGAGCTATGCTTAGAATTAAACGATTAGAGCTGGAATTTTCAAGCGTCAACTTAGTTCAATGATGCTGCAATGGATACGTAAGTCATACTCATAACTCATAACCCAAGTTGAAGAGTTGACCTGTACAAGTTGACCTGTTTCCTATCTTAACCCCATTCTGTGGCCGATTACTGGACTCCCTTCGAGGGAGTCCAGTACAGTATAGTAGTATACAGCCACAGAATGGGGCTACGTAAATCAATGCCTACCTAGACCAAGTTACTGGCCTGTGCTGTTTCGTGCACTGTGCTGCAGTGGATGGCCCAGAGCACATTGCACGGAACAGGTAACAGCCGTTGACTTTGCTCAACAATGGCTACCTGCATTTGAATCGGCGAACATTGCTCCACATTTTGAGGCCCGATTTTCTCACTTTTTAGAAAGGTAAGAATACACCGATAGTGTTTTCCTTGATCCTTAGTGCCTAATGGGGATAAGCAGCATTTTTGTAAGTGGCCGTTTTCCGTAACATTTTTTGGGAAAAGTGTGGGACTCCCACACTTTTCCCCAAAACTGGGAGGTCATGGGAAATCGATGTGCAGACATTTCGTACAACGATGCCAACGGGTCTTGCTTGGACCCTCCATAATGGTACAACTATAGAATGCAGGGCCACTCAACCCCTCTCGACTTTATTTACCCTATCACATAAAATGGAGTGGCCCTGTATTCTATGGATAGTGCCGGGTATTGGGGTATACAGGGTTAGGGTTAGGGTTAGGGTTAGGGTTAGGGTTAGGGTCAGTTCATTATATGTCCTAGGGTAAATAAAGTCGAGAGGGGTTGAGTGGCCCTGCATTCTATAGTTACTCCCCTAATATCACCCGACCATGTCCAAATGTTGAAAAAGGTGATTTTTGGGTCCAAGTTACTCGGACTAGTCTAGAGTAGAGGCCAGTATTAACTCGGTCTATTAATGCCTACCTTGATTTTCAATCTGGCTACGATTGCTGCCGCAACGCTGAAATCACCGAGATGTATTTTTTTACTCAACCTCAAAATATTCGAATAAAATACTACGTTCACTGAGTTCGTTTTCGCACTGAATGACAAAATAAAATGCTCCAGTTTTTCTGAAAACGAAGTAAACATCTCGCTCATTTTGTATTAGACAAGTACCCAGACGACGCAGTTCAAAAAGACATACAACCACGTACATACGTTTAGGTACCAGGCTAATTCGTAGACTCCCTGGGGATCCAACCTCGTTCCCAGGATATCGAGCAGCGCCCTCACCGACACAAAAGTTACTATTGAAAATCGTGGTTGAAAATAAAGTAAGCCCTGGAAACGAGGTTGCTGGGATCATATGAAGCAAAGATCGTAGAGCGCCGTAGGCGACCCTAGAGCGCCGCTGTGCGGCGCTCTAGGGTCTTTGATATGAAGCGCGATATGTGGCAGAGAAACCCTCCCCCTCTTTTGTGTTGACCATTGTGTTCCCGGAATCTCAGGAATTCCTTTTAGGTTTCAAGGGGGATGGGTTAGGTTACAATAGTGTTGAGTGCGTATAAACTATAGGGATAGGAGGGGGGTACCCCTCTGCCACATATCGTGTTGGGTATACTGGGGATCTCGATTATTGCAAATCGAGTATCACTTGTATTGATTAGTTCGTGCGAATACTGAACTTGGCCCCCAATAGAAAACTGTTGTTTTCCATTAAGACGCAATTTGTAAGACGTCAGGCTGATTTGTAGCTTTGCATTTATATCGGCCGATTGAGTACCGAACTGACACAGCTCGACAACAGCTGTTCTTTAAAGCGATTTAATGTTACTGTTAACCGGGGGGGGGGGGGGGGGAGGGGGGTCGGTGGGGGGGGGGGGGGGGGGGGGGGGGGGGGGGGCGTTGGTGGCGCACTTTGTTGGGCCCCCTCCGCCCCCCCCCTGCTGTTAACTAAATAACAACAATGCTGTGACGTCATGTTTTATTCAGATGAATAAACATAACTTCTCATCCAAACTACTGAATAATTCATGAATTTTGACTCACCCACCTACGAAAAAAAAATCCACTCATCAGGTTGTCTTCGTACGTGGCCCACTGACCTCTACACCTGGGCCCAATTTCATAGCACTGCTAAGCACACGATTTTCTGCTAACCGAGCCTCCGTCTATTTCATGGGGACCGTAAGCAGTAAGCGCAGCAAAAGGCACGCTTAACCTAGCGGGAAAATTTGCTTAAATCAGTGACGTAACAGTAGAATCTCTATGCGCACGCAAACGTTAGCACAAAAACGCCGTGAAATAGCGCTTAAGGTTAGCACATTTTTCTGCTAAAGTTAGCACAGCTTTTCCGCTAACTGATAAGCAGCGCTATGAAATTGGGCCCTGGACGGACCATTGTCCATATTCTGCTGTGCTAACACTGGAAGTCGGCGCGAACTGGAAGTGCAACATGGCGGACCCGAGACGTCACTGCTGTGAGCCAATGAAATGTCCAGGTGTGGAGGTCAGCGGATTTATTCTGTACATTTTGTATTTATAAACATTACGTAATACGTATCGTACCAACACCTGGACATTTCATTGGCTCACAGAGTCACGTCGTGGGCCCACCATGTTGCACTTCTCCGCATGCCGACTTCAAAATGAAACAATGATGATCTGTCCATGTATAGAGGTCAGTGGCGTGGCCACGCGAACCCGTCTCGTACCTAGACGTCGCGTACCGACTATCAACTTGTCCGGGTTCTGCTTCGGTTTACGTCACTCATTTTGAGTGACCGCGAAAATTAAAAAAAAAGGGGGCGGGGTCAATTATTGGACGGCAAATTACTACACTAAACGTACACTAGAACCAATTTTGCTTTTTATTCACATTTAATACACCTAAATCTATTAATTTAAAACAAACATTGCTTAATGAAAATGTCGTAGACTGCATGTCTCCTTTAATGTTGATGACCACAGCCAGACTCAATAATTCATGGACTTGATGTTTGCCCATGAATTTTTACCACTTATTGATAAACCCACAAGAGTTGCTCCAACCTCGGCAACATATTGATAATGTTTTGTGTAATATTCTTCCCTCTCCCAATTCTGGTATTTTAGTTTCTGAAATTTCGGATCATTTTCCAGTTTTCACATTTTTTTCTTTTAAGGGGAAGACTCATTTTTATTTTCCTGGTAGTTTTCGTAAAACTACTGATGCAAACCTCCGTAGGCTTAAATCTGCCCTGGATTCCTGTGACTGGTCTGTGGTTTTCAATACTGATAATCCGTTTCCTTCAATGTTTCCTTCAATACATTTATGAATATTTTTAATAATTTGTTTGAAAATATTATCCCTCTAATATTAGGACTAATCATTCCACACACAAAAACAACCACGGTCAAAATGGATTTCGCCAGCTTTGCTGAAATCTATCAATTATAAAAATAGACTTTATCGTAAATATCTTTCTTGTCCTAGTCATCTTAAAGGGATCGTATATGTTTGGTAATTGGAACCCACTGTTTGTTTTAATCCTATACAGTTATAGATATACATGTATACCATAAAACTAACCTGTAAAACATCATTTCAAAAAGGGGTAGCGATTTTGAGATATTGCCGAAAATCTGGAGCGGTTGTGTCCACGCAGGAAGAGTAATCTGCATTGGACACAATCTGAGAAACGTCACTGAAGTAACGCTTCTCAGATTCAATTTTTTGGGGATAAAAAGTGATATCTTTTTCCATAACCACAGTTTCTAAAAATGCATCATACTATCCAAAGCTGCTGTACTTCTTACTAAGTAAGTTTGTATTGCCATTAATTTTTGGAGTAATTACCAAACGTATACGATCCCTTTAATCGTTTAAAATACACCCGATATAAAAACTCACACACAACTATACTGCGTTCTACTAAACAAAATCATTTTACTCGGCAATTTGATAAAAAGAAAAACAACATTAAAAACACCTTGAAAATAATTAATTCAGTTTTGAAAAATAGCTCGTCATCTGAAGTTCCAAGTATTAAGATTAATGACCAGTGTACAAATGATCTCCTTTTAATTGCAGAGCATTATAATGACTACTTTGTTAACATTGGTTCCAAACTTGTCAATCAAATCCCTCCTCTTGATTCGAATTACCATGATTACCCCAATCCCTTTTCTATTTTCTTTGATCCAGTAACCGAACATGAACTATATTCTATTGTTTCTAGTTCAACTAATAAACAAAGTTCTGGTCATGATACGATTAATGGGTACTGATATCAAGCTATTTTTCTTGCCATTTCCAAGCCCCTTGCTTTCATTATGAATGTGTCATTAAGTACAGGTATAGTTCCAGATTCCATGAAAAGTTGTTCCCGTTTGAAAAAAAAAGGTAATTCCCATTTAGTTATTAATTATAGAACTATTTCCATTCTGACAACTTTCTCTAAAATTCTTGAACGTATTATATACGTTTGCACGTCTCGGTTTTTAACCAAACATAATATTTTATCTGATTCGCAGTATGGGTTTAGGGAGAACCATTCAACATCTCATGCTATTTTACAATTGATAAATACTATTATTACTGGTCATGAACAGTCTTCTCATACTTTGGGTATTTCTGGACCTCTCCAAGGCATTCGATACAATAGATCATGACATACTTTTGGCTAAACTTTCCTTTCATGGAATTAGAGGGATTGCCTTGGAGTGGTTCAGAAATTATCTCACTAATCGAAAACAATTTGTACATTTTAATGATAACCAGTCTTAACGTAAAGAGTTGGTTTGTGGCGTTCCTCAGGGACCCCTTTTGGGACCACTTATTTTTTCCATATTAACGACTTTGAGAAATGTTCTAGTACCTTGTCATTTGTTTTATTTGCAGATGACTCCAATTTATTTTACTCGCATAACAATTTGGGTACACTGGTTAACGTCATTAATACATAACTCATTAGTGTTTCTAAATAGATTAAAGCCAACAAATTATCCCTCAATATTGATAAAACCTGTTTGATGTTGTTTAGCAATATACAGCCAGTTCAATTCCTACTGATATTTTGTACGATAATTATCCTGTTAATAAAATCAACTGTACTGAATTTCTTTGTCTTTTTATTGATGACAAATTATCATGGAAAGGTCATGTAAATTATCTATGTAAATTAATTTGAAGAAAAATATATAAAAATAATAAAAATATTCTTTTCCCTATAATATTTTATTCGGGTGCCACCGAACCCTTCACGTGGAAATAGTGGTACTGTGTACGTAACTACCCAGCCGGGACTAGACTAGATTGTGTTATGACCATGAACGCTATTATTATAATTGTTACCTGGTTACCATGATATTTTTATATGCAGTTTTTTTCGAAAAATAGTTTGTCCGAATGAGCCATTATTGCTGTAAGAGATTGGTAATTATAAGCATCTACTTTTAGGGGTGATGGGGTTGAATATTCTAAACTTTTTCATTACTAAATTGATGTTACAAATACAAATCTCAAAACAAAACAAAATCAAAATAATTGATTTGAATCAGTGATTTAAAAATAAATATAAATCAACATGATTTAAAACTACGAGCAACCCTGACATTGCCAAATGTTTACCACTGTGGTATATTGCCAAGTGGGTTGGCAAGTTGTGCAGTCTGAGATATAAAACCATTGCGTGTTTTTAAACAAAACACAAATAACCAAAGGATGCTATACGTGCATAGCTGTTAATGTTAGGGGCGTGAGCCACCTTCCAAAAAAATGCTTTTAACATTTATTTTCAAACTCCCAAACATCCAGAGAAAGTTCAAGTTAATACAAAATTAGCAGCAACCCAAAAAAGTAAAGTGTTGAAAGGTAGTGGATAAGGGAACACTTGTAGCCAGGTATACAGATCTGGTAGAGTCGAATGTGAATTTGTATCCTCAATAATCATGGAATAGGCCTAATCAGTGACTGGGTGCAGGATGAGTGCATACTACCGAAGACGAAGGATCAACACATATGCCCTGATCCCACTTTCCAGCCATTTTATCGACATTTCCAAGTCCATATGCATACGCACAGTTCGAAAATGAGTTAGGAGGCTCCGACGCCCAATTCCTGAACCTGACCTCATCAGTATCGCCCTCACATTCCCAAGTGCCTATTGGAAACAATAGAACAGAAACAAAATAGAGAGGTCGGAATTGCCCATCATAATATTCCTCAAAACAAACAACTCGCACTGTTTATGGCAGTATAAATTTGTTATACTGTAACGTCGACAAGATCCTAGATCTTCTACACGTCAGAAAGCAGAATTGCTGCAAGGATGGACCCATGGATTCGTTTAGGTTTGATGAAAGCGGGAGGGTTCTAACTTTGTGTGTTTAATGTGATCTTAATTTATATTAATTATACTTTATTCAGGCAAATGTACACATAAAATAAAAAGTAAATACAATCAGATACAAATTTACTGACGAAAATAACTACAGGATACAGAAAAACTAATACAATAACAAATAAAGGAAACATGACATGCAGTGGAGGACTAGCTGCATTGCAAAATTGCACCTTAGTGTTTTAGTATTATGTTATGGATTATATTGGCGTTTGTCTGTGTTTCCTACCTCCATGGTCTGTTATTTAAGTCCTATTTAAAATACAGACAGCAACTCATATCGGCCTTGCCGTTCCATTTTTTAAAAATCCGTCAGTTCGATTCGTTAAAGCTTTCTTCTCATCCAGCCGTGTTATTCATTCCCAAAGCTAAGGGAGGATCCGGGGGCAACAGCCCCCTCACCCCACCCCCCTTTTTAACAAGGCGAACTGACGGATTTAAAAAAAAACAAGACCACGACGGTCTGAAGACTGAATAGTGTTCTTTCGTTTTAGACCGTTCAAAATACGTGTCGAGACGACAACGTATAATATCCAATCAAAAGCCAAGGTGGACAATAGACCCGGTATACCGAGGCTGCTCCAATCATGTGTCGGTAACAAGCTAGAAACACGCCCAGTGCTTGCATATTTTTTACTAATGAATATCGCCTATTGCATTATTCACTTTCAAGCCACATTTCAAATTCATGAGACCATCCCTTGGGTCTTAAGTGAGAATGCGCTGGTACACAAGGAAAGGACTGGTCATGAGGCGTTTTATTGCTGGTTGCTTTAAATACAAGATTTTCATTACAATGAACGTGGACTGTCGTTTTATATGGGCACGTGGATCGTGATTTCGTTTAGTGCTTTTGGTCCAGGGAAAATAAGTGTTGACCTCACACAAATTGCAATATAATTTTTTTTCACCACAGTGCACTTCTATAAGGTCCCTAGAAGACATACTAAAAATCTCTAAAAATTCAAGTGATGGAAATATGTGGACATCTGCTTTTCTGCTGTCAGAATGGCAGAAAAGCAGATTGAACGTTTTTGTAAAATGAATTTTTTACTTTTCTACTTTTCTGCTACCAGAAAAGCAGATTGAACGATTTGCCAAAATGCATTTTTCTACTTTTCTACTTTACTTCTACCAGAAAAGCAGGTTTCACTTTTTGCCATATACTGGCGGTTCAAAAAAGGACATCTGCTTTTCCACTTCACTACTACTAGAAAAGCAGATCGAACTTTTTGAACAAATCTGTTTTTCTACTTTTTCTGCTTTCTGAGAGAGAGTATCATGAACGTTGTAACCACAGTGGTTCAAAAGTGGACATCTGCTTTTCTGCTAGCAGAAAAGCGGATTGAACGTTCTGTCACGCGGCGGTTCAAAAGTGGAAATCTGCTTTTCTGCTATTAACGCAAAAATGCCACTCTAGTACCATACCCACCAACAAATGGACCACCATAGGGCCACCATACATATGCGATAGTCTGGTGGATAATGTACCTGTTTCGATATCTATAGGTTGTGGGTTTGAATCCTAGTGTTGCTCTCTTTTCGGGGTGTTTTTTTTTCAAGTTAATTTTGGTGAATTATACACCTAAATAATCTCATCTAGAAAGGGTCTTATAGAAAAAGGTATAAAAGTCGTGCATACGAAAAACTCGGGACTGTATCCATTTATGTTGTACAGGGTGGTCCAAAAAAAAACTATACCCAACTTTGGAGGCCATTTTCTCCTAGATGATAAAATATTTTAGTAATTTGGTTTGCATATTATTAAAGCATATATCGTTGAGCATTATTGGTAAAAATAGGGAAGATATTACATTAATATTTTTGGAGATATTCCTATTTTTAGCGAGTATGTGTAAAAATGGCTTTTCCACGGGAGCTGTCAATGCATCAACATATGTGAATATGATATGACACAATAATGTAATGACGCGATAGTCCTTTTACAAATGTTTTTGCGAGAGCTTCTTTTATTTACACTAAAATGGATAAATAATACTTTTTAATAGATAGGCTACTGGTTTTGTTCATTTCAGTTAGTTCAACAAATGATATACTAAAATATTTATTATCCAGGAGAAAATGGCCTCCAAAGTTGGGTATAGTTTTTTTGGACCACCTTGTACATGCGGTACGCCCACGTGTGTTTAGTGTTCTTATCTGGGCGTCTGTAATTGGGTTTTCGATGCAGCCAGCTCTACGTTGTGACGTCATGCACGGAGTGCCTGGCTTATAGCCTCAGTCTACAGCTATAGCTATGAGCATGGAGGAATAAGAATCCTCCATGGTATGAGCAAGATCGGTTGGATATAATTGTGTACACTATCTTTCGTTTAACGGCCAAGGCAATGGCGCGCTTTTTACGTTCTGTGCGCATACCGGGCAACGCGCTTAACACAAAAATGGGCTATCAAGATTGACACTGGATATGCTTAATCTACATGGTCTATTGAATAACCCTCTGTCATTGTTTTTAAATCGACAAATGCTTCATATAATTATGATATAACTCCTAGGGTGTGTACAAATTCTCTATACCGAGGGGTAAATTTGCCCATAGTTGGTATTTTAGTCGGGCGCCTCGAAATCACGAAATCGTTATGTATAGTTTTGAATCGGACCCACTGAACTCTACACCTGGACATTTCATTGGCTCACAGAGTGACGTCGTGGGTCCGCCATGTTGCACTTCTAGTTGCGCCGACTTCAAGCGTGAAACAATGATGATGTCGGGGTGTAGAGGTCAGTGATCGGACCTGGCGCAACCTCGTTACCATGGCTACAATCATGTTTTCCCATCATGCCTTGCGCGATCTTAACCCCTGGAATTAGGGCTGCAGTCGATGCGTTTAACGCGCGGCGCCATGTTTAACATTTCGTAATTGTTATTTTGTAGAATCAATCCTTTTAAGCATGTCATTTCGAAGTCGCGTTGTTTACCAGGATTTATATTCAATATACGTACCTCTGTCGTCCCTATACAAGTAAGATACAGTTTTTATGACGAAAACAAAAGATTCCAAAATTAATACTGTACATGTATTGCGCAGTCTTAAAATAATTGTTCGTACATCCCGTGACGTTCTGGGCCCAATTTCTTGGCTCTGCTTACCGTTAGCAAAACATTCCTGCTTATACTATAGCAGAAAATTCGGTGCTTACGGTAAACGTATTTCACGCGTTAGCGAGGAATGTTGGTCTCTGAGCATGCGTACGACCTGTAAGTAAGGATTCTGTGCTTACAGGGTAAGCACATATTTTTTTCTCAAGCGGTTAGCGGAAATTAAGTTGGTGACCATAAGCGCGGAATTCTGTGGTTGGAAGAGCCATGAAATTGGGCCCAGGAAAGAGCAAGCGCATTACATTCAGGCGTGCAGTTTTCAAAATACGCGCGCAGCAGTGTCGTTTGTGTATTCTTCATTGCCAAGGGTAATTAGTGAAGGAACGCAAACGCGCCCATGTAGTCGAGGCTGGTCTTGGCGGTCTATGGGTTTATATCTTGTCTGTGGATAGCTAGTTCACCGTGTGTCCGTGCTGGCTCCCTCTGTTAACATACTGATACAGACGCACGCATACATTTGTTTATGAATTTGTTGTGTACATTTAACTTTCAACCAACCTTGATTCTCGATGTCATTGCAATTAATCCAGTAACGGCCGGATAAGTGCGTAGAGATGAAAGTAATTTCTGCCTGAGATTGCGGCGTGACCAAGACACTTCCCATGTTCTTACACTCGTCTTTTGCATCATGCCATTTCACCCTGCGCTCGATGAAGAAGTAGCATATGCCACCAAACTGGATCCAAGACGGATGACACCTCCTGGTAATGATGCCCTTACACAGCTCTTCACCACCAGTGCAGCGTATTAGATGAAGGCTTATCAAGCCAACAATAAACCGTGTAGAAACCATCATCTCCCACATCTCACCTGACTGGAGTCCAGTGGCGTAATGGCCGTCATGAACATCGGCGAGCACAACATTTATGGTTTTTGTTCGCCTTTTCCGGGACAGTATACCATATAGTCCATTGCGTCCTTTGTATGATTGCTAGGAACATAAACATGTATAGGCCCGGGGGGGGGGGGGGGGGGGGGGGGGGGGGGGGGGGTGGGGGGGTGGGCGGAGGGGGGGGCCCTTCGAGGCTGCGATTGCGAAACGCTGTTGTACAGTCCATTCTCGAAATAGGGGGGAACAATTTTTTTACGCGAAAAATAAAGAGTTTTTGGCATCATATCTTAACATCTTGTCTTTTGTAGTTAAAAAAGGTGGTTATTTACCTTAATTGTTATCATCCAATGACAAAAATTGTATTGAAAATGGAAAAAACCAGTCAAAAAAAATTAACGTTGACGTACCGTTGAACCACGTGGAGATTGTGCACAAATACCCAACCGACTTCAACAAATACCTCCCCTAAAAAGGGCAATAATAATCGATAAATTGTGAAAAATCGTGCTTCGAACCCACTCATTTTTTTCCATGGATATATTAAAAAAGGATGTAGCAGTGATATACTGAATTTTTTAAAAAATCTGCCTGTGAACCCCTTGCGTTTTATCGTGTTGTTTTCGAACGAAAATGTCAGAAAATGACATCGCCCCAAACAAATTCCGTGTAGATCGTGCCTGTGTACCTGGCTTTGCGGACGTTGTATGAATCACTGAATTCGGGTAGCGATCCACGGAGCAAACTATGCTATGCTAGCTGCGCACGTCGTAAATGGGGTTATTGGGGTTGCGCGCAACTTCCTTTTCTTGAATTATGATTGGTTATTGAGTTGCACGCAACCACTCTTCATGACGAATTAGGAGGGCGCTTCAATGACATGAACGGCCTTTCATACAAATTTGTACGTGTTTCAATGGTGCGCTTCGAGGTAGCGATCTATACGTATTTTATGGAGTTCTATATCTGCCACCTCGCGCCGCGGATCTCGCATCGCGGATCTCGCATCGCGGGGTCGCGGATCTCGCATCGCGGGTCGCGGATCTCGCATCTCGCGTCGCGGATCTCGCATCGCGGGTCGCGGATCTCGCATCTCGCGTCGCGGATCTCGCATCTCGCGTCGCGGATCTCGCATCGCGGGTCGCGGATCTCGCATCGCGGGTCGCGGATCTCGCATCTCGCGTCGCGGATCTCGCGTCGCGGGTCGCGGATCTCGCGTCGCGGATCTCGCGTCGCGGATCTCGCGTCGCGGGTCGCGGATCTCGCGTCGCGGATCTCGCGTCGCGGATCTCGCGTCGCGGATCTCGCGTCGCGGATCTCGCGTCGCGGATCTCGCGTCGCGGATCTCGCGTCGCGGATCTCGCGTCGCGGATCTCGCGTCGCGGATCTCGCGTCGCGGATCTCCCCTCGCGGATCTCGCGTCGCGGATCTCGCGTCGCGGATCTCGCGTCGCGGATCTCGCGTCGCGGATCTCGCGTCGCGGATCTCGCGTCGCGGATCTCGCGTCGCGGATCTCGCGTCGCGGATCTCCCCTCGCGGATCTCGCGTCGCGGATCTCGCGTCGCGGATCTCGCGTCGCGGATCTCGCATTTTATTTGCTGGGTAATGCGCATGCCCAATGACAATGTGTAATTTGAGAAGCATGGTCAGGGTGCGTTTCCTTTGCGTTTTGTTCTCGCCCATTGTAATGTATACATGCAGCCTATCCTGCGCTACCACGCACGTGCTATCAGTATCATCAGGCATTCATAAATACCTGGGACAGTTTAGGCATTCCTATTGGTCGAGAGCCCGTCACGTGGCCGGTATTAAACGGACGATACATGGCTGGAAGTGTTTAAACATAGCTGGAATCACCATTCCGTCCCCAGGGCTCACTTTATTTCCAATCCTGAACCGTACCTCGTCTCCAATAATAAGAGCGGGTAGTGTTGAGCGCGTACAGCTCGACACCTTGGGAACGAGGTTGCCAATGGCAGTAATAGTCTGGTTCACAGTAAATACGCTTTATTGTATGTATTGTGTAGAGAGCGACAGAGGCGGAAACATGTCATTTGACACAGACAGAATGGCGAAACACCGAAATTTACTTGCGACAATTTTCCGGGATTTTCGGGGCTTTTTAGGCTGAATTTAAAAAAAAAGTACTTATGAATGGGAATAAATGTGTGTTCGGTCGGTATTAATCACTCTGTTTAATACCGATTGGAGTCTGGGTGCTGATAATTACCCTCGCCTTCGGCTCGGGTAATTATCAGCACCCAGACTCCAATCGGTATTAAACAGAGTGATTAAAACCTCTCGAACACACATTTATTCCCTTATTATATGAAGTGGTTTCGTTTGGAGAAGGTTCCCGCGTGCATGTACTATTTGAATTTTGCAGTACGGCCGCTTACTCTAATCCGTCCCTCGTCGTCAACAACCTCACAGCCGTTCAGCGTAGAACAGATACGCGTCAATATAACGTATTAGTAAAAGGCAGCGCAAAAGTCAAATAGTACATGCACGCGGGAACCTTCTCCAAACGAAACCACTTCATATAATGCCTGATGATACTGATAGCACGTGCGTGGTAGCGCAGGATAGGCTGCATGTCTAGGCCTGGACGATATCGTAAATTTTGACTGGCGATAATATCGTCAGGTAAATATCGCCGATATGTCGATATATCGCCGTAATTTTCAAATTATAATGGTTAAAATAACTCAAACGAGCTGTTAATTAAACGCGGTCACACGACATGTGTGAATCGTGGCGATTCCTGAACGTCTATAAAAGAAAACTATATAAACAGAATGGTTGCTGAAAATAGACGCGACGGTGAAAATGCTTCGTCGTCTTCCACTAAAATCCAGCCGCCGTTCAAGTCGGAGGGGGCACTTGCGGTTTTATTGCGCAAAGATAGATTATTCTGATTGGCCAATTTTCATAGAGGGCAACGAACTGGGCGCTCCTTGGAAGAAAGGTTGTGGCGCTGGTTCAACAAAACCTAACTGCCAAATCCTATTGGTCCATGACTGATCAGTTGGAGGCTTATCTGACAATAATGTAATACCTTTTTTACTTTGTGAATTCCGCCTGGTCGGGTACTGTCGGCACTCAAAGCAACATGGGCCACTTTCCCAGCTATTGAAATGGTCGGCCACATGTTGGTCTACTTGCTACAATGTTCATGTAATACATTTTGTAGGTCAGCTGTCAATCATTGTCTGGGTTGCTTGCTCCAACTTGGAATATATTTGGAAAATACTCCCGAATAATTCTCCCGTGGTTTTATTTTATTCCTCGTGCACTATAAAGGTGTTTATTAAATATTATGTAAAACTACACCACAGAACCACTTATAAATTGAAAAATGTAACAAGCTCTTACAATTTCCACATCTTTTTAGGGACAAATTAACTATTATGGTTTTATTAAATAACACCCAGCAAATTATTTATTAAATTTGAATAACCACTTCTTATTAGGACGTTTAGAAATTCACTTTAAGATTGAAGTACATGCTTCCGGGAGTAATTTGCTGGGATAAAACCTCAGCTCGTGCATTTTAAGGGACAATGCAGGACAACAAATAATACCCGTTTCAAAATCATGCCTTGATTTCTGGGTCTTAATTTAAAGTATTTTAAATATTCATGGCTCAGTTTATCCTGGGGTCCGCCATCGGGATTTTGTACCACCTCGATTTTATTCTTGCTTATTTATTCTTGGCTCGTGTAGGTTTGGTAAATGTTTTTAAAAGCTAGCCTTGTAATTTATGGGCCACGAAATATATCTTTTTTGTCAAATACAAGAAAAATGGAAAATAAATCGTATTAAATTTCCCATTTAAATCTGTTGGAAAAATGTTGAGGAGCTCAACATATTAAGTGTTGAGGTCCCGTTTTCTTTTTTGTTCTTTTTTAAACAATAAAACTAGAAATAAATATTATTATATAAACCTGGAATTTATTTCGCTAGCCTCGTAATTCAATGGTCAGGTGTATGTCGATTTTGTTAGATACCGGAAAAACCAAGAATAAATCGTATTATTATTTACCCCTGAAATTGGTTGGAAATGTTTTGGGAAATCAGACAAATAAGTCTTTAAGTACCCTTTTTCTTTTTTTCTATAAAACAAGGACAATTTCATAATTAACCTTAGAAATATATTTTTTTTACGACTAGGGTTTCGTAAATAAACAGGTTCAGGGTTTTTTAACCCCTTTTTATTTTTACATCTTAATCATTTTTGCAATTGAGTAGGCAAAGTTTGTTTAAAGTACTCACACCCAATTTAATGACCATCGGTTGGGCCAAGAGATAAATAAATTCGAGGAATACACCAGCCAAAGCCTTTTAAATACATTCTGTATCTGCCAGGCAAGGGTTAGTGTAAGTAAATACAATGTATCTTTGTTGGAGATAAGCGGGGCCAGGGCAACATTCTTTGAGTAGCCCTTTGTGTTGAGAGAACGTCTGTGCGGAAAGCTAGAAAAGAAAGTCAACACCAAAAGGCAACGAAGAATTTTTTAATTGGACTTTAGGATTGGATAACGATCTTGTCACTGAGGAAGTAGTGAGCGGCGCATCGGCTGCAATTGGGTTTGTTGACAAAGGGTACGTTCAGGGGAAGGCGTAAGTTACAATAACTTTTGCGGCACATATTAAGTTCTGATTTCAGTGAAGTTTTTTGTTTGTTTGCAAGCAGTTTTAATACATTTTGTTAAATATCGACTATATCTTGCGAATATCGTCTGGGTCACGATATTTCGATATTTTTAAAACCAAAGTCGATACTGTCGATATCGTCTTCAGTATCGTATCGTGACGATATTATCGTGATATCGTCCAGCGCTAATGTATACATTACAATGGGCGAGAACAAAACGCAAAGGAAACGCACCCTGACCATGCTTCTCAAATTACACATTGTCATTGGGCATGCGCATTACCCAGCAAATAAAATGCGAGATCCGCGACGCGAGATCCGCGACGCGAGATCCGCGACGCGAGATCCGCGAGGGGAGATCCGCGACGCGAGATCCGCGACGCGAGATCCGCGACGCGAGATCCGCGACGCGAGATCCGCGACGCGAGATCCGCGACGCGAGATCCGCGACGCGAGATCCGCGACGCGAGATCCGCGACGCGAGATCCGCGACGCGAGATCCGCGACGCGAGATCCGCGACGCGAGATCCGCGACGCGAGATCCGCGACGCGAGATCCGCGACGCGAGATCCGCGACGCGAGATCCGCGACGCGAGATCCGCGACGCGAGATCCGCGACGCGAGATCCGCGACGCGAGATCCGCGACGCGAGATCCGCGACGCGAGATCCGCGACGCGAGATCCGCGACGCGAGATCCGCGACGCGAGATCCGCGACGCGAGATCCGCGACGCGAGATCCGCGACGCGAGATCCGCGACGCGAGATCCGCGACGCGAGATCCGCGACGCGAGATCCGCGACGCGAGATCCGCGACGCGAGATCCGCGACGCGAGATCCGCGACGCGAGATCCGCGACGCGAGATCCGCGACGCGAGATCCGCGACGCGAGATCCGCGACGCGAGATGCGAGATCCGCGACGCGAGATGCGAGATCCGCGACCCGCGATGCGAGATCCGCGACGCGAGATGCGAGATCCGCGACCCGCGATGCGAGATCCGCGACGCGAGATGCGAGATCCGCGACCCGCGATGCGAGATCCGCGACGCGAGATGCGAGATCCGCGACCCGCGATGCGAGATCCGCGACCCGCGATGCGAGATCCGCGGCGCGAGGTGGCAGATATAGAACTCCATAGTATTTACTGTGTGAGATGTGCAGCTCACGAGCGTTGAAGAATGAATGAGATACAATTCAACGTTGGTGGCGCACTTTGTTGGGCCCCCCCCCCCCCTCCGCCCCCCCCCCCCCCCCCCCCCCCCCCCCCCCCCCCCTGTATAGGCCTACGGTATCCGGTCTCCACCAAAGATCCTAGAGCGCCGTAGGCGCAAGATAGATTACTTCTCCTCCAAAATGGAGGTACGACATGGAGCGTTTTGGGCGCCATTTTAGAAGGCAAAACATGAAAAAACTCCCGGATGTGCCGTTTGTTTACATGTAAATCATCGCCGTCTTCGGACTAAAAGTTCGGATGCTTAAACCGCTAGAATTGTCAATCTTCCAGATCAGAAAGAACAAGCAAAGCTCAGTGCACTGAATAAAGTTGGTTTTTAATTAAATTGATGGTATTTGACACGTAAATTATCCATTTGTCGACCCGACTAAAAATCGTTGATGCGTCGACCGGAGCGCGCACAGACAACTCGACGGATATGACAACTCGACTGCGCACGGTTCGCGTCATCGCGGCCGCGAACTGCCGCGTTTTGGCAGGGCGCTACACATCACGGTCGAGTTGGCTCGACCTTCCTCTGCAGCAAGGTTTAGCGTTTGATTTATCGATTTCTTTGTTTGTGATTTTATCACTAGCAAAATGTTTGCCTAATTTATTTATAAAATAAGTATTACTGTAAAGTTAGTCTAGACCCAAGGGCTAACGTCAGGAGCGATAGCAATGTTACGTTATGACGTTTTATACATCATTGTATAATTGTATTCCACACAAAGAATTAAAACTCATTTGCACAGTTTTTTTTTTAAATCTTTAGTTGTAAAATATTATTAAAATCTTGTTTTCACAAAATAAAATAACAAATTATGAAAGATAAAGATGTCGATAAAAGTACAAATGAAACATTAAATAAACCATTTACAGCTGTCAAAAAGAAAATTACTTTCGTTAAGTTTTCTTGGTTTAAATTTAAAGGTAGGATACACCATTTGCAGATATCGAAAATATTTACTACCGAATTATTAAGAAATATCTTACTTATTTGAAAGTAAATATTGCATATTGCTTTTCATTTTAGGGTCACGATTAATGAGCAAACATAAACAAATATGCCTTTTTTTGCAGTTATTAGCGTTATTAAAGCCTTTATTTCGCCATACTAAAGTTTTCAATTTCAGGTACGCTTCAAGGCATTTACTCGCGATGGCGTTTGGAACAAATCTAAATGGTTGAGCTGAAGGGTAGTGTTGTAACAATTTTCGATGCATAAACGCTGGTCCTGATAGGTATTATATTAATATAAGAAAGTACAATGATTTTACAATGAAGTACATATTTTTGGTTCGCGTACGTATACGCATTGGTTTGACACCTTTTCGATTTGCATTGGTTTCGACCCCCCGCCTACATGTACATACCTTGAGCCATGTATGCATGGTGTGCACAATGTTCACCCCCCCCCCCCCCCTTTTCGTGTGTACGTATTTTACGGAGGTCGATGTTGTTACAGTGATACTCATGTCTTTTTCGCTTATCTTTATTACTTTATTACATAGTGTTCAAACTATGGTGACTCGAATTGACAAGACTCGATTATTGACTGGACTGTACTCGGCCAATCATGACCTCATAACTGGACTCGAGTCACTTCTTTAAAATGGCTTTACTCGATCGACTCGAGTCACAAAAATCAGTGACTCGTTACAACTATAGAGACCACAGACTGGATGAGATGAACGACCAATAAATAACAACATAAGGTACTACGGTTCGACACTGAACTAGCACAACGACATTTAAATATCATCACCTTGGGTAGATACCGGAGCAAATTTGTGATAGTTTTATAACAACTAGGAGATGCCGCGCTTCGGGCGGCACCCGCTAGCTGGGTGGAATCGTAACTTATAGAAACCTTGTTGATGTCCTGAAAACACTGTGATTGTATGACAAGCAAACTGCGAAACTTATGGAGTAGAGTACCAGCTAGGTGTGTGTGTATAAACTTACTTGTTTGTCATTCCATGATGCTTTTAAAATGTGTCGACAAAGTTTGTTTCATGTTTCAAAAAGTCCCCCCCCCCCCCCACCCAAACAGGTTTTCCCAAACAGGTTTGCACAATTTCATGAATTATTCAGTAGTTTGGATGAGAAGTTATGTTTATTCATCGGAAAAAAACATGACGTCACAGCATTGTTGTTATTAGTTAACTAGTTACAATAAATCACTTTAAAGAACAGCTGTTGTCGAGCTGCTATACGTAGTGTAGTGGTTAGTGGGATTGGCTATGGATCAAAGATCCCTGGTTCGAATCCTGCTGTAGTAGGTCACCTCGTTTTTCCTAGTCAAATTGATATCTTTGGAGTATTTTTAATTTAAGAGGAAAAGGAGACCTAGAACCTAAGTGTTGTACAGCGATCAACGCAACCACTGAATAATTCATGAAATTGTGCAAACCTGTTTGGGAAAAAAAATTCGCCCCCCGCCCGCCCGCCAATTCCCCCATCTCATCCACCTCACCTTCTTCTATTTCCAGGCTTTCATCAAACCCAAATGAATGAAAATGTCTACCAATGGCCTATCCTTGTAGGGGCGCGTTTTTCCAGGCTAATTAAATTCCCGGCTGGCTACAGCGGGCGCAATACAAGCCATAACAACTGAACAAAGACGAAACATTCCACGGCTAGATGAGCATCTTCGCTAGTACCCTGTACATGTTGTCATAAAAAACCGCAGACAAAGCTTCCTTAATTTAAATAAATTAGGTCATGCTGAATATGTAACAATTATCTTTGCGGTACTAATAACAAAAGCGTAATGTGACGACCGGTCGTCACCTGGCCAACGATTGGACGAGGCCCCGGTGGGAGGGCCGTATTGTTTTGCACGGCTTTTGATTGGATAGGAGACGTACACCGTTTACCGTGTCGTATGAACCCGTCTAAACGAAAGAACAATTATAACGCGCAACGCAACCTGGGCCCAATTTCTTGGCTCTGTTAACCGCAGAATTCCTCGCTTATACGGTCACCATTTTCCGCTAATCGCGATAGCAGAAAAATTATGTGCTTAGTACCCCTGTAAGCACAGAATCCTTAGTTACGGGTTCTACGCATGCTCAGAGACCAAAATTGTTGATAACGTGTGAAATACGTTTACCGTAAGCACCGAATTTTCTGCTATAGTAAGCAGGGATTTTTCGCTAACGGTAAGCAGAGCCAAGAAATTGGGCCCTGATTCGATGTGTACGAAGATGCTACATTTTATTCTGCCATTCTGCTAATGAGTGCCACACGGTACGAAACAGTCTGTCCAGAAGTTAACTTAACTCGTATCTTAAATTTATTTCATATATTTTTAATATAAATAATTAAATATTTAAAAAAAAACCATTAAAAATGCACAACACAGTTCAGTTGCCCACTCAAAAACACCTATTCAATTTGGGTTTGTTATCAGTTTGAAACTGCGAGCGCTTCGCGCAAAGCCTAGCCCTTTTGGCGTGGGGTGCGGGGCCCGCCTTAGCCCTATAATAAGGCCAAAAATGCAGGGGATTTCTCATTTTTAAGTTATTTATTATAACTGTAATTAAGTTAATCCGAGATTATGTTTTCCCATCGAAACAGTGTTTGTGCTTGACATTCTAATAAAAAGTCAATTTGGGTGCATGGTAAACACCTTTAGCAGCTTCAAACATAAACACCGTACAGTGTACTGCAATCATGCTTTTTATTTCTTGCTTTATTAATAGCCACAATGATTCTATTTCGAAGCCGTTTCCACTCGTCAGTTTGTTTATTATAGTACGCTTGTTGACGTCTGTGGATAAGCGATTTTATTTCGGGGGTTATCCAGGGCTTATCACACGTGTGTACCCTGGCTCCTTTAAGAGGGAAGTGCATATTTATTGCGGTATGCAATAAAGAAAGATATGGTCTATTGCTAAAGAAGCTAGCTCTATTAAGACCAACTCTATCTTGCCAGCCTGTGCAAACACTGGTAAACAGAACCTGGCTGATAACTTAAACAAGTTCTTTGTTAATGTAGGTGCTGATCTGGCTGCTATCTTTGAACATAACATCTCAGGTAAAGACAATCAATGTTTTAGCCAGCATAATACTCCTTCGTTTCAGTTTACCCCAGTTACAGGTAGTTCTGTAGAAAAGCAAATCAAGAAAATGGATCCCTCAGTGGCAACAGGTGTACACGGGATATCCAGTAAACTTCTTAAAATAGCATGTCCTGCTATCTGTAGCTCATTGGCGTACCTAATATAATAAACAAATCTCTCTCTACAGGTATTGTGCCAGATAGCTGGAAGATGGCCAAGGTAACTCCAGTATTTAAGGGTGGTAATCGTGAAGAACTCTCTAATTATAGACCTATCTCAGTTCTGCCCCTGGTCTCAAAACCTCTCGAAAGAGCTGTCAATAACCAACTGATAACCTTTCTTAACTGTAATGATTTTCTCTCTACAGAGCAGTCTGGTTTTAGATCTCACCATTCCACCCAAACTGCCATTTTAGATGTCACTGACCACATCCTCAAAAATATGGATGGTGGTAAAGTAACAGGCGCAATATTTTTAGACCAAAAGAAAGCGTTCGATACTGTTGATCATAACATTCTTCTGTCCAAACTATACGATAGTGGAGTGAAAGATCTGGAATACAAATGGTTTGAATCATATCTTTCAGGTAGAAAACAGGCCACAAAGATTGACGGTGCAACTTCTGACTTTGAAAAACTGAGTGTTGGGGTTCCACAAGGGTCAATTCTTGGCCCACTTCTTTTTATAATTTTTATTAACAGCCTACCTTTATGTTTAGCATCAATTCCTCGAACGAAAGTGAGCATGTATGCTGACGATACCATGATAATGTTTGAAGGCACAAGCCCTGGTGGTATTGAATCTGATATGGTGAATGGCCTTAGCAAAGTCACTCATTGGTTGATGAACCATAAACTTACGCTGAATGTGAGTTAAAACTAAATTCATGATATTTGGTTCTCGTCCAAGGATACCCGCCTTCTCTCAGGTGCAGATCTCATTAAATGATATATCAATAGAACGAGTTCATGTGTATAAGTATCTCGGGGTTATTCTTGATGAACATATTTCTTGGTCCGATCATATTGAATATATGGCCAAGAAAATTTCTATGAAAATGGGATTTCTTCGGCGATCTGCTAAACCCTGCCTTCCCGACTCAACGTTTCAAATGTTAAGCTGTGCCATGATCGTACCCTTGTTTGACTACTGTGATGTTACCTGGTCAAGTTGTGCACACTGCCACTCTGACAAACTAATTAAATTGCACAACCGTTTGGCCAGATTAATTCTTAATGCCCATCCAAGAACACATATCACTGACTTACAAAGGGAACTTTCATGGTCACCTTTACCAGTACGTTGGGATAAGCACCGTTTATGTGAGGTTTATAAGTGCATGAATAACCGCAGTCCAGCATATCTGAAATCGCGCTTCGATAAACTATGCCACTCTGCCAATACTCGTGCCAAGTCAAACGGATTATTGCATCAGTTCTCTGTGCCCAAGAAAAATGCAGCCAGGCGCACTTTTCAGTACCTTGAGACCCTGGGGTGGAACAAACTTACCACTGCCTAGAGACAGGAAAAGTCACTGCAACAATTCAAATCACTTCTTGACTGACTTATTGACGTTTTTAATTGATATCACAACTTGTTTTTAAAGTATTTTAGTTGGTTTTTACAGGTTTTTATTTTTTTATATATTTTACTTTCCATTTTTATTATTATTTTTTGGTTATATATTTGTGTGTAAATGTTGTGTCTCGATAACGTGTTGCTATACTTTTAATGTAATCATTTTACTGTCCTATTAATGAATTTATTAATCTTTCTAAGTTTTCTATATTTTGACTTTTTATGGTTTTAGTCTTTTCCCCCGTTTTTTTTATATGACTCATTTAATTTAATTTGATTTATATTAATATATATGTTTCTGATCTTGTTTTAGTTCAATGTATTTTACTTGTAATTCATAATCAATACACAGGGCCCTTATGGAAAGCAGTTGTTTAACTGATAAGGCCACCCTGTTAAAATAAGACAGCAAATAAAAATATGCAAAGTGCTGTAAAACTCAGTACATTGTACGTTGACATCACTTTTATCGGTGACTTCTAACTAGTCGTGGTCGCTGATCCATCTACCAAACGATCTGATGGCACTGTCCGGCATTGGACGATTAAACCGCTTTTTTGTGATATTAGGTTTTGGTTGCATATTTTGTGGTATCCCAAAAAGGGTTGCATGATTTGAGCGACCTATTGGAGATGAGATTTGTCACGTACACAAATTCCATTTATAAATTCTGAATTGTTCACCAATTAACTGACGGTAGCCTATTACAAAGTAGGCGAAGTAGCCTAACTCAATCCTGGAGATTCAGGGATCCGTTATTTTCGCTTTTTCAGAGACAGTATATACCAGGCCCGTACGCATGGGGGGGTGGGGGGGGGGGGGGGGGGGGGGGGGTGCGACGGGTGCGTATGCATCCCCTCCCCCCCCCCCAAAAAAAAAACGGTTGAAAAATGGGTCCTAATTGCCCTAGAACGTGGAGGGATGCCATTTGTAAAATGGCTGCTTGCAGGCTCGGGAAGTATCACTTTTCGGGAGGTGAGTTTCTTTTGGTGTGAATATTAAAAAATGTAATTGGCTAATGGGCCAGTCACAAATCAGTTGCGATGCGTCGGCGATGGGTAAAACCGGGAAATTTGAACAAAATCTTGAGACAGATCTCACGATTTTGCACCCGTCGGAGGCGCTCTCCGGACGCCTGCGGCTTGTCGCAGATTTTTTTGGCATCGCCACACCCGTCGCGGTCCCCAACTTTGAACTTAAAATTTTAAGATTGCTCGCAAGATTTTTCACCCATTTTGGGCATCCCAGACACAATCTCCGATGACCTACGATGCCCTCCGATTAATCGGAGGCGTCCTCCGAATAATCTGAGACTAGTCGCAAGATTCTGTGTGGGATTTGAAATTCAGGTTGAGATTCAATGTCTGCGAGTGGTCTCCGGCGCCCTCCGACTGAATCAGAGGCGCCCTGCGACGATTCGTACGCTTTCTGTGATCGTCTCCGACGAATCGTACGGTGGAATCGTTGTAAATCGCCGTGTATATAAAGGCGGGGGGAAATTAAAAGAAAAGATGCTCGCAGATATCGTCTCCGATGCAATCGGAGGCTAATCCCACGATTTTTCGACAAAACCGGGTCAAAATCTTTGAAAAAATCTCAGACAATGTGACTGCTCCACTTTTATTAGGATTATTGCTAGGATTGTTCAAGGATTCTTTATTTTCTACGACGAACCCCGGCCAAAACTAATTCCCGACAGATCGCCGACATTGTGACTGGGCCATAACCTACTAAAAATTGAAAAGAAATGGAAAGATAAAGACCAAGACAATAATCTGATTGTTGTTTGAGAAACCCCAGTGATGTCGGTGTGCAAGAAACTTGGTCGTGAACATTGTTGATTTTACACTGTTTTCAATGGGACTTGAATTAGGCAGGTGCACCCTATATTTCAAAATGGCCGCCTCCTTGCAATCATGCTGGCGGGGATTTAAAAATGTTTTTATTTGTTTACGATAGTTGTAGCAGACACGAACAAGTTTCAGGAGACAATTTTGGGACGCTACCTTTGATGGTCAAGTATAGCTTGTGCTTCTTATCTCTACGGCCGGATGTTCACAAAACGGTATAAATTTTCTTGGTGATTTGTATCATTCTTGTGTGGGAAGTGCCCCTGTTTTGAGATGGGGTTTTCCACTATGGAGATGGAGCATGTCAACTGGAGTAATTTCTGCACTAAATCTCTGCTGTTGTCTGTCTGGCAAAAAACACCTCGTTCGGGGCGGGGGGGGGGGGGCGGATTGTCCATTAAAGACATGAGTGCTAAATCTAAAACCTTTAATTACTATTTACAATTTCCTTGCCTTGCATTATATTTGTTTGTCGAATTATACCCCCCTAGCAATCATCACCCCCCCCCCCCCCTACTACCACCCCCCCCCCCCCCCCCACCCCCACGGTAATGGCACACGACAATTCTTGGTTCCATTTTTGGTCCCATCGGTACAAATTCGTACCCCCCATGCAAAATCCTGCGTACGGGCCTGTATACCGTAGGAATATGGCGAATAAACCGTTGCTGGCAGTAAGTACAAAGTAAACAAGTTACATGTACTCGTACTTTGTCTGGTTATTCTTGAATTAATTTCTATTACGCACTTATTGTGTCGTGTTTGAAGCCAACCATGGCAGCCAAAGAAAGACATTGTGTTGGGATTTTTTTTTAGGTCGCACGCACGAGACTTTTAACTTTTTTTTTTACTTTTTTTTTATTGTTTGGGTCGCACGCACACAGTTGTTAACGCCTACGGCATTCGATATAATCACAGTAGGTGAATAAAACTGCTTGACTTAAAAATATTCAGTTTAAATTGATATCAGCGACTAATACAAATAGATCAAAGCAATAGTTGAATGGGATAGGGATAATTGCCTTTGAGTGGCAGAAATGTTTAATAGCAATACTATTTTACAGTGCAGTGTACTTTAGTTTGATACGAGGAACTGCAAATAAGAAAAAAACAAAAAGGGAAATTTGGGTCGCCATGATGTCGGTGATATTTTGTCAGTCTGTTGGTTACTATGTAAGGAATATTGTAAAGGAATTTACACCAGGAATTTGTGTAAAGCAGCATGACTGGTATTTCTGCCATAGTCAAAGCCGAGGTTCATTGCTTTTAGGGTTTTATTCACCTACTGTGATGCAGGATGCCACGTAGGCGTTGTGCCTGGCAATACAAAGGACACAACTTGTTATTCATCAATTTTCCCACACATGTCTGCCTTTAAAATCTTTTATAATAAGTTCATAATAGAAATTCAAGGATAAGCAGAACAGATGCAGGTAACTTGTTTACTTTGTACTCTCAGTTCACTCGCCATGGCTATACTGTCGCTGAAAAGGCGAAAATAACAGATTCTGATACCTGAAACTCCAGGATTGGCGAACAATTCAGAATTGATATTTGGAGTTTGTGCACGCGAAACCTTTTATAAAAAAAAATTGCAGTACACTGTAAAAGCGTTGTTTTTACGAATCCTTTTCGAATCATTCACGAATCCTTTACGAATCCCTGGCTTCGTCTTTGTTTTTTTTTACGAATCCTTTTCGGCCTTTTCGAATCCCTGGCTTCGTCTTCGTCTTTGGCTTAAGGCGACTTTAGATTCCCAACTGCGAGATCCCCTGCCATATTTTCATGCCTGTTGTGCTTCAGGAACATTCAATCCATTGATATGAACCCATCCGTTAGACTATTTATATTTGCTTTAATTTCTATTTGCTTCTCAGTAATTCAGATTTCGGAGGCGAAGCCAAAAGCCGAAAACGAAGCAAAAGTTTTAAAAAGGCCCTATGTTTTAAACACATATAAAACAAATTGCAGTTAAAGGCGTTTACCACCCAAATTTACTTTTAATTAGATTGTTGCGCGCATGCACCGTTTCGATGGAAATACATAATCTTCGATTAACTTAATTAATTATAATCAATAACTTAAAAATGAGAAATCCCCTGCATTTCCATGCTTAAGAATATTTCCTAATTATAGCGCAAATCGTTGCCGTTATAATTAAAATGTTGATCCCAGGAGTCGGACCTTTAGCACTTAAGGCTAGGTAAACGCAGGTTAATGCAAAATCCACAACTTAAAGAGAATGTACATCATTTTGCTTTTGCTGTAATTTTAAGAAATATATGGATTTAGGAGGTTGGTATATGATAGCAAATAATGTTACACTGACGTATTTGACGTTCTGGGTTCGTAGATGCTGCAGAAAACCAATCATGTTCTTGTAGGTACCACGACACCACTTAAGATGAGGCGGAGCAATTTATAGACGTTGGGGAATTGTAAGGTCAGATAATAATAAGTTGTACCCCTCCACAGATGTACAATCAATTGCCAGGCCCGCTGGAACACAATTTTTCCAGGGCGTGCTGTGATTTTAAAGACAATCAGCGATCGCAAAGCGCGAATCCATTCTGGCGTGGTTCCCGGGGCCCGCTCAAGGGCCTCCGAAACTCTGGGGTCCTATGATGAATTCTTCCGAAAAAAACATCAATTAACTTACTAATGAAGTCGGCTTGGTCAATAAGACTAAGAGAACGAGGAATCTAATCGACCTCGAGCCAAATACGATTCCTGAGGCAAAATTTGACAATTTTGAAAGCCAAGGATCGTAAATGTTCTATCATACTCCCTATTTCAATAATTTTGGCAGCAGCCTGACTGTCTGAGAACAGTTTTACTTGCGAACAAGAAATAAAGGGCAGAAATGAAACTCGAGCAAACGAAAAAGCTTGAAGTTCACGCCAGGTTGAACTCTGTGCCATTTCTTCAGGAGTCAAATTGTTTATGTGCAACGTAATTTTCGTTGCATGTAATGGCACCCAATCCTACTGAACTTGCATCTGAAAATATAGTAACTTTGTTTACCCTTGGGGGAAAGGAAAACGTGCCGAGTGTTAAGATGGGAGACATTATCACGCCAAAAGTGAATCTCGTTTATGCACTGATTATTGATGATAATCACTAAAACGTTTTTGAAATTCCCGCCGAACTAAAAACGACTTCCGCGAACAATTATTGACGACGCTTCTGAACCCTCGCGCATATTTGGCAAACGTTTTGAACCTAAAATACGAATGTTGGACTTTGCAACTTCTTCGGCATTCGCGTCATTCGCGAATCGTTCGCGTGCCCGCCGGCGTGAAAACCCACCCTAAGGAGTTGATGCAAACTGCAAAGTCTGTAGTTGGACATCATTTTATTATACGCATTTGGGGTGTCTTTAGTCTACGCAGATTAACTTTGGCCATATTTAATTTAATATCGTCAGTAAAAAGATTAAAATCTTAATTGAAATTGATATTAGTGACTAATACAAATAGATCAAATAAATAATTGAATGGGATAGGGATAATTGCCTTTGAGTGGCAGAAATGTTTCATAGCAATACTATTTTACAGTGCAGTGTACTTTAGTTTGATACGAGGAACTGCAAATATAAAAAACTAAAAGGGAAATTTGGGTCGCCGTGATGTCTGTGATATTTCGTCGGTCTGATGGTTACTATGTAAGGAATATTGTAATGGAATTTACATCAGGAATTTGTGTAAAGCATGACTGGTCTTACTGCCATAGTCACCTACTGTGATGCAGGATGCCGTAGGCGTTGTGCCGGGCAATACAAAAGACACAACTTGTTATTCATCAATTTTCCCAGACATGTCTGCCTTTAAAATCTTTTATAATAATTTCATAATAGAAATTCGAGGATAAGCAGAACAAACACAGGTAACTTGTTTACTTTGTACTGTCAGTTCATTCACCATGGCTATACTTACCCGAAAAGGCGAAAATAACAGATTCTGATACCTGAAACTCCAGGATTGGCGAACAATTCAGAATTGATATTTGGAGTTTGTGCACGCGAAACCTTTTATAAAAAAATTATTTGAAGTACACTGTAAAAACGGTGTTTTTTTCGCATCGAAACAGTGTTTGTGCTTGACATTCTAATAAAAAGTCAATTTGGGTGCATGGTAAACACCTTTAGCAGCTTAAAACATAAACACCGTACAGTGTACTGCAATCATGCTTTTTATGAAAGGTTTCACGTACACAAATTCCATTTATAAATTCTGAATTGTTCACCAACTAACAGTACGGTATTACAAAGTAGGCAAAGTAGCCTACCTCAATCCTGAAGTTTCAGGGATCTGGTATTTTCGCTTTTTCAGAGACAGTATATAGGCCTATACCAGGTCCACCTTTTTCGGGGTAAATAATAGTATTTTGTTGTAGAAATAACTGTACTGGCACACGAAAAATGTTGGTCCCGTTTTTGGTCCTATCAGTACAAATTCATCCCCCAAATTATCAAAAGGTCCACATTTTCCGGGGTAAATAATGGTATTTTGATGTAGAAATAACGGTAATGGCACACGAAAATTCTTGGTTTCATTTTTGGTCCCATCAGTACAAATTCGCACCCCCCCCCCCCATACAAAATCATGCGTATGGGGTGTATACCGTAGGAATATTTGCTGACAGTATAGTAAAAGTACTCGTACTTTGTCTAGTTATTCTTGAGTTTGTAGCCAACCATGGCCGTCAAAGAAAGACATTGTTTTGGGATTTTTTTATTTTTTTTAGGTCGCACGCACACACACAGCTTCTAACTTCGTTTTTTTTTCCAATTTTGTTTTGGGGTCGCACGCACACAGTTGTTAACGCCTACGGCATTCGATATAATCACAGTAAATAAAACTGCTTGACTTAACCTGTTCATGTACATGTACAATACATGTACTTGCAATAGTCGGGCGCCGTACAACATACGTCAGCATAATGTAGTTGGCCGCGTCAAGGTAGGATACCAGTGCGAAAAACACGCAATAAAGCGATGTGCATTTAGGCGCAGACACTACGTCATAATGTCCCGAGTGAGGCGGGAAATTTAAACAACTAACTTTACTGCTGCCACCACACTATCAAAATCTGGAGAAGCAAGCAAAGAGTTTGTGTTTACCCCATGGACTAACGCATGTCTGCAAGCCAAAGTGAAGAAATCCGTAATAAAAGAGAAATATGTTGACCATAACATATAGGCCAAATTAAGCTAGATGGCCACTAAGGGCAGACTAATACCCTTATTACCTGGGCAACATTTTAAATGATTGATAACCGAATGAAATAAAGAAACTGGGGGAACTGGTAGATGGGAGACATGAGAGACATTATCATATCGTTTATGCACTGATTATCGATGATAATCACTAAATATTTCGCAAAAATTTAAACTTTTTTGAAATTCCCGCCTAACTAAAAACGACTCTCGCGAACAATTGACGACGCTTCTGAACCCCCGCGCATGTTTGGAACCTAAAATACGAATGTTGGACTTTGCAATTTCTTCGGCATTCGCATCATTCGCGAATCGCTCGCGTGCCCGCCGGCGTGAAAACCCACCCTAAGGAGTTGATGCAAACTGCAAAGTCTGTCTAGTTGGACATCATTTTATTATACGCATTTGGGGTGTCTTTAGTCTACGCAGATTAACTTTGGCCATATTTAATTTAACATCGTCAGTAAAAAGATTAAAATCTTAATTGAAATTGATATTAGTGACTAATACAAATAGATCAAATAAATAATTGAATGGGATAGGGATAATTGCCTTTGAGTGGCAAAAATGTTTCATAGTAATACTATTTTACAGTGCAGTGTACTTTAGTTTGATACGAGGAACTGCAAATAAGAAAAAACAACAAGTGAAATTTGGGTCGCCGTGATGTCTGTGATATTTCGTCGGTCTGATGGTTACTATGTAAGGAATATTGTAATGGAATTTACATCAGGAATTTGTGTAAAGCATGACTGGTCTTACTGCCATAGTCACCTACTGTGATGCAAGATGCCGTAGGCGTTGTGCCTGGCAATACAAAAGACACAACTTGTTATTTATCAATTTTCCCAGACATGTCTGC
Source organism: Crossaster papposus (assembly GCA_037893245.1). NCBI lineage: Eukaryota > Metazoa > Echinodermata > Asteroidea > Velatida > Solasteridae > Crossaster > Crossaster papposus. The sequence continues at coordinate 1,391,424 of JBAIAA010000354.1, read as the reverse complement.
CTTTAAAATCTTTTATAATAATTTCATAATAGAAATTCGAGGATAAGCAGAACAAACACAGGTAACTTGTTTACTTTGTACTGTCAGTTCATTCACCATGGCTATACTTACCCGAAAAGGCGAAAATAACAGATTCTGATACCTGAAACTCCAGGATTGGCGAACAATTCAGAATTGATATTTGGAGTTTGTGCACGCGAAACCTTTTATAATTTTTTTTTTGCAGTACACTGTAAAAACGGTGTTTTTACAAATCCTTTTTCGATTCCTTCACAAATCCTTTACGAATCTCTAGCTTCGTCTTTGTTTTTTTTACGAATCCTTTTCGGCCTTTTCGAATCCCTGGCTTCGGTTTTGTCTCTGGCGTGCAGGTCCCGGGGCCCGCTCAAGGGCCCCCGAAGCTCTGGGGTCCTATGATGCTCTGGGGTTCAATCTGAGCCTTTTTGGGACACTATTACGTCTTCTTTGGGAAGAGTGATTCATTGGTTAGACCACAATGAACCATGTACATGTAATTGTTATGTTTAAAATGCGGAGCGCGATCATGGTTCGATTATAACGCGCAACGCAACCTGGGCCCAATTTCTTGGCTCTGTTAACCGCAGAATTCCTCGCTTACGGTCACCATTTTCCGCTAACCGCGATAGCAGAAAAATTATGTGCTTACCCCTGTAAGCACAGAATCCTTAGTTACGGGTTCTACGCATGCTCAGAGACCAAAATTGTTGATAACGTGTGAAATACGTTTACCGTAAGCACCGAATTTTCTGCTATAGTAAGCAGGGATTTTTCGCTAACGGTAAGCAGAGCCAAGAAATTTGGCCCGATTCGATGTGTACGAAGATGCTACATGGTATTCTGTCATTCTGCAAATGAGTGCCACACGGTACGAAACAGTCCAGAAGTTAACTTAACTCGTATCCTGAATTTATTTCATATATTTTTAATATAAATAATTAAATATTTAAAAAAAAATCATTAAAAATGCACAACACAGTTCAGTTGCCCACTCAAAAACACCTATCTAATTTGGGTTTGTTATCAGTTTGAAACTGCGAGCGCTTCGCGCAAAGCCTAGCCCTTTTGGCGTGGGGTGCGGGGCCCGCCTTAGCCCTATAATAAGGCCAAAAATGCAAGGGATTTCTCATTTTTAAGTTATTTATTATAACTGTAATTAAGTTAATCTGAGATTATGTTTTCCCATCGAAACAGTGTTTGTGCTCGACATTCTAATAAAAAGTCAATTTGGGTGCATGGTAAACACCTTTAGCAGCTTAAAACATAAACACCGTACAGTGTACTGCAATCATGCTTTTTATGAAAGGTTTCACGTACACAAATTCCATTTATAAATTCTGAATTGTTCACCAACTAACAGTACGGTATTACAAAGTAGGCAAAGTAGCCTACCTCAATCCTGAAGTTTCAGGGATCTGGTATTTTCGCTTTTTCAGAGACAGTATATACCAGGCCCGTACGCAGTGGGGGGTGGGGGTGCGACGGGTGCGTACGCAAAGGTCCACATTTTCCGGGTAAATAATGGTATTTTGATGTAGAAATAACTGTACTGGCACATGAAAAATGTTGGTCTCATTTCTGGTCCTATCAGTACAAATTCATCCCCCAAATTACCAAAAGGTCCACATTTTCCGGGGTAAATAATGGTATTTTGATGTAGAAATAACGGTAATGGCACACGAAAATTCTTGGTTCCATTTTTGGTCCCATCAGTACAAATTCGCACCCCCCATACAAAATCCTGCGTACGGGCCTGTATACCGTAGGAATATGGCGAATAAACCCTTGCTGACAGTATAGTAAAAGTAAACAAGTTACATGTACTCGTACTTTGTCTGGTTATTCGTGTCGTGTTTGTAGCCAACCATGGCCGCCAAAGAAAGACATTGTGTTGGGATTTTTTTATTTTTTTTTAGGTCGCACGCATACAGCTTTTAACTTCGTTTTTTTTCCAATTTTTGTTTTTGGGTCGCACGCACACAGTTGTTAACGCCTACGGCATTCGATATAATCACAATAGGTGAATAAAACTGCTTGACTTAAAAAGCAACGAACCTTGGCCATGACGATGGCAGATATTTCAATGCTCATACTAAAAGTTCAACAAACAGGCCGGCCATCTGACAGTGATACAGATTATTCGTCACAAGGAAGTCCACTTTTCTAGCTTTCAAACATGTAGTTGGACTTCTAACGTATGTAACATGGTGTTTTTAGGTGTCTGGCATCATACACAAATACAGTGTTAATCCGGGTTGTTTTACAGGAGCAATCTCCCATATTTTAAAGGGAAAGTTTTGTTTAAGAAATAGTTTTATTCTTTTTTTAATGCAAAATTAACCATAACAATATTTAGGTGCATGGTAACATTTCAATGCTCGCAACAGTATAGACCCGACAAACATGTGACAAATGATTATGTATTAGTATTTCTGTTGCAACCAAAAGTGACATTACAAATTGCCAACGTTTGTTCATGATCTCAGTTTAACAAAGTGAGTGAAACACTTATATTACCACTACATTGATGGCATTTAAGGACTCATTAACGATTTCGATTTTTGTTTGTAATTAATTAAAACACAAACAACTCGACGTATAACAACATGTTCTTTTTAATGAAAAAAATATTAATGTTGATTATTATTTCGTTTCCAGTATTAGTCGATCCCTCTAACGCATGTAACATACAAAGCCACTTCGAGTTACAAACGTTAGTAAGATATTACTGATATGGTTTGGGAACATAGTCACAAATAATTTACACTTCGGGGTTCAATTAAAGAGGTCCACAGCAGGTCAGTACATTAACACAAGGAAAAGTAAATTGATGTTAGCAGTGCTCCTAGTTATGCCCCAGCCACATTTACGCCGATTGTAGGAAAGGCGCCCGACCGGCGAGCTTTTTGCCTAAAATCGCACGGAAATCGCGGAAATCTTACGGTCAGCGGCGGATCAATCGGAGCTATCGGCCGATTAAAACACGCCGCACGGGCCGCCGCCAACTTTTAACGCGGAGTTATAATTTTCCGAGTGCCGGCCGATTTTTTTTCTCGAACCAACTCATCGCAAATGATCCGGAGGGGACCCATAAGGGAGCCGTCCGATAGCCTAACGGCCACCCCACGACACCCGGCGGCATCGTACGGTCATCAAAGGATTAATTAAGAGATTAGGGCCACCTATACGGTCCCTGTCCGTTGTGCGTTCGACTCAATCGGCGGAAATCTAATTTGTTGCCGTGCGGCGCCCGTATCTAATGTGATCGTGAATAAGACAGTGCAAGTTGAGACATCCGGGATTTGTCTCCGATGGCCGGGACATCGGGTGACCGCCCGATACCCCCTTTCCGCCCGGCTCAATCAACATTGCTAAACTTTACTGGGTGAACGAGCCACATCAGGAGACGAAGCTGGGGTTTGGGAAATGGCCTTGTGCTTAGCTTATAAAATTTGGTAGCGCCCTCTATCATACTGAAATTGCTGTATAATAATTGTTAAAAACAAACACAATCTGAACAAGTCAACCACGGCTTAAATTAATTTTCTTGTTGCAGCCCATACAATGACTCGGCAGGGTTTACAAACAGAGTTGTGATGACTGAGTCCATGACTCGGACTCGAGTCACAATTGTTGGCGACACACGGCGGGAGCCGGTTAGTGGCCGGCGAGACCCGGCAAAAGTTGTGCCGCCGCTTGTACCCACACGGCGAGAACCCGCATATGAAGCACGATATGTGGCAGAGAAAACCCCCCCTCTTTTGTGTTGACTATTGTGTTCCCGGAATCTCAGGAATTCCTTTTAGGTTTCAAGGGGGGATGGGTTAGGTTACAATAGTGTTGAGTGCGTATAAAGTATAGGGATAAGAGGGGGGTACCCCTCTGCCACATATCGTGCTGGGTATAAGAACCCGGTATGAGGACATTAAGAGGACGGCATAAGGACGGTACGAGGCCGTTATAGACCCGTTCTTGGGGCGGTGAGAACGGTGACGACGTGTCATAGTTTGTCCAACGGGTTGTTACTGTGTCCATACCGGCCTCGTACCGGGTTCTCGCCGGGCTCTCACCGTTCGCTCAACGTTGACCCACCGCCTCATATGCTGCGTTCCAATCGTGTCGTTTTTATCGTGTTCACCGTAAATTTCTCCATGTTCACGAGTGGTTTGCATTCCAAACGCTACCCACCAAGACGCACGCGCACAGTCGAGTTAGTCGTCCTGTAAGGACATTCTTTATCGCACAAGAACTTGTACGTGAACTAACACGCATGCGCGAGTGTTTTATTCGTTTATAAAGTCGTGAACATGGAGAAAACAATTCCACCTCGAGTTCACCACTGGTGAACACGAGTTACCAGGCGATTAGAACGCCATACGACTCGTGAACTCGTGAACACGATAAACACGACGCGATTGGAACGCAACATTATACCGGCTACATACCGCCCCCTCACTGGTTTATTAACGTTCAACCGCTTTTTTAACGACCTAATAACGTCCTCTCACCGTTCCACCGTCCGCATAACGTCTCCATACCGGCCTGTTGCCGTGTGTTTTACATCGTGCCTGTTCAGAAACCGTGCCAGACACCGTGACTCCATATTTTACTGTATAAAAACGACGACTATGGTCAAAGCTTCATTTAGTCCCTGCTTTTCCTCGGGCCAGTTGTCATCATAAAGCGAACGTTTAGCGAACGGTATGGGTGCGTTCCGGGCGGTAAGCGGCCGGTACTAACCCGGTGAGGACCCGGCGAGGACCCGGCGTGAGCGATGATGGTTTGTCGCGAAAGCGCCCTCTCGTGGCTGCGGATTAAGCAACGTCTTCCGAGCGGATCGCGATTTTTTTTTCCATACCATTAACGCGTCAATTTGCCAGTTTCATTGGAATGGGGCGACTTGAATGGAGACCAAAGATTTTGATACGCGCGGACGTATGAAGACCAACGACGTTGACAGCCATAATTCACCAAAATAAATGAATACAGTCCCTAGTTAATTGTATACAGTCCCTAGTTTTTCGTATACACGACTTTTATACCTTTTTCTATTAACCCAAATTATTGGTCCATTTCGACCTATGAAGAAATTATGTTTGCACTCAAGATTATGATTAAATCGAATTTTTGGGGGTCTGTCAGGGGCTCTCCCCTCCCAACGCACCACTCGCCAAACTTAAGAAAACCCATTTTGTAGTTGTTCCAGTCACCCCTACATATCCCACGCTTCAAACCTTTTGCACTCAAAATTATGATTAAACCTGGCTGGGCTCCCGGACTAATTGGTAACTGCTTGAATTATCATGAATGGGTGGATTTAGGGGGTTATATTTCATAGTAAATATCGTTTAACTGACCTGTCTGAAGTTTTACAATCATGGTTGCTGAGAAAAGCAAGAAAAACGACTTTCGTTTTCGGAATCGGGCAGTTTTTCTTATGTTTTTTTGTTTTTTTCGCGATCGCCGTCCGGCGATAATGAATTTTGGTTTATACAATTCAATTTTTTGGAACAATTACAGGATATCTAGGGCAATCGTTTTGCTGGATGCCTACAATCATTATTTTCTTTCAAATAATTAAGATATTTCTTAATAATTCGGTAGTAAATTTTTTCGATATCTGCAAATGGTGTATAATACCTTTAAGCATGGCAATGCAAGGGATTTCTCATTTTTAAGTTATTTATTATAACTGTAATTAAGTTAATCTGAGATTATGTTTTCCCATCGAAACGGTGTTTGTGCTCGACATTCTAATAAAAAGTCAATTTGGGTGCATGGTAAACACCTTTAGCAGCTTAAAACATAAACACCGTACAGTGTACTGCAATCATGCTTTTTATGAAAGGTTTCACGTACACAAATTCCATTTATAAATTCTGAATTGTTCACCAACTAACAGTACGGTATAGCCTATTACAAAGTAGGCAAAGTAGCCTACCTCAATCCTGAAGTTTCAGGGATCTGGTATTTTCGCTTTTTCAGAGACAGTATATACCAGGCCCGTACGCAGGGGGGGGGGGGGGGGGGGGGTGTGCGAGGGGTGCGTACGCACCCAGGGGCGTCAATCCCATTTCAAAATGTGGGGGGGGGACACATTTACTGAAGTCAAGAATTATTAGAGGGGTTTAGCATGCACATTATACAAACGTCAACGCGAGTGCACAAGAGATGTTGGCACGGCCAACATGTCATGCGGCCGGCATAATTATTACAAGCCCAGACGCCGGACGGCGAGCATCTTCCTGTTTTGGATTGTTTACTTATCCTATTTCAAATGTCTGGTTGAAAGGAAACCAACCTCATGTTTTAACGTTTTCGAGAAAACCCTATGGTTTACATCGGGGCGCAGTGGTCCCCTGACTCTAACACATACATATTTACTCGATAACAAATTGTCAAGTCGAAAATTTAAACATGGATAATTTGTTTAGAAATTAAAGTGCATTTAGTACTAGCTTGGTAATTTTAATTCTTACTTTTCTGGTGGAAATAATTCTCAAAAAATGTTATCCCTGGAAACTATTAGAAAACTATTTCCACAAACGAAATGGTGCAAAGGATTTTGAATGTAGTTTAGAAACACAAGAAAACCTGGAATAATTCCCATCTGCATTTCTGTCGGTGTCCTGTAAAATTAATGAGATAAGGTTTTATCCGTTTACTTTTTCAAATAAGTTACGGAGAAGTATCTTGAAAAGTATTTATCAAGTATCTTGAAAGTATTAAGCCCAGATTCAATCGGAGGTGCCGGTATTTGTTTTATTCCACCGTCGAATTAATTCAAATAATAAATCCCAAGTCTTTGAACTTTGATTGACGGCCAACTGATAACAGTAGAAATTTCCACGAAGTTATTTGTTATTGTTCCCGAGTGTTTTGGAAGTGAAGAATAAAATGTTAGTTATGGTAAAATGAATGAACAACCACAATTAAAATGCAAGTGAAATGTTCGGGCAAAGATCTCTTGCGCCGCGCATTTGGTCGTCTGCTACGCGTACTTAAACCTTTGCTTCGCGTCTTCGGCTTCGGTTCGCCTGCGACTTCGGAATCACTGAGAAGTAAATACAAATGAAGGAAATAGAAATATCCGACTTTTGTATAGGTTCATATCAACTGATTGAATGTTTCTGAAGCACAACAGGCACCAGAATGTGGCTGGAGTTCTCGCAGTAGGCTAAAATCCCCTTGATCCTAAGACGAAGACAAATCCGAACCCAGAGATTGAAAAAGCCCTAAAAGTCCTCCCCCAAGTGGTACGGTAGATATTAGTTAATACTTATACTGCGATTTGATTGATTGTCAGCTTTGCGAAGGTTCGCTAGAGTTAAGTTGAACATGATCGATCAAGCACAGCCAATGGCACACGCACTTATTCACTGAACTTTCGTAAACACAAAACTGTCTCAAACTACGCTACAGCTTTACCAAAAACACAGATTTCAACCACAACCGAAGTCCACACACAACCTACATGATACAATATGAACATGGCTGCAAAACATCATTTACTGAATTATCGATTTTAGGGGCTATGTTACAGCAACAAATAATAAAAATTTAGGACAAAAGTGAGATTACGTCGACGAGATAACGCCTGTTTTCACGCGAACAGTATGTGTACACGTAAAGATCGAGTTCGCGCGCGCACATACGCCTGCAAAGGGCGGCCAAACCCGCAGTAGCGCGTTAACGCCAGGTTCTGTTGGCTCCGCAGCCGTTGTTGGACTTGAATGGACTCCGTGTAAATCCGTCACACTTACGCCACCGCTCCGCTATTCTTGACAGTTTCTGCTACAGTACATAATGCCCTATTAGTCCGGGAGCCCAGCAAGGTTTAATCATAATTTTGAGTGCAAAAGGTTTGAAGCGTGGGATATGTAAGGGTGACTGGGACAACTGCAAAATGGGTTTTCTTAAGTTTGGCGAGTGGTGCGTTGGGAGGGGGAGCCCCTGACAGACCCACACAAATTCGATTTAATCATAATCTTGAGTGCAAACTTAATTTCTTCATAAGTCGAAAGTTTATCGTGTACTGAATAGGATTTGTATACTTAAGAAAAATATAATTGTGCTAAGTACATTTAAGAAGGTCTTTAATTAGTGCTAATTACACGTTTGATTATAATTTTGAGTGCAAGGATAAAACAAGTGTCAATGTGTTGGAGTAAAATTCGCCACTAAGAAAGTTTCAAGTGGTGCCATCCCTAATTAAGAAAGGGCCAAAGGTCATCATAAGTCATTAAACACTAATAATTATAACGTTGAGTGCAACTTGCATTTATGTGTATATCAACAGATTATTGTAGACCGATCACTGATCACAAGCTTAAGAACATGATATATAGTGCAAAGTTAAGAAGGTCTGTAATTAGTGCTAATTACACGTTTAACGTGTAGCTGACACCTTGCTGCATGGAGCAAAATCCGCCGCTTAAGAAAGTTTCAAGTGGTGCCATCCCTAATTAAGAAAGGGTCAAAGGTCATTAAAACTAAAAGTCAATAAACACCGATACATGTATTTATAATGTTGAGTGCAACTTGCATTTCTATGTGGATCAACCGTTTATTATGGACCAATCACTGATTACACGGAGCAATGTCCGATCAAAATGTCCGATTAATAAATTATTAGAATGATAATAATTATTGAAATCATAAAACGAGCGTCAACGTGTACATGTACTTTACCAAACGCAGGAAAAAAACCCACCACATAAGAAATATTACAAACAGTCATGAAGTTGATTGCAATTGCCTGTACCCTCTCAAACACGAATGGGTGTAAATATGAAATACGTTAAAATTAGGGAATATGAGATCACCGGAGTTTATAATTATAGGAACATAACCTTTTAGTAGTTTTTGAGCTCAAACAAGGTTTACATTAAACAGTCTATACTGAGAACTTTATTGTAATGATATCATTAACATTGGGTGATGAGCTGCTTTGGAGTACGAAGTTACGTTACGTTGTGCCTTAGTACAGTGGCTCGATAGCGAAATTCCTAAATTTATGCAACAGCGCGATCGTGTAAACAAAATTGCAAAGCGCACAGGCTCACAAATCCATTGGGATTCATACAAAGACCTGCGGCACAATGTTAACTAATGCAATCCGCAGTAAAAAGTGAACACTCACACATCCGCCTTAGAAGAAATCAAAAGCAATTCACCTATGATGTGGACAACTCTGCAGGAGGTACTCCCTAATGAGCAGACAACTGAACTGTAACAAATTCGATTACTTCCCCCAAAATGGTGAAATATTAACGATTCCGTCGACATTGCTGACACGTTAAATAAATACGTTTTAACAATCGGCAAGCGTACTGCTGGTAATTACCCTTTGTGTGAACTTGAAATAGATGACAATACTGACGCCTCTATCAATTATTCTCTTGATAAAGAATGCATAGTACCGTACCTAATGTTACAGAAGAGTTTGTTCAAAAGCAAATATCATCTACCGGTATGTCGGTTGGGAAAGCAACAGGTCTGGATGAAGTGTTAAAATGATCAAAATTGCTTCACCTTATATCATTAAATATTTAACTTGTATTTTTAACATGTTTATAAGATGTGAGTGATACCCTAAAAAATTGAAACATGCATTAGTAACACCAATTAACAAGGGAGGATGTAAATGTAGTACAGGTAACTATCGGCCTATTTCTATACTGCTAATCATCTCTAAGATTTTTGAAAGATAGGTGCACACATCGGTATATAGATACCTTGATGAAAACAATCTGATTCCTAGTTGCCAGTCAGGAATTAGACCCCTGCACTCAACTGAAAGCACCCTACACGACTTATAGTCCAGGAAAAATACATAATTTTGTTTTGTTGACCTCAAACAAATTGCAACAAATCGTTTTTCACCACAGTGCACTTCTAAAAGGTTCCTAGAATGACATACTAAAAATCCACAAAATTCCAAGTGGTGGAAATATGTCTAATTTGCATAAATCGTTAATCCCTGCCATGTAATATTTTTTATTCCAATATTTGGGTATATATATATTTATTTATTTTTGGAAAAGTTTATTTTGGTGATTCTACTTACATATCCTTACTTGAATAACATTTGCTAAAGCATGACTGAATGATTATGAGAACACAGTAATTATCCAAAATGACAACTTTGTGACCCTATAAATGTGCGCACATTACACTGTCTCCAGATATCATCATGTAGTCAGTATTGGTGAGCTTCAAATTCACCAAGTTGCTTACTGGCACAGTTATCATATTAAAAACTTAAGGAAAATCATATGGACAATGATAACATTGTGATATTTAGCCCAGTAAACAAAAACTTGGAAAAAATGATGTGTCCCTAAATTGGGCTAACAAGTAGGTGAAGGGTTGCCTAAGGTGAGAGACTTAAACAAGTTCAAGGAAACCCCCCAAATTTAAGATTTTTGTTGCTTACAATAATCATATCTACGTTAAAATGTATTTTGGTGATTTCCTTGAACTTGTTCAAGTATTCCATGTTAGGCAACCCTTTAACTACTTTTAGCCCAATTTATAGACACACCATTTTCCCCCAGTTTTTGTTTTCTGGGCCAAATATCACAATGTTATTATTGTTCATATGATTTTTCATAAGGTTTTAATATGATAACTGTGCCAGTAAGCAACTTGGTGAATTTGAAGCTCACCAATACTGACTACATGATGATATCTGGAGACAGTGTAATGTGCGCACATTTATAGGGTCACAAAGTTGTCAGTTTGGATAATTACCGTGTTCTCATAATTATTCAGTCACTTATATGCTTTAGCAAATGTTATTCAAGTAAGGATATGTAAGTAGAATCACCAAAATAAACTTTTCAAAAAATAAAAATAAAATATATACCCAAATATGGGAATAACAAATATTACATGGCAGGGATTAACGATTTATGCAAATTAGACATAGGCCTATTTCCACCACTTGGATTTTTGTGGATTTTTAGTATGTCATTCTAGGAACCTTTTAGAAGTGCACTGTGGTGAAAAACAATTTGTTGCAATTTGTTTGAGGTCAAAACTTATTTTTCCTGGACTATTAAGAAACAAGTGTTTTGAGGCCATGGAGAATAGAAAAATTACAGGCACAGATCAGGCAGTGTGTTTATAGATCTCAGTAAAGTATTTGATTTATTGTGTTAATCATGGCATCTTACTAGAGAAACTAAAAAGATGAACATGTCATCTTCTGTAATCATGGTTTATTAAAGTCATACCTAAGTGATCGTAGTCAGTCTGTAAATATCAAATTTCCTGTCCGTAAACACTGGTTTTCTGCAGGGGTCGATACTATAGGTCCACTTGTATTCATTGTTTATACTAGTGATCTTCCATTTTGTATATCCCCAAACTGCAACTTATTTATGTAAGCTGATGACTCCACATTAACGTGTGGCTCCTCAAACATTAATATAATAGAAAGCAGCTTAAACACAGCTGTTATAGTTTTCACAACTGGTACGTAAGAAACAATATATAGCATTAAACGCCACCAAAACTAAATGTATGCTTATTGGTACCATGCAGAAAATATCCAATGTTGACTTAAAGGTAGTATTGTCATCTATTTCAAGTTCACGCAAAGGGTAATTACCAGCAGTACGCTTGCCGATTGTTAAAACGTGTTTATTTAACGTGTCAGCAATGTCGGCTGAATCGTCAATATTTCACCATTTTGGGGGAAGTAATCGAATTTGTTACAGTTCAGTTGTCTGCTCATTAGGGAGTACCTCCTGCAGAGTTTTCCACATTATAGGTGAATTGCTTTTGATTTCTTCTAAGGCGGATGTGCGAGTGTTCACTCTTTTTACTGCGGATTGCATTAGTTAACATTGTGCCACAGGTCTTTGTATTAATCCCAATGGATTTGTAAGCCTGTGCGCTTTGCAATTATTTTGTTTACACGATCGCGCTGCTGCATAAGTTTAGGAATTTCGCTATCGAGCCACTGTACTAAGGCACAACGTAACGTAACTTCGTACTCCAAAGCAGCTCATCGCCCAATGTTAATGATATCATTACAATAAAGTTCTAAGTATTGACTGTTGTCTACTTTAATGCGAACCTTGTTTGAGCTTAAAAACTACTAAGAAGTTAATAAGTTCCTAAAATTATAAGCTCCGGTGATCTTATATTCCCTAGTTTTAACGTATTTCATATTTACACCCATTCGTGTTTGAGAGGGTACAGGCAATTGCAATCAACTTCAGGACTGTTTGTAATATTTCTTATGTGGTGGGTTTTATTCCTGCGTTTGGTAAAGTACATGTACACTTTGACGCTCGTTTTATGATTCCAATTATTATTATAATCATTTATTATTCGGACATTTTGATCGGACATTGCGCCGTGTAATCAGTGATTGGTCCATAATAAACGGTTGATCCACATAGAAATGCAAGTTGCACTCAACATTATAATTATCGGTGTTTATTAACTTTTAGTTTTAATGGCCTTTGACCCTTTCTTAATTAGGGATTGCACCACTTGAAACTTTCTTAAGTGGTGGATTTTGCTCCAGCAAGGTGTCAGCTACACATTAAACGTGTAATTAGCACTAATTACATACCTTCTTAATTAGACTTTGCACTATATATCATGTTCTTAAGCTTGTGATCAGTGATCGGTCTACGATAATCTGTTGATATACACATAAATGCAAGTTGCACTCAACGTTAAAATTATTAGTGTTTAATGACTTATGATGACCTTTGGCCCTTTCTTAATTAGGGATGGCACCACTTGAAACTTTCTTAAGTGGCGAATTTTACTCCAGAGAGGTGTCAGCTACACATTGACACTTGTTTTATCCTTGCACTCAAAATTATGATCAAACGTGTAATTAGCACTAATTAAAGACCTTCTTAAATGTACTTAGCACCAATTATATATTTTTTAAGTATACAAATTCTAAAACACGACAAACTTTCGACTTCGAAGAAATTATGTTTGCACTCAAGATTATGATTAAATCGAATTTTTGGGGGTCTCTCATGGGCTCCCCCCTCCCAACGCACCACTCGCCAAACTTAATAAAACCCATTTTGCAGTTGTCCCAGTCACCCTGGCCCTACATATCCCACGCTTAAAACCTTTTGCACTGAAAATTATGATTAAACTCGGCTGGGCTCCCGGACTATATTATGAGATACACGAGTTCAAAAACATGGGGGGGACATTTGATATTGTGTCCCCCACCCTTCAAAATATTGGGGGGGGGGGGGGGACGTGTCCCCCTGTCCCCCCAGGATTGACGCCCATGTACGCCCCCCCCCCCCCCCCCTATTACTAAAAGGTCCACCCTTTTCGGGGTAAATAATGGTATTTTGATGTCGAAATAACTGTACTGGCACACGAAAAATGTTGGTCCCATTTTTGGTCCTATCAGTACAAATTCATCCCCCAAATTATCAAAAGGTTCACATTTTCCGGGGTAAATAATGGTATTTTGATGTAGAAATAACGGTAATGGCACACGAAAATTCTTGGTTTCATTTTTGGTCCCATCGGTACAAATTCGCCCCCCCCCCCCCCATACAAAATCATGCGTAGGCCTATGGGGTGTATACCGTAGGAATATGGCCAATAAACCGTTGCTGACAGTATAGTAAAAGTACTCGTACTTTGTCTAGTTATTCTTGAATTTCTATTACGCACTTATCGTGTCGTGTTTGTAGCCAACCATGGCCGCCAAAGAAAGACATTGTGTCGGTATTTTTTTTATTTTTTTTTAGGTCGCACGCACACGTACACAGCTTTTAACTTCGGGTTTTTTTCCCAATTTTTTTTTGGGGTCGCACGCACACAGTTGTTAACGCCTACGGCATTCGATATAATCACAGTAAATAAAACTGCTTGACTTAACCAGTTCGCGCCAGGATTATTTTAACATCGCCGAGCCGAGGGGCGGGATTATTTTTAACGAAACTCGATCCGAAGCTTATAGTTCAGGCTTATAGTGCCGGGAAGCACACCCACGCATTTCCGGCCTTGCTCGCTGCTGACATACATTTTCGAACTTGAACTTGGCGTGTTTATGCTTCATCCGTTTTGAATTTGGGGACATTTTTGCGTTTATAAACGTCATCCGGCGCGAACTGGTTAAAAAGTAACGAACCTCGGCCATGACGATGGCAGATATTTTAATGCTTATACCGGCAGTTGTGGCCGCCCTAGTGTTCGACTTTTTTTGAGGAGGCAATTATTTTTAAACATAATTTAAACATAATCCAGAAAGACAGTACAGAACGTATTTGGAACATAATGTTGAATTATTCAAAATTTATGTTTTAAACCGAGAACAGATATAAAACTTAAAATAACTTTATCACGCATCATCGCTTAATGTAATAATTTCCCCTTTCCAAAACACGAATATTTTTGGGACAAATTGCTTGAAACATTCTTACCACTTTAAAACTTAACCCTACCCCATTCAATTTGTTGCATCTTTTTGTTTGAAGTTGGTGTGACGAGTTTTTTTTTTAAATATCGATTTGCTTGTCCTTATGTACTCTAACGATCATAGCCTAGATCTATGTTTTTTTAATTTGCGTATTTGGCAGGCCAGTTTCTACAGTTTAAAAAAAGTGTATTTCGTCATTGCTCAATTATACCTTTTCACTCTAATATAATTATTTATGTAAACAGGGCCCGTGAGGCGGAAGTGAATTACGGAAGTGGTATTACTCATGACGATTATTAAGGCATCTCTCGAGAAAAACAGCGAGAAATACTGGACTAACCCGAATGATTGGACCCCTTCACATTTTCAAGGGGACCGCAATTTAATTCCGCCTCATGGGCCTCATTTACATAAATTATCATATGGTGAATGCGCTCTAAGTTTGGAGTGAAAGGTTATAAATATTCATTAATGAAATTATAAGGTCATTGAGAGGTGTGTGCGTATGTATTCCCCGCCAATCGCGGTCGTAGGACATAACAATTGGGTACGTCCACGATTCACGACAAATCGTGTACAAATCCTATGGAGGTCAACCGAAAACGTTAGAGTATAAACAAAAGAAGGGAAGACGGTCGGACAATGCCCCGTCCACGATTGGCGGTGTTTACCAACCTGTGTGTGTACGAAGATGGTATTCTGTCATTCTGCTAATGAGTGCCACAAAACAAAAACGCAGTAAGTTGCCCACTCAGCGCAGCGCGCGCCTTGTTTGTCAACAATATTTACGCTGTGGCTAGTATTATTTGTATGCAGGACTGGCTGTCCTCTGGTAGTCTTGGTGCAAAACCTTCTCGTTTGTGTTTGATACACGATTCCCGCGAGAGGGCGCTATCGCCCACGAACCGACTCATGCCCACAAACCGCCCCAGGAGAAGCCGGTTGCAAGATAATCGCACAACATATTTACGAATGTCGCATGAATGTCGTATGGTGGCCCTGAAGGGACATCGCACATCGCAAATATCTTTGCAAATATTTGCGATGTCGCCAATATCTTTGCAAATATCTTTGCAAATATTTCCGATGTTTGCAAATATTTGCGATGTCGCAAATATCTTTGCAAATATCTTTGCAAATATTTGCGATGTCGCAAATATCTTTGCAAATATCTTTGCAAATATTTGCGATGTCGCAAATATCTTTGCAAATATTTGCGATGTCGCAAATATCTTTGCAAATATTTGCGATGTCGCAAATATTATCGCATACTTTGTCGCATACTTTGTTGCATAGTTTGCATATTTGTGCCGGTAATTTTTTCAAGAGCCTAAAGGGTCTTAAAGTTGTGTGGATTCCAGCTGCAGCACTCGACTCGTGGATCCGGTGTGAAAGGCAAGTCTCAAAATTAGTCTGTCCCCCAGCTAGGTACGTGTGTGTGTCCCCCATTACTTCGTCTGATAGCGATACTACCAGATAGACCGACTACCCACCCGTGTGTACATGTTAATGGAATGAAGGCTGGAACCCAAACAACTTTAAGGCCCTTTAGGCTCTTGAAAACATGCCCGGCACAAATATGCAAACAATGCAACAAAGTATGCGACAAAGTATGCGATAATATTTGCGACATCGCAAATATTTGCAAAGATATTTGCGACATCGCAAATATTTGCAAAGATATTTGCAAAGATATTTGCGACATCGAAGATATTTGCAAAGATATTTGCGACATCGCAAATATTTGCAAAGATATTTGCAAAGATATTTGCGACGTCGCAAATATTTGCAAAGATATTTGCAAAGATATTTGCGACATCGCAAATATTTGCAAAGATATTTGCAAAGATATTTGCGACATCGCAAATATTTGCAAACATTGGAAATATTTGCAAAGATATTTGCAAAGATATTGGCGACATCGCAAATATTTGCAAAGATATTTGCGATGTGCGATGTCCCTTCAGGGCCACCATAATGTCGCACAACGTTCATTATTTATATTAAGAAATATGCGCAAAAAGTTCGCATGCGTCGCATGGGTCGCGAAATGTCCGCACGAATGTTGCCCCAAATTCGTGCAACATTCGTGTTGTTCGCATTTTAGTCGCATGTTCTTCGTGTATGTGGACTGGTCATAGTTCGGCAACGCTACACACAACATTCGCACATACGTTGTGAGATTACGCAACAAAATGCATTGTCGCGACACATTCAAAGAAAAACTTCTCAGAATGTTGGACTTTGCCATTTTGTTTGCATTAACATTCTTCGCGAATCGTTCGCGTGCCCCGTGAAAACCAACAATATACGTACAGAGCCTGAAAGTAGGTCATCACGTCGTTTTCATACGCGTACGCGATTTAAAAACAAACGCACGATCAAACAAGGAGACCTTTGAACAGATCCGATTGTGAAGGTTGTGTAGTAAGTAACTTGTTTGGTTGCAAAGTTATGGTAACAAATGGGAGCTGGCGGCCATTTTGACATAATTTGACGTAAATTGACATTACAAATTGCCAACGTTTGTTCACATCTCAGTTTAACACAGTCAGTGAAACACTTATATTACCACTACATTGATGGCATTTAAGGACTCATTAACGATTTCGATTTTTGTTTGTAATTAATTAAAACATGAACAACTCGACGTATAACACATTGTTCTCTTGAAACATGTTCTTTTTAATGAAACAAATATTAATGTTGATAATTTTTTCGTTTCCATTATTAGTCGATCCCTAACGCATGTAACATACAAAGCCACTTCGAGTTACAAACGTTAGTAAGATATTACTGATATGGTTTGGGAACATAGTCACAAATAATTTACACTTCGGGGTTCAATTAAAGAGGTCCACAGCAGGTCAGTACATTAACACAAGGACAATTAAATTGATGGTAGCAGTGCTCCTAGTAATGCCCCAGTCACATTTACGCCAATTGTAGGAAAGGCGCCCGATCGGCGAGCTTTTTGCCTAAAATCGCACGGGAATCGCGGAAATATTACGGTCACCGGCGGATCAATCGGAGCTATCGGCCGATTAAAACACGCCGCACAAGCCGCCGCCAACTTTTAACGCGGAGTTATAATTTTCCGATGGCCAGCCGATTTTTTTTCACGAACCAACTCATCGCAAATGAACCAGAGGGGACCCATAAGGGAGCCGTCCGATAGCCTAACGGCCACCCCACGACACCCGGTGGCATCGTACGGTCATCAAAGGATTAATAAAGAGATTAGGGCCACCCTACGGTCCCCGTCCGTTGTCCGTTCGACTCAATCAGCGGAAATCTAATTTGTTGCCGTGCGGCGCCAGTATCTAATGTGATCATGACCAAGTTCAATTTGAGACATCCGGGATTTGTCTCCGATGGCCGGGATACGGGTGACCGCCCGATACCCCCTCTCCGCCCGGCGCCCAGCGGAAATGTGACTGGGGCATACTGAGGCTCTGTACCGGCTCAATCAACATTGCTAAACTTTACTGGATGAACGAGCCACATCAGGAGACGAAGCTGGGGTTTGGAAAATGGCCTTGTGCTTAGCTTATACAATTTGGTAGCGCCCTCTGCCATAACGGCTCGACCACTGATCTGAAATTGCTGTATTAATTGTTAGAAACAAACACAATCTGAACAAGTCAACCACGGCTTAAATTAATTTTCTTGTTGCAGCCCATACAATGTTAATGACATGGCAGTGTTTACAAACAGAGTTGTGATGACTGAGTCCATGACTCGGACTCGAGTCACAATTGTTGGCGACTCGACTCGAGTCTCAGTGGGTAAATGACTCGACTCGACTTGATTCACTGCAGGCAAATGACTCGTCTCGACTCGAGTGTAGGCTAATAAGACTCGAGTCCGAATGTCCGATCCCTAAAATAAGAGCAAAACTTTGCGAACAATATTTGCAGTGACTTACGTTACGTATGGTATACACACAGCTGCCGGACTTCCACCTTGCGTTTCTGTAACGTGTTTATTGAATGTGTAGTATTCAAATTTCTTCTCCCTGGACTACTACCTTATCGTGGTAGAGGAGTTTGTGCGTCTCAGTAATCCCACGAGCTATGCTGGTTGGAGCTTATGCTTCCAACAGGGCCACCCAAGCCAGACAGGTCAAGGGGTAGAGACCAGACAAAATGTAGTCCACATGTCAGCTCGGAAGCAGGGGCTGGCAGCTGCAAACAAGGTGTGATCACATATGTAACTGTTTCTGGCTTGTTGCAGCAGACCGTCAGCTCAAGAGTTCACTTCAGATTCCACGGCTAGCGGTCACAAGGCGTAGTTAGTTCGCCACTGCGGCCGGGGCAACCTTCTTCCGTCACAGCTGTCACGCCTGTGCGTTCCGCTGGTTTTGATGGATGTAAGGTCCAGATGGGGGTGTTTGTTCTGGGTAGGCCTAAGCATTCGCTCTCTACAACAACGCTCAAAGACTGCCTGGATGCATCCTCGCTCCCACTGTTGGCATCAACTTGACCACATCATCGTCAGAAGGAGGCAGCTGCGCGATGTTAAACACTGTCGCAGCATGCACTCTGCAGATTGCAACACTAACCATGCTCTTGTCCATTGCAAGCTCAAAATGATGCCTAAAAAGTTTCACCAAGCTCAGCCGAGATCAATAATAGCTGACAATGTTCTCTCCCGTGTGTTAAGTAGCTGCCCTATGGCGCCGGCTAAGCCTACCGTGTGCCACCGTGTGGTAAATTTCGTGCGGACGGTGGAACACGGGGCACACGACGGGGGCGTTGAGCGATCGGTGAACACTATAGGAGCCCGTTAGTGGCCGGTGAGACCCGGCAAAAGTTGTGCCGCCGCTTGTACCCACACGGCGAGAACCCGGTATGAGGACATTAAGAGGACGGCATAAGGACGGTACGAGGCCGTTATAGGCCCGTTTTGGGGCGGTGAGAACGGTGACGACGTGTCATAGTTTGTCCAACGGGTTGTTACTGTGTCCATACCGGCCGCGTACCGGGTTCTCTCCGGGCTCTCACCGGCGTTCGCTCAACGTTGACCCACCGCCTCATATACCGGCTACATACCGCCCCCTCACTGGTCTTTCAACGTTCAACCGCTCTCTTAACGACCCAATAACGTCCTCTCACCGTTCCACCGTCCTCATAACGTCTCCATGCCGGCCTGTTGCCGTGTGTTTTACATCGTGCCTGTTCAGAAACCGTGCCAGACACCGTGACTCCATATTTTACTGTATAAAAACGACGACTATGGTCAAAGCTTCATTTAGTCCCTGCTCTTCCTCGGGCCAGTTGTCATCATCATAAAAGCGAACGTTTAGCGAACGGTATGGGTGCGTTCCGGGCGGTAAGCGGCCGGTACTAGCCCGGTGAGGACCCGGCGAGGACCCGGCGAGACCTGGGGTGCGTTCCACTCCAGCGAACGTTGCCAACGTTGGCCAACGTTAGCGTTGTTCGCGTGACTGGAACGCAATGTGCGCCAATTATGTTGGCCAACGTTAGCGAAAACGGCGAACGACATTCCGCGCTGTTCGCTGTTGGCTAGTGACGTATTTTAATGATGGCGAAGCGGTTAGCAGACGGCAGGATTCTTTTCACGGTTTTTATTTACGTTTTATACTTTTTGTTATAAACGGTGGATTGTTTTGAGCATTCACAGGGATCTTTTAAAGAAAAATAATGAGTTGGACAAAAAGCAGCGAACCAAACGATGTCACTTTCACTGGGCGCCGCCATTTTTTAAATATCGTTCCACTTCAACTAACGCCAACTCAAAACGTTGGCGAACGTTTGCGTCAACAGTTCGCGTAAGTGGAACGCACCCCTGGTCTTTGGGCAAGACGTTGCTTAATCCGCAGCCACGAGAGGGCGCTTTCGCGACAAACCAGCATCGCTCACGAACCGAGCGGTTCGTGAGCGATGATGTTATGTCGCGAAAACGCCCTCTCGTGGCTGCGGATTAAGCAACGTCTTCCGAGCGGTTCGTGAGCGATGATGGTTGCGGATTAAGCAACGTCTTGCCCAAAGACTAGCATTGTCCACGCCGCGACCACTTTTGGCCGACTTTGTGGCCGTGTCTGGAGCAGCCATAGAGCTATATTTAATATAGCTTTATGGGAGCAACAGAGACCTCTTCGTTAAATTAAAGATCCGGGTATACGTGGCCTATGTGCTAAGAATCCTGTTGTACTGTGGTGAGTCATGGTCCACGTACCGTCGCCAAGAGCGTCGCCTCAACTCCTTCCACTTCCGTTGTCTGTGCTCCATTCTCGGAATCTCCCGGCGTAACCATGTCCCAAATGCTTCCACCCAACAGCTTACCGGAACTACTGACATGCTCACCTTGTTAAAACAACGCCGCCTTCGGTGGGCCGGTCACGTGTACAGGCAGGCTGACGGTCGAATCCCCAAGGACATCTTTTTTGGCCGATGCCCCTCCGCCCTCGCGGTCGCCCTAGACTGCGCTATAAAGACGTCTTAAAGCGTGATCTTGTCGCATTCGGAATTCGGCCTAAATGACTCGACTCGAGTCACTTCTTTAGAATGACTCGACTGACTCGAGTCACACAAATCAGTGACTCGTTACAACTCTGTTTACAAATAAAATAAAGGTCTATTAAAGGCAAGGCAGGCATCCGAATCTCTTAATTGGTTAGGTACACAAATCAAGTACATAAAATACAGTCTAAGCTTGCTCAGAAATAAAAACAGGTTACCGGCTAAAACTCTATGTGCTTTTCATACTTGGCAAAAAACGTCTTAATATACATGTACATGTACATGTCACAAACAATATACATCGCCTAAAAGGTTTCAACGTAACAGAGTTTTTGTCAAGGGAGAATTGTTATGCTAAGCACAATTTGTTTTGCTTAACAGCTTTTGGCCAATGATGGTAACCATAGCTAGCTAGCTATCTGTTGAAGCCTTTTTGAGGTGTCGATAAATGTGAACTTAATTTACTTGTCACGGGACTGCAGCAGACATGATATTATCTTTCCTATCTACAAACCGTGCTTATCGCATGTAAAAGATGCCACAAAGAACAGTATTTTTAATTGAAGTGGTCATCATTTGATGACTTGTGATTAAGGCCACATTCGAAACTCTCAGCCTAGGGCTATTGTCTAGATATGCGCCCAGTTACAAATACGTATGGAAATACTGACAATAGCCGTAGCTTTCGGACACGGCGTATAACTTTTGATTACTTGATTACAACTGCATGGTTCCTTATCCTTGAAACAACGTTCGCGTCAAAGCGACGTCTGGAAACCTGTTTCTGCTCTGACAAAATTGTCTCCGTTCAGCAAATAGTTTCCATCAAGAATTTAGCGCCTTGAAATCGACCTCGTGCATGACTTTAGCATTTTGATTCTGCATAAATTCACTAAGCCGACACCGGTCGATAAACGGTGCTTCCTTGAGGCCATTCGGGCCCAGAAACTCCCGCCCCCACGAGGCGAGAACGGAAATTTCCTCACCGTGTCCAATGAGTGCGGGAAAGTGTGGATGCCTACAACAGGATACGTTGAGATGTCTGTGACGGAGATGGGTGACAAGGCGGCAAACACAGGTAAAATCCCAATCCCTGTCCCCATGGGTGAATATGAACTTCATTTTGTTCACTTCTCTTTTTCTTCCATGTCTGAGGCCTTTTTTTCTACTCTCATTTTGTAAGTAGACAATCTCCTTTACAACTTATGCCGAAGGATATTAATTCAAATATTGAAATCCGATAAAGGGGATCAGTGGCGGACTGGCCATCGAGAGGTTCAGGACGAAGCCCGCCGTGGGCCGGTCCACTTAATGTCGAAGTGGGTCTGCGCGGCGGTGAGAGCCTTTTATAATAGTTTAATACACGTGTGATGCGCTCCACGGTCAAGCATGGGCCGGCCCTCCCTTTCTGTCTCTTGGAACCCTGGTGAGCCGCCCGTGCGGCCGCGTGCGTGTACGTGGGGGTGTACGAGCATGGTACGAGCATAATGTACAATTTATTTGTAGGCTAAGGGTGGTCTAGGTCTGCACGCGTGGAGAATTGTGTGAGGAATTGGGCGGGCCGGTGTGCGGGCCGGTGCCGCGTATGATAAACGTCTTGGGCCGAATTTGTGTCCCAGTCCGCCTCCGAAGGGGATGGTACCCGTTTATGTTTCACAATGGTCGAATACAAGTTTGTTGTGTAGTACCCAGCATATACAACCTAAAGAGCTATGCGAAAAAGCAGCCGTGTTTCCTAAAATGTTGATTATCGTTGTTTTTTTTAAACCTTCTTTATTTGAAAGTTCACACTCTCAAGAATCACCCTATCCACGTGGCCAGTGAATTTGACGTAACTATTTCGATGACTCAAGAGCAGGAACCAGCAAGACAAGAAGATTCTTCGCAATTGCCAAATGAAGCATCGAAATCCTTACAATTATTAACAACGCATCGAGAAGATGCTAAGTACTCCTCCACGGAAGATAGCGACAGCATTGATGAAGGAGACACCAAGGGAGGTCCCGATTCTCACCCTGTACAGTCAGGATCTGAGCCCTGCTTGTTTGAAACAACTGACGACACGAAAATCGGTATAAGATACATGTATATGGTGTCCAAACAACAAGTTAAGAATGATTTAAGATGTGTTTGATCAGTCATTATTTGCAGTATCTGCGTTTTACAGTTTATATACCAAAGAGATGTCTTTGTGAAATGTCTATCTTCGCTGCGAGAGTGAGTCAGGTTGGCAGAGTGGTTACTTCCCTCACCTTCCACTGTTGTGGCCCCGGGGTTCGATTCCTGCCCTGGTCCACACGTGGATTTGATTTCAGTCCCTACTCGATTCTGTGGGTTCCCCCAGAATATGGGGTTTCCTCCCGCCTCTAAAACTGTGCTTTATTCTAATTCCATGTCTCTTAAAAGCTACAGTGCCGCGGGGCACTCTTGCGCAATTCATGATTTTATTAGGAACAAAATAAAAATAAACTCCACATTTTCAGTTGTCACTTTTAAAAAAGGTAACTTTCATTTTGTTTTATCGCAGACCACAGGACAACAGTTGTCCAGCAAGCACCAGACGTCTCTCTGAATCATACGGTCTACCATGACAAAGACATGGGCTCCCAGAAAGTTGATGCAGCAATAGCGGCAAATCTTGTTGATGAGGAAAATGATGAGCTGGCTGGTAATCAAGCATGTTATTTAAATTGTGCGAGTCCTAGAATTGACGGTCCCAGGTCCAGCGAAACACGGCTTAGTGACAAATGTGTTCCAGATTGTTGGAAACAACGGAGTAAAGAAAGTTTACTTCCAGTTCAGAAATTCACTGTTAATGATGAAATGGTGCTACCCGAAGAATACATAATAGATATCTCCCCGAACGTGATGGATGATGAGCGACCATGGGAAAATGGAGGGAAAGGTTCTAAAAAGGTTACTGACGCAGAGACCAACGTTAGTGAAGCAGACCAGAATATGGCTTCTAACGGCAATGCGTTTCAGGACAGAGAACAACTGTCTGATGAGGAGACATCTGCTCATGCAACTGCAAAGGTGACCGACACCAGAAATGGACTTCTGCAGTACCTGTCCTACGGAACGGCGTCGTTTAACAACTCTGCAGGGGCCAACGACATCGAGTCCAACGAATCATTCGACAGTGACAGAGATGGGAACGAAGGAGAACAATCTTCTATACCTGAAAGGAGGTCAGCCAGAGATAATCCTGCTGTTCATGGCAATGCAGACTCTGGACTTCCACCTGGTCAGGAGAAGCACGATGGTCGCAAGACCCTAAGCTCAAAACAAAATTTGGGGAAGGGTTCGGCCATGCAAATAAACCGGCGTGAGAACAGTGTCAGTTACATGGGGGTGATGCAAGACGGCGAGAAAAACCAAAACAGAGGCACCTCATCATCAGCTGAAGAGGGTGCGCCTTCTCAAGGAAGCCATGGGCATATCTCCAAGGGGAATAAGTCAGCAGCTAGAGATCACATGGCAGCTCAAATCAGGAACACAGCCGTTCGAAATGCGACAGGAAAGCCAGACACTATACCAGGGAACCTGGAGCGGCACATGTTTGCGACTCCAAGGGAAACCCTCGCCCAGACAAACGCTCTTGGCATGGTCCCAAAGTCATCAGGCGAGGGTCAAGTAAAGGACGTGGGAAAGCAAAGTCAAGATCATGGGTATCTCACTCATGAGGACTCGGGTTCAAATGCCCATACTAGCTCAGCCCTTCGTCGGGAGTCTAATGTGGCAGCCACGGCACTTCCACCTCTAAACACAATGCCGAGACAGCTGCCATCAACGGGAGTCTATGACACGGAGCAAAGATCTAAAACAAGAGACAGGAAAAGATCTCTTGGACTGCCCAGGACAGACCATGCACTACAGGAGGTTTTCGACAGACAACAGGGGCAAGAGGAAGTATCTACCAAAGGTATGGAGATGAACGAGGAAAGAAAGTACACATCCAGACCGGTTAAAAGGCAACCTGTTCTTCTAGAAAGGGAAGAAGATGCTTCCAAAGGACAGGGCCTTCCAAGACAACGGACAGAGCGTCCTCAAAAGATGGAAAAACAAAATGTTCAAGATGATTTTGGCGAACAGCTTGCCACAAAGCAAAAGAGTGAAAAACTGTCAGCGGAATCAACCGATCGATTTCTGCCATCACTTGCATCCACAAAGGGAGAACCGATGAGTAAGGA
Source organism: Crossaster papposus (assembly GCA_037893245.1). Classification (NCBI taxonomy): domain Eukaryota; kingdom Metazoa; phylum Echinodermata; class Asteroidea; order Velatida; family Solasteridae; genus Crossaster; species Crossaster papposus. Next base: position 1,366,300 of record JBAIAA010000354.1, on the reverse strand, counting down.
AACCTCTGATCAACAGGAATTACGAGAACAGGAAACTAGATCACCCCCGATGAAGTCTCTGTTCAGTCAATTCGACAACTTCGAGTTAAGTCTCTCCCCACCTCCATCTGGCTCCCTGCCTCCTGTCTCTACGGACAAATCCTACCGAATGACTTACTCAACCCTACCAAAAACCTTTGACTGGGACACACCCAGGCAGCCCCCACTCATGAACAGACGAACACTATCCCCGCCACCTTTAGGACTTTCTGGAAACCTTACCCAACAAACGACAGACGAACTTCTGGATGCTAAACTGATGAATCAGTCCATGCTGGTGCAACGCAGCAGTCGCGATTTATACAAGTCGTCGGCTCGCACGCCGTCCCGTGCTTCCGGCAAGCATACCGGCATCTACCCATCTGCCAGCGAGTCGTCCAAGGAAAGCTCACCTGCCGAGAGCGTCTGGGAGTCCCTTAGCGAGGTATGGCGGAGGCAAGCCGTGGAGCTCCAAAAGCTTGAGCGCATGATAACGCTCAACTTTCTACCCCTCACATCTGCATTCACGTACTCGCTGTTTGAGATCCCGCCCCAGTACCTGGCGCACAACCGATCACTCCGGGAGGAGGCCATGAAGATCAGGACACTGAAGAAGCCGAAGAAGATTGTGATGAAATTTGCGAGTAAAGAGCAGAGGATAGCAGCGCTGAGGCCTTCTATGATCAGAAGACCCGTAAAGCCTGTGAAATGAGGGGGGCAAATGAAACAGACTAAAAGAACATCTGGTATCATTAACACAAATCAGGGTTTGATGTAATACATTGTACTGCTATAGGTTGGTATAAAATCAATGCTTTTAGAGTGATTTCACGTTTGGTGTAGTAGTTTGGTGTAGAATTGGACTGGGGCATTGTTTAACTGGCATGTCCCTTTACAGAGTTGGAGCTTTCACAAGAAATCAGGAGGGAATACTATGATGTACACAATTCTAGTGACTGACTTTCTATATTTCATAATTAGCCACATTGGTGTCATGACATGTTATGTGATGCATACAACGGCTAAAGTAGATTTTTCCAGTGCACTGTAATTACATGTTAAATAGAGTATTATACTTATTTAGCAGACCTTTAGGACCAATTTCACAGAGCTGCTTAATCACAACAAATTGCTTAAGCTCAAAATAACTTGCTTGGTAAAACCAGCTTTTATACTAGCCACAACTCCATATGATGTATATTGTTTGTGTTCGGTATTTAGCTGTTGTTAGCTTAGCATAATAACATGGTTCGTAACCTGATTTTACTGAGCAAGAGTTTTTGTGCTAAAGTAGCTCAACGATAGTCGAATGCTCACTAGATAAACCAAAAAAGTTTCAAGATTTGTTTGCCTGAAAATGAAAAATGAATAACAAGTTTTTGGCTTCTGATGCAACTTGGAAACAAACGGGCAGCAATTCCGACATAATCTTATGGTGCTGCGCTTCTGCATTCTTCAGTTCGCGCCGGGATTAATCGACTGGACCTTGGCGCAGAATTGTTTTTCACGAACCTCGATCTAAGACGGGTTCAGGCCAGCATCTGTGGGTAGCACACCCTGATATTTCCGGCCTCGCTCACTGTGAGCCGGTCGCTAATAGACATTTCCGTCCTTGCTCGTGACGTGTTTATCCGTCATCTATTTTGGATTTTAGAAAAGCTGTGCATGTATACACGTCATTAAATGCGATGTGGTTAAAAACTGTGTCCGATCCACAGTATCGACTGATGAACCACATCGATTAGAAATTCAAATGGGAGTAATGGGTTACGCTGAACTCATCAAACCTCAATGAGGGACAACTTTAAACAAATGATTGCATTTCATATCTAATTTATTGTTGACCTGCATTTTGCAGTGAAAATTATAGTTTCACAGAAGCCATTCGATTCATTTCTCGAGGCACCCAAAATGAAATGCCCAAAAAGGCAATTTAAAAATGGGCTTTTCTGGGAATTTAAATGCAACGTAAACAATAAATAAAACTCTGTAAATGTTTCCTCATTGTCTATAGATATTCTCACTTATTTTGTAATTGCTGTAGGAAGCTTGAATCCGGACAAAGACTCCGTACAGGCTCCAGTATAAGACGCCTTACATAAGACAGTTCTCTATTAAGTCGCGTTTCCATTGGTCTTTTTTAGGTTAACGTACCACAACTTTTGTGAAGAATGACAAGATGTGTGGTAGAACAAGGTCCCTGTCAACGTACCGCGACGGTAATGTGAAATTACCAGGCTGAAAGTGGTCACGGAAGTTTTACGCTCAGCCGAGGAAAGTTATCAGTGCCAGCAATATTAATATGTGGCATTCAATAAACATTTCATCGTGATAAAACAAAGTCCCATTGGAAACACACGGTAGAATTCAGGGTTGTAGTCGAGTCCCTGCAAGTCCTTTCGTGAAGCCAGTCACAAGTCCCTTCATAAAGGCAGTCACAAGTAACTGGATGTACAATGACAAAGAAATGCTTTTGTCAAAGCTGATTTGAATAGCTTGTGATTTGAATTGGAACTGAAGGACTTGTGATATACTTGCAGGGACTTACATGGACTTGCAGGAACTTGTGATGAACTCGACTACATCCCTGGTAGAATTTCACAAAGGCATTTCACGGTAAGTTTTCACGAGGCCGCAGAAGAAAAATTCCAATGGGAACACAGCTTTAGTTTTGGGTTCTGAAAGTGCGGATTGTTCTCTGGGGCAGGGAGGGGAAGGCATTACATCTGTGTCAGTGGCTGGATGTTAAGAAGGCACAGACCATTCTTGAGGACTTGCTGAACACCTTTCAGGAGATGCAGACGAGCAAACATGACGGCAACGAGATGGGGCCTCGGCTCCTAACAGGAACCAAAATAAAATCATTGGTAAAATGACTAACATTTTTTGTTGAGGGTTGACACAATCAAATTTCCAAGAGTCGGAAAAAGTCAGAGGTAATCCAATACATGATTTTAATAATGGTGTTAAACACTTCACATCTTCCTCTATAGAATCTAGAATCTTTCATGATGTTGCTTTCCATTTGGATGGCCTCAGTTCATTTACAGAGACTAAACACAGCAAAATAATTTTTTCTTTAAAAAAACGGAAGGCTCCAAATACACGCAAGTTTAATCAAGTCTAAACACCATGAAATATGCTTAGCGGCAGCGCACACAATTTTTGCTAAACGTAAAATTAAACAGTTCCTTAAAATTAGCCCACGATCAGATATTTCCAGGGAATTCAAACTTGCAATGGACACGCACTTAGACTTTGATTGCTACCACATGCTACAAATTTTGGGAGTTTAAAAACGCAAAAACAAAAAAATTTTAGTTCGGGACACATAGTTAGAACAAAATTGGATCGGTCAATTGGCATGACATTTTATTTTATTTATTTATTAATTTTGTCTGGAGATGTAAATACATGCGAGGAACCATTTTTTTAAGACATGTTTTATCGTAAGAAATTTGTAAGTTCAACCATATGTTACATGTAGATCAAAAATTGAAGGAACACAGTCCAACCATGTACCACTGTCGTGTTGACGTTCTTTATGCTTCTCTGTGGTTTGTTAAGTTGGCCTCTTGCGGTAATATCAATTGAAAAATCTCCATAGTTTTTCACATAGAGTTCCCTGAATGTCTTTTTCAGATTAGATCAGGTTAGACCGCAATGTTATGTTTTTGAAAAAGAAAAATTACTGGCTGATAAATGCCTATAAATTTGTTTGGCAGGCTGCGATTTTGACCAATAATGATCGGAAGTCGGTATGGTATTATTTTTTTCTTTCCAAAAACTGATACGATTTTGTGGGGTTGCATTTTATCGCTTTCAAAAATAGAGTCAGTTGGGTGACCTGAACCAAAGGTATTTTTTTGTTTGGCCTAAAAGGTTGATTTACTTAACCAGTTCGCACCGGATGACGAATATAATCGCAAAGTTTTCCCCAGATTCAAAACGGAAGACGCATAAACACGCCACGAGCAAGGCCGGAAATGTCTGTCAGCGGCGAGCAAGGCCGAAAATGCGTGGGTGCGCTTCCCGGTACTGGCGGCCTGAACCTGCTTCGGATCGAGTTGCGTTAAAAATAATCCCGCACGTCGGCTCAGTGATGTTAAAATAATCTCGGCGCGAACTGGTTAAGCAAGTTTATTCTTCAAATAAGTTAAGAGGGCCTAATATTTCGATCTTAACAAGATCTTCTTCAGAGACTAAATGGCTGTGTACAAGAAACAAACATATAAGTTTATTCTTCACGTAAAATCGTAAGCACAGTCTACAAAAGATGAACTTACCCCTAGAACATGAGTATGGCTGTAATACGAGCTCAGATCTCTGCACAAACTAACCAGAAAACTGCACACCTGTTTAGAAAGACACCAAGCTAGAAATTAGCTTGCACTGCTATTAGGCCATCAGCGTCGGTCCAAATATTTGGCCATCGGTATCAAATGATCAAGTGGAATTTATGCACATAGCGATTTTTGGCAAGGTTTTCACACCTAGAGTTGGGGAAATGTGTGATGGCAGCTTTGTTGGTGTTATCACTCTATTCAATATTTTTTTTCAAAATGGCCGGCTTGTTACCGGATTAATTATATGGGGTAACGAGCATGTTGACAGCCACTTTTACAAAAAATGTGATAACACCCAAAAAGCTGCCACTGCTGCAATGCTATCACATATTTTCTAACTACAGGGGGTGCATACCTTGCCAGAAATCATCATGAGCATTATTCCCCTCATTGCAATATGTGACCCGCTCCAAGAAAAGGTGACATAAGTCGCGCTCTGCATTTATGAGTAATAGCCTGTTAAAGTTAATAGGGTAAATATTTTTGTCAAAATTTGATTTTCATTTTTGGTCTTAAATGACATCTTTAATATCCAAAGTTTTTAGATTTAATTAACAAAAAGATGGAATTCAATAAATAAAGTGAAACGAAACCTTTTAGGAGTTCATGGTTCCAATGTATTGTCTTAGTTTTGTTGTGTTTCGAAGCCTGGAACCATTAATATGCAAAAACGTCATATCACCGGGACGGGAAGGGCTATAATATGTACCAAATGAAAGCTAATATCCTGGACTTTTCAATCATGTACATAACTCCATGTTTAGTTTTTGCGACTTATGTCACCTTTTCCTGGAGCGGGTCACATATATGAATGACCTTGTCCACATGAGGTGCAAACTGTGTATTAACTCTGTGGACAATACCACCTTCAGCGGTAGGGCCTACAGCAGAATGCAAGGGGGAGTTAGGGGCGAGTAGGCGAAGGGACAGTCGAACGCATTGCTGATGCCGCTAACGCAAAGAATATGGGGAATGCTTAAAGCTAGGATACACCATTTGCAAATATCGAACAAATTAACTACTGCAATATTAGGAAATGTCTTACTTATTTGAAAGTAATTAACGATTCTAGGCATCCTGTAATTGTAAACAAAATACAAATTATTTAAAAAAAGAATTCACGCCGAAAGCAATCACGAAAAAACCTGACGCCGGTTGAAAAAGAACGCCGTTTTTCTTGCTTTTCTCAGCATCCATGATTGTAAAACTTCGGATAGGTCAGTTAAAACGACATTTACTCTAAAATACAACCCCCCAAATCCACCCATTCATGATAATTCAAGCAATTACCAATGGTGTATTCTACCTTTATTAAAGTATTAGAACAAAGTAAAGAGCAATGCCCACAGGGATCCAAATGCAGGCCTCAACCTTAAGCTTCAGAGGGTCGAGGCCACTTGGCCTCAAAGGCTCCAAAAAAGAAAGGGGCACCAATTAAAGGCCATTTTCAAACTGTTATTTGTTAATCTCCGGATCACCACCGCCCCAACTCTCCGAGTCCAACCCCCCCTTCCCCCAACCCCAAGGCTCAACAAAATCTGCTGTTCCTGAAAATTCAACCTTTTCGGGCTCTGCTAGTGCCCTCTGTTGTTCGGTGCATAGCGGCAATGGCCGCTGGTGGCCGCTGTAAAGGTTGAGGCCTGCAAATGTAGGGAATACTGCTCTCAGCGGCAAAGGCACCAAGAGTGTTTATCTGTCGCTCTTTATTTCACTGTTTAGGTAGTAATTGCACACAGTCTAAAGCACATAAACTGTGAGAACCTTGTGTATTCATTGAGTTTATCAAATTACTTCAGAGACAACTCGTAGTGCAGACAATGTAGCCTCGGTACGTCCGTGTTTATGTACAAACCAATTCAAAACAACATTTAGTGCAGCTACTTGCAGCTATTTGTATTAAAAAACCCGAAGAGTGTGAACAGGGTTCTAGCTAAGACCTTTTTAGTGCCGGGTCAATTATCAGATTGCAAAGCTTTGCGAGCGCAGCGAGCGGAGCTCTCGCGCCTCACGGCCGGGGGTCCAGTTAATTTGTGCATGTTTCTGTGAAAGTCTAGCTAAGTTAATAAAATAAATTACTGCATGAACATGATTAACGTGACTTTGTATCTCCTCTCTTTCTTTTGTGCCCATAATTTGATTTAAAAAATAAATTAAACAAATAAATAATTGTGCCGGGCGGCACAGCCATTTTGAACCCAAGAGCCGGGCAGAAATTTGCAGTACCGGGCGGTACCGCCCGGCGCCGCCCACCGTGGCTAGAACCCCGAGTGTGAATTATAAACCCAAACCAAAATACAGTTTACACCTTTTGTTGGAACAAAAAAATGTAAAGAGGAAAACAATAGGTCTCCATTTTGCGTATTACTAAAACGTGATATCTTCAAGTTTTTACGTCTGTCACTTATCACGTTTGTATTACGTGAAAACTGAGACTTGTGCAGGGTTCTAGCCAAATTTCTGCCCGGCTCTTGTGTTCAAATTGGCTGTGCCGCCCGGCACAATTTATTTATTTATTTTTTGTTTTTTTGTTTTTTTGTTAATCAAATTATGGGCACAAAAGAAAGAGAGGGGATACAAAGTCACGTTAATCATGTTCATGTAATAATTTATTTTATTAACTTAGCTAGACTTTCACAGAAACATGCAAAAATGAACTGGACCCCCGGCCGTGAGGCGCGGGAGCTCCGCTCGCTGCGCTCGCAACGCTTCGCAATCTGATAATTTACCCGGCACTAAAAAGGTCCTACCTAGAACCCTGGACTTGTGTAATACTTTTCACTATTTTCGTTCCGTCTTCGGGCCCCACAGTAAGTATTGGGTTCTTACCCTGTGTGTATGGATATTGACGAGTGGGCCTTTGGTCTGCAGCAAGTCGGCCACACACTCGGACAGCACGACTGGATACTGTAAAATGTGCTGGAAGAGAAGCCTCCATTCCTGATCTTCACGAAGGAGAGTAAAGTCCAGGCTTGCGATGTCGGGCAGGGGAGGGTACGTGCCTGCGAATAATTGGAAAGAAGATTGACAAAATTATGATGAGAAAGAGAACAACTGTGAGATGCTCTGGCAAAATGAGACAGAAATGGGCAGAGGTTAAAGAGAGGGTTTGCAGGAATCAGAAAAGAAAATAAACTTCTCCTTACAATACTGTTGCACTAATAATCGGACATTCCATTTACAAGTTATGGCTTATATTTGTGAAATTCAAAATGACAATCATTTTTCCTGAAAAAAAACAAACCTTTTATTCCACATAAAATAGTACAACTTTTAAAACGTGTCCTAGACATATCTGTTTATCAAGGATTACAAATATGAAAGATTTGCAAAAAAACACACAAATAAAACCAATTTAGTTTAATTGTTCTGCATTTTTCTCCACTGTGCCCAGTTCCTTCTCATTTTTCCAGAACGCCTCACAATTATGATAATCAACGACAGCGTCAATTTAAATGTGGTTTGAGGCTTTGTGTACTGGATTGTGCAAATTGAGAGACAATTGCAGACACACCATCTTGGTGTTACATTACACCAGATGGTATTTCAGTTCAGTGCAACGCTGCTATACCAAACACCGCTTTTCCAAACATTCGGCTATACCAACACCTTCCTTAGCTCCCGTTTTTTCAGTACAAATATACTAAACGTGAAACACAGTTTTTAAAAAATGTCAACAATTTAACAAAATCCACCTTCCTTGGCTTCCCGATTGTTGTGTCCAAACATACCAAAGATTGTTGTTGAAAATATTTAAACAGATTTTTGGGTATAAATGTCAAATGCTATTTGGGCCGTTTTGCAATTCAGGTCCTTTATGTTAAAGAGTGACGTGTGGCTACATAGGTCAGACGCCGTCTTAAAAAATTCCCTGATAGATCCTATCGAATGATCGATATACCAAACAAAATATTTGGGGATCTTGTGATGTTTATTATAGTGACGTTTCATCGGTGGGTTACATTATTGAAGATTCAATATTCTGCTTTGGACTTTCTAAACAACTGAACAACAAATTCTCAAACTTTATACCATTATGTGACCGTCCACGACGAAAGGGCTGTAAAGTAGGCATCTTGACGTTTTGAGATATTTAAATAAATTAAATCTCCAAGAAATAAGCTTTAAAATGGTGTATTACAAGACATAGTTGGTATTTATGGTTAGCTACAATAAGTAACACTGAATATAATTTTTTTTTTTTGGTATTGTTTTTTCACATATTTTAATGGTCCTTTTCTCAAAATAAGCTCTGGCGACTTTACAGCCCTTTTGTCATGGAAGGCCACATATACAGTTTGTAGGCATCCTTTAAAAGAAATGTATTTTTTCTGATAAAGTACAATAAATCTCAAGCAGGTATAATAAACTATGGGAGAGGAAGTGGGTTAGGTTTGCGATAGTTATAACAGTAGGTAGGTTAATGAGTAATTTCAAATCAAACCATTTTACCTTTTGAAACCTCCTCTTCAAAATGGCTGAAGAGTGTACAGAGCCTTGCATAGTTGTACATGACAAATACTCCGTCCCTACTGTCAGGCCAAGTACTGCTGTTACGGCAGCTGGATAGCTCCAGTTTCAGCTTAAATAGGAAAACAACAAAATCCTCAACTTACAACTTTCAAATGAAGGCTTGGGTGAACAGAGACTGAAATACTAAATGTGACCTGTCATCACAAAATGAGCGTAAAGTCGCACGGAGTGATTTCCCAGTACGGCCAGACAAAGTCAAAATTTGAAGGGGTGGTCGATTTTGAGATTATATGGTTTTTTTAAAGACTAAATCCCCAACAATCAATTCCCAATTTTTCAGGACGATCAGATAAAAACAAAATTAGTTTTTGAGACAATTTCGACTATGCCTTTCTATGCCTTTCACACAATTTCTCGCAAGAAATGCCCGTTTTCTCATAATCTCTGTATTAAGACTCCAGACTAAAAAATATAAATAAAAAAAATATTGAGTATCAAACCTCTAAGTGTTATATACCATTGGAAAGCTCTGCTTCCAAAATTTAGAAATACCCATATCCCAGGTTTTTGTTTTGCCGACTTTACGCTCATTTTGTGATGACAGGTCACAAATGTGAATCGCTCTGCAAAAATGAGTTGGATGTAACTTACACTTTCCCGTACATCGATGTTTAATGTCTCATAGGTGATTTATTTTTGTTCTCTTTTAAATTAACTTTTTAAGATTTTTTGGTTTCTTCAATATCTATATTTTCAGATCTGATAGATTGAAAAGGTCGTTTTGATCCCTAAAGTAGATTAAATAAAGTAATTGTTTTCATCCTCTTACCACAGTGTGATAAAGCATTGCAATTTTCAATCCCCATTTTTGTGCAAAGACTTTTTTTAATATAACTGAGAAAAAGCACATTTCAAAAAATCGTAAAAGACCAATGCATTACACTACAGAGTTGTGCTATACACATACATGTATATTAAATTAAACCTTATTTCTTGCTCTTTCCGACCAAATGTAACACATAAGACTCATTTTAAAGATTTTTCAACTTAGAAAATTGCCAGGAAGGTAGCAAATGCTGTATCCCTCACCATATGACCACAATGCTTCCCTAGTATTTCAAACTTGAGTCCAGCTATCGTCAGTCTTCTGATGAGCTGTTCCCAACCCTCTCCTGGTGAGAAAACATGACACTACAGGTTATTTTTCTGCGGATAACAAAATGACATTAAGCTACCTAGGCCATTTAAGATTAATAAATAGGTTTACATCACTAAGATTTCAAAAAATTGGTGGGGAGGGCAATTTATATTTTATATTATTTAACCCTGAGAATGACTGAAACCGCAAGGCGCTTTACCTGCCAAAATACATCGTCAATCACTCAGACAGTTATACATGTGAATATTAAATTGAAATAAATTGAAATTGATTTGTATACGTAGCGATCGTTCATTGTTTATTAAATACCGGTAGTATCAATACAGTTTGAACACAATGGAATGATAGTCATAGTGGAAGGAATAGGGCCTACATATAACATCGTTAGCCACCTGTCCAGCGTGCAGCGTCTTGCCCTGTTGACTGACGATCTTTGCAGAGCGCGCTATTGCATGCCGTCAGCCACGTGATGCGACTATTCTGAAGGCGGGTTTTGATGAAGCGATCGCGTACGTCTCGCTACTAGCAATGGATGGCGCGCGCAGTTGTTATCGACGATCCTAGACCATCAATTGCATGCACAGAAGTAGAAAAAACACAGTTTTAGAAAAAATATAAAATATACAAAAATATTGGGATGGAGCTAAAAATCGGGACGGACGGCGATGTAAACCTATTTATTAATTTTAAATGGCCTTATACAGAACAGAAGTATAGTAGTCTCTGGCTTTCAATTAGACTCAGATGAACAAGTAAAAGAGTAAAGATCAAAAGTTTGAAGGGGAAAGAATGTTGCAACCTGACGCTGTTTCTTTGTTCTTGTCTCGATGAAGGTCAGTCAGTGCAAACATGTTGAAAAGACATGAATCTGGGACTGAAAAACATTTCCAATTGTATTAAGAAAAACTTTTCTTGACTCTCTGTAGACTTAGTAACACAACTAGGGATACTAAATTTTTTCCATTTTAAAGATTTTTTTGGGGATTAAAGTAGGCTTTTATGAGTTTTTGGTGATACTCGCCCATTTCCACATCATCATAAGCCTCATTTGGTATATGCATCTAACCTCTTAGATGTACAGTAAATCCTGTGTCCAAAGCCCCTCATTGTGTTACTTACATACGAGTGTGTAACGTTGTTCAATAAGATTTCATTTTTTTAAGTTATGGCACAACAAAGTAAGATAAAACATGAAATAGTAGGGGAAAAAAGCAAGCTGAAAAGAACTAGGAAGAAAAATGAATAGTTGAAAGCCTGGAGTGAATCTGAAAGTTTTTGGAAGGAACTTATTCCAAGCAAAGTCTGCCTCTAGAGTTGCAAGGCTTTGTTACCGAGTTTTGGATCTCTATGATTCGGATGAAGATCCCACCTGTGCTCAGCATAACCATGAAATTCACGCAAAGATATTTGTCTTCAGAGAATTGTCTATACCTTGCACCTCCTCCCTGTACTTCAAGACTGACGCTTCCCTGGTCTGCGCTTCTCGTATATTGAACAGCTCGGCTGCACTGACGTCATTCTTTTCCTTTGATCCCGCCCTCCGTGCGACGACGGGGCCGTGGGTCAGATGATACTGGCGGATGGTTCCCGACGTGGGTCGTGCTGAGCAAAGGTGCCAGGTGAGAGCTACTTGCTGTTGCTGGAAACTTCTTCCTTGGCTTGAAACATGGATGAGACGATAGGGCTTTAAAAAAACAAAAACATTTGCAATGCATACAGTAAAACAAAAGTACACAAAACTCAAACTCAAATTTTATTATTATTACGCTTCATTCCTGTCAAGAAAGTATAATTTCACTATATGAATATTTATGACCTTTCCCTCAAAATTTAAGCAAACACAAAAAGCAAGTACATACATTTACAATACAAAAAATAGCAGGTCGTAAGCCACTAAAACTCAAAATGTTTGGCTTTTTCACCCCAAATTACTCTATAAAACAAATGTGAACTAATTTGAAGTGGATGGGGTTCAACATATGTGACCAGGAATAAGTCTCAAAATTTCATAAGCTTTCTAATGATACCCATCACAAGTGTGTATCTGTTTAGGTTAACGAGTTATGGTCTGATGAAGAGGACAGGCGTATATTTATTTGCCGAATCCACATTCCGAAATAAACAGCTTTGAAATAAACAGTTATAAAAGTAAGCGCAAATGCAGGCTTTCCAATAAACAACCATAGCAACGGCATGCTTTATGTTGTCTGATTGTCATAACAATTTCCACATTAGTTGGTCACTACCTTGAAAAACAATCTCCCGTAGTTTGTATTTCATATCTTTAATACTTTTGGAAATATGACACCTATAAATATCATATCAATAATTCACCCCAATCATATGGACAGCTCACTCAAAACCTCTTCATTTTCATCTTTATTGATCGTTTTTACATACAGACATTAATGACAATAATCTGTGATAACTACACTTCCTAAAAAAACAATGTTCAGGAAATCGACTTGGTCACGATTTTCACCCATGCGTTCACTTCAACGGCCGATTGCGTAAAACGGCCTCAGCGACTTATTCCTGATTACGATGGAGCGGGTCACATATTGGGTGATTTGACACAGAATGACCACGGTCTAAAAAACCCAATTTTTTCCAGTACTAAATGCTTCAATATTTTTTCGGCTAAATTTGAATTTTTGACTAAAAACATGTTATCAATTTCTGATGACTGGTAGGTCACTGTAAGAAAACAAAATTAGTGATGTCCGTGTATGGGATTATTCCCAAAACAATTCCTGGCAGAAGTCTTTGTGGTCGTACACCATTCAAATTATTCTGATGAAGCATCAGTATTTTGCTTCATTAGAGTCCCAAGTCTCATTTGAAGTACCAGAGTTGTAACCGCGTCAATCGCAAGTCAATAAACAGCTCGGGTAAGAAGCAACAAGAAATTAACACAAAAAAAAGGAATGAGTTTGTGTTTGATTGAAATAGGGGACGTATAACAATAGAGGACAATAGGGTCGACTATTTCGGAAAGGTCCCCGATTCCGATGCGTGTACAAAACTTATTGGAGGCCTTCCAAAAAAGTACAAACAAAAGAGGGACAATAGAAGGTCCTTGATTGGAGACGTATACACACTTGTGTGTCTTTGACACGGTTTATTTTAATAGCCTGTGATGAGTTGACTGGGGACTGAATGATTTGTGACCGACTCGATTACCGTAATTTCCTGCGGTAAAGACGCGGCTTATCTGACTTTCTAGACCACAAAAACATCGGCAGCGTGCGTAGTCTTGTTTGCAAGACGATCTTCGCGATGCGGGCGCCCTCTAACGTACGCCGTAGACCACGCTCGAATTACCTTCGCTAAGACCGAAGGTCATTGCGTACGGCGTACGTTAGAGGACGCCCGCATCGGCGGCCTACGCGCGCTGCATATACCGCGATTAAGATCGTCTTGCAAACAAGACTACAGCGTGCGCTGCATGACGCGTACAACAGCGATAAAAAGCTGGCCTGTACTATGTGGCCTTTTTCTAAACGTTTTTTTCGTCTACGTTCCGGCTTCATGCAATTCACCATCCGAACTACACAGCGCGGAGCATTCACAATGACTGGAAAAAAGACTAGGGGGTGTCGCAATTAGGGATACCCCGCACGCGATCGCTGCATGTGATGTACATGTACATGCATGCAGTTTATACTGCAGTGATACATGATATGTATCGGTGCGGCAAAGTAAACCTCGTGCGATATTGTGACTACTGGTTTGAAGTTTTCATACATTGTTTGCGTGCCAGATAAACTCAAGTACTCAGCAAATTCTTGCTTGGAATAGTGGGATCGTTCTAAGGCAACAAAATGACCCCTTTGTGGCGATGTACCTACACCGGGTGGCGTCTGGTGTTCTTCTGGGTGCGTTCAAGCATGCGCCTTTTTCGGCGGTGCGCTTTATCTGTTGACGTTTGAATTTTTGGGGGGTGATTTTAGGGACCTGCGCCTTAACCGCCGAGCGCCTTGTCTGCAGGAAATTACGGTACAGCATTTACAACCAGGGGCCAATTTCACGGAGCTGCTAAGCACAAAAATTTGCTTAGCATGACAATTTGTCCTTGGTAAAAACAAGGTTACAGACCAAATTTTCACGTGATCTTTATTGTTTTTGGTTAATAATCAGCTGGTGTTTTGCTTAGAATGAAAAACACATAGAATTTTGGCTGATAACTTGTTTTTAATGAGCAAGACTTTTTTGTGCTAAGCAAATTTTTTGTGCTTAGCAGCTCTGTGAAATTGGAGAAATTCTGAGGTAAATTTACCACTGGATGAGTGTGACTGAGGCTGTCTTCTATCAAGCAGCTCTGTGTCATCACTGGAGAGGGGCAACCGTCTTGTAAGACAACTATTCAAAAAGAAAGACAAATAGATGACAAACACATGTAGGGCCAAATAAAAATAAAACATTTTTTAGCGTCACCGCCCACTTCTTTTTGGGGGGTTGCCTCCTTTTTTCTTTTTTTTTCTTTTTTGAAAAAAATGATAAATTTGACCATTTTAGGTAATTTTATTTTATTTTTTTATTTTTTTTCAAAAGATAATAAAAGTTTAAGATCGTATTTTAGACTTTAGCATCACTGTGTACATGCTCTGGAAATATATATTTTCTAATAGGAAGGATAGGGTGTGCGTGTGGTCGTGTACGGTGCATAGTCATGATCGACCCACATGAATTTTGATTTGTAATTGTGGGTGAACCATGTTTTAATTTTAAATTGGAAGATAGGGTGTGACATGTTCACTACATGACTCGAATTAAGATGTGTCGGGCGGCCATTTTGGAAGAAAAAAAAGAAAAAAAAAAGGGCCATGTTAACCAGTTCGCGCCGGGATTATTTTAACATCGCCGAGCCGACGGGCGGGATTATTTTTAACGAAACTCGATCCGAAGCGTGTTCAGGCTGATAGTGCCGGGAAGCACACCCACGCATTTCCGGCCTTGCGCGCTGCTGACATACATTTCCGAACTTGAACTTGGCGTGTTTATGCGTCATCCGTTTTGAATTTGGGGTAATTTTTGCGTTTATATACGTCATCCGGCGCGAACTGGTTAAACATATTAAAATTTTTATTTGGCCTAGTAGAACTATTTCTCCGAATACAGCCTACAGTATTCCTAGAGATAGAACTTTTTTTAAAAGGTACCGGTAGGATACATCATTTGTAGATACCAACAAATTATACTTCTGAATTATTATTAAATATCTTACTTATTTGAAAGTAAATAATGTTAGTAGGCATCCAGCATAATGATTGCGCTAGATATCCAGCGATTGTTCTGAAAAATATAATTTTACAAAAAAAAATCACGATTGCCGGTTGACGCTCCCGAAAAAACAAGAACATCATAAGAACCACTGCCCGACGCCGGTTAAAAACGAACGCTGTTTTTCTGACTTTTCTCGGCATACATGATTGTAAAACTTTGGACAGGTCAGTTTAGCGGCTTTTACTATAAAATCAAACCACCCAAATCTACCCATTCATGATAATTGAAGCAATTACCAATGGTGTATCCTACCTTTAAACCTTTCATTAGATTTTGAGCACTTTTACTGCTTCAAACAATACAAAATGCACAAATGACAAATGTGATGCGATCAAGCAACATCAGTCTGAAGTAGGTCCTGGTCATTTTTGGGACTTTTAAATATTTTTTTGTAGCTTACTTCAAGCTCCATTTCAGTGAAAACCCCATGTGAATACGACCTTTGGTTGAAAAATTAGAGCCATTTGAACACCAGCACGTTAAAAATAAAGAAACTGAGAAAATCATGTTTTTGTATCACTTCCCTTCTGAATTTGGTTAAAAGAGTATTTTCATGTAAGAGAAAAATATTTTTCCCTTCTGTTTTTGTGAAAAAAGTCAATTTAGATTTTTCAACCCCTACGAGCATATTTTGGCCCTATCTCAAAACAAGAATTGCCGAGTTCCGACTGATTTTGCTTGATCGCATCACAAATGGTCTAATTGTAGATTTATGTCTCACAGATAAATTATACATCTGGACAAAGTACCTGCGGCTTTCTGCAGGTTTCTATCATATCCAGATTTTCCCAGCGGCAGCTTTTCCTCCACAATGAAACCATGGAGATCAAGATGGATTCCTGCAGGGTTTGGTGAGCTCGGGTCATCCTCACTTAACCTCTGACCTGATGAGGTCAGATCTTCTGGAAGCCCTGCCCCGGAGTCGTCGGTTCTAAATTTACAACAGTAGGCAGCTTTGACAAATCTTTCTTCTGTTTGTTTTACGGATTCCTTTGACGACGTCACTCCGTGATTGAAAGATTTCAATGGCTTTATTCCGAAGCAGTCCAGAATGTCATTTGAGCATGTTGGTGTCAGATGACTTACTTCAAACCTACACATTCCCAACAAATAAAAACAATTATTTTGTATTATTATTATTATTATTATTATTATTATTATTTCATTTTTTTTTTGGGGGGGGAAGGGTATTTTTTTTGAAATTTCAAAATTGCTGAAAATCTTAAGAAGGGTATGTGACACATCTTGGGATACTTAACACTTTGAGAAAACCAAGGAAATGTAGGCACAATTTATTGGGTCTCGTAAGTAACTGGATTCCATTGTTCATACATGCAAACAAATAGAATGGTGCCCACAGCACATTTGTCGGAATATACAGCATTCCCACAGATACAAACTTTATCAGGTTAGTTGTTAAGCACCTTTCTCTAGATTTTGAACACTTTTGCTGCTTCAATTTATAAAAATGCTTTTAATATTAGGTCCTGTCCTCAGATGTTAGTCAGATGCCAACAATCTGCTCAAATAGTCCAATATTTTACCCTGACTGACCCTGCAGTCTCCAGTAAAGCAGACAGATGCTCTGTCAGCAGAAGCCCTCTCAGATGACTCAGTGTCAGGTCGTCTTTGTCCCCTGAAACCGTGCCCGTCTCACCCCTCGGAAGGCAGCCACTCACGATACCCACACCTGCATGAGCCCCGTCAGTGTCCATCCCCACGGCTGCAAATCGTCCATAGTTGTCGCTGTCTGTGAGTACCGTTTGCAGGACTTTCTTGAAGACGCTGGGACGATGGAGCTTGAAACCCAGCCCTCCCTGATCTGTTAGGAGGCAGTTATCGATGGGCAGGGGCCACTCAGAAGATTCCTTGAGAAGTGCATCGGTGAAAGCTACGCTGTCCTAAAAATATTTGAACAGATTTTAATTCTTAAATTATCCTTTTGTCTAGACCCCACTGAATGGGGCTCTAGAGAACTCCTTTTTTTCCTTAACATTTTAGATTTAATTTGTCGTTCTAGGGACCACACTGTGAATAAGAAATAAGTTAGAAAATCTCTTACACAATTGCAGCTTAAAAAACGTCGCCAAAACCACGACAATACTTAACACAATTCCTTTAAAACTTCTACATTTTGTAAATCGTCTTTCTATGTTTCCAAGATCAACTTCCGGGGCTTCAGGGGTACTCACGATTAATTCTTGAGCTGCAAATCCAGGAAATTCTATGACGGTATTCAAACTATTACTACACTCTTGCTTGCCCTCTTAATAATGCAATAAACCTGGTTGGTTGCAACGTCTGCGCGCATGCGCTGTTTTATAACTTTTTATAAGATCCTTTGCAACCGCCGACGTCACAGGCAGAGGCGTATAAATGTTAAATTTATTGTTGGCGAAAACCCTGTATTTCTCGATTGTCTGGCATTTATTACGATGATCATGAATTTTGTTTTGAACTACGCTACCATTGAAAGTCAGTGTCTAGCCCCACTTCACTTGTTTGTTTTCGACATTGAAAAGTGCCTGTTTTATAGATTTCATTGGAGATGATGTTTTTATATAATGTTTTTCTCATTCCGAAATTTAATGTTAAACGTGCGCAATGTAAAATAAACTACACTGCCGTTAGCTTGGAGTTAAAAGTTCCAGCTGTAAAAGATCATGGGGAGTCAGGTTGGCGTAGCGGTTCTTTCCACTGCTAGGACCCGGGTTCGAAGCCTGCCTGGGCCAGTATGTGAAATGTGAATTGAGTTTTCGGTCCCTGCCTCAATCCGTGGTTTTTTTTCCCAGAATATTCTTTTGGGGTTTTCGATCTTCCACCTCTAAAACTGTCTGAATTTTTTTCTCATTGTCTTCTCTCTATTTGGGTTACCCCTAGAATTTTGGGGCTCCCGATGCCTGTAGGGCGGATCGGGAGCCCCATAGTTCTAGGGGTATATTCGGGTTTCTTCATCCCAGATTGCGAGCAACACAGTGTCCAGACTAGAGCACTTTGGAGGGATCCTTGTTTCATTACCAGAAATAATTTATAATAATAATAATAATATTGGAAAATTCGCCATTTAAAATGGCAAATATATGATGAATAGCTTCAAACATGGAGCTATGCTTAGAATTAAACGATTAGAGCTGGAATTTTCAAGCGTCAACTTAGTTCAATGATGCTGCAATGGATACGTAAGTCATACTCATAACTCATGATCATAACCCAAGTTGAAGAGTTGACCTGTACAAGTTGACCTGTTTCCTATCTTAACCCCATTCTGTGGCCGATTACTGGACTCCCTCCGAGGGAGTCCAGTACAGTATAGTAGTATACAGCCACAGAATGGGGCTACGTAAATCAATGCCTACCTAGACCAAGTTACTGGCCTGTGCTGTTTCGTGCACTGTGCTGCAGTGGATGGCCCAGAGCACATTGCACGGAACAGGTAACAGCCGTTGACTTTGCTCAACAATGGCTACCTGCATTTGAATCGGCGAACATTGCTCCACATTTTGAGGCCCGATTTTCTCACTTTTTAGAAAGGTAAGAATACACCGATAGTGTTAGTGTCTTCCTTGATCCTTAGTGCCTAATGGGGATAAGCAGCATTTTTGTAAGTGGCCGTTTTCCGTAACATTTTTGGGGAAAAGTGTGGGACTCCCACACTTTTCCCCAAAACTGGGAGGTCATGGGAAATCGATGTGCAGACATTTCGTACAACGATGCCAACGGGTCTTGCTTGGACCCTAATATCACCCGACCATGTCCAAATGTTGAAAAAGGTGATTTTTGGGTCCAAGTTACTCGGACTAGTCTAGAAGACTAGGCCAGTATTAACTCGGTCTATTAATGCCTACCTTGATTTTCAATCTGGCTACGATTGCTGCCGCAACGCTGAAATCACCGAGATGTGTTTTTTTACTCAACCTCAAAATATTCGAATAAAATACTACGTTCACTGAGTTCGTTTTCGCACTGAATGACAAAATAAAATGCTCCAGTTTTTCTGAAAACGAAGTAAACATCTCGCTCATTTTGTATTAGACAAGTACCCAGACGACGCAGTTCAAAAAGACATACAACCACGTACATACGTTTAGGTACCAGGCTAATTCGTAGACTCCCTGGGAATCCAACCTCGTTCCCAGGATATCGAGCAGCGCCCTCACCGACACAAAAGTTACTATTGAAAATCGTGGTTGAAAATAAAGTAAGCCCTGGGAACGAGGTTGCTGGGAACATATGGGTGCACTGTCCTAATTCAAGTCCCATTGAAAACAGTGTAAAATAAACAAAGTTTAGGGCCAAGTTTCATGCAAACCAACATCACTGGGGTTTATCAAACAACAATCAGATTATTGTCTTGGCCTTTATCTTTCCATTTCTTTTCAATTTTGGGTGGGTTAGCCAATTACATTTTTTAATATTCACACCAAAAGAAACTCACCTCCCGAAAAGTGATACTTTCCCAGCCTGCACGCAGCCATTTTACAAATGGCATCCCTCCACGTTCTAGGGCAATTAGGACCCATTTTTCAACCGTAATTTTGTCAAGTCTGCCTTCAGATTGAAGCTCAGAAACCAGGGAGTTGATCCCATGCTAAATTTACACAATCCCACCATTTCTTTTACCAAACGGACTCCTTTTTCAAAAGAAACTGTGGGGGGCACATTTCATGCTAATGAGACCGCGGAGAAATTCTCCCTTCAATTAGGACAGTGCACCCATATGGGCCGAGTTCGGGCGGGCTGTTCTTGACACTGTTCTTACGCTCGAACGGCGGGAACGCGACCCGTGAACCAGGGGGGGGCGGAGGGGGGGCCCTTCGAGGCTGTGATTGCGAAACGCTGGGGTACCGTCCATTCTCAAAATAGGGGGAACAATTTTCTCACGGGAAAAATTAAGAGTTTTTGGCATCCAATCTTAACATCTTGTCTTTTGTAGTTGTACAACGTTGTTATTTACCTTAATTTTTATCATCCAATGACAACATTTGTATTGAAAATGAAAAAAAGCAGTCGAAAAAATTTTACGTTGACGTACCGTTGATGCACGTAGAGATTGTGCACAAATACTCAAACGACGTTGACAAATACCTCCCCTAAAAAGGGCAATAATAATCGATAAATTGTGAAAAATCGTGCTTCGAACCCACTCATTTTTTTCCATTGATACGTTAAAAAAGGATGTAGCAGTGATATACTGAATTTTAAAAAAAAATTGCCTGTGAACCCCTTGCGTTTTATCGTGTTGTTTTCGAACGAAAATGGCAGAAAATGACATCGCCCCAACAAAAATTCGTGTAGATCGTGCCTGTGTACCTGGCTTTGCGGACGTTGCATGAATCACTGAATTCGGAGAGCGAGCGCGGAGAAAATTTGTACGTGTTTCAATGGTGCGCTTCGAGGAAGCGATCTATACGTATTTACTGTGTGAGATGTGCAGCTCTCGAGCGTGGAAGAACGAATGAGATACATTTCAACGTTGGTGGCGCACTTTGTTGGGCCCCCCCTCCGCCCCCCCCTGCCGTGAACATTGTACTCGGAACAAGAACACACACCACCTATATCCACCAGGGTTTTGCAAGAACAAGTTACGCGTGTCAAGAATAGACCGCCCGAACTCGGCCACGAAGCGCGATATGTGGCAGAGAAACCCTCCCCCTCTTTTGTGTTGACCATTGTGTTCCCGGAATCTCAGGAATTCCTTTTAGGTTTCAAGGGGGATGGGTTAGGTTACAATAGTGTTGAGTGCGTATAAACTATAGGGATAGGAGGGGGGTACCCCTCTGCCACATATCGTGTTGGGTATACCATGGAGCTATAACATAGCTCCATGGGTATACTGGGGATCTCGATTATTGCAAATCGAGTATCACTTGTATTGATTAGTTCGTGCGAATACTGAACTTGGCCCCCAATAGAAAACTGTTGTTTTCCGTTAAGACGCAATTTGTAAGACGTCAGGCTGATTTGTAGCTTTGCATTTATATCGGCCGATTGAGTACCGAACTGACACAGCTCGACAACAGCTGTTCTTTAAAGCGATTTAATGTTACTGTTAACCGGGGGGGGGGGGTGGGGGGGTGGGGGGGAGGGGGGTCGGTGGGGGGGGGGGGGGGGGGGGTGGCGTTGGTGGCGCACTTTGTTGGGCCCCCCTCCGCCCCCCCCCCCCTGCTGTTAACTAAATAACAACAATGCTGTGACGTCATGTTTTATTCAGATGAATAAACATAACTTCTCATCCAAACTACTGAATAATTCATGAATTTTGACCCACCCACCTACGAAAAAAAATTCCACTCATCAGGTTGTCTTCGTACGTGGCCACGCGAACCCGTCTCGTACCTAGACGTCGCGTACCGACTATCAAGAATTTGTCCGGGTTCTGCTTCGGTTTACGTCACTCATTTTGAGTGACCGCGAAAATAAAAAAAAGGGGGGCGGGGTCAATTATTGGACGGCAAATTACTACACTAAACGTACACTAGAACCAATTTTGCTTTTTATTCACATTTAATACACCTAAATCTATTAATTTAAAACAAACATTGCTCAATGAAAATGTCGTAGACTGCATGTCTCCTTTAATGTTGATGACCACAGCCAGACTCAATAATTCATGGACTCGATGTTTGCCCATGAATTTTTACCACTTATTGATAAACCCACAAGAGTTGCTCCAACCTCGGCAACATATTGATAATGTTTTGTGTAATATTCTTCCCTCTCCCAATTCTGGTATTTTAGTTTCTGAAATTTTGGATCATTTTCCAGTTTTCACATTTTTATTTTCCTGGTAGTTTTCGTAAAACTACTGATGCAAACCTTCGTAGGCTTAAATCTGCCCTGAATTCCTGTGACTGGTCTGTGGTTTTTTTCAATACTGATAATCCGAATGTTTCCTTCAATACATTTATGAATATTTTTAATAATTTGTTTGAAAATATTATCCCTCTAATATTAGGACTAATCATTCCAATAGAAAAACCCAACCACAGTCGAAATGGATTTCGCCAGCTTTGCTGAAATCTATCAATTATAAAAATAGACTTTATCGTAAATATCTTTCTTGTTCTAGTCATCTTAAAGGGATCGTATATGTTTGGTAATTGGAACCCACTGTTTGTTTTAATCCTATACAGTTATAGATATATACCATAAAACTAACCTGTAAAACGTCATTTCAAAAAGGGGTAGCGATTTTGAGATATTGCCGAAAATCTGGAGCGGTTGTGTCCACGCAGGAAGAGTAATCTGCATTGGACACAATCTGAGAAACGTCACTGAAGTAACGCTTCTCCGATTCAATTTTTTGGGGATAAAAAGTGATATCTTTTTTCATAACCACAGTACTTCGAAGTGAAAAGTTTCTAAAAATGCATCATACTATCCAAAGCTGCTGTACTTCTTACTAAGTAAGTTTGTATTGCCATTAATTTTTGGAGTAATTACCAAACGTATACGATCCCTTTAATCGTTTAAAATACACCCGATATAAAAACTCACACACAACTAGACTGCGTTCTACTAAACAAAATCATTTTACTCGGCAATTTGATAAAAAGAAAAACAACATTAAAAACACCTTGAAAATAATTAATTCAGTTTTGAAAAATAGCTCGTCATCTGAAGTTCCAAGTATTAAGATTAATGACCAGTGTACAAATGATCTCCTTTTAATTGCAGAGCATTATAATGACTACTTTGTTAACATTGGTTCTAAACTTGTCAATCAAATTCCTCCTTTTGATTCGAATTACCATGATTACCCCAATCTCTTTTCTATTTTCTTTGATTCAGTAACCGAACATGAACTATCTATATTCTATTGTTTCTAGTTTAACAAAGTTCTGGTCATGATACGATTAATGGGTACTGATATCAAAGCTATTTTTCTTGCCATTTCCAAGCCCCTTGCTTTCATTATGAATGTGTCATTAAGTACAGGTATAGTTCCAGATTCCATGAAAAGTTGTTCCCGTTTGAAAAAAAAAGGTAATTCCCATTTAGTTATTAATTATAGAACTATTTCCATTCTGACAACCTTCTCTAAAATTCTTGAACGTATTATATACATTCGCACGTCTCAGTTTTTAACCAAACATAATATGTTATCCGATTCGCAGTATGGGTTTAGGGAGAACCATTCAACATCTCATGCTATTTTACAATTGATAAATACTCTATTATTACTGGTCATGAACAGTCTTCTCATACTTTGGGTATTTCTGGACCTCTCCAAGGCATTCGATACAATAGATCATGATATACTTTTGGCTAAACTATCCTTTCATCGAATTAGAGGGATTGCCTTGGAGTGGTTCAAAAATTATCTCACTAATCGTAAACAATTTGTACATTTTAATGATAACCAGTCTTAACGTAAAGAGTTGGTTTGTGGAGTTCCTCAGGGACCCCTTTTGGGACCACTTATTTTTTCCATATTAACGACTTTGAGAAATCTTCTAGTACCTTGTCATTTTTTGTATTTGCAGATGACTCCAATTTATTTTACTCGCATAACAATTTGGGTACACTGGTTAACGTCATTAATACAGAACTCATTGGTGTTTCTAAATGGATTAAAGCCAGCAAATTATCCCTCAACATTGATAAAACCTGTTTTATGTTGTTTAGCAATACAGCCAGTTCAATTCCTACTGATATTTTGTACGATAATTACCCTGTTAATCAAACCAACTGTACTAAATTTCTTTGTCTTTTTATTGATGACAAATTATCATGGAAAGGTCATGTAAATTATCTATGTAAATTAATTTAAAGAAATATTGGTATTATTAACAAATAAAAATATTGTTTTCCCTCTAATATTTTATTCGGGTGCCACCGAACCCTTCACGTGGAAATAGTGGTACTGTGTACGTAACCACCCAGCCGGGACTAGACTAGATTGTGTTATGACCATGAACGCTATTATTATAATTGTTACCTGGTTACCATGATATTTTTATATGCAGTTTTTTTCGAAAAATAGTTTGTCCGAATGAGCCATTATTGCTGTAGGAGATTGGTAATTATAAGCATCTACTTTTAGGGGTGATGGGGTTGAATATTCTAAACTTTTTCATTACTAAATTGATGTTACAAATACAAATCTCAAAACAAAACAAAACATGATTTAAAACTACAAGCAACCCTGATATTGCCAAATGTTTACCACTGTGGTATATTGCCAAGTTGGTTGGCAAGTTGTGCAGTCTGAGATATAAAACCATTGCGTGTTTTTAAACAAAACACAAATAACCAAAGGGTGCTATACATGCATAGCTGTTAATGTTAGGGGCGTGTGTCACCTTCCAAAAAAATGCCTGGTTATCAGCCTATAGGTAAGCTACTGTTTTCTTCAAAACTTTTAACATTTTTGTTCAAACTCCCAAACATCCAGAGAAAGTTCATTAGTTAATACAAAATTAGCAGCAACCAAAAAAAGTAAAGTGTTGAAAGGTAGTGGATAAGGGAACACTTGTAGCCAGTTTTATACAGATCTGGTAGATTCAAATGTAGATTTGTATCATCAGTCAATAATCAGTTACTATGGTGCAGGATGAGTGCATACAACAGAGTAACGGTTATTACACGAATATGCACTCCATAGTCCTTCTACTATACCACTGTTAATTACAGCGGCACAGTCCTCATCCCCCATACCGTTATAAGGCTCACTCGGGTTCCAATTCCTGAACTGGACCTCATCAGTATCGTCCAAGCATTTCCAAGTGCCTATTAAAAACAATAGAACGGAAACAAAATAGAGAGGTGGGAATTGCTCATCATAATATTCCTCAAAACAAACAAATCACAATGTTTAGTGCAGTATGAATTATACTGTTACTGTTACTGTAACGTCGACCAGATCTTAGGTCCTCTACACGTCAGACAGAAGAATTCACAAACTCTGTTTCTCCATACCCGGGCTCTAACTTAGGCCGTTTATTTCACCACCTTTTTCATAAGCCTTGACAACGTACACCTACCACTCCGGAAAACCACACCGTTCTACAAGAAAGTCCTACTAGATTGCATATTCATTCTCTCTTTAATGTGCCAGACGAAAATAGCCCACGTCAACCGGCCAGTCGCAACGGTCAATTCGTCGCTAAGGGAGAAATGCTGCGACGCAGGCTGGCTATTATACAAATATTGACTGCTTTGAGTGAGCCTCCCGAGGTGATCAATGGAGCATTCTATTTTCCCGAGGCGAAGCCGAGGGAAAATAGAATGCTCCATGGATCACCGAGGGAGGCTAGTTTTACTAAACCGCGAAATAAAGCAGTCAATATTTGTTTTATAACACCTCACTCACAGATTCTGCACAATTTAAGCTTCCTGAAAGTATAGTAATGACAAAAAATCTCTGAATTATACGTCTCTCGATCATACGTGTACTTTGTTGCCTTGATGAACGGGTGCGAAGGTGATAGAGCAATGTTTACGCAATGCACCGAAATACACGTCTGGGTTTCAGTCACGCTTTCGTTGCTATGCGCATAGTTCGTGTGTTGCTATGCGCATAGTCCTTTTTGCGTGGTATAGTCTTTTTGGATAGCGCAAGTAAAAAATAGTAAAAATAGCAAGTGACACGTGCCGCGCTCTCGGCCAATCAAGACACAGAATCTGTGAGTGAGGTGTTATAAAGGCCCCTATTGCTCAAACGACGGCATTGGGCAAACCGAGCTGCAGGGCGAGGTGCATTTGTCCATGATCGGATGTCTCAAGCTTCACCGTCATCTGATTCTGTCCCCACCGTTCATTTTGAAACCTCCCCCTGGTATTCAAATACCATGTCTGATTTAAGATAAGGCGGTCGTCAGTCCTTTCGCATTGGTTTCATTTCTTTTATTGTTTTGTTCTTTCAAGGCGGACGCCGTCGAAGCTAGACTGATGGAGCTGGAAAACAGGTTAGCGAGCCAAGGGTACGAGGTACAGAAGTCTAAACTCGTAGCGTCGCTTGACAAATTTGTAAAAGAACATCACGGTCAGGGGTACCGCACTGAAGGATCGGACCTGGAATCGGCGACACCCCGCGATATCCTAAGCTTTCTGATCGACCGCGATTTAAATGTACGCACGCAAGTTCACGCCTTGGAGTGAACGAATCTGGGCAAGCACGGCTCCTTTTCTTGTGGCTGTCCGCATAAATTATCAGCCGGTGGATTCTTTCGTAGGGCAGATCAGGGCTTTTTTTTATTCCCTGGGCAGAACTGAAATCTGGCGTGATGGATCCAGGTTCGGGAACCCATGCATCTTCCACAGGGTCCGCAGATACATCAAAGTGATCCGGCCCGATCAGGCCGAGTCTCACATCACCCCAAAGCAGGCAGTTCCTATGTCCTCCGACAAGTTAAGGTGGGTGGGTGCAAGAGATTGATTGCCGAATCGCCAGTCTCGGCACGGCTCAAGGAAATTTCCATTATCTATACGTAACCGTTCGTGAGGGCGACTCTTCCCTGATTACCATCCCCAAGTTGGCAGACCAGGAGGATATGAATCCGGCCGGAGCTTTTTCGTCCTCTGGCCAGCAACCCTAAGGTTTTAGAAAACAAGCCTTTCATCGGCAATGCTCTAAATTCGCGTCTAAAAATGTACTTTGCTAAGTCGAATATTCCCGATGATTATCTTCTAAGGGCCCATGGCAGCCGGTTCGGGGTAGCTTGCACTTTGCGTCTCCTGGGTGCTTCTGAGGAGCAGGTTATAATTCATCGCAAATGGGCTTCTCGGAAAACATACATCAATTACACTCAGGTGGAGAGGATTTTGAGGCGACAAAGCACCGTCAAGGTACTGCGCGATGCAATGTCCACAGATCCGCACTCTTCAAAGGCAAATGCCGCGGGACAGTTAAATTTAAATTAATTTAAAGACTTTAAATTCCGGCCTTAAGGCTCATATAGCTTTTCCACCGTCTTCAGTCGGAAATTCAGGGCAATAATGTGCGGCGACAACGGAGTTCCTAATTTTAAATGCTCTCAATTTGCAGCCTAGCTGTCAGCTTCTTTAAATAAAGATTGTATAAATCTTTAAACGTAAGTACTCTCAGTTTTTAAAACAAAGGAGAGGTATGTGCCTGATAATCCGCATTTGTAATTATTCTAACTGCTCTTTTCTGCAAAAGAAAGAGTTTCTGACACTCTGCTTGAGCTGCACCATGATATGATTCCGTAGTTTAGATATGATAGAATAAGGGAATTATATATTATTAAAAGAATACTTGGCACAGACGCATACATACATTTTGTTATGCTAGTTTCCCACTGTCGAGCGACACGTATACGAACGCCACGATTGGCCATTCGTAGCTGATCGTGAAATTTGTTTTTCCTTTTCTGAAATTTCACGTTTGGATACGAGTTGATGCGAGTCGATACGTTCTGGTACGATTTGGTGCGCTTTGATGCAATATAGTCACGATTGGTAAATTTCAGGTGACACGATCTGTCACGATCTGTTTTCCCGTTCAGATACGATCAGATACGTTCCGATAGGATTGTCCCAATTGAGTCCACGATTGGGTCCCGATCTGACACGATCAGCACGATCGGGGTTTCTGATTTGGGACGATCTGGTACGTGCAGATACGTTGCGATACGTTCCGATACGATCATCACGAACCGATGCGCTCTGTTGCGATCAGTTGCGATACGATTGTGGTCGCGATGTCTTTCACGATCGGGATCGAGAGTGATCACGATTTGAGCCACGATTGGACCCCGACGGGTATATATTTACAGCCCGACTGACCATGGACTTAAACCTCTACAGAGTGAAGACTACAACCCACAATCAGATAGCAGCGCATCTCAACAGAGGTGGTGTTCGTCTTGTCCAAGGTTGATCCCGATCACCACGATTTGGAAGCACGATTGGATGCGATCTGTCGCGCCTTGTTACGACCCATTACGATCTCATTTGATGATCACGATTGAAAACTAATCTTGTCGATCGTAGAAAATGTTTGAACCGTCCAAAACTTGTCTACGGTCAACACGATTGCCACGACTGACCTCAAGATCTGACTATAAGATCTGATAGGATCACCACGATTATTCCACGATTAAGACCACGATTAAGACCACGATTTTAATCGCGGCGCGAGTCGTGACAGTGGTAACCTAGCATTATGAATTTGTTGTGTACATTTAACTTTCAACCAACCTTCTTCCTCGAGGTCATTGCAATTAATCCAGAAAGTTCCGATTCCTAGTATGAGCCCCATGTGCTGATAGAGGAATGTAGTTTCATCATCCGATTGTGGGGTGACCATTACACTTCCCAACTTGGTACATTCGTCTTTTGCCTTACGCCATGTCACCAGACGATTGGTGCCGAAATAGCACTTATCATTCCATTGTACCCAAGACGGATGACACCTCCTTGTAATCAAGCCCTTACACAGATCTTCACCACCAGTGCAGAGTATTAGATAAAGGCTTATCAGGCCATAAACTATAAACCGTGTAGACACCATCATCTCCCACATCTCACCTGACTGGAGTCCAGTGGCGTTATATTATGACTGTCATGAACATCGGCGAGCACAAAGCGCGAATTTATGGCTTTGTTTCGCCTTTCCGGGACAGTATATCGTATAGTCTATTGCGTCCTTTGTATGATTGCCGGGGACGTGAACATGTATAGGCCTACGGCATCCGGTCTCCACAGTAGGTGAACCAAACTGTTCAACTTAAAAAGCAGTGAACTATGAAGCCCGGGAGCGATATTTTTTTCAAGAACCTTTCGGGCAGATTTCATGAATTATTTAGTATTGCATTGGTTACTGTACAACACTTAGGTTCTAGGTCTTTTTTCCCCCTTAAATTAAAAATACTCCAAGGATATCAATTTGACTCGGAAGAACGAGGTGACCTACAGCAGGATTCGAACCAGGGATCTTTGATCCATAGCCCGGTCTGCTGGTTTTAAAAGGAACATTCTTGCAGAGTAAAACTGCCATAGTCCATGGACTAACGCATGTCTGCCAGCCAAAGTGAAGAAATCCGCAATAAAAGAGAAATATGTTGACCATAACATAGGCTAAATTAAGCTAGATGGCCACTAAGGGCAGACTAATACTCTATTACCTCGGCAACATTTTAAATGATTGATAACCGAATGAAATAAAGAAACTGGGGGAACTGGTAGATGGGAGACATGAGAGACATTATCACGCCAAAAGTGAATCTCGTTTATGCACTGATTATCGATGATAATCACTAAATATTTCGCAAAAAATTTAAACTTTTTTGAAATTCCCGCCGAACTAAAAACGACTCTCGCTAACAATTGACGACGCTTCTGAACCCCCGCGCATGTTTGGCAAACTGTTGGAACCTAAAATACGAATGTTGGACTTTGCAATTTCTTCGGCATTCGCATCATTCGCGAATCGCTCGCGTGCCCGCCGGCGTGAAAACCCACCCTATAAGGAGTTGATGCAAACTTCAAAGTCTGTAGTTGGACATCATTTTATTATACGCATTTGGGGGTGTCTTCAGTCTACGCAGATTAACTTTGGCCATATTTAATTTAATATCGTCAGTAAAAAGATTAAAATATTTAATTGAAATTGATATTAGTGACTAATACAAATAGATCAAATAAATAATGGAATGGGATAGGGATAATTGCCTTTGAGTGGCAGAAATGTTTCATAGCAATATTATTTTACAGTGCAGTGTACTTTAGTTTGATACGAGGAACTGCAAATAAGAAAAAACTAAAAAGGAAATTTGGGTCGCCGTGATGTCGGTGATATTTCGTCGGTCTGCTGGTTACTATGTAAGGAATATTGTAAAGGAATTTACACCAGGTCAAAGTCATAGTCAAAGCCGAGGTTCATTGCTTTTAGGGTTGTATTCACCTACTGTGATGCAGGATGCCACGTAGGCGTGTGTCCCTGGCAATACAAAAGACACAACTTGTTATTAATCAATTTTCCACACATGTCTGCCTTTAATACGACTTTTTTTGTATCAGAAATCTTTTATAATAAGTTCATAATAGAAATTCAAGGATAAGCAGAACAGATACAGGTAACTGTACTGTCATAGTTCATTCGCCATGGCTAGGCTGTCCCGGAAAAGGCGAAAATAACAGATTCTGATACCTGAAACTCCTGGATTGGCGAACAATTCAGAATTGATATTTGGAGTTTGTGCACGCGAAACCTTTTATAATTTTGTTTTGCAGTACACTGTAAAAACGGTGTTTTTTTCCCATCGGAACAGTGTTTGTTCTTGACATTCTAATAAAAAGTCAATTTGGGTGCATGGTAAACACCTTTAGCAGCTTCAAACATAAACACCGTACAGTGTACTGCAATCATGCTTTTTATGAAAGGTTTCACGTACACAAATTCCATTTATAAATTCTGAATTGTTCACCAACTAACAGTACGGTAGCCTATTACAAAGTAGGCAAAGTAGCCTACCTCAATCCTGAAGTTTCAGGGATCTGGTATTTTCGCTTTTTCAGAGACAGTATATACCAGGTCCACCTTTTTCGGGGTAAATAATAGTATTTTGTTGTAGAAATAACTGTACTGGCACACGAAAATTCTTGGTTCCATTTTTGTTCCTATCAGTACAAATTCATCCCCCAAATTATCAAAAGGTCCACATTTTCCGGGGTAAATAATGGTATTTTGATGTAGAAATAACGGTAATGGCACACGAAAATTCTTGGTTCCATTTTTGGTCCCATCAAATTCGTACCCCCCCCCCCATACAAAATCATGCGTATGGGGTGTATACCGTAGGAATATGGCCAATAAACCGTTGCTGACAGTATAGTAAAAGTACTCGTACTTTGTCTAGTTATTATCGTGTCGTGTTTGTAGCCAACCATGGCCGCCAAAGAAAGACATTGTGTTGGGATTTGTTATTTTTTTTTAGGTCGCACGCACACGTACACAGCTTTCAACTTCGTTTTTTTCCCAATTTGTTTTTGGGGTCGCACGCACACAGTTGTTAACGCCTACGGCATTCGATATAATCACAGTAAATAAAACTGCTTAACTTAACCAGGTCGCGCCAGGATTATTTTAACATCGCCGAGCTGAGGGGCGGGATTATTTTTAACGAAACTCGATCCGAAGCGGGTTTAGGCTTATAGTGCTGGGAAGCACACCCACGCATTTCCGGCCTTGCTCGCTGCTGACATACATTTTCGAACTTGAACTTGGCGTGTTTATGCTTAATCCGTTTTGAATTTGGGGACATTTTTTGCGTTTATAAACGTCATCCGGCGCGAACTGGTTAAAAAGTAACGAACCTCGGCCATGACGATGGCAGATATTTTAATGCTTATACCGGCAGTTGTGGCCGCCCTAGTGATCGACTTTTTTTAAGGAGGCAATTATTTTTAAACATAATTTAAACATAATCCAGAAAGACAGTACAGAACGTATTTGGAACATAATGTTGAATTATTCAAAATTTATGTTTTAAACCGAGAACAGATATAAAACTTAAAATAACTTTATCACGCATCATCGCTTAATGTAATAATTTCCCCTTTCCAAAACACGAATATTTTTGGGACAAATTGCTTGAAACATTCTTACCACAGTGACTTTAAAACTTAACCCTACCCCATTCAATTTGTTGCATCTTTTTGTTTGAAGTTGGTGTGACGAGGTTTTTTTTTAAATATCGATTTGCTTGTCCTTATGTACTCTAACGATCATAGCCTAGATCTATATGTTTTTTTAATTTGCGTATTTGGCAGGCCAGTTTCTACAGTTTAAAAAAGTGTATTTCGTCATTGCTCAATTATACCTTTTCACTCTAATATAATTATTTATGTAAACAGGGCCCGTGAGGCGGAAGTGAATTGCGGAAGTGGTATTACTCATGACGATTATTAAGGCATCTCTCGAGAAAAACAGCGAGAAATACTGGACTAACCCGAATGATTGGACCCCTTCACATTTTCAAGGGGACCGCAATTTAATTCCGCCTCATGGGCCTCATTTACATAAATTATCATATGGTGAATGCGCGCTAAGTTTGGAGTGAAAGGTTATAGATATTCATTAATGAAATTATAAGGTCATTGAGAGGTCGGGGCCGTGATCGGGAGTGTGTGCGTATGTATTCACCGCCAATCGCGGTCGTAGGACATAACAATTGGGTACGTCCACGATTCACGACAAATCGTGTACAAATCCTATGGAGGTCAACCGAAAACGTTAGAGTATAAACAAAAGAAGGGAAGACGGTCGGACAATGCCCCGTCCACGATTGGCGGTGTTTACCAACCTGTGTGTGTACGAAGATGGTATTCTGTCACTCTGCTAATGAGTGCCACAAAACAAAAACGCAGTAAGTTGCCCACTCAGCGCAGCGCGCGCCTTGTTTGTCAACAATATTTACGCTGTGGCTAGTATTATTTGTATGCAGGACTGGCTGTCCTCTGGTAGTCTTGGTGCAAAACCTTCTCGTTTGTGTTTGATACACGATTCCCGCGAGAGGGCGCTATCGCCCACGAACCGACTCATGCCCACAAACCGCCCCAGGAGAAGCCGGTTGCAAGATAATCGCGCAACATATTTAAGAATGTCGCATGAATGTCGCACAACGTTCATTATTTAAGAAATATGCGCGAAAAGTTCGCATGCGTCGCGTGGGTTGCGAAATGTCCTCACGAATGTTGCCGAGTTTCGTGCAACATTCGTGTTGTTCGCATTTTAGTCGCATGTTCTTCGTGTATGTGGACTGGTCATAGTTCGGCAACGCTACACACGAAATTCGCACATACGTTGTGAGATTACGCAACAAAATGCATTGTCGCGACACATTCAAAGAAAAACTTCTCCGAATGTTGGACTTTGCCATTTTTTCGGCATTAACATTCTTCGCGAATCGTTCGCGTGCCCCGTGAAAACCCACGATATACGTACAGAGCCTGAAAGTAGGTCATCACGTCGTTTTCATACGCGTACGCGATTTAAAAACAAACGCACGATCAAACAAGGAGACCTTTGAACAGATCCGAATGTGAAGGTTGTGTAGTAAGTAACTTGTTTGGTTGCAAAGTTATGGTAACAAATTGGAGCTGGCGGCCATTTTGACATAATTTGACGTAAATTGACATTACAAATTGCCAACGTTTGTTCACATCTCAGTTTAACACAGTCAGTGAAACACTTAGATTACCACTACATTGATGGCATTTAAGGACTCATTAACGATTTCGATTTTTGTTTGTAATTAATTAAAACATGAACAACTCGACGTATAACACATTGTTCTCTTGAAACATGTTCTTTTTAATGAAACAAATATTAATGTTGATTATTATTTCGTTTCCAGTATTAGTCGATCCCTCTTACGCATGTAACATACAAAGCCACTTCGAGTTACAAACGTTAGTAAGAAATTACTGATATGGTTTGGGAACATAGTCACAAATAATTTACACTTCGGGGTTCAATTAAAGAGGTCCACAGCAGGTCAGTACATTAACACAAGGAAAAGTAAATTGATGGTAGCAGTGCTCCTAATAATGCCCCAGTCACATTTACGCCGATTGTAGGAAAGGCGCCCGATCGGCGAGCTTTTTGCCTAAAATCGCACGGGAATCGCGGAAATATTACGGTCACCGGCGGATCAATCGGAGCTATCGGCCGATTAAAACACGCCGCACGGGCCGCCGCCAACTTTTAACGCGGAGTTATAATTTTCCGATGGCCGGCCGATTTTTTTTCACGAACCAACTCATCGCAAATGAACCAGAGGGGACCCATAAGGGAGCGGTCCGATAGCCTAACGGCCACCCCACGACACCCGGTGGCATCGTACGGTCATCAAAGGATTAATTAAGAGATTAGGGCCACCCTACGGTCCCCGTCCGTTGTCCGTTCGACTCAATCAGCGGAAATATAATTTGTTGCCGTGCGGCGCCAGTATCTAATGTGATCATGACCAAGTTCAATTTGAGACATCCGGGATTTGTCTCCGATGGCCGGGATATTGTGACCGCCCGATACCCCCTCTCCGCCCGGCGCCCAGCGGAAATGTGACTGGGGTATACTGAGGCTCTGTACCGGCTCAATCAACATTGCTAAACTTTACTGGGTGAACGAGCCACATCAGGAGACGAAGCTGGGGTTTGGAAAATGGCCTTGTGCTTAGCTTATAAAATTTGGTAGCGCCCTCTGCCATAACGGCTCGACCACTGATCTGAAATTGCTGTATAATAATTGTTAGAAACAAACACAATCTGAACAAGTCAACCACGGCTTAAATTAATTTTCTTGTTGCAGCCCATACAATGACATGGCAGTGTTTACAAACAGAGTTGTGATGACTGAGTTCATGACTCGGACTCGAGTCACAATTGTTGGCGACTCGACTCGAGTCTCAGTGGGTAAATGACTCGACTCGACTTGATTCACTGCAGGCAAATGACTCGTCTCGACTCGAGTGTAGGCTAATAAGACTCGAGTCCGAATGTCCGATCCCTAAAATAAGAG
The DNA here is from genome assembly GCA_037893245.1 of Crossaster papposus. Classification (NCBI taxonomy): domain Eukaryota; kingdom Metazoa; phylum Echinodermata; class Asteroidea; order Velatida; family Solasteridae; genus Crossaster; species Crossaster papposus. The sequence goes on along the minus strand of JBAIAA010000354.1, from coordinate 1,331,535 downwards.
CAAAACTTTGCGAACAATATTTGCAGTGACTTACGTTACGTATGGTATACACACAGCTGCCGGACATCCACCTTGCGTTTCTGTAACGTGTTTATTGAATGTGTAGTATTCAAATTTCTTCTCCCTGGACTACTACCTTATCGTGGTAGAGGAGTTTGTGCGTCTCAGTAATCCCACGAGCTATGCTGGTTGGAGCTTATGCTTCCAACAGGGCCACCCAAGCCAGACAGGTCAAGGGGTAGAGACCAGACAAAATGTAGTCCACATGTCAGCTCGGAAGCAGGGGCTGGCAGCTGCAAACAAGGTGTGATCACATATGTAACTGTTTCTGGCTTGTTGCAGCAGACCGTCAGCTCAAGAGTTCACTTCAGATTCCACGGCTAGCGGTCACAAGGCGTAGTTAGTTCGCCACTGCGGCCGGGGCAACCTTCTTCCGTCACAGCTGTCACGCCTGTGCGTTCCGCTGGTTTTGATGGATGTAAGGTCCAGATGGGGGTGTTTGTTCTGGGTAGGCCTAAGCATTCGCTCTCTACAACAACGCTCAAAGACTGCCTGGATGCATCCTCGCTCCCACTGTTGGCATCAACTTGACCACATCATCGTCAGAAGGAGGCAGCTGCGCGATGTTAAACACTGTCGCAGCATGCACTCTGCAGATTGCAACACTAACCATGCTCTTGTCCATTGCAAGCTCAAAATGATGCCTAAAAAGTTTCACCAAGCTCAGCCGAGATCAATAATAGCTGACAATGTTCTCTCCCGTGTGTTAAGTAGCTGCCCTATGGCGCCGGCTAAGCCTACCGTGTGCCACCGTGTGGTAAATTTCGTGCGGACGGTGGAACACGGGGCACACGACGGGGGCGTTGAGCGATCGGTGAACACTATAGGAGCCCGTTAGTGGCCGGTGAGACCCGGCAAAAGTTGTGCCGCCGCTTGTACCCACACGGCGAGAACCCGGTATGAGGACATTAAGAGGACGGCATAAGGACGGTACGAGGCCGTTATAGGCCCGTTTTGGGGCGGTGAGAACGGTGACGACGTGTCATAGTTTGTCCAACGGGTTGTTACTGTGTCCATACCGGCCGCGTACCGGGTTCTCTCCGGGCTCTCACCGGCGTTCGCTCAACGTTGACCCACCGCCTCATATACCGGCTACATACCGCCCCCTCACTGGTCTTTCAACGTTCAACCGCTCTCTTAACGACCCAATAACGTCCTCTCACCGTTCCACCGTCCTCATAACGTCTCCATGCCGGCCTGTTGCCGTGTGTTTTACATCGTGCCTGTTCAGAAACCGTGCCAGACACCGTGACTCCATATTTTACTGTATAAAAACGACGACTATGGTCAAAGCTTCATTTAGTCCCTGCTCTTCCTCGGGCCAGTTGTCATCATCATAAAAGCGAACGTTTAGCGAACGGTATGGGTGCGTTCCGGGCGGTAAGCGGCCGGTACTAGCCCGGTGAGGACCCGGCGAGGACCCGGCGAGACCTGGGGTGCGTTCCACTCCAGCGAACGTTGCCAACGTTGGCCAACGTTAGCGTTGTTCGCGTGACTGGAACGCAATGTGCGCCAATTATGTTGGCCAACGTTAGCGAAAACGGCGAACGACATTCCGCGCTGTTCGCTGTTGGCTAGTGACGTATTTTAATGATGGCGAAGCGGTTAGCAGACGGCAGGATTCTTTTCACGGTTTTTATTTACGTTTTATACTTTTTGTTATAAACGGTGGATTGTTTTGAGCATTCACAGGGATCTTTTAAAGAAAAATAATGAGTTGGACAAAAAGCAGCGAACCAAACGATGTCACTTTCACTGGGCGCCGCCATTTTTAAAATATCGTTCCACTTCAACTAACGCCAACTCAAAACGTTGGCGAACGTTTGCGTCAACAGTTCGCGTAAGTGGAACGCACCCCTGGTCTTTGGGCAAGACGTTGCTTAATCCGCAGCCACGAGAGGGCGCTTTCGCGACAAACCAGCATCGCTCACGAACCGAGCGGTTCGTGAGCGATGATGTTATGTCGCGAAAACGCCCTCTCGTGGCTGCGGATTAAGCAACGTCTTCCGAGCGGTTCGTGAGCGATGATGGTTGCGGATTAAGCAACGTCTTGCCCAAAGACTAGCATTGTCCACGCCGCGACCACTTTTGGCCGACTTTGTGGCCGTGTCTGGAGCAGCCATAGAGCTATATTTAATATAGCTTTATGGGAGCAACAGAGACCTCTTCGTTAAATTAAAGATCCGGGTATACGTGGCCTATGTGCTAAGAATCCTGTTGTACTGTGGTGAGTCATGGTCCACGTACCGTCGCCAAGAGCGTCGCCTCAACTCCTTCCACTTCCGTTGTCTGTGCTCCATTCTCGGAATCTCCCGGCGTAACCATGTCCCAAATGCTTCCACCCAACAGCTTACCGGAACTACTGACATGCTCACCTTGTTAAAACAACGCCGCCTGCGGTGGGCCGGTCACGTGTACAGGCAGGCTGACGGTCGAATCCCCAAGGACATCTTTTTTGGCCGATGCCCCTCCGCCCTCGCGGTCGCCCTAGACTGCGCTATAAAGACGTCTTAAAGCGTGATCTTGTCGCATTCGGAATTCGGCCTAAATGACTCGACTCGAGTCACTTCTTTAGAATGACTCGACTGACTCGAGTCACACAAATCAGTGACTCGTTACAACTCTGTTTACAAATAAAATAAAGGTCTATTAAAGGCAAGGCAGGCATCCGAATCTCTTAATTGGTTAGGTACACAAATCAAGTACATAAAATACAGTCTAAGCTTGCTCAGAAATAAAAACAGGTTACCGGCTAAAACTCTATGTGCTTTTCATACTTGGCAAAAAACGTCTTAATATACATGTACATGTACATGTCACATGCACAAACAATATACATCGCCTAAAAGGTTTCAACGTAACAGAGTTTTTGTCAAGGGAGAATTGTTATGCTAAGCACAATTTGTTTTGCTTAACAGCTTTTGGCCAATGATGGTAACCATAGCTAGCTAGCTAGCTGTTGAAGCCTTTTTGAGGTGTCGATAAATGTGAACTTAATTTACTTGTCACGGGACTGCAGCAGACATGATATTATCTTTCCTATCTACAAACCGTGCTTATCGCATGTAAAAGATGCCACAAAGAACAGTATTTTTAATTGAAGTGGTCATCATTTGATGACTTGTGATTAAGGCCACATTCGAAACTCTCAGCCTAGGGCTATTGTCTAGATATGCGCCCAGTTACAAATACGTATGGAAATACTGACAATAGCCGTAGCTTTCGGACACGGCGTATAACTTTTGATTACTTGATTACAACTGCATGGTTCCTTATCCTTGAAACAACGTTCGCGTCAAAGCGACGTCTGGAAACCTGTTTCTGCTCTGACAAAATTGTCTCCGTTCAGCAAATAGTTTCCATCAAGAATTTAGCGCCTTGAAATCGACCTCGTGCATGACTTTAGCATTTTGATTCTGCATAAATTCACTAAGCCGACACCGGTCGATAAACGGTGCTTCCTTGAGGCCATTCGGGCCCAGAAACTCCCGCCCCCACGAGGCGAGAACGGAAATTTCCTCACCGTGTCCAATGAGTGCGGGAAAGTGTGGATGCCTACAACAGGATACGTTGAGATGTCTGTGACGGAGATGGGTGACAAGGCGGCAAACACAGGTAAAATCCCAATCCCTGTCCCCATGGGTGAATATGAACTTCATTTTGTTCACTTCTCTTTTTCTTCCATGTCTGAGGCCTTTTTTTCTACTCTCATTTTGTAAGTAGACAATCTCCTTTACAACTTATGCCGAAGGATATTAATTCAAATATTGAAATCCGATAAAGGGGATCAGTGGCGGACTGGCCATCGAGAAGTTCAGGACGAAGCCCGACGTGGGCCGGTCCACCTCATGTCGAAGTGGGTCTCCGCGGCGGTGAGAGCCTTTTATAATAGTTTAATGTACGTGTGATGCGCTCCACGGTCAAGCATGGGCCGGCCCTCCCTTTCTGTCTCTTGGAACCCTGGTGAGCCGCCCGTGCGGCCGCGTGCGTGTGTGCGTACGTGGGGGTGTACGAGCATGGTACGAGCATAATGTACAATTTATTTGTAGGCTAAGGGTGGTCTACGTCTGCACGCGTGGGGAATTGTGTGAGGAATTGGGCGGGCCGGTGTGCGGGCCGGTGCCGCGTATGATAAACGTCCTGGGCCGAATTTGTGTCCCAGTCCGCCTCTGAAGGGGATGGTACCCGTTTATGTTTCACAATGGTCGAATACAAGTTTGTTGTGTAGTACCCAGCATATACAACCTAGAGAGCTTTGCGAAGAAGCAGCAGTGTTTCCTAAAATGTTGATTATCTGTGTGTTTTTTAAACCTTCTTTATTTGAAAGTTCACACTCTCAAGAATCACCCTATCCACGTGGCCAGTGAATTTGACGTAACTATTTCGATGACTCAAGAGCAGGAACCAGCAAGACAAGAAGATTCTTCGCAATTGCCAAATGAAGCATCGAAATCCTTACAATTATTAACAACGCATCGAGAAGATGCTAAGTACTCCTCCACGGAAGATAGCGACAGCATTGATGAAGGAGACACCAAGGGAGGTCCCGATTCTCACCCTGTACAGTCAGGATCTGAGCCCTGCTTGTTTGAAACAACTGACGACACGAAAATCGGTATAAGATACATGTATATGGTGTCCAAACAACAAGTTAAGAATGATTTAAGATGTGTTTGATCAGTCATTATTTGCAGTATCTGCGTTTTACAGTTTATATACTAAAGAGATGTCTTTGTGAAATGTCTATCTTCGCTGCGAGAGTGAGTCAGGTTGGCACAGTGGTTACTTCCCTCACCTTCCACTGTTGTTGCCCGGGGTTCGATTCCTGCCCTGGTCCACACGTGGATTTGATTTCAGTCCCTACTTGATTCTGTGGGTTCCCCCAGAATATGGGGTTTCCTCCCGCCTCTAAAACTGTGCTTTATTCTAATTCCATTCCATGTCTCTTGAAAGCTACAGTGCCGCGGGGCACTCTGTGTAATTCATGATTTTATTAGGAACAAAATCAAAATAAACTCCACATTTTCAGTTGTCACTTTAAAAAAAGGTAACTTTCATTTTGTTTTATTGCAGACCACAGGACAACAGTTGTCCAGCAAGCACCAGACGTCTCTCTGAATCACACGGTCTACCATGACAAAGACATGGGCGCCCAGAAAGTTGATGCAGCAATAGCGGCAAAGCTTGTTGATGAGGAAAATGATGAGCTGGCTGGTAATCAAGCATGTTATTTAAATTGTGCGAGTCCTAGAATTGACGGTCCCAGGTCCAGCGAAACACGGCTTAGTGACAAATGTGTTCCAGATTGTCGGAAACAACAGAGTAAAGAAAGTTTACTTCCAGTTCAGAAATTCACTGTTAATGATGAAATGGTGCTACCCGAAGAATACATAATAGATATCTCCCCGAACGTGATGGATGATGAGCGACCAAGGGAAAATGGAGGGAAAGGTTCTAAAAAGGTTACTGATGCAGAGACCAACGTTAGTGAAGCAGACCAGAATATGGCTTCTAACGGCAATGTGTTTCAGGACAGAGAACAACTGTCTGATGAAGAGACATCTGCTCATGCAACTGCAAAGGTGACTGACACCAGAAATGGACTTCTGCAGTACCTGTCCTATGGAACGGCGTCGTTTAACAACTCTGCAGGGGCCAACGACATCGAGTCCAACGAATCATTCGACAGTGACAGAGATGGGAACGAAGGAGAACAATCTTCCATACCTGAAAGGAGGTCAGCCAGAGATAATCCTGCTGTTCATGGCAATGCAGACTCTGGACATCCACCTGGTCAGGAGAAGCACGATGGTCGCAAGACCCTAAGCTCAAAACAAAATTTTGGGAAGGGTTCGGCCATGCAAATAAACCGGCGTGAGAGCAGTGTCAGTTACATGGGGGTGATGCAAGACGGCGAGAAAAACCAAAACAGAGGCACCTCATCAGCTGAGGAGGGTGCACCTTCTCAAGGAAGCCATGGGCATATCTCTAAGGGGAATAAGTCAGCAGCTAGAGATCACATGGCAGCTCAAATCAGGAACACAGCTGTTCGAAATGCGACAGGAAAGCCAGACACTATACCAGGGAACCTGGAGCGGCACATGTTTGCGACTCCAAGAGAAACCATCGCCCAGACAAACGCTCTTGGCATGGTCCCAAAGTCATCAGGCGAGGGTCAAGCAAAGGATGTGGGAAAGCAAAGTCAAGATCATGGGTATCTCACACATGAGGACTCGGGTTCAAATGCCCATACTAGCTCAGCCCCTCGTCGGGAGTCTAATGTGGCAGCCACGGCACTTCCACCTCTAAACACAATGCCGAGACAGCTGCCATCAACGGGAGTCTATGACACGGAGCAAAGATCTAAAACAAGAGACAGGAAAAGATCTCTTGGACTGCCCAGGAAAGACCATGCACTACAGGAGATTTTCGACAGACAACAGGGGCAAGAGGAAGTATCCACCAAAGGTATGGAGATGAACGAGGAAAGAAAGTACACATCCAGACCGGTTAAAAGGCAACCTGTTCTTCGAGAAAGGGAAGAAGATGCTTCCAAAGGACAGGGCCTTCCAAGACAACGGACAGAACGTCCTCAACGTGCTCAAAAGATGGAAAAACAAAATGTTCAAGATGATTTTGGCGAACAGCTTGCCACAAAGCAAAAGAGTGAAAAACTGTCAGCCGAATCAACCGATCGATTTCTGCCATCACTTGCATCCACAAAGGGAGAACCGATGAGTAAGGAAACCTCTGATCAACAGGAATTACGAGAACAGGAAACTAAATCACCCCCGATGAAGTCTCTGTTCAGTCAATTCGACAACTTCGAGTTAAGTCTCTCCCCACCTCCATCTGGCTCCCTGCCTCCTGTCTCTACGGATAAATCCTATCGAATGACTTACTCAACCCTACCAAAAACCTTTGACTGGGACACACCCAGGCAGCCCCCACTCATGAACAGACGAACACTATCCCCGCCACTTTCTGGAAACCTTACCCAACAAACGACAGACGAACTTCTGGATGCTAAACTGATGAATCAGTCCATGCTGGTGCAACGCAGCAGTCGCGATTTATACAAGTCGTCGGCTCGCACGCCGTCCCGTGCTTCCGGCAAGCATACCGGCATCTACCCGTCTGCCAGCGAGTCGTCCAAGGGAAGCTCGCCTGCCGAGAGCGTCTGGGAGTCCCTTAGCGAGGTATGGCGGAGGCAAGCCGTGGAGCTCCAAAAGCTTGAGCGCATGATAACGCTCAACTTTCTACCTCTCACATCTGCATTCACCTACTCGCTGTTTGAGATCCCGCCCCAGTACCTGGCGCACAACCGATCACTCCGGGAGGAGGCCATGAAGATCAGGACACTGAAGAAGCCGAAAAAGATTGTGATGAAATTTGCGAGTAAGGAGCAGAGGATGGCAGCGCTGAGGCCTCCTATGATCAGAAGGCCCGTAAAGCCTGTGAAATGAGGGGGGCAAATGAAACAGACTAAAAGAACATCTGGAATCATTAACACAAATCAGGGTTTGATGTAATACATTGTACTGCTATAGGTTGGTATAAAATCAATGCTTTTAGAGTGATTTCACGTTTGGTGTAGTAGTTTGGTGTAGAATTGGACTGGGGCATAGTTTAACTGGCATGTCCCTTTACAGAGTTGGAGCTTTCACAAGAAATCAGGAGGGGAGGGAATACTAGGATGTACACAATTCTAGTGACTGACTTTCTATATTTCATAATTTGCCACATTGGTGTCATGACATGTTATGTGATGCATACAACGGCTAAAGTAGATTTTTCCAGTGCACTGTAATTTCATGTTAAATAGAGTATTATACTTATTTAGCAGACCTTTAGGACCAATTTCACAGAGCTGCTTAAGCACAACAAATTGCTTAAGCTCAAAATAACTTGCTTTGGTAAAACCAGCTTTTATACCAGCCACAACTCAATATGATGTATATTGTTTGTGTTCGGTATTTAGCTGTTGTTAGCTTAGCATAATAACATGGTTCGTAACCTGATTTTACTGAGCAAGAGTTTTTGTGCAAAAGTAGCCCAACGATAGTCGAATGCTCACTAGATAAACCAAAAAAGTTTCAAGATTTGTTTGCCTGAAAATGAAAAATGAATAACAAGTTTTTGGCTTCTGATGTAACTTGGAAACAAACGGGCAGGAATTCCGACATAATCTTATGGTGCTGCGCTTCTGCATTCTCCAGTTCGCGCCGGGATTAATTTTCACGAACTTTGATCTAAGACGGGTTCAGGCCAGCATCTGTAGGTAGCACACCCTGATATTTCCGGCCTCTAACAGACATTTCTGTCCTTGCTCGTGACGTGTTTATCCGTGATCTATTTTGGATTTTAGAAAAACTGCATGTATACACGTCATCAAATGCGATTTGGTTAAAAACTGTGTCCGATCCACAGTATCGACTGATGAACCACTACGATTAGAAATTCAAATAGAAGTAATGGGTCACGCTGAACTCATCAAACCTCAATAAGGGACAACTTTAAACAAATGATTGCATTTCATATCTAATTTATTGTTGACCTACATTTTGCAGTGAAAATTATAATTTCACAGAAGCCATTCGATTCATTTCCTAAGGCACTAAAAATGAAACAATCAAACATCCATAAAAGCATAATTCATCCATAATTTGTTTAAAGCATTCAAAAGAACACCCGATGTGCTTCCCTGGAAATTTAAATGCAACGTAAACAATAAATAAAACTCTGTAAATGTTTCCTTATTGTCTATTGATATTCTCACTTATTTTGTAATTGCTGTCGGAAGCTTGAATCCTGACAAAGACTCCGTACAGGCTCCAGTATAAGACGCCTCACATAAGACAGTTCTCTATTAAGTCGCGTTTCCATTGGTCTTTTTTAGGTTAACGTACCACAACTTTTGTGAAGAATGACAAAATGTAATCCAATGAGAATGTGTGGTAGATCAACGTCCCTGTCAACGTACCGCGACGGTGATGTGAAATTACCAGGCCGAAAGTGGTCACGGAAAGTTTTACGCTCAGCCGAGGAAAGTTATCAGTGCCAGCAATATTAATATGTGGCATTCTGCCAGCTTTGCAAGGCCAATAAACATTTCATCGTGATAAAACAAAGTCCCATTGGGAACACATGGTAGAATTCAAGGTTGTAGTCGAGTCCCTGCAAGTCCTTTCGTGAAGCCAGTCACAAGTCCCTTCATAAAGGCAGTCACAAGTAACTGGATGTACAATGACAAAGAAATGCTTTGGTCAAAGCTGATTTGAATAGCTTGTGATTTGAATTGAAACTGAAGGACTTGTGATATACTTGCAGGGACTTACATGGACTTGCAGGAACTTGTGATGAACTCGACTACATCCCTGGTAGAATTTCACAAAGGCATTTCACGGTAAGTTTTCACGAGGCCGTGGAAGAAAAATTCCAATGGGAACACAGCTTTAGTTTTGGGTTCTGAAAGTGCAGATTGTTCTCTGGGGCAGGGAGGGGAAGGCATTACATCTGTGTCAGTGGCTGGATGTTGAGAAGGCACAGACCATTCTTGAGGACTTGCTGAACACCTTTCAGGAGATGCAGACGAGCAAACATGACGGCAACGAGATGGGGCCTCGGCTCCTAAACAGGAACCAAAATAAAATCATCGGTAACATGACTAACATTTCTGTTGAGGGTTGACACGATCAAGTTTCCAAGAGTCGGAAAAAGTCAGAGGTAATCCAGAACATGAATTTAATAATGGTGTTAAACGTTTCACATCTTCCTCTATAGAATCTAGAATCCTTCATGATGCTGCTTTCTATTTGGATGGCCTCAGTTCATTTACAGAGACTAAACACAGCAAAATAAATTTTTCTTTAGAAATAATGACACATCGGAAGGCTCCATATACACGCAAGTTTAATCAAGTCTAAACACCATGAAATATGCTTAGCGCACACAATTTTTGCTAAACGTAAAATTAAACAGTTCCGTAAAATTAGCCCACGATCATAGATTTAAAAGCGATTTAAAAGCATTTAAAAATGTTTATGTGGGAGGATGAACATTTGTGAGAACACCTCAGATGTCCAAGTTTAGCAATAGGCTGTAGCCGGAGACGGATCCAAAGCCAGAATTTGGGAAATGGCCGTGGTCTGTTTGTAACGGAGGCTCTGATTGGGCGCATGATTTTTTGCGCTAATTACCATGAATCTGGCCGAATGTCTACAGGGGTTTGAGCGCTATTAGTAGAAAGCGCATAAAAGCGATGCGTGGCTCAGGATGATTTCCAGGGAATTCAAGCTTACAATGGACACGCACTTAGACTTTGATTGCTACCACATGCTACAAATTTTGGTCAATCAACAAGACATTTTATTTTATTTATTTATTAATTTTGTCTGGAGATGTAAATACATGCGAGGAACCATTTTTTTTAGACATGTTTTATCGTAAGAAGTTTGTAAGTTCAACCATATGTTACATGTAGATCAAGAATTGAAGGAACACAGTCCAACCATGTATGTACCACTGTCGTGTTGACGCTTCTCTGTGGTTTGTTAAGTTGGCCTCTTGCGGTAATATCAATTGAAAAATCTCCATAGTTTTTCACAGAGAGTTCCCTAAATGTCTTTTTCAGGTTAGATCAGGGGCCAATTCCATAGAGCTGCTAAGCACAACAATTTGCTTAGCATGACAATTTGTCCTTGGCAAAAACAAGGTTACAGACCAAATTTTCACCTGATCTTTATTGTTCTGTTAAGGAGAAATGACGAAAAAGTGGACATTCTTTGATTCGAATGGGCGAGGACGCGCAGCGTCCGAGCCCAATTTGAATCAAAGAATGTCCACCTTTTGAGTCGTTTCTCCGACTTAAACTACGTCCCTTTTACACCCATTGTCAATATTTAAAAGGAACAACAAGTGTCAATTCTTACTAATGCTTTAAAGTATGAGACGATTTAATTCCATTGTTCAGTGGTGCAAGCTACTAAGGAATGTGAAAGCTTTGTCCTGTCTAGTCTCCGTGTTGCGTAACCAAACAAGTGAATAAAGGTTGGGTAAAATGAGGGTGTTTAAAATGCCCAGTACATTCGACTTCGAAGTCATTTGATGCCATACATTGTTGTGCGTCGGGTGTGTCTCTGCTAACTCCGCTAATATGTCTTCCAGTGAGGATCCGTACATATTTTTGAGTAGGAATACGTTGGGAGATATGTTGTGTCACTTCAAGAACTGACTCGCCAATTTATTTTGATGGTGATTTACACCAGTATTTTGGGACATATTCGATGAGGATTTATACTCCAATGAGGATTTATACTAAAGCGGCAAATTCAGAGGTGAAGAAACTTCCTACTACTCGTGGCTGATTTGGACCCCTAACGGATCAGGTAATGATGGAAAATAAGCAAGAAAAGGAAACAAGAACTTGTTATTCCCAACATTTGGCTTAGCTCTCATCAGCAGCTCATTTTGGCTTAATATTTTTACCAATTTTAGCCCTTTTATGGTGTAACAATATCGTCAGTAGTCATTATTCCGTGTCGAAAGTATACCAGCCTTTTGTTAAACCCGGAACGGTTTCATTATCACACGTCAAACCAGACTCGGAACAAAACTAATTTCTGTTGGTTTTTCTGCCGTTTTTGCTACACAGGTATACGACAGGACAGGACAACATGGGCGAGTTAGCGAATGTAAAGTACATGTACGTGTTATACGTATCAGCCCTTTTAAAGTTGTGCATTAGTAGTACTTTTTAGGACCTTCGAACGTATGACATAACTATGACCTATCTCCGTCGAAAATTATTCCCATTTACAAGAAATGTACATATTTTAAATTGCAAACCATCGCTTCGACCTTGCTAATAAAAAGGTTTATCCTCCATTTGTTTTCTTAGTGGTAATAAGTTCTTGGGCCATTTTCATTTTCGAATGTTTTAGACAAACCTTGATGCAATTTGTTACATGCGGTTTGGCGCATCCATCTTATTTTATTTTTGTTATTGTTGATATCCCAGGTTGTGGCAAATCTGTGCAACAAGGCTTTTGGACGAACCACTCCATACGATCGAGCATGGCAGCGGTGGCCAGAACCAGTGAGGATCATAGGAGAGCAGTCAGCCGGGCTGAAACCGCATAAGCGCGTCGACACGGCAAAGAGACCTCCAAGACAATTAACTGTTGAAAGCTCTAAAGAAACTGTCAACATAGCTCTTACTAAGTTGTAATAAATATAACAATAGCAATTTCTGTGTCCATTGAGTCGTTCTTTTTCTGTTAATTCTTAAAAGAATGTACAGTTAACTGTACATTCTTTAAAATAATCGACACTTTTCTGAATAGAGTGACGTCACAAGAGTAGTTTAAGGACTGATAATCAGCTGTTTTCTTGCTTAGCATGTATAATTAGCATGTAAAAACATGTATAATTTTGGCTAGTAACCTGTTTTTAATGAGCAAGACTTTTTGTGCTAAGCACATTTTTTTGCTTAGCAGCTCTATGAAATTGGGCCCTGGTTAGACTGCAATGTTTTCTTTTGGAAAAAGAAATCACTGGCTGATAAATGCCTATAAATTTGTTTGCGGTCTGCGATTTTGACCAATTATGATCGGAAGTCGGTATGGTATTATTTGTTTCTCCAAAAACCAATAACATTTTGTGGGGTTGCATTTTATCGCTTTCAAAAATAGGGTCAGTTGGGTGACCAAAACCAAAGGTATTTTTTTGTTTGGCCTAAAAGGTTGATTTACTTAACCAGTTTATTCTTCACGTAAAATCATAAGCACAGTCTACAAAAGATAAACTTACCCCTAGAACATGAGTATGGCTGTAATACGAGCTCAGATCTCTGCACAAACTAACCAGAAAACTGCACACCTGTTTAGCAAGACACCAAGCTAGAAATTAGCTTGCACTGCTATTAGGCCATCAGCGTCGGTCCAAACATTGCTACACAGATATCAAAATGATCGAGAAGAGTAATGGTCATTGCGATTGTTGGCAAGGTTTACACACCTAGAATTGGGAAAATGTGTGAAGGCAGCTTTTTTGGTGTTATCACTTTATTCAACATTTTTTTCAAAATGGCCGGCTTGTTACCGGATTAATTATATGTGACCCAGTACATCAAAATCAGGAATAAGTCGGAAAATGACTTTTTGAGATATATACGTAGTAAGATTTGAAATTCCATAATCTTTCTAATGATACCCATTGCAAGCATGTACATTATAGACAATAACTATGAGCTACAGGCTTGAGATGGGTATCATTAGAAAGCTTATGAAATTTCAAATCTTACTGTGTACATCTCGAAAAAAAGTGATTTTTCGACTTATTACTGATTTTGATGTGCTGGGTCACATATGGTAACGAGCATGTTGACAGCCACTTAAACAATTTTTTTTTGATAACACCCAAAAAGCTGCCACTGCTCCAATGCTATCACATATTTTCTAACTACAGGGTGCATACCTTGCCAGAAATCATCATGAGCATTATTCCCCTCATTTTGATACCGACCAACCCTCTAGGCTTATGGCCATATATGAATGACATGGTGTATGTACACACTACAGCTTGTCCACATGAGGTGCAAACTGTGTATTCACTCTGCGGACAATACCACCTTCAGCGGAATGCAAGGGGGAGCTGGGGGGAGAGTAGGCAAAGGGACAGTCGAACGCATTGCTGATAAGTGACGCTAACACAAAGAATATGGGGAATGCTTAAAGGTAGTATACACCATTTGCAAATATCGAACAAAATTACTACTAAGGAAATATCTCTTACTTATTTAAAAGTAAATAACGCTTGTAAGGCATCCAGCAAAGGGATTGCGCTAGATATCCTAGATAATTAAAAAAAACAAATAACATAAGACTAACTGCTCGACGCCGGTTGATAACAAACGCTGTTTTTAGAGCTTTTCTCGGCATCCATGATTGTAAAACGTCAGTTAAACGATATTTGTGACCCGCTCTACATAAATGAGTCGGATGTCGCAATTACCGTTGACACGTACAGGGCGATTGAATTTTTTTTTTTTGCTGTGTATTCTGCTTCGTTTGTATCAATATTTTCAGAAAAAAACGAAATAAAACTTAATTTTGAATCTTAAAGTGTTTTAATACAGGATTTTGTTGACTGTTTTGTTTCAAGTTCAGTTATTTTGATCGTTGGGATACGTTAATTTTCTCTTAAAAGTGGCTGTTTCACACTTGAAAAATATATTATTTCAAAAAATCATAAAAAATTAATGCAGTACTCTATAGCGCTCCGACATACATCAAATTGAAGCTTATCAGATGCTCTTTCAAGCCATATAAATAAATCCGAATTTGTTTTTTGCTACATCAGACTCATTTATGTAGAGCGGGTCACATTTACTATAAATTACAACCCCAAAAATCTACCTATCCATGACAATTCAAGCAATTACCAATGGTTTATCCTACCTTTAAGAGACAACTTGTAGTGCAGACAATTTAGCCTCGGTACGTCCGTGTTTATGTACAAACCAATTCAAAACAACATTTTGTACAGCTACTTGCAGCGATTTGTATTCAAAAACCGAATAGTGTGAAGTATCTAATAAACCCAAACCAAAATACAGTTTACACCTTTTGTTGGAACAACAAAAGGAAAACAATAGGTCTCCATTTCGCGTATTACTAAAACGTGATATCTTCAAGTTTTCACGTCTGTCACTTATCACGTTTGTATTAGATGAAAACTGAGACTTGTGTGCAGTGTTCTAGGCAAATTTATTAATTAATTAATTTTGTTATTTTATTTTTATTTTTATTTTATTTTAAATCAAATTATGGGCACAAAAGAAAGAGAGGAGATACAAAGTCACGTTAATCATGTTCATGTAGTAATTAATTTTATTAACTTAGCTAGACTTTCACGGAAACATGCAAAAATGAAATGGACCCCCGGCCGTGAGGCGCGAGAGCTCTGCTCGTTGCGCTCACAACGCTTTGCAATCTGATAATTTACCCGGCACTAAAAAGGTCTTAGCTAGAACCCTGGACTTGTGTAGTACTTTTCACTATTTTCGTTCCGTCTTCGGGCCTCACAGTGAGTAATAGGTTCTTACCCTGTGTGTATGGATATTGACATGTGGGCCTTTGGTCTGCAGCAAGTCGGCCACACACTCAGACAGCACGACTGGATACTGTAAAATGTGCTGGAAGAGAAGCCTCCATTCCTGATCTTCACGAAGGAGAGTAAAGTCCAGGCTTGCGATGTCGGGCAGGGGAGGGTACGTGCCTGCGAACAATTGGAAAGAAGATTGACAAAATTATGATGAGAAAGAGAACAACTGTTAGATGCTCTGGCAAAATGAGACAGAAATGGGCAGAGGTTAAAGAGAGGGTTTGCAGGAATCAGAAAAGAAAATAAACTTCTCCTTACAATACTGTTGCTTTATAAAGTTTCCAATTTGTATTTGTATAATTTAAAAACGACAATCAATTTTCCTTTCAATTTTTTTTATTTTTACATATTTTATAGTACAACTTTTAAAACTATGTGTACATAGACATATCAAAAATTACAAATATGAAATATTCGCAAAAATTACCCCAACAAATCCCCCAATTCAGTTTTTTGCATTTTTCTCCACCAACAAAATATTTTAAAACTTTTATACCCTATACAAAGTTTGTAGACACCAATACAAGAAATGTATTTTTGCCGATTTAAAGAAAGTACAATAAATCTCAAATAGGTTATTAAAAAACTAATCTGTTGAAAGTTCAGCTTAGTTCTTGGGGAAAACTGTAAAACTGCATCTTAAATTTTCTCAACACAAAGGAAAAGTTTCCATTAAAAGCCCGCCGGTTTGACGGTCGTTACCATCGCGAGAAAAATATATGGTAATTTCTCTTTTCTCAAATTTGACAGCATACTAGGCACAATGAATTCACAGGATATTTTAAGGGGGGAAATTTCATAGAGCTGCTTAAGCAAAATTGTTTGCTTAAGCACAAAAACCCTTGCTTAATAAATCAGGTAAGGAGCCAAAATTCCATGTGATTGTTATGCTAAGCTAACAACAGCACAATCACAAATAATATACATCACATGGAGTTGTGGCTGGTAAGCTGGTTTTACTAAGCAAGAATGTTTTGTGCTTAAGCAATTTTTATGCTTAAGCAGCTCTATGAAATTGGCCCCAGGACAGTTTCATTCATGAATGTTTGCAAATGGTGTCCATTACCGTTAAAAACATTTAGCTACTTCAGTTGTGAATTCCTGTGAAAAGTGCACAAAAGGCCTTGTTCACGTATTAAAAACGTGATAAGTGATACTTTGACAGACGTGAAAAAAATTGACTTATCACTTTTTAATATGTGAAACAGGAACCTATTGTTTACTTTCGCATTTTTCATTGTAACAAAAGGTTTTCATGTCTTTGGGCCTCATCACAGTGACAGCATGTACAAAAGCTATGGGAAAGGAAGTGGGTTGGTTTGTGATAGTTATAACAGTAGTAAGGTTAACACGTTGACTGCGGACTACGAGTATAGTCGTAGTAACAAGTGTACCGGATTCTGCCACTACGAGTATAGATTTTTGTATTGTAAATTGAATACACTGGTGTCACTCATAACGCAACAAATACGCTGCTGGCAGTGGTGAGGACATACAGGTTTATGTTCAATTTGTGGTTTTTTTAAAAGTACCTTTTAGGTATGCGCATGCGTACAATGCTTGGCACCATGCGGGGCGCCCTGTTAAATTATGCCCGGCAGTCAACGTGATAATAAGAAATTTCAAATCAAACCATTTTACCTTTTAAAACCTCCTCTTCAAAATGGCTGAAGAGTGTACAGAGCCTTGCATAGTTGTACATGACAAATACTCCGTCCCTACTGTCAGGCCAAGTACTGCTGTTACGGCAGCTGGATAGCTCCAGTTTCAGCTTAAATAGGAAAACAACAAAATCCTCAACTTACAACTTTCAAATGAAGGCTTGGGTGAACAGAGACTGAAATACTAAATGTGAATCGCTCTGCAAAAATGAGTTGGATGTAACTTACACTTGTCCGTACATCGATGTTTAATGTCTCATAGGTGATTTATTTTTGTTCTCTTTTAAATTAACTTTTTAAGATTTTTTGGTTTCTTCAATATCTATATTTTCAGATCTGATAGATTGAAAAGGTCGTTTTGATCCCTAAAGTAGAATAAATAAAAAAAATTGTTTTCATCCTCTTACCATAGTGTGATGAAGCATTGCAATTTTCAATCCCCATTTTTGTGCAAAGACTTTTTAAAATATAACTGAGAAAAAGCACATATTAAAAAATCGTAAAGGACCAATGCATTACACTACAGAGTTGTGCTATACACATACATGTATATTAAATTAAACCTTATTTCTTGCTCTTTCCGACCAAATGTAACACATACGACTCATTTTAAAGATTTTTCAACTTAGAAAATTGCCAGGAAGGTAGCAAATGCTGTATCCCTCACCATATGACCACAATGCTTCCCTAGTATTTCAAACTTGAGTCCAGCTATCGTCAGTCTTCTGATGAGCTGTTCCCAACCCTCTCCTGGTGAGAAAACCACATGACACTACAGGTTATTTTTCTGCGGATAACAAAATGACATTAAGCTACCTAGGCCATTTAAGATTAATAAATAGGTTTACATCACTAAGATTTCAAAAAATTGGTGGGGAGGGCAATTTATATTTTATATTATTTAACCCTGAGAATGACTGAAACCGCAAGGCGCTTTACCTGCCAAAATACATCGTCAATCACTCAGACAGTTATACATGTGAATATTAAATTGAAATAAATTGAAATTGAATTGTATACGTAGCGATCGTTCATTGTTTATTAAATAGTATCAATACAGTTTGAACACAATGGAATGATAGTCATAGTGGAAGGAATAGGGCCTACATATAACATCGTTAGCCACCTGTCCAGCGTGCAGCGTCTTGCCCTGTTGACTGACGATCTTTGCAGAGCGCGCTATTGCATGCCGTCAGCCACGTGATGCGACTTTTCTGAAGGTGGGTTTGGATGAAGCGATCGCGTACGTCTCGCTACTAGCAATGGATGGCGCGCGCAGTTGTTATCGACGATCCTAGACCATCAATTGCATGCACAGAAGTAGAAAAAACACAGTTTTAGAAAAAATATAAAATATACAAAAATATTGGGATGGAGCTAAAAATCGGGACGGACGGCGATGTAAACCTATTTATTAATTTTAAATGGCCTTATACAGAACAGAAGTATAGTAGTCTCTGGCTTTCAATTAGACTCAGATGAACAAGTAAAAGAGTAAAGATCAAAAGTTTGAAGGGGAAAGAATGTTGCAACCTGACGCTGTTTCTTTGTTCTTGTCTCGATGAAGGTCAGTCAGTGCAAACATGTTGAAAAGACATGAATCTGGGACTGAAAAACATTTCCAATTGTATTAAGAAAAACTTTTCTTGACTCTCTATAGACTTAGTAACACAACTAGGGATACTAAATTTTTTCCATTTTAAAGATTTTTTGGGGGATTAAAGTAGGCTTTTATGAGTTTTTGGTGATACTCGCCCATTTCCACATCATCATAAGCCTCATTTGGTATATGCATCTAACCTCTTAGATGTACAGTAAATCCTGTGTCCAAAGCCCCTCATTGTGTTACTTACATACGAGTGTGTAACGTTGTTCAATAAGATTTCATTTTTTTAAGTTATGGCACAACAAAGTAAGAGAAAACATGAAATAGTAGGGGAAAAAAGCAAGCTGAAAAGAACTAGGAAGAAAAATGAATAGTTGAAAGCCTGGAGTGAATCTGAAAGTTTTTGGAAGGAACTTATTCCAAGCAAAGTCTGCCTCTAGAGTTGCAAGGCTTCGTTACCGAGTTTTGGATCTCTATGATTCGGATGAAGATCCCACCTGTGCTCAGCATAACCATGAAATTCACGCAAAGATATTTGTCTTCAGAGAATTGTCTATACCTTGCACCTCCTCCCTGTACTTCAAGACTGACGCTTCCCTGGTCTGCGCTTCTCGTATATTGAACAGCTCGGCTGCACTGACGTCATTCTTTTCCTTTGATTCCGCCCTCCGTGCGACGACGGGGCCGTGGGTCAGATGATACTGGCGGATGGTTCCCGACGTGGGTCGTGCTGAGCAAAGGTGCCAGGTGAGAGCTACTTGCTGTTGCTGGAAACTTCTTCCTTGGCTTGAAACATGGATGAGACGATAGGGCTTTAAAAAAACAAAAACATTTGCAATGCATACAGTAAAACAAAAGTACACAAAACTAAAACTCAAATTTTATTATTATTACGCTTCATTCCTGTCAAGAAAGTATAATTTCTATATAAGAATATTTATGACCTTTCCCTCAAAATTTAAGCAAAGACAAAAAGCAAGTACATACATTTACAATACAAATAATAGCAGGTCGTAAGCCACTAAAACTAAAAACGTTTGGCTTTTTCACCCTAAATTACTCTATAAAACAAATATGAACTAATTTGAAGTGGATGGGGTTCAACATATGTGACCAGGAATAAGTCTCAAAATGACTTTTTTAGATGCACATGGTGAGAAAGGGAATTTCATAAGCTTTCTAATGATACCCATCACAAGTGTGTATCTGTTTAGGTTAACGAGTTATGGTCTGATGAAGAGGACAGGCGTATATTTATTTGCCGAATCCACATTCCGAGAAAAGCAGCTTTGAAATAAACAGTTATAAAAGTAAGCGCAAATGCAGGCTTTCAAATAAACAACCATAGCAACGGCATGCTTTATGTTGTCTGATTGTCATAACAATTTCCACATTAGTTGGTCACTACCTTGAAAAACAATCTCCCGTAGTTTGTATTTCATATCTTTAATACTTTTGGAAATATGACACCTATAAATATCATATCAATAATGCACCCCAATCATACGGACAGCTCACTCAAAACCTCTTCATTTTCATCTTTATTGATCGTTTTTACATACAGACATTAATGACAATAATCTGTGATAACTACACTTCCTAAAAAAACAATGTTCAGGAAATCGACTTGGTCACGATTTTCACCCATGCGTTCACTTCAACGGCCGATTGCGTAAAACGGCCTCAGCGACTTATTCCTGATTACGATGGAGCGGGTCACATATTGGGTGATTTGACACAGAATGACCACGGTCTAAAAAAACCCATTTTTTCCAGTACTAAATGCTTCAATATTTTTTCGGCTAAATTTGAATTTTTGACTAAAAACATGTTATCAATTTCTGATGACTGGTAGGTCACTGTAAGAAAACAAAATTAGTGATGTCCGTGTATGGAATTATTCCCAAAACAATTCCTGGCAGAAGTCTTTGAGGTCATACACCATTCAAATTATTCTGATGAAGCATCAGTATTTTGCTTCATTAGAGTCCCAAGTCTCATTTGAAGTACCAGAGTTGTAATCGCGTCAATCGCAAGTCAATTAACAGCTCGGGTAAGAAGCAACAAGAAATTAACAAAGACAAAGGAATGAGTTTGTTTTTGATTGAAATGGGGGACGTATAACAATAGAGGACAATAGGGTCTCCTATTTCGGAAAGGTCCCCGATTCCGATGCGTGTACAAAACTTATTGGAGGCCTTCCAAAAAAGTACAAACAAAAGAGGGACAATAGAAGGTCCTTGATTGGAGACGTATACACACTTGTGTGTCTTTGACACGGTTTATTTTAATAGCCTGTGATGAGTTGACTGGGGACTGAATGATTTGTGACCGACTCGATTACCGTAATTTCCTGCGGTAAAGACGCGGCTTATCTGACTTTCTAGACCACAAAAACATCGGCAGCGTGCGTAGTCTTGTTTGCAAGACGATCTTCGCGATGCGGGCGCCCTCTAACGTACGCCGTAGACCACGCTCGAATTACCTTCGCTAAGACCGAAGGTCATTGCGTACGGCGTACGTTAGAGGACGCCCGCATCGGCGGCCTACGCGCGCTGCATATACCGCGATTAAGATCGTCTTGCAAACAAGACTACAGCGTGCGCTGCATGACGCGTACAACAGCGATAAAAAGCTGGCCTGTACTATGTGGCCTTTTTCTAAACGTTTTTTTCGTCTACGTTCCGGCTTCATGCAATTCACCATCCGAACTACACAGCGCGGAGCATTCACAATGACTGGAAAAAAGACTAGGGGGTGTCGCAATTAGGGATACCCCGCACGCGATCGCTGCATGTGATGTACATGTACATGCATGCAGTTTATACTGCAGTGATACATGATATGTATCGGTGCGGCAAAGTAAACCTCGTGCGATATTGTGACTACTGGTTTGAAGTTTTCATACATTGTTTGCGTGCCAGATAAACTCAAGTACTCAGCAAATTCTTGCTTGGAATAGTGGGATCGTTCTAAGGCAACAAAATGACCCCTTTGTGGCGATGTACCTACACCGGGTGGCGTCTGGTGTTCTTCTGGGTGCGTTCAAGCATGCGCCTTTTTCGGCGGTGCGCTTTATCTGTTGACGTTTGAATTTTTTGGGGGTGATTTTAGGGACCTGCGCCTTAACCGCCGAGCGCCTTGTCTGCAGGAAATTACGGTACAGCATTTACAACCAGGGGCCAATTTCACGGAGCTGCTAAGCACAAAAATTTGCTTAGCATGACAATTTGTCCTTGGTAAAAACAAGGTTACAGACCAAATTTTCACGTGATCTTTATTGTTTTTGGTTAATAATCAGCTGGTGTTTTGCTTAGAATGAAAAACACATAGAATTTTGGCTGATAACTTGTTTTAAATGAGCAGGACTTTTTTGTGCTAAGCAAATTGTTTGTGCTTAGCAGCTCTGTGAAATTGGAGAAATTCTGAGGTAAATTTACCACTGGATGAGTGTGACTGAGGCTGTCTTCTATCAAGCAGCTCTGTGTCATCACTGGAGAGGGGCAACCGTCTTGTAAGACAACTATTCAAAAAGAAAGACAAATAGATGACAAACACATGTAGGGCCAAATAAAAATAAAATTCTTTTTGGGGGGTTGCCTCCTTTTTTCTTTTTTTTTCTTTTTTGAAAAAAATGATAAATTTGACCATTTGTGACCTGTTCCCACGAAACCCGGACAAAGTCGCACAATGTGTTTTGTCACAATGTACTCCTGAAGTCATTTCGGATGGATTTTACCATTTTGAGGTTTTAGGTTTTCCTAAGTCACTCACTATTAATCTACAATCTCCTCAATTTTGAACAAAATCCGTCTACCAGAAGTGTTTTTTTTTGTCAATTATTTGAAACATTTGTGTATAGAAATAATACGCTTTTCTAAACTTCAAAGCTGTTTATCTCATAATTAGGTTGTCGGGGTTTTATCACTAAATCCAGACCCCAGGGAAGATAGGGTGGGGGTATATATGTAAATGATACATCATTTTAAAGCTGAGAACCTAGAGAATTTGAAAAAAGCTAAATCTGAAAAACTAAAAAGTCGACTTTGTCTGGGTTTCGTTGGAACAGGTCACATTTTAGGTAATTTTATTTTATTTTTTTATTTTTTTTCAAAAGATAATAAAAGTTTAAGATCGTATTTTAGACTTTAGCATCACTGTGTACATGCTCTGGAAATATATATTTTCTAATAGGAAGGCTAGGGTGTGCGTGTGGTCGTGTACGGTGCATAGTCATGATCGACCCACATGAATTTTGATTTGTAATCGTGGGTGAACCATGTTTTAATTTTAAATTGGAAGATAGGGTGTGACATGTTCACTACATGACTCGAATTAAGATGTGTCGGGCGGCCATTTTGGAAGAAAGAAAAAAAAAAAAAAAGGGCCTCCTCCTTCCTTTTAAAAAAAGGGCATGAAACTAAACATGTTAAAATTTTTATTTGGCCTAGTAGAACTAACTTTGAAATCAAAATCTTAGAATATTGTTTTCTCCGAATACAGCCTACAGTATTCCTAGAGATAGAACTTTGTTAAAAGGTACCGGTAGGATACATCATTTGCAGATACCAACAAATTATACTTCTGAATTATTAAGAAATATCTTACTTATTTGAAAGTAAATAATGTTTGTAGGCATCCAGCATAATGATTGCGCTAGATATCCTGTGATTGTTCTGAAAAATATAATTTTACCCAAATAAAATCACGATTGCCGGTTGACGCTCTCGAAAAAACAAGAACAACATAAGAACCACTGCCCGACGCCGGTTGAAAACGACTGCCGTTTTTCTTGCTTTTCTCGGCATCCATGATTGTAAAACTTCGGACAGGTCAGTTTAACGGCATTTACTATAAAATCAAACCACCCAAATCTACCAATTCATGATAATTGAAGCAATTACCAATGGTGTATCCTACCTTTAAGCACCTTTCATTAGATTTTGAGCACTTTTACTGCTTCAAACAATACAAAATACACAAATGACAAATGTGATGCGATCAAGCAACATCAGTCTAAAGTATTTCTTGGTCATTTTTGGGATTTAAAAAAAAAAATTTGTAGCTTACTTTAGGCTCCATTTCAGTGAAAACCCCATGTGAATACGACCTTTGGTTGAAAAATTTGAACCATTTGAACACCAGCACGTTAAAAATAAAGAAACTGAGAAAATCCATGTTTTTGTATCACTTCCCTTCTGAATTTGGCTAAAAGAGTATTTTCATGTAAGAGAAAAATATGTTTCCCTTCTGTTTTTGTGAAAAAGTCAATTTAGATTGTTCAACCCCTACGAGCATATTTTGGCCCTATCTCAAAACAAGAATTGCCGAGTTCCGACTGATTTTGCTTGATCGCATCACAAATGGTCTAATTGTAGCTTTATGTCTCACAGATAAATTATACATCTGGACAAAGTACCTGCGGCTTTCTGCAGGTTTCTATCATATCCAGATTTTCCCAGCGGCAGCTTTTCCTCCACAATGAAACCATGGAGATCAAGATGGATTCCTGCAGGGTTTGGTGAGCTCGGGTCATCCTCACTTAACCTCTGACCTGATGAGGTCAGATCTTCTGGAAGCCCTGCCCCGGAGTCGTCGGTTCTAAATTTACAACAGTAGGCAGCTTTGACAAATCTTTCTTCTGTTTGTTTTACGGATTCCTTTGACGACGTCACTCCGTGATTGAAAGATTTCAATGGCTTTATTCCGAAGCAGTCCAGAATGTCATTTGAGCATGTTGGTGTCAGATGACTTACTTCAAACCTACACATTCCCAACAAATAAAAACAATTATTTTGTATTATTATTATTATTATTATTATTATTATTATTTCATTTTTTTTTTTGGGGGGAAGGGTATTTTTTTTGAAATTTCAAAATTGCTGAAAATCTTAAGAAGGGTATGTGACACATCTTGGGATACTTAACACTTTGAGAAAACCAAGGAAATGTAGGCACAATTTATTGGGTCTCGTAAGTAACTGGATTCCATTGTTCATACATGCAAACAAATAGAATGGTGCCCACAGCACATTTGTCGGAATATACAGCATTCCCACAGATACAAACTTTATCAGGTTAGTTGTTAAGCACCTTTCTCTAGATTTTGAACACTTTTGCTGCTTCAATTTATAAAAATGCTTTTAATATTAGGTCCTGTCCTCAGATGTTAGTCAGATGCCAACAATCTGCTCAAATAGTCCAATATTTTACCCTGACTGACCCTGCAGTCTCCAGTAAAGCAGACAGATGCTCTGTCAGCAGAAGCCCTCTCAGATGACTCAGTGTCAGGTCGTCTTTGTCCCCTGAAACCGTGCCCGTCTCACCCCTCGGAAGGCAGCCACTCACGATACCCACACCTGCATGAGCCCCGTCAGTGTCCATCCCCACGGCTGCAAATCGTCCATAGTTGTCGCTGTCTGTGAGTACCGTTTGCAGGACTTTCTTGAAGACGCTGGGACGATGGAGCTTGAAACCCAGCCCTCCCTGATCTGTTAGGAGGCAGTTATCGATGGGCAGGGGCCACTCAGAAGATTCCTTGAGAAGTGCATCGGTGAAAGCTACGCTGTCCTAAAAATATTTGAACAGATTTTAATTCTTAAATTATCCTTTTGTCTAGACCCCACTGAATGGGGCTCTAGAGAACTCCTTTTTTTCCTTAACATTTTAGATTTAATTTGTCGTTCTAGGGACCACACTGTGAATAAGAAATAAGTTAGAAAATCTCTTACACAATTGCAGCTTAAAAAACGTCGCCAAAACCACGACAATACTTAACACAATTCCTTTAAAACTTCTACATTTTGTAAATCGTCTTTCTATGTTTCCAAGATCAACTTCCGGGGCTTCAGGGGTACTCACGATTAATTCTTGAGCTGCAAATCCAGGAATATTCTATGACGGTATTCAAACTATTACTACACTCTTGCTTGCCCTCTTAATAATGCAATAAACCTGGTTGGTTGCAACGTCTGCGCGCATGCGCTGTTTTATAACTTTTTATAAGATCCTTTGCAACCGCCGACGTCACAGGCAGAGGCGTATAAATGTTAAATTTATTGTTGGCGAAAACCCTGTATTTCTCGATTGTCTGGCATTTATTACGATGATCATGAATTTTGTTTTGAACTACGCTACCATTGAAAGTCAGTGTCTAGCCCCACTTCACTTGTTTGTTTTCGACATTGAAAAGTGCCTGTTTTATAGATTTCATTGGAGATGATGTTTTTATATAATGTTTTTCTCATTCCGAAATTTAATGTTAAACGTGCGCAATGTAAAATAAACTACACTGCCGTTAGCTTGGAGTTAAAAGTTCCAGCTGTAAAAGATCATGGGGAGTCAGGTTGGCGTAGCGGTTCTTTCCACTGCTAGGACCCGGGTTCGAAGCCTGCCTGGGCCAGTATGTGAAATGTGAATTGAGTTTTCGGTCCCTGCCTCAATCCGTGGTTTTTTTTCCCAGAATATTCTTTTGGGGTTTTCGATCTTCCACCTCTAAAACTGTCTGTACTTTCTTCTCATTGTCTTCTCTCTATTTGGGTTACCCCTAGAATTTTGGGGCTCCCGATGCCTGTAGGGCGGATCGGGAGCCCCATAGTTCTAGGGGTATATTCGGGTTTCTTCATCCCAGATTGCGAGCAACACAGTGTCCAGACTAGAGCACTTTGGAGGGATCCTTGTTTCATTACCAGAAATAATTTATAATAATAATAATAATATTGGAAAATTCGCCATTTAAAATGGCAAATATATGATGAATAGCTTCAAACATGGAGCTATGCTTAGAATTAAACGATTAGAGCTGGAATTTTCAAGCGTCAACTTAGTTCAATGATGCTGCAATGGATACGTAAGTCATACTCATAACTCATAACCCAAGTTGAAGAGTTGACCTGTACAAGTTGACCTGTTTCCTATCTTAACCCCATTCTGTGGCCGATTACTGGACTCCCTCCGAGGGAGTATAGTAGTATACAGCCACAGAATGGGGCTATGTAAATCAATGCCTACCTAGACCAAGTTACTGGCCTGTGCTGTTTCGTGCACTGTGCTGCAGTGGATGGCCCAGAGCACATTGCACGGAACAGGTAACAGCCGTTGACTTTGCTCAACAATGGCTACCTGCATTTGAATCGGCGAACATTGCTCCACATTTTGAGGCCCGATTTTCTCACTTTTTAGAAAGGTAAGAACACACCGATAGTGTTAGTGTCTTCCTTGATCCTTAGTGCCTAAAGTAATGGGGATAAGCAGCATTTTTGTAAGTGGCCGTTTTCCGTAACATTTTTGGGGAAAAGTGTGGGACTCCCACACTTTTCCCCAAAACTGGGAGGTCATGGGAAATCGATGTGCAGACATTTCGTACAACGATGCCAACGGGTCTTGCTTGGACCCTAATATCACCCGACCATGTCCAAATGTTGAAAAAGGTGATTTTTGGGTCCAAGTTACTCGGACTAGTCTAGAGTAGAGGCTAGTCCCACTAGTGTGCCCCCGGTATACTGCGAATACAGGGTCACACATCGGCACACGTAAAAAATTGTTGACAATTTTGTTTTTTCGTGCGCACTCTGTGCGAGGAATTGAGGAGTCGCAATTATACTGGGTGTATTCTCTAATCTCTCAGCTATTACTATCCGGAATTGCGCTTAATCTTACCTTCAAAATTTCGAGAAATTTGGGCATCTTTTTTTCAGTCGAACTGAGTGCAAAGCGCAGTTATAATCCAATGACCAGTGACGTCATTTGAGTGTGCACAGCGCACCTAGAGGGCGCTTCACGAGTTGAGATGCGACGGCTGTTTCGTGTGCAATAGATTTGCCAAGTATATTTACTCGTATTTTATGGGCATGGAACGCAATCGTGGGGATGATTATAAATCACAGCGACTGAATGGGGAATTGTCAAAGCAACCCTGTTCATATGATAACATTATACCTTGTTTGGAGGTTAAATGCAACACAAAACAGCCGTAGCATCTCAACTCGTGAAGCGCCCTCTAGGTGCGCTGTGCACACTCAAATGACGTCACTGGTCATTGGATTATAACTGCGCTTTGCACTCAGTTCGACTGAAAAAAAGATGCCCAAATTTCTCGAAATTTTGAAGGTAAGATTAAGCGCAATTCCGGATAGTAATAGCTGAGAGATTAGAGAATACACCCAGTATAATTGCGACTCCTCAATTCCTCGCACAGAGTGCGCACGAAAAAACAAAATTGTCAACAATTTTTTACGTGTGCCGATGTGTGACCCTGTATTCGCAGTATACCGGGGGCACACTAGTGGGACTAGCCTCTACTCTAGACTAGTCCGAGTAACTTGGACCCAAAAATCACCTTTTTCAACATTTGGACATGGTCGGGTGATATTAGGGTCCAAGCAAGACCCGTTGGCATCGTTGTACGAAATGTCTGCACATCGATTTCCCATGACCTCCCAGTTTTGGGGAAAAGTGTGGGAGTCCCACACTTTTCCCCAAAAATGTTACGGAAAACGGCCACTTACAAAAATGCTGCTTATCCCCATTACTTTAGGCACTAAGGATCAAGGAAGACACTAACACTATCGGTGTGTTCTTACCTTTCTAAAAAGTGAGAAAATCGGGCCTCAAAATGTGGAGCAATGTTCGCCGATTCAAATGCAGGTAGCCATTGTTGAGCAAAGTCAACGGCTGTTACCTGTTCCGTGCAATGTGCTCTGGGCCATCCACTGCAGCACAGTGCACGAAACAGCACAGGCCAGTAACTTGGTCTAGGTAGGCATTGATTTACGTAGCCCCATTCTGTGGCTGTATACTACTATACTCCCTCGGAGGGAGTCCAGTAATCGGCCACAGAATGGGGTTAAGATAGGAAACAGGTCAACTTGTACAGGTCAACTCTTCAACTGCGCACGAAAAAACAAAATTGTCAACCAATTTTTACATGTGCCGATGTGTGACCCTGTATTCGCAGTATACCGGGGGCACACTAGTGGGACTAGGTTAGGGTTAGGGTTAGGGTTAGGGTCAGTTCATTATATGTCCTAGGGTAAATAAAGTCGAGAGGGGTTGAGTGGCCCTGCATTCTATAGTTACTCCCCTAATATCACCCGACCATGTCCAAATGTTGAAAAAGGTGATTTTTGGGTCCAAGTTACTCGGACTAGTCTAGAGTAGAGCCGAGGCCAGTAGTATTAACTCGGACTCGGTCTATTAATGCCTACCTTGATTTTCAATCTGGCTACGAATGCTGCCGCAACGCTGAAATCACCGAGATGTGTTTTTTTACTCAACCTCAAAATATTCGAATAAAATACTACGTTCACTGAGTTCGTTTTCGCACTGAATGACAAAATAAAATGCTCCAGTTTTTCTGAAAACGAAGTAAACATCTCGCTCATTTTGTATTAGACAAGTACCCAGACGACGCAGTTCAAAAAGACATACAACCACGTACATACGTTTAGGTACCAGGCTAATTCGTAGACTCCCTGGGGATCCAACCTCGTTCCCAGGATATCGAGCAGCGCCCTCACCGACACAAAAGTTACTATTGAAAATCGTGGTTGAAAATAAAGTAAGCCCTGGGAACGAGGTTGCTGAGATCATATGAAGCAAAGGCCGAGTTCGGGCGGTCCGTTCTTGACACGCGAACTCTGTTCTCGCGCTCGAACGGCGGGAACGCAACCCGTGAACACTGCACTCGGAACAAGAACACACACCACCTATCTATCAGGGTTTTGCAAGAACAAGTTACGCGTGTCAAAAACAGACCGCCCGAACTCGGCCATAGATCGTAGAGCGCCGTAGGCGACCCTAGAGCGCCGCTGTGCGTTGGTGGCGCACTTTGTTGGGCCCCCTCCGCCCCCCCTGCTGTTAACTAAATAACAACAATGCTGTGACGTCATGTTTTATTCAGATGAATAAACATAACTTCTCATCCAAACTTCTGAATAATTCATGAATTTATGAATTTTGACTCACCCACCTACGAAAAAAAAATCCACTCATCAGGGCCCAATTTCATAGAGCTGCTTAACGGTAAGCACATTTTCGTGCTAACTTTAGCAGAAAAATTTGCTAACCTTAAGCGCTATTTCACGGCGTTTTTGTGCTAACGTTTGCGCGCGCATGGAAATTCTACTGTTACGTCACTGATTTAAGCAAATTTTCCCGCTAGGTTAAGCGTGCCTTTTGCTGCGCTTACTGCTTACGGTCCCCATGAAATAGACGGAGGCTCGGTTAGCAGAAAATCGTGTGCTTAGCAGCGCTATGAAATTGGGCCCTGGGCCCAACTTTCAATACTGATAATCCGTTTCCTTCAATGTTTCCTTCAATACATTTATGAATATTTTTAATAATTTGTTTGAAAATATTATCCCTCTAATATTAGGACTAATCATTCCACACACAAAAAACAACCACGGTCGAAATGGATTTCGCCAGCTTTGCTGAAATCTATCAATTATAAAAATAGACTTTATCGTAAATATCTTTCTTGTCCTAGTCATCTTAAAGTGATCGTATATGTTTGGTAATTGGAACCCACTGTTTGTTTTAATCCTATACACTCTAAAAACTGAAGTGTTATAAATAAATCCCTAAGTGTTAGATTTAGCACTATCCAGGTGCTTCCTGAGGGACTGCACCTCAAGTGCCATTTCAGCACTTGATGAAGTGTCAGCATTGCAGCACTATCTAAGTGCTGTGAAAGTGCTACCAATACAGCACTAATATAGTGTTGATTTAAGTCCTTTGTAGCACCATCTTGGTGTACATCCAGCACCCCAAGGTGCAATCCATACAGCATTTGATGAAGTGTCAGCATCCCAGCTAACCAAAAAACGTTCCATGAACGTTCTTACAACGTTACGGTAATGTTTCCGGAACGTTTGGAAAAAAACGTTGCGGGAACGTAAATGTGTGGAGTTCTCTTGACGTCCTTTGAACGTTACAAAGAAACGTTGTGAAATAACATTCGTACAACATTCAATGCACATTGGCAAGATACAAAAATCTACTGTTGAACACTCTAATTATGTACATGTACATATTCACTGCGTGTACAGATTACGTAATACTACATTAACTTATTACACATTGCAATTACACATACATACAATAATAACCTATTCCTATTAGATATTACCTACTGAACACTTACTACAAACTTAGCTATTGCCGTTGTTAGTTTTATAGTTCGCTTTGTTGTCCACGAAAAAGTCACAGCAAATTTTTATGAATAATGTCAACATTTGAATACGAATAAAATGTAATGCGATTTTTTTCTCACTATTTGCCCAAAAATCAAAATTCAATCGAGGAATCGTTTGAATAATTACATATCATGGTCAAAAAAGTGAATTGTTGGACTAAATACCACAATTTAACATCGACTATTGTGAACACACATTTCCTCCCTTCTGATTGGTCAGTTGCTGTAGGTAAATTTCCTAATCGATACAGCACCAATGAAGTGCTAATATAAGTCCTTCCTAGGCGTTACTTTTAAATGGGCGGGGCAGTGGGGGCAGGGCGGGGTGGTTGGGGGCAGTGATTTTTCATGAAGTTAGTTGACACAAGGACCAATTTTTGGACAAATTTAAGATAGTTAGGTCCTTGTGCAGACTTACTTTATTGAACAGAGAAATGACAAATTCAAAAGGATGTCTCTTCAAATTAGCCTTTATTTTTTACTTGATCCCTCGAAGCAACAACCATGTCAAAAGTTTAGACAAAACAATACGTTTATCGAGGTAAAACCAAACAAATATCCTATGTTTTAGATGTTTTAGATGTTTTAGATGTTTGTGTATTAAAGCACTTTGAAGTGCTAGAATAGCACCAATTATGGTGTTGGAAATGAACGCCTCCAAGTGTTATTATAGCACTATCTTAAAACTTAAAGTGCTGAATTTATGTAGCACTTGGATAGTGCTAGGTTTTAACACTTCAGTTTTTAGAGTGTACAGTTATAGATATATACCATAAAACTAACCTGTAAAACGTCATTTCAAAAAGGGGTAGCGATTTTGAGATATTGCCGAAAATCTGGAGCGGTTGTGTCCACGCAGGAAGAGTAATCTGCATTGGACACAATCTGAGAAACGTCACTGAAGTAACGCTTCTCAGATTCAATTTTTTGGGGATAAAAAGTGATATCTTTTTCCATAACCACAGTACTTCGAAGTGAAAAGTTTCTAAAAATGCATCATACTATCCAAAGCTGCTGTACTTCTTACTAAGTAAGTTTGTATTGCCATTAATTTTTGGAGTAATTACCAAACGTACGATCCCTTTAATCGTTTAAAATACACCCGATATAAAAACTCACACACAACTATACTGCGTTCTACTAAACAAAATCATTTTACTCGGCAATTTGATAAAAAGAAAAACAACATTAAAAACACCTTGAAAATAATTAATTCAGTTTTGAAAAATAGCTCGTCATCTGAAGTTCCAAGTATTAAGATTAATGACCAGTGTACAAATGATCTCCTTTTAATTGCAGAGCATTATAATGACTACTTTGTTAACATTGGTTCCAAACTTGTCAATCAAATCCCTCCTCTTGATTCGAATTACCATGATTACCCCAATCCCTTTTCTATTTTCTTTGATCCAGTAACCGAACATGAACTATATATATTCTATTGTTTCTAGTTTAACTAATAAACAAAGTTCTGGTCATGATACGATTAATGGGTACTGATATCAAAGCTATTTTTCTTGCCATTTCCAAGCCCCTTGCTTTCATTATGAATGTGTCATTAAGTACAGGTATAGTTCCAGATTCCATGAAAAGTTGTTCCCGTTTGAAAAAAAAAGGTAATTCCCATTTAGTTATTAATTATAGAACTATTTCCATTCTGACAACCTTCTCTAAAATTCTTGAACGTATTATATACGTTCGCACCTCTCAGTTTTTAACCAAACATAATATTTTATCTGATTCGCAGTATGGGTTTAGGGAGAACCATTCAACATCCCATTAGGCCGTGTTACGTCCCCGTTTTTCGTGTTGCCTGGTGGTACCTGACGGGGAACAGAACGAAAATTCCCATACACATAAATTGAACCACTGCGAATTAAAAAATCCATGTTGTCGGAGCAAGGGAATGGAACAAAGGGGTGAAATTAGGCCTCGAAAGACCCGTTTTTGGTCCTTGAATCGATGACGTCGCAACAGGCACAGTATGGACAGCCATATTGACAAAAAGAAAAGAAAGGTGACAATAAATTTATTTAGGCTAATAATAGTAGCCCCCACCCCCACTTACATTTCACAAATTGATATACATTTCGAAATCATTTTGGTGAAAAGGATGCATCTTAAAAATAAATTTAAACTATAAAAGGTTATGTCCCCCATCCCATTATTTAAGATCGATTTCTAAAAGACGCGGCTTTCCATACAAAGGTGTGTCGATAGGTGGCGCACTATATGTAAACAAATGCATGCGCCATGCGTGAGTCAAACTTTCTCGTCAAATGGAGAGAATCATCATTCAAGCTTCTGCCGATGGCACAGCTTCAGAAACCGCATTTTTGTGTGTAAAGAAGTAACTTAGTACCTGGAGAGTTATGAAAAAAGACTGACAAGTGTAAATAACATGAAATTGGTGTATGAAAATCAATGCCACGACGATACCAGTGCTGCGAAGGCGAATACAACCGATTTTGTACTAATGCCTGGATCAATGGATGAACAAATCTGGAATTGGAGTAGCTCTTCAGTGCAGTACTTGACTGTACCGACAGCACCAATTTTATTTACCGGATGATGACACAGGAATATACCACATCTGAACAATTATATGTAGCTGTAAATAAACTGAATGTTTATTATTTTGTGCGAGTCACACATGTGATGTTTTGTATAAGCTGTGGTATTGGTCAGTTTACTCCAACTTCAACATTATGATAGAATTGTTTACTTGAGGATAAAAGCATGTATTTTGGCACAAATTCAGAGTGTGTTATAAGAAAAATATTTGGCTCTCCGCTCTCGGGCCATCGTAGTTTTGACTTTAGGAAAAATATCTAGGTAGAATAACATGCAATGGTAGCCATTTAGAATTTTCTTTAAATGCCTGTTATATTTTTTTCAAGGGGCAAATGTAGGATGGCCCTATACATTTATATTTTAAAGACATACTATTTTGATTGTGTGACAAATTCCATGCTTTTATCATTTTTACCATGTTTGTTTCACCAATCTGCCTGACTTAACAGCAAGACTCCAATTTATGTATGCCAGTAGGCAGTATAGTATATAGTCCTGATTTGGCATGATGTATATTATTGCTACTGCCGACCACCTGTAGGGAGTACAATTGCCAATAAAGTATCCCATATATAGCATAATATCAACCGAAAATAGTTTTTTGGAAAATTGTTGGTAAACTGAAATATTAACCTACCCTCTTTTACAGGCTTCATATGAAAATCATGACCAACTATAGGTTCAAAGAAGTGCCAATTAGACCAGACTATATTGAATGCAAAAATAAGTTACATGAAGTTTTTTGGAAAAGCCAACTGCCATTTTTACATTTAGGACAGATACTTCCATTTAGAATTCGTGTTGGGCGCAATTCAGTCTTTCTGCTCGGCGCGAACTGCTGATCTGCACGAACTGCTAATCTGCGCGAACCGTCCATTGCGTGCGCTGCTGTGATCATGGGGAGGTACAGGTAGGCCCAAATCGGATCGCGCTGCATTCGTTGTCGGTTGATCGTGCCTCAATTTGCCGATCGTGCCACCACCAGTCGATTGCCTTCTATTTAGCTCTTCCATTTAGTTCAAAATGCACGAGTACTTTGGGGGTTGAAACTGAGAAATAGGCTAACGGTACTTGTGCAAATGCATTTTTGATAGCGCAGATTTAGAGACTGCGCCCAAAATTCTGATTTTGGACCCCAAAAAGTAGGTTATGTTCCATTCCCTACAACCGACAACATTGATTTTCGGATTCAGGACATCAAACTGAGTAGAATCACACAATTTGTTTTTTGTTCCCAAACTGGAACCACGGATTTTTTTTCTGAGCATATTTTTGGGTCACGTAACACGGCCTACATGCTATTTTACAATTGATAAATACTGGTCATGAACAGTCTTCTCATACTTTGGGTATTTCTGGACCTCTCCAAGGCATTCGATACAATAGATCATGACATACTTTTGGCTAAACTTTCCTTTCATGGAATTAGAGGGATTGCCTTGGAGTGGTTCAAAAATTATCTCACTAATCGTAAACAATTTGTACATTTTAATGATAACCAGTCTTAACGTAAAGAGTTGGTTTGTGTAGTTCCTCAGGGACCCCTTTTAGGACCACTTCTTTTTTCCATATTAACGACTTTGAAAAATCTTCTAGTACCTTGTCATTTATTTTATTTGCAGATGACTCCAATTTATTTTACTCGCATAACAATTTGGGTACACTGGTTAACGTCATTAATACAGAACTCATTGGTGTTTCTAAATGGATTAAAGCCAACAAATTATCCCTCAACATTGATAAAACCTGTTTTATGTTGTTTAGCAATACAGCCAGTTCAATTCCTACTGATATTTTGTACGATAATTATCCTGTTAATCAAACCAACTGTACTAAATTTCTTGGTCTTTTTATTGATGAAAAATTATCATGGAAAGGTCATGTAAATAAGTGTGACCTGTCATCACAAAATGAGCGTAAAGTCGGCAAAATCAATTTAGATATGGGTATTTCTAAATTCTGTGGAAACAGAGCTTTCCAATGGTATATAACACTTGGAGGTTTGATACTCAATATGTTTTTATTTTTATTATTTAGTCTGGAGTCTTAATACAGAGATTATGAGAAAACGGGGATTTCTTGCGAGAAATTGTGTGAAAGGCATAGAAAGGCACAGTCAAAATTGTCTCAAAAACTAATTTAGTTTTTATCTGATTGTCCTGAAAAATTGGGAATTGAATGTTGGGGATTTAGTCTTTAAAAAACCCAGATAATCTCAAAATCGACCACCCCTTCAAATTTTGATTTTGACTGGCCGTACTGGGAAATCACTCCGTGCGACTTTACGCTCATTTTGTGATGACAGGTCATGTAAATTAATTTAAAGAAATATTGGTATTATTAACAAATTGAAATAGTTTCTTCTCTTTAATATTTTATGCGGGTGCCTCCAAACCCTTCACGTGGAAATAGTGCCGGGTACTGTACGTAACCATTCAACCGGGACTAGACTAGATTGTGTTATGACCATGAACTTTATTATTATAATTGTTACCTGGTTACCATGATATTTTATATGCAGTTCTTCCGAAAAAAAATAGTTTGTCCGAATGAGCCATAACGCTGTAAGAGATTGGTAATTATAAGCATCTACTTTTAGGGGTGATGGGGTTAAATATTCTAAACCTTTTCATTACTAAATTGATGTTACAAATACAAATCTCAAAACAAAACAAAATCAAACTAATTGATTTGAATCAGTGATTTAAAAATAAATATAAATCAACATGATTTAAAACTACAAGCAACCCTGATATTGCCAAATGTTTACCACTGTGGTATATTGCCAAGTGGGTTGGCAAGTTGTGCAGTCTAAGATATAATAACATTGCGTTTTTTTAAAGATGGACTACAACGAAAACTCACACATTAAATTTATTATCGGACCTTGTTTATGTTGTGTTCAGGTAACACTTTATTGTTACGGTCATGTTTTTCTCTAAATAATTTTGTTGCAATTTGACCGAAAAAATTAGACCTCGATTCTTCGATTTTGAAATTTCCCGCCCTGTACTGGTTCCCGGCAAAGATCCACTGAAAACCACAATGAAATCCACGATATAGTACCAGCGGACTTGTAAACCAGCGAAAAGTGATGACGTACTACCCATGAAAACGCATACATGGTGGCCCTGAAGGGACTCCGCAGATCGCAAATATCGACGTCAAATTTGACGTCAATATTCACGACTTTCCCCAAAAGTCGCGAATATTGACGTCAAATTTGACGTCGATATTCACGACTTTCCCCAAAAGTCGCGAATATTGACGTCAAATTTGACGTCAATATTCGCGATCTGCGGAGTCCCTTCAGGGCCACCATATGTATGCGTTTTCATGGGTAGTACGTCACACACAAAGTATGAATTATTCATGAGTTAAGGGCTTTTGCTGAAACTGAGTTTTTCTGGGTCGTAGAACGCCGATCAATTTTGGTTTTTTTTTGCATGAAGGAACAAGATTTATTGAATACTAATTATATATTAGTAATCATTATACATTTCTCGAACAAAAAACAGCAACACAGCCTTTATCATTATTCCGTTGTAGTCCATCTTTAAACAAAAAAACACAAATAACCAAAGGATGCTATACGTGCATAGCTGTTAATGTTAGGGGCGTGTGCCACCTTCCAAAAAAATGCCTGGTTATCAGCCTATAGGTAAGCTACTGTTTTCTTCAAAACTTAAAAAAAAAAAATTCAAACTCCCAAACATCCAGAGAAAGTTCAAGTTAATACAAAATTAGCAGCAACCCAAAAAGGTAAAGTGTTGAAAGGTAGTGGATATAAGGGAACACTAATGTAGCCAGGTTTATACAGATCTGGTAGATTCAAATGTAAATTTGTATTATCAGTCAATAATCAGTTACTCATGGTGCAGGATGAGTGCATACAACAGAGTAAATGTGGTCACACGAAAATGCAGCCCATAATCCTTGTATATTATTGTTATATTCAATGGCACAGTCCTCATTCCCATCGTTGTTAAAAGGCTCACTCCCGCCCCAATTTCTGAACTGGACCTCATCAGTACCGTCCACGCATTTCCAAGTGCCTATTGAAAACAATAGAACGGAAACAAAACAGAGAGGTGGGAATTGCCCATCATAATATTCCTCAAAACAAACAAATCACAATGTTTAGTGCAGTATGATTTAT
Source organism: Crossaster papposus (assembly GCA_037893245.1). Classification (NCBI taxonomy): domain Eukaryota; kingdom Metazoa; phylum Echinodermata; class Asteroidea; order Velatida; family Solasteridae; genus Crossaster; species Crossaster papposus. Next base: position 1,294,114 of record JBAIAA010000354.1, on the reverse strand, counting down.
ACTGTTACTGTAACGTCGACCAGATCTTAGGTCCTCTACACGTCAGACAGAAGAATTCACCAACTCTATATTCTTCATACCCGAGGCTCTAACTTAGACCGTTTATTTCACCACCTTTTTCATAAGCCTTAACAACGTACAACTATCACTCTGGACAACCACACCGTTCTACAAGAAAGTCCTACTAGATAAGGGTTCTTTTGTTTTAGACGGTTTCCTACGACACATACTGATATAGACGGTGTACGTCTCCTATCCGATCAAAGGCCGTTCAAAACAATACGGCCCTCCCATCGAGGCTTACTACTAGTCTAGCCCTAGACCCTTGCGCGCGTAGATTTATTAACGCTGTCTCTTTTTCAAATCCCGGCTTCGTGTGCGTTCTGGTCTCACGCATGCGTAGTTTACAAAATGCGGCTGGATCCATGTTTGCACTGGAGCCGGCGTTTCGCAAACGTACATGATTTAGGATTCCCTTCGAGAGTGAGGCCGTGTCCGAAACGTGTGTCTAGAGCTACAGCTACGGCTATTGTCTACGTCGGCCATTTTGTAGCGCTGTCCGAAATGCCGTCTAGAGCTACAGCTACGGCTACAACGCCACAAAAATCTAGTCGTAAAGGAAGTTGTCTAGCTCAGACAAAACAAAATTGCGGCAGCACTAACGTTAATTTTGGAGCAAATTTTCGTTTATTTTTCAATGATAGTGAATTGAAACGGGAAATCCCAAAAATATATTTTAACGTAGATCTGATTATTGTAAACAACAACAATCTTTGATTTGGGGGGGCCTTGAACTTGTTCAAGTCTCTCACCTTAGGCAACCCTTCACCTATCTTTTAACCCAATTTATGGACACACCATTTTCCCCCAGTTTTTGTTTGCTGGGCTAAATATCACAATGTTGTCATTGTTCATATGATTTTCAAAAAGGTTTTAAATGGATTACTGTGCTAGTAAGCAACTTGGTGAATTTGAAGCTCGTCAATACTGACTACTTGATGATATCTGAAGACAAGGTAAATGCGTGCAAAGTATAGGGTATAATTGTAGTCATTTTGGACCATTACTATATTTTCATAATTATTCAGTCACTTACAAGCTTTAGAAAATGTTATTGAAGTAAGGATGTGTAAGTAGAATCACCAAAATAAACTTTTCAAAAAAAATAAAAATAATAATATACCCAAATTTAGGAATAAATATATTACGCGGCAGGGATTAACGATTTATGCAAATTAGTCATTTGTCCACCACTTGGAATTTTTGAGATTTTTAGTAGTCATTCTAGGGACCTTGTAGTAGTGCACTGTGGTGAAAAATATTCTATTGCAATTTGTGTTAGGTCAACAAAACAAAATTAAGTGTTTTCCCTGGACTGGCAATGCATGCAGTCCGCTTACGTAAGGCTACGCGGTATGTGGAGACCTACAAACGATTCGATTAGGATGTCTCTCAACAAAGGAATTTTCGCCACAAAGTTTTTGGAGACATCGTGCCAAAATCGTTGTTATGTGAACGGCGCACCCATGAGTAAAAACAAAGCAGACTAAACAGCGCCCCTAGGTCGACGTCGACGGCGAGGTCGACGTCGACGGCGAGGTCGACGTCGACGGCGAGGTCGACGTCGACGGCGAGGTCGACGTCGACGGCGAGGTCGACGTCGACGGCGAGGTCGACGTCGACGGCGAGGTCGACGTCGACGGCGAGGTCGACGTCGACGGCGAGGTCGACGTCGACGGCGAGGTCGACGTCGACGGCGAGGTCGACGTCGACGGCGACGTCGACGCCGACGTTGACGGCGACGCTAATGCAGCGTCGCCGTCGCCGTCGCCCCCGACGTCGCCCTTAGCCCATAGACTTGTGCACAAACAAACATATTCAGGGGCGACGGCGACGGCGACGCCGCCTAAGCGTCGCCGTCGACCTCGCCGTCGCCGTCGACCTCGCCGTCGACGTCGACCTCGCCGTCGACGTCGACCTCGCCGTCGACGTCGACCTCGCCCCCGACGTCGACCTCGCCGTCGACGTCGACCTCGCCGTCGACGTCGACCTCGCCGTCGACGTCGACCTCGCCGTCGACGTCGACCTCGCCGTCGACGTCGACCTCGCCGTCGACGTCGACCTCGCCGTCGACGTCGACCTCGCCGTCGACGTCGACCTCGCCGTCGACGTCGACCTCGCCCCTTCAGGGGCGACGTCGGGGGCGACGGCGATCTGTCGTCTTTGGAACACCATAACAAATACGTCAGCAGGTATTTCGACTGGCTGTAAACAAACATTGCGTAACATCTAGCAGACGATAATTGTTGTATATTCTTACGTCGTAATTTCACAAACACTAATTCAAGCATCGCTTGGGGGCGCAATAACTAGCCGTAGGCTCTACCGTAGCCACGTCCGAATTCCAATTGCCTTAGCGCCTACGTAGACGTAGCTGTAGCTGTAGACGTAGACCGTAGCTCTAGACACTCGTTTCGGACACGGCCTAAGTCCAGTTCGCGGGTGCGATTCGTGCGATTCGTCTGGAGACAGCGCCCTCTATAACATATGTGGTTTGTGTCAGTGATCGCGGAATAAACAACACGAAGGTCTTGGAACAAAGACTAAGGCATAACAAAAAAATGTTATGTTGGCGTAACGGGCCCCCAAAAGGTAGGTAGGGATTTATTAATTTTTTTATTTTTTTTCCCTTCCCAGCAATGAAAATGATATGTTTTCTGATTGTTTAAGCCGGTAGTGATACACGATAGCGTGTCCAGGTTCAATATTTTCACAATCCACACACACAACAATGAGAAACGGTCAGAAATGGTTTCAAACGTATTTATAACTAGATTTATATAGATTTTAATCATTAAATTTCGTCCCTTGAAAAAAACAATATCCAGGGTCGGCCGTATTTTTAGGGTCGGTCGGGTTACGCCAACATAACATTTTTTTGTGTTTATGCCTAACCGAGGCTCCGACCAATCGATAGCTATGGTGTACTATTAAGGTCACTAAAACGGCACGGTGTGTCTTGGCTAGCGGCGCGGTGTGTCCTGGCTAGCGTCGCAATGCGTCTTGTCTCAGCGGCGCAGTGTGTCGTGGCTAGCGGCGCGGTGTGTCCTGTCTAGCGGCGCGGTGTGTCTTGGCTAGCGGCGCGGTGTGTCGTTGATAGCGGCGCGGTGTGTCGTGGCTAGCGGCGCGGTGTGTCCTGTCTAGCGGCGCGGTGTGTCTTGGCTAGCGGCGCGGTGTGTCCTGTCTAGCGGCGCGGTGTGTCGTGGCTAGCGGCGCGGTGTGTCGTTGATAGCGGCGCGGTGTGTCGTGGCTAGCGGCGCAGTGTGTCGTGGCTAGCGGCGCGATGTGTCTTGGCTAGCGGCGCGGTGTGTCCTGTCTAGCGGCGCGTTATTTAGCGGCGCGTTGTTTAGCGGCACGAGTGGATGATGGAGGGTTGAACACTCAGGTGGAGAGGATTTTGAGGCGACAAAGCACCGTCAAGGTATTGCGCGAAGCAATGTCCACAGATCCGCACTCTTTAAAGGCAAATGCCGCGAGACAGTTAAATTTAAATTAATTTAAAGACTTTCATATCAAAAGGTTTGGGTCACTAAAGCCGTGCTTGTTTTAGTAGCAAAAAGGTTCTATGGAGAATGACGTGAAAAACCCGGTTTATTTTGCATCCATCTCCATGCTGCTAAAAGTACTGCATATATTGCCTAGTTTGACTAGTATAATACAGCTAAGACTAAGTTCTTTCTAATAAAGCAAACAAATTACACTTTTATTATGATTTACCCCCGCGTTTTATTGCCTAAGGTAGCCAATTTACTGTTAGTTTCAGCTCGTTTTCTGTGTAAAATCAACGGTTGGGGCGACGGAGCTGTTTTACTATTGCACAATTTGGCATAGCGCCCTCTTCAGTTTCTTAGTTTGAGGAAATGTTTTTCCTCTGTTCTTTTTTCTTTCTAACCATATATAACTCGTTTTGATTGGTCAATGTTACCCCCCGCGTATCTGAGATATAAAAACATCACTCGCCAAAATTTCGCGCCGAGGAAAAAAATTTGGTGTGGGGAACTGTGTCGCGTAGTCTGGTCACGGTCGCCGTACATAGTACAATGCACAGTGGTGGAACCAGACCGGCTGCACAGACTGCACGTCCACGCCACGTGAATGAATGTGCTACACACAGCAGCGTTTTTCCAAGGTCGTTTGTGTATCTGAGCATTATTAGGCTTTTACCCCCTAAACCTTTTGATATGAAATTCCGGCCTTAAGGCTCATATAGCTTTTCCACCGTCTTCAGTCGGAAATTCAGTGCAATAATGTGCGGCGACAACGGAGTTCCTAATTTTAAATGCTCTCAATTTGCAGCCTAGCTGTCAGCTTCTTTAAATAAAGATTGTATAAATCTTTAAACTTAAGTACTCTCAGGTTGAAAACAAAGGAGAGGTATGTGCCTGATAATCCGCATTTGTAATTATTCTAACTGCTCTTTTCTGCAAAAGAAAGAGTTTCTGACACTCTGCTTGAGCTGCCCCATGATATGATTCCGTAGTTTAGATATGATAGAATAAGGGAATTATATATTATTAAAAGAATACTTGGCACAGACGCATACATACATTTTGTTATGCTAGTTTCCCACTGTCGAGCGACACGTATACGAACGCCACGATTGGCCATTCGTAGCTGATCGTGAAATTTGTTTTTCCTTTTCTGAAATTTCACGTTTGGATACGAGTTGATGCGAGTCGATACGTTCTGGTACGATTTGGTGCGCTTTGATGCAATATAGTCACGATTGGTAAATTTCAGGTGACACGATCTGTCACGATCTGTTTTCCCGTTCAGATACGATCAGATACGTTCCGATAGGATTGTCCCAATTGAGTCCACGATTGGGTCCCGATCTGACACGATCAGCACGATCGGGGTTTCTGATTTGGGACGATCTGGTACGTGCAGATACGTTGCGATACGTTCCGATACGATCATCACGAACCGATGCGCTCTGTTGCGATCAGTTGCGATACGATTGTGGTCGCGATGTCTTTCACGATCGGGATCGAGAGTGATCACGATTTGAGCCACGATTGGACCCCGACGGGTATATATTTACAGCCCGACTGACCATGGACTTAAACCTCTACAGAGTGAAGACTACAACCCACAATCAGATAGCAGCGCATCTCAACAGAGGTGGTGTTCGTCTTGTCCAAGGTTGATCCCGATCACCACGATTTGGAAGCACGATTGGATGCGATCTGTCGCGCCTTGTTACGACCCATTACGATCTCATTTGATGATCACGATTGAAAACTATTCTTGTCGATCGTAGAAAATGTTTGAACCGTCCAAAACTTGTCTACGGTCAACACGATTGCCACGACTGACCTCAAGATCTGACTATAAGATCTGATAGGATCACCACGATTATTCCACGATTAAGACCACGATTAAGACCACGATTTTAATCGCGGCGCGAGTCGTGACAGTGGTAACCTAGCATTATGAATTTGTTGTGTACATTTAACTTTCAACCAACCTTCTTCCTCGAGGTCATTGCAATTAATCCAGAAAGTTTCGATTCCGATGTGCTGATAGAGGAATGTAGTTTCATCATTCGATTGTGGGGTGACCATTACACTTCCCAACTTGGTACATTCCTCTTTTGCCTTTCGCCATGTCACCCAACGATTGATGCCGAGATAGCACTTATCATTCCATTGTACCCAAGACGGATGACACCTCCTTGTAATGATGCCCTTACACAGATCTTCACCACCAGTGCAGAGTATTAGATAAAGGCTTATCAGGCCATAAACTATAAACCGTGTAGACACCATCATCTCCCACATCTCACCTGACTGGAGTCCAAGTGGCGTAATGACTCATGAACATCGGCGAGCACAAAGCGCGAATTTATGTTTTTTTTCGCCTTTTCCGGGACAGTATACCGTATAGTCCATTGCGTCCTTTGTATGATTGCTGGGGATATGAACATGTATAGGCCTACGGCATCCGGTCTCCACAGTAGGTGAACAAAACTGTTCAACTTAAAAAGCAGTGAACTATGAAACCCGGGAGCGATATTTTGTCCGTACCACTAACGAGCTATGGTCGTATACTTATGATGGCCCTGGGGGGACACGCATGTCGTGAATATTGACGTCAATATTCGCGACAAATTGCACGACTTTTTCCAAAGTCGCGAATATTGACTTTAATATTGACGTCAAACTTCACGATTTTCCCCCAAAGTCGCAAATATTGACGTCAAATTTGACGTCGATATTCGCGTCAAATGTCACAACTTTTCCCGAAAGTCGCGAATATTGACGTCAATATTTGCTTCAAAATTCACGACTTGCCCCGAAAGTCGCGAATTGACGTCAATATTCACGATCTGCATAGTCCCTTCAGTCCCTTCAGGGCCACCATAATACTTAAGCATATGCGAGTTGCAAGTCAGGTTCTCGGACTTTATTTCCCTTTATAAAAAAATCCTCCCAACCACAAATTAGTAAAAAGAAAATGTTGCAAATTACTAACCAACCTTTAAAAACAAATACAAAAATTATCTATGTAATAGCTCGTTAGTGTACACAGCCCGCAAAAGGACAGGGTGGTAATCTTTTTGGGCCGTGGCTATTTGATTCCCACGAATTACTAATTCGTTCCCGCGGATTACTAATTTGTTCCCACAAATTACTATTTCGTGGGAACAAATAGGTAATTCGTGGGAACGAAATAGTCGCAAATTTCTCCCCTGTCCCTTTCCGGGCCGCGATTTTTTTCTTTTCATGAACCTTTCGGGCAGATTTCATGAATTATTCAGTTTTGCATTGATTACTGTACAACACTTAGGTTCTAGGTCTCTTTTCCCCCTTAAATTAAAAATACTCCAAGAATATCAATTTGACTCGGAAGAACGAGGTGACCTACAGCAGGATTTGAACCAGGGATCTTTGATCCATAGCCCGGTCTGCTGGTTTTAAAAGGAACATTCTTGCAGAGTAAAACTGCCATAGTCGTGGTCGAGGTTCCGCTTTTATAAGGTTTTATTCACCAACTGTGATTCAACAATTTCCCCACACAATCATGTCTGCCTTTAACGGGATGATCAGCTACACACACACACACACACACACGACTTTGTTTGTATCGGAAATCTTTCATAATAAGTTCTTAAATAGAAATTTAAGAATAAGCAGAACAATTGCAGGTAACTTGTTTACTTTATACTACATGTATCAGCCACAGTTCATTCGCCATATAATTCCGGGTCAGATATGATGACCCGGAATGGGTCAAATCTGACCCGGAATCCGGGTTCTATTTGGCGCGATAAATTCCGGGTCAGAATGACCCGGAAAGTTTAGTCAATTTTTTTGACTCAAAATTGGGTCATTTCAACTGACCCTATATATTAGGGGTTAAGAAATACACTAATGACCCCGACATTGGTCAACTAAAAGGACCCTGAATTCCGGGTCAGATGTGTTGACCAAATTTTTCGGGTCATTTTGACCCAAATAGAACCCGGATTCCGGGTCAAATTAATTTTAACCCGGAATACGGGGTCACATAAGATATAAGCACGTTTTCCATGTATTACTGAGCATATTATGGCAATCATGCATGTTCTTCAATTCTTAATAAAAATAAATTAAATTGCATGTTTTTCCGTTTTTAATGCAATTGCCATGAATAAATGCTGTTCATAGGAACACTTGCTTATACCTTGTTTGTCTCGTTGCCTTTTATTGGTAACATGAACGGGAACAAAAACACTGTATAAAAACAAAATGGCGAAATTGCTTGCCACGCGATGATGCCACGTTTCTGAAATTCGAGCCGCGCGTCATGTGCGGATACCACGTGTCACCTCTCGTCCAATCAAATATCATGACGTAATTATATGTTGAAAATTTGACCCGAAATTGGGTCAATTTATTTTGACCCTGCAGTTTGGTTAAAATTTTGACCAGAGACTTCTTATAGTGTATAGGTAGACTGTTCCTGAAAAGGCGAAAATAACAGATTCTGATTCCAGAAACTCCAGGATTGAGGTAGGCTACTCAGCTTTGGCGAACAATTCAGTCTGTGGTTTGGTACATGCTATCTTGTTAATAATGAAAATAGAAATAGAAATAGAGATAATTTATGAAAATATAAAAAAACAACCTTTTTGCCGCAAAGAGCAACTGACCTCAATACCAACAACCACAACCTCATAGGTTATAAAAAGCTTCTGCTTTGCACATATTGAACTTGATTTATACAGATCATTATCTGCTGGAAGTGCTATGGATCATAACAGAATCTAACCATTACATTTCCGTTCAATATAAAAAACGCTAAAAACCAACAATAGAGATAAATTAAACAAAGCTTTAGACTCCTCCAAACGTTTGCTTATATCTCTCTGTACATAACGATTCTTAGCCGCTGTGGTTTTCCGTCGACCATGTTGGAAAATAAGCTCTTCTGGAATATTATAATTGGCTAAAATGGGAAACGCAATTTCTTCGGCATTCGCATCCTTCGCGAATCGCTCGCGTGCCCGCCGGCATGAAAACCCACCCTAAGGAGTTGATGCAAACTGCAAAGTCTGTAGTTGGACATCATTTTATTATACGCATTTGGGGTGTCTTCAGTCTACGCAGATTAACTTTGGCTATATTTAATTTAATGTCGTCAGTAAAAAGATTAAAATATTAAATTGAAATTGATATTAGTGACTAATACAAATAGATCAAATAAATAATTGAATAGGATAGGGATAATTGCCTTTGAGTGGCAGAAATGTTTCATAGCAATACTATTTTACAGTGCAGTGTACTTTAGTTTGATACGAGGAACTGCAAATAAGAAAAAACAACAAGTGAAATTTGGGTCGCCGTGATGTCTGTGATATTTCGTCGGTCTGATGGTTACTATGTAAGGAATATTGTAATGGAATTTACATCAGGAATTTTCCCAGACATGTCTGCCTTTAAAATCTTTTATAATAATTTCATAATAGAAATTCGAGGATAAGCAGAACAAACACAGGTAACTTGTTTACTTTGTACTGTCAGTTCATTCACCATGGCTATACTTACCCGAAAAGGCGAAAATAACAGATTCTGATACCTGAAACTCCAGGATTGGCGAACAATTCAGAATTGATATTTGGAGTTTGTGCACGCGAAACCTTTTATAAAAAAAATTATTTGAAGTACACTGTAAAAACGGTGTTTTTTTCGCATCGAAACAGTGTTTGTGCTTGACATTCTAATAAAAAGTCAATTTGGGTGCATGGTAAACACCTTTAGCAGCTTAAAACATAAACACCGTACAGTGTACTGCAATCATGCTTTTTATGAAAGGTTTCACGTACACAAATTCCATTTATAAATTCTGAATTGTTCACCAACTAACAGTACGGTATAGCCTATTACAAAGTAGGCAAAGTAGCCTACCTCAATCCTGAAGTTTCAGGGATCTGTTATTTTCGCTTTTTCAGAGACAGTATATACCAGGCCCGTACGCAGTGGGGGGTGGGGGGTGCGACGGGTGCGTACGCAAAGGTCCACATTTTCCGGGTAAATAATGGTATTTTGATGTAGAAATAACTGTACTGGCACATGAAAAAGGTTGGTCTCATTTCTGGTCCTATCAGTACAAATTCATCCCCCAAATTACCAAAAGGTCCACATTTTCCGGGGTAAATAATGGTATTTTGATGTAGAAATAACGGTAATGGCACACGAAAATTCTTGGTTCCATTTTTGGTCCCATCAGTACAAATTCGCACCCCCCCCCCCCCCCCCCCCCCATACAAAATCATGCGTACGGGCCTGTATACCGTAGGAATATGGCGAATAAACCCTTGCTGACAGTATAGTAAAAGTAAACAAGTTACATGTACTCGTACTTTGTCTGGTTATTCGTGTCGTGTTTGTAGCCAACCATGGCCGCCAAAGAAAGACATTGTGTTGGGATTTTTTTATTTTTTTTTAGGTCGCACGCATACAGCTTTTAACTTCGTTTTTTTTTCAATTTTTGTTTTTGGGTCGCACGCACACAGTTGTTAACGCCTACGGCATTCGATATAATCACAATAGGTGAATAAAACTGCTTGACTTAAAAAGCAACGAACCTTGGCCATGACGATGGCAGATATTTCAATGCTCATACTAAAAGTTCAACAAACAGGCCGGCCATCTGACAGTGATACAGATTATTCGTCACAAGGAAGTCCACTTTTCTAGCTTTCAAACATGTAGTTGGACTTCTAACGTATGTAACATGGTGTTTTTAGGTGTCTGGCATCATACACAAATACAGTGTTAATCCGGGTTGTTTTACAGGAGCAATCTCCCATATTTTAAAGGGAAAGTTTTGTTTAAGAAATAGTTTTATTCTTTTTTTAATGCAAAATTAACCATAACAATATTTAGGTGCATGGTAACATTTCAATGCTCGCAACAGTATAGACCCGACAAACATGTGACAAATGATTATGTATTAGTATTTCCGTTGCAAGCATAAGTGACATTACAAATTGCCAACGTTTGTTCATGATCTCAGTTTAACAAAGTGAGTGAAACACTTATATTACCACTACATTGATGGCATTTAAGGACTCATTAACGATTTCGATTTTTGTTTGTAATTAATTAAAACACAAACAACTCGACGTATAACAACATGTTCTTTTTAATGAAAAAAATATTAATGTTGATTATTATTTCGTTTCCAGTATTAGTCGATCCCTCTAACGCATGTAACATACAAAGCCACTTCGAGTTACAAACGTTAGTAAGATATTACTGATATGGTTTGGGAACATAGTCACAAATAATTTACACTTCGGGGTTCAATTAAAGAGGTCCACAGCAGGTCAGTACATTAACACAAGGAAAAGTAAATTGATGTTAGCAGTGCTCCTAGTTATGCCCCAGCCACATTTACGCCGATTGTAGGAAAGGCGCCCGACCGGCGAGCTTTTTGCCTAAAATCGCACGGAAATCGCGGAAATCTTACGGTCACCGGCGGATCAATCGGAGCTATCGGCCGATTAAAACACGCCGCACGGGCCGCCGCCAACTTTTAACGCGGAGTTATAATTTTCCGAGTGCCGGCCGATTTTTTTTCTCGAACCAACTCATCGCAAATGATCCGGAGGGGACCCATAAGGGAGCCGTCCGATAGCCTAACGGCCACCCCACGACACCCGGCGGCATCGTACGGTCATCAAAGTCCGTTGTGCGTTCGACTCAATCGGCGGAAATCTAATTTGTTGCCGTGCGGCGCCCGTATCTAATGTGATCGTGAATAAGACAGTGCAAGTTGAGACATCCGGGATTTGTCTCCGATGGCCGGGACATCGGGTGACCGCCCGATACCCCCTTTCCGCCCGGCTCAATCAACATTGCTAAACTTTACTGGGTGAACGAGCCACATCAGGAGACGAAGCTGGGGTTTGGGAAATGGCCTTGTGCTTAGCTTATAAAATTTGGTAGCGCCCTCTATCATACTGAAATTGCTGTATAATAATTGTTAGAAACAAACACAATCTGAACAAGTCAACCACGGCTTAAATTAATTTTCTTGTTGCAGCCCATACAATGACTCGGCAGTGTTTACAAACAGAGTTGTGATGACTGAGTCCATGACTCGGACTCGAGTCACAATTGTTGGCGACACACGGCGGGAGCCGGTTAGTGGCCGGCGAGACCCGGCATAAGTTGTGCCGCCGCTTGTACCCACACGGCGAGAACCCGGTATGAGGACATTAAGAGGACGGCATAAGGACGGTACGAGGCCGTTATAGACCCGTTCTTGGGGCGGTGAGAACGGTGACGACGTGTCATAGTTTGTCCAACGGGTTGTTACTGTGTCCATACCGGCCTCGTACCGGGTTCTCGCCGGGCTCTCACCGTTCGCTCAACGTTGACCCACCGCCTCATATGCTGCGTTCCAATCGTGTCGTTTTTATCGTGTTCACCGTAAATTTCTCCATGTTCACGAGTGGTTTGCATTCCAAACGCTACCCACCAAGACGCACGCGCACAGTCGAGTTAGTCGTCCTGTAAGGACATTCTTTATCGCACAAGAACTTAGTACGTGAACTAACACGCATGCGCGAGTGTTTTATTCGTTTATAAAGTCGTGAACATGGAGAAAACAATTCCACCTCGAGTTCACCACTGGTGAACACGAGTTACCAGGCGATTAGAACGCCATACGACTCGTGAACTCGTGAACACGATAAACACGACGCGATTGGAACGCAACATTATACCGGCTACATACCGCCCCCTCACTGGTTTATTAACGTTCAACCGCTTTTTTAACGACCTAATAACGTCCTCTCACCGTTCCACCGTCCGCATAACGTCTCCATACCGGCCTGTTGCCGTGTGTTTTACATCGTGCCTGTTCAGAAACCGTGCCAGACACCGTGACTCCATATTTTATTGTATAAAAACGACGACTATGGTCAAAGCTTCATTTAGTCCCTGCTTTTCCTCGGGCCAGTTGTCATCATAAAGCGAACGTTTAGCGAACGGTATGGGTGCGTTCCGGGCGGTAAGCGGCCGGTACTAACCCGGTGAGGACCCGGCGAGGACCCGGCGTGAGCGATGATAGTTTGTCGCGAAAGCGCCCTCTCGTGGCTGCGGATTAAGCAACGTCTTCCGGCCGATTTTTTTTCTCGAACCAACTCATCGCAAATGATCCGGAGGGGACCCATAAGGGAGCCGTCCGATAGCCTAACGGCCACCCCACGACACCCGGCGGCATCGTACGGTCATCAAAGTCCGTTGTGCGTTCGACTCAATCGGCGGAAATCTAATTTGTTGCCGTGCGGCGCCCGTATCTAATGTGATCGTGAATAAGACAGTGCAAGTTGAGACATCCGGGATTTGTCTCCGATGGCCGGGACATCGGGTGACCGCCCGATACCCCCTTTCCGCCCGGCTCAATCAACATTGCTAAACTTTACTGGGTGAACGAGCCACATCAGGAGACGAAGCTGGGGTTTGGGAAATGGCCTTGTGCTTAGCTTATAAAATTTGGTAGCGCCCTCTATCATACTGAAATTGCTGTATAATAATTGTTAGAAACAAACACAATCTGAACAAGTCAACCACGGCTTAAATTAATTTTCTTGTTGCAGCCCATACAATGACTCGGCAGTGTTTACAAACAGAGTTGTGATGACTGAGTCCATGACTCGGACTCGAGTCACAATTGTTGGCGACACACGGCGGGAGCCGGTTAGTGGCCGGCGAGACCCGGCATAAGTTGTGCCGCCGCTTGTACCCACACGGCGAGAACCCGGTATGAGGACATTAAGAGGACGGCATAAGGACGGTACGAGGCCGTTATAGACCCGTTCTTGGGGCGGTGAGAACGGTGACGACGTGTCATAGTTTGTCCAACGGGTTGTTACTGTGTCCATACCGGCCTCGTACCGGGTTCTCGCCGGGCTCTCACCGTTCGCTCAACGTTGACCCACCGCCTCATATGCTGCGTTCCAATCGTGTCGTTTTTATCGTGTTCACCGTAAATTTCTCCATGTTCACGAGTGGTTTGCATTCCAAACGCTACCCACCAAGACGCACGCGCACAGTCGAGTTAGTCGTCCTGTAAGGACATTCTTTATCGCACAAGAACTTAGTACGTGAACTAACACGCATGCGCGAGTGTTTTATTCGTTTATAAAGTCGTGAACATGGAGAAAACAATTCCACCTCGAGTTCACCACTGGTGAACACGAGTTACCAGGCGATTAGAACGCCATACGACTCGTGAACTCGTGAACACGATAAACACGACGCGATTGGAACGCAACATTATACCGGCTACATACCGCCCCCTCACTGGTTTATTAACGTTCAACCGCTTTTTTAACGACCTAATAACGTCCTCTCACCGTTCCACCGTCCGCATAACGTCTCCATACCGGCCTGTTGCCGTGTGTTTTACATCGTGCCTGTTCAGAAACCGTGCCAGACACCGTGACTCCATATTTTATTGTATAAAAACGACGACTATGGTCAAAGCTTCATTTAGTCCCTGCTTTTCCTCGGGCCAGTTGTCATCATAAAGCGAACGTTTAGCGAACGGTATGGGTGCGTTCCGGGCGGTAAGCGGCCGGTACTAACCCGGTGAGGACCCGGCGAGGACCCGGCGTGAGCGATGATGGTTTGTCGCGAAAGCGCCCTCTCGTGGCTGCGGATTAAGCAACGTCTTCCGGCCGATTTTTTTTCTCGAACCAACTCATCGCAAATGATCCGGAGGGGACCCATAAGGGAGCCGTCCGATAGCCTAACGGCCACCCCACGACACCCGGCGGCATCGTACGGTCATCAAAGTCCGTTGTGCGTTCGACTCAATCGGCGGAAATCTAATTTGTTGCCGTGCGGCGCCCGTATCTAATGTGATCGTGAATAAGACAGTGCAAGTTGAGACATCCGGGATTTGTCTCCGATGGCCGGGACATCGGGTGACCGCCCGATACCCCCTTTCCGCCCGGCTCAATCAACATTGCTAAACTTTACTGGGTGAACGAGCCACATCAGGAGACGAAGCTGGGGTTTGGGAAATGGCCTTGTGCTTAGCTTATAAAATTTGGTAGCGCCCTCTATCATACTGAAATTGCTGTATAATAATTGTTAGAAACAAACACAATCTGAACAAGTCAACCACGGCTTAAATTAATTTTCTTGTTGCAGCCCATACAATGACTCGGCAGTGTTTACAAACAGAGTTGTGATGACTGAGTCCATGACTCGGACTCGAGTCACAATTGTTGGCGACACACGGCGGGAGCCGGTTAGTGGCCGGCGAGACCCGGCATAAGTTGTGCCGCCGCTTGTACCCACACGGCGAGAACCCGGTATGAGGACATTAAGAGGACGGCATAAGGACGGTACGAGGCCGTTATAGACCCGTTCTTGGGGCGGTGAGAACGGTGACGACGTGTCATAGTTTGTCCAACGGGTTGTTACTGTGTCCATACCGGCCTCGTACCGGGTTCTCGCCGGGCTCTCACCGTTCGCTCAACGTTGACCCACCGCCTCATATGCTGCGTTCCAATCGTGTCGTTTTTATCGTGTTCACCGTAAATTTCTCCATGTTCACGAGTGGTTTGCATTCCAAACGCTACCCACCAAGACGCACGCGCACAGTCGAGTTAGTCGTCCTGTAAGGACATTCTTTATTGCACAAGAACTTAGTACGTGAACTAACACGCATGCGCGAGTGTTTTATTCGTTTATAAAGTCGTGAACATGGAGAAAACAATTCCACCTCGAGTTCACCACTGGTGAACACGAGTTACCAGGCGATTAGAACGCCATACGACTCGTGAACTCGTGAACACGATAAACACGACGCGATTGGAACGCAACATTATACCGGCTACATACCGCCCCCTCACTGGTTTATTAACGTTCAACCGCTTTTTTAACGACCTAATAACGTCCTCTCACCGTTCCACCGTCCGCATAACGTCTCCATACCGGCCTGTTGCCGTGTGTTTTACATCGTGCCTGTTCAGAAACCGTGCCAGACACCGTGACTCCATATTTTATTGTATAAAAACGACGACTATGGTCAAAGCTTCATTTAGTCCCTGCTTTTCCTCGGGCCAGTTGTCATCATAAAGCGAACGTTTAGCGAACGGTATGGGTGCGTTCCGGGCGGTAAGCGGCCGGTACTAACCCGGTGAGGACCCGGCGAGGACCCGGCGTGAGCGATGATGGTTTGTCGCGAAAGCGCCCTCTCGTGGCTGCGGATTAAGCAACGTCTTCCGAGCGGATCGCGATTTTTTTTTTCATACCATTAACGCGTCAATTTGCCAGTTTCATTGGAATGGGGCGACTTGAATGGAGACCAAAGATTTTGATACGCGCGGACGTATGAAGACCAACGACGTTGACAGCCATAATTCACCAAAATAAATGAATACAGTCCCTAGTTAATTGTATACAGTCCCTAGTTTTTCGTATACACGACTTTTATACCTTTTTCTATTAACCCAAATTATTGGTCCATTTCGACCTATGAAGAAATTATGTTTGCACTCAAGATTATGATTAAATCGAATTTTTGGGGGTCTGTCAGGGGCTCTCCCCTCCCAACGCACCACTCGCCAAACTTAAGAAAACCCATTTTGTAGTTGTTCCAGTCACCCCTACATATCCCACGCTTCAAACCTTTTGCACTCAAAATTATGATTAAACCTGGCTGGGCTCCCGGACTAATTGGTAACTGCTTGAATTATCATGAATGGGTGGATTTAGGGGGTTATATTTCATAGTAAATATCGTTTAACTGACCTGTCTGAAGTTTTACAATCATGGTTGCTGAGAAAAGCAAGAAAAACGACTTTCGTTTTCGGAATCGGGCAGTTTTTCTTATGTTTTTTTGTTTTTTTCGCGATCGCCGTCCGGCGATAATGAATTTTGGTTTATACAATTCAATTTTTTGGAACAATTACAGGATATCTAGGGCAATCGTTTTGCTGGATGCCTACAATCATTATTTTCTTTCAAATAATTAAGATATTTCTTAATAATTCGGTAGTAAATTTTTTCGATATCTGCAAATGGTGTATAATACCTTTAAGCATGGCAATGCAAGGGATTTCTCATTTTTGAGTTATTTATTATAACTGTAATTAAGTTAATCTGAGATTATGTTTTCGCATCGAAACAGTGTTTGTGCCTGACATTCTCATAAAAAGTCAATTTGGGTGCATGGTAAACACCTTTAGCAGCTTCAAACATAAACACCGTACAGTGTACTGCAATCATGCTTTTTATGAAAGGTTTCACGTACACAAATTCCATTTATAAATTCTGAATTGTTCACCAACTAACAGTACGGTATAGCCTATTACAAAGTAGGCAAAGTAGCCTACCTCAATCCTGAAGTTTCAGGGATCTGGTATTTTCGCTTTTTCAGAGACAGTATATACCAGGCCCGTACGCAGGGGGGGGGGGGGGGGGGGGGGGTGTGCGAGGGGTGCGTACGCACCCAGGGGCGTCAATCCCATTTCAAAATGTGGGGGGGGGACACATTTACTGAAGTCAAGAATTATTAGAGGGGTTTAGCATGTACATTATACAAACGTCAACGCGAGTGCACAAGAGATGTTGGCACGGCCAACATGTCATGCGGCCGGCATAATTATTACAAGCCCAGACGCCGGACGGCGAGCATCTTCCTGTTTTGGATTGTTTACTTATCCTATTTCAAATGTCTGGTTGAAAGGAAACCAACCTCATGTTTTAACGTTTTCGAGAAAACCCTATGGTTTACATCGGGGCGCAGTGGTCCCCTGACTCTAACACATACATATTTACTCGATAACAAATTGTCAAGTCGAAAATTTAAACATGGATAATTTGTTTAGAAATTAAAGTGCATTTGGTACTAGCTTGGTAATTTTAATTCTTACTTTTCTGGTGGAAATAATTCTCAAAAAATGTTATCCCTGGAAACTATTAGAAAACTATTTCCACAAACGAAATGGTGCAAAGGATTTTGAATGTAGTTTAGAAACACAAGAAAACCTGGAATAATTCCCATCTGCATTTCTGTCGGTGTCCTGTAAAATTAATGAGATAAGGTTTTATCCGTTTACTTTTTCAAATAAGTTACGGAGAAGTATCTTGAAAAGTATTTATCAAGTATCTTGAAAGTATTAAGCCCAGATTCAATCGGAGGTGCCGGTATTTGTTTTATTCCACCGTCGAATTAATTCAAATAATAAATCCCAAGTCTTTGAACTTTGATTGACGGCCAACTGATAACAGTAGAAATTTCCACGAAGTTATTTGTTATTGTTCCCGAGTGTTTTGGAAGTGAAGAATAAAATGTTAGTTATGGTAAAATGAATGAACAACCACAATTAAAATGCAAGTGAAATGTTCGGGCAAAGATCTCTTGCGCCGCGCATTTGGTCGTCTGCTACGCGTACTTAAACCTTTGCTTCGCGTCTTCGGCTTCGGTTCGCCTGCGACTTCGGAATCACTGAGAAGTAAATACAAATGAAGGAAATAGAAATATCCGACTTTTGTATAGGTTCATATCAACTGATTGAATGTTTCTGAAGCACAACAGGCACCAGAATGTGGCTGGAGTTCTCGCAGTAGGCTAAAATCCCCTTGATCCTAAGACGAAGACAAATCCGAACCCAGAGATTGAAAAAGCCCTAAAAGTCCTCCCCCAAGTGGTACGGTAGATATTAGTTAATACTTATACTGCGATTTGATTGATTGTCAGCTTTGCGAAGGTTCGCTAGAGTTAAGTTGAACATGATCGATCAAGCACAGCCAATGGCACACGCACTTATTCACTGAACTTTCGTAAACACAAAACTGTCTCAAACTACGCTACAGCTTTACCAAAAACACAGATTTCAACCACAACCGAAGTCCACACACAACCTACATGATACAATATGAACATGGCTGCAAAACATCATTTACTGAATTATCGATTTTAGGGGCTATGTTACAGCAACAAATAATAAAAATTTAGGACAAAAGTGAGATTACGTCGACGAGATAACGCCTGTTTTCACGCGAACAGTATGTGTACACGTAAAGATCGAGTTCGCGCGCGCACATACGCCTGCAAAGGGCGGCCAAACCCGCAGTAGCGCGTTAACGCCAGGTTCTGTTGGCTCCGCAGCCGTTGTTGGACTTGAATGGACTCCGTGTAAATCCGTCACACTTACGCCACCGCTCCGCTATTCTTGACAGTTTCTGCTACAGTACATAATGCCCTATTAGTCCGGGAGCCCAGCAAGGTTTAATCATAATTTTGAGTGCAAAAGGTTTGAAGCGTGGGATATGTAAGGGTGACTGGGACAACTGCAAAATGGGTTTTCTTAAGTTTGGCGAGTGGTGCGTTGGGAGGGGGAGCCCCTGACAGACCCACACAAATTTGATTTAATCATAATCTTGAGTGCAAACTTAATTTCTTCATAAGTCGAAAGTTTATCGTGTACTGAATAGGATTTGTATACTTAAGAAAAATATAATTGTGCTAAGTACATTTAAGAAGGTCTTTAATTAGTGCTAATTACACGTTTGATTATAATTTTGAGTGCAAGGATAAAACAAGTGTCAATGTGTTGGAGTAAAATTCGCCACTAAGAAAGTTTCAAGTGGTGCCATCCCTAATTAAGAAAGGGCCAAAGGTCATCATAAGTCATTAAACACTAATAATTATAACGTTGAGTGCAACTTGCATTTATGTGTATATCAACAGATTATTGTAGACCGATCACTGATCACAAGCTTAAGAACATGATATATAGTGCAAAGTTAAGAAGGTCTGTAATTAGTGCTAATTACACGTTTAACGTGTAGCTGACACCTTGCTGCATGGAGCAAAATCCGCCGCTTAAGAAAGTTTCAAGTGGTGCCATCCCTAATTAAGAAAGGGTCAAAGGTCATTAAAACTAAAAGTCAATAAACACCGATACATGTATTTATAATGTTGAGTGCAACTTGCATTTCTATGTGGATCAACCGTTTATTATGGACCAATCACTGATTACACGGAGCAATGTCCGATCAAAATGTCCGATTAATAAATTATTAGAATGATAATAATTATTGAAATCATAAAACGAGCGTCAACGTGTACATGTACTTTACCAAACGCAGGAAAAAAAACCACCACATAAGAAATATTACAAACAGTCATGAAGTTGATTGCAATTGCCTGTACCCTCTCAAACACGAATGGGTGTAAATATGAAATACGTTAAAATTAGGGAATATGAGATCACCGGAGTTTATAATTATAGGAACATAACCTTTTAGTAGTTTTTGAGCTCAAACAAGGTTTACATTAAACAGTCTATACTGAGAACTTTATTGTAATGATATCATTAACATCGGGTGATGAGCTGCTTTGGAGTACGAAGTTACGTTACGTTGTGCCTTAGTACAGTGGCTCGATAGCGAAATTCCTAAATTTATGCAACAGCGCGATCATGTAAACAAAATTGCAAAGCGCACAGGCTCACAAATCCATTGGGATTCATACAAAGACCTGCGGCACAATGTTAACTAATGCAATCCGCAGTAAAAAGTGAACACTCACACATCCGCCTTAGAAGAAATCAAAAGCAATTCACCTATGATGTGGACAACTCTGCAGGAGGTACTCCCTAATGAGCAGACAACTGAACTGTAACAAATTCGATTACTTCCCCCAAAATGGTGAAATATTAACGATTCCGTCGACATTGCTGACACGTTAAATAAATACGTTTTAACAATCGGCAAGCGTACTGCTGGTAATTACCCTTTGTGTGAACTTGAAATAGATGACAATACTGACGCCTCTATCAATTATTCTCTTGATAAAGAATGCATAGTACCGTACCTAATGTTACAGAAGAGTTTGTTCAAAAGCAAATATCATCTACCGGTATGTCGGTTGGGAAAGCAACAGGTCTGGATGAAGTGTTAAAATGATCAAAATTGCTTCACCTTATATCATTAAATATTTAACTTGTATTTTTAACATGTTTATAAGATGTGAGTGATACCCTAAAAAATTGAAACATGCATTAGTAACACCAATTAACAAGGGAGGATGTAAATGTAGTACAGGTAACTATCGGCCTATTTCTATACTGCTAATCATCTCTAAGATTTTTGAAAGATAGGTGCACACATCGGTATATAGATACCTTGATGAAAACAATCTGATTCCTAGTTGCCAGTCAGGAATTAGACCCCTGCACTCAACTGAAAGCACCCTACACGACTTATAGTCCAGGAAAAATACATAATTTTGTTTTGTTGACCTCAAACAAATTGCAACAAATCGTTTTTCACCACAGTGCACTTCTAAAAGGTTCCTAGAATGACATACTAAAAATCCACAAAATTCCAAGTGGTGGAAATATGTCTAATTTGCATAAATCGTTAATCCCTGCCATGTAATATTTTTTATTCCAATATTTGGGTATATATATATTTATTTATTTTTGGAAAAGTTTATTTTGGTGATTCTACTTACATATCCTTACTTGAATAACATTTGCTAAAGCATGACTGAATGATTATGAGAACACAGTAATTATCCAAAATGACAACTTTGTGACCCTATAAATGTGCGCACATTACACTGTCTCCAGATATCATCATGTAGTCAGTATTGGTGAGCTTCAAATTCACCAAGTTGCTTACTGGCACAGTTATCATATTAAAAACTTAAGGAAAATCATATGGACAATGATAACATTGTGATATTTAGCCCAGTAAACAAAAACTTGGAAAAAATGATGTGTCCCTAAATTGGGCTAACAAGTAGGTGAAGGGTTGCCTAAGGTGAGAGACTTAAACAAGTTCAAGGAAACCCCCCAAATTTAAGATTTTTGTTGCTTACAATAATCATATCTACGTTAAAATGTATTTTGGTGATTTCCTTGAACTTGTTCAAGTATTCCATGTTAGGCAACCCTTTAACTACTTTTAGCCCAATTTATAGACACACCATTTTCCCCCAGTTTTTGTTTTCTGGGCCAAATATCACAATGTTATTATTGTTCATATGATTTTTCATAAGGTTTTAATATGATAACTGTGCCAGTAAGCAACTTGGTGAATTTGAAGCTCACCAATACTGACTACATGATGATATCTGGAGACAGTGTAATGTGCGCACATTTATAGGGTCACAAAGTTGTCAGTTTGGATAATTACCGTGTTCTCATAATTATTCAGTCACTTATATGCTTTAGCAAATGTTATTCAAGTAAGGATATGTAAGTAGAATCACCAAAATAAACTTTTCAAAAAATAAAAATAAAATATATACCCAAATATGGGAATAACAAATATTACATGGCAGGGATTAACGATTTATGCAAATTAGACATAGGCCTATTTCCACCACTTGGATTTTTGTGGATTTTTAGTATGTCATTCTAGGAACCTTTTAGAAGTGCACTGTGGTGAAAAACAATTTGTTGCAATTTGTTTGAGGTCAAAACTTATTTTTCCTGGACTATTAAGAAACAAGTGTTTTGAGGCCATGGAGAATAGAAAAATTACAGGCACAGATCAGGCAGTGTGTTTATAGATCTCAGTAAAGTATTTGATTTATTGTGTTAATCATGGCATCTTACTAGAGAAACTAAAAAGATGAACATGTCATCTTCTGTAATCATGGTTTATTAAAGTCATACCTAAGTGATCGTAGTCAGTCTGTAAATATCAAATTTCCTGTCCGTAAACACTGGTTTTCTGCAGGGGTCGATACTATAGGTCCACTTGTATTCATTGTTTATACTAGTGATCTTCCATTTTGTATATCCCCAAACTGCAACTTATTTATGTAAGCTGATGACTCCACATTAACGTGTGGCTCCTCAAACATTAATATAATAGAAAGCAGCTTAAACACAGCTGTTATAGTTTTCACAACTGGTACGTAAGAAACAATATATAGCATTAAACGCCACCAAAACTAAATGTATGCTTATTGGTACCATGCAGAAAATATCCAATGTTGACTTAAAGGTAGTATTGTCATCTATTTCAAGTTCACGCAAAGGGTAATTACCAGCAGTACGCTTGCCGATTGTTAAAACGTGTTTATTTAACGTGTCAGCAATGTCGGCTGAATCGTCAATATTTCACCATTTTGGGGGAAGTAATCGAATTTGTTACAGTTCAGTTGTCTGCTCATTAGGGAGTACCTCCTGCAGAGTTTTCCACATTATAGGTGAATTGCTTTTGATTTCTTCTAAGGCGGATGTGCGAGTGTTCACTCTTTTTACTGCGGATTGCATTAGTTAACATTGTGCCACAGGTCTTTGTATTAATCCCAATGGATTTGTAAGCCTGTGCGCTTTGCAATTATTTTGTTTACACGATCGCGCTGCTGCATAAGTTTAGGAATTTCGCTATCGAGCCACTGTACTAAGGCACAACGTAACGTAACTTCGTACTCCAAAGCAGCTCATCACCCAATGTTAATGATATCATTACAATAAAGTTCTAAGTATTGACTGTTGTCTACTTTAATGCGAACCTTGTTTGAGCTTAAAAACTACTAAGAAGTTAATAAGTTCCTAAAATTATAAGCTCCGGTGATCTCATATTCCCTAGTTTTAACGTATTTCATATTTACACCCATTCGTGTTTGAGAGGGTACAGGCAATTGCAATCAACTTCAGGACTGTTTGTAATATTTCTTATGTGGTGGGTTTTATTCCTGCGTTTGGTAAAGTACATGTACACTTTGACGCTCGTTTTATGATTCCAATTATTATTATAATCATTTATTATTCGGACATTTTGATCGGACATTGCGCCGTGTAATCAGTGATTGGTCCATAATAAACGGTTGATCCACATAGAAATGCAAGTTGCACTCAACATTATAATTATCGGTGTTTATTAACTTTTAGTTTTAATGGCCTTTGACCCTTTCTTAATTAGGGATTGCACCACTTGAAACTTTTTTAAGTGGTGGATTTTGCTCCAGCAAGGTGTCAGCTACACATTAAACGTGTAATTAGCACTAATTACATACCTTCTTAATTAGACTTTGCACTATATATCATGTTCTTAAGCTTGTGATCAGTGATCGGTCTACGATAATCTGTTGATATACACATAAATGCAAGTTGCACTCAACGTTATAATTATTAGTGTTTAATGACTTATGATGACCTTTGGCCCTTTCTTAATTAGGGATGGCACCACTTGAAACTTTCTTAAGTGGCGAATTTTACTCCAGAGAGGTGTCAGCTACACATTGACACTTGTTTTATCCTTGCACTCAAAATTATGATCAAACGTGTAATTAGCACTAATTAAAGACCTTCTTAAATGTACTTAGCACCAATTATATATTTTTTAAGTATACAAATTCTAAAACACGACAAACTTTCGACTTCGAAGAAATTATGTTTGCACTCAAGATTATGATTAAATCGAATTTTTGGGGGTCTCTCATGGGCTCCCCCCTCCCAACGCACCACTCGCCAAACTTAATAAAACCCATTTTGCAGTTGTCCCAGTCACCCTGGCCCTACATATCCCACGCTTAAAACCTTTTGCACTGAAAATTATGATTAAACTCGGCTGGGCTCCCGGACTATATTATGAGATACACGAGTTCAAAAACATGGGGGGGACATTTGATATTGTGTCCCCCACCCTTCAAAATATTGGGGGGGGGGGGGGGGACGTGTCCCCCTGTCCCCCCAGGATTGACGCCCATGTACGCCCCCCCCCCCCCCCCCCCTATTACTAAAAGGTCCACCCTTTTCGGGGTAAATAATGGTATTTTGATGTCGAAATAACTGTACTGGCACACGAAAAATTTTGGTCCCATTTTTGGTCCTATCAGTACAAATTCATCCCCCAAATTATCAAAAGGTTCACATTTTCCGGGGTAAATAATGGTATTTTGATGTAGAAATAACGGTAATGGCACACGAAAATTCTTGGTTTCATTTTTGGTCCCATCGGTACAAATTCGCCCCCCCCCCCCCCCCCCCATACAAAATCATGCGTAGGCCTATGGGGTGTATACCGTAGGAATATGGCCAATAAACCGTTGCTGACAGTATAGTAAAAGTACTCGTACTTTGTCTAGTTATTCTTGAATTTCTTTTACGCACTTATCGTGTCGTGTTTGTAGCCAACCATGGCCGCCAAAGAAAGACATTGTGTCGGTATTTTTTTTATTTTTTTTTAGGTCGCACGCACACGTACACAGCTTTTAACTTCGGGTTTTTTTCCCAATTTTTTTTTGGGGTCGCACGCACACAGTTGTTAACGCCTACGGCATTCGATATAATCACAGTAAATAAAACTGCTTGACTTAACCAGTTCGCGCCAGGATTATTTTAACATCGCCGAGCCGAGGGGCGGGATTATTTTTAACGAAACTCGATCCGAAGCTTATAGTTCAGGCTTATAGTGCCGGGAAGCACACCCACGCATTTCCGGCCTTGCTCGCTGCTGACATACATTTTCGAACTTGAACTTAGCGTGTTTATGCTTCATCCGTTTTGAATTTGGGGACATTTTTGCGTTTATAAACGTCATCCGGCGCGAACTGGTTAAAAAGTTTTAAACCGAGAACAGATATAAATCTTAAAATAACTTTATCACGCATCATCGCTTAATGTAATAATTTCCCCTTTCCAAAACACAAATATTTTTGGGACAAATTGCTTGAAACATTCTTACCCCTTTTAAACTTAACCCTACCCCATTCAATTTGTTGCATCTTTTTGTTTGTAGTTAGTGTACTTTTTTTTTTTTTTTTAAATATCGATTTGCTTTTCCTTATGTACTCTAACGATCATAGCCTAGATCTATGTTTTTTTAGTTTGTGTATTTGGCAGGCCAGTTTCAACAGTATAAAAAAGTGTATTTCGTCATTGCTCAATTATACCTTTTCACTCTAATATAATTATTTATGTAAACAGGGCCCGTGAGGCGGAAGTGGTATTACTCATGACGATTTTTAAGGCATCTCCTAAGAAAAACAGCGAGATATACTGGACTAACTAATATAAAATGACCCGAATGATTGGACCCCTTCACATTTTCAAGGGGACCGCAATTTAATTCCGCCTCACAGGCCTCATTTACATAAATTATCATATGGTAAAAAGGTATATTGTGCGCTAAATTTGGAGTGAAAGGTTATAAATATTCATTAATGAAATTATAAGGCCATTGAGAGGTCGGGGCCGTGATCGGGAGTGTGTGTGTACGAAGATGGTATTCTGTCATTCTGCTGATGAGTGCCACAAAAAAACAAAAAAAACAACAATAAAACAGTAAGTTGCCCACTCAGCGCAGCGCGCGCCTTGTTTGTCAAAAATGTACGCTGTGGCTAGTATTATTTGTATGCAGGACTGGCTGTCCTCTGGTAGTCTTGGTGCAAGACCTTCTCGTTTGTGTTTGATACACGATTCCCGCGAGAGGGCGCTATCGCCCACGAACCGCCTCATGCCCACAAACCGCCCCAGGGGAAGCCGGTCGCAAGATAATCGCGCAACATATTTACAAATGTCGCATGGATGTCGCACGACGTTCATTATTTGAGAAATATGCGCGAAAAGTTCGCTTGCGTCGCATGAGTCGCAAAATGTCCGCACGAATGTTGCCCCAAATTCGTGTAACATTCGTGTTGTTCGCATTTTAGTCGCATGTTCTTCGTGTATGTTGACTGGTCATAGTTCGGCAACGCTACACACAACATTCGCACATACGTTGTGAGATTACGCAAGAAAATGCATTGTCGCGACACATTCAAAGAAAAACTTCTCCGAATGTTGGACTTTGCCATTTTTTCGGCATTAACATTCTTCGCGAATCGTTCGCGTGGCCCGTGAAAACCCACGATATACGTACAGAGCCTGAAAGTAGGTCATCACGTCGTTTTCATACGCGTACGCGATTTAAAAACAAACGCACGATCAAACAAGGAGACCTTTGAACAGATCCGAATGTGAAGGTTGTGTAGTAAGTAACTTGTTTGGTTGCAAAGTTATGGTAACAAATGGGAGCTGGCGGCCATTTTGACATAATTTGACGTAAATTGACATTACAAATTGCCAACGTTTGTTCACATCTCAGTTTAACACAGTCAGTGAAACACTTATATTACCACTACATTGATGGCATTAAGGACTCATTAACGATTTCGATTTTTGTTTGTAATTAATTAAAACATGAACAACTCGACGTATAACACATTGTTCTCTTGAAACATGTTCTTTTTAATGAAACAAATATTAATGTTGATTATTATTTCGTTTCCAGTATTAGTAGATCTCTCTTACGCATGTAACATACAAAGCCACTTCGAGTTACAAACGTTAGTAAGATATTACTGATATGGTTTGGGAACATAGTCACAAATAATTTACACTTCGGGGTTCAATTAAATAGGTCCACAGCAGGTCAGTACATTAACACAAGGAAAATTAAATTAATGGTAGCAGTGCTCCTAGTAATGCCCCAGTCACATTTACGCCGATTGTAGGAAAGGCGCCCGATCGGCAAGCTTTTTGCCTAAAATCGCACGGGAATCGCGGAAATATTACGGTCACCGGCGGATCAATCGGAGCTATCGGCCGATTAAAACACGCCGCACGGGCCGCCGCCAACTTTTAACGCGGAGTTATAATTTTCCGATGGCCGGCCGATTTTTTTTCACGAACCAACTCATCGCAAATCAACCAGAGGGGACCCATAAGGGAGCCGTCCGATAGCCTAACGGCCACCCCACGACACCCGGTGGCATCGTACGGTCATCAAAGGATTAATTAAGAGATTAGGGCCACCCTACGGTCCCCGTCCGTTGTCCGTTCGACTCAATCAGCGGAAATCTAATTTGTTGCCGTGCGGCGCCCGTATCTAATGTGATCATGACCAAGTTCAATTTGAGACATCCGGGATTTGTCTCCGATGGCCGGGATACGGGTGACCGCCCGATACCCCCTCTCCGCCCGGCGCCCAGCGGAAATGTGACTAGGGCATACTGAGGCTCTGTACCGGCTCAATCAACATTGCTAAATTTCACTGGGTGAACGAGCCACATCAGGAGACGAAGCTGGGGTTTGGAAAATGGCCTTGTGCTTAGCTTATACAATTTGGTAGCGCCCTCTGCCATAATGGCTCGACCACTGATCTGAAATTGCTGTATAATAATTGTTAGAAACAAACACATTCTGAACAAGCCAACCACGGCTTAAATTAATTTTCTTGTTGCAGCCCATACAATGACATGGCAGTGTTTACAAACAGAGTTGTGATGACTGAGTCCATGACTCGGACTCGAGTCACAATTGTTGGCGACTCGACTCGAGTCTCAGTGGGTAAATGACTCATATCGACTTGATTCACTACAGACAAATGACTCGTCTCGACTCGAGTGAAGGCTAATAAGACTCGAGTTCGATCCCAAAAATAAGAGCAAAACTTTGCGAACAATATTTGCAGTGACTTACGTTCCGTATGGTATACACACAGCTGCCGTCTGTTTTCCTTCCTCCATGATACAACAAACATACACCGTGTCACGGACTTCCACCTTGCGTTTCTGTAACGTGTTTATTGAATGTGTAGTATTCAAATTTCTTCTCCCTGGACTACTACCTTATCGTGGTAGAGGAGTTTGTGCGTCTCAGTAACCCCACGAGCTATGCTGGTTGGAGCTTATGCTTCCAGCAGGGCCACCCAAGCCAGACAGGTCAAGGGGTAGAGACCAGACAAAATGTAGTCCACATGTCAGCTCGGAAGCAGGGGCTGGCAGCTGCCAACAAGGTGTGATCACATATGTAACTGTTTCTGGCTTGTTGCAGCAGACCGTCAGCTCAGGAGTTCACTTCAGATTCCACGGCTAGCGGTCACAAGGCTTAGTTAGTTCGCCACTGCGGCCGGGGCAACCTTCTTCCGTCACAGCTAACACGCCTGTGCGTTCCGCTGGTTTTGATGGATGTAAGGTCCAGATGGGGGCGTTTGTTCTGGGTAAGCATTCGCTCTCTACAACAACGCTCAAAGACTGCCTGGATGCATCCTCGCTCCCACCGTTGGCACCAACTTGACCACATTATCGTCAGAAGGAGGCAGCTGCGCGATGTTAAACACTGTCGTAGCATACATTCTGCAGATTGCAACACTAACCATGCTCTTGTCCGTTGCAAGCTCAAAATGATGCCTAAAAAGTTCCATCAAGCTCAGCCGAGATCAATAATAGCTGACAATGTCCTCTCCCGTGTGTTAAGTAGCTGCCCTATGGCGCCGGCTAAGCCTACCGTGTGCCACCGTGTGGACGGTGGAACACGGGGCACACGACGGGGGCGTTGAGCGATCGGTGAACACTATAGGAGCCCGTTAGTGGCCGGCGAGACCCGGCAAAAGTTGTGCCGCCGCTTGTACCCACACGGCGAGAACCCGGTATGAGGACATTAAGGGGACAGCATAAGGACGGTACGAGGCCGTTATAGGCCCGTTTTGGGGGCGGTGAGAACGGTGACGACGTGCCATATAGTTTGTCCAACGGGTTGTTACTGTGTCCATACCGGCCTCGTACCGGGTTCTCGCCGGGCTCTTACCGTTCGCTCAACGTTGACCCACCGCCTCATATACTGGCTACATACCGCCCCCTCACTGGTCTTTCAACGTTCAACCGCTCTCTTAACGACCTAATAACGTCCTCTCACCGTTCCACCGTCCTCATAACGTCTCCATGCCGGCCTGTTGCCGTGTGTTTTACATCGTGCCTGTTCAGAAACCGTGTCAGACACCGTGACTCCATATTTTACTGTATAAAAACGACGACTATGGTCAAAGCTTTATTTAGTCCCTGCTCTTCCTCGGGCCAGTTGTCATCATAAAGCGAACGTGTAGCGAACGGTATGGGTGCGTTCCGGGCGGTAAGCGGCCAGTACTAGCCCGGTGAGGACCCGGCGAGGACCCGGCGAGACCTAGTCTTTGGGCAAGACGTTGCTTAATCCGCAGCCACGAGAGGGTGCTTTCGCGACAAACCATCATCGCTCACAAACCGAGCGGTTCGTGAGCGATGATGTTATGTCGCGAAAGCGCCCTCTCGTGGCTGCGGATTAAGCAACGTCTTCCGAGCGGTTCGTGAGCGATGATGGTTTGTCGCGAAAGCGCCCTCTTGTGGCTGCGGATTAAGCAACGTCTTGCCCAAAGACTAGCATTGGCCACGCCTCGACCACTTTTGGCCGACTTCGTCGCCGTGTCTGGAGCAACAGAGACCTCTTCGTTAAATTAAAGATCCGGGTATACGTGGCCTATGTGCTAAGAATCCTGTTGTATTGTGGTGAGTCATGGTCCACGTACCGTCGTCAAGAGCGTCGCCTCAACTCCTTCCAGTTCCGTTGTCTGCCCTCCATTCTCGGAATCTCCTGGCGTATTATAACCATGTCCCAAATGCTTCCACCCTACAGCTTACCGGAACTACTGACATGCTCACCTTGTTAAAACAACGCCGCCTTCGGTGGGCCGGTCACGTGTACAGGCAGGCTGACGGTCGAATCCCCAAGGACATCTTTTTTGGCCGATGCCCCTCGCCCTCGCGGTCGCCCTAGACTGCGCTATAAAGACGTCTTAAAGCGTGATCTTGTTGCATTCGGAATTCGGCCTAAATGACTCGACTCGGCTCGACTCGAGTCACTTCTTTAGAATGACTCAACTGACTCGAGTCACACAAATCAGTGACTCGTTACAACTCTGTTTACAAATAAAATAAAGGTCTATTAAAGGCAAGGCAGCATCCGAATCTCTTTGGTTAGGTACACAAATCAAGTACATAAAATACAGTCTAAGCTTGCTCAGAAATAAAAACAGGTTACCGGCTAAAACTCCCTGTGCTTTTCATACTAAGCAAAAAACGGCTTAATATACATGTACATGTACATGTACATGTCACAAACAATATACATCGCCTAAAAGGTTTCAACGTAACAGAGTTTTTGTCAAGGAGGAATGTTTATGCTAAGCACAATTTGTTTTGCTTAACAGCTTTTGGCCCATGATGGTAACCATAGCTAGCTAGCTGTTGAAGCCTTTTGAGGTGTCGATAAATGTGAACTTAATTTACTTGTCACGGGACTTTGCAGCAGACATGATATTATCTTTCCTATCTACAAACCGTAATTTTACGAGTCCCGTGTCATTTTGCCACTTGAACGCCTCACTTGGGCTATACCTGTCACATAATTCAGTTAAACGGATCATATACGTTTGGTAATTACTCAAAAAAATGAATGGCAATACAAACTTACTTGGTAAGAAGTACAGCAGCTTTGGATAGTATAATGCATTTTTAGAAACTGTTCACTTCGAAGTACTGCGGTTTAAGAAAAAAAATATCACTTTTTATCACAAAAAATTTGAATCTGAGAAGCGTTACTGCAGTGACGTTTCTCAGACTGTGTATTCCAATGCAGATTATTCTTTCTGCGTGGACATAACCGCTCCAGATTTTCGGCAATATCTCAAAATCGCTACCACCTTTTAAAATGAAATTTGTACAGGTTAGTTTTATGGTATATAATTTTTATCTATAACTATATGGGATTGAAACAAACAATGGGTTCCAATTACCAAACGTGTACGATCCCTTTAAGCCCTATCATTCACAATGACACAGCTTGAGAAGCTTTGGAAATATTTCAAATTTTGTTAAGGCTGTTTAGTGAGCTTTAACTCACTGCTTTGACCGACGAGTCGCGCTTCGCTAAGCACTGTTTATCTAGTTGTAATGAAGTAATACATGTACATGTACACAGTTTTGTAAACCAAAATTATAAACCAATTAACAGTTTCTACCTGAACTATATTTCGAAAACAGACACCTGGGAGATTATCCAACGAATCCATTTTACAAGAGCTGGTAGCTATTATAATCAGTTTATACCAATTAGGCGCTTTAATGGCACTCTGGCGGTTCTTTAATGTACGCATTAAATGCTAGTTTTGTCCTAGTTAATACCCCCCTTATCGATCAAATTATACAGAACTTTGAGCTTTGATAATATTCATATTAATGATTGTCTGGGAAGTGAAATAAAAATCGCTTCGCATAGGTAAAGGCCGGCACGTCTATAGGTCGAACAGGCTTGGTACCAACATACTTTAATACAATACAATTATTGTAAGATCCGATGTAAGCGAGTTTATTTTCTGTCCTCTTTAAAAATTCATTGTTGGATCTTACAACAATAAATCTTGGGTTTAAATATTGCGACAAAGAAGCTATTTTTTATTAGAGATGGAATGACGTGTGGTTGCGGATTTTTTTTACAGGGCGGTGGGGGCAAGCAGTTTGTTCGTGGAGTTGACTTGACACTGTTGTTCTAAACAATGGCACTTTTCCTAATCGCACTTTTCCTTGTCAAAATGACACTTTTCCTAATCGCACTTTTCCTTGTCAAAATGACACTTTTCCTGATCAAAATGAAACTTTTCCTATCAAAATGACACTTTTCCTTGTCAAAATGGCACTTTTCATATAGTATTCAAAATGGCACTTTTCATATAGTATTCAAAATGGCACTTTTCCTAATCAAAATGGCACTTTTCCTAATCAAAATGGCACTTTTCCTAATCAAAATGGCACTTTTCCTAATCAAAATGGCACTTTTTCTAATCAAAATGACACTTTTCCTTGTCAAATTGACACAGCTGTGAAAGGCGGCCCCGGCGAGATTTAGCCGCGGGATCGATTGTAGATCCAGAGCGCCTCGATCATTTATATCGACACTATCAAAAATCAATATTCAATTTATAGTAAAAAAAAAAAAACATTTTTTTTCCATCGATTTTCTGTCTTTCAGTTGGATTGTCCATCTCCGAGTATGCGACAAAAGTGACAAGATTCATGTGCACTTGAGAATATCCTCAACAATGGTTCGACTTCGCTCGGTCCCACAGCCTATACTGGGCGCTGGGAATCACTAATGTGCTTTGAGCTCTGATTGGATAGATTTTGTGTGACGTCTGAATTATAGGTCAATTCGAGCGATTCACAATACCTAGAAGCTGCCGTTGGAGGCGCAAATCCTGCTATACTCGCAGTGCATCATGGGGAAAAGTCGGCATCAGTTTGAAAAACGGTATTCATTTTGCATGAACTCATCAGTTTTTACGGTTTTTTGGACGCGCACGATTAAAGTTCCAATTTTTTTCTGCAAATAACAATGTTTTAATCAACGACGCTTCCGGATACATTTATGTTTGTGTTGTACCTCGCGTGAACAATGAAGAATAGATATTTTACTACAGTATGATATACGAAAGAAGTCGACCGTAAAGTTTAAAAGTGGCTCTTTTGAGTCAAACGCTTGGTGGCGCACTGCATTGTGAATCGCCCGAATTGTCCCGCAGCTCAGCTGCGCTGCGTGCAATTCGAAAGGTCATGGTGCGATACCCAGAATGCCGTGCGTTTACTTCACAGAAATCTGTGAAGCATACATCAGCGTCACTGACCTCAACACCTGGACGGATCATTGTCCATATTCTGCTGTGCTAACACTTGAAGTCGGCGCGAACTGGAAGTGCAACATGGCGTCACTGCTGTGAGCCAATGAAATGTCCAGTTGTAGAGGTCAGTGGATTTACCAACCAACTGAACTCTACACCTGGAGATTTCATTGGCTCACAGCAGTGACGCCATGTTGCACTTCTCTGCATGCCGACTTCAAAATGAAACAATGGATGATCTGTCCATGTATAGAGGTCAGTGATCAGCGTACGTCCCAGCGACCCATGACCTTTATCACAGCTCAAGAGGGCGCGTGACAAACAGTGGATACAAAGTCTGTACACGCACTTATTTGCAACTTCAACAGATAACAAGATTGCTTATATTTCACAATAAAATGCATAAGAGAGTGAAAACATCGAAGGTACAAGTGATAACAATTCGACCAACTTTACCCTTCGAATCAGCATCAGATAATAATCAGATGTCTTTCGCGATTGTCCCCCTCACCCGCGGCTGCCACACCCAAGACGTGGGAATTGTCACTTTTGGAGTGACAAAATTCCCACCCTCAGCGGAATTTGTTTTTGCGACAATCTCCGGCCTCCAAGGGTGGGGCACAATAATGTGTGCCTTTCAATGTATTATGACAATGATGACAATGGTAACTATGACTTTTGAGGGGGGGGGGAGTGATCAAACGAAAACCTGATGGGGTTGGGGAGAGTGGTGGGGGTGGGGGGGGGGGGGGGGGTAGCAATTGATAGGCGCGTGTATAACAGCAACTTGCAAGTTTTCTCCTAATTGGTAGAAAAACTTCCACGGCTGTATATTATTGCCAAGACCAACAGACTTTTTATTTATTGTGCTTTATTTTATTCATTTCATTTCATTAAAACATAACTACAGGATGTCTAGGTCAAGATGGTCAACGATGAATATAAACCATCACTGTGCGGCTCAGGAGTACTAGGCGGGGTTAACACGAGTAACACGCTCGAACACCTGTTGTCGGTTTGGTTGATCAAAATTGGTGACCGAATCCTTCGAAATGAGTCTTAAGAACAAGTTTTCAGGTATTAGTTTTTTACAGTATAAAGTGCATCATTTGCTCTTCAGTTTGGTGTACTATTCATGTGGACATCTTAGAATTATACAGTTGTTATTTGGATGAAAGGTTGACCGTTTCCGTTGATTTATATTGTGTAGAACACACTGTTAAAAGGTAATACTCAAAAGTAGTTCTGCGACTTGCGACTCAAGTATATACGCTTGCAAATTGACCTGTAATTTCCAGTTTCGTCTGGTTTTTTTAATATTTTGGTTGGTTGTTCATGTGACCTAGGCAAGTGATACTCAGTTTTGGGAGACAGTTTCTCGCAGTTGCACAATTCCGCATCCACATTTGTTATCTATATTCAGTTTTTCATCATATCCCACTCAGAGGAAATGAACTCAACATACACACTTGACCTTGTGCAATCATATCGTGTGCATACTAGTATAACTGGATGACTGTTCACAATTGATGAGCAAGGGCAGATACCCCATTGAACTTTGCCTCTCGAGCAGACCCTATTGACGGCAATAATGGCGTACGTGTGGTAAAAACTGATCTGACTATCTCGATTGGTACCATCATGCTAAAATGTACCAGCATTTGACCATCTTCATATTTCAATAACAAGTTTAGCAAATTTGGTTATTACATACATCCTTAACGAATTAAAGGGTATGCGGTGATTGTTTTGTTCGCATGTTTTTTTAATGTATAATATAGGTTTTCCCGGCCAATTTAAACACAAATTAATTCAATTTAACATCCGACTTATTCAATTTCGTTTAAAAATGAATGCTCCATTGCATCAGCATTCAACAGTCAAAAAGAGTAATTCCATTTTAGCAGTTAGCATTTACTAGCCAAATAAGATCATTCAAATTCATGAGGTTGCAAAGATCGTTCAATTTCGTAAAAGCCAGCAGCAAGAGGCTGGTCAACCATTAAATTTCATCAATAAATTGGCCAACATTTTTCAAATGTTTACATTCAAATTCGTTGGTATATGATATGTGCTTTCTGATTTCGTATTTTGCCGATATATAGGCAGAAATTGTAAGAATAAATTTTCATAATAATTCTGCCATACCTGCAAGTAGAGCCCGTGGTCATAATCTGAATGTCGGCCAAAATAACTCGAAAAGTGTGTGAGATGGTACAACTATACAACCACGTCTAAACGTGCATAGCGAGATACCTAGCACGTCAGAACATTGAAGGTTAAATAAAC
The DNA here is from genome assembly GCA_037893245.1 of Crossaster papposus. NCBI lineage: Eukaryota > Metazoa > Echinodermata > Asteroidea > Velatida > Solasteridae > Crossaster > Crossaster papposus. Next base: position 1,258,814 of record JBAIAA010000354.1, on the reverse strand, counting down.
TTATTTGAGATATAAAGAAACGATTATAAGAAATGTCCATAATATAGAAAAAGAAAAAGACCTGTGAAAAACAATATATAGGAAAAGAAAAACATCTTATTTTTTTCCTAAAAAACTTTTTTTTAGCTAGTTTTTAATTTGACATAGTCTAAACATGAGCTAAAATAGAGAAAAAAACCTCAAGACCAGGGGCCAATTTCATAGAACTGCTTAAGCACAAAATGTTACTTAAGCACAACAAACCTTGCTTAACTTCAGATAAGGAGCCCAAAATTCCATGCGATTGTTATGCTGAGCTAACAACATCTAAGTACCAATCACAAACAATATACATCACATGAAGTTGTGGCTGGTAAGCTGATTTGACTATAAGTAAGAATGTTTTGTGCTTAAGCAATTTGTATGCTTAAGCAGCTTTATCAAATCGGCCCCAGTTCAAACGATCACACGTTTATAGCGACAATTGTTTTAATTTTGTTTATTCAAACTTATCACCATAGCTTTTCAAACGTTACTTTACAGTCTTTTACATACAAGGTACAGACTTTAACTTTATTCATGGGATAACAAAGCACAAGGAACAATTTAAGACACTACACATGACGTAAATGAAACAAGAAACAAGAAAAACTCAAGTGCCGGTAAAAGAGTTATTGCCATACAGCTTCCTCGAATAAACATTCCACAACTGTTGTTTAATTTGAACCCACAGAAGTTGAAATTCGTTGCCCATAAACGAAAAAGAAAACAAAAACTAGCAACAAATCCATGTGCGCTTCGATGAGTCTTAATTTGATTGCATCAATTGTTGATAAGTAGCAACAACTCTACTGAACAATGGTGAAAATATAGACTTTGAAAGCCGAAAAATTAAATAGAATGACTAAAACAAACCTGAATGAAAAGAACGAAATCATGTGTGCACAAACACGAAATTGAATGCAACAGTAGCTAAAAAACAAACCTAGTTTGGTTGAATTCGGGGGGAGTGCGTGATTTTAGATGCGTGTTAATGTAATTGAATTAATTTATGTTTAAATTGGCCGGAAAAATCTATATTTAAACGTTTTAGCTTTTCTGTACTTTTCTCTAGTTCGTCCACATCTTGAGTACGCATCGACTGTCTGTGATCCGTTTGAGGCAAAATATAAACGTGTAAATGTTGGATGTAAACAACCGGTTTTGTTAGGGTCTTTTCCCGGGAACGTTAAAGATGGACTACAACGAAAACTCACACATTAAATTTATTATCGGACCTTGTTTATGTTGTGTTCAGGTAACACTTTATTGTTACGGTCATGTTTTTCTCTAAATAATTTTGTTGCAATTTGACCGAAAAAATTAGACCTCGATTCTTCGATTTTGAAATTTTCCGCCCTGTACTGGTTCCCGGCAAAGATCCACTGAAAACCACAATGAAATCCACGATATAGTACCAGCGGACTTGTAAACCAGCGAAAAGTGATGACGTACTACCCATGAAAACGCATACATGGTGGTCCTGAAGGGACTCCGCAGATCGCGAATATCGACGTCAAATTTGACGTCAATATTCACGACTTTCCAAAAAAGTCGCGAATATTGACGTCAAATTTGACGTCGATATTCACGACTTTCCCCCGAAATTTTGAAATTTCCCGCCCTGTACTGGTTCCCGGCAAAGATCCACTGAAAACCACAATGAAATCCACGATATAGTACCAGCGGACTTGTAAACCAGCGAAAAGTGATGACGTACTACCCATGAAAACGCATACATGGTGGTCCTGAAGGGACTCCGCAGATCGCGAATATCGACGTCAAATTTGACGTCAATATTCACAACTTTCCAAAAAAGTCGCGAATATTGACGTCAAATTTGACGTCGATATTCACGACTTTCCCCCAAAAGTCGCGAATATTGACGTCAAATTTGACGTCAATATTCGCGATCTGCGGAGTCCCTTCAGGTCCACCATATGTATGCGTTTTCATGGGTAGTACGTCACACACAAAGTATGAATTATTCATGAGTTAAGGGCTTTTGCTGAAACTGAGTTTATCTGGGTCGTAGAACGCCGATCAATTTTGTTGTTTTTTTGCATGAAGGAACAAGATTTATTGAATACTAATGATATATTAGTAATCATTATACATTTCTCGAACAAAAAACAGCAACACAGCCTTTATCATTATTCCGTTGTAGTCCATCTTTAAGACATTAGGTTGGTTTTTCTACTTTTCTTCAAACCATATGTTTGAAATAGGATAATAATCCAAAACATGACATTTTGGGGGATTGTATGACATGGGTACCTCTTTAACTTCAAGTTGAATGTGTATCGTTTTCATGGGTGAAGCCACTAGACAATGAACGATCAAGTTTGGACTTGCCGATGTATATGTAGCGCAGGAATATTTCCCGTTGAAGTGTTTCATTGTTATTAGGTTTTGATACAATCTATGCAGGTCACGATAAAGTGTCAAGTAGTATACAGTAGCAATGGTGACGTCACGCGCACGTAAGTTTGTAATCGATTGAGTCTGTCTTAATTGCAAGATTAGCCTCAATGGAATAATGAGTTCGTCTAGGACTAAATATGGTCACTGTATATCATCACATAATGACGTAGATTTTGTATTTTCTGTCGGCCGGTGTAGCATGAAATTTAGACTATGAAATACGAAGTCGTTGGTAGTATATTATGGCGCATACTTAATTAAAGGGCACGTACGTACCAGCCCTAAGAGCAATCACAGCATACGACCGCTATGCGGATGATCGTCGCAAACATTGGCGATTGGTCGTATCTCTGCCAAATCGCACCAATCGCACGATCCAGAAATTGTACGATCCGGTGTGACTGGAGCTTTAGACCACGATTTCAATCGTGGCGCGAATCTTGATAGTGGGAACCTAGCATAAGTGCGTATTATTATTGAAAAACTGGTGCACCCCCAGCTCCCCCCCCCCCCCCCCTCTCCGTATACAAATGTAACCCTAGCCACGCTGCTGTTTGAGCTGTTGGGCCTACCTTCTTCCGCGGGGTCAAATCACGGTCTTTCTCAAGTTCAACATCGAAAATGATTATGCTACCACGTGTGTTGCTGCGGCCGGTGATCCTTATCTATACGAAATATCCTCAACAAAACCTGAAGAGTTATGGCAATTCAACGACCACGAGAGGGCAATAAACATCGTTGTTTTCATAGTTGGTTTATTATAGGGCCGCTACAAGAGGATACTCAACACGTGTTGTAAAAATGCCATCGTTGAATGGGCACGATCTCCCAGGTGTGTGGAATAGCCCAGGGTACACATAATAAATCAATAAAAGCCAATTTGTATGCGGGACGCGTAACGAAGACGTACTAAAATACGAACTACTGTTCTTATTTTCGTTAAAGAGCTAATATACCTTTTGCAACTATTCGAAAAGTAACTAAACACAATTCGAGCGATTCACAATACCTAGAAGCTGCCGTTGGAGGCGCAAATCCTGCAATACCCGCAGTGCATCATGGGGAAAAGTCGGCATCAGTTTGAACAACGGTATTCATTTTGCATGAACTCATCAGTTTTTACGTCTTTTTTGACGCGCACGATTAAAGTTCCAATTTTGTTCTGCAAATAACATTGTTTTAATCAACGACGCTTCCGGATACATTTATGTTTGTGTTGTACCTCGCATGAACAATGAAGAATAGATATTTCACTACAGTATGATATACGGAAAAAGGCTACCGTAAAGTTTAAAAGTGGCTCTTTTGAGTCAAACGCTTGGTGGCGCACTGCATTGTGAATCGCCCGAATTAAAAAGATACTAATGATTATATAAAACTCCCTGTGGAGTTAATCTGCCTGGCATGCTGTCATTTTGAAGAGAATTGACAGTAGAATGCCATTTCCAAAGATGCGTCTCGGAGAGACACTTTTTTGAAATGTGCGCAAACGGTGCGCGCAAGTATTCAAACGACGCGCGGCGCACTCCGCGGTTGGTGTTACTATTGGTCAGCCGTTCAGTGCGTGACGCGCAAGTAGCTGCAATACGCTGGCTGAGAACGCGCTCTATAACAACGCAGATTTAGGCCAAGTTCGATCAAGGAACTATAGTTAACTAGTGGTTAGTTCGTGACGTCATTAGGGCATGCGCACTGAAGTTGCGAACGACTCTTGTCGAACTATTCTGATAACTGCCAAACTGGTCCTCTCTGTAGCTGCAATACGCTGGCTGAGAACGCGCTCTATAACAACGCAGATTTAGGCCAAGTTCGATCAAGGAACTATAGTTAACTAGTGGTTAGTTCGTGACGTCATTAGGGCATGCGCACTGAAGTTGCGAACGACTCTTGTCGAACTATTCTGATAACTGCCAAACTGGTCCTCTCTGTATATTGTGCTATTAAAGCGACTAGTCCAACCATCGTCGACTAGCCTGAGTTCGATCAGAGTTAGTCAAACTATAGTTAACTATAGTCCTTGATCGAACTTGGCCAATTCAAATTATTGTGACTCAACAAATTTTAAAGTTGAAATCGAAATCTCAGTTTATATTGTTTAGCATTCACAGAGCTACAAACTTCATCAGGCTGTTTGCCAAGCACCTTTCTTAATATTTTGAGCATGTTGCCGATTCAAATGATACAAATGCACAAGCGACAAATTTCATGGTGTTGGATTGTTGTCCCTTTAACTTCTATACACAAATATACATTCAGAACTATAATACTAGCCAGAGTTAAAAGTTTGAGAATTTTGTGAAAATTCTGGAAAAACAACGGAAAATTATACACCAAAAAATTAAACGGTGCAACATAATTTGTTTTGGTATAGGCCTATAGGCCTAAAATAATCTCTAAACTTTTAACAAAGCCCGATAAATAACAACTCACTCCATGACTCGTGAAATTAAATCACGCGACGCAGTAGGCCTATGCACTGTACGGTTCAAAAGTACAATCAGTCAGTCAGCCAGTCAGTCAGCAGTCAGTCATCAGGGCCCAATTGCTTGGCTCTGCTAACCACAGAATTCCGCGCTTACGGTCACCGTTTTCCGCTAACCGCGCTATCAGAAAAATTTTGCGCTAACCCTGTAAGCACGGAATCCTTAGTTACGGGATGTACGCATGCTCAGAGACCAAAATTCCTCGCTAACGCGTGAAATACGTTTACCGTAAGCACCGAATCTTCTGCTATAGTAAGCAGAGATTTTTCGCTAACGGTAAGCAGAGCCAAGAAATTGGGCCCAGATCAGACTTCATCATTTGTGAGTCAGAAAGGACACGTACGCTACCATTTTATGACTAGAAAACTCGCTTGGTATTCGATACTATTGTGATCTTGCAAACCGTAGTCACGTGAAAGAGTCCAACAACATGACCTGTGAACGGAACCCAAATATAGAACCAAACCCAATTTCAGAAGCCGAATGGAAGATTGACCAATACCAGGTTTATCTAACTTTACGCAAAACAAATTGATTGCATTGAATGAAAACTGATAAATAAGTTATTTGCCAAGACAGTTTGTACAGTGGAACGCCGCTATAACGAAAATCACAGGGTGCATTTTGTTCGCTATATCGAATGTTCGGTATAGCCGATTTTCAGCCGGCGGTCAGTCAGGTAGGCCTACCCATTTTTCAAGACAGCGTCCGACCCAGAAACCACCACTCACTCTTAGTTTAACATGTTGCGCCGGTTTCCTTGGCGTTCGAAAATTAAAAACGGCCCCAAAACAATTGACATAACCACAAATCTGTTGACATAATTATTTTCAAAAACAATTTTGTGTATGTTTGGACACAACAATGATTGGGAGCCAACGACGGTAGATTTAGTTATTTCAGTTATTCCAAAAACGCGGTGTTTGGTATTGTTTGGCAGGGATGTAGTCGAGTCCATCACAAGTCCCTGCAAGTCCCTGCAAGTCCCTGCAAGTCCCTGCAAGTCCCTGCAAGTCCCTGCAAGTCCCTGCAAGTCCCTGCAAGTCCCTGCAAGTCCCTGCAAGTTCATGCAAGTCCATCACAAGTCCTTCAGTTCCAATTCAAATCACAAGCTACTCAAATCAGCTTTGACAAAAGCATTCCTTTGTCATTGTTCATCCAGTTACTTGTGACTGCCTTTATGAAGGGACTTGTGACTGGCTTCATGAAAGGACTTGTGAACGGACTTGCAGGGACTCGACTACAACCCTGTTGTTTGGTGTAGCTGAAAGTTCAGTATAGCGTTGTTCGGTATAGCGGCGTTCCACTGTGTACTCAAATAATCTGTAGGCTAAGTGACAAAGTTCAAGATGCGCATTATAGTAGTCAGTGCATGCTAGGTCACTAAGGTGGCTTAGATTTCCTAATGCCATATATAGTAAATTTAGTCGGATCTAACAAAAACGAACTGTGCTGCTCTGTTATACATAAAGTTTGTACAAACTGCAAACAATCGTCTAGTAGTACACTGCACGAGTTCTTATCCGAGGGCACACAGATAAAGTATGCGGAATCAAAATGGCCTATAACGACACCCCTGCCAAAAAAGGCAAATCGTCTTTTGAATAGTGTTAATTTGAGGCAATTAAATGGCCCGAGTTGTCTCGTTCCTTCTGTTGAAGCTGCAACGGAAAGCAAGATATGATTTTTTTAAAGGGTTAGACGGGTTCAATCACACTCTTGTGGTTTATCAGGATAACAAAATAATTAATGGAATATAGTAACGTGAAATGAACGATTAAAATTTACACCATCTGCATTTCTACTTCAAAAACTATAGTTCGTGAATTGCCATTACGACCGAGGATCCCCTATTGTGTTTTCCTTTATTCCTTTACTGAAACCTAACCCCATTGCTTAGCGCTTATCCTGGCGATCGAGGACAAAGAAACCGTCCTTCGAGGATCTTTTGTTTCCTTTTTTTCTTCTTTTGTGTTTTGATCCTCGATCGCAAAAGGAAACAAGCACACGTAGACTTTAAACACCTTAGCCCAAAACTGCCAGGCAAATAAGATAGATATTCGGTTGTATTGTGTCTTTGCGAAGGAATGGTGGCCAAAATATATACGTAAAAACCTATAACTAGCTAGGAGAGTAACCGTAGATGACCCGACACGAGATGAGACATGTTATCTTCAAGCACAACCATTTACTAATTTCAAGGCTACCGACTCACCGGAACATTACATTTTTGTTTAGTAATACAAGGTACATCATTTTCCTCATTACCTAATTCTTTCATTTCCTTATTATATCATATCGTGCTTTAAAATTAAATGCGCTCTATCTTACAGTTAAATTCGTTCCAAACATTGTATATTATAGAGTCAAATTGAAAAAAATCAGAGATAAGGGCTAAGAGATATGAAAATGTGAAGGTAGGCCACCAGTTGTTAAAGGCAGGATTTGCAGATATACACAACAAAATTACTACCGAATTATTAAGAAATATCTTACTTATTTGACAGTAAATAATGATTTGAGGAGTCTAGCAAAATGATTGCGCTAGATATCCTGTAATTGTTTCAAAATATTAAACTTTATAAAACAAATTCACGATCGTAAAAAAACAAACAAACAAGAACAACAAGAACAACTGCCCGACGCCGGTTGAAAACGAGCGCCGTTTGACTTGCTTTTTCCTCGGCATCCATGATAGTAAAACTTTGGACAGGTCAGTTAAAGCCTATTTACTTTACAATACAAAAAACAAACAATACCACTCATTCCGGACAATTCAAGCAATTACCAACGGTATATCCTACCTTTAAAAAGACAGGAAACAACATGCGGTAAAGTTAGCACTGACTGATCTAACCTCGGAAAGTCAGTCCTATTAACCTATCTTTGACCTTTGATGCTTTAACCATTAAATACACAATTTACTAAGGACTTGTACTTTTGTATGCGTCGTGGATACACACAAATGTTTGAAGAGGTTTTAGTTTTCAAAATGGCTGCCATGTCTAAAGACAAGATGTTTGCGGTATCACCATGTGGTAAATCTCCTTTGTGAGTTTCTAAAAGGCCGTTTTTACCTCTTCTCTAATTGTCTTTCTCAGCTAGGAAATGTTGTATTTTAATAATTTTATGTTAATGTATCCCATCACTGATAAATTAAAGGTTTGCACTTGCCATCAAAGTGAGAATTGGAAGTGACAGTAAACATGGGGCGTTGTGGGCCAGTGTTACAGTGCTGGTTTCCTTTTGCGATCGAGGATCGAAAAACAAAAGAAAACAATGGGAACAAAAGATCCTCGAAGGACGGTTTCTTTGTCCTCGATCGGCAAGATAAGCGCAAAGCAATGGGGTTAGGTTTCATTAAAGGAATAAAGGAAAACACAATAGGGAATCCTCGGTCGTAATGGCAATTCACGAACTATAGTGTTGGACTCCTGTATGGTTGTACGGTACGGTGACACGCTCGCTCCACGCAGCCAGGAGTGTAATCGGTACCTGAGAAGGTAACGACCATATGCGCTGATATTCCGACTCTCGTTCCTGGTGAACAGTGATAATAATAATTGTAAAGTGCTTTGAAACACTACATTGTAGGGGTATAAAGCGCTACTAGCACCCACATTATTAATATTATTATAACACTTTATTCCTAAACACACGGCGAGGCTAATGCTCTTTTAAACTCTCTCAATTGGCTAAAAATCGCTTCGGACTTTAATCCTTTTTTTAAGGGGGAGGGGGCAATTAAAAAAAAAATTATAGAATATTAAATGATGTTCAAAAGCAATAGGCATATACAGAAAATAATTTAGACAACAAAAAACAGGGAATAAACACAGATTGTTGCAATATCTCTACAGGTGTCTTCAAAGGAGACATTTCTTTAATCAATAATTCTACAGCTATATCTAAAACGCGGAAGCAACAAGGACGGGGTCGAGCTTCGCACTGAAAACCAAACACATAGCAAACATGTGAAAATGCTTCTCAGGCGTTCCATGCATGTTGTTTCACGAGAATACAAGTTGCTGTTGAAATAGTCAAAGCAGTTTTCAGAGAATAGATGCATTACTATTTCAAATACCATCTTTACCTCAATCCCCGTCCAAAATCCGAGTCTACCACCACCACTAGCTATACAAAAAGCCTATCTACAAAAGCAATACGTGTTTGACTAGCGTTTGTATTTACCTTTGTATTTCAGTCGATACCTTGGATTTTCAAAAGGTAGTTTTGAAAAGGATAAACATACGCTTTACCTATCGGTTCTCGACCGAATGATTTTACAAGCACATCGTTCAAATAACAAATATACAAATTGCTAACAGCATAATACCCAGTTGTCTACCCATTTACCCGAAACGTCATTATGATGACGTCGGGGAATTCAAGAATACAATAAACAGAAGAAAGAAAAAAAATATTATGGTATGGTTTTAACTTTCAATTTGCATACAAGTTGTCATACAATTTTTCCTTTTCTTGAATGAAAAGAACACAAGAATAGAAAGCAAGAAATTCCACTCGTTAACCTCTTTTTCTAAGAAACAAAAATACCGGCTGTCAGGTTGGGCAATTGAAAAGTACTGTTCGTATTATCTCACAACGACCGATGCACATTCTAAACCAGTAAATGGGATAGCGAATATCCGCCTTCTGTACCCTATCATCTTCCTACTTGCATCATCTGGAGACCATCATATTATTGGCTGTTTTCAACCCTCGGGTGACACCATTCATGTGCACCTTGATGTGCTTGGATAGATGGTCCGAGCGGGAGAACCTCTTTTCACAGATGGTGCACTGGTAGGGTTTGACTCCAGAGTGAGAGCGCCTGTGACGGGCCAGCTCATCCGATCGAGAGAAGCGCCACTTGCAGCCTTCCCAGGTACACACGAAAGGTTTCTCACCGGTGTGCCGTCGCAGGTGGGCTTTAAGATGGGAGCTCTTGGAGTACATCTTACCGCAGTTAGGGTACGTGCACTTGTGGATTTTGAGTTCGTCTGCCACTTTCCCAGTGCCTCTGCTTCTAGATGATTTACGGACTGCGGTCGTGGGTTCTGCTGACGATGTATTTCCCACTGCTCCAGAGGGTTTGCTGACGGGGATGTGGGTGATGCGCACCCCGGAGGCTGGTAAGAGGGCCATTCTCTGATTGGCGAGGTTTTGAGGGCACACATGCTCGTTTTTGACCGTTTCACTGACTGACAACCCTGTGGGTACCGAGCGGGACGAAGGAACCGCTGGGGTAGAGTAGGAAGCAATCACACCCTGATGGGGGAACGGCGGCTTGCCTAGTTGGCCAGGACTGTCTGAGATTTGAAGGTTGATGCCACCTTGATACTGCGGCTGCCACGGGGAATGTGTGTAGTTGCCATTTAGCGAAACGGTGTTCATGCTATACGGCAAGGGCTTGAAATAATCATCGCAGGCGATTTTGGGAGGTTCCACCAGGTTGTAGCCGTGATGCAGCAAAGGGTCCTGTGGGTATATTGCTGTTGGCTGGGGTGGGTAGCAGACGGGCTCTCCGTCGGGGTAACCGCTCTCAGCGACAGCATCAAACGAGTCAGGTTTGTGATCATTGCGAACACTGAACAAGGCGTCACGGATTGTGTTACTCATCTCTGTGTCTGCCAGTCCCTGTGAGAAGAGATACTCCAGGAACAGATCGTCTTCGCTTGGGCTGAGGGAGCTGTTGCTGTCGGACATGCACGAGATCTCATCAGAGGAGGAACTATTGGAGTCACTCTCTTCCTCCAGGTCTCCGGCCGAGTTGAGTCTCTGCAGGGTCCAACTCTCCCTTTCAAGACTGGAGCGTGTACGGTACACGTCGACCATATTAGCAGCCGGTCGAAGAGAAAGTTAACCGAAACTGGAGCAAGTTGGTCTGGAGTGGTGCGCTATCGATGATAATGCTGATGATAAAGATGAGGGTACCCTTTGCTGGTTTGTTGGCGTTGGTCGGGTTCGAGATGTGACAAACCACCGACTGCAGCTCACAGCTGATGTGCTGGTGGGTTATATCCTCTCTCTTTTGTAGCCCAGGGTAGCGTATTAACTCTTATCAGTCAGCTACCACGTACGGACTAATAATAGCACTGGGTAACACGGGAATACATGTATGTCAGTCAGTAGAACAATCAGTTCTAATACAAGACAACTAACGGTAGTCAACAGGCACTGATTTGCTGGGCAGAGTTCTGAATTGAAGCACCCAGCCTTCCTCGCAGTGTTTACACGCTCAGATTCGTTGACCTTATCAGTTAAATGACCACTTGGGGGTACGTGTGTACCTTGTTCGAGGGTACCAACGCAGGTTATTTTTTTTATTTATCACGGCAATAGACGGTGGATTATGGTACCCTTGTCGATTGGTGGCAAGTTCTGTGGACCCTGGAGCCAGTTACAGTCGTGTGCATGTGCGCTCACAGGGCAAGGGCCGGGTGCGTGAAGTTCCAAACAAGTTTAAAGGTTTCGACCCATCGGCTACTTGTTAGTCAATGCTGGCAACAGTTTTTTACGGCGAGTGTGCTTTAGCGGCCGGGCAAGCGTGTTGGCACTTCAGTCCGACAATACAAGCAATGACCTAGTAGTCTATATGTTTGGAGACTATATGAGAGAACCAATCCGTTGGTCGCTGGCACTTCCACATAAATAAATAATCACCGAAGAAATTTTCTCAATGAAAATATCGACATTCCCAGCTGGTACCTGATTGATTCAACAGGTACTTGTACAAATTCTGGGAGGTTGACGTTGTTAAAGTTCGCCGAAATCTGTTTTTTAAATAATTGTAATAGGCATGTCATATGGGTTACCAAACACACCGATGGGCCGAGCTGGTACGGCGTGGCTAACAACAGCCAAGAGTATGGTTTCGAGAGAAAAAAAAATAACACGGCCCCTTAATGGTACATTTTGAGGTGAGATGTATTTGGTCGAGTTAGAAAATGTGTTTGCATAATACCAGGTGACCCTATCGATCGTTTGCCTTTTTAATATCTATGGTTATACTGAGTTGCGAGCAGAGTTGTTTGCATACCAGTTTCGTAAATTTAATTGTTGAACTATCTAAAATGCATCACATGAAGTTTAAGTACATCGCACGCTATACACGTGCACTGTACATACAATTCTTACAATAATATTCCTGGCTCCGTTTTATAGAGCTCGACTTTTTAAATAAGAAATTCAACAACCCAAATCCCAACGCGCTGATTAATAAACCTTCCTCCATGGTACGAGTATGCCAAGCAAAAACTATACTCCACCGGCCGGTAATCTATTTCTGTTGAGTGACTTTTGAGTGAAATTTGCTCTCAAGCCGTCTAGCTGGTTATGAATCATTATTGGCAGTCGAAAACACTTTAGTGGGCTCTTAAAGGTAGAATAGTAGGGTACCGTACCGTTGGTAGGCCTAATTGTTTGAATAATCATAAATGAGTGGATAGGGGGGGGGGGGGGGTGTATTTTGATAGTAAATATTGTTTAACTTACCTTACCTGTTTTACAATCATGGATGCTGAGAGAAGCAAGAAAAACGGCGTTCATTTTCAGGCAGTGGTTCTTATATTGTTCTTCGTTTTCTTTTCACGATCGCCGTCCGGCGATCGTGAATGTTTTTTTCTTTCTATTCGATTTGTTCGGGAAAATAACTGGATATTTAGTGCAGTCATTTTGCTGGATGCCTTAGAATCATTATTTACATTCAAATAAGTAAGATATTTCTTAATAATTTGGTAGTGAAATTGTTCGATATCTGCAAATGGTGTATCCTATACCTTTAAATCTTACAGGTGGCCAGCATGGCCGACCATTATTATTGCCGTTACTCATATTTTGTGGCCCAATCCTTTGATCTTGAGTGAAAACAAAAATCTGTTTTCTGTAATAAATCGTGGACAATTTATGACACACAAGAAGTCAAGGGGGGGGGGGGGGGGGGGGGGGGTCGGCTGGGTACACTGTTTGCAAACAATTTCGTTTGTGGACTTTCTGTTAGAGGTCATTGCAGATCGTATCCACACACGGTTCAGCAATAGGCCGCAAGGATGTCCAACAAAAATGCATCTTGTTATTATCATGGCACACAAATCTACACGTGTTTACGGCAGAAAGAAATCCTACACGATAATATAATAACGATGAAAAATATAGCGGCAAATACCGTATCGGCGAGGTCAGCCGTTGCCACGTAGAAGTTGTTAATTAGGTCATCATGATAACACGTGATCCGATATCGAGGTACGGATAAATAGCGCCCTCGTGCGAATTTGTTTTTAAGAAACCAAATGAACGATTTTTTCTTTTAGAACCTTGGTTTTGAATGTTTGAAAATGCTGGTTGAAAAAAAAAGAGTTTAACAATTTGATAATATAAATAATGTCCCTGGAACAGGTACCCCCCCCCCCCCCCCCCCCCCCCCCCGATACAAACAACCAACCAAACACCCCAACAAATAAACAACCAACCAAACACCCCAACAAATAAACAAACAAACAAACGCCCCAGCACCCCAAACAAATAACAATAACCAGGGTCGTTTTCCAAAGCCTAGCTTTGTCTCCGTTTTGGCTTCGTTCGTGCAGTTTGGCAATGGTGATGGAGACAAAGCCTTGAAGCAAGGGTTTGAAAAATGGCCTACGAGTTTTAAATATGAACTTTAAAGAAAATAACTCCTTTTATATTTCTGTATAACTTCTTTATTACAAGAAACACGTTTATAGAATATAAATGCAAACCGGACGGATTTGTATCAGGTGGAACTTTGCACGAGATTAAACTAATTAATTATAATCATTAGAAAAATGCTTTCTATTTTCAGAAAGACCGGGACGGATCACACTTTAATGAAGGACCGACACGACCTGAATGTACTAATGTATCCAATACTGAATTTGAATAAATACTATTTAATAAAAATGCTTGGAGGAAGAACATGAGGACTATGATTAAAATAAATTTTATAGGATCCAGCCGTGGGAAAAAAAGCAAAATGAATTTATTAGACACATATCTGCCCAGAAGACACTTTGGTTAATGGTTCGTGCATAGTGACAACTTTCCTGCTATTTTACCGGCGAAGTAAATTCTGCAAGGAATAAGGCAATGACAAGTAGGGCCCAATAGAAAGAAAAAAAACATGTTTAGCGTCACCGCCCGCTTCCTTTTTGGGGGCCGCCTCCTTTTTTCTTTTTGAAAAAATGATAAATTTGACCATTTTTGCGAAAAAAAATAAAAAAATAAAGATAATAAAATTTAAGATAATAAAATTTTAAGATCGTATTTTAGACGTTAGCATCACTCAGTGTACATGCTCTGAAAATATATTTTTTCTAATAGGAAGGGTAGAGTGTGACGTGTAGTGGTGTACAGTGCATACAGTATATGATCGACCCACATAAATTTTGATTAGTAATCGTGGGTGAACCATGTTTTAATTTTAATTTGGAAGATAGGGTGTGACATGTTCACTACATGACTCGAATTAAGATGTGTCGGGCGGCCATTTTGAAAAAAAAAGAAAAAAAAGGCCTCCTTTAAAAAAAAAAAGGCATGACGCTAAACATGTTTTTGTTTAGTTTTTTGGCCTAGGTTCTGCATTTCTTGTGTCCTGTCCCACAACCATATTATGCATCAAAATTACACAAATGTGAGGGGTTCTGGCAAAATAAATGGGACTGGGCAGAGGTTGAAAAGAGGGTAATCAGTAGAAAAGAGGATACAATTCTCCTTAGAAAGCTGTCTGTTGCCTTCAGTCGAACATTCCATTAACAAGTTATGGCTGTTTAAAGGTAGGATACACCATTGGTAATTGCTTGAATTATCATGAATGGGTAGATTTGGGGGGTTGTATTTTATATCATTTAACTGACCTGTCCGAAGTTTTACAATCATGGATGCCAAGAAAAGCACGAAAAACAGCGTTCGTTTTCAACCGGTGTCGAGCAGTTATTCTTATGTTATTCTTATGTTATTGGCGATCGCCGGACGGCGATCGCCAATTTTTCCTTATAAAATTATATTTTCCCGAATAATTACAGGATATCTAGCGCAATAATTTTGGTGGGTGCCTAGAATCATTATTTACTTTCAGATGAGTAAGATATTTCTTAATAATTCGGTAGTAAATATTTACGATATCTGCAAATGGTGTATACTACCTTTAAAGTTTGCATTTATCAACATGTCCCAAAAGTAAAATATTGTGGAAAAAGGCCTTTACAATTTTTTGTTTTGTACATTTAATATAGAAAAATGTGAATTGTTTTTCCTTAAAAACACTTTTATTTCTACACTTCCACACTATTTTTTTCTTCAAAATAAAGTAGTAGGCATACCAAAGATTACAAATATCAATAAATCTGAAAACTTAAAAAATTGACTATTATTCATTATTTTCGAGTTTCCCCCACTATGCCCTGTGCCCAGTTCCGTCTCATTTTGCTAGAATTCCTCGCAAAATAATGAGGGTTAATATCAAAACTGCGTGGGCAACAAAGATAATGTATCACCAACCGAAAATGTCACACAAATTGACCGATAATGTAACAGAAAATGACCGATAGTGTAGTTAAAGGTAGGATACACCATTGGTAATTGTTTGAATGATCATGAATGGGTGATTTTATAGTAAATATAGTTTAACTGACCTGTCTGAAGTTTTACAATCGTGGATGCTGAGAAAAGCAAGTTAGGCAGTGGTTCTTATGTTGTCCTTTTTTTTTCGCGATCGCCGTTTTGATTTTTTTAATATAAATTTAAATTGTTTGAACAATTACAGGATATCCATCGCAATCATTTCGCTGGATGCCTACAATTTTTATTTTACTTTCAAATAAGTAAAATAATTTGTAATAAATTGGTAGTACAATTTTTCGTTATCCTACCTTTAAAGTTACACTGTCAGTACATTTGTTATTACATTATCGATTATTGATGCAGTATCGGTCAATTTGTGTGACATTTTTCCGTTGATTACTACATTATTAGTTTCAACAAGTTCAGTGTTTGACAAAATCAAGGGAGAAATGAGCTCAGTAAAATTTAAAATTAAAAATATTAAAAAAAAGAATCCTAAAAATATAATCATTCTTACCGGTGAAAGCACTAATTCTTCCAAATAGGCACTTGGGGAAACAAATTAGCGTAAGTTTTTAGGTAATAAGGAGACAGTGGCACTTAGGGAGACATTTCAGTGTCTCCCTAAGTGTCTAGCTACCCTAAAAAACAATATTGGGGAGTTATTTTTGTCCTAGAACGACAGATTTTGGTCTAAATAGCATAGATCTTAGAGAAAAGGGTTAGGGTAAATAAGTTAGGACTGTTTTAAGTTTGTGTACATCTCTTTGGGATTGTCTCCCTAAGTGCCTATTTGGAGGTACTTCCCCTTTTGAGCCCGACATTTCCCCACTAAACCAGGTACGTTTCCAACCAGAGAGTGTCATTTTCAGACACTGTTGTCTAGGTAAAGAAATAAGCCATTTCCTCTTCTTCTTTGTCGGCTTTCTGCTTCGACTTGTCCACTTTGCGCTTTGTCTGCGGTGGCTCCGAGCGGAAGACCAACTTACGTCCGGTCTGTGATGCCCAACAAAAAAAGGTACAAGTTTGATTATACTTTAACGATTAACTCCTAAAACCCCAAGTAAAAGCAAAAAGCAAAAAGTCTGTCCCGAGCCATAAGGGTCATGAGGTCCGTGTTCACTCTGGTTTCAGTAGCATGAAAACGACTCTGACGATTTTTATTCCTCGTGGGTCCTCATTCCTTTAGTCCGTCACAGGTTACTCCCCAGCTAATGCCAGTAACTATTTAAACTCCTGGGGCCAATTTCACGGAGCTGCTAAGCACAACAATTTGCTTAGCATGACAATTTGTCCTTGGTAAAAACAAGGTAACAGACCAAATTTTCATGTGATCTTTCTCGTTTTTGATTGATAATCAGCTGTTGTTTTGATTAGCATTAAAAACACGTAGAATTTTGGCTGATAACTTGTTTTTAATGAGCAAGACTTTTTTGTGCTAAGCAAATTTGTGTGCTTAGCAGCTCCGTGAAATTGGCCCCTGGTTAGAGAGAGACATGTGGGGGTGAAGTGTCTTGCCCATGGACACAACATATGGCCAGCGGCTGCATTTGAAACCCTGACCCTCTCATCATGAGTAACGAGCCCTAACAACAAGGCCACACTCTCCCTACACCCAGTACCGTTCAAAATCCACCAGGTTTTGAAGTACATGTACATGAACATGTACATGTACTCGATTCTTGATTGTTCTTGATTGAAGACAGTGTTTGACACATCTTGAAGGCACAAAGTGCAAATACATGTAATGTATAAGTGGCTTCTGTTTAGTGTTAGCAGATATCACATGACGTCAGACAATTGTCGAATGCCTTGAAAATGGAGGAATTATTCCTCCGTGCCTTGACCAAGACTAAGGGAAATTTAATCGGTAAGGTTCATTTTTTTTCTTCTCATTCTTACCTTTTTCTTTGGGTCTGCCTGGGCTCTCTCCAAGGCTCGCTTGACCCTCTCTTCCTGGTGGATCCTCTGAGCCTCAATCTTCTCCTCCCGTTGACGAAGACGTCGTTCCTTCTCCTTGGCCTATAAAAGAGGCAAACTAAAGCTTAGCTACGACTATGAAAACCAGTTATCTCTGGTGTCCTTGCTAAAAATAAATGGCCAATGTTGTTTTCTTCTGTTTTCCCTTGATTGGGATTGCCATCAGTACAGTGTATCCCAACTAGATACTCAGCTGTGAGGCCCACAGGCATTAGCATTTCTAGAACGAGGCAAGTTGGGGTTAAGTGGCTTGCCCAAGGACACAACATAGGACCAGCAGGTGGGTTTTTAACTGCCTCCTAGAAATTGGAGAAGGAAGAAATATAGTGTTTTACCCTTTAAGCCTTCAAGTGCGTTGGTACACAAAATCAAAGTCAAGTTCAGCACTTAAGGTAGTGGAAATTTGATTTTTTTTTTTATCAGATCTTTGTTTTCACAAACTGCAAAGAACTATTAACATAATCCCTTTTGTCATCTCGCCGTCAAATTCCCTTGTTAAGTTAAAAAATTGAAAGCTTGTGCAGGATACTGAAGCTTGAACAGTTTGGAAGTTACTGACTCATAAAACATTTTAAAATTCTGCCTTTTTTATGCTGCGCTTTTTTAACTTTCACTTTATTAGAATTATAATTATCACAAAAATAACTTCATTATAGGAATATTAAGGACAAACTAATTTGGCTAAAAATGATTAATCCACAAAATCCTTGAAAATCCCCCCAAAAGAACCCCAGATCTACATGTTGTTTGTATTTGCCTAAAAGCACCCCCTTAAAATAATTATTGGTCTATAACCATCTTTTAAGAAAACACCTCAGGATTTTTAGATTGCAAAAGAGATTCTTAAAAAAATTCTTATATTTCGACAAAAAAACACTTAAATCAAGTAAAATCCTGACAAATCTCACGCTCTTATATGTGACCTGTCACCACAAAATGAGAGTAAAGTCGCACGATGTAATTCGGAGATATGGCCATCTAAAGTCAAAATATGAAGGGGTGGTCAATTTTAAAATTTTGCGTAATTTGGAATGACCAAGTCCTCCTCTACATATTCCCATTTTTGGGGTAAGATCAGATGATCGAAAACTTCTTAAATTACACGATTTTGCGTAGTTAGTGTTTTGATTAAAGTCCATTAGTTGTCTAATTTACACGGTCATTAAAAATGCAAATCAGGGTTTCGTAAGTATCCCACGTTTTCAAAATTTTGATATTTTGTTGTTTATACAACAGTTTGTATGTGTGGAAAATTTCAAGAAGAAACAATGATTAGAACATAGCCGTTGCTACGCTTAACCGAACCTTACTTGTCCTGTTTTGTAATCTTTTGCGTGTTTTGTTTAAGATGTTTAAAGTAAGTTTTCTCACAAACAAGTTATGTGAAACCCATGACTTTCTAGACTGCTGTAAAATATATTTATCGCAAAACCCCCAAGTGTTATATACCATTGGAAAGCTCTCTTTCTCAAGAATTGGAAAATACCAATATCTCAATTTTCAATTTTTCCGACTTTACTCTCATTTTGTGGTGACAGGTCACATATTTTCATATGATTTTCATCTTTTTTTAACCCTCACCTTTTCGGCAGCCTCCACTTTCTCTGGTGGCATAGTCTCAATGCTCTCAAACAACTCCTCAAGACGGTTCTCAATGTTCGTCAGCATCTGCAATGTGCTGCATAAAACAGAGAGAGACAAAAAATGCATCAATTGAATTTTGAAAAATTCATCAGGTAACATTCACAAGCTTTGACAGGTCATGAACGTAGTTGAACGTAGTTGAACGTAGTTCATTCGACCGTAGTAGACCGTAGTTGACCGTACTTCAACCGTAGTGCCGTGGTTACTACGGTCAACTACGGTCCACATTACGGTCAATTTGGGTCAACTACAGTCCACTCTACGGTTAAGTAGGGTTAAGTAGGGACAACTAGGGTCATCTAGGGTCAACTAGGGTTGCCTACGTATATACTAGGCTCACAGTAAGGTATAGGCATTCAAGGTGACCGTAGAAATATTTTCAACATGTTGAAAACTTTTGGGCTAACTACGGCCAAATCACGGCTTTTCTCAAGGTCTAAGTACGTTCAGAACTACGGTCCACTACGTTTAACTACGTTTAACTACGTTTAATTACGTTTAACTACGACTACTAGGGTCTACTACGGTCAACTACGATCAACTACGGTCACACCATACTACGTTCAACTACGTTCATGACCGTAAGATGTGACCGCCGCTTTAAAGGTAGTATACACCATTGGTCATTGCTTGAATTATCATGAATGAGTATATTTGGGGGGTTGTATTTATAGTAAATATCGTTTAACTGAGCTGTCCGAAGTTTTAGAATCATGGATGCCGAGAAAAGCACGAAAAACAGCGGTTTTTTTCAACCGGCATCCAGCAGTTATTCTTATGTTATCTTTGTTTTTTCGCGCTCGCCGTCCGGCGATCGCGAATTTTTCATTATAAAATTCTATTTTTCGGAAGAATTACAGGATATCTAGCGCAATCATTTTGCTGGATGCCCAGAATCAACATTTACTTTCAGATGAGTAAGATATTTCTTAATAATTCGGTAGTAAATATTTTCGATATCTGCAAATGGTGTATACTACCTTTAAACAGACTAACGTGAAAATGAGGAGAAAAGTAGAAAACATTTTCAACACTTTGGAAGACAAAACCAGGATAAAAGTAAGTCTTTTGTTACTAGGATTTTAGGACTATAGTAGAATTTGTCATTGATACTTACCCATGTCAACAGCATCATAAGCCTCACGCGGGGTGTTTTAAACTGACAACATTCTTTCTCTATTCTCAACTATATTAAAGCTCTTGGAAGTACAGTTGCAGTACTCCTGCAACTTTCAATTGTTGGCCAGTTGAAGTTTGGCCACGATGGGACTTGAGAAAGCCTAATTCCGAAGCGGGTGTCTAGAGCTACAGCTACGGCTATTGTCTGCGTCGGCCATTTTGTAGCGCTGTCCGAAATGCCGTCTAGAGCTACAGCTACAGCTACAACGTCACAAAAATCTAGCCGTAATAAAAGTTGTCTAGCTCAGGCAAAACAAAATGGCGGCAGCAAATAGTTTTGCTTGCCAGCTCCATAAAATTGGCGCCTAAAGATTTGTTTATAAACCTAGATCATCAAACATCTTCAAGTGAATAAACTTATTACTTGTATCATACAAACAAAATAGACTAAAAGCATGTCTACTTATACAAAAATATATTTATTGCTATTGATACAAATTTAAGTCATTGTAAATATACCTGATATTTGCTTCATTGTCGCCGATACAATTGCCATAGACTTCCTCCACTTTCCTGTTCAGAGTGTCCAGCATAGCTTCCTGTACAATTCAAATAACAAATTACAAAATTATTTAAAAAAAATTAGATTGCGCCCTGTAAAATACAGAGTTCAAAAAAGCCGAGCCCATGCCAACTTGGTCTGAGGAGTTCTATGTAGTCATATTTTGTCGAAAAATTAAATTGTTTGCAACGATGGGACTTCACAAGTGACAGTCAGTCAGTCACTAATGCTGCGTTCCAATCGCGTCGTGTTTATCGTGTTCACCGTGAATTTCTCCATGTTCACGAGTGGGTTGCATTCCAAAAGCTACTCACCAAGACGCACGCGCACAGTCGAATTAGTCGTGCGGTAATGACATTCTTTATCACGCAAGTACTCGTACGTGAACCAACACGCATGCGCGAGTATTTCATTCGTTTATGAAGTCGTGAACATGGAGACAAAAATTCCACCTCGAGTTCACCACTAGTGAACACGAGTTACCAGGCGATTAGAACGCCATTATACGACCCGTGAACTCGTGAACACGATAAACACGATGCGATTGGAACGCAGCTTATGGCTGTGTCAGAATCTCTTGTCTAGGCTCCATATAACCTCCATATAATGGCTTCACCGTTTCAATCTCTCAGTCTCCTGACGACGGGCAGAGCATACTGTCCGAAACCTCAAGTTCCCGCCGGTTCTCTTCAGAACCACACATCTCACTAAAGAGTATTACCGTCGTGTTACCGCAAACTACTTATCCTATTGTCTATTGTCTAGGTTTTCGTCAATTAGGCATACAAAAAAAAAAATGTTATGTTGCCGTAACGCGACCGACCCTAAAAATACAGCCGACCCTGAATATATTTTTTTCAAGGGACAAAATTTAATGATTAAAATCTATATAAATCTAGTTATAAATAAGTTTGAAACCATTTCTGACCGTTTCTCATTGTTGTGTGTGTGGATTGTGTATATATTGAACCTGGACACGCTATCGTGTATCACTACCGGCTTAAACAATTAGAAAACATATCATTTTCATTGCTGGGAGAAAAAAAAAAAAAAAAAAAAAAAAGAATCCCTACCTACCTACCCTATTTTTTTGGGCCCGTTACGCCAACATAACATTATTTTTTTTATGCCTTACAGCTACGCGTGAGCAGGCCGATAATAGACATAGCCGTAGTCCTGGAAGCCCATTTCGGACACGGCCTTTATAGTCAGTCAGTAAAGACTATTATAACACCTCGTACACAGATTCTGTGGCTTGATTATCCAAGAGCAACTCGCATGGCATGGCATTCACTATTTTTTGCTAGTTCTTCCGGTGGCCAAAATTACTCTACCCATAGCAACCACTACATGTACCAGTATTGTGCAAACTGCATACTGATGTGCAGGGTTCTAGCTAGAACCTTTTTATTGCCGGGTAAATTATCAGATTGCGAAGCGTTGCGAGCGTAGATTGCGAAGCGTTGCGAGCGCAGCGAGCGGAGCTCTCGCGCCTTAAGGCCGGGGGTCCAGTTCATTTTTGCATGTTTCTGTGAAAGTCTAGCTAAGTTAATAAAAAAAATTACTACATGAACATGATTAACGTGACTTTGTATCTCCTCTCTTTCTTTTGTGCCCATAATTTAATTTTAAAAAGAAAAAAAAAAAAAAAAAAAAGTGCCGGGCAGCACAGTCAATTTGAACCCAAGAGCCGGGCGAAATTTTGCAGTACTGGGCGGTACCGCCCGGTGCCGCCCACCGTGCTGGTGTGCCCACTGCGCATAGTGTATTGTTTGTAACGTTTGCTAGCAATACAGCGCTTGGTTCAAACATTCCTGACCCAATCCACCAAAAGGTGTATTTGTGCAAAACATGAATTTGAGTATAAATATACACGGTTGGAAAGCCCACAACGTCAGCTTTCATTTGGTATATAATAGAGCTACGTAGCCCCTCCCGTTCTGTTTTGTTTTATGTTTGCATAGTGATTACTTCCTTGGAGTTCAAATTACACAACTGAGAAAACAGCCTTTAAAACAGCTAGCTCTGTTATAGAACAACAGAACGGTGCACACAAAATGATCGTTTTTTATAGTTCATTCTCAACATCAACATTTCTGTGAATGAAACCTAAAACTCTAGGTATTAAAGATGTCATTCGTGACAAAAAAAGAAAAATCACATTTCGACGAAAATGTTTACCCTCTCCATGTTCAGTGGGGCCATTACACGATAATGCACAACGCGAGTTAATACTCCTTTTTGTGGAGCCGGTCACATTTGGTGAAGGGATGATTTTGAAATAAGAAAGTTGAACAAATTTTGTATTGAAATATAATACCTTTTAACTGTATTTAGATTAAATTAATCGGTTATCTTAAAATAAAGCAGAATCTGTGAGAGATGTGTTACAATACAAATATCGACTGCTTTATCTTGAATAAAAACAATTTTCGTCGGCCCCTAAAAGAAGTTCCACGAATCACCTCGAGAGGTTAGTTTTACTACACCACTCGAAGCAGTATTTCTTTACTATAGATTAGCCCTATACGACAAGCAAAAACTAAACCTAGCTATTTGTTACACTCTAGCTCGAGCAGGATATTGATAACAAATCGATATGCCTCACCTGATCCTCAGCCTTGAATTCCCCAAAGGAAAACATCCTAAAAATCAACAACAAAAGTATTATTATTACAAACTTGTCATTGAGGCTTTCACAGACATCTTAAGACGAGCTTACAAAATGCATCGGCTACAAGTTCTCAAAGAAAAAAAAGAACCAGCAAAATAATGTCAAATTGTTTTTCAACATTAGTTTACTAGTTTCAGTTTAACCAGTTCGCGCTGGGATTATTTTAACATCACCGAGTCAAGGGGCGTGATTATTTTTAACGAAACTCGATCCGAAATGGGTTCAGGCCAATAGTGCCGGGAAGCACACCCACGCATTTCCGGCCTTGCTCGCTGCTGACAGTCATTTCCGGCCTTGCTCGTCGCGTGTTTAAGCGTCATCTGTTTTTAATCTGGGAAAAACTTTGCGTTTATATACGTCATCCGGCGCGAACTGGTTAATAAAAAGATGGATTTCAGAGTACAAATTTTGAAGAAAGAAACCCTAAAAATATATTGTGCACACAAATGTGAATATTGCCTTTTGTGAAAATGCCACATCCAGCTTCATTCGTGGTATGTGCCTCGCTTGTGCAATTAGTTTATCTCCTTGTACGGAGACTGACGCTTGTGTGGCACGTACTGGGTGATGTGATGCAGAATGCAGCGGTGCGGTGTGAATTTAGGACTGTGAAATACAGACTCTTTGGTAGTGGGTCCTTCTATAAACAAGGGCTCCATTTTTGGTGTCCCTGTTACATCTGACATGTATACGATTTTTGCAATTCAGGGCGCGTTCTTTAATGCCTTCTATCTTCAAGCGTGATTGTTTATTAAAAGCAAAGTACTTACCAAACAAATACAAAAATCTTTAATTTTAATGATCTCCTTGATGAAAAATTACACAATGCGGCGTAACTTGTACACCAACAATGTCACATGTTTTATAATTTTGTATAGGATGACCCAGTATTGAGCACATGGTGAGGGTTTAACCAATAAAAGGGCAAGCGGGACAAGATTTTATAGGAGCCCAAGTTTTATGTAACACCAGAAAAAGTTGATGTTATATCGGCCGTTTAAAAGCACCCATGTGATGGGCTCTCGACCAATAGGAATGGCTAAACTGCCTCAGTGTATTTATGAATTGAAGTTTAAGATTGTTGAATGCCTTTCAAGAGGAATTTTTTTGAGCGCAAAAGAACGTTGAAAAAAAAAAAAGCCTCCCATCTAATAAGAAGCAGAAGAAAATCAAATAAGTTAAGAGGGCCTAATATTTCGATCCTAACAAGATCTTCTTCAGAGACATAATGGCTGTGTACACTAAACAAACATATATAGGGCAACATACAACAGAAGAAGACTCAGAGAGTGGAATTATAGACCAAAGGAGAGGAAATACATGTAGCTGTATAAAGTGGACACCAAAGATTACCACATTAACACAAAACAAACGAATACACAACCCCAATAAGTAAAACAAAATAGACTACTTTTAACAATAGTTTGGTACGTTTTGAAAGAGAATCAGATATTAAAATAGAACTGCAAGAAATAAAAAATATTTTTAAGCAATAGCCGAGGAAAAGTTAAAAAGTAATGCTGAACAGGTGCTGAAATTCAAATTATTGCGTGCATTTGCTGCAAAGATTAAAAAACACCACTCAATTCCCTTAAAGCACGAAAGGAACAAGATTACTTTTATTAAATGCCCAACAAAAAGGAAAAACAAATTTGAACAATTTTTTGAAATTTTTGAACAATGGAAACGCAGTTTTTCTCCTACATTTTACGGCAATTTAAGAAAAAAAAATGCATTTTCATTATTTCAAAAATGTATAGTGTCAGCAGAGGCGGAGCTTAGGCAAAGAAAAAAAGAGGGTTGACACAACTTCCCAAAACCGTTAGTATTATTATAGAGGGTACGACATCAAAAAGCCGGATTTTCACACCCCAAATTTCTTCTTATAAGCCAGACCTTTTGTCCACAGTGCTGTCATTTTAGTTTAGCTTTTCAGCAGGTATTAAAGGTAGGGTACACCATTTGAAGATGTTTACTTCCGAATTATTAAGAAATATCTTACTTATTTGAAAGTAAATAATGATTGCAGGCATACAGTTAAATGATTGCGCTCGATATCCTGTAATTGTTCTGAAAAATTGAATTAAAAAAAATAATAATCTTGATTGCTGTAGAAAATTATAGAAAATTCAACACAAGAACCATTGCCCGACGCCGGTTGAAAATTAACGGGCCGTTTTTTTTCTTTTATTACCATCGGCATGATTGTAAAACTCGAACTTCTAACAGGTCAGATAATAATTCAAGCAATTACCAATGGTGTATCCTACCTCTAATGACAAGGTAACTGTCTGTTATGATAATTATTTGAGAAAATATTTTCACAGAACAAAATGTTTCCTTAATATCTTTTCTGCATTTGCCTTTTCAAGATTCAAAGATATTATGCGAGGGGTTTGTTGAAGTTGTGAAAACTTCAAATTGTGCTTTTTCCTACCAATTAAAAGTGCGATACCCAACCTTGCATGAAATAATCACAGACAAGACGGGGTGAAAAACCAATACGAACCGTTCAACAACTGAACTGCACCTTGAACAAATCAACGGAGGAAAAGGCATAAATAGATTAGTAACCACTGAAAAACGAACTTGTTTACAAAACCTGGGTACAATGTTAAAAACCAGTTTACCAAGTACATGTTTTCCTGGTAAACTACAGACAAATTAGGACATTTATGACACTTTGAATAAGAATTAGTACCAAGTAACAATTAATTGTGAGTGTACCATGCTTTTTTTTGCTAGATGTTCATCAGTGTATGCGAGATCCCTTTAATAACAGAAAACCTATTGTGCATTATTTTTGTAACAGAGCACCTGTTCTGTGACGGGTTAATTACAGGGGCCAATTTCACAGAGCTGCTTAGCACAACAATTTGCTTAGCATGAAATGTTTTACTTGACAAATATAGGGTTACAAAACCAAACTGAAAATTTCTGGTGATGTATTTTGTTTGTGACTGGTTTTCAACTGGTTTTTGCTTAGCATAAAAAGCCTGGAGTTTTGGCTGGCAACCAGTTTTTACTGAGTAAGACTTAATTTGTTTTGGTGCTAAGCATATGTGCTGAGCAGCTTCGTGAAATTGGCCTCATAACAATAGCTACATGTAGCACAATGTTTTTGCCATCATTTGGGGGCTTCAGCTAAGATAGCGTCCGGAGGACGTATATACATGCAAAGTTTTCCCCAGATTCAAAACGGATGACGCATAAACACGTCACAAGCAAGGCAGGAAATGTCTGTCAGCAGCGAGCAAGGCCGGAAACGTGTGGGTGTACCATTGGCCTGAACCCACTTCGGATCAAGTTTTGTTTAAAATAATCCTGCGTCTCGGCTCAGTAATGTTAAAATAATCCTGGCCGCGAACTGTTTAAGCCGAAAATAAAAACTGAGACATTTGTCTTCTTACTTTGATTTGTGTTCCAAATCTCTTGCTTTATCTTCTTCTCGTTCTATCTGGCCATTCAGGGTGTCAATCTGCTGTGTCAGGGTAGCGGTCTCCAGATCCCTTCAAATGGCAAAGGAAGAAAAGCAGAAAGTACATCTTGATTATATTCTTTGTCAAATAAACCACACAGAGAAAAAGTTGTGAAAAACAGAACCATATCCTCTGAGTGATCCCGGTTTGCTATTTCCTAGGTTTGCAACATTGCTATTAAATGTTGCTCGTACATGTATACATGTATTGTGATCCACATGGCAATGATCCATTTAAGAGAATTTGAATAACATCTGGTACACTGACTTGCTCAAAATGCTTGGCACATTTAAACATTGAATTATCCAGACCAAAGAGACTGTTACTATATCACGTGATTCGGGGCAAGCCTTATGCTAGCAACACCAGCTCCAGAATGGTCCACTGTCTTTGTGCTATTCTCATATATTGTGAACAATGTATTGGTGCCGATCGTCTATTACGTAACTATGCAAGAAATCATCCCCGAATCACACGATATAGTAACAGTCTCTTTCGTCTGGAGAATTCAAAGTTTAAATTTGCCAAGCATTTGAGTTGGTGTATCAGATGTTATTCAAATTTAACTCGTAATGGCTTATTACAGGTGTATGCCTTCTGACTAGTTCCCCCGGAACAAAGATATGGACACATTTTGAGAACCACCAACAAAGGGATAGATAGCTCAGTTGGTAGAGCACCAGAACGGCAATCCAAGGGTGTAATGGCTTTAGTCAATTTCATTTGTTCAATTTAAAAAAACTAAATTTTCCTGTTTGACGAATGATGTTTTTTCCTCTTTTTGTTTGTTGTTGAAAAATACAGGTTTAGTTTTCTGGCCTGCCAGAGGTTTTTTTGTTGGGCAAAACATAAAAAAGCTGGCATATCGTCTATAGCAAGGAAACTGACACCCCTGGCCAAGTTCGATCAAGGACTATAGTTAACTATAGTTTGACTAACTCTGATCGAACTCAGGCTAGTCGACGATGGTTAGACTAGTCTAGTCGACTATTCACGACCAATTTTGACGGCGCTGCTAAGCACACAATTTTTTGCATACCGAACCTTGGTCTATTTCATGGGGACCGTAAGCAGTAAGCACAGCAAAAGGCACGCTTAACCTTGCTTAAATCAGTGACGTAACAGTAGAATATCCAAGCGCGCAAATGTTAGCATAAAAACGTCGTGAAATAGCGCTTAAGGTTAGCAAATTTGTCTGCTAAAGTTAGCACAACTTTTCCGCTAACTGTTAAGCAGCGCCGTGAAGTTAGGCCCAGGCTACCGCGGTTGGTCGCATTGATGGTAACCAGTAGACGCTTTAATAGCACATTACAGAGAGGACCAGTTTGGCAGTTATCAACAGTTCGACTAGAGTCGTTCGCACTTCAACTTCAGTGCGCATGCCGTAATGACGTCACAAACTAACCACTAGTTAACTATATTTCCTTGATCGAACTTGGCCCCTGTTTTGTGCTCAAGAGCATCTGCATAGCCAACATAATTTATCAGGCAAATGTTCATGTAATGTTAATTGCTAAGGTGCTGTGACTGTAGCTTTAATAGGAACTGTGCTTTTATCTGAAAACTACACATTGAAAAAAAAACCTGATTATTTGGAGATGCAGGGATGTGTAAACCTACATGAATTATCTTCAAATTCACTATTGATCATACCCCCAAATATCGCAGACACAAAGTTGCCAAGCATTTTGTATATTTTGTCCAAGCATGCTCAACCTGCCAGGGGTCAATTTCATTGAGCTGCTAAGCACAACAAAATTGCTTAGCATGAACATTCTTCCTTGGCAAAAACAGGGTTACAAACCAAATTTGTAGGTGATGTACATATTGTTTGTGACTGGTATTCAGCTGCTTTTTACTTAGCACAAATTTGTTTGTTTGTGCTTGCGCGTGACCCCGAGTTAAATTTGAATAACATCTGGTACACTGACTTGCCCACATAGCCTGGCACCATTGAACTTGTAATTCTCCAGACCAAAGAAACTGTTGCCATATCACATGATTCGGGGCAAGCTCTTGCATAGTTACGTAACAGACGTTCAGCACCAATACATTGTTCACAATGGGTGAGAATGGCACAACGACACCAGACCATTCCGGATCTGGGGGTTGCTAGCGTAAGGCTTGCCCCGAATCACGTGATATAGCAACAGTGTTTTTGGTCTGGAGAATTTAGAGTTCAATGGTGCCAAGCTGTGTGAGCAAGTCAGTGTACCAGATGTTATTCAAATTAAACTTGGGGTCACGCGCAAATGGCTTATTGGCCCTAGGTCTTACATCTTTCCTTCTGTGGCCATGATGTTCTGTCGGATCTCCTCTAATGTCTCCTCCGTCTCTTGGCTGTTCTGGATGAGTGACAGGTTCTGCTCCTCCAGCTCAGCGAAGATGTCAAGGAGTTGCTGAGGGTCTGTGAAGTACAGCTCGGGCTCCTAGGTGAAGAGGGCGAGATGGAGCAATATGTGAGCTCCCAAGGAGTGTCAGGTTGGCGTAGCTGTTCTTTCCTCACCTAATTCCACCACTGTGACCCAGGTTCGAATCCCGCCTGGGCCAAATTGTGGATTGGGATTTCAGTTCCTGCCTCATCCCGTGCGTTTTCCTCTCACCTCAAAAAGGCCAGTTCATACTCGGCGCAATAAAAAATGCTTTGGTGAATTTGTAATGTCACGCTGCAAATTCGCGAAAGTTGAACACATTTCAACTCCGGCAAATTTCACAGAGAATGATTCGTGAGGTCAAATTGGCGTCTCATTCGCACGAGCCAGTCTTACAGCATAATTATACTTCATAATTTGTAAATTTCAAAATTTAAATTAAAAGGATTCCTTAGCAATGGTTTTTGCTTCTTGCACACGAAGTGTTCCTATTATTTTCACAATTTGGTGAATGACAAAGTTAATTACAAGAACAATTTAGAAAATCTTTGAAATGATGTACAAAAATCGTAAGAAATGACCAATAAAATCATGTGTATGATTTGGCAATCAATTTTTTTAAATTGTTATTACTGTATAAATAACTTCCTTCTATTAAGACAAAAAAAAGGACATTTCTACCTCATCACTCTCATAGTCAGAGTCCACATCTACTGATTTCAAACTGTCGTTTTCTTGCTTGTTGGGAGTCTGGGCCAAAGACCTACAATAGAAAAAGGCAAATTTATTGGTGTTATTGGTCAACTACTTTTTGTAGGTATCTGTGACAAAAAAAAAATAAAAAAAAAAAAAAAAAAGGTTAACCGAACCGGAGAAATGTAACCGTGTAACCGTTTGAACGTTTGAACGTGTAACCGTTGCAGGCTTAGAAATGTTCACCCTCTTAACATTCAGCGGGCAATTATAAAATAATGCACAGCACGACTTAAAGGTAGGATACACCATTTGCAGATATCAAAAATATTTACTACCGAATTATTAAAAAATATCTTACTCCTTTAAAAGTAATTAATGATTCTAGGCATCCAGCAAAATGATTGCGCTAGATATCCTGTAATTATTCCGAAAAATTGAATTTTATAAAAACAAATTCGCGATCGCCGGCCCGCGATCGCGAACAAAAAAGATAACGTAAGAATAACTGCTCGACGCCGGTTAAAAACGAACGCCGTTTTTCGTGCTTTTCTCGACATCCATGGTTGTAAAACTTCGGACAGGTCAGTTAAATGATATTTACTATAAAATACAACCCTACAAATTTACCCATTCATAACAATTCCAGCAATTACCAATGGTGTATCCTACCTTTAATACCCTTTTTTGTGGAGCCGGTCACAATTGGTGGTGTGTGCCCGTAAGGTATTTCATCATAATTTTGTAATTTTGCTTTTTTGAAAATTTTGTATATTCCCTTTAAATGCTAGTCTTTAAACAATTTGTATGTAAATTCACACTAAAGTTAACATTAACAAAAACTGAGCATCGTCTCAGTTTTACCTCTTCGTAGCTGAGCCTAACTTGCTGGGAGCCTGCTTAGCCGAAGCCCGGACGCTGCCACGAGAACCTGATCTGACATCAGTGCTTGGAGTTCCAGCTACAGGATTAAAACAAACCCCGAAATCAATCCATCGTTGAATAGGAATCAAGCGACTAAGGCCAAATAAAGGCCTGCTTCCTTTTTGGGGGCCGCCTCCTTTTTTCTTTTGTTTTTCTTTTTGAAAAAAATGATAAATTTAAGCGTTTTGTTAAAAAAAATAATAATAATAATTTAAAAGATAATAAAATTTTAAGATCGTATTTTAGTCTTGAGCATCACTGTGTACAGGCTCTGGAAATATTTTTTTCTAATAGGAAGGCTAGGGTGTGACGTGTAGTCGTGTACGGTGCATACATGATCGACCCACATGAATTTTGATTTTTAATCGTGGGTGAACCATTTTTTTATTTTAAATTGGAAGATAGGGTGTGACATGTTCACTACATGACTCGAATTAAGATGTTTCAAGCAGCCATTTAAAAAAAAAAAAAAAAAAAAAAAAAAAAAAAAAGGGCCTCCTCCTTACTTAAAAAAAAAAAAGGCATGACGCTAAACATTTTTTTTTTTTTTGTTGGCCTAACCACGGAAAAGCTTATTTTGGTTAAGTTGTCAAACTTCTGCACTAGAAGGTGTGCTCTAAGCGTTGGCAGTATGTACTTTTGAATGACACTAGGGTCGTTTTCCTAACCCATGGCTTTGGCTCCGTCTCCGACTCCAGCCTATTGCTAAACTGCACGAATAAAGCCTGAGAGGAAGACAAAGCCTGGGTTTGAAAAACAGGTTAAAAGTCGTTAAAGTCCTAATTCACATCCACTGGATGTGAATTTGGAAGAGGATGTGAATTTAGAGCATTGGATGTGATTTTGGAAACCTGTTGTTGAAATCACATCCTGCTATAATTAACCCCAACTCCCTAACCCTTACTTTGGGCTAAAGAACTGCGTATTACATAATACTACTTAGTATTTTGTAGCATTGGGTCTCTCCATGACTGATGATTGGGTGTGTACTGACAGAGTACAGATACTGCCAACTACAAAATACTAATAGTGGCAATACAGGTCAGTAATACTTACCTGGCAAAAAATGCAGTAGTCCAGCCTTGACCCATTGCTGTGTCCCAATTAAGTGACAATTTTTCCTGTAGAATTTAGAACAATCTACACAGCATACATGGGCCATGCACACTCAGCAAGCAGAGGGACCCAATGCTAAAAAGTACTACGAGTGCAATTAGGGGTGAAGTACCAAATACTACAAATTACTACAGGCATTGCACACAAGTCAGTGAGAGTACTGCATACTACTAGCATTAGGTAGGGTTAGGGTTAGGGACCGTGTTTAATTTGAATGCAAATTCACATCATGCTCTTTCCTAATGTGAGGGTGGTGATGTCAGATTAGCATCAGGACCCAGTTTTGTGGAACCGTCCGGCAGAAAACAGTTCCAAACACATTTCTGTGCTAAGCACCAATAAGCAGAGAACCATCACGCACCAGCAATATACATGTAAAATGCATGATTTGTTTGGCTAGTAACCAGTTACTTTAACAAGTATTGTATGCATGCTTAGCCAATTCCAGTCAGCTAGCTAAATCAGCTCGTTGAAATCGCCCACACCCTCTCTTTGTTTTTCAGCCACACTTCTCTGACTGACCTTTTCTGCCGGTGGCCGAGGTGACCTTTGACACCGAGCTTCCACCCGTCTCTCTCTGTTTCTCTCGCCTGCGTTCCTGCCTCCGGGCTCTTCGCTCATCCCTCCACTCGACGGGGGTCAAGGAATCCAAGAACTTCTTGTACAGCTGGTATTCCTTTAAGAGATCCTCATTCTTGGAGATCTCACTAGATTAAATAAGAAATTTGGATGCAATCAAATTGTTTTTCCAACGAAATTTGTTCATCGCAAGGCCCCATATTAGGGCTATTCTCTAGGAAATGTCTGTCAGCAGCGAGCAAGGCCGGAAATGGGTGGGTGTGCTTCCCACACCTGAACACGCCCCGGATCGAGTTTCGTTAAAAATAATCCCGCCCATCGGCTCGGTAATGTTAAACTAATCCCGGCGCGAACTGGTTAAGAGCTTTCACAACTACAATTATGAAAGTCAAAATATATAGACGAGTCAGGATTTCCCCTTAATACAAAGAATGATTCAGGTGTTGTATCTAACACTTAAATAGGCAAACCTCTGTGTCTCTGCATGGGGTACTGGCAAGGATCTCGAGCAGACAGTGACGGGGCCAGAGTTTTGAATTATGTAATTAGGGACGATTAAATGGCAAAAATGACTAATTAACGTTAGTGATAGCCCAGCATATCCAAACAAATTAGTGATAGTGCAGCAGATCTAAACAACGTGTAGTATTAAACTTGCACAAGTCACTGTAATCAGCTCATTCTCGACTGCCACATTCTGAACGAGCACTGCACTATAATTCATAGGTAAGAATTTGTACAGGTACACAATCAACAGACGTCAACAGGTTCGCAATAATAGGGAGACAACTTCTCATTGTAATCAATCACTCACATCCAGCAACTCAATAGTGCATCCATGAACCACTAAATACGGGTAATCGGTCTAGTAAAACAAATAATGAATGTTTCACGTTTGAAAAGGATAATTTCATTCGGTGACAAATGGAACGGAAATTCCATCTGTCACATCATGAAATTATTCCTACCATCACACTCACAAACATTATTTGTATACTATTCTGGAGGTCCTTTTTTCTAAAACCGAATATTCCTACATTGCCTGTTCCTTCCAGGTTTCTACGGTCTTCTGAACTTCAAACCAGACATAAATAGATAAATGACGAGATAGATCGACAAAACACTACACAGAAACACTCCATGATCTGCAAATGAACATGACAAAAGCCGCGTTCGCATTGGACTTAATATTGTCAAATGTTACGGTACGTGATTGTCAAAGTTCACGGTGTTAAATCCTCCGCTAGAAGCTTGGGCCTGTAGATCTTACTGTTGCG
Source organism: Crossaster papposus (assembly GCA_037893245.1). Lineage (NCBI taxonomy): Eukaryota > Metazoa > Echinodermata > Asteroidea > Velatida > Solasteridae > Crossaster > Crossaster papposus. The sequence continues at coordinate 1,224,889 of JBAIAA010000354.1, read as the reverse complement.
GAGGGTAAAATGGACAATTTGATAATGTTACCGCCTGTCCGCATTGGATTTAATTTGGTTAAAGTTGACAACAGTCTCCGTAGGTTTTACCAAAAAAAGTCCAATGCGAACGCGGCTAAACACACTAAACTTAAACCTGATGCAGTTACCTTCTGATGAGCATGATCTGGGCATTTATCTTCTTTATCTCCGCCACTTTTTCGAGTTTAGCTTTGGTCTCGGCTTCCGCTCTGAAAAGAAACCCCCAAAAAACGACACAATTCAAATTAAATAAAACACCACGAGTGTGACTTTGCATTCAATCTTGTAAATTTGACCTGGCACCACGAAATGAACGGAAAGTCGCACATTGACAAAGCGAGTTATTGGCCGAAATGTCAATTTTTCAAGTGGGAGGTCGGTTTCGAGTTTGTAACGTTTTTACATACATAAAACCATTCTTTATCATATTCCAAAATTGTATAGCTCAATTAAAACTCTAAAGTGGTTTTTTTAGGCTGAATTGCAACCAGTGATAGTTTAGTTGGCACGGTTCACAGACATTGAACGCTATTTTCTCAAAACAAGGGAGCATGACTTCAGCTATTTCAAAGGAGTATAGCGGCGCCTAGGAATAAGCTACAGCAAAACACAATACATCATTTGAAAGCTAGGACTTCCTCTTTTTAGAAATGTAATAATGTCAACTTTTGTATTTTGCGACTTTCCACCCATTTTGTGGTGCCAGGTCACAAATGTTTAGCACATGTTTTTAATACTGTTCAAGCAGCTAGCCATTTCACACAGGCTGACACCTGCCGATTATGTCTGCAGACCTGAGTAACTGACATGATAAATAGCGGGAAGTCACTGAAAAAGTACAAACATAAAGGTAGGATACACCATTTGTAATTGCTTGAACTATTATGAATGAGTGGATTTGGGGGTTGTATTTTGTAGTAAATATCGTTTAACTGACCTGTCCGAAGTTTTATAATCATGGATGCTGCGAAAAGCCAGAAAAACGAAGTTCGTTTTCAACCCGGCTTCGGACAGTGGCTCTTATGTTGTTCTAATGTTTTGTTCGCTATCGCCGTTCAGCGATCATGATTTGTTTTGTATAAAATTCTTTTTATAATATTTTGCTGGATGCCTACAATCATTATTTACTTTCAAATAAGTAAGATATTTCTTAATAATTCTGTGGTAAACATTTTCGATATCTGCAAATGGTGTATTTGCAGTGATTCAGTCAGTAACTCAGTCATAGAATAGTACAAATTACAAAAAAATAAATAAAGGAACAGAGACTCCACCTACACTTTGATTGCCTCCACCGAGTTCTTATCATTCTCCTTAAGGAACTCATCAAACATGGCAGCGTCCTCCTCTAAGTACTGCTCCGCTAGCTCCAGTTTACTCTCCTCAGCTTGAGCAATCTCCTCTAGCTTACGCATCTCATCTCGCTTGACTCCCAGGGAGTACTGCACCAGGAACATCTCTCGCTTCTTGGCGATATAGTCGGTTAGGCTCTCCTTCTCAATGTGACGATCTATGGTTTTGGATTTCCATTAAATTATACTTTGGAAAGAATCTTGCAACCTGTTGATGTTTTTTTCTTCATATGTGACCTGGCACCACGAAATGAGCGGAAAGTCACACATGGCCAAAACGAGTTATTAGCCGAAACGTCAATTTTTCAAATGGGAGGTCGGTTTCGAGTTAACGTTTTTACATACAATAAAACTTCTTTATCATATCCCAAAATTGTATAGCTCCATTAAAACTCTAAAGTGTTTTTTGTTTGTGGCTGAATTGCAATGAGTGATAGTATAGTTGGCATGGTTCACAGACTTTAAACTCCGTTTTCTCAAAACAAGGGAGCAAGACTTCAGCAATTTCAAAAGAGTATAGTGGCGGCGGCTAGGAATAAGCTACAACAACACACAATACATCATTTGAAAACTTAGGACTTCTTCTTTCTACAAATGTAATAATGTCAAATTTTTTATTTTGCGACTTTCCACCCATTTTGTGGTGCCAGGTAACATATATCATCTCAATGAAGGTCAGTCGGTGCAAAAATGTTGAAAAGACACGAATCTGGGATTGAAAAACAATCCAATTTTGTAAGGAAATACTATTTCTCAACTCTCTATAGACTTTGTACACAACCGCTAAAGTAGTGTCAGGATACTACATTCTTTCCTAAACCTTTTTAAAAGTTTAGCAAAAGAATTAAGGAGCGTGTTTGCACGAAATTGCTACCTCTGGATTGCCGATCCTGTGGTTCTACTGACTGAGCTATCCGGCCATATTGTTGGCAGTTCCACATTTTTATCAATATATTTGTCAAAGAGGCTCTACTTAGAAGCCATAATTATTGCTTTTGAGTCCTCTTGCAAGTAATTGGACATTTAAAGCCAACCATTTTTTCAACAAATATTTGCATCAGGTGAAGTTCATCCTGAACTAATACTTCATATAAGCTTAAATACCCCCAAAAGTCAAAGAAAACTAAATGTTCACAGTTCTGGAAACACCAGAGGGGAAGTCAGCGTAAGGCCGCATTCAAGTTACATGTACTTGACTAAAGGCCCATTCACACATGCGCGCAGTAACGGAAAGCAATAACGAAAAAGCGGCAAGCCGCGCGATATTTGACATTTACACACGAGAGGAAAACCGTTTGGCATTTACGTTATAATGACATTGACATTCTACAAAAACAATGGCGCCCTACGATAAGAATCGAAGACACAACGAGAAAGCTCTGCTTACCGAACTCCAGTGTGGTTTTACACGTAATACACGTATTGCCACGTATTGGATCAAGATCAAGATCTTGGTGAGAAGATAGCGTCCCGAACGACGCCATCTTTGTTTCAGGAATGTGCACGCTGATATTGTGATGTAATACCTAACGAGAACGCTGATTGGTCAGAACGCGCAGTCTCAGCGCGGTATATTTTTGAAAATCGCTCTGGTTTCTAAACGCAGCGGTTTATCGCCTGACCCCGTGTTTTTTCCGCTCTTAATGTAAACTAATCCAGAGAAAACCATGTGATCTATATTTTTAACTGCGCGGAATTCCGCGCGCCCGTGTAAATGGGCCTTAAGACTGACTGGCAGTGACACATATGGGAAGTGGCTACATCAAATTTTCATAGACACATGTGTAAATAATTGGAATCCATAGCCAAATATTTTTAATGCGGCTTATTCTTTATACCTCTTGTCACAGCCAGGGTAAAACTAGGATCGTCTTTAACAGCCACTGCCTTGTCATCAACCTCCTCTGTTTTCTCCTCCTCTGCGTCCAAGTCGGCCAGGGGTTTACGCATGGATGACCTCAGTGCGTTGACCCGCGATGTGTAAGTTGTCTTCTCATGGACTTTGAGGCCACGCTGTTTAATGCGCTCCTGTATTGGATAGAGCAAACCATTCTATTCATATGCATGTCATGGAATTACTGAAAAAGACACACGGACAACCAAATATCAACAGATTAAAATAATTTCTAGTCAAGCCTTTAGAGCGGGTACCTATTCCAGTAGTTATGGTACTTGAAATTGCCAACAATTTCTCGAACAAATTTTCCTTAACCTTTTAAAGACCAGGGACCAATTTCATAGAGCTTGCATTTATATACGTCATCCGGCGCGAACTGGTTAAACATGCTTTTCCTGTGCTTACTGTTAACAGTCTCTATGAAATGACGGAGGCTGTGTTAAGCACAAGATCAGCTGAAATTGGGCCCTGCAGTAACGCTTCTCAGATTCAAATTTTGGGGATAAAAAGTGATATCTTTTTCCATAACCGCAGTACTTCGACGTGAAAAGTTTCTAAAAATGCATTATACTATCCAAAGCTGCTGTACTTCTTACCAAGTAAGATTTTATTGCCAATTATTTTGGGAGTAATTACCAAACGTATACGATCCCTTTAAACAGTTAACAATTCCTACTGATTGGCCAGACTCACAGCTTTCTTGCGTTGGCGTTCCTTGTCGCGCAGCATGAAGATGTCGTTATCAGCCGGCATAGTGAATGGGTTGTGATCTGGTGGAAACTCTTCATTTTCTGTTTGGAGAGGAGAATGCACAATCGTCGGAAATAACAAAATTTGAATAAATAGTCTGAAATAACTTTAATACCAAACAAAAAAATGAAGGAAACATTTTGGTGTGCAATCTGTGATTTTTTTTTTAACTAGTTCGCGCAGGAATTTTTCACAAACTTTGAGCCTAGGTGGGTTCAGGCCAGCATCTTTGGGTAGCACACCCTGATATTTCCGGCCTCGCTCGCTGAAAGCCAGTCGGTGATTATGTTTATCCATCATCCGCTTTGAATCCCAGAAAAACTTTGCGTCACTGCATCCGATGCAAACAGGTTACGGGCAAGACATTGTTCCTTATTATATCAATGTTAACTAAAAGGATAGCATCACTGTAATTTAACATTGTTTAACCCTAACCCTCCTCAATCCTCCAAAATCGTTAATGCAATTTTGGAGGATTTTGGAGAATTGAGGATGAATGGAAAAAGTGACCGTTGATTTTTGAAGGATGCAATGGGTCAAGGTCGTAGGCCGTACCCAGTATTCTTTATGTTGAGTCATGCATAATGCAACCCTTCATTATGCTCAATACCCCCAACACTGCTTCAAAATGTCATTTGCATCGACTCAAGCCATAGCATTGATTGAATGAGGATTTTGGTGGATTGAGGCAGTGGTCACCCCTCTACTGAACAAATGCAAGAAATAACGTGTGATTTTGAAGGATTAAGGATGAATCTAGTTTTTACATACTGGTAATATAAGGATTTGGGAGGATTAAGAATGGTTCCTAGCAAAAGGGACCTAGGGTTAATGTTAGACGAAATGGCCTTTGAGGAAATGCCATTGTTTTTGGTTGACATATGTGACCCGCTCCATCGAAATCAGGAATAAGTCTCAAAATGACTTTTGGAGATATGCACATCGTGAGAAAGGGAATTTCATAAGCTTTCTAATGATACCCATCACCAGTGTGTATCTGTTTAGGTTAACGAGTTATGGTCTGATGAAGATGACAGGTGTATATTTATTTGCCGAATCCACATTCCGAGAAAAACAGCTTTGAAATAAACAAAATTGACCAAAATCATACGGACAGCCCACACAAATCCTATTAATTTTCATTTTTATTGATTGATTTTCACCCATGCGTTCACTTCAACGGCCGATTGCGTAAAACGGCCTCAGCGACTTATTCCTGATTACGATGGAGCGGGTCACATATTTACCTGAGACAATGGATTGCTCCGAAGCAGACTTGAGTGAATGTGGAAAGGTGACCCTGCCCGACTGACGAGAAGTGCTCTCTTCTCCTAGAAACAAAAATATATGCATTTATGTGTATTTGAATAAACCAAAAATGTGAGGGGTTCTGGCAAAATGAACTAGAACGGGTAAAAGGTTAAAATGAGGGTTTAGAAGAAAAAAAATTATTTGTTGCACTTCAATAGAAAATTCCGATGACAAGTTACGTCTTTTTAAAGTTTGCTTTTAAAAATGTAAAATACTAAAAGTTTCGAGCTTTGTATTTGTAAAAGTGAAAAATGCAAATTGTTTTTCCCTAAAAACCCACCTAATCCACAAATTTTATAGCACTTTATAAAATGGAGTGGACATATTATCAAAGATTACAAATATCAATAAATCTGAAAATCTGAAAATCGAAAGAACAAAAACCATCCCTGTGTGCAGCAACACTTTCACACTAAATTTCACCTAAAAAATAATGAAATAAGAAATACAAATTAAATCAACCACCCAAAAAATATTAAAATAATATACTTGATTTCTTGTCAGCAGAAGTCACAGAAACGGCAGATGAGGCAGACTGGGTGGGGGATCCTGCACCAGACATGGTGATAGACCACTGGGGCGAGGAGAAAATAAAAATAAATAAATTATTAATACATTTTAATTTCACCAGAAAATAAGCTCATCAAAAGGGGACACCCTCCACCTTTAATACAAAAAAAAGAAACAAGACCAGGGCCCAATTTCTTGGCTCTGCTTACCGTTAGCGAAAAATCCCTGCTTACTATAGCAGAAAATTCGGTGCTTACGGTAAACGTATTTCACGCGTTAGCGAGAAATTTTGGTCTCTGAGCATGCGTACAATCCGTAACTATGGATTCTGTGCTTACAGGGTAAGCACAGAATTTTTCTGCTAGCGCGGTTAGCGGAAAATGGTGACCGTAAGCGAGGAATTCTGTGGTTAACAGAGCCAAGAAATTGGGCCCAGTATAACTGGGGTCTTTGGAAAGAATACCTGTCACCACTTTTTTAGTTGTGCACAAAGTCTATAGAGTTGAGTGCATAATTCAGAAAGTATTTTCAAACAATATTGGAAAAATTGGAAATTCCATATCTGGACATCATCAAAGTTTATGAGCAGAAAAACTGGGACTGCCTTGGCTTAGCACAACATTTGATGTCCAGAATATGGATTTCTTTTCCTGTAAAATCCGATACGAATTTCTCTTAAAAATACTGTTACCCCATTCACCCCATTCCCCCCCCCCCCCCCCACACCCCTCCAAAAATAATCGATCTCGAAAGCAGTTTTGTGTACAATCAAATTTCGTTTTCGTATTGTTTACTCGCTGCGCGTGCGCTAACTATGATCAAGGTTAACGACTAAATTTAAATACAAATGGAAGACGAATAATATTAATCACGACTAAGCCTAAGAGGCTAAGGTAGGCTAGTGTAAAAAAAAAATCAAATACATTTCATGCATTTACAACTGTTAACATCATTTAGAGTATATTTTCAGGAACATTTTAAACCATAAATTAGCTCTATACGGTGCTGCTGAGCAAATTTACTGCAATTTTTGTGCGCGAACTCTTCAAGCAAGTTCATTACATTAAATGCATTGTTTAAATGGCACAACTATAGTGATTGTAGTTTGGTCCTAATTACACTAACTAAACAGTTCAGATCCAAACTGCTGGCATTCAGTAGACGTATTCCATTTTCCCCAAACACATTTAATTCCCCAAATTTGTTCCCTAATATTAATGCTAGAATTTAAGGAATAATGTTAATAATACTATTACTAGGGGTGTCATACACACCGTGCAGACCCACTAGACAACGAGTAACAAGATGAGAATTTGCAGATCTCATGAAATGTATCATCTGAAAAAGAAAGACTTATATGAAAAATATGAGCAACATACATACTAGAAAAGATGATTTGAAATGCTTGAAAGATGTAAATAGAATAAATGAGATGGTTCAAAAAACACTTTTTAATTACTGTTGCTTAATACGTTTGTTGTCTAGGAAAAAGCGCAATCTGAAAAGTTTATCGGACCATAACTTGGCAACGCTTTGACCGATTTTGAAAGTTGAAAGAGATTTGCAATCTACTCACCAAGCCCTTCAAGAAATAGTCCCAAATAACTTCCTAAAAGCAATATTAAAATTTGTATTGTCCCCCCTACTATTACTAACCGATTTACACCTGGGATTTTTACCGGAGATTTAGAAGCACAGGAATATCACATTTTATGATTACACAAACATCCAAACGAAACTGCACGAGCGGCCGCCGCTAGCAACGGCACCACGCCGCATGCGCCACGCCGCATGCGCGAGAAAAATTTCCCACGCGACAATCGCCCATGACGCGGTGAAATTTCAAGTCCCGCGTAAAGTGCATTTCGCGTCAAATAACTTCGATTCCGCTGCTTTCCCCCCCCCCCAAGTAAATGCAATATTACATAAAGAAAAACAAGATTTATCAAATTTTAGGTCGATTAGCCGCGAATAAATTCATTTGGTAGTTGAAAATCGGACTCCAAACTTACCTTTAACAATTTGGCAGACGAAAACCGATCGTAACTAACGTGAACACCCATCAAAATGGAGCGTGGTTATTCTATTTTTAACCAAGCTCGACTAAAGTGTCTCTACTGCAATAAGGTTGTTTCACGTTCCAGTTGCGCATGCTCAGTAGAGCGCCCTCTGTAGGCCTACTACATGTAGGAGAGGGGAACACCCATATAAACACGCTATCATCCGGGTAAGTTCGTACCCCTTTTTGCGCTGAATCCAAGATGGCCGCGGAACGTGAAACAACCTTATGAGAAAACTGTTTACTACTATTTCATGTATGGTATAAATAAGTCAATTTTCACAACAAGTTTCCATACGCGAAATAGCATTACGCGATGAACAGCGCCCTCTCGGGGTTTCGCACGCGCCTAGCTAAGGCCAGAAACAATTATTTACTTTCCACAGATTATTTCTGGTGGGTGTGGCTATTTTGGTTCAAATAAAAAAACATAATTTAAATCTTATTGTGTTACGGTGTCCGAAATTTAATATCTTTGTGTAAGGCACACGATGCCTTACATTTTTGGAAGTAGGTCAGATCACCACCAGTGTACGTGTCCGGAAACTGGTCAACTCAGCAAACGAGCTGGATCAGTGGATGTTCAACTGGTCAATATTTTACGTACATGTACATCATGATTTAGGCCTAAACAACATTAGGGCCCTCGTGAACAAAACGCAAAACCAACTTCCTTTTCAGCTTTCTCCTGAAAATCTTCACAAAATGTCTACTTTGTTATTCTTATTCTCCACTTACCTTTATTTTATAAAATCAGAATTTTCCCCGCGGGTGTTTCCGTTCCGGTTGCCGACGTAAACATAGCAACTGTTCGTTTGTTCGTTTTATTTTTGACGCAGCGCACATCATAACTCGGGTAATGTTGTTAGACTCTGCCACAGCTGCTGAGCTGTTTTGGCGGTCATAACCAAAAACTAGTTCTGTTGTTTCTCTTTGTTTTCGGGATTTGATTACTGTACGTTTGTGCGTAATTCTCGCCCGTTGACAAATTCTTAAAGAAATTTACACACAAAAAACCTACCGAACCAGTTATATTGGAAATGACTGTGTATGACCATGGAGGGCTTCTTATTCCTCCATGGTATGACCATGGAGCTATCTCCATGGTATGACCATGGAGAAATAAGAAGGCCCCATATGGTATGACCTACTGCGCAGGTCTACTGCGCAGGTCTACTGCGCAGGTCTACTGCGCAGGTCTACTGCGCAGGTCTACTGCGCAGGTCTACTGCGCAGGTCTACTGCGCAGGTCTACTGCGCAGGTCTACTGCGCAGGTCTACTGCGCAGGTCTACTGCGCAGGTCTACTGCGCAGGTCTACTGCGCAGGTCTACTGCGCAGGTCTACTGCGCAGGTCTACTGCGCAGGTCTACTGCGCAGGTCTACTGCGCAGGTCTACTGCGCAGGTCTACTGCGCAGGTCTACTGCGCAGGTCTACTGCGCAGGTCTACTGCGCAGGTCTACTGCGCAGGTCTACTGCGCAGGTCTACTGCGCAGGTCTACTGCGCAGGTCTACTGCGCAGGTCTACTGCGCAGGTCTACTGCGCAGGTCTACTGCGCAGGTCTACTGCGCAGGTCTACTGCGCAGGTCTACTGCGCAGGTCTACTGCGCAGGTCTACTGCGCAGGTCTACTGCGCAGGTCTACTGCGCAGGTCTACTGCGCAGGTCTACTGCGCAGGTCTACTGCGCAGGTCTGTACCATAATCGAAAAAAGTAGTCAAATTAAGTTGAATATTATTTATCCAGGTAATCCAGACATGCCACTTATTGCAAAATTTGAACGAGGTACTGAACAATGTCGGTATAGGGTTTCCGAGTTTATATTGTAAATAAGTTTGCGTTTGTTAGATAAGTTTTATGTGGATAGCTTTGATCGCGAGTTGCGTGATTGGTGTAGGCATACCGGCATATCGGCATATTGGTGTAGGCATACATTTGTATTCCTGCATAGCTTTGTATTATTTGTATTCCTGCACAAACAGATGTCGTGCGAATACGAAAAGTTTTTAGGGGGGGCGTTAGGTAACAATAGTCTAGATAGTGTATTTTATTGCTCCATAGTGTGAGGGGACTAAGGGGAGAGTCGATCGGTCCCATTCTTGCTGAGTATAACAGTACTTTGTATATAGTTTTCTCGGTCAATTTCGGTAAATAATTGCGTTAAATTTAATCACCGCGTCATGGTTTCGCGCGATTTCGAATACTGCTCCAAATCTTCATTCAATTTCGTTTTCTAAGATCGCAGAAAATAATATTGTGTTATGGAATTTAAACAAAAATAACCATCAAAATTAACAATCCGTGCACTCAAACAGCATTCAGAATTGTACAAACGAATTTGAATGTCTTTAAATGAAACTGTACGCCCTGAAAGTGATTAAAAACCACATGATTGGAACATTACCAAAATCGCTTGAATACGGACATTTAAAAACGAATTGGATTTTGTTTCCTTACGAACTTGATTAAGAAAACCCTTATTAGTTTGTTTGACAACAAAGAGTCTAAATTACGAGCCACTGTACGTGCAGCTATTTGGCAAAAGTAATACTCGACCACAGAGCATCTAGAATCCAACATTTTCGGGGCCTTTAAGATCTAGAGCCTAGCATATGAAGCACGATATGTGGCAGAGAAAACCCCCCCTCTTTTGCGTTGACCATTGTGTTCCCGGAATCTCGGGAATTCCTTTTAGGTTTCAAGGGGGGATGGGTTAGGTTACAATAGTGTTGAGTGTGTATAAAGTATAGGGGTAAGAGGGGGGTACCCCTCTGCCACATATCGTGCTGGGTATAGAGCCTAGAGGGCCCCGGACCCAACGCCGTAATTGGCTTCGCGCTACGCGCTCGCTTGAGTCAAGTTTGGTAGACGAATGGTCCCCCCTCCCCAAACAAAAAGATATGTATATAAAGCTACTACCCTCCCTGTCCTGGGTGGAGAAAGGTAATTGTAGTAAAGAATCATGTTTTATACTTACCAAGTTGGCGAAACTTGGGTCCTTGTTGTGCCCCATATCCATTTGCCATGGTAACACCGACGATCAACAAACCCGTAATCGCTGGCCACTTCATGTAAATGGTACTTGCAGGTATAAGAGCTGGTAAAATCCAGGCGTGAAGTATTCCTATTGTTCCTGCACGGTAATGCCTTGTTAGACAGAAACTCATCACAATAACTCATCGTTACCAACACAATAAATCGTCATTACCCCTACAATGATATTAAACACAACAGTACTGTATTACTGTATTACTGTGCCAACCAAATGGAACATAATGTGTGTCATATAATAGATAATGTATATAGTTCACACCAGGCCCTGGTTCACACTGCGGCATTGTGCGGTGCCGTCAATAAGCCACTGGCAGTGCACTTACATTGTAGCCTCATTGTACTCGGTCTTTGTTGTTCACATTCTCATTAACAATGGGAGTCTGGATTTTACATAGGCTAATAGCTTCGGAACACGCCAATACCAGCGACAATCGGACTCGGCGCTGCATGCATTTTGGAAGATGTTGACACTTTTTTTTAAGGTGCAGGTTATGACTATAATACAGACCCAACAAAGAAACTAACAAAAACCAATTTTGAATAAGATTAAAACTGCTGCAAACTGCTTACTGGCTGGAATGACCTCAAAATAATATACAAATCAAATAAGTTAAGAGGGCCTAATATTTCGAAATCTGTCTTATGATCTTTGAATGTCTTATTGCCTAATACACCTTATTAAAAAAAAAATCGACGAAATGCCCAATGAATAATAGGCAGCAAGACTTGTTTTCTTTCAACTGGAAAAATAAACAGTCGTAGACAGCTTTGTCGGGTCTCTTGCTTTTGCACACAAAAAACACAAAAAACGTTCGGCAGTGTTGCGTAGGTTTTTCGAGCGAGGGCACATAGCGAAGGCACACAAGGTCAAATGAAGCAATACATTGTACATTGTAATAATAAAACGTCTTGCTCCATCTAACTGAATTAACTGATGAGTGCTCTTGCTTTTAAGACGGGCACTGACCACGACTTATCGTAACCTCTTTTATGAGTGTGTCAACTTTAAACAAAATTCATCGATTGCCTTGATGGTATCATTATGACATGGTGTTTTGAACGACTGGGCACTCAAACGTGCACGGGGAAGGGGTGCAGCGCGCCAATCGTGAATTTCGAATTGGGCATGCGCGTGAACAGTCACTCTCCTCATTATCTCCACTTAGAGCATGCGCAATACAATCGAGTCCGGATTTTATAGTCTGAAATTCACGCTACACCGACAATGCAATAATATTACTATATTCTGGAGAACTATAAAAGGCCTGATATTTTTTTAACTTTACTAAGGCCTACAAGACAAAGACATTTTTTTTTAAAGTAACGGAACAAAATATTGGCATTGAAATAACTAAATTCTCGCTTTAGACCTAATGAAAAATCTGAGAGTCGGCAGCTGTACATTAATAGAATGGTTTCTTATCAGAAACGCGAGTCTAAGATTAAATTCTGATTCCTTCATTGTCTCTCCACCGTGAAACGTCTCGGAGGAATATCCGGGAGGAACTCACCATCGGCCTGTTTGTTTATCAGGCAATCAATTTCCCTGAAGACATAGAGGGGAGGCGACTGACATTTCGTCAATTTGCTTAAGTACCGATACATCACTCTTTTCACAAACGAAAATCAGACAATTGAGTCTTCGGCTTTCACTACAATGAGTAAACACCGAAGTGGAGAGGGTGTATGGACTTGAATTGTGAACCGATTCCTAATGCCGGCCATTGAACGGTATAGACGGGTTCATTTCTGAAGGAGGAACAACTAACGCGAAAATCAGAGATGACGACCGCAAGTTACGTGGACGAGGCGGGCGACCGGGGCTGGTCGGCCGAGGGATCCTTCGAGGACCAGGTATGGTTGCGGGCCGTGTACGGGGTCATAGCCGTGCTGGGAGTCACAGGTAACGCCTTGGTCATTTTCACGGTGGCTCGCGTGCCCTCGCTGCGGTCCCTGACCAACATGTTTATCGTGAGTTTGACCGTGTGCGACATCATCACCTCAGTGTTTCTCATCCCGCTTCATCTCGGTAAGTCCATTTTGTTGTTGTTGTTGTTGTTGTTGTTGTTGTTGTTGTTGTTGTTGTTGTTGAGCATGGCTTTAGACCAGTTTCGTACCCAAATGCATTTATTTCAAGTTGTGTTTTTTTCCTGAAAGACGTAGTCTGCCCGTAACAAAAACCCAACAACAACGTGTAGTTCAGGCCATTTAAAATGGATTTTCAGGTTTTCACCACTCGACTGAAAACATCTGTCGGGAGAGGAATGGGTGTACATTTTATATAACAACACAATTTTACATCGACACTTCGCACAATTATTCAGGCGATACACTTTCAACAAAATAAATACAAAAATAGGGGTGGGAGCAAAACCTAAAGGTCAATTGTAACCTAATTTAAAACAAAACAAAAGCCAAATACAAAAAACTGACAAAGGTAAGTAGGAGCTTTAATGCTCACTAATCAACCGTTATGGCGATAAGCCACATGATCAGGATTAAGTTTAATATCCAAAAGGTAATGCGCCTTATACCGCCATAATGGTATAATGGTGAATTCAGAAAAGCAAAGAATTTACCGTTTCTGACTCTAAAAGGTGTGCACACCAGTTAAGTTGTACCAAAGCGTCATTTTCAATAGACAATCAAAGTCGGAAATCCATTGTGATTTACAAGTTATGCAAATTACATTTGAAAATTATGTGCATAGTTACGTGAGTAAAAGTACATTTTTCGATAAACAATATTCTGTTTGCTCGTACGCCATGACTTTTGTTTCTATTGATGGTATTGCATGTTTTAATAATGGTGTATTCATGTATAACGCACGTAACAGATCTGTATAGCTACAATAATCAACTCCATCCTTTCACGAGCAGTAACAAAAACAAAGAGCTTTGAGAAACAGTCGGCAACTCGCTTTGCAGTTTGTAGGGCAACAAGATACGAGGATCTGATGCGATAGAACGTCCAATTACACATTTTCGCTCGCAGTAAAAGAGGTGAAAAAACCACAGCTAGATATCGAGTTATAACTTTGTGTAAACGTCAGAAACTCAAAAGATAACTGAATTTGCTTTTTACATTACAAATGTTCGCTCGCAATAAAAGAGGTGAAAAAAACCCACAGCTAGATATCGAGTTATAACTTTGGGTAAACGTCAGAAACTCAAAAGATAACTGAATTTGCTTTTTACGAAGCCACAACAGGGTTATTGTGAAAGCGATAAGTGCCTACCTTATCCGTATTCAGTTCCCGAGTCGGTATTTGTTTGGGGGAAGTAAGAAAGTGCAGTTTCAATGCAAATTTGGTAATATCTGGCGCTCGGCGACAGATCTAATTTATAATAGCTTACTAACGTCATGTCTTTTCTTCTACAAGATTTTGCAGATAAAAGGTAGGATAGGCCATTGGTAATTGTTTGAATTTTCATGAGTGGGTGGATTTGGGGGTTTGTGTTTTATAGTAAATATCGTTTAACTGACCTGTCCAAAGTTTTACAATCATGGATGCTGAGAAAAGCAAGAAAAACGGCATTCGTTTTCAACCGGATTCAGGCAGTGTTTTTGGTTCTTGTTTTGTTCGCGATCGCCGTCCGGCTGGATGCATATAGAATCATTATTTACTTTCAAATAAGTAAGACATTTCTTAATAATTCGGTAGCGAATGGTATATCCTACCTTCAAGACGTTTCAAGTATTGTATAAGTATGACATGCGGTCAAGAAAGAAAAACAAGTTTTTTTGAGCAAATATATATTGCCTCGAGAAAAAATGCAGCACTAATGTGTTGTTCAATATTTAATTTTACTCTTTTATCGTCTTTTATATGAAATCGGGTGCTAACTCTGCTTTGCCGAGAGGTCAAATCAATATAGGGAAAACAAACCACGTCGGTGGGGCTACAATCTACGTCAGCATATTTATTAACTTTGCCTTAAACCACTCAACCAAATGTATAACACGTTCGCCCAATGGGGCATTACTCTGATAATTGTTGATCAACCGAAAGTACATGTATTTACATGTTGAAATTTAGGGGAAAGACAAGATTGTCGTAGCAATTCCTTCCTCGCCTCTCACCGCTGTGACCCGGGTTCGAATTCCGCGGCTGGGCCGATATACTGATTGGGTTTTCCTTCCCGGCCGCGAATTTTTTTCCCCAAACGACATCGCCATAGAACTCAGTGGTTTTTAGCGCATCTGATTGGCTATTTGTTACGTCTTGGTAGTAAATAGTACTCTCAATTTATTGACCCTAGGATTCTCAACTTATTGACCCTAACCCTAACCCTTTTTGACCCTAGGACAATCAGATGCGCTAAAAACCAGTTCTATGGCGATGTCGTTTGGGAAAAAAAATTCGCGTCCCGGCTTGATTCCTTTGGTTTCACTATACAATAATCTTCGGGGGGGGGGGGGGGGGTTTCCTCCTACCTGTAAATCAGTAACGTCTTCTTATTGTCTTCTCTGTACGGGTTTCTTCTTGATACGAGCTATTGGGTACTTGGTTTCATTACTAGAAAACAAATTGTTGAGAACAGTTTAAACGTAGAAAGAACTAAGAAGAAACTTTAAAAGAGGGACTGTATATCTTTAATTAAAACATTACCCTCAGTTCCTTACCACATTTTCTAATAAAACTATGCTTAAAATCGTCGCGTAAACTCGACATTGGTAAAGGGTTAAGTACAATGTACATTGAGTATACAGCCAATCAATGGCAAGCTCAATCATTGCGGCCGAATCAATGTAATAACAAGTATCAACTTACTCTTTATGTAAACAGACAAAAAGGCTCTTGAGATTTCATTCGACCTGTGTAAAGATTGTACAAACAACCGTCGTGTATTCCTATCTACGGGAATATATCACTTATTACTACGGCAACGAAGGATTTCCTTACTTATCCGGAAATGCGGTCCTTACCGTATAAATAGGTTGACGGGAGGAGTTGGATGTGGATGAACTTTTCTCCACCCGTGCATGCATCTTGTGTTATCTGGAAATATCTTGGTCTCCAAGGAACGATGACACGGGTTTTTGACTTGGGTAATTTTGCCGATGACGATGATGAAGCACGTCTTATTTTATGGGTTTATTGAAGATTGGATTGTGCATGGCAACTTAGTTGGATAATCGATATGTATAGGTGACTGAGCTAGCCCTGGTTTAGCGTTTCCAGAATGATCCCACATGGGACCCATTATGCGGTTGCATGCGAGTCATATCTGGGCGGCACATTATGGGACCCACCGGATTCTGCACCCAAACCCCATACGGGTACCTATATGTAGGTAAGCCCATTATAGCCCATCTTATACCCACAACGGATACCCAGGTAGCAAAACCACGGGGTAGCATTATGGGTCCAATATGAGCCCCATGGGTCTGCCCATAGGCCATGTGGGCTCCATTGTGGGTCGGCCCATAATTATTGCCCCTTACAGGCGGACCCATACGGACCCCATATATGGGCCATATGGACCAATACGAACCCCATAACCTTGAGGTTGGCGACTTCCCCTAACAAAAAAAACCCACAATGGGCAATATTGGCAATCTGCCCTATAGGCAACATGGGCAACAATATGGGCAATCGTGAGATTGGTTATCATTACGGGAGTCATGTTGGCGTAGCGGTTCTTTCCTCGCCTTCCACCACTATGACCTGGGTTCGAACCCCGCCTGGGCCAATATGTGGATTGGGTTTTCAGTCCCTGCCTGACTCCGTGGGTTTTCACAAGGATATTCCTCTGGGGTTTTCCTCCCACCTCTAAAACTGTACCTTCTTCTCATTGTCTTCTCTCAACTGAGGGCCCCAAATGATCAGCTTCTGCTGGATGGGTTACCCTCGATAAAGATGGTTGTAAATAAATAAATAAAATAAATGACATAGATATACCTATACGCTGGAGATTTGGCTTATTTCGGGGGATTTTTGTGCAATGTACATGTACTAGTATTAGGGAGTTTTGCATATTCGCGTTGTGTGCTCGATATCCTCTAATTACAGAGAGTTGTTTTTCTCTTTGAATTGATAGGTTTTAAAATTCCGGTACCAGAGGGTGTAGCAGGGGATGTGATCTGTCGTCTTCTGCTTTCCAAGTACCCTCTCTGGACCAGCTTCGTTGCTTCGGTGCTCACCCTGACATGTGTCACCTTGGAGAGATACTCCAGCATCGTGCATCCCTTTCGCTACGAGGTGCTGTTCACCCCCTGGAAAGCAATCGGCATGATTATTTGCACATGGGCCATGGCTGTGCTCATGAATAGTTATTTCTTCTACATATTTTACAGCAACAGCGGCCGTTGCATCATCCAGTGGCAGAGCACGGCCTGGCAGAAGTTTGTGGGCGTGGCCAACTTCTGCGTCATCTACATCTTCCCGCTAAGCCTAATGGGCTTCTCTTATTGGCGGATCATGAGTGATCTGCGTAAGAGTGCCATGGCTATGCGCCAATCAACGTCGGGCGGTGTAGAGAACCAGCTGTCCAGGGATCTCCTGCGCGCGCGTAGGAAAGTCATCAAGATGCTGCTGACGGTCGTGGTGACTTTTGCCGTTTGCTGGGCGCCAAACCAGTTCATGTTCTTCGCCTACATGTGCGGCTGGGACCTGGACTTCTCCGCCTGGTATTACCACGTCAGCGTGCTGATCGCCTTCTGCAACTCGTGCATGAACCCGTTTATTTACGGGTTTCAGAGCAAGCAGCACCGTAAGGCGCTGCGCCAGGCCATCGGCTGCAAGAGGACGTGCTGCAGTAACGCCGTTGGTACCCGAGCGTCAGAGGGAGCCAGCAACCCGAGTTTCGTTGGTACTGCGGACGTCAGAGAATACTATGCGGACGCGAACGCCATGGAGGATCTGCCGATGATAGTCAACAATACGGATACCACATCCTTGTCCGCAGGGCGCATGCATGAGATACTAACAGTTAATCCAACAGCGAGCGTCAACCCACTGATTTATTAATACACAATGCTGGTCACCGTCAAGGCCAAAACCAACGGTTACCAAACACCATAACAAGAAAGAAAATGCAATATCCTTAAGTCATTCGATTCCTCCGATTGTGAATGATGTATAATTGAGGAGAAATACGGCACTTTAACACAACCCAAGCAACGCTATTGTCCTTATAACGTCCATCATCATCATCATCAGATATTAATGTTGTTTCATGTAGTATGTTATTATTAGAATTACACTGTATTTACAAACATTCGTAGTCAGGAAAAACATGTGGTTGTCGAAATGATAGTCATGTCTCCACCTAAACACATTTTATTAAGATGATTACTGCACAACACACGCCACATCACAAGTAAACAAACATTTTCAGCATCTGAAAAAGGGTATAGTTTCGAAACTACGCCGATGTCCGATTTTCCTTTAACAACAAACACTTGTTAAAGCTGTGTCCGAAATGTACATGTATGTACCTTGCTGTTGAGCTATTGTACAGATACATGTGTTTTGCTGAAGGGCGTTCATTCAGGTACAGACGGGGTCAGCCCGATGTTCCCCAGTCCCTATATTCAGAAAACAGACCTTGCTTCGCTTGGTCTTGTTCAAGTTGCTTGTGGTGAAAGCCTCCGTGGTGATTTTAGATCACTTACTGGCTAGCTTTCTCGGCATAATGTTGCCCAAGCGGTATGACACGCAGTTGTAGTAGCGGAGTAGATGTTTATCCCAGGATGTAGGCCTACGGTAACTTTGGCAGGTGGAAATCGGCAAATATGGAAATGTTGGCTGTTAAGTACGTTGCTGCGCCCCAGATATCGTTGTTACTCAGCCGCCATGTCCTGTAGTATTCCCCAGTCCCCATCCTTATGTCCCCAATCCCTATGTTCCCCGATCCTTATGTTCGGATCATTATGTTCCCCAGTCCCTAAGTTCCCCAGTCCCCAAGTTCCCTATCCCTATGCTCTCCGATCCTTATGTTCCCTAGTCATATGTTCCCCCATCTCTATGTTCCCCCATCTCTATGTACCCCATCCCTATGTTTCACCATCAATATGTTCCCCTGTCCCTATGCTCCTCGATCCTTATGTTCCCCAGTCACTATGTTCCCCCATTCCTATGTTTCCCCTCCCTATGTTCCACAATCCTTATGTTCCCCATCCCTATTTCCCAGATCTCTATTATGTTCCCCCATCCTTCCTTTACGGTTTGGGTTAGGTTTTGGGACCGGGGGTCGGGACTGGGGAACATGGGGACTAATGCGTACCTGTGGGCCCCCGACCATTATGTTCACCGGTCCTAAACCCCCAATGAGGGACCAGGAAAGAAAGGGACCGGGGAACACAGGGACCGGGGAACGCGGGGACCTAAAAAAATCCTGAGAAACCGCAACATTCCGCAAGCACAATGACCACCACAAAGGAGGGGGGGGGGGGGGGGGGGGGGGGGGGGGGGTGGGTTTATCTATGTCCATTATCTTGCTTCACAATTATGCTTTCCAATTTTGTAAAACAAATGGCGTGAAGGAGAATCCTGATAATGTATTGTGGTAGAAGATTTCCGTCTCTGGTGGTTTGGGGAAGAAGGAATCGGCATAGATTGTTATTGTGCGGTATATAGCTTCACCCCCACCACCCCCCCCCCCCCCCCCCCCCCCCCCCCACCACCACCACCCACCCCCCGCTCCTCTCAAAGAAAAGGCCTATGATACCTGCCATTCTAGGCAATTAGATAAATTAACACCATTTTCGTGTCACGGAAGTTGAAGAATAATCAAATTTCCCCTTTCGAAAAGGGTCCGTGATTTCAATAATGTATAATTCAGTTTAGATAATTTGGCGCGCAGCAAATCTGACGTATGACGATGAGAGATGTGTGGGTAACAATAGTCTGCAGTGCGCGTTTAGGGTACATGCACAAACAAGATCGTGCTGGGTATATAACATCTGATAATAGGCTATATACGGTTGCAATCTATCGAATCCACGTACTATTAATTATAGGCCTAACCCGGACCGCAGGAACTATCATGTTCGGTCAATAAGATGAGCATTGACCGTCTGAGACATTTAATCAGATTCGGTGAAAAAAACTATTCTATGAATCAAACAGGATCAAGCATCGAAACGAACGGCCCGAGGGCGGGTAAACCTGTTTTTCTATTCAGCAGTGTTAAAAGGATAGGCATGTACTGTAGAAAATTACAGCGAACGGGATTGAGCAACGTCTAAACTCTACTTCAGTTCAGAACTCGACCTTAAATTTCAGAAGAAATGTCACAAATACAATTCGAAACCAAGGGCTTAAGGTGGGGCAAAACATGTTCAACGTAAAGGCATTGGCAAAGAGAGAGAGAGGGGAGAGAGGGGGGGGGGGGACACATTTCAAATTATCTTGGTTGAAAAGAGATAAAAATGCTCTCTTCATATTATGGCGAGGTTTGGGACCATACGGTAATTGACAGGCTGGGGCCAATTTCATGGAGCTGCAAGCACAAATGCTTAGCATAACAATTCTTTCTGGGTTTTTTAGGTGATGTATATTGTTTGTGACTGGTTTATGTATTCAGCTAGGTTTTGCTTAGCACGAAAATCACATTGGAGGTTTAGATGGTAACTTTTTTGTTTTTTGTTTGAGCATGAATTTATGTGGCAAGCAAATTCGTGGGCTTATAAAGCTCCTTGAAAATGGTCCTTGGATTCTACACTATTGTTCAGTTGGTATGCAGTACCTATCAGGCCCGCTGGAACACATTTTTTCCAGGGGGTGCGGACTTGATTTCACGAAATTTTTAGCAAGCGCGAAGCGCGAACCCATTCTGGCGTGGGGTCCGGGGCCGGCCCGCTTAAGGGCCCGGGAGCTTTGAGTTTCTAGATGCTCTGTGGTGCAATCTGAGCGTTTAATTGACACTTTTACTGCATTTTGTTGTGACACTTTTGAACATAGGTACTACCTATGTGACTTTACTCCTGCTTATTAAATTCCCTTCCACTACTTTAAAATAAAGAAGTCAAAGGGCTCGTCGCAGCCTTGTTTATTTCAATCCCAGCACGCAATTTTGTGCCCGCCTCGTGCATATACCGATTCAGCAAACTCTAAACATGCTCTAAAGATCTAAATTAAACCACAACAAAAGGCCAGTAAGCGCGCGCAATCACGGGACGCCGCGTTTCACGTTTCTATATTACTGGCTACTATAAGCAATTTGAAGGACAAAATAATAAAAAGGTCTCCCCGAGGAAATCCTAAAAATGAGGATGTTTCCCCAAGGAATTTAGTGCGCAAATTATATGGGGAATGCTTAAAGGTAGAATAAATCATTTGCAGCTAGATACCGAAAACAATTACTACCGAATTATTAGAAAATATCTAACATATTTGAAAGTAAATAATGATTGTAGGCATCTAGTAAAAAGAAATGCGCTTGATATCCTGTCATTGTTCAGAACAATTTAATTTAAAAAAAAACACCACAAATTAACGATCGCCAGACGGCGATCGCGAAAAAAACACCAAGAACACAATGCCTGACGCCGGTTGAAAACGAACGCCGGTTTTTCTTGCTTCCATGATTGTAAAACTTCGGACAGGTCATTTATTAAACGTTATTTACTATAAAAGACAACCCTACAAATCTACTCATTCATGATAATTCAAGCAATTACCAAAGGTGAATCTTGCCTTTAAATACAGAAACAAAGGAAAGACCAACGTCAAGTCTCCACTCCTCAAGGACACACAACGTGCGTGGGTGAATACAAAAAACGCCACCCCGTTGAGTATACCCAGCACGATATGTGGCAGAGGGGTACCCCCCTCTTATCCCTATAGTTTATACGCACTCAACACTATTGTAACCTAACCCATCCCCTTGAAACCTAAAAGGAATTCCTGAGATTCTGGGAACACAATGGTCAACACAAAAGAGGGGGGGGGGGGGGGGGGGGTTTCTCTGCCACATATCGTGCTTCATATGCCGTTGAGATCTAAAAACAATATAGGGGATCAAGGGAGTGAATAGACCTTCACAGGAAAACCCTCTTTCTTCTTATTTCTCCACGGTCTCCACAATGTTTCACAAACTAGATTCTTGGACTGAGTTTTACTAGGAAAATTAGAAATATCAATCACCAGTTTAGATCGAAAATTTAAGCCATCTCTCCTAAGGCCTCTTCGACAGAGTTCCCCTTCCTCCAAGGACAGACTTTCCTGTGGAGTATTCAAGAGGATAGGTTATCGACCTGTCGCGATTGTCGCGATCCAAGTGATTGGGTTTAGGTTTACAGCCCACGAAATTAATCCTGGTTGAAAAATGAGCGTTTTGAAAATAGGCCTCGATGTTCCTACTTAATGTTGTACACAAGAACAAAGCGATGTCTCCACAAGGATACAGATTAGAGTATATGTGTTACATTTTTCCAGGGATGTAGTCGAGTCCATCACAAGTTCCTGCAAGTCCCTGCAAGTCCATCACAAGTCATTCAGTTCCAATTCAAATCGCAAGCTATTCAAAAGCATTCCTTTGTCATTGTTCATCCAGTTACTTGTGACTGCCTTTATGAAGGGACTTGTGACTGGCTTCACGAAAGGACTTGTGAAAGGACTTGCAGGGACTACAACCCTACATTATTCTATAATTATGTGTTAAACAAAGTTAAACTCAGATCTCGTTCACGGCGTTTCTTTACACGGGAACAAACATTCCTTTATTATCCACACTAATATGCACAAATAATAAAACAAAACAAATCCACCCTGTCACAGCCTGAACTATAATGCTAGTTTCTTTAGGAAATTATGTTTTTGCTTCATGTACATACCATATTTATCATATTATTGCTATAGAGGAATAATTTATACAAATTGGAAAAACTATTTAGAAGAAATCCTATTTATTCTTTTTATTTACATATTACCCTGTCTACTTAACCAATTCGCGCTGGTTTAATTTCAATTTACCGGACTCAAGGGATTAGTTTATTAGCACCACTATTTACATGTTTTTTCCCCTGACATTCTGTCACCTAGGGCATTTTTCTCTCTCTGCAGCAGTCAGGGCGTGATATCAAGTCATCCGCTACCCGCCATAAAATCTGATGTGTCAGCCGTGGAACTATATACACACATGGCCTGGAACAATTGCATGATGCGAAATACAGTACCCTCTGAAGACTTGAACACAATGTGGACAATGGGAGTGAAAAGGTCTCCAAAGGGTAATTTCTATAGATAAATAGGTCTCCATTAGGAATTTCACGAATTAGATTTTTGGATTGTACTTAAATTACTCAAAAAATAGGGTTAGAATGTGGGTTAGGGTTAGTGTTTGGGTTAGGGTATTATAATATAGGGTAGCTTGGGTCGAAATTTCAACCCAGGACAATAATTGTGGTTAAAATGGGAGCATTTCGACTTTCTCACCATTTTGTACACGAGAACAAAGCCATGTCTCCACAGTGATACAAAAACGCGAATGTGTGCAGGAAAACCTATACATGTAAACAAATATTTGCAAGCCCAGCAAAAAATTCAAGAATTGCTGAAAAGCGTCCTTTCAAGAATTTCAGAGGAGACTGAATCAAACCGCCATGCCTGATGGGTTAAGCATCAACCATGAATAGCAAACAACTTTTTTTCCGCCCTTGCTCGTGACGTGTTTATCAGTCATTCGTTTTGAATTTGGAAAAATGTGCGTGTATACATGTCCTACGACGCGAACTAGTTAACAATAGAAGTTCATGCATGTTTACAAAATTACATGTAATTATCTTAAAGTATATCATACAATAAATGTGCAAACAGTGATATGGATGACAAATTTAATTAAGACATTATGTACAAACAAGTTTTTAAAAAATTGGAACTTTTATTTTTTTATGGCATTACAAATTTGTTGTGCCTCAAAATTGGACGGAATAAAGTGAAATGATTTTTTCAAAACATTTAACAATAAATATAAATTCTGTACATTAACAATAATAATGCAAGCAGGTCAAGAATAATATATTCCAAAATTTTCGATAAGCAAACCTCATATAACAAAAATGTGCAATAGTAATGTTTTCTAACAGAAAGCCATAGTCGGTCAAATATCAACTATCTTATTTCAATTTCATCTCTGAAAAAAGCTAGTTTTGTATTCTAACTACGTGTTTGCACAACAAGATTTAACAATTTTTATCTTAGGATAAACGCTGCAGATAAATGCACACAAGGCTATGATTAACGCGGTAACCGAATCTGGATTCTGTGCACTTTTTCATAAAAAGATGATAGAAAGTTGTGTTAGAAGAAAACACCTGAAAAAAAACTTCGCAGTCCAAACTTAAAAAAAGAAAGTTACTTCAGAACATGACGATCTCTGTCAATTCGCTGGTACCCACTACACATACAATAAATTGTTTATCTCAAAAGACAAATCGACTAGTCTTGTTGTGCATACGTGCAGTTGGAATACAAACTTGCTTACTGAATCAAATATGCAAAGAGTTAGGCCAAATCCGTCTGCATCACCATCCTGCGATTGGTGACGTCTCGCGGACACGGCGTGCTCCAAAACTGCTCCCTGTTGGGGTAGTAAAACTCCGTCTGCAGCGGCTTGGCTTTGACACTCGGCGACGGCCATCGGAAGCACTCGTTGCCGGGACGCAGCTTCTGGACGGAGCTAGGTGTGGCTTCCGGGGCAGCGTCCGTCGTTGCTGCCATGGTGCGGAACAGATGGCTGTTCTTATCGTCCCGAGTCAGGGGCTGGATAAAGCGTTTGTGCAGTGCTCTTCGTTCTTTGTGGTATAACCTACAATAATGACAATTAAGGCCGGTTCATACTTGGTGCGATAGATAGCAAATGCGAACATAACAGTGACGTCACAGGGATTTCAACTTCGGCAAATTTTGTACTGAATGTGAAGCTATTAAGGAATTTGACAGTAAAGCTTTCCATTTTAAACATCAATTGTGTAGTTGAGTAAGTGCCTCTTGGTCTGGAGCATTGAATTTGCCGTCTGTGGGTAAAGCTGCAGGTTGTGGGTTTGAGTCTGGCCTGGGACTATGGTGCTTGTGCCCATTGGGCAAGGCACTTTGTCACTTATTGCTTCTCTCCACCCAGGGGTAAATAGGTACCTGTGAGGGCAAAGATGGTTGTTATAAGCTGCTTTGCTTCGAAACGGCAGCATTGAGCTGTATACTCCCAGGGAGCTGAGATGGTATTTCAAATGTTTCGTGAGCCCAATGAGCAGGGATTATAATAACACAGCGCCTTGAGTACCAGTCCTAGTAGATATGTGCACTATATAAGAATTCTGTATATTATATTATTATATTAGTTTATTTTGCCTGAGCAGTCTAAACCCTGCCAGATGCAGCACAGTGCATCATATGACAAGTCTGGTGCACTTGGATGCATTTAGCAGTCAATAACAGTGCAATCAACGGCCGAGTCCAAGACCATTGTGAGCTAGTACCCATTGAACAATGCCAGAGATGGATTCTGTTGCATTGGGTGACCACAGACTATGAGGCAATTTTGGCGGCGAGTTTCTGACCAGATGGATCACTTTGACAAATGGTGCATGTTGCTGTGTCTGGCAAGGTTTCTAGCCAAAATACCATGGAGAGTTAGGGGCAGTACAATTAAGTAGAATACCAAAATAGTACTGAAAAAGAAGAAAGAGAAGACTGTTTGAATACTTACTGGAAGTCATATTTCTTCAGTTCTGAAAATTTGGCATGCTCCATGTCGCGTATGGGAATCCGGTTTCCTTCCATCTGCCAGCCCTTCTCGTCCCGTGGTCCTGGCATGAACCCACAATGCCCTTCTACTTCCTGCGGGTCCACTGCCGGCACGACGGGAATGCCAGCCTCCCTGGCCGCCGTGTCTACGCTCGGGTCATTCACGACGGCCAGAGCAGGAATTTCGCTGATCCCCGGCTGTCGGAGCGCCAGTTTCTTGGGCGGATCCTTCAGGAGACCCTTGAGCCTGGCCACTTGGTTGCTGGCCCTGGGGCCTCGGTAGTACAGCTCGGTGTCCGTCGCACAGCGGTGAAACTTCATGGCGGTGGCGGTGTCCTCCACGACGATCTTGGAGTGCCAGTCACCTAGTTCCTCGTCTCTCGCTGCCCGCTTCTCAGCGTCGAGAGTATCGCCAGCCAGGTGGATGGTGATCGGGGGAACAGGCTGGAAGGTTTTGGGCGGACGCTTCCACACGTCCATGTCCCTCTGGCGTTCGGACCAAGTGTACCCTTCCCTCTCCTCAAGGGTTGGGTTTAGGATGTTTGCATGAAGGGAATTCTCCCTCCAAGGCTGTTTGAAAAAGAAAGAAAAAAATTATTTTTACAAAACAACATTATATAATTTTCTATTTTTATTCTGTTTCCATCTGGGGTTCAACTTTAAAAAGAGAGAAAAACTTTTATATTGTACATGTGATTTCCATTTTGCATCCAACGCTGGATCAGAATACTGGACCTATGTGTAGCGGTCATCTAAGGTGTTGTTTGTAAATTGTTTAAAGGTAGGCTACACCATTTGCAGATATTGAAAACTTTTACTACCGAATTATAAGAAAGTAAATAATGATTCTAGGCATCCAGCAAAATGATTGCTAGATATCCTGTAATTTCCAAAACATGCTATCTTTAAGAATACATACAGCGTGCGCATGGTCAGTGGTGGTACCCCAAAAAGGGCTTCTAATTTTGTTCCTTATATTATCTCCCTATCTTGTGAATACACCCCCCCAAAAAGGTAAGAAAAAAGAAGAAGAAAAAAGAAGCTGCACAAACAAGATTTCATTTACACAGTTGTTTGACAAATAGTAGGAACTTTGGTATTTTATGAAACAAGTAAAAAAGTACTGAGAAGCAAGGAAAAATTATATTAGAGTCCATGTCACAAGTCCAGTTACAAGTCCTTTACATAAAAGCCAGTAACTGGTTGAACGATGACAAAGGAATGCTTTTGCTTTCAGCATTGACTTGAGACTGAAGGACTTGTGATGGCCTTGCAGGGACTTGAATACAACTTGAAGCAAGGTGAAAAGACTAGGAAAACCTAGGACAAATGTGACCTGTCATCACAAAATGAGCGTAAAGTCGCACGGAGTGATTTCTCAGTACGGCCAGTCAAAGTCAAAATTTGAAGGGGTGGTCGATTTTGAGATTATATGGTTTTTTTAAAGACTAAATCCCCAACAATCAATTCCTAATTTTTCAGGACAATTTTGACAAGGCCTTTCTATGCCTTTCACACAATTTTTCGCAAGAAATGCCTGTTTTCTCATAATCTCTGTATTAAGACTCCAGACTAAAAAATAAAAATAAAAATAAAAATATATTGAGTATCAAACCTCCAAGTGTTATATACCATTGGAAAGCTCTGTTTCCACAGAATTTAGAAAAACCCATATCTCAATTTTTGATTTTGCCGACTTTACGCTCATTTTGTGATGACAGGTCACAAATAGGAATACTTGCAATCCTACAAACTTTAATAGTAAATACCTGTATGAGTTCATCTCTCCTGGCCACGTCGGGCTGTTTGACGTGCGTGTTATCATCTAGGGCTGTCTGCATCCCGGGATAGATGAAACCGTTCTGCGTTTGCCAGGCGTCCACCGATTCCTCCTGCTCTTGCTTCCTAACGGCATCCTCGTTGACTGGCACCACCGTGGCCGAGTTGAACTCCGGACAGTAAGTGAAACGACGATCAGGCTCCTGCAGTTGTCAGAAAGACATGGATCAAGGTTGGCAATAAGCCAGTTCGGTATTCCAACTTGTGGAGGTAACACAAGCTTCCCGCGCTGCACCCTGGTTAACTTGATTGATTTCAATCAAGGCTAAAAGTGTTACCACCCTGTTGGCGTAATCGTCACAGGTTGATGTTAGTGAGGGCATACAGTCGTAAAACAATAAAATCTGCTTCAATATTTGTACAATATTTGTACAATGGCAGTCACTCGCCTACAACGAAGGAAGTTCAGGATAGGGTCACTAAATGTGGGTACCCTGAGAGGACACTTGGAGGGTAAGTGTGAGAACTGCCAACACTGGACCGAGCCAGAGCTCTGGAGTAGGTTCTATTGATGTAGATTAACCCTCGAGTCCAGTATAAAATAAAGTAACCGATATGATGATGATGGTGATGATAATGATGATGTTGATGAACTGCGCATGTGCACAACAGAATTCAACAATTTTTCTCTTGGGATAAACGCGGCAAATAAATGCACACAAGGCTATGGGTGACGTGGTAACCGAATCTGCATTCTGTGCAATTGTTCGTGCAATCGAAAAGACAGTGGAAATTTTTGTTCAAACAAAAGTTTGGACACACAACAAAAACACTTTGGTGTTTAAACATATCTTTGAAAAATTGTACTTCCGAACACGACGATCTCTGTAAATTTGCTGGTACCCGCTATGCTTTTTCAGGCAAACGATAAAATGTTTATGTCGAAACAAAAATGCTTAAGTCTTGTTGTGCACATGCGCAGTTGGAATACTTATTTCAGAAAATGGTGCGAACAAATAAGACGAAGGTATAATGCTTGCAAAGATATACACATGTTTTAGGTTCATATGACTGATGTGCAACAACAGATTTAGAAGAATTTGTGGTTAAACAGCCGTTTCCAGACTAGCATTCCAGTGTCAGTCCGAATCACACAATTCCAACAATTTTACCCACAAGTTTTTTACTGGTAGTCGATCCCACAAATCTGAAACTATTTCCTGACAATAACGATCGGGTAATCGGGTAATCGGGTAATCGGGTAATCGGGTAATCGGGTAATCGGGTAATCGGGTAAGCAGGATATCGGGTAAGCAGGATATCGGGTAAGCAGGTAAGCAGGATATCGGGTAAGCAGGTAAGCAGGATATCGGGTAAGCAGGTAAGCAGGATATCAGGTAAGCAGGATATCAGGTAAGCAGGTAAGCAGGTAAGCAGGTAAGCAGGATATCGGGTAAGCAGGATATCGGGTAAGCAGGATATCGGGTAAGCAGGATATCGGGTAAGCAGGATATCGGGTAAGCAGGATATCGGGTAATCGGGTAATCGGGTAATCAAGTAATCGGGTAATCAAGTAATTGGGTAATCAGGCAATCAGGTAATCGGGTATTCAGGTAATCCGCTAATAGGGTATTCGGGTAATTGGGTAATCAGGTAATCAGGTAATCAGGTAATCAGGTAATCAGGTAATCAGGTAATCAGGTAATCAGGTAATCAGGTAATCCGGTAATCCGGTAATCAGGTAATCCGGTAATCAGGTAATCAGGTAATCTGGTAATCTGGTAATCAGGTAATCAGGTAATCAGGCAATCGGGTAATCAGGTAATCAGGCAATCGGGTACCCAGTTCAATGAACAGCCCTAGTACTCCTAGTCTGACCTTTGCCAGTTCTTGGCGTAGTAGTTCCTTAGCCTGCTCGGTGGAGTTGAGAGTCTGTGTGCTGTAATTATGGGCCACTCCGTTGACGGGCTCAGCTCGGATTGTTGCTGGCTTGACTTTCTTGCTCTTGTTTCTGATGCTGACTTCATGGACAGCATCCTTTCCAAAACAATAATGAAAAATATAAAAAAGATATTCAATGCCAACACAGCACAATGTTAAGCCTGTAAATGTAACATAATAGACTTAGGATATAGACATCTATACGATTAAAGAAAGAAAATGCTCTTTAACCCATTGTGCCTAACTGTGGATGTAAACATACTTGCTGCATGTTTCTAAGCCCCTACACATAAAGCTATTGTTATTGTGAAGTCTTCAAAAATGGCACTGTCGAATAATAAAAAAATGGCTTACACAGAAGCACTGTATATATATTGCAAATGATAAAGGCACATGTTAACATTCTAAAAGGAAATGAAGGGGCTTCCCCATGGCATCTGTTTTCCTATTTAAAATAGGTACGGACAATCCTGTAGGTGTTCGTCATGTTTTTTTCTTCTACGGAATATCACGTAGACCGGCAGATATGGGTTAATAACACTAATGCTTAGTTTGATAAAATGTTAGTTTGGAAAATAAATTAATTGAATAGACCTCACAAATTGCAGATATCACCGAGGGTTTTGTTCGTTATTTAAAGGTAGGATACACCATTGGTAATTGCTTAAATTATCATGAATGGGTAGATTTGTGGGGTTGTATTTTAGGGTAAATACCATAAATACCGTAAATTGTACAGTCATTGATGTCGAGAAAAGCACGAAAAACAGTTTGTTTTCAACCGGCGTCGAGCAGTTATTCTTATGTTATCGTCCGGCGATCGCAAATTGTTCTTTATAAAATTTTATTTTTTGGAATAATTACAGGATATCTAGCACAATCATTTTGCTGGATGCCTAGAATCATTATTTACTTTTAAATGAGTAAGATATTTCTCAATAATTCGGTAGTAGATATTTTTGATCTGCACCTTTTGTAGCTATCCAACCAAACCAACCAAATTAAAATACTAATAAAAAGATATTGTCTCTAAAACTCCCTCTAAAATTATCCCTTCTGACATGCCGTCATTTTGAAGAAATTAACCAAAGATGCATCTAAAAGACGCATTTTTACAAAATTTTGCAAATGGTGCGTGAATGTTGAGCGCAAGCATTTAAAGGATGCACATGTGTGCGTGGGTGCTATTACTGGTCTTTTCAGTGCGTGACATGCGAGTAGCTGCAATCGGCTGAATGAGAACGTACCCCGAGTACATACTTCTCATTTTTCTACTCACAATATTAGTCTTGATGTGGTCACTCTGCTCAGCGTACAGCCTCCTCTCTTCCAGCAAGTCCAGGTACCTGTCATTGTACAGGTCCAGGGGGGTCCACTCCCTGCGTCTTGGCTGGGCAGGGGCTGTCTGGGCTCTCCATATGTCCACATTCCCGTTCTGCTCCAGGGGTGGCTCCCCTCGAGACTCGGACAATTCTGTGACAGAAAACAGGTGCAAAGTTGGTCCGAGGTATAATGTGATGTTTAAGTTCCTTGGGCCAATTTCATCAGCGCTGCTAAGCACACACATTTGCTTGGCATGGAAATTCTTCCTTGGCAAAAAAAAAAGGGTTACAAACCAAATCTGTGACCGATATTCAGCTGGATTTTGCTTAGCATAAAAAGCACATGGAGTTTTGGCTGGTAACCTGTTTCCACAAAGCAAGACTTTTTGTGCTAAGCAATTTGTTTGTGCTTAGCAGCTCTTGGTACCAGGGGCCAATTTCATAGAGCTGCTTAAGCATTTCATTTCATTTCATTTCATTTATTATTTTGCAGGATTACATAAAAATATGAGGACAATTACAAGAATTGAAATAAAATAATAAAAACAGGACAAAGCAAGGAAGATTACAAAAGAAAACACCCTTATAACAAGAAAAACAACAATAATGCACACCCCTGCAGGATTGCCAAGTAAGCAAACTAAATTACTATCGAGTGGCTCTCCCAAAGCGTGACTTCTAATTCTATAAAACAATATATAATAAAAAATTTAAACAGCATACAAATTCCTTAGGCACAAAACAATCTTGCTTAGTAAAACCAGCTTACTAGCCACAACTCTATGTGATGTATATTATTTGTGATTAGTATTTAGCTGTTGTTAGCTTAGTATAACGATCACATGGAATTTTGGCCCCTAACTTGATTTACCTAACTTGTTTTGTGCTTAAGCAACTATTTGAGCTTAAGCAGCTTTATAAAATTGGCACCAGGTCTGTTGTTTGTATTTAGTGCTAGTAAGATAAGCTAATTGTAACTTGCCTTTATTTGGTGTGATGTAATATAACTTTTTTTTTTTTTAGGTGGGTATAAAATCAAATTTACCTTCAAAATCAGCTGCAGTGAGTGGCACTCCAAACTCCTTACTGAGGGAGACGATCATGTCTGCTGAGGGGAAGAGGTCATTACGTGTGGCATTTCTTAAGATGTCTTGACTGACCAGCTATGAATTGATAAGAGGAAAAAAATGAGAAATACAGTTGTAAATGTCAGGGCCCAGAAAAATATCTCGGAAAAAATAGGAAGCACAGCTTTGTTATAATCGATGAAGTTACAGGCTAATGATGTTCAAATCCAACCCAAAACCGTAAAAAAACAAAAACCCAACTTGAAACTGACTTCGGATTGGATTGGTTTTTTCCCCCATCATTTCAGTCTTGTTGATTGGAAGTTGGTTTGATTTCGGTTTTTGTAATTTTGGATTTGGGTCGGTTGAGACATCTTATGAGATCTTATCACAGGCACGCAAGCAAAACTGAATCAATCAAACCAAGTATTGCTTGTACGGGGAAGTGTTGCCTAGTGGTTAGGGCTCTTGGCGCATGCTCAGAGGAAGGGGATTGCAAATCCAACTGCTGGTCGTATGTTGTGTCCTCGGGCAAGCCACCTCACTCACCAGCAATTTTTCCCTCCCAGCAATGAAAATGATATGTTTTCTAATTGTTTAAGCCGGTAGTGATACACGATAGCGTGTCCAGGTTCAATATATACACAATCCACACACACAACAATGAGAAACGGTCAGAAATGGTTTTAAATGTATTTATAACTAGATTTATATAGATTTTAATCATTAAATTTCGTCCCTTGAAAAAAAAAAAAATCCAGGGTCGGCCGTATTTTTAGGGTCGGTCGGGTTACGCCAACATAACATTTGTTTATGCCTTAGTTGTGAGTAACCTGTGATGGACGAGCATTCCGTCCATTTACATTGTAGCCCTTTTCAAAGCTTTAAAGGTAGGATACAAAATTTGCAGATATCGAAAAATTGTACTACCGAATTATTGAAAAAAAATATCTTACTTATTTAAAGGTAAATATTGATTGCAGGCATCCAGCAAAATGTACCGGTATGACTTTGAATGAAAAATAAATCAGGATAAAAGTAGGAGTTTTGCAGCCTCATTTTATTAGCCTCATTTGGCATGTTGTACTCATAACAGATGCAGTGTTACTGCGTCCAAGCCTCAGTGTGAAACGCTGTTTTGAAAAGTAAATAATTTCAGAGTCGTGGGACAAAAAAGTCAAAAATAGTATAAATTTCACACAAAAAAGTATGAGCAAAAAAAAACCTAGAAAAAGTAGAAATATCTGAAAGCCTGTGTGGGGCACTCCCTGTTAAAATAAAATTAGTACTTCATTCAATTGTTGATGAGTTGAACACACTCACCACATCTAGCTTGGTGATAGCATCAAGACAAAGCTTGGGCACCATATCCCTGACATACAACAGTGGTTGCTGGACTATGGAGGACAAGGGCTCGTGCAGACGAATGCGGCACAGGTCCACGTCCAGGCTACTGTAGCGACGCTCGCTGAACGTCATGTTGGAATTGTACAGCACCCGGAATGTCACATTCTCTGCAAAGTAGAAAAACAGTTAGGCCAATTTCATGAAGCTGCTAAGCACAACAATTTGCTTAGCACAAGATGGTCTTTTTCAGTAAAACCGGGTTCCAAGCCAAAGCGCTACGTGTTTTACATACTTAGCAAAAACTAGCTGAAGATTTGTCACAATCAATATACATCACCTGAAAATTTGGTTTGTAACTCTGTTTTTACCAAGGAAGAATATTCATGCTAAGCAATTTTGGTTGTGTTTAGAAGCTCCATAACATTGGCCCCTCATTAGTGTTTTCTATTGAGTGGAAGATTTTTTTTTTTTTTTTAAAGCAAATAAGTTGTAATTTACGGTAATTTAGGGTTTGAGAATATCCGACTAGTGTTGGGGGAAAACAAAACCACACAGATCTTGGTAAAACCTCAATCTTATAAATGAATATACATGTAGATTCATGGACACTGCGGATACATTGACAATACTGCCTTAGAAGGACCGTGGAGATTCAAGAAATGTTGTACCAAAACAAAAATCTAAATCAGGGATACTGAGTCATCCAATGTCAAAATCAGGTTATTGTGTAACTGCGTGAACGTTTGTACGACGAGCGCAACATGCAGAATGGCATTGAAAGGTGCACGTGCCCACGTGAGCACTACGCCTAACGATCGGTCAGTTTTGCTCGAGTGCCATATTGGCGATCTTTGTCATTGATGAGTGGGTACGTATGCACCAAATCCATAAACCACAGACATTCCACATTTCCAGAGACAATGTATCATACCTTAATACTGAACAGACAACAATCCAAATGATTCAAGGTGTCAACAATTATTGCGCACGTACCTTTGGCTTTGGGTCTTGGTAGAGTCTCCCAAATGAGTTGAATGGCCTTCTCTCTCAGACCTTCCAGAACAAAGATATGCTTCTCTCCATCCATCACCTGAAAGCCGGTCACGATGTCCAACACTCGACTCTCTTGCTGCGCTCTGGAAATTAAGCAGAAACAAAGCATTGCACCAGGACATTATTTGCTGGATCTTCTAACCAAAAGTGTAGACAACCCCCACCTATAGTAGAGAAGACAACCCCCACCTATAGTAGAGAAGACAACCCCCACCTATAGTAGAGAAGACAACCCCCACCTATAGTAGAGAAGACAACCCCCACCTATAGTAGAGAAGACAACCCCCACCTATAGTAGAGAAGACAACCCCCACCTATAGTAGAGAAGACAACCCCCACCTATAGTAGAGAAGACAACCCACACCTATAGTAGAGAAGACAACCCCCACCTATAGTAGAGAAGACAACCCACACCTATAGTAGAGAAGACAACCCCCACCTATAGTAGAGAAGACAACCCCCACCTATAGTAGAGAAGACAACCCCCACCTATAGTAGAGAAGACAACCCCCACCTATAGTAGAGAAGACAACCCCCACCTATAGTAGAGAAGACAACCCCCACCTATAGTAGAGAAGACAACCCCCACCTATAGTAGAGAAGACAACCCCCACCTATAGTAGAGAAGACAACCCCCACCTATAGTAGAGAAGACAACCCCCACCTATAGTAGAGAAGACAACCCCCACCTATAGTAGAGAAGACAACCCCCACCTATAGTAGAGAAGACAACCCCCACCTATAGTAGAGAAGACAACCCCCACCTATAGTAGAGAAGACAACCCCCACCTATAGTAGAGAAGACAACCCCCACCTATAGTAGAGAAGACAACCCAGAGGGTTTGCATGCTGTGCAACTCACAACTTAAGGTCGGTTGATACTTGGCGCAAAAGCGAATTCGATCAGGAATTTGTAACATCCAGGGGGGTTTTCCACTGTGATTTCGTCAAAGTTGAACACATTTTAACTCTTTTCAAAGTTAACAAAGAAATTGGCAAGGCTGGACTCGAACCTTGGACCTCTGGAATACCGGACCGGAGCTCTGCCAACTGAGCTATCTTGCCCTATGTTGGCGGTCTCCCAAATTGTCAGTATCTTTGTATCTTTCAACTCTGGCAGAGAAAGCCTTGTGACGTTAAATTAGCATGGCATTCGCTTTTGAGTGAAGTATGAACCGGCCTTAAGGACAATTTCTTACAGAATTAATTCACAATTGTTCTACTAAATTATGCAAGTGCACAATGGTGATCTTGAACACACAGTATTTCATCGTTAACCTGTTCGCGTCGAAGGACATGTATACACGAACAATTTTTCCGAAATTCAAAACGAATAACGGATAAACACGTCCCGAGCAAGGCCGGAAAAAAAGGTTCACTATCCACGGATGACGTGTTAACCCGTCAGGCATGATGGTTTGATCCAGCGGAGGACATGTACGTGTGCATGCCGCGAAAGTTCCCTTGATTGTTGCGGTTAATGTTGACATGTTTACACATCAGACGTTACTAGCACATGTCGCGGTGGACGTCTTTACACGCCTGACGTTACTAGCATACCCGCGGTGAACGTGTATGCTGACGTTGCCAAGCAGGCTTTGTTGACGCGGTGGATGTATATACATGCTATATCGTGGTATCACGCTTCAGTGATTAGGCATATTCAACACCCTAGTTCCACTCAAGATACATACTCTGAGAGTTTGTAGGTTGATAATGCTGCCTCGATGATGTGCTGCGGCATCTTGTCTAGGTTCAGAGCCGTGGCGTTGATCCTTGTAACCAGCCTCATCAGTCCGTGTAGAAACTCAGTATTCTTGTACTCAAAGATGTACACGATCCTTGCAAATGGACACTGTTAAAAGACAGCAACAATGAAAATCGAAACATTTCAAGAAAGAGCCGCAATTTTGCAAAAAAAAGAACGTTACAGAGTATAGATTTAGTGCACCTCGGTGGAATACAACAACTTGGAATTCAGTTTCTATTGCAAGCCAATGCAGAAAATAGAATACTGTCTCTAGAATATGGGGCGCTCTGACAAAACGAGATGGAACTGGGCACAGGGCATAGTGGAGAAAACTGCAAAATAATGAATAACGGGTGAATTTTGTATTGTCACTTATTGCTCCTCACCACCCAGTAGTAAATTTGTACCTGTGAGGTTAGAGATGGTTATTGTGATTGATTTAGCTGCTTTGCACCGAAATGGCAGCATCAAGCTGTATACTCTTCAGGGAGCTGAGATGGTATTTGGAATGTTTCATGGGCCCAATGACTGGGTTAATAATGAGAAACAGCTTACACATGTATATACCGTTGGTGATAAAGCACTATATAAGCAAATTATTACATGTATTATGAAAATCTATGAAAGTATGTAGAAGTTACAAATGTTTTTCAAAAACTGAAACGCGAACATACGGCCGTACATAATTTTGGACTCTTTAGTACCCTAAAACTTTGTTTAAATGTAGATGGCACAAACACATTTAGTTGTTCAAAAAACTGTTTTGGGCAAAACAGTTTTGGGAGATTTTACGGCCCTTGACTTGAGGGACTCTGACTCAAAATAGTTTTGTGTTGAACCTTAGCATTACTCTCCCTCAAAACTTACGATTTTGAGGCCAAAGTTCAGAATATTTCTATTTGGCTTTGATATTAAAAGCTTCTAAAACAATTCGCAAGCGTGAGATTCAAACCCAAAGTGCTGCTGAAAATCTGAGAATCAGGATGACGAGAACAAAAATAACAAAGGCACAATTCTTCAAACATGTAATAACCCTCTTATGGTTTTACCTTTCAAAACCTTTCAAAATCTGCTTAATGGGCGAAATGGCTAACAATAAGTATGAACCTTTCAAAACGCTCCAGAATTTGTTGCTACTGCACTACTACACCTTTCAAAACCTTTTGAAAGGTATTTTTTTTTTCACACCAATTTGTTCAGAGAGTTGTTTTACCTTTCGAAATCTTTCATAGCTTCCTTTTGTCAGACAGTTTTCTCACCTTTCAAAACCCTTCAGTCCGGAAACTTGAAAGGTATTGTTTTTCTCACACCAGTTTGTTAAGATAAGAGTTGTTTTACCTTTCAAAATCTTTCATAGGTTCCTTTTGTCAGACACCTTTCTCACCTTTCAAAACCTTTTAGTCCAGGAAACTTGAAAGGTTTTGAAAGGTCTGACAGCTCTATGGTAACTGCACTATATATAGGAGGGAGAATGAAAGAGATAGCAAATGATCACCTCAGATGGCGTTTCAACCTCAGTCTTGAGTTTGACCTCTCGAGAGGTCGTCAGTGGGTAGGCTACCTCCACACGGATCTTAAGCTGGCTATGACTGTCCAAGTAATGGCCCATTGCTAACGGCTCATCCTCTGAATAAAAGCAAAAAACCTTCATAAATAACCTTTTTTTTAAGTCAATACAGGCAATATGAAAAAGTCAGCATTTATTAACACTTTTTCTTTGAGCAAAGTTTAGGTACATACATGATCACTCATGTTACACAATACAGCTATGACAAGTCTCTAAAACATGCATGGTTCTAAACAAAGTACTTTACAATTACATTTGCACTGTGTTTTCTTTTGTTTCTATGTTAGAAGGCCGTGTCCTAAACGAATATCTAGAGCTATGGTCTACCTCTACAGCTACCTGGAATTTGGACGCGTTTACGGCTAGTTATTGCACCCTCAAGCGATGATTAACTTTGTGTTTGCAAAATTATGATGTAAGAATTACAACAATTGTCGTCTGCTCGATGTTAGGCAATGTTTGTTTACAGCCGATCAAAGTACCTGATGATATTAACGTTAGTGCTGCCGTCATTTTGTTTTGCTTGAGCTAGACAACTTCTCTTACGACTAGATTTTTGTGTGCCGTTGTAGCCGTAGCTGTAGCTCTAGACACCTGTTTTGGACACGGCCTTTAGACTCGCCCATAGAGCGAACATGTTTGAGAACCATACTCGACCAAAAATCTTTCTTGCTAGCACAACATGATTTTTTTTCTCGAAATAAACAATCCTTTGTATGCGTGCAAAAGCCTAGCGGGTACCAGCAAATTTACAGAGATTGTCGTGTTCTAAAGTAACTTCAAAAAAACAAAAAAACAAAACATTTGGACAACGAAGTGTTTTCAGGTGTCTTGTGTGTCCAAAGTTTGTTTTGTTTGAACTAAAGTTTACATTGTCTTACATTCTCAATTGCACCAAAAATTGCACAGAATGAAAATTCAGTTACCACGTTCCCCACAGCCGTTTATTTCTGAAGATAAATTGTTGAATCTTACACATGCGCAGTTCAATACTGTACTGGCTTATTCATGTACAGGTCCAAGGAAACACTGTCTACAGACACAACCGAATATAAAGTGAACAGTATTTTAAAACAGTTTTCACCCGACTTACTTGGCCCATCAGCCGAGTTTGAATACCCAATCAGTCTGGCGTCCGTCCTGCTGCGACCAATCACGTCCGGTATCGGGCAACTATGAATGGGGGAAGCTAGGTTTAAGACCCGCTCCCCAAGCAAGAGGTCGGACAGGTCAAACTTGGCCACGCCGAAGGGGTCCCAAGGCTTGATGTGGGTCACAAACGGGTTGTGCAGGGTGCGTTTGGCTGGAGAGAAAAACAAATTTCAGTCAAAACTAGAAAAAGGGCAAAAGAGAGAAAAAGAGTGCAGACTTCCACCCCAACCTCAATTGACCATTTGCGTGTTAATTTTAAATAATATTTGGTACACTGACTTGTTCACAGAGCTTGGCACCATTGAACTTTAAATTATCCAGACCAAAGACACTGTTGCTATATTACGTGATTCGGAGCAAGCTTTTGCATAGTTACATAAGAGATGCTCAGCACCAATACATTGTTCAAAATGGTTGAGAATGGTACAAAGACACCAGACAATTCCAGAGCTGGGGGTTGCTAGCGTAAAGGCTTGCCCCGAATCACGTGATATAGCAACAGTGTCTTTGGTCTGGAGAATTTAAAGTTAAACTGTGCCAAGCTGTGTGAACACGTCAGTGTACCAGATATTATTCAAATTTCACACGCAAATGGTCAATTGGCAAACGTGGCCCAACCGTCAAATGTTTAAGTCTCCCAACGTTAACAAATCATTCAAAGTGATCTAGATTCCTGATCTGGATCCAGATCAATTTGAAAATTTAAATGGAATCAATACCACACAGGCAATGCCGGTAAAAAATGACGAGGATGCTTTACCTGTCACCATGCCAACATTGCTGATCTTGTCGTCTTCGATATCCTCTCCAAACAGCGTGGGTTTTTGCTTGATCTCCTCGGGGCGTCGGTCACGGTCGTGCACCTCGATCTCTAACGGGGGGCCCTGTAGATACTCCACCAGCTCTCCCTTTGGTATCGTTCCTAAAAAAAGAGAACAAAAACTCTTAGACTTTCATCGCTATTCTTCCTAGGCTTTGGCTTTGTCTGCGACTTTTGAATTAATGAGAAGCAAACCGAATCGATTTAAAAAAACTAAAAACTTTAGCTTCATAACAACCGATTGAATGTTCCCGAAGCAGTACATGCACCAAAATGTGACCGAAGTCCCCATTGTTAAGAGGTCTAATTTCTCCTTAAGCCAAAGACGAAGACGAAGCAAGTGTTTCAAAAAGGCACTTAGTCTTTGTCACAATTTGTTTGAGTGAAGGATCACCCGATTTGAAACTGGATAACTGATCGACTCGTATTTAACTTAATGCATGGGCGGATCCAGGATTTTTTTAAAGGGGGGGTCCACCCAAGGTCTTAGGCAGGATTTTGTGAATTGGGTGTGTACAAAAAAATGTGGGTGTGTAACAATTTGAGTACATGTAACTGGGAAGCATGTACGCGAAGCGCACATCACAAGCGCGTAGCGCGAAGTCCCTGCGGCCGGGGTTCAATTTTTTGGTTTATTAGGTGCTCTCTGGTGCAATCTGAGGCCAATTTCTACCTATTTTTTGTTAATGTTGTGGCAATATGAAGCCTGATTTTTATACCATTTTTTTTTTAAATCTAATATTTACCATTTTTAGCTGGAATGATAACTTGAAATAAATTTTGACCAGAGGAGTATATTATGGATACCGGTATTGGAAGTTTGGATTTAAAAACAGCGCACACTGACTCACACTACGTGTAAAATGAGGTAACGGTTAATTGGTCATAAACCTTAGGCATACTTAACATAGGCAGGATTTGGCTGGGAGCGACCGGCAGTGACTCCATTTAAAATAATAAACAAATTACAAGCCCTAATAGTTATTAAGTAAGTTTAATTTAAAGTTGTATGTTAAAATAAAATGTTACAAGTTGTGTTTAATCTTTAAAAAAACTACACGCCAAACGCCCGCTTGTGCTAGCGGGGTTTATTCCGACCGTCTCTACAAACGGTGGAAAAAGCGGCGTGTTTGTTCCAATTTAGTGTTTAGTAATTTACATAAATTTAGCTTAAATTTAGGTCACGTGACAAATATATAAACACTGTGGTTAGCGCCTATTGCACTCGTTCTGCTGGGGCTACTCAACCGTCACTTCAAACGGTGAAATTACAGTGTTTTTATTGGCAAGTCTGCCAAGTAAATGGGCCCAGTGGTGAGCCAAGCATGGCATTTGGGGCAAGCCTGCCCCGTTCAAGCTTATGAAAGCGTTTAAAAAATTAAAATATGTAGGCTAATTGCCTGAAATGCAAAAAGAAGGAATAAACAAACTAGCGGCTCGAAAAACTAAGCCAAAAAAGTCAAATCATAGTCTATATGGTTGTTATTTTGTGTGTGTGGTTTGAGAATAATACACGTATGTATGTGTGTTCTTGTCTTGCATTACGATCGAGGATCGAAACACAAAAGAGAACAAAGGGAACAAAGGATCCTCGATCGACGGTTTGCTTGTCCGAATTCTGTCCTCGATCGACAGTGCAAGCGCAAAGCAATGGGGATTGGGTTAAGTAAAGGAAGAAAGGAAAACACAATATCGATCCTCGGTCGTTATGTGGTTCACGACTGTGTGTACATGTATGTACGTTGCTTGTTAGATGAAATACATTTTTTATTTTTTTCGTTTTTTTCGTTTTTTTCGGGGTTTTTTTCACTCAAGAAAAAAGGGGGGGTCCGGACCCCTTGGACCCCCCCCCTGTATCCGCCCATGTAATGCAATGACTTAGTATATGATTCTGCCCTAACCCGAACCCCTAGGCTCTCGCACTAGAAATCATGCCAAACCTAACAAACTTCAACAGCTTCACACAGGTTCAGTAATTATTGGTACACTTGGTTCAGGATCAGTGCAGTGATGACTGGCCAGTGGTATTATGTGCTTGAGTGGGCCACACAGGGTCTACATGTACATATGCTTACACAAAAACTGTGTGGCATGACCAGCCGTGGGTCACCCACGAATAAATGCCTGTACATTCCCTCAAACTCCAACATTTGTACAAGTCTCATGCTTTTCTGCCCTGAACCTCACATAATTCAACAGGGTCTCCCTTGGCCTTTGGTACCGAGTCAAACAAAGTTAGACAACAAGTTGCTAATGTTTGGTACCAAACCTGCCAAAACTGAGCAAAACCTGCAGTTGGAGTTTGATAGGTTTGGGGTAGTTAGGGTTAATAAACTGACCTAGTAGTTCCACATTGACGTCCTCCCAGTATATGTTCTTGCCATGGGACTTTCGGCAACTCTCGTAGGTCGGCTCTTGGAAGAACTTGTAGGCCGTGTAGACGGGTTGGCACCTCCTAGCCAGCTCCCTGTAGGTCAGCGGGGTGGAGGGCATTGAGGTACCCGAACTGACCTTGATGATGAGGGGGTTCAGCTCCCCACGAAGGCTCTCCGACATGAGCGGCCCGTCTAGGGAGAGAGTCAGGAAGAGGTCTTCCAGACCGCGCACTGGCGTGGTCAGGCGATTGGTGACCGACCGTAATCCTGTTAGACGTTGGCAAAATGGTAGACAGGGACCGTTAAGCAACTAAATACAGTTTAAAGTTCACCCACTCCCTTTTCTGAAAATATTCTTGTGCTTTGGAAAGATGGTGGATCCAAACCTAAAGGGTTCAGATTACTTATTTACTTACTTATTACAATTGACAGAAAGTCCACGATTGAAAATCGTGAACAAAACCTCCTTTGGGAGGCCTTCCAAAAACGTACAAACAAAAGAGGTGTTTACACACGCGTTTGTGTGAGCTCTCGAAAAAGATTTTGCTTGTGTCGCTGTCACGTCATACTCATGCACTAACCTGCAAATAGAAGCTTCATGCGTATGGGGATGCAGGCGTTACCATACTGCTTGATGTACATGGCCAAGGCGGCTGCCGCATGCTCGGCCTTGTGAGATTTTCGTCGGGCCTCCCTCTGTTGGGGCGACTCCTTGAACCCTCTGCGTCCTGAATAAAATATTATAGGGGGAAAACATACATTGCATGAACATAAAATTATATAAATATAGTGTGTTTATGAGATATGTACGAGTTGATCGCACACAAAGTGAGTGTTTGCCCGCCAAGTGGGTGACATGCATGCGAACCGGTGCCAACAGGGGCCAATTTCATAGAGCTGCTCAGCACAAAAATTTGCTTAGCATGAAAATTTGTCCTTGGCATAAACAACGTTACAGATCAATTGTTTTCGATTGATAATCAGCTGGTTTTTGCTTAGCATGAAAAACCCGTATGATTTTGGCTGGTAACCTGTTTTTAATGAGCAAGACTTTTTTTGTGCTAAGCAAATTTGTGTGCTTAGCAGCTCTATGAAATTGGCCCCAGGTGGCAAAGCAGTCTCCCTCGTAGACTTGAAATCAAGTCAGTAATTGGTTGTTAGTCCACCTGCACTTCCAGGGGCTACTTTTTGCGATGTTTTCTTTAGATAAAAAGAAAAAAAATCACTGGCTGATCAATGCTTATCTATTTTTAGGCTGTCGGCAATTGATTCACCAAAGTTGATATGGTAATATATTTTTTATTTGAAAAACCAATAAATTTTGTTGGGTCATATTTTATTGCTTTCAAAAATAGGTTCGGTCGGGTAAACGAAACAAAGGAATTGTTTTGTTTGACCTAATAGTGATAAACAAAGTCACCTACAGAAACTAAATTATCCAATTCAATCCAATCTGCATTTGTAAAGCGCCATCAATCTAGTTGCCTATTCCGAGGCGCTGCCAGGAACACCGGGGCAAACCCCTTCTCTTAGCGAAGAGTGTTACTGGGTTCTTTTACGTGCATTACACAACGCACGGAAACTCCAGCTTTACGTCCCATACACACTAAACCCACACCTGGAGTAGGAGCCGAGTTGGAGCCCGTCCTGCTGTCGCCACCCCTACCCTGAGAAGAATCCCTCCCTTTGCCCGCCGTCGTTGAGTCAGCCTGCCTCTTGGCCCCGTCGCCTTCCTTCTGAGACAG
Source organism: Crossaster papposus (assembly GCA_037893245.1). NCBI lineage: Eukaryota > Metazoa > Echinodermata > Asteroidea > Velatida > Solasteridae > Crossaster > Crossaster papposus. Next base: position 1,181,325 of record JBAIAA010000354.1, on the reverse strand, counting down.
GGCAACAATCTTCTCTTTCTTCAGCTTCTTCTTGATCTCCTTGAGCTCCTCGGGAGGAGGGAGTCCCGCCAAGTGGCCCAGGTGGGCGTAGGACCTGGAAGGCACATGAACAAGAATGGAACTCTTCTTAATCTTTTATTGACTTTATATGGCGGGAAATAACAAACCAATTTGCGACTACACTGTAATGATGTGCAAACCCTTTCCCGAAAAATGAAATCGACCAGAAACTGACGGTCGGTTTTTCTATCATTTCAGTCGGGTCGGATTGGTTTCGGTTTCGCCTTTGCACTTTTTGAGTTGGGTCCGGGTGGGTTTAGCCATCTTCTGAACAAAAAAAACATCTTGTGAAAAACCCAAAATAAACCAAAATAACTCAAAATAAACCAAAACAGTTTGAAAATGTATGTGTTACAATAATTGTGGGATCACTGTGCCCGCTAACGCGCACTTACAGCGTCAAGCATGATCGTGCATGTTGTATGCTGCCTTTTATGAACAGCCCGTAACACAGAGACCCCACTTCAGGTCACATTATCATAACACGGTATGGCTTTTTATTGACAGACAAGTTTTCAATAACAACCTGCTGTGGGTAATTCCTGGCAACTACAAAAACAGACACGAGTTGGTGAATTATAGGACATTTGCCCAAGCCAAACATTCAGAGTTTTTTTGGTTCGCTTTTGTTTTCGTCCGTTCGGCAATTTTTTTCTCAGTTTTTTTTTTGTCGGGTCGGGTCGGGTCGGGTCGGTTCGGTTCGGGTCTGGTCTGGTCTGGTCGGGTCGGGTCGGGTCGGTTCGGGTCGGGTCGGGTCGGGTCGGGTCGGGTCGGGTCGGGTCTGGTCGGGTCGGTTTGGAAATTCAGATTATTTTCGGTTCAAAATCAGTTTTTATCTTTCATGTTTCGTGTCGATTTGGCCTGATCAACCAAACCAAATGCAAATCGTTAACAACCTGCTCCCACACTATACATGTAACTCTAATCTGAAATTCCAACTCACTTCATCTCTTCTGACTGCACCTCTGCTACAGACGGCACAGTCGAACAGATGTCAAGTTTGGACTCCTTGGCTGTGTCTTGCCCTTCCTCCCCGTCCCCCCCACTGTGCCTCTTCTCCACCTTGATGACTTCTGAGGGAGGGGACTGGGCGGGGGTCTTGGCGATCTCTGGTGAGGGAGGAACTGGTCGGCCTTTCGCATCTTTCGATTTTTAAGAAGAAAAAAAAGAAGAAAAAAACACTGATAATTAGTTCTGAAACCCAATCTAAAGATAATTACACCCCATTTACTTTTGCCGTGGGTTAGGAAATCATCTTTTAGAGTAAATATTGTGACAATGACCTGTTCAAAGTTTTGTGTTCATAGATGCTGTAATTAAAATAAAAAAATGCTGTACTGGTAGTCTGATTCCTTGACTTCCTTCAGTTGAAACATAGCAATTTATAGACATCAGGGATTTATTAGGTTAGGAAACCAGACTACAGTCGACTAACGTTATAACTAACTCTGCAGGACCACGTCAAAGTGTTCATTATATCCGAATAAAAAAATAAAAAAATTAATCAATATTTTTTAACCAGTTTGCGCCGGGATTATTTTAACATCACCGAGCCCAAGGGCGGGATTATTTTTAACAAAACTCGATCCGTAGCAGGTTCATGCCGATAGTGCTGGGAAGCACACCCACGCATTTCCGGCCTTGCTCGCTGCTGACATACATTTTCGAACTTGAACTTGGCATGTTTATGCGTCATCCGTTTTGAATTTGGGGAAAACTTTGCGTTTATATACGTCATCCGGCACGAACTGGTTAAATAACCTTCCTAAATGATTTTGCAGTTTTCTCCACTATGCCCTGTGCCCAGTTCCATCTCATTTTGCCAGAACGCTTTACACATTTGTCACAATTAACCTCCTTGATGCCCCGAACTCACCTTTCCTTCCAAAATTCTTCATTCCTTTGAGCTCAGCAGGGCCTTGCTGCGGCACGGGCCGGTCGATGAAGGACTTGCGAGGCTGCAGAGACATGTAACTCTCCGACTGCTTCATGACCAGCGAGCGGACCCCTCCCACGTCCTCGGCTTCCTCGCCTGGCTTGGCCTGGGGGAGGCGGAAGGCCTTGGGCCGATCAAAGCGGGCCCTGGAGGACACCTTGTCCTTGGAGTCCCAGATGCGCAGCTCCAGTGTGTGATTGAAGAGCTTTAAGAGCAGGTCTTTGGTCACCTTCAGGGTGTGACTGTCAAAGATTCACGAATGAGAATCAGATAAATTGTAGACCCTGACCTCATTCGAGGGCTCTCACAAATTGTGCATCATACAGTATCATATGTGACCTGTTCTAACGAAACCCGGACAAAGTCGCACAATGTGTTTTATTACAATTCACTCGTAAAGTTATTTGGGGTTGATTTTACCATTTTGCGATTTTGGGTTTTTCTGAATCACAAACTATTAATCTACAATCTCCCCAAATTTGAATATAATCCGTCACCCAAAAGTTATTTTGTGAAACAATTGTGTACAGAAACAATACGCTTTTATGAACTTTAACCCTAACGCTCCTCAATCCTCAAAAATCCTCATTGCAGTTTTGGAGGATTTTTGAGGATTGAGGCTGTATGGGGTTTTTAAAAAATGAGGATTTTTGAGGATTGAGGCACAATGTTGTTTCACAATGTTTCACAAGTGTGGAGGATTTTTGGGGATTGAGGCACAATTGGGTTTTCAAAAAATGAGGATTTTGGAGGCCAATGAGGCTGAATGGGGTTTTCAAAAAATCATAATGAGGATTTGAGGATTGACTTTTTTCAATCCCCAGAATCCTCATTGCAGTTTTGGAGGATTAAAAAAAATTAGGATTTTGGAGAATTGAGGCACATGATGTTGTTTCAAGTGTGGAGGATTTTTGAGGATTGAGGCTAGATGGGGTTTTAAAAAAATGAAGTTTTAAAAAAAATGAGGATTTTGGAGGATTGAGGATGGTTGCTAGCAAAAAGGGCCTAGGGGGTTAGGGTTAAAGCTGTTTATCTCATAATTAGATTGTCTGCATTTCATCATTAAATCCTTCCCCCTGGAAGACAGGGTGGGGGTACATATGTAAATGATACATCAATTTAAAGCTGATAACCTAGAGATTTAGAAAAAAGTAAAATCTAAAAAGCCAAAATTGTCAACTTTGTCCGGGTTTCGTTGGAGCAGGTCTCATATGTGACCCACTCTTTAAAAATGAGTCTGATGTATTAACAAAGTTTTTTTCAGATTTACAGTTGGTCAGAAAAAGCAGGAAATAAGCTTTCATTTGATATATCGCACAACTCTGTAGTGTAATGCATTGGTCTTTTACAATTTTAGGAAATATGCTTTTTCTCAGCAATATTCAAAATGTCTTTGAAAAGAAATGAAGATTTACAATTGTAGTGCTTCATTAGATGATATGGTAAGAGAATGACAAAACCTGTATTAAATTTAATTTAGGGAGCAAAACAATTTTTTCAATCGATCAGATCTGAAAATATAGGTGTTGGAGAAACCAAAATGGCTTAAAACCAAAATATTAATTGTTAAAAAAAAAATCACCTTCGAGACAATAAACAGCCCTTTACGTAAAAATGTATTTTGCGTCATCAGACTCATTTTTGCAGAGCGGGTCACATATTTTAGTCAAGTCCTATGGAGGAATTCACAATTTGGCGGCTTTGCATGTCCAAAACTAGTTGGTGTGTTTTCATATTAAAGTTAATATTGGTCTTGTAAAGATCTTAACCGGACCCTGAAGCCTGGTTCATCCTCGGCGCAAAGGCGAATGCAAATGCCAATCTGGGAAGTCACAGCAAAATTTCATGCTGCAAATTCACAAAAGTTGAACACATTTCAACTCCGGCGAATGTTCGCAGCGAATGCTTTGTGGTATCAAATTTATATTGCATTGCATTCGAGTGAAGTATGAACAGGCTTTGACTCAGTGAATACCCACATTTACCGATTGTTAAATGTTGACTAAAAAAAGACTTTTCAGAACTAAAGAAAGAAATTGACTGGAGCGAGGTAGGATACACCATTTGCAGATATCGAAAATATTTACTACCAAATTATTACGAAATATCTTACTTTTTTAAAAGTAAATAATAATTCTAGGCATCCAGCCAAATGATTGTGCTAGATATCCTGTAATTATTCCGAAAAATTAAATTTTATACAACAACATTTGCGATAGGCGGACGGCGATCGCGAACAAAACCAATAATATAAGAATAACTACCTGACGCCGGTTGAAAACAAATGCTGTTTTTCGTGCTTTTCTCGGCATCCACGATTGTAAAACTTTGAACAGGTCATTTAAATGATATTTACTATAAAATACAAACCCCCAAATCCACCCATTCATGATAATTCATGCAATTACCAATGGTGTATACTACCTTTAAACCTGCGACCTCCGGATTCAAGCCCCTGTTCTGGTGCTCTAATTGCCATGTGGCCAGGGATCACATCCAAAGTCATAATACTAGCAATATTAGCAATGTTGCAAACTTGGGAAATGGGATTACTCAGAGATAATACAGCTTTTTTTAGTCTTAAACGTCGCGGAATACTACAAAATAATACTAGTAGTAAAATATAGTATGCAGTACTCTCACCTACTTGTGTACAATGCCTGTAGTAATTTTTAGTATTTGGTACTTCACCCCAAATACTGTACATAGTAATATGTATTACTGAGGACTGCTGGGTGTAGATAGGTTATGTACATCTGAACCAAACACACTCGACAAGCAAAAAGACGCAATGCAAAAATAATACTACAAATACAAATTGGGTTGAAGTCTACAGGCCTACTTACACAAATACTAAACAAAATACACCTTATTAGTAAATGGTACATGCCAAGTAGATTTCTGTAGCCAAGATGAGAATAGTGGCACATTTGCAATATGTTACTTTTCAGTGCTACAAAATGTTTGGCAAAAAAGCTTACAAAATCAGCAGAACGATGACTCTTTTATGATTTGAGTCTGGGGATGAGATTGTTAATTTAGAAAAAAAAATGAAAATTGATGAAATGTCTGAAAGATGCATACCTTTGTGTACAAATACCGCCTTTCTCTGTGATTAACCAGTTCGAGCCGAAGGACGTATATAACTGCAAAGTTTTCTTTAGAATCCAAACGGGTTACGCATAAACACACGTCACGAGCAAGGCCAGAAATGCGTGGGTATGCTTCCAAGTACCATTGGCATGAACTCGCCTCGGATTGAGTTTCGTTAAAAATAATCCTGCGCCTCAGCGCTGATTTTAGACAAAAGTCTGAAAAATCTCATCCCAGTTCAAGACCAACGTAGGATGGGACCCCCATACCTGTGTGACCAGGCAATCCACGTCTGGTTCTTCTCTTGCCATGTCTTCAGCACCTTGGAGTCATGCTCTGTGTAGATCTTAGCGGCCATGCCAAACGTCACCACGTCCGTCTTGATCGGCTCGCTGTCCCCAGGCAAGAGGTAGTACTGGCAATGGTAGTAGTTCTGCGCCTTGGGAGCCTCGACGATGCGCTTTTTCTTGCGCATGAGGTCATCAAGTTTGGGAACATCCTCTTCAGCTATGGAAAAAAAAATAAAAAAAAATAAAAGTGTTATTTAAATTTAATTCTGAATGACAATGATATTAATTTGCATCAAACAATTTGTTGGCCCTCATTGTAAATTGTGACTTTTTTGGTTGATAAACCAATAATACTCCATATACCTAATAAGTTTACCTACAGATCTATCAGATTGACTCTATAGTAGTAAAAAAATGACAAAATCTTAAAATAATTAAAAATAAAATCCCCAAATTTGACCAACTTTTTTTTTTGGGGGGGGGGGGGTGTGATATTTCACACCTCATCCAACCCCTGTCGGACAATTTTTATTATATTTTTAATATTTCAATTGTTTTTTTATAGCGCCCTACTATTCTTGGGTTGTAAAATTAGCAAATTGAAGAATACAGTCAGTGCACATGTGCCACTTTAATCTGCCATTGACTTGTACACCAATTACATGAGAAAAAGGGACCACAATTTTGTTCTGAGAGCTTGGCACTTGAACCAATATTGTTCTTCTTATTATTATTATAATTTTTTAATTTTGTTTGGTAATAAAACCAAGGATCTTTAAAAAGCGCCCTAAGCAATGTAGCTCGTAAGCCTGAAGAAACCTGCAGAGAGAAGACAATGAGAAGAAGGTGAGAGGAAAAAAATAGAAGAATATACTGGGGAAAACCCACGGAGTCAGGCAGGAACTGAAAACTCAATCCACATAAAGGCCCAGGCAGGATTCGAACCAGTGGAAGACGAGTGGAAGGCGAGGAAAGAACCGCTACGCCAACCTGACTCCCCAAAGAGTTCTATAGAACCGTACCTTCAAATTGGTACAAAAAAATTGTACCAAAAACGAAACTTTTACGAAAAATGGTGTATCCTACCTTTAATTAATTAACCCTAACCCCCTAGGCCCTACTTTGGGCTAAAGAACTGCGTACTACAGAAAACTACTTAGTATTTTGTAGCATTGGGTCTTTCCGTGACTGATGATTGGGTGTGTACTGACAGAGTACAGATACTGCCAACTACAAAATACTAATAGTGGCAATACAGGTCAGTAATACTTACCTGGCAAAAAATGCAGTAGTCCAGCCTTGACCCATTGCTGTGTTCTAAGTGACAATTTTTGCTGTAGAGTTTAGAACACCTTACACAGCATACATGGGGCATGCACCCTCAGCAAGCAGAGGGACCCAATGCTAAAAAGTACTACGAGTGCAATAAGGGGTGAAGTACCAAATACTAAAAATTACTACAGGCATTGCACACAAGTCAGTGAGAGTACTGTATACTACTTTTTACTACAGCATTAGGTAGGGTTAGGGTTAAAACAAGTCACTTGTGTCTCAATGATGGCATCATCCTTACCTGTTGGAATGGCCTTGGCAATAGTGACTGTCATTGTCACCTTGTGCACATCTTTGGCTTTTTTCTTTCGGGGTCGTTTGGATTTTTCTGATCCTTTCCTCTCTGAAGATGGCTCCACATGTTCACCGTTCTCTTCATTAAACTGTTGAATAATGATAGTAAGAATATTTTCAATTTGGTCTATCTTGCGACCCCCCCCCCAAAAAAAAAAAATTATATAAAAATAAAATAAAAAATAAAAAAATAAAAAAAATAATATTAAATTTAAAAAATGAATTTTGGAAAATTTTTGAGAATATTGAAAACACCAGCCTGCATCAAAACTACAGACTTTATAAGGAATTTGGAGGTGTGATTTCTTGGTTATCTTAAAATGAAAATCTTAGGGGCCTGTATCGATCCATATCCAGAACGAGTTCTGGACAAGTTGCGGGAAGTTGCGGAAAGATTGCGGGGAGATTGCGGGAAGATTGCAGGAGATTGCGGGGAGATGGCGGGGAGATGGCGGGGAGATTGCGGGGAGATTGCGGGGAGATTGCGGGGAGATTGCGGGGAGATTGCGGGGAGATTGCGGGAAGATTGCGGGAAGATTGCGGGAAGATTGCGGGGAGATTGCGGGGAGATTGCGGGGAGATTGCGGGGAGATTGCGGGGAGATTGCGGGGAGATTGCGGGGAGATTGCGGGGAGATAACGGGGAGATAACGGGGAGATTACAGAGAGATTGCGGGGAGATTGCGGGGAGATTGCGGGAAGATTGCGGGAAGATTGCGCGAAAATTGCGGGAAGATGGCGGGAAAGTTCTTAAGTATCCTGCCATTAGAACTTGAATCAATGTCTGCGACTTTATTTGGAACTTATTCTGGACGTAAATTGAGTCGGGCCCTTATTTCTAATAATATATATATGTGAGACGATCAAGTCGAAAGTTGACCCTCACCCTGGCCAACTTTGAATTTCTTGTATTTTCATTTGAAAGAAACTTTAAGCTTTAATGTGCTGAAAATCCCATAGATTCAACTTTAGGTTCAAAAGTTTCGACATTACCTTGGGAATGATCGACCTCATCGTAGGGTTGAAAAATCACGTTTCTAACCAGTTTGCTTTTTGTTTGCTTCCTAGCTCATGTCAAAGTTGGAAAAATGTGATATTCTTATGTATATTGTATGCAAATTGATGTACATAAATTTACATTAAATCTATTTGCATTAATATACATGGACAAATCACATTTTCTCTAACTTTTTACATGAGCTAGGAAGCAAACAAAAAATGTTTTACCTCAAATGTTTTGATATATTTTAAAAAACATGTTGGGAAAAATTTGAACACAGAGTTGGCTCAAGGTCGAGTGATCCAAATGAGTCAAATTCAAGGTCAAAGTAGAAGCTAAATGTCATTGTAGGTCAAATTGCTCAGACATACAAAAATTGATTATTTATGTTAGCTTTCAATGAAATCAAAATCAGCAAATTTGGTTAACTTGTTAGGGAGGTATGGTCCTTCAAATATTGGCGGCCAGGCCCCTTATGGCCAAATTCACACAAAAATGGCCTCACATTGACAATACTCTGGACCTCTCAGTCTTGGAAACAAACTATTTGATAGTCAGGTTCCAAGAGTGAAAGGCCCAGAGTATTATTAATGTCAGGCTTAGTAAGCCACTGCGTAGGAATAAACATCGGGTATTTCTACTTCTCTTTCTTTTTTCGTAAAAACCTTTTCGCTTACATGGTCAGCTTTCCGATCAGACTTGACAGATTTGTCTCGAGAAGTCTCAATGTGGTCATCGTGCAGTCTCTCAGCATTACTTTCTACTTGGCGAGGAGGACTCTGACGGTTTTTGTCCCCTGTGTCTTGGCTCTCCCGAAGGTTCTCCTGTTTATCATCAACCAATGATTGCCGCTCCGATGATTCCGATGCAGTCTCCGCCATACCAGACTTGGATACTTCATGCGAGGCCTCGCCCGTAGCCAGATCTGCCATCGCGACTTATGTCCAACGGATTTCACAAGTCAGTTACCATATATATACAACATTCACATTCCTCTGAAAATAAAGGCAGATTTAATTAATTTAGAAATGTACTTCAGACATTCAAGCAGAACCAGGTGAACAAGTTTGAAAAAAAAGTAGGACTTCTGCGGGCTTTTATATTAATCAAATAAGTTAAGAGGGCCTAATATTTCGATCTTAACAAGCTCTTCTTCAGAGACTAAATGACTGTGTACAAGAAACAAACATATATAGGGCAATATAAAGCATGATGCACATCATGGACGCTGAAAAAACACAAAAGAAAAAAGCACAGAGTTCAATGGAACAAACAACAAAAGGAGGATTAGGCTGAGGGATTAAAGGGTGAGGTCAGTGTGGGTAGGATCAAAGGCGGGGTAGGAACAAAAACAGAAGGGGTAAAGCCACAAGGAAAGGGGTCCAGGGTGGAGATCAAAGGGAAGAACTAACAAATAAGTGTGAATAGGAGTAATGAGGAGGGGGGGGGGGGGGGTTTGAGGAAAACCAGAGAAGTTAGAACAAACAAAAACAAAATTCTGGCAAGGAATGAATCTGAAACAGATGACAAATGGAGAAAAAATAGAAGTTAATCATTTCCTAGTTGGATGTTAAGCCCATGTGGTTGAATAGTCCGAAGACGATTCATCCAGACTTTCTCCCGGCTGAGGCGGACTGAGTCTTTCCGATGGCCAAGTGATTCTATGCCCTGAAGAATCATATCAGAAATGCAATGGTTAGGCTGGTTAAAGTGATGTCCTACAGGGGTATCCAGTTTCTTGGTGTTGACAGTCGATCGATGACAGTAGAAACGCTTTTTTAGGGCATTTTTGGTCTCTCCGACATACTGAACTCCACAAAACCTGCAAGAGATGAGATATATGACATTAGATGTACTGCAAGTGATGTTACCAATAATTCTATGAGTAGTACCAGAAGAGTGGCCAGAAAAGGAGTCAGACTCCTGAATGTGGATCTGGCAGACCACACATCTAGAACTGCACTTGAAAGTTCCGTGCTGGATGGGGGGAGATGCATCCAAGCTGGGAACTTCGGCTCGAACAATGAGGTCTCGTAGATTTTGAGGGCGTCTATAGGCCAATACAGGGCTGTCGGGGATGGCCCGGACAAGGCGATCTGAAGTGTGGAGAATGTGATGGCTGTCGTTGGTGATTTTGCGAAGGGAAGGGAGACTGGGGTGAAAGGTAGTCACCAGGGGGATCATGGGTTTGGCATTAGCCTGGGGGGCCTTTACCTTTAGAGCCAAATTTCTGGGTACGGCTTTGGCTCTGGCAATGGCACGTTGAACTTGGCGGGAACTGTGACCCCTGGCAACCAAGTTGTTCTTCAGTATCTGTGAATGGCGGGAGAAATCATAGTCGTTAGAACAAATCCTTTTGAGTCTGAGGGCCTGACTAAATGCTATACCAGTCTTGCAATGCCTAGGGTGGCAGCTGGAGGAGTGGAGATACTGGTGTGTAAGGCCGTGCCGGGTACCCGGGTACCCGTAACCCGACCCCTGATTGGGGGTACCCGGCTCCAATTTATCGATTTTATTACCCGAAACTGCCTTTGTAAATGTTGACACATTATTTCAGAAAGGCAAGCGTCTTTTATATTCATTGCGTGCCGATAAATTGTTGGAAAACATCTGAGTAAAACGTCTCCATTTACCGACAATTTCCCGATGTCTAGATAGCAGCCTAACGGATGATTGTGCTTTCTTTGTAGTCATTGTGATAACAAAAATGCCTTTGAAGTCTATTTACCGACAATTCTGACAGCGGCTATAACTTGCGGCTGACATTGTATCAGTGTTTTGTTACAGTTGTCCTTTGAGTAAGTTTTTCCGAGGTTTACTTTTTGGAAAATGTGCTGAATTAATTCACGATCCCACGGACCCGTACCTGGAATGTGGATTTGAAACCTGATCCTACAGGAGAGGTATTTGCTTCTATTGTATCAACTCTGTGGCCAGCCGGGAACATCTGCGGTCGGCTTTTTTGCTACATTTCGTGTCGGCTCACTCAAAGGATTTAGTTCATTGAACCTTATTTATTTTGGAAAAAGACGTGCCACTGTAGGCGTGCAATTATGGGGAGCAATTCATTTACAAACATTTATTACAAGCTGAGAGTAAACTCCACGCAGTATGGGATCGCTGTTGATAATCTGGCTCTGAAAACCGCGCACTTAACTTATCTTGTCTTTTTTTTTCACTGGACCGCCGGACTACTTAGAAAAGGGTTTTGGCTAGACCGCTGTTGTTTTGACTAGAATTTGTTTGCGGCGTTAAGGTCGAACGAACCCTGAGTTGCAAAGTAGGCCCGTGCATTTTTTTAGTTGCGGAATGCAGGGGAAGTAAGCACGCCATGCCAGCGTGGCAGTCGCGCTGCAGCTTGCTAGTGGAGTGAGCCGGGATGTACATGCGATGTATACTTCCGGGTTTTTGTTATGATTGTAATAATAGTCACGGGTACCCGGGTACCCGACCGTGACGGGAATAGGGTACCCGGGTCCCGTACTACCCGTAAACGCACACCCTTACTGGTGTGTGTCTGTGGGTTTAGAATACAGATCAGTGGTTATTAAGTTGTCCTCCTTGCGGATGGTGACATCCAGGAAGTGGGCCTGATGATGTGAGTACTCTGATGTGAACTTGATGGTCCTGTGGAAGGAATTCATGTGATTAGTGAAAGTCAGCAGACTGTCCTCATCACTGGTCCATATGAAAAATACATCATCAATGTATCTCCACCAGATCCAAGGACGGCACGGTGCTAAGGCAAGCATGCGTTCCTCGAGGTCACCCAAAAAGAGGCATGCAAAGGAGGGTGCCATGTGAGTACCCATTGCAGTGCCATGTACCTGTAGATAGTGCTTATCTAGGAAGGAAAAATTATTCTTCGTTAGTACAAGTTTCATGAGGGCGCGAATGTCGCTTATGGGAGGGGTCGTGTGTCCTGCCCTAGCTAGGGTTATGGAACAAGCACGAATACCTTCTTCGTGTGGTATGTTAGTGTACAAGGATGAGACGTCAAAGGTCCCAATGATGGCCGTTCTGGGAATCTGGTCCTTGATTCCTTCGAGCTTGCGCAGGAAGTCCGGGGTGTCATGGATGTATGATGGAATCCTATGGACAAGGGGTTTAAGAAAACTGTCAATAAACATGGAAATGTGTTCCGTGGGTGAGCCATTACCCGAGACGATAGGCCTACCAGGGTTACCAGTCTTGTGAATCTTGGGGAGAAGATAAAACCTGGCAGTTCTACAGTCAGTGGGTGAAAGAAATTTGTGAGCTTTCTTTGACAGTTGGTCACGTGATCGCATGTCATCAAGCAACTGCTGTATCTCTCGAGAGAATGTACCTGTGGGATCAGAGTCAAGGCAGATATAGTTAGTACGGTTGTCCAACTGACGGTGGGCCTCGTCGATGTACTGCTGACGATCCATGATGACCACGGCTGAGCCTTTATCAGCTGGCTTGATGATGATGTCAGTACGAGAACGCAAAGCAGCAAGTGCAAGGCGCTCTTCCCTGGGGAGGTTATCATGGGTCCTGTGGGGAAAGTTACCATGGTTAGTGACTTGGGTATTGACAACTTGAACGTATGTTTCGAGATCTTGGCTGAGCTTTGTAGTAGTTTTGGTCGATACTCATGCATGTCCACAATTCCATCGTAAGTAGACAGAGTTACTGGCCTCTAGTTATCGCTTTTTTAACATTTGGACATCATCTGGCGCTACTAGTACTAGAGGCCGACATCGCAAAGCACCCCCGCGTATCGTTCAAAATCATGGTGAACAACAAGTGTGCAGTACTTGCTCGAATACAGTCGTCGAATTTCCTTGATTTGCAAGTCAAAAATTGATCGTGAGTACCTTAGAAGTTTGTTAACTCAGCTTGGACACATATGGAAGGCTATTTAGACGATTTAGAGGTATTTTGTTATGTATTTTGGCAATATTTTGAACCACATTTAAGAGTTTTAAAAAATTAGTTATTAGTCTGGCTCGGCCTCTAGTAGCGCCAGATGATGTCCAAATGTTAAAAAAGCGATAACAAGAGGCCAGTAACTCGGTTTACATCGTAAGCCTTATTTGGCACACTCTGCAATCTCGCCAAGATGGTACTCCATCCTCATCTTATAAGCTCTTGGAAGTACAGCTGCAGTACTGCTGTGTCAAATACCTTCGATTCGGGACGAGAGACAAAGGAAGGTAAGCCGAATGAAAAACAGCGATCTGCACATGCCCGAAACCGAACATGTCCCCGTTCTGTTGAGTTGTTTTGGGGTTCCCAAACTCAACAGAACAGAGACATGTTCAGTTTCGCGCATGCGCGGATCGATGTTTTCGTTCGGCTTATCGTCTTCTTTGTCTCCTGTCCCGAAACGAAAGCTCCTCACTGTGTGATCTTTGACAGTGCATAACAGAAGAGAGACAGATGTGCATCTCTAAACAGCCGTATTATCATCAGCTAGGGTGCTCGCTCGGCAGCTTCAAACTGTAGTCAGTCATTTATCGGTTTAGCACCACGATTCAACTGCCACTATCGTCGTTTAAATCTACAGAGCTCTGCGTTTGTTTTTACCTCGCATTGACCCAAGGTCACAAAAGTTGCATCCAATACTCGGTATTGTTAAAGGGATCTTTAACCAGTTCGCGCCGGGATTATTTTAACATCACCGAGCCGACACACGTGATTATTTTTAACGAAACTTGATCCGAAGCAGGTTCAGGCCGCCAGTACCGGGAAGCACACCCACGCATTTTTTGTCGAAAAGCATGAATTTCCTATATATTTTCTGTAAATAAGTAGCCCAAAGACACATTTGCGTTTGGTAACCCATGACGATCTGTAATTCCAGAAAACAAGAAAAATGTAAACAAAATTTCAGCTTCCTTCATTATGTAAAAATATGAAGAAAAAAATGTTGTAAATTTGTTCGCTATTTCAGGATAATTGATACCCTGGACGTCAGTCGTAATGAAGAACGTCGTCCAACATGGGCTAACCCGGGTCATGCAACAGACGCCATGCACTACGCTCTACGCTTCAAAGTCGAGTTGTCTCAACGGCAACAACGCCAACGCTAAAGCAGTAACGGTCGAGTTGTCTTGACGAAAAGTCCCACCACCATCCCATCCGCCGGTCGACATGGTCGAGTTGCCATGGCATGAGAGGTACTGAGACAGTCACTGTCTGTATCGAAACGTTATCGACTGTCACTGACACTGTCACTGCACGGACTTTCTGTCACTGACCAGACAGTCCGTGCAGTGTCGATAACGTTATTATTACTATTAGGTCATGGTCTATCTATCACCTAGCAAGAACATAAGTACGTACAATCTTTTTTTTTTACATCCAGATAAATCAAAGATCATGTTTGCTGCAAAAAAACTTCATACCGGAGCAAAAGTTTACGGCATGGAGGCGGCCATGTTTTGTTGCCACCGATTTTCTAAGTCGCAGTTGATGTATACAGTCGCCACTAGAGAAAATAGACAGTCGGTCAGTGGCAAGTGTGTCATTTATGTTTTGTTTTTAAAATTCCCTCTAATACTGTAGAGTAATATTAAAATACATTATGCAAAGAAAGTATTTATAATGATTAAACCATAATTTTGAACCTCTTTTAAACAATAGTAAAAGCTAGTTCCGGTATTAAAAGTGAGCAATAATTGTGATTCGCCCTGTTGCCACGCGTGGTCTTAAACCACGAACGCATTGTGTAACGAACGACTGGCAAGCCAAAATAGTACCAGTCGGGTAATATCAGCAGCTCAAAATATTAGAACTTCGGCTTCGTTGTGCGGACTCGGATGCAGCCCATCCTCTTTTGGGAGACTCTGTCTGGCTCCATGTTCTACTTCAGGAACATCAACGCAAAGAAATTATTGTTGTGATGCTTTTTGTAATGTTTTCATTTGATTTTCTAATAAATGATTCTGATACTACACATGTAATACGTTATTATCTGCGACAAAGACGGAGTTCGTAAATGGTACACCAAATACGCAAAATTCAGACAGGAACAGCGCCGCCTCCCGCGATGCTCAGGATCAGGAGAAGGCTGACATTATGTTTTTCACTGGAAATTTAAGATAAGGACCCCTAGGGCAGTTTTCTTTTCAATTTTACTGGGGTTTACCGAATGGATTTGTTTATATTCCTTTTAGTCCTCATCAGTAAACGTCTGCCCAAGTGCATTGTTAATATCCATGCAAAAGGGGCGACTATAATTATTGACTCGGCTTCCCTGTTGCTGTTTAATCAAAATAATTTACACTCAAGTTGAACTTTAAGGGAGTAAAATGTTGCTTTGCAGTGTTTGACGTTCTCTCTGGACTTTGTTGCGTGTGAAGGGTGGAATCACCAGAATATTAATGAAGACCTTTGTGGTTGTGCGTTGGACGAGACCCGTGACACGTGACACGTTACTATATCTTTATTATGGGCAATTCCCCATAAGTGTATTTGCCCACACTAAATTAGTATACAAACTATTACCTTTAGAAAATTACCTTTTGTAGACACCGTATATAAATGTAATGGGTTCTGGAAAAATGAGACGGAACTGGGCAGAGTTTGAAATGAGGATTCGCAGGCATCAGAAAAGAGGATACAATACTCACAAATATGGGTTTTATATAGGCCTAGTGTGTTAAATATAGGCTATAATTATGAACACAACAGTTCGGTGTTTTTCTGTTCAAAAATGGAAAACAGGAAGAAAACACTGGAATTAGAATGGCGTGTAGCACGATCGAGCCAGGTTTTGAAAAAAATGTATTGCCAAAAAACCGAATATTTATCAGTACATATAGTCATTTTACACTTTAAATCCAAATTGTTTACTGTAAATCAGATAGTTTTTACAACGATTTTTTGTTGTCATCTGATATGTGGTAAAAAGTTTTTGATATACATTTTTTTTAAGTCATAGACATGTTAAATGTTTTTATAATTGTAAAAAAATATTCTGCAACACTGTTGCATATAAACATAGAGTACTCAAGAAAAGAAAGAATGTTTTCTGTGTATATTATGACAATGTGCTATCGCTTAATGGGGCTGCTTACAGGGCAGAAATATCAAATCGCTCTACGTTAACTTTTGTCTCGACTGCAATTTATTCTTTAAACATGAACATATTTCTCACATTTTAAATATAATCAACGAAGACATTACTCAGTTTAACATCACTTGATTTCATAACTTATTTTAAACTTACGTTAAGTTTTATCGAAAATTGAGAACAATAACCTGTGTCACATCAATAGATGTGAAAAATATTTTAATACACGATTTTGAGGACAAAATTTAACTTATAATTAAACGTGAATAAGATTAATACTGCTGCAAACTGCTTATACTGGCTGGAATGACCTGAAATATACAAATCAAATAAGTTAAGAGGGCCTAATATTTCGATCACTTATATTTCGATCACTTGATAGAATCACTTGGCCATCGGAAAGACTCAGTCCGCCTCAGCCGGGAGAAAGTCTGGATGAATCGTCTTCGGACTATTCAACCACATGGGCTTAACATCCAACTAGGAAATGATTAACTTATATTTTTTCTCCATTTGTCATCTGTTTCAGATTTATTCCTTGCCATAAATTTGTTTTTGTTTGTTCTCACTTCTCTGGTTTTCCTCAACCCCCCCCCCCCCCCCCCCTCCTCATTACTCCTATTCACACTTATTTGTTAGTTCTTCCCTTTGATCTCCACCCTGGACCCCTTTCCTTGTGGCTTTACCCCTTCTGTTTTTGTTCCTACCCCGCCTTTGATCCTACCCACACTGACCTCACCCTTTAATCCCTCAGCCTAATCCTCCTTTTGTTGTTTGTTCCATTGAACTCTGTGCTTTTTTCTTTTGTGTTTTTTCAGCGTCCATAATGTGCATCATGCTGTATATTGCCCTATATATGTTTGTTTCTTGTACACAGTCATTTAGTCTCTGAGGAAGATCTTATAATTAAACCTTAATCTTTGAATTGACAATGCTTGAACCATTCCTGCCACTCAACGCAACCCAACCCCATTCGATTTTCTTGATCTATACAGGGTGGCCCATAACAACAGACAAGCATATAATCTTATACCAATGGATGGAGAATCATTCTAGAAGAAAAATGATACCAAGATATCTCGATTTGGGTCAGTAGTTTCAGCTATAGACCCTATTTTGTGAAGCACAGTTTCGCACCGAGAAATAACTAAACCGCGCCCGCGAATTTAACATGACCCGGTCGGTTTAGTCATTTCTTGGTGCGAAAGGACCACTGACTCCACTTCACAAAATTGTGTCTGGAGCTACAACTACTAAAATTGAGATATCTTGGTATAATTGTTCTTCTAGAAAGGATCTCCATCCCACTGACCTCTATACATGGACAGATCATCATTGTTTCATTTTGAAGTCGGCATGCGGAGAATGCAACATGGCGGACCCACGACGTGACTCTGTGAGCCAATGAAATGTCCAGGTGTTGGTACGATACTTATTACGTAATGTTTATAAATACAAAATGTACAGAATAAATCCGCTGACCTCCACACCTGGACATTTCATTGGCTCACAGCAGTGAGGTCTCGGGTCCGCCATGTTGCACTACCAGTTCGCGCCGACTTCAAGTGTTAGCACAGCAGAATATGGACAATGGTCCGCCCAGGGCCCAATTTCATAGCGCTGCTTATTAGTTAGCGGAAAAGTCGTGCTAACTTTAGCAGAAAAAATTGCTAACCTTAAGCGCTATTTCACGGCGTTTTTGTGCTAACGTTTGCGCGCGCATGGAGATTCAACTGTTACGTCACTGATTTAAGCAAATTTTCCCGCTAGGTTAAGCGTGCCTTTTGCTGCGCTTACTGCTTACAGTCCCCATGAAATAGACGGAGGCTCGGTTAGCAGAAATTCGTGTGCTTAGCAGCGCTATGAAATTGGGCCCTGGTGTAGAGGTCAGTGCTCCATCCATTGATATATAGTTTTGACCTCAGGGTATCGAGTGGAAGTATGCTTGTCTGTTGAGATATGATTGGCCGTTTTTGAGGCTACCCTGTATTATGTTTATATTAGTCACTATACCATCAAATTTATGAATATGTTAACCTATTTTACTGATGCATTGAATTGAATGGCCCCGGCTTAACACGAACGTAAAAGCCTTAAAAAGTCGCGCGCCTACGGCATCGGGCCATATACCGTCCCTAAAAAGGCGATTGGAATTCCAATCACAATGGACCACAGCTTGTCGTTTACAACAACTTCATGTAGCGCTACTGGTGGTAATTTACCATAGTGAACGCATATCATCTCTGCAAATTAACTTCGGCTACTTAATTCAATTCATCAGTAAAATAGATTAGAATATTTATAAATGTTAATGTGTACGGCTGCTTTGTACTTTGTATGAACGATACCATGGCTAGATACTGTCGGCGCAAACGAAGTGTGATCTCTTTCGCCATCGCGAGTCTGGTTGTCTACATCGTTCTGATGCACGCATCAAGTCGTTCCCCCGGGCAACAGCATCATTATCAGCTACATATTGAACCTACAAATCGTGAACATTATGTCATCCATAAGGATATTTCGAACGGGAGACGGGGCAATGACCCGCTACGAGGACGGAATCACCCTGAAAACGTTTCGACGTTTCGCCGAGAAGCCGACAAGTCAAAGTGTACCACCACCGTTACGGTTCTGGCATCGTCGAAGCAAAGGTGGAATTGGGTGCCGGAATATGATCGACTTCGGAGTGAGTTCGCTCGACACTCCACCAAGTTGGGCGACACAAACCTGAGGACGCTTCACGTGCAGTGCCCGAGTCAACGCTGTGATATCGACATCCGAGTCTCGAAAGAGCAACGCTATCTGAACACTAGCGATGCGATTATCATAAACATGTTCCCTAGTGCTTTAAAAAAGAACCTTCTGAACTTCCTGTCCCATCACAGGTGTGAATTAAGTGGCACCCCAGTTTACTACAATACACGAGGACGATAATCTGTTCAGTCTTATATTATAGTCAGGTTTTGTATGTATTTTTGTTCACTTTTTGTGTAGATTTGTTAACTATACATTTTTGGAAACGTTAGGATATACTTAACATAAAAACCAATGTTTACATTTGTTTTTAGGTTCTTTATGGCGGCTTTCTTGAATTTGTTTAATGGCATTTTGATGACGTCATGATGACGACACACATTTTTTACAATTGTGTGCATATGTCTATATGCCCCAATAAACATAATTACAAAAATAATGTTGAATTAATTATGTTCTGTTGATGAGATATGGCTTAAAGGTCCACAAATAAAACAAAATCATAAAAAAATCACACGATGACGTCATCATGATGTCACTTCAATGTATATATTTAACACATTCCGCCATACCTGCATACCAAGTTTGAACCCAATCGAACTTATACTTCCAGAGATATAGGGCATTGAAAAAGAAAATGGACCTCTAATGTGACACCCAACGACTTTTCATGTGTCACGTCACATTAAAGGTTTATTATTTTTCAAAAGAACCTGAAAACATTGGTTTTCATGTTAAGTATATCCTAACGTTTCCAAAAATGTATAGTTTAGCAAATCTACAAAAAAGTGAACGAAACTTTCAATATGTACATTATGAACCTGACTATTATAAGACCGAACAAATTCTTTTCCTCGTGTATATTTTGTTGCTACCTTTTTTTCTTTCAATTTTTGATATTTGATCATCAATTACTGACCTTAAGTAGCAGAAATTAACATTCATGCACGCATGTGCATAAATATTTGTATTAATTGCAAGAAACGAGAAATCAGCCAATTGAAAATGTACAGGGGTCCATGAATGTTTGTCTTTTCTCTCAATTTTTCAAAGATTTGTCCTATCTTTTGAAAAATGCCTAAAATCGTCATAGGTATTAATTTATGCAGTACGTGTATGTTGGGCGCGATCGGTAGATCTGCGCTATCACTAATCTTGATCACGCATAAATGCACTTGCGCGATCAGTCATGGAGCTATATTAAATTACTAGAGCGGTAACTCTTTATTATTACGCGCAGAGATACTTTGGATCTATTTAGTCCAGGGAAAATACTTAATTTTGTTTTGTTGACCTCACACAAATTGCAATAGAATATTTTTCACAACAGTGCACTTCTATAATCTCCCTAGAATGAAATACTAAAAATCTCAAAAAATCCAAGTGGTGGAAATATGACTAATTCGCATAAATCGTTAATCCCTGCCGCGTAATATATTTATTCTTATAACACCTCACTCACAGATTCTGTGTCTTGATTGGCCGAGAGCGCGTCACGTGTCACTTGCTATTTTTTCTATTTTTTACTTGCGCTCCAAAAAGACTATACCACGCAGCCTCGTTCTGAAAAAGGACTATGCGCATAGCAACACACGTACTATGCGCATAGCAACGAAAGCGTGACTGAAACCCAGACGTGTGTTTCGGTGCATTGCGTAAACATTGCTCTATCACCCTCGCACCCGTTCATCAAGGCAACAAAGTACACGTATGACCGAGAGACGTATAATTCGGAGATTTTTTGTCATTACTATACTTTCAGGAAGCTTAAATTGTGCAGAATCTGTGAGTGAGGTGTTATAAAACAAATATTGACTGCTTTATTTCGCGGTATAGTAAAACTAGCCTCCCTCGGTGATCCATGGAGCATTCTATTTTCCCTCGGCTTCGCCTCGGGAAAATAGAATGCTCCATGGATCACCTCGGGAGGCTAGTTTTACTATACCACTCAAAGCAGTCAATATTTGTATACTATATTTGGGTATATTATTATTATTTTTATTTGTTTTGAAAAGTTTATTTTGGTGATTCTACTTACATATCCTTACTTCACTAACATTTTCTAAAGCATATAAGTGACTGAATAATTATAATTAGTAAGCAACTTGGTGAATTTGAAGCTCACCAATACTGACTACTTGATGATATGAGACAGTGTAATGTGCGCACATTTTATGGGTTCACGAAGTTGTCATTTTGGATAATTACTATGTTCACATAATAATTTGTATTCAGTCGCTTATATGCTTTAGAAAATGTTATTGAAGTAAGGATATGTAAGAAGAATCACCAAAATAAACGTTTAAAAAAAAATTAAAAAAAATAAAAATACCCAAATATAGGAATAAATATATTACGCGGCAGGGATTAACGATTTATGCAAATTATTCATATTTTCATCACTTGGATTTTTTGAGATTTTTAGTATGTCATTCTAGGGACCTTATAAAAGTGCACTGTGGTGAAAAATATTCTATTGCAATTTGTGTGAGGTCAAAACTTATTATCCCTGGACTAATTCTGCGCACAGTCATGCCTGCTTGTACAGTTGTAGAACATCATACAAATAGTACAATAGATGAAAAGGGTCAAATCAGTATACCCAGCACGATATGTGGCAGAGGGGTACCCCCCTCTTATCCCTATACTTTATACACACTCAACACTATTGTAACCTAACCCATCCCTCCTTGAAACCTAAAAGGAATTCCTGAGATTCCGGGAACACAATGGTCAACACAAAAGAGGGGGGTTTTCTCTGCCACATATCGTGCTTCATATGCAAATCAGTGCTCACCGGATAATTGGTGCTAAATTTTCGGCCTGACTAGGGCCCAATTTCTTGGCTCTGCTAACCACAGAATTCCGTGCTTACGATCACCATTGTGGATGGACCTGCGTATTGTATCTCCTGCCAACTATGTGAGGTGTCCACTACATCGGCGAAACAAAGCTGTTTGCGCTCATTTGCTAATCATGCGTTTCGGTTTTGGGCGTATCGGCTTCGGTAACGCAATGTATAGAATACCATTCCCCCATAAGAATACAAACGCATATGCAAATAGCCGTGTACAAAAGCCGGACACAATGTTAAGGTTTCCATAGGTTTGCGCCCAGCAGACATCACTTTGTACATCGAGCCAGCGCTCAAGTAATTTAATATAGCTCTATAATCCCGTCACACTCACAGCATGCAGACATTTCCGACTTTACTTCCTGTAGATCTGCCCCATCGCTGGATTGACCGGATTGACCGATCACGCAACTTCATTTCTGCGCAATCGAATTATAGTGCAGATCCACAATATCATGCGCCCAACATGACCGTACATAATTCTTATTATTAAGAATTTGTTTGTTTTTATCTGTGTTTTATTTGTTATTATTACAATATTGCTAATTATTTCCCTTTTGTTCCAGACAAATCTTAAATCCTAACATTCACTGGTTTTTCTACGGAGTGGAGAGTCTGCAGTCAATGACAAACTGGAATCCACAAATTGCAGAGATCCAATACCACCACTCAATCACGTACCACACCGAAGCGGACATCTATCTTCCGTTGGGCAAATATCTGCCTAATCATCTCTCCGATGAGAAGTCACCGACGACAACGCGAGACTGGTCGGCCAATAAGACCCGTCTTATCGCCTGGATGGCATCTAACGCCAAACGTACCTTCTGGCCTCGCCTCGAGTATGTCAACGAGTTAAAAAAGCACGTCTCGGTCGACGTGTGGGGGGCCCTTGGGAATCTGACCTGCTTTCCCCGCGCATCTAAGAAGTGCGCGACGCTCATGGCGCGCTACAAGTTCTATCTTGCGCTGGAAAATTCCGAGTGCGACGAGTACATCAGCGCGAAAGTTTGGAGAAACGCGCTGCCCCAGGGGGCGGTGCCCGTCGTTTACGGAGGCAGAAAGGAGGCGTATCAACGGCTCCTACCCCCGGGATCCTTCATTCACATCGGCGATTTTGACTCAGTTGCGCACCTAGCGTCATATCTAAAAACTCTTGACCACAACACAAGCATGTACAATGCGTATCATGCTTGGCGGCAACACGGCAGTGTTCAGGACATTTACCCGCCATTGGAACCACAACTGTTTTGTGAAGTGGTGCCGTTTGTATTCACCCCGACCCCTGCGTGGAAGACAGTGAAGAATAGCGGCTATTTCACGGGCTGCAAAACCGGGTTTGCGTCTTTGACAAAAAAGGGCTCCTTAAAGTCATTTGTACCATGGAAGTAAGCATCATCTAGACCACCTATAATACCTAGGCCTATACATATTCTGTATATAGGAGAATACACGAGAAAGTGTGGATTCGTAAATTACGAATCAACACTTACAAGTGTATTCTCTGACTTAAACCATTGCGTCAAAAGAAGTACATGTATTGTTATTAACTACCCAGTTGAATGGAGATGAAAAGGCATGCATGTATCGTGGCCAATAGACTCAATTTACATAAAGCGAGGTTCAAGAGGCTCTTACGTAATCGAGCTCTGGATTAGGGTTGAGGAAATGAATAATCGTGGATTCGTAATTGTTAAAAATGTAGGCAAGATAAAAAACGTTTTGAATCCACACTTTACTAAAGATTCGTAGATACGAATCCACACTTGTTGTCCAAAGCGTTGATTCGTAGATACGAATCCACACTTTTAAAAATAGAGTGGCGTCATAGCAATGGTTTAAGTATCTTGATTGGCCAGGAGTGAGTCACATGGTATTCGGTATTTTCAGAAAATGAGTTTGTCTGTTAAAAAAAATCTGCAAATTGAAAAAAAAAAAATTGCTACTACATGTACATACTGTCTTGGATTCAAAAAGTCTGATTTCAGTCAAAAGTCTAAAACAAACCTCATGCCTGTATTTAGTTTTGTATAATTCGCTAGTAAAGTTTTTCGATATCTGCAAATAGTGTATCCTACCTTTAAGCATTGATTTTAGGATTGTGTTTTTAAGTTGATTCTTGGGTTTGGTTCTTATTATTTTAGTTTAGTCTTGATTTTGTGTACTTGTAAATAATTTAGTTTTAATTTTAAATATCAAATTTTGTCTCTGGTTAAATGGCCTCGCTAGTCTGTTTACACAATCTTACGTAATACATTTCATGCGGTCCCAATAAACCACGGAGATCCCGAGTATTGACAAGCACCCGACGAAAACGACGTGAATCGCCCGATCACATGAAAATCAAACCGGCTACCATTAAAACAAAGGTCTTGAAACCCATGGACGAAATGAAGGCAATTTCCCACTAGGCCTAAGTGTGGCATACCGTCACATGAAATCAGTAGTATGGTTTTCTGAGTAGAGTGCACCTTTTTATACACGCGTATAAAATTATGTCTTTACAAGGGTTGTATTCATGGTTTGTCTATATGAACACAAAAGTTAAGTAACTGTTTTTCTGTTCAAAGACGGAAAACAGCAAGTAAACACTGAAATTATAGACTGGTGTGAAGCACGAGCCACGAAGGTTTGAAGAAACTGTAAAAAAAGAAGAATATTGATCAGTATCGGTATTTTACACATCTATAAATCCAAAATGTTCACTGTAAATGAGATGGTTTTTACAAGTTTTTGTCATCTGATATGTGGTAACAAGATGATATCAGGTTTTTCACAAAGTTTCCGTAGACATGTTGAAATTCTGAGTAAGTCTTATCAATGGTTGTACATATTTATTCGGTTTTCTTACGGTGTATTTGGCCGAGTTTAATAATAAAAAAATTTTTTAGATCAAATTTATTCCGTTGATTCTGCCTGTAAAATAAGGGGTTGTGTGCTGACATTTCCAAGTAAAGTGATATTTTTGTATCAATTTCTAAAGCTGGTCAACTGACTTTTTTTCTTCAAAGACTGCTCCTATCTTTTATATATTTAGTTTTTCCACCTTTAGTTTGCAACACTTCTAATTATTATTATTATTATTATTATTTTCTGGTAATGAAACCAAGTATCCTTCAAAAGCGCTCAAGGCACTGTAGCTCGTAAGCCTGAAGAAACCCGTAGACAGAGGCTGTGTCAGCCAGGAACACCGGGGCAAACCCCTTCTCTTAGCGAAGAGTGTTCTGGGTTCTTTTACGTGCATTATTATACAATTTTATAATGTTATAATGGGAAAGATATATACACACATTATAAATTATACAACACACGGGACCTACAACTTTACGTCCCATCCGAAGGACGAAGCAATAGTGGTTTAATTGCCTTGCTTAAGGACACACGTGTCCCGGCCGGGATTCGAACTCACGCTCTGTGGAACAGAAAACACACGCTCTTAACCACTCGGCCACGACACTCCACTAATTCCACATCTGTGAAAGGGTACAACTGATTATCTGACATTGCAATTCCCAAACGTCTACAAATTGCTCCGTCATATCTTAAGTGGTGTCGGAGTAGGCCTACTACAAAAACACGATTGTTTTTTGTAATTTTTTGCAGCATCTACGAACCCAGAACGTCAAATAAGTCAGTGCAACATTATTTGCTATAACATAATACATGCTAGGAGCATCTACTGTGAATATACTGTGATTATTGAGTGAGTGAGTGAGTAAGCGCCAACGTCTTGGCAGCTCCTACGTGTATAAAGCGTAATGAAAATGTTACACTGCATGTTTCCTTTAACCGAACTTTGTAATAATATTCCGTATTTTATAAAATTTCCGTTAACAATTTTATTTAACAATTTTATTTCTCGTATTTTCTCATAATATTCCGTATTTTAAAACATTTCCGTGAAAGAATTTCAGTTAAAACGGGAATATCAAAACAATTCTGGTAATTTGCTGCCGGAATTTATTTTTTATTCCGTACATTTATCCGGTTTTTTTTTATTGAAGTTTCCTTTCGTTAATTTACGGAACCAAGACAAAGTTCCAGTAATTATCTGCCGGAACCTTACGGTGCACAGTTTTCCTGTTATAGGGATGGTGAAAATGGACATGTATGGTACGTGAAGGTAATATGGGACTGTAGGTAATATGGGACGCATGAATTAAATTTGGCGCCTATTTAACTATAAAGCTTCAGAGACAAGAAATAGCGCTCTCAATAGTTGCGATAACTCATTGCCATCGCTGCCAACATGGCTAATTTGTTCGGGAACGGAGATCTCGGTGAAGAAATAATCAAAATTTGACAAGGTATGTTAAGTTGACAGTATTTTTTTGCTCTGATCTAAAAATAGATATTTCATGGAATGTACTGATATTAAAAACTGACCAGAGGGTGAGCTGAATTCTTGACATATTTAGGATGCTTATGAAGTGTTTTGATTGTATTGAAGGTGTGGGGTCGATCCTGGATTTATTATGCGTTGAATGGGAGCTCCGGTAGCGCAACAAGGTGCAGGTAATATGGGACGCCATAGGTGTGATAGAGCGGAATGAAATTGCATTTGAAAATTATATTATCATATACCATACGTCCCACATTACCTGCACTGCAGGTAATATGGGAATTTTGATGATGACGTCATAATTTGAATGTAACTGTCATAAATGGATACAACATGGTTTAAATTATATCATCAAAAGGAAGGGTAGTTGTTACTGATTCCAATAACCAATGTTTCTTTAGAATGATTTTATCTATCTTTATGCAAATGAGCTTAATGGTCCCATATTACCTGCACCTACCCTACGTGTATAAACCGAGTGATAAAATTGACTTGCTGCACTTGCATACTGCCTAAAACCTCCGGTTTGGTATATATATGTACACTCAAGGAAACAAGAAACGCAACACGTACAATTTTAATTTTTTTTAAAGGAAAAAAAGCCGGCATTGTAAAAATGGTACATGTTCTAGATTTTGAGCAATTTAGAGATAAACGGCGATCTTTATTTATCTCGTTACGGCTGAGTGATTTGGGTGAGTTCCAAAACTGTTTGTGCATTTTATGCTAATAGTTACACATGAGAGAATCCTAGTTAAACTACTCTTGTGACGTCACTCTATTCAGAAAAGTGTCGATTTTTTTTAAAGAATGTACAGTTAACTGTACATTATTTTAAGAATCAACAGAAAAAGAACGACTCAATGGACACAGAAATTGCTATTGTTATATTTATTACAACTTAGTAAGAGCTATGTTGACAGTTCTCTAGAGCTCTCAACAGTTAATTGTTTTGGAGGTCTCTTTGCTGTGTCGACGCGCTTATGCGGTTTCAGCCCGGCTGACTGCTCTCCTATGGTCCTCACTGGTTCTGGCCACCGAAGCCCTTGTTGTAGAGACGAGATGCTGCCACGCTCGACCGTATGGAGTGGTTCGTCCAAAAGCCTCGTTGCACAGATTTGCCACAACCTGGGATATCAACAATAACAAAAATAAAATCAAATAAAATGTTTGTCTAAAACATTCGAAAATGAAAATGGCCCAAGAACTTATTACGACTAAGAAAACAAATGGAGGATAAACCTTTTTATTAGCAAGGTCGAAGCGATGGTTTGCAATTTAAAATATGTACATGTGATAGGAATTGATTTCTTGTAAATGGGAATAATTTTCGAAGGAGATAGGTCATAGTTATGTCATACGTTCAAAGGTCCTAAAAAGTACTACTAATGCACAACTTTAAAAGGGCTGGTATACGTATAACACGTACATGTACTTTACATTCGCTAACTCGCCCATGCTGTCCTGTCGTATACCCGTGTAGCAAAAACGGCAGAAAAACCAACAGAAATTTGTTTTGTTCCGAATCTGGTTTCACGTGTGATAATGAAACCGTTCATTTGCAGATATCAAAATGTACTACCAAACCGTATAAGTTTCGACACGGAATAATGACTACTGACGCTAAGTTACACCATAAAACGGGCTACAAAATAATAAGCCAAATTGAGCTGCTGATGAGAGCTAAGCCAAATGTTGGGAATAAAAAGTTCTTGTTTCCTTTTCTTGCTTATTTTCCATCATTACCTGATCTGTTAGGGGTCCAAATCAGCCACGAGTGTAGGAAGTTTCTTCACCTCTGAATCTGCCGCTTTAGTATAAATCCTCATTGGAGTATAAATCCTCATCGAGTATGTCCCAAAATACTGGTTTAAATCACCATCAGAATAAATTGACGAGTCAGTTCTTGAGGTGACACAACATATCTCCCAACGTATTCCTACTCAAAAATATGTACGGATCATCACTGGAAGACATTTTAGCGGAGTTAGCAGAGACACACCCGAAGCACAAGAATGTAAGTCATCAAATGACTTCGATGTCCAACGTACTGGTCATTTTAAACACCCTCATTTTACCCAACCTTTATTCAAATGTTTGGTTACGCAACACGGAGACCAGACAGGACAAAGCTTTCACAGGCTATTGGCCGTTTTAGTTTACGCTAAAAGCACCGCCGTAAGAAATGTCAAGACTTTTGACTGCTCACTTTTCTGTCCTATCCGTGGCGTGTCCACAAATTTATGCAAATACTTTAATAAGCTGCACATTTTAGACACCATGGAGGGAAAACCCCTAAACTGAAGAGCGTGCTTAATGACGTCACAGCAACAGCGCCCTCGTTAGAATTTTCTTTGATATCTTCAATTTCAGTTTAATTAAACAGATAACAAAAAAATGCACCATCAACACATTTGAACATTATTCCCCTCACCACTAGCCTAGGTCCATTTTCCACGTCGCTGAGGGATACGTTCGGAGCAGGCCGAGTATAGTCACTGTGTGCGGGGCTATGGTAGCGGCCGCCGTCGTCAGTGGTGCGTTCATGCAGACTGCAATTCAAGAGGCATTGTGTTATATGCTACTACTAGCAGGTGCGAGTACATGTCCGAATAAAACACCTTAGCCGTTTTGATAGTGGACTCAACAGCCTAAGCGCAATTAGGTTCGATCCTGTTAAAACTGTATTTACCTCATACATTTTACCAAACTGAATAGCGCCCTCCCATTTGCAAATCAAGCGGAGTTCGGGAGGGGGGGGGGGGGGGGGGGGGCGGCGGCGGCAACTTGCATCATAACACAATTGTATTTTTAAGACGGCTCTTTTGTCCGCTGCATCTCAAGAAGAAGAATTTAGGCATTTAGTTCACCCTTTATTGTTTATACTGTAATGAATTACATTCATTCAAATGTTAGGGAAAACAGACTGCAATATACCAATTAAGAGGGATGCGATTCGATATCAGAGGGCTGGGGAGAACATTTTGCAGCTTAAATCTATGTTATTTTCTCTCTATGTGATTGTACACAATATTTTTCAATTTTTGGTGTAATTTGTTAAGGGACTGCTTAGTATCCAACGTGCTGATCAAGGATGCTGTTGGCCGTCTGTTTGATAAGAATTACGCGACGGCTGTCGGTGTGGCCCGGACTGGCTACTCAGATAGCTCTCTTCGTGTTTCCACCGCTGGTCCAGATATTTCTGGATACGTACGGCTGGAGAGGAACCATGCTACCCATGGGTGGCATTCTGCGCCACACCCTGGTTGGCTACTACGTTTTGGACGCTGACAGCGTCTGCCTTGCTCATTCTCATCGCGGACGGTGTTGCTAGCTGCTTGTGTGACGTACAGACTAAGCAAGTTCTAGGCGTGGAGCTAGCTAGCGCTTACGGGTGGATCGGAATCTAACACGCCATCTGCAGATTCACTCTTGGTTTTCTTCCGGGTAAGCTGTAAGCCCTATACTTGAAGCCGCAAAACAAATTAATACTAGGGTGTCAAGGTTTCCAACCCCTCACACACACAAAATGCCAACCAAAAGAGAATTGCTTCTAATAGGCCTTTGAATAACTACCGATAAAATGAAACTAGGAAAAGAGGAATTAGCTATATGCCAGAAAAAAAGAGAGGGAAAGGTGATATTTCCTATACTTGTGTAAAAAAAAAAGAAAAAAAAAGGAGAGAACAATTAAAACCAAAACAGGGGAACTGCTTAAAAGAGGAAATTTCACATGCCTGTAATAATAGAACCCGTCTTTTAATTGTTTTCATTTATTCACGCAGGTTTGATCTCTGACGTAACCGGAAGTTACAACTCAGCCTTTGTTTTCATCGGATGTCTGCAGTTCATATCGCTGAGCATTATTTTCACTCTGCGATATGTTCAGTACGTCAAGTGAACAAGGGGCGTGGCTGCTGCGAAATCAAGGGAGGGGTCCAAAACTTGTGGTACCGGGTGATTTTATGCCCTGAAGAATCATACCAGAAATTGAATGCTTAGGTAGTTTGAAGTGGTGACCGACGGGGTTGTCCAGACTCGTGATGTTGACAGTCAATCGATGAGCACATAAACGCTTTTAAAGGGATCGTATACGTTTGGTAATTGGAACCCACTGTTTGTTTAAATCCTGTATAGATATATACCATAAAACTAACCTGTAAAAATTTCATTTCAAATTGTGCTAGCGATTTTGAGGCATTGCCAAAAACCTGGAGCGGTTATGTCCACGCAGGAAAAATAATCCGCATTGGAATACACAATCTGAGAAACGTCACTGCAGTAACGCTACTCAGATTCAAATTTTGGGGGATAAAAAGTGATATATATTTTTTCCATAACCGTAGTACTTCGAAGTAAAAAGTTTCTAAAAACGCATTATACTATCCAAAGCTGCTGTACTTCTTACCAAGTATATGTTTTTATTGCCATTCATTCTTGGAGTAATTACCGAACGTATACGATCCCTTTAAAGATGTTTTGGTCTCGCCTAAATAATGTGGCACTCCACAGACCCTGGTAGAGATGAGATGCATGTAGTCCAGCAGCCAAGGGGGTGACCCCGAATTTTCTGATATCGTTTTGTTCTCTCTGCTGATTTATCATCTTTGGGGGATGTATCTAATGAGATCTAGGGTGGTGTTGGCCTTTCACCCCTGAGCAATTCAAGATGGCATTCAAGATGGCGTCCAAGATGGCTGCCGCGAAGGACTCAAATTCGAAAATTCCTATTACTTAAATGTTTCCTGCCATAAAGCAATGATGTTTTGGCCAAGATATTTGTTTTGGGGTCCATTGATTTCGATAGAAAGGGTTTGATAAGTATTGGATGTACCGTTGCTATGGTAACTAACATATGGCTATTATTGGGTTGGTAAAATTGGCATAGCGCAAGCGAACCGGAAAAAAGGCTTTTGGGCGCCTAACGGTGATAGTCTATTGTTGGGATTAAAGGATTTGTAAATGTACGTTCACGATTGCCTAAAAGGGTTTTAGAGTAAAGTCCGAGCCATAACTTACATGAACCTATTGAACCTATGGGAAGGCTGTCACATTGAAACCGCTCACTGTTTAATTTCCCTATCCATGTAGTAAAATGTTTTCTCTTCCCCTCCCAGTTCAAGTAAAGCACAAAGCCCAAGTTGGACAGACAGGGGTATAGGGTCAATCTTTACTGTAACCTAACCCGTTTTCCCCCTAATCCTTTCCCCCTGAAATTTAGTATTTATGCATTTTGGACCCTACTCTGTCGATCTAGACAATTAACAAATTATTTCCTCTTTATGAAGTTAGAACGTTCTAATGTCAATGTCCCCTCAGTACCGTAACGCTTATACTGTCTCCATAATGGATGCACTAGTCTAATTCAAACCCCATTGAAACCAGTGTAAAATCAATAACGTTCAGGGCCAAGTTTCATACAAACCGACATCACTGGGGTTTCTCAAACAACTCAAATCAATTTATCAAATCAGATTATTGTCTTGGCCTTTATCTTTCCATTTCTTTTCAATTTTTAGTGGGTTTATTAGCCAATTACATTTTTTAATATTTACACCAAAAGAAATTCACCTTCCAAAAAGTGATACTTCCCTAGCCAAGCACGCAGCCATTTTACAAATGGCATCCCTCCACGTTCTTGCGGTTGGCCAGTAGTACGCTAGTCTGGTCTCAAAGTATGGGTAATAATAACAACACATATTGAAAAGACAGGGTGCCATGCATAAGCTAAAATATGGCCCTTGAACATGAACACAAAGCGGGAAATATCGCAAAAAGAAAAGTCACCATTTTTACATTATTGTTCTCGTTAAAAAGGTATTTATTAAAGGTAATAAATCAGTGCGAGGACCCGGTTATTACTGCGTGATAATGACTGGGCTGGGGGAGGACCGCTGGTAATGAACCTCGCCTTCGACTCGATCCATAAAGGCCTATTGTCGATCGGTTGATTTCAACAGGTGGCGCCCTGCGCTACGCAAGAAAGGGAGCATCGCGCGCACGGATGTCGTCAACAAAATTCCTAAATCTAAAAAGAAGACCAACTCTCATCGTATTTGAGGGCCAGAGGTGTTGTAGTAAATAATGAAAAGAACAAAGAGCTTGCCGAGAAGGCATACCGGGCCGAAAAGCTTGGTTTAGTGCAAAACAGCTCCCTTTGTCTACCCATCATGCTTTGCGCTATACTTTGGGATCGCGATCAGCATTAGACCTAGCCTTTTGACAAGGCCTCGAGACTCTGGCTAAGCGGCTGAGATGAGTCTAGATACCCGGGGTGAACGCGCGACCGAGTGACGAATGTCACGAGGCCTTTTGCAATGTAGGTTTCACTGCTCGGCATGAATTATTCATAGGTACATATTAGCATGCCAATACGCCCAATCAGAACGGCGATCTCCCAGTTGGCTTCGTTCGTGATTCGTTCAATATCAAAGCATGTAAGAAAAGGTAAAAAAACGTATATAAATTTTGCTTCCGAGTTGAATATATGAATGATAAATACAAGATATCACATTTAAATCTATTTTACATGCAAAATTGCAATAAATTAGGAAGCAACTAATGATTTGAGCTAAATATTGTAAGTGACATGATTGGACATTCCCTGTTTGTAAAATGAACTAGTCCAACTCAAATATAAGCTGACGCCACGCGGAGATACGTTCGCTGATTGGACGCTACCATTTCGGTAGCGATTCCAGTCGGAAACAAAGGTTAACATAAGAAATCCAAACCAGATTGATAAAGGCCACTTGTCTGGGCAATTCGCGCTGACGTCACTCAGGTTTTCGCGATTAGTCTCTTTTTAGTCGCTCGGCGTTTATCAGACATGTGGCCTTGTTTAAAGGCTACATTAGACCTTATTACCAGCGGTCATCCCCAACCCGGTCATTATCACGCAGATGTCGAAAACTTGACCACACGTTAAACTTTGTTGGTCGCCCTCTGTCGTCAATATTATAGCTACCGTGTCCTATATAATTCATTATTTTGTTTACGGGGGTGCAACAAAGAAGACATGTTTCTTATATTATTTTTTGAATTTTCTTCTGTCATAACAAATAAAATCTGACACCTTGAACATTTTCTCTGTTGATTGGATGATCTATAAAGATTGTTCAGGATACCAAATTTAAGGAGGGGTCAATTTATTAAGGCATTTGAATGTTATTAGGTTTATTTATATTTTTTTATTAATTCAGGCCTAATCAACAACTGAGTTTATTGATGCACCAATTATTGCTACTTGAAATGGACAATAAAACGCACAACTTGGTAATGGGTGTACATTATATAGGACATTACCATAAAAATGTTATTAGAACGAGAGGCTTTCAACCTCTGAAGTGACAAATTGTAATAATATTGTAAAACAATTGTTGTATTGTCTGAAGAACATAAAAAGACGTTTTAGTATAAATTCAGAGCACGGCAGTCTTTAGTTTAGTTTGACTAGTGAGTGAGTGAGAGTATGATTCGTGAACATTTGTGTACAGCTAATCCTACTATATTTAAAGTTAACAAATTGAATTAATTATTTTAATAATTAATGTACATTTCAAACTTTATTGATACCTTTCTCCAATGATAATAATGCAAACTGCGGTCTGCATATGAATTAAATAGGTAAATATGAATAAATTGTATGTAAATTGTAAATTTATAGGCCTTTGTGTAAAATAACAATTATCTATTGAGAATTCAACCATGATGTCGAATTAATCTTGAAATTACGAAAAGTGTACTGGCATTGCGTGAAAAAAATGTAAACAAATAGGAAATATGTTTAAAAGGTTCACTTCAAGCAATTTTTTTTTTTTAAATCAAGGAGTAAAAAATGTTGTTCTTGAGTTGCATGGCCCGGACACCGTAGATTTTCCATGAATGGTCGAGTCCCGAATGTATACATGCAAATGTAGTGAACGTATTATACGGTTAAAGGTCACGGCCACTACGCAGATTCAAAACTGCGCTAAAACTGCGCTAAAACTGCACGCACTGGATTTCCCGCTTGTCGCTACAAAAAAAAGAGAATTTTGCTTTGTTAATCGGCATGGTGGAAGATTCGTAAGCCAACAATTTAAGTTTTGTTGAGAAAAAGAGTGGTTGCTCTTTTAGTTTAAGCTACTCCGTACTCGGTCTCGGTACTCGGTTGCAAATCTTTTTATATGTGCGCAGAAATAGGATGATCGAGGATGTACTTAGCCTACCCCTCACCCCCACCCCTCACCCCCACCCCTCACCCCTCACCCCCACCCCTCACCCCCACCCCTCACCCCCACCCCTCACCCCTCACCCCCACCCCTCACCCCTCACCCCCACCCCTCACCCCTCACCCCCACCCCTCACCCCTCACCCCTCACCCCCACCCCTCACCCCTCACCCCCACCCCCACCCCTCACCCCTCACCCCTCACCCCTCACCCCTCACCCCTCACCCCTCACCCCTCACCCCTCACCCCTCACCCCTCACCCCTCACCCCTCACCCCTCACCCCTCACCCCTCACCCCTCACCCCTCACCCCACACCCCTCATCCCACACCCCTCATCCCACACCCCTCATCCCACACCCCTCATCCCACACCCCTTATCCCACACCCCTCAACCCACACCCCTCATCCCACACCCCTCACCCCACATCCCACACCCCTCATCCCACACCCCTCAACCCTCACCCCTCATCCCACACCCCTCACTCCTCACCCCTCACCCCTCACCCCTCACCCCTCACCCCTCACCCCTCACCCCTCACCCCTCACCCCTCACCCCTCATCCCACACCCCTCATCCCACACCCCTCATCCCACACCCCTCAACCCACACCCCTCAACCCACACCCCCATCCCACACCCCTCACCCCACATCCCACACCCCTCATCCCACACCCCTCAACCCTCACCCCTCATCCCACACCCCTCACCCCTCACCCCTCACCCCTCACCCCTCACCCCTCACCCCTCACCCCTCACCCCTCACCCCTCACCCCTCACCCCTCACCCCTCACCCCTCACCCCTCACCCCTCACCCCTCACCCCTCACCCCTCACCCCTCACCCCTCACCCCTCACCCCTCACCCCTCACCCCTCACCCCTCACCCCTCACCCCTCACCCCTCACCCCTCACCCCTCACCCCTCACCCCTCACCCCTCACCCCTCACCCCTCACCCCTCACCCCTCACCCCTCACCCCTCACCCCTCACCCCTCACCCCTCACCCCTCACCCCTCACCCCCACCCCACCCCTCACCCCCTTTTTATGAACAATTATAGAATAATTTTGCTGGATGCCTACAATCATTATTTACTTACAAAAGTAAGATATTTTCTAATAATTTGGTAGTAAAATGTTTCAATTTCTGCAAATGGTGTATCCTACCTTTAATATACCGGTAGGCCCCTAACTTATAATTTGTCCCCAGATTATGCTGTAATCATCTATACTGATCATGGCGTCCATTTCATTTCTCACTGTTGGAGCAATCGCTGCAATTTCCTACGTGATCTATCTTATTGTGGGTTTGCTCCAAGGCATACGCAAACAACGAGCTGCCTTAAAACAATGGCCGGGACTCCCAACCCACTGGCTGTATGGCAACATCCACCAGGTAACGAAACAAGCTGAGACAAGTCTAACCACGGTCTAACGTTAGTAAAGCTGAACCTGGGGCCAATTTCACGGAGCTGCTAAGCACAAAAATTTGCTTAGCACAAAAACGTCTTGATCATTAAAAACAAGTTATCAGCCAAAATTCTACGTGTTTTTCATGCTAAGCAAAAAACCAGCTGATTATCAATCAAAAACAATAAAGATCACGTGAAAATTTGGTCTGTAACCTTGTTTTTACCAAGGACAAATTTTCATGCTAAGCAAAATTTGTGCTTAGCAGCTCCGTGAAATTGGCCCCTGGTACCTAGAGCTAGAGAGCACATTTCTGTTTAACTACAGTAATCCTTTTTTGACATTCGCAAAGCATCATGACATTAGGAAAGAATGTTGCAACCTGACACATACTTGTACTCGGAGACACGTACAAGTAGTTTGTACTCGGAAACACGTACTTGTACTCGGAGTCGTCAACTGATTGAAAACCACTGTCTAAAGTCATATCTTAGCTTCCAACTCCAAATGGCTAATCTCCCCATGTCAGAGCCTCGGAGCTAGATTTGTTATGCTAAGATTAGATGACAAACAAGCAATGTCGTTTATGCAAAAACCTATTGGGGTATTACCCAAGCCTTGAAGTTTTTTTCTATCATTACTTGTTCAAGATTAACCAGTTCGCGCCGGGTTTATTTTAACATCACTGAGCCGAGGCGCAGGATTATTTTTAACAAAACTCAATTCGAGGCGGGTTCAAGCCGATGGTACCGGAAAGCACATCCACGCATTTCCGGCCTTGCTCGCTGCTGACAGACATTTCCGGCCTTGCTCGCTGCTGACAGACATTTCCGGCCTAGCTTGTGACGTATTTATGCGTCATTCGTTTTGAATCTGGGGAAAACTTTGCGTGTATATAAATACGTCCTCCGGCGCGAACTGGTTAAGTGATCATTAATGCACCCATAAATAAGTCTGTTTTCACTATTATAACAACTCTCTTTTGTTTCTAAAAAGAACAGGGAGAAACAAGAGATGGTATTGCAAGAGATCTTTTATTTTTTACACAGGTACAAAAATATCCAGGAAACTTGCAAAAAATTGTGTTTAAATTGTGACTATTTTTCTTGTTCTTCTGATTTGTAGCATCCAATGTTTGACGCCAAGCTGCGCAGTCAGGGTGGGGAGGAAGGCTTTCGTTTCCATCGTGAGTTGACGGCCCGTTACCCGAGAGGCTTTTACTTCTTTATGGGTCCCACACGCGGCGTCTTGACAGCCAACCATCCTGACATCATGAGACCGATTATGAAGAATGGAGGTAAGACAGGAAAAAAACCACCTTCATTGGATGCCTGACAAGAAAGGAATATCTGTGTTTCAGGCTTAAAGGTAGTATACACCATTGGTCATTGCTTCAATTATTATGAATGAGTAGATTTGGGGGGTTGTATTTTATAGTACATGTAAATATCGTTTAACTGAGCTGTCCGAAGTTTTAGAATCATGGATGCCGAGAAAAGCACGAAAAACAGCGGGTTTTTTCAACCGGCGTCGAGCAGTTATTCTTATGTTATCTTTGTTTTTTCGCGATCGCCGTCTATTTTTCGGAATAATTACAGGATATCTAGCGCAATCATTTTGCTGGGTGCCCAGAATCAACATTTACTTTCAGATGAGTAGGATATTTATTAATAATTCGGTAGTAAATATTTTCGATATCTGCAAATGGTGTATACTACCTTTAACCCCGCCCAACCTTGAAAATCCTTTTTCTTTGGCGTTAGTTGACCAATACCAACTTTTTTGCAAGTCACAGCACAGTCCTTTACATGGAGAGGTAAAAAGTGTCCTAAACTACACTTTTACCCTAGTTCGAAAATTTGGGACTCTCAATACATACTGTGTATTAGGCCTGTTTCCAACTTGTGCCGTGTCGAATACAATTAAATTTAGCCCGACCTTAGAGTCCCAAAATGTATTGAAAACATGCAGTGAAATACTGAGGACCTCTTCTTTAGCCGCATGAAATGTTTGGAGAATTTTATTGGCTAAAAATTGAGTAAAGTTGGTGTGCATTTATTTTGCATGGTTTTAAGCATTCCAGGTCCCTCTCTGATTTTAACCATGCAACTTTACATCATAGCTGAAAACATGGTAATACAAAAAACCAAAAAAAACCCACCTTTTTCTCCCCATTTTTGAACTAGATCCGAAGCCACTTAACCAAGGCCAGCCCAGCTATCGTTTCGTGTTGCCCTGGTTAGGGGATAGCTTACTCATATCTAAGGGTGACAAGTGGTTCCGTAACCGACGCCTTCTCACCCGGGCATTCCATTTTGACGTGCTCAAACCGTACATGGTAGTCTTCAACCAAGCTGTGGATATCCTGCTGGTGAGTTTAGACCGGTGCCTTATAGACGGAACCAGTATATAGGGCCTTTTCAAAACCTTTGCTTCGTCTTGGGCTTGGGCTTCGCCTCCGAATTTCAAATTATTGAGAAGCAAATAGAAATTAAAGCCAATATAAATAGTCTAACCTTTGGGTTCATATCAGTAAATTGAATGTTTCTAAAGCACAACAGGCATTAAAATGTGGCAGGGGATCTCGCAGTTGGGATTCTAAAATCGCCTTAAGCCAAAGACGAAGACGAAGCCAGGGATTCGAAAAGGCCCATAGGATCATTTGCTTTTCATGCATTCGTTCATTTCCAATAATAGCACCACTCAAAGTTCAAAAAATTTTCAACAACTAAACCGATGAAGTTTCCGCTAAATGTATATCACATTTACAGTTGATTTGTGTTCACATCTTGGTACATGTAAATGTAATGAGAGTTGGAATCCCACTGTACTAAACAGTTTTTTTCTTCATAATTCAGAATATTCCTTCTTTCAAAAGATACTAAACAATTCTTCTGTAAAAATTAAATACTTTTTGGGAGGTTAGAGTCATTAATATCTTACATCAAGTAAGCTTTTGAACAATAATTTGGTTACTTTTTAGATAGTTGTACCTTTATTTTACTCCATCTAGAAAAACTTAGATTGTATTGGTGTTTTGATCGTTCAGCAAACAACTAGAGAATTAGACACCGCTAATCATAAACACTTGGATTTTATTTGCAAGAACTCAATGAATACAAATCTGGGTCTTTAGCTAAAATGTTTAGTCTGCAACTTTTCTTTCTAAGCATTTTCTCTCCATTCTTCCTGCATGTTGGGTGTCTAATTAATTTGGCAGTCCAAAATGGACAGTTTTGCCGAGAGCGGAGAGAGTTTTGAAGTGACCAAGAACGTCAGCGCTTGCACCCTGGATATTCTCTTGCGATGTGCTTTCACTCAGGAGATGAACTGTCAGACTAGTGGGTGAGTTAATTAACCACTCCCCCCCCCCTCCTCCTCCTAATGCTCAATGAGAGATAGAGTGACTCTTAATGTAAGAAAGAGTAAGGTTCATAAACGGTGATGATCACTGGATTATTTTAGTCGCGTACAACTATTGTACGGTAGCTAAAACAGAGAAGTGCGCGTGTGGATAAACTCCTGGGATCATCGCAATTCAGTAAGAAAACTGTTTATCCAGCCGTTTACAAGTTCCTGCTTAGCCGATGTTTAGTGGTCTAGCCGTACATCATTCTATTCACAGCGGATTACGTAATATGTTGAATAAAAGGGCATATCTATCTTCAAAAACACGCATATCACTGTGCTCTGCTGATCAGCTCGGTTGACACTAGTGCAAGGGTCACCATGTCGAAAAAACGCGCTGCTAATCTTGCTCATTACCAGAAAATGGGTCTCATTGAGTGTGTAAAAAGTAGGAAAACAGTTCTTTCTGTGCTATTTCAATGATACGCAGCAGATCCATGGCCATACGTCTGTCCAACAAGCAAAATGGTAATTTGTACACGAGATAAACAAGCCCCTTGGGACGTTCCTTTGTTTCCTTTGTTACTTAGAAACGTGTCACTAACCATGTTCGTTTGGTAAACAGAAGCTGATCTAAGCACTCTTTATGAATTCGGGCCTCGATTTGTATGTTCGATCATCAACTGTTTATACACAGTTTAGCCTAGTTAATCGGGATCAAGGGAAAATCACCGTTTATGAATTTGGCCCTCAGTGTTTTTTGGCAAGTGATTTTAGTATAATCCAAACTGATTTGGTACTTTGTGATAGTTTTCAATTGTTTTTTTGTCTTGCAGCGATCACCCATATGTACAAGCAGTGGGTGAATTGACCAGAGACGTCGTTACAAGATGCTTGTAAGTATGTGCCAGACAAAACCTTATGCCCCCTGTGTTATGTTTTAAAACATTGAAACAAAATGGTGTAAAAATCTTGGGAAGATTGCGATTTCCTAGTTGCTTGTATTTATATAGTAGTTTTGGTTTTTTTTGTCGCAGTAAATTTTTGTTGTACTTTGACATCTTCTTCAACTGGTCAAGTCTGGGAAAGAGGTTCCACACGAACTGCACGCTCGTGCACCGATTTGCCGACAATGTCATCAAGGGTCGACGCGTGGAACTGGTAAATGATCATCATTATACATACACACAGTGCTTGTGCATCCAAATGCTTCATTTAAAGCGATCGTATACGTTTGGTAATTACTCCAAAAATAAATGGCAATAAAAACTTACTTGGTAAGAAGTACCGCAGCTTTGGATAGTATAACGCATTTTTAGAAACTATTCACTTCGAAGTACTGCGGTTATGGAAAAAGATATCACTTTTGATCCCCAAAAATTTGAATCTGAGAAGCGTTACTGCAGTGACGTTTCTCAGACTGTGTATTCCAATGCAGATTATTCTTCCTGCGTGGACATAACCGCTCAAGATATCTCAAAATCGCTATCACCTTTTGAAATGAAATTTTTACAGGTTAGTTTTATGGTATAGAGGATTGAAACTATATAGGATTGAAACAAACAGTGGGTTCCAATTACCAAACGTATACGATCTCTTTAACAATAAGCCAGTTTAGTATCAACTGCGCATGTGCACAACAAGATTCAACACATTTTTCTCTTGGGATAAACACGGCAGATAAATGATGGAAACTTTTGTTCGACCAAAAGTTTGGACACAAGACACGTTGTCCATACGTTTATTGAAGAATGTTACTTCAGAGCACCGCGATCTCTGTAAATTTGCTAGTAAGTCTGCCCCAAGGGTTTTGCACACATACAATGAAACGTTTTTCTTGAAAGAAAAAAATTGTCTAATCTTGATGTGCACATGCGCAGTTAAAATAACAAACTGGCTTATTGTCAGGCTTTTAAGTATTCTTACTAGTGTTTGTTTTAATTTCCTATTTTTATTCCTCCAAATTCCTACTATTTCCAATTTGTTTTTTCTCTCTTTTTGGTGGGGTGGGCCAATTTGCTCCTAGGTTCTTTGCAAAATGTAATACTCCACAATGTGGACTTTGTTCCTCACAAACGTGTTTAAAAATAAAGGAAAAGGACCAAGCTTCCCAGGCCGACGATTCCCCCAAGCGCAAGTACCTCGACTTTCTGGACATCCTCCTCTCTGCTCGAGACGAAGACGGCAAGGGGCTGACAGATCTGGAGATTCGTAACGAGGTGGACACGTTTCTCTTCGAGGGTCACGACACCACGGCTAGTAGCCTGACCTGGATCCTGTACTTTCTAGCTCGGTATCCCGAGCATCAGGCGAAGGTCCAAGAAGAAATTGACGGAGCGCTTTCGGGACGTGACTCGGACAACATTGAATGGTGAGCAGTGAAGTTCGATCAAGCCCATCCAGTTGTACTTGTGTCTTTGAGCAAGACATTTTACCACAATTTGATACTTCAGTTAAGTTAAATTCTGCACAAAAAGATTGTTTTCTCCGAGCGTGGTTGAGGGGTAGTAATAAAACTAGAATGGTAGATATTTACATGAATAGTTGTAGAATATAGTTCCA
The DNA here is from genome assembly GCA_037893245.1 of Crossaster papposus. Lineage (NCBI taxonomy): Eukaryota > Metazoa > Echinodermata > Asteroidea > Velatida > Solasteridae > Crossaster > Crossaster papposus. The sequence goes on along the minus strand of JBAIAA010000354.1, from coordinate 1,139,800 downwards.
TCATTTCCCAGCGAAGCAATAAAACAGGAGATTGCTGACAGTAAATTGTCATTAGGGCGACAAATTGGTCAAAAGTTCAAATTCGTATTTTTTAGGTATTAACTGATAGTTTCAAAATATTATTCATTTGGTATACATTTTGTCTCATTACGTCATTTTGACAGAATTTATGAAATAAAAAGGACGGAAGGGGTTTCGCAATTGTTTGTAAACTGATACCTGGCATAAGGACATTAGCGTGGTTTTTGTATACCATTGTATAACACAGTGCAGTCCCCACATCAGTGGGACGTTAACAAACTTGCAGTTCCTGCTTTTGCACACATTTACCATAACAATCCCCACCCAGTCAAACTCCAACACCTGGGGCCAATTTCATAGAGCTGCTAAGCACAAATATTTGCTTAGCACAAAAAGTCTTGCTCATTAAAAACAGGTTACCAGCAAAAATTCTACGTGTTTTTCATGCTAAGCAAAAAAAACAGCTGATTATCAATCAAAAACAATAAAGATCACGTGAAAATTTGGTCTGTAACCTTGTTTTTGCCAAGGACAAATTTTCAGGCTAAGCATATTTTTGTGCTTAGCAGCTCTATGAAATTGGCCCCAGGTTTTGTTTGAATCTGGATCTCTAAACTGACAGTCTTTTACACTGGTTTTAGGCATACCTCTAGAATCAGAGTCCAATAGTTTGTGTGTACAGTTTGTTGACATATGGTGTTGAAATTTGCCAGGATGGGTATGATTCCAAGTAAATTACAGTAGGGAGTTATTTTTAATGACTGGAAGGGTTCCCAGCAAAAATTCGTTATCATAAATATGTAAATAACCCATAATTCATTAGTGATATTTTGAAATAAAATTTAGTAAGAGTTTGGAAGAAAAAATGCACAGTACTATTCGCACAATTCACAAGATTCACAAGTCAAAATGTCGGCCTTGTGTAATGTTTAATTTTATGGCAGCACAAAAACCGATGAACTTGATTATCTCAAAAAGTGATTTTTGCAAGCCTGGGCTGCTAACGTCTTCTTTCTTGTCACACAACCAATTGTTTGGATTCTTAAAATTCTTAATGCTATTATTTTTCCAGGGATGATCTTGGCAAGTTCCCGTACCTTGTTCAGTGTTTGAAAGAGGCGCTGCGCATCTACCCACCGGTGCCATTCATCCAGCGAGTTATTCAACATGACTTAGAGATTGACGGCAAGATATTACCAGCAGGGACGACGCTAGACGTGTCTGTGTACAATCTTCATCACAACCCCGAGATATGGCCCGATCACATGGTAGGAAACAAAGCGGGCGGTTACAGGATAATCTAGCGAAATCATTTTGCTGGATGCCTACAATCATTATTTACTTTCAAATAAGTAAGATATTTCTTAATAATTCGGTAGTAAAATTGTTCGATATCTGCAAATGGTGTGTCCTATCTTTAACGCCACTGTGTAATTGGATTGAGTTAGTCTTGCAAACGCACTGTGGACTTCCGAACAATTGAAGTCCACAGGATGCGGGAAGAGGTTACGGTTTGTGGACTTGGCCAGGTCCACAATCTGTTTTCAGTCTCCGAAAAAGAGCGCTAGAGGAAAAACGGTTAGGGTTATATATAGAAAAGATAGAAGGAACAGCTGAGAGGCCCAGAATCAACATTTGAGGTTAAATTTGTTTTGGGGAAGCGAGAAAAATTAGTATTTAGTCAACGTTTTTTAACTACACGAAGACAAAGGAATGTCCACAGTACGTATGTAAGGTAAAGCTGTGTGCGTTTGTATTGACCGGCAATCGTGGTCGTCGGACAAAAGAATTGGGAGGCAAACAATGGGTCCACGATTGACACAACATCCACGATCTTTTCCTGTGTACAAATCCTATGGCGATCATCCAAAAACGTTAGAGTATAAACAAAAGAGGGAAGACGGTCGGACAATACCCCGTCCACGATCGAAGGCCTTTACACACTTGAGTTTGTTTTTGATTGAAATAGGGGACGTAGGACAAAGGGAACAATGGGGTCCCCTATTCCGCAAAGGTCCCCGATTCAGACTCGTGTGCAAATCCTATGGCGATCATCCGAAAACGTTAGAGTACAAACAAAAGAAGGAAGACGGTCGGACAATACCCCGTCTACGATTGCCGGTCAAAACATAGCTGGGTGTGTGTGAGTTAGTCTTGCATACGCACTGTGGACCTCCGAACAATATAGGTCCACACGATGCGGGAAGGGGTTACGGTGTGTGGACTTGCACACGTCCACTATCCGTTTTTCAGTTTCCGAAAAAGAGCGCTAGAGGAAAAACGGGTTAGGGTTATATATAGAAAAGATAGAAGGGAAAGCTGAGAGGCCCATAATCCTAATTTGAGGGTAAATTTGTTTTGGGGAAGCGAGAAAAATGAGTATTTAGTCAAAGTTTGTTAACTACACGAATACAAAGGAATGTCCACAGTGCGTATGTAAGGTAAAGCTGCGTTTGTTTTTGATTGAAATAGGGGACGTATGACAAAGGGAACAATGGGGTCCCCTATTCCGCAAAGGTCCCCGATTCAGACTCGTGTGCAAATCCTATGGCGATCATCCGAAAACGTTAGAGTACAAACAAAAGAGGGAAGACGGTCGGACAATGCCCCGTCCCCTATTGACGGCATTTACCCACTTGGATGTGTGTGTGTGTGTGTAAACTTTTAACTCGCTATTTTTAAATTGTCTTTTTATATATACACAGGAATTCATTCCAGACCGTTTCTCCCCTGAAAATATCCAGAAGATTGACCCCTTTGCCTATATTCCATTTGCAGCTGGACCGAGGTGAGTTGAAAAAGATATCAAAAATGTGAGGGGTTCTGGCAAAATGAGACGGAATTAGGCAGAGTTTGAAATGAGGATTCTCAGGTATTAGAAAAGAGGATAACATTTTCCTTGCAATGCTGTTTGTTGCACTTCAATTGGACATTCCATTAACAAGTTATGGCTGTTTAACCCTTTGCACGCTATCGGCGACTCCAGTCGCCCAGGGCATTTATTCCCACACTGCTACGGGCGACTACAGTCGCCCGCGACAACTTTCTATTTATAAATGAATGAATATGACAAACCATTGACCCCTGACCCTCACCCGGGTACCATTGGATAGATGATTACGAGCCTAACGTTGTTCAATCCTAAATTCACACTCGTTTCTTACAAAATTCTCTGCTATTTTCGATTGAAAATCTGTCCGTTCCGCTGTTCGAGTGTTCAATGGACGCCAGAGCTGCATTTCAGGAGATTTTTGGGGACTCAGACTCCGGAGATTTGGACTTTGAAGGCCTTTTTCAGGACGATTATGTCAACGATAGTGTCGACAACAAGTATGCCAGTGTGTACGAGAACGTGGTGAAGGTTCCATTGATGACGATAGTAGTGATGGGGCACAACGCGACGATGGCCCCGGTGAAGTTCGCCAGCAAGCGGGAGGTTATGCGGCTCCTAACGCGGCTTGGATCGCAGCTTGTAATGATGCATTTCGGAGGGCTTACCACCACAACTGGCTGATCAATTTTAGCCATCCTCACGGCCACCAATGGAAAGGAAATTTCATACTGAACAAATAGTTTATGTTGCATTTTCCTGTAAAACACACCCATCATAGAATAAAAAGCTTCGGAACATATTAGTGTGCATTACTTAGTGACTTGTACAGGGAATCCAGCACCATGGGAATACGTGTGTATATGAATGGTAGCGTGCTAAGGGTTAAAGTTATGTCGCAAAAGTAAAATGTTGAGAAAAAGGCCTTTTAAAGTTTTGAGTTTTGTATATGTGATATAGAAAAATGCCAATTGTTTTTCCATAAAAACACTTTTATTCCATTACGTCCATACTTTTTCTTAATAATAGTTAGTTGGCATACCAAAGATTACAAATATCAATAAATCTGAAAATATACAAAAATCACCCATTATTTTGCATTTTCTCCACTATGCTCTGTGCCCAGTTCCGTTTCATTTTGCCAAAATTCCTCACAAAATAATGAGAGTACTTGCCAGGATAATGTATATTTTAATAATTTCATCTAGTTGTTGGGTGCCCAGCTGAAGGGTATATATTGAAGTATTTTGGCAGATACGTCCAGGATCCCTTCTGCTGGGCACACAACGTTTCTCCTACTTTTTCACCTTTTGCAAGTACCCAAAAGTAACCAACCAAAAATACTTTTGAAAAGCTTACTTTTTGTAAAGATATTAGTGATTCTAAACTCCCTGTGAAATTATTCCGTCTGGCATGCTGTCATTTTGAAGAGAATGTCATTTTCAAGCGTTCACAGGTCAGGCCAGGCCACAAATAAGAGGATGAACAATACCTAAGAAATGCCTCCAACCAGACATTTGACACCAGGGCCCAATTTCATAGAGCTGCTAAGCACAACAATTTGCTTAGCACAAACAAATCTTGCTCATTAAAAACAGGTTACCAGCCAAAATTCTACGTGTTTTTCACGCTAAGCAAAAAACCAGCTGATTATTAATCAAGAACAATAAAGATCAGGTGAAAATTTGGTCTGTAAACTTGTTTTTGACAAGGTCAAATTTTCATGCTCAGCAAATTGTTGTGCTTAGCAGCTCTATGAAATTGGGCCCAGCATGCAAGACTGGATGAATTGCTCTAAGTTTCTCTCCTCCTCCTTCTCCCAGAAACTGCATCGGGCAGAACTTTGCCATGAACGAAGAGAAAGTACTGCTGGTCCGACTCCTGAGACGATTCCACATTGAGCTAGATCCAGACCATCCCGTGGTCCTGTCCAATCAGTTAATTCTCAAAGCCCACTACGACATCAAGATCAAGATCACTAAGAGGAAACTGTGATTTTTATTAATGCCATCCACACGCTACAAGTAGGACAAGTCAATTCACTTTGTTTCACTTAGGTTGTATGTGTATTGAATTATTTGTTCCTTCACATGGCACAGCCACACCGCAATAACAATTGTGACCTGTCACCACAAAATGAGAGTAAAGTCGAAAATATTGAAAATTGAGATATTGGTATTTTCAAATTCTTGAGAAAGAGAGCTTTCGTACGCACCCCCCAAATTACCAAAAGGTCTACATTTTCCGGGGTAAATAATGGTATTTTGATAATGAAATAACTGTACTGACACACACAATTTGGGTCCCATTTTTAGTCCCATCAGTACAAATTTGTGACCCACCACCCCAAAGTCGAAATTTTTCATATGAGAGATTTGTATACCAATGGATTGCTAGCGTTTTAAGCTTTAAAATGATACATCACATGCACCAGTACCACTATGGAATGAAAAGTGAAATTTTGTTGCCGTTCGCGGCAACAAGTTTGCTCAATTTGAGTAAAAGCAACGACAACAAAAATCAGGAGAAGGCCGATATTATCACTTTCGGGGAATTTAAAAAAGGTTTAAACATGAACAGCCTATAAATTAGAGTTTTAACTAACGATTTATGAAAACAAAAAACAATTGACCGCCAACACATTTTCTTGTGTACAATGCCATATCTCGAAATGGCATTTGCCAACTTCCGCCTGGTGGGTCACATTTTCCCCCGAAATTACCAAAAGGTTCACATTTTCCGGGGTAAATAATGGTATTTTGATGTAGAAATAACGGTACGGGCAAACAAAAACATTTGGTTCCATTTTTGGTCCCATCAGTACAAATTTGCACCCCCCCCCCCATAAAAAATCCTGCGTAAGGGCCTGTAGATGCAATAGATCAAAGGGGATGGGACGACAATTCATGGTGAATGGAACCAAAAATGCACGATCATGACATAGGCCATGCAATGGTTTGACTATTTTGACCTACAAGATATTGTATATTATTGCTGGGATGACAAAGGCAAATAATTGTGATCCACAATAAATTGATAGCCATGCAAATGCATGACGCTCTCTATTGACCAATGTTTCATCCCAAGATGAGGAATATATATGCAGCTGAGAAATAGATAAATCACATTGAGAAAATATTTTACCAAAAGTGTATAGTATTAAATAAATTAATATTAAAAAAAAAAAATGAGACGAGTATAAAAATTGTAAATATTTGCATGTTTCATAAAATTTACGACTTTTTAATACCTTTTTAAAGGGATCGTATCTGTTTGGTAATTACTCCAAACAATGGCAATAAAAACTTACTTGGTATGAAGTACAGCAGCTTTGGATAGTATAATGGATTTTTAGAAACTTTTCACTTCGAAGTACTACGGTTATGGAAAAAGATATCACTTTTTATCCCCTCAAAAATTGAATCTGAGAAGCGTTACTGCAGTGATGTTTCTCAGTGTGTATTCCAATGCAGATTATTCTCCCTGCGTGGACAAAACCGCTCCAGAATTTTGGCAATATCTTAATATCGCTACCACCTTTTGAAATGAAATTTTTACAGGTTAGTTTTATGGTATGTCTATAACTATATAGGATTGAAACAAACAATGGGTTTTAATTACCAAATGTATACGATCCCTTTAATGTTACCCTGAAAAGTGAAGGAAATTGAAGACCAAGATCAAGCGCACAAAGCAGATTAAACCCTAGCTTGCATTGAGGATGTACCCCAACAAGGAATGGCTCCAAACATGATGCACTTTTATTTTTCGCCTCTAGTTCCTTGCTAGAATCTCGTTGCAAATTTCAGTGAGTGAAATTTCATAAGGCTCCAAACATTCTTGTTCATAATTTGAGGTTAGGCATAAAAAAAAATATGTTATGTTGGCGTAACCCGACCGACCCTAAAAATACGGCCGACCCTGGATATTTTCTTTTCAAGGGACGAAATTTAATGATTAAAATCTATATAAATCTGGTTATAAATACGTTTGAAACCATTTCTGACCGTTTCTCATTGTTGTGTGTGTGGATTGTGAAAATATTGAACCTGGACACGCTATCGTGTATCACTACCGGCTTAAACAATTAGACAACATTTTCATTGCTGGGAGAAAAAAATTAAAAAAATAAATAAAATCCCGACCTACAATTGTTTTGGGCCCGTTACGCCAACATAACATTTTTTTTTATGCCTTACCTAGCTGTTTACAAAGTAAACAGAAATTTGCAATGAATAAAGATTTGCAATGCGAGACTTGAACCTGCGACCTCTGGAATACCGGACCGGTGCTCTACCAACTGAGTTATCTTGCCCTATGTTGGCGGTCTCCCAAATTGTCATAAACAAGTCATAAACACCAGAATCCTGTGTGGCCAGTGACTACGCCCACTTTTGCAATACAATATGGGAAGCGACATTGTGTTCTTATAAACCACAAGGGGAACTAACTAGGTAAATTTGCATACATTTAAAAGTGAACAAAGAAATTTATTTTGGCGCGTTTCACCAATGTTATTTTAACCTTTAACCAGTTCGCGCCGGGATTATTTTAACATCGCCGAGCCGACGGGCGGGATTATTTTTAACGAAACTCGATCCGAAGCGTGTTCAGGCCGATAGTGCTGGGTAGCACACCCACGCATTTCCGGCCTTGCGCGCTGCTGACATACATTTCCGAACTTGAACTTGGCGTATATATTCGTCATCCGTTTTGAATTTGGGGAAATTTTTGCGTTTATATTCGTCATCCGGCGCGAACTGGTTAAAAGTGAATTATTTGTTTTAATAAAATAAATACGGGGGCCTAATATCTACCTCAGAGGCAAATAATGTCTAGTTAAGATTGTAAGCAAAGTTAATTCGCTCACCTGTATTTCGGTCAAACAACAAATAGCATTTCAATCTGTAAGGGTCAGGTGAAAAATCATGTTAATTTAACACAGAATGACCTAGGTACAATCATTGCGTGTGGGAAAAGGCGACACACCTGATCCAGGGATCACTTGTTAATAAATGTTTATAAAACATGTGATGACGATTTACCAAGTCATTATGGGTATTTTTGTTTCAGTGGCTCAGTAGAATTATTCGGAGACTGCAGTGTGGAAGGTCCTGGGTTCAAGCCCAGGATCATTATCGTTACAGGTCCTGGGGTGGGTCCTAAAATGTTGGCACGGGTACATGTAGTTGAACCAGGGACCTCACAATAGGCAACCCTATGTTCTAACCAGAAGAAAACCCTTAGGATGTTCTGACTTGGCCTCCAGAGAGATTTGAAAGCTGATGGGTAGGGAATTAATAAGCTGGATACTAATACTTTATACTTAAACATTATCCTCTCGTACATGTGCTGGCTTTGCTGGGATAAATTTGTCAAGACTATATCAGCTTCTGCAAATCTTGAAAATACTGCGTCTAGACTAGTTCCAGTCCTCAACTTTCGCTATTGTAGCATGGGGCAGGAATCAGTCTTACTTTTCACCACTGCGAAGCTTTGCTGCCAGAACAGCATGAGAACAATTCTCCAATTGCTTTTGTTTGCATTGGTGATCATTATTTACAAGCTGATAAGAAAATTCATTACTCACTTTGTCCATTTTTTAGGACCTTCGACAACTCAATTCAAGATTTTGTAAAGACTTTCAGACATGCTATTGTGATAATTTTTCAAGCATTTCAAGTTTTATTATTTTGTACAAACGGTGATTTTACAATGTAATATATATTGGGCAGTAAATAAAACTTTAAAAACACAAACACTGAAATATGAATATTAAACATTTGTTAAGCACCAAATTCGCCTTAACAAAAGTACAGAAGTTGAACGAAATAAGTACTGAATTTTGAAAATAATTATATTTGTACAGGTTTTGTATTATTATAAAGGAACAGTAAACTGTTGATCAAATGCACTTTATAAACATTTCTAAAAGTAATTGTTGTTAAAGCACTGAATCAAAATGTCTTAAAATTCGTTGTACATTTGACAGTTTATAGTGAAAAAGATATTTTAATATTTTGCAATAATTGTTCACAATAATGTAATTATCCGAGTACATTGTAGTCAGTTGTAAAAAACCACTACAGGATTTTAACAAACTGAACTTTAAACATCGCACCAGTAGTGGTTGTGCAGTACAGAGATCAAACGTTAAAAATCTGTGTGAACTATTTTAAGGCTTAGTTACAAATACTAGAAAAAGATGTTGAAAATCTGTCGACCACAATGAGAATATACTATGTACAATGACAAGACAAATAAAGACAGTGACATGAAGTATATGTTTTTCTGTAGGTAAAGAAGATACAAAATACCCCTGTGTGGTCAACTAGACTTTATAAAGTATAAACGTCTGTTTTTCAGTCGCCCAACAAAAAGGATACATTGGCTGTTTTCCAAACCCCAGCTTAGGCCTCGTCTCTGGCTCTATCAACCTTGTTAAACTGCATGAACAAAGCTGGGGTTTGGAAAACGGCCAATGATTTACGCCAATTATTACATGGTTGCTTTTGCCTACGGTACCCATATTGAAATAAACACAAGTGCACCCATTCTTAAATTTGTATCTCTTTGTTCGCGCCGGGATTATTTTAACATCGCCGAGCCGACGGGCGGGATTATTTTTAACGAAACTCGATCCGAAGCGTGTTCAGGCCTATAGTGCTGGGTAGCACACCCACGCATTTCCGGCCTTGCGCGCTGCTGACATACATTTCCGAACTTGAACTTGGCGTATATATTCGTCATCCGTTTTGAATTTGGGGAAATTTTTGCGTTTATATTCGTCATCCGGCGCGAACTGGTTAACGTGAAGGGCTAATTTTCAAAGTGGTCCTATTTACCCCAGGGTTAAATTCCTGGGCTGTAATCTTAACTCATTTTTCCCTAGACCTCAAAGATAATTTTGTGATGGATAAACATGGCCTAGAAAATCCTAGTTTTTGAATAAAACTCAAATAATCTATTTCGTGAAACCCTGTGGAGAGCTTTTAATTCCTATTATCCCCATTGTGTTCAGGGTACAACATTTGTGACCTGCTCTGTGAAAATTTTACAAACAGAGTTATGTATACCATTAGAAAGAGTGCACTGTCCTCTTTAATTTGATACATGTTTGAGGTCTGTAGCATGTTTCGTTCTTGTGATACACTAATTTTAATTTTGACGATTTTGAGAAATCTGAAAACCCCATTCATGAGAAATCATGCATTAAAAAACTTATTTCCCTTGAGGAGATGTATGCAATAGAATACAAAACCGTTTTTTTCCCACTAAATCTGATTTAATTCAGCATGTTTTAATGTAGAAATTAAAAATATAGATCCTAACCAAGGTGAAAATCATGAGATAGAAATATCGAATTTTCGTACGAAAACCCCCCTCTCCGCGTTCAACGACCCAAATCTTGTAAGCGCAGAGTGCGACATCCGACTCATTTTCACAGAGCGGGTCACATAGGTAAGGCATACTGTTCAAACTTAAACCTATGTAGATCCTCTCAACCCAGGTCCCAATGCAATCACAGTTGGATTGTACCAGAGGTAGAGCACTCACTTTGAACATATAACAAAAGAAAAACGGTGCACTAACAATGAAAATCCATTGTGACTTTGCACTAAATCCATTGTTACTTGTTCATAGTGACTGGAAGGGTGTACATGTATGTAGAATTATGAATGTAAAAGAGGTGGTTTTTTTGGGGGGGGGGATTGGCCAATGAGGTACTGTACCAAAGAGGGTATTTTGAATTCTGAAGATATTCATGTACATAAAATCCCATTCTCTTGACAAGAATGAAGTATGACTTTAAGGTAAGTGGAGATTCCTGCTCACTGACTTTAGGGTAAAGGAAGATTACTGTATTTGTACAAGATACATAGCACAAACTCGATTAGATCCGTGACCAAGAAGCTATATCAAGACACAATGCAGTTCTTTCCTTTCCTTTTAGATTTCTTCCTCCCGTTTGACTGTTTCTGATTGAGCGGTTGCAACTGAGTTCTTGCGTAGGTCTCTACGTAACGTATTCTTGGCCCCGGCTGGCCATTACCACTGGGACCGAAATAGTCTTCATCCTCCGATGAAGATGAGCTAGACAGATAATCGTTGCGGTAACTCCGTCTCCTCCCACTGGAGTAGCGATCCATGGCTGCTCTCTGATCAAGTGTGACCTCAGATCGCGAGCGACCTGTGACGCGCTCCGAGTGGTACACGTTGGACTTCCTGTCAAAACATTCTGGATCCGGAGGATTCCTGGGCAGCGTTGGATAGTGTCCCATGGTCTCTGGCCTCCTCATTCCATTGTGGTAGTTAGCGTTGGTCTTGGGCACCATACCGTGCCTGTAGCTATTGTCCGAGCGTGGGATGATGTAACGTTCGTCGTTGACACTGTGAGTGGATTGGGTACGCTGAGATCCCCCGATGGTATTAGTGGCTGTTCTAACTTCGCTGGCTGCCCGTCGTTTCATTTGGTCCGTGCTTGGTGGCTCCTGGTACCTCCCCTGCACAGTTTCGTTCTTTAAGGCCCGGTTCTGAGCCGAGGTGGCACTATTGCGTCTCCTCTCAGAGGCAGTTCTCATGCTTGCCCGCCGCCTCTCGTCTGCTGCTGTCTGCGACTGTCGTCTGAGATCCGGCAGCGAGTTACGCGACAGGTGACGTGACCGATGAATGGACTGCTGGGTCCGGTCCTCCGCGGTCACAGCCGACAAGTTGTCCAGATTGAGCTCTCCGACATTGATCGGTCGGCGGCTGCGACTCATATTGGGAGACCCTAACCCCATCGGGTCGTTCATCTCCTGCGGGTCTTTCTCTCCTCGACTGCAGCTCCCGCTGCAATAGATCAGTCCGTGCTTTGGCAAGAAGGGACGGCCCAACAGTGATATCCCGCAGGTACAGCACTGGAAACATTTCTGGGTTGCGTGCCAGTGTTGGCCCTCGTGGGACATCTGTCCCTGGTCCACACCGATGGGCTCCCCGCAAGTGTCGCAGTACTCAGCAAACATGGTCTCAAAGCAAGTGCAGCAGTAAGGCTTGCCCTCCCTCATGATGTAGCGCTCACCGCCGAGCTCTTTGTCACACTCAAAGCAGCAGAAATGTTTCATGTGCCAGCTGCGGCCCTCAGCCTCCGTGCATTCATCAGCAAAGATGATCTGATGAAGATTGGGGGAAGACAAGAACAGATAATATAAAATAACAACAAACTATACCCCAGACATTACAGGGTTTTTATATACCTCAGGGTTTAATAAGTATTTCCCGCTTGGGCCAATAATAGATTAGGTTTTCAGTCCCTGCCTAATTCCGTGGGTTTCCCCTAGAATATTCTTCTGGGGTTTTCCTCCCACCTCTAAAACTGTACCTTCTTCTCATTGTCTTTTCTCTACAGGTTTCTTCAGGCTTAAGAGCTACAGTGAATATGGCACTTTTGAGGGATCCTTGGTTTCATTTACCAGAAAGAAATAATAACATGGATGGACGCGCATTGATTTTCGAAGAACTGATTTTTTTTACGACTGACAGACATGGATTTTCAGCCTTAATGTACAAAATACAATCAACACACAATACCTCATCACAGGCTGCACAGCGCGGCTTCAATGTCTCAGCATTATGCCTGCCGCAGTATATCTTGCCGTCTCGGTAGAAGTAGATCAGATCTACCAGTTGTTCCTTGCAGAATGCGCAGACGAAGCAAGATGGGTGCCAGCAGGCATTAGGGCCAGCACGGGAGGCAAAGATGGCAATATCACCACCGCACACGGCATTATTACACTGTAGGGGGGAAACAAAATTTAAAAAAAAATTAACCAGAGTTGAAGAGTTAGATTAAACTTTCCAAATCCAATACTCGTGGGAAATTAATGGATTATCCCCAGGGGCGGACTGGAACACAAATTTGGACATGGACGTTCAGACACATCGGCCTACAGACAAATATTAAAATTAAAATATTATTTAATACTATAATATACAGGATTTTGTAACTATAACTTGCGGATGACAAGTATGAACGTAAGTACAGGTGGTTCACTGGTATTGAACATTTTCTTTGTTGGGGAAATAAAATGCTTTAACTTAAATACAAACAACTTAATCAATGGTGACAAATTGTTTTTCTGATAATTTTCTTAATTTTGGGCTATTGAATACCCTTGAAAATATTGTAAAGAGTTTTCATGAATTTTCATACCCAGCACTTACATTTAATGTAAGCTCACATTTTCGTTACGAATTTTGGTGGGACGATTTTTTGCATGCGCAAACTTAAAGGTAGGATACACCATTGGTAATTGCTTGAATTATCATGAATGGGTAGATTTGGGGGTTGTATTTCATAGTAAATATCGTTTAACTGACCTGTCCGAAGTTTTAAAATCGTGGATGTCAAGAAAAACACAAAAAACAGCGTTTGTTTTAAACCGGCGCCGAGCAGTTATTCTTATGTTATCTTTGTTTTTTTCGCGATCGCCGTTCGGCGATAGCAAATTTTTCTTTATAAAATTTTATTTTTTCGGAATTACAGGATATCTAGCGCAATCATTTTGCTGGATGCCTAGAATCATTGTTTACTTTCAGATGACTAAGATATTTCTTAATAATTCGGTAGTAAATATTTTTGATATCTGCTATTGGTGTATCCTACCTTTAAGAGCTCGCTACAAATGTTTAAGTGTGTATCCCTAATTGACAGCACAGTATGAATTATGGAAGGAATCTGTAGCATCCAGCCGAATCCAGGTATTCTGACAAGAAGCCAATGTTGTCCAAACAGTCCGGGGACCGATCCGTTACATGCAATAATACCCAACCCAGCGTGTACTTATAACCGTGAAATGAAACCCGCACTGCATGGGGTCGAAAAAACACAACTGGCATATAATCGGCATACACTGTTTTTGCTTTACATAAAATGTGCTTTACAATGCTGTTTACGGGTACACAACAAAACTCGAATACTAAATTACACATTTTTTTTTAAATGGCATTATTTTTGAGTGAATAAAATATCACAGAATGACTATTATTTGTGACCTGTTCCCACGAAACCCGCACAAAGTCGACTTTTTAGTTTTTCAGATTATGCTTTTTTCAAATTCTCTAGGTTCTCAGCTTTAAAATGATGTATCATTTACATATGTACCCCCACCCTATCTTCCCTGGGGTCTTGATTTAGTGATAAAACCCTGACAACCTAATTATGAGATAAACAGCTTTGAAGTTCAGAAAAGCGTATTATTTCTATACACAAATGTTTCACAAAATTGACAAAAAAACACACTTCTGGTAGACGGATTTTGTTCAAATTTGAGGAGATTGTAGATTAATAGTGAGTGACTTAGGAAAACCTAAAACCTCAAAATGGTAAAATCCATCCAGAAATGACTTCAGGAGTACATTGTGAAAAAACACATTGTGCGACTTTGTCCGGGTTTCGTTGGAACAGGTCACATTTAACCCTAACCCTACCTAATGCTACTTTTTACTACTAGTAGTAAAAGGTAGTATGCAGTACTCTCACTGACTTGTGTGCAATGCCTGTAGTAATTTTTAGTATTTGGTACTTCACCCCTAATTGCACTCATAGTACTTTTTAGCATTGGGTCCCTCTGCTTGCTGAGTGTGCATGGCCCATGTATGCTGTGTAGGGTGTTCTAACCTCTACAGCAAAAATTGTCATTTGGGACACAGCAATGGGTCAAGGCTGGACTACTGCATTTTTTGCCAGGTAAGTATTACTGACCTGTACTGCCACTATTAGTATTTTGTAGTTGGCCTGTACTGCCACTATTAGTATTTTGTAGTTGGCAGTATCTGTACTCTGTCAGTACACACCCAATCATCAGTCACAGAAAACCCAGTGCTACATTCACAAAATAATAAGTAGTATTCTGTAGTATGCAGTTCTTTAGCCCAAAGTAAGGCCTAGGGGGTTAGGATTAATAGAAATGTTTGATGACAAAAGGACGACAAATTTAGACATGTTGCCCTTTGCAAGATTTTTGGTTGAAATCAGATTTAATTACACAAACTAAAAAGCTAAAACAAAGCCCGGTTTTGGAAAACGCCTCATTTCTGAGAAAACCTATGACCAACCTGATGGCAGACGCATCCAGCCAGGGTGAGTGGCAGCGGCCTGGCTGTCCCTCTTCCCAGGGCTTCCCTCTTCCGCTGGGCGCTGAACAGCTTGAGTTCCCTCTTCTCCTCCTCACTCAGCCCGTTGCAGTAGCGCACCTCGTTGTCGTGGGGGGGCAGCTGCTGCATGAGGGACTTGATGCGATACTTCTCCCCGTCGCTGTTCACGAAGGGGATCTTGTCGTCCGGCAGGGCGTTCATGTACTGGTGAACCTTTATTTGAAATTAAAAAAAAAATTAAAAATTAAAAATTAAAAGTTAAAAAAGATAAACCAATCTGCAATCTGCCATCTTTAAAAAAAAAAAAAATTATATCGCATTATTACAGAATAAATGCAACATGCATATTTCTCAATGAACGTATTTCAATGAACTTAGAAAATGGATAAGTTTTGGGGTTAGTACATGTAGCATACAGTAAACGAATTCAATGACTCACTTTCAATTTTTATTTGAGGTAACAATCAAGGCAAAATGTTTTTTGTTAAATATAAAATAAGAATAATTAACCAAAACAAACAATTGAGCAATCTGCCTCTGTCAGTGCCAAGAACCCAATAACCCTAACGATCCCTATAGCCAAACTATAACACCAGGGCCCAATTTCTTGGCTCTGCATACCGTTAGCGAAAAATCCCTGCTTACTGTAGCAGAAAATTCCGTGCTTACGTTAAGCGTATTTCACAGGTTAGCGAGGAATTTTGGCTTCTGCGCATTTTTATTCAAAAAAAAAATCACGATCAATAACAAAAACAACAAGAACAACAAGAAACTCTGCCTGACGCCGGTTAAAAACGAACGCTGTTTTTCTTGCTTTTCTCAGCTTCCATGATTGTAAAACTTCGGACAGCTCAGTTAAACGATATTTACTATCAAATACAACCCCCTAAATCCACCCATTCCTGATAACTCAAGCAATTACTAATGGTGTACCCGTCCCTAATGCCAACCTGATCTGGTTACACTTACCTGTTCAGGCTTGAGGCCCGGTGGCACCCACGTGTACTCCTCCAAGATACAGCCGCTATCATCGTCAGAGGTGGAGTTCCTCTGGAAATCTGTCATCATGCGGCTCACCGTCTTCTCTTGGTCCCCCGACATGATGTAATGGTCCTCCCGCGGACACTTGCAATGAAGGCAGATCTTCCTGCGTTACACAGCCAAAGGGGGGAGAAATGGTGGTAGGGGGAAAGAAGAAAGAAAGGCAGACCGTGAGACAACATAATGAATAGGTCCGGGGGTTTAATTACAAATTACCCTGCTAACCGGTCTGTAGGGGGAAGGCCGATTTTGATTGTGATATTAGTCATGAAATTTGAGGGCAATGAACAGTGGGCTGGAGATTTTTTATTGTTTTTTTAATTAAAGGGACACACTGAATTGTTGGACTCGGCTCGGTTCATCTCCTGTGAATGTAGAATATTATTGTTGTACATAATATTCAGCAGCCACTTAAATACATTTATCTTTTGTCTACCAATCAAACTTGGCTTTACTCGACGGAGCTGCAAAGCAGAAAAACGACGTTGAGATATTTGAAGCGCTAAAATTATCCACGAGCAATTTTACATCCTTTAAATGGCAATAACCTGTTCTTGTTTGCAGACGAAATCTGATGTTTGCTAAACAGTGGAAATCCAGGAAATTAGCCCAAGCCACGAGTATATAATGGGTCCAGTTGATGAAGGACTGAGGTATGATAATAATGTAAAGTACAATAACTCGTCTTCAGAGACTGTACAGAAACAAGCAAAATAAGGTGCAGATCTGGCAAGTGACTAGTGACTAGGAACAGACCGTTTTAGAACAGACATCTGTTTGGAACAGACATTTATATCCATCAGACAGCTACCTTATAAAGAATTAGGCACTCTAACATGAGTGATTAATTGCAACAGTAGACAATGCATCAATTGAGATAAAGTACTATCCAATCTAAAATGACAAGTTCATCTTAATAAATTGCAACCCTTAAAATCATTACTCTAGTTCATTTCTTAAAAAAATTATGAGTACTGTTAAAAAATAATTGCATTTTTGAGCAGATACTTGTGTGACCTGCCGTGACATAATTAATTGTGAATACCCCCCCCCCCTGCCACCTCTTTACTTTGAGTTTTTTAAACAATAGTAAAGACCAACTCATTAGCTTTCCCAATGATACCAACATTTGTGTAGCTCTATTAATTCCAAAGATATACCACAGGAAATTTGGCAGTGAGCTTCCAAACATTAGCGATTCCATTTTCAAGAAAAGGGCTTTAAATAAAACACACGTTTACGCCACCACCAGCAGTGACAACAAATTTTGTTTCCCACATTTGGGAAAATTTTCCCAGAGGGAATCAGAATTTATTCCAAACGTACATGTACTTGATTCGCCAAAGCCTTAACCAGTTCGTGCCGGATGACAAATATAAACGCAAAGTTTTCCCCCGATTCCAAACGGATGACGCATAAACACGCCACGAGCAAGGCCGGAAATGTCTGTCAGCAGCGAGCAAGGCCGAAATGCACGGGTGTGATTCCCAGTACTGGCGGCCTGAACCTGCTTCGGATCGAGTTTCGTTAAAAATAATTCGCGCGTCGGCTCGGTGATGATAAAATAATCCTGGCGCGAACTGGTTAATAATAGTATAAAGGCTATTTGGATGTATTTTGATGTAAAGGCTATCGCCGTTGCTGATATCCTGGATACAACTGTTTTCCCACTTCACAAATTCAGATCGCAATCAACTTGTATTTCACGCGCTTTCAAAACATCGAGCACACTGATGTTTAAAAGGCAAGAGGTCATCTTTTCAGAAGATAATGCTCCACTAAAAAGTCACCTTCTTCCCACACATATTTGTACATCCACTTTGCAGGTTGTTATTCGTGTGTGCACTTCAATCCAGGGACATGACATCCAGCACCAAGTCTTACTTAATCCAATTTAATAACTCACCGACTATTTATCTGCAAAATGTCTCCAAAACTACCTGAACCTAACAGATTGTGAGAGAACACTAAACCCTGATGTGTTTGAACAACTAAAAACCACCCCCATGACTATTAACCATATGGCCAGGGCCTAGATTGGCAATTTAAATTGACTGGTTACTAATGCTAGCTAGACCTAGCCCACACCACTGCAACATCACCATGCGTGCATGTACAGTTGTAGTGAAGATATAAACTGCAGTAAATTTCTTTCATTCCACAGTTGTGGGTTGTACATTGTAAACACTACTGGGGCCAATTTCATAGAGCTGCTAAGCACAAAAATTTGCTTAGAATGACAATTCGTCCTTGGCAAAAACAAGGTTACATACAAAATTTTCACATAATCTTTATTGTTTTGGATTGATAATCAGCTGTTTTTTTGCTTAGCATGAAAAACACATAATTTTGGCTGGTAACCTGTTTTTAATGAGCAAGACTTTTTTGTGCTAAGCAAATTTGTGTGCTTAGCAGCTCTATGAAATTGGCCCCAGGTGATTTCTGTGTTGTGACACATGTGACATACAAACTAAACAACAGAGTAAGGGGAACATTCCAGTTTTACAATGTAAAATAGGTGTCCACAAAAAAAAGATGTGTCCCAAAAAAAGAAGCTTGATACAATTTATGCCAAGTGAAGATCGTTTTGATATTTCTTGTCAACTGTCAAGGCCGGTTCATACTTCACGCGAATGTCATTGCGAAGTGAATTCGTTAAGCCAATGGAGAACGTCACGGTAAAACTTTAAATTGTTTTTGTCATGGCATTCGCTTTGGCGTGAAGTATAAACCGGCATTAAGGCATCAGAAGGTAGTCAAGGAACCTGACTACAAGAATATTTCTTGTTTTTCTGGCATTTTCCAGTATCTTTAAAGGTACATATGGTACACCACTTGCAAACATCAAAAACACAACTACTGAATTATTATGAAGTACCTTATTACTCGACTGTAAAGTGAATAACAGTCCTGTGACATCACAACACCTGATGTGCTGTGGTTTTTAAGGAATTCAAGTCAAAATTTGTATCAATTCCCAACGATTGCTGACTAGCAATCATTGGAAAAAAAAACTGACTGTTTTTAAACACTGTCCCCAATTTATTAAATTTAGTTACCAGTAGTAAACATTTTATTCTCAAAAATGTGACCTGTGAAAATGAGTCAGATGTCGAAAATTTGACAAACAGAGTTATGTGTACCATTAGAAAGAGTGCACTGTCCTCTTTAATTTGATATATGTTGGAGGTCTGTAGCATGTTGCGTTCTTGTGATACACCAATTTTAATGTTGACGATTTTGCGAAATCTGAAAACCCCATTCATGAGAAACCATGCATTAAAAAAAAAATTCCCTTTTAGGAAATGTTTGCAATAGAATACAAAACCGGTTTTTCTCACTAAATCTGATTTAATTCAGCATGTTTTAATGTAGAAATTGAAAATATAGATCCTAACCAAGGTGAAAATCATGAAATAGGAATTTCAAATTTTCGTACGAAAACCCCTCTCTCCGCGTTCAACCACCCAAATATCGTAAGCACACTGTGCGGCATCTGACTCATTTTCACAGAGCGGGTCACAAATACACATTCTTAACTGGGTGCCAGCCAACTACATACATGTACTACATCTGGTTTCCTGACCTGATAATTCCCGAGACATCTATAAATTGCTCTGTTTCATCTGACGGAAGTCACAGAACCAGACTACAAAAACAGCAGTAAATATATTGGTTTTTCCCGCATCTACATGTATTGTCAGCGCTGCAATATTTCCTAAAAATATGATCCTAAATTTGGTACCCTCTGGAGACCTGAACACAATGTGTACAATGGAGACAAAAGGTCTCCAGAGGGTAAATTTCTATACATGAATAGGTCTCCACTGGGAATTTAACGAAATAGGTTTAGGATGTGGGTAATAGGGTTAGTGTTTGAGTAATAGGGTATAAAATATGGTATATTGGGTAGAAATTTCAACCAGGAAATTAATTGCGGTTGAAATAGGAGCATTTTGAAAAAGGTGCCTGAATTGTTAACCAGTTTGTCCTTGAGAACAAAGAAATGTCTCCACTAGGAAACAGATTTAAGTGTGAGTGAACCCCCTAAAATAACCCATCTTTAAAAAAAAAAGAATTACAGCAAAAGCAAATGGTGTACACTAAATCAAGACGGTACATACAAGCTGCATGATCGTAATTCAGTAGCTGTAAGGCCAGAGTTTCAACGCACTCACTTAGCCCAAGACCCGAGACCAATATAGTTTGTTCCTGAGATAAGGAGATCCTAGGATAGGGGTGACTGCCCGGTGAAGCACACACACGCCACGGGGACACATGAGTGATAACTTGATAGCTCCGAAGAGGCAACCATGTTCATACCAGTAAAACAAAAAAGGGGGGGGGGGGTAGAAAATAGAGAGTAGAGAGGAGAGAGAGAGACTGCCTAGGGGTTTGGAATGGATAGGACTACGGCTTGACTCGTATTCCAGTCTGCCTCCCACACTAGCCACTTCATGCATTATGGATGAACCGGCTGTACTGACTATGGCTTTTATAGTTTACTGGGCCAATGGCCTGACAAGGCCAATGGCCCAGAGGCCTCCAAAGAGAAAACAACTGTGTGACCAATCATTAGACAGAGATTCTCATCTCAGTTTTTTATTCATCCATGTCTGTGGTACCTACTGAAATATTCTGCAAGATTTTATTGTTTCCATATTTTGTTTACCGTTTACATGGGGTCGGAGATTTATTTATTTATTAGAGAGAGTACTGAGTAGTACTTTGGGCTTGCTTTGATTATATATTCAGGGTTAATGGCAGGTGAATATTGGAATACATTCTCAGTTTCAACTAGACCTTGGTCTGTTCGTTGAACAGAACATAATGGCTGTCAATTTGCTGTCAGTTGATCACGTCATTGCAGATTTTTAATAATATTATCAATATTTACCTATCCACAGAATTTCATAACAATCTGATATTTCACAACGATGACATTTTGATTACGTCATGATTACTTCAGATTTTGGGGCAGCAAGGTAAATTTCTTTGATGGTAAAATACATAAACACGTTTATTCAATGTAAATTTTTTTTAAATGGGATATTTTATGTTTTGTTTGGTTTGTTGTACATGTACCGTATGTTTAAAGATTAACAATTTTGAGGAAAAAGGTTTGATTTTCTCAAATCATTTCTCAAATCATTAAAAAGTCTTTATTCCTAGACAACACTTATTTTTTCCCAAAGAAAATGAACATGCATACTGTACAAATCTAGGTACCATTTCAACTGTAAAAAGATAAACCTCCATGTACATTTATGTGTACCATTGTGATAAAGGTAGGATACACTATTAGTAATTGCTTGAATTAGGAATGGGTGTATTTGGGCATTTTGGGGGTTGTATTTTATAGTAAATATCGTTTAACTGACCTGTTAGGAGTTTTACAATTATGGATGCAGAGAAGAAAAAAATGGCGTCTGTCAGTCGATCTTGTTCTTATAAAATTCAATTTTTCAGAACAATGACAGGATATCTCGTGCAATCATTATGCTGGATGCCTAAAATTGTTATTTACTTTCAAATATGTAAGATATTTTATACATTTTTTTGATATCTGCAAAATGGTGTATTCTACCTTTAAAAACCACTCACAAAAAACAAAAAAAACAAAAAAGGAAGAAAACACAAAAAGCAATGAACACTACAAAAGAATGACTCAAATACACCACTCAGATAATCCAGGCTCATATTTGGCTCATTTGTACCGTATCTATTTTTGAAGAGAGAAAAAAAAAACATGCCTCCTCTCGCCAAGGGTGACACTGCACATTACACCCACGACGCACCTGTACCCAGAAGCCTAACAAGCTCGTCCACATTGTCCGAAGACCAATTACAATGTTCTTCGGATGTGTATGACTCGAGGGGACTTGGTCGGCCATATACTGTACAGTAGTACAGTATACCAAACCATAAATGTGCATGTAATATACAATTTCCATCAGGCTTTTTTGTGTGTGTACAATGTAAACCCATCTGTAGTGCGTTTGTTTTTGATTGAAATAGGGGACGTATGACAAAGGGAACAATGGGGTCCCCTATTCCGCAAAGGTCCCCGATTCAGACTCGTGTGCAAATCCTATGGCGATCATCCGAAAACGTTAGAGTACAAACAAAAGAGGGAAGACGGTCGGACAATGCCCCGTCCCCTATTGACGGCATTTACCCACTTGCGTGTGTGTGTGTGTGTGTCCTTGGGCAGTGGTAGGACTTTACTAGGAAGGTAATTACACGATTTGTGTCCAATATGAGAGTGTATCATTTCTTTGGAATTGTTCGGTGAGTAGCGCCCAAGGTACAATGTGTGGCGGATGAGGTTTTTTTTTTTTTGACAGGATTTGCGGCACTGCATGATGAGATTTTAACAAATTATCGGCAGGCTTAGCCTAATCATGTACCGGTACATGTAATTGCTAATACGATGTAAAAGGTTGGTGGAACTTTGGCCAGTGCACAATGAAGGTGATACTAAAAATCAATACCGGTACAAAAATACATGTGCACAACATGGAGGCTTTCAAGCGAACCCTGCGGTGAAAAAAGTACGAGGAAAGTAGGACCAACATTTTTTCCAAAAAGCAGGACAAAAGTAGGACTTTGAGGGACAAAATCGGAATAAAAATAGGACTTTGGCAGGCTTTCAGTTTTGGGAGTAACTTTTGTTGACACTCGCCCGATTCTGATCGTATTTCACTTTATACAAAAACTACCTGTACATGTATGTGTGTGCACAAAATGTATACCGGTACTGGTGTAGAAAATGAGCACAAAAAGGCACACAGTGCTTTTGTATAACATCTATCTCGACGACAGTCGCACTTGTGCCTTGTGGACTCGTGAATACAATCAATGTACGCACTGAACCCTGTTTATTTCCTTAAACTCTTTACCACACGTACAAATTGGCATCTACGTACATGTACATTACTGGTACATGTATGTACAACAATGAACAATTCGTACTACATTTGTACAATCTGATGAAACAATGACGTTGAAAAAGTCATTTACCCACCTACAGCATGGGACAGAACAAGCCGTGATGTGATGCACAAGTTCTTCAACTTCAAGGAATCTAGTATGGACGTATGGTGCGAAATCTTGACTGAACTCACAACAATATTGAAGATGTATGTAGTGATGTACAAATATGTACATCTACATGTGTACATTGTACCTTAAACACAGTACAGAAATCCCAAGCACCAACATTAAAAACCATTTGTGACCGCACTATAATCCGCAACAGTTAAAAAAAATGCAGCTCACAAAGAATTGAAAGAACCCTTTCCTTTTCAATCACTGCCCCATTTTCCTCCCTTTTCCATACAAAATTCTCCGCTTTGTGTTTGCACCAATAACCCCGCTACAGAATAATAAAAAAATATGGGAACCTTGGTTTTTGCTTATAATGGCAGCTACTGGTTGGAACCATTTTGTCCTTGTCTCAAGAGGTTTACTGACTTTGCGCTTTGTCTCGTGATAAAATGGTCATTGTTCTGTAGTACAATGACAACTTCATTATTGAGATTGAAACATCAAATGAAAGGTTGCAATAACTCCATGGTCCATGTACACCTACAGTAAGGTCAGTGAAAACTAGTTTCTGTCAAAAAGGTTCAGAAAGGTAATATGTGACCCACTCCACAAAAATGGGTATTATGTCTCAAATTGAGTTATATACATTGTTGAAAAGCCTGCAACTAGCGTTTTTATTAGGTATATAATAGAGCTCTTTAGCCCCTCCCGTTTTTGATATATGACGCGTTTGCATATTGATTACTTGCTTGGAGTTCAAATTACACAACTGGGAAAAAAACAGCTCTACTTGTAGAACAGAACGATGCACATAAACTGTATTTTTTTCCAATTTATTGATAAAAATCTACATTTCTGTGAATAAAACCTGATACTTTAGGTATTAAAGTTGTCATTCATGACAACAAATATAAATCACTTTTGGATGAAATGTTTACACTCTCAACGTCATGTGGGCCATTACATAATAATGCACAGCGCGACTTAATACCCTTTTTTTGTGGAGCCGGTTACATATGAATACTACACCATGCGGTTACGGTGTTTGACCCGCGTACTGGTATGATGGTACATGTACGTGGGTTCGAACCCTGCCAGAAACTCCACAATTTCAAAAGAAAAACCACAGACACTTTACAAAGAACTGCCATGTGACTTACTGCCCATAACTGACTTGTGTGCAAGTCTAATCATAGAGAAACCATTCTCTGTGGTCTAATCAACCATTACAAACAGTGAAACCTCACTGGCCACATACTGGAACCGAGGTTATAAACCTGTCATTGAGTTATGACAGTGTCAACCAACTTATACCATTGGGTGATGAATGACAGTTATTCAACTGAAGTTTATGGATAGGCCACCCATGTGTTAATTTTCATCCTAAATACAAAAAAAAATTGGTAATTGGAAAGAAAAAAAGAATTTCCTTGTTATTTATTTTATGGATATTTGGTAAAATAACATACATACAAATGTCCAAGTTTCATTCAACTGATATCCATAATAAGCAACAAAATTCTGCAGAAAATCCGTAGAAAATCTGACTGAAAATTCAGAACATTTATATCTCATTATTACACAACCACATCTGGCCAGTGAAGAGAAGTCTGCACAAAGATGATGGCACATTTTATTTGTGGTTAGCTTCCCTGCAGTTTTATTACCCCATAAAACCAAATTTGGGGGATTCAGTGTTTCATGTTTCTTCTCTCTTGGTAAATAAAAGCTTCCCACCCTGAAAACACAGGCATATTATTGTATTTTTCCCAGAATTTCTATTGTTATGCAGTTTTAAGACAGTTAAATCATTTGAAGTGGAGAATTGTAGTCCTTATCTACTGGGTATTTCCCACTAACAACTTTTATCAAGAGTGTTTTAAGTCGTAAAATTCAACCACAAAAATTTTTTTTTTTTTTTAATTTACTTTTGGCAAGGGTGGGGAAAAAGTTGGGCGTTGGGGAGATATTGTCACTCCCTGAAAGTAATGTTCCCCATAATTCTTATGCACATTGTACACATGCGTATGTATTCACCGTCAATCGCGGTCGTAAGACAAAAGAATTGGGTACGTCCACTATTGACAAAACGTCCACGATTCCAAATCATGTACAAATCCTATGGAGGTCATCCGAAAACGTTAGGGTAATAATCAAAAGGGAAGACGGTCGGTCGGACAATGCCCCGTCCACGATTGGTGGTGTTTACCAACCTGCATGGACATGTTGTATTGTTTATGTACTACATAACCCTTCAGGACAGAAGCACAATAGGCGAACAATTGATCCTTTCAGTCCTGGGGTGTTCATCTTTTGTTGAATTTTATCCTCTGTTGTTAAAGTATACGATGAGTCTATTTGGTTAGGTTACAGTACAGGAACAAAGGAAAACACAATAGGGGATCCTCAGTCATTACAGCAAAACAGGACTTCACATACTTAAATCAGTGTGCATGTACCTACACATGTGTTATACAGAATAATAAAAACAAATTACCCCTTTTTACCCCCCAAATAATAAATGTTCCAAAGTTGTTGCATCACCTGTCGGACATTCTAACCAATTTCTGAAAGGCAATATGCTCAACCAAAGCCCTACACTATCCCCTTAAAATCCCACTTAAAAAAACATTTCCACTCCCCTTTCCAATCACCCCAATTGATGGACAGAGTGTACCCATCTGTACACACCTGGCCCTGTTGCCACAGGGGTGCTGATAAGTTCTTAATTATTGACTTGGGAAGTTTGTTTTGTAGCCTTCATACTGTACACTGCCAGCATCAACAAGTTGGTTATTAGCCATTCATGGTGCATGAGTAATCTTGTCCTGTAGGGGGTATAGCCAGGAGTTGGGTTTGGTTTCCTTGAACAAAAGTCAACAACTCTTGACACTTTCTATACTTGTACCATCTTGTCTTCTCATTCATCATTACCATCTGTAATGTAATGTCCCAGGCTACCCCAATAACTCTTATCTTTCTTGTCCTCAGTGGTGCAAAAAGTAACTGATAAAAGTGCACGAAGTGCAGAACTAGAAGGTAAAACCATGGTAAAACAAACAACTTTAAAAACAGTTTTTATGTCCCACTATGCTAAGTTAAAGAAGCCCTCCAAGTTAGTCACAAGTTTTTGTAAAACTTGTTGTAAAACTTGTTGTAAAACTTGTTGTAAAACTTGTTGTAAAACTTGTTGTAAAACTTGTTGTAAAACTTGTTGTAAAACTTTTTGTAAAACTTTTTGTAAAACGCTTTTCAAAAGCAAATTATGCAGTACAATATTGCACAATATTTGGCATTTCCTTCTCCTTTCCACCTATTTTTCATGATCCAATGAAAGTTACTTAACCCTAACCAACCCATTAAAATCCAACTTCGTGTTTTGTTGAAATCTGTTAAAGGTAGTATACACCATTTGCAGATATCGAAAATATTTACTACCGAATTATTAAGAAACATCTTACTCATTTGAAAGTAAATAATGATTCTAGGCATCCAGCAAAATGATTGCGCTAGATATCCTGTAATTATTCTGGCGATCGCGAAAAAACAAAGATAACATAAGAATAACTGCTCGACGCCGGTTGAAAAAAACGCTGTTTTTCGTGCTTTCCTCGGCATCCATGATTCTAAAACTTCGGACAGCTCAGTTAAACGATATTTACTATAAAATACAACCCCCCAAATCTACTCATTCATGATAATTCAAGCAATGACCAATGGTGTATCCTACCTTTAAGATGGGTACGGAAAAATCATTAGAAACAAAAATTCAGTTTCCATGTACTAGTGTCATATGAAAACCAAGGAGTCCAGATTTCAATCTAAAATTCACGCTACACCTGTTTATTACCTACATTAAATTACACACATAAAATATGACCCCTAAAAGGCCAACTGTCAATCATTTGTTTCTACAAATGTAACACCTGGGGTATTCACAACACCACCAGACCAGGTGTCAATCAGACCATGACCTCTGACCCTCCAGGTGAAAAAAACAAAACAGAAATAAACACAAAATTAAAGCCACACACAAATTACAGAACTGCATGAGTCTATACAAATAAAAGATCAGAGACTGGGTGTTTTAGGGTTAAACAAAATAAAAAATTGATTGACTTCCGGCATCTTTTTCAGTCAAAAGTTCTCTTTCCCTGCCATGCCTTATAATACAGGCTTGAGTCACCAACAGTCCGAACATAGTTCTTGTGACTGTACCTGCTGTGACTGTGACTAGTCAAATTCCATCAACAGACAAAGGTACATGTAGGTACAATGTAACTGGTATTCAGCTACGGTAGTCTTGGTTCCAAGAAGTCCTAGCCGTGGTATGTAGCGCGCAATGAACAAACACATCATGGCCACATACAATGTATAAATTGACGAATAGCACTGACCTAAAGACTTGTTAGCTTTTTAAAACACAGTTTCTGTGCTGTAACATCGATTGCTTCATCCAAATGACGCGATGCTACACGCAATCACAGCATGTTCGTACACGTTGTGCGCTAAATATGCGTGTTACACCTCACACGATCATGCGTGCCTCGTCACACGCGCATGCAAATGCTACACAATTCTGCTAGGAATTTTCTAAGCGACCTACATGTATGCACGCTGCATCCCGCCGTTAGGACTTATCAATCACCTTTAATCAAAGTATTACAAAGCTATAGTCACAGCATACTGCTTTATGTACCGGTATGAAGGAAGCTATTTAACTGTTAACAAAAATAGTAACTAAATGTTGACTGCTGTTAAAGGTAGACACACCATTGGCAGATATCAAAAACAAATTACTACCAAATTATTAGGAAATAATGAATGTAGGCATCCAGCAAAATGATTGCGCTAGATATCCTGTAATTGTTCTGAAAATTTAAATTTTATTTATAAAAAATCACGATCACTGGATGGTGACCTCGAAAAAAAAAAAACACCACATAATGGCTTTTGTTAAATTTGCCAGCCAGAGAGGGTGGTTCTTAAAATTTCCAATGTTGGACCAGTAGTGTTTTCTATCACTCAAACCTCGACTGCAAAAATACAAGTAGTCTAACAAATATACTCTATTGTAATGCATGTTAAATCTCATTAGAAAACTGTACTAAATATCATTGCTGTATTCCTACAAAAATGCTATATTCCTAACAAAAACCCTGCAGCAATATCAGCTTACAAATAATCAATGTTTTCCAATTAAAAACCAAAACCTGCACTGCGGTTTAGAGTTTATCCATTTACATGTAGCTTTATAATATAAACCATCAATACTTTTTTTCCTTGACTCACCAAGTCTCCCTATGCATTCATTAATGGCTGCAGATTTCTTGTCTAATGCCTCTTGTCAATACAGAAAATACACTCAGCTTTTGACAAGCACACAACCCAATAACCTAACAAACGTCTACACAACCAAGTCTAGCGCACCCGGTATTGACTTACTGTCTTTTGCTATGCACCAATTACATGCATTTCCTTCAGTGTCGGAAAGGCAAACATTTGTGACCCGCTCCATCGTAATCAGGAATAAGTCGCCGGGGCCGTTTTACGCAATCAGTCGTTGAAGTGAACGCATGGGTGAAAATCGTGACCAAGTCGTTTTTCTGAACATTGTATTTTTAGGAAGTGTAGTTATCACAGATTATTGTCATTAATGTCTTGTATGTAAAAACGATAAATAAAGATGAAAATGAAGAGGATTTGTGTACGCTGTCCGTATGATTTTGGTCAATTTTGTTTATTTCAATCAAAGCTGTTTTTCTCGGGATGTGGATTCGGCAAATAAATATACACCTGTCATCTTCATCAGACCATAACTCGTTAACCTAAACAGATACACACTTGTGATGGGTATCATTAGAAAGCTTATGAAATTCCCTTTCTCACCATGTGCATACCTCAAAAAGTCATTTCGAGACTATATTCCTGATTTCGATGGAGCGGGTCACATTTTTGTTTAAGCAGGAGCTTCAAATTATTTTTCCGGGGAAAGAGAATCAAAGCTTTAGACAATGTCAGGTTGTCATATCTGAAAACAGGTGAAATACGACTTGATTAAATTTAGTTGATTATTATTATTATCATTATCATTATTATTTCTTTCTGGTATTGAAACCAAGGATCCCTCAAAAGTGCCCTGCATGTACATGTAGGCACTGTAGCTCCTAAGCCTGACAAAAACTGAAGAGATACCCGGTAAGACAATGAGAAGAAGGTACAGTTTAGGTGGCAAGGAAACCCCCAGGAAAATATCCTGGGAAAAACCAACAGAATCAGGCTGGGACTGAAAACCCAATTCACATATTAGCCCAGGCAGGATTTGAACCAGGGTCACAGTAGCGGAAGGCGAGAAAAGAACCGCTACGCCAACCGACTCCCCATTTCATTTTGTACTGTAAAAGTATAGGCATCAACTACATGATTTAAATATAAATGTGCATCTTGTATGCAAATGTAGACCAGTTGTTTCATTTTAATACAATAAAACCAGGACAACAACACAACAACAACATGTTAGTAAACTAAATCCTATGTACACAACACTGCAGTGCTATTATTAAACACAATGTTTTTTCCACAACTAATTTGCTTACCTTTTCGCTTTGTAAAATGTAAACAAATTTTACAAACTGGCAAATCTCCAAAAGGCAATCTTGGCGAGTTTGACAAATAATCAATCACCTCCGTTGCTACTAGTACTACCGGTACATTCACAGTATTTCAAATGTTTCCCGAAGCTTGAGATGACAAGTTCAGAATTGATTATTCTCAATCACGAACTGTACAGTACAGGTACATTGTGGGATCCATACAATCATCGAACGGAATGAACAACGGAGAATTCTTTCCCGCAGAATGCCTGCTATGGTCTTGACACAGCCTTCACCTGTGCACGAACACAAAAAACTGTCACAGTCCGGACCACTGATCCGGCCGAGCTGTGATGAGCATTGGTCACCCAGCAGAAAGAAAGGACTACCCACGTACGTTCCCTGCCTAGTAATACCAAGTACCCAAGCCAGAGAAACTGACACGCGCACAATAATGCCACTGGCTCTTAATTTGACATCAGACATGTACATGTACATGTGAAAGTGATGTACATGTATACGTATACAACAAGTTAGGCTCTCTCGCACCTGGCTCAATTCAGAGCTGGCAAATCACAGTGGGAGACACAATGGTTTGTTAATCAAACCAGCCAGTCTGATCCAAGCTACTTTAGCCAAGGACTAAGACACCTCCCCCCCCCCCCCCCCCCCCCTCCCCCAGGCACAACAACAAATGTGCCAAAGCTGGGGGGTGGGGGTGCATGGTAGGAGGGGGGGGGGTGTGTGCAAGGGGAGAGGGGGATAGGACGCAAATCCCCGCTGGGCAAAACAAGAAGATTAAAATGATTTATACACAGTCAATGAATAGCAGTGATGCACTAATTAAACCAGATAGGTCGACGGAAAGGAAAAACAAAGCCCAGGGGCTGGCCAATGGCAGTGCTCGTATGCAAATGAGGCTTACTGCAAGTACAGAGGGGGTAATATTTAAAAGCCTGTCTCCTGTGTATATAATCCTATCAATATACAGATATATTACACGCGCAGAGAGCAAACTCAAATTGTATTACAAGTGTTCGAAATCGGAGCCGACGTCTTTGGTTACGGCATCAACATATTTTATTTGATTACCGGGTTGTTGATTTAATAAGTAAATCTTCAAATATACAAGAGGGTGTTAGCCTTATTTTTTCCTCCATCTCTTAAATGCAGTTTTGAGAAGAAATCTGGGCGGCCTGCCTTTGAGCGATACACAGATATGCAACACGATCTCCACCCAAACACAAGGGTCGTCATGATGAAAATAATAATAAAACAACTTATAAAAAGACGACCCAAATTATTAGATGGGATTTTTACAAATATTGTGAAGCAGGGTGGAAAACATTTTCACCTTTCAGGGGTATTTTTTCAGAGGGGCTAAAGATGAGTCATATTTTATAAGTGATAATGAAATCATTGTTGGATCTGTCTAGACTCAATTAAGACGATTCAGGTTATCACACACAAAAATTGTACGTAAAAACAAATCCTGGTTGTTTCCAATTATTTCCCAAAACCTGCGATAATAAAATACGCCCATTTTTTTTGCTTCCAATGCATTCAAATCCCTGTATTGTTGGGTCGAATAAATAATAATACATTGTGTAATACTAGTAAAGGTATAAACGAGATTCTAGGTCCAACCACTTACACTTTAAATATAACATCTAACAAAAGAAACATGGCGCACTAAATCCATTGTTACTTGTTCACAGTTTTATTCCTTCTTGGGCAAACCAAATCACATTTCCACAGACGGCGGCAATCACTAACGCTATCGCTAGGAAAAGAGAAAATATTTGTATTTCTATTAATCTATATGCAAATCCTGATCAACGCTTCACCAGGTACATTGTACCAGGGTATCCAGTGCATGTTAAACACAATAATAGTCAGTGGTCACACACCAGGCCACTCTTAATGGCTTTTTCATTGTCAGTCTGAATTACCCACACTGTAAAGCTTTAATCTTTGAATTAACCACAGAGACAGAGCAGCAGAACAGACAATAGATTCAATCTCAGAGATTGGCACTTTCTCATGCCATCGGAATGTAGGACATACAAATCTGCAGTTTGTAAAAGCACCAGCATTCTAGAATCTTTATGGGATATGCATGAAATATACTTTTTTTTCATCAGTTAATGCTGAATTCCAAATCACAATGCACGTCCTTCATACTATGTACCGCCAATAAGCAAGTTGAATTAAAAGTACATGTAGAACACACCTTTGGTAATTGCTTGAGTGATCATGAATGGGTGGATTCGGGGGATTGTATTTTATAGTACATGTACGTAAATATCGTTTGACTGACTTGTTCAAAGTTTTACAATCGTGGATGCCGAGAAAAGCAAGAAAAACGGCATTCGTTCTTATGTTGTTCTTGTGTTTTTTGTGTGTTTTTTTAATATAAAAGTCAATTTTTCTAAACAATTATAGGATATCTAGTAGTCACTAAAATTATCTAGCGCAACCATATTGCTGGATGCTTACAATCTTTATTTACTTTTAAATAAGTAAGATATTTCTTAATTATTTGATAGTAAAAAAAAGGGCAAATAAGTTAAGAGGGCCTAATATTTCGATCCTAAAGGTAGTATACACCATTGGTAATTTGTTGAATTATCAGGAATGGGTGGATTTGGGGGGGTTGTATTTTATAGTAAATATCGTTTAACTGACCTGTCCGAATTTTTACCTTCATGGATGCCGAGAAAAGCATGAAAAACAGCGTTTGTTTTCCACCGGAGTCGAGCAGTTATTCTTATGTTATCTTTGTTTTTTCGCGCTCGCCGGACGGCGAGAATGAATTTTGGTTTATACAATTCAATTTTTTTGAACAATTACAGGATATCTAGGGCCCTTATTTTGCTGGATGCCTACAATCATTATTTACTTTTAAATAAGTAAGATATTTCTTAATAATTCGGTAGTAAATTTTTTCGATATCTGCAAATGGTTAATGGTGTATACTACCTTTAACAAGATCTTCTTTAGAGACAAAAATGGCTGTGTACAAGAAACAAACATACCGGTATATAGGGCAACATACAGCATGATGCACATCATAGCTGGCGGAAGAAACACAAAAGAAAAAGCAGAGTCCAGTGTAACAATCAACAAAATGGTACCAACTTACGGTACTTACATGTACATTCACATTGTACATGATACCTTGCCAAGTTTTATGGTACTGTACATGGTGCGAAATACGGTACCCTCTGGAGACGTGAACACAATGGGGACAATGGGAGTGAAAAGATATCCAAAGGGTAATTTCTATAGATGAATAGTTCTCCATTAGGAATTTCAAGAAATAGATTTTTGAATTTTACTTAAATTACTCAAAAACTAGGGTTAGGATGTGGGCTAGGGTTAGTGTTTGGGTTAGGGTATAATATAGGGTATATTGGGTCGAAATTTCAACCCAGGAAAATACTTTTGGTTAAAATGGGAGCATTTTGAAAAACGTGCTCGACTTTCTAACCATTTTGTACACGA
Organism: Crossaster papposus; assembly: GCA_037893245.1. Classification (NCBI taxonomy): domain Eukaryota; kingdom Metazoa; phylum Echinodermata; class Asteroidea; order Velatida; family Solasteridae; genus Crossaster; species Crossaster papposus. The sequence goes on along the minus strand of JBAIAA010000354.1, from coordinate 1,106,623 downwards.
GAACAAAGCCATGTCTCCACAGTGATACAAAAATGCGAATCTATGTATGTATACATGTACCAGTATATTACACAAAGAACCTCCTTCAGAACAAATAATGATAGCCAATCAGTCACCAACTCGACCAAGAAACAATGATCTCCAAATCCATCAAGCATTCATAATGACACTTGCGCATGGTCAGTTCCTATCAGTACAAAATGCACCATCCAGATTATAAGGAGACCGTATGAACGCTGTATCACCACCATTAAAGCAATGGAGATATGGTCAGGCTGAGTGACCACTGAGGTGGAAGGGGTTATTACTGCTCTGGCCAAGACTGGACCCTTGAGGGTTGATGACCAGCTCCCTTAACCAATTTCGTTATTATAATTGTCATCCAATTCAGGGAGCAGTCTTTGGCGATGTCTAGCAAGTTTTGTAATGACAGTGATTAGGGATGCCATTGTGTTGGAGCCAGGGTGTCACAGTTCGTTCCTTAACGACAATAGCAGAGGATTCAAGGTTTTTGGGTCTACGGTTTTTTTTCATTTTGAAAAGCCCTAGTTCAATAAAATACACGTAAAAATGGGTATTTCTCGCCCATTCTATTATCATTTTAATTTCAACAGTGTCCCCACTTCACTTTGTTGCATTAGAAACTTGTTTGTTTCAAATGCGATTTATCTTTTTTCATACGTCCGTCAAGAGGTATTCGTTGACAGTTTAACAGGCCCTCGTCATTACATTTGTCTACTCACTCTCGACATTCTCTTGCATGGGTTTTGGGCTTTTCAACTGTTTGTGCTTGTGTGGTTGTCTCCATTTTGTTGGTACAAAGTGGTGTTGGTTCTCATTTAGTCTATTTTAACCAGTTCGCACCAGTATTATTTTGACATTGACAGGTCCCAGGCACAGCATTTATTTTCAAGACCCTCAATCCCAAACGGGTTCAGGCCAGCATCTGTGGGTAGCACACCATGATATTTCCAGTGGCCTTTCTCACTGCGAGTCTCTCGCCAAAATAATTATTCCCAGGCTCGCTCGCTGCGAGCCAATTGCTGAAATATTTCCGGCCTCATTGTTGATTGCTAATCCATCATCCCATCTGAATACCGCAAAACCTTTGCATGTTTTTATCATCCTATGCGAAGTGGTGTTATAGTCACGCTACATGTATATGTTTTTGGTGGTATTATTAAATGTAATTTTTAGGAATGCTAGTGGAAGCTGAATACTTTTTAAATGTACATTTAAACTTTGGGGTCATGTACCGGTACCTGTACAGGTAGTTCGTGAAGCTTTTCGCTGAAAGAATACTAAAATGCTATACAGTATGTAGGTCATGAAAATAGACAATTAATTTAGCAAGAAACAAAGCAAGCATACAAAAACATACAGAGATTTCCAAAATGCCAATATTTGCCCTACCGTATGTCTGAAAAGGCGCCAACTGAAGGCTTAAGAAAATAAATACCTCAAGAGTTTTAGACACAAGGAAAAGGAATTGGATCTGGAGGATGGAACACTAATGAATACTGAAAAGGAAACACCATTCATAATTGACAGCAAGGGCATGTAATGCCACCTCAGCTCATTAACAGGTGTGATATTCCTCCCTGACAAATGGTCTTATCACCCACCATAACACCAATCCATCAGTAATGGTCATGCCTTGATTTCTATCATATCTCATCCCAGACAAGGTTTGTCTGGACAGGCTCCATCCTAAGGAGAGAAATTGATAGGCCTGCAGGTTCATTACCATACCGGTACCAGTATGCTTTGGTGAATTTTAATCTATTTTTGTTTATTTTCAATAGATTATTTTTCATTTCCGACATTTTAAGCCAGGAAATTTAGATTGTTCACATCAATATGTCAGGATTCTGTGCTAGTGGTTTTTAACGGGTCCATGAGATGTAACTTTCTTGGGAACATATTGGGTATCTTGCTACATGTACTCCGCAGGATATCTTACCCTTGTGTCAAATTTCTGCTCCTCAAATGTTAATCTTGCAAAAGGATCGGATGACCCTGTCGAAGACTATTTGACATCTCCTTTTTGGAGGGTTAATTTGATTGAAAAGCCCAATTTTTTTCCATGCGTTTCTGGACAACTGAGGGCACTGTTGCCACGAGATCATTTCAAAACGATACTGTTCAGTTTAGGGTTTTTCTGTTCAAATAGTGAACCTACAAATTTGCTCAATGAAAGCATTTGTGGAAAAAAAGTTCGCTCATTGGTTTACTGCGAAAAAAACCACAACGACGAATCACTAAGGAAAAGACATACCTACAACTTCAAAATACCTTTCAGTTTTGAAATTCGGTAGTGACACTGAAGTTTCTGCCTAAAATGGCATCACAATTTTCTCAGGAATATGGAAATTACATACACATAAAAAACCAGAAGGCACCAAAATACCCTAGAAAATGGCAAAATGGATGAAGGTTGAATGAGAAGTGCATTTTCAAAGACTGCATTAAAAAAAAATTAAAAAAATGCATTGCCCTCCAAATTCGCATTGCAATCCCTTCAATTTTGTGGTTTTTCGGAGACAGGGTCTTGGCCGGACTAAATTTTGATAGATTTTGATGGACTTGGGCCAGGAAGGTCTGAAGCACTGATTTTGTCTATCATGAGGTACTGATTTTGTTCACAAAAAATCAACTATAACTTCAGTGGCGGTTTCATTACATCATCACCAGGGTGAGTGATGAACATGTACTATGGATTTTACCAGTAAAGAATGGCTGTGGTGGTCACAATGCTTTGTGTTATACTGGTACAATAGATTGTACACTACCAGCAGAGCTATGATATTGGGACATGCATGGGTAAATTTCACCAATGCTAAGATCAATCTTAGGAAGAGTATAACGCTCGGTCCAGACAGGCGTTCCAGAGTCGCGCCGAACCAAATGAGTGAATTGTGTCCGAGGTCTGAAACGAATAAGGGCGACAAGACGCGCCAGACGGCGAACGATCGACTGCTGGAGTTGTTACAGCGACTCAGGAGCGACATGATTTTAATTTAGTTCGGCGCGACTGTGAAACGCCTGTCTGAACCAAGCGTAACTCATCCTACATGTAACTTGCAATAGATCCAATGTTAGGATGAGTTAGTTTTCATGAAATCAGCCCGATACTGTGGTGGTACTGACTGGGCGGCCTTCAAAGTGTCAACTCAAAAGCAGGTATGCTCAACACCTTGGCAAGAGAGTCAGTGATAACAGTGATGACATCATCTTGAATGACTAGTGGATACTGGAGAACTCAACAAGGCCATCTCAATGCTCAATGGGCATAAAACAAGATTAGCAATGTAATCACCCATGGTCCAACTGTCGCACACCACTTGTATGAAGACGAATTCCATCAAAAGCAAAGGAAGGAAGAAAAAAAAAGGAAGCAGGAATACAAAAAACAAACTTAGAGACAGCTCTTCTCAGCCGGAATTAATTCCCGGTCGGGATTAATTGATGGATGGCGCCTGGCGTCGGGCCCATCGTTTGGCACGCTTCACGTCAAGATAAAAAGCCCTGGCGACATGTTGACCGACTTGGCCAAGCTTGATCAATAATTTCTTTTAACAGAGAGACAACTCTTAAGGGCCTCAAAGACATATTTGAGTAAACCTCAGATGTTGATTCAGAAATATGCATGCTGGACTCTCGAGAGAGAGAGAGAGAGAGAGAGACGGCTAAGTGTGACGACTTCAAACATCAGACCTAAGTATTCCTTTAAAACTGCGGCAGACAAAGAAGAGACCCATCTTTGTGGGATACAATATTCTGCTCGGACACTCATCAGAGACTCACAGACTGTGACTTAATGGCAAAAACACCTGGCCAATATTGAATTTCAAACTGATAAAAACTAAAAATTACAATTCTTTCAATTGATAATACTCTTTAAATGTCAATTAAACTAGAATTACACTGTATTTTAGCAAAATAGAAGTTGCATGATATTAATAGCCTGCCCATGGTAAGATCATCAAACAGATGGGATCACCATCAGGAAAATTAGAGACTTGGACTGTCTAGGCCTTCAAGACAGTCATATTGAGACCAGATTTACTGTAAGCACATTGTGAATACATGCACATGTACCAGCACTTGGCTCTATAGAGATAAGGCGAAATAAAATAAAAAACATGTTTCGCGTCCCCGCCCGCTTCCTTTTTTGAGGCCGCCTGGATTTATTTTTTATTTTTTATTTCCAAAAAATGAGGAAAAAATATTTAAAACTGCAACAAATCCATCGGAAAATAAATACTTGCGAGTTCGTAGTCTTCTACATAAACTCTCTCTGTGACTTTCTACATCGTGTAGATATTTAAAAAGACCAGATTTTAGCCTAAATAGAAATGACCAATAGAAATGCGCGTTGCGGAATAATGTTGGTTCGCGTACCTTGGGCTGTTTTCCGAAACCCAGCTTTGTCTTCGTCTGCGGCTTCATTCATACAGTTTAGCAATAGGTTGTAGCCGGAACGGAGCCAAAGCCAGGGGTTTGGAAAACGGCCTTGATCTGTTTGTGTTAAACGGAGGCTCTGATTGGGCGCATGAATCTTGCCGAATGCCCGCAGGGCTAGGGAGTTTGTTTGAGCGTTAGAATTTAGAAAGCTCGTAAAAGCGCTGCGTGGCTCAGGGTGGTACGTATACACGTGTGGCATTTGTACATGTACTGAAAACTACTGTGTACTTATTTACGCGGCAAATCAGTTGTTTTCTGTCAAAGATTTAGAGGGATTTGTTGTGTGATTGTGAAGCCTGATTCGATCCAAATTGTATAGCTTGAAATATCATCAATCTACCATGGTTTTCGTCTGTGTTTGCATATGGACAGAAACTAAATTACTTAAGCCGTGGTATGCACGATCAGTGCTAGATGGAAAGAAGACTGTGAGCGATGTTTTTTCAGAATTTGCTGCTGGAGAGTTCGACGGATGCGAGGAAAGCCTATCAGCGTTTGTTTTCAACTGGCGTCGAGCAGTTATTCTAATGTTATTTGTGTTTTTTCTGGACGGCGATCGCGAATTTTTTGTTATAAAATTCTATTTTTCAGAATAATTACAGGATATGTAGCGCAATCATTTTGCTGGATGCCTAGAATCATTATTTACTTTCAAATGAGTAAGATATTTCTTAATAATTTGGTAGTAAATATTTTCGATATCTGCAAATAGTGTATACATGTACTACCTAAAGGTAACAAACAGTAAAATAAGGCTATTAAAACAATGTAAATATGTTCAGTTCTTGTGTGGCTAACAATTGCCCCTTTTATTTGTAACATTTCATTTATGCAAACACATCAGGGATTGCCGGATATCTCTATTTTTTATTTTTCAAGATGGCCGCCATTAAATGGCGGCCATCTTGGGAAAAATAAAAAATAAAAAATAAAAAGCCCCTCTTTTTCCTTTTTTTTGAAAACCCGGACGAGAAACATGTTTTATTTTTTACTCGGCCTAAGGATATGAATGGAGGGCAATTTGTGAGCTACATTGTACATGTATCATACTTGCAGAGTAGCTTTTTTCCAATAAATTAATTATGGAGGGTGTTCAGTGGAGCTACATCATCATGTAATCCTACTATTAGTATTATTATGATTCCAATAATCCCTCTGTGTCTGTCCATAGAGAAAGGCTTTCTCTATGGTCTGTCTGACCTGTACCGGGCACTGTATAAAGTTGGAAATCGGCGGGTGTGTTGCCGAGGATCCCCATTTTAAGTTGTTTGCATGAACGGTTCTCAAAAAATTTGGGGGAAAAGCAGCGACATTGGAGGCCTAGACCATTCAAATGTGTATACAGACAACGCCACACACTGCGCACATTTTGAACAGGCACTGCACTCTATACCGCACCTCAGGTACGGCATGGGTACGGGTAACGGGTTCACATGTGAAAATGGTGGTTGGCTGTATGGGATCGCACAACGATGAGGTGGGCGTCAATCATTTTTTATTTTAAGGAGAGGATTGCGCAACAGTAAGGTGTAGAAATGCTTCGCTGTTATATGGGCACTGCACTCTACATGTACCGGTACCAGTATCTCACCTCCGAGCAACAATCGCAAAAAAACCCAAAAAACCACTGTCTGACGCTGGTTGAAAACGATCACCATTTTTCTTGCTTTTCTCAGCATCCATGATTGTAAAACTTTGGACAGGTCAGTTAAACCATAGAAAAAGATGTTTAATAGATGTTTACTATCAAAATCCAAATCCACCCATTCATGATACATGTAATTCAAGCAATTACTATTGGTGTCTCCTACCTTCAAAGTGGGACATAATTGTCATCATAAAGGTTATGTAATATATGTCCATGGATGACATGGTGTAATAAGACAAAATAAACGATGACCAGATGTGTCAGCAAAAAACAACAAACAAAGGTGGAGCAAGGAAGTCGTAAAAAGAAGCCCTGCTGAGCTGAGAGTGGAGAGCTCCATAAATTTTAGGGGCTAGAAAAAGCTTGGTTAGTTGGCAGATACTGTACATATTCCTCCATGGGTAGCTTCAGACATGGAGATATCCAAAATGTAGCCCAATCACTGAATTGCTTACAAAGTGCTTATTTTGATCCATGCTTGATCTTGATGATAAAACAAGAACTCGAACACAACAGAGCCCACCTCAATGTTTTAGGTGAGTACTTTACATACATGTACCCTGGTACCTTGTTTACTACCAAATTGAGCTGTTTGTTGCAAACAAACAAAGACTAACATTGGCGGGAAAACAACAAATTAAGTCAGTGTTAGAGAAAAAAGTTTACTTGAGACATTGGATGCATAAAGATACTTTTTAATCACTTGGAAAGTACTCGGAAAGTACTCTGTGAGTACTTATCAAATGCTTTAGTCTTAAAAGCTTAATTCATTCAAGATTCTGATTGTCCAAAGTGTTTTATTTCTTTAGCAAAGTATTTACTTTATTTAATTTAATTCAATTCAATTAAAGTCAAATGGAGTCATTCAATCATGTCAATAACGTCCCACAGGTGTGCATGTTCTTATCTTAATTTCTTTGGAGATTTACTGGTACAGGAACATGCACAGACAGACTGCATAATTGTTAAACTTTCATGTTTCACATAAAGATAGCACAAAAACATCTTACATGAATGTAAATGGCCCTGCACGTCCAGAAGTGGAAATATGGGCATTGGTAATAAGGAGATTAGTGGGTTCGAGTCTCACTGGACCATGACTGGACCAAGCTTGTGATTGTTTTTTTGCAAGGCCTTGGACAGCACCAAGTATGCAGTGCTTATAAAACGAGTGTTCCTCGAATTGCCAGGGTTGACTTTTTCTCGTGGTCGATCTATATGTTTTGTGTTCTTAAAAAAGTCAAATGTTATGCACGTTTAAACGACGACCTCAAATGACCTTTGACCTCAGTAATCCCATGAAAAATTGTGTCTTCCCACCCAAGGGTCACTGCATCCAGGTTTCCTCAAAATCCATTCAAGTGTAGAATTTTTTTCTAAAAATAATTACCTGAAACTATACATTACATGTACGGTACGTATACAGTTAGTACCCCCCAGACTTCGTTCAAGTGACACACACAAATTCAAGGAATACAATGTACAGACCCTTACAATTTGAAAGGATGTCTTGGGAAATTCAGGAATCCCAAAAGTTAACTTGATTTTGTTGTGTAAACCAGCTGGGGTTAATTTCATAGAGCTACTAAGCACACAAATTTGCTTAGCATGAAAATTTGTCCTTGGCAAAAACAAGGTTACAGACCAAATTTTCACATGATCTTTATTGTTTGGGATTAATCCGCTGGTTTTTTGCTTAGCATGAAAAACACGTAGAATTTTGGCTGGTAACCTGTTTTTAATAAGCAAGACTTTTTTGTGCTAAGCAAATTTTTGTGCTTAGCAGCTCTATGAAATTGGCCCCTGTTGGCAAACACAGCTACACATGTAGCACACAATGAATGGTGTACAAATTGTAAGGCTTGCTGAAAGTTTACATCCCTACAAAAAAACATCCACAACCATCACCTTGAAAACCTTGAAAACAAACAATTCCAGAGTTATTAGAGGGGGGTCAAGAGAAAGGAAGCTTTGCAAACTCTGGGTGCCATACAAATATAAGTCTGGCACAATCATTATGCCTTCATCTACCTCTTAAAAAACCAATGTGCAGGAAAAGGCATGGAGAAGGTCAGAATGTTTTGGCAATGAGTTATGGGGCAAAATGACAACAACTGACAGTCATGTTGGAATCTTTCACTTTTTCAGTAAATTTATTCATCCTTTCAGCTTTAAGACAGTTGTGAATTACAGTGTCTGTGTTATGCAGACAAGTGGGCACCAAGGAACAATAAAGGAAAGTGCCAAGGTTTATTTGTCCACTACCTTCAAAAATCCAATTTGGAGAGAACCTGTTTACTTTTTAATTCTATTGTGGGGCAGGTGGTAATGTGAACACAGAACCTTTAACAATAATGAGAAAAGGTTGGAAGATAATGAGAAATGGTATCCTAAACTGTAACCACAAATTTGATTTAGTCTTCAGATGGAGAGTGCTGACATGATCCAAAGCCAACAAGAACATAAATAGTACCAGTACTGGAAAGAAAATTACTCCTGAGTAGTCAAGTACACAGATTTCTTATCAGAGCAGAAAGACACATTAGTGTGTACGATGTAAAGTGACAACCCATTTAGTGATTATTCAGCAGTGAGATAACCTTTCCATTCAACGTTTTGGGTCGATTACCTGAAATCTTTTTAGTATAGGAGTGAAATCCTGGGGAAAGTGAGGTAATTCTTTGATTGCTAGCTTCATTGATAACATCCAGACAAAAGAGCAGTTAACGCTGTAAAAACAAATTGCTACTCGGGAGTACTTGCTCTACTTGCACCTTGACGAGTACTCGAATAGATATAAAAACATGAGTAATACAATGAGTACGGTAGTACAAACTACTCACAAGTACTCGAACGGAAACAAAAGAGATCCAAAATGTAAATTGTAAAAATTAGATCTTGGCACCATCTTACAACCAAAACAAATTTGGTGATTCAGTGGCAAAATAAGTTTTCCCAAAACTAAATGACCTCCCTCCCCCCCTCCCCCAACAAAAAAGAGGGGGGGGGTGGGAGAGAGAGAGAAATAACAAGTATTGTAAGAGGATATCGTCTTAGAAATCTAAGACGACAACAAAGATATCATACAAGATCCAAAAAACTGGACAGTATAAATTACTGAAAACAATTTCCTTTCAGGGCAATATACCTGTTAAAATAAAAATCTCACGTAACTGGGTGTTTTCGTTCAGGAAAATATAATAACTGTCCCCTTCTCACACTATAGGCTATTTGAACAGCAAAATATGTAGTCTAGGGTGTTTTTCTTTTTCGGAGAAGGGTATCACTGAACATTGGCAACGGAATACTCTGGGGTAATGACCAATGTCTACAGACTCCGCACGCAAAAGAACGGAGGAAAAAAGTGGAGAGAGAGAGAGTAGGTTGAATGGAACTCTCTGGCAATGGTTGACACAATAGCAAAAAGTGTGAAAAGGGCCCAAGGATATGTACATAGCGATTATACAGGGCTAGTGTGTGCACTGTTGAGAGGACAATAGCAAATAACTGCTAGAAATGCCTTCTCATAAAATGGAATCTGTAAAATGAGCCGGAGGAAATCAGGGGGAATAAATGGAAGGCACGTTCCAGGTTTGTTTTCTTTCTAATTTTTTTTTTTTTTTGGGGGGGGGGGGGGGGAGTGAAAAATGTTGTTTTTGCAAACAGGAGTAAGAATTTCTACAAAAACTTTGTGAGTATTTCTTTTTCTTTTTTAAGAAATGGTAAAAATATCTGGTTCTGTAGGCAAGACAAATTCCAGGGCAAACACCTGAAATTTGTTGAAGAGATATGGTGCCTACACTAAAAACTGAAACGTGAAGTTTAGGTACCAGACTTTTTACAAACAAGAGCAATGTATCTTTAGCATGATAACTTAAAACAGAGCTTTTAATTATGATGAATAATGACTTACCGTATCTGTACATGCATTTGCAAGACAACTTGTCATTTTTTTTTAGAAACATTGAAATGTCAGATATTTTGTCAACCATTTTGTCAGAGAAAGTCAGACAGCAGTCGACACAGAAAACAACAAATTATAAAAGTTTAACATTAAATGTAAAACTGATAAACAGAAGTAAAACCTTTTACCGGTAGATGTACTATAGTTCGTGAATTGCCATTACGACCGAGGATCCCCTATTGTGTTTTCCTTTATTCCTTTACTGAAACCTAACCCCATTGCTTTGCGCTTATCCTGGCGATCGAGGACAAAGAAACCGTCCTTCGAGGATCTTTTGTTCCCTTTGTTTTCTTTTGTTTTTCGATCCTCGATCGCAAAAGGAAACAAGCACATATACACATGTATGTGTATGTACGTGAATTTCACTTATATGTTGTGTTACATGTGCATGCATAAGTATTAAGTACTGTACATGTACATGAAGCCTACACGGAACAACGGTTTAGAAATAAATGTTACAATGTACAGGTACCGGTACATAAAGGTACCGGTACATAACATAAAGGTACCGGTACATAACATAAAGGTACCGGTACATAACATAAAGGTACCGGTACATAACATAAAGGTACCGGTACATAACATAAAGGTACCGGTACATAACATAAAGGTACCGGTACATAACATAAAGGTACCGGTACATAACATAAAGGTACCGGTACATAACATAAAGGTACCGGTACATAACATAAAGGTACCGGTACATAAAGGTACCGGTACATAAAGGTACCGGTACATAAAGGTACCGGTACATAAAGGTACCGGTACATAAAGGTACCGGTACATAAAGGTACCGGTACATAAAGGTACCGGTACATAAAGGTACCGGTACATAAAGGTACCGGTACATAAAGGTACCGGTACATAAAGGTACCGGTACATGTGTAAATTGTCTAAAAATCTAAAATCTCAAAGTCTTCAATCAGGAGCATAATACACACCGCTCTTTAACAACAATGGAGGTCCTCCTTCCTCAATGGCAGATTTAAGAATGACTGAGCCAGGGGGCGTGTCCATGTGTTCGCCAAAAAAACAAAACAAAAACCACCAAAATCCCCTGTGGATTGATTTGTTAATGCGCGTACTCCAAATACCAACATGTGGCATGCGCTGCGGCACCAAATCCATCCTAAATTTTCGAGCAGATTGCGTGTCCGCAACTCATCTTTTTTTTCCGGGTCTGCGAGCAATTCAGGCACAGATATTAACTTTCTGCCGAGTGCCGAATCTCGGCCCCGGGGCAAACAAAACAAAACTCCCTAAAATGACTTAAGGCTTCAACATCGCCAAACAGACAATAAATGAAAGGTGACAAGAGCAGAATCTCCAAACAGTAAATGCGAGTTTAATATTAATGGATCTCTAGCGATACGAGGAGGTACAATGATCGGAACCTGTCAACAAAAGTGCCCGGTATTAAACCTCGTGGGGGAACATGAAATGATGAGCAAACCAAAGAAAGTGTTTGCAAACATTGGCGCACAGCACTGGCTGAGCCCAACAGCATTTCGTTGTTTTTTCGCAAGAAACCTTTTAACATCCTCTCACCGTACTTCCAAACACTGCGCATGAAATCATAGTCAAGAATGTGCTACGAATAATTAACTGTTAAAATATAACGAAGACTTATCGGTCCCGATATCAAGCTAGACAGTCAAGCTCCCCAGGACAAAATATAGGGGAGGAGGGAGGATTGAAAAATGTCTGGGGAAATTTGATATCTCTATGTCAGCCTTCAAAGAAAGATTTATGACCAAATCCGAACAAGACAGTGCACTATCAAGTTCAATCTTGATATGTAACACTAGACCTTGTCCGGTAATAAAAACATTGCACCTGTGTTCAGGAGGATTGTTGTCAATTTGTTGAAACTTGCATTTCAGGACAAAACAAATGAGGAGGATTCTTTATATTTTTGGTGAGAATTAAAGGTAGGATACACCATTAGCAGATATCAAAAATATTGACTACCGAATTATTAAGAAATATCTTACTAACTTGAAAGTAAATAATGATTCTAGGCATCCAGCAAAATGACTGCGCTAGTTATCGTGTAATTATTTCGAAAAACATAATTTTCTAAAGAAAAATTTGCAATCGCCGGACGGCGATCGCGAAAAAACAAAGTTAACATAAGAATAACTGCTCAGCGCCGGTTGAAATGATTGTAAAACTTCGGACAGGTCAGTAAAACGATATTTACAATAAAATAGAACTCCCCAAATCTACCCATTCATGACAATTCAAACAATTACCAATGGTGTACCCTACCTTTAAACAGTAACCAGTGTGCAAATTAAAATTTGACTCATGTGGGAAATACTAGTGGGAAACCATGCCATCTCGCATACGAACAAAATGTGGTTCCATGCAAATCCATCTTGGTGTGTATGTGGACATTGTATGTACATGTATGCATCTTAATGGGGACACAATCTACCAGTAGAATACTTGCACAAATGTGCAATGAACCAAATAAGTACGTACAATGTCTAAATTTAAACACAATTTACTACTTTTTGTATTTGTGTATGTAGCTTTAAAGAGCAAACAAAGTCAAACAGGTAAAATATTCCTGCTAGTTTTAAATTGAACTGTGTACAATTTCATTCATTAGCGTGTTGGAGACTTTGCTGTAAAAACTCAGTGCACTTTTATATGACAGCAAATGTCCAGAAACAGTACACTTCCTCAAAATCAATTTTTCGCAACATTGTATATGTTCATGTATACAATAGGGAGTCGGGCCGACTGAACCTGTTTTTGTGTCGTCTAAATAATTTGTTTGGGTGTTGTTTAAATGCAGTTTTGGGAGACACCAGTCCTAAATTCTGTATGACTGCAACCCTGTAGTGTGATCTCTGTATTTCCGTATGACCAGACGTGCGTGTATGGTGATCCCAACAGTTCTGAATCCTTTAATTTTGATCTGATTTTTGTTTAACTTACCCTCAAAGAAGTTAGAGTTTTAATTGTACATGATGTACACATGTACATGTAGCAGTAGACCTGTAACAAAACTTCCTTTTAAAAAACAAAAACTTGTGTACTATATAAGTAAATTTGCACTTGAAATGTGAAATTTTCTACCTAAGGGTCACGCTTTTCAGTGGAATATCTGCCGTTTTTTATTACACACTGTACGTATGTACAAGTCAAGGGAAAAAAAATCGCGGTTTCCAACTTAAGCCGTGTTCGCATTGGACTTATTTTGGGGAAGGTTTTACTGAGACGATGGTAAAATAAAAAATGGTCAAATGTAACCACTGTTCGCACTTGGACTTTCGACACGGGAACATTTTACCGAGACCGTGGGAGAAGTAGCCGAGCTGTCATTATAATGACTCATGAGGGCGCTTTGCGTGACCTTTCTGCATTGACCCCGAATGTGATAACGATGCGATTTGCATGCATCAGCGTGCGGCGCCCGCACGTAAACAATGCAAAGAGCGCATGCGCAGTGCCTTGTATAGCGTGACCTTGCATTGGAGGGCCTGTGGACGTTTTCCTGGGACGAAGTTACCGAGTCGCGCTGTTCGCACTGGACTTATCGTCTAGGGAAAAGGGACCAGGGACGTTTTCCCGGGCAGCAGTTGGCCGGTAGAAGTACCCACTGGACTCGGGAGAAGTACCTGAGAGGAAAACGTCCTAGGCTGTCCGCACTGGACTTAAAATGGGAGAAGGACCCATCGTCTAGGTACGTTTTATCATTTTAAGTCCAGTGCGAACAGGGCTTAAGTCTCACTACAGTATGTATGTATGTACAGACATCATACACACATGTACTGTACATGTTTTTACTGTACATTTAAAAAGAAATCTTTCAACAAATTTAATTTAGAACTGTGCATACAGGGTACATGTACATGTATGTGATATTTGGTGGAATTCACAGCACTCGGACATATGTGGTTTCCATCACACATACACACAGTACATGTACCGGTACTACTGTACATGTACGTACAAGTTTTTTAACAGTGTAGCTACCGGTATTTCGGACCCAGGCATTCAGCCCCAACTTGATGAATTCTAATCAGCTTTTGCTTTGGTTAATTTGCTTCTCGGTCAGGGGGAATTAGGTTATATCACGTAAGGCTGCACAGGCATGATGCTTTGTAACAGCCCGGGTACAAAAAAAAACATGGGCAAGAAATTGGATACGATGCCTATTCAGTTTTATAACTCTGCAGTATTCAAAGTATTGCGTGCACGTGTGTGTTCCTGTCTAAAATATGGTAAAGCATTCCATACAGCTTACTTGTAATGGCTTTTTCTTTTAACGACAAGTCTAGATTTTTGTACATTGTCATATGTTTTATTATCCTCCAAGAACAATGACATCACACAAATGAACAAATATGCATATAAATTAGTCATGTTGAAACAAGTACATGGGACCGGTAGGGCTAGGGACCGGTACATTAGAATTCACGGGTAAAAGACACAAGTTTGACTTTTTTATAAAGGTAGGATACACCATTGGTAATTGCTTGAATTATCACGAATAGGTGGATTTGGGGGTTGTATTTTATAGTAAATATCGTTTAACTGACCTGTTCGAAGTTTTATAATCATAGATGCCGAGAAAAAAGCAAGAAAAAACGACATTCGGTTTCAACTGGCGTCAGGCAGTTTTTTTTATGTTGTTCTTGTTTTTTTCGCTAACGCCTTCCAATGATCGTGATTACAGAATGTCCAGGATATTCAGGATATCCAGGATGTTCAGCGCAATCATTTTGCTGGATGCTTACAATGATTAAGATAAGTAAGATATTTCTTATGAATTCGGGAGTAATTTTTTTCGATATCTGCAAATGGTGTATCTATAGTAATACCTTTGAGAAGAAGAACAACTGTTGCAATCTGGCGCCACCTTCTTTTTTTATACTGGTATATCATCTCAATAAAGTTTAATCAGTGCAAAATCATGTTTAAAAGACACTTCCAATTTTGTTAGGAAAGACTTTCCATAGACTTTGTACACAACCGCTGAAGTAGCATTAATACTACATTCTTTCTGAACTCTTCGCAACGATGCATTTGTTTTTTTATACTGACATAACTGATTCCTAAATTGAAAAGATTGGTTGTCAGTCATGGCTTGACTTGACAACATCATGGCTCATCATAGTCATGATATAAACAAATAAATACAACAAAAACTACACAAGTGAAATAAAAGATAGTGAACGCGTTTCAAATTCTACATTGATAGTTAAATAATACCGGTAGCAGGGTAAGACGAATGATATGTAGATCAAAGATTGAGTAAATCGAACCACTGTTCAAACATCATAATACAGGAAAAGGAAATGAAATGGTTTTCAAATTCAACTGCTGTTCCCTTGAACTGCAAAACTTCAAACAAATATCATTACAAATCAATTAACTTACCGATACAACTAGATGGAAAAATTCCTCACTTTTGACAAAATTACGATAAAGTTCCGGTGATATGAATATATTGGGTGTTTACTCTCGATCTACAGTAAGATGCAGCAAAAAAATGTGCTGGCAGCAGGCAACTCCATAGACCAACTCTTTGCATGGGTTCCCAAGGCTGACAAAACCTCCCAGTTCACAAATTCCAATGCTGCTGTGTGCACAAATCACACTAAAGAGCCACCCTCCAAATGCACCAGTGAGTGACTCACCACATAAACATCCCCGTTACAAATAGAACAGTCTAATCCACACAGTGCATAAATATGCAAAATTGGCACTGTCCATTCAGTGAAATAGGGACAGGAGCCTAAATAAAAAACAACCACAGGCTTATGGGAGCTATTAATAAGGGATTAAGGACCTTGATTTGTTTGTCAGAGGGAATTACAAAGAAGATTGTATATTGTGGAGATTAGGCTGACTACACAGGGGGGTTGATAGGTGATAGTTTTGTCTGAGTTTGGATGGATTAACAAAGGCTTTTTTTTAGTGTCTAGCCTAACAAAGTATTAAAGCAGTGGTGATATTCCCTTCTCTATGGTAATATCAAGGAAGACATGTGTTGGCTTGTCTGTGCTAACAGAATGGCCATCTGTGTTTTCACTCTAAACTGTTACACAGAGGTTTACAGTGGAATGGAGTCCCCTAACATGACACGCTTGCTATTGACCCAACTTTCTTAGTGCAGTGTTGCCAAAATCTTTGTTGACAAACTTCAAATTCATTCAGGTAAAGTAAACACTGGTATTTTGAGCCGCGAGCAACAGGGCTCTAGAGCCTGGTGTTCTTGTTGTTGTTGACAACATATGACATCCAGGAACTTCTCAGTAAAAGACGCAAATCTGGATATATGCTAATAACTTTAACTTTCTCAAACTCTGGGCCATACTGTAACAGCAGTCTAATAAAACAGGAATTCCCACGGGGAACGAGTTTTGTATGGCTGTCATTTGGCAATACATGTACCAGTATGTGGACAGTACAGTGCAACCATGCTGCAACTTCCTTTCTCAATGCTGCAACCATGCTGCAACTGCCTTATCCACAGCTCCTGTGGCAACTACAGTGACTGTCTTTAATATCCACAGATGGTCTAGGCCACATTGCAACAGAGGTCTAATAAAACAGAAATTTCCAAGTTAACATTAAGGGGCCGTCCAAAACATTTTAATGGTCGTACAGAGAGTACTACTTTTCAAGACCCCCCTCCCTCCCCCAAAGTAGTACTTTTCAACATTTATTTTTTCAATGTTGATGCGCATGTTTTATAATCATTTTACATGTGTGCTGCAGTGAGTATTACTAGCAATGTTATTCATGTTGCTGATGATCAATGCAAGTTAAAAAACAAAATCAGATGAAAACTAAATTTGTCAAAATTAGTGTACACATACTTGTATTGTTTATTTTCAACAAACAATCCAACAAGTATGGCTGGTCTCTGGACCGCATCGCAACGATCGGACTGCAACAAGTGCGACGCCATAATCATTGGCAGTGAGTGACAACCTCGTGCCAAGTGTACAAACTCCAAACACCGGTAGAGCACGGTGGGGCATTGCGTGCACGATGTCCATGCACAGCTGTGAGAACGAGTCGTGGGAACGAGTCTCAGTAAAGTCGTGTCAAAGGTTATTCATTCACGCTTGGCACATTCGCGCGCTTATTCAGGGCTTGGGCATCAATAGATGTACATGTATGTGTGTATGTACACCGCATGGTTAACGTTATACAAAATCATTGCCAACTCGACCGCCGCGGCGTGTAGGGCGGGCGGCGTCAAAAGTATCTCATCCTCGCCCAGCTACGTATAGCTAGCCAGGGACACATCAGATTTTTTTCTCGGAGTTGCACAATAGCTGTACACAAGTAAAGGTATAACCTGCCGAAGCAATCCTTTTTGAACAGCAGACTTTGTATTGCTTCTGATTTTAACGTTAGAAATTCCTTCGAGATAAAAAAAGAAGAAAACAAAACCAATTATATAATTATCTTTTGCTGATTGTACGGTACAAAATCAACATTTTATTCACAATTTAAAGTCGTACGCGGCCTCCGACCCCCCTCCCCCCTGTCGTACGCTTTGTACGACCATTATAATGTTTAAAACTTTGGACGGCCACTAACAAGTTAATAAATTCTGGAAAAAAACCATTATCTACAATCACATACATAGTGTACATGTGTGTATATACCTGACTAGAAGTTTATCAACAAATTATATTCTTATTTTAGGGCACATATTAAAGGGTTAATTGTGCAAATAAAAAACAATTGTAAAATCACGCAATAATTAATTTCTCTTTCAACTTTGTAACGAGCAGGTGGTTTACTTAAAAGTCTTATGGTCAACAGGAATCACATTGGGAAGCTGACAAAAATTGCTTGAATGAAACAAAACATCAGTCCATCTTGTTTTTCTTCTGCTCTTATTCCTCCATGCTCTAAATTATCACTCCTGGTATTAGTTTACAAAATGATTTTGTTTCTGTTATTTTTTTTATCTACTCCTCTGGTAAATAAGCAAATGTATTCCACAATTTCGGGCAATTTTCTACTTTATAGTCAGGGAGAATATAAGCAAAATGTGGAACTATTTGCCTAACCAACCCCTTACCAAAAGGGAAGCTTCAATCTCTCCCCAACCCCTCGGTCAACATTGACATTCTTTCACCAGCAGCATGAACCATTCTTCCATGTGTCATGTTCTATGTTGCCCTGCCCATACAGGGTTTTCTCTGGCGCTCCCTCTGGTAAATAAGCAAATGTATTTCACATTTTCGGGCAATTTTCTACTTTATAGTCAGGAAGAATATAAGGAAAATGTGGAACTATTCTTCCACCAGCAAGATGAAGCATTCATCCATGTGTCATGTTCTATGTTGCCCTGCTCATACAGATGGGTTTTCTCTGGCTTCCTCCGGTAAATAAGCAAATGTATTTCACATTTTCAGGCAATTTTCTACTTTATAATAGTCAGGGAGAATAATAAGCAAAATGTGGAACTATTTGGCTAACCAACCCCTTCCCCTTCTTCCTATTGATAATCTTCAATCTCTCCCCAACCCCTCAGTCAACATTGACATTCATCCATGTGTCATGTTCTATGTTGCCCTGCTCATATAGATGGGTTTTTTCTGGCTCCCTCTGGTAAATAAGCAAATGTATTGCACATTTTCGGGCAATTTTCTACTTTATAGTCAGGAAGAATATAAGGAAAATGTGGAACTATTCTTCCACTTGCAGCATGAAGCATTCATTCATGTGTCATGTTCTCTGTCACCCTGCTGGTATACAGATGAGTTTTCTCTGGCTCCTTTCACACCTTGACTCATGCACAGACACCTGTATGGTACTGGTAGCTCCTTCTCGCCCAATACAGCTGGCTAGACACACAAGCTGCAGATGTTGGTTGGTGTTGGTTGGTTGAGGGGGGGGGGGGCTTTCACAGACTGTTTGCGTAGCAACTAATGCCAAAATTGCAACAAACACCACTTGACCCTAAGCGCTCTGACCACAAATGAATGAAAAGACCCATCTAAAAAGTTTGCATTATCTCATAAAAAAAAGTAAAGAAAGGGAAAAAAAGTAAAGAAAGGGTGAAAAATGCCCCTGCGAAGCATCAGTTAGCCCAGGTCATTGCCAAATCACCAGGAGGCGAGGTGAAGTGCTCTTTGACAAAAAAAAAATGACCGATATTGAAATTTCCCCAGCTCCCCTCTCTCAAGTACGTGCCCAGTCAAGTTATGGACACATTAACCCCGAAGGGGAAGGGAAGGAGTCAGTGCAAATTGTAGTGGCGGCTATTTAGGAACTCCTGGTGCAGGTGGAATGGAGCCATTAAACTTCAGCACAAAACCCCTGTCTGAATAGTTGGTTTTGACATCCATTGACCACAAATGACCCCACTCAGAGATATAACCTATTAATCGCCTGGGCTTGTTAATTCACCAGCACCCTGAGTCATGTTTTCATGGCTGGTGCTTTCAAGAGAGGGGGGGGGGGGGGGGGGGGGGAGGGGGGGAAGAAAGAGACAATCCCTATCGGGGGAAAAATCAATCGGTATGGGCACACATGAACTGAATGCTGCATTTCATGTCACGTCCTGTATCGAGCGCCGGCACTCTCTCTCTCGCTCTTTCTTTCTTGCCCTTCTAACACTTTCCCAACAATGTGTTCCGTGACCGACCAACCCCCCTCTTCTCCCCCCCCCCCCCCCCCCCCCCCCCCCCTGAAAATGCATTGGCACACAAACGTCGTTTTACCAGGGCCTTGGTGATCAATCATGATATTACCGTAATGGAATATATTTTCTATCTGGTCATTACTCCCTTCAGGACCAACATGAACTCTGATGACACCATCAGCGAAGACCACCGAAGACCAAACTGTCTTTTTCACACTTGGGCCTTTCATCAACGGCCATCCTCCTCCGATGCAACCCGATGCAACTCCCCTCCCCCCCCCCCCCTCCCCCCTTAAAAAAAAAGAAGCAATCCCAACAAAGGAATGAGTTTCCTGCTTTTTACGGCACTCACACCTGCAATAAATTTCATCAATATTTCCGGCCCATTGCAAAGTTTTGTTTTCTCTTGGTGTTTTCCCCCTTTCTTATGGACATTGAGTTGCCTCAATTTCAAAGTCAAGCCCGATTACCGAGACACAAAGGCTCGATGCTAGGATCAACCAGTGATTCATAGGACTTATTGGCAAGGGACATCTCCCCGCGCATCATTACAAAAAACTAACAAAAAAAATGGCTTATGCCACTTTATTAGAAATGCAAGAAGAACACAAAAAAAGGGATGAATTCTCTAATCCCAGCGATGCAGAGATCGCTTCGTTCGCCGAGCTGACTGGGCGTTATCTTATAGAGCGTTATATCACCCTCCATCTGTCATACTGAATTGTTGTCCAAAAATAAAACAAGCTTAATACTTGCGTACAATCACTGGCAAATTAATAAACAGATGGCTGTCTACCATTGGAATGATCGTCTGGGATTTTCACTAAAACTGGGTCGGAATCTTTACACAAACAAAACCCAATTTTGACAAGCTTTGCCCCAAAGCCCCCCCCCCCCCCCCCCCCCATAAAAATAAATACAAAATTCCATCCACATGAACTAGAGCGTCACTTCTAAACAATACATCTTGCGCACCGCAGAAATAATTAATATTCATGACTTTGGACAATTCGCTGGGATGAGAATTGCAGGTGCATTCAGACAGGCTGATGAGTAATCATCGAACAAGAAAAATATCGGCAAACTTCAAACGTTGGCGGTGACAGGCATAACTGAAGAATGTGCCGATTTAATACCGGATTGGGATTGCAAGTGAGTATCGGTATCCCTAATGCATTTAGATTATTAATACTGTACTTGTTGCCGAGGCTTTTTCATCCAATTTCATTTTTGGAAAGGGAAAGGTTTGACACTAAAACATGGATTTTACTTAATTCTAGCTTCATTTGGTGCAGATGATTACACGTAGAAGCTAATGCCCCAATGAATCAGGTTAACATACAAACAGTACGTTCAGACACCTTTATAGACTCGCTTTCACTAGTTCAACTTGGTTAACAGTTTCAGCTAAAACGGTGTCTGAACGGTTTTGTTTTGAAAAGGTAGAATACACCATTTGCAGATATTGAATTTTTTTACTACCGAATTATTAGGAAATGTCTTACTTATTTGAAAGTAAATAATGATTGTACACACATGTAGGCATCCAGCAAAAGGATTGCGCTTGCGCTAGATATCCTGTAATTGTTCCGAAAACTTATTGTATTTAAAAAAAATCCCGATTGCCCGACGCCGATTGAAAACTAACCCTGGTTTTATTGATTTTCTCAGCATCCAGGATTGTAAAACGGACAGGTCAGTTTAACTAGATTTACTATAAAATACAAGCCCCCAAATCCACCCATTCATGATAATTCAAGCAATAACCAATGGTGTATCCTACCTTTAACCGAATCAGTTGTATCTCGCCGCTAAAACGGTTATCTTATTAACACAGTGTGTGAACGGTTTTCGCTAAAACGCTTCCTGTAAAACGCTTCCTGTTTTAAGCCCTGTTCGCACTGGACTTAAAATGATAAAACGTACCTAGACGATGGGTCCTTCTCCCATTTTAAGTCCAGTGCGGACAGCCTAGGACGTTTTCCTCTCAGGTACTTCTCCCGAGTCCAGTGGGTACTTCTACCGGCCAACTGCTGCCCGGGAAAACGTCCCTGGTCCCTTTTCCCTAGACGATAAGTCCAGTGCGAACAGCGCGACTCGGTAAAAGCGTCCCAGGAAAACGTCCACAGGCCCTCCAATGCAAGGTCACGCTATACAAGGCACTGCGCATGCGCTCTTTGCATTGTTTACGTGCGGGCACGCTGATGCATGCAAATCGCATCGTTATCACATTCGCATGTGGTTCTGCAAAAAGATTGTCAATGACGCGTCGGGAAAAAAGCGCGCGCGCGAATGGGTACACCGGGGTCAATGCAGAAAGGTCACGCAAAGCGCCCTCATGAGTCATTATAATGACAGCTCGGCTACTTCTCCCACGGTCTCGGTAAAATTTTCCCGTGTCGAAAGTCCAAGTGCGAACAGTGGTAACATTTGACCATTTTTTATTTTACCATCGTCTCAGTAAAACCTTCCCCAAAATAAGTCCAATGCGAACACGGCTTTAGCCAGCACAGTTGACCCGGTGTCGCGTGTAAACAAGCATGAAAAAAACAAGTTTACAGAGAGGCCCACACCATCATACCCACGCTGTCGTCATCCGCCACTGCAACGATATTACAATGCCTTCGGTTTCGTGATATTTCCACTACTTTTTCTGTTCCATTTGCTCAGACATTTTCGTCGATCATTAGCGGAACTTCCAAACAGTTCTGTTCATGATCATGGCCAATGTTCTGACGACATCGACTGGATTTGATCAGAGAAAAGGATCTAAAAAGTTTGCGTGGGCAAATTGGTCAAGAGTAGAAGAGAGCCTCGACCTTAAGAAAAATAAATTGCACTGGTAATGATTACTTTTGTCCCGAGAACAAAATATCAGATTTCCATTTGTTCCATTTTACTATATACAACTAAGACATAAATCAAAAACCAATTTTTGAATCGTTCCCTCAAAAAAAATTCAGCTGACATTCCTTCAGTTGCCGAATCAGACAGATTCATTTTTTTTTCTTTTTTCAAATCACTCAAATGTCCCTTCCCATGGTGAATGCATCTTTTTAAGATATACACTTCTACATACATGTACTGTTCTTTAGTCTGTATTTTCTGCCACAAAATTATCTGCCTCGAATCACATCCGAGTCTAATTTCTTGATCCAGGGACCGTGACTAAATGAATCACAGAAGGAAGTTGGCACCCAATATACCGGTACTCCTGGTTCAAGTACAGTACATATCTAATGTGCATGAACAAATCCAGCCAAGAGATTTCTGGACAGTGTGAAATGATGCTACCGTATACCAACAGGCCAACTGGTCAAATACGTGGACAGACTGTGGACAGTGCAGCAGACATCCGATTGACCAAGCATGTCTCATGTGTGCAACATGGACCATGGAAACAAAATTCTAAAGCCATGTTCGCACTGGACTTATTATGATAAAACATACCTAGACGATGGGTACTTTTCCCATTTTAAGTCCAGTGCGGACAGCCTAGGACATTTCCTCTCAGGTACTTCTCCCGAGTCCAGTGGGTACTTCTACCGGCCAACTGCTGCCCGGGAAAACTTCCCTTGTCACTTTTCCCAAGACGATAAGTCCAGTGCGAACAGCGCGACTCGGTAAAAGCGGCCCAGGAAAACGTTCGGCCGGCCCTCCAGTGCAAGGTCATGCTACACAAGACACCGCGCATGAGCTCTTTGCATTGTTTACGTGCGGGCACGCATGCAAATCGCATCGTGATCACATTCGCACGTGGTTCTGCAAAAAGATTACGTAGAGTTGGGGTTCCTTTGGTCAATATTATGGCAGATATTATTATTGATACAGTCGAAAGTTTGATTGGTGCTACCAGTGCATCATTTCCAAATGATAATAAAGAACGTCAACGTGTCTTACGATAAAAGAAAGCACGACAACGGATGCAATACCGTACCCACGCGCGCGAATGGGTACACCGGGGTCAATGCAGAGGTCACATTATAATGACAGCTCAGCTACTTCTCCCACGGTCTCGGTAAAATTTTCCCGTGTCGAAAGTCCAAGTGCGAACAGTGGTAACATTTGACCATTTTTTTTTTTTCCATCGTCTCAGTAAAACCTTCCCCCCAAAAAGTCTAGTGCGAACACGGCTATAGATGCATACTTACATGTATAAGATTTGGAATAACCTGGTTGTTTCCATGCATTCAAAATCAACCTGCACCTATTTCGTAGGAATTAAAGTTGAAATACAAATGAAGGGTTTTACGGGACTGCCAAGTAGAAAATGTGTGTAAATAGTAAAATTAAACAGAGTATACATGTACCATTTGCAGCTTTGAAAAAAGTAAATAACCAAAATTGTTGAAATCATACTTGTTCACATGAAATGTTCGCAGTCGTACGCAAGGTCTTAGCCAGCCAGCCGTGTAGGCCGTGTTTTACACGGCCACATTCGAAATAACGCGGCCGATTTTCAATTACCACGGCCCAAGATTCAATACGCCGGCCGTGCACTTGTTGTTATGTTAAAACGCTGGTTATATTTCTGCTGTCGGTGTATTTTGTTTAATTACTTACAATTGCTATTTTCGAAAGAAAAACTTCGCTGTTTTTCCCCAATATGCCCCGATAAATCATCAAGGCTTTGCGTGCTGGTATACGATGCGCGTGCGGTACGATGATGGGTGCCAGAAGGCCATGTGCGCTCGCCTCGTGCACGCATACACATGTACATGCAGCATGAATGGTTCCTGCCGCACGCTTCAATAGACAAAGTTAAGGACTGGACCAGTCCATGGCCGACACGCATGTATTTTTCCGTTACACGAACTATGGTGGAAGAACACACGAACTGGTCGAATTTGACATCGTAAGAAGTAAAAATGACCGGCAAAAAAACGTCGATGAAGAAAGTCATTTCCTGCAGGTTAATTCTCAGATCATGGTCACCCTTTTCGGTGTTTGTATTTTCTGTTTTAATGTATTTATTTTGAGGTAGTAACGCTCGTCCTTGAGCGATACAGCGCAGCGTGTTTTTGCAAAATGTCTACCGCGGCATAGCGCATGTTTCCTGCGGTCCGTTGTTGCACACGCTTGTTGTGGTTGTGTGTTGGTCAGATCATGGGGGTATATCGGCGTCCATCGTGTGAATAGGCCTACTAGTAGTACTGCATTCTCCATTTAAAAAAAAAGTTATCAACCTTAAACCTTTATCGTGCTTTTAAAATAACTCGGGGAGTTTTGTTGTCACCGATGAGGGGCAGTTTTGATAGCTTTCGTGACGGATGCAAAATGAATCTTCCCGCAAGATCAGCGATTACGACAAGCAGTACTGTAGTGCTGCAAGTGCCGTGCCGTGCCGTGCCGTGACGTGCCGTGACGCGTTAGGGAAATGTTCCCGCACGCGCGCTTTCGTTACTGGAAAGTCGGACAATGCAGTTGCGTAACCTCGGTGGAATAAGTTAAGCTACTTTTCACCGCGCAGTGCCGGCGTAAATTTCTCGTCTGAACGCAAGCATATTTTGGATTAAGAATTTCTTATCTACTGGCCTCGATGTACAAATAAAAAGGTGTTAAAAAACTCTGAGCTTGTTTATTTACGAAACTCTAGTCATAAAAAAAATATATATTCCTAAGGTTAATTATGAAATTGTCTTTGTTTTTATTGAAACAAGAACGAAAGGGTACTTTAATTAAGACTTATTTGTCTGAACTCCTAAACAATTTCCAACCGATTTAAGGAGTAAATAATAATACAATATATTATTGTTTTTTCTGGTATCTAATATTGATAAAATCGACATACACCCGACCATTGAATTACGAGGCTAGCAAAATAAATTCCAGGTTTATTTAATAACATTTATTTCTAGTTTCATTGTTTAAAAAGAGAAGAAAAAAAACCAAAAAAAACGGGACCTTAACACCTAATATTTTGAGCTCCTAACGATTTTTCCAACAGATTTAAGGGGGAAATTTAATACGATTTATTTTCCATTTTTCTTGTATTTGACCAAATCGATCTATTTCGTGGCCCGTAAATTACAAGGCTAGCTTTTTAAAAACATTTACAAAAATAAACTAGACATGTGTTTGTGGACAAACACAGAGCTGTTTCGGATGTCTAAGATAACTTTCATTATTTTCCATTTTTCTTGTATTTGACCAAATCGATCTATTTCGTGGCCCGTAAATTACAAGGCTAGCTTTTTAAAAACATTTACAAAAATAAATAAGCAAAAATAAAATCTGTGTCATGTTTAGTTATTGCACTGTAAGTGTAATGTACAACAAATTGTCAAATAACATACAAATAATGTATAGTAAGGTATGACTGAGATAAATACAAGGTAACTGATAGAGAATGTCAAAATTGTGCTTCCTATCGGTGTTCTTATTTTTGTACAGGTTTATGACCAATTGACCATTACCCTATTTTATACGTAGTGCATGAGTGTGAGTCAGTGTGCGCTGTTTTAAATCAAAACTTCCAATATCCATAATAAACTCCTCTGGTCAAAATTTATTTCGAGTTATTATTCCAGCTAAAAAAGGTAAATAGAGTTTTAACAAATATTTGTATAAAAATCAGGCCACAACATTAACAAAAAATAGGTAGAAATTGTCTTCAGATTGCGCCAGAGAGCACCTAAGAAACCAACAAATTCCAGGGCCCTTAAGCGGGCCCTGAACCCCGGCCGAAAGAACTTCACACTACGCGCTCGTGATGTGCGCTTCGCGCACATGCTCCGCAGTCACATGTACTAAATTGTTACACACCCAAGGTTTTTTTTTACACACCCAATTCACCAAATCCTGCCTAAGTCCTTGGTCGTACGTGTACACAAAGTAAAATAGATTTGGAAAAAAAACACCCGGTACATGTATTCATAGATGCCTGAAATTCCAAATTGTACACAAGGTAGGCTCTATTTCTAATTACTAAATTCCTCCGCAGGATATTGAAATGCTTTATCCACATGCACATTGCAAACTATGTTTAAATAAACAAAAGCAAAAACAATCAGAGGTCCTTGACACCCACAAGGAGAGAATCTCAGGGCAATGCCCACTTCGTGACTAGTAAACAAGACCAGCTACCGTATTTGGCAGTTAAAGGTAGGATACACCATTTGCAGATATCGAATATACATGTACATGTATTTACTACCGAATTATTAAAAAATATCTTACTTATTTGAAAGTAAATAATGATTCTAGGCATCCAGCAAAATAATTGCGCTAGATATCCTCTAATTATTCCGAAAAATTAAATTTTATAAAGAAAAATTCGCGATCGCCGGAAGGCAATGGCGAAAAAACAAAGATAGCATAAGAATAACTGCTCGACCTCGGTTGAAAACAATCGCCGTTTTTCGTGCTTTTCTCGGCATCCATGATTGTAAAACTTCGGACAGGTCAGTTAAAACGATATTTACTATAAAATACAACCCCCAAATCCACCCATTCATGATAATTCATTTCAAGCAATTACTAATGGTGTATCCTACTTTTAATATGAAATTCCGTGTTGTCTTAAATTTTTGTGAGATTCCGTCCATTTTCCGTCCATCACAGAGGACTTTGGACTTTAATCTTGAAGCCAGACTCTTTGCTGATTTTAGTGGGGTCACAGGCAAGAGATTGTGTCATATCCGTTTCTGTGAGGCATTTTTATGTCATTTGAATAGAGGCAATAAAATCCACCATTTCCTTTTGCTATTAATTTAACAGGCATTTTGTGTTGACAGACAGATAACAGCTTTGGCTATCTTTCAAGTGTTAAATCGTTCAATGTGAAAGTCATGTCTCAAACTAATGTTTTTGTATTGAGTATCAGCAGTGTATCCAAGCTTTTTGTACCAGAGAGGGAAAACAATGTCTTAACCCTAACCCCCTAGGCTCTTGCACTAGAAAGCAATATACCAAACCTAACAACTGCACACAGGTTCAGTCTCTGGATTCCTTGTGCGACCACAAAAGTCCTCAAGAAAAAAGAAATACAAAAACCCTCAGGATTTAAGTGTACATGTACATTGTATGGTGGGACATCACCATAGGGAACAATTTGTACTGCACAGAAGTTCCATTGTTTGTTTTATTTTTAAGTCTGTCAGATCTGTTTAAGCCAGGGCGATGTTACTAGACATGAACAGAAGAGAGTTTGAGTGATAAATCTGTCGCCTATAAACGTCAGCTATTATTTTCTTAGCCTTCATCTTGACACAATAATGTTGAGGAAAAAGTAACCCTTCTCATAACAATAACAGTGCAAAACCCTCAAGGGGAAAGGCTCCAATTTGTAGACAAATAAAATGCAGGGAATTTGCTGCAGTGTGCCAGTTACTGTCCACCACTCAAGTCCACCATTATGTATGATATTATAGTGTCATTATTGCAGGTTTAAAAGGTCATATTACACCATTTGCAGACGTCAAGAATTTTACTACCGAAGTATTAAGAAACATCTTTACTTTTTTTTTAAGTAAACAATGATTTCTAGGCATCCAGAAAAATGATTGCGCTAGATATCCACATAATTATTCTGAAAAATGTAATGTTATTGAAAATAAAAATATTTAAAAAACACATGAGAAACGGGGTCACAGAGGGTTATCAAATTACCAGACAGCAGTATGACCATCATTACCATCACATGCTGAAGCAACAGAGCCTTGTAGTTACTATACTTAACTATGTACACCAAAGCAGTTGTCCTTTTGAGAAAGACAGCAGCATTGTGCTAAGAACCGACAACAACAAAAAACATGGTGTAACCTCAAGACATCAAAGAGATTCCCGCCATGCCGCCAGACAATGCACATTGCTTTAGAGAATGCAGGATGTGTCCACTGTTTAGGTCCTTTACCTTTTATGAATCAGTGAAGTCAAAGAAAGGAAGTCAAAGAAAGGAAGTTAAACAAGTGGCCCAGACTATTTAGACCTGTCTTTCAAAACTCTGTCTGGAGTCGAGTCTTTACTTGGCACCTCAAAAGAGGCGGCCTTCAACGGGACATCTTCTTCCTAGATCTTTGAAGCTTCAAGCTCTCCGTTATCTGTGTGCCATCTCCTTCTTTGTGAGGGTGAGACAGGTACAATGTACTTGTCAACAATACTTCCTTTTTGCTAAATTTTGAAACAAGCCTAAGTGATGACCAGGTGTGACCCTTTCGTAAGCATTTAGAATTGTCCGGGTATAGCAACACGAATTACACGTTTCAGGCGCACCTCTGCAATTTAGTAGCTCCGAGTGTGAGAGATTTGTTGGTATTTTAATCAAGAACTGCTGAGGTAAAATTTAAGGAATGTGTTATCACGGATCGCTTAACAGTTAGAGACTTTTTGGGGTCCATCCCACACATACGTCATTTGCCAATTAACTGATTACACAAACACCAGGTTGATTATGTGATAAAAAAATAGCGGACAACACTTTATTTATTTATTTATTTATTTCATTCAACACCCAACAGCACTATAGCGCCAATTACAAGATGAGAGAAGATAATGTGAAGAAGTTACAGTTTTAGAGGTGGGAGGAAAACCCCAGAAGAATATCCTGTTGAAAACTCACGGAGTCAGGCAGGGACTGAAAACCCAATCCACATATTGGCCCAGGTCGGATTCGAACCCGGGTCATACCGTAGTTGTGGAAGGCGAGGAAAGAACCGCTACATGTACGCCAACCTGACTCACATGCTCTAAGCTCACAGCAAGAAAATCCCACACGGGTATACACTGTACGTTACTAATTATTAAAGGTCTAATATAAAAAACTAATAGAAACTGATACACAATTCCAAATGACAGTTCAAAATTATACACTGGTCATCAAAAATGTAAAACGAGACTTGAATTGCTCTCAGAATGCAGAACCCCCTTAGATAGTATCCTGAATCCTCCAAAATCCACAAATGTTGTCATACAGCCCAAAAATGTTGGTGTTGGCGACTGTTCTACTGTATACATGAAGGTATCCTGAAGCCATCAAAATTCCCAAGTTTTTGGAAGTATCCTGAATCCTCCGAAATTCTCCAAAACAGGGGTATGAATTTTGTTGGATTCAGGGAGGTTAAGGTTATAATGCATCAGTTCTGTCCCGTTTGTCTGTTTTTAAAAGGTAGGAAACCACAATTGAAAATATCGAAAAAATTGTACGACCAAATTATTAAGAAATATCTTACTTATTTGAAAGTAAATATTGATTGTAAGCATCCAGCAAAATGACTGCGCTAGATATCCTAGGATCACGATCGCCGGATATCAATTGCGAAAAAAAACCAAGAACAACATAAGAACTACTGCACGACGCCGGTTAAAAACGAACGACATTTTTCTAGCTTTTCACAGCATCCATGATTCTAAAACTTCGAACAGGTAGGTCAGTTAAAAAATGATATTTACTATAAAATCCAACCTCCCAAATCTACCAATTCATGATTCAAGCAATTGCCAATGGTGTATCCTACCTTTAAGCACACGTGTGTATAGATGTACATAAGTTGATGGGACAACATAGGCATTCATGTACAAGTAAATATGCGACCCGCTATATCGAAATCAGAAATAAGTCTCAAAATGAGATACATGTATGCACATGGTGAGAAAGATAATTTTATAAGCTTTCTAATAATACCCATCACAAGTGTGTATCTGTTTAGGTTAAAGGAAACATGTAGTCTAACATCTTCATTACGCATTTTTTGTTTTAAATCAATAGATTTATGTGTATAAAATGTGAATAAAAAGCAAAATTGGTTCTAGTGTACGTTTAGTGTGGTAATTTGCCGTCCAGAAATTGACCCCCCCTTTTTAAATTTCGCGGCCACTCAAAATGAGTGACGTAAATCGAGTCAGAACCCGGACAAATTATCGATAGTCGGTACGCGACGTCTAGGTACGAGACGGGTTCGCGTGGCCACGTACGCACACATTGTTGTGTGTACGAGAGTGAACGAATCCCGTACGCCTTGTGCACACGATGTACATGTGTAAACGCGATCACCCACACGCACGCTGTCCAAAGCAAAGGATACCGTACAAAGTACATGTACATGTACAGTAATCGGCGCGGACTAAACATGGACGATCGTGAAAGTTCTTCGTCGGTTTTGAGTGAATCTGACGAAAACAGTACAGATTCGTCTGATTGTAATATCATTGGGACAGCATCTGACTTCAGCATGTTTTTTAAGGGCATGCCAAAGTTGCTGTACAGACCAGTGTCGAAGCACGACCGCTCAAAATGGTCGCTGCAGATCGGGCCGAAAAATCACTAGGCCCGGCGGGACCACTTCGCTCTGGTAAGCTTTACTTTGGCTGTCCAAATCCTCCGATATTTAGGATCCGCCGGAAACAAATGAAGGCTTACTCTATCCTTGGTAGTTTTGCTACACCCAGCAGCTACACATCTAGTCGGCATGACTGAAAACAGTTGTATTTTTACCCTGATTTAGAATAAAAAACCGGCATGGTAAACTCGTAGACAAAGACTCTTGTTGCATGCAATGCGCGCATAATGCAAGCCAGGCCCGGGTAGCGCACCCCCGCAGCGAGGCAATTCTCTGCCTCGATTTTTGTCATACCCCACGCGAAGTTTTATGTTAATGAGGCTTCCCTTTGAGGGGCGGAGTGGTATGACTAAACATTTTCAAAATTATTTTCTCCCATTTATCACAGAAAATAAACACAACCTCACACATAATGTTGTTGTCAATATGATACTTTATTGATTTAAGCAAAAACAAAACTTATTACATGTTTCCTTTAACGAGTTGTGGTCTGATGAAGATGACAGGTGTATATTTATTTGCCGAATCCACATTCCGACAAAAACAGCTTTGAAATATACAAAATTGACCAAAATCATACGGACAGCACACACAAATCCTCTTCATTTTCATCTTTATTGATCGGTTTTACATACAAGACATATGACAATAATCTGTGATAACTACACTTCCTAAAAATACAAGGTTCAGAAAATCGACTTGGTCACGATTTTCACCCATGCGTTCACTTCAACGGCTGATTGCGTAAAAAGGCCTCAGCGACTTATTCCTGATTACGATGGAGCGGGTCACATACATTACAGGTGCAATTCGTGCAAAGGGCATTTCCATAACTTCGTGAAAAAAGTCAAAAAATACAGCCTTTCCTAAGATAAAAATAGACACGATCATAACCTTTTTAAAGTGCATAGCTGTTTCGCGGTCAATTCAATTCTTTATTAAAATGCAACAGAAAACAAATGTAAGTGCATGCACAGGATTCTGTTTGTTCAATCATCATATCAATCCCATACAAGTTACTATACTGATAGTGGTAATGGATCGTATGGCTATGATGCGTGCTGCATGCAACCCATCTGCACAAGAATCTAATCAAGTTTGCTCTACGGTTGCAGGAACTAAGGCTGAAATAATGAAAAGCCACACAATGAGAAATGATGCATAAAGACAAACACATCTGAGAACTTCTCTGTTAATTTTTTACCATGTTGCTTCTATTTTTCTCCCCTTTTTGTTAATTCCTCTTCCTCAGCACTTTTTTATGTGCATGCGAGTAAAAAAGTACAAAGGAAAGTTCGCTGCACTTTGGCCAAAGAGATAATGATGATAAACCTCTCCATCCAATATGACATGTGGTATTGGCCTGGAACAATCAAATTAAGTCACCCATATCAGACAGGGGAGGTTGGTTTAGCTGGGACACTCAATTGATATAATTGGTATCAAGTGGGGGGAATTGGTAGTGCCATGAATTGGGGGGGGGGGGGGGGGTACAAGGGGGAAGAAAGGATTGGAGAGATGGGGGGGTTGGAGGGGGGGTTGGAGGTTGGAGGAGGGGGGTTGGAAGTTGGGGAAGGAGGGTGGGAGGAGGGGGTTGGAGGTTGGGGGAGGGGGTTTGGAGGTTGGGGAGGGGGGTTGGAGATTTGGGATTTAGGGTTGGGGGGTTGGAGGAAGGGGGGGTTGGTGGTTGGGGGGTTTGAAGAAGATTGAGGAAGGGAGGTTTCAGGGGAGGTTTCAGGGAGGGGGGGAAGTGGGCTGTGAGAGGGTGGGTAGGAAGAATTTGTTGTGAGAATACATTGCAAAAAGAGGGGGGAGGGAGATTGAGTGAGGGGGGGGGGGGTGGGAGTAGGGAGTAGTTACATGCAGCAGCAACAACTCATTCCCAAGGGAGAATGACAATTAATATTAATGATTCTAAAATCCCTGTGAAATTATACCTTATGTCATGCTGTTATTTTGAAGAAAATATCAAAAGAATGTCACTTCTAACCCTAATCTTTCAAATCCTCTTTGCAAAATGTAGGATTTTGCTGGATTGAGGGCACTTGGAAGTTGATGAATTGGCAAATTTTGCAGGATTAAGGGCATTCGGTTTTTTAGCCACTGTAGTATAATGCAGGATCTATGTCATAAGGCCTAAACTATTGCTGGATGATTTTGGAGGATTGAGATTACTTGCTACTTTGTACTTTCACACTGCTCATGCTCTATGCACAATCTCCATAGACCTTCACCCAAGGTGCAAGTAAATGTGTCAAGGATAGGAATTGTTGGCATACCAAGGGTCATCTCATGATGTGTGCAGAGTACTGCAGATCCTTGTTGTAATACAGCACTTAGCAGCTGTCCCATGTTTGGCTGCTTTGCATGCAATGGTAAACCCACTGCAGGGTTTTGTAGGATTCAGGCAGTGGTCATCAGTAATAAATATTGGAGAATTTCGCAGGAGTCAGGTTACATAGAGTTTTAACACTTTGGAATTGGAGGATTTTGCAGGATTCAGGTGATGTGTAAGAAAAATTGGATAGGGAGTTAGGGTTGAGAAAAACTGTATCACTTTCAAAAAACAAAAAACATAAACACAGACTAGAAAAGGTAGGATACACCATAGAGAAAGGAACATACACCATTTGCAGATATCGAAAATATTTACTACCGAATTATTAAGAAATATATTACTCATTTGAAAGTAAATAATGATTCTCCAGCAAAATGATTGCGCTAGATATCCTGTAATTATTCTGAAAAATTGAATTTTATAAAGAAAAATGTGCGATCGCCAGACGGCGATGGCGAAAAAACACAAATAACATAAGAATAACTGCTCGACGCCGGTTGAAAACCAACGCTGTTTTTCGTGCTTTTCTCGGCATCCATGATTGTAAAACTTCCGACAGGTCAGTTAAACGATATTTACTATAAAATACAATGTACAACCCCCAAAATCTACCCACTCATGATAATTCAAGCAATTATCAATGGTGTATCCGACCTTTAAAGATGCGTCTTGAAATTTTTCGCAAATGGTACGCACAAGCGTTTGAACGACACACAAGCATTTGAACGACGCGCGCACTGGTGCTATTACATGTATTGGTCTGTTTGGCAGTGCGTGATACAGGAGTTGCTGCAATCGGTATAAAGAAAATGTGCCCTGAACACAGATTGTGGTCACAATTTAAATTTTATATTAAAATCAAAATCTTAGAATTTTGTTTTTTGGGGGAATACGCATTACTCACTAAAGCCCTGTTCGCACTGGACTTTTTTTGATAAAACTTACCGAGACGATGGGTACTTTTCCCATTTTAAGTCCAGTGCGGACAGCCTAGGACGTTTTCTTCTCGGTTACTTTTCCCGAGTCCAGGGGTTACTTTTAGCGGCCAACTGCTGCCCGGGTAAACTTCCCAGGTAACTTTTCCCTAGACGATAAGTCCAGTGCGAACAGTGCGAGTCGGTAAAAGCGTCTCAGGAAAACGTACATCCGGCCCCCTACTGCGAACAGTGGTAACATTTGACCATTTTTTATTTTACCATCGTCTCAGTAAAACCTTTCCAAAAAGAAGTCCAGTGCGAACACGGCTAAAAAGTCTGTTGTCCCTTTAAAATCCACAACAGACTTCAAACTACCTGACCGTAAACGATTGGTGTTTTAGTTGCCCAGCAATGGTGACACAAGCAGGAGGGAGAATTCATCAGGCAATTACTGCTGCTGGCTTAGAGAGGACCGGCCTAATCGCTCGGGATACACCGAGATTACTCAAATCTGGGCGAGGATTTGTCTGAAAAGGTTCTGATCGAGAACTAATGTGGCAGCAAATCACAATTGAAAAGTGTCAGGTATGTGGTTTCCACAAGGGAATTTGGAATGACTTGCACGTTGTTTTGTGTATGACAAAGGAATGAACTGTCATTTCTTATTTTTCTTTACCATGTACAATACTGTACACTGTGTACAGTACACTATGTACAGTAGATATCAGATTTTGAATGAACTGTCCACGGCAATATTATGAGAGCTTATCGTCTCGGGAAAGGTTACCTGGGAAGTTTTCCCGGGCAGCAGTTGGCCGGTAAAAGTAACCACTGGACTCGGGAAAAGTAAATGGGAGGAAAACGTCCTACCGGTAGGCTGTTCGCACTAGACTTAAAATGGGAAAAGTACCCATCGTCTCGGTAAGTTTTATCCAAAAAAATCCAGTGCGAACAGAGCTTTATATAAAGCTTCAGCTTGGAGAGGAAACTAATACAAATATGAAACTTTTGGCACTATGAATTAAATGACAAAAAAATTGAAAAGTCCCCCTAAACAACCCAGACTCCCCCCCCCCCCCCTTTTTCCAAACATATTAAAGTAATAATGAACTTTAAAAAAATATTTAAAAAAATAAAAAAATATGTAAAACAAAAATTTTAAATTTAAAATGAAACTAAATTGCGAATTCTTGACTTGAACAATTTCTTTCCTTTTGGATTAGTGTAAGAGAACAGATCTGTGCACATATGCGTTTGTATTGACCGGCAATCGTGGTCGTCGGACAAAAGAATTGGGAGTCAAACAATGGGTCCACGATTGACAAAACGTCCACGATCTTTTCCCGTGTACAAATCCTATGGCGATCATCAAAAAACGTTAGAGTATAAACAAAAGAGGGAAGACGGTCGGACAATACCCCGTCCACGATCGAAGGCCTTTACACACTTGGGTGTGTGTGTGTATTAAGAAGATCATACAACTATGGAGATTTCGCACTTGGAATCAAAAACTCCTGTCCCCCAGGGCGCCAAAACAGGGTCTACAGAGGTGTATACATACCAATACTTTGACACTGATACGGAACAGTTGTGGAAACATTGAAGAGGAAACAACTACAACATCTTCAGCTGATAAGATAACATCTCAAGATAAATCAACACCGGCCAGGGAAGATGATAAGGGTTATAAGCAGG
Organism: Crossaster papposus; assembly: GCA_037893245.1. NCBI lineage: Eukaryota > Metazoa > Echinodermata > Asteroidea > Velatida > Solasteridae > Crossaster > Crossaster papposus. Next base: position 1,070,684 of record JBAIAA010000354.1, on the reverse strand, counting down.
ACATAAGAAACAGGAAGAAGAGTGACAGGTCTTGACAACTTGAAGCAGTGTGCTGGGGGTAACTCGAGCACAGTGGGAACATTGCTGCCCAGGGGAGTCCCTAGCAGGCAGAAATTCCACAGCCAAAACAAAACAAAACAAAATAGCAAGAAAGGAAACCCAAGAATTTGTGTTTTTCCAAGGTGATGTGAGCTTCTCTGTGCCTACGGTAGCTCCATAGTGTGTACAGTGTGTCCAAAAAAAATGCAAACGAAATGCTAAATGTACACACAAAATGTGCAACCAAAATAGATAATATAGGTATGGTTTGAAATATGCATATTTCAACTTAAAAAAAAGATATCAAACGTCCAAAGTGGCATTACCAATAGGCCATATTATTGAACGTTGAGGGCGCTGTGCTCATGGTATTTGGGGGTATAATTAAAAGTGATTAGAAGATAATTCACGTCACGAAAAAACAAAGATAACATAAGAATAACTGCTCGACGCCGGTTGAAAAAAAACGCTGTTTTTCGTGCTTTTCTCGGCATCCATGATTCTAAAACTTCGGACAGCTCAGTTAAACGATATTTACTATAATTACAACCCCCCAAATCTACTCATTCATGATAATTCAAGCAATGACCAATGGTGTATACTACCTTTAATTCTTTTCGATTATCTAATTTGTATTAGATAATCGTATTTTAATGTTTTAACAGTATTATAGTAGTAATGTGTAATCTGGTATCCATGGGAGATCAGTGAATGGATCACCCAGGATAATTAATAAATAAATAAATACTGTGACATTTCACAAATGCTAATGTGGGTATATTAAATTTGGCAGGTGTAACGAACACGATCTCAAGCAGTTGTTTTATAAATGTTTACTGACATCCCTAGAATTCTCTCAATAAAAAATAACAAATTTATGTCCATGGAATAATTCTGAAACATATTTGTTTACAAAGGAACTTGTAGGCAAAAGTAGTTGATATTTTATCGGACAGATGGCTGCAATGATCAAGGACTAAATCTCCAATTATCTGGATCATAAACTTTGACAGCCTGGGGGGAATCCACAATGATGAGAATGATCAGATACCTCCCAGTGTTGACCAACCTTAGGAAGCTCTGGAAAACTCATCATTATTTTGTTGGCCCCATTTCCAAAAGCTGTTTCATCTTTTCTCTACTACAATCCCAGTACTTCCCCCTCCCCCCCAAACCCTCAAAATAAGAAATTAAATTTGTTTTTTTTTACTTTAAAAAAATCTTTAAATTCGTAAATTCAAACGAATACGTCAGACACTTTAAAGGTACAAGTAGGATACACCATTGGTAATAAAGAGGTTGCATTAAAGTCAAGCGCACTACGCGTACGCGCTAATCGCACTAGCAACCGGGCGAACGGCCATTATTGAGGTTAAACCAAGTGCAGATGGTACATTACCGTGATTACGCATTGACCTCATTGGGGGCACTGTTGTGAAGTGCGACGTGCGTGTGATGTCATATGCATGAACTTTATTGCTTAAATGATCAGGAAAGAGTGGATTTGGGGGTTTGTATTTTATATTAAATATCGTTCAACTTAAAAAAATCGGATGCCAAAAAAAATAAAAAAGAAAAACAGACCCACAAAAGATCTACAGAAAATTATGACCTGCGACAGCCAAGTCCCGACATCAATGGGACATCTAGGGTGAGCATTTGAGGAAATTAATTGTGCCTTTGATGATACAAGCATGAAATGTGGCGCACACACGTACATTTTGTACAGTCAGAGTATGTATATATGTCATGACAAAATTGGGGGAGGGAGGGGGGCTACAGAAAGAATCTGTACTTAAATCATGAATAGGAATATTAAGCATCTGTATTCCAAAAATGAATAAAAACACAAACAAAATTTGGGCCCACAATTACCTTTGGTCTTTCAGTTTCATGGCAGCAGATTCACAGATATCAAGGATGCCACCTTTTCCTGCAGGTGTGGAACTTCATTGTTCCTCTGGTGTCACAAAGAAAGGAAACCAAACGGCAAACGCACAGACTTTTCTTCTTAAAACCTCTTGCCAATTACATGAGTCAGTGTGCTCCCTCTGTTCCTTCTGGTGTTGAGAGTAGCAAATTATGCGGGCGTTTCTGGGTTTTTTCTTCGCTACACTTCATAAGAGCATAATAAGAGCAAGACTCACAGATATACCAAGGACAAACAAACACTCCACCCCTGATGGAAATTCTGGCTGAAACTGACAAAATAATAAATGGCCCACAAAGAACAGGAATAGTTCCAGCGAAATGTTATCACCAGTCTGTCTAGGAACCCCCTCTGTGAACTTTAAAGCAATGTGTGTGGAAAGCACAAATGTATCTAGACAACTGGCTGCAATAGTGAATATTTTTCTGAACCTTGTATCTTGTGGCCAATTTCATGGAGTTGCTCAGCACAAAAATAATAATCAAAATCAAGGCTGTGCTCCTGACAGAGCACAGGAGATCTGGGCCAATTTCATAGAGCTGCTTAAGCACAAAATTTAGCTTAAGCACAAAAACCCTTGCTTGGTAAATCGGGTTAGGAGCCAAAATTCCACATGCGATTGTTATGCTAAGCTACCAATCATAAATACCAATCATAAACAATATACATATCCTACAGTCGTGGCTGGTAAGCTTGTTTTACTAAGCAAGAATGTTTTGTGCTTAAGCAATTTTTGTGCTTAACACTTTGACTGCTAAGCCCGAGAATTCTCGGGATAAACTTACCCCACCGTAACTGCTAAGCCCGAGATTTCTCGGGTTAGCAGTACAACGATTTGCCGCCCTCTGTTGATCAAGAATTAAAATGCTTTTCATGTATAACATGTCTTGACATTTTTTAACGTACACATCGGAATCATATGCGGCTGGTTCCGGCCGTGTTTTGACCACTGGGCGGGTACCAACGATTGCGAAGTACCGGGGTGTTTACATTTTTCTGTATTTGGGGATTTAAAAATGGCGGCGCCCAGGAAACGTTAGTTTAGACTATGTTATCGATGAAATATTTGCAAATAGCGACTCTAAAGCAAGTGAATTTGGAGGAGATGATGATTCTGATACTATAGAATAGGAAGGTAATACCAGTGACGTTGGAAGTGAATCTAATCATTCGGAGGAATTAGACGATACTCGACGACAAAGTTTTGGCAATCGACAGTGCTAGTGAACATAGTGAATCTAGCGGTTCGGACCGTGGTCGTGGCAGAGGCCGTGGTTACCGTGGCAGAGGTTGTGGTAACCGTGGCAGAGGCCGTGGTAACCGTGGCAGAGGCTGTGGTAACCGTGGCAGAGGCCGTGGTAACCCTGGCAGAGGCTGTGGTAACCCTTTATTTAAATGTTTTTTATATTGGGGAGCATAATAGGGAGTGACGGGGGTAAAAACATATTTATTTGTAGTTCTCTAAAAAACTGCAGCACCGTGGGCGGTAACGGTGTAAAAAATGGCAGCAGTCAAAGTGTTAAGCAGCTCTATGAAATTGGCCCCTATTTATGTGGAACTTTTTACATGGACACCTACATGTACAGTACAGTGTGTGGGCCTTGCATGACCAGTGATAATCACAGTACTTTGCAGATATATACACCACAGCCTTGCATTCAGTGCTATATGTATCTCTGGCTAGCAAATTGAGCTAAACCATCACTGCTCAGTCAAAATCAATCAAGTGACGAAATTGGACTTAGCCAAGCTTTGATCGGAGGTTATTGATACCAGCACTACTGTACAGACCAGCATACAAACAAAAACTTTCCCAAAATATTTCTTAGTATTGTTTGTTTTACCAGCTGATGACCAGTTTCATTAACCTTTAGTCAACCATTGAGGAATAGGAACCAATAGAGTCAACACAGGTGTGACCCCTTAGTTACCCTGGCCACTTCCTGTCCAGTTAAACCTAAATGTTATAGTCTGTCATCTTGAGCTGCCTATTATTATTATCTTTTGTATACATAATTGACACAATAGGTTTACAGCTGCAGATTTACTATCGCTATTCCAGTCTGTGCAAATTAGTTTAGCCCAAAACAAAAAGTTCGGTACTGTGGGAAAACTCTGAACTTTTTCAATCTAACTCTGGAGTGGTGTACCGGATGTACCATAGCTGTTGGTTGGGAATGTGCGCTCTTGGTATGCAGGAATTTGCAGTATGCTATGTGTGTGTTTTGTGTGCACAATGAAGGACCATTTGGAGCCACAAACATTATTATTATTATTATTATTATTATTATTATTATTATTAATTTCTGGTAATGAAACCAAGGATCCTTCAAAAGCGCTCAAGGCACTGTAGCTCGTAAGCCTGAAGAAACCCGTAGACAGAGGCTGTGTCAGCCAGAAACACCGGGGCAAACCCCTTCTCTTAGCGATAAGTGTTCTGGGTTCTTTTACGTGCATTATACAATTATACAATTTTATAATGGGAAAGATATATACACACATTATAAATTATACAACACAAGGGAACAGTGAAACAGTTTGGGAGCATTCAGCATTATTATCCAACATTTCCATCCACAAAAGATGGGTGAAACCTTTGTGAAATACCTACATGTATGTCTGTCTGTAATGTTTAAATGTATGTAATATCGTCACCGATACCCCATATTCTGTAACATTGCACATTTTCATTTTCACAAACTGAAAACCCATAATTTTACAAGTTTAAAGTTTTCAGTTTAATGTTTCTGTAACTCCACAAGTATATGGCTGAAGTACTGGTCCATCTAGATTCGTGTCAAAGATTTTTATAAACAAATAAACCACAAGGGAAACTGACTAGGTAAATTTGCATACATTTATAAGGGGACAAATAAATTGGCACGGCGAGACTCGAACCTGCGACCTCCAGAATACGGGACCGGCGGCTCTACCAACTGAGCTATCTTGCCCTACGTTGGCGGTCTCCCAAATTGTCAGTATCTTTGTTAGAGGGTGCTAGTCAGAAGTCATAAACGGAATTCAGTGTGGCCAGGGATCATGCCTGATTTTACAATACAACCTGGGAAGCGACATTGTGGCGATCACTCAAGCTTATAATACACAAATCACAAGGAAAACTGACGATAAATTTGCATAAATTTCAAAGTGAAAAAAAAAATTCACAGGGCGGGACTTAAACCTGCAACCTCCAGAATACCGGACCGGCGCTCTATCAACTGAGCTATCTTGCCCTATGTTGGCGTTTCTCTTCAACATATTTATTTGAAAACTTTATGTTGAAAATTTAATTAAAAATTCTAATTAGTTTTAGTGGCACTTTGTTTATCGATGTTGCTGCTAGCACAAAAAAGACAACAAACAATTTATCATGTACCTGTACTACATGCAAACCGACTGAAAAAGTACTTTTTTTACTGTTAATTTACTGTTAGTAAAGTTCTTATGATAGAATTGTCTAACCATGTCCGGCCGTGTGTGCACAAAATCTGTGACCTATTGATTTCACAAGAGGGGGCTCTTCAAGATTTAATGGTCAACACCAAATTACAGTAGTGTCTCATTCACTGCGACTGCATGACTGCATTCTGTATGCGTTTGTCGTAAATTCAATATTAGTACCTTTTGGGGGTTTTTTAAAGCACAAAAACTATACATGTATTTCTTTTTGGAAAAGTACTGTGTACCTGGTAGAACTGAATAAAAACACAATTTAAGTGCATTAAACTACTGAAAACCTAGAGTTTGAGATTACTTGAAATTGGTATGTGTCATTTTAGTCAGAATTCTGTTAACAATTTTGATTTTCATAATTGTTTGTTTGTGTCAAGCAACCTTTTTGATAATGTGCTGCAAACTGTTACTTTTTTCTTTTTTAATGACATATTTACCACTATAAACTAAGACACAAAGTTGTATTTGCAGAGAGAAAGGAAACTCTGAAAAAATTGTTTTTAGTATATATGCAAAAGGCCCTGGAAGTGGAGGAAACAATTATACAATTATCGCTGCATTTTCTTTTTCTTCTTGGACAACCATATAACCCGTACTATGGAAGTTTTGAAAAATTGGATTCGACTTTGACTTTGCTTCCTCTTTCTGAATCATTGAGAAGCAAAAAGAAAAGAAAGCAAAGAAAAGAAAGCAAATAAAAATACTTAAACCTTTAACTAGATTCAGAATTTCAGATGTACTGATTGAATATTTTTGAAGCACAGCAGACACCCAAATGTGGCTGGAGTTGCTGCAGTTTGGAGCCTAAAATCAGCTCAAGCCAAAGACAGAGACAAGCCAGGGATTCGAAAAGGCCCTCTGAGACTAGTTACAAAGCAACAATTTGAATTCAATGGTCACTCTTGACAAAAGGCTAAACAGGCTTCCGGAACTACTTTCACCCCCTCTCCTTTTTTTAGCTCTTCAAGTTACAGCCAATCACAATGGCAATCTGTAAAGCAATCAAAATATCACTGTTGGAGTGTTTGTTCTTGTGGTTCAGTGTATTGTCCTGGGCAAACACAGGGTGTACACACCTCTGTGTGTGGTAATTGAAGAATGTTGACTTTGCTGGGTGCTATATGAAAAGAAAGAAACTAGCATAAACAGTGCACTGTACTAATGCCAGGGGGGTTCCTGAGTACATGGTGTAGATGTGATATGTAAGTGTTTGAAGACTCAAAATATTAGGACCAGTCTAAACACCACATGTACCAATACTATGCACTTGGAAAAGCCTAACACTGCAATGAAAACAAGGATTGAACACTTCACCCCCAACAGTCCTGAATCTTCCAATGTTACAATTTTGCATAGACCGTAGGGAGTTAGGGATTTAGTCAATTGTGAAGTTACAGGTCCATTCTTATCCGAGATTGAAAAATTCACTTTTAGTTGACTGGACGAATCCAACTACAGTACATGTACCTGGTTGAAGGTTGTAGATGGATAGAAGGCAAGGTTTAGAATAGTTTTAAGTACAATTTTGGGTAATAAGGATGATGAAGACACCAAAACACAACATAAAATGCAAGATCATATTTGGCGAATGTGCAAAACTGTAAAAATCACATAAATCTACTAAAACACACAAACAAAAATGGTACATGTACATTCCTTCATTGTACACAGCTGGGGTACATGTAATAAACAACTCTAGTTATAGAGCAAGGGTTGAAGTGAAACAGGGGGGCCTGTAGCCACTACAGGTACATGTACACAATTGCAAAACCTACTGCACACTAATACCAGCATGTAGGGTAGGTTGGCTTCTCAGTGTACCTGTAGATGTAGGTGTAGACCAATTGTTGCTTGTTGAGAAATGTTTGAATGAATCTACCGGTACACCAATATTACAGCACAAACCAGTTTATCAAACAAGTTTATCAAACCAGTTTATCAAACCAGTTTATCAAACCAGTTTATCAAACCAGTTTATCAGTTCTCCATTTACATTGGAGTATGGTACATGTACTGGTATTTAGTGTGGATGTGGGCAATTATTTCGCCTACCCTGCTAGGAATGACAACCCAAAATGGTCTGTTACTTAAAGTATAATGAACATGTAACAGGCACAGGACATGGAAAGTCAAAAATAATTTCTGGCACAAATTGTAAATGTGACTCAGTAGTACCAAACCGAGTTGGAAGATATGCGAGGTTAAAGGAAATGTCTCAACCAGCAAAAGGTTTTCAATGGGGCTAATTGTTTTTAATCAAAAGGGGCAAACCTCACATGAATGTAAAATGTGTATGTATCTCTGTATACACATACACGTCAGGTTTGCATCTCTGTATGTGTAAAGATATGTATCACTGTATGTACCAGTGCAGTTAGTATGCATCTCTGTATAGATCTCTGTATACACAGGTGTACACATACATCTCTGTGTGGTGCGAAATACCATACCCCTCTGGAGACATGAACACAATGTGTACAATGGAGACAAAACGTCTCCGGAGGGTAAATTTCTATAGATGAATAGGTCTCCATTGGGAATTTCACGAATTAGATTTTTGGATTTTACTTAAATTACTCAAAAACTAGGATTAGGATGTGGGTTAGGGTTAGTGTTTGGGTTAGGGTATAATATAGGGTATATTGGGTCGAAATTTCAGGGAAAAAATTCCAGGAAAAAAATTATGGTTAAAATGGGAGCATTTTGAAAAACGTGCTCGACTTTCTAACCATTTTGTACACGAGAACAAAGCCATGTCTCCACAGTGATACAAAAATGCGAACTGGTGTACAGGTATGTATCTCTGTATGTACAGGTATGTGTACAGGTATGTATCTACATGTACCTCTGTATTGCCAGAAATGCCTGAACTTCAATTGTCAATTTTCCATAGTCGGCGCCTAATAAAAGTCAGGATTTAAAATTAAAGTTAGAAAGTCAAAATACTAAAAGTCGGAATTCTGCCAAATGCCATAAGAATCTCATTCCTGCCAGTATGAACACAAATTCACAAATCTTTAAGAAGGTCCGCGTAACAATATTTGCTATAAAATAGTAAACCCCAAATCCATAATGAAAAATACAGTAAAAAACAATACTACAATGCTACACCTTTAAATGTACATATTTTGTCACTATTCATTCTTTTATTTAGCGACGGGAGAAAAAAGAAATATACTGTACTCAAGAGCAGAGTCGAGGTCTCAGAGGTTTCATTGTAGACTATACTTCATAAATAAATGTATAAGCAACACTAGGCCTGTACATTTAAAAATACAGAAAGTCTTGTTTGCTCCAGCAAGCAGCAAACTGCCTATATTTAAATTGTTGAGACTGAGCGTGTAACCCAGTAGCATACACCTGTTCTACAGAATTGTACAGGGTGTAGGAATACCATACACACGCTGCCAAACACAGGTAAATGGCCTCTCAACGAAGTCCTGTTGCGTAGAAACTAATTGCTAATTGACTGTTGGACTCCAACACTTCACAATAGACTGTAATCCGACTTGCAAAAAACAAACACTACCAAATAATTTAATCTTATTCAAATAATTGGGGAGGCAGAATTGATAGTTTGTTTTAACTGTGCAGAGAGAGTGATTAGTCAACCTGGATAATGTGGTAAGAACTGCTCAATTTTGACTTGCTGCGATCATAGATGAAGAATGACAACCATTCAGATGAGAAAAAAAATCAAAAAATAAATCAAAAAAATTGACATATATCTTTGCAAATTCCACTATAAATGATTAATAGACAGTATGGTACATTGTAGAAGGGTGATCAATAACAAAATTGACATACATGTATCTGCAAATTCCACTTTGAATGATTAATTGACAGTATGGTAGAAGGGTCGTCATAATTTTTAAGTTGGTATGTTTATTAAACCCGAACTCCCTAGTATAATTTAAGAACCATACCCATCCTTGCAAATCCCATCACCACACATACAATGTACACCAGTAAGTGTACAGTTTGTCAAACTTTACACACAAACTGTTGGACTCTGATTCTGTGTCTAGTACCCATCCTAACATATTCCGACAAAACCTGGTGTTGGAGTTTGGCTGGATAGGGATTGTTAGGGCTTATAATTAAAGGTGAAAGCTCTTGCATTTATTTGTAGTAATATGAATTACAGTTACACTTTAATATAAACTTAGTCGGTGTCCTATTTCTTCAAAAATCTTACAGTAAGCTAGTAATGACACTTTCTATTATAAACAAAATTAGGTCTTTAATATTTTGGCGATGGGCTCTGCACTCCTTCTTAACCCTAACCCCTACACACGTTAGTTCTATGAGCACCCTGCCAAATCAGAGCTCGACAAATCCCGGGCCAGGACACCGGGACGACCACACCACACTAGGCGCCTGGGCAACCTGAGTTTTCAGTGCTACAGCCCGCTGTACAACCTGTATAAATTGTATTGCACGTATGTATTCCATTTTAGTAGCAGGGTTTATTTTGTTAATCCAAAAACACTGTGAAAACAAGGTTGTGGGATTTCAGAAGCTTCGGGGTAAAAATGACACCATGAAATCCAGCTAAGGCCAAATGAAAAAAAACATGTTTAGCGTCTTGCCTTTAAAAAAAGAAAAGAAAGAGGCCGTTTTTTAATTATTTTTTTAAATGGCCACCCGACACATTTTTCAAGACAACCTGCTGGGCTATTTTTGAAGATGGTCTCCAACAGGCGTGCGTACTAATAGACTATTTCCACAGCATGTACACAGTGATGCTGAAGTCTAAATACATTTTTTTCAAAAAAGTAATACAATTTATCATTTTTTTCTTTTCTTTTTTCAAAAAGAAAAAGAACAGAAAAAAAGGAGGCGGTCTCAAAAGAGGAGCAGGCGGAAACGCTAAAGATGATTTGTTTTATTTGGCCTAATCTAAGCAGCATATTGCAGGAATCATAGGCAACCCACTGGGCAAACAAAAATAAAAAATGACAGAGAAACAAATGCAGTGGAGAACTTACCTCCAATAGTGCAGAGCGAGTCCGGGACAGCGGTCTCCACATTTCATGCATGGGCGTCCCTTGTCTGTGTCATGACCTGGCCCATTCTGAAAGGTTCAAGACAAAATGTAGGAGTTCTAATTATTATACACTATTATTAGGGGTGTCATACACACCGTGCAGACCCACTAGACAACGAGTAACAACATGAGAATTTGCAGATCTCATGAAATGTATCATCTGAAAAAGAAAGACTTATATAAAAAATATGAGCAACATACATACTAGAAAAGATGATTTGAAATGCTTGAAAGATGTAAATAGAATAAATGAGATGGTTCAAAAAACACTTTTTAATTACTGTTGCTTAATACGTTTGTTGTCTAGGAAAAAGCGCAATCTGAAAAGTTTATCGGACCATAACTTGGCAACGCTTTGACCGATTTTGAAAGTTGAAAGAGATTTGCAATCTACTCACCAAGCCCTTCAAGAAATAGTCCCAAATAACTTCCTAAAAGCAATATTAAAATTTGTATTGTCCCCCCTACTATTATGAAAGAAGTATAGCGTTCTATGCGACGCGTGTTGGTCGCGTGTTGTACCAACACGCGTGCATCGCATACCGATACGGCAGCAAAGTGCCGAGGCAGCTTGCGGAATTAAGCTGGAAATTTCCGAATTTTATCCGAATCGTAAGTAAACCTTAGTACCACAATCTTAATCGTCGATGTGTACTTGTATCTCAGATAGCTTATCGCGTACTTTTGTGGCCGTTTTGAGGGTGAAATCGGATGTTTCTTTAAGCAAACATGTGGGAAAAGTGAAATTTTGATTTAAATGTAGGAAAACCAATGGAGCTCCCTAGGACCCTACTCTATCGCAAGATCATGTCCAGATGTCAAAAAAACAATATTTGGGTCCTAGTTACTTGGACTACTATTTTTTGCAGCTTTTGGTGTAAAAAGAGCAAAATCACTGTTTGTTTTGTGTAGTGTCTTTGTTTTTATGTGTATAATGACAATTAATGTATTTGTCAATAAATTAATGGAGGTTCCTACTCGACAAGCATTTGCTTTTTGGGGACCCCCATCCACATTTATCTTTTCTTTACCTACGTTGTATTATATTGAGACCAGTTATGTGGAAAATAAAGAATGAATGAATGAATGTATGTGAAGAGTATTAAAAATGGTATTGGCAAGAGTAGATTTTCGTGGCAAAGGACGTAGCTTTATCATAAAATGGTTGTGTTCGAAATCCATCAGCGTGTGGCGTTGGTATCAACGCCACGTTCACGGGTACATTTATGCTAATTGATATAAGGTAGTTTTTGTGCACAAACTGCAAGAATGGCAATGGCATGCTAATTCGTAATAAGCCAGTTCGGTATTCCACTGGGTATCGGGACAACTCGTACCCGGGACAACTCGTACCCGGGACGACTCGTACCCAAAATTTGTTACCCGGGACAACTCGTACCCGGGACGACTCGTACCCGGGACGACTCGTACCCGGGACGACTCGTACCCGGGACGACTCGTACCCGGGACGACTCGTACCCGGGACGACTCGTACCCGGGACGACTCGTACCCGGGACGACTCGTACCCGGGACGACTCGTACCCGGGACGACTCGTACCCGGGACGACTCGTACCCGGGACGACTCGTACCCGGGACGACTCGTACCTTGTACTTTCCTGTTTCTTTTATTTAGATGTTTAATTGACAAATTAGAAGATGTGGAAAATTAAAGCCGTTCAGTTTTTGGAAATTGCCAGTGGTGACAATCATACAAGCATGGAGATTGTTCTGGAGAGATTCTGGCAGCTGGCCGATGATCGCGGAGTTTGCCGAATTCAGAAGGAGCTGTATATAGCAATCATGAGCTTCGTAACTTATTTGATCTTCATTTATTGCAAAAACGTATTTCTGAAATAAGTGGACTGATTCATTAAAATTATGAAAATGTTATATGTCACCTTCTACAGTTTTTATGACATTAAATTAAGCTCTGGGCGGAGTTTGCTCGTAACTTATTTGATCTTTTTGTTTAACAGTAGTTTCAGACAAGTTACATTGTGTTACGTCTAGAACACATCATGAAATGCGTGTTTGGATATTCCATTTTACGTAGGCCTAGCTACCTCGCCAAGACACGCGTTTTTTCTTACTTGTTAACCCGTGTTTGAAACATAGTTTTTCCCGACTGGGTACCGATTCGTTATAAAATGTTACATAATTATGTCACCAAGCTTCTACAGTTGTTATGACATTAAAGCTCTGGGGCGGAGTTTGCTCGTACCTATGTGATATTATTATGCGCTTAATTTGTTCTTCATTTCATGGGGTTTTATTTTACGGGAACAAATCAATTCAAAAGCCACTTTATTACTATTGTTAGCTTAGTGAGTAGCGGGATGAGATGCCCGTGTTTCAAGCGTCATTGTGTTAAAAGCCACCTAATTACTATTGTTAGCCTTCTATAAGTAGCGAGCCATGTTTAGCGCGTCATTGTGTTCTGGCCCAACTGATGGTTCTTAAGACACCGCTCCCGTTTGAACAGGGCCGCCCACGATAGCTACTGGGGCGTGCACCCTGTTGTGGAACGACGCCTATTGGGTGGCGGCTCTTCAAAAAAAGTGAAATCTGGAAAGCGATTGGTGGATTAAAAGGAGCCCAGAATCCACCATATGTCTATAAAAGGGGCACGTCGTCAAAGCTCAGCATCTAGACGAGGCCTGTCCAAGTCATATATAGCTTTCCAAGTCACTTTGCGAGAATCAAGAATCAAGAATCAAGATCCAAGATGCCGTCAAAGTTCCCCTGCGTCATTTGCAACAAGAACGTCCGTCGCAACCAGCAGGCATTCCAGTGCGATGTCTGTGACCAGTGGCAGCATCGGGCGTGCAACACGGGCTATTCGGCTGAAGAGTACGTCCGGATTGTCAGCGACCCAGACGTCCTTGTCAGCTGGACCTGCGAGATTTGTACGAATCTCTCACCGCCACCGTCTCCCCTTACTCCGCTGGCTGAAGAGGCGATGGAGGTCGAGGTCGGCTTTCACATCGAAGAAGAGTTTGCGGTCCCTGCACCACCAGAGGAGAACCCACTCCCCGAGCCAACCATCCAAGACGACCTGCAGGGCATTGGAGACGAGGAGGAAGTCCGCTTCAAGGTTCTTGATGGGGCATCGCAAAGAGGAAAGCTACTACTTGTGGACAGCAAGGGTTACACGTACAACCGCAAGTGGAAGCCGGCCAGTTCAACAAGAGCGCGGGTTGTCTGGCTGTGCAGTGTTCGGGGCAGGGCTCAAAGATGCCCTGTTTCAGTAGTCCAGAACGGCGAAGACTTCTCATATGGACTGCATGGCATGACACATTCCCATTCTGCTCGTCCAGGAGGTGATGTAGGGGTGGAAATCGCCGTAAACGTGCGAAAAACCGCCAAGGCTGATGTCGTCCGATCTGCGGGTGTCATCGTGGAGCACATCATGAGTGAGAATCCCACGGCACCAACCTTCACCTGTCCAAATCCGGTGAACCTGAAGCGTACCGCCAACAGAACCCGACAAAGCCAGCGACCTCCAGAGCCCGCCGACTTAGACTTCGAAGTCGCTACTAATTTTCTGCCCGCCAACTTCTTCCAGAAGGACGTCCATGTGGGATCCGCCAGACATCTCATTTTCTACACCCCCGATCAACTGGAGCTGCTGGACAAGGCCAAGACGTGGTACTTAGACGGCACCTTCAAGCTGGTAAAGAAGCCGTTTTGCCAGCTATTCTCGGTGCACGCTTTCATCAAGGGCAACGCTGGCGATTTAAAGCAAGTTCCCCTAGCTTTCGCCATGATGTCCAGGCGCACCAAGAAGGACTACAAGAAGGTTAGTTTATCAAATTTAATTTAATATTTTAATGACATCGAATTTTCGTTTTCATTGGAGTGTGTGTAACTTATCAAACTTTATTGCAATGATGCATGTACATCGTTCAAATTTACATTATTTCAACGCCCACTCTGCCGACATTGTCATTATCATTTATCTAACTTTATCGCAATGATGCATGTAAATCTTTCAAATTTACTTTAATATTTCAACTCCCCCGCATTGCATTACCATAATTTAATAATTCTAATTTATTTTCTTTTTCTTGTTTTTTCTCTAACTGCAGGTACTGAAGGCTTTGAAAAAGAAACTGCCGTCTCGGGCTGCCAACGTCCGTGAGATGGTGGTCGACTTCGAGTCGGGCCTTTGGTCAGCCATCCGTGCCGTCTTTGATGTGGATATCAAGGGGTGTCTGTACCATTGGACACAAGCAGTGTGGCGGAAGTGTCAGCAACTAGGCCTTCAGGTGCCTTACACAACGGACATCGCTGTCAACAGTTACATCCGTCGGCTGATGTCACTGCCATTTCTTCCAAGCGAGCACATCCAGCCCGCCTTCAACAAAATGGCGGAGACGGCAACCAACGCTATTCTCATCGACCTCTGCAACTACATCAGGGAGACATGGCTAGAAAGCACCATCTGGGGGCCTGACAACTGGTCCGTATTCATGCGGAGCATCAGGACCAATAACGATGTAGAGGGCTGGCACCGCAGAATCAACGGGAGGGCGGGTAGACACAACGTGCAACTGTACTGTGTGATCAAGCTGCTCCACCAAGAAGCATCGCTGGTCAAGATACAAATGAAGCTGGTCAAGGAAGCCAAGATCCAGCGTAACCAGCGACGACAAGTCCGGACGGTCCAGGGGCGCCTCTTCAAACTTTGGGACCGGTACCAGGTTGGGGAGATCGAGACATCCAGCTTCTTGTCAGCATGCAAGTACCTGACTGGACCACTCCAGTAAAAAATCTAACCAAACGGCTCTTTTCAGAGCCACATCAAACCAAACGGCTCTTTTCAGAGCCACCACATATTCCAAAAAGAGGTTGCATCGATGTTTCTTAAAAAAAGGAAAATAAAACAGTATTAAAAAAAAAAATCATTGCAATATTATATGAAAATGTTTTTTCTTTTCAGCTGTTCCTCCATCGCTGCAGAAGCCTTCATCGGTTTATTTCAGTCTGTATCCACATAATTCCCAGAAAGAGATTGCATCAGAGTTTCTGAAACGGAATAAAAAAAAAAAATTATCTTCAGGCCAGCGCCAACGATAGGCCTAAGCTTCTTTTCTCTTTTAAATGTAAAACGGAAATAAAAAAGTTTCATTCTTAATCGTCAAAAATCTATAGTAATCAAACCAATCACAATTTCTATCTTGGAAATAATAATTGGTTAGCATAATAATAGGTTGAAAATAAGTACGATAACGTTTGGCACAAGTAAGGCACAATAAGGGGTTGATTGACGAGTGCGCTGCACATACAATGTTTAATTGTCCAGCCGTGTACGAGTTGTCCCGGGTACGAGTTGTCCCGGGTACGAGTTGTCCCGGGTACGAGTTGTCCCGGGTACGAGTTGTCCCGGGTACGAGTCGTCCCGGGTACGAGTTGTCCCGGGTACGAGTCGTCCCGGGTACGAGTTGTCCCGGGTACGAGTTGTCCCACATTCCTATTATTCTTCCACTGCACATGCGCACATGAAGAGATAAACTCGAGATAAACATTTCATCGATTGCGTGCATTCCAAAGCATAACGGGTACCAGCAAATTTAAAGAGATCATCATGTTCTAAAGTTACTAAGTAACATTTTAATTTTTACGTTTTGGTGTTTTCAGGTGTTTTGTGTGGCCAAACTTTTGTTCGAACAAAGTGTCCATCGTCTTTTCGATTTCACAAGAAAATACAGAGAATGCAGATTCGGTTACCAGTCCACGTCCCCCATAGCCTTGTGTGCATTTGTCTGCCGTGTTTATCCCTTGAGAAAAATTGTTGAATCTTGTTGTGCACATGCGCAGTTGGAATACCGAATTGGCTTATTGCAATGCTATGGTTGTTCTAGACTATAGCCGCGCTGCGTTAACTGTCATTTAACTTACCACGTCTTTTTTGTCCTTCTTACGTCCACCACTTCCTGTTCTATGCAGCATGGTTTGTGTTTTCAAAGTGACAAATGTGAGTTGGTATCAACGGAAACCTTAGCATTCAACAACCACAGTAAAATTAAGTCAAAGCTTTTGCAACAAGACGTTCACTGCCAGGTTCGTGACTGTGGGTCGCCATTTTGATAAACAAGACGAATCACTTCGCGGAGTGATTTGACAGGCAAGACCATTGAGTTCAAAGTTGTAGTTGATATTTGCTCGAAAAGTAGTACGTGCTCGCAAAACTTTTCGGCGTGACGTTTATATGCAATTTTTTTCCATGATCTGAATCATCAGTTCAAACTATTTATTATCTAAAAAAAAAAAACACACTTTGGTATTCATTCATATAAACTGAAAATAGTATCGATTGCACGCTGCTGCGCATGTGGCTAGTACTACATGTGTAGTAGGTTTCACGGAGCACGCGAACGATTCGCAAAGGATGCGAATGCCGAAAAAATTGCAAAGTCCAACATTCGTAATTAGGTTTCAAACGTTCGCCAAACATGCGCGGGGGTTCGGAAACGTCGTCAATAATGTTCGCGGGAGTCGTTTTTAGTTCGTGAGAACAGGTGACTTCGCCAAAGAAGCATCGGATCGCCGATCGCGAGATAATCGCGCGATGTATGTACGAATGTCGCATGAATTTCGCACCGTCGCACGACGTTCATGCGCGAAAAGTTTGCATGTAATGTTGCCCGATATTCGTGCAACATTCGTGTTGTTCGCATTTTAGTCGCATGTTCTTCGTGTATGGCTGGACTGGCCCTAGTTCGGCAACGCAACACGACATTCGCACAAACGTTGTGAGAACCACGCGCAAACTGCGATGTCGCGACACATTCGGAGAAAAACTTCCCCGATTGTTGGACTTTGCCATTTTTTGCCTTGATTTTTCTGTAGCCCAGCTCGCCACTGGTTATGTTTTGGAAATTATTTCAAACAAAATTCAAAAAGCTCATGAGAAGTTCGGGTCTGCTGTTAAAAAAAAACTCCAGTCGGGCGACAATATAATTTGTTTGTTTGTTTTAATTTTTTTTTTGGGGGGGGGTCTTAATTTTACCCAAGCTGCACATAACAATATATTTATTGTGCATGTGCATTTCTGGTTTTCCTTGTCGTCGAAATAAGTTTTCTGATTGTAAGGTAAAAGTGCCGTTTTGCCGTAAATTGTTTTAATATTTAGTATAACTACAACCTTGCATGTTTTAAATTTAATTTGTAATTGCAATACTTGGCTAAAACAAAATAATTCCCAAACCACATTTATATTTTCTGCCACATTTCGCCCAGAATGAAAAAGGTTGACTGAATCGCCATTGTTTTAAAACCACAGGTCTTTGTGTCAGTTTTTGTGTCGGTCTTATCAACCTGCTGCTAGCTACAAACATAACATTAAAGGAAAGGCGAAGGTGTAAGGAGTCTCGTGACGCCATTTGTTATTAGTCAACCGTCCATTTTCCACGAACGGATACGATAATTAGGTGGGTATTTTTGTTAAAGCATGGAGGAATAAGTTCCTTCTTATTCCTCCATGGTTAAAGGAAGGGCTGACAAATCGGACTATGAACACAGCTCCCACATTCCGGTGTATACATCAAAGAGGCCGGGTTATATAGATAAAGAAACATATCTGGAGAGCTCATCCACCAAGTACTAAAGCAAGACATTCCTGCTAATTAGTCAGTTGTTTGAAATTATATAAGCACTGGTACGCTCTATTTTGATGGCGTTAAATGCACCGCCAATATTATTGTTGTCGGAATCCGCCGCCAGCTCAAAGCCTGTACATGTAGTATAATCGGTCTTTAGAGCAATTCTGAACCACGGATTTGGGCGATTGGTTTTAATAGGCTGTAAGCTGAATAAATTATGGATTAGACTAATTTAGACCATTGTGAAGGAAGACGTACTATTATTGTGTTGGTCATTGGGTTCCCGGAATCTCAGGAATTCTGTTCAGATATCTATAGGGGATTAAACAATCCTGGAGTGTGGGTATAATGACAAAAGGGGCCCGCTTATATAAAGCAAGATATGAGATAAAGGGACCCCTCCTTTGTGGCGCGGGTCGTTGTGCTTGCGGAATGTTGTGGTTTCTTAGAGGGGCAGGGGAAGGGCGCGTAACAGTCTAGAGAGTGTATAGCCTATATGTACGGTATCCCTCGGTCTCATATCGTGCCAGGTGTATAGGCCGTGGGAGTAATTGGTCGATTTCAATGAGGGGAATAATGCTCATGGTGATTTTTGGCAAGGTAAACAAAATGCACCCCTGTAGTTGGAAAATAAGCGATAGCATTGTAGCAGTGGTAGCTTGTTGAGTGTTTTCACCGGTTTTTTTGTGTGTTAATGGCCGCCAAAAATTATGCTTGCTTCCAATTAAAATTAGGTCTAATCCGGTAACAAGCATAATTGGCGGCCATATTAAGCCTTTTTTAAAACTTTGTTGATAACTAAAAAAAGAAACTGCCACCGCTCACGCTACCATGCCAACTCTAGGTGTGTATACTGACTATAGGTAAATTTGCATAAATTGTAAAAAGAACCAAGACAAATCGCTAAACATTACTCTTCTAGATCATTTGATACCGGTGGCCCAATTGTTAGACCGAGGCTGATGGCATAAAGAATTCAAGCCCAAACAAAATGCGTAAAATAAAAAGAGTGGTGTTTTTATGTGTATTATAAGATAAAAAGTCGTATCCTCATTGAGTGATCCCCACAATGTTGCTTCCCCGGTTGTATTGTAAAATTGGGCGTGACATCTGACTAGTGAACAATTTGGGAGACCGCCAACATAGGGCAAGATAGCTCAGTTGGAAGAGCGCCGGTCCGGTATTCCGGAGGTCGCAGGTTCAAGTCCCACCTTGCCGATTTCTTTGTTCATTTAAAAAAAATGTATATAAAAACAGTGTAGAATCGGATTCTGCCAAGTGAGGGCGCGCGTGTCCGACTTTGAATTACTTTGTCTTGACTACGGCTTAAAATGAATTATGGAAGTTATTAGAAGTTCGGGTGATGGCCAAGTTTTGGAAACAGGAATTATTACGTCTGTACTCCGTCCGACCATTGAGGAATAAGAAGCCGACCATGGAGCTATCCTTTCCTTATAGCTCCATGATCTGACCATGGTCCGACCATGCTTGTTCGTGGCAATTCTCAAAACACACGTGAACGGATGTAACTCTCTGTACACGCGCTCTTAATTAAAACAGTCCCATGCGTGCGGAAAATTAGAAGCCGCTGTCTTTATGCGCCATCCATCCCTTTTTAGTTTCAAAGATTTGCAAGTCAAGGATGAAAAACATGCCGATCTATTTAAAATTATACTTCGAGTCAGACAATGTTGAGGTATTTATTGGGACGGTAAAACCAGTAAGGAGTGGGAAGGGTGTATGACAACCCTAACACTGGCCCCACCGAGGACAACCTATAGTAGAGAGTCCCCATCTATACACTCCCTAGACTGTTGTTACTTAACGCACCCCCCGCCCTAAAAACTTCAAAAGAAACTACAACATTCCGCAAGCACAATGACCGCCACAAAGGGTAAGGGGGGAGCGGGGGCTCTCTCTGTCCCATGTATCACTTCATATGCCCTAACCCCAACCCGGCCGCGATTTTTTCTTTCCAAACAGGTTTGCACAATTTCATGAATTATTCAGTAGTTTGGATGAGAAGTTATGTTTATTCATCGGAATAAAACATGACGTCACAGCATTGTTGTTATTAGTTAACTAGTTACAATAAGTCACTTTAAAAAACAGCTGTTGTCGAGCTGCTATACGTAGTGTAGTGGATAGTGGGATTGGCTATGGATCAAAGATCCCGGGTTCGAATCCTGCTGTAGTAGGTCACCTCGTTTTTCCTAGTCAAATTGATATCTTTAGAGTATTTTTAATTTAAGGGGAAAAGGAGACCTAGAACCTAAGTGTTGTACAGCGATCAACGCAACTACTGAATAATTCATGAAATTGTGCAAACCTGTTTGGGAAAAAAAAATTCGCAACCCGGCCGGCTTTTGTTAGTGTTATAATAGTATCACAATGTAACACTAACAAAAGCCGGCTGCACAACGGTGTCGTTTGGTTGCTATCTTGAACCATTGCTCGAACAACAATGCCATAAGCGTGACGCCTGCATGCGCGCCGGTACTACGCAAATATACAGTACGCGACGGTGAAGCTTCTCTTTGAAATTCGACCCATGGTTGTATTGCGCATAATGCCTTGCAGTGACAGATCATGTGGATGCGTTAGCGCATCCCATATAAGGAACAAGAGACGAATTTCATAGGAGTTCAAATCTCATATGTACGTTCTCGAGGTCAACTTCATGCTCTATGGCAAGTATATCACAACACATTGTTTCTTTCACATAATTTTGTAGAAGGGATTAATCCCATTGGCTACTGTATAATGTTAGCGCCCAGATTTGTGAAAAGTGAAGAGATGGTTTTATTTTCTAAACACTCCACCCTCTGGCAATTCATCAACTAACGTCACTGTGAATTATTGTAAATAACATTGCAGCAATAGTAACATTTTCACAAATTGTCAATACTTTGATGGATGCACCGTCCGAAAACGTTCCCATCTGCAGGAAATGAATTGGAATTGGTCATCCAAGAGTTTCCGATCCGCAGGGCAGTTGAACTCGACCTTCATGGCGGCTATACTCTGGACACACGGGGGACTTGAGCGACACTAGCCCCGGGGCCGGGGGCACTGAGTCACAACCGTTCCCCTCCCCCTTCCGTGTACGTGTTGAGTTCGCCGGTTTAAAAAAGGGCTTGAGTGAGTCTCCCACCATGCCCTGCGGAATGACCGACATTTCAACAGCGAATTTACTCGAGAATAATTCCTCCAAGGCATGCGCATGCGAGAGTTTGGGGAACTGAGGGTCATTGAGGCCGAATATTATGGAGTCATGCCTTGTTGGAACTGTAGATGGTGACGCCAAAGATCATAAACCTTAACACCGGGCATAACTTTGTGTTCAAATAGTATTCAAACCAAGGAACACCAACACTCCAATGAAAACAGTGACCATAATACTATCGTCGGGAGCCGCTCGACAGTCCGACGGTTCGATAGTCTGAAGGATAGTCTGAGGGTTCAATAGTCCGAAGGTTCGATAGTCAGAAGGATAGTCCGAAATTTCGATAGTCTGAAGGATAGTCCAAAGGTTCGATAGTCCGAAGGATAGTCCGAGGGTTCGATAGTCCGAAGGTTCGATATAGTCTGAAGTTCGATAGTCCAAAGATTCGATATAGTCTGAAGGATAGTCCGAAGGTTCGATAGTCTGAAGGATAGTCCGAAATCTTGATAGTCTGAAGGACTAGTCCGAAGGTTCGATAGTCCGAAGGATAGTCCGAAGGTTCGATAGTCTAAAGGATAGTCCAAAATGTTGACAGTCTGGGGATAGTCCGAAGGTTCGATAGTCCGAAGGTTTGATAGTCTGAAGTTCGATAGTCCGAAGGTTTGATAGTCTGAAGGTTAAATAATCCGAAGGTATACGATAGTCCGAATCGACAACTTAAGGTTTGAGCCAAATTCGGACTATATCAAACCTTGTGTGCTTTCGGATTATCGACCGTCGGCCTAACGAACCTTCGGACTATCTTATCAAAGTCGGATTAATTAACCTTATTTTGTTTTCGGACTAATGAAGCCCCGCTTATGAGAAATGTGTGGTTTGGACTATCGAACCTTCGGATAAACCCTTCGGATTATCGAACCTTCTGAGACTATCGAGCGGATGAGCGGACCCATAGCGTGACATCTTTCCCCACTATCTGCACAAGGTGTATCGCCATTGTAGGGCAACATTTTGTAAATGTAGTGTGTATCGGCCATATTGGCCCTTCCATTAGAAGCCCGTTTTGAACAAGTTCATACCTCGGGCTGATTGGACCTCTGACTACGAACAGTTATGGACCAGTAGGGCACCCTGGGGGATCCCCCTCCCCCCCCCCCCCCCCCTCCCCCCCCCCCCCCCCCCTCCCCCCCTCCCCCCCCCCCCCCTCCCCCTCGACTTTCCCCGGGGGAAAAAGGGGGGAGAGAAAGAGAGAAAGGGGGAGGCAGAAAAGTTGAAAATGTACACGCTTAAAAGTGTTGAATCAACATTATGAGCGTGCGGTCATGGAGGCGCACGCTCCCCTTTTTTCAAAAAAGAAGAAAAAAGACAGCCTATAGGGAGAGAGACTCAAAAAGATAAGAAAAAATGAGGGAGAGAGAAAATTAATAGAGCAGCGAACTACGACACGACGGGGAGGGCGCGCGACGATTGGCTATAGGTTCGGGTGGCCAGGAGTTCTTGACACGCAAATCTAGTTATTGCGTTCGTACGGCGGCAGAAATTTGTAATGTTTTTGATCAGCCCCTGGGCTCCAGTTGATTTGTGAGAGCAAAGTTTTATTTGAGCCCCCCCCCCCCCCCCCCCCCCCCCTTTCCCCCGACAAAATCTTGGGTGCGCCGTTGTTTCCGTGTTTACATAAGTCACGATGTTCACGATGATGAATTGGTGCAATTTCGGTGGATTCTTACGTCAGCGAAATGGTGGTACATTCCTCGGACATGTTGCGCCTTATCTGTGTCTTGCCAAGTGTTCCAACTGTCAAGTCATTGACGTACACGTACAACAAACACCTGTTGAACACACATCCACACCTGTTCAATGTCACATTCAATTCGTAGTTAAACCTGGGAAGAAATGACATCCTCTCCATAATACCCGCGCTTTACAAGGGGTACACGTTTAGCCTCTGACTGAGTTTGAGCTGGTTTGCGTAGCTATAGCTAGCCCAGGCAAGGCTGTACTTTGTCATCTCCGATTGTACCGCAGGATCGGAAAACGTGGTTTTCCTGCGTGCGGTCCATCATGATTATTGCAAATTTCGAAGCGAGTTGCATACTGTGCGTGGGTGTAGAGGAGGAGGAGGGGAGTTATTATATCGTTTCGAAGATGGATCGTGCCCTAAGGCCCGCATCCCTTTCTAATCACTTTGCACCTGCCAAATTTACCCAAATGAAGCCGAACGTATTGCGTATAATTATTATAAGGGTTCCGGCACGGTCAAAGTAAAGGCCATTTTGCGAATGTAGACATGCAGTAGGGAATGCATGGTGAGAGGAGGGGACGTGTGGATTTTACTCACCTTACCAACCTTGTATTTTTTTGTCAAATGGATTTTATAGCTGTAAGATTAGTGCTTGTTCACCACGAAAATGCACATTATGACAAATAGCGCGTATTTTCCACAGATGTGCATAATGTGCACACATATTTGTACATCTTTGTACAGCGCCCTCTGTTGTTAGACACCCCTCCCCTCCACGATTGCCAAGAAATCACCACCGCTACTTTGACACTTTTACGGGCAATGATCCATTATAGTTCCTTATACAGATTCTCATGTTATTCCAAATTACACCTCGAAGCATGCAGATTTGAGCATATTATAGCAAATATTTATTGGAATTTTATTAGGTGTAACAGTCGAGAAATTTACAATTCTTTGCTCTCAAATTTGAGGCGCTTCTTTAATGCAAACGTTTCTTCATTTGAACAGCAACAACAAAACATGGATTTAGCGGAATCATTGTTAGCATTGTTACCAGGACGACGCCATCTGGGGGGGGGGGCGTGCGGCCATGAAGTGAACGGAGATTCCAACTTTGCCCTTGCAGAATTTTTCTAGGAATTGTTGCCTTCAAAAATATTGCAAACATGTAAACACATTCCATTGTATACAAATATTGAAACAAAACCTAAGCTCAAAAGCAAAACATTGGGCCGTATGAATAAAAAACAATTTTTAAGCATTTGCTAGCATCTGTACAAATGAAGCAAAGGGTTTTACTGGAAAGTATTTGCTAAAGACTAAAAGAATTTACTTTCTTACTTTCCAGCATTTCCTAGAATATTAGTATTTGCTATGTATTTGGTATGAATAATAATGAGTTAATGCTTCAGATTTGCAGTATTTACTCGTCATTTGTCAAGGTTGGGTCGGAGCTACCTTGAAAAAAGAGAAGCAAATACTATAGTATGCAAAATAGGAGCTTTTATATAGGGCCTATGTGGATAGGCAGGAAAAGTTATGAACATGGAAGATGGCAAATACTAGCAGTTGTACTGGGTTTGGGGAAAGAAATAAGACGTAGATGGCCGATCATTTCTTGTTTTCTGGGGATATATATAGAAAGGGGGAGCATGACTGGAAAGCAGCAACTTGAGGTTCCGATTTCAATTAAACACCCCCTATAGCCTGTCAGCATACGAACATCAACGCGTGTTCGGCTTTGCAATCAACTGCACACAAGAAGCATTTACTACTATTTCAGGCAGTAAATGCTAAACAGAAAAACCTTAGAAGCATTTGCTTTCACTTGATGCTTTTGCTCCAATATCATGGAATAACAATCCCAGTTACGGTATTTTCGCATTAGAAGCCCAGTCCAGTACTGTATTCACCAATTAACCCTAAAACAACACATCAAGAAAGCTGAGACGCTACTTAGACCAAAGTACCACTGAACGTCTGGTTCATGCATTCACTACTTCTCACCTTGACTACTGTAACAGTCTTTACATCAACCTTCCTCAATCCCACATTGCTCCCCTCCAACGAATACAGAACTCAGCAGCCCGTCTAGTTTCTCGCACAAAGAAATCAGATCATATCACCCCCGTTCTGTGCTCCTTACACTGGCTCCCTATATCTCAAAGGATCCAATTTAAAGTTCTTACTCTTGCTTACAAAACTAAATATGGCCTAGCTCTTAAATATATCTCAGAATTACTTATTCCCAAAAAGAAACAATCGTCTCGTGTTCTTCGATCATCGTCTATCGCCCACCTAGAATTCAGCACTGGTCCTATCCCCCGCACTCGCTACGGAAAACGCGCCTTCTCAATTGCCGCATTGCACCTATACTCTGGAATAACCTTCCCGTCCACATTCGTGCCTCCACTACACTGGACTCATTTAAGACTGAACTCAAAACCTACTTATTTAGATCAATCTAAGCATGTTTACCATACCTCCAAATGGGCACTTTGGGAGACAATCCCATAGAGTCGTGCACAATCTTTATTGTAACCTAACCCGTTTTTACCTGGAGCTTTTTCCACGAAATTTCATATTTATGCTATTTAGACCCAAATCTGTCTTCTCCGAGCAAAAATAACTCCCAAATATCGTTTTGTGGGGTAGCTAGACACTTAGGGAGACACTGAAATGTCTCCCTAAGTGCCACTGTCTCCCAAGTGAATCAAAACTATCGCTAATTTGTCTCCCAAAGTGCCTATTTGGAAGAATTACAGTTTAACCTATACCATCTCACTCATCAGCGCTTAGAAACCCTGTATTAAGCGCTTTATAAATGCAAGCTATTATTATTATTATTATAGAAATAAACGCGGACGGTCCTCAGGCTAATAATTTCAAGTTTTCAAATGAAGTAGACCCGTTATCTTGCAATCTTATCTACCGCCAGCCTTATTACAGGACACTGTTAAAAGGAGTGAGCATACACTGGAACTAATTCCAAAGGAAACAGCTTATATTGGCACCGGAGAAAACAAAAATAAGCAGGATTTCCTCGGCGCTTAAAGATATCTTAATTTGAGAGTCAGTATAGATTTTGTTCGTTCTGTTGACCGATCACTATAGTGGTTGCCATTTGTAAATGTGTGAGGCAATTGTGTTGTTCCATCAGTTGGGGTTTAGTACTTGATCCAAGGTTCAAGTTGAAATCAAGCATGGTTTGTGTTCTGAATTGGAAAAAGAATTGAAATTGTGGTTTGATTTGACGGCCATATTTAGCCATGTTGGACGATCGCTGGGTTAGTCCATAAATATTATAAGGGGTCCAAAAGTGTGAATTTGTTGGTGTCTCGGTTACGCCCGACCTGTGTAAGTTCCCACATTTTCCATGTTTACTTCAATACTTTTTAGCTGTTTCGGCATTTCAGCCGAAACAGCTATTGTTTTCGTTAAAGTTTTTTTTATTCTTTTTTTTTTTTTTTTTTTTTTTTTTTTCCACTTTCAGACTTTTTCTCATAGGATTTGTACACGTTTCGTTCAGCCAATACACTTTGACACTTTGGTAGATCCGATCGACTTGAAACTTGGCATACAATAAGAACACCACCCACGGATGGTCCTAGAAGAAATTCGTCGCGATTACGTCATTCATGGTCACGTGACGTCACGTTAAAGGTGCAATTTTTCCCCATAGGTTTTGTACACGTTTTCATCCAGACTATTGACTTTGACACTTTAGTAAATCCGATTGACCTAAAAGTTAGCACACACCTCAACCACCATCCTCAGAAGGGCCAATATGAAAATCGCCATGATGACGTCATCGGGGGTCATGTGACGTCACATTAAAGGTTCAGTTTTTAGGAGCCTCTAACTCTGGAAGTACAAGTCCGATTAGTGTCAAACTTGGTATACAGGTATTCCGGGATGTGTTATATACGAAAATTAAGGTGACGTCATAATGACGTCATAACGACGTCATGTGACGTCACATTAAAGGTGTAGTTTTCCCCATACGATTTGTACACGTTTTTTCACCCGATATATATTTGGCACTTTGGTAAATCCGATCGACTTCAGACTTGGCTAGCTACTCTTAGCATACTACCCACGGATGATTCTAGAAGAAATTCGTCACGATTACGTCATTCATGGTCACGTGACGTCACGTTAAAGGTTCAGTTTTCCCCCTTAGGTTTTGTACACGTTTTCATCAAGACTATTGACTTCGACACTTTAGTAAATCCGATTGACCTAAAAGTTGGCGCACACCTCAACCACCATCCTCAGAAGGGCCAATATGAAAATCGCCATGATGACGTCATCGGGGGTCATGTGACGTCACATTAAAGGTCAGTTTTTAGGACCCTCTATCTCTGGAAGTACAAGTCCGATTAGTGTCAAACTTGGTATACAGGTATTCCGGGATGTGTTATATACGAAAATTAAGGTGACGTCATAATGACGTCATAACGACGTCGTGTGACGTCACATTAAAGGTGTAGTTTTCCCCATAAGATTTGTACACGTTTTTTCACCCGATATATATTTGGCACTTTGGTAAATCCGATCGACTTCAGACTTGGCTAGCTACTCTTAGCATACTACCCACAGATGATTCTAGAATAAATTCGTCACGATTACGTCATTCGTGGTCACGTGACATCACGTTAAAGGTGCAGTTTTTTCCCCATAGGTTTTGTACACGTTTTTCTTCAGACTATTGACTTTGACACTTTGGTAAATCCGATCGACTTCCGACTTAGCACACACTTCGATCACCATCCCCAGGAGGGCCAAGATAAAAATCGTCATGATGACGTCTTCGTGGGTCATGTGACGTCACATTAAAGGTGCATTTTTTTGGACCCTCTATCTCTGGAAGTACAGGTCCGATTGTGCTCAAACTTGGTTTACAGGTATTCCGGGATGTGCTATAAATATAAATGGAGGTGATGGCATGATGACGTCATCGGGTGTAATGTGGCGTCACCTTAAAGGTGTAGTTGTTAAGACCCTCTATCTCTAGAAGTACAGGTCCGATTGGGGTCAAACTTGGTATGCACGTATTCCGGGATGTGTTATAGGTATACATTGAGCTGACGTAATGATAACGACATCGGGTGTCATGTGACGTCACATTAAAGGTGAGTTTTTAAGACCATCTACCGGTATCTCTGAAAGTACAAGTCCGATTTGGGTCAACATTGATACGCAAGTATTTCGGGATGTGTTATAGGTATTAATTGGGGTCACGTCATGATTATGTCATCGGGTGTAATGAGATGTCACATTAAAGGTGTATTTGTTATAGTTTTAGATGAATGTTTTTGTCATTTTTGTCACATTTGTTATCAATAAAAGTATGTTGTGATGGTGTCATTGAATCATTTAACACTGCCGAAACAGCTAGTGTTTGTCCACAAACACATCTAGTTTGTATTTGTTTTTAAGATAAATATACTGGCATCAAAGATTGTGTCCTAAACAAAAATATGCCAGACGTAAACCGGGACATGACAAAAATGGACCCCCTTATTAATGGACAGACCCCGCTTCCTCGTTTCAGTATAGTAGTCCATTAGTATGTCTTATGCAATATTTAGAATTATCTTTTTAGATGTATCCGTACAGTTTTAAACAGTGATAAAAAAAAATTGTATCGAGAACGCCGTAGTTGTAGGCCCTATATGTTTGAAGGGTTTGACTGACAGTTCGGCAGTTCCTATACTAGTGATTCACGGGTTAGTTTGAACATTTTAAACGACTCACCCTGACCCAGTTTGCGCCAAACATCTTGTGTGCGTGTAACATCAGGATTTCATTTTCTTATAATTATTGCCCATCTCTTGTGAGTTGTACATTTTGAGTAATGATGTATGTTCTGGAACTGAATCAGTCGGCGCATGTACTTCTGCAATGTTTGACCGACAGTTCGGCAGTTCCTATATACTGATGATTCACGGGTTAGTTTGAACAATTGAACGACTCACCCGACCCAGTTTGCGCCAAACATCTTGTGTGCGTGTAACATCAGGATTTCATTTACTTATAATTATTGCCCATCTCTTGTGAGTTGTACATTTTGAGTGTTGATGTATGTTCTGGAACTGAATCAGTCGGCGCATGTACTTCTGCATGGTAGTCATTGCGCGGCAATACGTTACTGTTCTCTCTGGTTTCTATGTAGCCTGATTCCCGGTCAACGACTCAGTCTACTAAAGTTTGACAGTGCAGAGCTAGCAGAAAGAGAGGGGGAGAAGTTGTGTGACTCACCCTGGGTTTAGAAGCCTGGATAAAGTCGATTTGTTAGGCTGGCTTCTATCCAGTCATATTCTGTAGCGGGCACTTCGCGTCTGGGTTTTTATTTATCTGTGCACGCGCGCGATCGCGAGGAACTTCGGTGAGCTAGCCGAGCGCAGCACCTTGGCGAGACCCGTCGCCCGTGGGAAGCCGAGGAAACCATGGGGCAAACGCACGCTGGAAACGCTATAACGAGAAGGGTCAGGGATGAAACTACGGTAAGATTTTGTAACTCTGATTTCTGAGAATGGTCATGAAGGTTATTGCTGACATTAAAACATTGCTATTACTGTATTAGTGCAATGGAATCCATTAATTTTGTTTGTATAGCGCCATCGTGCAAAAAAGGCGGGGCAGTGAACAAAAATGGCCAATGTGTTTCTATCCGACAATGTAATACAGTAACTGCACTATTTTGATGACTTTCAAGTATTTTGCCGAAACATTATAATTTTGATATGTTGATCAACTGGGCGGGAAAGAACTTTGAAAACACATTAATAAATGTCATTTTTATTTTTTACATAAGGCGAGGCTTCCTTTTAACCGCATTAGGAACCACAACACAACCTTTAATACCAATATTATTAAATTAGGACAGTAAACCCCGTGTATTTCTGTCAAAGTGAACCGAGAAATTGGCAAGGCGGGACTCGAACCGGCGACCTACCGGCGCTCTACCAACTGAGCTATCTTGCCCTATGTTTGCGGTTTTCTAAATTGTCACTATCTTTATTTCGCAGGGAGGCGTTATCTGTGTATTTTAGTTTAAAATACAACAACGACAGGCAAAATATACGTTCATGCAGTGGAATTATTATTCAAGTAATTAGTTGTTGCTGTTGTTGATGATGATGATGATGATAGTGGTACGTGATGCAGCTCGTGTTTTTTATCTCTCCATCTAAACCAAACTACGATCTGACCAAAGTTTCCTGAAACTTCTTATCTAAATAAACCATCACCGACACCACGAACTAATGCTGCGTTCCAGTCGCGTCGTGTTTATCGTGTTCACGAGTTCACAAGTCGTATAATGGCGTTCTAATCGCCTGGTAACTCGTGTTCACCAGTGGTGAACTCGAGGTGGATTTCTTTTCTCCATGTTCACGACTTCACAACGAATGAAATACTCGCGCATGTGTGTTTGTTCTGCCGTGCGAGTTCTCGCACGAGAATGTCCTTACCGCACAACTAAACTCGACTGTGCGCGTGCGTCTTGGTGAGTAGCATTTGGAATGCAACCAACTCGTGAATTTGGAGAAATTCACGGTGAACACGATAAATACGACACGATTGGAACGCAGCATATCACTCATGTACTCTGGATGGAGTGCTACTTCGTGAAAACCGCTCAATTAACAATTTCAGTTTCACGAACTAACACCCAAGTGTGCGCGCGCACTTCGGACTTTCGTTTTTTTACGAAGTAACACTCAAGCAAGTTGCGAAAATACAATTCGGAGAAAAATGCTTTAAAATGTTTGACAGGAATTTATCCCATCTATATTATTGTGGAGTTACAAGAAAACGATAATAACATCCTTTAAACCGTTAAAATACAGATGAGTGTTAGTTCGTAAAAACGAAAAATGTACTGTTTGAGTGCAGAGTGTTACTTCGTGAAAACGAAAATCACTCGGTTCTGTAAAATACGCGTTTTGAACGCGCACTCACGCGCAGTCCAGTGTTACTTCGTGGTGTCAGTGATGGCAACGGTTGGGAAATTAATGGGCGGGAATTTTATATGGATATTTTAATTGGCAACACGTCCTCTTCACAATCGGTGACATGGTTTGTCACAGTCGGCATACCGTGGCAAAAAGGGGCGGCTACTCGACGCCGGTTGCGGGACTCCTAAAACGTGCGACATGAACACAGAACTTAACTCACCTCTGAACTTAAGTTTCGAATCTCTTCCAATGCACGTACATCGTACGTACGTACATGTACATGTACATACGTCCCGAGTATTAGTCTAGACTTCAAAACACGTCTTGCCATTTCCTGCTGGGGTACCATGCTGATACTGCTGTGTTTAGTTTACCTGAAGACGAAACGCGCATGTGCGCACATGCGTATAGTTAATGTTTGCTGTAACATGATTATGCGCCTTTATAGAGATTTCCATTAGTTTCGCCGCGGTATTTCTAATCAAAATATGTCACGGGGAAACTGTTCACTTTTTCCAAGTACGAAACATCGTTACCTAATTGTTTTTGTTGTTGATCTGATTGCGCGTCTGAGCGTGCGCATTATACAAAAGTGCAATCTGGGCACGGGGCAGTTGCCATTCAACTTTGACGCTAAAATATTCAGACTGTCGACGTGGATGCAGCAGCCCATTTGCGTTCAGTTGGGTGAAATTGTTGCGTTGATGGACATAGTTAATCTAAAGCCATCGCGACTACAACGAGAAGACAAAGTCATGTAATTCCTTCCTCCATGGAACAACACAGAAAGAAATATCCATATCTTATGGTTGTCAAATAAATTACACTAAGACTTGTCTTATGCAGGTTTCAACTTCAAGGTGAATGACTGTGCAGCATGTGTTCTAGGGGGAGCAGCCTGTCATATCCTCATGGGTCATATGTCCCAAGCCTAGCTTTATATAACATGACTAATTTCCTCTTCACCTCAATTTGCACTCTCCCTTACGGTTGTGTCATGTCCAAGGCCTTTAAAGTGGCCGTCGTCGTTGTGAAGAAAACCGAGGTAAGCGGTCACACGTGTGGAACTGAGTGTGATGGATGACGGACGGAAGATGAGTTATGAGTGGTTAAAGGACCGGTTTTCAAACCCTTTGCTTCGTCTTCAGCTGCGGCTTCGCCTCCAATTTCCAAATCACTAGCTGAGAAGCAAATAGGTGTGCAGACAAATGGAAATATTTAGGTTCATATCAATCGATTGCTGAATGATTCTGAAGCACCAACAGACACCAGAATGTAGCTGAAGCAAAATATCGTCTCAAGCCGAAACGAAGTGGGAGCCAGATTTGAAAATGCTCATAGGCGTTTCTGCACGTATCTTTACCCGCTCCACTTAGTTTGTGCGCATGCGCAAAAAGTTGCTAATCGTGCGCCACTTTGTTCAGCAATATATAGTCAGAAACTTTTGGTCTAAGACCTATAGTGTACATTTTTGTATTTCGCTATAGTTTTACGTGTACGGTTGCACCTTACTATACTGTACTATACTATTCGCAGTATCTAGATAATTCTTGGTCTTATTGTTTGAAGTCTTGATTCACATGGCAGTGCCCTTAAAGGGGGATTTAAAATGGGATTGATAATGACGGTCCAAGACCAAAAGTATGACTATCGCCAAATTTGCATAAACTGAGTAGTGCACAGCTGCATTTGCATGAACATAATTGTATGGGGGGGGGGGGGGGGGTTGAGGTTCCAACCTCCAGTGGTGGGCCAAGGTTTATGGATGATTTGGATGTTGGGATAAGCCAGGAAAAGGAAGCAAGTTAAATCCGACTGTGTTGGTAAGATTACACCATAACTGAAGATCTGCTGGACCAAGTTTCATGGATCAGCTAAGCACACAAAATTGCTTAGTATGAAAATTCTTGCCTGGCAAAAACAGGATTACAAACCAAACTTTGTTGGGGATGAATATTATTTGTGACGGTGAAAAGCACATGGAATTTGGGCTGTTAACTTGTATTTACTGAGCTTGACTGTGTTTGTGCTAAGCAAATTTGTGTACTTAGTAGCTTTATGGCATTGGTCTAAGTCCTTGTATAACGATCAAAGAATATTCAATTTGTGTTATTCTGTACAATATGATTACATTATGACATTTGTAAAAATGTGTCTTTCTTGCAAGATTCTCTCATCTCTCATCTCTCTGCCTTAATTTGAAATACATGACGCTTAATGATAAAACAAAAATTTGTAGTATTTTCTTTATAATACAGATCGATTTACACAAATAAACCGCAAGGGAAACTGACTAGGCCTCTAGGTAAATTTGCATTAATTTTCAAAGTGAGCAAAGAAATTGGAAAGGCGGGACTTGAACCGGAATACCGGACCGGCGCTCTGCCAACTGAGCTATCATGCCCACGGTTTGCGGTCTCCCAAACTGTCAGTATCTTTATTCGTGGGCGCTAGTCAGAAGTCAAAAGTACCACAATCCGTGTGGCCAGGGATCACGCCCAATTGTATGACTTCTGACTAGCGCCCTCGAATAAAGATGCTGGCAATTTGGGGGACCGCAAAAATGCGGCAATATAGCTCAGTTAGCAGGATAGTCATTTTGATTATGTCGAATATGCCAAGTCCAAGGCAAATAGGAAAAAGAAAATTATGAAGCTTGCTTACAAACAATTAGTGACTAAAACTACATTGATTCTCAATATTGAGAGGAACATAATGTAAAAGTAAAGAATTTCACAGTGTAAATATCGTCGGTGAAAGGCCAAATTCTAACATTGAATTTAATAATTTCGTTTAATCAAAACATTTAGTTAAAGCTTTAATCCCATGCAACTCGTATACTGTTGTGAAATGGTTCTGGGTTGTGACCAGGATCTTCTCTAATAATATTATCCAGTTCGCACCGGAATTATTTAGGTTGACCTGGCCTATGCGCGGGATTGTTTTTCACGAACCTCGATCAGAGACGGGTTCAGGCTGGCATCTGTGGGTAACACACCCTAATTTATGCCCAGCCTCGCTCGCTGCGAGCCGGTCGCTGACGGATATTTAAAGCCTTGCTCGTGACGTGTTGATCCGTCATCCGTTTCGAATTCCGGAAACTATTTGTGTGCATACACGTTCTCCGACGCAATGTTTTAATTAATTAAACTTAAAATTCTGTCAATATTAATAAATCTTCTGTCAGTATACCGCTTATTTTATCCTTCGTTGTGACATTCTGTAAATATTTTTCAAGACATCAATTCAATAATGTCCTGTTTTCACAACTGCGACTTCAACAAATTACCAAAGTTGTTATTGAAGGAAAAGGACATTACTGTACGTGTACAAGTCTGGACAGTCTTATAACAGATGTTTTGCAAGCGTGCGCAACTTAGCTGGCACTGTTCCGATGGACTATTAAATGCTGAGCTTGCTCCGTGGTGAAACCATGCATTACCTACAACGGGAGAATACTGGACGTGCGTGGATCGTTTGAATGCATAATCGGACGAAGGTGCATGGTACATTTTATCAAGAAATCAGTGTATTTCAAGAAAGATTTATTCAAAACGTTACGAGAAATTATTTTGTCTATAGGCCTATGTTTTAATTTGTTTCACCAACAGGATCAACCACGTAGGCGGATCAAACTAGCGCACAGACGGCATCGACTCATCGCAAGATGGTCGCAGTATGAAAGTAAGACAACAGAAGGCATGAATGGTGCATGGAAAGTGTTTGAAATCGCTCCCTTTTAAGGTAGGATACACCATCGGTAATTGCTTGAATTATCAGGAATGGGTGGATTGCCAGGGGGTTGTTTTGTATCGTTTAACTGACCTGTCTGAAGTTTCACAATCATGGATGCTGAGAAAAGCAAACATAACGGCGCTCGTTTTTAACCGGCGTATGGCAGGTTGTTCCTATGTTTTTCTTGGTTTTTTCTCTCGCGATTGCCATCCGGCGATCGTAATTTGTGAAAAAAGAGAATTCAATAAAAAAAAATCGGAACAATAACAGAATATCTAGCGCAAACATTTTGCTGGATGCCTACAATCATTATTTACTTTCAAATAGTGAGACATTTCTTAATAATTCGGTAGTACAATTTTTCGATATCTGCAAAATGGTGTATCCTGCCTTTAAAGCTGTAGCGTAACTGCATTGGGGAGCCGGGTGGAGGGACTGCGAGTTTGCAAAGACCACTGTGCGGGTTAGTGAGCTGGACTAATCGTGTGGTTAGCAGGCGCACTGTCGAATACAGTGGTCTTTAGCAAAGACTAATGATCTGGGGCCAATTTCACAAAGCTGCTAAGCACAAAAATTTGCTTAGCACAAAAAAGTCAAAATTCTACGTGTTTTTCATGCTTGGCAAAAAAACAGCTGATTATCAATCAAAAACAATAAAGATCACGTGACAATTTGGTCTGTAACTTTTGTTTTTACCAAGGACAAATTTGCATGCTAAGCAAATGTTTGTGCTTAGCAGCTCCGTGAAATTGGCCCCTGGTTGAAACAGTTGCTTACATGCACCTGACGCAGCGGACATTTTGGTTCCCACTTCTCACTGGTCTGGTTCCCACTTCTAGTTCCCATTATTTATGATGAATGAATAGGTCCGGTAGCCGCCAATGCTGCCCGTTTCCAAAAATGTCCGAAGATTTTCTGAATTTTCTGGACGTTCGAGTGTTTCCGGAAGTTTAGTGGTTGTATAAGGTCAAAAAGGTTAACAAAAAATGCCCATCGATCGGGTTTTTGTCTTACCTCGCATTGGCCATAATCAAAATGCCCAATATCACTATTTAAGGCAATGCAGGCGTTGTGCCTTTTTGGGGGAAGTGCCCTAATTTGAATTATTGTATCCTCGAAAAATAGCTACGCTGCCGGCGTTTTTCATATTGAGTCACAATTTTAACACCTGAAATTAGTTTTCTTTAATTTGTATCCCTTTACAAAAGAAAATTGGGAAAAAAATATAGCGAGGATGTAAAATACAGATTATTCTTCACAGGTTACACGGTGAATAATAATTATGTTTGACAAGTCAAAGCCTTTCTGCGAAGTTCATGGTCGCTATTAATGCTACATGTACATATCCGTGAATCACACTCACGCACAAGGATTATAACAGGGGCCAATTTCATAGAGCTGCTAAGCGCAAAAATATTTGCTTAGCACAAAACAATCTTGCTCATTAAAAACAGGTTACCAGCCAAAATTCTACTTGTTTTTCATGCTAAGCAAAAACCAGCTGATTATCAATCAAACACAATAAAGACAACGTGAAATTTTCTTCTGTAACCTTGTTTTTGCCAACGACAAATTGTCATGCTAAGCACATTTTTGTGCTTAGCAGCTCTATGAAATTGGCCCCAGGTTGCACGTGTCCGAATGATTGTCTAAAGGCTTCAAATTACACATCGACCTATGGGAAGTGGTTGCACCCGCCGCTACCATAGTTTACCGGTTCAACTTTAGTATTACGCGCAAAATACTTGAACAGCGCGCTGCATGGGCTGCTGTTTGACTCTCAAAATCATGACACAGCAGTATTATAGAGCAAGTTCGGACGCGAACTATAGTTAACCATAGTTCGACTAACGTCGCTCGAACGCAGAATGGTTGGACTATCTAGTCGACTATTTGGAACCAGACCCCGGAGCACGGTTGCCGCTGGTTGACAGTAGCCTCAGTTAATAGGAAAACATGGAGAGAACCAGTGACGTAGAAAAAGGTGGTATCATAGTCGGACGGAGGGAAAGGCAGTAACGTTAAGTGAAAATCTGGCGGGCCTAATGTAATTTTTGTCTTGTTTTTGGACCAACATGACGTTAAATCCTACTTATATGCGTGGAAGAATAGTGGCAATACCCATTTCATTCATGTCGCAAATATAAACAAAGCGGTTGCCGTCTTTTCAACAATAGTTCGACTAGAGCCGTTCGAGCGAACTGCATTTGAGCATGCGCATTGGTAAAGCAGAGACTGACTAATGGTTAACTATAGTTCGCGCCCGAACTTGCTCCTAGTTAGAAGGTGACGTCACGTGCAAAGACTTTATTTTTGCGGTGCGGCCGCGCTGTGCACTGGGACGAACAATTTAACACACGTGATCAACGATCCACTAATCAGACGAGGAGAGTTTGTTCAGCGTTGTATAAAGAAGACATTATAAAATACTACATGTATAACGAATCATAACCGGCTGTTTTTAACCAACTCGCCAACTCGCCAACAGCATAGTTGGTAGAGAGGTGCACATGAAGCGCGATATGTGGCAGAGAAACCCCCCCCCCCCCCCCTCCCCTCTTTTGTGTTGACCATGCATTGTGTACCCGGAATCTCAAGAATTTCTTTTAGGTTTCAAGGGGGATGGGTTAGGTTACAATAGTGTTGAGTGCGTATAAAGTATAGGGATAAGAGGGGGTACCCCTCTGCCACATATCGTGCTGGGTATAGAGAGGTGAGCTTTGGATGGAAAGGTCTGTGGTTCCAATCCGGTTATCGTTAACGTTCATCTTTCTCTTTGCAAATTTGAAAAATACCAGAACCGCTACACTATATAGTTTATAGTAAATTCCTTGTATACAACCTCGTATATCACTCTGACGTGACAGGCCACGATCTGACACTGGCCCCCGGACGTTTGACAGCTAAACGCCGCGTGCAATGCTTTGCATTTCCTACCGCGAGGCAGCTGCGCTAGCGATGATGGACACCGCGGTACCAGACGGAAACATGACTAGTTCTATTTCTTTGCCAAAGCAAACAAAATGCAGTCATCGTTCATGTCACAAGTTGTTTTCTATCTTAATTAACACATTGTCTAGGTCATTGTGCATTCGGCACATAACAACATTATGTGCCAGTATTTACGACATCACAAAACTTTTTGTTGTGATTTGTGTACTGGTAGTTATAGGGCCCGCTGCTGACCCTGCGCACTCGGATGTTTGCTAGCGCTGGTAAATTGCATTCCTTTTATTTTCTCAAGTTCTAAGTTCTAATCTGAGTGTAAGCACAACCGCGGTAAGGTATGAGGCTCGTGACGACTCACCTACAAAATTAAGTTTGTTTTGTTTTGAATGATTGGATACCAATTAAATAACATCGTTTATCTTCAAGAAAACTCCTCAGTATACCATTATATTTCAACCACTGACTCTGCTAAAGTGCTAGCTCCAAGAGGGGGTCTACAGTGGCCAATTTGGCCGGGCCGCGATAATTTTTTTCTGCAGGTAGGTTGGTACATAGTGTACATTTATTAGCCAATCAGAACACAGATGGTGTTGACGTCATCGATGATGCTCAAGTTGTCTGGGCTCTGACAGGGGTAAGAGGTTAGGGGTTAGGGGTTAGGGGTTAGGGTTAGGGTTAGGGTTAGGGTTAGGGTTAGGGTTAGGGTTAGGGTTAGGGTTAGGGTTAGGGTTAGGGTTAAGGTTAAGGTTAGGGGTTAGGGGTTAGGGTTAGGGTTGTCCCAGATGACTCTAACATCATCGATGACGTCAACACCATCTGTGTTCTGATTGGCTAATGTACCAACCTACCTGCAGAATAAATTATCGCGGCCGGGCCCGGCCCGAGTATGACGTCAGAGCTAATC
Source organism: Crossaster papposus (assembly GCA_037893245.1). NCBI lineage: Eukaryota > Metazoa > Echinodermata > Asteroidea > Velatida > Solasteridae > Crossaster > Crossaster papposus. The sequence goes on along the minus strand of JBAIAA010000354.1, from coordinate 1,032,144 downwards.
GCACGGCACGGGGCTACCCGATTCGAACCCCCCCCCCCCCCCCTCCCCCCCCCCCCTACCACCCCATCGAATTTTGGTCGAACTCGGGTAAAACCGGAGTCTATACTTAGGCAGGTTGGCTGAAGACACTTTGGCTCAATTTCGACTGGTTGTGAGAGTGTAATGATGCGACTTAATGCTGCGCTTCCTCCACTCATAATGTCTGAAAGGAATCGCCGACACAACTTAGAAATGATGCCAGTAATTTTAACCGTCAGGTTGGTGAAGTCTTTAGCCTAATTTCCTTTATCTTTTGAATCTCGGCAACTAGAGAACAAGGCTACAAAGTACAAGGCTATACCGACCCCAACAGTATGCTTATACTATAGCAAGGAGGCTAATAATAAAGGGGAGATAAAGTACGGGAAGGCGTCGTGGGCAGTTAACTTTCTCAACCTATAATCAAAACCTTCCTATGAAAATACCCTCAAGTACAAGTGCACATGACCAAAGGGGGAAAATGGGCTTTCAAAAATAGCCGCCATGATGGCTGGAACCTTTTAGTTTCGATATGCGTCCATGGGACCGGACCGGACCATATAGACCTTTACTGTAGCCTCAGGGGTAAATATAAACAGATAGGAAATCGCGTGAATAACTAGACGTTAATTGGGAACAATATTAAAACAATTATTTATATTTATTACAGAGTTGAGCTAATTTTAAGGCTGTGAGAATATGTAAACTGACGTGAATTATTTTCTAATCACTTTTAATCATACCCCCATACCACAAATATATGCAAGGAAATCAAGTTTAAAGAAAGGGGACGGAAATGGGGCTGTTAAGGGTATTATACGATACTACAAGAAAAGTGTGCACTTCTGACTAAATCTTGAAACTTGAAAGAAAATTGTCAGATTTGGGAGCAATTTCATACCCTATTTTGAAATAGACCTCTGGTGAACTTTTAGAGGTCAATGACCTTTACATACTCTGTTTATAACAATTCTTCAAAACTTCTCTTACCTATGACCTGAGTCTACGTCATTGGTCCTCATACAATTAAAATAATAACAAGATGTGGTAACATTTCATGACCTCTGGTGACCTCCCAGAGGTCGATGAACTTTAATTGTATACTTCATTTGATTATTTATAAGATTTACTCTTTAAACCCCAACTTTTCCGAAGGTCACCAAAGGTTATGTGAAATGCCTCCACATCTGAAATTGGTTTTTTTTTGCCATGAAGAACCAAGTTGGGAAATGTCATGCTTTTACAGAGTGCAACCCTCACCACATCGTAAATCATTGGATTTAGTTTATCATACCATTCCTTCTTATTCCTCCATGCATGATCATACCATGTAACATGCACACAGCTGGCTAGAATAGACGGCAGTGTAATTTAATTAAAAGAGTAAGTAGGCGCCTCAACAAGATCGCGCTTGTTGAAGACGATTAGACCTCCCCTTGATGAGAAACAGGACTAATCGTCATTGATGAATTGCAATAATGCGAGAATGTACATCATCATCGAGTTGGACTGCTATCAGAGAGAGAGAATAAGAGAGAGAGTGGCGCCGGCAGCACGGTCGACGGAGCAACAGATCATTTTTATGAAAACACGGTGATTCACTTTTGGATCACTGAGAAAGGAGGAAGCAACGATTCCCCCGCGATTTCGATTCCTTACCAACGGTAAGGGTGACGAATGAAAACCGCAAAGGAATCACAAGATTAAGATGGTGATTGTATGTATACGTGATGACTTTAATGTCGCGGTAGCAAAATATTACGGACCAAGGATCGCGCGTGTTAGCTGCCTCTTGGGATAGGAGCGATGATGCTGCAATTCGAGGCAACTTGAAGATTAGGCAGTTTGGTGTCACTTTATTCTCCTTACCGTACAATCCGGTGCACTCGTCAATGGTTGAGACCATTTTGCTTTCTTCTTTTGCGATTGGCGACCCATACGTCCATTGACACATAATATTTATTCGTGGATCACTTGGACTTTTTGAGTTTTGTATGAGTTTTGAGTTTTGAGTTTTGAGTTTTGAATTTTGTCCATACTTGTCGGCCATGATTCCTGCGGAACATTACTGGTATTCAGGGAAGATTGTTTTCCCTCAAAAGGTCACACAGTTGATATTTTGACCAACGTGGGGCGAAAAATGTGGCCAGAAATTGTCATTTTGTTATTTGTAGTTAGAATTTAAAGATCCTCGAATATCCCTTGAATATTACTGTTAATATTACGCAAAATGTACTACACAGACTATCGGTCAATTATTGTAACATTATCGGTTAGTATTACAGTATCGGTCAATTTGTGTAACATTATCGGTTAGTGATACAGTATCGGTCAATTATTGTTGTAACATTCTCGGTTAGTGATACAGTATCGGTCAATTGTTGTAACATTATCGGTTAGTGATACAGTATCGGTAAATTGGTAACATTATCGGTTTGTGATACAGTATCGGTAAATTGTTGTAACATTATCGGTTAGTGATACAGTATCGGTCAATTGTTGTAACATTATCGGTTATTGTTGTAACATTATCGGTTAGTGATACAGTATCGGTAAATTGGTAACATTATCGGTTTGTGATACAGTATCGGTAAATTGTTGTAACATTATCGGTTAGTGATACAGTATCGGTAAATTGTTGTAACATTATCGGTTGGTGATACAGTATCGGTAAATTGTTGTAACATTATCGGTTAGTGATACAGTATCGGTAAATTGTTGTAACATTATTGGTTAGTGATACAGTATCGGTAAATTGTTGTAACATTATCGGTTAGTGATACAGTATCGATCAATTGTTGTAACATTATCGGTTAGTGATACAGTATCGGTAAATTGTTGTAACATTATTGGTTAGTGATACAGTATCGGTAAAGTGTTGTAACATTATCGGTTAGTGATACAGTATCGGTCAATTTGTGTGAGAGTATCGGTTGGTGATATACTACGTTATCGGTTGTAACACAAACCAACACACGATTAGAACATAGAGCTTGAGGCGATACAGAATTTCCTGTTAGGACCCGGGAGTCGGGTCCTAAAAACAGTGTTGTATTTTATTATTATTTTGTTACGGGGGGGGGGGGGGGGGGGACTCTTGCAATTGTTTCCTATCTGTCTACCAACCGTTCTCCATGTTTTATAGCCCGTGGGCAATTTTTCTAAATTACCTGAGCGGATTTGACAACGAAAAGTAAAGCCCAGAACCAGGAAAAAGCCATGTACGTGTATTTTACTTTTGGCCTGTAACCTTTACAAGCTGCCTGTAGCCGTTGGGTGTTTAATGACTCGCGCTGGATATGTGGGGATAAGACGCCGGCTGCAACTGCGCCGCTGTAACATTCGCAACCCTGGTGCAACGGTGGTCTGAAGGTTCGATATTCCGAAGGTTCGATAGTCTGAAGGTTTGATAGTCCGAAGGTTTGACAATCCGAAGGTTCGTTAGTCCGAAGGTTCGATAGTCCCGATCCCGAAGGTTCGATAGTCCCGAAGGTTCGTTAGTCCCAAACCCGAAGGTTCGTTAGTCCCGATCCCGAAGGTTCGATAGTCCGAAGATTAGTTAGTCCCGAAGGTTTGATAGTCCGAAGGTTAGTTAGTCCCGAAGGTTAAATAGTCCGAAGGTTCGATAGTCCGATTCGACAGTGAGATTCGATAGTTCAATTCGACAGTGAGGTTCGATAGTCCCAATTCGAACCATATCATTGTCCTTCCAACAAAATGTCATACCCATCCCAAGTGTAGGCCTCTTAATAATCGAAGTATATTTTGTACCACCCTGTTTAAAAGTCTTCTACCATTCGTCTCTCCAGTATCCCGTATGGAATTATGACTAACTTGTGAATTTAAGACCGATCTGGAAGATGCGTGAATAAACATATAAAACAGTGTAATAGTAATACAAATTGATTTTGGAAAAAGTCTATAAAATATTCATTTCTGAATATATATAGTTTATCAGTAATGATGATAAATTTCAAACGCTTTGTCTAATTGGTCATAATCTTGCTTTGAAATGTTCCATTGGCAAAATTATGTATGATAAAATGTGCCCTTTCACAACCGAGATTTTAAGGAACGGGGTGCCGTACCTCGGTCTCTGCTCACGGCCGAATTCCGCAGAGACTTGGGACGTTCATCCAGGGCTGAAATACTGGGTGAAGAGTTCACTTTTGCTAGCTAGTATATGAATCATGTTTTGAATGTCAGGTAGCGTGCCTGGAAATAAGCTTCCACCGGGACCTGAGACGTGTCATCGTTGTTCACTTCAGAAGAATTGAACAATTCAGAAGAATTGTGTAAAAAGTTTATACAAATTAGAGGGCAATAGAAACTGTGCATTACTTCAGAGGGGAGATTGGAGTATGCCCATATTGACGTCGACATATCGACCAATCAAAATGAGCGATGCGAGTCACGTGTTTGCCACAGAGCGAACAGGTTAACATGCCGTAAATCAGCACTGTACAAAATTACCGTAGAATTTACGGTCAAAATATGTGCAGCGAAATGCCAACATTCGACCGTATATTGTTACGGTCGAACCGCAGTTGTATGTACCGATAAACTGTATTCTTTACGGTGAACAGTCTGTAAAGTGGCACAGTTTTTTACCGTAGAAAATACGGTTAATCAGTACAGCTGTGATCCAACCGTAAAAAAGGGTGACACCTCGCTGCACGACTTCCGACCGTAAATTTTGCGGTAATTTATTTGTTTACATGTAGTTCATGCCCGATAAGAAGAAGTAAAAAAACATTTGTTTCAATATTTTTTTGCAGGTTCTTCTGAGGACGAAGTTTTTGGCTCGTCTCGCCTGCATAGCGTCTGTGACGACGAACACAGCTCGATCGCGCTAGAAAAGCTGAAAAAACTCTCCCAGTCATACCAGGATAAAGTAGGCTACGGTTTAAATCCCGTCTTGGGATCTGGCGATCAGAGCGAGGCACTCTCGGTGTCTGAGGCACGGTCGTCCCGACTCAGCGAAACGACTTTCTCCAGCGCTGAGACTTTGGTCGCCGACGACGAGTCGTCAACTTTAAAAAGAGTCAAGTACCGCTCCAACGAAATCCTCTTTCGCTCCAGCAAGAGTCTGCACGAAGTAAGCAGCGTCATCAGGCCGCTGCATACCGAGGACAGTGCCGAGGTGCGGGTAGCTGAGGTGAAGAACTCACCCGAGTCTGACGTGGGACCGGAGACCGAGATGGTTGGTGACGTGGCCAGACTGACCGTGCTCGCGGAGGAGACCAACGAGAGCGCCATCTCGTGGAAGCTTGGGGAGAGCGATGGGTATAAAGAGGGTCAAGAGCCTGAGGAAGCTACCCTAACAGACGGTGTATCGGTAGAGGTATCCAGTGTGCAAGACCCCAGCTGCATTGTCCCAGTTCCTGATTGCGAGGAGGCCAGCAAGCACGGCATTTCGATCCCGGCCAATGCCCTCTTCGGCTCCAGCAAGCGTCGCAAGCGGACTCTAGCCAACAGGAGCCGGTCTTACAGACTCGCTACCGATGGCGTGACTACGGTCAGCCCGGCTGCCAGTCCGCCTACTGTGCCCAAAAGACCGGCCTCCCGGCCTCCAAGGCCCGCCGAGAAGTCGTGGCTGAAGGCCGGCTACCTCGCACATCATCGGAGGAACGTCGTTCAGCAAGAGAACGAGAGGAATGCCCGGCAGCAACAGCAAGCAGAGGAGGCTTCAATCTGGGGACATCGCCGGACCAAATCGGTGGCAGCGAGCCACATGATCGATCGACAGACGAATCCTGCTGCCTGTCATCGCAGAGCCGTATCCATGAGGGATAGCATCGGTGGGTAACTTAACTGCAGATAACTACTCTGCCCACAGCAATAAGGCCTTTTCAAATCTCTCGCTTCGTTTTCGTCTGTGGCTTAAGGCGATATTCGGCTCCCAACTGCGAGAACTCCAGCCATATTCTGGTACTTGTTGTGCTTCAGAAACATTCAACCGATTGATATGAACCCAAAAGTTCGAATATTTCCATTTGCTTCCATTTCTATTTGCTTCTCAGTGATTCGGAATTTGGAGGTTAAGCCGAAGACAAAGACGAAGCAAAGGTTTCGAAAATGCCCACCGGGCCTGAAACTTTGCCCCAGTGGCGCTTTCAGAGAGTAGGAGACCTTAAATAGGGAAATTAACGTACACAAAGTATACAATTTTCATTTATTTGTATGTTCATTGACTTCTTTTAAAAATCGCCCAAAAGGCTTATTGTTACAAGCGTACACTTTGTGTTCCTTTGAACCAAAAGTAAAAAAAAAAAAAAAAAAAAAAATTAGAAAGTGGCGCTTTCGGAGAGTCGGAGACCTTGAATAGGGAAATTAACGTACACAAATGATAACATTTCCATTTATTTGTATGTACATTGACTTCTTTTAAAAATCACTCCAAAAGGCTTATTGTTACAAGGGTACACTTTGTGTTCCTTTGAACCAAAAGTAAAAAAAACCAAAACACCAAATTAGAAAGTGGCATTTTCGGAGAGTCGGAGACCTTGAATAGGGAAATTAACGTTCACAAATTATAAAATTTCCATTTATTTGTATGTACATTGACTTCTTTTAAAAATCGCCCAAAAGGCTTATTGTTACAAGCGTACACTTTGTGTTCCTTTGAACCAAAAGTTAAAAAAAACAAAACACCAAATTAGAAAGTGGCACTTTCGGAGAGTCGGAGACCTTGAATAGGGAAATTAACGTTCACAAATTATAAAATTTCCATTTATTTGTATGTACATTGACTTCTTTTAAAAATCGCCCAAAACTAAGGCTTATTGTTACAAGGGTACACTTTGTGTTCCTTTGAACCAAAAAAACCCCCAAAACACCAAAATTACAACTTGCTAGAATTCATCACAAGCGCTATAACATTTGAAAAAGCATGCGCCCGAGCGCGGTACCTCTTCAGTGTTAGTTCATTGCGATCATTGGATTAGTCTTGTTTTACAATTAAACTGCCTTTCCGAAAATAATATACCGGTACCCAGTTATTCCTGGAGAAGATTAAGGTGACAGCTGAAATCCTGTCGATTATAGCCTGGTGGTCTTCCCTATACATAGGCCTAACTGTTTCTGTAAAGCGCCATCCTTGCTGGCAAAAATAGCAGCATTATCCTTAATTAGGAGCCCAAACACACATTTAGCGTGTTCAATCACTTCCCATCAAGCTTACTCTGGTAAGCGCATTGATCTTCACTATATAAATATAGATCAATGGGTATTTAAAGCGAGACACCGTTCAATTAGACACTCACGTGACTTCTAGCGCTTTAAGACCTGGCGATTAACCGACCCGCCGAACCGGTTACGTTACTTGGGGGAGTATTCCATAAGGCCATGCACAAACGTAAACAAGGCTGCCACGACTGGCGAACTGCGCAATAGCCCAAGCCTTGTTGCCATTTTGTGATTAGACAAATTTATTAACAAAGTTTGTTTGCTGGTGCGGTGTTTTCATATCTCCAGTGCGCGACATGTACATAACATTCACATGTGTATCATTTATTAATCTTTACAGTTTACGAGTTGCCCGTATGTTAGCCTAATGTCGTTAATTGTCCAATCACAAAATGGCAACAAAGCTGCGGCTATTGCGCAGTTCCGGGTGATGCGCCAGCGCGGTGGGATATACAACATAATTGTTTAAACGGAATTAATCTGACAGATGCGGCGACAAGAATTAAATTCGAGAATTTTCAAGGAAGGAAAATACATCTTATTACTCTAGTGCATTTGTGAACCTCACTTGTTGAGTCGAGTGACCCGAAATCGTTCGTTTACTCTCATGTAGGCCCCTAATACTGCGCATGTACCACCGTTCTCCGATTTAGAGGAACGAGCAATACGAGTAATCGAACACGCTGGTTATAACTTATAAGGCTTATCCCTATCTTGGAATAAGTACATGTACCTTTTAGGAGACCAATTTGCGTAAGTTTAACAGTATTAAGGAGACCAGTGTCATTAGGGAGAAATTTCGAGGTCTCCCTAACGTTCCAACTATACAAGAAGGAGATACATTTTAAAACATTTAACAGTCCAGATCGATAGAGCAGGGTCCAAAATGCATAAATATGAAATTTCGTGAAAAAAAGTTCTAGGTAAAAACGGGTTAGGTTACAGTAAAGAAAGATTTTTTGTTGTGCACGTCATTATGGAGATGTCTCCCAAATGTACCATTTTTGGTTATTATTATTCAAATAATGACATTTGTAACCTGTTATTTTCATCTTTCGTTGTGTAGTTGATAACGACCGTGCATACAATCTCCTAAGATGTCTGGATAGCGGGCTGCGATTGTGGTGCAAGCTATCGTCGGATGGATATGACAGCAGTATTCTAATCTCTGTGAGTATACTAGCCTTGAAATGAGACCAGAAATCTTTACCTAGGCCGTGGGTGACTGGTGATGCGCCTATCTTCGCATTAAAAGATGCACCTCCGCGGCGTATCATATATAGGGTAAACTATATGGGGGTACCGTTTTTTGAGGGGGCACTGAATATAGCAATTGACGTATTGTTTGTGTTGAATTCGCAATTTAAAATGGGGGTACGGACCTCTGGGAGGAGGGGGGGGGGGGGGGGTTTACTGGTTCACTGGTTCACCTGTTGTCACTGGTTCACATTTTGTCTTTTGTGAACACAAATCTAGGAATGACTGAATGGTATAGTTCATGCATCCTTAGTTATAAGGATAGAGAATATGACTCGCCCTTTCCATAATACTTTTCAAGACACAAAGAGTTATGATCGGTGTATGTTCTGCAAGACTTATGGCCTCACTACAATTCCAGTATTTCGCAGGAAATTCACCTTGTTGACATATTTGTCGCATTAGATAATCCTTTTTCTCCCAAAATTCAAGTAGAACTAAACTCAACAAAATATCAACTACCGACACTTTCTTCCTAAAGTTGATGACATTTTAATTAAAAATATCTTCGTCCAAAGTTACTGGCATACAGTCATGTATAGTGGAATTTTTTTGCATTTTTTGTTTTGTTTCACAACGAGTAGAGATACGCCTATCACTGTATGTTTTTGTTTTATGAGTGTAGCTCATTTGTTTTCTTTCATGCATCTCTTTTTTATCTCTTGTATATTTCTGAAGTAAAACGATGATTCTTTGATTTATTTCCCTTCCTACTTGTAGGACAAGACCGGTAACCTTTTGGAGGTAGCAGACGACACACAGACGACCGTTATATGCCGTATGGGTGGATCGGTGCGGTGCCGAGTTGACATCTCGGAAGCTATTTGCGTGTAATAATACGGCTAGCCCCATGGATCATAGACAACGTGGAACTGGTGCGGTGCCGAGTTGACATATCTGGTGTCATCTGCATCCCCATGGGTGGTGGTCGAATAGTGAAAGCCCAGATTAGGTTAATAGTTAAAGACCTACTCTAACGGTTTTCAACTTTTCTTATATTTATTTGTTTTCTCCGGTAGTACGTCAGACATTGTTCGTTTCTCAACAGCGCCGCCAGCGGTCAATTTGTAGAAAGTTTTCAATAACTCCACAAAAACCGTCCAGAGTTTATCGCAAAATAACACAAAATGTATACGCAAAACAAACATTGTTTTGGAATAAATGTGTAGTTTATTATATACTGAACACAATAACATATAATTCAAGCAATTTTAAAACCGTTGGAGTTGGTCTTTAACGCTAATTGTTCAAACCCAAGTGCATATATATACATGTATATTGATTGAAATTGAAGCTTGTGTGTATTTGCATGGATTTTACTACCAAACTCCTTGCCATTACTAGTGAAACGCCATTATTTGTTCTTCTTTAATTAATACGGTTCTCAACTATATAGTTAGGCCTACAAGGAAAGGGCTAATTAGATCAAATAAATCGGAACGGAAATGGCCAATGAGATCAAAATATTCGGAACGGAAAGGGTTAATAAGATCAAATAAATCGGAACGGAATGGGTTAATAAGATCAAATAAATCGGAACAGAAAAAGCTCTTGAGATCAAATAAACCAGAACGGAAAGAGCTAATGAGATCAAATAAATCGGAACGGAAAGGGTTAATAAGATCAAATAAATCGGAACGGAATGGGCTAATAAGATCAAATAAATCGGAACGGAATGGGCTAATGAGATCAAATAAATCGGAACGGAAAGGGCTAATGATATCAGATATATTCATATTTTCTAGATATCTAGATATCTATATTTCAGATATCTATGGTGTGTGTTTGGAGCGTGTATACTTAATTGGACAAGGGGGGGGGGCACCCTTTTGTTCCATATTATACTGGGTGTAAATTAGGGGATTGTCCAAACCTTTGCATTTTCGTTGGGCTAATAATTTTTAAAAAAAGTTGACAATTTTGCAATAATTAATGGTAATCGAGAACAGCTTGAAAGTACATCATAATTTTGTGTCTAAATAATAATCTTTTCTTTGTAAAATATAGCTATATAAGCCTGCTGTAAAGTATTTAATGTTTACGTTGTTGGTTTTCCTGTCAGTCGGGTTCACGTTTAGCCTTAAAAGTAGGATACACCATTTGCAGATATCGAACAAATTTACTACCGAATTATTACAAAATATCTAACTCAGCTGCCTTCTTAATACCCCCGTCACACCGGACTGGCGTCCTTACTGCGTCCTAAAATGGAGGACGTCGATGGTCGCCGTGAGAACCCCAATCCTTTTTCTTTAAAATATTAAGATTTCGGTCACCCGTCACACCGGGGTCCTGTGCTCCGCGATCTGTACGTCTACTCGGCGTCCCCTGCACGGCGTTCTCACCACGACCTTACCGCGTCCTTGGCGTTTCTATTGAGTTTGCACGGCGTCCCCACGGCGATCATCGGCGACCTCACGGCGTTTTTGGCGTTTCTACCACGACCTTACCGCGACCTTACCGCGTGGTGGGGTCGTGGTAAGAACCCCATAGACGTGGTAAGGACGCAGTAAGGTCGCCGCGGGGTCCACGATCCATTTATTCGCGTCTCCACGGCGACCCTACCACGTCCATACTGCGTCCCTAGGGCGTCCTTCGAGTTCCTACTGCGTTGCTACGGCGACCATGGCGACCCCAGGGCGATCCCACCGCGTCCTGAGCCAGGACGCCAAACCTCGGCGTTTACTTTGAACATGTCCGAAGTAAACGCCGTCGCTCTGCGACCTTCGGCGTCCTTGGGGTCCCCACGGCGTCCTTCTGCGTTCTCACCACGACCCCGCGGCGTCCATGGCGTCCCTACCGCGTCCTGGGTCGCCGTAGGAACGCAGTAAGGACGCCAGTCCGGTGTGACGGGGGTATAATGGAGTCTCCAAGAAAGAAATATCTCGTCTTCAGAGACTTCAAAACAGATGTGCAAGGCTTATCTTTCAGACCCCCAAACACACCCATACCTCTCCTCTGCTCAAACAAATACACTGGCTCCCAGTCGCCGAACGCATTCAGTTTCGCACACTGGTTCACACTTACAAGTCACTTAATCACTCTGCACCAGATTATCTCTCCTCTCTTCTCAAAATCCATAAGAGTCCTTACTCCCTTCGTTCTTCTGCTTGTGAGTCTCTTGTTATCCCTAAGTCACATAAATTGGCTGGTGACAGGGCCTTCTCTGTTGCCGCCCCCCGGCTATGGAACAACCTGCCTATCTCCATCAGAAACTCAGGCAGTGTCTTTTCCTTCAAAAAAGCTCTCAAGACCTACCTTTTTCCCCAAACGTAGCTGCATGTCCTTTTTTCTTTGTTGTTTTTTGTCTTCTATTCCTCTTTCTTCTTTTCTAGCGCCTTGTATCCTTTGGTAATTTGGCGCTATACAAATCCAGTTATTATTATTATTATCAGAAAGTAAATAATGATTCTAGGCATCGAGCAAAATGATTGCGCTAGATATCCTTTAATTATTCTGAAAAATATAATTTTATAAGGACAAATTCGCGATCGCCGGACGGCAATCAAGAAAAACCACAAATAAAATAATAATAACTATTTACTATAAAATACAACCCCCAAATCCACTCATTCATGATAATTCAAGCAATTACCAATGGCGTATCCTACCTTTAATACCAATGTAAAGCCGACTCCTGTGGGATTTCATGACATTTTGACATCAACGGAAGCGCTACAAGGCCACAGACCAACAGACTTAAACGGTTCATTTCATTGCGCTGCTGAGCTGAGCACAAAAAGAGGCCTATATGTGCACTAGCCTAATTCAAGTCCCATTGAAAACAGTGTAAAATCAACAATGTTTAGGACCAAGTTTCATGCACACCGACATCACTGGGGTTTCTCAAACAACAATCAGATTATTGTCTTGGTCTTTATCTTTCCATTTCTTTTCAATTTTTAGTTGGTTGGCCAATTACATTTTTTAATATTCACACCAAAAGAAACTCACCTCCCGAAAAGTGATACTTCACGAGCCTGCAAGCAGCCATTTTACAAATGGCATCCAGGCTCCACATTCTAGGGCAATTAGGACCCATTTTTCAACCGTAATTTTGTCAAGTCTGCCCTCAGATTGAAGCTCAAAAACCAGGGAGTTGATCCTATGCTATATTTACACAATCCCACCATTCCTTTCACCAAACGGCATCCTTTTTCAAGAAATTCTCCCGCTTCAATTAGGGTAGTGCACCCCTATAGGCCATGGAGGATCCTCCATGCCTAGGCGCCTGTACAAGTTTTTACATAGGCCTATAGATTAAGCAAAAAGTGTTCTTGTATTCTGATTCCCTGACTCTACTTCTGACAAAATCAACATACTTTGAGTAATTGTGAGGTCAGGGGTCCAATTAGAAGGTGTAGACGAACTGAGTTTGGTAAATTTGGGGGCTTTATTTTTTTTCCACGATGGTCGGCCGACCACCTTAGGAAATCGATACAAAAATTATACTTTTCTTGCAAATGACAACACAACAGATCTAATGATTGCATAGGGGGCTTGAGACTGTTATTCACTTGCAGTCAAACAAGTTCAATTAATTGGTAGTTTTGGTTTTTGATATTTTTGAATGTTGTATTAGCCCTAAACCTTTAACAATCACGAATCCTGAAATGTCGATGTGACGTTTCAAACACCACACAGGAAGTTGAGTTTATATATAATATTGTTTCCTAATTTGAGGTTTTAAAGGTAGGATACACTATTGGTTGCTTGAACTATCATTAATGGGTAGATTTGGGGGGCTGTATTTCATAGTAAATATCGTTTAATTGACCTGTCCGAAGTTTTACAATCATGGATGCCGAGAAAAGCACGAAAAACAGCGTTTGTTTTCAACCGGCGTCGAGCAGTTATTCTTATGTTATCTTTGTTTTTTTGCGATCGCCGTCCGGTGATCGCGAATTTTTCTTTATCCAATTATATTTGGCGGAATAATAACAGGATATCTAGCGCAATCATTTTGCTGGATGCCTAGAATCATTATTTACTTTCAAATGAGTAAGATGTTTCTTAATAATTCGGTAGTAAATATTTTCGATAACTGTAAATGGTGTATACCATACCTTTAATAACCCTTAGTCGGAACAAAAGAAACAAACCTGTTTATTTGTGTTGCGAAGGTCTACCGATCCTGCTGTAGAGACGTGAACAAGTCTATAGCCTGCAAGAACCCAGTTATTTTTTGGCCGAACACAACTCGAAATTTGTAGAAAAGACCCTAATTATTCTTTAAAAATTTGACATGGGCTTGTTTTCACCAATGTCTCATTCAAAAGGGTATTGCTAAAGAAATATATATCACCTAACAAACATTCGTGTTGATGACGTATATAAACGCAAGTTCAAGTTTAAAAATGTCTGTCAGCAGCGAGCAAGGCCGCAAAAGCGTGGGTGTGCTTCCCGGCACTATCGGCCTGAACCCGCTTCGGATCGAGTTTCGTTAAAAATAATCCCGCCCCTCGGCTCGGTGATGTTAAAATAATCCCGGCGCGAATTGGTTAATAAGCCGAAATGCCACTGTGACGTGTATCTAAATGCTACAAAGTTATTCTCAAGTAATTAGGGGTGGTGGTTAAGGCCGGGGCGGGGCAGAAGAAAGGAGGGGGCGTATAGAGCAAGCCTTGCCTGGTCCGATGCCACCCTTAACTGTATTTACTTGGATATTAAAATTAATATTCATCACATATTTATAATTTTATAATTATTATTTTGTAATAAAACGCATTTTATCAGCTTTAAAGTGAATACAATTGTACAAAATAATTGTGACAAATTCATATTGCATTGTACATAATTTAAAAAAAAATGTATTCAGATGTGCTAATGAACGCAATATAATTGTTTTTATACTTGATATTAAACCCGTGTTATTCGTCTATTATTCGATACGACAGAGTACTGTAAACTATAATGTTAAGCAATTATTAAACGACTTGCTCAATAATTTCTAATTGCTATAATTTTTGTTTTATAATTATGTTTCAAATACTAAACATCAAATTCAGGAATTAGAAACGTAAGGTTTCAATTATGTTTACAACGGTGATAGCAAAATAATATCATATTCAATCGCTAATTAATACAACTTTTGGAATGCCGGTGATGTTATAATAAGTTCAGACGATTGCTGACAGAAAATAGCTTTAATTTTCGGCAACTGATATTTGGCTTTTGCTTTAATACAAACAAGCGTTTCTGTTCCTTCTCTTTATGTCACAGATTATCACCACTCCCACCTTTTTTCATCTCTTTTTTGAGGCGTCTCATAACGAGTTGTTTTCTGTGAGCTCGTAGTATGTACATGTACATTATCATGTATGATGGTACATTTACGTGTTTTGAAACTCACGGTGGTGGTGACCACTATTTATGGGGCGCGCCCTCTAGTGAAATAAAATTAAACTTCGACTTCCGTTACGTTTATACGCAGCTGAAGAACATACTGCAGGGGGCGCTAGTTCCTTTAAAAATATTGGCTGGGGATCGGTCGGCGGAAGCGCTGTAACACCTTATTTGTTGTGTTCAAATTTTTGCTGCGATATGTTGTACGACGTACGGATGCAAGTAAAAGTTGCAATTTTGATAAAAGGATACGTCTACAACATGGCTTAATAGCGCCACTTTTGGACGTAATTGCATCAAAATATTCAGAAAATTTGAAGCCCCTGCTCCGGGTCAGAGGTGCAGTGCCATTTTTATTCAATTACGCAATTTCATTGCTCTCGGAACTCGCTAATATAGAATAATTTTAGTTTATAACTTGTATTCATAACATGTAGGTCGGCGAACGAATGTTGGGCCTGTCATGTACTTGGTTAATTTGTACTCCTGTGGTATGGGTGTGCATACAGCCAAGGCCGTATATAAAAACCCAGCTTCGTCTCCGTCTAGTCTTTGGCTTCGTTTATGCAGTTTGGCAATGATGAGGGAGCCAAATGGAGCCTAAAGCTAGGGTTTGGAAGATGGCTCGATTCTTCGTGAATTCCTGCGCGTGAGCGCGGTCGGGTCGGGTCGGTAATTACGCCACCGTGTGAAAACCCCGAAATAATAACCCAGTGCACGAACACGGTAAAGACTCCAGAGGCTTTATAGCACAGCGTGTTTTTGTAAGTTGCCCGACGTGCCTGTTATGTGTGACCTCAAATGTTCCGGTCAAGTTGACATCATGTGCACAATTGATTTTCAAAAAATAAATTATGATGCAGATGCAAATTGTTGAGCACGTATTTGAAACAGAAAATATCTACCTGGCTACTGTGAGAGGGTTACACTCTGACAGAAGCAGTTTTTTAATTAAGTGCTTTTGTGGCCTACGTGCAACTAGTGGACTGAGCAATAACAATATGTGTTAGCGTTATTGATGAAACTACTGAATAATCATGAAGTGAGGGGTGCAGAAATGCCCATTTTACCTTATAAAAAAACCCACTATGCCCGCCAGCAGAACGAAACGCAGGAATTATTGAGGGCGCTATTGATGCTCACCGTTAACTTTCGCACTTGGCCGGCCGGCTGCAGATCGATGATGGCCGTGAACTTTTCATTGGTTCCCTTTCCTGGCCCATTTAAATGCGTGTCCCAAACAGAACCGCTCTGTCATTAACATTACGCAGCATTAGTCGCTGGTGTCAGTCGTCCAGTGACCACGTAAAGTTTCTGGACTACCAAGAACAACATAAACACGTTTGTCTTCATTACGTGGAGAGTTTATTACAAATCTTCAGCCAAAAATCTTTGCTAGTGACTCATGCTTGTTCTGCCATGTGTGTAAAATGACAGCTCCCTCAAGATTTTACTCGGGACCTCGTGTCTCTTCTTAGTGACTGGCTGACCATGCTGACTGGAACTTGGTTTACTTGTTGTATGTAGCGGTAGCACCACCGTAGCATGCACAGTTGCACTGCCACTGCATTGAACTTTGAAGCAACTCCGCTAACAAATTTTCCCGGGAAAAACGTAAGTGTTGACAACAATACCATTACGAATTAGGCCTAGACCTAGTTTCTGTGTAACGTTACGTAGGCTCTACAACACATTTGTTTTTGCACGATTGTGACCGAGTTCAATGTGTCAAATATAGGTTTAATAGTATTGTTTTATTACTAGATCAGTTGCCAATAGAAGCATGTAAATGTAATGTTATGTATTTCATGTATTTGTAATTACTATTAGTAATTACAAATACATAACAATACTAATTACGAGTTGAAACTTTAATGAGAAAGAAGCAAATGATGTGGCTGGTGTGGTAATGTTATATAGCTGCAGCGACACGATGTACTAATAAAGTAATAGTAATAATAATAATAAAAGTAATAATAATAAGTAATAATAAAGGGGGCTAATCATCCTACAGCTGATAAGCTGAATTGCAAAGGACTCGGCTATCATTGTGGACTACCGGTAGTAACCAAAATTGCATTTTGTGCACTTTTTCGTGCAATTCAAAAGATGGAGGAAACTTTTGTTCGGATACAAGTTTGGACACACAAGACACATGAAAACACTTCAGTCCAATTGGTTTTTTTTAATGTTACTTTAGAACACGACAATCTCTGTAAATCTTGATACATGTGCAGATGCACAGTTGAAATATCAAACTGGCTTATTTACAAGTGACATTGAACAAATTCTTTAGCTCGCAAAACAGTCATTTATGGCCGAGATACAGCTGTAAAGCCTGGTTTCCATATCAACATTAAGCTTACGCAGACTATGCATACTGCACAGGCATTATACGAAATCGTCAATAAAGTTAAACCGGGTTCCACTTTGCTGATCGTATGCAAGGTACCGTTAGTTTGCGTTGTCGGCGACACTTCCGCATGAAATGTTTCTATGTTTGCATTGCAATTGCGTCCCTGTTTGCGTTTCACTTTGCGTTTCTTTGCGTTGATATGGAAATTATGCTTAAGGACATTCTAAATATGGATTGTTTGTAAAAGATATATTTTATCCTGTTTGTTTCCAACTAGGCCATGAATCAATTAGCATTGTCACAGGGAGCTACTACTAGCCAACAGTCGATGATTTAGACTGCCCCAATTTCAACGATGTCCGGAGCGGTGGGCTTGCTAGCTGAGATTACCGTGGACCAGTTTGGGAGCTGTGGCTTATCCACACCTTCGACTGTGACCTCAACAACGACCTCTGGTATCAGGACTGATCCCTCCCAGGTAGGATATTGAACAACAGTTATCCCCCCCCCCCCCCTCTCTCCCACTCCCTCCCCCACCCCCCCTCTCCCACTCCCTCCCCCACCCCCCCTCTCCCACTCCCTCCCCCACCCCCTCCCCACCCTACTCCCACAAGTCACCAATAATTATTGACATTGTGTCAGTGTCTCACAAGTCGGATTTTATAGGTAGGATACACCATTTGCAGATATCAAAAGATTTTACTACCAAATTATTAAGAAATATCCTACTTATTTGAAGGTTAATAATGATTGCAGGCATCCAGCTAAATAATTGCTCTAGATGGCGTTCGAAAACAAGAAAACCGTCAGTTGAAAACAAACGCTGTTTTTCTTAATTTCTCAGCATCTATTATTGGTGTATAACCTCGGATATAATATTAAAACATCCTAGTTTCTGAATCCCTCCTTAAGGTCTGTCTGTAAATGTTAGAGCTGAAATAAAAGTAATTTTCATCCAGCCAGAGGTCTCCTTTATTGAAATGACCCAATTCCGGGCCCTAACCAGTGTCTAATCAGACTGCCTCTGTCCTCTCATCCCATCCCATTTATTGTGGCCTTGACTGTCTCAAATCACCCTAGCCCATTACATCGCATGAGCTCCAGCCATAACTCCAGATGTCTGCAGTATCATGTTTGGAATTATTATAGAGACAGGATCATCCGCTGGAACTCTGGCCCAGAAATGGGGGGGGAAAAGTGGCCTTGCGCACAAGCCTCTTTTACACTGATTTTGTGGTTTCTGTTTGTTGAGGTGATTTATACTAATTACATAATTGGTCTGCTTGCCTTGTGCAAAAGTCTATCAGGGCAAATCTTGTGGTGACTGTTGTAAGAGACTAATTGTAATTGATAATAATTGATGAGGTTCATTATTGGTTGCTTGTGACTGTCATGGTCAAGCATGAACTTCAAACTAGTCAAATTGAATACATGTAAGTGTAGACACACATGATACAAATGTAACTTTCAGAGTTAACAAAAGTGCATTCTGATATTGTGACATAACGGTAGGATACGGTATATGGTAACTTCAGTACTTGTCATTCTAAATTGGTATTTATCAAAAACAAATAGTTACCACCCCCCCCCCCCCCCCCTCTCCCAATTTAACTTCGCAGCTAAAAAGCTGAATTGCGTTTGAAATACATTGGTATCGGGTAAACAACATTTCATGTTACCAAATTTCTAGTTTATAAAAAAATCATATAAAATGAATAAAAACAAACAAAAGTAATGATAGGCAATATACCAAATGTTGACAACAAGACTAGAGGAAAAACCAAACCAAGAAAGTCTTGCGGGCTAGTGCAGAAAAGTGTGGGCTTTTTTACCCAATTGCCAGTTGACCCATGCATTGTTATCCTTGCATTGTTACCCAAGGCAATTTATATCTTGCTCTTGATCATCCTTCAATGCACTTTAACAGGCACCTAACAAAAAACTTGTGTATGATATAATTTCTTCAGTGCACACTGAGTAAATTGGCATGATACACTGCATTTGCAGGATTATTACTACTGAAAGTAAATAGTTATTCTAGGCATCAAGCAAAATGATTGTGCTACATGTACATAGGTATCTTGTCATTGTTCCGAAAATTAGAATTTTATTTAAAAAAAAAATTATCAAGATTGCTGGACGGCAATCGCAAAAACTAACATAAATATAGAAAGAACAACTGCCCGAAGCTGGTTGAAAACAAATGTCGTTTTTCTTGCTTTTTTCCCTTGGCATCCATGATTGTATAAAACTTCGGACAGGTCAGTTAAACGATATTTACTATGAATAAAATACAACCCCCCCCCCCCCCCCCCAAATGAAATTCCTTGTATTCCTTATAAAGCAAGCACTTGTGGTACCAATGGTATTGGTCCCAAAAGATGTAAATTCCCTGGTCCAGGGAACTTTGGTATAACAATCTGCTCTCATTGCAGGAAGTGTAGACACATCTCAAAACATGTACATGAACATGTACTCGTGTATGTACGTACAACATTTTTGTACTTGGCTAGTGTTCTGACCATGTATATATTCCTTTGTGAATATGTCTTTTGTAAAGTGCACAACATCGTCTACAAAAGTACATGTAGTACACAAATTTCTCTTCCTTGTTTCACATGTGTCCGAGTACGTGTCATTTTTACACACCCTCAAAACATGCACTGAATATTTGTGCACTTTCCAATATGGGAGCTGATCTCACCGGTACATGTGTATGTAGACAGTTATTGTGCCCAGTTTGCTACCAGAGGTCCCTGATTGTGAATAGGAATGTTTTCCAGTAGGTGGACTATTGTTGTTTAATAGTTAGACGCATTGTATTGCCAATTTTCCGGTCAGCTGCCCCGCACAATCGCAAGGAAAGTTTTGTAAGTCGCTGAGTAACGACCTGATATTGTTACAATCTAGCGTGCTGTTTTGTCAGTGATTTAGCAGTGATTTAGCAGTGGAATTTGGACTAAGTAGTTCTGGCTGTTGCACTTTTAACCGAAAATTATTCAACCGCAAACTATGGAGCTCCTTACTTCATGTATGGTACAACTTTTGTTCCCCCTAAACCACAGAAAATGAATTGGAGGTTGCCACTGTGATTCTCGGCTCTGAGCAGGCCCATCAAAATGATGGCTTAACCAGCTCGCGCCAGGATTATTTTGACATATAATTTACCGGGCTCAGGCTCGGGATTGTTTTTAACATACCCCGATTCGAGACGGATCAGGCCGTCATCTGTGGGTAGCAGACCCTGATATTTCCGGCGTCGCTCACTGCGAGCTGATCACTGACAAATATTTCCTGCGTTGCACGTGACGTGTTTATCCGTCTTTTGTTTTTGAATCTTAGAAAAACTCTGCGTGTACAGTATACATGTACATGACATCCAACGTGAACTGGTTTTGGTATCATGTAGCTTGGTCAGCAAAGAATTGGACCAGGCTGTATAAATGTGCAGACTACAATTTTTGTTCCTAATCTTTTAGCATCATTCAGTTACGTGTTATATGTAAACCCTTGCATTTTAAAGGTAAATGTAGGGATATACCATTTGCAGATATAAAAAAATAATTATTTCCAAATTATTTGGAAACATTTTACTTATTTGAAAGTACTCTGTAAATAATTATTGTAGGCATCCAGCAAAAGGATTATTCTAGATATCCTGTAATTGTTCCGAAAAATTCAGATTTTTTTTTTTTTAATCGAGATCGCCGGACGGCGATTGCGAAAACAAACTTTGGACAGGTCAGTTAAACAATATTTACTATAAAATACAAATCAACCCATTCATGATAATTCTAGCAATTACCAATGGCGTATCCTACCTTTAAACAAAATTTGGCAATCAAGTCGATTGGAACAGTCTGCAGAATAGTTTAGGTTTTGTTCATCTGGTGCCTTCGCCTGTCCTGACAAAAACAGGATACAGCTAATCAGATTGAGTGTGTATAGCCGTGGTGGATGTTGATAATAGCCTTTGTTTCAACTTTGACCACTTTGGGAAAATGTAAACCAAAAAAAAAAAGTATGGAGACTTAAGTTAAAGGTAGGATACACCATTGGTAATTGCTGGAATTATCATGAATGGGTTGATTTGGGGGTTGTATTTTATAGTAAATATCGTTTAACTGACCTGTCCAAAGTTTTACGGTCATTGATGACGGGAAAAGAACGAAAAACAGCGTTTGTTTTCAACCGGCGTCGAACAGTTATTCTTATGTGATCTTTGTTTTTTTCGCGATCGCCGTCCGGCGATCGCCATTGTTTTTTTTATAAAATTATATTTTTCTGAATAATTACAGGATATCTAGCGCAATCATTTTGCTGGATGCCTAGAATTATTATTTACTTTCAAATGAGTAAGATATTTCTTAACAATTCGGTATTAAATTCGTTCGATATATGCAAATGGTGTATACAACCTTTAAAGGTCGTACATTTGTAAATGCTTGAAAAAAAATCAGGAATTGCTGGATTTTCATTTTTTTGTAAATATTGTTTAACTGACCTGTCCAAAGTTTTACAATCATGGTTGCCGATGAAGAAAAGCAAGAAAAACGGCGTTTGTTTTTTTAATCATCGGGAAGTTGTTTATATCGTTTATATTTGTTAATTTTCACGATTGCCATTTTTGACACTGCTGCAAATTTACCTAGTCTGTTTCTCTCGTTTATTTGTGAAGTAAGATATTTCTTAATAATTTGGTAGTAAAATTGTTTAATGTCTGCAAATGGTGTCTATATACCGGTATACGTACAACCTTGAGGAAAGAATAGTCCCCCCACATGCTTGCTACACACCTCGAAGGAATGTTTAGTTGAAATTAATGGGGCATCAGCGAAAATTCTTTGAAATAAAAAACTGTTGACCGCTTGTGACTTTTTTATCTGCAAGCATCCTAGAGATACTGATCTGCAGATCTCAATATCATTATATGAAACCAAAAAAAATTACAACTCAACAACTGCCTTGGGCGAAATGTGTAAGCGAACACCATTTTGGATTTATAGCAAACCTCCGTCTCCGGCACATGCCATTAAAGGTAGGGTACACCATTTGCAGATATTGAAAATATTAACTACCGAATTATTAAGAAATATCTTTCTCATTTGAAAGTAAATAATGATTCTAGGCATCCAACAAAATGATTGCGCTAGATATCCTGTAATTATTCTGAAAAATAGAATTCTATAAAGAAAATTTCACGATCGCCGGACGGCGATCGCGAAAAAACAAAGATAACATAAGAATAACTGCTCGACGCCGGTTAAAAGCAAACGCTGTTTTTCGTGCTTTTCTCGGCATCCATGATTGTAAAACTTCGGACAGGTCAGTTAAACGATATTTACTATGAAATACAACCCCACAAATCTACTCAATCATGATAATTCAAGCATTTACCAATGGTGTATCCTACCTTTAAAGTGTTATCCTATCTGTACAAAATAATAGTAACAAGTTACAGGCCTTGGCCTGCCCTATAAATGTAAGTACTGAACTACTCTGAGCAGCAAGGACGGACTTGCATCTTGGTGCTTCAAGCTAAAATTTGAGACTACATTGTATTAGCCCAAAGTACTCTTGCTACATGTACACTGTATATTGACACTGAATCATGTCAAACCATCAAGTGCCCCTGTTGTGTGTGTTGTTGCCATGATACTGTTTCACATACAATGTACCAATATTATGTTTACCAGACCATTAAAACATTCCATTGCACCTGTGCATCCATGTAATGTATACATTGTACCTGTATGTACCAGTATAATAATGAATTTATCTGTACAATGAGTCTACAGTAGCAGTAGGATACACTCACAGTGTAGCTGGGATACATGGGAGATCAGTGAGTTCTTATCACTGAATCGATCACCCAGGCTAAAATCAGACAGCAAAATGTACCATTTGCAGTCTTGTTTTTGAAACATTAACAAATGCAGCAGGTATGTTTGTAAATGTCAGACTGTACATGTCTGCTTACTTGACACACAAGCTTATTGTATCAGACCAGTTCCCAGCTTTTCAGTACCCCTGCAGTCACTACAGACAGAGTCAAATACAAGTGCCACAGGCACTTCTCCAGATAAGGGATTGAGTTTCCTAGAAATTCCACTGGAATTTTCAGCCCACTACAATTCTGTTTGGGACCATGAATTTGTATCACAAACATGAACTTGAGGCCATTTAGTTATCCAGTGTGGTGCTTGTTATTCACAAGCAATGAAAGTACATGTACATTTGTAGGGGTGTGCATTCTAGGTTAGTTTGGAAACTGGGCCCTATTTCTTGGCTCTGCTTACTGTTAGCAAAAAATCTCTGCTTACTATAGCAGAAAATTCAGTGCTTACGGTAAACGTATTTCATGCGTTAGCGAGGAATTTTGGTCTCTGAGCATGCACACATCCCGTAACTAAGGATTCTGTGCTTACAGGGTTAGCGCAAAATTTTTCTGCTAGCGCGGTTAGCGACAAATGGTGACCGTAAGCGCGGAATTCTGTGGTTAGCAGAGCCAAGAAATTGTACCCATTACAAAGGCACACAGGTACCCAGGCACCCAGTAAAGAAACCCCTTTCCTAACAATTACAAGTTCCTTTTCAGCTTGTTTATAAAGATCCCCACTTATGCCACATTGTTGATCTACCGGTACATTGTAATACATGTATGTACCAGTACAGCAAGATAATAAGATATGAGTGTTTACAGTGAGCTTTGCTTTAAAGGGAGGATACACCTTTGGCAATTGCTTGAATTATGAGGAATGGGTGGATTCGGAGGGTTGTATTTTATAGTAAATATTGTTTAACTGACCTGTCCCCACTATTTTATTGTTTAAGTTTTTAATGTTTTGTGTATTATTGTACAGATGCTTTTTTACATGTATAGTGTACATACTTATCTTAGTGATTTTTGTTGAAAGATTTCTGTTAACTAAAAAACTTCCTAAGGTTCCCCCAGAACGCATTATGCTAATCATGGTTCAAACATACAAATGCAGTTCAAGCCCCATGCCCCTATGTATACGATGAAGTCCTTGAGACGTACCGGTATGTCGCACTCAAAGCTCCTTGGATTGTCTACCTCTGATGATTGCATCTGCAACTCCAGATCAACTTACACATGTACATACAATGTGTATACGTCCCACCCGGTGCATCATCTGTTGTCCAAATTATTCATCGAGAGGGAATGTTTGCCCCTGCCAGTAGCGTGTCAGGATTTTATCGTCTTCAGAGAAGGAGCTCAGGTCTGGCTTCTTCCGACTTAAAAGAACATAGACTGAGATCGCGCGGTGGGGAAGCAGTCTGAATGTCTTAGGTTGTCGGGAGGATATATGGAAGATGGTGGGGTAAGGGAGGCAGGAGTGAGGACAAGAAGGTGACAAGAAGGTGACAAGAAGGTGACAAGAAGGTGACAAGAAGGTGACAAGGACATGCCCTGAATCAACACCCTGGGCAGGCAAGAGTACAGCCACCTTGGAGTCTTGTATTGGTGATAAGTTGTACTGCAGTAGTAGGGTTGAACAATGGAGGTAGGACATGGTGAAATGGTTCTAAAGACTGTGCCCAATGGTGTACCATCAACTCTACCGGCCAGTTTTGAATAGTCATAGTAGTTTATCAAGTACCGGTACATTCTGAAATATTTCAAACTAAAAAGAAAAAGTGAGCAGTGTTATTTTTTTATTTATTTTTTTAATATTTTTTTTTACTGTAGTTTAAATTGTTCTAAGTATAGAAAGCGTCCTTCTGGTAACATTTAATATTTAAATTAGCCAGTGAATGGAAATTCAAATATATGTAAAATATAAATTTGGGTTATTTCATCCCATATGGTTAATGTTAGGTGTACCAGGTACATTTCCTGGTATGCTGCACTCCGCACATCTAGAGCTGTAATGAATCGATTACCAGTTTACCGGTACACATTGCATTGTTCCTGTTCAATTAAAACTCAGAGCTTTTTAAAGATCGAAAACATTTAAAAAGTCTGAATCAGAATTTTCTATTTATGAACTATTACGGTATGTTTTAACACTACATGTATTACTCTGAGTCCCGAGTGTAATTTATTAGGAACCATACCCATCCTAGCAAATTCCAACACCATAATGGTAAACTGTACACACAAACTGTTGAATTCTGATTCAGAGGGATGCCTAACCCTGTGTAAAAGACCATCAGTTCCCCATCCTAACGGAATCCAACCAAACCTGGTGATTGGAGTTTGCCTGGATGGGATTGTTTAGGGTTTCACAGTTACATAACCCATTCAAGAGTGGATCATTTCCCCAAAACAAATTGGTATTTAAATGTTACAATGACTACCAGTATAAAAGGTAAGATACACTATTTGCAAATATCGAAAAAAAAATTGCTATCGAATTATCAAAAAGTTTTTTACTTGAAAAAGTAAATAACGATTGTAGGCATCCAGCAAAATAATTTTGCTAGATATCCTATAATTGTAAAAAAAAGAGAAAAAAAACGACGATCGTGAAAAAAATCAAGAACAACATAAGGACCACTTTCCAAATCTGTGTTGAAAACAGGCGCTGTTTTTCTTGCTTTTCTCAGCATCCATGATTGTAAAACTTCGGACAGGTCAGTTGAACAATATTTACTATAAAATACAACCCTCCAAATCCACCCATTCGTGATCTTTAACGCAGTTACCAATAGTGTATCCTAAAATGTACCTTTAAACTAATCAAACAGAGCCTCAACATCTGGAGACCAGAGTAAGACAATGTTCCTCTTTTTATTGCTTAGATTTCCTTTTCAATCTCTTATTTGTGCAGCCCTTCGCCTTGAGTTTGCCTTTTATAAATAGGGCCTTGTGATGGGCGACTTTATAAATAACAACAACATGGTTAAGTGTAGTCCGGTTTCATTTCTCCATTGTTTCACAAGATATAATCACACATCTCATGCTGGTCACATTGCACTTTACTTTGGCAAAAAGAGTTATCACGAATACCCTTTCAAAATAAACAAGAGCTTGGACCTTAGCACTTCCTGATTGATAAAGCTCATAACAAAATTACAAAAACTGACTTTAATGGGCAAATGTTTAATCACAACCTGTGGTTATTTTTAATGGTACTTTTTAATCAGTGATGGAATCAAAATCGGCCACTTCGGGGGAAAATGTTTTTTTTTTTTTTTTTTTTATGGTGTTTTTTTTGGAAAACAAAAGGTGATTTTTTTGGAAAAAAAAAAAGGTGAATGTTTTAGTTTTTTTTTTTTTTTTTTTTTTTAAGTTGAATTTTGTTGTAAAAAAAAAGGTAATTTTTTTGGGTAACAAAATTAATTAACACATTAATTGCTACACAAGTCATACACTAAACAAGAAAACACCCTTGTATCCTGTAATAATTCCCTGGTTTCTTGTCAGACACACACAGTACATGTACATGTACAATGTAGGTACGTCATACCTCAGACAGTGTGTCTCTCCTCTCCTCATATTGTACATAATATGTAATGGAAAAACCAGACAGCCAATTTTCATTCCTTGATGCCTGTAAAAAGAAGAAACCGATGCTTTAAAGGTCAGATGGTTTACATGTGTGTAACATGTAATATGGTGTTGGATGTAAAAGTCTGCCTAGATGTACATACTGTACAGCATGCAGTACTGATGAAATTAATATCAGGTACTAATACAAAAGCTAATTAACACTTTCCCACTAAAATAATGGCAATTAAGTAGTGTAGGGCTTTTCTTTAGTTTTGATCAAATTAAAGTGTTTTTTGGTCATTCCAAAATGACTTTTTCAACCTACACCTGTACATGTAAAGCCGACTTCTCTTAATTCTTGAAGGTAGGATACACCATTGATAATTGCTTGAATTACCATGAATGGGTAGATTTGGGGGGTTGTATTTTTTTGTAAATATTGTTTAAAGGTAGTATACACCATTTGCAGATATCGAAAATATTTACTACCGAATTATTAAGAAATATCTTACTCATCTGAAAGTAAATGTTGATAAATGTAGATATCTTGTAATTCTTCCGAAAAAGTTTTAGAATCATGGATGCCGAGAAAAGCACGAAAAACTGCGGGTTTTTTTCAACCGGCGTCGAGCAGTTATTCTTATGTTATCTTTGTTTTTTCGCGATCGCCATCCGGCGATCGTGAATTTTTCATTATAAAATTGTATTTTTAGGAATAATTACAGGATATCTAACGCAATCATTTTGCTGGATGCCCAGAATCAACATTTACTTTCAGATGAGTAGGATATTTCTTAATAATTCGGTAGTAAATATTTTCGATATCTGCAAATGGTGTATCCTACCTTTAAAGGATCACAGAAATAGAAAAATAAAAAGTACTTATATGATATAAAACATAGGTTACAGTATTAATACACCCAATAAAAGAAATTGTGTGTGATTTTAGGGTTATTTGAGCCATTATAAATTTCAAATTTCTCTTCGATCGCCCCGCCCAGAAAAATTCCTCCTTTGACAGAATGCCTGGATGTCGAAGTCGTGACGTCACGTAAAGAATAGCTTTCTTCGCGATTGATTGCGATCGCGTGGTTATGTATGTACGCACGCGATCGCGATCAATCACGAAGAAAGCTATTCTTTACGTGACGTCACGACTTCGACAGGAGGAATTTTTCTGGGCGGGGCGATCGAAGATAAATTTGAAATTTGTAATGGCTCAAATAACCCTAAAATCACACACAATTTTTTTTATTGGGTGTATTAATACTGTAACCTATGTTTTATATCATATAAGTACTTTTTATTTTTCTATTTCTGTAATCCTTTAACAGAGTTGTCAAAAAGGATTCTGTCATAACTTTTGAGTAAACCCAGCTTACAGGTGCATTGTAAAAGTGTGCTCAATACCAATGCTACCGGTACATGTACCACAGCAGATGGTGCCAGTATAGCAACGGGGGGAAAATCCCACCTGGAAAAATTCCGTGCAATTAACAATTAATTGGACTGGCTGAAAGCATGGTGAATAATTAATTCCTGGGAAAGCTATAAAACGAAGGCCAAAAGTGTATTATGTGTAATTGGGATTGGATTATTTTGTTTTATTCTACAATTTAAGACAGACAATTTACCTATTATTTTTGTTAATAGCACGAGTGTCATTTACTGCTTAAAGTGGCTTTCAGGGGGAAGTCATTACGCCTCACTGCTTCCCACACCCATCCTCTCCCACAAACCCATTACAACCGTATAATCCATTTCCCAGTTCATTCCACCCGATTAATAATTTGCAGCGTGTTGTAGCTATTTGATTATAGGTATATGTAATGGTTTGTTTTCCTATTATATGCAGTGCACACAGCATGAATTCCCAACTGGTCATCCTGGATCAATAACCACTCGGTCTGACTTCATGTTTGACTCCCCGAACCACCCACTTCACGGGCGAACCACCCACTTTACAGGCGAACCGCCCACTTTACGGGCGAACCGATTCGCCCACTTCACAGGCGAACCGATTCGCCCACTTTACGGGCGAACTGATTCGCCTTCGCCCACCTTACGGGCAAATCATTTTGCCCACTTTACGGGCGAACTGATTTGCCTTCGCCCACTTTACGGGCGAACCGATTCGCCTTCGCCCACTTTACGGGCAAACCGATTCGCCTTTGCCCACTTTACGGGCAAACCGATTCGCCCACTTCACGGGCGAACCAAATTGCCCTATTTACGGGCAAACTGATTCGCCTTCACCCACTTTACGGGCGAAACGATCCGCCCACTTCACGGGCGAACTGGTTCCCCCACCTAACGGGTGACATCAACTGGTGAACGTATGCTTCTTGTGCAATCACAAACGTGATTGTGGACACAAACGTGTATCGACCTCCCACCATGGACGTCTTATTCTCCCTTTTTGGGGGGAAGTCTTCCATATGTTTTGTTCACAACATTCAGTTTATTACATGTACTTCTTTCTGGAAAAATCAGGCAGATTGGTGCACAATATGATAGAATTGTTCACTGGATGATAATAGAATGAAATTTGGAACACATTTAGAGTGTATGTACCGGTACATGTACCGTATGTCATACGAAAAATACTGGTACTTGGCTATAGGGCCATCACAGATTTGACCTTTGAAAAAATCTAGGTAGAATAACATGCAATGGCGGCCATTTTGAAAATTTTGAAAGGACAAATCTGCTATGGCCCCTATAGCCAAACATCTTTTCTGTGAAATACCGGTACTTGTACATGACAAATATAATTTTATTGAACAATTTTCTTTCTCCAAACCGTCTTACCGTACCTACCGGTACATGTATTTTTCATGAACTTATTATCTTGACAACATTTCACCATTTGAGTATAGGTTTCATATGGTGGTCAGTCAACTGCGACTATGATGATGATGTTAGCCCCTGATGAGTTGGTGACTCATAAAAATAACCATTGCTCATTCATGCTTGAATTATGGCCTCGTAAAGATTAAACAATATTTATATTTTGTGTGGCACTTTTTGTGCTTGAGTTACATCAAGGTATAGTAACTGGGATGATATTAGTCATGCAAGAATCACCAATCAACTTCAGCCCAATCTAAAAAAAAAAAAAATTTAAATAAAAGATAACATGATGTTGTGTTTGACAGATCCTCTAGAATAATTGCCCCTTCCTTATCAAATTTCACAAGTAGTTTTTTGTTCCCCCCCCCCCCTTGTGTTTGACAACAAAAATCTGAAAAAACCTGGGTCCTGTGAGCATTGCCTGCCAAGACGAACTCCCCGAAGATCTTGTGAAAACCCCCTCGAAGTCAGGGACTTCGCACGTCAAAATGTTTTTCTTGCATCGTAATCGTCATCGAAGAAATCCCAATAGCTTGCCCAAATCAATTTGGATCCAGAAAAAACACCGAAAGTGGAACATCGCCTGAGAACAGAGATGCATGAATCACGATTTCAGCATTTTTTTCTCCCAATTTTTTAAGTTAGGTTTCCGTGCTCTGCAACAATTGTGTTCTTTTTTTCTACTAAATTTTTGTGTTGCAAGTTTTCATTTTCCTGCGAACTCTTCCTTCTTCTCCCCCCCCCCCCCCTCCTTTTTTAATTTTTTAATTTTTTTTTTTTGGTGGGGGGGGGGGGGGGGGGGGGGGGTTTGGGAAAACTTGTTCTACACAAGAATAACAGTAACACAAACATTCCAAGTTTTTAAGGGATAGTTTTGTGGATGTTTATATCATACTTTTAAATGTTCTTTTTGCTCAACATCATTTCGTTCAAAATGTGTTTTGTAGCCCAATGGGGTGCTTCCAAGAGATATAGTGTCCCTTTATTACCCTTACCATCCCTTTAACCCTAACCCTTTCTTTAACCCTAATCATCCCAAATCCTTCAAAGAAAATGGGGTAGGGAGTTAGGGTTAAAGTGAACAAATGGAAAGGGGACGGTTCACACAATAGCGTGCACTTTAAAGTATTTCAAGCGTTTTCAAAACTTCTCGGTTGACATCCCACACACGCTCTGCAGTAATCATCTATGCATCATTGGTTATTTATTATCCATGTGTGTGGAAGTTTTGTTGTGGCAGTCTGTACAATGTACATGTACACCAGCAAAGGTACTGGTATAGGTTGTACGGTATGTGTATACATCGTATGGTACATGTATGTGTATAACATCTGTGTGTAATGTTATGGATGTCTCCTGAAAATGATTGAGAAATATCTGTCAATCAAATTTTTGCAGAGTTTTTCGCTTTTTTCAATTTCTTACCCAAAGTACATAAATTTGAACTGTGCAGAATCTTGATGAATTGAGCATGGCTAGGGTTAATCTAGAAATTGAATTTATTTATATTTTGGGATGTGTAGCATCAGGCCAAACAAAATAAATGGTGTGTTTACAGTAACGGCTCGACAAAAATCCAGGTAGGAAAATATTTTTTTAATTTTTTTAATTTTTCCTTCAGTCAAGTTTTAAGTCTAGAAAATGACCAGGTTCGTGGCAAATAATTTAAACTAGTGTTAATGAACAATTATCAACTAGCAAACGGCAATAACAAGTTTGAGGTCGACAATTGGCTGCCAAAAATCCAGGTCTGTCGCGTTACTGTAAACACACCAATATTTTGTTTACTTTGATTTAAAGTACTATAAAAGAACATTTCTGTTCAATCTGTGGGAAAATATTTAAAGTTTCATAAATGATCCTAAGTAAATAGTCATACTCTGGACAAATGCAAGCAATAGCAGTTTGGTCAATGTCTTCAATTAAAAAAACAACAATGTTTTCCTTTTGGATTGTGCAATCTTAAAATTAATATCTCAAGGTACCGGTACATGTACCGTAACATACTTCCTTTACCGCATGCTACATGTATGAATGTTGATTGCATACTGGTACTCGCCGTTATATCTGATAGTGATTTTAAATTCTTTTGTGTTAGATTTACTTTCAAGTTTTTTTTAACCGTTTTCAAATATTCAGCGTATTAAAGTGTTAATTGTTAATTTCAATTAAAAACTTGTGAAAGGTGCAAAGGTGTATGTAGGTGATCAATTTGAATTGGAGATTCTATGTATGTAAGGTATTATAATGTAGAATTGAATCTTCAAACTTTCTAAATAAAATTTATCTTCCGCTATATCCAAAAAAAGCTTTTCAGTGCCGGGATACAGGCCCCCCCCAAAAACAAAAAAAACATTTAATAAATAAAATCTATACAAAACGTGCTTCTATCTCACTTTAGACAAATTAGTTACATGTATAATAAATGGGGAATCTTTCATTAAGAAAAATGATACCAAGATAGGGTCTGGAGCTAAAACATGTACTGGACCCAAATCAGGATTTCTTGGTATCCTTTTTTTTCTTGGAGGTGTGCTTGTCCGTTTTTTGTGAGCCACCCTGTATAGAATACAAAATTAATAACTACGAAGAAAAAAAAAGGTGAGCTTTTTGGCCAGTCTACCGGTACCTTCCGGGTTATAAGCATTCTTCATCTCGGATTGATTACATGCTTGTTGGCCTACAGGGGTACATGGTAGAAACTCATTAATTCGGAGTTGATTGGCCTTTGGTACGTGAATGCAAGCAATGCTGAGATGACTAAGAAGTCACGCACTGCCTCCGCAGTGTGTTTGTATGTCTTATGCCTGTTTCCTTCCTTCAAAGTCACACCTCAATGATAAAATGTCAGGGAAAATGGAGGGCAAATATTTAATCCCTGGAGTGTTCATTTTCTTGCCCATGCAAAAAGGTGAAATTACACGTACGTTAAGATGAAAAAAATTAAACACTGCAGTCAATTTTGTGCTGTCGTCTGTATTTTTATGTGTTATTAATTTTTTTTATGCAAATCGCCTATCACAAGGCCAAAGGCCTCTCAAGGTGTGGGTTACTAGAGTAAAGTGTGGGAGGAACTAGCTCCTCACACTGAAACGAGACATTCTGATCTCTTCACAGTATGAATAGGGTTGGGATGGGTAACTACCGGTAGTCCATAGCAAGGCATACTAATGCGGTTGCCTCTACCCATATTATGTGTGGAAGTGTCTTAGCCCAGGCCGGGCTCGAACCCCCAACCTGCAGGGCCCAATTTCTTGGCTCTGCTAACCACAGAATTCCGCGCTTACGTTTACCATTTTCCGCTAACCGCGCCAGCAGAAAAATTATGTGCTTACCCTGTTAGCACATAATCCTTAGTTACGGGATGTACGCATGCTCAGAGACCAAAATTCCTCGCTAACACGTGAAGTACGTTTACCGTAAGCACCAAAATTTCTGGTATAGTAAGCAGGGATTTTTCGCTAACGGTAAGCAGAGCCAAGAAATTAGGCCCTGAACTACCCGCAGACCACAAATTCAATGCTCCGGCCGGACAACTAGGTCACGGCACTTCCACAAGTATGCATCTAGTGTCAAATTTGATTCTGACACTAAAAATTAATGATGCATGTACACTGTACATATGTACTGTTAGATTACTAAATTGAAATTTATTTAAAATCATGATTTGAAAGGTTTTAGTTTCGGAAGGTAGGGTAATTTCAAATTTTGTTCATGTGAAAACCTTACAGAGTATGAGTGAAGTAAATGCATACACATGTACTTCAAAATCTAGGCATCTGTTACTTCACAAGACTGCATCTGCATGATACCCACAATGTACGTCTTTTGACGTCAATAAGATGTCTGTACCTTAATGTTAGGGTTCACATTTTTAAAAGGTCAGACTTACATGTGTATATCTCCGCTACTTTATCAGTGTTGGTGTAAAAAGTCACCCAGCTGTACATGTGATAACTCTGGCAGAAATGCGTAATTGGAATTCCGGGCTTAAAGGTAGGATACACCATTGGTAATTGTTTGAATTATCATGAATGGGTAGATTTAGGGGGTTGTATTGTGAATATCGTTTAACTGACCTGTCAGAAGTTTTACAATCATAGATGCCGAGAAAAGCAAGAAAAACGGCATTCGTTTTTAGCTGGCGTCGGGCAGTGATTCTTATGTTATCTTTGTTTTTTCGCGATCGCCATCCGGCGATCGTGAATTTGTTTTTTAAAAATTCAATTTTTTGGAAAAATTACAGTATATTTACCTCAATCATTTTGCTGGATGCCTAGAATATTTCTTTACTTTCAAATATAAAGTAATATATTTTTTTAAGAATTTGGTAGTAAATATTTTTGATAGCTGCAAAATGGTGTATTCTACATAATGTACATTTACCTTTAAGACTGCAGTGCACAGATCTGGCACTCACGACTTTCCCCTTCAGGGTTTTGTGTCAAGCAAAAACTACTCAAGGTTGTGTCAATTCAAAGCCGGAGATTTGATAGACGATTTACAGAAGACGACGCTGGTGTACATTTCAAACTGATAATTCAGCTTTTCATACTGCAGTGTGTCTTGTGGAAACCGAAGCTTTGTGTAATCATGATCTGTGATATTGATAACATTCATCATAATCATCTTTTTTGAAATGAATTTGAAAAGAAAATGAAAAAGTTATTTGTATTTCCAGTAATGTTTTTGATACATATTGAATTCCTTATTGTTTAGATCGTAGGCATAGAGAAATATCATCTGTAGGAGATGAGTATAATTATTATTATTTTTTTTTACATGCAATCAATTTTGTGGGTTTTAGAAACCTGCTAAATGCATTTTGAAAGTATAAATAAAAGTTGGTGGTTTTGTCGTGAATGTGACATTTAGTGAGATCTCTATTGGTGTTGGGAATAATCTGTGCAAAATTGTTCTTGGAAATCCGTCTGTTATAAACCTTATAATATGTATTGCAAACCTCCCATACAAACATTTATTGAGATCTTAATTGAAGAAATTGAAGAAATCTGATGTACAGTATGTAACGCAAACTACAACTATCAGCAGAATTTGTCGGGTTCTGCCCAGAATTTTTTTACGAGTTCGCGTTGGATGCCCTGTATACTTACAAAGTTTTTCTGGGAGCCGGCCTGGAAAATATCTGTTGGAAATATTATGGTGTGCTACCCTTTTTTTCGGACGTCAATTGTTCGGACGTCCACAGTACATAAGAAATGTTCCTACACAGATGCCGGCTTGAACTCGCAACCATGTGAATCAAGTCAATCATGTGTTTGGTCAGAAATCACAAATTTACAGCAACAAATGAATGTTGTTTGTTGTACCTTTTGTTGTACCATGCTAGTTCCTTTGAATATCACGTGGCTCGACTTGTGACAGACTTGAATACCAAACTGTCGCATGTTTCCTCTCATAACTCGATATCAGTGGGATGTTACATTTCTTTACGGTTTACTTCCTGGTCTTTCCCCCTACAGAAACCATCCAGGGGCATCATGAACTTCAGCAAGTCGGACCTCCTGCGTCTGCTTGGGTTGCTGGAAGCCGAGCTCCAGGCCAGGGAGTTGGTTATTGCTAGCCTCAAGGTAAGATGCAGGTGCGGTCAGCACGGTTTTGTGGCTTTGTCGGGATGAGTGATGGTAATTGTCTATTACTGCATGTATGTCATGATGTGGCAGCTTGGGGCTATATGTTAGCACCTCTTTTTTTGGGGGGGGTGGGGGTGGGGGCAGAGGGTGTTTGGGCTGGCAGAGGGGGTGGGGTGTGCGCTGGGTAGGGAATTTATTTATAGGGATATTTAGTGCACTGTACCCCTGACTCGTTTACATTCACAACATTTTGTTTATGTTTGCAAATGTTGTGCATTCCCTTTAAATCTGAACATCACACACTCAACGTTTTTTGGAGCCAAAAACCTAAAAAGAAAAAAAATCTACTACATTGACTCTGTTTGGACAACTGCGTTGTTGTTCGCCTGCAAAGACAACACACAATGACCGCCCACACACGAGGACTGACCAATTTTTCCCCCACTGTGTTGTTATTGTGACACCAAACACAGAGAAAGAAAGAAATTGCTGTCCATTTCCTGTCTTCTACATGTAGTGGGCATTGGAGGGTCAGCCACCTTTGGTTGTTTTGCTGGTTTTTTTTGTATGAGTGATTATTATGGGTGAATGGGGTTTGGCTATTTAACCCTGTGGGTGTTATGTCAGGATGCCGGAATGGCTCTGATACAGGGCAAGCTTCCCCACACGTGGTGTTAACACAAGTCCATGTTTATCTCCTTTTTTTTGAGTTGGCAGGGGTGTACAGCAAGTACAGTGTACTGTATTGAACCCTGTTCTTAGTTATGGCTACAGCTTGTTCTAAACTAAATTTTTTTTAAAGT
This sequence comes from Crossaster papposus, assembly GCA_037893245.1. NCBI lineage: Eukaryota > Metazoa > Echinodermata > Asteroidea > Velatida > Solasteridae > Crossaster > Crossaster papposus. The sequence continues at coordinate 996,270 of JBAIAA010000354.1, read as the reverse complement.
AGGATACACCATTGGTAATTGCTTGAATTATCAGGAATGGGTTGATGTTGGGGGTTGTATTTTATAGTAAATATTGTTTAACTGACCTGTCCAAAGTTCTACTATCATGGATGCCGAGGAAAAAAGGCAAGAAAAATGGCGTTCGTATTTAACCGGCGTTGGGCAGTGGTTCTTGTTAGTCCTGTTTTTTTTTCATGATCACCGTCCGGCGATAACAGTTTTAACATAAAATTCAATTTTTATGTAGTGCAATAATTTTGCTGGTTGCCTAAAATCATTAGTGTGAGCAGCACAAATTGGGTCACAACCTCCTCAGTTTTGGATAAGGGTCTACGGTTCAACAGCCGTAGGATCGAGGATGATCCTAACTTTTGAATAGTAAATCTCATTCACCATGGGCAAATAGGACTCTTTGAGCCGCGGTGTGAATGGGAACAATAATGAATGTAATGTGATGTCAGTTCCACCAATCAAATGACACGAATCTGTAAGCTATATAATAGCTAAAATTGTGTGCTTGGCCCAGTTTTGAATAATGTGAGCATTTTTGAAAAATAGGTTTTGAAGAAAGGGACAGACTGATATAAATTTGTGAAGTTTCGTGACTAAGAAATGGCAATTTGCCTCGCAACGGTGCCTTCTTTCCTTGGACATGCACTGGTTCACATTATGTAGATGTAGAAACATGTAGCGGTGCCAGTATGGTACATGTTTAATCATTAAAGCAAGATGGTGCCTGTCTTCCCACCAGCTTTAATATTTTCAACCAGTGAGGAAATACTTGCACAATGCGGATACTTTTCTTTTCCAACTTTTCGACTTTTCTTTTCCTCATTGACTTGAAATCAGTTTTTATTTTACTTGTGCATATCTGTCAATTAAAAAACAAAACAAGAAGTGATCATTTATTTTGGGGGCTTTGTCTTTGGCAGACAGTACTCCACTTCCTTAGGAGACAACCAAAACCAGAGATATTATCTGTCATTTCAATTACCCATTTTTTTCTCAGAACATCAACGGATACTTATTTTGCTTGGTGTAACCATGGTGTAAGCCAACCAACCACCTTTCCCGCCCCTTCCTAAATGAAGATTCACACCAATCACAACTTGACCTTTTTTTTTCTCTTGGCGTAGACGAAGGACTTAATTTACAAGCCGGATATTGGCAGTCCAATGACTTCCTGGCTCTTGATTATTGTCTTGTTGCTCTTTTTTTCTTCAGAGACATCAGGAAGTGGTGATTATTAGACTCATCCTCCCCCCTAAATGACAGCTTTTTAGTGTCTGTTCGGTCAGTGCTTTATTTTAAAGGGCCGGTGTTGTTGTTGTTTTCTTGGACCTTTCAAAGTTGGTTCAGTGGTTGTCAGTGAATTTAGATTGGAGTTCATCAGTAAAGTTCACAAAATGTACTTGTACATTGAACCTGTGGGTAGAATTATGTTTTCATAGGAACACATGCTAAAAGCTTGTCCCGGGACATTTGTGCTGTCAAACTGCATCTTGAATTTCTGTCATTGTTTCTGTAGATTGCCCGCATATTGCTAATTGCCTGGAAAACTGTGACCTGGATCATTTTTATGCATTTGTTGCCTACTGCTGTTTACTGCATCCTACCCAACATGTACAGTGTACTCATTTCGCTCAACCATAGCCAGAAATAAAAAGCCACTTGAACTTAACCCTAAATTCCTTGAACAGAGTAATCCAAATTAAATGCTGGCCATCCAGGATTACCCTATAAGGAACATGGTTCAAGGTACTGTACTCCATATGAAAACAAATTATCAGCTAAAAAGGCAAATAATTGTTCTAATTGAAGTGTTAATGGCAATGCATCAAGATTAACCTGCAAAGCCTAATCTCATAATCTCTTAATCCCCTTAGGCCTGCCTGGGCAGACATGTGCCAGACAGTTAATCCTTTGCTTAGGATTATCCTATAATCCTGTAAAGTCAATATTCAAAGCCTGAAGCCATGGGCCCTGTCAACAAACATTCTGCAGTTGCAAGTGTACTTGTAAGCTAGACAATTACAAATTATTTGAAAAATTGACCAGTGTATGTGTGACTCATATACTGTACATGTAATTTCCCTAAGAGGAATAACTTTCAGGTTTTCATGTACAATTTATATTTTTACAATTAAAAAAAAAAGTTTTGTCCACCTTTCTTCTACTTTTCCTGCTCTTTTCCCTTGGAGTGCCTACTATTTACTACTGATGCGCTTCATTGGTGCATTGGTTTTTTTTTACCTTTTTATACAAAACCACTTACATATGTACATATGTACGCTAATTATTTGTGATATAATGAATGTACATGTATGATATCGTAAGGAACAAGGAATGTACTAATTTAACCTTCATGAATTGGGAGATGTAAACTATTAATATACCAGCCAGCCACCAAAATTAGAAACAATGACAGCACATTGAACCAGGGAAATATTGAACATTTAGGCTCTGTGAGTAAATGACAAGTAAATGTATACATTTCTCTGTACAATGTAAGTTTGTTAATACTGCCTGGAGAGTGTTTTCACCATTATAAAGACCCTATCACCAAATAAACATTTTCACAAGGCCACGTACATACAACATGTACATTGTTTTTCAGCACACAACAGTATATCAAACAGAGTGTTTACATTGGTGCCGCCTTTCCCTGGAGAACCAAACATGAGCAAACCAATTAGGAGAAAATTGGTTTGCTAACGAGCCCGACAGATCGGCTTCCATTAATGACGTCTACCGTTGGTCATGTGATCCCATCCTTGTCAGCAGGATTGTTTTATTTTTAGGTACGGCAATAGCAGGCAGGTTGTCTGGGCCGACGCGAAATGTCAAACTCGAGCGAGGAGCTACTTGAAGATAACCAAAAAAAAACCATAGGCCTGTATGGATATAACGGTGATTGGTTTGTGCCCAATACAGATTTTATTCTTAAAGGTAGGATACACCATTGGTAATTGCTTGAATTATCATGAATGGGTAGATTTGGAGGGTTGTATTTTATAGTAAATATCGTTGAACTGACCTGTCCGAAGTTTTTCAATCATGGATGCCGAGAAAAGCACGAAAAACAGCATTTGTTTTCCACCGGCGTCGAGCAGTTTTTCTTATGTTATCTTTGTTTTTTCGCGCTCGCCGGACGGCGATCGCGAATTTTTCTTTATGAAATTCTATTTTTCGGAATAATTACAGGATATCTAGCGCAATCATTTTGCTGGATGCCTACAATCATTATTTACTTTCAAATGAGTAAGATATTTCTTAATAACTCGGTAGTAAATATTTTCGATATCTGCAAATGGTGTATACTACCTTTAAAGGTAGTATACACCATTGGTAATTTGTTGAATTATCAGGAATGGGTGGATTTGGGGGGTTGTATTTTATAGTAAATATCGTTTAACTGACCTGTCCGAATTTTTACATTCATGGATGCCGAGAAAAGCATGAAAAACAGCGTTTGTTTTCCACCGGAGTCGAGCAGTTATTCTTATGTTATCTTTGTTTTTTCGCGCTCGCCGGACGGCGAGAATGAATTTTGGTTTATACAATTCAATTTTTTGGAACAATTACAGGATATCTAGGGCCCTTATTTTGCTGAATGCCTACAATCATTATTTACTTTTAAATAAGTAAGATATTTCTTAATAATTCGGTAGTAAATTTGTTTGATATCTGCAAATGGTGTATACTACCTTTAAAGGGGTGGTTTTTTTCTAGAGATAACCGACATTTAGTGTCATTTAATATTTCATATTTTACACTTTTAGGTCCCAGTAAAATCCACATGTATTGAAAATGTTGAAAAGAACTGTTTTTTATGTTGGTCTTGGCTGCAATATATTTGCCTTGCCCAAAGCACCCCTCTGAGAAATGCATGGCAACTTTTAAATCATCTAAAGCCTTGGCCTTGCCCTTCTATCATTTCCAAGTGACAGGCGATAAGCTTCCAATTCTCAAGTGGAATTGCAGTGAAGTGTGAGGCTATAGATGTGACCTGCTCCAGGAAAAGGTGGCATAAGTCGCAAAAACTAAAAATAGAGTTATGTACATTGAAAAGTCCATATAAGCTTTCATTTGGTACATAGTACAGCTCCATAGCCCCTCCCGTTCCGGTTACATGTATATGAGGCTTTTGCATATTGAGAAAACTGAGAAAACGGGCTTTGAAACACAACAAAATTAAGACAAAACATTGGAACCATGCACTCTTAAAAGGTTTTGTTTCACTTTATTTATTGAATTTCAGCCTTTTGTTAATTAAATCTGAAACTTTGGATATTAAAGATGTCCTTTAAGACAAAAAATTGAATATCAAATTTGGAAAACAATAACAGGCAATTAAACATAAATGCATAGCGCGACTTATGTCACCTTTTCTTAAATGTAATTCAAACTAGTGAAAAATGCTAGAGAAAAAAAAAATTGTTCCAAAAATGTTATTTTATAATATCTACATTTGTTTGGCTTTTACAATGAAAAGACATTTAAACCTTACAAAATTGCTAAAAAAAAAATCGCGGGAGATTATAATCCAGATTTTGCTTCAAATAGTAAAGTTAAGACAGCTCTAAAGATTTGTGTTAATGATGTCATGATGATGTCATCAAGTATCAGATTGCAAGCAATCCAATATTTCTAGATTTATTCTTTGAAGATCAATATCAAATCAACTGTAAAAAGTGTGATAGATTTTTACGATAATTGATAGAATAATCCAGGATCAACATTTGTTATATTACCTGCAAAATGACTTGACCCTTCCTTCCAGTCAAAACTGGAAGTGCCTTATAATCTGAAAGTGGAAAATAATGTGAACTTACTTTCAACAATGTTAGTCTGTGTCAAGGTTGTATTATACAAACAATTACCGGTGACATCATAAAATGGTGTAATGTGCCCTTAAAAACTTGTTAAAATGTTTAAAATGAATAATCAATTTTCATTTTTTTAAACTTGTATGCATTAATCAGAAACAAAACATGCTACATTCGAAAATCTTCATTTAGGTACAGCAGTTTATACTGGTATACGCACAAAATTTCACAAATAACGAGACGTACATTTGGTAATCATGGCATCATCAAAATTGCAATTTTGCAAAACACACAACAGAATAACAGATGGTTATGAAATTCAGTGGGTTGGAAAATATTGATGTTATTAAAAATCTAAAATGTCACGATGACGTCATAAACTGAGAGCGGAAAAGCCATATTCTGTACAACGAACAAACATACAGTAGCTCTAGTTTAATCTTTCTAGCAATGAAACCAAGGATTGCTAAAACAAAAATGGCCGATGCACTTGCTTGAAAGCCAGAAGAAACCTGTAAAAACATGAAGAATGGATATAAAGATCAGTTTAATCAGACAAGTTTAATCAGTCTAATCAATGCAGGCACGTGTACATGATATCACTTTTGATATCTTCAAATTCATCAAAATTCGCCCTGTTTTTGAGAATTTCAGCAGACTAAAGCCCTGTTCGCACTGGACTTTTTTGGATAAAACTTACCGAGACGATGGGTACTTTTCCTATTTTAAGTCCAGTGCGGACAGCCTAGGACGTTTTCCTCTCGGTTACTTTTCCCGAGTCCAGTGGTTACTTTTACCGGCCAACTGCTGCCCGGGAAAACTTCCCAGCTAACAATTTTTCCCAGACGATAAGTCCAGTGCGAACAGCGCGAGTCGGTAAGAGTGTCTCAGGAAAACACACATCCGGCCCCCTACTGCGATTTTTATGCTACACAAGACACCGCGCATGCGCTCTTTGCATTGTTTACGTGCGCGCGCTGATGCATGCACATCGCATTGTGATCACATTCGCCTTCATGAGTCATTATAATGACAGCTCGGCTACTTCTCCCGCAGTCTCGGTAAAATTTTCCCGTGTCGAAAGTCCAAGTGCGAACAGTGGTAACATTTGACCATTTTTTATTTTACCATCGTCTCAGTAAAATCTTCCCCAAAAAAAGTCCAGTGCGAACACGGCTTTAGGATGCTTCCATATTGAAAACTGGGTGATTTTGAAGGATTCTAAACCTTGTAGTACTGAAGGATTTTGATGGATTCAGGATACATGTACCTCCATATTGAGCAGTCACAAACACCAACATGCTTGTGCGTAACAAAATTGGTGGATTTTGGCAGATTCATGACACTTTCTAGTAAAGATACCCAGGGGGGTTAGAGTAAAAATACACAGGGGGTTAGGGTTAAAAGGACACCTTCCCAAGGGAAAACAATTTGTAAATTTATGTAAAAGTGAAAGAATGGGTGGGGGTAAATACTGTGCTGGCTTTCATTGGCGTCCCCTTAGGCTTCGTAACTTTTCACCAACTTTTAAGAGCAGGGCCTTCTTTTCTTGTAATCCAGCTCCGACATGTAGGCCACTGGAAATTGAAAGGATGTAAGTGCACCACCAAGCCTGTTGTATCTTAAGCCGCCAGCAATCAAAAGAAGTGGAGCATAACTCGCAACAACTGCCGCCTCATAACGGGCTTTCCTGCCCCTCAACCCTGCCCGGCATGACCAAGGAAAAAACAAATTTTGAGACTGAGAGAGGTTTCAGTCTTGCGTCCTCCACAGAAGAAAGCGGCTTTAATCTGTGAAGTTTAAAAATATTAAAGTAAAATAAATAATTACAAATTTGCTGTGGACTTGGGAATTTTACATTGGGTCTGTGTTATATTTCAATGTGTTTTATGTGTGCATCACAAAATGTCTGATGACATATTGATAGTTAGGCGGATTGGTGCACAATATGAAATTGTCCAGTTGATGATATAAAAAGCATGACTTTTAACCAGTTCGTGCCGGATGACGAATATAAACGCAAAGTTTTCCCCAGATTCGAAACGGATGACGCATAAACACGCCACGAGCAAGGCCGGAAATGTCTGTCAGCAGCGAGCAAGGCCGGAAATGCGTGGGTGTGCTTTCCGCTCCTGGCGGCCTTAACCAGTTCGCGCCGGGATTATTTTAACATCGCCGAGCCGACGGGCGGGATTATTTTTTACGAAACTCGATCCGAAGCGTGTTCAGGCTGATAGTGCCGGGAAGCACACCCAGGCATTTCCGGCCTTGCGCGCTGCTGACATACATTTCCGAACTTGAACTTGGCGTGTTTATGCGTCCTTCGTTTTGAATTTGGGGGAATTTTTGTGTTTATATACGTCATCCGGCGCGAACTGGTTAACCTGCTTCGGATCGAGTTTCGTTAAAAATAATCCCACACGTCGGCTCGGTGATGTTAAAATAATCCCGGCGCGAACTGGTTAACACGCAGTGGAAGCCATTTTGAAAACTTTAAAAATTGCTTGTTGGTTTTTTTTCAAAAAAAAAAATGCTATGTCACCACAAGTTTTCCTACGAGTGGTGCCAATATTTAGATTAATCTGTTATGTACAGATTTGGGACAGGCAGGGTTAATGCAAACTGATCTTTGATTTGAACACCTCCATGATCTGAATGACTTGCCTTGAGCCTGACCTGCACAGTGAGGCTCGCAAGGAATTACTTTTGAAGTGTCATTCACTTCTAGAATTGAAGTGCCATTCACTTCCAAGACATCTTAATTTTGCCTGGCTTACATGTATGTATAACACTCTTGGTGTCATTTCCAGGGAAAACCTGGGTAGCGTTACAAGCCTTAAAACCCGGCACTTCTGATATCCTAGGCTTGTACAGTATGCTGGATCTTGGGGCCCAGTAATGCGAGTATGGAAATGAAAGGGCTGCAACTCTATCTGAAAGGCGTGCTCTAGTCTTCTGAAAGGAAGGTGTAGAATATTGCACACTGCGATGTGAAATATTGACAGTCAGGATAGAAACCGTACATATAAACATCAGCTTTCAGATTAGATTTTTTGTTTAGCTTTCAGCTTTAACATTTTCTCAGCTGTTTCTCAGCTTTGAAATTATGATTGTTTAAGATCTGAGCATAATCTGTATTTCATAAAATTTACAAGGTTGCTCAAGAATGTACTGTAGACTTACCGGTAAGTACGTACATGTACTGGTTTCATCACAAGATATGAATACTTTTATAGCATTTCATTCGAAATTTTCCAAACTACATGTAGGGCACGCCATTATAGCGCAATGTTGAAACCACTTTTTAAAAAGTGCAAAACATCCTGACAATACAAACTGACAAATTACACATGTACCTGTACCTGTACGTGTATACATTGTTCGGAAAAGAAAAAGACAATTTTGAAAAAGCACGTCTACACTGGCTTTAACCCCAACTACCCCAAACCAGTCAAACTTCAACTGCATTGTTTTGCTACCGGTAGGTTTTAGCAGGTTTAATACCAAACCATAGGAACTTGTTGTGGAATTTTGTTTGACTCAGCACCAAAGGCCCAGACCCCTGTTGAATTGTGAGGCTTAGGGCTAGAAAGGCACGAGACTTGGGGAAATGCACAGGCGTTTATTCGTTGGTGACCCAGGGCTGGTCACAGCACAGTTCCTGGTCAACTGTAACTTGTATACTGTACATGTACACCCTTATAGTACCAGTATGTGTGTCCCCACTCAAGCACATACTGCTGGCCAGTCATCACTGCACTGATACTGAACAACAATGCATTGACTAGATCTGTACCAAGTCGATCAAACTTCAACTGTTGGAATTTGGCAAGTTTAGTACTGTTACCAGTGCGTTCAGTAAAGTGTACATGTACATGTACATGTACATGTATGCACCAATAATTACTGAACATACTGTGTGAGCTGTTGAAGTTTGTTAGATTTGGTATGATTTCTAGTGCGAGAGCCTAGGGGGTTAAGGTTAATGTTTGAAAAGTCTCTGTAATAGATGATCTATCAAACACACAAGCTGAAAGCTGTCATCAAAGTTGCCAAAAAGCTGTTGTAGATCAGTGAACCTACATGTACACTGTACATACATATGCATCTGTGATTGAACATATGCATCTGTGATTGATTTGATCATATGATGTGTGCCTCCTGTGCATTGTAGGTCAATTTGCAAGTCAATTGTGAAGTGGGTCTTTCTTTTAATTAGGGGGCCAAAGCGTGACATATGGTGTTATATCTCAAAAGATAATGTACTTTCTATATTCTTTGCATACAAGTGGTGGGGATAGCTCATACGTTTATTGTATAACTTCAATTTCTTGAATTAGATGTTTTGTTTTCATATACGATCCAAAACTATCCATCACATTGTAACGGAGACACCGGTGTCTCAGTTACAGTGTGAAGTGTGAAACTTGTGACTTGTTTTGCCATAAATTAGTAGGTTTTCATTGAAAATTTAAATTTCAAAGGGTAATATGTAAACATCATTGGTATACTGTAATTCAGCTATTTTCAATGAAAACCTTCAAACGTTGGCCAAGCAGTAAAGGTCGACAGTTTTACGCGTAACCGTGACACTGGTGTCTTTGTTACACCGTGACTCAAAAAGTCCTGTCTCTCTTATTATGCATCATAAATGTCTGAATCTAGCAAAGTGCATAGTAATACATGCTACATAGCATAGTAATACATGCTACATACATGTAGCATGTATTACTATGCACTTTGCTAGATTCAGACATTTATGATGCATAATAAGAGAGACAGGACTTTTTGAGTCACGGTGTAACAAAGACACCAGTGTCACGGTTACGCGTAAAACTGTCGACCTTTACTGCTTGGCCAACGTTTGAAGGTTTTCATTGAAAATAGCTGAATTACAGTATACCAATGATGTTTACATATTACCCTTTGAAATTTAAATTTTCAATGAAAACCTACTAATTTATGGCAAAACAAGTCACAAGTTTCACACTTCACACTGTAACTGAGACACCGGTGTCTCCGTTACAATGTGATGGATAGTTTTGGATCGTATATGAAAACAAAACATCTAATTCAAGAAATTGAAGTTATACAATAAACGTATGAGCTATCCCCACCACTTGTATGCAAAGAATATAGAAAGTACATTATCTTTTGAGATATAACACCATATGTCACGCTTTGGCCCCCTAATTAAAAGAAAGACCCAACAAATTTGTAGTTCATGTACATGTACAGTAGATGTACTGTAGACCCACTTATAAGAGATGGTCAGAGATGAACCTCACTCGCCTTTTGCATTTTGTATTCAAGTCATCACGCCTCGAGTCAGCAGCTGCAGGTACGAGTCCATCTCCTTGACCCAACTCCTGTCTAAAATTTCACTTCCCGTTCTGCAAACAAAGCTGCAAGGACTAGCCCGCGACTTGCAGATGGAGCAAAGTACAATGACCATCTTAAGTTAATAACTATGACTGACCACAGATCAGAAGTCACTCAAGTATTTGCGGCTCAATAATTATTGTACTTTTTTGTATTTTCACTGCAAAATTCACGTCCTGTTCTCCTTCGGGACGATACCCTATACCGCCCTGCTTCAGGCCCTCTTTGACTCACGAGTAGTAATCACATCGATTCCTACCCCCATCTTCTCATTTTAATAATTCAACCTCGTTTTTGCACCCCAAGCATGCCCCTGAGAGTGCCCAGTCGATCGATGTGTTAAGAGACCAGGCGCTTTTAAGGCCGACATTGATACCAAGTGCACCGTTTGACGACGATCCACTCGAGCAGAAGTGGTATACCCATCGATCCCGCGAAGGAGGAAAAATAAAATAAAACTTGAATAATTATTCATTCAGCCTTTTGTGTCTCCGTTTTAATTTCTCTGGTTCGCTGCTCGTTGAGCGCGTGAATGTGTCATTACGTCTGTAACCCATATCCCGGGGTAAAAAAGGGAAGAAAAAAAATGGGATTGTAACTGGATCTGGGCCGATCTGTCGGTGTCCCCTTGGGAATTTGGTCTGGGATCAGCACTGAAGAATAGAATCGATGAAGCGGGTAGTCTATTTTTTCCCTGGCCCTGGTGTGCAGTGGTGTCTGCAGGAATTTGATGGAGATGAGGCGTACTAATTGCCCTGGGCTTGTGGTGGTCAGTGTAGAGCCAAACATGGAGTTCTGGGTGCTCAGGATATGTTGGCTTAGCAGGGGAGGCTGTATCACTGATGTTGGTTCCCAGCATGTTGGCCAACATGTTCATGATATTGATAGGCTTGTGTACCCCTTTTTGTCCTCCGTGTACTGCCCCATTTCTTTGGAGTGTGTTAACTTGGGCTATGTTTCATGTGTTAAGTCCAGCCAAAATGCAAAAATCTAAATCGAGGCAAAATCTCCATCGTTCGTCCTTGAAAGCAATTTTTCCAGCATTTCAAGAGCATAGGTTGAAAATTAATAAAAGTTTTTGCATTTTTTTCTTCTTCAATTGTTGCCCTTTTCACTTGAACATTGAGCAAAAATCTAAACCATTTCTTCATAAAAGATGTACCGTAGGACGTCCTTGCATACAATGACTACACATTAGATGTCCCCACTTGTAACGACGTACCAGCAGCACGCAACTCTCCAGGTATACCATTCACTCGTAATCCCACTCCCAGCTTTCATGGGTAGTGTTATAGGTAATATTCAATATTTTAGGGCACTTTGTCTTGTTTTGGAAACATCCATTTTGTTGACCTGCAGCTTCCAAGATTCAACCGATCTTGTTCACAGTATGAAGGCTGGTTCATGTGTACTTCATGGAAAAGCGAATACGATACAAATTTGACGTCTTAAGGCATTCGCTGCAAAAATGTGCCAAAGTTGCAATGTGTTTAAAGGTAGGATACACTATTTGCAGATATCGAAAAAATTTACTACCAAATTATTATGAAATATCTTACTTACAGTGTAATTAAAAGTAAATGATTGTAGGCATCCAGCAAAATGATTGTAATATCCTATGATTGTTTTGGACGGCGATCGCGAAAAACAAGAACAACATAAGAACCACTGCCCGATGCCGGTTATCTTGCTTTCCTCGGTATCCATGCTTTCCTCGGTATCCATGATTGTAAAACTTCGAACAGGTCAGTTAAACGATATTTTACTATAAAATACAACTCTCCAAATCGACCCATTTATGATAATTCAAACAATTACCAATGGTGTATGCTACCTTAACTTTTACGAATTCGCAGCACGAAAACTCCCTGTGATGTCCCAATTCGTGTTCTCATTCACTTTCGTGAATGGTAAGAAACTCAAAAGAAATAAGAAACTCATAACCAAGTAAATCCCTTACTGGTCTGATTTACAAGTTAAATATTTTACAAATTGGGGAAAAAAACAGGTTCAATATAAAAGTAGTACATGATATTCATTCATCATAGATATTACTTTATGCCTTGCAGCGATGACAGAGTCGTTGATATTAAAATTCAGGCCAATATTAAACCGTTATTCAATATTTGACGGGACTGTCCTTTTTTAAGCTGCAAACAATGAGCCACAAGATCTGTTGGCTCCCCTCCCGAAAACCCATTACAGAGTTTATTAATTATTGAGCGTTGGTTCTCACCCTTGTGTCCCGTCGAGGCGAGAGACCAAAAGAGTCACCGTCGGACACCAACGCTGACTCATCCCCTGATGACAACGGGGTTGTGGGAGCCGCTGTCCATCGGAGATTAAAAATCTCCTCCCATCATCCCAAGTTGGAAGGCGCTTAGTGATCATATAAGTTATTGCCTCTCATGGATCAAATTTATAAAAAAAAAATCAGTCTTTTATTAATCTACATGTACACAGTACATGTAGATGTAGTAGAGATCGAGTTTCTCCTGTGCCCCACTATAAAGTGGTATTTTTTGTTAACAAGCTTTCCTATGATGAAGTAAACAAAACAATATGCATTATACTACTCAATTGTTCGGAGCACAAATGCATTTTGCTAAATAAAACAAACAGGAGGGGGTGAGGAGGGGTGGGGGGGGCGGTCCCACAAGCATACAGGTTTAGCGAAGAGAAGAAACACAAAGGAGGGATTAAAGGAAATGGAGTGGAAGAACCAGGGTGTAGGGTGTCGTGGCCGAGTGGATAAGAACACCGAACTCAAGCTCTGGTGTTTCTGTTCAGCAGAATGTGGGTTCGAGTCCCCGTCGTGACACTTGTGTCTCTCAGCAAGACACTTAACTATAATTGCTTCTCTCTACCCAGGGGTAAAATGGGTACCTGTGAGGGCAGAGATGGTTATTGTGATTGATTTAGCCTAGTAGCGCATATATTGCAGCACATGCTGTATACTCCCCAGGGAGCTGAGATGGTTTAAGGATTGAAAATGGCCCAGTGACCAGGGGTAATAATGTTGGAAGCGCTTTGAGATGCCCTTCGGGTGTGAAAAGCGCTATATAAATCCAAGATATTATTATTATTAATAACCAGCAAAGGATGGAGGGATTAATGTGAGACTGACCAAAATAGGTGAAGATCAAAGGATGCAACAAGGATTTATTTGGGACAGACCAGGGATGAGATGAAAGAAATGAAGTTGGAAAAATTAACTGGCTAGAGGCCTCTTGTAATTTTTACCCTTGTTTCCCCCCTCCCCCTCCCTTTTTCAATTTGCGCCAATTTGCTCCTTTGAAATGTAGAAGTTGTGAGATTTAGTATTTTTACCAAAAATATGTTATTAGGCTGCCTTAAAAGTAGTATACACCATTTGCAGATATCGAAAAAAATTACTACCGAATTATTAAGAAATAACTTACTTATTTGAGAGTAACAAATAATTGTAGGCATCCAGCAAAATGATTGCGCTAGATATCCTGTAATAGTTCCGAAAAATTTAATTTTATAAAACACAAGAACCACATAAGAACCACTGCTTGACTCCGGTTGAAAACGAACGCCGTTTTTCTTGCTTTTCTCAGCATCCATGATTGTAAAACTTCGGACAGGTCAGTTGAACGATATTTACTATAAAATACAACCACCCAAATCCACCCATTCATAATAATTCAAGCAATTACCACTGTGTTATCCCATAGACCTTCTGCTGCTCTATCTTCAGCAGCCCAAACACCCTTCATTTTTTTAATGACACATAATACCTTTGTTTACATTAACCACCAGGCCATGTGACTGGGAATACATGTTCAATTAGCATAATGGATAATTAAATATTTACGTGTACCACATCAACTTCATGATCAATATATCGATCATTCTAGAACTCAATTAAGCCGTAATTACTTATACTTGATGGTTGGTGAAGCCGCGAAGCTTGCTTTCCCATTTACAAGCTGTGGACATCCTGTTGGCTGTACATGTACCGGTACAATGTACATTACCATTACATTCATTAATTGATTGTTGTGCATTAGTCTCCTGATTCCAAAAGTCAATGAAAGCGCAGCGTTGTAATTCAATGATGGAAATTAATTACACAGAAAATGTGTATAGTAACTTTAGAAACATAACAAAAAACCAGAGTACGTATTGTTTAGTTTATACACATTTTGGGGAAAACACAAAAGCAAAGTTATTGAAACAAAAATTAGGTAATTTTTTTTTAATCTTGCAGTTTGTGTTTCTTTCGTTAACCAGTTCGGGCCGGATGACGTATATAACGCAAAGTTTTCCCCAGATTCAAAACTGATGACGCATAAACACGCCACGAGCAAGGCCGGAAATGTCTGTCAGCAGCGAGCAAGGCCGGAAATGCGTGGGTGTGCTTCTTGGTACTATCGGCCTGAACCCGCCTCGGATCGAGTTTTGTTAAAAATAATCCCGCCCCTCGGCTCTGTGATGTTAAAATAATCCTGGCGCGAACTGGTTAAATCGCTTTAGTTTGATAACAAATACTATATACAGGGTACAAATGTTTCTACTTTCTGACTCGCTCTGCACATTTTTTCTTTTTGAAGTTGATATTCATGTACTGAGTAAGAAATGTCAGATAATGTGAAAAAAAACACATTTTTTACCCTATAACTTTGGCTTCCAGATGTTTCCATGCCTTGAATAATGGCTCTTTCGCTCCAGAAAGTTTGAAATTTATTCAGAAAGAGATTGGCCTTGATATAAAAGAAGAAACGATAAGTATGGATTTTGGAGGTGATCATAAGGCCAATTTCATGGAGCTGCTTAGCACAAAAAAAAACAAGTCTTGCTCAGGTAAAACAGGTTACTGCCAAAATTTCATGTCCTTTTCATGCTAGGCAAAAATGAGCTGAATACCAGTCGCAAGCATAAACTGAAAATGTTGTTTGTAGGGCAGTGTCCGAAATGGGCTTCTAGAGTTGCGGCTTCGTCTATTGTCAGCCTATACTGACTGGTAGTTGTAATGAGCGAACAACTAGACAATAGCCAAAGACAAGTTTTATCCCAAAGAAGAATTATTCATGCTAAGTAATTTTGGTGTTTAGCAGCTCCATGCAATTGGCCCCCTGGGTGGTCCTATCTCGTGCAACACATTCGCTGGGAAATAATTTGAGCTCAGAAAATTACATCATTCATCACAGGATTATCACACTGAATGGTCACATGCAAATGTCTAATTTCCAAGTAAATTAATGATTCACGGTAGTACACTGCGAAAGCCGTTGGGCCAACATTGTCCATGGCGACTCGTGCAATTCCACCTCTTTATGACACCTTTGGGTATATCGATCAAACTTGGTCCAAATAGATCTAATCCATAGTCGCCAAGGAGTCCCAATATCACGAACCATTACCCGGGATGCGAGTAACTGTTATTCTGCCTTAATTTCGGGACTGACAACCCAGGGGGTGAACATGTAAAATGGACAGAGATATTAGTATTACGGGAAAGATGTGTGCATTTAGTCATTTTGTGGATGGGTATAATTTCCCTTGACAACTCGGACCATTGATTGGGATTTATATACCAACAGATAGGTGGAATTATTCATTGGCGCCGTGGTAATGCGCGGAGCCCGGCGTTGGTCATTCGTCATCTTAAAAGCAACATCAATCTGCATATTTGTTCTACAGTGGCGCACCCAAGGGAAACCAAGGGCGGATCTAGGGAGGCGGGCATGAGGGTGGGGGAGGGTGGGGGTTGCTGCACGTGCCGCATGCACCTCTCATTTGTTTCTTAAAAAAGGATAAGAAAACATAGCCTAGGGAGAGAGACTCAAAGAGATTAAAAAAATTAGGAAGAGAGAAAATTAATAGAGAAAAAAACCGCAAAGAGACAGAGAGGCACTCGACGGAAACATTCATGTGATGTTTATTGTGGTTTTTTGCTTAGCATGAAAAACACATGGAGTTTTGGCCGGTAACCTACCTGTATTCTTACAGAGTGAGACATTTTTGTGCCAAGCAATTGTTTGTGCTTAGCAGCTTCGTGAAATTGGCACCTGGTGGGAGCTCATTTTCAAGAAAAGTAGAATTTCTTTTATCAATTTTCATCATCTAACCAGCGTTGGAAAAAATAATTACAGTTTGTTATTAAATACTGTCCCCAATTTCCCAAATTGCGTTTGCAATCATGTACACATACATATGTGGTTTTGTTATGGTTTAAATGGAGGACACATCCCTGACGCCACATCGGTGAATCGGGGTTAGGTGTGTAATTGAGGAAGTTCTCGATTGAGATTCGTGTACAAAACCAATGAGAGCCATCAGAAAAAGTACAAATAAAAGAAATCGTCAAGAGGAACAAAATAAAAACTTGATTTACACCATAAACAAACGTGTGTGAACGAGTGCAAACTAGCTAGTGTGGTTCTCTCACCTGACAATTCCCAGACACATGTACATAAATTACACTGTTTCATCATAAGTAGAGTCAGAAACAGCATTTTGTTATAGTCCACCCCCCCCCCCCCCCCCCCCCCCCAAGGATCTGTGAACACAAAACTTTTAAAATAGGTCCGTGCAGCAATATTTGCTATAAAATACAAACCCCCAGATCCATTTCTGAAAATGACAACAAAAGCAAATCTAATTCACAAACTTGTGTCCGTTGTAAATAGCCCTGATATTTGTTTTCTTGAATGTACATGTACATTAGACCACGAACCCAAAGCTTATGTACAACTAAGAACTTGTAAGCGTTCAGGGTTCTTACAGTGAATGTAATTTCCCTTACAATTTCCCATAAAATGCACACTACACCTGCCAATACCACAGGGCTGGCTAAACTCACACAAGCACATACAAGAATGTATTGAAGGTACATTGTACACTATAAATGGGTCATTCTATGAGGTTTGAACACAGCGTGACATTTTGCTACATTTCTAGTGTACGATGTATGCAATCTACCGGTATGCAATCTATCGACTATTAATTGAGTATAATTGTCTTGGATGCTGAGGTTGGACAGATTTGGGCAAGTTTTTTACCATTTGAAATATAGTTTCCTGAGAAGTTTCATAAAAAGTTAGTCAGTTTCCCTTGTGGTTTATTTGTGTATTATAATATTTTTGAAATGTATGTATGTCTAATGACGTTTCCATCCAAAGAAAGTGACCCTTGAGAGTATTTTCTAAAGATGTGTCGAGTTTCATTTCTTTTCTCAAATTCCTACACATTTACTGGTATCATGCTGTAAAGGGCGAAAATGCGCTTTGTAACCAATAATAACCTTAGTGTGCAGTCTTTGCCAGGTATAAGCCGACAAAGGTTCACTTAAAATCTACATTGTTTTTTTACCATTCCTCATCACACCCCCCTTACTCTCATCTGGTCCTGGTTCAATAACTATTACCATTAAATATCTCCATGGGACAGCCAGGTCTTGGAAAGTGCTGAAAACGATGGCAGATGTGTGTGGTGGGAGGGCTATTACAGCAAGCGCGATATCTCGTGAGTCAGCTTGTCGAGTCCGAAACCCCCTGAGGAGTACGGTACATGTACGTACAAGGAGAGGCTGCTTGTCTCAAAACACTGAGAAAGAACTTAACAGGCGATTTCAGTCAAATGTTTGGTATTTTTTCTGTATCCCTAGACACATGTAAGTGTTGGACAGGTGTGGCTGGAAATGTGAGGGGAGGAGCACCCAGTCGTGTTTTACCATAATGGTTGAGGATACCCTATTGTGTTTCCCATAGTTTTGTACTATAGCCTTGTCCGCCATAGACTTCAGGCCCGTACGCAGGGGGGGGGGGGGGGGGGGGGGGGTGCGACGGGTGCGTACAAACCATCAACATTTGACTTTCAACAAAATATGAACAACTGAAGACTGAAAGGATGTATTGTTTGTCTATTGGGCTTCTGTCCTCGCGGGGTGGGGGGGGGGGGGGGGGATGATTGGTTATATAGTACATGAACACTGATGTATACCGGTAGATGTACCGTAAACACCCGCAGATTCCTCGATCCGGAAAAATCCTCCTGGTAGTTTTGGAGGAGTGAGGCTGTTGAAGGGCATAAAGTGTTGGTTGATTTTGGAGGATGCATTGTGTCAAATTGTAGGCTGTAGGCTTAAAAAATGCTGCGCACGGTGATACAAACCGTCAAGATTGGACGTGTGCTTTATTTACGTACCTTATTTATGCGTGTTGTTGCAATGTTGCCATAGGACTGTTGTATTATTTACATGATGCTCGATCAAAGCTGGTTCAGGAGCCATTTATTCACTTCGTCTTGATAGTCAGTCCGTTACCCCCTCCCTCCCCCTTTCCCCGGTACATATAATGCCCATCAACGTGATCGAGTTTCGACCAATCAGAAGCTGTTAACCCTCCAAGGTATTTATAAATGTGATGTAATGATGGTCCTTTGCCACTAAGCCCGGAGTACCAATTTCATTTAAACAATCGAGTTGCTCATTCTAACCCCTGGGCTATCTATACACGGTACATGTACCAGGTACATGTATCACTTTCCTTGATTGGTTCTTATCTGCAGCTAAATATCTTCGCTAATATGCCTGAAGGCACTGCCATATAATACCAGTACCAGTCAGTAAATCAAGCTACATGTATGTATCTCACAAGCTCACAGCTCCATAACAAGAAGTCAGTCGGCAAACACTAATGGCCAAAACGTATGCTGATGCGTCCGCACGACCGCGGCGACCAAGGCATTCGGAGTAATCGTTGGTAATGAAGCGTTTCACCACAGGACAGGCCCCCAGAATTGATTTTTACACGCTTTTTTGTTAACGTTGCTTTTTATTGAACATTGTGTCGGCGCAACATCCAGCTTATTTGCTGTGCAAAGATCAATTTAATCACAATAAGTTTATGATTCACACGCTGTTGACTGTTGATGCAGAAGGGCTCATTTTTAGGATGATGCGTACCGGTAGTTCATCCATTAGAAGAAAAAAAAATCAGTGATTACCGTCATCATTCGTGATTTCAGTACGAGATGAATGCATCAAATATGTTTACATTACAACAAGGCATCAATGTATCTGTCTGTATGCTATAAAGTTTAACCCTTTTTTTTGTTTACTGCTGCAAAACTGTTATAAGGGTTTTGCCTAAGAAATGCCAGTGCAGATTGATTTGTGTCTTATTTTACCTGGGTAGCCCATTCAGTAGAATCCACTGTTCTCCCATGGGTCCCAGTGAAGTGAAGACAGTGTGAAGAAATTACCGTTTTAGATGCAGAAGAACATCCGTAGATTCAAGTAGGGACTGAAAAGATTGGCCCATATCGGACCCCGGGTCACTAGCAGTGAAAAGCGAGGAAAGAACCGCTACGCCACCCTGACTCCCCTAATAACATGACATGAATCATAATAACATGAATCATGTAAAAAGCTGGTTCAAATTTGTACCACGGCAGGTACTTGTATTCATTTCCGTGGTGATTTGGGAAACTGACTTTCCTAATGGACGCCCTCGGGTGAACACAATAATAGTTACCCTGCGAGCGAGTGGAATACGGAATAATGTAGTGCGACTGTGTGGCCTAGTGGGATATGGGACACAGACTAGCTACATTTTCCGTGTTTCACTCGCGCTCGCGGGATAACAAATTTATCTTAAGAAAGATGGGAAAAAACAGGGAGCTGCCAAGTCCAAAAATTCACCCCCAGCCAATAATACGGGTGAACACTTTATTTGTCTGCAGTAAGAATGGAACAGGTATGTCCAGACGGCATTGTGCGCAAAACCAGAATGTGCTACACGCGCAGGCATTAATAACAGTTCTTAGATTGTGACGATCCACAGACGCGCAGCTAGTGTGCAGCTGTGTGCAGACGTGCTACATGTGCAGACGCGCAGCTAATAAATTTGAAATGGTTTGTGCAGCACTGCGTTTTCGGCAATACGTGGAATTAGAACAGTAAAACACGCGGAGTTTAATATGAGCCATGCAAATATGGTCTCGTATCACACTGGTTGTTGCCATGAATCGACCAATCAGGATCGAGGATTCAAGTTTGCTTGAAGATAAAAAGAATTAGATACCCTCAGGTGAACACAAATCAGTTCAGAAATTCTTTTTTCCCATCAGCCATGACTGTAAAAAAAAATAAAAAATCAAATAAATAAATGCTAGAGTGCTTGAGATATACCTGGTAGGTTTGGTTAAAGCTGTGGTTTATGTAATCATTTTTAAATTGTTTTTTATCTTTGTAATGAATGGGATAACACTTTTCTTTGTTTGTTGAGCACTAGACAGTAATCCGAAGGCCGCAGATTCAATTCCCACTCAATTAAATTTGAGTTCAACTTATTAATTTTCTAACTTTTTTTATTTGACAAATTCACCTTGCATTCACAAGTGTGATCAATGGTACATGTGCACATGGCATCAAGTCCAGAAAAAAAACGGCTGCTGTGTTTTTTCCTGATCATGAATCCATGAAAATATTTACAATACACATAAAATGTCAGTCTACTCTGCTAAAACTAATAAAAACAAATGAAAACTGAAAATCATCTGAACTGATACAAGTCTATGCGCATTGACCCCACTTGACCTTTTCTAGCCTCTCTCCTGGCACACATACTCCACATACATGTAAACAGAATTTTTTGTTAATGAGTGCAGATGATGAGAGACAGATGGCTGTGTGATGATGAAACTCTCCTAATTGATATCTAGATGATATCAATACTTGAGAGAGTAGTGTATGTTGCAAAAATACAATTATTGGGCAGTGGCCGGGATCGGTAGAATTAAAAAAAAAACTAGTTGCATGCCTACATATGCAAGTAGCCTCTAAATGTTTGGTTTTATTTAAATAATGTAGGTCATGATGCGTTCTCCTATAATTTCAAGCTATAGATCGGGGCGGACACACATCACAGGTCAGCGCGCCGATGAAAACAATACGCGCTGACACTGCACTGTAGCATACAAGACTGCGCGTGCAATCATCGTTTTTACCGGCGCGGTGTACGTATTATGACGCGTTTTTATGACAGTTCCCGGATGTCCGCCCCGATCTATAGAGGTTTGTAATATCTGTTTTGGGGGGCTGGCAAAAAGGGATGAAGATTTTGGTTTTCCATCAACTCTGTCATGGCCAGATTTTATGCAGAAAATTAATGACTTTCTTGTGTTTTGTAGGGGTTGGTTGGCTTGACACACGTACATGTACCGGTATGTTATTATAATAACATTCCAAAACTGTTCAAGTTATCAGGAATTTTGTTGAGTTTCTCCAAGTCTTAATTTTGAACAAACTCTTTTCATGCCGCTTCATTCTCAGAACCCTTTCTCTTATGATCAAAATCAGTGTTTCTATATGTGACCTGCTCCCACGAAAACGGCGTAAAGTCGCACTATGCTATATTGAGTTATGATTGAATTGGACAGTGGGGAATCGTTTTGGGGGTTTCGGCATAATACATTTCCCACATATGCTTTCTTTCGAACTACCAAGTATTTTTTGCAAAAGATTAGCAGAAAAAAAATCTAGATTTGATTTTACTGAGCGTACCCATTTAAAATAATCGTATTTTCACATCAAAAACCGCGTTAATACCCTACCCAATAAATTATATATCATTTTAAAGCTAAGAATTCAAGGAATCTGACAATACCAATATCTAAAATTATCAAAATGTCTACTTTACTCTGATTTTGTAAGAGCAGGTCAAATATTTGGAATGTACTCATCAGAACCTGCCTGCATGCCGGTCACTGTGTGCAATCGTTGGGAAATCATACAGTGTACTCTTATCTATAATACATGTGTATATGTGCAAAAATGGCACCTTGGGATTTTTTTTCTAATAAAAAAATTACTGCATCTAAACTTATTTTTTAAAAGTTGGGGTACATGTACCTCAGTCATGTAAAATTTAGAATATAATTTCTGTACACAACTCAACACTGTCTTGAAGATTTCAATTGTTTTAAAGGTAATGAGATGGGACAGCTACCATTGGGAAAAATTCTTTTGCACATTTTTGAAATTTCCAAATGAGCGCAGCTCTTTCAGCGCAATCCAGAATTTTCTTTGCAAAAATCAGCGCAATGAAAACAAACAAAAATTGGAATCATTTTTCATCAGAGACAGAAAAGATGGTCTTTCAACACTGGGGACAGAATTGTTTATATACAAACGATTTGGGGTTGTATGCAGTATAACCAAATAGGTAATGTAGAACTACACATCCGTAGAAAAATGGTGGATTTGGTGGGGGGGGGGGGGGGGGGGGGGCGTGGTTTGGGGGGAGATTTAGTTCTATTAGTAGTATTATAAAAGCAATTATAACCAAGTGAATAATACTACCCCAGTACACAGGTAACATTGAATTATTTTCCGTAATAAGCCTGACTTAACCTTAACCCTTAACCAGTTCGCGCCGGGATTATTTTAACAACGCCGAGCCGACGGGCGGGATTATTTTTAACGAAACTCGATCCGAAGCGTGTTCAGGCTGATAGTGCCGGGAAGCACACCCACGCATTTCCGGCCTTGCGCGCTGCTGACATACATTTCCGAACTTGAACTTGGCGTGTTTATGCGTCATCCGTTTTGAATTTTGGGAAATGTTTGCGTTTATATACGTCATCCGGCGCAAACTGGTTAAGGGTAATTTGGCTAGAAACCTTGCCAATTGCATCATATTGCATCGTTTGTCAAAATGACTTGGCTGCAGAGTGCAGCAAGATCCATCAGGTCAGAAATCTCAAGGTTAAACTGCTTCAGAGTCTGTGGTCATGGAATGCAGCAGGATCCATCTCTGTCATTGTTCAATGGGGATTAGCTCTCATATTGTCATAGTCTTAGACTGTGGTTGTTTATCCACTGTTGTTGACAGCTAAATCCATCAAAATCCACTAAACTATTTTACCTGATGCACTTTGTTGTGTCTGGCAAGGTTAGGGTTATTAATAAGGTTACAGCTGCAAACCTTTGTTGCATAATAATACTGATTTTCACGATGCAAAACTGGAGTCTAAATATTTTTCTGGATTGCCCATACGACATACATAAATTTAAATATACAAGCATTAACAAAAAAAACAGTACTGTCCTAAAAAAAATCCCAACACGAAACAATGTGGTCAAAGATTTGAATTTAGTTTGGAATTCTCTTGATTTTCTGATTCTCTGAAAATTGCTTGTGTGGTAATTTATTTAAATTAAGTGAGAATTTCATTTTTTGTGAAGCCAGAATACCACAACCGTGCTTCTACAATGTAATTAGACGAAGCAGTTTTTTGTTGGCATTTGTTCCATTAGTCAAAAATTGATGCCATTGGATAAATATGTAGATTTTGTGTACATTCATGCACTATACTGTGGAGTGCCGTGGCCTCGTGGTCTAGAGCATTTAATTTGTAATCTGTAGGTTAAGCTACAAGTTGTGGGTTCGAGTCCGGCCTGGGACTACGGTTTGTGTGCCCTTGGGCAAGGCACTTTGTCACTCATTGCTTCTCTCCACCCAGGAGCAAATGGGTACCTGTGAGGGCAGAGCTGGTTATTGTGGTTGATTTAGTTTCTTTGCGCCAAAATGGAAGCATCGAAATGGCAGCATCCAGCTGTATACTCCCCAGGGAGCTGAGATGGTATTTGGAATGTTTTATGTGCCCAATGACCTAATATTGTTAAGCACTTCGAGACTTTGGTGATAAAGCGCTATATAAGCACCGCACATTATTTTTATTATTTTTTTCTATGCCGATGCACATGTGAGTTGGTCCTCCAATCTTGTATACAAACAAGCAGCTTTTCATTTAATTTTGTTCCCTACGTCCATTCAATGTATCTATCCACCCATCTCATACTAGACAGTATCCTAACCACGTTAGACTCTCTTTTTGAACCATGCTAAATTAATTAATCCGGTCTTCTGAACAAACAACCCAAGTGTGTACAGTCAATAGTATCACACCCAGAGGACCAGAGTGGGCCCTCCCAATGTGTAATGAAGAACAAGTGAAAATGAGCATCGGGTAATTAAATGACGCGGGTAATTGAATCAAAATTACAAGGATCGGCCAGTAAATGTTGCTGTTGCAGCTGAACCCGATTTTGATTCATAATGAGGGATGGTTCAACCCAGTTTCCATGCCAGAATCTTGGACCTTTTGATCTCCTTGAAATAGAACAAAATTAGTGTTTTTTATTTTGTTAGGTGCTATGGTAAATTCTGTTGATTGTGAGGCAATCTGTGAGATTGCACCAATTGTACTAATGGATATTTGTATAAAATGTGACCTGTTCCAACGAAACCCGGACAAAGTCGCACAATGTGTTTTGTCACAATGTACTCCTGAAGTCATTTCTGGATGGATTTTACCATTTTGAGTTTTTAGGTTTTCCTAAGTCACTCACTATTAATCTACAATCTCCTCAAATTTGAACAAAATCCGTCTACCAGAAGTGTGTTTTTTGTCAATTTTGTGAAACATTTGTGTATAGAAATAATACGCTTTTCTGAACTTCAAAGCTGTTTATCTCATAATTAGGTTGTCAGGGTTTTATCACTAAATCCAGACCCCAGGGAAGATAGGGTGGGGGTACATATGTAAATGATACATCATTTTAAAGCTGAGAACCTAGAGAATTTGAAAAAAGCAAAATCTGAAAAACTAAAAAGTCAACTTTGTCCGGGTTTTGTTGGAACAGGTCACAAATAGAAAAATGACAACTAGTGTGAATAATGTCAATAAAAATGTGTGAATAAAAATATGTACATGTAGGCTGTTTTACAAGGTGGTTTTTTGTTTTGTTTTAGTTGTTTGTTTATTTGTTTGTTTTTTTACTTTAACCTCTTAAAGTGTCCTAAATCTGCCAAAATTCACCAAGTTTGTCATGCAAAAACTGCTGTTGTCCATCAGAATTCACCAGTAAATTTTTTGGAGATATCCTGAATCCATCAAAAATCCACTAGCAAAAGTATGATCGATTCTGATTGATTCAGGATACCATGCTGGCATAACAATACTTTGTACATATTAGTACTGTGTTTCGCCATAGAGTCCTCAAAATCCATCACCTCAAAGTCCATTTTGCAGTACTGCAAAATCCTGTAGTGTTGCTAAGCTTACTATCCTGAATCCATTAAAAATCACCCAGTTTGTTAAATATGGAGGTATCCTGAATCCGCCGATCTCCTTCAAAACAGGGAAGGGATTTTGATAGATTCAGGTACATGTAGGTTAGGGTTAGGCCTAACCAGAATCTTGCGATTCAAAATAGACCGACTGGGTTCACATAAATTACAATGGTGAAATTTATGTTTATAAATGCTTATTTTTCATTGTCCTCACAAACCTTGTACACTGATGATTCACAGGTGTTTTTTAGAATTGTTTTAATCACAGTCTTTGTGTTTGGAATTTGTCCAGTATCATTGCCTTGATTGTATATTAATTAGTGTTCCAGCTGTGCTTCATAGAAAAGTACAGGGAAGGTCATGAGCATTGTATAATATACAAGGTTATGACTGAGCATTGTATCAGGCAGTATTGTGTAATCAATATGTTGTTTTAGGAACCTTGCCGAAAAGACTTCCACAACAGAATGAATTTTCTGGTCACGTTTATTTTTAAAGGTACCGGTAGGATACACAATTGGTAATTGCTTGAATTATCCCTAACGCTCCTCAATCCTCAAAAATCCTCATTGCAGTTTTGGAGGATTTTTGAGGATTGAGGCTGTATGGGGTTTTAAAAAAATGAGGATTTTTGAGGATTGAGGCACAATGTTGTTTCACAATGTTTCAAGTGTGGAGGACTTTTGAGGATTGAGGCACAATGGGGTTTTCAAAAAATGAGGATTTTGGAGGAATGAGGCTGTGGGGTTTTAAAAAAATCATAATGAGGATTTTGGAGGATTGACTTTTTTTCAATCCCCAGATTCCTCATTGCAGTTTTGGAGGATTAAAAAAAATGAGGATTTTAGAGAATTGAGGCACATGATGTTGTTTTAAGTGTGGAGGATTTTTGAGGATTGAGGCTAGATGGGGTTTTAAAAAAATGAGGTTTTTAAAAAAATGAGGATTTTGGAGGATTGAGGATGGTTGCTAGCAAAAAGGGCCTAGGGGGTTAGGGTTAAAATGGGTAGATTTGGGGGGTTGTATTTCATAGTAAATATCATTTAACTGACCTGACCGAAGTTTTACAATGATGGATGCCGAGAAAAGCACGATAAACAGCGTTTGTTTTCAACCGCCATTGGGCAATTATTCTTATGTTATCTTTGTTTTTTCGCGATCGCCGTTCAGCGATCGCGAATTTTCCTTTATAAAATTATACTTTTCGGAATAATAACAGGATATCTAGCGCAATCATTTTGCTGGATGCCTAGAATCATTATTTACTTTCAAATGAGTAAGATATTTCTTAATAATTCGGTAGTAAATATTTTCGATATCTGCAAATGGTATATACTACCTTTAACTGTCCGTGTCAGTCACCATATCAAACTCAACCTAAAAAGTACAAACAGTACAAAAAAAATACATTACCCGTGAAATTGGCTGTCAATATTTCTTGTGGAGAACCACCCGTTTCTGCTGACCCATTCTACTCGTAAATTCCGAAGCCTAATCCTGTCAAAACGGCTGCAAAGATGTTAAGCCTTTTTTTGGCCATTCTAACAGGATTGTGGATCGCATGCGAGCGTACAAATCTATTTCAGTTTGCGGTCTGAAACATATCCATCAAACTGTGTTTTTCCTTTTCAGTTCTAAAGGGAGTTGAAAAAAATATATGAAAAGTTGACAATTAAATTGGTATGTCTTGATCCAGTAATTCCTCTCTGAGATGTCTTCGGTGTCCAAATTGGATTTGTTTGTCGATTGAAGATAGAGCACGATGACACGAGAAAGTGATAAATGGCGGAGACGTGCAAGTTAGTCATAGTTCAATGTGCAGCGCACAGTACCAGATGGTTTGGATGACATGCAAACACACACGGTCATCTTCATGAGTAATGAGATCCAAATATGCAAACATTTTGGTTTACAGGGCCCTGTTTTTGTCAATTCAATTTATTTATATATTGTTTTTTCGTCGTGATGGATGAATTTCTTGAACCCAATCATTCAATATTGATTTGACAATCTTTATACATTTTTGTGTACGTGTACAGTACATTGTGCATGCATGTGCATTTACTGTGATAAACAATATAGTGGGGCAGGTACCGTAGGTGAAATATTTGGGGGAATTGTGCCTTTGATGACCCATGTACGAGCATGAAATTTGGCACAGTCAGAATATGTCATGAGAAAGATTTATAAAAAACAAACTATAGAAAAACAAATTAATTATTGAAAAATTTGGGACTTGGAAAGGTTTTCATTAGTTTGGTGCAAGCATCTTTTGCCATATGTGTTAAACGTCCGTAGGATATACCATTTGCAGATATATCGAAAATTTGTACTACCGAATTATTAAGAAATATCTTACTCATTTGAAAGTAAATAATGATTATCTAGATACCCTGTAATTATTCCAAAAAAAGCAAAGATAACATAAGAATAACTGCTCGACGCCTTGTAAAAACAAATGCTGTTTTTCGTGCTTTTCTCGGCATCCATGATTGTAAAACTTTGGACAGGTCAGTTAAATGATATTTACTATAAAATACAACCCCCCAAATCTACTCATTAATGATAATTCAAGCAATTACCAATGGTGTATCCTACCTTTTAAGTTGCATACCGTACATTTATGTTAATTGACTTTCAGTACTGGTACTAGTGTGGATAATATATTATTTGCTTTATTTGCTGCTTCTACCTCTTTACTTTTCAGCACCATTGTTAAAAGCATTGTACCGATAATTTTCATGGAATTTTGGAAAATATTGGATATTTTGTGAAATACATGTATCAGAGGAAAACTCCGGGACTTTTATTTTTATGAAGTGCAGGGTATCCTGGAAAAGAATTCCATATTTGTACATACTGTACATGTACGGTATGGTTATCCAAGTTCCTGTGTACAAAACCTAGGGGCCACAACAGAAAAAGTATTGTCATGGAAAAACTTAGTTTTCTCATCCCTAAACAGTGTTATCAAGCTTCCGAAATGTAAGCCTCCTTTGTGGTAAAGCTGGGACATCCTCAACATTAACAACATCTAATGTCCTGATATTAAATCCTTTTCGAATCCTGTAATATTTACTGCCCATATTCCATGCCACCAATCCAAACTGCCTAAACTCAGCTGTCTCGTTTGGTCGATCTTTCATTCTCACTGATCTTTCATTCTCACCCAGGCTGAACGCACCAAGCTCCTGCGCCCTTCGGGTAGCAAGCAGCGTTACACCATCGCCAACCCGTACACAGCGCTGGGCCGTGACCTAGACGGCAATGGCAACAGCAACAACAGCAGCAGCAGCCATGGTTTCAGCGGTGACGCCGGTGAGGAGGACCAGCAGAGCAACGCCCTGGATTACTTGGAGGCCATGGTGGCAAAGCATAAGAAAGCTGAAGCTGAGATGAGACAGCAGGTGGAAGGCTTGAAGGAGAGCCATGCTAAGGTGAGAGACTCTTTCAAATCTCTCCTTCCCCCCCTCCCTTCCCCCTCCCTTCCCCCTCCCTTCCCCCTCCGCCTTCCTCCAATACCCCTTACTTACAGAAGATCATTAAATTGGCCACCCATAGTTCTTATAGGATTCCCATGAACAAAAAAATTGAAACTTCCAGAAACTAACGAAGATGGACATCAGTGTGCCACTTTTAAAAAATTTCAGAAGATCGTTAACTCCTTGACGCCGGGGAGTGGCTATGGCCATGGACCACTATTCTGTCCGGAATGCTGTTGTCAGTTGTGCTACGCCATATAACAAAGCCCGTGTCACAGCTGCACGCTCAGGTCTATTGTGCAGTGTAGCTGTTGGACAAAGGCTGATGTGCAGACTTTATGTGTATAATCTGGCAAGTGAGGAATTACATGTAATACCAACGTCATGCGATTAAATTGGCAATTAAAAAAAAATGGTTACTTAGTCTAAACTAGGTTTCTCCTGAGAGATTATTTGAGAAAAAAAATCACTTGGGTGGGACAAGAACCAATGGCCTCCTCCTTTATAGTGCAGACGTCTTATCACTCGACCATTGAGCTAGCCAGGTCGGCTGGTTCGAATAGCAGTAGGTACCGCAACCAAATGCTTTGGTGAAGGGCAAAATCTCGTATTGAATTTACATCACCTAACCCAATGCAACTTCAATGTTATGAAACAATAAAAAGAGAATGTTTGCAGTGCCATGCTAGCAGCCTTCTCAGTTGCTCAGACTTCACTGATATGCTTCAGAACCACCCCGCCTGTTATGGCACATGCCATCTCATCCGGGGTAATGAAAGGATCCTATCGCGACTCTCGAGGAGGTTGACACAAGAACCTGCCGCCGGGTCTTTGGAGTAGGTAGCAAACAAGACCTGGAGTGCAGTTTAATTGATTTTTACATGCTTGAGACATTTACCGTTGGCTAGATACACACGCTTGAAGCTCTTGATAAGTTAAGCAGGAAGCTATCTTCTGGCATTAATGAAACCTGAAGTCCATTTCTGTTTGTGAAAAAGACACCTGTTTCGCTGTTTGGTTTTTCAGTGTGTTATTCTCTCCATTTTTTGTTTTTTGTTTTGCTGGTAAATTTAACTAAGTTGTCCCCACAGTCACAGTCAATTGAGTGACTGTTTTTGACAGTCGAGTGCTTCCTTCCTACATACATGTACATGTAAACCAGGATTGGCGGGCTGTGGCTTTTTTTGTTACTTGGTATGGCTTTGCTTTGTCTGAAGGAGATTGATAAGCCAGCTGTACATGTATGTAGTTAACCTGGTTGATGTAGAGTTGGGCTGATAACTACAGCCCCTCTCCCACCATAATGGACACTGCTCTACATCTGTCCAACCTGCTGCTTCCAATCGGAGTGTTTGAGAGAAACTCGGCTTTCTGTCTGTTCTCATCCAATACTGTTGCAGTACCTAGAGGTAGATGTAGAACAAAAAGATATGACAATAGCTTTTTCCCACATGCTGCATCTCATTGGAATTCAGGCCTGTACGCAGGATTTTTTATGGGGGGGGGTTCGAATTTGTACGGATGGGACCAAAAATGGAACCAACAATTTTCATGTGCCAGTACCGTTATTTCTACATCAAAATACCATTATTTACCCCGAAAAAATGTGGACGCACCTCCCCCGCGTACGGGCCTTAAAATTCCTTGCCCAGTGCTTGTTTTTCTCTAACCTATCATGATCCTGTTTTAGGAAGAATACTAATTCTTTCCTTTTTCTAAGCACCTTCTCTTAAATTTTTTGCTTGTACCTGTAGCATGTACAATGTACCTAGAGTGTTTTTTGCAAAATATCTCTTTCCCATTCGCAGTGTTATCTTTCAACTGCACTGTACTGTGTATGTAAGCTTGGGGAGGAAATGTGGGTTGAATTTTTAACCCACTTTGTGTGACGGAACAAACAGTGTGTCCATACAGTTTAATGTTGCATACAGTACTCCACTACATGTATGTCATTGGTTTGAACATGATCGTCTTTTTCCTTTTAATCTTTAGATGGTAGCCGAACTGGACGACGAGAAGCGTAAACATGCCAATGATACAGCTCAGGGAGATGACGTCACCTACATGTTGGAAAAGGAAAGAGAGCGACTTGCACAACAGGTAAAACTCAACATACACTTGATGACAGACCTGAATAATACTGATGGCAAACAATGCCGGCCAAAAATAAAATATAAACAAATAAGTGTTTCTAATTTTTGATTTTTTCATTTTTTCACTTTTTTTTTTAGAAAATTATGTGTACAACTGTCATTTTTAATTAGAAGTGGTACAACATTGAAAAAAATTCAACACGAAACAGAACGGAAATACAATTGTTGGTATTGTGTCTGACTGACAAGATCTATTTCCTGTTTCACTTGCACGATACAACGTACATTGTATCTTGCACAAAGTATACGCATGTCAAAAATGTGATAATTTATCAACAATTTGATTAATATTTCTCATGAACCAGTTTCGACATAAATTTTAAAGCAAAGTTCTGTTGGGTAAATTATAGTCTTCAGCTGTAGTTCAGGGGCCAATTTCATAGAGCTGCTAAGCACAAAAATTTGCTTAGCACCAAAAGTCTTGCTCATTAAAAACAGGTTACCAGCCAAAATTCTACGGGTTTTTCATGCTAAGCCAAAAACCAGCTGATTATCAATCGAAAACAATAAAGATCACGTGAAAACTTGGTCTGTAACCTTGTTTTTGCCAAGGACAAATTTTTATGCTAAGCAAATTGTTGTGCTTAGCAGCTCTATGAAATTGGTCCCAGGTTTACAGGACAAACAGGGAAAATCCAGTCTTTGCGAGATACGGTTAGCAAGATTGCACCCATACATCATTCCCATTTCCTTACTCCCTGATTGTAAATTAGCTTACATTGAAGTTAAATATTGATATTGGGATCTTTTTTTGCCTCGTGATGGATCTGTGTTCCCTCCTGGCTCAGCTGTAAGGGGCAACAATTGATTGAGTGTTCGCATAGCAATGTGGGGTTGTGTGTACATTTATGGGTAGTTTATGGGTTATGGGTTATACCGAGTTACAGGGACCTTTTTGTGGGGACATTTTTGTGTCCCCATAACATGTTGGATCTCCAGTAAAGAGTTCTAGAGGTAGAATTGGGTTAGGGTATAATGAAATAAAATGGAGAAGACAAATTAGGGTAATTTTGAAAATTTGTACATGTAGGTCAAAATAATTTTTAGAGTTGGAGTTTAGAGAGATTTTCCTTAAGCACACGAATCCTGTGGAATGTCCCCATACTAAAAAGAACCGTGCACTTAATGTGTAAGTGATTCTGATCTCCCAAATGAGTCATTGCTTCAAGTCAGAGTCGTTAGTACAATGTAGAAAAACCTGTCTCATATGTCCCGCTAATGAGTCCATTCTAAAATCCTGAAAATGGGAAACATTGTTTTAAGATTTGATTGTTGGTAGTTTTAATGGTAATTGTTTTTTTCAATGAAGATTTCTCTTTCTTAAATATTTACTATACTTTAAAATAGAATTGGGGTGTGTGAGTTTAAATAGCCCTGTTTCATTTTGTTTTCTCTTCCTCTTTTGAAAAGCTTGACTTTGAAAAGGCTCAACAGAAGAAGTTGGAGAGAGAGACCAAGAGGTCCCAAGCAGCTCTGGTCCAGGAACGCAAGAAGCACCTCCAGTTTGCCAAGGTCATTCTAGATGAGCGCAAGTTTCTCCTGATGGAGCTTGGCGAGATGAAACAGAGGATGGAAGAGCTGGAGGATTTGATGATTGTCAAGGAAGCTCAGCTGGCCAGTTCCAAGGGCTGCCTCCACAAAGAGAGGAAGCGTCTCACCAAGATGGAAGCTGGGATGGAAAAGCGGCTGTCTGAATTTGACATTGAGCGTGAGCAGCTCCGGGCCAAGCTCAAACGGGAGGAAAGCAGGACGCAAGAGCTCAGAGGAGAGCTAGACACAGCAAGTAACTGCATAAATGACTTGCAGCTGGCCTTGGCAGAAGCAGGGCACACTGATGCTTCCAATGGGAACCAAGAGAATCCTACCTCTGCCACCAATGGTAGAGACATTAGGGGAAAGCCTCTAGGGAGGGTCACAGGGTCTCCAATTCCAGCTCCGAATGCAAGCAGAATTGGTGCGCCAAGAGGAATGAGAACCCCGCCACGATATGACAAATCTGAGAGCTCCTCTTCTGGGTCTGAGGAGTTGTGTAGTCCCCTGAGCCCTGTGACCTCCATCGCTAAGCCAGTGGCAGGAAAGCCAAAGAAAGGTGGCTACCAACCTCAGTATGGTACAACTGGAAAACAAGCCGATACAAGAAGTGTCGAAAATGATAATGGAAAAACTGAGGTTAAGCCATCTTCTAAGCAAAAGGGTTCATTATTGTATTCAAAAGGAAATGGAAGGACATTGAGTCCTGCCACAAGTCTTGATCGATTGAACAGAGCCAATACGTCATCTCCTCCACCACTGAGAGGCAGTAAGATCCCGTCCAGTACAGGGAGTGCTGCAAGGTCTTCCTTGATGTCACCGCAGCAAAACAGGAAAGGATCTGGGGAGATTGAGAGGCCGATTCCCAGGCAGCCCATCACACCTTCTCCAAAACCTACTGCAACTAATCTAGTGAGACCTACAGCTCTCGGTAGCTCTCCGTTCATGAAAGCAGTTGATGCCTTCAAGGCTGGTCCAAAGAAAACGCTAGCAGGGCTTCCCGGAGCACAACAGCAGCTATCTGCAGTCCCCTTTCAGTCCAATGCCAAAGCAGGTTCTCCCAATGTTCCCAAAGCTGCAGTATCGCCCCTAGTGAATATGGCTAAGAAGCCACAGACATCCAAAACGCCAACCCAACCGGCAGGGCCCATCTCCAAAACCAACCCACCAAGTCCATCGGGCAGCATCACTCCAACTGGAGCAGTACCCGGCACCCAGATTGCTTCAAAGTCGGGCATCCAGCCACCCGTGTTCACACCTCCGGTCAAGCGTACCATCTCACCGCGAGGTACCCCACCACCAGTACCACCCAACAAGCCTACTCTCATCCCTCAAAAGACTAACGCTTCTTCTTCATCATGCACTTCTACTACCACAATCACTTCTCCCGCTACCACGCCACTCAGCAAATCCGACGCCAACAAGAACACACCATGCCCCTTGCAGTCCCCTCCGGTCTCGGTGCGGAGGTCCGACTCCCTCGTTGAGACCCGTAGACAGTTCTACTCCAATAAGCTGAGTGGCAGCCAAACTAACCCACGGGGTGGCCTGGATAACCAACTGCTAATCAGTGCTAACAACAATTCCAACAACTCAAACGCTATTGACACTCTTGCCATTGACACTAACGACGATTTTCTTTACGACGCTGGCGAGCAACTCGGCTCGTCCTTGCCAAACCACGCCCAAGTCCCTCCCACTGCGCAGAAATCCACAACCCAGGTGGGTGCGGACATGCAGTCAGTTTTAAAGTACAGCGAAGCCCCACCCATTTCTAGCGATCATGGCTTTTACCATAACACCCTAGGCCCACGTCCTGAAGGTAAATTGCCCCTTTAAAGCATGACGCCAGCCTTGATTTATTTGTCTTGACCGTTTCCTGATAACCCACAAAAACCATGACATAAGCATTTTGTTTCTGACTGCAAACACCAAGTTAAGTTAGTGAGAGAGACTTCTAGTACTCGTATAAATCCTTGACCCTGTCTGGATATAATCATGCCCCCCTTCCCCCCCCCCCCCCCCCCTCTCCCCCATGGGGATTCATATCCCAAATCCCTAAAAAATACAAGACAAATTTCAGTCCAACCCAATTAGAAGCTGTGGTGCCTTAATGCTTCCTGTATAAATATTGATCGCTCACAAAAAAATACCCATTGCTCTCAATAGCCAAAATTCAAATAGTTGCAATTGGCGGAACCGTTTTAGTCTGGAGTCTTATCTTAATACAGAGATTATGAGAAAACGGGTATTTCTTGCGAGAAATTGTGTGAAAGGCATAGAAAGGCATAGTCAAAATTGTCTCAAAAACTTTTTTTTTTTATCTAATCGTCTTGAAAAATTGGGAATTGATTGTTGGAGATTTAGTCTTAAAAAAACCCATATAATCTCAAAATCGACCACCCCTTCAAATTTTGACTTTGACTGGCCGTACTGGGAAATCACCCGTGTGACTTTAGGCTCATTTTGTGATGACAGGTCACATATGCCATGAGAAGTATTTGCCTAGTTCATAACACACAACCTCCTGCTTACTGTCACCATTACAAATGTGGAAGGTTTTTGTATAGATCCTTGGCAACGAAACTGTCTGCAGTCCTCAGTACATAAAACATTTGAACAACACGTACAAACCTGCCATTACATCTTCAATTAAAGAAACCCAAGATTGCACTCGAGTTTGGTGACCTTTGGTGCGTTATTCAGTACAGACTCTGAGAGTCATTGATTGAAAGGTTCCCAAAATGCCCCCAAGGAACTGTCTATAGGGACCAGCTGTTTCTTATTGGCACTGGGGAAGTCTCTCTCACTGACTTCATCATCACCGAGACAGATTTAATTCATGACTGAAATTAACTCATACACCTCCCAACCAACCCTTAATCTTACTGGAGTAAAGGAAACACTAACTCACTAATGTCTCTCATGAATAACCCTGGGATTAATAATTAAAGGGATTTTGAATAACACATTGTTGTGACTGTATGTAAATCATAGTACATGTATACACCATTTGCAATTTTGTTTTAAAACTGCTGAATTTTTATAAAATACCTTAGTTGACTGTAAGTGAATAAAACAGTCTCAAGCATCCTGTGAAATCACGGCACCTCTTATGAGATGCGGTTTTCAAGAAAAGTGGAATTTTGTATCAATTTCAAACGATTTCCAGCCGACGATCGTTGTAAAAGCCTGACTATTTTCAAACACTGCCCCCCAATGTATTGAATTCGTCTGAAGGAATTCTAAAAACCAAACTGCAAGAACAGCACTTTTCTTTTTTGGTTTTCCTAGCCTCTACTGGTATGAAAACAAAACTTTAAACAGGTCAGTGTCACAATATTTACTTGCGTCATTTTCATGAAAAGTGAAAGTTTGCATCATTTTGTAACAGAAAAGAAAATGGTGAAAACATTTCTTTTTTTGTGTGTTAACTGCACCTAAAATCATCAAAGTTTAGTTTGCGCACATTTTGTTTGCAATCACCTTGCATATCTATGGATGAGTTTAAGCCGACTATTCTGGTTCCCTGACCTGACAATAGAACTTAAAAGGATGACATTTGTGACCTGTTCCCGGACAAAGTCGCACAATGTGTTTTGTCACAATGTACTCCTGAAGTCATTTCTGGATGGATTTTACCATTTTGAGGTTTTAGGTTTTCCTAAGTCACTCACTATTAATCTACAATCTCCTCAAATTTGAACAAAATCCGTCTACCAGAAGTGTGTTTTTTTGTCAATTTTGTGAAACATTTGTGTATAGAAATAATTCGCTTTTCTGAACTTCAAAGCTGTTTATCTCATAATTAGGTTGTCGGGGTTTTATCACTAAATCCAGACCCCAGGGAAGATAGGGTGGGGGTACATATGTAAATGATACATCATTTTAAAGCTGAGAACCTAGAGAATTTGAAAAAAGCAAAATCTGAAAAACTAAAAAGTCGACTTTGTCCGGGTTTCGTTGGAACAGGTCACATTTTGTCTTTGTGATTCCAGACCCCTCCGTGACCCTTTTATGGGCATTTTACACAGGGTTGCCCTTACTCTTGCTGTAATTTTTGACTGAATGATTTTGAGGCGTACTCTCCCAAATCATTCATGTTTTAATTTTATCTTGGCATTCCACAAGAAAAACAATATGAAAAATCAGTTAGAAATGAGTTAAAGGGATCGTATACGTTTGGTAATTCGAACCCACTGTTTCAATCCTATATAGTTATAGATATATACCATAAAACTAACCTGTAAAAATTTCATTTCAAAAGGTGGTAGCGATTTTGAGATATTGCCAAAATTCTAGAGCGGTTTTGTCGACGCAGGAAGAATAATCTGCATTGGAATACACGCTCTGAGAAAGGTCACTGCATTAACGCTTCTCAGATTCAATTTTTTTGGGATAAAAAGTGACCGCAGTACTTCGAAGTGAAAAGTTTCTAAAAATGCATTATACTATCCAAAGCTGCTCTACTTCTTACCAAGTAAGTTTTTATTGCCATAAATATTTGGAGTAATTACCAAACGTATACGATCCCTTTAAAATAAATTTTACTTTACATCCGGGTTTTCGTTTCTAACGGTAGGTCTTCTTGTTTGGTCACGTTTGTTTTCGTACTTAAGATTTACCTACCTACATCCGATGGATTCTAGATTTTATACAGGCTCGAACTGGTTAAGCATCTGGTCACGAGAACCAGACTACAAGAACAGCAAATCTTTGAACTGGTCATTGTGACAAACATTTCTGCAAAAATACATCCATTTTTGAAAATTACACCAAAATCAAATGTTGTATATCACCTTTAAGTTTGCAGAGCTGTGTGAAAGAAAATACTGCTTAGCAAGTATTATTTGGGAACCAGTTGACTGGTATTAACCTGTTGTTGCTTAGCAGCACATTTTCTGTGCTTAGCACTACAGGGGTGCATACCTTGCCAAAAATAACCATGAGCATTATTCCCCTCATTTGATACCGACCAACCCCCAGATTCATGGCCTATTACAAAATAATTACTTAAACACTTTCGAATTATTTGAGACCCTCAATAATTCTGGCATATTTTATTATGCTTTACAGTCACAAAGGCATATTTTCCGAGCAAAAAAAAAGTCTAAAAAAAAATTTCTCTTATAATTAAAACTGTACTTTAAAAGGTATAACATGGGTAGAGCAACTTTAGCAACAGGATTTTACTGTCTTTGATTTCAGTCAAGTGAGGGCACTGTGACATTTTAACAGTGCCAATGTCCAGACAGCCTTTCTCAAGGTCCTAGGCCATTATCTCGTTTTACAAAAAAGCTGCGAAAGGTTGTCAATTTTATGTTGCCTTGATTTTTGTTCATCAGATGTTGCAGCGTTCAGTCAGGATTGGTTGTTTTTGACATTTTTATTGTGTGCCTTTTTTTTCTCCCTAAAATCGATTTGAGGCATTTGGCAAAAAAGTAATGCAGGTCTATTCAATATATGTGACCCCAGCATGAGTAAATGAGACACTTTGAGGCAAAAATAAAATTTGAGATTTTGATTTTATAATTTAAAGCTAAACAGCTTTAAATGATGAAATCAAAATCTCAATTTTCATTTTTGCCGCAAAGTGTCTCATTTACTCGTGCTGGGTCACATATTTTGAGTGCTACAGATATTTTTAATTTGTTTATTGCAATTTTACCTTTTTTTTATATAATAATTTGTTTGATACATGTGCGTGTGACAACACATTCCCAGCATGGCAAATCACAATGTTTTTTCTTTGATTTTTCACTTTTCCCCCATCTACCCCTGCACTCCACAGTGCTCTCTGCTTAGAAAATATAAATGTAAGTAAAAAGAACCCATATTTTTATTATTAATTTATTTCCGTGCACATATTCATTTTTTTTTTCTGCACCTCCTGACCAATGCATGCCAAATTTTGTGACTCGGATTGTAGCTGCGAATGTGTTATTTTTGTTTGTAGAATATTTAATTTTTTAATATTTTAATTTTTTAATTTTAATAATTTTTTGTTTTACAATTTATTTACATCTTCTCCCGAAAATCTATCGGGGTTTACAGCCACTCCAGAAATCAGGGAAAACCTTGAAATTTAGTTTCTATTTTCCCAGTCAGGGACATTTCTAGTCGGGGAATTTGAGAAAACCACCAAAAAGCTTAGGAAAAATGGGCAAATTTGTCAGAGAAAGGTTTTTCCGAGTTTTGAATACATGTACCACCAGTATGTACGTCTTGCGACATATATGTGACCAACCACCCCAAAACCAGGCTAAAGTCGAAATTTTTCATATGACAGATTTGTATACCATTGGATTGCTAGCGTTTTAAGCTTTAAAATGATACATCACATGCACCAGTACCGCTATGGAATGAAAAGTAACGACGCTTCAAAAAGTGACATTTTGTTGCCGTTCGCGGCAACAAGTTTGCTCAATTTGAGTAATAGCAACGACAACAAAAATCAGGAGAAGGCCGATATTATCACTTTCGGGGATTTGTTAAAAGGTTTAAACATGAACAGCCTATAAATTAGAGTTTTAACTAACGATTTATGAAGAAAAAAAACCAATCGACCGGCAACACATTTTTTTGTGTACAATGCCATATCTCGAAATGGCATTTGCCGACTTCCGCCTGGTTTTGGCCTGGTGGGTCACATATATGAGGCATTCTGGCAAAATGATACGAAACTGGGCACAGGCCACAGTGCAGAAAACTGCAGAATATTGAATAGGGGTGTTTTTCATTTCAATTTTCGGATTTATTGTTATTTGTAATATTTGTTATGTCTACTAACCATTTTTGTAAAGAAATAGGAAGGTAGTGGAATGAAAGCTTTTTTTAGGAAAAGAAATTGGCCTTTTTCCTTTCACATGTGCAAAACTCAAAACTTTGAGGCATTTTATTTTTGCAACATGTCAATAAATTTTAAACAGGCATAACTTATTAACAGAATGTCCAATTGAAGCACAACAAAAAGTATTTTAAGCAGAATTATATTCTCTTAATTCTTGAAAACTCTTCAACCTCTGCCCAGTTCCGTCGCATTCTCATTTTTTTGTTGGGGGGGGGGGGGGGGGGGG
Organism: Crossaster papposus; assembly: GCA_037893245.1. Classification (NCBI taxonomy): domain Eukaryota; kingdom Metazoa; phylum Echinodermata; class Asteroidea; order Velatida; family Solasteridae; genus Crossaster; species Crossaster papposus. The sequence goes on along the minus strand of JBAIAA010000354.1, from coordinate 956,708 downwards.
GGGGTTGTGCGTCTACTTAATTTTGTTTCTGTTGTAACAACTGTAATGTCTTGTTTTGTTTTATAGTTTTTTATTTGATTTTGAAGGTAAAGCTTTTCATTTTTATTTTTTGTTTGGTCTTATTATTTTCTAATTGTTTTTTTTAAATACTTTTGTTAGATAAAATAAGCAATAAGAGGATAACACTACAATGTTAAAGGTAGCATACACCGTTGGTTCGCAAAAAAACCCAAGAATATACATGTAAGAACCACTTTGAAAACGGTTGAAAACGAATACCGTTTTTTGTTCTTTTCTCAGCATCCATGATTGTAGAACTTCAAATCGGTCAGTTAAACGATATTTTTCTATAAAATACCGGTACAACCCCCAAATCATTCCATTCATGATAATTTTAAGCAATTACCGATGGTGTATCCTACCTTTAAATGTACAGTCCTATGAAAATCACACAATAAGGGGCTTTGGGCACAGAGCTTTCAGGTGAGGATGGAGCACAAGTGTTGTGAGTACAGAACATGTCAAATGAGGCTTATGATAATATGGGCATTCTTTCCGTACATGACGTTATAGGGATATTCCATAGGTTTGTGTGCTTAGGAAAATATCTCTATACTCGAACCCTAAAAACTCTTTCGACCAATTTTTTTTCAATATCGCCCTAATATGTCCTCTTCTCTATTTTCTTTCAATATACCCTGATCCAAAATTACCCCTACCCCCCTTAAATACTGGGGCCCAAAATGCTATGGGGACAGGAAAATGTCCCAATAACTAAGCAATTTCTTTTTTCAAACCAAAGAAACTGTCCCCAGAACTAGGTGTATGCCTACAATTTCTGTTATCCGATTTTGTCCTCCAATACCCTACTTAACCAGTTTGCGCCGGGATTATTTTAACATCGCCGAGCCGAGGAACGGGATTATTTTTAACGAAACTCGATCCGAAGCGGGTTCAGGCCGATAGTGCCGGGAAGCACACCCACGCATTTCCGGCCTTGCTCGCTGCCGACAGACATTTCCGGCCTTGCTTGTGGCGTGTTTATGCGTGATCCGTTTTGAATTTGGGGAAAACTTTGCGTTTATATACGTCATCCGGTGCGAACTGGTTAATAATCTTAATAATCTCACCTGGTTCTGCTTGAAAGCCTGCACTTATTATCAACATAGTATGAAAATCTTGCAGTGATGAGATTTTTCAAGGTTTCTTCTGCTGAAATCAGACTTTTTTTAATCTAAGAGAAAGATATACGGCTTTCAGACATCCTCAATTTTTCAGACTTTTTCTCTCAATTCACAATCTTATCCCTGAATCTTGTTTGCCAACTGAATTGGTATTGCAATTTTAAATTCAAATTTTTGTGTGGAGTCTAGGTAAAGACAAGCTAATGCGAGCGACTAATTTTACGTCACCGGAGTTGAAATGTGTTCGACTTTTGCAAATTTGCAGTGCGAAAACTCCTTGCGACGTTACAAATTTGCATTTGCTTTAGCATCGTGTATGAACTGGGCTTTACATGAATACATGTACATGTACATGTATAGTAGATTTCTTCACAGACAGAACTGGTACCGTCTCAGACTGGCTATTGTTAGGTTTCTCAGTCCCCAGATTCATGTCTTTTCAAAAAAAATTACACTACTGACCTTCATTTTAAGAAAAATTGGCGTCAGGTTGCAACATTCTTTCCCAAAATTGGTCTATAAATTTGCCTGCCTGAAACCAAATTCTGTTGTGGTTGACTTGATCAATTATCTCAATACCCTTTTGTTTGGTTCAACAGACTCTGGATTGCCAGTCTGTCTGTTCCTTTCTCTATGGTCTGAAGCCTGCGACTAAATACAAGCCTGTGACTATTGCAACCAGCCAGATTCATTGTCTTCCTTTTCTTCCTTCTCTGTCTTCGCAGGTAGCGCCCCTGTTATAGCCCGGCTTCCCCCTTCCACTGCCCCCTCGAGTTCACCGCTTCACCTGGCCGCAGTGGAAGGGGACACTGCCACCATCTGTAGATTAATAGAAGAGAACCACAGCCCCGCCACCAGAGAAGATGATGGCTCTACCCCTGTACATGCTGCGGCCGAACACGGCCAGTTAGGTCAGAACTGCTTTGATTGTGACATCTCTAAAGCCCAGCTCCCGAAGAATGTTTACTTTCTCCCAACTCTTATTAACCAGTTCGCGTCGGGATTATTTTAACATCACCGAGCCGAGGAGCCGGATTATTTTTAACGAAACTCTATCCGATGCGGGTTCAGGCCGATAGTGTCAGAAAGCGCACCCTCGCATTTCTGGCCTTGCTCGCTGCTGACATTTCCGGCCTTGCTCGTGGCGTGTTTATAGGTCATCCGTTTCAAATCTGGGGAAAACTTTGCGTTTATGTCATCCGGCACAAACTGGTTAAGTTGGGGGGGGGGGGGGGGGGGGTGGGGGTACGGGTACTTGCCTATACTTTACATGTAATACAACATTTTATGTAATTTATATTGCTTTTGACTAGCTGATTATGGCTATATGTTTGAATTTGACAATTTTTGAAAGGGGGGGGGGGGTGGATTGTGGGTGTACACCATAACTGTAGCATCCCTCACGTACATGTACAGCGAGTGTTTATACAAACAAAGGTCATATTCCAGCTCTCTGGGATTAAATTGTACATGATTATAGGTATTCCGTTCTTATACTTGGTCTTACTTCCCACATTTTTCTCACAGATTGTTTAGAATTACTTTTAGACCTAGGAGGCAACGTTAACATAGCTAGAATGGACGGCGTCACACCCCTACACAGCGCCGCCGGACAAGGCCATGCTGGGTAATAACAGTTGTCTAGGTTTCTATGTGCTCTCGAAAAAGTTGTGCCCAAATCAGTTCGCGTTTCCTTGAGACATCCATACTAAGACTTCGTAAATAGAAAAGATTAGTTCTCAGATAAAAGTACAGTTTCGAACACTATGAACATCTAACAAAAGAAGCATTGCCCATTTCAATGAAAATTGTTACTTGTTAACAGTTTAAGCTACTTCAATAAACATGATTTTTATAATTATTACCCCCAAAAATGACATCCTTACAGCATCCTCATTCAACCAGGAGAACGGTCTGTTTTTCCCTGTGTACTGACAAGTAGGTAGTCCGAGCATCGGACATAAGATAGGTTTAGCAACACGTATATTACGCGAAGGTCAACGCAAGCACGCAATACATTTTAGCGCGACATTTTAGTGTTGACATTTGTGGGAAACGTGCTATTAACCTCTCTAATATACCCACACGTGATAACGTTAATATATTTAGACATGCTGACGTCAGTTGGAGCAGAAATGTGGACAAAGCTGCTGATTGGCCAATTCGGCTGCTGTGTTTTTGTACCATAGCAACGGGTAACAGCTGATTGGCTAATTTTGCTGTCGTGTTTTTGTACAACAACAACTGGAAACGGAAGACGCGATATCGCGATGGAAATCGCCTGCTAAATGGACAAATCGTGAGGTCAAAATGCAGTCTTGTTTTGCATAATTAATCACCGAATCTGCTCGCATATCATAGACGCTCGTCCAATGAGCAGATATTCCATAGACTAACAAGTAGGTGGCGTCACAAAATGTAATGGCTGTGCTGTAAAAGCCGGTTCAAATTTGACGTAATAAAACATTTGCTGGGGTTGAAATGTGTTGAACCTTTGCGAATTAGCAGCGCAAAACCCCCCCTGGCGTCACATATTAGTGTTCGCGTTTGCTTTCGTACCATACTTTTCAACACTGTTTTAGACAAAGATTTCAATTTGTTTTTTCTCACCAGATGTTTGAATGTCCTACTTGATAGAAACTGTAATCCCTGCACCCCAGACTCCCTAGGCTGGTACCCACTCCACTGGGCAGCAGCTAACGGTCACGCCGACTGCGTCAAAATCCTAATAGACTGTGGTACACCTAGAGACAGTCTCACGAAGGTAACGCTTGCAAAACTAAAGTTATAGTATACATGTACCATTTGTCAGTATACCATTTGACATTTAACCAGTTCGCGCAGGAGGACGCATAAACGCGCAATGTTTTTTCTAGATTCAAAACGGATGACGCATAAACACGTCACGAGCTGAGCCGTAATTCTGCTCTACAAAACCACACCCGGTGCACAAGGTGTCGGAGGTCAGGCGTAGGGCGTCCTCATTAGATTCTGAGAGGACATGTCGCACTGGCCTAGGACTTTCCACGAGCCGTGTAATCCAAGTGTGGAACCAAGAATAGTCCAAGAATAACCACTAGAACGTTGACAATCACGTACGGTAACTTTTAACAATAGTTAGTCCAATGCAAATGTGGCTTATCACAATAATTATTGTAACCCATTATAAGAAGATATTTTGCAGTTCTGTTATATTTTGAAACTGATTTATGTTATGAAATAGGTGGGATGGAGCCCTTTGCACTGTGCCGCCAAATACAACCAAACCAGATGCCTACAGCTCCTACTCTACCATCCCACCGCTGACACCGAAACCCAACCGGACAACAGCCAATCAGCCCACAGGGTTGTATCATGTGACCTACTCAACATGGCAGACCAGGAAGGGTGGACTGTCGCCCATGTGGCAGCGTCCACGGGACAAAAAGTAGGTTGGAAAACAAAACTTGGTATTTACTGGGCAACTTTTTCATGGATTAAATAACAGAAATTTGACAAGAAAATTTGACACACACTCGGAGTATGTCATGACAAATGTTTTTGCAATAGGGCCATCGCTGATTGACCTTTTGAAAAATATAAGTAGAATAACATACAATGGCATCAATTTTGAAAATTTTAGAAAATTGCTTATTGTTCTACCTATATTTTTTTCAAAAGGTCAAATCTGCAATAACCCTATAGCCAAATATCTTTCTCATGATATTCTATGATTTTGTGCGAAACTTCATGCTTATATCATTTTGATTGAATTTTTGTTTACCAATCTCCTTGATTATATTTTGACTCCAGCTGAGAAAAGCAAGTCAAGTCTTTTGTCTGGACCATCAGGAAGTGCAGAGTATTCCTTGCTTTGAAAAAAAACGCACTTATTGTTTGTATTGTTTGTATTGGGTTCATTACAGGATTGTCTTGAGATGCTGTGTAACTACGGCGACCTGAACCTTGACACCCGAGACAAATGGCAGAGAACCCCAAGTGATGTTGCAGTCGATGCTTGCAAAGAATTCCTCTCAAGTCTAGGTAATTATTCCTTGACTGGGTTGCCTCTCATAATTATTAGCAAGTTTGTTGCCATCAGTAAATTAATTCTAGGTCTCCAGTTGCTGGAGAAAAAAAAATTCTACAAAATCACAAAAAGCAGATGTTCTTTGATCTTTAAAGGGATCGTATACGTTTGGTAATTAATCCAAAAATTAATGGCAATAAAAACTTACTTGGTAAGAAGTACAGCAGCTTTGGATAGTATAATGCATTTTTAGAAACTTTTCACTTCGAAGTACTGCGGTTATGAAAAAAAATATCACTATTTATCCCCAAAAATTTGAATTTGAGAAGCGTTACTGCAGTGACGTTTTTCAGATTGTGTATTCCAATGCAGATTATTCTTCCTGCGTGGACATAACCACCTTTTGAAATGAAATTTTAGTTTTATGGTATATATCTATAACTATATAGAACTGAAACAAACAGTGGGTTCTAATTACCAAACGTATACGATCCCTTTAAAGTTATAGTATACCATTTTGTCAGTTGGCCATTTTTATTGTTTGAAGTAGCAAAAGTTCTCAAAATTTAAAGAATGGTGCTGGACCAGTAACCTGTCAAAGTTTTAGCTCTGTTATATATTCTGAAAAAAATTACCATCTAAGATTTCGATATTAAAACAACTACTAATGAAAATTTTAAAAAAATACACCTCTGAGACACATCTTGGGACTTCTTTCATTATTTTCTTCAAAATGACAGCATGCCAGAAAGAATAATTTCATAGGAAGTTTAGAGTTATAAATATCTTTACATCAAGTAAGTTTTGAACAATAATTTGGTTGGTTATTTTTGGATAGTTGCAAAAAGTATACTATCGCTTTAAGCCCAACTCCTTACACATTTGAATTGGGACCTTTCCGAATCCTCTGAAAGTCACCCCTGTAATCTATGAACTTAAATTTTCAAGTGACATGGCATCAAGTCCTCTGTTAAAAAAAAACTTACCCACCCAAACTTCCCCAAACCTACAAAATATTCCGAAACTCTCCCAAACCGATAGAGGTTAGTTCTATGTTTGTTATATTGGTGCTTTTTATTTTGGTCTTTGTTCAGAGGGGAAGAAAGTACGGGTTTCGATCGACCTCGGAGAAAACACTAGCAACCAGCTCAGCAACCAGAGGGAGAACCAGTGCTATGTCATAGGTCAACTGATAGTACGACCTGGGATGACCTGGGTGACCTTTGACCGCTGTACAGCATCGGTTTTGTTCAATCACTCCCGGGTAATTATTTTTGGTGTTTCTCCAGATTTTTTTCAGAATTTCTAGATGTGAATTCAGCTCAAGTTATCTTACTTAGTTTAAAGGGATCGTATACGTTTGGTAATTGGAACCCACTGTTTGTTTTAATCCTATACAGTTATAGATATATACCATACAACTAACCTGTACAAATTTCATTTCAAAAGATGCTAGCGATTTTGAGATATTGCCGAAAATCTGGAGCGGGGAGCGGTTATGTCCACACAGGAAAAATAATCTGCATTGGAATACACACTCTGAGAAACGTCACTGCAGTAACGCTTCTCAGATTCAAATTTTTGGGGATAAAAAGTGATATCTTTTCCCATAACCGCAGTACTTCGAAGTGAAAAGTTTCTAAAAATGCATTATACTATCCAAAGCTGCTGTACTTCTTACCAAGTAAGTTTTTATTGCCATTAATGTTTGGAGTAATTACCAAACGTCTACGATCCCTTTAAATAGAGTCAAAGTTGGTTTAGATCTTTAACTTGAGTTTTTAGTGTTGTTTCATCTTCATTATAATTTGTAGGATTTAGAAGGTTGCGCTCGGTTGAAATCGAACACTGATAACGAGAGTGACGAAAGCTCGGATTCGAGTCAGGATCTTGGGCTGAGTGCCAACAGCATCAAGGCGTATGTGGCAGGTATGTGCAGTCTCTGGCATGTCGGGCAGTTTTGTGGCGGAGGGTACGTCGATTGTGGCTGCTAACGCTATAGGCAGACAATATCACACTGCAACACTTTGCCATCCCCTCTCGCCCCCAAAAAAAATCAACCTTAGAGCAAGTTCGGGCGCGAACTATAGTTAACCATAGTTCGACTAACGTCACTCGAATGCAGGATGGTATCTAGTCGACTATTTGGAACCGGGGCACGGTTGCCGCTGGTTGACAATAGCCTCTTTCCATAGAAAAACATGGAGAGAACCAGTGATGTGGAAAACGTGAAAGGAAAGGCAGTAACGTTAAGTCAAAATCTAGCTGGCCTAATGTTATTTTTGTTCTTGTTTTTGGACCAACATGACTAACGTTATGACTTATCCTACTTATATGCGTGGGAGAATAATGCTAATACCCATCTCATTCATGTCGCAAATGTAAACAAAGCAGTTGCCATCTTTTCAAAAATAGTTCGACTAGAGCCGTTCGAGCGAACTGCATTTGAGCATGCGCATTGGTAAAGCAGAGACTGACTAATGGTGCACTATAGTTCGCGCCCGAACTTGTTCCAAGATCGGCGATATTAAGGGTTACATACTGAGGTCAAAGGTTATTTGAGGTCAAAGTGATTAGTGATCATTCAGCATCCACCACGCCCTGCATGAGTACCCCTTGGTTTGCATCCTTCTTACGATTCACTGCATCCAGGCTTCGTATAACCATTTTTAAACCCTCGGTCTCCTGACGACAGGTAAACCCTCATTTTGACCTTATTTTGCCAGAACACCTTACAAATTTTAGCGATAACCTATGGTCTATTAGGACAACTTTTTGTAGCCGAGAATCCTATAATTATTACTTTCTTTGTTTGTCGTAGGCAACTTGCAGTGGTCTCCGGGGGAGGATCCACCGACCATGCAGCCACACGCATTGTTTGGCTTGAATGCGGAGGTCACGGTACATCTCTGCGGGATTGACGACGGACGACTGGACCAGCTTGCCTACGAGACGCTTATCCCAACATCCATCCTGCAGAATTACGTCAGATTGGTAAATAAGGGCAATGAAAACCAAACTCTAATTGAATTGCAACAAATTGAGGTGGTCTGATTTGGGGGATTTTTGCAGATGTGGTTGTGGATTTTGCCATTGCGGTTGTGGATTTTGCCAATGCGGTTGTGGATTTTGCCATTGTGGTTGTGGATTTTGCCATTGTGGTTGTGGATTTTGCCATTGCAGTTGTGGATTTTGCCATTGTGGTTGTGGATTTTGCCAATGCGGTAGTGGATTTTGCCAATGCGGTTGTGGATTTTGCCAATGCGGTTGTGGATTTTGCCAATGCGGTTGTGGATTTTGCCAATGCGGTTGTGGATTTTGCCAATGCGGTTGTGGATTTTGCCATTGCAGTTGTGGATTTTGCCATTGCAGTTGTGGATTTTGCCAATGCGGTTGTGGATTTTGCCATTGCGGTTGTGGATTTTGCCATTGTGGTTGTGGATTTTGCCATTGCAGTTGTGGATTTTGCCATTGTGGTTGTGGATTTTGCCAATGCGGTAGTGGATTTTGCCAATGCGGTTGTGGATTTTGCCAATGCGGTTGTGGATTTTGCCAATGCGGTTCTGGATTTTGCCAATGCGGTTGTGGATTTTGCCAATGCGGTTGTGGATTTTGCCAATGCGGTTGTGGATTTTGCCAATGCGGTTGTGGATTTTGCCAATGCGGTTGTGGATTTTGCCAATGCGGTAGTGGATTTTGCCAATGCGGTTGTGGATTTTGCCAATGCGGTTGTGGATTTTGCCAATGCGGTAGTGGATTTTGCCATTGTGGTTGTGGATTTTGCCAATGCGGTTGTGGATTTTGCCAATGCGGTTGTGGATTTTGCCAATGCGGTTGTGGATTTTGCCAATGCGGTTGTGGATTTTGCCATTGTGGTTGTGGATTTTGCCAATGCGGTTGTGGATTTTGCCATTGTGGTTGTGGATTTTGCCAATGCGGTTGTGGATTTTGCCATTGTGGTTGTGGATTTTGCCATTGTGGTTGTGGATTTTGCCAATGCGGTTGTGGATTTTGCCATTGTGGTTGTGGATTTTGCCATTGTGGTTGTGGATTTTGCCAATGCGGTTGTGGATTTTGCCATTGTGGTTGTGGATTTTGCCAATGCGGTTGTGGATTTTGCCAATGCGGTTGTGGATTTTGCCAATGCGGTAGTGGATTTTGCCAATGCGGTTGTGGATTTTGCCAATGCGGTTGTGGATTTTGCCAATGCGGTTGTGGATTTTGCCAATGCGGTTGTGGATTTTGCCATTGCGGTTGTGGATTTTGCCATTGCGGTTGTGGATTTTGCCATTGGTGTTCTGTGTTGACTAGCCACAGCCAAAGGCAACGACACCTGTTAATTTGGCTATGGCTTAAAATAACACACATGTCTATGCTAGCGGCTGCAGCCACTTTCCATAGAATTGTGTGTAATTTCAAGCCATAGCCAATTTGGACATGGTCTATTTGAGACCAGTGTCTTATGAAACTTCAAAAAAAAGTTGCTTAATTTAGTGACGTAACAATATAAATCTTCACTTGTGCCAACTGTTAGTACATCCACGCCATGAAATAGTGCTTAAGGTCGGCTTTTTAATTTTTTAATTTTTTGATATATGGAAAGTGCCATTAAAAAAAAGAGTTATTCTTGTGTCTCTATTCTTAACCAGTTCGCGCCGGATGACGTATATAAACGCAAACATTTCCCCAGATTCAAAACGGATGACGCATAAACACGCCAAGTTCAAGTTCGGAAATGTATGTCAGCAGCGGGCAAGGCCGGAAATGCGTGGGTGTGCTTCCCGGCACTATCAGCCTGAACACGCTTCAGATTGAGTTTCGTAAAAAATAATCCCGCCCGTGGGCTCGGCGATGTTAAAATAATCCCGGCGCAAACTGGTTAAGAGAGTCAAATTGTAACTCCTGGAAAACGATTACTTAAAAAATGGGTATTGTGATTGCGATTCCCATTTTGAAAATTAATTCTATTTGATCCCGTCCTAAATACCATGTGCCCTCTGTTTAGATCTATATTTACATCCATTTACATATGTGCCCGGCAGTATGACCACGCATCTTGTTTTACCTCAATTGTATTAAGAGGTGACATCAGAGGTCACATAATTTAAAGGTGATCTGACCCACAACATCACTCCTCAATCAAATTTTGTGCAAAACACGATGCGAGCACAAAGGCCTACCGCCCGGCACATTTGAATAGATAAACAGTGTGTACATAGTATATTTAAATCTCTCTTTTTAAATTGTCCAAACCTAGCAGAAAGCATATTGAAGGCCGGTTCATACTTCACGCGAAGCGCATGCGATACGAATTGGACGTCGCAAAGCATTCTCTGCAAACATTTGTCGGAGTCGAAATGTGTTCAACTTTTGTGAATTTGGAGCACGAAATTTTGCTGTGACATTATAAATTCACGTTTGTGTTCGAGTATGCACCAGGCTTTAGGCTTTGACATGTAAAGTGTTTTGGATGGTTTATGTCTTTGCAGATTGAACAGTACAAGAGTGTGGTATTCTATGGCCCCTCAGGCACTGGCAAAACGCTATTAGTGTCGAGGCTTGCAGAGTATGTCAAGGTAAATGATCTTAACTTATCACAAATTGACTAAATATACATGAACAGTTTTGCTGTTTGATTATTTTAATTTAAAATACACCATTAGTCATTTGTTCATTTTTATCGTTTGAAACAGGGAAAGTTCAAAAATCTGTCCACTAAATCAATATCTAATAAATATAATGTATGGTGCTTATATGTGACCCGCTCTACATAAATGAGTCTGATGTAGCAAAAACAAAAATTTCGGAGTTATTTATAGGGCTTGAAAGAGCATCTGATAAGCTTCAATTTGATGTCAACGGTAATTGCGACATCCGACTCATTTATGTAGAGCGGGTCACATATAGCACTTTATCACCTCTCAAAGTGGTCTCAAAGCGGTTCACATTATTACCCCCGTCATTGGGCCCATGAAACATTCCAAATACCATCTCAGCTCCCTGGGGAGTATACAGCTCAATGCTGTCATTTCAGCGCAAAGCACCTAAATCAACCACAATAACCATCTCCGCCCTCATAAGAACCTATTTACTCCTTGGTGGCGAGAAGCAATGAGTGACAAGTTCCTTAACCAAGGGCACACGCACCATAGTCCCAGGCCGGACTCCAACACACAACCTGCAGTTTTATCTACAGATTACAAATTCAGTGCTCCAGACCATGAGGCCATGACACTCCACAAATATAAACCTCTTAGGATTGTACACTCTGGAAACTTTTAGCTTGATACTTTTGGTGTTTTTTTCTTAAGAACAAACAGCAGCAACTGAACTTCAAGAGCACGGTGAACCACATCTCACTACATTCCAAGCAAACCCAGGAAGAACTCACCAAGTTGCTATGCAACAATGGTAAGAACAAAGGTCGTCTATGGGTCATTCCATGAAGTTGAGACACAAAGTGTGACACTTTGATGTATTTCTGGTTACCAGCCATATTTAAACAATTTTTTTTTGCATATTTGTTCCTGATGTTTGTTTTGGATGTTGGACAGATTTGTACCATTCAAACATTGGTTACCTGAGAAATTGGATATTTAATGACAAATTTAGGTCTCGGATGTAACAAGGACACACTGACGTTACAAATTCGCGTTCGCTTTCACGCCGAGTATGAATCGGCCTTAAATGTGGCATACCTTTTAGGACAACTAACAAATTATCTTCAAAATCTTACAATTTGAACGAGATTTGAACAGGATCACTTCGCTTGTTTATTTTCTGCTTTAAGGCAAGTTGATTTCTTTAACGCGAAGCAAATTTGACAAAAATGTTGACCATAAAACGCTGAAATTCACTCAACATTTGCAAATTTGTACCGCAAAGAATTTGCCACGTCAATTTGCATCTGTTTTCACTATCCTTCAGGTACATTAAGACCAGTTCATACGTAATACGAATGCATATGCAAATTTGAGGTCAGGTAACAGTCGTTGGGAATTCGCCAGAGTTAAAATTGTGAATTTGCAGTGCTAAAAGTTTCACAAATTCGCATTCACTTTCGCATCGGCCTTTAAATTTGGTCTGTAAACATCCCAGAAGTATTCCCACAAATAGCTTTATCATTATGTTTCATCATGTAGCTTCAACTAAATTGTCTTTTTACAGATGCATAATTGATGATTAAACCTTAGAAAGACATTAAATATTTTTTTGTGCGTACTCTGTTTCAGGTTTTTTTATCCAAACCTCTGAACTTGCAACACCAAAAGCAGTACCAATCCTAGTACTGGACAACCTGGACAAGTCCACTCTGCCAGGGGTGTTGTCGGACATGCTGAAAGGACTAGAGCTTAGAGGCTCTCAGCAGCCCATCCCGCTGTCACCCCCGCAAGGCAGTGGGCAATTCCACCTTCATCCCGAGTGTATCGTGATTGGCACCATGGACAAGAGCAGGTATAGAAATCCTTTGATTTTGGAATTAAATTGACTTAACCCTAGCTGTGCTGAATCCATCAATTTCCAACATAAACCTTGCACACACCTTGTAGGGTTGGAGTTAACTAGATGGAATGAACAAAATGTGTGCTTGGACGTTTTGAGCTTGTCCGTATTGTTTAGTTTAGTACGGTATTGAATTGGTATTGTTTAGTATACAGTTTTACTTGTGATAAAAGATGACTGCCAAACTTGAGCTCAATTTTATGGTTTGGCTAACCACAGAGATTTGCGCTTATGATCACCATTTTTCACTAGCGGCTCTAGCGGAAAATTGGGCGCCAGCACCCAAACCTCGCATTTGGGCGTGCTAACATTTACTGGGCGTGCTAACATTTACTGGGCGTGCTAACATTTACTGGGCGTGCTAACATTTACTGGGCGTGCTAACAATTACTGGGCGTGCTAACATTTACTGGGCGTGCTAACATTTACTGGGCGTGCTAACATTTACTGGGCGTGCTAACATTTACTGGGCGTGCTAACATTTACTGGGCGTGCTAACATTTACTGGGCGTGCTAACATTTACTGGGCGTGCTAACATTTACTGGGCGTGCTAACATTTACTGGGCGTGCTAACATTTACTGGGCGTGCTAACATTTACTGGGCGTGCTAACATTTACTGGGCGTGCTAACATTTACTGGGCGTGCTAACAATTACTGGGCGTGCTAACATTTACTGGGCGTGCTAACATTTACTGGGCGTGCTAACATTTACTGGGCGTGCTAACATTTACTGGGCGTGCTAACATTTACTGGGCGTGCTAACATTTACTGGGCGTGCTAACATTTACTGGGCGTGCTAACATTTACTGGGCGTGCTAACATTTACTGGGCGTGCTAACATTTACTGGGCTTGTGTATCACAGCTTAAGGCACTTCTGTAGTCCAAACATCAGCATTGCACATTGAAGAATTTGTTAACATTGGGAGGTAGGCCTATAGGGCATTTTTGCAGTTAGGGTGGAGGTCTGAACTTTACCAAGTGCCCTTTTTTAAGTTAATTTATCTTGTTCTCTTTTAAAAAACAACTCTTTGTATGTACAGCTCTGGCTTGGACCTATCCATCCAGCACTGTTTCCGCTGGGTCCACCTTCACCACGACAGGGAACCGGTGGCCAGCACCTTACCCCGCTACCTACTGCGACGTCTCATCAGTCACAATGGCGGCCGGCTCCCCGCAGCTCAGGACCCGGCCTACCAAGCCATGAAGTGGATCTGCAACGTCTGGCAGCGACTCAACGACTGTTTCCTGCGGCTCAAGCTCAAGCACACTGTGCTGGGCCCAAGGCACTTCCGGGCATGCCCTGTGGACTCGGAAGGGCCCAACTCTGTGTTCCGGTGAGGCTGGTGGGCATGTTATGTACAAGGAAAACCTGGAAAATTAGTTTCGTCTTTTTTTAGTCGGTGGGGGAATAGTCGGGAGAATTTGAAAAAAAAGAAATCAAATCAAGAAAGTCAAGGAACTTGAGTGGCCAAAAAAGAGAAAGTGGTCAGTCTATTATATTTTGTCTGATGGCTAAACAGTGTATCCACTAAATGATTGGCTATGGTGGATCCTTCTTTATCTCTCTCTAGCCAGGTGTCAAACTGAATATAGGTTGAAATATAATGTTATTGTCTTTGAATTCATTGGTTATTCATCGGGCAAAAAAAAGAAGGGAATTTTGTTTTTTAGAAATGGTGGGTACCCTGTGTACAAGGGGTGATTGATACATTTGTGGCCTGAGGTACAAAGAAACAAATCAAAAGTTAATGATATTTTATCCTTTGGATTGCAAAAGGTCTACTGCAGCTTTAAATTGTGTCCTTTTTTTTGTGTGTTTCTAAGATGGTTTTGCTTGTCCTGGAACCACGCTATCGCGCCTCAGATCGAGGACACACTCCGCAGAAAGAACTCTTCCAACTCTCACAACTACCAGCGTATGGTCAGCACAACGCTCTACGTCTTGCTACAGAGAGCAGTCTTCCCTGGGTGTCCCTTCGCGGGGGAAGGTAAGACACTCGGAGATCACAGCGCCGTTGTTTTAGCTTTAATAAAAGAAATCCAAAAACAGCGGAGAACCAGTCCCATGCAGTGTACATTGTAGTGATTATAGTGATGAAGAAAATGTACTTATAGCGGAAGAGTTTGATTAATTGAAAGACGTTCTTAAGAGTAAGCACAAAGATATCAACACCACTCTCAAGAAGCAAGATCCTTGGGAAGTTATCCTCGCCCAGCATAGGGCTAGTTTCTCCGCAACCAATAGAACATTGGGAGAACTATTAAAAAATAGGCTCTCAAAACACAAATCTAAATCCAAGAACCATGTTCGCCAATGTAAAATATTCCATCACAAAATAATTTAGTTGCCAACTACCGGTAGTGACTTAGAGACACCCCAGGTCAACTCTAACGTTAGCAGCCAATTTAGCAACCAACTAAGCTTAGCAACGTTTTATGAATATCACTTAGCTTCCAACTAGGCTTAGCTGTCAACTTGGGGCCATTTTAGCAGCCAACTAGGCTTAGCAGGCTTTTATGAATATCGGTCTTGGTTGTCAACAGAAGCGTGATGGCCATGAATATGTTTATTGGCCATATTGTTGGAAGAGGTGTTAATGCTGGGTAATTAATCAACTTGACATAAAATGGCACATCTTACTCACAATCCAAAACTCTCGGGTTTTCATCACATTTTAGGGCAAATTGTTCAATGTCTTGCAATGCGTCTCTCGACGTGATCTCCTCCTACATAAATATAAACCTCTGCTCTCTGGTACCGGGGGTACATGTCCATTATTGCTCAAACAATCATTTATCTGGGAATATTCCTGAGAGCCTTCTCTACTTGTTGGAAGGTGTTAACCAGTTCGCGCCGGGATTATTTTTAAGAAACTCAATCCGAAGCGGGTTCAGGCCGATAGTGCCGGGAAGCACACCCACGCATTTCTGGCCTTGCTCGCTGCTCACAGACATTTCCGAACTTGAACTTGGCATGTTTATGCGTCATCCGTTTTGAATTTGGGGAAAACTTTGCGTTTATATACGTCATTCGGCGCGAACTGGTTAAGATCTCTTGCAAACGGTACAACATAAACGTTGGATTTGAAGTCCATTGGTGTCAAATCTGGTGTCAAATTGACCTCCGACTTGGTTCATGAAAAAGGTCCCTTGAATGAAAACGAATCGGAAGATCTTTATATCATTTTTCATGTAGAAAGATTCTAGGTCTATCCAAACTAGTTTTTCTGGTCAGAGGGTTATGGAAATAGGCCGTTCCGGGTTTTTGGCACCACCCTGTATAGCATCTTATCATTACACAAATAATGAATGTTTGTGAATGCAATGGGAAGAATAATTGCATAAAGTGAGGGATATTATGTGTCATAGAATGGATTGTTTCATCTGTCACCGAATGAAATTATTCTTTCCATCGTACGAACGTTAACAATTTATTATTTGTGTTATTTAACACCTAACTTGATCACCTACCAGTAATGTGCTTGGTTATTTGATCCCGGACGTGCATCGCCTTTTTTGTGTATTTCCTCAATCTAACGTTAACGTTAGCATTGCACTTGAATTTGTCAACACTTTGACGACAGTTAGAGTTGTCCCAACAAAGGTTGGCTGACAGCGTACTGATTCTGTTTTTTGGTGTATAACCAGTTCGCACCGCAGGACGTATAATACACGCAAACTTTTTCCGAGATTCAAAACGGATGACGCATAAACACGCCATGAGCAAGGCTGGAAATGTCTGTCAGCATTGAGCAAGGAAATGTAATAGGTGTGCTTCCCGTTACCATCGGCCTGAACCCGCCTCGGATCGAGTTTCGATAAAAATAATCCCGCGCCTCGGCTCGGTGAATGATACAATAATCCTGGCGCGAACTAGTTAAGTGTCAGAACATTCCACCAGCTCACTTAACCCGCACGCATGTTTGTTCTTGTAGTACGTGTCAGCGTGCATTGCGTAGCGTGCGGTACGATCAACATGTTTTGATATACCGGTAGCTCCGCGATCGATAACGAGGCTCCCGTGCAATGATACGAAACAAGTGGAACCAAAATGCACGGTGAATGGAACCAAATTGCACGATGTATGACGCAATCATACAATGGGATAATTGTCAATGAAATGGGGCAAATGATTTAATGTCATGTGACTAAATTCCACCAATCCAATACTACACTACGAAAGACTATGGGCCTTTTCGAAACCGTTGCTTCGTCTTTGGCTTTGGCTTCGCCTCCGAATTCCGAAAAATAATGAGAAGCAAATAGAAATGGAAGAAAATTAAAAATAGCCTAACTTTTGGGTTCACATCAATCGAGTGAATGTTTCTGAAGTACAACAGGCGTCAGAATGTGGCTGGAGATCTTGCAGTTGGGAGTCAAAAAATCGCCTTAAGCCGAAGACGAAGACGAAGCCAGGGAAATCGAAAAGGCCCGATAAAAGAGAACAACTACAATCGGGAGAAAAGTGCTGATGTGAAAATGACTCAGATTTTTGTAATGTATTTTATTTTATTTATTTATTTATTTTTTTTAATGCGGCAGCAAACAAAGGTGCACGCGAGAAAAAAAAAACTACTTTTTTTGTTTGGCCATAATATATTTTTTTTTTTTTTTTTTTTTTTTTTTTTTTTTTTTTCAGAAGCAGAGGATTACATGTCCAGTTTCCGAGGGGTAAACGAACTCTTAGCACAGCTGTCCTCATCGAAAACAAACAGTCTCAAACGCACACCGCGGCGGAGTAAAAGTCTGGATCGCAGTAAGACGAGCAACAAAGCTGCATTGATGGCCAGCAAACAGCAGTCTGCTTTGGATTTAGATGGTCACAACACAGGTAAGAGGCCGTTTTATGTCTTGCTGTTTTTTATTTAAATTTTGTGCAGGCAAATTGGTGAAATATAGCGTCAGCAAACGGCTGTATACTTTGGGTCTTGGTGTTTAACATTCAGGAAGGAGGTTGTTTGTTGTTTTGAATAAATTTGTTAAAGGTTGTTACTGTAGTAATAGACCTGTATCACAAGTTTTTTGGAAATTTCAAATGGATGACTGGTTAACCATCACAAGAAAGGTCAGAAAGGTCAGTGACTAGCTCGCATCGTGCGATTCCGGAAATATCAGGGTGTGCTACCCACAGATGCTTTCCTGAACCTGTCTGGGCTCGAGGTTAGTGAAAAACAATCCCGTGCCTAGGTCCGGTCAATGTCAAAATAATCCCGGCACGAACTGGGTAAGTACAACAAAGGAAACAATTCAAAGTCTTTTTTTAGTTTGAAAATATGATTATTAATGAACACGGAAACAGCATGATGCCAAAAGAACATTTTTGTACTCGATAATGAACTGCTACAATTGTGTGAATATACATTAATGTAGTTATTTGGGCTTTTTTTTTTTAAAGCCTAATAATGTTATGGTGCATGGTACTCGGTTGTGTATAAACAAGGTATCTAACTGTGACACCATGGTGAACAAACATTTTCAAATTACAAGAAATACATTATCCTAACTAAGATGGTCAGGCCCGTACGCAGGGGTGGTGCGACGGGTGCATACGCACCCCCCAAATTACCAAAAGGTCCACATTTTCCGGGGTAAATAATGGTATTTTGATGTAGAAATAACTGTACTGCAGGAACAAGGAAAAAAATTGTCCCATTTTTGGTCCCATCAGTACAAATTTCGCCCCCCAAATTACCAAAAGGTCAACATTTTCCGGGGTAAATAATGGTACTTTGATGTAGAAATAACGGTACTGGCCAGGAAATTGTTGGTTTAATTTTTGGTCCCATCAGTACAAATTCGCACCCCCCCCCCTCCCCCCCCCCCCCCCCCCATAATAAATCCTGCGTACGGGCCTGATGGTGTATAGTAAAAGCTTAACATTAACAGTATGACCTACATAACACATACAAACCAATGAAAAAGGGCCTATACTGAAGACTAAATTGTCTTTAAATATTGACACCACATGTAGCTAATGTATGGTGTGAGTTTACTCTCTAAACGTAAAAACTCACAATGACACTTGCATTTTGAATGTTAAAACAAGGTGCCCAAATGACTACCTAAAGTCCATGATTTTAGTAACAACAAAAAAACATCTGTGTACTACCAATATCATTGTCACACCATCCAAATGAAAGATCTCTCTGTCCTCTTTAGTTTGAAACCACCGTTGTTGTTGTGCTTGAAGTTTGGATGATTTCAATAATTGTTCTACTTTTCAGCCTTATCCGCTTTTGCTTGGAATTGCCCAATTCATTGTACAAACATTTCATACGTACTGTGGACCTCTGACAGAGTTGTAATCGAGTCATTCATTCTTTAGTCAACTCTCATGCTATTTAAATGAACTTTGACAAAAGCATTCCTTTGTTATTGTTCCTCTTGATGGTTCTGAAGTGACTTGTGAAAAGAAGTGACTTGTCAATGACTTGATTACAACCCTGACCTCCGAACAATTGACGTCCACAGGATGCAGGAAGAGGTTACTAATTGTGAACTTGCACACGTCCACAGTCAGTTTTATCCTTCCTGATAAAGAGCTTTAGGGTAAAAATGGGTTAGGGTTATACATGTATTGAAAAAATGAATTGAAACACATGAAAGGCCCAGAATATTAGCCAGTATTTAGCCAGCGTTTTCTTCAAGGTAGGATACACTATTTGAAAATATCGAAAAATTGTACTACCGTATTATTAGGAAATATTTTGCTTATTTAAAAGTAAATTGATTGTAGGAATCTAGCCAAATGATTGCGCTAAATATCCTATAATCGTAACGAAAAATTGAATTATAAAAACAAAAATTGCTAAAGCCGACCGGCAATCGCTAAAAAAACAAGAACCACATAAGAACGAACGCCGTTTTACTTGTTTTTCTCGGCATCCATGATTGTAAAACTTTGAACAGGTCAGTCAACCGATATTTACTATAAAATACAATCCCCAAATCCAACCATTCAGGATAATTCAAGCAATTACCAATGGTGTATCCTACCATAAAACACTGTTCAAAAGTGCAAAAAAAACATGTAAGTGTGCATTTAGGAGGAAAA
The DNA here is from genome assembly GCA_037893245.1 of Crossaster papposus. Lineage (NCBI taxonomy): Eukaryota > Metazoa > Echinodermata > Asteroidea > Velatida > Solasteridae > Crossaster > Crossaster papposus. The sequence goes on along the minus strand of JBAIAA010000354.1, from coordinate 936,955 downwards.
AACCTTGAAATGTATGTAAACATTTAACTTACATTTATTTAAAAGTCTTAAACAAGTGAAAGTAATTTACCAATATGTACATGTACGTGAAAACACCCAAATTGCTAAGACATCTTATAAAATGACAGCAGATAATAAATTTAAAAGATGGTTTAAAGACCAATTAGACCCCCCAAAAATAGTTCTGCTTCCAATTACATGGACTTTGAAAACAGGGTAGGAAGGAGGGAGGGAGAGAGAGAGAGAGATTTTTTAAAATTTTTGTTTTTGGGTGCACATCATACATGTATGTAGGTGTTTACATAAAGTAAACGTTTAAAGGTAGTAATTTATGTTTTTTGCGGGTTTTGGTGGGGGTTTTTTCAAGCAGAACTTTTTGGGGGATGGGGGTGGGGCTTAGGATAGAGCACTATCTTTGGAACCCCCTAAAACTTCTCTAAATAGAAGAAAATGCTAACAACTTGAATAAAAATCAAAGATAAAAATATAGCAATCATCTACCGATGAAGGTTGCAAAAATGAGTCTGATGTCGGAAAATACATTTTTACGTAAAGGGCTGTTTATTGTCTCGGAGGTGATTTTTTTTTTAACAAATAATATTTTTGTTTTAAGGCATTTTGGTTTCTCCGACACCTATATTTTCAGATCTGATCGATTGAAAAGATTGTTTTGATCCCTAAATTAAATTAAATACAGGTTTTGTCATTCTCTTACCATAGCATCTGGTGAAGCACTACAATTGTAAATCTTCATTTCTCTCAAAGACATTTTGAGTATAACTGAGAAAAAGCAAATTTCCCAAAATTGTAAAAGACCAATGCATTACACTACATCGTTGTGCCATATATCAAATGAAAGCTTATTTCCTGCTTTTCCTGACCAACTGTACAATTGAAAAAAACAACATTTTAAACACATCAGACTCATTTTTGCAGAGTGGGTCACAAATTGTACTCATGATGATCAAACTCAACAATGGTATTCACAACCTTGTGGTTGATGTAAATTTGCTCAGATTTTTGGCACGAAGTGCTGATGAAGTGGAATGACTTTTACACCAAAAAGCCTCTCTGAATGCCTTGCGGTATTGAGTATTGATAGCGCCGTAGATGAGGGGATTAACCAACGTATTGATGTACTGGGGAAATCCACCAATCCAGTTGGCATTACCTAGTGTGGCAAGAGGATCAGGGATATCAGCGATTGAACAGATCCATCTAGAGAAGCTGAAGATGCGATACGGCGTCTGGCATAGGAAGAACACCACGCCATTGACAATCAGCATCTTGGCCACTTGGTTTCGGGTGTGTATGGCCTGTGGGTCGTTACTGGCGATACCGTTTTTGCCAGTGCGTTGATTTAATGTTAGAACGATGCGCACGTACATGTAGATGCTAGCCAGTAATAATATAAGCCAGAAGAGGTTGATGATGGGTACGGCATAATCAATTGCCCAGGATCCTGCAGCTGTGCAGTAGGCAAAACTTGATGGGTAATCAAGGTAGGTGTCGTCATCGGGCCAGCGCAGACATCGAACTTGAAAACCGATGGCAGTGGGAAGGAGTACCAGTCCCATTACCACCGACAGCAACCAGCAGAGGGCTATCATCTTATTGGTACGCTTCCGTCCACGGATACCGAGGTGTTTGATGGGATGACACAGGGCCAGATACCTCTCAAACGTCACCGCGGTGACTAGTATAATGGACGCGTGGTAAACCGTGTTGATCGTACCGGAGAAGGCAATGCAGCCGGCAATGTGCTGGAAAGGTACGTGGCGTGCGACGGGGGAAGCCAGGTAACCCCAGATACGAAATGCAAAGGCCAATGTCGTGTAGAGGAGATCTGAAACTGCCAGGTGTGCCAAGTATATGTTGGTATCGGATCGGGCTTTGGGGACGCGGAACATGACGAAAAGAAAAGTGAAATTGATGACGAGACAGAGGGACCAGACTATAGGCATTGCGACGGTTGACATGTAGACGTCAACGGGAGTATAGAGCCAGGCGGAAACGTCGTCCTGACTGATATTGACAGTGTCTTGTTCACTGCACTCACCTGATACCAAACCGGCACCCATGTTGACAAGTTTGCAAAGCTACAGTGTCTCAATGACTTGCCAAACAGTTAGCCAAGATCTACTCAGTTGACGCAAGTCGAGTAAGAGATCTAGATCCGTGGATGCTTGGCAGGAGAAGAGCTCTAGCATTTCAGACTAGAGGTCCTGTTGCTGAATATGAAGAGTGCATCTGTCGTCGTATGAATAAATGCATTATTTATTACACCCTTGCTATCAGTAGATAGCAGCTTTAGAGGTTGCTCGGCTGCACATGCATCGTAAAAGACATCGGTACCGGTTTTATAGGTTTGTCATATTATTACCAATATTACAATATTACAATATTACAATATTACAATTATTGTGTCACAGTATTGTAATTTTGTGGTACACTCCCAACAGCCAGAAATAGATTAGTGTGCAGCTTGAATACATGCATGTAGATGCAATGGGCATCAAAATACATCGCCATGCCAAACGGTTCCCCATTGTGTTCCCTTCTGGCCCTACCCGTATTTGATGGAGGGTGTGCATCCATTTTTAATGAGCCCTACTATTCTCCAGTTTGATCTCTTGCATATTGAAAATCGAGTCAGTCACAAGTCAGTCGGTCACAAGTCAGTCGGTCACAAGTCAGTCGGTCACAAGTCAGTCGGTCACAAGTCAGTCGGTCACAAGTCAGTCGGTCACAAGTCAGTCGGTCACAAGTCAGTCGGTCACAAGTCAGTCGGTCACAAGTCAGTCGGTCACAAGTCAGTCGGTCACAAGTCAGTCGGTCACAAGTCAGTCGGTCACAAGTCAGTCGGTCACAAGTCAGTCGGTCACAAGTCAGTCGGTCACAAGTCAGTCGGTCACAAGTCAGTCGGTCACAAGTCAGTCGGTCACAAGTCAGTCGGTCACAAGTCAGTCGGTCACAAGTCAGTCGGTCACAAGTCAGTCGGTCACAAGTCAGTCGGTCACAAGTCAGTCGGTCACAAGTCAGTCGGTCACAAGTCAGTCGGTCACAAGTCAGTCGGTCACAAGTCAGTCGGTCACAAGTCAGTCGGTCACAAGTCAGTCGGTCACAAGTCAGTCAGTCACAAGTCAGTCAGTCACAAGTCAGTCAGTCACAAGTCAGTCAGTCACAAGTCAGTCAGTCACAAGTCAGTCAGTCACAAGTCAGTCAGTCACAAGTCAGTCAGTCACAAGTCAGTCAGTCACAAGTCAGTCAGTCACAAGTCAGTCAGTCACAAGTCAGTCAGTCACAAGTCAGTCAGTCACAAGTCAGTCAGTCACAAGTCAGTCAGTCACAAGTCAGTCAGTCACAAGTCAGTCAGTCACAAGTCAGTCAGTCACAAGTCAGTCAGTCACAAGTCAGTCAGTCACAAGTCAGTCAGTCACAAGTCAGTCAGTCACAAGTCAGTCAGTCACAAGTCAGTCAGTCACAAGTCAGTCAGTCACAAGTCAGTCAGTCACAAGTCAGTCACAAGTCAGTCACAAGTAGTAGTCTTTGGTCAACTAACAAGCCATTTAAATGAACTTTGACACAAGCATTCCTCTGTTATAGTTCCTCTTGATGGTTCTGAACTGACTTGTGAAGTGACTTTTGAATGACGTTTTCTATGGAGATTAACATACATGTACCTTGTTGAGTTTTATGTCTTACATATTGAATATTCATGAGTCGCATTTTAATGGAGATCAACATACCTCGCTGTACCGTGTTGTACCACACGGTACTGTTTTGTAATACCGCATGTTAGAATTTTATTTCGTGTGTGGTACACTTTATCTTTTATTATGAAAGGCAAGTAGCTGGCCTATGATGTCCTTATTAATTAGGGGGCTGTATGTCTGTACTGCCTGGTTGTAAGCAGCTCGATGGCTGTAAAATTGGCGGCTTGTAAGCAGTCATTAGTTGAGGTTTGTCCTCTCATGATTGGAATTGTCATCTCTAATTTCCTTTTTTATTGTAGGAGGCCAAACAAATTGGAACCTTGGGGTTTGTTAATGGGAAAGGTGCCGTAATTGTCCCTATTTAATGAGCCATACTCATTATGATGGCCCGATCGTGAAGTTAATGTAATATTTAAGTAATCCTTTTATGGGAAGCTCGGTTAGTGTTAGTCTTTGCCAAAGACGACAGTAATCGATAGCGTGCACTTTGCATACAATATTGTTCACGCAGTGCGCCCGCAAACGACAAGGTTATAGACCCGCTCTTCTCGTAGTAAGATGGGTTGTCAGGTTGGTGCAACGGTAATTTCCTCGCCTTCACATGACCAGAGTTTGAATCCTGCCAATACTCTAAAATCAAAATCTGACATCTAGCTAAGTATTAATAAATACTAAAAAAACAGAATTTCAAATGCATTTACTATTATTGTTAAATACCCAAAGTAAAAGTGCATCCTATAAACTAGGTTCATGATATAGTGTACATTGTAAAGGTTATTTATCTCCCAAACTTGAGTCTTTGTAGATAACTGGTTCATACGAAAAGCAAATATCAGAAAGTAATTTACCGGTAGAACTGTGCATCATAATTTAAGTTTAATTGTTAGTACTTCACCTTGAAGTATAAACATGCCAAATTAAAAGGTAATAATTAAGGAAAAAAAAGTCCAAGAAAAATGTCCCTTTTTGTCTTGAACATAACACCATATTTTCTTTAATTACATAATCCTCGCAAAGACTAATAAATATCTTGGAGATTTAAAGGTAGGGTACACCATTTGCAGGTATCAAAAATCTTTACTACCGAATTATTAAGAAATATCTTATTTTAAAGTAAATAATGATTGTAGGCATCTAGCAAAAATGATTGTGCTAGATATTTTGTAATTGTTCCCCAAAAATGAATTTTATTTAAACAAAAATTCACGATCTGCAAAATAAACATAAGAACAACTGTCCGATGCCGGTTAAAAACAAACGCTTTTTTTCTTGCTTTTCTCAGCTTTCATGGTTGTAAAACATTAGACAGGTCAGTTAAACGATATTTACTATAAAATACAACCCCCCAAATCTACTCATTCATGATAATTCAAGCAATTACCAATGGTGTATTAAACCTTTAAGTGCAGGACATAGCATGCGCGAATTCTTGGACTTGCCCATTTTGACATTACGTGATGCCTTTGATCGTTCACTTGTTTATCTTACAACTAGAATAGATCCAAATATTGAAGAATTTAACAGCTTGTTATTTACTGGCTTACTGTGGCCTGTTCATGGATAAAAGATGATGATTGTGTTGCAGGAGTTTCTATACTATACCTAGCACGTTGAATTGGACGACTTTTGCACTGAAAAGCCTGTCTGAATGCCGTGCAGTATTGCTTATTGATAGCTCCATAGATCAACGGATTAACCAACGTATTGATGTACTCTGGTATTCCACCGATCCAGTTGGCATTGTAAAATGAAGCCAGGGGATCAGGAATTCCAGCTAGTGAACTGATCCATCTGGAGAAGCTGAAGATGCGATACGGCGTCTGGCATAGGAAGAACACCGCGCCATTGACAATCAGCATCTTGGCCACTTGGTTTCGGGTGTGTATGGCCTGTGGGTCGTTACTGGCGATACCGTTTTTGCCAGTGCGTTTGTTCAGCATCTGTATGATGCGTATGTACATGTAGTTGTTGGCCACCAGTGCAATTAACCAGGGAACATTCAGTAGGGGTCGAGCGTAGTCGGCAACCCATGGAACCAGCGGACCACAGTAGGCATAGCTGGATGGGAAGTCTTGGTACATGTCGTCATCGGGCCATCGCAGACATCGAACATTGAGTTTGAAGGCACCGGGAATTATTGCGATAGAAAACAGCCCGCCCACCAGCCAACAGAAGGCAATCATCTTATTGGTGTGCTTTCGTCCGCGGATGCCGAGGTGTTTGATGGGATGACACAGGGCCAGGTATCTCTCAAAGGTCACCATTGTAACCAGTATGATGGATGCGTAGTACGAAGCGTTGACGCCGCCGGAAAAGCTGATGCAACCCGCTGGGTGCACGAAGGGTGTGTGAAAGGCAAAGGGGGAGGCCAGGTAGCCCCAGATCCGAAACCCAAACGCCAAACTCACAAAGAGAAGATCGGCAACGGCTATGTGTGCCAGGTACACGTTGGTGTCGGATCTCAGCCTGGGAACGCGGAACACGACAAAGAGGAAAGTCAGATTGATGAGGAGACTCAGGGACCAGATGACAGGCATGACCACAGTTGTCATGTAGATGTCCACAGGAGTGTAAAGCATAGCCGGCACTTCCTCCTGACTGACGTTGACAGTGTCTTGCTCACTGCACTCATCCGACGTTATACCGGCTCCCATCTTGGATTTTTTTGCAACAGCTCCCGGAAAACTCGCAGATCGCTTCAAAGGTTTTTTACACTGTTGTTGCTGGTCCTGTGCATACAGGATGATAAGTGCATATTACTATCGCCTTTCCTTTCAGAAAACAAGCTTTATATTTGTATCTCCTGTGTGCCAATGTTATGTCTCTTCTCCAAAAGGCAAGTAGCTGGCCTATGTTGTCCTTATTATTTAGGAGGCTTCATGTTTGTACTGCCTGGTTGTAAGCAGCTCGATCATTGGCTGTAAAGTGGGTGGCTTGTAAGCAGTCATTAGTTGAGGTTTGTCCTTTCATGATTGAAAATGTCCTCTCTAATTTCTCTTTCCATTGTAGGAGGCCAAACTAATTAGAACCTTGGGGTTTGTTAATGGGAAATGTGCCGTAATTATGCCTTTTTAATGAGCCATACTCATTGTGACTGCCCGATCGTGAAGCTAATTTAATATAGAACCTTTTATGGGGAGCTCGGTCGGTGTTAGTCTTTGCCAAAGACGACAGTAATCAATAGTGTGCACATTGCATACAATCTGTTAACGCAGTGCGCCCGGAAACGACACGGTTATAGACCTGCTCCCACTCTGTTACTATCGACTTTGCAAATACGTAGGCTCCGTAGGCTTTTCTAGAGAGCCAAGCAGCAATCGCAGAACGGCAGTTCGGATGCACGGAATTTCTTACGCATGGAATTTCTTTTGTAAAAATCAATAATTAAATATACAATGCAGGCCTGTGATACTGTGAATAGGTAGTTGACTGCGTGATGCCGCTATGTCAAATAGAGTACCGAAGCGTGACGTCAGTTGTCATAGTAACGGCTCCATACATTGACTAGTCGGCTGAAACGTCCATTGCAAAAGCACAGGAAAATGGTTGAGTAACTTTTGTGTGGAGCCAGTTGTCTTGGCAACAGACAAAAGACGACGTATTGACTTCGGTACTCTATACAAAGATACATTCATAGTCGAATTTGCATGAAAAGGTCAATCCTTATTTGAGCATATTTGCAAAGTCTTGGTGTGTGTAAGAAGTAGCTGGCCTATGTTGTCCTTCTTCATTAGGGGGCTGCATGTTTGTACTCCCTGGTTGTAAGCAGCTCTCATTGGCTGTAAAGTGGGTGGCTTGTAAGCAGTCATTAGTTGAGGTTTGTCCTCTCATGATTGAAAATGTCATCTCTAATTTCCTTTTCCATTGTAGGAGGCCAAACAAATTAGAACCTTGGGGTTTGTTAATGGGAAATGTGCCATAATTATGCCTTTTTAATTACCATACTCATTGTGACTGCCCGATCGTGAAGTTAATTTAATATAGAACCTTTTATGGGGAGCTCGGTTGGTGTTAGTCTTTGCCAAAGACCAGATAATAATAATAATAATAATATGGATTTATAATGCGCACTTCTCCAGAAAACCGATCAAGGCGCCTACACAAAAAGAAAACATTATACAATAGAAAATGAAAAATAAACATAATTGAACTTTAAATAAAACCCAATGAAAGTCTAAGTGAACAAGTGTGTTTTTAGTTGACAGGCATGACCACAGTTGTCATGTAGATGTCCACAGGAGTGTAAAGCACTTCCTCCTGACTGACGTTGACAGTGTCTTGCTCACTGCACTCACCCGACGTTATACCGGCTCCCATCTTAAATTTGTTTGCAACAGCTCCAGGAAAACTCACAGATCGCTTTAAAGTTTTTTACGCTGTTGTTGCTGGTTATTTGTATACAGGATGAGTGCTTGTTACTGTCGCCATCACCCGGAGGTATGTGAACCTGTGAAAATACCGGCGGGGCCCGGGCCCTTAAACTGCAAGAGAAACGGCCGGCCTTGCGGGACCCATTCAGACAGGGTGCCGTGTGTCTGGGGGATCTTTCGTGGCCCGCCTTCCACGGGATTCTCCTGGAAAACTGCCTAGAATCAGTCTATCGTTACACTTCTATACAATAGTTCTTTCATTCTTTTGAAACGTTCTTTTCCTTTGTGATAATTGTTCCTTCCGACTCCAAGTTTTTATATTCTCCACAGTTCACTTGATTGTTTTTTATTACTACCTATTGTCTTATATTTGTAAATATTCCCGCCGTGAATATGGCCACTGATGCTGGCACGGCGTTAAACCCTAAACTCGCTCACTACTGTCGCCATTTCATTAAAAAAACGAGCTTTATATTTATATCTCCTGTGTGCCAATGTTATTTCTCTTTCTTCTCTAAAACTTGCATTAGTCATAGCCAGATGGCTCTTGAGTGTTAATTGTTTGATTAATTACGCTTCATTTGCAGCACAAAATACCTTATTTATGATTGGCTGAAAGTTTGTATGCCTAATAAGACTGACGGTTTATGGACCACCCAAAGGAAAGATGACATAATGTGCTTGTTATTTACCATCATGTGATGTTCTTTGGGCCAATCGATCTTATAATCACTGTCCATAATTGTCTTTATTTTATTGCCTATTTACTGAGTTTGCAATAAATAACTCGTAAGTATTTTGTTCCTTAATGTACCAGCATTATTATGCTAGTAGCCTTTCCTCAAGTATGTACATATGTAATATTGCCTGAAGCCATAAACTCTGAAGAGTTGGAGATCCTTCATCATGTTCATCAGACTCCATTAAAGAGACTGTCGGCTCTCGGTGCTCTCGGTGCTCTCGGTCGGCTCTCGGTGCTCTCGGTCGGCTCTCGGTCGGCTCTCGGTCGGCTCTCGGTGCTCTCGGTGCTCTCGGTCGGCTCTCGGTCGGCTCTCGGTGCTGCTCGGTTGGCGCTCGGTTGGCTCTCGGTCGGCTCTCGGTTGGCTCTCGGTTGGCTCTCGGTTGGCTCTCGGTCGGCTCTCGGTCGGCTCTCGGTGGGCTCTCGGTGGGCTCTCGGTGGGCTCTCGGTGGGCTCTCGGTGGGCTCTCGGTGGGCTCTCGGTGGGCTCTCGCTGGGCTCTCGGTGGGCTCTCGCTGTGCTCTCGGTGTGCTCTCGGTGTGCTCTCGGTGTGCTCTCGGTGTGCTCTCGGTGTGCTCTCGGTGTGCTCTCGGTGTGCTCTCGGTCGGTGCTCGGTCGGTGCTCGGTCGGTGCTCGGTCGGTGCTCGGTCGGTGCTCGGTCGGCTCTCGGCGCCCGGTCGGCTCTCGGCGCCCGGTCGGCTCTCGGTCGGCTCTCGGTGCTCGGTCGGCTCTCGCTGCAAACGCTATTGATGCAGATTTCGCCTGTGTTGGATATGGAGCCCTTGTTCATGTACTACATAACCCCTGAGAACAAAAGCACAATAGGCGAACAATAGATCCTTTCAGTCCTCGGGCGTTCTTCTTTTTTGGCTTTAAAGTGTACGATAAGTCCATGGGGTTAGGTTATAGTACAGGAACAAAGAAAAACACAATAGGGTATCTTCACTGCCGGGCCATAACACAAAGAGGTAGCTTCTAAGCGAGAAATACAGAAACCCCCATTTCGGTTCACTGGGGTATTTTTTGACAAGTGCAACAGTAACCCCTGAAGCAAGAGAATTGTGTATTCTGTGCATAGCCCTAGATGCTTTTAAAAACATATTCACTATGAATTAATCATGGTTCATATTCATTTTGTTTCGTTGGTTTTTTCTTTTTACAGATATGCATCGCAGCACAAGATCGATGATACCAAGACGCGTTCCAAAGCTGCACGATAAAATTACCAGGTAATTATGGAGACAATTGAATTAATGGGAGCAGGTACATCTTTTATGTCTGTTAATAATATTAGTTCTAGTGACCTCAACCATAAACACTTAAAATCTCTCGTCATAAAAACAGCTTATAAATTTTGTTTTGTAACAAACCAATTTAGGAGCATTTGTTATGCCAGCTCAATACAAGATTTCTGCACAAAATGTAGGTTTAAAGGTAGGATACACCATTGGTAATTGCTCGAATTATCATGAATAGGTAGATTTGGGGGGTTGTATTTTATAGTAAATATCGTTTAACTGACCTGTCCAAAGTTTTACAATCATGGATGCTGAGAAAAACACGAAAAACAGCGTTTGTTTTCAACCGGCGTCGAGCAGTTATTCTTATGTTATCTTTGTTTTTTCGTGATCGCCGGAATAGTTACAGGATATCTAGCGCAATCATTTTGCTGAATGCCTAGAATCATTATTTACTTTCAAATGAGTAAGATATTTCTTAACAATTCGGTAGTAAATATTTTCGATATCTGCAAATGGTGTATCCTACCTTTAAGACCATTGATTTCTGGTGGAAACAATTCAATGTTCTATTTAAGCAGATGGCATGTGTTTCAGTGTTGTAGTATTTTCATGGTACATTTTCATGAGTATGAGTACAAGTACTGTATCATAAGTGTGAGTTAGTGAGTACGTCATCATGGACACTACTACTGTATCACTAACCGACAATAGAACCAGAAATGTACTGCTGTAGTAAAATGTACTACACCATCGGTCATTTGTTTGGTCCTAACCGATAATGTTACAGAAATTGGCCGGAGGGTGTTGTGAAAGTTACTACACTATCGGTCATTTATTTTCAGATTTATTGATATTTGTAATCTTTGGTATGCCTTCTAACTATATTTTGTTTAGAAATAGTATGGAAGTAGTAGAATAAAAGTGTTTTTAAGGCAAAATAATCGACTATGTTTTTTATATCACATGTACAAATCTCGAAACTTCAAAGGCCTTTTTGTCAACATTTTACCTTTGCGACTTGTTGATAAATGCAAACTTTAAACAGCCATAACTTGTTATTGGAATGTCCGATTAAAGTGCAACAAACTGTATTGTAAGGAGAATGTTATTCTCTTGTCCAATACCGGAGAACCCTCATTTCAACCTCGGCCCAGTGCAATATACCCAGCAAGATATGGGACCGAGCGACTCCCCCCCTTAGTCCCCTATACCAAAACCTCTCTAGACTATTGTTACCTAACGCACCCCCCCCCCCTAAAAACCTGAAAAGAAACCACAACATTCCGCAAGCACAATGACCACCACAAATGAGGGGGGTTCTCTCCGTCCCATATATTGCTTCTTATGCAGCGCCATCTCGTTTGCCAGATTCTCTCACATTTGTTGTTACATTATCGGTTAGTAATACATTATTAGTTGTAAGAAAACCTGTTTGTTGGGGTTTTTTTCACCAGTGACAGTAATAGCAACCCGGTCAGCTCCATCCAGCCCGATCTCATCCCCTCCTCACCCATCGAAGACAAGGACCTTTTGGAATCTCTCCTTCAGCTCCAGGGCGTGCCCGTGGACTCCACCTTGGACCAGCTCACCCAGCTTCACGAGAACCTCCTGCTGGGCAAGAAATGCAGAGGAGGGGAAGGCAAAGGGAAAACGGAAGGTGGGCATCAGGGGAAGGGGGAGAGACAGATGAAGAGACCGAGTCCCGAGGATGGGTCAGCGTCGGGGACGACGTCGTCGTCTGGAACGGCCGCAGGGCGGCACGAGAAGTCGCGGAAGAGGAGCAAAGATGAAGACGGGGTGTGGGACGTCTGGGAAGAAACGGTCTAGCTAGATTGATTGTCCAGGCTCTTGATTGTTGGTCACTAAGAATTTGGACAAAATAGGGGTTCTACACATGTCAAAGTATATGGGTCACTGTAAATGTAGTTTGAGTGGGACTCTTTGTCCAAATACAGAGAATGTCACAATAAGGATCACACGTAAAGCACACATTTCTCCTTTAGCTTCAAATTTTATTGACATTAATGGAGCGTTGGATGACAGAAATTGTAACAAAATACGAGTCGAGTCGAGTCATTTGGTCGAGAAAGTCGAGTCACGTTACAGTATGGAGTCGAGTCAAGTCAAATACCTAGCTCAAGGCTTTTCAAGTCACAAATATTTGAACACTATAAAAGTAGGACATAAATTTAGCCAGCGCTCCACAAAGAGTTCATAAAAAATTGCCCAAAGCCAATAATGAAACCACGTATTAAAAAATGCATTTAAAGTCAGTTCCAGCATAGTATTTTTCTGAGCTTAAAAAAACAGGTTGGTGTCCGTGACACAATAAGCAGCCACTGTAACGTATTCTCTTCGCAAATTGAAGAGATGTGAACATAACTATTCACCATAAGTCACTGCACATATTTTTCGCAAAGTGTTTTTGGACTCGAGTCAAGTTTTCTGATGAAGGACATAAGTCGAGATATTTGCTCTCAGTGTATCGAGTCAGGTCATTTTTCATCGAGTTCGGGACTTGATTTGAGTCAACTTGAGTCGCCAAAATTATGACTACTCTGTTTTAAGAATGCCTGTGTCAGGCCGTGCATCCAAACAATTAAATCTACTCTACTCGGACAATGTAGTCTTGGTATGCTTCCAGACTCTAAAAAGGCCTCTGCCTGGGTGTGAATTCATAGCAAGAAAACAATCAACGTATAGCAGGAAACTCGTATTCCTGGAAAAGTAACAAAAAAGAAAGTGATATATTTTTCCGGTTGTTTGTATGATGCTAACATTCCATGGAATCAAACGGAGTTTCCTAAGGAAATTCAGATAAATACAATCAGCCAGTCTCTCACTTTCATTTGTGGAAAACTTCTATTTTGGAAAACGAAAATCTGTGATGTACCAAGTGTGAACGACTGTGTTCCCATTTCATTGAAAATAAAGCCAACAATGTTTGTTTTTTAATGCAACATGTGTTGGTTTTTTCTTCAATACATTGATGCAATTTCCTTTGTTGTTTGAATCGACCTCCTTTTATATGCATGACCTAGATAGTCTGGTAACCAGACTTCTGTGCCAATAACAATGCCTTCCTTTTTTAGCTTCTTGTAGCCATCCTTTTTACTTACTATCTGTATGCTGCATTGTTCTTTAAGGCAAAAAGACATGTTTTATACAATTTCTATAATCTGACCTTTGAAAAACCAGAAAGAGATAAGTGAATTTTGTAACTCTTTCAGACAAACAAAAATGTGCCTACCAGTTGACCAGAATGCCTTTACTTCCAGATCTTTCAAAAACACTGATTTCGAGTGGCAGTTTTTACCTCTCGTCATTTTGTACTAAAAGCACATTTTAGGGATAAAAAGTTACTTGTTCTTCCACAGTATGTGACCAGATCTGGGAATTAATGCAAATATATGCAAATATGAATCAGTGTTAGATGTGCACACAAGACTGGTAAAGATTTTTTTCTCGCTTCATGTAATTTCAATTTTTTGTTCTTTCACTACACAAAGTAAACATTTGTGACCCAGCACGAGTAAATGAGACATTTGCGGCAAAAATAAAAATTGAGATTTTGATTTCTCCATTTAAAGCTTGTTTAGCTTTAAATGATGAAATCAAAATCTCAATTTTTATTGTTGCCGCAAAGTGTCTCATTTACTCGTGCTGGGTCACATTTATTGAATGTGTTTAATTAAAAGTCAACATGGAGACCATTTTAAACAGCTTCAAAATGATGTAGGCCTACAATTTGGCTTTGTAGAGGCTATATTTTTGGAGATACAAGCCAAATAAAAAAAAATAAAAAAATAAAAATATGTTCTGGGGGTTTCTCATAGGCCAATCATAACACCAATTATAATTTCAATCTTTTGAAAATTGAGTAAACAAATCCTGTAAAATTCAGGCATGTACGCAGGGGGGGTGCGACGGGTGCGTACGCACCCCCCCCCCCCCCCCCCCCCCCAAAAAAAAAAATTACCAAAAGGTCCACATTTTCCGGATAAATAATGGTATTTTGATGTAAAAATAACTGTACTGCAGGCACACGAACAATTTTGCTCCCATTTTTGGTCTCATCAGTACAAATTCGTCCCTCAAATTACCAAAAGGTCCACATTTTCCGGGGTAAATAGTGGTATTTTGATGTAGAAATAACGGTACTGGCCAGGAAATTGTTGGTTTCATTTTTGGTCCCATCAGTACAAATTCGCACCCCCCCATAACAAATCCTGCGTACGGGCCTGGAATTGACACAAAATAACCCATTTAAGGAAATAAACTAAATCTAATATCAAACAGACTGTTTAGTCACCTGACACCTGTTTTCCTATTCCAAATTGTCTTTTTTCAGTTCCTCCTCTGTTTTCTTAAATAGTTTTTGCTTTTTTAAAGGCCTGTTTCATAACAAATTAAAATGTTGCACTATTGCAGTAATCTGCAATATACCAGGCTAAGTAGCATTTTCCCAGATTTGGTCACAAACAATATTTCTGTCGTTGATTGATCGAGTACTAATTCTATTACCAATCAATGATCTGTTCTGGTGTAATTTTCAGAGTTGTAGTCGAGTCCCTGCTAGTCCAGTCACAAGTCCTCTTATCATAAAGCCAGTCACAGCTAACTTTCTTGAACAATGACAAAAGAATGCTTTTGTTAAAGGTAGTATACACCATTTGCAGATATCGAAAATATTTACTATCAAATTATTAAGAAATATCTTACTCATTTGAAAGTAAATAATGATTCTAGGCATCCAGCAAAATGATTGCGCTAGATATCCTGTAATTATTCTGAAAAATATAATGTTATAAAGACAAAATTGCAACCGCGGACGGCGATCACAAAAAAACCAAGAATAACATAAGAATAACTACTCGACGCCTGTTGAAAACAAACGCTGTTTTTCGTGCTTTTCTCAGTATCAATGACTGTAAAACTTCGGACAGGTCAGTTAAATGATATTTACTATAAAATACAACCCCCCAAATTTACCAATTCCTGATAATTCAAGCAATTACCAATGGTGTATATTACCTTTTAACAGTTCATTTGTATAGCTAGCAATTTGACTTGAGACTGAAGATCTGGTGAGGGACTTGCAGGGACTCGAATGGAACTGTGATGATTATACCCTCCAAAAAATACAACGTTAATCATCAGCCATGTACATGTGTATTTAACCAGTATAATATTGTAGCCTTAGCAATATGCATGCCTTCCTTTGCTAGTTGGACTTTTTCTTCCACACTCAAAGGTTTTTAATATTTTGTAGCAAAACTTGATACAAAATCAATGTAGTTTTTCTAAGAAAACAAAATCTCTCCACAGTATTACACTTTGTTATTGTTTATGCCATTTTATATTTACATAAACGTGTAGCACACAATATTAATAGGTACATGTAGTTGTGGACATTTCAGGAAAAACTAAATATGTCTGAATTACTGACATGAGTATTGATGGGACTTTCTAATGCCATTATAAAAACAATTATCATTTTCTTTACTGATTTTTCACCCGTTTCCAAATGAACAAGAAATTAAGTGTTATAGTTGACTTGAAAGCATTCTTTCCGAGTTCTTATTTTAATTGAATCCAGAAGGATAAGAATCCAGAAGAATAAGTTGTTTTAGGTAAATCTCTTTCAGTGTATCTTGACATTTGTTTTAATTGATAACCACAAATATATATGGTTTAATATTTGCTCTAACATTTGTTTCCACTTTTTAACCATATTTTACGTGTGTTTTTTTTACTTTGTAGAATCTTAAGATGTACCTTCAATTTTGAGTTTAAGTATAAAATGCACATAAAATGGCAATATCCATAATTTTTTTAAAATCAATTGCTGGAATTGTCTCAATTCCCAGCAGTCTTTTTAACCACTTTTGTACAGGGTTGGAGCCATCAAATTGTCTCGTTTAAAAGTGTACATTATTATAGTATATGTATTAGTGTACGTGTAAATACCTATTATTTGTATATTATGCGGAAGTTGTATACATCAGGACTTCGTTGGGTTAGTTGTGTAATATGTGACACATGTGACACGATCAAGCGGAATGAGTCGGATGTCGGCCCCGGTTTTCATGTAGTTATAAAGAGGGCATCTGTACGTTTTAAAAACTGAAAACCCCATGTTGATATGATGTTTTGTTGTCGAGTTATGTAAATTTGTTTAAATACAAACGAAGAACACAGTTCATTTTTGGAATTCCCCGACATCCGACTCATTCCTGCTTGATCGTGTCACATATGCTGATTATTGGAAGAGTGGGTGTTTTTTAAACCTCGGTTTATATTCCCTCGACTTTGGCTTAAACCACGGCTACGATAAAGCACTGACCTTACCATCAGAATCAAAATGCTAGAGAATTAGCCAAAACGCTCAGATGAAACCGGGTTTTGAAAATGTTGGGTAGCCTTGGGTATCAGTTGCAGATGAGAGCACCTAAACATATTGATTTGCTTATTAGAACAAAAGCTTTGGTCAACCATTTTTGTCATGGGATTTTGATATGATTACACAATTAGATGCATCTTTAAAATTTTGTCCTGGAGACAAATTGATGGAGCTTCCGAGAACAACAAAAATGCTATAGGAAAACGATACATTTATTGAGAAATATTGGTGCACTAGCCCAAATGCTATGCATTGTATATAATCGCCTACGATGACTGGCCCCTAAAAATTAAAGTATACACTTGCAAACGACCGGACTAGGTGGGTTTTTTTTCTTCTAAGATGTCTACGATTTTGCCAAGACAATTCCAACATCGGGTCCAGGGCTTGCTCTTATTTTCAACCCGGTTTCCAATGAGCGAAGGTAGTTGGAGTGTACTGCTGGACACCATCGGACCGAGGTTGAAGACAATTGGCTCAGCATAATTATTTTCATGAAGGTTCATGTGTTAATTGGGCCAGATCAATTGTTGTTATGTTAATTATTCACGTATGTTAATTGCATGCGACTGAAGAGTATCAAATTGATATTACCTAAGAATTTATATTCTGCTCTGCTGCGTCATGTAATTGACTAGGTTAATAATTTGACCTCCATACTGAAGGGCCTTGAAGCATTGCTGTTGGACTGGCTACCAGCAGGTTGATTTTTGGCTCGGCTTGTTCAAATGCTCGACACGTTATTCTGTTGGGGAAGGGGGGGGGGGCTTTCAGCGGATGTCTGTGCCTCCCCACCCAATTTAAAATCTTAATAGGCCATTTGCGCATGACCCCGAGTTAAATTTAAATAATATCTGGTACACTGACTTGTTCATATAGCTTGGCACAGTTTAACTTTAAATTCTCCAGTCCAAAGACACTGTTGCTATATCACGTGATTCGGGGCAAGCTTGTGCATAGTTACGTAAGAGACGCTCAGCACCAATACATTGTTTACAATGGGTGAGAATGGCAAAAAGACACCAGACCATTCCAGAGCTGGGGGTTGCTAGCGTTTGACGCGTAAGGCTTGCCCCGAATCACGTTATATAGCAACAGCGTCTTTGGTCTGGAGAATTTAAAGTGAAACTGTGCCAAGCTGTGTGAGCAAGTCAGTGTACCAGATGTTATTCAAATTTAACTCGGGGTCACGCGCAAATGGCTTATTGGAGTTATGAGGGAAAAGGATTAAATTTGTAGATGTTTTTTTAACTCTATTTTATTTCGTAAATGCTTTGTGTAATAAATAGTTGCATTGACTTCAGGTATTATGTAAAACCAATGTTTATTTTGTGCATAACTTTTTGTTTAAGATTTGCTGTATGCTATTGTGTAAAAAAAAGTGTAGTACTTGAAAAATAGTATTAATTATTGGTTGTCTTAATTTTTCACAATGTTTACGTCATGGCGCTTTAGACTTTTACCATGTGGACATATTTGATTGTTTTACCGCGTAATGTAAATTATGTACTAACATTATATTAATGTAATATGAAATTGGCAATAAATTATGTTCAAAATCGCCTCAACTCAAGGAAAACCAAGCAATATATAATTACGTTTGTCTTTATCCCGGTGAAATAATATCTTGCAGTAATGTAACAAAAATGCAACAATATAACAAATGTGATGTTACATTTGTGGGTTTTCTCACATATTCATCCAATCAAACGGGGTACAATAGGGTGTCGTGGCCGAGTGGATAAGAACACCGAACTCAAGCTCTGGTGTTTCTGTTCAGCAGAGTGTGGGTTCGAGTCCCGGTCGTGACACTTGTGTCCCTGAGCAAGACACTTAACTATAATTGCTTCTCTCCACCCAGGGGTAAAATGGGTACCTGTGAGGGCAGAGATGGTTATTGTGATTGATTTAGCCTAGTAACGCATATATTGCAGCACAGGCTGTATACTCCCCAGTGAGCTGAGATGGTTTAAGGATTGAAAATGGCCCAGTGACCAGGGGTGATAATGTTGGAAGCGCTTTGAGATGCCCTTCGGGTGTGAAAAGCGCTATATAAATCCAAGATATTATTATTATTATTATAATTACAATGTATTTGTATTTGTATTTCTGAAAGCTTGCATCACAGCTCGCAAACGATTTTAAAAGATTTAATAATAATATGACCCTAACATATCCTTTTATATCCTTTTATATCCTTTTATTTTCATATACTTGCCGGTCAAGTTGTGCAGTAGCATTAGCAACGAACCACTCAAAACCTGAACTGGAAACTAGTCTATCGACGCAGTTGCATTAGACGTTAAGGCCGAGTTCGGGCGGTCTGTTCTTGACACGCGAACTCTGTTCTCGCGTTCGAACGGCGAGAACGCGACCCGTGAACATTGCACTCGGAACAAGAACACATAGGCCGAGTTCGGGCGGTCTGTTCTTGACACGCGTAACTTGTTCTTGCAAAACCCTGGTGGATAGGTGGTGTGTGTTCTTGTTCCGAGTGCAATGTTCACGGGTTGCGTTCCCGCCGTTCGAGCGCGAGAACAGAGTTCGCGTGTCAAGAACAGACCGCCCGAACTCGGCCATACTATCCATCAGGGTTTTGCAAGAATAAGTTACGCGTGTCAAGAACAGACCGCCCGAACTCGGCCTAAGCTTACGCCGATTTACTGCGCAGACATTACACAGAACCGTCGGCAAGTTGGACCGGTGTAACGGTCCAACTTCTACGGTGTGCTAACTTCATATGAAACAAGATTTGAGACTTTATTAATTAGGACGAGACCGAGACCTAACAAAAAAGGTTTTGAGACGGGGGCCATTTTCCAAACCCTAGCTTCGTCTTAGTTTTCATTCATGTAGCTTAGCAATTGGCTGGAGACGAAGCTGAAGCCAGGGGTTTGGAAAACGGCCCAGGTTTCGAGACCTTTATTACTATACCAGTCACGTGAGAGAAAAATGGGTCAGATTTTCACATGAATCTGATTTTCATATGACACCGGCTCCGGGGTGGACTAGCGCATTCCCTGGTAGAGTATACAAATACAGCATGGTTTGAGCTGGGGGATGTACATGTACATGTAGTGGGAATTACTGGTCCCGAGGTGTAGGTCAGCCCAACTACCGCCCAACGCGAAGCGGAGGGACGTAGTCGCGAGCTGACCTATATCAAGGGACCAGTAATTCCAAATATTTTCTAGAAATAAACCATGCTGTATTTGTTTTACTGCACCTCATAAATATTCACTGCCTTGCCGATAACAGCCTTCCTAGATTTAGATTGCATCTTTATTCAGCACAACATATTCAAGTTCTTCGTCAGTACTCTAGTCAATGACGGAAATCTACTCGTAACGTTACTGAGATTAGACTGGTTCCGTACAAATTACATGCCACCGATCAGATTACATGTCTACAAAGCGGTTTCCAAAGATAATTTGTTGGCGCTACCAGAAAGAATACCGCACGTCAGCGAACTGGATACTCACCGGGATGACGTGAACCGGCAGCGTATCATTTTAACTTTTATACGCGGCGGAATCGGCCAATGACGCGCTCCATACGCTCCCATCATAGACGCGAGCCCTGTTAACGAGGCAACTTTTTTTGGCATTTCGTGATAATTTTTTTTCTTTTCTACACTTCGTGAAATCAAACAAACATAAATACCGGACCTTTTGTTTTCTAACATTTTGTTTTTACTTATTGGTACTCATTGTTTCTTTAAATAAATAATAATAGAAAGTCTAGTAAAACTAGAAATCGAAAAGTTATCGATTTTGTTTTGTTGGTCACTTTGATGACGAAATGAAGAAGAAACAACGCTTCAGTTTGTATCTATACATGTACACGTTTTATTATATTTTACGTATGAACCATTGAAGAGTCTGCCATTTGCCGGGTTTTTTTGTTCACACATCGGCACAGACAAATTGCATTGTGTCACGGTTAAATCTCGGGCACCTAAAAACTTTAGCACCGAAAAATGTTTTGTTAGTTTGTACAAACAAATTAATTACAAGGCCAAATATTTGGATCTGAGCAAGATATTCTTTAGAGACAAAAGATCTTGTTACGGTCAAAATATTCTATGCATTTGATGGTTATATTTCAGATCAATATTCCAGTCAGAAAAAGCAGTTTGCACTTTGCAGCAGTTATTTTCTGTTTCTCATAAATTATACACAAAATTAAATGAAAATACAAAATCAGTACCGCACCCAAAGAACAGATACACCAGTATAAACTTTAGGTACACACACAAAATAAAGTTATTATTTTTCTGTTATTCTCTTTCTTTCCAATTCCAGGTATATTGAAGAGTGTGTTCTAAAGGGTAGGCCTACAAGGGCCAGCATAAGCTACAGTTAGCGTGTCCAGCTTGTTCAAACACGCCAACACCTCCAGCACGCACTGTGACGGGTAGGTAGTCCCGTCCGTCCCACAGACCGAAGATGAAGGCACGCAGGTATTGAAGCTGGGACACTGGCGTGGCGTGGCGCTGGCCGCGGTAGCGGGGCTGCTAGCGATAGATGCCCCGTTGGCCGGAACGGTCTTTTCTGGTGCTTCCGATGACGGCAATACCGAGCCGGGGGACTGGGTGGACCCTTTCTCGGTTAGGGGCAAAGGGCCATCTGTCCGCGAGGTAGGCATCGTGGGCGGGAATGTAGGCGGCATCGTGGGCGGGAATGTGGGCGGTTGCGATGGCATGACGGTGGTCTTTGCTTGACCTAGGCATAAAAGAGAAGAAAATGGTGTCGAGTAAGTACATCTATATGAAAACCAACCCAACAACCGGTGTTTTAAGGCGTATTGGCCCTTCCTCCGTCAAACCAAGGGGGCTCATCTGTAAGGCACGTTTTGATACCTTTGTGTATTACTAAAAAATCTTTAGCTGTTATGTGCCTGTGCTTGGTGTCTGTGCCCTAGGGATTTCAGTGTACAACCGGGGTGCGTTCCACTTACGCGAACTGTTTGCGCAAACGTTCGCCAACGTTTTGAGTTGGCGTTAGTTGAAGTGGAACGATATTTTAAAAACTACGTTTTCAAATGGCGGCGCCCAGTGAAAGTGACATCGTTTTGTTCGCTGCTTTTTGTCCAACTCATTATTTTTCTTTAAAAGATCCCTGTGAATGCTCAAAACAATCCACCGTTTATAACGAAAAGTATAAAACGTAAATAAAAACCGTGAAAAGAACACTGCCGTCTGCTAACCGCTTCGCCATCATTAAAATACGTCACTGGCCAACAGCGAACAGCTCGGAATGTCGTTCGCCGTTTTCGCTAACGTTGGCCAACATAATTGGCGCACATTGCGTTCCACTCACGCGAACAACGCTAACGTTGGCCAACGTTGGCAACGTTCGCTGGAGTGGAACGCACCCCCGATGAATGGTTGCAATAGCTGTACGGCTGTTTGGTATGCCAGAATGCTTCAATATTTGGTGTGTGTCAGTGTCAAGGGAAGATCTATTTATGTTCATACCATTAGACAAACCATTGTAACCCCCCCCCCCCCCCCCCCCCCCCCCAGTTCTATACATATTGCACATATGCCTCATGCATGAGCACCGAAATGCAACCGTGTGATTTGTTTGGGTCGGTGCCTCCGAGGGCAAGGCTACAGGGCCACTCTATGTACAGGGCTACAAGATAAACTGAAATAAGAGAAAGTACTTCAGAAAACTAAAGGAGTTATTTGGTCTGGGAACCAGACGACGACAAGCGAGGAAAAGCTGTCAATGCGGTATAGAGGGCGCTATCAACAAGATGCTGCTGTCACTTGACGCGCGATATTTTTCACGTACAAGATAGGTGAAAAAATAACATGAATATTTCAGTATAGCTTTGATGAGAAAATTTATGTTATTCATTATGATTAGTCAACTGGTTAGTTAATAAAAAATTCAAAGAACGACTGTTTTTGCCCACTTCCACGATGACCTGGTGGATAGTGAGGTGAGCTAAAAATCCTTGGTTCGAGTTCACCAATACCTATTTTGCATGGGTTTGTTTTCTTCGTCAAATCTTATCTTTGGGATTATTGTAAACAAAGGGGGGGGGAAAGAGATTGAGAAACAAGGTGTTATGTAATAATCCACTGCAACTATACTGACGCCATTATATTTTAGTATCATTTCCCTTCTAACAAAATTTCCTACTCGTACCTATCAATGGTTTAGGTCCATAGATATGGTCCATAGATATTATAAATAATGACAATCCTGTATAGGCCTATAATTGCATTATGATGTTCCGTTTTACCCATGGTCAAAATGCCATTGTTAACTCCATCGTTATCCTCACTACTCAGATTTTCCAGGCTCTCGCTACTCTTCGTATCACCGCCCTGTTGTTGTTGTTGTTGTTGTTGTCCCCCTGGTAAGCGGAAAGGCTTAGAGCAAGGACCTTGCGACACTACGGTGATGTCCCACCCGGTCTGGCAGGCCTTCCGTTCCGCTAGGCACTTGGAGCGGAAGGTGCGAGTATAGACTCCGTTGGAGGTACACACGCGCTGGTTGAGGGGTGGCCGGAGGCGGCATCGACGGCACCCCGACCCGTTTGAATTGGCTGTTGGGAGGCAAATGACAACGTTATTTTAATTCTGGTATCGGTCTAAATGAACCTATAGGTTCAGGGCTTTGTCAAAAATGCATGGGTATTGTAGCTTAGAAACCAGTGTTAATTAGTCAAGTACTTTCCGAGTACCAGCTTTAACTACGGGGCCAATTACATGGAGCTAATAACAAAAAAATTGCTTGGCATGAAAATTCTTTCTTAGCAACCAAAACCTTAATGTTCAGGTGGTGTATGTTGTTTGTGAGTACGTGAAGTTTTGGCTGGTAACCTATTTTACTGAGCAAGATGGTTTGGTCTGAATAAAAGCTACACAGACACTGGACAGTAAATACTTTGCTAAAGAAATTAAAGACTTTGGATAATCAGAATCTTGTATGAATTAAGCTTTTAAGACGAAAGCATTCGGTATAACTACTCGGCCAAGTACTTTCTCAGTACTTCCAGGGTATTTCTGTCCCAAAACTTTGATTAAAAAGTATCTTTTATGCATCCCAAAACCCCATGTTATTAATTTTTCTCCAACAGTGACCATTTTGTTGTCTACTGTCAATGTTTGTCTCGCTTTGTTCGCAACAAACAGCTCATTATTTGGTACAGAAAGTATTCGACTACAACTCTGTCGGAAACACGAACAGAATTGTTGCAAGATTATGGTAAACAAAATGTGACCCAGCGCGAGTAAATGAGACACTTTGAGGCAAAAATGAAAATTGAGATTTTGATTTCATCATTTAAAGCTTGTTTTGCTTTAAATTATGAAATCAAAATCTAAATTTTCATTTTTGCCTCAAAGTGTCTCATTTACTCGCGCTGGGTCACAAATGTTAGGCATTACATGCGGGAGGATAACACAAGTATTTTTTCCAGGGGAAAACCAAAATAATCAGTGGGGTCTTGAATCTAAAATTCAACCGATTCACATGTCGCCCTCTAAACGAATCGGACAGGGATCACATATAGTTGGAAGGCGAGCTATGAAAGGACACTGATCCCGAACTCCTCAAAAAAGGGTTTTTTTAAGAGTGAAATTGTAGAAGTAGGCTCACCTAACCAATCGAGTAGTGAAAGACATGAAAATTTAAACAATAAATGCAAACCTTGTCTGGTCTTGGCATCGCTGAGGGTGAACAGCGCCCCCAAGAGGAAAACTGCAAGCAACGCAAAAGTCTTCATGTTGACTCCTAAAATACATGAGTGAGGAGCGGTATGCATATAATATTAATGTCACCAGATGGGGCTATCCGGGGTGAATCTAAATGAACCGTCGTTAATTGATTGATGGAGCGAGAACTTAGATTAGGTCTGACATATTCAGGTTTTTGTCAGGATACCAGACGGGGTCCGAATTACGCGGTGTTGCGTGCAGAGAAAATCGTTTGGGTTGGGCATAGAGAAAGGGGATGAGTAACGGTTCGAACCATGATTGCGCCGGCGAGATGATCATGAATACGTTCACAAGTCGTAAATCAGTAGTTGCTGGATAATTTGCCGTGGTTCAAAATGACTGCTGCAATTTTGTTTGTTGCTTTTAAGTGGGCACGTATTCTTTTGTATATATACTTCTCGATCTTCATATAAATCGTGTAGTGAAGTTTATTTTTCCTTTGAATTTCTGCAGAAATGTTATTCGCTAGTAACGTTAGGCCAAAAAGAAAAAAAAAAGGTTTTGCTTCCGATTAAAAATAGGGTCAGTAGGTCGTACCAGTGGTATTTTGTGGGCCAATTTGTTTGTGCAGGTTGAATGAGGTGTATTATACCCAAACTCTTTTGTGACTGTACACAATTATAACAATACACTGGTAAACGCAATGCGCTTTATTTAAATGCGTAATTACATGTTACCAGTTTGTAGCAAGTAGACTCGCTTTGTAAGTCGCCGCCGCATGTCAAATGTTTCATTTCTGGTACGAAGGTACTGGCGGATAGAAGGGATGTGGGGGGGTTGCGAGGGTCGCAATCCATCGGACCTATTTCCCCTATTTTTGGTTAAACCCTCCAACGTGATCGGTCACCCTCTTAATAATCATCAGTGATCTACCCAGTTCGGTGTTGAGAGGCTCTAACGTTAACCGGGTAGATATTCAAATCCAGCAGCCGATTTCACGAAACCTTACGCAGTGGCGCAAGCCCTCTTGCGCAACAAAATATTGCGTAAGCTGCGCCACGTGCAATAATTATAAAGTTTGACAGTGCGCAAGTCGCGGCTTACGCAACAAATTAGCGTAGCTTGCGCAGTCAGTGGCGTAAGATATGGCGTAGCGACTGAACATGACCTATTTTACCAGCAAAATGTAATTGACGTGGAGCCCGTCATTGCTCAACGTATTAAGCTTGATGAAAGACACTCACAGTCTTATGATTGAAGTAAAGGAATTACTATTTTAACCCGTCACAGAATTTTTAATGTTGCCGCACGATTCAACGGAAAGTCGGACAAACCGTTTTCAAAATGGTGGGCGTAAGTGGTACAACAACGATTTCATGAAAGAACACAAATGTACGCAAACAGTACACAAATGTACACAAATGTCGTAAACGCTGTTTAAAACGTTGCACAGCTACGCCAAGTTTCGTGAAATGCTCCGTAAGGAAATGGCGCATCTATATACGCCACTTTTGAAAATGGCGCAAGCTACGCACTTTTCGCAAATCGGCCTCAGAATCTATAGTTTGCCAAGGCTAGGTATATAACCCGGTTTGACGTAAACGCTCATGATGCCTTGCCTATATACATCACGTTGTTCGGTTGAACCTGGTTCCGCATATTATAATAATAGTACGCCTACCCGTGTTGATTTGAACATGCTAAGTAAAATATAGAGAGAAATTAGAGAAAACAACAGCTATCGAGAAAATCGCCACTATACGAGACTTTAAATGACTTTGTGTGTTTTGACGAGAGTTAATTACTTAAAAGATACAGAAGACGCGAAGTGATCATCTGATTTTCTCCTTTCAGAAAAATAATGTAAACTTGATATCCCAAACAAAATTGTCTGTTGCCCTATTTAATTGCCTTGGTGTCGATATAGAACTAGACCAGCAACGAAGTCATTCTGTCGTTTCATAAAATATTGTGATTGATAAGTTTGTGTTCGGGTAATTTATTACAATCACCCAGGGATGTAGTCGAGTCCATCACAAGTCCCTGCAATTCCCTGCAAGTCCCTGTAAGTCCCTGCAAGTCCATCACAAGTCCTTCAGTTCCTATTCCAATCACAAGCTATTCAAATCAGCTTTGACAAAAGCATTCCTTTGTCATTGTTCATCCACTTACTTGTGACTGCCTTTATGAAAGGACTTGTGAGTGACTGGCTTCATGAAGGGACTTGTGAATGGACTTGCAGGGACTCGACTACAACCCCGCAATCACCCATAAAAAACAACGAAAAAGATTGACAGACTTGTACTCACCTTGTTTTCCTGAGTGATGTGGAGTTTCAAATGATTGCTTCGGCTCTACTGTACCAACCCCAAAACAATATTGTGAGAGTTTCGAGCGTGACAGAGTTGTTTTATGTATAATTGTTAATTTGCGGTGGACTGTACCAAGCTCCCGGACTTCCGTTGAGTCATTGGAAATGATTCACTTCGGTTTTAGAAACGTATCCGTTTTTTTCACGTTAGTTGCTATTGACTTGGTCCCATTCCAACATTTTTTTCTAACCGGTATCAATAATCGAGAGGCGGGAGTAATATGCTCGTAGCGATTTTTAGAGTTGGAAAGTGCGTGACAGCATTGTAGCGTGAGCGGTGGTAGCTATTTAGGTGATATCGATTTTTTTATTTTTTTATTTCAAAATAACCGTCCGTAAGTTTGTTATTGGATTCATACAAGCATGGTGATAACACCCAAAAATTTGCCATCGCTGAAATGCGATCACACATTTTCCAATTAACTACATAATTATTATTCTGTGCCAAATACCAGTTCATTCGACCCTAACGACACGATTAATATTCACATCAGCTCCCTCGATCACGCAGTTGTCTTTGCAAATTGTTAAAATGGGGCGTGGGCCTTTTCATATTTCGTGCTTGCGCGTAGTACGTGTTGATAATCGCAGTTCTGCGATCGCTGATTGGCTCCCTATAGGAGAAAGCCTGCGGAGAAATTTTAAACCGCTAGAAGACGTATGCGTGAGCGAGGGAGCTGGTCTATAATCGTGTCGTTATTTGGCACACTTGCGTGAAAAGTATACGCGACGTACACGATCGATCAATCGCATTCGTCTTTGGCAAAGACTAACTACAAGGGTGCATACCTTGTCAAAAATCGCAATGATTGATACTGACTCAGGCTGATGGCCTATAAGGCACCGTATACAGAAGTCGTTGTTATAAAATTTGGGAAGAATTGCGTGGGCGTGGCAATTGGAGTCTACCGGGGGAGGGGGAGTGAGACATTCACTCCCTCCTAGATCCTATACCCAAAGACGTTTGGAAAATCACAATTCGGGTCACACTGTTTATTTATGGCCGTATCAATCTTGTAAATCAATCACCATCCGTTGCACGGAAATGACATCAAAATATTTGCTGGTCGATTTTTCACATTTCCTCCAGGTGGCATTTGCATTTGACTATTCAGGTCAGATTATTCAGTTGACAAAATTTAATATATCGTGCGAATGAATTTGGCCATCAATTTTGTTAATAACTTCTGCAGTAATGCAGTCAGTGATTACTCGTGAAGTACCATAATCATGTGCACTTTGCAAACCAGCGGCCGATTTCACGAAACGCTAGGATTAATCCTATCTCG
Organism: Crossaster papposus; assembly: GCA_037893245.1. NCBI lineage: Eukaryota > Metazoa > Echinodermata > Asteroidea > Velatida > Solasteridae > Crossaster > Crossaster papposus. Next base: position 909,149 of record JBAIAA010000354.1, on the reverse strand, counting down.
AGTTAGGATGAGTAACTCATCCTAACTTGCATTGGATCTATTGCAAGTTAGGAGGAGTTACTCTTCCTAAGATTGATCCTAACATTGGTGAAATCGGCCGCTGAGCGTGCACAAGTTGGCCTACCCTCAACGGCAAGAAAGGGAGAGTTGGGGAGTCACTATCAACACAACAGGCTTGCCAGATAGTCTTGTTCTCAGTCCAAAAAAATCTGACTTTCTGATGAATTATTAGGGCCGTTTTCCAAACACCTGGTTTCGGCTCCGTCCCAAGCTTCAGTCCATTGCTAAACTGCATTAATTAAGCCTGAGACGAAGACGAAGCTGGGGTTTGGCAAACGGCCTATGTCCAGTATAGCCGCCAATGTCACGTGACGAAAACGGGCAAAAAGCTGCTCGTTTCCGAAAATGTCCGAATTTTTTTAACACGTTTTATTGACGGTTGGGTATTATCATTTACGTTCGCAATGTTTGATTGTTTCTGGGAATTAAGCGGTTGTAAGGTAAACAACGTAACAAAATAAAGCCCATTGATCTAGAATCTCTGTTTTTGGTTTGCATAAAATCGAAACTCGCATTGGCAAAAAATCAACACCAGAAGAAATATAATTTAATATAACAAAAGCAATCGTTGTGTCTTTCGTCTAAAAATAGCTATGCACTAAAAGGTGCGTTATAATCAATTTCTGTTACCGACGGCTATCCTACATCTTAGACGTATGGGTATACAAATAATTGTCAGGTCAAGAAACCAGACTAGCTTTTCTGATTATGCATGTGGTTAGTACCCAAAAAATTGCGTCTTACAGCGCCCTCGTGCGACCAGGATTACGGCCTATTGATTTTGGGGAAGTGACTGATTCCCCTCTGAATCATTCATAAGCAATACGTTAAATAAGATAGTCCGCGAACAGGCTTTACAATCCCACTGGTATCCTTGTTAGTAGGAACATGTGGCAAAAAATATTCTAAGATTTCGATTTCAATTCAAAATTTGCTGAGTCACAATAAGCCTGGTACACTGACTTGTTCACACAGCTTGGCACAGTTTAACTTTAAATTCTCCAGACCAAAGACACTGTTGCTATATCACGTGATTCGGGGCAAGCTTTTGCATAGTTACGTAAGAGACGCTCAGCATCAATACATTGTTTACAATGGGTGAGAATGGCAAAAAGACACCAGACCATTCCAGAGCTGGGGGTTGCTAGTGTATGACGCGTAAGGCTTGCCCCGAATCACGTGATATAGCAACAGCGTCTTTGGTCTGGAGAATTTAAAGTTAAACTGTGCCAAGCTGTATGAGCAAGTCAGTGTACCAGATGTTATTCAAATTTAACTCGGGGTCACGCGCAAATGGCTTATTTGAATTGCGACCACAATCTGCGTTACGGGTGCGTTCTCAGCCAGTGGATTGCAGCTATACTCGCGTGTCACGCACTGAACGGACCAATAGTAGCTCCAACGCGCGCCCCGTGCGTCGTTTAAACGCTTACGCGCACTATTTAGGGGAAATAATTTCCAAAAGTGCGTCTCTGAGACGCATCTTTAGAAATGAAATTGTTTAAAAGGACAGAATGCAAGATGGAATAATTTCACAGGGCAATCTGTATTCAAATATGCCCGGCAGTATGCGCACGCATCATGTTTTACATAAATTTGGTTAAGAGATGACACCAAAGGTCACATAATTCAAAGGCGTTCTGACCTGCGGCGTCACTCTTTAAGCAAATTTTATGTAAAACACGATGTGTGCGCATACTGCCGGGCACATGTAAACACATGACGTCAGAGGACACATCGTCTACATTCCACCTTTAAAGAACCTGTCATTTGAAATATGACGTGGTGCTATTTTATCAACGGAAATCGCATCGCTAAAAATCACTCGTGGGCAGCTATCCAGAAATCATAGGAAATGAGGCACAAAAACATAATTGACATTTTAGGAAATAGATGATCCAATTTGATTTTTTTCTTCAAACAATAATGTTCTAGAATAGAACATTCTGGATGATATTCAATTTAATTTAATCGCCATGTTACGGTTCGCTTCGGCGCCCTCTCGTAGGATTCAACGGTGTGACACATAGTCGTGTGTTTTGTTGTATCCTATCCTATCTTCGTAATAATACTACGTGATGTGCCTAATAGCATTTTGATGACTCCCATGTGTGTGTGGAATGATAGCATAAAAGTATGTTGGCCTATCAAGGCTGTTTTCCAAACTCCAACTTCGTCTTCGTCTTAGGCTTTATTTATTCAGTTTTGTAATAGACTGAAGCCGGAGACGGAGTCGAAGCCAGAGGTTTGGAAAACGGCCTATGATGACAATCGCAGCCTTGATATAAGATCCATCTCGGCCGATGTCTCGGCATGTACCATGCTCACAGGTACATGTGACCATTTGCATTATGCCCTATCTCAAGTAACCTCTCGAAATACCATTGCCAGAAAAAGCTCACTTGGGTTAAAGATCGAACTGGTAAAACCCCGTGAAATTAGTCCGTCTGGCTTGCTTTGTTATCAAGAAGAAACCCTAAAATCTAGGCAATTTCCAATTATCAGTTATTGCCTGATGTTTTGGAAATAAATGTCGGGGATTGTTTTTTCTCGAAAAAAATAATATCCAAGGCAGAGTTCAAAGGGATCATATACGTTTGGTAATTGGAACCCATTGTTTGTTTCAATCCTATTTAGTTATAGATATATACCATAAAACTAACCTGTACAAAAATCATTTCAAAAGGTGGTAGCGATTTTGAGATATTGCCGACATTCTGGAGCGGTTTTTTCCACGCAGGAAGAATAATCTGCATTGGAATACACACTCTGAGAAACGACGTCACTGCAGTAACGCTTCTCAGATTCATTTTTTTGGGGATAAAAGTGATATCTTTTTTCCATAACCGCAGTACTTCGAAGTGAACAGTTTCTAAAAATGTATTATACTATCCAAAGCTGCTGTACTTCTTACCAAGTAAGTTTTTATTGCCATTAACTTTTGGAGTAATTACCAAACGTAAACGATCCCTTTAAACTACATCTGGTTTTATTGTGGTGTAAAAACGAACGCAATGCATGGACAGCATGACCGTAATCGTGCCTTTAGGTTTAATTACCCAGAAGTTCAGAACACAAAAATGACAAAAATGTTGAGACAGACGAGGTGTCCATATGGTTGCAGGTGGTGCTGCGTGTGGATATTCACAGCAGCCAGGCGGGAATAGTAAGCTTAATTACTTCCAATATCGGTCATAATGAATAATAATGAAAGATACTGCAACACTTGCACTTTTATTAGATTGAAAATTAAACCACGTGCGTGCGTATGATAAGTAATATTTTCAGCAATACAATCTGGTAATGCACTAATAATCACTGTGGGGAAATTTGTGTTATTACTATAGGACAGGGGTAATTGAACGTTAAGGGGTCATTGTCACCGATGCATACCGGAGTCGCCTCAAATATATATCTGTATTGGATCTTAGATGGTTATTTCACAAGACCTCTGTAAGGTGTTAATATATATTGGAGTTTTTCTTTGGGATATCATGCCGTTTTAGAGTTTAACAATCTTAGTTTACATTCGAGATGAAAACATTTTTTTTTATTTGTGACCTTTTGCACAAATTGGAACATAAGTATTTAAAAAATATAGCCTGATTATGATGCAAAACATGTCAAAACAATGAGTGCTGAATTCCCGAAAACTTTATCTTAAACATAACAATTGTTTATATAAGAAAGAGAAGCAAACTTTTTCTAACAGAATGTTTTCTATAAACTTACAAATGTTTAAATGTTTTGTAGAAGAGATTGTTAGCTTTCACAAATCGTGACGTCAGTTCACATAAATCGTCCTGTTTTATGCTTTATGTACTGCTGTGCAGTCATACGTATAATCCGGTACAGTGAGGAATTAATACTGGCGTCAAGGGGTTTTACGCCCGGCATTATATATTCCCAAATACCTTTCATAAATTTATTTATATTCATAAATACCTTTCGGTCAAAAAGTCAAAAATATTTAAAAAATTGTATTTGCAACGGTTTTGTTTAACACTTATATTTTATGTTTTGTGAAACACTAATCTATTATCTACACTCAAGGAAAAAAGAAACGCACCACTGATTTTTTGTTATGGTTTTGCCCGAATTTTGTGAAATCAAATGTATGTGTTTGAATCCCACATATGTCCTTGACATTTTAGCCCAGTAATATAATGTTTATTTCATTTTTAACAACAAAAACAAAACAAGTTAGCACCTCCGCTCACAAAAGTGGGGTTTACAGTTCAATAATTAACATGACCCCCCATTCGCGTCAAGAACAGCTGTAATTCGTCGCCTCATGGATCGACAGTAATGTCGCAGCTGGTCCTGTGGGATAGCCGCCCACTCTTCCTCCAGTGCCGTCCTCAGCTGCTGTTGTGTCTCTGGGGGATGATCTCTTTGTCGAGGATTCTCTCATGTGTACCATTAGCATAAAATGCACAAACACAGTTTTGGAACTCACCCAAATCACTCAGCCGTATAACGAGATAAATAAAGATCGACGTTTATCTCTAAATTGCTCAAAATCTAGAACATGTACCATTTTTACAATGCCTGTCCTATTTCCTTAACAAAAATGAAAATTTTGCATTTCTTTTTTTCTTGAGTGTACATTCAATGTGGCACCGGAAAAGTGTTGGTGTTTTTTTTAGCCGTTTTAAAATCGCCCACGTATCGGGCTCTCGACCAATAGGAATGGCTCAACCTCAGGCAATAATAAATGGTTAAGAAAACAGGGCAAGATTATTTAAATGCTTTGAAATTGTTTGTTGTTGTAATGCTAAACAATTGCTAAGACACAAAATATACATGTATAAATACTAGCTTCAATTAGCATGTTCGATATAAACATGATTCAACATACACATACATTTTTTAACTGCGCTCACAAATTGCACTTAATATATATACATATTTCTCTTATAGTTAATCCACAAAACGCACACTTGGAATATTATAAGTAATATAGTGGTAAACAAATTAAAAATACTGCCATCGGCTGAGCACCTTCTCTGTCTTGAACGTACAATAGTGCACACACATTAATGATATATCACTTCAATCTAAACAATGATCTATCCAATATTAATGATCTCTATGGTAACTGTTAAAGGTAAATGCATCATTTGCTTTAGACGGATTTGAGGGTTATCATTATATAGCAAATATTATTGCATTAACCTCTTTAAAGTTCTGTGCTGTATATGCTGGGAAAATGGTCGGCCGACCATCGTTGGAAATTGATACAAAGATTCCATTGACAACACACAAATTAACAGGATACTTTGGACTATATTACGGTTGGAGCCTATTACGGTTCCCGGTCTTTCTCTACTGCAGCTCCATTACTATGGAATCGGTTGCCGGACAACTTGCGATTCTTGCGTAATGTGGACGATTTTAAAACTGGATTAAAAACGTTCTTTTTTAGCTTGTACTTTGAATAATGATTTAATTTCAATAATTATTTTTAGCTCGTATTGTAATTTAAATGATTTGTTGTAGTTTCTTAAGAAATATTTACTTGTTATTATTGTACAGAGTGCTGAGGCGCATGTGTAGTGCTCTTTAAATCAACATATATTATTATTATTATTATTATTATTCACTTCAAGTCAAGTAAGGTATTTCAAAATAATTTAGTAGGGTTTTTGTCACATTATTTTGCAAATGTTGTATATTACCTTTAACAAAATGTTTAAATGCATTATACAAAAATAAAGCGAAGCGAAAATCTCAATCAATTCGCACATAAGCATGATCTTGTCATTCAGAATTTCAACATAATGCTCATGCACTGAAGGAAATGCTGGGTATCTGAGCACACTAACTTAATATTTCAAACACACGGAACTAATACTAAAGGTACTTAGTCTATGGTGCTCCCACCATTCAAAACAAAGGGGGTCATGTCCCCTGACGTCCGTGTGTGCGTCAAAACAGGTTATCGTCAAATTAAACAGGTTTGCGTGAAATGTATACCCATGCACCTTTTGACAATTGAACAGTTAGTAAAATGAATCCGCACTGCCTATGATCTATTTCAGTAGTTAATGCTCTCCAACCTCCAGATGCAAAATCGGATCTGGACTCCCTTTGACTGTAAGCCAAGGTTTAAACGTGTATATTGAAATAATTTTAACCGATTTCCAAAGAAAAAACACATACATTGTTTTCCAATGAAGAGCAACAATTTGCCTCCCGTTATAGCCCCGGCCAGTCGAAATGTTCGGCATCAAGATTGTCCATAGAGTTTATGCCTGGTATATGTTTTTTTAACAAGATTTATTGCATACTGTGTATTTACCAATTTACAAGTCATAAGTGCACATAAATGTGACCCAGCACGAGTAAATGAGACACTTTGCGGCAAAAATAAAAATTGAGATTTTGATTTCATCATTTAAAGCTTGTTTAGCTTTAAATAATGAAATCAAAATCTCAAATTTTATTTTTGCCTCAAAGTGTCTCATTTACTCGTGCTGGGTCACAAATTTGTGCATGTTAATACAGAAGAACATATAAAGACCCCGACTTGGTCTCTACTTTCGGATACATCGAGATTTTACCCTAAATATTACTGATGGCTCAAAACAGTGCCGGTGATGTCGAAGACGAGACTCAATCCACTCTTACTCTCCAACAAGTTTAGGTTTTTTTTCTGACAACTGCGTCAAGCAGGAAAAAAGTCGAAAACATGTTTCAACACGAAATGTTTCAACACGTTTGAAAAATATTGTTAGCAAAGTTATCCACAGATACTGAATCGTCCAAAGATGTACGTGAGACGACCCCAATTATCTTGGTTGGGATTCAAGTGTCTAAACTATATTTTGGCCCATTACTATATGGTTCTTGCTAGTATTGGTCTCATGAATAGTTTGGCTGCTAAAATTAGATAAGATACTTCAAAATGACAGCGAGGAAAGGCGATGCGACTTTGTCACGGCTGTATCTGCGTAGGCCTAAGCTTAGCACGAACAGACACCAGAAAATTGGAGGGTCTAGGTATGTTCCCGAACCTACATCGCAAGATGCAGCGAATGACGCCAGTAAAGCGTGGATGGTTGGCCGTGTATATGAAGGGATTCACGCAACTGTTGAAAGCGAACGGCACGGAAAGAAACAGCAGGACTCTGTTGTTGTGCGGTGAAAGCAGGGCAAAGCAGTAGGGAGCGCTGAACAAGACAAACGCGCAAGTAACTACGAACAGGTTCTTGGTGATCTGCAACTGCTGACGGCTGACGCGTTTCTTGAAGCGAGCCTCGAGTTGGCGTGTGTTGTCGTCTTGCTCCCCCTCTATAGTAATCATTTCGTGGGACTCCCTGAATGACTCCTCCTTGCGTTCGAAGTGTCGCCTGACGTGCAGGAAGATCAATAAGTAGCTGACGACGATGGTTATGAGCGGGATCGGGTACAGGCAGAAGGCTTGGATGAGGTGGTAGTCGACGTACCGTGGATGAAGGTCGATGTCACTGCAGGTGTGGTCCCCCTGGTCGTATCCAAACTCGCCGATACCAAAAGGCAGCGGGATGAGCAAGGCGGCGAGTGGAATAACCCAGGTGCACACCACCAAGCAGACAATCTTCCTGGGCGTGAAGAGCCACTGGCAGACTGTCACCGGTCCCCTGATGAGCAGCAGGCGGTTCAGGGCAATGCAGGCCAGGTTGTACAGGCTGGCACCCGCACAGGTAAACGACATCAGGGCCGAGATAGAGCAGAGAGCCTCAGATTCCCAGGGCCAACCGTTTACTGAGAGACTAGGCATTATGAAGCTGATTGGTAACAGCAAGCAGTAAGAGAGATCGGCCACAGCGAGGCTTACCACGAACACGTTGGTACTGTTCTGCAGTACCTGGGATAAGATGACTGCCATGATAACGATACTGTTACCCAAGGTACCACAAACGAATATTATCAGAGCGATAACAGCTACCACAACTCTCTCCTCATACGTGAACTGCGATCCCCCCTCAAAGGCTAAACTGCTATTGGTGTCTGCCATTATACGAGATTCCAAAAATCATTAGCTTCAAATACAGATTACGAAAATTATACGACAACTTGTAATGGTTTTCCTGTACTCTAATTGCTATCAGGGGTAAAGCAATACCGGGTAGACCGTGTAAATTACACTGTCTGGCAGATTTTTAGGTGATTATACCAAGACAGATCCCAGCAGGCCAAGATGACGATAATATCTCAATCACAAATCAAGTCCAAGGCAGACACTCTGACGGTCTCGGGCGCGCTCTCGAGTTCTCTCCAAGTAGTAAGAGTCATGTGTTTAAAATCGCACTCTGGGTGTTTGGCTCTTGAATGATGCCACCAATAAACATTCTTGTCCGTACAGATCCTAGATCACCATCACCGAACGTAAATTATCCAGTTTGTCCTGTTACGGTGACTTCGATTTGTATTTATACTTCTTTGAAGACAAACAGTGTCAATTGATGCATATACATGTGTATACGTGCAGTTCGGTTTAAGCGATGCAGGAGTATACACAACACATCCCGTTGCACGTTGTGGCATATGGCTAGGATTATAATCAAATTATGTGACTCCTGTCAGCGTACGTTCGGCATGGCTGAGCGCGATGATTGTCATTAATAATACCGTCTGCAGATTTGAGTTATCTCTCATATAGTTATTATATTAACACTCCCATTATTTTGTATTTCTCCTTTCGGGCAGGAAAAAAATCGCCTTGCTCTGACCATGACCTGACTCAGTGGCGTACCTAAAAGGGGGAGGGGGAGATGCAAGGGGTAAGAGGGAAAGGGGTAATGGGTAAACTGTCCCACCCCGGCGCAAGGGGGAAACTTGCCCACTCCAGGCGCGTGGCGTTTGAGGCATCAAAAAGCTGGATACGCTACTGAATATGGCTCATTTTGCTACTGCATTATTTTGGACTCATTGATGATAAGTCCGCCCCGCCCCCCAACAAAGTCAAGTTGTTGCTTGTTGGCTTTACATGGTATTACGACCAAGGATCAAAACACAAAAGAGAACAAGGGCCTCCTTGGAATCCTCGAACGGCAGTTTCTTTGTTAAAATTTGTCCTCGGTCTTTCGGGTAAGCGTTATGGTTAAAGGTAGGACACACCATTGGTAATTGCTTGACTCGGGTAGATTTAGAGAGTTGTATTTTATATTAAATATTGTTTCACTGACCTGTCCGAAGTTTTACAATCATGAATGCCGAGGAAAAAAGAAAAGAAAATGGCGTTCGTTTCAATTCAACCTGCGTCAAGCAGTTCTTGTTGTTCTTGTTTTTTCGCAATCGCCGTTCGGCGACCGTAAATTTGTTTTTAATTCAATTTTTTTGAACAGCTACAGGATATCTAGCGCAATCATTTTGGTAGTAAAAATGTTCAATATCTGCAAATTGAGTATCTTACCTGGGGTTCAGGTTATAGTACAGGAACAGGAAAACACAATTTTCGATCCTCGGTCGTTATGTGCATTTCACGACTGTGTGTTCAGGTGGGGTGAAGTGCATCGCAATTGAAATTAAGAGGCTGGTCACGTTTTCTCTATTCTTTTCTTTATTTATATTAGTATTTTATAAATCCGTGGAGGAAAGGGGGGTTAATAGAATACAGTGTGGGTTGAAAACAGTCCTCTAAAATTATCGAAAGTATAATAATAAGTAAAATCCTGCTAATAGATATTATGACACAATGGTGGTGTCTAAAGCCGCGTTCGCATTGGACTTAATATTGTCAAATGTTACGGTACGTGATTGTCAAAGTTCACGATGTTAAATCCTCCGCTAGAAGCTTGGTCATGTAGATCTTACTGTTGCGGAGGGTAAAATGGACGATTTGACAATGTTACCGCCTGTCCGCATTTGATTTAATTTGGTTAAGTTCTCCGTAGGTTTTACCAAAAAAAAGTCCAATGCGAACGCGGCTTTAGTTGCTAATTATATCGTCCCATTTTTCACCCTCATTTTATATAATACGAATATTTATTTTAATATTGTTTTCACCTGCATTTGTTTATCGTTCATACGCTGCAATTCGAGTGTCAGTACGGTCATTACACCCCATCACTAGTGATGCGTGCCAACTGCCGTGTGACACGTTCGCCACCATGAGCGTGTCGGCTTCTGACGTACATGTATGTTGCCCCTGACATCTGGCGATAACATAAACGAAGTCACGTGATGCCTTGGAGTCATTCCCCCGGAACTAGTGCCAGGTGCCTTTTTTGTGCATTCATAGGCTGAGCCAAAACGTGCCATCAATTCCGTGCGATATGCATGTAGTTGGTGCTTTCAACATTGAGACTAAATCACTCCTATCAGAAGGTTGTAAGTTATATGCGCCCTTTTTTGTTCAACTGGCCAAAACGTTCAACTTAGTCGGTTTGTGTTTGTTCTCACTCCTCTGGTTTTCTCCTGTTCACTCTTTTAAACCCCTTTCTTATACAAAGACGGTTGCCCACTATTGCCCACAACTTGTACCCCCAGTCACACTTCTTTAGTTCTTCCCTTTGATCTCCACCCTGTTCCCTTTCCTTGTGGTTTCACTCCTTCCTTGTTTGTTCCTCCACCCACAAGCTTTGCACGATCATGGAAGGCGAAGATTCCCCCCCCCCCCCCCCCCCCCCCCCCCCCCCCCATGGTGACTACTTGCAACTTGCATCCTTAAACCTTACACCAAATCGGTTGTGGTGTTAATATTGTTCTCCGTTTTTTATACATTTAATTGTTGGAAAGTTCTAAGATGACCTCACAGTTGGCATTTCGGGGTTTGCTATAGTAGAACCAAAATCGGGGGAGGGGTGCTCTATAGTAATTGCCCATCCCCCTATTCAAAAAGTGTTGGGCACGTATACCCCTATCCCCTATAGGCCCATGCATCTATCAGAACCATTATTGAGATGAAACCGTGATCCACCTAATTGTGTAGTTTCCTTTACGCGCAAAACTACAAATTCCAGTGTTATGTTGGCAACTGGAATATATCAACCTCGATTCAACGTTTCACCGCTTAGATGTGTACGTGAGCTCACATACTACAAATTCCAGTGTTTGCAACTAAAATATATCAACCTTAATGTTTCACCGCTTAGAATTTGTACATGGGCTTACATACTACAGATTCCAGCGTTGGCAACTGTATTATATCAACTTCCAATGTTTCACCGCTTAGATTTACACTTGAGCTCACATACATCATTCCAGACATAATTCAGGTGAAAGATTATCGTGTCACGAGTGTCGCAACTAATTCATGGAAGACCCATAATATCTATGAAAATGTTTCTTCTCAGCATCACAACTTGCAATTGCAAAAAAAAAAACTTGCAAAAAAGTCCTTCAAGCTAACATTTCTAACATTGCTGAATCGTTCATTTGAAGGAAAATGTTTAACTTTGGAGTAGGGCAATCATGTGTGAGGACTGGGCTGGCGGGTGTGGATGGACAAATAAATGTATTCACACCAACACATGGGGCAGCTTCGTTTGCCTTGTGGCGCATAGGCAAAATTCGAGCTTTGCTGGATGTTAAGACCACAGAGCGTTTGGTCCATGCATATTTTGTTACGTCGCGCCTTGATTATTGTAGCCTTCTGTATGGACTTCCAATTTCCCAGATCTCGAAACTTCAGCTACTTCAAAATGCTGCGGCTCGGCTTGTGACACGTTCAAAAAAGTTTGTACATATCACACCAATTCTTCGAGAGTTTAAGATGTTGCTCATTGTTTTTAAAACTTTGAATAATCAAGGCCCGGCGTATCTGTCTGAGTGGATCTCCTTGTATGTTCCTCCGCGAGTTCTTCGCTCAGGGCACAAACGCCTGCTGAGAACCGTCAAGAGCAGGACAGCCTATTACGGTTCCGGGTTTTCTCTACTGCAGCTCCATTACTATGGAATCGGTTGCCGGACAACTTGCGATGCTTGCGTAATTTGCGAACCGGATTAGAAACGTTCCTTTTTAGCTTGTACTTTGAATAATGATTTAATTTCAATAATTATTTTTAAATTGTAATTTAAATGATTTGTTGTAGTTTCTTAAGAAATATTTACTTTTTATTATTGTACAGAGTGCTGAGGCGCATGTGTAGTGCTCTTTAAATCAACATATATTATTATTATTATTATTCAAGACACTCCATTGTATCTCTGTAAACAGCGAGCGATGTGCAGGTCAGCGGCAAGGGAAACAGCACGATGGGGAATCCAATTATTAAACATTATTACAAACAATTACATAAGAAGAGAAAAATAAAAGGAAAAAATGTATAAGTACATGTAAAATGCAACATTATTCTTTAGACCATATTTTACATGAATTATAAACATATGTGAATGTGTTCCATTTACGAGAAAAAAAGTTTTTTGGGTGTGAGAGCTCAATACCTAATCTTAACTGTAAATCTCTTTCAAGAAACACATAAAATAATTGCCGAAATCCAGAATTTCTAAAATGACAGTGGAGACAGGGAAATAATTCAATCTGCCATTATACAGTCAGAAATTAAACTTATGCAATGAAAGTAAGGACTGTGAATCTATTACTTACTAATAGCAGTGTTGTTGACTCGAGTCGGTGACTTGGACTCGAGTCCGACTCGAGTCGCCAATTTTTGTGACTTGTGACTTGCGACTTGACTTGGCCTCCATAATTTTTCCTTAGCAACGGCAAGTTGGAAGAATTTTATGCCAAATTTATGCCAGGTTTTAACAAAGTGCTTTAAACATTATCACGCCGGAGCACTTTATATACATTACTGATTTCTAAATGATGATTCGATAAAAAGGGAGAATTTTTACCTGTGAAAAGCGAGCGGTGTGCTAGGGCCCGCAGCGGCAAGGGAGCTGATGGGACTAGCACGATGCGTGGGGCCGGGGAGAATGGCGTGTCACCGCTTGGTGGCTCTGTTACTTACAGCCGCGCTTCGCACATGTCACAAGGCCGTGTTCGAAACGAGTGTCTAGAGCTAGCTAGAGCTAGCTACGCGTTGATTTTCAGTAGTGACGACATGACGGGGGAAAAAACTTGTTATTTCCCCTCCTCCGCTGAGATGAGGCAACTCTAGGTAAGGTTACGGGATGATTCTATGACAGGATGTGCATTTATTTCTGCTAAAAGTAGGCAGTACTCCGTGTGCTCCAGCACATACAGTCAGTCCGCAGCGCACTGAATTATGAAAAGCCGTTCCTTTTATGTGCGATTTATGTATGGCACTTTGTGCGTGACCTCGTTTTTGAATACTTAATGAGCTGGCGACAACGCCTGGAATTTGGTCCGAAACATCCGTTTTATTCACTGGCTGTCAATATTATGTATATTTTCTTTTGAATAAGGAAACATTTTGTTATATTATCAAATCAGATTGGAAATTATATGACATTTAGAGGGTGAAATTTATAACGTAAAAAAAGCTCCCGAATCAACAAATTGACCTTTAAAAAAAGACGGATTTTGTCCATTTTCTGGCAGCGGCCACAACCCAATTTCACACTGATGTTAAAGATAATTTCATATTCTATCACAAAACTGTAGTTTTGGGGTTGATTTTAACTTAGTCCAGTCAGGGCGCAGAAAATTATAACGTTCTCAATAAATTAACAAACGGAACATCCCGCCATGACAGTCCATAGTCTTCCTGCGCCCTCATTGGTCGAAAATGACGTCATGAAAAAAGGCTTCGTGGTAACGTGTAGTTCATGCACATTTTAATACGCAGTTGTTTTTTGTGTATTTTTTTAATTGTAAGCTCAAGCGAAAAGGATTTATCTGCTATTCAGTTTTTTTTCTTCTTTTTAACAGTGGACTGATTAAAAAATAATAATATTGCCTGCATAATACAATGTATACAGCCAAATAAACAAAAAAACAAGCGATAAATGAAGTCGTTGTTTAAAATTTATTGATAACAATAACATTGATAAATAAACATGTTTACAATATATCTGTATTTGAGGTTGGTTTATAAAAGAAACTGCACTTTTTATCTGAAACTTAAATTTTATCGCTTACATTAATATACCCTGTTGATGTTATATGGCTTGAATAAAATTGTTAAATTAAATCCGGAAATTGTTAAAACTTATTTTAATTACATCAGCTATTACATGTACATATATACAGATTGAAGAAATGACAACAATTAGGGTTGGTAATAAAATAATAAATGTTTAGCAATTAGGCAAAACATCAACAAAAATATGGCCAACATAGTGAAGATGATAACTACCATCATCTTTGGCATAATGTTCAATGTGCAAACCATTGAGATTTATTATAAAAGTAAATAAAGTTTGTTTTATCTTTGCTTGATGTTTTTGGCATAGTTTCTTTGGCATTAAATTATTGTAAATATTAAATTACAATGTATACCCGCTTCTAACATTGCAAAAACAAAAGATTAAGACATAAATTTTGCTAATATAAATGTTATTGCACATAAATTATATCACTGATAATAGAAATAATACAATCTGCATTCATAAAGTTATATGCCATTTGTGTCAAATTTACATTGTAGCTCAAAACTTTGTTGGCATAGTTTTGGGCATTAGGTCCTAGATGATTTGACAAACTGTCCCGACTCGACCAGACTCGGTTTTTATCTGTTTTAGCTGCACTGTGTTTGCACAACACTGACACAAAGTCATGTATATTATTTAAAACACTAAAATACAAAAAAAATTTAATCTACATGATGTACAAAGAAGGTGCTGCATATCCACCAGTACATTTAAATCTTCAACATGGGCATGGCGGCGGTGGGCATGGCGGCGGTGGGCATGGCGGCGGTGGGCATGGCGGCGGTGGGCATGGCGGCGGTGGGCATGGCGGCGGTGGGCATGGCGGCGGTGGGCATGGCGGCGGTGGGCATGGCGGCGGTGGGCATGGCGGCGGTGGGCATGGCGGCGGTGGGCATGGCGGCGGTGGGCATGGCGGCGGTGGGCATGGCGGCGGTGGGCATGGCGGCGGTGGGCATGGCGGCGGTGGGCATGGCGGCGGTGGGCATGGCGGCGGTGGGCATGGCGGCGGTGGGCATGGCGGCGGTGGGCATGGCGGCGGTGGGCATGGCGGCGGTGGGCATGGCGGCGGTGGGCATGGCGGCGGTGGGCATGGCGGCGGTGGGCATGGCGGCGGTGGGCATGGCGGCGGTGGGCATGGCGGCGGTGGGCATGGCGGCGGTGGGCATGGCCATGGTAGTGGACGGCATGAATGCTACCTAGTATAAGAAACATATTGGAAGACAGAAATAGGAACTATGAAGTTTAGCACAATAATAGTAACTAAATTTATTATTATTAAACAATTTGTTATAATTTGTGTGGGCATGGCTATGGTAGTGGACGGCATGAATGCTACCTAGTATAAGAAACATATTGGAAGACAGAAATAGGAACTATGAAGTTTAGCACAATAATAGTAACTAAATTTATTATTATTAAACAATTTGTTATAATTTTGAACAAAAACATAGGCCTAAGTCGTTTTTATACATGAAAGAAAAATCAATTCGTATGCATGACATGAAGGCAGAAACCTAACTTTATCATATAAATAAAGCCACACAAAACAAAAAACATTACCGGTAATTCTGTTTCTGTTGGCTACTGTGCAATCACCATCTAGTGCATATCCAGCACATGTACATGTACACATGTGCTTGTGTGCAATACGTACGTTCTGCGTATGTAAAGCCGAAAGACATGGCCGAAAAAGTTGAAATCGCGCGCACGAAAATCGTCGCAAAATACATGAAAAAATGTCGCCACAGGCTAAATTGTATATCAAACGAAAGATCATTGCTTCCTTTATCGATGTGTAGTGATCATTTTTGGCAATATTTGTTAGTCCAGTCAGGGCGCAGAAACTAAACACACAACAAAAACATTTCTTAAAATTATACTCTAACTTCGAGTGAAAACAATTCTGCCAAAAACACACTGAATCTCGTCATATTTTATATCATTCGATTCAGAAAATCGTTCGCTTTCCACTTACCACGCCATCTTGGAGAATCACTGCTTCGTTTGCAATGTGTAGCTCGTGAAAACAAAGCGGTCGAACTCTCGCAATTACTCGCGTTAATCTCGTGGCCGATTTGCGACGCCGGCCCTGCAAATAAAGTTCGGGATATGACCTCATTAACGCGTGCGCTGCGGACTGACTGCATAAGGTCGGTTGATTTCAACAGGTGGCGCCCTGCGCTACGCAAGAAAGGGAGCATCGCGCGCACGGCGAACCACTCGAAAATATGTCGTCACAAAATTCCTAAATCTAAAAAGAAGACCAACTCTCATCGTATTTGAGGGCCAGAGGTGTTGTAGTAAATAATGAAAATAACAAAGAGCTTGCTGAGAAGGCATACCGGGCCGAAAAGCTTGGTTTAGTGCAAAACTGCTCCCTTTTCTACCCATCATGCTTTGCGCTATCGCGATCAGCAATAGACCTTATTGTGACATAATCCAGCGCTGCAGCAGCACCCCCATCCAAATTGCCGGGGTTCATCAGGACCCCTAGCACAGCCCCCACCCCTTTTCTCGTCCCCCCTTTTCCCGTCCCCGTGGCCGGGCTTGCTAAAGTTTGGTCTCCTTTAGTAAAAAACGAACATGCATTTCATATGTAATTCTAATTAAACTCGTTCATGCCTTGTCCGACAAATGAACCTTTCTTTGTAAAGATCCAAAGCTCTGAAACCTTGGGTCCGACGCCTCGTTTGTCCATGGAGAAATATTTCTCCGACCATGGTTTGTCCGACGTGCGTACCTGGATGTACATGTACTTCATTATGGTTTGACCATGGAGAAATGTGACTTATTTCTCCATGGTTTGACTTGTGTGACGAGGCTGTATCTAGTTATAAAATCAACGCTCCCAATTCAGACTTATGGGGCGTGGACTTATGAGGTTTTGGACTTACAATACGGCCCCAAATCGTCAACCCAACCTTAAACATTGTTATAATTTTACAGTCCACTAACTATCATTTAGAAACTCAACCGAACCTAGCAAAAGTTGTTATCACATGTAAGTTGAGTGTCGGTCCCAATTAACTGTGCACATAAATGCAGAGTTGGTACCAGGGCTTTTTGTTTGCTATTTTATTTGTAGTTGTACATTATTTCCTGACAAACTTGCTGTCAATCTACTTATCTAAAAAGCTAGAACTGTATTGCTTGATGCTAAAATTATAACCTAAATAAGTGGTTCAAATCTCGATGATTATTACAATTTTATTAAATACAATAGTATTGATATACGAATGTATATAAAAATAAATACCAAAATACCGACGTACATTGTAATGGCATTATGACTATTGTTATAAATTGCATATAAGCCAGAATATTTGGTGGTACTCTAAGACAAGATGTGTGCGACGTTCTTCTTGCTTGCAGGATAATGCCTACATGCACCTGCGAAGGAGATTCCGAAGCCCGCTATTGGCCAGCTTTACTGGCCAGTTTTGTGGCCACCAGTTTGACTCATGGCATTGCCAGTTCCATTGGTGTGTTCTACATAGAGTGGCATGAAGAGTTTCCACAGAGCTCAGCATTGGTTGGCTGGCTGTCATCCTCAATGTTGGCCTTGCTTCTTTGCTCCTGTAAGTAGACAGAACAAAAGTTACAAGTTCATGAGATTTCTTAGACTTTAGTCTGAATTCAGACTTTTTAATTTGAGATTAGGCCAAATAAAAAAAAAACATGTTTAGCGTCACCGCCCGTTTCTTTTTGAGGGGCCGCCTCCTTTTTTTTTTTTTTTTTTTTTTTGAAACAAATGATAAATTTGACCATTTGGGGAAAAACAAACAAACAATATTTAAAGATAATAAAATGTTAAGATCGTATTTTAGACTTAGCATCACTGTGTACATGCTCTGGAAAAATATTTTTTCTAATAGGAAGGCTAGGGTGTGATGTGCAGTAGTGTACGGTGCATACATGATCGACCCACATGAATTTAAATTTTTAATCGTGGGTGAACCATGTTTTAATTTTAAATTAGAAGATAGGGTGTGACATGTTCACTACATGACTCGAATTAAGATGTGTCAGGCAGCCATTTTAAAGAAAAAAAGAAGAAAAAAGGGGCCTCCTCCTTCCTTTAAAAAAAAAAGGCACGACGCCAAACATGTTTTGTTTTTTATTTGGCCTTAAGACATTATCAGTATAGAAAGCAATTTTTAAAGGTAGGATACACCATTTTGGACCCCTTATTTATGGACTAAATCCAGATTATGTATTTTTATGTCCGTATCTTTTTTAGATAATGTTCACTGCGCACTTCATTATATCACACTTAACATCAGTAAACTCCGGATGATGAACTGAGATTCTTAGACTTTCTCAGGAAACTCATTTTCAGCAAGTGTGCGAATTTGGAAACGCGGCACATTGAGGGGCAACACGTACAATTAATTTGATAAAGCAGTATGTTAATAGACCTAAAACCTAATGACGTCTTGCTTTGTTTTAATACATGTGTGCTTTCCTATGTGATAGTTTGTCCCTACTTCGCCTTGCGTTCCATTTGCTCCCATAGGAAAGCGCATACATGTATGTAAACAAAGCCTTAGGTCTCAGGACTATTTGTTTTTAATAGTCACATTAACCTGTTTTCAATCTCTTCAGCGCCTCTAAGTGGAGCTCTGGTCAACTACTTTGGAGTTCGTCGGGTGGTTGTATCCGGAAGCCTCCTGTCTTTCACAGGTCTTCTAGTTGCTTCATTTTCTGAGGAGTTTTACGTCCTGTTTATTTCAATCCCGTTTATGGCAGGTGGGTCATTCCGTGTCAAATCACAGGAAATCAGTATATCTCCCATATCAGATTTGCCTGAAAAAATGTCTTAACCAGTTCGCGCCAGATGACATACACGTCACGAGCAAGGCAGTAAATGTCCGTCAGCAGCGAGCAAGGCCGGAAATGCGTGGGGTGTGCTTCCCGGTACCATATTTTATCATCATTTTAAAGCGAAACAATAATAGATTAGCCAGGTCCTTATGGGTGAACTTTTTTTATCGTTTTTTTAATCACTTTTTATTTGCTTTTGCTACAATAGTGATCTGAAAACAGTTTTGTGATGTTTGCTGGGGCCCATTTACAGATTTTTGTTTCAATTTTATTTTGGCCATTTTGGAAAAAGTGGTGGGCAAAAAAGTAAAAAAAAACCACATCTCCATAGGAATATAAACTGCACTTATTGGTTTTTAACCATTAGGCCAATGAAAACAGATTACTAGTTTCTCGTCAGTGCCCGCATATGATTTTGGTCCCGCACCCAAAAAACTCATTATATACAAAATTTCATTTTTTTTCAAAAATGAGGAAAATTCAACACATATTCTCGAGCAATTATTCCCAGGATAAATACGCCACAAGCAACTGCCTGTCAGCAGTGCGAGCAAGGCAAGAAATGCGTGGGGGTGCTTCCCGATACAATCAGCCTAAACTCACGGTGTGAACTGGTTAAGAATCTTCTTAAATTGTACCTTGGTCCCAATCAGATGATTAACTATGTTTGTTAATAAACCCCAATTACATGTAGCAGTCATTGAGAAGTGGTTTTTATTTTGTGTTTTGTGCAGGTATTGGTTTTGGGATGGTCTACACAGGTGTGATGGTCGTAGTAAGTGAATGTTTCCATGAGCATCATGCTATGGCCACTGGTATTTCCATGTCGGGTGCCAGCGTAGGAATGGTTATATTGCCAATCTTCTTTCGCTTCCTGATTGACCAATATGGATGGCAGAGGGCGCTGTTTGTCACCAGCGCGTTGCATGCCAACGTGTTGGTGTGCGCAATGGTCATGAGGCTGCCAAAGCATTCCAACCTGCGGAAAGTGAATAGAAAATCGAGCGTTAGAAGGTTGTCTGTGAATCAGAGAGCTCGGTATCGCTCCCAGAGGAAGGCTTCATCCAGTAGCAACCAGTTTGAAGATGCAAAGTGCATTGATGTGTTAAATCAAGATACAAGGAAAATTTCTTTCACAAATGAGAATGATGGCGAGGGCATGGTTTCGGTTGAACAATCTCAGAGTCCGATTGGTGAGTTAGAGATAAGACTAACTTGTTTGGAAAGAGTTCTTGAATTCTTGCATCACACCGGGTTCTCCCTCTTTTGGACCAATCGCGTCTTCAGCAGTTTCATGGTGTCGGTCTTTGCCGTTGCATCGATTTACGGTATCACCCTGCCATACATCGCAGCCCACGCAAAGTTCATCGGCATACCTGAGTTGGAAGCCTCATTGTTGGTCTCCATCATTGGTATCGGCAATCTTCTGAGCAGACCCACGCACGGCAGACTCTTGGACGCTAACTTGACACAGCCGGGCTATTTGTATGCCGCGTTTGTTGCCTTATCGGCCATCGCCGCCCTGGTCATCGTGTCGGTGCAGAGCTACCTGTGGCTTGTGATCAGTGCGGTGTTGATTGGCTTGTCGGCTGGAGCCTTCATCCCAATGCAGGCATCCATCATACGTCGGATTGTGGGGAAAGAACGCTTCCCTGGTGGGTTTGGTGTGGGACTGGTGACTGTTGCTGTCGGCAACATGTCCTCAGCAGCCATTGCAGGTAAGGTCAAAGTTTATTATACCATTTGTGATGCGATCTGTGAAAACCCGTCGAATGTCGCAAAGTTGCAAGTCCCACAAAAATCCTTAAAAAAAATTAAAAAAAAAAAAAAAAAAAAATATTTTATTGTAATTGATTTTTCATTGCTATTCTGGTACCCTATCGTTAAATGCTGTTTTCTCAGAACTTCGCATCGCCAATAATCGACGTTCATTTTAACGTAACTTTTGATGTAGAGGTCCTAGAGACCTGATTGAAAAAGCATTTAGAAAGAGGATGATCTCAGCTTTAAGATGATGTAAAGAACTAATTTTTTTTATTTTGTCACCATGTGGCGGGTTTTCACAGATCGCATCACATTTGTCAGTGTTATCGTTTGAAGCAGCAAAAACGGTAACAATCTGATGAAGTTTCAGGGAAAGAATGTAGTATCCTGACGCCAATTCAGCGGTTGTCTACAAAGTCTATAGAAAGTCGAGAAAAATATTTTCGAACCAAATTTGAAAGGTTTCTTTAGTCCCAGTTTCTTGTCTTTTTGCACTGATTCACCTTCTTTGAGATGATATTTGAAGAAGAAAAAAAAGCGTCTTTCCAGTTTTAGCTCTGTGAATGCTATGTTCTAAGAAAACAATAGTCTACGCCACTCATCTTACCGGTACCTGTAGAGCATCTACTTGATGCATATTTATCTTGACTTGCAGGTTTTACTGCTAAGAGTTTGCACAATAGCATACATTGCGTTATGGGGACAATCCATAGGGTTTGTTTGCTAAGGGAAATCTCTCTGAACTCGAACATTGCACAAATTTTAAAATTTTCAACAACACCCTAATTTGTCTTCTTCTACATTTTCTTTCATTATACCCTAACCTAATTTTACCTTTAATTAAACTCCTTTACTGGGGACCCAACGCGCTATATGGGACACGAAAATGTTCCTACTACTCGCTCTGCTTTTTTCCAAACAAAAGAACCTGTCTCCACAACTAGGTGGAGACTAGGCCCCACGCACGCGTTTGTGTCGTTCAACGTTTGCGTGCACCATTTGGGAATAACAAATTAACTACCGGTGGAAATTTCCAAATAGTCGTCTCTGGGATACATCTTTTAAAATTCCTTTTTGTTATTTGCTTCAAAATGACAGCATGCCAAAAGACCTCTTTTTTTCGGGGGGGGGGGGATGTTAAAACGATGGACATATATCCACAACATTATGTATGATATAATATAGGAAGACACTTGATACTAACCGGTGTAGCGGTTCACGATATATTTGTTCAGGAGCTGGGTGGTGCGTGAATGTATATTCATGAGAAAGAGCAATGGCAACTCGTATACATTAAAGAACTATACAGAATTATAAAGAACGGCTTCCTCAACCAACTCGCCAATAGCATAGTTGGTAGAGAGGAGAGTTATGGATCAAAAGGTCTGTGGTTCGAATCAAACTATCGTTAACGTTGGTCTTTTTCTTAGACAAATTTTGTTATGGGTTATTTTAGAACCATAGAACAAGGTTGAAGGGAAAACCGGGTTAGGATACACAAGTGCCTTGACAGAATGCAAGAACCACTACACCAGTTAGTGACTTCCTATAATACTTATAACAACTCCTACATGACCTTTGACCTCAGTAATCCGATAATGACTTGTGTATTTCTACCCACGGTTCTTCTATCCAAGTTTCATGAAAGCATATAGAAATAAATGGGTTTTTTTCCAAAAAATTATTTTGAAACTTTAACCATGTTGACACACGTAGGACTGGAATTTAGGACTGTTAGTGCCCCCAAAACTTTGTTTAGGTGACACAAAAATGGGACATCAAGCACTATGAAATGTTAGATGACAGGAATTTATTTAGATGTTGTAATATAGTAAATGTTCCACTCTGTACTTTGGACTGGGAAATTAATAATTTCGTTGACATGATTTGATTTCTACACCATGCATTTTTCAATTTCAGGCTATATGTTTGACACAACAGGCAGTTACCGTGCCGGGTTCATCCTCATGTCTGCCATGTCTGGTCTCTGTATCGTCTTGTTGATTGCCACACACCTACTATGGACTAGACTGGTTCCTGACCCCCGATGGCCAACAGTTCGTTGAAGTTGGCCTCGGGAAAATATGCTGCGTTCCAATCGCGTCGTGTTTATCGTGTTCACGAGTTCACAAGTCGTATAATGGCGTTCTAATCGCCTGGTAACTCGTGTTCACCAGTGGTGAACTCGAGGTGAAATGTCCTTACCGGACGACTAACTCGACTGTGCGCATGCGTCTTGGTGAGTAGCGTTTGGAATGCAAACCACTCGTGAACGTGGATAAATTCACGGTGAACTCGACGCGATTGGAACGCAGCAATAGAATGCCCATGAATCACCTCAGGAAGCTATTTTTACTGCACCACTTGAAGAAGTAAATATTTGTATTCTAGTCGGGTAGCCTCACCTTTTTATCACATGACGAGGAAATTTAACTTTTTGCACAATACTACAATGCACTACATGTACTACCTAAAAACACTACTAAAATTTGGAAATTATATCCCTAGTTTGTATGTTAGGGTGGAAGTCTTTTTCACTTGCAAAATCAGGTAAACAATATAGTGGAATATGTACTGTACAGTTTGTAAGGCCCACATTTTCATATTATTGGACTACAAACATTTATAACTTGTAATTTGGCATTGTCGGAGGGTGGAAACAAAATAATATTGAAGTTCCTTTTTCTTTCTTTTTTACATACAACTATTTTATCCAGGGTCAGAGGGATGTTACTTTGCAAATTCCTCTGCAATTTATTTTTACAGATATTAAATAGCAGATGTAGTTATGTATTCTATATTTTCTTTTGCCCCAAAATGGGCAAATTTTCACAGAAGACAGGCAATAAAATGCACAAAATGCTGCACAGTGTGTTGTAGAATAGCCAGAATAATCGGGACAAATCCCAATCCAGGGGTGATTCTTTTGGCTTAAAATATATTTATATACTTTTATAACTTATTCAAGTCTTTCTACTAGTCCAACAAGTAAGAATGTAGATGACGAGATTTAAGAACTTCGAGTCTTCAGAATGATACAAATGTCTACATGTATAATATATTTGTATTTGTTTATTAAGGCTTACATGTAGTGTAAGACAAGACAGTATTTAGACATTTAAATCTTTTATTTTATTTCAACAAGATGCGTAAAAGTGATGGAAGTTATACAGTCCATTTAAAGACTTAAAAAACCAAACAGTTTGTCTTTATATGCAGAGTTGAAGTTCGATTCCAATCAAACTTGGGTCGGATGCAACAGTGTAACCTTCAAATCAAGGTTGTGTTAAAGGTCAAGTAATGAGGTCAAGTTCTTGAATTGTATAACTTAAAGGGATCGTATACGTTTGGTAATTACTCCAAAAATTAATGGCAATAACAAATTACTTGGTAATAGAAGTACAGCAGCTTTGGATAGTATAATGTATTTTTCGAAACTTGTTATCCCCAAACATTTGAATCTGAGAAGCGTTACTGCAGTGACGCTTCTCAGATTGAGTATTCCAATGAATTCCAATTATTCTTTACTTCATTTTTTGGACATTAAGAGCACTTTTATCTAAAACTGACTGAGAAATCGTGTGGTTAAAAATGGAAACTACTTATTTTATTTGATAAAATTTTGGACAAAATTTCATTTTTTTTTTAAAAATCCGTTCCTTGGACAAACCTTTGGCCTACTGCCTCGTTTAATCATTTAAAATGCTGTGATTGATGTAGATGTGCCTTAATCATTTATATTAATGGAATTGTATTTATATTGCTTTAAATGATTAACCAGTTGGCGCCGTAATCATTTTAGCTGGGCTTGCAAATATTTGTATAAAAGTGTTACTGCGTACAATTGTCCCGGACCCTATGTGTAGTTCCACGGCTAACGTCTATATACACGTCAGATATTATGGTGGGTAGTAGATGACATATGACGCCCTGACTGCAGAGAGAAAAATGCCCTAGGCAACAGAATGTCGGCAAAAACATGT
The DNA here is from genome assembly GCA_037893245.1 of Crossaster papposus. Taxonomy (NCBI): domain Eukaryota; kingdom Metazoa; phylum Echinodermata; class Asteroidea; order Velatida; family Solasteridae; genus Crossaster; species Crossaster papposus. The sequence goes on along the minus strand of JBAIAA010000354.1, from coordinate 884,511 downwards.
AAATAACAGTGCTAATAAACTAAGTGTTGGCATCTTGACAGTTGCATTATCAAAACAGGAATATTTTACTGAATATTTTACTGCCAATGGTCCCGGTATTCAAACTTAAAAATGAACCCGGCGCGAGCTGGTTAATGCATTTTTGAGATAATGATCAATAAACTATTATTGCCTCCTTTAAAGATTATTTTGGTGTTGCGAGAGATAATTTGTTGTGGTTTATAGCCTGGTGAGAATGCAAATTTGTGACGGCACAGCGAGCTTTTGCACTTCAAAACAAGCAAAAAATTATTAATTATTTCTTGTAAATGTAATGAAACAAAGGATCCCTCAAAAGCACTTGAGGCACTGTAGTGAGAAGACAATGAAAAGAAGGTACAGTTTTAGATGTGGGAGGAAAACCCAATTCACATAAGTATTGGCCCAGGCGGGGTTGGAACCCGGGTCATAGCGGTGGAAGGACTGCTACACCAACCTGACTCCCTATATGTATATATGTTGATAAAACTGAACTGAAACTTAAGAATCCTACGTATACAAAATTCTTAACAAACTTGCTGTCAATCTACTCGTCTAAAATCACAAAAGCTAAAACTTTATTGCTTGATGCTAAAATTATAACCTAAATGGTTACATATCACGGTGTTCATTACAATTTTATTAAATACAAGAGTACAATTGAAGAATTATTATATATATGTACATGTATATAAAAAAATTACCAGAAATACCGACATGCATTGTAATGGCACTATATATTATAAATTACATAAGCCAGAATATTTGGTGATACTGAGACAATAATAATCGTTAATAAAATTTATTAGGAAGAATTGTCACACACAGGTAATTAATGCTGGAAACGCCATTTGCTTTTTCTGCAATTTGAACAAAATATATGGGTTAGGGGTTTTATATTTTATAGTAAAAAATGGGAAGCTGTCTTGTTTATTTATAGAAGCTGAGAAAAAAACAGAAGAAAAGTGTTGTTCTTGCAGTCTGGTTCCTTGACTTCCTTCAGACAAATGTTATAAATAGGGGGCAGTGTTTGAAAATAGCGAGGCTTTTACGATGTCCGGCAATCGATTAAAATTCCACTTTTCTTGAAAACCACGTCACATCAGGTGCCGTGATTTCACAGGATGCTTGAGACTGTTATTCACTCGCAGTCAAGTAAGTTATTTTACAATAATTCAGTAGTTTTTTTTTATGTTTGCAAATGTTGTATACTACCTTTAAAGTCGATATAAAACAGTACACAATAATATTCGTGTAATAATCAAATTCACGGCACCCACTTGTCATCTGTAAGTATTAAATGCCACTAAAATCATCAATAAGCACCAGCCTAATTTGCACTTACTCTATTAACATCACCAGCTTTAGTTTGGTGGTTACTAACTTAAATTTAAAAAGCACCACATTTTGAATCAAGATCAACAGGGATCAAAAACCAAAATGAACAAGCAAGAGTACAGCCAAGTCAAACTTATAAAAAAATGAGTTTTTGTTTTGTGGCATTTGAAGATTTGTTTAAAAAATTAGTTTTTGTCAATGAACATGTACAGACAAAGTGCCAAAGTGCACGATAGTTGGACTCGTCATATATTAAAGACCGGGGCCAAGTTTCATGTATCTGCTTACTTTTAACAACAAAAACCTGCTTACTGCAGCAGACAATTCTGTGCTTACAGTTAGCATATTTCACAAGTTAGCGAATAATTTTGGCTTATGCGCATGCGTACATCCTGTAACTATGGATTCTGTGTACAATTTGGGTTAGCACAATTTTTCTGGTAGTGCCATTAGCACAAAATGGTGATCGGAAGTGCAGATTTATGTGGTTAGCAGAGCCATTAAATTGGTACCAATTACCGACGAATAATCTGTCCTCGACTTTGTACACAGCGTATAGCAATTGCTAGCAGGATTGTAACGAAAACCTTGATCCGAGGCGGGTTTAGGCCAGCATCTGTGAGTAGCACACCCTGATATTTCCAGCCTCGTTGTTGCCAGCTGGTCGCCGACAGACATTTTCGGCCTTGCTTGTGACGTGTTTATCTGTCATCTGATTTAAATTCCGGAATTTTTTTTGGGTGTACACACACCATCTAAAGTGAACTGGTTAAAACAAATTATGTTTAGTGTTCCTCGGCAAAAGCACGCAGCAGCTTTGACGTCTTGAAGGGTCTCTCCATATGCAGTGAGTGGCCGCAATGCTCCAAGACGTGCACCTGGCAATTAGGGATGCCTCCTTTGAGAACAGTGGCCCCAGAGGGGTGAAGAAGCTGAAAAACACATGAAATTGGTTCCAATGTCAGGTTAAAATTTTGAGGTATGCAGTAATCAGGTACCCGATTGAGAAAAACTTGAAATCTTGATAGTTGCTCAGTTCACATTGTTCTTAAAGTACACCAAGACAATACTTCTACCTCGGTGCAATGAACAATCAAGCTAAACCTTGGTCCTATTTTTCCCTTCTAAACTGCAAGTATTTTCTTTTTGTTCCTTCATGTTCAAAAGTGACCAATTATTGGGGGAACTTAACTTTACACAGCTAGCCCTTCAACATTGTGATTACCTTGTCGTGTTGGCCCCACATTACCAAAGTGGGCACAGTGATAGATGCCATGTTGGTCCGCAGGCAATCTTTGGAATTAGGACCCATCATATCACTTATGACTGCAAAAAAACCAAAAAAAAGCAATGTTGAAAAAGCTTACTTGTAAAGATATTAATGATTCTAAACTCCCTGTGACATTATTCCGTATGGCATACTGTCATTTTGAAGAACAAACCAAGGCTTTTAAGACCGAGACCAAGACTTTCGAGAACGAGAATCCGAGACCGAGACAAAAAATGAATACAAATGTATGGTGTTTAAGTCATTACCAAATCTAAATACCGGAACCAGTCTATGGCCGACATATATTGTAACAGGCCGATTCCATAAAAACAAACATCGATGGAAACGGTCTCGTGACCGAGAACAGGGGCTAATTTCATAGATCTACTAAGCGCAAAAATTTGCTTAGCACAAAGAAGTCTTGCTCATTAAAAACAGGTTACGAGCCAAAATCCTACGGGTTTTTCATGCTAAGCAAAAACCAGCTGATTATCAATCGAAAACAATAAAGATCTCGTGACAATCTGGTCTGTAACTTTGTTTTTGCCATGGACAATTTTTCATGCTAAGCAGCTCTATGAAATTGGCCCCAGGTCTCGAGACCGCCATCACTGTTACAGGTACTCAATTCCATAATCTGGAACCTGTTCCTGACATCAACAGTTGGGTACCCGGGTACCCAGTTTTCAGCACACCCCTACATGGCTGTCATGGCTAGTCTGGCACCAAAAGTTCAAAAATCAGAGATTCTTTAATCCTCACCTTTCTTGTAGAACGCATTGTTGTTTTTTCTTAGTAGCCTCATTCCTTTCCAGTACTGTAATAAAAAACAAGAGGTAAAAAAGCTGACAAAACCCCAAAACTAACAATTAACCCCTTCGCACCGCAGGACCCGTGATGCGGCCATAGAATACCGTTGTTACTTCCGTGGTGCCCCCCACTGCGGGCCTTAAACATTTTCACTTTGCAAGCACGTCCTTTTTCGTTAATGTAAAAAATATCAATGCTGGTACACTCACGCAACATTATTACGCGATTTACAATATAAATACGAGAGTTTACCAGCGTAAATAATGAAACAATTAAGCTGCTGTTGATTTTTGTTTTCACGGCGGTGGGCTTCTGTTCGCTATGTTGGCGAGTGGGTAGGTGTACGAACTTGCTATCTTAGTATGGACTTGGTAACAATAGATGTCCACACTTTACACAAACCTGGAACCTTCTGTGAACATAGCCAAGTCCACACAAGGTTTCCCTTCTTGGATAAAGAACGCTAGAAGTAAAACAGGTTAGGGTTACATAGACAAATTGAAGAGGATTATCCTAGGGTATAACAGTCACAAATGTGGATTGGAAAAAACTTCATGGTGTGAGAACTATTAGTATTTGGTGAAATTTGACAGATGGTTCTTATCTACACGAATACAAAGGATGTCCACACAGTGATAATTAGGTGTGTGCAGGGTTGTAGCTACGCTGGCCGGCGCCGGCCGGCGGTAGCCAGCACTCAACATCACCGGCCAGCACTCGGGGTAAAAATTAAGCTTGCCGGCCGGCACAAATTTTTCTGAATTACATCGCGATTTTGTATTTTTTGCTGCATCGCATCGCAATTTTGTACCATCGCATCGCAATTGTGTACATTTGTATGTTCCATGCCGCAATCGCTGATGCACGTATATGCGTACTGGCCACATGCATAAGTGTTCTCGCAGGTTTTCCGGTTCTCAGACTAAAATATTCTGACTAATTTCTGGTTGATTAGGTCAGGGGACCAGACTATCCGACGTCACGTCGTTTTGTTTTACTCAAAATAGAGGGCGTGCTATCGTCCATCTAGCATCATTCTAGCTACGGCTCTGTAACTGGCCAGAGCCGTAGCTACAGCTCTGCAACTGGCCAGCCAATGATGTACGTACGTACACTGTACATGTACATGCACATGTACATGTACATTGACCCGCGAGCGCGCGCGCTCCTCGTCTTGCAGCTAAACGAGCTGATACAGCCTCGACTCCATGGGCGCGTGCGCGTTAAGATCGCGCAAGGCATGGTGGGAAAACATGTCGCAGCAAGATCGTAGCCATGGTAACGAGGTTGGAGCTGGTACGACTGCGCGGTTCTCAGTCAGAAAACAGCCGGCACTAACAAATTTCTAGCTACCACCCTGGGTGTGTGGAATGTTTATTACTCGACCCATTCTATCCGGGTGTATTATTGTTTCCATGTCACGTACATGTATGTATCACAGCTTTACAAGTGGTTTCTTGGGAATAGCTGTTTTGCTGATGCACATGTGTCTAATTTGCATATTAGATCACGCCACATTGCACTGCAAAATTTTTTTTGTAGTCCCCAAATCACTGAAAATCACCCCACATCATTTTGCTGCTATTTCTCCATTCGTAGCTCTGCCTAATTCCACCTGTTTTTCTACATACCATGCCATGAAATGAAGCAATTGATATACGACAATAAAACAAACAACCCACCAGACTTGGGACATAGGGAACTTCATACATCAAGAAGGGCACCATCTTGACGTAATCTTCTTCCTTTTCTGGCAACAAGCCATTGCGGAGTCTGCCGTCACTCACAGCAAGCTCAAACTCACTCGGTATCTTGGAATTGATCCCTGATTAAAAGGGAAAAAAGAGATAAATCTAAGGTTCAGTAAAGAAATGGACAGTGAGCAGGATCTGAAACCCAAGACCTCTGGAACACGGTGTAGGGTCCCTAGGCATCATCCGTGTCTCCATGGATATGTAGATTCAAAGCTGCCGATGAGAAATACTAAACAAAGACATTGACAATTTGGGCATCTGCCAACATAGGGCTAAAGAGCTTAATTGTGACCCGCTCTGTGAAAATGAGTCAGATGTCGCACAGTGCGCTTACAAGATTTGGGTGGTTGTACGCAGAGAGGGGGGGGTTTTCGTACGAAATTTCGATATTTCTATTTCATGATTTTCACCTTGGTTAGGATCTATATTTTTAATTTCTACATTAAAACATGCTGAATTAAATCAGATTTAGTGAGAAAAACCGGTTTTGTATTCTATTGCATACATCTCCTAAAGGGAAATAATTTGTTTAATGCATGATTTCATATGAATGGGGTTTTTAGATTTCGCAAAATCGTCAAAATTAAAATTGGTGTATCACAAGAACGCAACATGCTACAGACATCCAATATATATCAAATTAAAGAGGCCAGTGCACTCTTTCTAATGGTATACATAACTCTGTTTGTCAAATTTTCGACATCTGACTCATTTTCACAGAGCAAGTCACAATTAATGAAATGTCGGAGCAGCAATCCAGAGGTCACAGGTTCAAATCCTGCTACAATCATGTTTAATTTTTTTCATTCATTCTTACAGCTATTATAATGTATAATTCTGCTAAATTTGTACATGTATTGGGTTTTACCTTTCACAAACTAAGCACTGTATATTCAGCGCTCTAGTAGAGCTTACAAACAAAATCACAAGTTGCTTGGGTGGGATTCGAACCAAGTACCTTCTGCTTTGAAATTGATACTAGTATGATATGAATTCAGATACCAACTGTATAACATGTATATATATATGTGACCTGGCACCACAAAATGGGTGGAAAGTCGAACAATAACAAAATTTACATTATTACATTTCTAGAAAGAAGAAGTCCTAAGCTTTCAAATGATGTATTGTGTGTTGCTGTAGCTTATTCCTAGCCGCCGTTATACTCTTTTTAAATTGCTGAAGTCATGCTACCTTGTTTTGAGAAAACGGAGTTCAAAGTCTGTGAACCGCGCCAACTATACTATCACTCAGTGCAATTCAGCCACAAAAAAAAAAACACTTTAGAGTTTTAATTAAGCTATACAATTTTGAAATATGATAAAGAAGTGTTTTTGTATGTAAAAACGTCAAAAACTCGAAACCGACCTCCCACTTGACGTTTCGACCGATAACTCGTTTTGGCCGTGTGCGACTTTCCACTCATTTCGTGGTGCCAGGTCACATATGGGCAAATATTTCACTGCTAAGTATTCTCGTAGGTCCAGGAAGAGTTAGTTGGCCAAAGTCCTTGATCAGATGTGACCCAACCCTGCAAAATGAGTCTTAAAGACGGGTTTTTATTTTTTTGCATGCATTTGAAAGCCCATCATTTGCTCTTCATTTTGGTGTATCACTCAGGTCGACACCTTATAATGTACAGTTGTTATATGTAACCTGGCACCACAAAATGAGCGGAAAGTCGCACGTGGCCAAAACGAGTTATTGGCCGAAACGCAATTTTTCAAGTGGGAGGTCGGTTTTGAGTTGTTAACGTTTTTACATACACAAAAACATTCTTTATCATATCCCAACATTGTATATCTCAATTAAAACTCTAAAGTGTGTTTTTAAGTGGCTGAATTGCACCAAGTAATAGTATATAGTTGGCACGGTTCACAGACTTTGAACTCCGTGTCTCAAAACAAAGTAGCCTGACTTCAGCTATTTCAAAAGAGTATAGCGGCGGCTAGGAATAAGCTACAGCAACACACAATACATCATTTGAAAGCTTGGGACTTCTTCTTTCTAAAAATGTAATAAAGTCAACTTTTTTATTTTGCGACTTTCCACCCATTTCGTGGTGCCAGGTCACATATATGGGTGAAAGGGTTGACAGTTTCCATTGATGTATGTTGTGTAGGACACTGCAAAAAGGCTAATGACTCCATATAAGGTCTGGTGACTTGCGACTCATTTCACAGGGTTGGGTCACAAATGTGTTGCTTGTTTTTCTGTGTGTAATCTGTAATGTAGCAATTTGTCAATGTTGTTTACGGGACAGCCAAAACAATCTGTCATTCTTCCAAAAATTGCTACAACGAAAACATTTGACCTCATTTTACACGATAACAAATGAGTTGGCATCAAGCCAATACACGTTCACATGGAGGTGATCCAACTAGTGCATTTAGTTATATTTATTTGTACTTTTGTACTGACATCTATCTCTAAACAAATAAAACAGCCTAATTTAGGGACAGCTTTTAGTTTGTTTGAATAAATTAACCCAAACCCTCTAAAAATCATTTCAGGATTCAGGACTGTTTAGGATTATTGACTATTAAATACAGTTGAATTACATGTAGGCTCTGTTCTGACTGTTCTGAAGGAAAGCTTGTCTGAAGGAATTATAGCCAGTCTGCAATTTTAATACGCTTCAATTTCGACCTCTCAAAGTTTAATGTTTAACCAGTTCGCGCCGGGATCACCTAACCAACGACGGTTCAGGCCGATAGTGCTGGGAAGCACACCCACGCATTTCCGGCCTTGCTCACTGCTGACAGACATTTCTGGCCTTGCTCGTGGCGTGTTTATGCATCATCCGTTTTAAATCTGTGGAAAACATTGCGTTTATATTCGTCATCCGGCGCGAACTGGTTAAACCTAACTTCACTGGTTTGGTTTTTTTTGTAATGTTTTTGGTATTTAATGCAAATCACTCATCGCAAGATCAAAGGCCACTCGAAGTGTGGGCTACAGAGCAAAGTGTTGAAGAACCAGCCCCTCACACTGAAACAAGACAATTGTTTACTTTAGAGTATGAATAGGGTTGGCAACCTTTGACATTGTGACCTTTGACATATCAACCCACAGTATAACCTCACTCAACGTGTACGGTACATGTCGTATCTATTACTGACCTGCTGGGCAGAACATGGTGAGTTTAGCCAGATCTTCCGAGTACTTGGCCGCATAAACCCCGGCCACGCCCCCTCCCATGGACATGCCTACCAGATGGAACGGTCTCTTCCGTAGCGCTACGGCCTGTGTGAACTGAAAACCAAAAGAGAAAACGATGTTACAAATAAACTTTAAGCCAAAATATTGTGTAATAGGAAACCATCATTTTTTGCTGAAATTCTTTAGACAAGCGTGATATGTTCTGTCATATTCAGACCCTTCCAAGGCACAGTTTTAAATGAGTTTGTGTTTCTTGATTTTCAGTAACCCCCTGCTGCCTCTTCGGGGTACTTCACCAAATCTGCCAAAATCTATCTTATTAGAACCATCACTGATGCCATTTGTGACCGGCTCTACAAAAAGGTCGCAAAAAAATTAAATTGAGTTATATACATGGTTAGAAAGCCCACCACGTAAGCTTTCATTTAGTATATAATAGAGATCCATACCCCCTTTAATTTTGGAGACACGATGTGTTTACATATTGATTACTTTCTCAAAGTTCAAATTACACAACTGAGCAAACAGGCTTTAAGGCTCTGTTGTACTACAACAGAACGATGACCACAAAATGGTATTTTTTTCCACTTTATTCGTAAATAAATCATCATTTCTTTTAATGAAACCTTAAACTGTAAGTATTAAAGATGTCATTCATGACAACAAATACAAATCACATTTTTATAAAATGTTTACCCTCTCAACGTTGAGCGGGCCATTACATGATAGTGCATAGTGCAACTTAATACACCTTTTTTGTAGAGCCGGTCACATACATGTATATGACAACACGACTGGATCCTAGGCAAAATTCATCAATTGCACCGGCACTGCTTTAGGCCTCCTGGACCAAGTCCATCATAATCTATTTTGTTTCACGCCAGGCCTTTAAGACTAGGTCCGCCAAAATCCAACGATTTTTTTTTTGGGGGGGGGTGGGGTTGATTTTGGTAGATTGGGACGGTTGGAGGTAAAGTAGCAAAAGGTTGTCATCCCAAATATGTCAAAAATATACTGTATTAAAGTGAACAAAGAAAACTGACAGGAGCGGGATTTGAATCTGCGACAACCGGGATACCAGACCAGCACTCTACCAACTGAGCTACCAGACCGGGATACCAGACCGGCGCTCTACCAACTGAGCTACCAGACCGGGAAACCAGACCGGCGCTCTACCAACTGAGCTATCTTGCCCTATGTTGGCGGTCTCCCAAATTGCCAGTATCTTTATTAAGCAGGGGGCGCTAGTCAGAAGTCATAAACACCAGAATGCCGTGTGCCCAGAGATCACGCCCGATTTTAAAATACAACCTGGAAAGCGACATTGTGGGGATCACTCAATGAGGATACGACTTTTTATCTTATATTACACCAATATACCACAAGGGAAACTGTTACAGTTTCAGACTTGATGACTTGTAAAGACCAATCAATACAAGAAATGCATGACCAACTTCCTCACAAAGCCTCACTGCGGTAAATGACAAGACTTTATTTTAACAATATTTTAACAACCCTTAACCAATATTGTCATAGATGGGGCTATCAGCATAAAATAATGTGCTGAATTTAAACTTCAATTTTAGGTTTAACTCTTTTCCAGCTGTTTTTTAATTTTTTTAAATTTTTATTATTTGTCAATCTACCTGTCGTATCCTTGCTGCTTGGGCCGGCAGTGAGAAGCTATCGTTCATTCTGCGTGTTGTCTTGCCGTGTCCAGGCATGTCTACAGCCACAATGTGCCAATCACTTGGTAAATTCTGCAGGAAATAAAAGGATTATGCTGTAACCTCCCCGAGTACAACATACCTTAAACAGACCCTTAAACCCTAACGATCCCCATTCAGCCAAACTCCAACACAAGGGTTTGGTGGAGTTCGGCTGTTTAGTAGCACAGGGTGTTGGGATTTGCAAGGATGAGGAAGGTTCTTAGTAAAACACCCAAAGAAGTTAGAGTTAAAGGAGCACTATGTCCTGAAATTCCCTAATTGTGACACGATCAAGCGGAATGAGTCGGATGTCGGGGAATCCCAAAAATGTTTTAATCAGAACTGTGTTCTTCGTTGGTATTTTAACAACTCGACAACAAAACATCGTATCAACATGGGGTTTTCAGTTTTAAAACGTACAGATGCCCTCTTTAAAACTACTTGAAAACTCATTTTTTGACCGGGGCCGACATCCGACTCATTCCGCTTGATCGTGTCACAATTGGGCTACAAAGATGTTCATCGGAAAAAGCAATTGAAAGTATTAGGGGAGTCAGGTTGGAGCAGCGGTTCTTTGCTCGCCTTTCACCACTATGACCCGGGTTCGAACCCCGCCTGGGCCAATATGTGGATTGGGTTTTCAGTCCCTGCCTGATTCCGTGAGTTTTCCCCAGGATATTCTTCTGGGTTTTTTTTCTCCCACCTCTAAAACTATACCTTCTTCTCATTGTCTTCTATCTACTGAGGGCCCTAAATGATCAGCTTCTGCTGGATGGGTTACCGTCAATAAAGATGGTTGTAAATAAATGAATAAATAAATAAATATGAAATAAACATCCACACAACCATCCTTTAAAAACTGGGCGTGTTTATGTTGTTCTTCTGTAGAACGAGTTTCAGTTTATGGGAACACACAACGTGTATCAAACGTCGTGTCTGATGTAAACACATCTGACAGAGAACAGGCATACACGTCCGTTCTCTAGCTGGCCGACTCGCACAATGATCTCTGGAATGACATCATAATGGCGAGGTAGAATAATAATTAATAATAATAATAGAAAACAATACCCGAATCAATACCCGAACAAATGGCCACCACATGTCCTGGGCTGCAGAGAAACCGTGGAGGAACAACATGGAGGGACGAGAGAGGTCAGGCTTGCCTCGCTCAGCAAATGAAAAGGTGTACTTGTTGACGGTGACGGACTTGGACCAGAAGCCGATGTGCCACATCTTGAAGCTGCCGAAAAGCAGAAAGACTCACCAAATTCAATGGCATATTAATGCAAAGCTGACAGAGTTCAGATTCGGTTCGTCTTTTAACACGTCTAACCAGTTTTCGTCAAATGTTGTGTGTATGCACAAGCAAGGCCACCAGGGATATACCTGTCAGCAACCAGCTTGCAGCGAGCGAGGCCGGAAGAATCAATGTAAACAAAAATGGCGGCGCGAACTGGTCAAGGAATGTGTCCATTCTTTTAACCAGTTCGCAGCGAGCAAGGCTGAAAATTTGGGGTGTGCTGTCCGGCACTATCAGCCTGAAACCGCTTCGGATCGAGTTTTGTTAAAAATAATCCCGCCCCTCGGCTCGGCGATGTTAAAATAATCCCGGCGCGAACTGGTTAAATGATCTCAGACAGAATGCTATTTTGTCCGATTTGCACATAAACTAACTAGTACATTTGTACAAGGAACAATACCGGTATCTATACAAAAAAATATCAACAAATCTAAGTGACCAAGTGAAGCTCGGATCATACTCGGCATAAAAGCAAATGCCACACAAATTTGTGCTTCACAGGGAATTTTCATGCTGTGAAATTCTAAGGACCTGTTGCAAAATGAAAAGGCCAAAGCGTGATTGTAAACTCGACTGTACACGCGTGTTGGGTGCCATGGATCACTACACAGTAGTCCAATGGGCCATGCGCACTGAAACATCGCATCGCTAAAGGACCGTTATCACTTGGGCAGTGGTTCTTATGTTGTTCTTGTTTTTTTCGCGATCGCCGTCGGGGATCATGATTTGTTTTGTTTTTAAAATTCAACTTTTTGGAAGAATTACAGGATATCTAGCGCAATAATTTTGCTGGATGTCCACAATCATTATTTACTTTCAAATAAGTAAGATATTTCTTAATAATTCATTAGTAAATTTTCATTAGTACAATCTTTAAATAGTGTATCCAAGGTGTCTTGCCCAAGGGCAGAAGCGCCATATTCTTGGCAGGCTTCGAACCCACACACCACTGTGCATAAGTCAAACACTGTAACCACCTGACGATGGCACTCTTACAACAAACACCAAAATATCTACATTTTTCTCACCGGGTGTACAGTCTGAAGACCAGGTCTGGACGGAAGTAAACAATGCCAACTACGGCGATAATCAGGGGTGAAAAGAAGAGGAGGAAAGGCAGCAATATGAGACCGATGCACGTCAGCGGTGGCACCAGGGCCAACTTGAATACTGTATGCATCGTGAGGAGGGTTTTGGGTGAGTCCAGGCCGAGGTATAAGGTTGGTTGACTGAAACCTGTCGCTAACTCTCCTGAAGGGCTGTTGGCTGTTTGGAAGAGAACAAAATATGCCAAAAATGAGTGAGAATAAAATGTAGGCAAAGATAAATGATTGAGACTTTAAGAGATAACCAACCAACAGCAGAACAATTGTAGTGTTAATTTTACCCCTTTGAAAAAAGTTCAACCTGAAGAAAAAAAATTTCCCTACGTAAAAAAAGGTTTCCCCTAAGCAAAACAAAGTTTCCCCTAAGAAAATAAAAGTTTCCCCTAAGAAAATAAAAGTTCCCCCTAAGAAAAAAAGTTTCCTCTAAAAAAAGTTCCCACTAATAAAAAGAAGTTCCCCTATAAAGAAAAAAGTTCCCCTTTCAACAAAATAAAGTTCCCCTTCCGAAAAAAAAAAGTTCCCTCAGAGAGAAATAATGTTCCTCCTAAGAAAAAAAAATTCTCTCAGAAAACCAAAGTTCCCCCTCAGAAAAAAGTTCCTCTTAGAAACCCCCCCCCCCCCCCTCCCCTGTTTTTGTTAACAGAAGTTGCACCACCGTGGCATTTGTGCCGCAACGCCAACATATTCCCCTCTTTGGTGTTCTCAACGTTATGGCCCATTGTCAACCTACCAACAGTTCAAACATTTGTGTCATTTGTCACTCATTCATGTCTTATTCACCTATAGGAGAAGAAATAGAATTGAGATGTACTAGTAAAAATGTATTTATAATAATGCATACCATTGACGAATGCATCAACTGATTCAACTCTGCAACTAAAATGGATTTTAGACCATCAAATCCAACGTGGCACAATTTGGGAGTCTCTGACAATGACTCGCTGCCAAGCTACCAGGATTACAGCATCGACTTGTGAAACAAATGACAGCATGTAACAGGCTAGAGACAAAAGCTACATATATTATCAGCTAGACTTTGTCCCCAGAAGGAATCTGATCTAGTGATCTTTGACCTTCCTATTCTAACATTCCTAATAAACAATTGTCTTTTGTTCCTTGTTTATGTAATCTGTTCTTCCTTGTTGAATATTAAAGGTAGGATAAATAATTTGCAGATATCAAACAAAAATGACTACGGAATTATTAAGAAATGTATTACTTATTTGAAAGCTAATAATGATTGTAGGCATCCAGCAAAAGGATTGCCCTAGATATCCTATAATTGTTCCGAAAAATTAAATTTTATAAAAAGAACAAAAAACCGACATAAGAACCACTGCCTGATGCTGGTTCAAAACGAACGCCGTTTTTTTGTTTTTCTCAGCATCCAAGATTATAAAACTTCGGACAGGTCAATTAAACGATATTTACGATAAAATACAACCTCCCAAATCCACCCATTCCTAATAATTCAAGCAATAACCAATATTGCTTAAATAGGCTACCTGTAATAGGTTCGTGTAAGAATGCTAAAAAATAACTAAAAGGGGTGTGGCTACTTTTTTGACAAAAGCACTGTTTGAATCATAGAACATAATTTATCACTATTTTCCAAATCCCTCCTTCGTCTCTGTTCATGCAGTTTGGCAATGGGAATGGAGTCGGAACAGATCCCAAGCTGTAGTTTGGAAAATGGCTTGCCGATGCTGTGCGTTTTCCTTCACAGCATTTTTTTTAGTGAGTGAGGCAAGAAAAGATTTATTGAAACAAGAATTATTTTCTTATATCAATAAATGTAATAATATTATTTTTGGCAGTGCGATATTTTGGGTGATTTCAGGACATAGTGCCCCTTTGATCCCAACTGGATTCTTCTGGCAGTCTGTACGTATTTTGTAAACATGACCTTCCGGAATCATCCAAACATCTCAGTGAACATTGGTTTGTTTGTACTTAAATTAAAAACACAGACTAGGCATAAAAAAAAAAAATGTTATGTTGGCGTAACCCGACCGACCCTAAAAATACGGCCGACCCTGGACATTTTTTTTTCAAGGGACGAAATTTAATGATTAAAATCTATATAAATCTAGTTATAAATACGTTTGAAACTATTTCTGACCGTTTCTCATTGTTGTGTGTGTGGATTGTAAAAATATTGAACCTGGACACGCTATCGTGTATCACTACCGGCTTAAACAATTAGACAACATATATTTTTCATTGCTGGGAGGAAAAAAAAAAAAAAAAAAAAAAAAAAAAATCCCGACCTACCTACCCTATTTTTTTGGGCCCGTTACGCCAACATAACATTTTTTTTTTTTATGCCCTATTGTGGATTCGATCAATGCTTTTCATGGTGCCATTTAACATTTCTTTAAAGGTAGTATACATCATTTGCTTTTGCTGTATTTTGTTTAAATGGATGGGTTAGGGGATTCATATTTCATAGTTAATATTGTGACGATGACCTGTTTAAAGTTTTGCGTTCATAGAAGCTGGAAAAACCAAGAAAAAAAGTGTTGTTCTTGATGTCTGGTTCCTTGACTTCCTCCAGACAAATTCAATAAATTATGGGGGAATATTTCAAAATATTTTTTTTTCAAACGATTTCCGGCTGTCAATCGATTAAAATTGATACAAAATTTGACTTTTCTTGAAAACCACATCACATCAGGTGCCGTAATTTCACAGGATGCTAGAGTCTGTTCAGTAGTTTTGTGTTTTGATGTTTGCAAATGGTGTATTCTACCTTTAAGTTTAACCCTTGCTTTGCTACACCATACAGGCTATAAAGTTCAATATTTGGAAAGTTTATTCCAAATGCATTTTCAACGACAAAGAAAATGTTTCTCAGTCCCAGATTCATGTCTTTTTAACATTTTTGCAATGACTAACCTTCACTTATGACGCAGGGAGTCTAAAAAAAAAATATAACGGAATGCCGCACCTAGAATGTGTATAACCAACATAGATAATGGTTTGAAAGATACACCTATCCACTTTAAAATGAGACATCAAACATCCAAATCTGATGTTTCATTGTTTGACAGATTTTTCCAAGTACTGTACTGTACATTGTGTTGTACCGGTACGTGCGTACCTACATGTATACTGTAGGTACTGTGTGGTGCAGGGTTCTACTTCTAGCCACGGTGGGCAGCACCGGGCGGTACCGCCCGGCACTGTAAATTTTCGCCCGGCACTTGGGTTCAAATTGGCTGTGCCGCCCGGCACAATTTTTATTTATTGGGTTATTTTTTTTATTGTTTTTTTTTTATTGTTTTTTTTTTAAATCAAATTATGGGCACAAAAGAAAGAGAGGAGACTATACAAAGTTAATCATGTTCATGTAATAATTTATTTTATTAACTTAGCTAGACTTTCACAGAAACATGCAAAAATTAACTGGACCCCCGGCCGTGAGACGCGAGAGCTCCGCTCGCTGCGCACTAAAAAGGTCCAGGCTAGAACCCTGGGGTCAATTTCACGGAGCTGCTAAGCACATAAATTTGCTTAGCATGAACATTTGTCATTGGTAAAAACAAGGTTATAGACCTAATTTTCACGTGATCTTTGTTGTTTTTGATTGATAATTAGCTGTTTTTTTGCTTAGCATGAAAAACACGTAGAATTTTGGCTGATAACTTGTTTTTAATGAGCAAGACTTTTTTGTGCTAAGCAAATTTTTGTGCTTAGCAGCTCCGTGAAATTGGCCCCAGGTGTGGTGTGTAATAAACTTCGCGCTGTGTGAGTGCGCACATCAGAACTACGCTGCGCATTGAATGGTAAGAAATTGAAATTATAATTATAATTTACGGTACTGAGGGGATATTGACATTAGGGAGACATTTTGATGTCTCCCTAAGGTTTTAACTCCATGAAGGAGAAATAGTTTTTTTTTTAACAGTCTAGATCGATAGAGTGGGGTCCAAAATGCATAAATACCAACTTTTGTGGAAAAAGCTCTAGGTAAAAATGGGTTAGGTTACAGTAAAGATTAAAAAATGTTTGTGCACGTCTCTATGGGGATGTCTCCCTAATGCATTAATGTATTATTTTGCATTGCCACTCGCGATTGCAAGCATTGAATTTTGTGCGCCATCTCTGCCCGAGAGCTAGCGGCTTTTCCTCAGCACGCAGCCACAGTACAGCTTGTGCCATCTCATGAAACAGTCGCTGCTTACCCTGTGACCCTCATGAAACAGTCGCTGCTTACCCTGTGACCCGGCCGCGCGCTTGTTTACGTTTATTTACGACACGATCGATACACTTTGACCTGTGACATCACAGGCATCCCACAATGACGTCACATGTTTATTACATCTGTATTCAAATTAGACCCAATAAATTGGGGCGTTTTCACTTCTTTTTCGAATTTTGGATTTTGTCTGTCGTTCTAATTCAAATGTGCCCGGCAGTATGCGCACACATCAGGCTTTACCTAAAATTTGCTTAGTTAAAGGTAGGATACACCATTGGTAATTTCTTGAATTATCATGAATAGGTGGATTTGGGGGGTTGTATTTTATAGTAAATATTGTTTAACTGACCTGTTCGAAGTTTTACAATCACGGATGCCGAGAAAAGCACGAAAAACAGCGTTTGTTTTCAACCGGCCTCGAGCAATTATTCTTATGTTATCTTTGTTTTTTCGCGATCACCGTCCGGCGATCGCGAATATTTCTTTATAAAATTATATTTTTCAGAATAATTACAGGATATCTAGCGCAATCATTTTGCTAGATGCCTAGAATCATTATTTACTTTCAAATGAGTAAGATGTTTCTTAATAATTCGGGTCAATTCCCTGTACAAATTGATGAATGGCATATGAATGGAGGGCTTCCCCCCTTTGCCTGGCGGCGTGTGCAATAGGTGGAACAGCCTCCCTCCAACCAACCATGACAAAGCAGCGCACACTGATTTATATTATTTCAGGTTTGTTTCCTATTCGACCAATCCCATGAATAGGTGGCTATAAACTTAGGACCTAGGTCTACGGATTCGTGCTTACCTCATAAAATCGATGATCGAAGAATCAAAGATCGAAGAATCAAAGATCGAGGTAGGTAGAAATACAGGACACCGGGCCTAAAAACTGTTTCATCAATCATCACGTGCACTGCACTGCTACTGCTAGCTCCAGTGTTCACGTAAATCATCAACTGCACATTTGATATAAAAACATCAACTACACTTTTGAACGTACATTTGATGTTTTGTTTGCGTCAAATACCGTTTGCCAAACTCCAGCTTAGGCTCCACTGCGGCTCCATCATCATTGCCAAACTGCATAAACGAAACGTTGACTTTACATGGCCGGGTTTTGTGCCTGGCCGTTCGAGCAGAATCCGGGCAGAATTCAGCAGAATTCGAGCAGAATCTAAAATAATGCACGATAAACATGATTATCTCGAGTGCAAACCATTACTACACCATGGGACGACTTGTTTTCGTTTGACTTCAATTTATTTTTACATAAATGAAAAGGAAATAAACCAACTTTTTGTTTTCATTGGCACACTCACTGAAAGATGCGGCTGACTTACACCATTACACCCTGGGACCACTTGACATTATTAAAGTCATGTTTTCGTTTGATTTGTTTTCTTCACATAAATGAAAAGAAATAAACCAACTTTTTGTTTTCATTGGCACAACACACCCGCAATTTACAAAAGGAACTGAATTAACTAACCAAAACAACCCAATTCAAGCTGGCCAGGATTGACAAAAGTAGAATACAGAACACTGACTCGAAAGCCTGTCAATCTTTAGTGAACAAAATGATCCCGAATAAAGAATGTATGATTCTTGTGTCCAAGTTTGAGGAATCATTTATCCGCTGCAGAATTCAAACATTGAACACGGCAGGTCTTTGGACGACAAACGACGCTGGATATTCGCAATGTTGTCGTATACGATTAAATGATTGGGTAGCTGTATATAATTTGACGACGTCGGGAATAACCAAGGTGCGATTGGACACGCTACATCTTAGCCCCGCTTATACAATCTACGTTACCTGTATTTGCATACGAGACGAGTGCGCTAGAAATCTAGCGCAAAATAAAGAAAACATAATATTTCATAGATGGTTAAACAAGGCGTTCGGTCGTCTTCAGTTGATTTGCATAATTAGTAGCCGCGTGAGGTCGCTGTTCGCGCTGTAATTTTGCACTGCTACAACTGCAGCGCGCGGCGTGGATTTCGGACCGATATAAACGACGAACGCCTTGCAGTTGCACAAGGCCAGCAATTTAAAGCCGCAGTTTATGTTTTTTTTATATTTAAAACATACATGTACATGTAGTTGTTTTTTAATAAAAAGAGAACATTGAATTGGTTTGCATTTTATCACAAATTTAACTTTATTATTTACAAATTCACACAATATGCCGAACAGAGTGCACATAGTGTTCACCAACATTTCTTACATTCATAAATATTAAACACTGTAAAAGTCTATATTCAACTCAAATACAAAGAAATTACCTTAATAACTAAAATAATCACATCCACATGTTCTTAATAACAAATTTATAAAACAAGTGGCATTGCAAGATGAGAATTTTATTACCATTTTGATAATTTGTCGTTATAAGTTAACGCTTTCCAAAAAGAAGAAATATTTATTATAACTTTAAATTAGACAGAAATGGCACGATTAATAAAAAATTACTACATTTGAAGTAGAAGACAGAGAATTTAAGAAACTAAGCATGGGACAGCTGTGGACCATGGATTAAGACATAAAAAAAGGTTTTCCATAAAAACAAAACATGGGATGATTGGTGACATGTTCTCAGTAAACGTAAGTGTTATCTTCAACATTTGTTACTTGTCACAAAATACTCAGATTGCTGCAAATAATTTTGAGTTTATTTTCTCTTTTTTCTGAAAATTTGTCTCTAACTTCCAATATCTATTAAATTGATACAAATTACAATCGAGGGATTTTGATACAGGCATTGATCAACTACATATTAAGTGTGCGATTGTAATGTCTCTAGGGAAAATAAATATTTCACAAGTATTATATTCACAAGTATTCTGTTCAAGTTACTTCTGTTGTTTTTTGCAATGTATTATCGTTGTTAAATAAACAGCTCACAAATGTGTCAAATTTCAGTTGTATCAGCTCATAAAAAAATCATTAAGGCATCCCTTGCAATTATTAATTAAAAATCTGTATCGATCTTTGTAAGTCTTTTGGTAAAACTGGTGCATTTAGTGTGCATCACAATAATTTATCATCATATACTGATATTTATTTGGGGATAGATTTGCGATATACATGCCGCTTGGGGCGGGAAATCCACAAAATGGCTTTTATTAATGATTCGGAATAAAGTTTAGCTTTTTTTTCCTCAAAGCTTACCATACACAGTTTAATCAATGCAGACCATGAGTTTACTGTTAGATCAACATTTCTCAGTAGCTAAGTTTACAAAAAATTAGTGCGAGGACTTTTTTGAGAGTCCTAAAACTGTAAGATCTATAACAACCAAACTCCATAGGAGTGGTTTTTATATTTTTTATTAGGACCCATAGATCAGCAAAACGACAAGGACATATTTTGTACTTGGATCAAATTTGGGACAATGAGCACCATGTAAACAAAAATTGGTAGCTTGCATCCAGAGTCGTGTAAAATATGCTGTAGGACTTTTCAAGATTCCAGGTGGGTACAGATGATGAAATAACAAGTTTTTACGGTAATAATATTAATATTAAACTCTTTAAAGCCCTGTTCGCACTGACTTAATTTGGGCAAACTAACCGAGCCAATGGGTAACTTACCCATTTCAAGTCCAGTGCGAACAGCCTGGGTAACTTTCCTAACAGGTAACTTACCCACGCCGCGTTTAACCGAGCCAAAGGTGCCCAGGAAGATTGACCAAATCAGTTTAACCGAGCCAGAAAATCCAGCGCGGACGCGACGTCTCGGTTAAATCTTCCATCACCCGGTGATGGAAGATTTAACGTTGAGAGCTAGCATCGTGAACAGACGATCCGGTCGTCAAGTCCCGGTCATAGGTCACGCAGGGCGCCCTCTTTATTGTTTTGGAGCCAGCTCGGTTAGTTTACCCATGGTCTCGGCAATTCTACCCGCGTCAATTAAATCCAAGTGCGGACGGTGGGAAGATCAACCCATCGGAATGTTACCCGGCGTCATGGTAAAGTTACCCAAAATGTTTATCCAGTGCGAACACGGCTTAAGACTCATTTAACCCCAACCGTGCGCAAACCATCCATTTCACTGTGCCTTTTCACGTACCCTAGAGGTTAGGGTTAATAGAAACACCAGACAGCACAATGTTTTATGTACACAGTCTGTTACACCCAGTTTCAGTCACGGCAAACCAAATTGAAACTAAGGCCATGTCCGAAACGAGTGTCTAGAGCTACGGTCTACGTCTACAGCTACAGCTACGTCTACATAGGCGCTAAGGTAAATGGAATTCGAACGTGGCTACGGTAGAGCCTACGGCTAGTTATTGCGCCCCCAAGCGATGCTTGAATTAGTGTTTGCAAAATTACGATGTAAGAATTTACAACAATTATCGTCTGCTAGATGTTACGCAATGTTTGTTTACAGCCAGTCGAAAAACTTGATGATATTAACGTATTTGTCGATCTGTTAGTTTCAATTCAATGCACTATCATTAAAAAATAAACGAAAATTTGCTCCAAAATTGACGTAAGTGCTGCCGCCATTTTGTTTTGCCTGAGCTAGACAACTTCTTTTACGGCTAGATTTTTGTGACGTTGTAGCCGTAGCTGTAGCTCTAGACGGCATTTCGAACAGGGCTACAAAATGGCCGACGCAGACAATAGCTGTAGCTCTAGACACCCGTTTCGGACACGGCCTGAGTCAATCTAACAAATCCAGCAGTCGATCTTTCGCAATCTAGTGCGCCTAGTCGCTGCTAATTGCTTAAGACGTCTGACTTTGACAGACTTAATTGACTCATTTGGTTCGGCGCAACTCTGGAACACCTATCTGAACCAGGTTTTACATTGGACAAGGAAAATGACACGTATATTTGAGCCTAAATACATGTACAATGTAGGAAAGCTAGTTCAGTTCTGTGCACGACCTGCTTACAGTTTTAGTGATAGGACACATGAACATGACTACATCACTTAATAGTGTTTTTGTTTATATATATATAACTGGTATTTTTATGTAATTGTTTTTATGTAAATGAGGATAATGTGAATTTAATGAAATGCACACACTATTCTTTTGCAATTTGTAGTCCGTTTTTAGTATTAAATAGTGAATATTACTCACGTGTGGAAAAAAAAATAATTACTGCTATTAAATAGAGCATTTACAATGAATTTATATTATGTACAGAGGTTTTAGTATTAATAACGGATGAGAGCTATCTTCTTTTCCCAATGCGATATTTTCTACAAATAAATTAAAAATCCTACTTCCAAATTTGGCAAAGGAAAAACAAAATGACAGCATATTCTGTTTTCTGCAACATGACCATGTTTTAAATACTGAAAATATGAAACTAACGACACAACTCATTACTTGGGATTTGCCTTTTTGATGAGCTGTAACTACATGTAGGTTTTGATAAGCCTATTTGAACTTGTGACTCGGCTTACAATTACCCTGTGACTGACTGGAGGGATTAGACTTCCGATGGATTTGTAAAAGATTGCGATAGACTTGGCTACAACTGTCCCGATTGTCCATGGTGCCCCGTTGTTTAGTTGGTGTCCATGTCATCGCCGTCTTCCGACGCATCCCCACTGGATGAATGCTGACCGTTTGTGATTGCACCGTTACTGATCTCGCCGTCTTCATCGGCGCTAGCCTGCGAGATTGTGGCCGGAATCCCCGACCTGGATGGGATGAGACAGTCTTTCCGGATGTAGAATAGTACATAGGCTCCTTTCGTCTGCGAGGTAAAATAAGCAAAACAAGGTCATCACTGTACCCGCCAATAACCTTTATATCGCAAAAACTAACAGGAAAGACTATGATGCGTGTAGGCTTTTACCCAGTTAGCGCCGGGATTATTTTAACATCAACAAGCCGACGCGCGGGATTATTTTTAACGAAACTCGATCCGAAGCAGGTTCAGGCCGCCAGTACCGGGAAGCACACCCACGCATTTCTGGCCTTGCTCGTGGCGTTTCTTATGCGTCATCCGTTTTGAATCTGGGGAAAACTATGCGTTTATATTCGTCATCCGGCGCGAACTGGTTAAGCAGACCCAGATGAACAATTAGGAGCAACATTTTAACAAAAGTAGTACTTTGGAGGACAAAATCAGGATAAAAGTAGAACTTTTGCAAGCTTTCACAAGTCTTTTTCGCTGATACTTACCTATGTCCACAGCATCATAATCCTCATTTGGCATGTTCTGTAAAACACTTGTGCTCCATCTACATCTATTAACCAGTTCGCGTCAGGATTATTTTTAACATCGCCGAGCCGAGAGGCGGAATTATTTTTAACAAAACTCGATTCGAAGCGGGTTCAGGCAGATAGTACTGGGAAGCACACCCACGCATTTCCGGCCTTGCTCGCTGCTGACAGACATTTCCGGTCTTGCTAGTGGCGTGTTTATGAATACCTCATCCGTTTTGAATCTGGGGAAAACTTTGCGTTTATATTCGTCATCCGGCGCGAACTGGTTAATAACATGAATTTTCAATGACTTTTTTCAGGACAAAAATATGAAACTGACAGAAAAAAACAATTATCACTAGCGGATAACTGCAGTACACATATCGGATAAAAATGACAGACACATATGAACTACGCTAAGTGTACTCACCACCACCGAATCACCGTCTACCCCGGATACTGTGCTGTCGTCAAAGTTGTACCATTTTTTTGTTTTGATGTTCTTTGCATATGAAAAATCTGGACAGAAAACAGTGGAATAGGTTTTGGGTGGCAAAACTCTATAAAGGTATATGTATTTGTTTGATAATGAAGCGTAATGAATTACAATGTTTCATCGCATTTAAAAGACTTTTCTACGACTTACAAACGTTTTACTTGTTGGTATAATTTTGCCAAGCAATTGCTTGATTTTCAATTATTAAGTTCTACGAATAACAACAAAAAAAGAGTCAAGTGAAACTGTTCCAGCACCAGAATAATTTTGAAAAGAACACTTTTCGTAAACCAACCATATTACATCAGAAGGCATCTTAAATCTCAAACACCTTGCCAAAAAAGGGCAATTTTTTTTTTTTTTTTAATGTGCACTAATTCAACAAGAGCCACTTGCCAAGTAAATAATGATTGTAGGCATCCAGCAAAGTGATTGCGCTAGACCTCCTGTAATTGTTCCTAAAAATTGATTTTTTATATTTTTTAAAATCCTGATCGGCGGACAGCGATGGCAAAAAAAATATAAGAACATAAGAACCACTGCCTGACCCCGGTTTGAAAACAAATGCCGTTTTTCTTGCCTTTCTCAGCATCCACGATTGTAAAACTTCGAACAGGTCAGTTAAACGATGTTTACTATAAAATACAAACCCCCAAATCCACCCATTCATAATTCAAGCAATTACCAATGTTGTATCCTACCTTTAAAATGCCTTTTCATCTAAAACTGATGGCTTTTTACCCTTAACAGGTTAAAATAAGAGCAAACGTGGAACTTACAATGACCACCTCCGAGACCTCCAAAGTGATTAGCCACAGCAACCAAGTCGTATTGGTGGGTACCTTCCTTGGGGTTGATTACATACTGTGTCATATCTAAATTCCTGGATTGGAAAGTATACACAACAAATTGACAAAGCTATATATTTTGAGGGGCTTCCTGAACAATTTAATGAGTGAGTGAGTGAGTTTTGGGTTTAACGCCGTACCGGCATCAGTGGCCATATTCACGGCGGGAATGTGTACAAATATAAGACAATAGTTAGTAACAAAAAAAACAATCAAGTGAACCTGAACAATTTAAGGTGGTAATATAACTTTTGCAGCTATCCAAAAAGTAACCAACCAAAATACTGTTTAAAAGATATTAATGATTCTAATTAATGTGAAATTATTCCTTCTGGCATGATGTCATTTTGAAGAAAATAACAACCGAACGAACGAAATTCCCACAAATAGTGCGCGCAAGTGTTCGAACGACGTGCGGCGCACGCGTTAGCGCTACTATTGTTCTGCTCAGTGGCTCAGCAAATTTTGAAGTGAAATCAAAAATCTTAGAATACTGTTTTCTCGGAATATGCAGCATTTACTGAGCTAAAATCTTCATCAGGTTGTTTGTCAAACACCTTTCTTTCTTTTTTGAGCACTTTTGCTGCTTTAAACGATAAAAATGCACAACTGACAAATGGTATATTGTCCCTTTAACTCCAATATTAGTGATGTTAACCACACAGAATACGAAGTAATAATGGGTTTTTTCTTCAAAGAGTACTGCCTAAATACTTGGGACAATAGTGATTTTTAAGAGTAATCACTATACTTTCCAAGAGTAATAACAATGCTTAAGTATCGGGAAGCAAATATTTTCAAGAGGAATTGTACGCCTGGAAATTCTAATAATTATCCCAAATAATGGTTGGCATCTCTTCTGCAATATAAATCTGTCCATTAGGAAAGAGGGAGGGGGGGGGGGGGGAGATACCGATGTCATTAACCTTTAGCAAAAACAAAATTTCTCAAGAATGATTTAAACCATTTCATGAAGTTGGGCTGATGAAAATTTTGTTTTCTTCAAACCAAGAAACACATCGGCAATGTCAACTTAGCATGAATCTTCCTTTTCTAACATCTCCTCCGTGATGAATGATTTAAACCATTTCATGAAGAGAAATATAATTTGAATATACATTTACAAAATTACACCTTGACAATTTTGTTTACTCCAAACCAAGGAATGATTTTAACCATTTCATGAAGTTGGGCTGATGTCAGACTTCGATGCTCTACAGCACAGGGTACCAAAGTCAGCATCTTGAAAGTTTGAATATGAAAGTCCTTAAGAAAAACTTACTCCAGTGGGAAGTTGATGACCGTGTCAAGCTTGTCCCTCCAGAAGCGGGTGTAGGAGAAGCGTTTTAAATGCACCACTAGCACCTTGGGTAGTTGCCACAAGTCAAATTTCTTGGTAGCCTCTTGGTGTTTTTTGCAGTCTGGACAATACCTGAAATGAACAAAATAAATCATACAAATTAAATATAAATATGGGGAAATATGCGACCTACTCCCACAAAACCAGACACAAGTGGTTTTTTTGTTTTAAGTGAGATATTGTTATTTCCATTTAGTACACATCTTCAGCTTTCATTTGGTACCAAATCCACCTTTATACTATAAATACTTCCAATTTCCGATAATCTACGGAAAATCTGATGTATTTGGGAGATAAATTACTGCTTTTAGGACACAATTTGCCTCCATAAATGCATGATTTTTATACTTTCTCATCAATAAAGTTGATTTTGTTTAACTGAGAGTTAGAGTATACATAATAAAGAATAAAAATATAACGAAAAACAAAAATCTATGTACGCCAGATTTTTCACCCCATTTCAACTTTGACGAGCTGTATCTCGAAATAGCCTGTGCGACTTATGTCGAGTTTCGTAGGAGCGGGTCACATATTAGGAACCGAGATAAGAACATTTTTGTTTTGTTACGAGGTCCTTGCATGGATTGAATACTACTCCAACTTTTTCTCAACAACCACCTTCAAAAAAGAATAAATATTTGCCTTAAAATTTGCCGTTAATTTAACCCTTGCTGTGCTACACGCTCCAAAACACTTCAATATTTGCAACTTTTGCTTGTTAAGTCAATGGCCTGTAACATAGTAAGGGTTTAACTGCATTGAAGCCACACACACTCCAACAGGTTATGATAAGCTTTACAAAATATTTTCAAAATTAGCCTATTTGGAGTCTTGGATGATTGCGGTTTGTGTGTTCTTGTGCACTCGATGTTGCACGGTATTGGCATAATCTGGTTGGCTGGCTAAAAGAAAGTAAAATTAAATAGGCGCGTGCATTTATTCGCAGTTGGAAGTCGGGTACCCGACTACATAAAACACGGCTACCCACCCGGGTACCCATTAACCCAAACCTCTTGCAATAGAAAGCATACCAAATCTAACAAACTTCAACAGCTGCACACAGGTTCAGTAATTATTGGTACACTGTACTGAACCTAACGGTACTGAACCTAACGGTACTGAACCTAACGGTACTGAACCTAACGGTACTGAACCTAACGGTACTGAACCTAACGGTACTGAACCTAACGGTACTGAACCTAACGGTACTGAACCTAACGGTACTGAACCTAACGGTACTGAACCTAACGGTACTGAACCTAACGGTACTGAACCTAACGGTACTGAACCTAACGGTACTGAACCTAACGGTACTGAACCTAACGGTACTGAACCTAACGGTACTGAACCTAACGGTACTGAACCTAACGGTACTGAACCTAACGGTACTGAACCTAACGGTACTGAACCTAACGGTACTGAACCTAACGGTACTGAACCTAACGGTACTGAACCTAACGGTACTGAACCTAACGGTACTGAACCTAACGGTACTGAACCTAACGGTACTGAACCTAACGGTACTGAACCTAACGGTACTGAACCTAACGGTACTGAACCTAACGGTACTGAACCTAACGGTACTGAACCTAACGGTACTGAACCTAACGGTACTGAACCTAACGGTACTGAACCTAACGGTACTGAACCTAACGGTACTGAACCTAACGGTACTGAACCTAACGGTACTGAACCTAACGGTACTGAACCTAACGGTACTGAACCTAACGGTACTGAACCTAACGGTACTGAACCTAACGGTACTGAACCTAACGGTACTGAACCTAACGGTACTGAACCTAACGGTACTGAACCTAACGGTACTGAACCTAACGGTACTGAACCTAACGGTACTGAACCTAACGGTACTGAACCTAACGGTACTGAACCTAACGGTACTGAACCTAACGGTACTGAACCTAACGGTACTGAACCTAACGGTACTGAACCTAACGGTACTGAACCTAACGGTACTGAACCTAACCGTACTGAACCTAACCGTACTGAACCTAACCGTACTGAACCTAACCGTACTGAACCTAACCGTACTGAACCTAACCGTACTGAACCTAACCGTACTGAACCTAACCGTACTGAACCTAACCGTACTGAACCTAACCGTACTGAACCTAACCGTACTGAACCTAACCGTACTGAACCTAACCGTACTGAACCTAACCGTACTGAACCTAACCGTACTGAACCTAACCGTACTGAACCTAACCGTACTGAACCTAACCGTACTGAACCTAACCGTACTGAACCTAACCGTACTGAACCTAACCGTACTGAACCTAACCGTACTGAACCTAACCGTACTGAACCTAACCGTACTGAACCTAACCGTACTGAACCTAACCGTACTGAACCTAACCGTACTGAACCTAACCGTACTGAACCTAACCGTACTGAACCTAACCGTACTGAACCTAACCGTACTGAACCTAACCGTACTGAACCTAACCGTACTGAACCTAACCGTACTGAACCTAACCGTACTGAACCTAACCGTACTGAACCTAACCGTACTGAACCTAACCGTACTGAACCTAACCGTACTGAACCTAACCGTACTGAACCTAACCGTACTGAACCTAACCGTACTGAACCTAACCGTACTGAACCTAACCGTACTGAACCTAACCGTACTGAACCTAACCGTACTGAACCTAACGGTACTGAACCTAACGGTACTGAACCTAACGGTACTGAACCTAACCGTACTGAACCTAACCGTACTGAACCTAACCGTACTGAACCTAACCGTACTGAACCTAACCGTACTGAACCTAACCGTACTGAACCTAACCGTACTGAACCTAACCGTACTGAACCTAACGGTACTGAACCTAACGGTACTGAACCTAACGGTACTGAACCTAACGGTACTGAACCTAACGGTACTGAACCTAACGGTACTGAACCTAACGGTACTGAACCTAACGGTACTGAACCTAACGGTACTGAACCTAACGGTACTGAACCTAACGGTACTGAACCTAACGGTACTGAACCTAACGGTACTGAACCTAACGGTACTGAACCTAACGGTACTGAACCTAACGGTACTGAACCTAACGGTACTGAACCTAACGGTACTGAACCTAACCGTACTGAACCTAACCGTACTGAACCTAACCGTACTGAACCTAACCGTACTGAACCTAACCGTACTGAACCTAACCGTACTGAACCTAACCGTACTGAACCTAACCGTACTGAACCTAACCGTACTGAACCTAACCGTACTGAACCTAACCGTACTGAACCTAACCGTACTGAACCTAACCGTACTGAACCTAACCGTACTGAACCTAACCGTACTGAACCTAACCGTACTGAACCTAACCGTACTGAACCTAACCGTACTGAACCTAACCGTACTGAACCTAACGGTACTGAACCTAACGGTACTGAACCTAACGGTACTGAACCTAACGGTACTGAACCTAACGGTACTGAACCTAACGGTACTGAACCTAACGGTACTGAACCTAACGGTACTGAACCTAACCGTACTGAACCTAACGGTACTGAACCTAACGGTACTGAACCTAACGGTACTGAACCTAACGGTACTGAACCTAACGGTACTGAACCTAACGGTACTGAACCTAACGGTACTGAACCTAACGGTACTGAACCTAACGGTACTGAACCTAACGGTACTGAACCTAACGGTACTGAACCTAACGGTACTGAACCTAACGGTACTGAACCTAACGGTACTGAACCTAACGGTACTGAACCTAACGGTACTGAACCTAACCGTACTGAACCTAACGGTACTGAACCTAACCGTACTGAACCTAACCGTACTGAACCTAACCGTACTGAACCTAACCGTACTGAACCTAACCGTACTGAACCTAACCGTACTGAACCTAACCGTACTGAACCTAACCGTACTGAACCTAACCGTACTGAACCTAACCGTACTGAACCTAACCGTACTGAACCTAACCGTACTGAACCTAACCGTACTGAACCTAACCGTACTGAACCTAACCGTACTGAACCTAACCGTACTGAACCTAACAGTACTGAACCTAACAGTACTGAACCTAACAGTACTGAACCTAACAGTACTGAACCTAACCTTACTGAACCTAACCTTACTGAACCTAACCTTACTGAACCTAACCTTACTGAACCTAACCTTACTGAACCTAACCTTACTGAACCTAACCTTACTGAACCTAACCTTACTGAACCTAACCTTACTGAACCTAACAGTACTGAACCTAACAGTACTGAACCTAACAGTACTGAACCTAACAGTACTGAACCTAACAGTACTGAACCTAACAGTACTGAACCTAACAGTACTTAACCTAACAGTACTGAACCTAACAGTACTGAACCTAACAGTACTGAACCTAACAGTACTGAATCTGCCAAACTCCAACAGTTGAAGTTTGATCAACTTGGTACAGATGGGTCAATACATTGTTCAGTATCAGTGCAGTGATGACTGACCAGTGGTATTATGTGCTTGAGTAGATATAGGGACATCAATACAGGGTGTGCAGGTAAATGTACATAAAATACACTTGTAGTTGACCAGAAACTGTGCTGTAACCAGCCGTTGGTCACCCACAAATAAATGCCTGTGCATTCCCCCACTCTCCAACATACCTTTCTGTCCTGAACCTCACATAATTCAACAGGGTCTCCCTGGGCCTTTGGTACTGAGTCAATAATAAATCAAAGCCGCATTGCGTTTACCAGTGTATAGTGTGGTACTGCTTGCACACGGCATGAATTTGTCACGAATCGAATTGAGTTGGGTACACCCGATTAAATCAGCACAACAACAAAAATTGCAAAAAAAAAATTAATTCCGACCTACCGACTCTATTTTTGAAAGGCATGGAAGAACAACATTTCTTTTTGCCTAACCTATTTAGTACTGAATCTATCAATTTCAATGCAAATTTTCACACAACTTTTTTTTGGGGGGGAGCTAATAGAAGGATCACAGCAGTTAAAAAGTAGAATATAAATGTTTACAAAACTACACCTTGACAATTTTGTTTTTCTTCAAACCAAGGAACACAAACCGTGCCAACTCACCATGAATCTTCCTTTTCTAACGTTTCTTCTGTGATGAACAGATTGATGCAGTCACTCAAGTCAATGTTGTGTCTGCGCGACGTGCTTTGGTAGTTCATACTGTCATGGATGGTGTACGCCTGCAATAGGTTATTCAAATCCTGCACCGTAAACTTTTGTACACACACATTCGCATGTTTGTATCACTGTGGAGACATGGCTTTGTTCTCGTGTACAAAATGGTTAGAAAGTCGAGCACGTTTTTCAAAATGCTCCCATTTTAACCATAATTTTTTTCCTGGGTTGAAATTTCGACCCAATATACCATATATTATACCCTAACCCAAACACTAACCCTAACCCACATCCTAATCCTATTTTTTGAGTAATTTAAGTAAAATCCAAAAATCTAATTCGTGAAATTCCCAATGGAGACCTATTAATCTATAGAAATTTAACCTCCGGAGACGTTTTGTCTCCATTGTACACATTGTGTTCATGTCTCCAGAGGGTACCGTATTTCGGAACAAAATCGCCATCGTTACATCCCCGCACAGTTACAAACTCTACCAAACCAATCAAACTAAATTTTGCTGAATGAAAAAAAAAAAAAAAACACAATCGATAAACATAGTTGCCCGAGTTACTGGTTTTTAAAATTCCATACAATCGATAAGAAAGTCTTACCTCAGCCTCTTCGTCACTGTAGAATTTGTCTTTGGCTTTAGGATTCCAGTCTAAAGCTACATATGATCGATCTGCAAAAAGGAAAGACGGAGGAACAAATCTGACAGGCGCTCAGTTTTAAACAGTAAGCTTCAATTCCAATGAAAATTGTACATAAGATCCCTAGTAAATAGAGGTCTACTTCCAACAATCTGTCAATTGACTGATCACTGGAAATCACCTACATTTCTTGATTTCTTCAGCAGCAAAGATTGGCAGCAAAGAAGGTGGAATTTCATAGAATGTGTATAGGGTACCAGTATGATCTATTATCTAAATAAGCTTTTTGATAATAATCTGTTACATTACTTTCAGGATAAATGCATATGATCAAAAGTGCCATTGAGAAACGCAAACAGCATATTGCCTAGCTATAAAAGAGCCTTAACCTCACTGTTGTTGTCAATCATTTGTTGTAAAATACTACAAAGTATTACAGAATTTATTTGTATACAAGTACAAATACTATATAATACTACATACTTCCTACAGTGGAACGCCGCTATAATGAATATCACGAGATCCACAGATTTTGTTCGGTATATCAATGGTCATTTTTCAAGATGGCGCCCTTCCTTTTAAAGAGCGCCCTCTTGTGACGTACTTCAAATGCACCTTTTATTCATCACACCGAATTCTAAAGCAACTTTTGTTTTTTCCTTTTTATTCATTAAAGAAATAATAGCCACCCATCACTTTTTGACATAAAGTACCAGGCATTCCACTGTAATAGTATTTTGTAGCATTAGGCGAGGTAAGAGTTAACCCCAATCGTGCTGAATTCATCCATTTCAGTACAATTTTCTACACAACGTAGGGGATTAGGGCTAAAAAAAAAGGAGAAAATCAGTAGCATATTTCCATCTTGTGAAGCCTATTTCTATCTAGTGAAGCATATTTCAAGTGAAGCCTTACTTGTGAATTTGATAGAGTTGCCGTCGTCTTTGAGTTTGGCCAGCTCGGCACTGCCGTAGGAGTTCACCAACGTCAAGCCAAACAGTCCTGGTAGTTTCTTGTCGTCTTCGTCGTCTCGTTTGCTGCCCTCATTATCCTCGCTTGTGTTGTTATCCTGCGTCGAGTCCGAGTCTGAATCCATCTCTGTTTCTGCAGAGAGAGACAATAAATAAGGAAATTGGTCATCTGTGTATGAATATTGATACACTAGGAAAACATTTTATTCTTAAACAAGAACAAAAAAATCCTATTTCAAGAAACATTTACTCCCTAGAACAAATTTTTATGGAGTGAGACAAGAAAATATTTCTTGAAACAAGAATTATTTTTCTTATATCAATAATTGTAAGAAAATAATTTTGGGCAGTGCATTTTGATGGTCAGTCAAAGTGTTCAGTTACACGATTACAATCCTTGCAGAAAAAATAACGGTGTTCGGTACAGCGGGTGTTCGGTACAGCGGGTGTTCGGTACAGCGGGCGTTCGGTACAGCGGGCGTTCGGTACAGCGGGCGTTCGGTACAGCGGGCGTTCGGTACAGCAGGCGTTCGCTACAGCCGGCGTTCGCTACAGTGGGTGTTCCCTATTAGGGCGTCCCACTCTACACAAAATTGGTCCAAGTGATACAAATCTATTACTCAATTCACCCTTTGTACGCTTCCGCCACCAGCATAGAGAGCCTCAAACTGGCAACTTTACCAAATAAATGTAGCTGGTTCAGTGATTCCATGTATCCACAAATGACTTACCTCCGTTTTCTATGATTTCATTGCCTTCCTTGTCGCTGCATGTCCATTTGTCATTCTCTGGTGTACTGACATATCTCCTGAAGAAAAACAAATTACCAAACATGGCGATCAAAAGCTAAGACTTTTGCTTGAAAACTTCAACTGAATGTACCAGAGTACTTCTAATGAAACAAATATATTAGCACTTTTTTTATGGAGGTTACGCACCACAAGAATGGAAACCTACAAATTGCTACAAAGAAAGGTGTGAAGCCTAGGCTGCGTTCCACGTTTGCCTATCGTTTTGAGTTTGCGTTAGTTGAAGTGGAACGATATTTTTAAAACTACGTTTTAAAAATGGTGGCGCCCAGTGACAGTGACATCGTTTGGTTGGCTGCTTTTTGTCCAACTCATTATTTTTCTTTAAATGATCCCTGTAACTGCTCAAAACAATCCACCATTTATAACGAAAAGTATGAAACGTAAATTAAAACCGTTAAAAGGACACTGCTGTCTGCTAATTCCCTTCGCCATCTTTAAAATACGTCACTGGCCAACAGCGAACGACATTAGCTCGGAATGTCGTTCGCCGTTTTCGCTAACGTTTGCCAACATTATTGGCGAACATTGCATTCCACTCAAGCGAACAACGCTAACGTTGGCCAACGTTGGCAACGTTCGCTGGAGTGGAACGCACCCCAGGTTTATAGTTGTTGCGCAACGCTTGTAAGAATACGCACAATGGTTGCAATCTAATTGTAAGTAAGCCGTCACAACAACTTTAACAGTTTGTGCAATACTGCGGGTTTGGCCAATGAGCACTGGTAGTAAGCATCATACGCAATACGTACTCAACGTTTAAAATAATGCGTAAGTGTGACAATCAGGCATTACAACTTCCTAATAAAACTTAATAAAAGATTATATTTCTCGCTGTTGCGGCTCATTTTTTGTACATGGAGTTCTAGCATACCACTACAAAATAAAAAAATAC
This sequence comes from Crossaster papposus, assembly GCA_037893245.1. Taxonomy (NCBI): domain Eukaryota; kingdom Metazoa; phylum Echinodermata; class Asteroidea; order Velatida; family Solasteridae; genus Crossaster; species Crossaster papposus. The sequence continues at coordinate 850,497 of JBAIAA010000354.1, read as the reverse complement.
TTTGACTTGAAAATACTACATTTACAGCCATGTAATATCTGTTTTTATTCATCAGACAAATAATAAATAATTATCTCATCGTGCGTGCATAATTACGTGACGTAACAGAAACTAGACCAATGAGTCAGCGATTATGCATGTTACGTCACGCAATTATACACGCAACGTCACACGTGCAAATGGGTCTTTCTTTTAATTAGGGGGCCAAAGCGTGACATATGTATGGTGTTATATCTCAAAAGATAATGTACTTTCTATATTCTTTGCATACAAGTGGTGGGGATAGCTCATACGTTTATTGTATAACTTCAATTTCTTGAATTAGATGTTTTGTTTTCATATACGATCCAAAACTATCCATCACATTTTAACGGAGACAGCGGTGTCTCAGTTACAGTGTGAAGTGTGAAACTTGTGACTTGTTTTGCCATAAATTAGTAGGTTTTCATTGAAAATTTAAATTTCAAAGGGTAATATGTAAACATCATTGGTATACTGTAATTCAGCTATTTTCAATGAAAACCTTCAAACGTTGGCCAAGCAGTAAAGGTCGACAGTTTTACGCGTAACCGTGACACTGGTGTCTTTGTTACACCGTGACTCAAAAAGTCCTGTCTCTCTTATTATGCATCATAAATGTCTGAATCTAGCAAAGTGCATAGTAATACATGCTATGTAGCATGTATTACTATGCTATGTAGCATGTATTACTATGCACTTTGCTAGATTCAGACATTTATGATGCATAATAAGAGAGACAGGACTTTTTGAGTCACGGTGTAACAAAGACACCAATGTCACGGTTACGCGTAAAACTGTCGACCTTTACTGCTTGGCCAACGTTTGAAGGTTTTCATTGAAAATAGCTGAATTACAGTATACCAATGATGTTTACATATTACCCTTTGAAATTTAAATTTTCAATGAAAACCTACTAATTTATGGCAAAACAAGTCACAAGTTTCATACTTCACACTGTAACTGAGACACCGGTGTCTCCGTTACAATGTGATGGATAGTTTTGGATCGTATATGAAAACAAAACATCTAATTCAAGAAATTGAAGTTATACAATAAACGTATGAGCTATCCCCACCACTTGTATGCAAAGAATATAGAAAGTACATTATCTTTTGAGATATAACACCATATGTCACGCTTTGGCCCCCTAATTAAAAGAAAGACCCAAATGCGACACAGTCTTGCTCGGAATTTTTCAAGCGATTATAGCAAATATACAAGACGATCTTAGCGAAGGTCATTGCGTGGTCTATGGCGTACGTTAGAGGGCGCCTGCATCGCGCTGCATACCGCAAACAAGACTAGGATGTGATAAGACTGCAGTTCAAGTCTGCCCTTCAATCATTTGTGATGCGATCTGTGAAAACCCGCAACATGGTGGCAAAATAAACAAAATGAGTTCTTTACATCATCTTAAAGCTGAGACCATCCTCTTTCTAATGCTATTTAAATCAGGTCTCTAGGACCTCTACATCAAAAGTGAACGTCGATTATTGGCGATGCAAATTTCGGAGAAAACAGCGTTTAACAATAGGGTACCAGAATAGCAATACAAAATCAATTAAACAAAATTAAAAAATATTGTTTTATTTTTTTAATTTGTTTATTTAATTTTTATTTAATTTTTTGTGTGCTTTTTTTTTGTTCCTTTTTTTTTGGGACTTGCAACTTTGCGACATCCGAGGGGTTTTCACAGATCGCATCACATTTGACAAGAAAATAAAACCACTCACGACATCTTGTTGAGCATGATTCGGTAGAGCTCTGGGTATTTCACCATCTTGCGTGGGATGGGCACCAGCATTGGCTGCCCAAAGAGGTTGTAGCTGTGTTGACTGTAGCTGTACGTTGAATTCTTTTGGCTGCAATAAGATAAACAATACTTTTCATACATACATAAGATCAATTTCAGTCATTATGGAATGTATTTTAAAGGTAGGATACACCATTTGCAGATATCGAAAACATTTACTGCCGAATTATTAAAAAATATCTTACTTATCTGAAAGTAAATGATTCTAGGCATCCAGCAAAATGATTGTGCTAGATATCCTGTAATTATTCTGAAAAATTAAATTTTATAAAGAAGAATTTGCGGTCGCCTGACGGCGATCGCGAAAAAACAAAGATAACATAAGAATAACTGCTCAACGCCAGTTGAAAACAAACACTGTTTTTCGTGCTTTTCTCGGCATCCATGATTGTAAAACTTCGGACAGGTCAGTTAAACAATATTTACTATAAATTACAACCCCCAAATTCTACCTATTCATGATAACTCAAGCAATTACCAATGGTATATCCTACCTTTAAGTAGGTAGTATACACCAATTGCAAAAAAACAAAATTACTTAATTATTCTGAAATACTTTACCTGACTGTAAAGTGAATAACAGTCTCAAGCATCCTGTGAAATGACAGGACCTGAGTTACATGGAGCTGCTTAGCACAACAAATTTGCTTAGCACAACAAAAGGTCTTGCTTGGTAAAAACAGGTTACCAGCCAAAACTCCACGTGTTTTTTATGCTTGGTGTACCAACTCAATCAAAACCCAACAGCTAAGAGTGTTGGAGTTTGACATGCTGTGTATTGTTATGGCAAGTGGAGTTTGATGGGTTGTGTATTGTCAACTAGCAACAGGTATAACGTGATGTTAGAATTTGACAGGTTGAGGAAGGTTTCTAGTAAAAATGCTTAGGCAGTTAGGGTTAAAAGACACCCACCCACCTCTTCTCTCGGAGGTAGACTGGGAGAATGACAACCTCTGGATCGTCAGCAACATTGATTGGTACTTCATATCTGAAAAACAAGTTTTAAAAAGTCACTTCAACTTAATTTTTTTTCTTCAATAAACCCTCCTACTAATAGAACTGTCAAAAACTTTAAAAACCAACAATAAAGAAAGGGTTCCCCGGACAGGCCGGGGGTTCCCCGGACAGGCCGGGGGTTCCCCGGACAGGCCGGGGCTCCCCGGACAGGCCGGGGCTCCCCGACAGGCCGGGGCTCCCCGGACAGGCCGGGGCTCCCCGACAGGCCGGGGGTCCCTAACAGGCTGGGAGACCCTAACAGGCTGGGAGACCCTAACAGGCTGGGAGACCCTAACAGGCCGGGAGGCCCCAATAGACTTTCATTTATAAGCCAGCTGATCAAGGGTAACAGCTAAAAAAAAAGAACACCATGTATGAAATACTTACACATAAATATCGTCCTTATCTGTAATATTCTTGATGCGATCGTTTGGGGCAAATACTAAGTGGAAACGGTGGTTGTAGACATCAGTTACCACCATCTGAAACAGGACAGAAATACACAGGTATGGTAATGTGCCTCTCTAAAACTTAATCCAATTTTAACATTGGTTGGCTAACACTCTCCAAAACGCAAGATTGCAAGATTGAGGGCAAAAGGGGATTATGGCTGGAGGATAATGGAGGATCCAGGTCATCAGGACCCAACTGATGCTGCCAAGGCTGGATGATATCGGAGGATTGAGACGCTGACTGGTTAGAATGGGGTTATAAGTGTCTTGTTTTGTTTTGTTTTGTTTAATGATTGAGCAAGATCAGCATTGTAGGATATAATCTTTCTTTACCTTGTCTGGCAAGATTTTGGTGATCTTAGACACAGCTTTGCAGATGTCGTACACCATACCCAACTTGGGGACGACAACTTTTATCTGTAAAAGGTACACGCAAAGAAGAAGAGCATCACAGATTGATCAGATGTAATACAAGGGGTTTGAATGAGCAGGAACACATTGGTCAGTCAAAGGACAAAAACTGATATCCTTCGCGAGAATAACAATAACATAAGAACCACTGCCTGACACCGGTTGAAAACATTTTTGATTTTTTCAGCATCCATGATTGTAAAACTTCAGACAGATCAGTTAAACGATTTTTACTATAAAACTCCCCCAAATCCACCCATTCATGATAACTCAAAACAATTACCAATGATGTATACTACCTTTAACAATTGTATTCTTCTCTCCCTAACAAAGGGTTCGGTTGGCCATTTACACTTCTCAAGGAGTTTAACCAGTTGGCGCCGGATGACGAATATAAACGCAAAGTTTTCCCCAGATTCAAAACGGATAACGCATAAACACGCCACGAGCAAGGCCGGAAATGTCTGTCAGCAGCGAGCAAGGCCGGAAATGCGTGGGTGTGCTTCCCAGGACTATCGGACTGAACACGCTTCGGATCGAGGTTCGTTAAAAATAATCCTGCCCATCGGCTCGGTGATGTTAAAATAATCCCGGCGCAAACTGGTTAAACAAAAATTACTATAAACCAACTACCGTAATTTCCTGCGGTAAAGACGCGGCTTATCTGACTTTCTAGACCACAAAAACATCGCCGCGTCTTATCTTTCAGTGCGCCGTATATGATGTCGCTTGAGTTCAAAGTGATGGTCTTTGTGTGAAGAATTCTTTGAACGCCGCAATCTTACTCAATAATGCGGTCAACCAATTAGCCCAACTCTCCGGACATTGTGACCGCGTTTCCATTAACAATGCCGCGATGTGTTGATCCCCCTACGACCGTACATGTATGTGATTTAGCACTCGGCAGCGTGCGTAGTCTTGTTTGCAAGACGTTTTTCGCGATGCGGGGCGCCCTCTAACGTACGCCGTAGACCACGCGCGAATTACCGCATCGGCGGCCTACGTACGCTGCATATACCGCCATTAAGATCGTCTTGCAAACAAGACTACAGCGTGCACTGCATGACGCGTACAACAGCGATAAAAAGCTGGCCCGTACTATGTGGCCTTTTTCTAAACGTTTTTTCGTCTACGTTCCGGCTTCATGCAATTCACCATCCGAACTACACAGCGCGGAGCATTCACAACGACTGGAAAAAAGACTAGGGGGTGTCGCAATTAGGGATACCATGCACGCGATCGCTGCATGTGATGTACCGTAATTTCCTGCGGTAAAGCCGCACGGCGGTTAAGGCGCAGGTCCCTAAAATCACCCAAATTTTTTTCAAACGTCAACAGATAAAGCGCACCGCCGAATAAAGCGCATGCTTGAACGCACCCAAAAGAACACCAGACGCCACCCGGTGTAGGTACATCGCCACAAAGGGGTCATTTTGTTGCCTTAGAACGATCCCACTATTCCAAGCAAGAATTTGCTGAGTACTTGAGTTTATCTGGCACGCAAACAATGTATGAAAACTTCAAACCAGTATAGTCACAATATCGCACGAGGTTTATACATATCATGTATCACTGTAGTATAAACTGCATGCATGTACATGTACATGCACATGTACATCACATGCAGCGATCGCGTGCTGGGTATCCCTAATTGCGACACCCCCTAGTCTTTTTTCCAGTCGTTGCGAATGCTCCGCGCTGTGTAGTTCGGATGGTGAATTGCATGAAGCCGGAACGTAGACGAAAAAAACGTTTAGAAAAAGGCCACATAGTACAGGCCAGCTTTTTATCGCTGTTGTAATTGTACGCGTCATGCAGCGCACGCTGTAGTCTTGTTTGCAAGACGATCTTAATCGCGGTATATGCAGCGCGCGTAGGCCGCCGATGCGGCGTACGTTAGAGGGCGCCCCGCATCGCGAAGATCGTCTTGCAAACAAGACTACGCACGCTGCCGAGTGCTAAATCACATGTATACATATGTACATGTACACACGTACGTACATACATGTACGGTCGTAGGGGGATCAACACATCGCGGCATTGTTAATGGAAACACGGTCACAATGTCCGGAGAGTTGAGCTAATTGGTTGACCGCATTATTGAGTAAGATTGCGGCGTTCAAAGAATTCTTCACACAAAGACCATCACTTTGAACTCAAGCGACATCATATACGGCGCACCGAAAGATAAGGCGCGGCGATGTTTTTGTGGTCTAGAAAGTCAGATAAGCCGCGTCTTTACCGCAGGAAATTACGGTACATGTACATGTGCATGCAGTTTATACTGCAGTGATACATGATATGTATCGGCAAACCTCGTGCGATATTGTGACTACTGGTTTGAAGTTTTCATACATTGTTTGCGTGCCAGATAAACTCAAGTACTCAGCGAATTCTTGCTTGGAATAGTGGGATCCTTCTAAGGCAACAAAATGACCCCTTTGTGGCGATGTACCTACACCGGGTGGCGCCTGGTGTTCTTCTGGGTGCGTTCAAGCATGCGCCTTATTCGGCAGTGCGCTTTATCTGTTGACGTTTGAAATTTTTTTGGGTGATTTTAGGGACCTGCGCCTTAACCGCCGTGCGGCTTTACCGCAGGAAATTACGGTAATCAGGATTAATAATATCACAGCAACCACTATGGCCCTTTCAGTGATTCATGGTAATTCAGTTTTCCCTCAGCTCAGTCTAAAAGAAACCGAACACTCTACCTATTCCCTCATAAGGGTCTAGTTTCACCACACCACTTAAAGCAGTTGCTGCTTGTATAACCCTACCTGTAACGGTTTGCATTTGGGATCCATCCGAATCAACACAATCTCCATAGACCGCTCTTTCTTGATCGGTAAGGGCAGGCTGAGAAAGCAGAACGGGTCAAAGGTCACGGACACCTTACTGCACTCAGGACAGACCAGGGTGGACTTAAACTGGCCGTGGAAGAGGTCTGTGATGATGGAGTCATTCCGTAGCACGTGATTGTCCCACGATTCCTTGGCAACAACCTGAGTGGTAAAAAAAATGTTTTAAAAATCATAATGCATGTTTAATATACTGAGCCAATACAGCGAGATTGAAGTGTTTACAGTGAGCTTTGCTTTAAAGGTAGGATACACCATTGGTAATTGCTTGAATTATCATGAATGGGTGGATTTGGGGGTTGTATTTTATAGTAAATATCGTTTAACTGACCTGTCCGAAGTTTTACAATCATGGATGCCGAGAAAAGCACGAAAAACAGCGTTTGTTTTTCACCGGCGCCGAGCAGTTATTCTTATGTATCTTTGTTTTTTCGCGATCGCCGTCCGGCGATCGCGAATATTTTTTTATAAAATTATATTTTTCGGAATAATTACAGGATATCTAGCGAAATCCTTTGGCTGAATGTCTAGAATCATTATTTACATTCAATTGAGTAAGATATTTCTTAATAATTCGGTAGTAAATATTTTTGATGTCTGCAAATGGTGTCTCCTACCTTTAAGGTGTAGAACTGCAAATTCACGAGCGTCATCAATTTAAAAAAACAAATGTTTTTTGTATGTAGCCTGGTTTCATTTTTTTTTTCTAAATATATGACATTCAAAACCTTTCGCTTTAATCGTCTGAAGTTTGTAAAGTTGCTTTGGCTACTAGAGTCTATAATCTGTTCCCGGCATCAACGGTCGGGTTATCGAGTATTCGGATCCAATGCGCAGTCACACTGCATGTTCCAGACAAGCGTCATGCAAACATACACGCATGTTGGACTTTAGGCACCTATGTCAAACATAAATCACCTAAATCCCAACATTAATTGATCAAAACACCATAGGGGGCCTAAGGGATTCATCCAATCTCTCACTTTTTGTCGGAAAAGTACAATATAGAATGCTTTCTTGATTGATATTGTACCACCATTATATCCTCGTTGGGATATTTTCTGTTGCATGCCATTCGTACACTAATGTCCCCTAAGCAAGTTAATAGTATGCTATTGCCCCCTAAACCAGTAAATATTATGCTATTGCCCCTTAACCAGTTCGCGCCGGGATTATTTTAACATCGTCGAGCCCACGGGCGGGATTATTTTTAACGAAACTCGATCCGAAGCGGGTTCAGGCTGATAGTGCCGGGAGGCACACCCACGCATTTCCGGCCTTGCTCGCTGCTGACATACATTTCCGAACTTGAACTTGGCGTGTTTATGCGTCATCCGTTTTGAATTTGGGAAAATGTTTGCGTTTATATACGTCATCCGGCGCGAACTGGTTACACAATTTAATACTACGCTATTGCCCGCTTAACCAGTTAATAGTATGCTATTGCCCCCTAAACCAGTTAATAGTATGCTATTGCCCCTAAAAAGGTTAAGTGAAATTGTATCAGTCACTATTAAATTGGTATTAGTTTGCGTTATATTATTACCAATTGCTCTGGCAGCCTTCATTCAAGTCTATCGGACAAAGACAAAATAGATCACTACTTGCCATAAACCTCTTTTTATCCATATAACAGTCTCTTCTTTCAAACAATACAACATAGGCCACTATACCACTATTGCCTTACCATTATTGCCCTACCACTATTGCCCCACAACTATTACCCCACCACGTTACCAACCTCGTCGGGTCTGCTATTGCTCTCCTTCATCTCAATGTAAGGCTTCTTATGAATCCTGTTCAGGTCTTCGTGGAGACCGTCTAGCAAGAAGGCCAGGAGCTCTTGGGAATCCTGCTGCTGGAAGCCGGAAAACTGAGGCGCAAATCGCCCAACTTGCATCTGCAATCCAAAAGGATGTTTAATACCGAATTCCATGAACTAATAAACTGTATTATTTTTTCTTTAACCCTAAGCCTCCCCAATCCTCTGAGCAGTTAGAGGATTTCGTGAATTGAGGCCGAATGGCCAGTAGATTTTGGAGGATGCATTTTGGGTCGAGCTTGTAGGCTGTACTCCAGCTTTATGTTCGGTCATGCACAGTGGAAACTTGTCTTATGCTCGATATAATCCGCACTGCTTCTGAATGTCATCGGCATTGACTCAACCCAAAGCAGTGATTTGTGGAGGATTTTGAAGGATTGAGGCAAATGTCCCCCCTCCCCCCTCCTTTTCCACTGAACAAATGCAAGAAATAACGACTGATTTGAAGGAATGCGGCTGAATCCAATTTTTACAGTATGGCACTTGGATGATTTTGCAAGATTGAGGGTGGTTCATAGACAGAGGACATAGGGGGTAGGTTTAAAGAATTCAAGAATTAAGCACCTTGTGTTCTGTAGCGTGCAAGCCTGAAGAAAACTGAAGAAATATTCTGGCAAAACCATTGCAATTAGGTTGGGACTAAAAACCTAATCCACAATTTTAACTGGCGGTATTCAAACTCCGTTCAAAGAGGTGATAAGGTAGGAAAATACCTCTATCAATTGAATTGACTCCTAATATGTGACCCACTCTGCAAAATGAGTCTGATGTGTTAAAAATGTTTTTTTTCAATTGCACAGTTGGTCAGGAAAAGCAGGAAATAAGCTTTCATTTGATATATGGCACAACGCTGTAGTGTAATGCATTGGTCTTTTACAATTTTGGGAAATTTGCTTTTTCTCAGTTATACTCAAAATGTCTTTGAGAGAAATGAAGATTTACAATTGTAGTGCTTCATCAGATGCTATGGTAAGAGAATGACAAAACCTGTATTTAATTTAATTTAGGGATCAAAACAATATTTTCAATCGATCAGATCTGAAAATATATGTGTTGGAGAAACCAAAATGCCTTAAAACTAAAATATTATTTGTTAAAAAAAATCACCTCCGATACAATAAACAGCCCTTTACGTAAAATTGTATTTTCCGACATCAGACTCATTTTTGCAGAGCGGGTCACATATATGCTCAACAAGAAACAAACATACGCCTACATGTACATCGTTTACAGAATCCATCAAAATTGAATGCCCAAATATAAGACTACTGGCAAAACTGGCAGTAATGCAACATAAGTAGTTTGTTTTGTTTTTACCTTGAAGTTTCTAGGCACTGTGTACGAGTATGAACCAGACCACATCTGCTTGATGAGCTCAGCGTAGGATTTGGCAATCTGCCCATGCATACCCAAGGGATTGTTGACGTTCAGCTCAGCTTTATAAGCCTCGGCTGTAAACAAAACAATAAACATTATTAACACCTCTTGCTAGTTCTGTATTCTGGTTGGCTGAAACACGGTCACGTGGGTTTAACTAATATAGACTAGTGCATGAGATTTGCGCCACCATGAATTTGCGGGAAATAGTTCCCGAAGCAGGCAAGAGACTTAACATTTTTGACTGGTTACAGCACCCTCAAGAGGTTTGCCAGGCTCATCTTATTAAATATGAAAATGGCGGCGTCTTAATCAGATCACGATTACTTTTCATATTTTGGACCGAGGTGTGTTATAAAACACATATGGACTGGCGTGATTCGGTCACTAGAGCACGTATATCCCCCCTCCGGCCTGTGAGTGACCAGAAGGGGGACCTATTTCTTCTGGTCACTCACAGTACCTCGGGGGAATATACATGCTCTAGTGACCTCATTGCCAGTCCATATGTGTATAAAAATGCGAGGCTTTTTGAGGTGGTCCCTCAAATTCATACTGACGGCAAACTTTTAACCCCAACACCATAGTGTGATTTACTAGAAACATTACGCCCCGTTGCAAATTCCAGCACTGTATTGTAAACTCTACCCCCAACAAACTGTAAAGCATAATCAGTTTCAGGGTACCGTACCCATCCTAAGGAGATTCCAACAAAACTTGCAATTGGGTTTTGATGGGTTCACTCCGACTAGCTCGGTGGTCGAGTGGTAAGACATCTGCACTAAAAAGCTGGAGGTCATGGGTTCGAGTCCCTACCGAGTGATCCGAATAATCTCTTAAAACACAGTGTTTATACAATTTTGGTGAAAGACAAAAACTAATATTGAAGTTCATCACCCCGACGCAAATTCCATCTTATGAAGGGTCGAGTTCGGTTAAGGTAAACCCTCTTTAGATTTTTTTGGGGAGAGGTTTTTTGTTTTTTTATTTTATTTTATTGGACTACAAAACAAATTTAAAGTATTCCTTATAAATAACTGTTTTTGGTTTATAAGAAAATTAAGACCAGGGTATAAATATTTTTTTTAATTATTATTTTTATTATTATTTCTTTTTGGTATTGAAACCAAGGATCCCTCAAAAATGCACTACATGTAGGCACTGTAGCTCTTAAGCCTGAAGAAACGTGAAGAGAGAAGACAATGTGAAGAAGTTATAGTTTATAGGTTGGATGGAAAACCCCAGTAGAGTATCCTGGGGAAAACCCACAGTATCAGGCAGGGACTGAAAAATTAGTCCAGACATTGGCCAAGGTGGGATTCGAACTAGGGTCACAGCGGTGGAAGGCAATGATAGCACCGCTGCACCAGTAGGACTCCCCTACGCCCCCTACTTTCCTTGATAAATAAAAATAATGAAAAATCCCCCCCCCCCAAAAAAAAATTAATAAATAAATATATATACTTACTGAGAAAATATTCGGTGAGCATTGGCACGTTACTCATACACTGCAGAGCAGAGTTCATGAAGCATGTGTTGCCTAGGTTACTGAGCCCACACAGGCCTGGTTGCAAGCCTGACCGACTGCTGCTGCTTTTGTAGTCATAGTTACTGCTACTGTTGTAGCCCGAATAGGAGTTACTGCTGTAGGAACTGTAGGTGGATGGGGTACTGGGGAAGAGGGGGAAATCATAGGAGAGGATCCATGGGGTAAATTTTTTAAAGGTAGGATACACCATTTGCAGATATCAAAAATATTTACTACCAAATTATTAAGAAATATCTTACTCATTTGAAAGTAAATAATGATTCTAGGCATCCAGCAAAATGATTGCGCTAGATATCCTGTAATTCTTCCAAAAATATAATTAAAAAAAGAAGAAATTCGGACGACGATCGCGAAAAAACAAAGATAACATAAGAATAACTGCTCGACGCCAGTTGAAAACAAACGCTGTTTTTTCGTGCTTTTCTCGGCATCCATGATTGAAAAACTTCGGACAGGTCAGTTAAACGATATTTACTATAAATTCATAAATACCTGGGACAGTTTAGGCATTCCTATTGCTCGAACACACACTTATTCCCTTAATACAACCCCCCAAATCTACCCATTTATGATAATTCAAGCAATTACCAATGGTGCATCCTACCTTTAAAGGAACTTTCGTACAACTTTCTACTTCTCTTAAATGTATAAAAGTAGTTGAGCTTTTTGGTTAATTTTATTGAATAGAGCACTTCCTTGCACTACGCCGAACACGGCCTGTGTCACAGGTGCACACTCAGGTCCATTGTGCAGTGCAGCTACTAGACAAAGGCTGCTGAGCAGTCGTGCGTATAATCTGGTGCAGTTAGGAATTATTACCGGCGAGGAAGGTTTGCTCGTTGGCTTACTGCCATGCACTGACACAACAACGAATCACAAAAGAACAGAAGATTTACGACAGCAAAATATGCAAAGTTCTAGCAACATTTGGGGCTGAAATAGCTGTAACAATAATTAACCCTAACCCTCCGGGGTATTTTGGCTAGAAACCCTGCCAGACGCAACATATTGCATACTTTGTCACATTGACTTGTGTGCAGAGTGCAGCAAGGTCAAGCAGTCACCACAGATGCACTGTGCTGGGTCTTGCAGGGTTAGGGTTAAGGTTTCTGTCCGGAGTAGCATCATAGTTCTGCTCATAAATTTGTGTATTGGCATTGGCACATGTAAGCCCTATCTTTGCCCCAAAGTATTTTGTAAGGACCCTGCTAAACCTTGCAATATTCAACAGCTCTTTATATGAGAAAGTCTGCTGATTCCATACTTCACGCGAAAACGAATGCAATCACAAAGCACTCGCTACGAAAAATAGCGCGAAGTTAAAATGTGTTCAACTTTTGCGAATTCGCAGCACAAAATCTCCCTGTCATGTCACAAATTTCCACTCGCGTTTACCTTCGCACCGAGTATGATCAATTTAAAACAGTGCATGAGTTTGTGAAAGTCCGGTGCACTTTGATGTATTCAGCTTTCAACAGCAGCGCATAAAATGGGCAGTTTGGAGACAATGACAGCTAGTCCCTCTGAACAATGCCACAGTTGTATCTTGCTGCATTCGGTGACCACAGACACTTCAGGCATTTTGACCTGATGGATCTTGCATGGATATAGCTAAAATAGCCTGGGTGAGGGAGGGGGGGGGGGGGGTTTACTAATTAACTATGCCAATTGTGAGTTGCACCTTCCATTACCTTCTTGAGGATGATGAACTTGAGATATACTTTGAGTCTTTGGTGCTACTGTAGCTGGAGGTTGTGGGTGTCTGTCGGGGCCAATTTCCATCTTCGTTCTTCTGCTCGATCACCAGAACCTGGTGGCATGGAATATTCAGAAACAGTCATAAATTAAACCCGGACTATGCAGTATGCTTGTAAGAAAGGGTTAATTCAAGGGTCTAATAATCCAACAATTTGCTATTCTCGAGGGGGCCTTTCCTTTGAGATGTAACGTACCTGTCCCTGATACAGCCCAGCGTCTTGCACTGTATTCTCTTTTTTACTCAGATGTTCATAGGTGTTACTCATGTACTTATTCCATATTCTCGTCTCCCTCTCCTCGTCAATGTCAAACAGCTTCTTCATTGCTTTTTCTATGACATCTGATTTTTGAGAAAAAAGGAAAAAACCAATTTTTAGAAAAATCTTTAGTTTATTTCTAAAAGAGTGAACAAGTGAACACTTCTAATAACTATTTAAGCTTGGACAAGGAAAATGACAAGAGCATGTTTTAAGGTAGGATACACCATTTACAGATATTGAAAGTTTTTAATACCAAATTATTTAAAAATATCTTACTTATTTGAAAGTAAATATTGATTCTGTAATTGTTCAAGAAAAATGTAAATATATTTTTTTTAAACACGTTCGCCAGATGGCGATTGCAAAAAACCCAAGAACAACAAGAACAAGTGCCAAACGACATTTGTCTTACTTTTTTTTCTTGGCATCATGATTGCAAAACATCGGACAGGTCAGTTAAACAATATTTACTATAAAATACACCTACACCCACCCCCCCCCCCCCCCCCCCCACAAGTTTGGTTATCAATTTATCCGTGTAACCGTATGTTTTGCGGTTAACTCTAACCAACGTTTAAACAAAAATTATAAATTTTGCTTTGAAATTTTAATTACGTTTTTTTTTAAATGCACAGACCTGCATTTTATTTCTAATTAGCGCTGCTTCATCAAGGAATTTAGTGGCGCGCGTAGTACGTGTTGATAATCGCAGTTCTGCGATTGCTAATTGTCTGCATCAAATTTTGTAGGTCGACTAGCTATATGTTTGCTATCAGAATGTTCATACAAAATTTAATCAATTGTACTATTTGTGACCTGCTCAAACAAAAGTTGACAATTGGTAGAGTTTCTTTTATTAAAAAAAAATAGTACAAAAATCGAACAGGAAAAATGTAACCATGTAACCGTTTGAATGGTTGGTTAACCGTGTAACCGCTGCAGGCTTAACCCAGTTCCGTCTCATTTTGCCAGAAAACCTTTATTTACTACCCTATGGAGACATGAACACTATAGAGACATGAACACAAGAGAGACAATGGGTCTGAATCGGTCTCCACTAGGCAATTATGTGGGTCAGGTTGTCTCGACAAAGTTGTGTTATGTACAAAATGTAAGAACAATACCACATCTACACCGGGCTAAACAAATTAGAATGTTTGAAGGTACACAGATGTATGCAGTCTACATGTACGTGTATGTTATTTCTGGAAGGTACATGTACATGTAGGTACACAATGTTATGACAACAATTCTTATGCACAATGTATTCAAGTCCACATGTGCAGACTGTAGGTACCCGTAAGTACATTTTATCTGGCCAGCATGTGTGTACACTCAGGGATGACTGCATGCCACTCATACCATAAGGGTCATCCAATGACATGGGGGAATATGATCTCATTATGTCAGGGGTACTGTCCCTGAATTGGGATTTATGGAAACGGTGCATCCATACAAACAAAACATGGCATATGGCGTTGCACATCAATCACAGTATAGTTGGTCGATGCAGGTTCTATTTATTTTAGTTTCAAGACTTGTCTGTTCTAATGCAGCATTTAACCAGTTCGCGCGGCGGCGCGGGGATTATTTTAACATCACCAAGCTGAGGCGCGGGATTTTTTTTAACCAAACTTGATCCGAGGCGGGTTCAGGCCGATGGTTCTGGGAAGCACACCCACGCATTTCTGGCCTTGCTCGCTGCCGACAGATATTTCCGGCCTTGCTCGTGACGTGTTTATGCGTCATCCGTTTTGGACCTAGGGAAAGCTTTGTGTGTTTATATGTCCTCTGGCGCAAACTGGTTAAAGGGAATGAGTGGGTGTAAGGAAACTGTACATGCAATTCTTTCCAAGAAGCTTCCGATATCTGATAGTTGAAGCTTGACACCGAGAATGTTAGGAAGGCAACTGACCATAAAATACATAATTATACACAAGTTTTTTCCAGGCAATGCGTCCTGTACAGACATTTGAAAATATATTTAGATATTTCCAAAACGCGATATATGCCATTTTAATCTCTTTCAGAATCTTGCTCTCTCATGGCTGCCCTAAGTCAATTTTGTCAGGTGTTATGTACTTAGACACAACTTAAGAAGCTAAAAAAGAAAAAATAATAATTTAGTAACAGCTTTAATACTGTTCTCATTCTTCAAAGTTTTATAACCTTGCAAAGTTTTCACTTTCTTTAACCCTAACGAAGCTACACGCAGCACAATGCATCAGGGGAAAAAGTCTGGTGCACTGTGATGCATTCTGCTTTCAACGCCAGTACATTGAAGGTAGAATACACCATTTGCAGATGTCAATTTGTTTACTACCGAACTATTACAAAATATTTTACTTATTTGAAAGTAAATAATGATTGTAGGCATCCATCAAAATGATTGCACTAGATATCCTGTAATTGTTCCCCAAAAATATTTTTTTTAAATAAAAATTTAAAAATCAAAATATTTAAAACTGCCCGACGCTGTTTGAAAACAATGCCGTTTTTCTGGCTTTTTTCTTGGCATATGATTGTAAAACTTTGGACAGGTCAGTTAAACGATATTTACTATAAAATACCGGTACAACCCCCGAAATTACCAATGTTGTATCCTACCTTTAACACCACAGTTTAACCAGTTCGCGCCGGGATTATTTTAACGTCACCGAGCCGACACGCGGGATTATTTTTAACGAAACTTGATCTGAGGCGGGTTCAGGCCGATAGTACCGGGAAGCACACTCACGCATTTCCGGCCTTGCTCGCTGCTGACAGACATTTTGGAAATAAAGTCTTCATATTTTATTGGCACTTTTTTTACTTAATATTTCCTCAGATAATTACAGTTAGGCTGCACGACAATAGACAAGTACTTCCTTTCATCAATTTACTTGTTTAGTCTCCTAAGCTCCGTCTCCAATGTAGATTACCATGTGTTGAGAGGTTTTCTCTCATTAGTCCTTTCCACATTTAACTTGAAATTTGTGTTGTACAAAAGTCTTTATGATTCTGGACGCAGAGATTGAAACTGATACCCGGGACAAAGCCAAATTTACCGGTAGGTTTAAAACAAATATGGCTTGGCTCAGTTTTGTAGTCAAGCTCCTCGCAAGTCCTCCCAAGTCTGATCTAGTCTCACGTCAAGTCATAAGTTCATCAAATGAACAGCGACAAAAGCATACCTTTATAATTGCTTATCCCTTGTTTAGGACTTGTGCTTTACTTCGGCCAGACTTGTAAAGACTCGTGGAGGTCTCGACGGCTAATGTTGGCTTCTCTTGATTCTCACTCACCTATCGTATCAGCCTTGCTGAACTGCTGTGCCACACACTTCTCCAAGTTGGTATGTTCGGACAGTTTAAGTTCCATGAGGTAGACCTCTACCTTACAGTGCTTGACGAACATTCCGTACTCCACCACCTTGCGTCTGATGGGTTCCTGACTGGGTGTCGTGCCGTACCACGACGCAAACTTGTCCCAGGCGTCCGTGGGCAGCAGGACGTAGTCTAGGTCATCGATCAAGTTTTCCTTGAGCTTTCCTGCGGTGTCCGCTGTAAAGAGAACAGCAAATTAGTGGTATGCTTCAACCGTTAAAGTCAGTAACTGGTTCTAGATTACAGAATCAAGTAAAAAACCAACTGACATAGTAACCTTTTTGACAAAGAAAAAGAAATATTCTGAAAAAAGTCTTGTTCACAGCGAGCAACTGAACAACCAGCTTGTTGCGTGTTTGTTTAGGGTTCACGGCTTTACATCCCTTCCGGTGATTCCAATCTATGCAAAATAAGATTTTGATGATGTCCCTAACAAAAAACGTGGGTATATACGTTTTTTTAGTAATTTAGTAATTTTGGTTTTAAGTGCTCCGCCATGCCAAAGTCCAATTTCATAGAGCTACTATAAACACACCCCCAAACAATTGTTAGCATGAACAATCTTCCTTTGCAAAAACAGGGTTACAAACCAAATCTTCAGGTGATGTACATGTATATTGTTTGCGACTTGTATTCAGCTGGTTTTTGCTTAGCATGAAATGTACTTAAAGTGTACATGAAGTTTTGGCTGGTAACCTGATTTTACCATGGAGGTACTTCCATGATTTTACAGAGCAAGAATGTTTGTGCTAAAGCCCCAGTCCCACCGGATACGCTACGGATCACTCCGGATGCACTACGGTTCATATCCGGGGTCATCCAGGAGTGGGACCGTAGTCAAACCGTGATGAACCGTAGCCAATCCGGGACCATCCGGGGCCATCCGGGACCATCCGGGGACAACCGTAGTACGTCCGGGACCATCCGGGGACAACCGTAGTACGTCCGGGAAGTCAAGCGTCACGGATCAACATCTAGCATCCGGGGTGATCCGGGGCCATCCGGGAAGGGAGAGGGGGGCGGCGGAGAACCGTAGTGAAACCGTAGTGCGACCGTGATGATCCGTAGTGTATCCGGGATAAACCGTAGCGTAACCGTAGCGCAACCGTAGTGTAACCGTGTTTATCCGGGATGAAACGGGAGTTGGTTCACACACGGTTCCACTACGGTTCCACTACGGATGACCCCGGATACACTACGGATGACTCCGGATACACTACGGTTTCACCACGGATGTGCCACGGTTCATCCGGGATGAACCGTGGCGCACCCGTAGTGAAACCGTGGCGGAACCGTAGTGAATCCGTGACCATCCGGGATGATCCGGGCCCATCCGTGGCAGAACCGTAGTCAAACAGTAATAGAACCGTAGTAGGACCGGGGAACATGCCACTTTTTTTTCGATTGCCTTCCCGGACCACCCCGGATGACCCCGGATCAAACGTCTGTTTCATTCGGGGCCATCCAGGGCGATCCGTAGCATATCCGGATTCAGTGGGACTGGGGCTTTAGCCATGAAATTGGCCCCTTGTCAGATGCGGTTGTGCAAGGTGTTCTGCTATAAAAATTGGCCGTGCAGCAGCAGCAGCAGCAGCAGCAGCAGCAAGACTATTATAGGGGCCAATTTCATGGAGCTGCTAAGCATAACAATTGGCTAAGCACAAACACATTTTGCCCAGTTAAAACAGGTTACCATCTCCATGTGCTTTTCGTGCTAAGCAAAACCCAGCCTAATACCAGTCACAAACAATATTAGTACTAAACAATATACATCACCTGTTTTTGCCAAAGAAGATTGTTCATGCTAAGCTTTTTTTTTGCGCTTAGCAGCTTCATGAAATTGACCCTAGGTCATCAGGGATATAAATATAACGAGAAGGGTCATCTACCAGCAAAGAGTCCCGAGTTGTCAATGGGGCCAGGGTTGCTTGTCTCACTGCCCAGGTTATACATGTCCCAGCTGTCATAGCCGACATACTTCTTCCATTGTTTAAACCACTTGCTGTCCAGTAGGTACCTGTGTTCAAAGTAGGAAAACAAATGTAAATGACACTAACATGTATGTATTTTAACCAGTTCGTGCCGGATGACGTATATAAACGCAAAGTTTTCTCCAGATTCAAAACAGATGACGCATAAACACGTCACGAGCAAGGCCGAAAATGTCTGTCAGAAGCGAGCAAGGCCAGAAATGCGTGGGTGTGCTTTCCGGCACTTTCGGCATAAACCCGCTTCGGCTTGAGTTTCGTTAAAAATAATCCCGCCCCTCAGCTCGGTGATGTTAAAATAATCCCGGCGCGAACTGGGGCCAATTTCACGGAGCTGCTAAGCACAAAATTGAAAATTTGTCCTTGGTAAAAACAAGGTTACAGACCAAATTTTCACTTGATCTTTATTGTTTTTGATTGATATTTAGCTGTTTTTTTGCTTAGCATGAAAAACACGTAGAATTTTGGCCGATAACTTGTTTTTAATGAGCAAGACTTTTTTGTGCTAAGCAAATTTTTGTGCTTGGCAGCTACGTGAAATTGGCCCCTGGTTAACAAAGAGCTATGGCGGTATACAAATACAATGTACATGCATGTCAACCATGCGTCATTTGGAAACCGATTTAAAAGATTGATGCAGATGCTCGATTTGCACGACAAAAGCTGTCGTTGCTAGTGGTGCAAAGCGTTTTTTGTGCACAACTCCATCTTGCTCGCATTCGTTTTCAGCCAAGGACGTACAAAATTGTAGGAAATTACAAGATTAGCTAGACATCAGAACCCACAAGTTTTTCAACAAGGCCAGTACTGCATGGAATGATTATCAAGAGAAAACACAAGCCCCAAATCATGGGTTTTTTTTACCCTTTTTTAATATTCATGTCCATTTATATCAACAGACATGACAAAATGTTTTTGGGACCTTCCCGTCATTTTGCATATGGCCGTAGTTTGGGTCACAAATACGGCGCAAGTCCAGTTGTTGAGCCACATTTACAAGGCTGCCACTTACAATGGTTACACGCTAGAGCATTAACCACTCGGCCATTGGCTGGCTCAACAGTAGGAGCAATTTATTGTTATATAATACTTGCATAAAAATGCGTAAAGCCGTGTTACCATTCGACTTTTTCTTTCGCAGCCTCGTGGAAACTTATTGTTACATACCTTTGCATAATTCTACTGTGTTTCGGCATAGCGCCACTAACCACCCCAAAAGTTTGAGGACGCATGCTCGATATGCACGCTCAGTATGCACGACCAAAGCTGCCGTTGGTGGCGCTATTTATAGCAACATAATGTTTTCGGGACCTTTCGCCATTTTTACATATGGCAGCTGTGTGGCTCACACACTACAAAGTTAGTCCAGTATTTTACTTTGAGCCACATTTATGAAGCTACTGCTGTTGATGTTGATAACTTTCCGCGGATGAAGGTAATTTTTTGCTACCACTTTCAGCCTGGTACTAGTTTTACATCACTATCGAGGTAATTTATAAGTTGACCATTCTCGCGGTCGGCATGACGTCACCGGGCCTTTTTTCTTGTCTCTGATTGGTCAGTGGTGGCTGTTAGTTAGCGCACCCTCTGGACTCAAAGGAGAATGAATAGTGTTGTGGTCAATGTGAAAAAGGTCTAACAAATTAATTATTGTCTAACACTACACCAAAATATTTCAAAATGTCATTGTTAAAGTAACAAAATCTCCCACGTTACACCCCCCAAAAAAGTATTCTTTTTTTATTGCTGTAAAAATAAATGAAGAAAACACGTAATTCCCTGTACAAATTGAATGGAGGGCTTCCCTCTTTGCCCGGCGGCATGTGCAATAGGTGAAACAGCCTCCGACCATGACAATGACGTTTCCAATTGACATTTTTTTTGTCATTCTATTTCTACACAGAAATGGCCAAGTAAACAAGACAAGTTATCAACCCAAACAAGTCCAATGGGCAGATTGGTAACACGGCTTTAGATTAGTAAGAGGGGGCACAGGCCGGACACACACACACATCACAGGACAGTTTCAGAGCCAGCTAACGTTAAACCTATTTAGGCCTAACTTGTTCAGTTGTTGTTGTCAATGTCATTATCGACATTTCTGGCCGGCTCTGCGTAGGATCAGTGCGTTCCCAAATAAGTCGTTGGCCTACCGCCGGTGTTCTGCTGTAAAAATGTCATATTTGATATCACACTGCTAATTGTTATAACCGTATGTTTTATGTAATGTTATTTAATCCTTACCACGTATCTCCCTTTTTTAAAGGAGTCTTAAGTTGTTCACAAATTTGAGTCTTCTGTTCTTGAAGTTCAGGAGGTCCACCGCCTTCCGCCATGTTGGATATGAAATTACATTTTTTTTTATCGTACGTACAACGCATGGGACTCCCACTTCGTTGGTTTCCGGCTTGTATATATTATGATACACAGCGCTGGGTACCAGGTTTATACGGAAATGTTCATCACCGGCACCGTCAGAAATGCCGAGAATTTAAATGACGTCATGTTTTGCTTTCGCACTCTGCTAGCTGCCGACAACTTGTACCATGGAAACATTTCTCCATGGTATAGTACGCACACGTTGTCATCATCAGACATCATAAAAACCCGACCACGTGGGCGGCCACGGACTTCCTATTATACTCCGCACCCCCCCCTCTTTTTGTAAATGAGAGAACCACCACCAGGTATTTGGTTTAATAGGCAGATTTTTCTTTGAATCCCGGCTCCCAGCGCCTTTGAACTCAAAACACCTGAATTAAAATTCACAGAAAGAACAATTTAGTTGTAAACCAAGTATCTTTTATTAATTGCTATAATTATCAACCCCCACTAAAACTTAAAAAACCAAGGAGACAAGCAATTGTCAAGATAAATAAATACAAGTTTATTATTTTGGGGGGTTTTCTACTTGTTTCCTACCTCCATATATGGTTTGATTGCTGATACTTTCTTAATTTGGGCCATTTTCTAAACCCCAGCTTCGTCTCTGTTTGGGCTTCGTTCGTGTAGTTTGGGAATAGTGATGGAGCCGCTGACGGAGCATAATTATAATGCCCCTTTTCCAAATACATTATGTTTGCCACGGTAGAGCACGATTTTTTCAAAGTAGAAAAATCTTGATGTACCGTAGCAATTCGCACCCAAAAGTCCAAGGTCAATCAAATTCTACGTCTTGTCAAGACGCCGTCAACTGAGATGTGGTACGGCAGTAGTGCGATAGTGCCACGACAGTGTTATGAATTACATGTATTACGATAGAGTTACGACATCGTCAAGATTTGTCACGGCTGTCCTGTGGTAGTAATATACCACAGGATATTACCACACAGATTCCTGTGGTTTCTTGGGACATTACCACAGGGTCTGTGGTAATGTCCAAAAAACCACAGGAATATGTGTGGTAATCCTGGTATATTGTCCTGTGGTAATACCACAGAACATCTGTGTGCGCCTGTACGATTTAATTAATCACATGACGAAAAAGGCGCAATGTGTGAATATTTAGATGTTGTCGTTGTCATGATTCTTCGATGTTCTCCATCTTCACCAGTATACGATCAAGCAACGTGAAGTCTTGGCTTGCCGTAGGTGTCGTGGCCACTACGAATGAGTACGAATGATCAAGACGCCGTCATGACATACCACGACAACGTCACGACAAATTTACGACTCTTATACGATGCTGCTGCGGTGGATCATGATTTTTTTTCGACACTACGGTAGAGCATAGAGAATATTATGTTTATTAATAAAATAAATTAATCGTTTATAAATAAGCTTTTCAAAAAGTTTTGAAATTGTAGATTAAGACTGAAATAGGTCTATATAGTTTGTAAAATCATGCTAACAGCCTTTTTTATAAATTGGAGTTATGGGCTATTGTCAGGAAACACACCAGCTGTCGGGCATTATTTTGTTGAAGATGTCAGCCAGAGGTTTAGTTAATGAATACCTTACCTGTTTAATTAGAAAAGAACTTAATTAGAAAAACAATTCATTTCAAAAGGTGGTAGCGATTTTGAGATATTGCCGAAAATCCTGAGCGGTTATGTCCACGCAGGAAGAATAATCTGCATTGGAATACACAATCTGAGAAACGTCACTGCAGTAACGCTTCTCAGATTCAATTTTTTTGGGATAAAAAGTGATATCTTTTTCCATAACCGCAGTACTTCGAAGTAAAAAGTTTCTAAAAATGCATTATACTATCCAAAGCTGCCTGAGTGTACTTCTTACCAAGTAAGTTTTTATTGCCGATAATTTTTGGAGTAATTACCTAACATATACGATCCCTTTAAACCACAAAAACCAGGGGGCCTTGTCTGAAGGAATTTTATTTAATCTCTTCCTGGGTAATAGGTACAAAAAGAGTGAATTCGAACATTTGTTGTTTAGAAAGGAATCAACTTGAGGTTACACAACGGTGAGGTCACTGGACAGGCTACTGCCGATGTTAACGAAGTAGTTGTTAAATGCATCGGCAATTTCCTTATTATCTGTAATTTCAATATCATCTTTAAAAAAGAATGATGTTTTTGAATGTTGCTTATGTTTGTTAAGTAGAGAACTTATAACTTTCCAAGTACTCTTAATATTACGTTTTACTTGATTACATTTTGTGCATAGAAAATGTTTCTTTGCTGTTTTAATTAATAAATTTAGTTTGTTTTTATACTGAATATAAACAGATTTATTATTTGCAGTCTGGTTGTTCACGATTTTTTTGTACAAATAATTTTTACGTCGAATAGAATTATATATACCATCAGATTATGGTGGCCCTGAAGGGACTATACGCAGATCGTGAATATTGACGTCAATATTCACGACTTTCCCAAAAAGTCGCGAATATTGACGTCAAATTTGACGTCGATATTCGCGTCAAATTTCACAACTTTCCCCGAAAGTCGCGAATATTGACGTCAATATTCGCGACAAAATTCACGACTTTCCTCAAAGTCGCGAATATTGACGTCAATATTGACGACAATATTCACGACTTTCCCAAAAAGTCGCGAATATTGACGTCAAATTTGACGTCAATATTCACGACTTTCGGGGAAAGTCGTGAAATTTGACGCGAATATCGACGTCAAATTTGACGTCAATATTCGCGACTTTTGGGGAAAGTCGTGAATATTGACGTCAAATTTGACGTCAATATTCGCGACTTTGAGGAAAGTCGTGAAATTTGTCGTGAATATTGACGTCAATATTCACGATCTGCGTGTCCCTTCAAGGCCACCATATCAGATAGCCATGAAGACTTAGATTTATCATAACGACTTTGATTTCTTGTAACGGGAAGTTTTGATCAGAATTATATTTGTTGAACCTCTTAAGCCCTGTTCGCACTGGACTTAATTTGGGCAAACTAACCGAGCCAAGATTGACCAGGTCAGTTTAACCGAGCCAGAAAATCCAGTGCGGACGCGACGTCTCCCCCGTTCGAATGTTGAGAGCTCGCGTCGGGAACAGACGATCCGGTCGTCAAGTCGCGGTCATATGTCACACAGGGCGCCCTCTTTATTGTTTTGGAGCCAGCTCGGTTAGTTTACCCATGGTCTCGGCATTATTCTACCCGCGTCAATTAAATCCAATGGGACGGTGGGAAGATTAACCCATCGGAATGTTACCCGGCGTCATGGTAAAGTTACCCAAAATGTTTATCCAGTGCGAACACGGCTTAATAGAAACGTGTCATACACGCAGTGTATATCGTTTGTTAGTATTAAAGAACCCAGTCAATCGCATTTAAATCATGAGCGAAGTTATCGATGTTACTGGCATTAAAATTACGCTTTTGGAAATGTCTGTCGGTTCGAGGACTTTCTTTAAAATTGTTAATAACTACAATTACGGGAAGATGGTCTGTAATGTCAGTCATCAAGACACCTGCGGAATATAGTGCCAAATCATTAGTTAAAATATTATCAATGAGAGTTGCACTATCAGCAGTAATCCTTGTTGGTTTATCAATAGTCGGGTAAAATGAGTAGAATAAAATAGGATTCATAAAGTTTGGCACATTGTTGTCAGTATCATAATCCAAAAGATTGATATTATAATCGCCCATGATGTAGCACTTTTTATTTTCAGTGGATATTACCGTGATAAAATTGTGTTAAAGCTTTCCATGAATTTGTTGTATAAAACACAGGGAGGTTTATAGACAATTCTAATGATAATATTGGCTTTGCTGCATGCCTGTATTAATAAGTGCGATAAAACACGATTCAATATCAGAGTTATTTAATGATAATTCAATGATAATTCAATACAAGTTTTATACACCAAATCCTCTTGTATATATAGTGCAACATCTCCACCCCTCTTGCTTTGTAGTTCCCGCAATATGGAACGCCAAACGTACCAATTTATGATGTTACGGGGTACAAGTTATTACGTGATGTAGTCAATCTATCAAATGATGTCGTCAATCCATTATGCGGTGTCGCCAACCGTTAACGTTGCGCGCGCGCAGTCACTCAAAGGTTAGTATGTATAGTGTAGCTCAAGGCAAAATATATAGCGTTGGCAACATGGTGCGCATGTTCTGTTTAAAGTTATTTTATGAAGTGGACACCAGCAAAGAAACTGTTTGCAGATTGCACTGATTTTCTTGTACATTGTATACAATACAACCAAATACATTTATAAAAATGTTCCTTTTCGTAATAAGTGTCCTCAGTTAAAATTAAGCTATTCTTACTTGCTTTCATATAATAGTCAGCAACTCCGGATGTTTAACCTAGTATGAGAATCAGTAAAATATTGATATTCATTTTGAGATTATAAATACTGTAAAAAATAAAATCTAGATGGATAGGCCTATACCTTTCTGTTACTCAGCACAGAACCAAGAACCCAGTATCACTATCAGGAACATTTCTCTAAACAAAAAGGAGATATGATGCAGCTTATGCAAAACATAAAACAAGACTGGTTAAAAAGAATACAGAATAATGCCATGGCCTTCAGTGGTCTGCCATAGAATTCATGGTCTGCGCGTAGTTTTGCAGGTTAGTGGTTCAGTTCGATCGATGTCGTTTATAAGGTTCATGAAAAAAGATGTGCCCTTTCGATATACATTATGTTCAATAAAAAATGCCCCTCCAATTGCCGTCGGTATAGGTCTTTGTGCATGCTTTTTAAAATATAAAAGCTGGTGTAAATCAATGTCCAAGTAATGGGTTGGGCCTTAATTAATTTTTACATAAAACTGGTACATAAATAATTAATATTTCACAAATCTCATCAGAGGTTAACAGTTGATTGTAGACTGTTAGGTGTGATAGGGAAATGTTAAAAAAATGTTTTTATCAATGGAAACTTGTAGAAGAACCAGCCCCTTACACGGAAACAAGAACAGACAATCTGATCCCTTAACAGTATGAATATGGTTGGGATGAGTAATAATGCCTCTACATAGCCCAAGCCGGGCTCTAACCCCTAACCTGCAGAACTACGCGCAGATGCACGAATTTTTGGCCACGACAGACCACTAGGCCATTGCATTATTCTTTATGCATTTTTAACCAGTCCTAATTGATTTTTGCACATAAGCAACAGCTGCATCATATCTCCCTTTTGTTTAAAAGCTCTTTCCTGAGTGAGAAATCACAGAAAGTATAGATCGATTTCAGCGTATCCATCCTGCCGCTATGGAAACGTTTGGCAACTGTTGTCTCATAAAAGATTTTACCCACGTGTTCTGTGTGGGTCGATCAAGGTCGACTATAGCAACCCTCAGGTCGATACCATTGTCTAGTATGGGTAAACAAACATTTTTTTTAAAGAGTTTCCATATATAGATATTACTTTGTATACAGTTATAATTTCACATTGAATTGGTGATCCAGACGAAATTATTGATTTTATTTATTTACTGAATCTCATACGACTACTAAACATCCGGAGTTGCTGACTGTTATATGAAAACATAGAAGTAAGAATAGCTTAATTTTGATTTGAGGACTCTGATTTCTTTGCTGGTGGCTACTTCAGAAAATACCTTTAACCAGTTCGCACCGGGATTATTTTAACATCGCCGAGCCGAGGGGCGGGATTATTTTTAACGAAACTCGATCCGAAGCGGGTTCAGGCTGATAGTGCCGGAAAGCACACCCACGCATTTCCGGCCTTGCTTGCTGCTGACATACATTTCCGAACTTGAACTTGGCGTGTTTCTGCGTCATCCGTTTTGAATTTGAAATGTTTGCGTTTATATACGTCATCCGGCGCGAACTGGTTAACGCAATCCACATGCACTATGCTTCCATGCTATATATTTCTCCTTGAGCTACCCTATACAGACCACTAACCCTTGAGTGATTGCGCACGCGCAACGGTTGACGACGCCGCATAATGGCTTGACAACACCACATAATTCGGCAGGAGGTATATTCATGTACAAGGAATAGCTCCGGCGCGATACACACGGGTTGACTACATCATTTCTTGGCTTGACGACCTCCCAAAATTCGGCAGTGGGTATATAAAGGGATAGCTCACAGCGTAATGCATTGACCACTTCACATAACGTGTTGACGACATCACATAATACACTGACCACATCACATAATAGATTGACGTCACAAAATACACCGACCACATCACATAATGGGTTGACTTCATCAAATAATAGATTGACGACGTCACATAATACACACTGACCACATCACATAATGGATTCACTACGTCACATAATAGATTCACTACATCACATAATGGATTAACGACATCACATAATGGTTTCACTACGTCACATAATGGATTCACTACGTCACATAATGGATTGACCACATCACATAATGGATTGACCACATCACATAATAGATTGACCACATCACATAATGGATTCACTACGTCACATAATGGATTGACGACATCACATAATGGATTGACGACATCACATAATGGATTGACTACATCACATAATAGATTGACTACATCACATAATAGATTGACCACGTCACATAATGGATTCACTACGTCACATAATGGATTGACGACATCACATAATGGATTGACGACATCACATAATGGATTGACTACATCACATACTGACCACATCACATAATACATTGACGACATCACATACTGGATTCACTACGTCACATAATAGATTCACTACATCACATAATGGATTGACTACGTCACATAATACATTGACTACGTCACATAATGGATTGTCTACATCACATAATGGATTCACTACATCACGTACCGTTAATGAATTAACGACATCACATAATGAATTAACGACATCACATAATGGATTCACTACATCACATAGTAGATTGTCTACATCACATAGTAGATTGTCATAATTACATTACATAATGGATTAACGACATCGCATAATGGATTGACGACATCATGTGATAGATTGACGACATCACGTAATAACTTGTATCCCGTAACATCATAAATTGGTACGTTTGGCGTTCCATACCCGCAAAGGTGTAGTTTGGAATTTGTATTAGAGGGTCCTGCATATCAGTTAACCAGGTTTCGGATATCCCAATGATCGTAAATCTCTTTTGTAATAAAATAACATATTTAAAAATGCTTGATATATTTTTACGTAGACTACGGGCATTGAAGTGCAACAATTTTGTATCTGTACTCGTAATAAAAGTATAAAGAAATTCATCCTAATTGTAATAATTCCAATTTTTGTCGGGGATATCAAAATTGATAATCGGATCTATAGAATTCATGGTAATGCATTAGGTTAGTTGGTCAGATTTAAAAACATACGTTCCCTTCAACCTTTATGTTATACATGATGTATTAAAACTTGAAAAATAGCGATACAGATATTGAAATTAATTTTGTGGCAACCTTATTAAGCAAACAATACAAAACATTTGGATAGTTCCTTAGACTCAAACATTTATAACGTTTTTTAAAACCAGTTCAAACCGGGGGCCTTGTTAACGCACTGGTTGTTTTTATACAGAGGCTTGCAGTGTATTAATTGACGCTATTTTATAAAACAAACATTGAGTATACATTTTTAAAAATGTTTTAAAATGTTATCAGAATGCTGTCGTTCACCGGCACAACTAGGTGTCACAAACATTTGTACAATATTGTTAAAATGTTATACAAAAAATGTTTTAAATTACCATGCAATTAAACGTGTTCATAACATTATTTTATGTTAAACCATTGCTATGACGTCACTCTATTGTTAAAAGTTTGGATTCGTGTCTACGAATCGACGCTTTGGACAACAATAGTAAAGTTAGGAATTCGCGGTTTCCATCTCAACACTAACCCAAAGCTTGATTACGTACTAAGATCCTCGAGAAACCCTGCATGCAAATTAGGCATCCAATACACGGCCACAATACCAGAATGCATGCCTTTTCATGTCCACTCAACTGGATGACAGTTGACGCAATGGTTTAAGTCAGACAATACACTCTAAGTGTGGATTCGTCATTAAGAATCCACTCGGCGCTTTGCGCCTCGTGAATTCGTGATTACGAATCCATACTTTCTCGTGTATTCTCCTATACTTATTTTCACAATGTTTTAAATGATAATTTCTCGTGTGATGAGAATTTTATTTGATTACAGCCATTTTCCATAATTCGACCATTCTCTCATCGACACCATCCACCTGATGAGGTATGAGAACAGCTATCCCCCGCACAAGAGCATGCGTAATGGAACTCTTACTGCTCAAATTAACGTACTGATCGTACCCTTTACCATGGCGGGGTTTGATTCCAATCCGTTTCATGACCAATCCGACGAAGACATCGTCCCACGGCAGGAAGCGCACATGTGGTGAATTCAAGTATATGTCGACCGCCACGTCTCCGGACATCACGAAGCATGAACCCGGGAAGAAAGGCGCGTAGGTGGCCTCCGGGTAGAGCTCCTTGGATGTCAGCCACTTGAAGTTGTGCTGTTGCGGCTTCCGGATGGGCTCTACGTTTCTACGCAAACTTCCCTCGGCGTAGCGATGGCGTGGTTTGTCCACAAGCCGCCTGACCAGATTAAATGTATTTAGCAAGACGTCTGTGTCGACACTGGCAACGTAGGTAGCCTTGAGGCAGTAAGTTGCTACCCACTTCATTCCCATTATGTTCTTGAAAGTAATATTATGGTAAGTGTCTCGGAAATTCTCCTGGATGATGTCGTTGTAGCGCGCACTTTCCTCACTAATGGAGCGACTGGCCTCCGGATCACAGTTGAGCCCGAGTAAAAATAGGGTGCTGGTCAGTCTGTCAGCAACCGTTTGAGTACCGCCCCACGTTCGGCGGATCTGCTGGCGATCGTAGACTTCTCCCGGCGCGCTTTTGACGAGGATTAGGAGGAATGGCTGGCTACCATCCGAGTTGTTCATGTATTCACAATGATTAGGGTTGGTTATGGTGAAACTGTAAGGGTGAGGATTGATGACATCTTCGCTGTATAGTGGCTTGTGGCGAGGTCGACTATCATCACTGTACGTGCTGGTAGGCGGTTTTTGGGTATCGGCACGTCCCAAACTAGTCTGAGGTGAACTGGGAATGAAGTACATGTACATACAGTAACCCACTGTGCTCCCAAAGGTCACCAACGCAAGCATTTTCCCGAGCTTCTTTCTCCTTATCATTGTGTTGTCGTCCAGTCCACTTCGGTCATATCTGGACCATTGACCATAGAGCCATATTCATCATAAATCGACTCAGTTCACACACGGAGCGCACTGTATCTCATCAAATGCCAGAAAGCAGACTTGAGCTACAGTCCCACCACCCCGCTAATATGCCGCAGAGAGGCGTCATAATGAAAACTTAGCCCGATATGGAACGCCAAACGTACTAATTTATGATGTTACGGGATACAAGTTATTACGTGATGTCGTCAATCCATCACATGATGTAGTGAATCCATTATGTGATGTCGTTAATCCATTATGTAATGTAGACAATCTATTATGTGATGTAGTGAATCCATTATGTGATGTGGTCAATCCATTATGTGATGTCGTTAATTCATTATGTGATGTAGTGAATCAATTTTGTGATGTGGTCCGTGTATTATGTGATGTCGTCAATCCATTACGTGATATAGTGAATCTATTATGTGACGTAGTGAATCCATTATGTGGTGTGGTCAATCCATTATGTGATGTCGTCAATGTATTATGTGATGTGGTCAGTATGTGATGTAGTCACTCCATTATGTGATGTCGTCAATATATTATGTGATGAAGTCAACCCATTATGTGATGTGGTCGGTGTATTATGTGATATGTCGTCAATCCATTATGTGATGTCGTCAATCCATTATGTGACGTAGTGAATCCATTATGTGATGTGGTCAATCTATTATGTGATGTAGGGAATCCATTATGTGATGTCGTCAATCCATTATGTGATGTCGTCAATCTATTATGTGATGTAGTGAATCTATTATGTGACGTAGTGAATCCATTATGTGATGTGGTCAATCCATTATGTGATGTCGTCAATGTATTATGAGATGTCGTCAATGTATTATGCGATGTCGTCAATCCATTATGTGATGTCGTCAATCTATTATGTGATGAAGTCAACCCATTATGTGATGTGGTCGGTGTATTTTGTGACGTCCTCAATCTATTATGTGATGTGGTCAATCCATCATGTGATGTCGTCAATGTATTATGTGACTACATCACATAATGGATTGACTACCTCACATAATGGATTGACTACCTCACATAATGGATTGACTACATCACATAATGAATTGACGACATCACATAATGAATTGACGACATCACATATAATGGATTGACTACATCAAATAAAGTGACGACATCACATAATGGATTGACGACATCACATAATGGATTGACTACATCACATAATGGATTGACTACATCACATAATGGATTGACCACATCACATAATGAATTGACGACATCACATAATGGATTGACCACATCACATAATGGATTGACTACATCACATAATGGATTGACTACATCACATAATGGATTGACCACATCACATAATGGATTGACTACATCACATAATGAATTGACTACATCACATAAAGTGACGACATCACATAATGGATTGACGACATCACATAATGGATTGACTACATCACATAATGGATTGACTACCTCACATAATGGATTGACTACATCACATAATGAATTGACGACATCACATAATGAATTGACGACATCACATATAATGGATTGACTACATCAAATAAAGTGACGACATCACATAATGGATTGACGACATCACATAATGGATTGACTACATCACATAATGGATTGACTACATCACATAATGGATTGACCACATCACATAATGAATTGACTACATCATATGTGATGGATTGACGACATCATGTAATAACTTGTATCCCGTAACATCATAAATTGGTACGTTTGGCGTTCAGCTCCTTGCGTTGGGCCCTTATACCTTGGGTGTCACATAGTCTGTTATACCCCCGTCACACCGGACTGGCGTCCTTACTGCGTCCTAAAATGGAGGACGTCGATGGTCGCCGTGAGAACCCCAATCCTTTTTCTTTAAAATATCAAGATTTCGGTCACCCGTCACACCGGGGTCCTGTGCTCCGTGATCTGTACGTCTACTCGGCGTCCCCACGGCGTTCTCACCACGACCTTACCGCGTCCTTGGCGTTTCTATTGAGTTTGCACGGCGTCCCCATGGCGATCATTGGCGACCTCACGGCGTTTTTGGCGTTTCTACCACGACCTTACCGCGTCCTTAGACGTGGTGGGGTCGTGGTAAGAACCCCATAGACGTGGTAAGGACGCAGTAAGGTCGCCGCGGGGTCCACGATCCATTTATTCGCGTCTCCACGGCGACCCTACCACGTCCATACTGCGTCCCTAGGGCGTCCTTCGAGTTCCTACTGCGTTGCCACGGCGACCATGGCGACCCCAGGGCGATCCCACCGCGTCCTGAGCCAGGACGCCAAACCTCGGCGTATACTTTGAACATGTCCGAAGTAAACGCCGTCGCTCTGCGACCTTCGGCGTCCTTGGGGTCCCCACGGCGTCCTTCTGCGTTCTCACCACGACCCCGCGGCGTCCATGGCGTCCCTACCGCGTCCTGGGTCGCCGTAGGAACGCAGTAAGGACGCCAGTCCGGTGTGACGGGGGTATTACGAAGACGTTCTTCCCCTTGTACTTGTTGTTCTTCAGGTGTTTAGCGGCATTTTTCTGTATGTACTGGCGACCTGTGTATATACCTGAGGAGCCGACAGTGAATGGGCCTTGGACGAGGTAAGGTGAGTTCAGTGTATTGGGCCCACACTGGGCGGTGGACCGATGGCGAATATTAATTTTTTTCCAAAACCTAACTGGCAGATTTCATGAATTATTTAGTAGTTGCATTGATCACTGTACAACACTTAATATGTTCTATGCCTCTTTTTTCCTTTAAATTAAAAATACTCCAAAAATATCAATTTGACTAGAAAAAACGAGATGACCTACAGCAGCAGGATTCGAACCAGGGATCTTTGATCCATAGCCCATCCCACTATCCACTATGTATAGCAGATCGACAACAGCTGTTCTTTAAAGTGATTTAACGTAACTAGTTAACTAAATAACAATGCTGTGACGTCATGTTTTATTCCGATGAATAAACATAACTTCTCATCCAAACTACTGAATATTTCATGAAATCTGCCAGTTACGTTTGGGAAAAAAATAATCGCGGACCGGTGCCGTTACGATTTTAAATAATTGAAAAAACGTGCTCTCCAAACGAATTCCTACTCAAAAATATGTACGGATCGTCACTGGAAGACATTTTAGCGGAGTTGGCGTAACACACCTGACACACAAATTTATACCATCAAATGACTTCGATGTCCAACGTACTGGGCATTTAAAACGCCTTTATTTAACCCAACCTTTATTATATTGTTTGGTTACGCAACATGGAGACCAGACAGGGCAAAGCTTTCACAAACCCAAGTTAGTAGCGCTCGTACCACTGAACAATGGACTTAATTCATCTTACCTTAAAGCATTAGTAAGAATTGAAATGTTTGAACTTTGGAAATTATTGACAATGGGTGTAAAAGAGACGTAGTTT
Organism: Crossaster papposus; assembly: GCA_037893245.1. Lineage (NCBI taxonomy): Eukaryota > Metazoa > Echinodermata > Asteroidea > Velatida > Solasteridae > Crossaster > Crossaster papposus. Next base: position 816,735 of record JBAIAA010000354.1, on the reverse strand, counting down.
AAGTCCGACTCAAAAGATGGACATTCTTTAATTCAAATGGGCTCGGACGCTGCTCGCCCATTCGCCCATTCGTCATTTTTCCTTGACATTATCGTTGGGCAATAAAAGCCCCTAAACTATAATATCGTCTAACAACCCGACTAAAATCAAGTCAAAAAAAGTCATTTTTGTTTACATTCTCTTTAAAATTCTTACAACCGTGATTTCACTAACGATTGGGCTCCTTTTTCAAAAAGAGTTAGGTCCAAAAAGGCTATTCTTGTCTTCAAAAGTCTCAACAAAATGACTCCTTTGTACATGACAAATATTTTCAAACCACTTACAGTTATTCGCGAAACAAGGCAATCAACCCACACGGCACTGAAAGTTCCTTTCGCCAAAAAAGAATGCTACGCCACAAGTTTCGCTGCGAGTGGTGCAAATATTTGGAATAATCTGCCCGAACAATAATTGCGAACATTAGACTCATCACATTTAAATCGCAGCTCCGACATGTCACCCGTTAGATATTATGCCAATTGCGCTGATCTACGGAGTTATAACTTGGTTGCCACTATAATGTGGAGCCGGATTGGAATTTCCTCTTTCTCTTCGCCTCCCCCCCCCCCCCCCCCCCCCCTCAAAAAAGGTGTTTTTTGCGGGTTTTCGTCTATCTTGTAAATCTATCGGTAAATATCCTTGTACGTCTGTAAATATTATGTTTGTAACTTTCTGTAAATGTTGTATTTATATGTACTGTTATTTTATTTAACGATGTATGCAGGGCCCCAATGAAAACCAGTTTTAAACTGTTTGGGCACACCCTGGGTAAAGAAATGGAATAAATAAATAAAACGACAATATCCAGTCTCCCCATGGGCTCTTGGGTGTCTTAAAGGCACAATAGCAAACTTTCTTCAGAAAGGTTGCAGACGATCAACATTAACAAAATAAAAAGGGGAAACATTTTAATTGTAGTAAAGTGAAGTAATGTTTAACATTTTTGATTCTGAGAACAAGACACCAAATTGTAATTTTTTTTATCCGAGGAGTGCTGGCTCCCTGGTCGTGACTAAGCCGCAGACTTGTCCCAGGTTTGGAAAAGCCCACCTGCAGTATTTGTTCTTTATCAGCCAGTAACCTTCAAGTGGTCGTAGAAATGTACTGGAAATTTGTATCCAAGACACTGAAGGTCTTGAATCCAAGATTCCATCAAAGCCACATCTTTTACTCCAATGAAATCAAACTCATACAGTCCAATTGCCAAGTCCAACAGTTTTTGTTGCAGGGAGGTAGACGATTTTTCCGGTTTCCATTCTTGTAGGAATTTGACGAGGTTTTGGGATTTGTAATACAAGTCCATCTCGCTGTCAAAGTCGGCCATGTAGTTGTGGGGGTTGCGATACTGCACCACGAAGGGCGAGTGGAAAGCCACTTGCATGCCGATGTCCCACAGAAGACGCTGAGTGAAGTAGCTGCGCCAGATATCTGAAACGCGACCGTGGACCGAGACTGGTAGGAGCATCCCCCAGAAAGCCCGGTGCGCGTGCAAGGTGGTCTGGGCGTTGTACGGAGACAGAACTCGCTCGGGTACGAAGAGCCGGCGGGCTGCGGGATTGAACTCGTACGGGAGCTCGTTGGTCAAGCGGTAAATAGCGTCCACGTCGGGATCGTGTTGGGCCAAAAACTGAACCACGCCCGCTTTGCTTGCGGTCACCGTCCCACTTGATACAGTCACCTTCTTGGTGGTAGGATCCGTGATGTTGCTGAGGGGAAACCCCCTGGGCCATATCTTGGTGTTGGCACCAAACTCAGGGTAAGGATTCCAGAGGTGCCCCACTATACTGATCTGCTTGGAGTAACCGACATTGTCAAACGCCGGAAGTTCGTCGAATAGTGGCTGGTTGTCATCGTCGGTGTCATAGATAATCTCTGCACCGTGTTCGATGGCGTACAGATACCCGATGTTCTTCCGGCCGAAGTGGTTCCAGGGCAGCAAGCGGCATATTTGGTAGCCACAGCTCTCCTGTTGGATCACATCCAGGTAATCCACGTTAGGGATGTTCATGGACGCTGGGCCCTTCTTGTCTGCCACCACGACCATGCACCAGCCGGACAGGGAGCTGATTTTCTGGAGGATCGGCGTGGCAGTGTGGATGGTGGTGACCACAATCCACCGACGGCAGTGCCGGCCAGCTTTGCTGCTGTACGGCTTACATGATTTTGCCGACGCCACGTCCCTTCTCCCTTCATAACTCCTGGCCTTGCTGAGCTGATAAATCCTGCCTGTGATTCCCTCAATGTGCGGCGACGCCCGACATTGCTGTCCATCAGTCTTGTTGAATGTAGTGAAGTGACGCCCCGGTGACATATACATCAGAAACAGAACAATCAAAATGACTGCAGAAGTACAAGCGATTTTAGTTTCATACATTCTCAATCTCATGTTTATTTATCAATCCAATATGGTAGCGGTTCTGAACGATAATTATTATGTACCTGCACGACGACAAGCGAAAGCTTTATGTAGTACGATTTTGTACAGTGACGGTGCATACTGCTTCGCCATATGTCTACTTTGTGCCAATCCTTTGAAAATCACTAAACCATGATTAAGCCTATTGTGACGTCACTCTATTCAGAAAAGGGTCGGTTATTTTAAAGAATATATAGAGTTTACTGCACATTCTTTTAAAGAATGTACAGACCTCTGAATCTGCCGCTTTAGTATATAAATCTTCAATGAGTATAAATCATCATTGGTGTATAAAAATCCTCATCGGATAGATCTCAAAATACTGGTTTGAATCGCCATCGAAATAAATTGGCGAGTCAGTTCTTGAGGGTGACACAACATATCTCCAAACGTATTCCTACTCAAAAATATGTACGGGTCGTCACTGGAAGACATTTTAGCGGAGTTGTCGTAGGTAGACACACCCGACGCACACAAATTCATACCAGCAAATGAATTCGATGTCCAACGTACTGGGCTTTTGAAACGCCCTTATTTAACCCAACCTTTATTATATTGTTTGGATAGCAACACGGAAACCAGACAGGGCAAAGCTTTCGTATACCCAAGTTAGTAGCGCTAGTAGTAGTACCGCTGAACATTGGACCATGACTTGATTCGGCTTAAAGCAAGAATTGAAATGTTTGATCCTTTGAAATTATTGACAATAATGAGTGTCATTACCGTTGTACGCAAACCTAGCCAATCAGCACTTGTGAGTGTTTATGAGGTCAGCGGTGCTTACGTCCCATTCAATTAACTATCGGGACTGAACCTTGGCTTATTGTTATTTAAAATAATGGCATACTATACTTCTGACATTAGTATATACACTCCTGCCGCTGGTGACTGACACTGATATATGTGTACAATGGCGTTTGCAATGACTCCCCGCTTCTATGGGCCTTTTCGAATCACTGGCTTCGTCTTCGTCTTTGGCTTAAGGCAATTTTTGACTCCCGACTGCAAGATCTCCAGCCACATTCTGAGGCCTGATGTGCTTCAGAAACATTCACTCGATTGATGTGAACCCCAAAGTTAGACTATTTCAATTTTCTTCCATTTCTATTTGCTTCTCAGAAATTTGGAATTCGGAGGCGAATCCAAAGCCAAAGACGAAGCAACGGTTTCGAAAAGGCCCTATTGCTACAAGGTACAATGGGATACGTTAGGCCTACATGGCGGGAATTTCACTGGTACGTTGTATTTTCAACATGCGGGTTGTCGGGATCAAATCATTTCAAATGCAGTGAACACGAACACGCACCCCTTGTACTTTAGTTATTACACTCATATTACACTGGTAACATTGTACCATAAAATGGAAAACTTTGGGCAATATTTTCAGACGATTAAATTACAATATATTTCTGCATATTAAACAATAGGGCCTAATGTTATATTTTCCGTGTTATGTTTTACAATAGGGTTGGGTTTGAGCATAGAGCTCTGTTCCTTGCTCTATGGTTTGAGCCAACAAATAGTTTTTGACACAAGAAAACTACAATTAAATTTAAAAACTTTCATTTTAGAGGTAGATTTGGGGTAACTTTGGCCACCACACTATTTTATCGATTTGATCCTTCAAACACCCCAGAATTTCCTGAAAAGATGCTAAAATTGACGATTGCCCTCTATAAACACAATGTGTTGAATACGTTTCCGGAAGCGTATTGTAAGTTTTATACTCGTAGAAAGAAATTCAGGGGTGGGGCAACTTTGGTCAGATTGTTTGGTGGAAAACATTTATAAAATATCACATACAAATCCAGTTTGGGATGTAATTTTTGTCAACTCTTTCTTCATCATTTCCATAAAAAAAATAATTAAAAAATTCCCAAAATACAAGTAAAACCATCAACAAAAATTATTGGCATGTAGTGGCCAAAGTTACAAGCATTACAAAGTTGCGACATTTTATGGTAAGTTTGGGGGGTGGGGTGCACGTGTATAGGCTCTAATGTGAGAGATAATATAGGCCTACCCCTTTTCTCTCCCCGGGGTGGATATGGAATACGCCAGTTAAAGGGATCGTATACGTTTGGTAATTACTCCAAAAATTAATGGCAATAAAAACTTACTTGGTAAGTACAGCAGCTGCCTTTGAATAGTATAATGCATTTTTTGAAACTTTTCACTTCGAAGTACTGCGGTTTAAGAAAAAAATATATCACTTTTTATCCCCAAAAATTGAGAAGCATTACTGCAGTGACGTTTCTCATTGTGTATTCCAATGCAGATTATTCTTCCTGCGTGGACATAATCGCTCGAGATTTTCGGCAATATCTCAAAATCGCTACCACCTTTTGAAATGAAATTTGTACAGGTTAGTTTTATGGTATATATCTATAACTATATAGGATTGAAACAAACACATGGGTTCCGATTACCAAACGTATACGATCCCTTTAAGGCATCTGTGTTTTGGTACGTCTGACGGTACGGTAATTTAAAAAAAAGGGTTTTGCGTGGACGGCACGAATAATCATCAGGGACAAACATCCCCTCTGGAAGCTTGGTTTACATACTATTATACTTGGTGTAAGTAATTACCAGGCCTATGTGTTTCCTGCATTTAAAATTGGTTTGATCTTCACATGTTACAACCCGCATTGAAATTATCCCATTGAAATTCCCGCCAAGTTCAGTACATGTGCGTATCCCATTGTACCTTGTAACAATAGAAGCGGGCCGGGCATGTCACTAGCGGGAGGAGGGCGTGATAATGTTACGTCCCAACTATTGCGGCTTGCCCAACTATAGTTGGGGTATGCCCAACTGTGTCGTTACAGTTGGGCATGCCCAACTTAAGTTGGGGAGAAACGCCACAGGGGGGCTCAATACTCGTGCATATCATGCATACAATTACAATAAATTATTGCTTGAACTTGATGTATAACATGTGCGCGATCTCATAGTGGTTTCTGCAGCCATGGAAGAAGCGAGAACACCATAACAGATCCACGGACCATTGCTCAGGAATTCAATCGCAGTTTTCAACTTAATTTTTCATCCGACATTAATTCTGTTGTTACTGTTCAATGCAGTCACGATTGCAATCAATTTAGGCTAACCTCAATTCAGACTAATTCCACCGAAGTTAAGAAATTGTTGGATGATCTTCAAGCTCACAAATCTCCTGGGTTTGACAATATTTCACCAATGCTACTAAAACTGGCTTCTAAAAGCTTAGCTTATCCACTAGCAAAGATATTTAATTTGTCTCTTGCTACGGGTAAGGTTCCATCTGAATGGAAACTCGCCAATGTGGTTCCTATTCATAAATCTGGTACTCCTCACAACCCGAGTAATTATAGACCGGTGTCTCTCTGTTCTACAGTTAGTAAATGTCTTGAGAAAATTGTCGCTAATCATCTTATTAATCACATGTATAGAGGCGGTATTATTTCTAATTGCCAGCATGGCTTCCTTCCCAGGAGGTCTTGTGTTACTCAACTCACTACCGTTTTTCATCACTGGGCTAAAACATTGGATTCTCCTAATCCTCCTAGAATTGATGTTATATATTTGGACTGGTCAAAAGCTTTTGATCGTGTAAGTCATAGTGTCCTCATTGAGAAGTTGCACAAATACGGCATTTGCGGTCCTGTTTTGCACTGGTTTCAGTCGTATTTACATGATCGTCATCAACGAGTGCAGTTTTGCGGGTCTCACTCGGACTGGGTCCAAGTTCCTTCTGGGGTCCCCCAGGGATCTGTTTTGGGCCCACTTCTTTTCAATATTTTTGCCTTTGATCTGCCCTTTTGTGTGAAGTCCAACTTAAGGCAATATGCAGATGACACTGTGATTTATAGGACCATTGCTAACAGGAATGATGAGATTATTTTACAGAACGATTTAAACAATATTGATACCTGGTGTACCCTTAATCGAATGAAGCTCAATGTTGACAAATGTAAACTTATGACGATTACTCGTTCCAGAAATCCATGTAGACCCACTTATCAGGTAGACTCTCTCGGTTAGATTTGGTTGACCATTACAAATATCTAGGGTTGGTTATTTCCAGAGATCTTTCTTGGAATCATCATGTGAATTATATTGTTTCAAAAGCAACTAGAATGTCTGGTTTTATTAGGAGACTGGTTAATGGTAAAGATAGTCACATTTTAGTTAAACTCTACAGTAGTCTTGTGAGGCCTATTCTTGAGTATGCTTCCCCAGTTTGGTGTCCAAGTTCTTCTTCCCAATTATTATCTTTGGAAGGAGTTCAAAGAAGATTTACCCGTTCCTGCTTGGGTCTCCCAAGAAATTATAGGCCAAATTCTGACGGAGATAATGTGGAGTATTCGGACCGTTGTTGTAAGCTGGGGCTGCCATACATAACTAATAGGCTTAACTTTTTGGCTGTAGTTTTTATAGTGAAATGCATTTACAACAAATTTGATATTGACTTTGAAAACTACATCAATTTTAATGATAGACACCTTGATGAATTGAAGTTTACCCATCATTATTCTAGAACTAATGCTCTCCATAATTCACTTTTTATTAGATTCCCTCGTTTATGGGACACCTTACCTGCGGATGTTACAGATTGTCTGATATTTACTTTGAACTCATTTATTATCAAACTTAGACATCACTGGCTGACTCCTGGGGTGAACCGATTATAATGTGATTTAATACAATATACCCGCTCAAGATGGATTGGGGATGGTGCTTATTTGTTGGGGTGTTTGTTTGTTGGTCTGTTTGTTTGCGTGTTGGGGTGTTTGGGTTGTTTGTTTGTTTGTTTGTTTGTTGGGGTGTACGTGTTAGGGTGTCTGTTTGTCGGTCTGCTTGTTTGTTGGGTGTGTTGGGGTGTACGTGTAGTTGTTTGTTGTTGTTGTTGTTGTTGTTTTGTTTTTTTTGTCTGCTTGTTTGTTCGTTTGAGTTTGTTGTTGAGGTGTTTGTTTGTTGAAGTGTACGTGTAGTTTTTTGTTGTTTTGTTTTGTTTTGTTTTGTTTTGTTTTGTTTTGTTTTGTTTTTGTTTTTTTGTGTCTGCTTGTTTGTTCGTTTGAGACTGTTTGTCCTTTTTGGGCATGTGTGTCTGTTTGTTTTATGTTGTTCTGAGTAATTTAGTGCAATAGGGTTATTTTTATATATATGTATTCTTTTTTGATAATGTACATTTGTTGTATAAATTTTTTTTTATATATTGTTTTATAGAATTATAAGTCGCGCTTTGGGAGAGCCACTCGATAGTAATTTAGTTTGCTTACTTGGCAATCCTGCAGGGGTGTGCATTATTTTTGTTTTTCTTGTTATAAGAGTGTTTTCTTTTGTAATCTTCCTTGCTTTGTCCTGTTTATATTATTTTATTTCAATTCTTGTAATTGTCCTCATATTTTTATGTAATCCTGCAAAATAATAAATGAAATGAAATGAAATGAAATCTGACATTGAAGTGTTTGACAGATTTTGTACCGAACAGTTCAGTAACTCAAGGACAAGTCCTGTTTTCAGCAGAGAAAAATTGCAGATAATACTCAGATGTCTACAGCAGGGAAGCTTCGAATTGGAGCCGGAATCACAGCGTCGTTTACTCAAGCACTGTGTCGAAAAACACAGCCTTGTATGTGTCAACGTAGACGATGAAGACTACGTTGCTGTACGAGGAGTCGTAAGTTTTTTGGAATATTGTTTTCTTCTTATTTAAAGTTAGTGCACGTGTGTCCGTGCTTTAGTTTTACTAGGGGTTGCACCCTGGAAAATAGATTTTCAAATTGAATTGATAATTTTCTAGCATTGCACATGTATTTGTTATGAGCTTTTGAATGAGACATCCCGTGAAAAATGAATGCTAATTTCAATGCACAATTTAAAATTTGGGCACACCGTAATTTGCGTTAATAATAAAGGTGATCACAAATTGACACCCTTCAACCCTTGTGCAAATTTGACTGGACCAGCTAGCTGCGAAGTTTTCACGGCGATTAAATATGCATACGTTTCTTGCCCTGTACATGTGAAATAGTGCACATATGCTTTCTATCTAGTAGTAGTTAATACATTTTTTTTTCAAGTATTTTTTCCTGCAATATCAACCATAAAGAAATATATCTTTTTGGTGTTAAGGTTTGTGCAAGATACCCATCTGTATTAACATCTCCAATTTGTTATGACTTTTTTCAGTGCAACGTTCTATGAGGATGCAGAAAGAGTTGGCGGTGTTATGCGAAAAGTCAATCACAAGGTAATGCCTGGAAATTTAATCATCAAATCTTCACAGTCAAACTTTAATTATACACCCCAACTACGGTAATGCCCAACTATAGTTTGAACTGAGCTACAGGGTCGTAAATCTCGCATATAGTTGGGGCATAGTCAAACACTACTTGGGACTGACAGACCATTTGTCCGTCAGTCCTAACCATAGTTGGGCAGGTACAATAGGTGCTGCCCAACTATAGTTTGAACTGCGCTACTGGGTCGTAAGTCTCGCATATAGTTGGGGCATAGTCAAACACTACTTGGGACTGACAGACCATTTGTCCGTCAGTCCTAACCATGGTTGGGCAGGTACAATAGGTGCTGCCCAACTATAGTTTGAACTGCGCTACTGGGTCGTAAGTCTCGCATATAGTTGGGGCATAGTCAAACACTACTTGGGACTGACAGACCATTTGTCCGTCAGTCCTAACTATAGTTGGGCAGGTACAATAGGTGCTGCCCAACTATAGTTTGAACTGCGCTACAGGGTCGTAAATCTCGCATATAGTTGGGGCATAGTCAAACACTACTTGGGACTGACAGACCATTTGTCCGTCAGTCCTAACCATAGTTGGGCAGGTACAATAGGTGCTGCCCAACTATAGTTTGAACTGCGCTACAGGGTCGTAAATCTCGCATATAGTTGGGGCATAGTCAAACACTACTTGGGACTGACAGACCATTTGTCCGTCAGTCCTAACCATAGTTGGGCAGGTACAATAGGTGCTGCCCAACTATAGTTTGAACTGCGCTACTGGGTCGTAAGTCTTGCATATAGTTTAAAATGTTTTTATTGCTTTTAAAGACTCTACTAAAGCAGCTGAAAGAAGGCAAGCGTAAATCTTGGAGAACATCTTCACAACAAGCACGGGTCAATGTCAACAATCCAGGCATACTTTTCTCCCAGGATTTGGTAAGTTTAATCTTCCAACTATAAATCAGTATAAGTTCATTGGAAACATTTATCTACCAAATTGATGTGCTGTGTGTAGCAATTGAATTAGACAAGAAACAAAATTACTCTGACACATTTTATTTATTTGTATTGATTATTATATGTTTTGTCCATTGGGTGTTTCATCTTCTTTTAAACCAGTGATCATTGCCCAGCTGGTATATTGCATTTCTTCGCCATGAAATATCTGCAGTGCAGTGGTAGGCTATATAGAACAGGAGTTCAAGAAAACGAATAGAGGACATGCAGTACACTGGACAATACATTTGCAAGAAATGCGTACATTATGAGAATATCACATATTTTGTTCTTACAAAAGGAATTTCTGGTATCTTGTTCTTGCAGTACTTGCAACTCGCAGGAGAGGTCAGCACATGTCTGCCAGATGTTGATAAGAACCTTATACTGGAGGGGTACACACCAGAGGTAACGAATTAAGCTTTCCAGTAGTATTGATGCTAGTTGATGCTAGTTTTAATTTATGGTTCTTGCAGTTTGAAGCCGGGTTCATATTGCATACGAATGCGAAGCGAATTTCGTGTGGCAATAATTTACTGAAGTTTAATTGTAACGTTCTCTGTAACCTTGACAAATTTGCTTTGCATACGCATTCGCAAGTATGAACCAAGCTTAAAATATAAAAAATACATAAAGGGCAGTTTATACATTTACTATCATTATTATTATTATTACCCCCTTGACGCTGATATTATACACATAACTGCACAGCAGCCTTCGTCCAGTAGCTGCACTGCAAAATGGACTGAACAGGCAGCTGCCTCACTGGCCATGTTCTTAAAAAAAATTACTCCAATTGAATTCTTTTTTATATTTTTGTTATTTTAAAATCGCTGTGATGACCTTTTGAGTTGTTGGTGCAAAACATTGTCAAATACCGAGGATTCAGTGTTGAAATGTTATTTTTGCTTTCAGATTGCGCTAGCCATCATACAGTACAAAGAAAAGTTGAATCGTGTACAAGCTGAACTTCTGGTACAAGATGTTTGTGCATCATACTGTTGAGACTCCAGTCCATACAGTCAAAAGACAGAAATCCAGTTTTAAGTAATTTTTTTATAAAGTAAAAGTTTATACCAGAAATGTTTACCTGGAGACTAGAGGTTATTATAACACCTCACCCACACATTCTGTGTCTTGATTGACCGAGAGCTAGTCACATGCTATTTGCTATTTTTACTATCTTTCTGTGCACGGCCAAAAGTACTATACCCGTAGCAACCAAAGTACTATACCCATGGTGCGGTATTTGTGTGCAAATGTATGCTGGTTTGAGGTTGCGTGTAACGCATATTGTTCCAAAGAGCCAGCGCTACAGAGCTGGATTCAAACATTTCGTGAAGGGGTGGTTTAGAAAAGAGCAAAGATATTTCCCACCAATTTTGTATTTAAATCAAAGTTCATTTTAACTGTATTTAGATTTAAATAATTAAACAAAATTAAAACCAAGCAGAATCTGTGGGTGAGGTGTTATAAAACAAATATTGAATGCTTTATCTTGTGGTGTAGTAAAACTAGCCTCCCTTGGTGATCCATGGAGCATTCCATTTTCCCGAGGCGAAAACAGAAGGCTCCATGGATCACCTCGGGAGGCTAGTTTTAATACACCACTCGAAGCATTCAATCTCTGTATAATATAAAACATACAAACAACAATGGACGCGCTAATGCCCGAGTCAAAGGCGAGGACATCAACAATGTCCAGGCCCATGAGCCGGTTTTCAACATAATTTTAATACCGGCCAACTACATATTTATTCCCATTCATACTTTTCTGGTAAACTAAGTCAAAACAAGTCAGAAATATTTTGTTTTCCTATTTTGTAAAAAAGAAAAAAAGAAAAAAAGATCTTAGACAGCTAAAATACAACCTGACGGGCATTAATTTTATTAAATCATACGACTATAGGGTTGTCAGTCACAGATGTGGCTATAAATGTTAAAACCTTTAAACTTTATATGTGATTTTTTATTTATTTTTGTATGAGACAATTAATGCACCCATGCTGCTTGAAATTGTTATCCTTTTGCATCGGCTGACTAGATTTATTTTCCTTTTGGGGTTGTTCCATATCGTTCTGACATTCTACACAATCTATATTTGTATGTGGTTTTTTTTACTACGTATTATGTTTTATATAATTTTATAACCTTTAGAAAGATATATAGAAATATGCTCCCGCCAGCCAAAACTAATATAATCGTAACCTTAGATCTGACAGCAAGTCTTGCTTTAGTCCAACCATGGTGCAATACTGTACATTGAAACCTTTTGGTTTTTGGACCGCCAGTTTCAATTTTAATGTGAAATAAGTAAACCAAATATAAAAGTTAGTTTTAGAGGCGAGAGGAAAACCCAATCCATATATTGGCCCAGGCTGGATTTGAACCTGGGTCACAGCGGTGGAAGGCGAGAAAAGAACCGCTACGCCAACCTGACAATGTTACCAACTGGTATGGTGCTTCTTTCACAAAAATAACATGGCACGTTTTTATATACACCTCTGGCTTTATAAATATCTTGCCGATTTCAACATTTTGAAATTAATATATTTTGAACCAATAACGTGCAGCTGTTTAGTTATTTTTATGAATAAAAAGAAATAAATGACTCTTGCACATTGTACTTGTGTTTATAATGTGTTATTTAAACCGTTGTCAACCACACCAACGCTAAGACCACACCACCCCCAAAAAAAAAAAAAAAAAAAAAAAAAATTATAAACCCAAAATTAAGTGGGAAAACCATATACATGTACTATAATTTTATAAAAGAAATGACAAATATGAGAACCCCTCTCCCCACCCCCCCCCCCCCCCCCCTTCCCCCTCTCTCCCCCTTTAAATAATGGGAAACGATACCAGACAGCTGTATCTTGGGATGCCAATTAGATAATTATGGCCTCGGCATACCGAAATATCATTTATTCAGTGGTTTTTTTTGGCACATTCTTTACGAAACCCATCCGCAAAAGGCCATCCAATGAATGTTTTAACTTTGACCAGGCCTACCAAATTAACGGCGGGAGGGGAGGCAGTTCCCAGAGGAGTGATATTCAGAAATTGTGCTTGCCGCCGTCACTTCTATTCACTGTACAATTTCAACGGTCATCTCAGAGACCCTCCAATTGTCTATAACATTATATACATATATTCGCTACCTATATCGAAATGCATTTATATATGCACAAGTTGTTTGTTCACCCTACAAGGCCAAATAGAATGTTCAAACAACATTTATCTGCTATCCGATCCTCATTGTATTCGCTTATGCATAATGCATAACGTGTATACATAATCATAGCCCAAAGTATCTACGCGCATGCGCAACAACACACACCAACTCGCATATTCCCCAACTATTGTTGGGCATGCCCAACTGTGCCATCACAGTTGGGCATGCCCCAACTATAGTTGGGCAAGCCCCAACTATAGTTGGGCAAGCCGCTATAGTTGGGACGTAACAATAATAATTATGTAGATCGTATGCCAGACCTTATTACGATTATTGGATGGGACGTAAGCACCGCTGACCTCACGAACACTCGCAAGTGCTGATTGGCTAGGCTTGCGTACAACGATAATTGACTGTCTAAAACGCAAAAACTCTAAAGAGATGTAGTTTAAGTCGGAGAAACGACTCAAAAGGTGGACATTCTTTACTTCAAATGAAATTAAATTGAATTAAAGAATGTCCACTTTTTCGTCATTTCTCCTTAACAGAATTCACAGATAATAACATCAATTCAGGGTGTATGCCTACATCATTTCGTAAAACCACTCAACATGTTTTATGTTAAAAACAACTAAAAAATCTTTAAATACCTAAAAAGACATTGGTATAAACAGATCAAAGAACACCGAAAAGAACAATTTCACACTTCAAACATTTTATTTACCAGTTGCAATTGCATTGCATTGCATTGGCATTGTCACAGACGTTTCAATATCACTAAAGAAATCCAACTACAGAAGCAAACTGTTACGAATACAGACCTAATGTTTTTTAATTATTTTCTCTACAAATCCAGCATAACATATGTGTGCTAGGATAAAAAATAAACTAATGGTTCTACTGCATTGGTAACATAACTTGTATTTTTATAAGACAACGGCCGAGGTAATAAACATGTCAGTAATCTTGGCGAATCTCGGAAGGAAAAAGCATAACTGGTTTTCAGCATTTGATGGTATCATAAAACAAAAATACTCAAATACACTGCTTAAAGCATGAAATTACACCGCCAGTATTTTTTATTGTTGCATTGAAGTCTTTCAAAAAGCGTTGTTACTTTTGTTTTACCAAAAACACAAGCACAATGTATAGATCAAGAATTGCACAATCCTAACCACCGATTTTTCAAGGGTAAGAGAATCTTGCACAACCCAACCAAACAAAATTATCTTAAAAATGAGGTAGGATTTCATGTTAAAAGAGTGTCACACTTTAACCCTAAGAATGTTATGCCAATGTTATGTTATGTCATGCAAAACAAAGGTGTAACTGAAATGCATTTATCCTTATAAGTACCAACCAAAGTAATTCCCAATAGTCCAATTAATTGCTTAGTACCGTACAGAAGCGGCCATATTTTGTGTGGATGTGCTAATGAAAGATACTTAACAAATAAGTTAAGAGGGCCTAATATTTCGATCTTAACCAGTTCGCGCCGGATGACGTATATAAACGCAAAAATTTCCCCAAATTCAAAACGGATGACGAATAAATACGCCAAGTTCAAGTTCGGAAATGTATGTCAGCAGCGCGCAAGGCCGGAAGTGCGTGGGTGTGCTACCCAGCACTATCGGCCTGAACACGCTTCGGATCGAGTTTCGTTAAAAATAATCCCGCCCGTCGGCTCGGCGATGTAAAAATAATCCCGGCGCGAACTGGTTAACAAGATCTTCTTCAGAGACATAATGGCTGTGTACAAGAAACAAACATATATAGGGCATCATGCTGTATGTTGCCCTATATAGTTTGTTTCTTGTACACAGCCATTATGTCTCTGAAGATCTTGTCAAGATCGAAATATTAGGCCCTCTTAACTTATTTGATTTGTATATTTCAGGTCATTCCAACCAGTAAGCAGTTTGCAACAGTTTTAATCTTATTCATGAAAGATACTTAACAACTTTATGTGCTAAGCAAAAATTTGCTAAGAACAAGTCACCCCTTACTAATAATACAGATACATTTAGTTTTGGGTGTTAAACTTTTTTAAGCTACATTTTTTATTTTGTCCGCTTAACAGGAAATTTGTTCTTTACGGCTTTGTGACAGAGACCTCTGCTAGGTCTACTGTTGCCTTCAAACAATTTAACTATAAACTACCTTTTCCTTTCTATAGCCATTCTACAAATATAAAACCCACTTTTTCAAACGAACAGCAAACTCATTACTTACAGCACTGATGAAGGGCAACATGCAGTAACAAAATATTCCAAACTGGATTCTCGCAACTTGGGCCGTGTCCGAATTGCTGGCTTTGGCTGTGACTTCGGCTGTTGCTATGAGCGGTCATTGTTTGCCCATAGCAACAGCACAGCCAAAGCCAACAATTCGAACATGGCCTTACTTCCTTGAAAGTTACAAATTCTCTCGAGATTTTAACTTGCCCTGAAAAGATTGTAAATTTTCACAGCAAGATAATATCTTGCAGGCTTTTAGGCAGACGAGAGGTGAAAAAGCAGGAAAAAAGTCGGATAAAAATGTTTTAAAAGAATACAAATAAAGCAAAAACAAAAATAGAATAAATGTGACCTGTTCCAACGAAACCCGGACAAAGTCGACTTTTTAGTTTTTCAGATTTTGCTTTTTTTCAAATTGTCTAGGTTCTCAGCTTTAAAATGATGTATCATTTACATATGTACCCCCACCCTATCTTCCCTGGGGTCTGGATTTAGTGATTAAACCCTGACAACCTAATTGTGAGATAAACAGCTTTGAAGTTTAGAAAAGCGTAATATTTCTATACACAAATGTTTCACAAAATTGACAACAAAACACACTTCTGGTAGACAGATTTTGTTCAAATTTGAGGAGATTGTAGATTAATAGTGAGTGACTTAGGAAAACCTAAAACCTCAAAATGGTAAATTGTGACAAAACATTGTGACAAAACACATTGTGCGACTTTGTCCTGGTTTCGTTGGAACAGGTAACAAATGTACTTTTGCAGGGTTTCAGGGGTAGCTTTTGCTGATACGTACTCACCGATGTCGTAAGCCTCAGTTTACGAGTGGCCCTTCTATGTTGCGGTTATTATCTAATATCAAATTCACTTTTTAGGTTTGAAGTATTTTGAATGGTTATTTTATGGCACTTGATTAACACAGTACAGTAGATGTACATAGAACCATTTCAGAGAAACATTGCTTTAAACTTAATATGAAAGTTCTGGTAGCTAATAAAAACCCCTTCACTTATACATAATTAACATTAAAAGTTAGTTAGTTTTGGAAATACCTGCCTCTACAAAAATATGCGATGTTATTATTTACAACAAATGTACACCAAGAAACACAAATTTATCATTTTGAACAGTTAAAGGTAGGATACACCACAATTGGTAATTGCTTAAATTATCCTAAATCAGTGGATTTGGGTGGTTATATTTTATAGTGTATCGTTTAACTGACCTGTCTGAAATTTTACTATCATGGATGCCGAGAAAAGCATGATTAATGGTGTTCGTTTTCAACCGGCGTCGGGCAGTGGTACTTATGTTGTTCTTGGTGTTTTTTTCTCGATCGCCGTCTGGCGATAGTGAATATTTTTTTATCAAATTCAATTTTTCGGAACAATTACATAATATCTAGTGCAATCATTTTGATAGATGCCTACAATCATTACTTACTTTCAAATAAGTATGATATTTCTTTATAATTCAGTAGAATTTTTTTTTTTATATTTGCAAATTGTGTATCCTACCTTTAGGTACTGTAGCATTGCAAAATATCGCAAACCTATTACACATTTTCCTTGACTGTTGGAATAGAAATACTTCAAAAATTTGCATATAAAATGGTTTTGGACGAGCTGAATATGTAAATACCGGTACGTGTTCTTTGCTTACTTACATGGTCTAACAAACAGTTTTAGTTCCTGAATCAAAAAGTGTTACCAACAATTTGGTAGTTATATTGCAAATTTGCGTACAGCTCGTTTTAGAATACAATACAAATATATATGACATTTAAAAACAAATCGTCACTGCATTCCCTTTTGACACGACCATTTATTTGGCAAATAAGATGGTTGAAAACACAGAGTCGTCTGCTGGCAATGCCTATGCCAAGCAGAGTTTGGCAGAGGGGGATTTGTCAATCCGGATTTTATTATTCTTCTGTCAGTATTTTTTCTGTTAACAAAAAAAAATAGTCAGAATTTTTCCTAAATTTCTGAAGAAAAAGATTGTGTCAGGATTTTTTATGCTATCAGTATTTTGTCAGTTTTTTTCAGATTTCGGAGAACAAAATTGTCATAATATTTCCTGATTTCCTGATTTTTTTTGTCAAGATCTTTCCTGATTTCAGAGTTTATAAAGAATTCCTCTGGAATTTCAGAGGTTTATCATAAAGATGTTTTTCCCATTAAAGGTAGGATACACCATTGGTAATTGCTTGAAACAGGAATGGGTGGATTTGGGGGGTTGTATTTTATAGTAAATATCGTTTACCTGACCTGTCCAAAGTTTTACAATCACGGATGCCGAAAAAAAGCAAGACAAGTGGCGTTCATTTTCAACTGGCATTGGGCAGTTATTCTTGTTCGTTCTTGGTTTTTTCGCAATCGGCAACCAGAAATCGTAATTTTTGATTATAAAATTTATTTTTTGCGCAACAATTTTGCTGGGTGCCTAGAATCATTATTTACTCTCAAATAAGTAAGATATTTCTTAATAATTCGCTAGTAAAATTTTTCGAAATCTGCAAATGTTGTATTTTACCGTTAAACGTTTATATAGTGGATAGCCCTTATATTTTAAAGGGCTACGGGCTAATTTGTGTATTTTAGACCCTATCGCTGTTTGGGAAATCCTCTTGGTTTTCTTTTTACTTTCTTTTGATCACTCCCGTGTTAAGTAAATCGTCACCTCAAAGCTAGCAACAATGCCTAACTATCTTCTACTTCTATCAACAATCTGGTAACCGTCCGAATAATTGGCACACAAACCCAAAACTAATATCAAAAACAACTGTACACGTTTAACATTAAATTGGACGTAAAAAGTCTCTAGCTTGTCGTATGTGAAGTGAGTGCAATAAACACTATTAGTGTTAAACCATCCAAATACAATGCCAAATAATTGAAATCTTGACCAGAATAAAAGCAAGTAAATAATTAGAATGAAAATAATTTGTCCCAATTGCTTTTACACAAAAATATATTTTAGGTGGTTTTTTTTAAACACTGGACATAGATATGTTTTGCTGATTTGATGCGTTCAGACACTTTGATTATTAAAACTAAAGTTTGTCTACTAAGACACCCACGAGTGGAACACCCATTTTACACAACATAAAACATAACCGTAACTAACTGCCGAGTTTTGTTTTAATTGACACTAACAATTAATAATTAATTAATAAACATTAACAATTACTGATGTGTTTGGTGTTTAGTTTCTTCACTGTCCAGATGTTCATTTTGCCTTATATTGCTGGATTTAGTACAGTGCACCCAACATCAGCTTCTATTCAGGGTTCTAGCTAGGACCTTTTTTAGTGCCGGGTAAATTATCCGATTGCGAAGCGTTGCGAGCGCAGCGAGCATTGCAAGCGTTGCGAGCGCAGCGATCGGAGCTCTCCCGCCTCACGGCCGGGGGTCCAGTTTATTTTTGCAATTTTCTGTGAAAGTCTAGCTAAGTTAAGAAAGATAAATTACTACATGAACATGATTAACGTGACTTTGTATCTCCTCTCTTTCTATTGTGCCCATAATTTAATTTTAAAAAAAATAAAAAAAAAATAAAATAAAATGGGCCAGGCGGCAAAGCCAATTTAAACCCAAGAGCCGGGCGGAAATTTCCAGTACCGGGCGGTACCGCCCGGCGCCGCCCACCGTGGCTAGAACCCTGCTACTATTACTCGACACCTTGACACGAATTTGCTTTAATAAACATTACCATTGTCTTGCTGCACATGTGTTAAAATTCTGGACGATTTTAGAATTTATGAATGTCAATGGGTTAAGTTCATAAATAAGGGTTCTAAAAGTGTGACATTTGTTGGTGTCCCCGTTACACCTGACCCAGTAATTTCCCATGCAAGTGTCACTGAAATTGACTCTTTGAGATAGAAGTCATCAAAGAAAGTGTTCTGAATTAAACAATAAATCTAATGACAGATGCAACAGGGACACACAAAAATTGGACCCCTAAATTTCTGGACAGACTCTTAATACCAGTTCAATCAAATAAAATCTGTAATAACGAACATCTGATACAGATTTAAGATAAACTGCTGATAGAATACAGCCGAGGATTGTACAGGACCTGGTCCTCAAGAATGATTTAAAAAAAATGTACGGACAGTGAAAAATATAGACGGTTGGAGTTAAAGGTAGGATACACCATTGGTAATTGCTTGAATTATCATGAATCGGTAGATATGAGGGGTTGTATTTTATAGTAAATATCGTTTAACTGACCTGTCCGAAGTTTTACAATCATAGATGCCGAGAAAAGCACGAAAAACAGCGTTTGTTTTCCACCGGCGTCGAGCAGTTATTCTTATGTTATCTTTGTTTTTTCGCGATCGCCGTTTGGCGATCGCGATTTGTTTTTTATAAAATTATATTTTTCGGATTAATTACAGGATATCTAGCGCAATCATTTTGCTGGATGCCTAGAATTATTATTTACTTTCAAATGAGTAAGATATTTCCTAATAATTCGGTAGTAAATATTTTTGATATCTGCAAATGGTGTATCCTACCTTTATTGACACATATGTACCCAATAGGTTTACCCAAGGTGCCAGTTGTTGTCTATGAGTGACTGGATGATTTGCTGGCTTCGCTGTGGCCATACTGGATGCAGCTCCATGCTGAGTTTGTTGGCTATGGCGTTAGCTGCCTCGACTGGTGTGATGTCCTCGGACTGTGCCTTCTTCAACATCTGTTTGGTCATTCGGAATATCTGAAAGGGGGGGGGGGGGATGAGAAAAGATTTGAAGATTCACATCTTGGACGTATAATATTAGGGTGTTCTGCAGTCTACTCCATTAAAATTCAATTGCAATTAGTGCAGTCATGTCACATGACAAATATCAAAATTAGGTCACACGTTCGGTCAAAATGTCAAAAAGTCAGAACCGCAAGTCAGAACCGCAAGTCAGTACCGCAAGTCAGAACCGCAAGTCAGTACCGCAAGTCAGAACCGCAAGTCAGAACCGCAAGTCAGAACCGCAAGTCAGAACCGCAAGTCAGAACCGCAAGTCAGAACCGCAAGTCAGAACCGCAAGTCAGAACCGCAAGTCAGAACACAAGTCAACCCACAAGTCAAAACACAATATAAGTTTGTAGCAAGGTGATACTTACAGAATTTTCCCATTCCCGACCGAAGTGCCTATTAATGGCTGGGTCATCTGGAAGTCTGCCATAGGTTTCATTGGCACAGTTCACAATACCCTGAAGATGAAGAATTCACAAGAAAAATGTTTAATACACAAAGAAAATGTTTCTTGGAGGGAACACTGGAAGGTATTCCTAAAATTAATATACAACATTTGCTTTTGCGTAGATTTTAAAAAATTGATGGATTTTTTTTTTTTTTTTTTTTGGGGGGGGGGGGGGTTTAGGTATTTATAGCAAATACTGTAACCTAAACAGTAACCTGTTGAACCAGTTCGCGCGGGATTATTTTAACATCACCAAATCGATGGATTATTTCTAACGAAACACGATCCGAGGCCAGTTCAGACCAATGGTACCGGGAAGCACATCCACGCATTTCCGGCCTTGCTCGCTGCTGACCGACATTTTCGGCCTTACTCGTGACATGTTTATGCATCATCCGTTTGGAATCTGGGGAAAACTTTGCGTTTATATGCGTCCTCCAGCGCAAACTGGTTAAAACTTGTGTTAAAAGATAAAGTAGAAACCAAGACAAACAAAGATGTTCTTGTATCTGGTTCCCTAACCATACTTCAAACTAAACATAATTATCAGGTCAGGGAATCAGTCTAGCTTGCTTGCACCCAGTCATGGATGTATGCAAACAAAATGTTAAATTTCAAAATTTATTTAAAAAACCCAACATTTTTAACAAAAATCTATTCTTTTTCATTGATGGTCGGCCAACTTGAACTATCATTGAAATTGATACCAACAAAGTTTTGGAACATGTAAAATAAGAAATTTTAGGTAATATAATTTGGCGTGGTTCCCACGAGATGCACAACAAGTTTCCCCTGTGATGTGATGTTTCCCCTGGGATGCTTTGCCAACTATATGATACATATACAGATACAGATACAGAATGTCAAAATGTTACCATTCTGTTGGCCAAGAAGTCCACAATGTACGTGATTCCCCGTTCCTTAAGAAGCAGATTATCTTTGGGGGATCCTAGCTGGTTGTTGGCTGCACCGCATACTATCTTAGCGTTTATGGTTGGGATGGTGTCTGCATTCAGAATCTGCTTAGTAAAATATCAGAAGGGAAATATTTGGAGTATTACAATGAGTGCGACAACCGCTACATGGCGCAGCGGTTCTTTCCTCACCTTCTACTGCTGTGACCCGGGTTCGAATCCCACCTGGGCCAATATGTGACCGGCTCTACAAAAAGGTGTATTAAGTCGCGCTGTGCGCTATCATGTAATGGCCCGCTCAACGTTGAGAGGGTAAACATTTTATCAAAATGTGATTTTTATTTTTTGTCATGAATTACATCTTCAATACCTACAGTTTCAGGTTTCATTCAAAGAAATGTTGAGTTTAATGAATAAAGTGGAAAAAAATACCATTTTGTGTGCATCGTTCTGTTGTAGTACAACAGAGCCGGCTATTTCGAAGCCCGTTTTATAACTTGTGTAATCTGAACTCCAAGGAGGTAATTAATATGTAAACACGTCATATCTCCAAAATGAGAGGGGCTAATGAAGCTCTATTATACACCAAATGAAAGCATACGTTGTGGGCTTTTTAACCATGTATATAACTCAATTTCTTTTTGTTGGCGACATAATACACCTTTGTGTAGAGCCGGTCACATATGTGGATTGGGTTTTCAGTCCTTGCCTGATTCCGTGAGTTTCCCCACAAATATTCTTCTGGGGCTTCCTTCCATCTCTAAAACTGTTACTTCTTCCCAATCTCTCTGCATGTTTCTTCAGGCTTGCGACTTACAGTCAGTGCTAAAAGCGCTTTTGAGGAATCCTTTGTTTCATTACCAGAAAGAATAATAAAAATAATACCAATAACAACAGGCGTTCGGAATTCTAACTGCGCATGTTCACAGTGATACTTGCTGGGGAAACAAAATGGCACAGCAGTAGCACGAGTTATAAGGTGATGTCACGTGCAAAGGGTCTAGCCCTTCTACACAGAGCCTATGAACCGAAAGCAAGCAGCAAGCTGCTTCACCACACATCAACCCCTCATATACAGTCCTTTTTTATAGAAACTGTCAAATTATGGAATGTCTTGCCCAGTCAAATAGCCAATTCTACCTCGACAAAATACTTTAAGCAATCCCTCAAAACAGCTTATGATAACCCTCACAACAACTTAAGATAACCCTCATTCATGTAGATAAAACACCCAATAGCATCCATCTCTCGTCAAGGCTTCCAGTTATATTCCCAAGTGGAAGAATTCCGGAAGTGTAAACTACAAGGTACAAGGTACAAGATACTTACAAAATGAAGCAGAACTGCGTAGCACTGAAGATGAATAGTACAATAGATGAAAAAGGTAAAATCGGTGCTTACGCCAGGTGGTTTGAATGTAGAATTCTCTGCATTCAAACCGCCAGTTCAGCTCCGACGAAGACCTGGTCAGGCTGAAAATTCAGCAACTATTATCCCAGTGAGCGCTGATTTGACCTCTTTCATCTATTGTACTACTTAGCTTTAGATAATTGCTGTTTGGTTAATGGAATAGGAGGGGGTACAGTACTTGGGGAGGGGAGTGGGTAGTGAGGGGGCAGGAGCTAGGTATTCTACGTACATTTCCCAGTGCACAGGGGGATATGATGTCACAGGGATACGCTAATACTCCATTATCGTCCATGGGTACTTTCTCCACCTGCAGAATATCAGTCACCTGATCACAACAAAAATATACAAAAGGAAGTTAAACACCATGCAAAGCTAAAATTATAAACTTGGGGAAAAAATATGGTACGTCCAAAATGAAAGTATAAATACTGAACCATATGTCTTTGGTTGCTAAGCCACACTGTCACAATATGCTAGGAATAAAATGCTGAATACTCAATGCAGTCAGTCACGGTCACACGCAACAGGGGACAAACAAACAAATGCCTTGGTCATTCAAAAAGCTTGTGAATTCGGGCGATTCACAATGCAGTGCGCCACCAAGCGTTTGACTCAAAAGAGCCACTTTTAAACTTTACGGTCGACTTCTTTCGTATATCATACTGTAGTGAAATATCTATTCTTCATTGTTCACGCGAGGTACAACACAAACATAAATGTATCCGGAAGCGTCGTTGATTAAAACATTGTTATTTGCAGAAAAAATTGGAACTTTAATCGTGCGCGTCCAAAAAGACGTAAAAACTGATGAGTTCATGCAAAATGAATACCGTTTTTCAAACTGATTGCCGACTTTTCCCCATGATGCACCGCGGGTATAGCAGGATTTGCGCCTCCAACGGCAGCTTCTAGGTATTGTGAATCGCTCGAATTGGCTGCTCTTTTGCCGAAATTGACTCTATTACAATGTACATGTACTTGTAAATTTGCAATATTGGGTTTTGCCATTGACCCACACATAATATTTTTTTACAAATACTATATACTATGGAGGTACCGGTAGTATACTTAGTGTTTATAATGTTTATCAAAAAGAAAAAAGTGGTTAAGGGCAAACCCCGATATTGAATTTACAATAGTGGTTTAACTGCCTTGCTTAAGGACACACGTGTCGACACCGGGACTCAAACTCACGTTCTGCGGAACAGAAAACTGGGTTCTTAACTGCCCGGCCACGACACTCCATGGTCTAACGTGCATGGACTCATGACGGCCTTGACTGTGACACTGCTATGCATTATAGTCTTCTTACCCCAGGGAATCGATTCCTCATGTCCGTCACCCTGTTCATGTGGCAGTCTGTCACGTAGATGTGGGACACATTCTTCTTGAGGAGTTCCTCAACGACAATGGTGGCTGGTAAAGAGGGTTATTAAGAAAAGAGAGGATCAGTGCTAATCTTCCTAGATCCTTATGTTTTAAGGAACACTCCACTGTTTAATTAGGTAATAACAGTGCGAGGACCCGGTTATTACTGCGTGATAATGACCGGGTTGGGGGATGACCGCTGGTAATAGATCGAGCAGAAGGCGAGGTCCATTACTAGCAGTAATCCCCCAACCCGGTCATTATCACGCTGTTCACGCAGTAATAACCGGGTCCTTGCACTGTTATTATCTTTAATAAATATCTTTTTAGCGAGAAAAATTGTGAAAATGATTCACATTTTGATACTTTTCTTTCGGCGATATTTCCAGTGGTTTTTGTTCATGTTCAGGGGTCATATTTTAGCTTATGCATATTACCCTGTCTCTTCAATATGTGTTGTTATTATAACCCATACTTTGAGACCAGACTAGCTGACCACTGATGCCCACCGTGCATAGCAACGAGCTAGCGTTAACGGACGACAAGCGGATTTTGAAAAATGCCGCGCGTATAGATACAAACGTTCTACGCGTACATTTATAGCGCGCAGTATCAAGATTTGACGCGTCCTTGTTACAAGTTACCGTAGAACTGTTGCATTCGGCCAATCATTGGCTTACATGATGCTTGATTAATGCTGGTTCAAGGAACATTTATTCGCTTCTTCTTGAAACCCATGATATTACTACCTGATAATCCACTCCACGTGATCGAGTCTCGACCAATCAGAAGCCAGCAACTCTCCTAGGTATTAATTAACCCTAACTACCCCAAACCCATCAAACTCCAACTGCAGCTTTTGCTAGGTTTTGGCAGGTTTGGTACCAAACCGTAACAACTTGTTGTTAGACTTTGTTTGACTCAGTACCAAAGGCCCAGGGAGACCCTGTTGAATTCTGTGAGGTTCAGGACAGAAAGGCATGAGACTTGTCAAAATGTTAGAAATTTTGAGAATGCACAGGCATTTATACGTGAGTGACCCACATTGTCATGGCACAGTTCCTGGTCAACTTTAAGTGTATGTACACTTACACCTTGTATGTGTGTCCCCACTAAAACACATAATACCACTGGCCAGTTATCACTGTTCCAAGTCAATAAAACTTCAACTGTTGGAGTTTGGCAGGTTTAGTACTGTTAGGTTCAGTACAGTGTACCAAAAATTACTGAACATGTGTGAGCTGTTGAAGTTTGTTAGGTTTGGTATGCTTCCTAGTGCGAGAGCCTAGGGGGTTAGGGTTAATGGCATGTACATGTACCTCACAGGGTTCTAAAAATAATACTCTTACATACATGTACATACATGGAGATTGATGTGATGCGTGTGTTGTGCCTATTTCTCTATGTAGCGTGACACAGTGCAGAACGCAGCAGCATCGGTGCAGTGTGAATTTAGGACTTTGAGATATGTGGACTCATGAAGGGGTCAAATAGGTCAGACTTCATAAGAGTCTCAATTTAGATTGCATCATTTGTCAAAGTGACTTGGCTGCAGAGAACAGCGAGATCCATCAGGTCGGACATCTCAAGGTCAAACTGCTTCAGAGTCTGTGGTCACAGAACCCAGCAGGATCCACCTCTGCCAATGTTCAATGGGGATTAGCTCTCACAGTCTTAGACTGTGCCCGAAACGGGTGTCTAGAGCTACAGCTACGGCTATTGTCTGCGTCGGCCATTTTGTAGCGCTGTCCGAAATGCCGTCTAGAGCTACAGCTACAACGTCACAAAAATCTAGCCGTAAAAGAAGTTGTCTAGCTCAGGCAAAACAAAATGGCGGGAGCACTAACGTTAATTTTGGAGCAAATTTTTGTTTATTTTTTAATAATAGTGCATTGAATTGAAACTAACAGTAGACTATTTGTCTATACTGTTAGTTTCAATTCATCAGGTATTTTGACTGGCTGTAAACAAACATTGTGTAACATCTAGCAGACGATAATTGTTGTAAATTCTTACATCTTACATTCTTATTCTTACAAACACTAGTTCCAGCATCGCTTGGGGGCGCAATAACTAGCCGTAGGCTCTACCGTAGCCGCGTCCGAATTCCATTTACCTTAGCACCTACGTAGACGTAGCTATAGACGTAGACCGTAGCGCTAGACACTCGTTTCGGACACGGCCTTAGACTGTGGTTGTTTATACACTGTTGTTGACAGCTAAATCCACCAAAGTGCCCCAGACTTTTTTACCCGATGCACTGCGCTGTGTCTGGCAGGGTTAGGGTTAATAATTACACGTACATAATTAAATAATCAAATGGAGTTATAGAAAACACACAATGACTTACACACATTGCCCGCCCCCTGGACTCCAATCCTCTTTCCCTCAAGGGTACCCATATCCAGAAAATTCAAGGCACCCTCCATTGCACATATAACTCCTGAGAAAGCAAAAACAATCTCATCAACACAAACAAAGATTCATCTACTGTATTCAAAGTATAAAAAGCCAGTTTGGTATTCCACTGAACTGCGCATGTGCACAACAAGATTTGATTATTTTTCTTTTGAGAAAAATATTTTATCAGATGCGTGCAAATACATTGTAGGTACCAGCAAAATGTTCGGAAGTAATATTTTCAAAAAACGTTTGGAACAGTGTTTTCAGGTGTCTTGTGTGTTCAAACTTTTCGCTTGCACAGAAAATTGCACAGGATGCAGGGACTGAACTGGATTATAGGTCAGAAACATCAAGTATCAACAAGTATTATGTCATGAAAGATGACTATTACGTACATATCGAGATTTCTAGCATTCTGCTAACCCAGCTAAAGCACATGTGCCCCCATCAGGGTTCAAACCGACATATAATAGCAGATGAGTCTAATGCTGCGTTCCAATCGCGTCGTGTTTATCGTGTTCACGAGTCGTATAATGGCATCCTAATCGCCTGGTAACTCGAGTTCACCACTGGTGAACACGAGTTACCAGGCGATTAGAACGCAGTATTGGATTTTTTTTCTCCATGTTCACGACTTCATAAACGAATGAAATACTTGCGCATGCGTGTTGGTTCACGTACGAGTTCTTGCGCGATAAAGAATGTCCTTACCGCACGACTAACTCGACTGTGCGCGTGCGTCTTGGTGAGTAGCGTTTGGAATGCAACCTACTCGTGAATATGGAGAAACTCACGGTGGACACGATAAACACGACGCGATTGGAACGCAGCATAATACTGCAACCAATACACTATGGCGGTGCCGGGCCACAAATTGCATTATCCACTATGCAAAGCCAAATCACATTTATCCGTTAGTTTTCTCGTGCCCCACCTGTGATTAATTTATTTTACTTGCATGCTCCCCTAGATACATAATAGTACACTCATTTCCCAGTTTTCTCTGCTGTTATCATGTTCGTCTAGTTAGCCTTCTGTCCATTTATATTGTTCATTCGATTTTGTTTGCGCCGGGATTATTTTAACATCACCGAGCAGACGCGTGGGATTATTTTTAACGAAACTCGATCTGAAGCGTGTTCAGGCCGATAGTGCCGGGAAGCACACCCACGCATGTTCGGCCTTGCTCGCTGCTGATAGACATTTCCGGCCTTGCTCGTGACGTGTTTATGCGTCAACCGTTTTGAATCTGTGAACAAAATTGCATTTATATATGTCATTCGGCGCGACCTGGTCAAGTATAATTATTTGTTTTGCTGTTATTGTGTTTGTCGTGTTTTGTATTCCGATTTGTTTCCGATTTAAGTGTGTTTTGTTTCTGTAATTGTATTGTTGAGGCCTAATAAATCATAATAATAATACCCCCCCTAAAAAAAAATACACTTACCTTTTCCAGTTGCAACCGAGGGGTTACCTGAGCCCCCCTTGTCTTCAGAAATACACGTTGTGTAGCGCGAGAACAGGTGAACGTTGTCCAAATCTATTACGTTCAAACCAACGTCCTCAGCCGCCACTGAAATAAAAGCATTGAAATACAACGTGATTCCCGTTACGTTAAAAAGAAATGTAGGCCTATCGTACTACTACTAAATTGTTTTAGTTGTGCATGTTAGAGATGGTTTTATTTGTGCATGTTAGAAATAGGGCTGTAACGAATATAGGCCCTACTGAATATTCGAATAGCTTTTGCCGTTTGAATATTCAAAAAGACAGAAAAGTATACCCGTACACATGGCTGTGAAGTCATTTCAATAGTAAAGTTGCAATTGTTGTTATTGTCAGATGCCACTCTTTGATCGAAACTAACATTTTGTCGACACCTATTTTTTTGTCTTTTTTACTGGGTAAAGTCCCTTGTTGGAACAGGTCACATATCGTATTTAAGGACTGTAATTCCTGCACAATTTTGTATTAGCGAGTCCATCTGGACAAGTGGGCAATAATAATAATAATAATAATAATAATTTATATTGCGCAAATGCCATAAAAAAAATTATGTTCAAATGCGCAAAACAGTGCAGTGTACTTACACTACAACTAAAGAATTGGTTAAAGGTAGGATACAGCATTTGCAGATATCGAAGATATTTACTACCGAATTATTAAGAAATATCTTACTCAATTGAAAGTAAATAACGATTCTAGGCATCTAGCAAAATGATTGCGCTAGATCGCAAAAAAAACAAAGAAAACATAAGAATAACTGCTCGACGCCGGTTCAAAACAAATGCTGTTTTTCGTGTTTCGTGTTTTGTAAAACTTCGGAAAGGTCAGTTAAACGATACTTACTAGGAAATACAACCCCCCAAATCAACCCATTCATGATAATTAAAGGAATTAACAATGGTGTATCCTACCTTTAAAATAAAAATATACTAATTATTAATTAACACATACAAAGTATGATAACAGAACTCAACATGCATACTGTACTACAAGAAGCACTGATTAGTATGGGCATTCTGCACACTGCATGCATAGTATTATACAAAGCTTTTCAAATAAATGTAGCATGCATAGGATAATTGCCAATTGTGACTCAATTAATTTTTTTCAAATTGTAATAAAAATTGTCATTGGCCCTAATGCTTACATTCTTAAACCAGTTTGCATCAGATGCCTTGTACATGTATACACGCAAAGTGTACTTTCCGAGTTTTTTCTAAGTCCTTTTATCCTAAAACTTTGAATAAAAGGTATATCATGCATTCAAAGTTTTTGTTTTTTTCTCTAACATGGACTTTATTTGTTGTATACTGTCAATGTTTGTCTCACTTTGTTCTCAACAAACAGCTCAATATTTGTTTGTTAGTTCGCGCCGGGATTATTTTAACATTACCGAGTCTATAGGGGCCGGATTATTTTGAACGAAACTCGATCCGAAGCGTGTTCAGGCCGATAGTGCCGGGAAGCACACCCACGCATTTTCAGCCTTGCTCGCTGCTGACAGACATTTCTGAACTTGAACTTGGCGTGTTTATGCGTCATCCGTTTTGAATTTGGGGAAAACTTTGCGTTTATAAACGTCGTCCGGCGCGAACTGGTTAAGAAAGAACTTGGAAAGTACTTGACAACAACACTGGTCATACCAAGGCATCCATTGAGGTTGGACAGAAAGCAGCCACAGTCGGCCATGAGCGAAGCACGGAGGTCGGTAAGCAATGTCAACTTCTCCCTAGGCTCACAGACAACACTAACGCCACCACCAAACCTTAGGTTTAGGAGAAGGGAAAGACACAAGAAGTCAAAGGAGTACCGTAGACACAAGGAGTCAAAGGAGTACCGTAGGCACGACTAAGGGGCCAATTTCACGGAGCTGCTAAGCACAAACATTTGCTTAGCACAAAAAGGTCTTGCTTATTAAAAACAAGTTATCAGCCAAAATTCTACGTGTTTTTCATGCTAAGCAAAAAACCAGCTGATTATCAATCAAAAACAATAAAGATCACATGAAAATTTGGTCTGTAACCTTGTTTTTACCAAGGACAAATTTTCATGCTAAGCAAATTTGTGTGCTTAGCAGCTCCGTGAAATTGGCCCCTGGAGATACCCAAGGACCGTGAGAAGAATGAGAAAGGAGAAAATAAACCATACAGACGGGCACAGAGAGATGAGAAGAAAAAAACAATACAAGAAATGTTAGGCAACTGTAGTGTACTCAACAAAATGTAACCACAATCATGGCTACCTTAAAGTTAGGAGACACCATTTGCAGAAATCAAACATTTTTACTACCAAATTATTAAGAAGTATCTTAATTAATTATTTGATAAATACTAATTCTAGGCATCTAGCAAACCGATTGTGCTAGATATTCTGTAATTGTTCAAATTTATTTTTTTTTATTTGAAAATATTACCATCGCCGGATGGCAATCGCGAGATAAACAAGAAGAACTGCCCGACGCCGGTTGAAAACAAATGCCATTTTTCGTGCTTTTCTCGGCATCCACGATTGTAAAACTTCAGACAGGTCAGTTAAACAATATTTACTATGAAAAATACAACCCCCAAATCCACCCATTCCTAATAATTCAAACAATTACCAATGGTGTATCCTACCTTTAACCTTAGTTTAACCAGTCCGCGCCAGTTTTGTATTTACCGGACCCAGGCACAGGATTATTTTTCACAAACATCGACCCCAGCGGGCCCAGGTCGGCAGTCTGTGAGCAGCACACCCACACATGCCAGCTGCAAGCCAGTCGTTAACAGATATTTCCGGCCTTGCTCCGAGTTGCTCGTGGCATGTTCGTGTGATTTGCTAGTGGCGTGTTTGTGTGTATACACGTCCTCGGACACGAACTGGTTAAGAAGATTTGTATGTAATTTGTTTAGTTTGGT
This sequence comes from Crossaster papposus, assembly GCA_037893245.1. Lineage (NCBI taxonomy): Eukaryota > Metazoa > Echinodermata > Asteroidea > Velatida > Solasteridae > Crossaster > Crossaster papposus. The sequence goes on along the minus strand of JBAIAA010000354.1, from coordinate 785,928 downwards.
TTGTCACAGAGTGTAAAAAGATATGGGTATTGGCTTCGTATTCTACTGCAGAGGTTGGCAAGATTACAAAGAGTTTTGTAAGAAGAATTTCATTCTTATTTTTCTGCATTTAATACCCACAACTAACCCTCATTTCAACCTCTGCCAAGTATGGCATAAAGCCTCACAAATGACACAGAACAGTGTTAGGGTTAGGGATTTTAGAAAGAATGAGATGGCGATATTGCATTTCTGCATTTACTCAAATACATTGGACCTTAACCACGTATCTGTTAAATATTACATATGCTCAGGAAATACATGCACTAAACTATTATAAAAATTGCTTCTTGTGATACTAAACTACAATGCTCGAGTACGTATGGATGCAGGTTAGGGTGAGCATGCAATATAAATACAAAATAATATAAATACAAATAATATAAATACAAAATAATATAAATAAAAAAGGGGTTGTGTTCAACTTCGGATTGGGTCATTTTATAACTTGAGAGTACAAAGTGTGAGTTTTTTTCTGCCCCTGTTGCCTTGGTAACTTTTTTAATTTTTAATTCGAGTCTCATTTATCCAGCTTGCTCCGAGATTATTTTGACACTAACTAGGCCCAGATCCGACAGCTGATAATTTGGAACTGAAAAGTAATAATTCAGTAACAAATCAGAGGCAGATATTTGTGTCGATATCTCATAATGCAAAAATCAAACTTTCGCACAGTTGCTAGAAAAAAAATAGTTTGAAAAAAGGAATCAAATTTTTCAAGATGAAACTCGGGAGAATGGCCTGAAATGCAACTTTGATGAACACAAAAATCCATACTTTGACCAAGACTACATGTAATTGGAGCAGCAGGTCCCATACCATAACACCCATTAAGCGAGGACAAAAAGTCCCCGTAATCAAAGAACAACTTGGCGCGGTTCTCTGGGTCCAGGTGTTCCCCACTGCGTGGCTGCTGCACGACCCCTTTCCCTCCACCTGCCCTGTGGTTGAAAGGTCACAAAATAATAATACAAAAGGGGGAGGGGGTAGGAGGAGGGGAGGGCGAAAGAAAAGAAAATAAAATGTATGGCAAGGGATTCATAAAAGTTGCATGTGTATTCTAAAAGGATTTGTTTCTGCTGTCTTTTGTGTAGCGTGAGCCAAAACTAATGTTGAAAAATAATTTTTAAATGATATGGTAAAAATGTTTATAAATAAAAACAATTATTTCCAGGCACTAAGAAGAAAACCCTTCTTTTTTTTTATTACGAACTTGAAACGCACTGAAAAAGGTAAAAGAAATGCATGTATCAAAATTTGGTTGAAAGGAATTGAGGAATACAGTTTCTGCACAGTGGATGATTTTGGAGATTTTTTTTTTAAATTCTGGGCAGGAAACAGCTGTAATTGCAAACAATGTATGAATCTTGCATGCCTATGGCTGAGCATATATCTTTTAATTACGATATCATAACGAACCTAGTAATTTTCTTAGCAGCTGTGGGTGATTAATTAATTGGAAGCATGTGGAAGTTTTGTAACATTTTATTAGAAATTCAGCCTGTTCTGATTGCAAATTGTATGCAGTTCACAAATTAAATTCATTTTTTTAACAGCCTGGGTATTCTTAATTGATGTACAAATCTGCTGAGCACCATTTGTTTTGCTTTAGAGGTTACCAGCGAATTAGCATCCCACAATGTACATATTGACTGCTTCTCTAAAGGGGGACAGCTGATGTGTACAATGTATGTCCTGTCCTGTATGTTATGTCCTGTCCTGTATGTTATGTCCTGTCCTGTATGTCCTGTATGTCCTGTATGTCCTGTCCTGTATGTCCTGTCCTGTATGTCCTGTATGTCCTGTCCTGTATGTCCTGTATGTCCTGTCCTGTATGTCCTGTCCTGTCCTGTATGTCCTGTCCTGTATGTCCTGTCCTGTATGTCCTGTCCTGTATGTCCTGTCCTGTCCTGTCCTGTATGTCCTGTCCTGTATGTCCTGTCCTGTATGTCCTGTCCTGTATGTCCTGTCCTGTCCTGTATGTCCTGTCCTGTCCTGTATGTCCTGTCCTGTCCTGTATGTCCTGTCCTGTCCTGTATGTCCTGTCCTGTCCTGTCCTGTATGTCCTGTCCTGTCCTGTATGTCCTGTCCTGTCCTGTATGTCCTGTCCTGTCCTGTCTGTCCTGTCCTGTCCTGTATGTCCTGTCCTGTCCTGTATGTCCTGTCCTGTATGTCCTGTCCTGTCCTGTATGTCTTGTCCTGTCCTGTATGTCCTGTCCTGTCCTGTCCTGTATGTCCTGTCCTGTCCTGTATGTCCTGTCCTGTATGTCCTGTCCTGTCCTGTCCTGTCCTGTCCTGTCCTGTCCTGTCCTGTCCTGTCCTGTCCTGTCCTGTCCTGCACCCTAGAAAACTATGTGCCAACCCCCTTGAAAATAAGCCTGCAACGGTTACACGGTTACACGGTTAACCGACCGTTCAAACGGTTACACGGTTACATTTTTCCTGTTCGGTTAACCTTTTTTTTCTTTTTTCTTTTTTAAATAGCCTATAAAATTTGATGCAGACAATTAGCAATCGCAGATCTGTGATTATCAACACGTACTACGCGCACACACTCAATTTCTTGATGAAGCCCATGCATTTTTAAAACAAATTTGTATTTTCTTTTTTTATTATTTGTTATTGTTGTGTATGTTGGTTACGGTTAACCGTCAACCATAACCGCAAAACAACGGTTACACAGTTGATTTAATAACAGGTGCAACAAATTGCTTGGACTGGAGACTATTTATTCACCAACGGTCAAGTAAGGTATTTCAGCAACTTTACCTTCAAACATAGTTCATCCAGTTTATAATGTACTTCGGATTCGGATTTAATCAGTTTGCACAGTTTACAGATCTGCTTAAAAGATATTACGTGACCCGCTACAGGAAAAGGCGACATACATGTAAGTCGCACAAAATAAAAATAGATGGATGTACATACATGTAGTTGGAAAGTGGTACATAGTACAGCTCTATAGTTTTTGCATATTAATACATGTACGTAGCTTCCATGGAATTCAAAATACACAACTGAGGAAACGGGCTTCGAAACATAACAAAACTAAGACAATACATTGGAACCATGCACTCTTACAATCTTTGTTTCACTTTATTTATTAATTAAACCTCCAGTTTTTTGTTAATTACATGAAACTCTGGATAATAAAGATGTCATTTAAGATTATTAAATGAAAATCAAATGTTGACAACAAATTTCATCCTCTCAACTTTTCAGGAAATGCATAGTGCGACTTAAGTTATATCACCTTTTTCTGTAGCGGGTCACCTTGTTTAAGATCTAGAAATAGGTGAATTTACCATAGACCAGCAAGAGCTGATTTGACCCCCATTCCTTGGGCTAGCCGTAGACCATCCTTCAGATACTGCACCATATTGGCATAGTCCCACAGTCTAATACCACCACACTGAATAAAAGACAGACAAGTCAAGAACTCAAATCAATGCGGCTGTTAAAGGTACATGTAGGATACACCATTTGCATCTTGGACAGTTTTACTACTGAATTATTGAGAAAATATCTTACTCATTTGAAAGTAAATAACGACTGTACTTTGTAGGCATCCATCAAATGATTGCGCTAAATATCCTAGTATAATTGTTTTTTGTGGGGCTCTAGTACGACAAGCTAAATCCAAAATTCGAAAATAGGGCCCATATGAAAAACTTGCGCGCATTTGCTCAATGGCACGCTGAACGTAGCCTTCAACACGTAAAACGTCAGACAAATCCAGGCTGTTCCTCCAAACTTTACGCTGTTCACGAAAAGTGGTGGGTGGTTTTAACCCACCTCGCCCGGCATTTTAAACTTGAAATAATTCCCTTTAAAGTAGTGATATTTGTCAAACCATTTATATCCGAGCCGATAGGGCTCTTTTCGATTTTAAAATTGGTTCAAAGGCCAAAAAAGTGTCTTTCCTATGGAGGTCAACACAAATCTCCCATTTTTTTCGCAGGTCGTCTCACTAAATCGAACAGCACAATCGTTTGAAGCCCCCTGCGGTTTCACCTCGCACGCGAGATTAAGCCTTATAGTATGTTTTTTCATTTGATATAACAATAGTTTCTATTGGTCGAGAGGACATTAGGGCTCTTTTGAGTCCAATCATTGTATCTCTCTCTAAAAAGGCGGTGACCTCTATAATTTATGCTGAGTGGCCCATAGTCTGGTAGCTGAATTTTCTCATAATATGGTTCTATGCGTGTGGCTGCAAACGGGAACTAGACTATACACGCACGCCACGTTGTTGTTGAAGAATTCTCGTCAGCTTGCTTCGGTTACATTGCCTCGATTTGTTCCATTTCTCTTTATTCTTATTACCTTAAGAAATCATTCTTGAGTATGCTGATAGGAAGTTATATAGTCACTATTCAAGTTGTGTGTTTCTTTTCTTTTGAAGAGAAATTGGTCAAATTTTACGACAAACTAACGGAGTAATTGTCTTCTTCTTGTTCGGATTACAACATTTGCTTTTAAGGGGTGTTCGTACGTCGTACGGCATGGTATTCCGGCCTGCGCATATTTTTCAGCAAAATTTCTAAATGAATTATCTTTGATATAGTTTAATATTCATATTGTATGTGGTTTTGTTTTCTATTCAACAATATGAAGAACATAAAGTGAATAAAACTTTGCTAATATTGAAATACAAAGTTAAGTGTATCAAGTGTGTGTACTGCCATTTCTATACCTGTGTTTACCTCTACTGTTTCCTCTCTCCTATTGTGATAATGTTGTAGTCCACTGACATGGTTAGTTGTTTATGTACACGGAGGTCAGTGCATTCCTCTGTGATTGCATCATCCACACACACACATGACATGGGTCAAATCTTTTATGCTCAAAATTGGCTCAAAGTTTTCCATATGCTGTTAGTGGGTCTATAGTGGGTCTAGACCCACTAGTATGCACTAACTGGGGGCACTAGCCTAGTATTGTCGTACTACTACAGTAAAGTATAAACTTTTTTTTTTAATTTTTGGATTTTAATACATAGCTTGTCGTACTACTGACTACTAGGGCCCTAGGCCTATTTGTACTACAAAATTGTGTGAAATAATCTTACAGCCTGGCCCCTGTTTGTCCGCCAGATGAATGCACCAAGTAGACACCCTGAGCGGGCGCCGATCTCCAAGAACACGGCCTCGTGGTTGTCATAATCCACCCGGTCATCGCGGGCGAAGCGCGCCAATTCTTCCAGCTCTGGGTGTGACACCCGCACCTCACCGGTGCGGCTGTCGTACACCACAAAACACCGCCGGATTTTCTTCTCCTTCAGAAAGTCCACAAAATCGTTGGGCTGGAGTTCAAGAATCGACCTGGTCTGTTTGTTGTCTTCTTGATCTTGGGCCCCGGCCCACGACGGGTTGCAACGGGACAAACATCGCGCCGGAGGAACTACACCCACAGGTGATGATAAATTCCAACGGCGATGACTCGAACACCGCGAGAAACTACTCACAGTTGCACGTAATGCAGAATACCTGTGTAAATGTCTGAAACTAGTGAAAACACCGGAAATTGTATTTTTACCGACATTGGTCAACCGTCTGGAAAATAAAACATTTCCTAAGTTGACACTGGTCACGAAGTGCCTAGATAATATTGAAAGGCGACAGCAATGCATGGTGATTTAGGTACTTGATTTGCTTCGGGAAATCGACAAGAAATCTAATCAATCGTCACGTCTGATTGCGATCGAGATATTTTGATGAGTTCGCGCAAAAAACTCTTTGCCTGCCGCGCGCGCCGGCCAACCATGTACTAGTTACTACTAGTGCGTGTGCGTTCCTTCACTAACCCCTGGAATGAAGAATACGTAGCGGCGGCTGCGCAAGGCATAATTGCGCAAAGCATGATGTGAAAACAAGGCGCAGCCAGATTCTAGCCATGGTAACGAGGTTGATAATAAATGCACACAGTGACAAGACTTCTAAAAAGAGCGCCAGACTATTTTAATAAAAAGTGTTATTTTATGGGCGTTCTCTAGAGGGCGGTGTTTAACTTATTATAAGGGTGCATGCTGTGTGCACAATAATCGACAACATAGTCATAGCGCCTATTATACAGCATTACAGCAAACAACGATAAATCAGACAGAAACAGCACCGCCTCGCGTAGCCTTTAAACAAGGCCACATGTCTGATAGACGCCGAGCGACTAAAAAGAGACTAATCGCGAACACCTGAGTGAACGCCGAGCGACTAAAAAGAGACTAGTCGCGAAAACCTGCCCAGACAAGTGGCCTTTATCAATCTGGTTTGGATTTCTTATGTTAACCTTTGTTTCGACTGGAATTCGCTACCTATATGGTAGCGTCCAATCAGCGAACGTATCTCCGCGTGACGTCAGCTTATATTTGAGTTGGACTAGTTCATTTTACAAACAGGGAATGTCCAGTCATGTCACTTACAATATTTTTTATTATTATTATTATTTATTATTATTATTATTTATTCGGCCAATAGCAACATACAAAAAACAATTCACAAAATAAACAGATTTAACTAAACAAAAACAATCCAATTCCAGCTGGCCAGGATTGACAAAAGTATAATTAAACACTGTGACTCGAAAGCCTGTCAATCCTTAGCTCAAATCATTAGTTGCTTCCTAATTTATTGCAATTTTGCATGTAAAATAGATTTAAATGTGATATCTTGTATTTATCATTCATATATTCAACTCAGAAGCAACATTTATTTACGTTTTTTTACCTTTTCTTACATGCTTTGATATTGAACGAATCACGAACGAAACCAACTGGGAGATCGCCGTTCTGATTGGGCGTATTGGCATGCTAATATGTATCTATGAATAATTCATGCCGAGCAGTGAAACCTACATTGCAAAAGGCCTCGTGACATTCGTCACTCGGTCGCGCGTTCACCCCGTGTATCTAGACTCATCTCAGCCGCTTAGCCAGAGTCACGAGGCCTTGTCAAAAGGCTACGCCTCGCGACGCTCAGGAATGGGCTGGCATTGTGTTTACGACGCCAATGTTTAGTTTTTTTTTTTTTTTTTTCAATTTTACTAAGGTTGACCTAATATATATCCTGGTGTCATGGGTTATCGGTAGGATAACGGGGAAGTTGTTCTCAGTCAAAAACTAAATGTTTTTTTTAAATATAATTTTACCAACCTTTTTAAAAATAACCTTGCACTTCATCGTGTGTAGAAATCTTAGCAATGTTGGTCTTGCGTTGCGAGAGCTCGTCCGCCATTCACAGTGGTACTGCTTTCACGACGTAGGAGCGACGTCACATATTATCGGTTTTTTCATTGGTTGGTACTAAATGAATATTTAGAAGCTAGTATGGTGTGCCAAATAAATCAAAAATGTTGCAGTTTTGTCCAAACTGCACTGCCGTTAATCGAGATGACTTTACTTAATAGATGGGAGCTCTTTAAAACATTTTTGAGTATACAAATGGTGTTTATTAATGTTCTAAGGAACTCACAAGCTTGTTTGTTTACTTGTTTGTATAATATAAATTTCTTAAAATTAACTTCATTAATTTTGTTTAATACACTTTTGTCTTTGTGTAATTTCTTTGTATTGTTTACATTTCTTTAAATTAATTATATTTATTTTTCTTTAATACACTTTTGTCTTTCTGTTTATTCTTTTGTATTATTTACATTTCTTGAAATCAATTAATTATATTAATTTTGTTTAATAAAATTCTGCCTCTCTTGTTATCCTTTTGAATAATTTACATTTCTTTAATTTAATTGTATTTACTTTGTTTAATAATCTTCTGCATTTCAACTTATTCTTTAGTATTATTTACATTTCTTTAAATTAATTAATTACATTAATTTTGTTCAATACCCTTCTGCCTCTCTTGTTATTCTTTTGAATAATTTACATTTCTTTAAATTATATTTCTTTATTTTGTTTAATAAACTTCTGCATTTCCGTTTAATCTTTGTATTATTTACATTTCTTTATATTAATTAATTACATTAATTTTGTTCAGTAAACTTCTGCCTCTCTTGTTATCCTTTTGAATAATTTACATTTCTTTAAATTATATTTGTTTGTTACCCTGTGAGAATCAAGGTTATGTATTTTACCGAAGGTTATTTTTGTTGGTGGCAAGTTAACAACATATTGAATTTTATTATAATTTCTTTTTTACATTTGTTTTTGCATGGTTTATTAGGTGTTTACTCTTCGGGGTTGTGACATGGGCACAAAAAAAAGAGTGCCTGCGCACCACGCGCACTGGTGAGCAAAATTTAAGGTGCACCCAATGACTGCAGTCAGGGTGGGTGCACTGTGCCCATGAAACAAAAGAAATGAAATCGACGTTTTTGAGTTCTCTTGGTTGCAATCGTTTGCATGCACAGCACAGGTCTTTGGGGTCTGTAGTCTCAGATTCACTGTCACTGCTGTCGATATACGATTGTTGATTTCTTGGTGTTGTTCCGGACGTACTTGGTTTTTGGGAACTGTTTTTGCTGACTGATTGCCTTGGTTTGTTTTTCTGCTCCTCTAGATGTTTCCTGATGTTATCTACAACTGTGTCTTCAGTAATGGCTTTACCGCTTACAACAGCACTCAGAACTTTACGCTTCTTTGTCTCTTTAGGGTTCTCTGTCAGCACCGCTTCAGCCTTCTTGAAAAAGTTGGTGCATATGTCAGTGGCGTCTTCAGCTGTTGGTGTCTCTGCTGGCATGATTGACGAGGAAGAAGTAGCTGTTGGTGGAGGGTGGAAAATTGTTGCTGGAAGGAAACTTGATTGTTTCACAGAAAATCGGTCAACTGGATAGATGCCACTCTTTTTGAATGATGCTTGCAAGTTATTTGGCGTGAGTGCAGATGTATATGCCTTGCAAGCTAACTCACACAGGGAGTATTTGTCAACACCAGATGTTGCATTTTTCCGCATATGATTGTGTCTAACACCATTCAGGATTTTTTCAAATGGTCCAAAACATCCAACATCCATCGGCTGAAGAATATGTGAAGTGTGTGCTGGAAGTACAAAAAGGATGATATTTCTCTCCTGTGCCCATTGAATTAGTGATAGCGAAACGTGAGACTTATGTCCGTCATACAACACTAAGATAGGGTTTTCTGGTGTTGCATGAGTGCAGTATTTGCTGAAGTGGTCATTTAGGTATCTCTTAAATATGTCTGAGTTGGACCAGCCCGAGTCACTGACTGCCCCTGCAGCACCAGCAGAACATCCTGTCAAGAATTCGTTGCGCATACGCTTTCCCTTGAAGATGAAAAATGGGGGTATTTCAGACCAGCCATGATTGGTTTCAGGAGGAGAAAATAGACCCATCTCTTTGTTTTTGTTGATGTTGACATACCATGCATTATGTTTACCAGCCCCAGTCAGGGAAAAAAAATCAATTTCACTTAAATTATTTTAATTTTTTGCCAAATTGGCGTGCCATAGAATCCCAACTAGCAACCACATCACGTGATCTATCGAGTGTTCGACGGAGAGTGAAACTTATAGCAGACGATAATTTTGTTTGGAACTTTCGAGGCTGGATATTGTTTCTTTGACACATTTGATTGTTGGTATAATAATGTACTAGTGATCTATACCCAAAATGAATCATTTTATTAACGTTTGAATGTCACTTACGACAGGAAACTTGAATTTCAGCATGATTACGCCGGGAGACAGCACGGACCGTGAGCTTCTTTCAATGGTGGATCTCGTACAGTCTCGCGGTAAACGGGAATCAAAGTTGGGGGTCGATAACATATGAGGGTCGATAACGTATGACGATACGATATTTGTTATTTCCCTCCCTAAAACCACCCTCAAAAAGCCCTAAATCAGGTCCCCGAAGTCCCCGCCTCTATGTCAAAATATATCCACACGTTGGTCTTTTTTGGCGAAGAAAATCACCCGAATTAGTCCCATTTATAGGCCACAGGGACCTATTATTAAAATTATCTGAGCGATAAAAATATTATTGAGCTCGCGCGTAGTAATTTCGTGAATAATTGGTGGTAGGCCCTATACACCCATAACATCGTCTGTCGTATGTTTTTGCCCGTTGGCCGTATAGAGTTTCTAGATTTTTGCTAAAATCCTGAGGATATGCTCTGAATTATCGAAAATATGTCCATCCAACTAAACACCGTTAATAATTGGATATAATTTGCACCATAAACATACTCACTTCGTATCCAGGCCCGCAATCTTGAATTTTTCTGTCAAAATTTACACCCCGGCATCATAAAGCAGCGGGGCCCAATTTCACGGAGCTGCTAAGTACACAAATTTGCTTAGCATAAACAGTTTTCTTTGGCAAAAACAGGGTTACAAACCACATTTTCAGGTGATGTATATTGTTTGTGACTGGTATTCAGCTGGTCTTTGCTTAGCATTAAAAGCACATGGAGTAATCTGTTTTTACAGAGCACGACTTTTTTGTGCTAAGCAAATTTGTGTGCTTAACACTTCCTTGAAATTGGCCCCTGTGGCGTTGAGCGATATCTCAAATGCTAGAGGTCGATACCTACCTATGAAGTCGTTTGTAATTTGGGTAATTTAAGTCTGTACTCACAGCAACCATAATTATTGTTCTCACAGACGACAGAAATTAATTGTAATTAAATTGATCACAATAATTCATTTGTGAGTTATATTAACATCTGGTACACTGACTTGCTTAAAATGCTTCATATGAAGCACGAATGTGGCACGATATCGGCCTCGACCCTCACACTAAGGTACCCATTTATATTACTGGGTTGTTGTTGTTGTAACATTTATTTCAACGTTGCCATTACAATATATATGTACCATCTTATATAAATTACAAAAATGATTGAAGAAGTTGATAGAAACTATGTATACACACTAAGTTAAATATAGAAGCGATATTAAAATTAAGTGACAACATTTAGGTATAAGGTTAAGCGTATAACGCTTTTGTGCCCTAACCTATGGACAGACAAATATACAAACAGGAAAACCACACAAAGGACAACAAAATACAACGAAAAGACAGACTAGTGTGAGACAAGGCAGAATTATCAGTTCACAAATAAGACCACAATTATAAGTACAAATCAAGGAATCGAGATTTTAAATTCTTAACAAAGACAGAGAGAGGGTGGAGAGAGGCAATTGTAGTTAAGTGTCTTGCCCAAGGGCACAAACACCATGTTCCTAGCAGGGTTTGAATCCCTGCACGCACCATCGTACATGAGTCGAACACCGTAACCTCTGGGCCATGGCATATATGTTTTGGCATAAATAGGTCAAATTAAAACAGGAGTGGACAATGTATGGTGTGCACGAAGTGACTTCAAAGGTTACATTAATTTGTAGGCGTTCGTGCACATAGATTTGGGTCCAATATATAGAAAAATGAATATCCTAAATCATGGATTTGTTTGCTGTGAAATGTCTTTGACATAACTTTATAAATTGTCAAAAGTGTATACGTCAAAAGCCTTAATGAAGAAAAAACAAGATTAAAACCTTTCAGTCAACATTTCCGTAAAATTAATTGTCTAATTGTTTTTAGTACTGAGGATCAAACTTGAACAAAATAATAAACGTATTTCGTTAATGTACTTGCGCACTGTTAGTTGTAACGCCTACGTACACGGCATACAAACTTTACCAAATCGATGTCATTGTATGCAATCAGGGACTGGCACTAAATTGTTGTGCTGATGCCATGACAACCCATTCATCCATTTTGACCCCGCGAAGTCGCTCGCCCCTGAAATTAAAATGTTGATTACCTTTCTGACTCAATTATTGATTTCTTATGGTTATGATATAGATAGTTAATTAGTGAATCCCATGCCGTTCGGCGGGTATACATCCATCACTCTGGGTGGGAAATCATCCACTCTGTAAGTGGTGCCTGGGGCCGTGGATCAAATTACGTGGAAAATACAATTGTATTGTCAATTGTAGAGTTGTAAACAAGTTAAAGGGATCCGTATATACGTTTGGTAATTACTCCAAAAATTTATGACAATAAAAACTTACTTGCTAAGAAGTACAGCAGCTTTGGATAGTATAATGCATTTTTATAAACTTTTCACTTCGAAGTACTGCGGAAAAAAAATATCACTTTTTATTCCAAAAAATTTGAATCTGAGAAGCGTTACTACAGTGACGTTTCTCAGAGTGTGTATTCCAATGCAGATTATTCTTCCTGCGTGGACATAACCGCTCTAGATTCTCAAAATCCCTACCACCTTTTGAAATGAAATTTGTACAGGTTAGTTTTATGGTATATATCTATAACTATGTAGGATTGAAACAAACAGTGGGTTCTAATTACCAAACCTATACGATCCCTTTAAAATATTTATTGCTGTTAATATTTAACGTGCTGTACACGTGCTGTACAAGTCCAATTTTCAGGTTCTGATTTTTATATAAACAACGGGAACGGTATGTTTCACCGCGCGGTCGATGTGACACGTATTGATCATAGCCCCCTTTAATTGCGCCAGTACGGTTTTATATGCGTCATCATGAGTTGATAGCTCCATGGTTTATTTGCGTCAGTTCAGAGTCAATATTCTTCAAAATATTGTACGGTGTATGATTCAGTATAAGCATGACTGCGTAATTGTTGCAAGTCAAGAGATGGGGACTGATACAAATTATGAAACGCTGTATATGACAACTTAAAACTATTTACTACCAGGTAGATGATGTTGAATGGCAAAACGCATCTATTTATAAAATTGCCCATCTAATTCTGAAATATATGATTTATGGCTTTGCTATTTAATTTTCTACTTTCTGCTATATAGGCCTACCAGTTTTGGAATAAATATTTCAAATTCACAATTCATAAACGCGCTTCATATTTTATGCGGTGTTACAATCAACGACTCAAAGTAACCTGTATTTTGTGGTAGACTATTGTCACGACCATGTTTCATTTGCCATAACAATAACCTCTAGAAACGTTTGGTGTATTTTTTTGACGGAAGTAAAAGCTGAAATTATACGGGAAAACTTCACAAACGAGTTTAATATGGAAGAAAAAGGAGACAGACATTATTCACATATCAATCTGTCGTTGCGTCGCTGTAGTCTGGGTTTCATATACAAAGTTGCCCACAAAAAAAACGGACAAGCACACCACCACCCAAAGCAACCATTGGAAGGAGCCTCCTTCTAGAATAAAAGTGATACCAAGAAATCCCGATTTGGTTTAGTAGTTTTAGCTCTTGGTATCTCTTTCTTCCAGAAAAACTCCCCATCCGTTATATCAATTTAGCCTCAGCCTGCAACGAGAGCACGCGTTCCGGCGCCCTGTTCCGGGCGGTTGGTTGAGCGAAGTTGTTTAGGCATAGACCATGTGCCCTCTGTTTACATTTATAATAATGTGCCCGTCAATATGCGCACGCATCGTGTTTTACATAAATTTGGTAAAGAGGCGACATCACAGGTCACATAATTCAAAGGTGGTCTAACCTGTGGCGTCCCTTCTCAACCAAATTGTATGCAAAACACGATGTGTGCGCATACTGCCGGGCACATTTGAATACAGATGTAAACACGTGACGTCAGAGGACACATCGTCTATACCGAGAGAGGTTACGGGGTGTGGGGGGGGGGGGGGGGGGGGGGGGCGTCCCTTCTTAACCACATTTTATGCAAAACACGATGTGTGCGCTATAGTTCGTGAATTGCCATTACGACCGAGGATCCCCTATTGGGTTTTCCTTTATTCCTGTACTGTAACCTAACCCCATTGCTTAGCGCTTACCGGAGCCATCGAGGACAAAGGAACCGTCCTTCGAGGATCTTTTGTTCCCCTTGTTTTCTTTTGTGTTTCGATCCTCGATCGCAAAAGGAAACAAGAGCATATTGAAGGGCACAGTTGAATACAGATGTAAACACCTGACGTCAGAGGGCATATCGTCTATACGTACACGGCATACAAACTTTACCAAATCAATGTCATTGTATGCAATCAGGTACTGGCACTAAATTGTTGCGCTGATGCCATGACAACCCGGCCATTTGGACACTGCGAAGTCGCTCGCCCCTCGGCCTGAAATAATATAAAAACAATTCCTTTCCGACTTAATTAGGGCCTATTGATATCGTATGGTTATGATAGCCAATGAGTGAATCCCACGCCATTCACCTATATATAGAGGGTCTACACCCATCACTCTTTGCGTTGTAACTTAATTGTGACCATTTTGCTAGCTTTTTATCTAACTGTTAATTAAGGGAGAACTCTTCAATTTCACGTAGTTTGAAACACTAGCTCGACGAACAAGTTTAATATTCCATAGGCCTACTACTGAAATTCAATATTGAAGCTCAGAAATTTCAACGGCATCGCTTGTAAAGCGACTTGACGACCACTTTCGTAATCAGACGACAGCATTGATACAATCGATATGGAAGTGATGCACATTTTGTACCTTGTAACCGCTGCCTGGTTAATGCCTCGTAGTTACGGACGCCAAACATGGCCGTGTGCGTTTCGTGCTGCTGAAAATCGCGCCCTGGAACGTCTTGCCTATGCGCACAAAACAGTGCAATCTCGCGTCATCTGTGGACGGGAATGCAGCATGGATGACCGCTGCAAGTCGTTTAACTTTAACGACTGCAACAAAAAGTGCGAGTTGAACCTTGCCACAAGACGAGAGCACCCAGGACATTTCAGGGGAACTCAAGGGAGTGTGTACTTTGATGCATACGAGGACACACCTCTCTACTCACTGGCCAATAGCTCTTATGAAAGTTGCAAACGGCTCTTAGATGCCGGTTGCCGTTCAAGCGGTATCTACACAATCTACCCAGAGGGTTTTGGTAATTCTAGTCTTCGTGTCTACTGCGACATGGAAACTGACGGTGGGGGATGGATCGTGTTTCAAAGGCGACAAGATGGCAGCGTGGACTTCTGGCGTAACTGGGCCGACTACCAGTCTGGCTTTGGAGATCTGTCTGGTGAGTTCTGGTTGGGCAACGACAACTTGGTGACACTGACGTCTAGTGAGACATGGGAGCTACGAATTGATTTAGAGGACTGGGAGGGCAACACAGTTTGGGCAAAGTACACTGATTTCAAACTATCCCCTGGTGAGTACCGTCTGAATTATGACTTTTACGATATTAGCAGCACTGCTAGCGACTCTCTTGAATATAGCAAAGGTTTGGCTTTCACAACCAAGGATAAGGACAACGACAAATGGCCGTACAACTGTGCAGATTACCACAAAGGAGCCTGGTGGTTTAATGGAGCGAATGCTATGGACTGTATGACGTCTCACTTAAATGGTATATATTACCCAAATCATCAACCGGATAGGGACTGGGGAGTCTATTGGTTTCATTGGAAAGCTAAGATTTACTCATTGAAAAGTTGCAGCATGAAAATACGTGCAACATAACCTGTACAAAATTAATAATATTGATAGAGGATATCGGTAATCGGAAGAATTGAGCAAGTTGAAAGATATGTTGTTCTGACTCCCAGTGTGGTGGTCTTAAGCTAAGTTACGGTGTGTTTTTTGTTACCTTAATTGCATGTTACTTTTTTCTGAATACATCTATATACCAGTAAACAAAACTTTTTGTTTTGGAAATGTCAATTGAAAACTCGACATGTAAGCATAACCTACGTTTTGTTTCTTACATCCTTTTTGTCGCACTTGCGGTATTGAATTGTACACATTTATTTTTCTTTTCTTTTTTGCAATTTTTTTCACCGTTAGGGTCGTTCATGCGGTAACCTAACATAATACAATATTGCACAAGTTTGTAAATAGACAACTAATACAACCGCGTTTTGTTAGCACTAAAGTTAAATTAGTAAGTTGCACCATGGAGGAATAAGACCAGTGCACCCACTAGTCGGCCAGCAGCAAGCACAACCACACCCGAGCCTGCCGAAGGAGAGATACCGATCGAGGTCACCCTGACTGTGTTGACCAAGAAACCTGGCGATGAGGAATTGCTCTTATTCCTCCATGGTTGTACTAATGATGTTGATTTATTCGGTTGAGTGACGGTCGAATTAGAATAAATCGACTTTATCATTAATTATGTAAATAATGCACGGTTTAGTGGTACAGAGCGGGTGGTTTGAATAGGGAGTGGTACATGAGGTGATCGTGTGGAATGAAGATAGGTCACTTCACGCTTGCGAGCAGCAACGACATCACACAATTCTCAACACAGGTAGATTCCCAAAAATATATTTATCATCCGAAATTCTGCTTTAAGCTTAATCAATTACATGTGATTCATTACAAAAATAGTAAGAGCAGATCATTGCTATACCCTATAGCCTGAAGGCGTTGACTTGCATTGTTCAGGTCTACGTTAATTTCCACTTTTCTAAAATATTTTTTCTGGGTGGTTTTTCGTAGCTGGCAGTCAACGCAGCAATCATTGTGATAACGTTTTGTTAATAACGTGGTGTGAAACAGAAATGACCAGTATACACGTGCATTTTAATGAACCAATATCATAATAAGATGATATTATTTCATGTTGTATGATTGGTGAACCGTCAAGGAATAATATTTGGCCCTTGCGTTCTACACTTCAGATTTATGTTCAATACACTACACATTTGTGTAGACTTTTTGTTGTTGCAAGTTTTTCACCATTATGGTCGTACATGCGGTAACCTAACCTAATACAATATTGCACATTCTTGGTTTTCTTTTTTTATATAGACAACTAACACAACCGCCATTAATTTTGTTAGCGCTAAAGTTAAATTAGTAAGTTGTAATACGATTTAAAGTACATTGTCGTAGACATGCTTAGAAGTCATTTCATTATTCTGGGATGTAAAACAAAACTTTGAGATTTGTGTACATTTTAATTGTATTTTGCAAGTTGTTCACCATTAGGGTCTTACATGCGGTAACCTAACTCTCTTATTTCCAAAGAGTGAAAATTCACTCCATTCGAGTGAAAACTCACTCCCACAGTCTGAAACTAGGGACCAGACGTTTTAGAGTGAAATTAAATCACTCGTAAAAAATTGAAATCTAATCACATTCCACTGAAATTATACTTTTTTAAGTGTGTTTCAATCTAAACTTAGAGTGAGATCCACTTTAAAACGTTTATAGTCCCAAGTTTCACTCTTTGGAATTTATAGAGAACCTAATACAATATTTCACATTCGTGGTTTTCTTTTGTATATAGACAACTATTAACACAACCGCCATTTGTTAGCAATAAACAGTTAATGAGTAAGTTGTAACACGGTTTAAACATTGTTGTAGACATGCTTAGAAGTCACTTTAGTTGTCTGGGGTGTAAAACAAAAAAAATTGCGATGTTTGCCAACAGCATAGATACCTCGTGTTTAGTTGAGTAAATGGTATTTTTTCTTTATTTGAAATAATTATGTCACGAAAAT
Organism: Crossaster papposus; assembly: GCA_037893245.1. Lineage (NCBI taxonomy): Eukaryota > Metazoa > Echinodermata > Asteroidea > Velatida > Solasteridae > Crossaster > Crossaster papposus. The sequence continues at coordinate 768,516 of JBAIAA010000354.1, read as the reverse complement.
GCCCTTAAAACACAGTCTATACTTTGGTATTTTCGTAAATCCTAGTTCTCTTTTATTCCACTTGTATTCTCTTTTAATCCATGAGTTGTTGTTCACGTAGAGTACATGTGTGGCTAAAATAGACTTGCTGGAAATCTAACAATGGCGTCTATTCAGTTTTTGTTAGCACATTAGCGATTGGCAAAAAGTTCTAAATTTAATTGTAGACTACAGAGACTTTTAAAAAGAGACCTATTGTATTAAAAGGTTGTTAATGTTATAAATAGTTGTCAGGCTTCTTTTGATGTGAACTTAATTTTAAGACGATTTTAGAAGTTAGGAAACTTTTGATGACCACTTTGAAACATTCGGTGACTGAATATTCATAGTGTGACATCACTGCATTTTCTCAGTTACCGGTGACGTCATAAAATGTTATAGCGCCCTTTAGCGGCAGGTTAAAAAACATAAAATGCCGTGTTTAAAATGACAAATTAGTTTGCTGAAATCACTTTATATAATTAGCTTCGTGCTACGAACAAGTTAAGGAGAGAAATATTGATGACGTCACATAGGGCATGCAGATAGCTCAGCTCAGTTGATAGAGTGCCCATCTGGTAATCTTAAGGTCGCAGGTTCGAGTCCCGCCTTGCCAACGGTCTTCGTTCACTTTGACATTTTTGTGAATTTATTTAATATGCAGATTCGTTTAGAATTTATATAAAATTCAACTATTTACACATTTAAAAATATAATAAATAGGTCTCGGCGTGTTATCCTGCTTACCCATTTTCTCCCCTGTTCATAGTCGTTTTCCAAACCCAGCTTCGTCTCCAAGTGGCTTCGTTCATGCAGTTTGGCAATCGTGATGTAGCCGTAGAGCCTCAGCTGGGGTTTGGAAAATGGCCCATTAACACAAGCGAACTCGTACTCAAAGCCGGAGATCTACGGCCGGTGTGAAAGGTAATTCTGTCCCCCCTGGTAAATGTGTCCCCCCGGACAGACTTACCAGGCCGTGACCCGGTAAATCTGTCCGGGGGGACACATTTACCTAGGTATTTCTGTCCCCCTCCAGGTAATTCTGTCTCCCTGCCCAACGTTAAACGTGTCCCCCTGGTAAAATTGTCCCGTGCAACGTCACAAGTCTAGCACCCACTTAGACTTGGTGCCAAGTCGGTAATAGCGGTCCACTCGGTATGTACACGGGGGAGGTTGCGGTTGCCTCGTTCCCAATGTGCAGAGTTCGAAGTTAAATTACATCTGTCGCAACCACTGACCTCAACACCTTGACGGATCATTGTCCATATTCTGCTGTGCTAACACTTGAAGTCGGCGCGAACTGGAAGTGCAACATGGCGGACCCGAGACGTCACTGCTGTGAGCCAATGAAATGTCCAGGTGTATAGGTCAGTGGATTTACTCTGTACATTTTGTATTTATAAACATTACGTAATACGTATCGTACCAACACCTGGACATTTCATTGGCTCACAGAGTGACGTCGTGGGTCCGCCATGTTGCACTTCTCCGCATGCCGACTTCAAAATGAAACAATGATGATCTGTCCATGTATAGAGGTCAGTGGTCGCAACTCGGCACGTTACTAGTCTTAAACCAGCCGTGCCGATGAATTTCGACTGAAATTCACGGATTAAACACGAATATCTAACGACTTGTCTTCAAGTCTAGCACCCACTAGACGCAACAACCAGTGTAGTACAGGTTCACCCCTTCATGGTGCATCATTTGTGGCAGACTGTAGGATGTGTAGCGTACTACAAATTACAGGTGGTCAAAAGTGCTGCCACAATTCGTGCTGGGTATACAGAATTTGTACGCGTGCAAGAAGTCTGAAAATACTGATTACCGCTAATTTCCCTTTCGCGCAGAAACGTAGATCGGTTGATTTAATTAATACAGTTATTTATATTTTTATTTTTATTTTGATAAATCGATGAAGGGAACAGAAGTCCAAATAATAAATACCATGTGGGCTTTTCATTGAAATAACATCAAAATAACCACTTATGTGTGGAACATTGGGGGACAAAATTACCTAGACGGAAAGGGGAAAGAATAAACTGGAGGGGGACGGAATTAACGGCTCTAGGGGGACACTTTTACCTAGGTAATTCTGTCCCCCCGGACAATTTTACCGGGGGACAGAATTACCGTCCACACCGGCTCTGAGGCCAGGGTGCACCACCCTAATTGAAAGGAGAATTTCTACGCGAGGTCATCTGCATGAAATGTGCCCCCCACAATTTCTTTTGAAAAAGGATGCCGTTTGGTGAAAGAAATGGTGGGATTGTGTAAATATAGCATAGAATCAACTCCCTGGTTTTTGAGCTTCAATCTGAGGGCAGACTTGACAAAATTACGGTTGAAAAATGGGTCCTAATTGCCCTAGAATGTGTATGGAGGGATGCCATTTGTAAAATGGCTGCTTTCAGGCTCGGGAAGTATCACTTTTCGGAAGGCGAGTTTCTTTTGGTGTGAATATTAAAAAATGTAATCTGCTAACCTACTAAAAATTGAAAAGAAATGGAAAGATAAAGACCAAGACAATAATCTGATTGTTGTTTGAGAAACCCCAGTGATGTCGGTGTGCATGAAACTTGGTCGTGAACATTGTTGATGTTACACTGTTTCCAACTGGACTTGAATTAGGATGGTGCACCCCGGTAACAGGTCATCTCGTACCTTGGGCAACTCGTACCTTGGACAACTCGTACCTTCAACTCGACGTAATTATACCGAGTCGTACCATGGACAACTCGTACCTTCGGCATGTCGTACCTTCAGTTAAGACGACTCGTACCATCACGCGTAAGTCAAGTCGTACCGTCAGTCAGGATAATGATCCGAGGCTGAATAAGTGGACCGTAACTCATTGAAAGTGAACTGCTTATTAAAATAAAGGCGAATCTCTTTTTGGTATGGGCTCTCTTTCCCCCAAAAATTTATTTAACGCGAAGCCGGCCTCGATCGGCAGGTTACACGCACTGTGTGCGCGGCATGCACAGGCGCTGCCCACGCGGTACGTTTGCGGTCAACCTACGGTAGCCATCCGTGCAAAGTGACACGGTTCTTGCGCCGCTGTGCACAGTGACATTTTTCACGTCTTACCATCATTTTAGAGACTTAGGCCTACTTACAAAATTGCAAATAAATGTATTACGGAATCGATATACTTTCATCCAAATATGTTTACCTCTAATTTTTTTCTCTTTCAGATGATCTTGCGGGTTTCTGATGAACCATTGCGCTGCTCAACTAGAGAGGATTGGTTGTCTGCAGTTCATCGTGAAGTTTCATTTCACGTCTTACCATCATTTTAGAGACTTATGCCTACTTACAAAATTGCAAATAAATGTATTACGGAATCGATATACATGTACTTTCATCCAAATATGTTCACCTCTAATTTTTTTCTTTTTCAGATGATCTTGCGGGTTTCTGATGAACCATTGCGCTGCTCAACTAGAGGGGATTGGTTGTCTGTGAATCGATTTCATTTCAACAAGTCGGACTATGACGAAACATCTGGCCAAACCCCCGCCAATTTGTTTGACTTTCAGACTTATAGCTAGGAAAGGACTGAATCATTTAAAATTAAATGTTTAAAGTTGCTTTCTAATATTTTGTCGGTTGGTTTTAATAGAGTTTAATAAAGCTCGCTCTGGAAACAGGATGTTAAGTTGGTTAGGCTGTATTGTATGAAGCAGAATCAGTGTCAAAAAGATCGGACGTGTTTTTACAACTCGGATGCTTTCCTAATTCGGATGTATTCCTAATTCGGATGCTTTTTGCAAACTCGGATGCTTTTTTAATTCGGATGAATTCGTAATTCGGATGCTTTTTGTAAACTCCAATGCTTTTTTAATTCCGATGAATTCGTAATTCGGATGAATTCGTAATTCGGATGCTTTTTGTAAACTCGGATGCTTTTTTAATTCGGATGCTTTTCTAGTTCGGATGCTTTTTTAATTCGAATGCTTTTCTAGCTCGGATGATTTGTATAAACTCGGATGCTTTTTTAATTCGGATGCTTTTCTAGTTTGAATGCTTTTTGTAAACTCGGATGCTTTGCAAACCGAACATATTCGCAAATCGGATGCTTTCCCAATCCGGCACTAGGGTGGCCCTGAAAGGACATCACACATCGCAGATTCTGCGATTTCGCGCATTCTGCGCGAATTTGAACGATGACAAACATGTTATCGTATATAACTAAGCATATATCTGAGATGTGGAAGATTTTATTGTAGATTTCTGCACAGATTTATGTGATAATGAATATTTTCTGGGCAGATTTTTGAAAAGTCGCATATTTTTATTTTAGATTTCAAGTTCTGCGCAGATTTCTTAGTACGCAAATTTGTGCGATGTCGCACGGATGGGCACTACATGTACATTTTCATTGCACATTTAATTATGCGCAGCTATATGCATGGAGAATTTCTCCATGCTATATGTCGCACTCACGTACAACAGATTTATATGCAGATTTATGTGCACATTTCTGCCGCGATGTCAGCACATACGACATTTTGAAAGTTGAACCACCTCGACGTTTTGAATGTTATGATGTTCTAAAACGGACAGGCAACAACGTCGTGGTTCAACTTTCAAAACGTCGTGGTTCAACTTTCAAAACGTCGCACCCACAGACATATAAACACATAGACCGCCAGGTCCTATTCAAAACTACAGGATGATTTCGTGATTTCGCGGCGCCCGACTAAAATACCAACTATGGGCAAATTTAGCCCTCGGTATAGGGAATTTGTACACACCCGAACTGTTCCAGTCAAATAATTATATGAAGCCATTTATCGATTTAAAAGAAAATTACATAGGGCTATACTAGATACCATGTAGATTAAGCATAACCAGTGTCAATCTTGATACCCTAAAATAAAGAAGTTTTAGGCCCATTTTTGTGTCAAGCGCGTTGCCCGGTATGCGCACAGAACGTAAAAAAGCGCGGTGCGTTGCCCGTCGAACGAAATATAGTGTACACAATTATATGAACGCGCGTGCAAAGTGCGTTGCATGATAGACGCGTAATTGTACGCGCTTGACTTTTTATAGCTACACGCGCATGCCGTGCAGCCTACACGCCGTTTTGCCCATACTTTGCAAATCACGGTTTTGTGCACACGACTGGCGGTCTATAGGTTTATATGTCTGTGGGTCGCACCCACAGACATATAAACCTATAGACCGCCAGTCGTGTGCACAAAACCGTGATTTGCAAAGTATGGGCAAAACGACGCGTAGGCTGGACGGCAAGCGCGTGTGGCTATAAAAAGTCAAGCGCGTACAATTACGCGTCTATCATGCAACGCACTTTGCACGCGCGTTCATATAATTGTGTACACTATATTTCGTTCGACGGGCAACGCACCGCGCTTTTTTACGTTCTGTGCGCATACCGGGCAACGCGCTTGACACAAAAATGGGCCTAAAACTTCTTTATTTTAGGGTATCAAGATTGACACTGGTTATGCTTAATCTACATGGTATATAGTATAGCCCTATGTAATTTTCTTTTAAATCGATAAATGGCTTCATATAATTATTTGACTGGAACAGTTCGGGTGTGTACAAATTCCCTATACCGAGGGCTAAATTTGCCCATAGTTGGTATTTTAGTCGGGCGCCGCGAAATCACGAAATCATCCTGTAGTTTTGAATAGGACCTGGCGGTCTATGTGTTTATATGTCTGTGGTCGCACCCCTGAGCGAACTCAACTCAATAGCGCCACCAATAGTTAGATCTAATTCCTTGCATGCTCTAGTTAGATTTTTACAGCGCGCACGTGTGTCGTCGAGAGTTGGCTTTCTTTTCGATCCTTGTGAACTTGAGTTAATAACGTTTTACGGTATTCGTCTTTGTTGCAGTCATGTCCTTCTTCCTTAGAGGCGCTGTATCTAAAAAGAAGCCCCAGGTCAAAAAGGTAAGGGATCCCGATGCATGCTAGCTATATGGACTAGGGTCGATTCGAACTCGACCGGCGCGGTACGGTTACCAGAACTCTGGGTCTCCCGACGCCCGTAGGGCGGAGCCCCATAGATAGAGAGGGTTTTTACAGGTTAACCGCCGTTAAACAATAGAAACCGTGCACAAATTCCGGGTAATAACTCCATACTGCCGCACGGTCTACCCCAAGAAAAAATTTGTATGAGTACTTTATCAACTCGCCCAGCTGTGGCCAACCAAAAACCGGTCGAATCTTGTCCAATTTCTGTAAAAAAGGTGAAAACTATGCCCGTTCCGCAAACGCGACTGTTACAAGATGGCGGATAAACTCGTGCGTAATTTCAAGCTGCAGCCGCCGCGCATTAGCCGTTTTTGAAACACAAACTTCATCTTGCCAGGCCTTATTCATACAGTTAAGCAATGCGCCGGAGGCACAGCCACAAAAGACCGAAGCCAGGGTTTGGAAAACAGCCCTGTCATCGTCGTTCAGAGAAGCCATGTGATTGGTCCGCACTGACCCCGGCCGGGGTCACGGTACAACTGTTCATTGAACGTCCTTATCCGCCATCTTGTAACAGTCGCGTTTGCGGAACGGGCATAGTTTTCACCTTTTTTACAGAAATTGGCCAAGATTCGACCGGTTTTTGGTTGGCCACAGCTGGGTGAGTTGATAAAGTACTCATACAAATTTTTTCTTGGGGTAGACCGTGCGGCAGTATGGAGTTATTACCCGGAATTTGTGCACGGTTTCTATTGTTTAACGGCGGTTAACCTGTAAAAACCCTCTCTATCTATGGGGCTCCGCCCTACGGGCGTCGGGAGACCCAGAGTTCTAGGGGTACGGTACGGTACGTAAGACAACGCGACTTGGGATAACTCGACCGCGTTAAACCTCTCTTTTTTTTTTTTTCGCGCTAAAGTGCAAAAACAATGGGAAGATAAACGAGGTTCCCGTATACATCCGATTGCGAGAGTATGATAACTGATGTGTACAGCCCGGGTTAGACCCATGAACGTGGCGTTGCAATTACACACCAACAAATGCCATAAAAATCGCACCTTACGTTCCCAAGAAATTCGATAAAAAAAGACGAAGACCAATTAATAGTAATAGTACAAACGTGTTGCCTTTTTGGTCTGTGCGCGCATAACGACGTCAAACTTCAAAGTCTGGTCGCGGCTGTATTAACAGTACAACTCTCCAGCCATACTATACCGCCTACTTGAAGGATTTGGGGCACCGTGCGAAGTGAACACGTTTGTATTGGACTCCACTTTTTCTTGGGAACGACCGAAAGGTGCTATTTTGGTAGCTGTAAAATTAAAGAGCAATGTGTATTTATAATAGTTAATACTAAAGAGTAAAATGGTAAGAAATTCTGGTAGCAAAGGATGTGCGTTTTTTATCGTAAAATAGATTGTGTTAGAAAAACATCAGCGCGTGGCATTGGTGATGTTGAACGCAATCTTGATTTTTGCACAAACTTATTGTCTTCCCAGAGTTTATTTCTATTTAAATGGATTTCATTCAAAATCAAAGAGAAATGAACTCTGGAGGGAGAATAATAAGTTTGCGCTCAACAGTAACAACGCCTCGTTTACGGGTCTTGGTACAGGTCAACACGGTCCCAAATTCCTTAAAATGTTACATTATCTGAAAGAGCTTGGAAAAAAAAATAAACTGAGAGGTCATTGACCTCAATAGAGTAACCAGAAGGTAAGTTACAGATTTGTGAGTGATCGTGTTTTTTGGTCGTTTGGAGGTCCGAAATAGGCCTAAAAGTTGTGACCTTATACACGCGACAATCAGTAGTCACGTGATCCCGTTCTTAAAACTTTGTAGTGCTGTATCTCTACCCCTGTTGTGTGATTTGATGGCATCGTCTAACCGAGATGCACGTACAAACCTGTCCCATAAATCATGCGGGAATTTGCACGCCTGCGCACTTGCACTCATTTGACGCCCAAAATTATCAGTGACTTTTGTGACGTAAGATTGTCCCACCAATTTGCTGGTCATTCCCCTCCAGTCATTCTATTTTTAATGATGCGCCGCCGCTCAATTTCCATAACAATGCATCGACGCGGGGGTCGACCGAATTATTGGCAAATTTTGGGAGTTTCATCTAAAAAAGGCCATACATATTGCTCGCGACCATCGCGCTATCAATCCGACCACCCACGTGTGTAACAACATTTGACAGCTAAACAAATGAACTATTCGGAAATAAATCGCTTGATTTCCAAAGAAATTTCGTGAGAAAGAATAACATTATTACAAATATGGACTCTCTGAGACAGTAAGAACTTTGAGTTCCAAAAAAGGAAGACGCAAAAAGTTTTTAAACTGTCATAACTCACCCAAAACTTCACCGATTCGGAAGCTTTTTTCAGCACTAGACAGCGGCCATCTTAGCTTTTTCTCATACCATCACTACGCATGTGCAGTACCCGATGCATAATGATTTCATTCATAACACTGAAGCGAGTCCGTACCCGGAAGTGGCCGAAGGCGATGACGCGCGTAAAGCGAGAACGTACGATGACGTCATAATGAGCGGCGCTGTTCACCTAATTTGCATATGGGATAAGTTTGTACATGAGATGTTTATGTTGAATATTTATATTGCTGGCTGGGCGTGCGGTGCATGATTCTATGAAAAGGTGGGTAGATTTACCGGTTGAGTAGTGCGTACGGTTTTGGCGGTCGTAACCGGAGAAAGAAACACAAACCGATGGGCAGAGTATACTTTCCAAAACGTTGAGTTCCCTCTGGTTTTATTTCGGAACCTCGCAACTCACAAAAGAGAATAGCCACATGGTGCTACCCGTGCTACCGCAAACAATTTACATCTTGTGGAAGTCTATTGAACCTTTTTTTTTTATAATAGAACTTATTATTCGTCTGTCCCGTAGGATTCTACTGGCAAGCCTAAGCGTGATTTGAGCATTGCGGCCACCAACAAGATTAGGAAAAAGAAGTTGAAACTGAGCGAAGAGATTGTCAGCGATTCATCTGAAGATGAAATGTGAGTATTTTGTCGCAAGTGGAGAACTTGTGTGTGTTGTAAATTCTTGGCTAACAAAAACATGTTGCAGACATTGTATACTCTATTAACCAGTTCGCACCGAATGACGTATAAACGCAAAGTTTTTCCCAGATTCAAAACGGATGACGCATAAACACGCCACAAGCAAGGCCAAAGATGTCTGTCAGCAGCGAGCAAAGCCGGAAATGCGTGGGTGTGCTTCCCGGTACTATCAGCCTGAACCCGCCTCAAATTGAGTTTCGTTAAAAATAATGCTGCGCGTCAACTTGGTGATGTTAAAATAATCCCGGCGCGAACTGGTTAAGGAAAAGTATAATACAAGTATGTAAATAATGTGAATAAGGGAATAAATGGGTGGAAGGGGCGTATTAAACAAAATGTTTAAGATCGGTTGGAGTCTGGATGCTGATAAAATTACACGAGCCGAGGTCAAAAATTAAAACTTTGTAATGATTTTATTTAATAAATTGATTTCTTGTTTTTCGAAACGGCCCTCTGTCTAGTGTCCAGTTCCAAGTAAGACGTAAACAATTCCTTTTATAACGATTGGCGTGCACGTCGCGTGTACTGTACGATGCCGTGCAGATGCAGCTGTGGCGATTACATTGTGAATTTTAGGGATCATGAAACACTGACTCACTGGTAGTATTGCGCATGCCCACGTGAGGATTGTGAACGTTCAACCAATAAAACAAATTTCATAGGAGTCAAAATGTTCATGAGACAACTTTGTTTTGACGTATTTTACCAAAAGGTATTTATTAATGCCCTCGCCTTCAGCTCGGGCATTAATGCGTACAGGCCCAGGAGCCGGTTTTAATCTTACTTTAAAACCGGCCAACCACATATTTATAACGACACTTTTCAACGACTAGAATTTCTTAATTGTTTATTTCAAATCTGATGTATAGTGAAACTCCAGCTAGCAAGAAGAAACTGGACTCATCTTCAGAATCAGAGGAGGACGAGACGGCTCAAGAAAAGCGGCTAAGACTGACCAAGCAGTACTTGGCACAACTTGAGGAAGAAGGTTAGTGTGTCCAAGAGAGGGCATTTCAAGGAAGGGGTAGGGATTTGAAGGGCCTGTCTGGGAATGTCAAGACGTTTTCTGGAAGGAGCGTGTCTTAAAAAGGTACCTGTAAAGACAGGGATATTTCAAAGAGGGGTGTGTCTAGGAAGGTTTGTCTTGGAAGGAGGGTTTGACTTGGAAGGAGGGTTTGTCTTGGAAGGTTTGTCTTGGAAGGTTTGCTTTGGAAGAAGGTTTGTCTTGGAAGAAGGTTTGTCTTGGAAGAAGGTTTGTCTTGGAAGAAGGTTTGTCTTGGAAGGTTTGTCTTGGAAGAAGGTTTGTCTTGGAAGAAGGTTTGTCTTGGAAGAAGGTTTGTCTTGAAAGAAGGTTTGTCTTGGAAGAAGGTTTGTCTTGGAAGAAGGTTTGTCTTGGAAGAAGGTTTGTCTTGGAAGAAGGTTTGTCTTGGAAGAAGGTTTGTCTTGGAAGAAGGTTTGTCTTGGAAGAAGGTTTGTCTTGGAAGAAGGTTTGTCTTGGAAGAAGGTTTGTCTTGGAAGAAGGTTTGTCTTAAACGGAGTGGAGGGGAAAGCTTGGAAGGGGAAATATCTATAAATGTTACTTAGAAGAGGTGTGTCTAGGAAGGTTGCATGTGTATCAAGATAGGAGGGACACTTTCAGGAAAAATGAAGGAAGCTATAACAGATATTGCAGAAGCATGTAATGGGTCTAAATAGCTTCATTTGAAAAAATGCAGATTGTTCAGAGATGATTTTGGCAGGTGATGTATATTTTGACAATGTTTTCGCTTGTGAAATGGCATTAGAGAAGCATTTTGTTCTTAAATTAAATTGAAGGGTTTTAACTTTGCAGGATAAGAAAAATAGTTCTTAATTTATCTACCAAAATGTATTTGTTAGACAACTGCAAACAAAGTTGGATTTTTTTTATTTTGTGTGTGTCTCTCTTTAGAAAAAGACAATGAGGAAACGGAAGACATTGACAGAGATGCCATCTCGCACAGACTCAGGGAGGAGGTGGTAAGTATGCAAATTGTATGCGAATAACATGTCAAATTAAATGCATGTTTTACCTTTGGAGGGCCTCACATCAACCTGTGGATGTCAGACAAGTCGACCGTTGAGACAACTCGACTCGGGACAAGTCGACCGTTGAGACAACTCGCCCGTTGAGACAACTCGCCCGTTGAGACAACTCGCCCGTTGAGACAACTCGACCGTTGAGACAACTCGACTCGAGACAAGTCGACCGTTGAGACAACTCGACTCGGGACAAAAATAAAAATTATGAAATAATATTAACGCAATGGTCGGTCTAATGCGTGCGTGAACGGTACCGAATCCCAAACTGCATGCGCAACAGCGCATCAAAAACGAAGTCACTGTGCACGGTACGGCCTCGTTGACCGACCGGGGATGGGATATTAAAGTTGGCGCACAGGCCCAGCAAAAAACAATGCCACCGTGCACGGTACGGCTACGTTGGCCGGGGATAAGTGCGCACACAGGCCCGGCAAAAACGAACGATGTGCACGGACAATCACACTGCGCTATATCGGCTCTGTTAATAGCAACAAAAGGCAGATATGTAATGCCCAATGTACCTCTTAGTTTACAAGGTATTTTAACCCAGTTTTCAATGGGATAGCACAATCATTTTTCTAAACTAAAGCAGCTAAATCATCTCGCCCAGCGGCAACCCCAGCCGTATATCAACCCGGCCCGAACAAAAAAAACAACCTCATGTATCATAACTCCCAAACGGCGATCAGCCGTCGTCAAAATCCCCGCTACTATCCCAAAAGCGAGTCGACTAGTCTCAACGGTCGACTTGTCTTTCCATTTATCGGACATACGGTCGACTTGTCTCAACAGTCGACTTGTCCCGAGTCGAGTTGTCTCAACGGTCGACTTGTCTGACCCCCCAACCTGTGATGTGCTTGCGCCCAGACTAAGCTAGCCTTGGATCAAGGCGTTTGTAGATTGTGTTCTTGATGGTATCTGGCAGAGTAATGGCCATCAAGAACACAATTGATGATCTCTTTGACCAAGGCTGGTTATTTGTTGAGCACAAACAAATCACGGGTCGACCTAGGGACAGCTAAGTTAGTGGATATTCATATTTGTGACCCGCTCTGTGAAAATGAGTCAGAGTGTGCTTACGAGATTTGGGTGGTTGAACGCAGAGAGGGGGGGTTTTCGTACGAAAAATCGATATTCCTATTTCATGATTTTCACCTTGGTTAGGATCTATATTTTCAATTTCTACAGATTTCTGAGATTTAGTGAGAAAAACCGGTTTTGTATTCTATTGCGTACATCTCCTAAAGGGAAATAATTTTTTTAATGCATGATTTCTCATTAATGGGGTATTTCGCAAAATCATCAAAAAAATGGGTGTATCACAAGAACGCAACATTCTACAGACCTCCAACATATATCAAATTAAAGAGGACAGTGCACTCCTTCTAATGGTATACATAACTTTGTCAAATTTTTGACATCTGGCTCATTTTTACAGAATTTTACTAGACATTTGACAAAAGTGTACATGTTATACAAATAAAGAATGAACCCTAACTTTCCTGAAATCCATCAAACTACTTACCCCTGTTTTGGAGAATTTTGGCGGATTCCAGGATACCTCTATATTGAAAACTGGGGGATTTTGATGGATTGTAAGCCTAGCGCTACGGCAAGATTTGGATGAATTTGGGATACTATAATGTGCAGTCACCAACAACGACACTTTTGTGCAGGACAAAATTGGTGGAAACTTTCTAGTAAAGATAACAAGGGGTTAGGGTTAAAAAAAATAATGGTTCATATTTTTCAATTTTCTACACACTTTAGAAAGTTAGGATTGATGAAAGCCTTTTGTGTTTGTGACCCACTGCACACAAAAAAGGTATTATGTTGCAAACAAAGTGAAATATACATGATTGGAAAGCCCACAACACAATCTTTCATTTGTGATGCGATCAAGCAAAATCAGTCTGAAGTAGGCCCTGGTCATTTTTACATATTTTTGTGTAGCTTACTTCAGGCTCCATTTCAGTGAAAACCCCATGTAAATACGACCTTTGGTTAACAAATTACAACCATTTGAACACCAGCACGTTAAAAATAAAGAAACTGAGAAAATAAAGTTTTTGTATCACTTCCCTTCCAAATTTGGTTAAAAGAGTATTTTCATGTAAAAGAAAAATATTTTCCCTATCTGTTTTTGTAAAAAAGTCAATTTGGATTTGTCCACCCCTACGAACATATTTTGGCCCTATCTCAAAACAAGAATTGACAAGTTCCGACTGATATTGCTTGATCGTATCACATTTGGTATATGACAGACACATTTGCATATTGATTACTTTTTTGTAGATCAAATTACACAACTGGAAAAAAAACAGGCTTTCAAATAGCTGGCTCAGTTGTAGAAAAACAGAACAATGCACACAAAATAGTAGTTTTTTCAACATTTTGGTGAATGAAACCTGAATTTGCAGGTACTAAAAATGTCATTCATGACAACAAATATCAACGAAATTGTCGCCCTCTCAATGTCTAGCAGGCCATTACATGATAATGCATAAAAAAAAAAAATGTTATGTTGGCGTAACCTGACCGACCCTAAAAATACGGCCGACCCTGGATATTTTTTTTTTTTCAAGGGACGAAATTTAATGATTAAAATCTATATAAATCTAGTTATAAATACGTTTGAAACCATTTCTGACCGTTTCTCATTGTTGTGTGTGTGGATTGTGTATATATTGAACCTGGACACGCTATCGTGTATCACTACCGGCCTAAAAAATGAGAAAACATATCATTTTCATTGCTGGGAGTAAAAAAAATAAAAAATCCCTACCTACCTACCCCATTTTTTTGGGCCCGTTACGCCAACATAACATTTTTTTGTATGCCTAATATACAGCGCGACTTAATACCCTTTTTTGTGGAGACGGTCACATTTATCAGTGCAAGTCACTTTCTTGCTTTCTGTTTGAAATACAGAGATTGCCAAATGTTAGGGATATAAATATTATTTAAAAAAAAATTATAATTAGAGGCACTCGTAACTTTTACTGTATTTTTTTCTTTATGGTCCTAGCTTGAGCAGAGTGGTAAGCTTCAGAAGCAGGTGGCCCAAGATTACGATTTTGAGAATCCTCCCGAAATGACCGTACTCAGGGGTCACCAGCTATCGGTGACCTGTCTGGTCATCTCGCCGGACAACAAACATGTGTACAGCAGCTCAAAGGACTGCTCTATTATCAAATGTGAGTGGTCAAGTCTTGTATTTTTAAGCCCCAGTCCCACTAGGACCTGCAGTTTCCCGCGACCAGTTCAGTCGTGCGAGTAGGGCCTGTCGTGTTTAGTCGTGGACATTTCTTGCGATTTGAGCCTAGCAGTCACAATGTAAGACCAGTCGTGCGACCTGTAGAAACCTTGTTGCTGACTAATAGCACCACTAATCATACGAGTGGTAAGGTCCTGTGACACGACTAGCTACGACCATTCGTGCGACAGGTGCCGACTTGCTGTGACTGATTGTGCGACTGGCTGTGACTGGCTGCAACGGGTCTTGATCAGTTGTGCGACTATCAATACAGGGCACGCATGTATACTCCGGCTGTTTTGGGCAGTGGCAAGACAGACGCCTAACAACTCACGACTATTCGTTCAACAACTCACGACTATTCGTTCAACAATTCACGACTATTCGTTCAACAATTCACGACTATTTGTTCGACTTGTCGTACTACTGGCATGACAAGTCGTGCCAGCAGTTGTGGAAAGACGTGCGCCTGCTGTATGACAGGGGAATTCTACGATCATCCACCACAATGAAGAACCACCCACGACTGTCCCACGACTGTCCCACGACTGTCCCGCGACTGTCCCGCGACTGTCCCGCGACTGTCCCGCGACTGTCCCGCGACTGTCCCGCGACTGTCCCGCGACTGTCCCGCGACTGTCCCACGACTGTCCCACGACAAATGAAGACTAGGCTGTGACAAGATGCAAATACTTCAGTCGCAGTCAGGTTTTTAAACAAGATTTTTTTTAAGTATCCACCTTTAACCAAAAGGTTTGAAACTAGACATTGTTAATACCCTCGCCTTCGGCTCGGGCATTAACAGGTCCATGAGCCGACTTTAAACGTACGTTCAAAACCGGACAGCCACATATTTATTTCCTTATTGAAATTTGTGGAATAATAATGTTTTAATTCATAACTTTCTTTTCTCATTGTTTTTAAGGGAATCTCGAGTCATGTCGCAAAGAGTTTGTGATACCAGGGGGCAAAAAGGGAACGGAAGACACCCACAAAGGACACACAACCCACGTGCTCGCCTTGGCAATCTCTAGCGACAATAGCTTCTTAGCTTCTGGGTGTCGGAGTAAAGTCATTCACGTATGGAACCCGGGAAACGGCGAGCTTTTACACACGTTCAGGGGCCACAGAGATGCTGTATCAGTAAGTAATACTCCTTTTAGATATTGACCATAAATAATCAAATGTTCAGACATTTTGAAAAACCCTCTCACGAAATGCTTAAACTAATTTGTTTGTCAATATCTCTTGTTCTTGTTTACTGAAAGGATTCCAACTGTGAAGTGTGTTGCTAAGTGCCCTTATGTTTTCTTCTTAAAATAAAGGTTCAATAGACTTATTCCGACTCGGATGCTTAAACAGTTTTAAATGTTCTTATTTTTTTCTTCCCCCCCCAGGGCCTATCATTCCGAAAAGGCACTCGCACATTATACAGTGCCTCACACGACCGTTCTGTTAAAGTGTGGAATCTGGACGAAATGGCTTATGTAGAGACATTGTGAGTACTCCAAACCATGGCGTGCATTATACCCTGGTTAGCTTACAGTTTGTCTAACTGAACGGAATACCGCGCGGTTAATGTATAGAACATGTGGTTTTCTATAGGGTAGTTTACCCACGGTTGTGCGATAAACCGCTGCGTTTGGAAACCAGAGCGATTTCCCAAATATATCGCGCTGAGACTGCGCGTTCTGACCAATCAGCGTTCTCGTTGGGTGTGACATCACAATATCAGCGGGCACATTCCTGAAACAAAGATGGCGTCGTTCGGGATGGTATCTTCTCACCAAGATCTTGATCTTGATCTTGATCCAATACGTGGCAATACGTGTATTAAGTGTAAAGCCACGGGGAGTTCGGTAAGCAGAGCTTGCTCGACGTGTCTTGGATTCTTACTGTAGGGCGCCATTGTTTTTGTTGAATGTTGATGTCATTATAACGTAAATGCCAAACGTTTTTTTGCTAGTGTGTAGATGTAAAATATCACGCGGCATGCCGCTTTCCGTTAGCGCTTTCCATTACCGCACGCGTGTGTGAATGGGCCTTAAAAGGGCGCTTCCAGAACTGGGGCCGTGTTCGAATCCATTGTCTATGGCCATTAGTCTAGGAAACTTACAATACTAGACGTAGCCGTAGCTTTGGAACCCGTTTCAGGCTTTGGAATGCTCCTTTAACTAGCTGGAATTGCTTAATTATTTAATTAAGGAAAAAACAAGTAAAATATATATTTGCCCTCGAAGATGAACCCTTATTTGTCTTTGTCTACCAATCGGCAGATTTGGACATCAAGACAGCATCATGGCTATTGACAGTCTGACTAGAGAGAGAGCAGTCACGGCAGGAGGGAGGGACAACTCCTTGCGTGTCTGGAAGATCATTGACGAATCTCAGCTCATCTATAACAGCCCAGGGTCAGTCATAGAGCTATATTAAAATACTAGAGCGCTGACTCTTCTTTACTCTAAATGCAACACGCGTAACAGACGCAAACAACTTTACGCATCATGTCAGTTTTAAAAAAAAGTCACGGCAAAACAACTGCAGCGTGCGGATACGCACGCGCATTTGCCACGTTTGTGCTCATTTGCTGATCATGCGTTTCGGTTTCGAGCGTATTGGTTTCGATAACGCACTGTATAGAATACAAACGCAGATATGCAAAAAGCCTTACAAAAGCCGTACAAAATGTTGAGGTTTCCATAGGTTTGTTCACAAACATGGATGCGCCCAGCTCGCATCAATGTGTACATCGAGCCAGCGCTCTAGTAATTTAATATAGCTGTATGGGGTCAGTACTGGTGAGCCAATGTCACGGCTCTACTAACCACAGCTAAAGCTAGGATTAGTTCAGAAATTATGCAGTATTAATCCTTTGCTACCAGATGTAAGCATGCACACAAGCCAAAATTCTTCCCTAACCATTGAAATACGCTTGCCGTAAGCATGATTTGTTTTTGCAAGAGTAAGCAGGGGTTTTTCCCTATAAATTTTATAAGCAGGAAAATACTGCTTAGCAAATTTTATGGGCTAGGCAAAAAACATCAGACAGGAAAACCAGCCGCAAAGTTAAACATCGCATGGCATTGTAGCTGGTAACCGGTTTTTGCTATTTTTTTGCCTTTTAATACCGGTTACTACAGTTCCCTGAAATTTGCCCATAGTTTTTTTCATCTTGGTATGACTGGACAACTGCAATATTTCAGGAATTTAAAAGTAGGATACACCATTTGCAGATATCGAACAATTTTACTATCAAATTATTAAGAAATATCTTGCTTATTTAAAAGTAAATAATGATTCTAGGCATACAGCAAAATGATTGCACAAGATATCCTGTAATTGTTCCGAAAGATTGAATTTTATAAAAAAACAAGAACAAAAACAACTGCCTGACGCTGGTTGAAAACAAACGCCGTTTTTCTTGCTTTTTTCCCTCGGCATCCATGATTGTAAAACTTCGGATAGGTCAGTTAAATTATATTTACTATAAAATACAACCCCCCAAATCCACCCATTCCTGATAATTCAAGCAATTACTCATTACTTTTTTGGTCCCAATCTTTCTCTTTTTTACCCAGGGGTTCTATAGATTGTGTAAAGCTGATTAACGAGGAACATTTTGTCAGTGGAAGTGATAATGGGTAAGATTTTGTTGTTGTTTAGTTTGCAAGTTCGGGTTTAACCAGTTCGCACCAGGATTATTTTAACATCACCGAGCCGACGCGCGGGATTATTTATAACAAAACTCGATCCGAAGCGGGTTTAGGCCGATAGTACCGGGAAGCACACCCACGCATTTCCGGCCTTGCTCGCTGGTGACAGACATTTCCGGCCTTACTCGTGGCGTGTTTATGCGTCATCCGTTTTGAATCTGTGGAAAACTTTGCGTTTATATGCGTCATCCGGCACAAACTGGTTAAAGGGATAATATACCATTTGTCGGTTGTGCATAACAAACAATCTGATGAGGTTTTTAGCTCTGTGAATGCTGCATATTCTGAGAAAACAATATTTTTAATTCAAAATTTGCCGAGTCACAATTTGAATGGCGACCACAATCTGCGTTAAGGGCACGTTCTCAGCCAGCGCATTGCAGCTACTCCCGT
Source organism: Crossaster papposus (assembly GCA_037893245.1). NCBI lineage: Eukaryota > Metazoa > Echinodermata > Asteroidea > Velatida > Solasteridae > Crossaster > Crossaster papposus. The sequence goes on along the minus strand of JBAIAA010000354.1, from coordinate 750,033 downwards.
GTCGCGCACTGAACAGGCCAATAATAGCACCAACGCGTGCCTTGTGTGTCATTAAAATGCTTGTGCGGACTATTTGTGATGCGATTTGTGAAAATCTGTCGGATGTCGCAAAGTTGCAAGTCCCATAAAAGCAAACCAAAAAATAATTAATAAATGTAAAAAAAAATGTAAAAAAAAATAAAAAAATATGGAATTGATTTTTCATTGCTATTCTGGTACCCTATCGTTAAACGCTGTTTTTCTCAGAACTTCTCATCACCAATAATCGACGTTCATTTTAACGTAACTTTTGATGTAGAGGTCCTAGAGACTTGATTGGAAAAGCATTAGAAAGAGGATGATCTCAAGTTTAAGATGATGTAAAGAACTCATTTTTTTATTTTGCCACCATGTGGCGGGTTTTTACAGATCGCATCACATTTGTGGAAATGTCCAAAAGTGCACCTCCGAGATGCATATTTGGAAATAGCATCCTTTTGTTATTTTCATCAAAATAACAGCATAAATGACAGCATGCCAGAAATAATAATTTAACAGGGAGTTTAGGAATCATTAATATCTTTACAAGTAAGCTTCAACAGTATTTTGATTGGCTACTTTTTGTACAACTGCAAAAGTTCACTCTTTTAATGTTTATGTTCCTTTGTGAAATACAGGTCAAATTTAGAGGTATGTCCTTTTTATTTATTCTTTCTTTTATATTTTTCCTTTTTTTCATTACAGGTCCATTTCGTTATGGAGCGTTCTGAAGAAGAAACCGGTTGCTGTGGAGAAGAACGCTCACTCCAAACGTTTTGACACCATTGCCAACGGTCAGTCGCAGACACAAAACACTGGGATTCCACAGGAAGAGAATTGGATTTCATCCGTAGCTGCTTTACAGACTAGTGATTTACTTGCCTCAGGTAGCACACACTGGTTCTCGTTTTTAAAATTTGTTAAATGTAGGTCTTTTTTTTGTTTTCTGGTGAACAAAAAATTAAGCCTGTAACGGTTACACGGTTAACCGACCGTTCAAACGGTTACACGGTTACATTTTTCCGGTTCGGTTAAAGTTTTTTATTTATTTATTTATTTATTTATTTTTTTTAATACAAAAAACCTACCAATTGTCAACTTTGTCCGGGTTTCGTTGGAGCTTTGGTTGGGAAAAGGGATGGTTTCGTTGGAGCAGGTCACAAATAGTACAACTGATTAAATGTGTATGGACTGATAGCTTATCTAACATTTAGTCGGCCTACATTACACAAATTGATGCAGACAATTAGTAATCGCAAAACTGCGCAAATTAGCAGCGCTAATTAGATATGCATTACAGGCCCGTGCATTTTTTTTAAATTAAATTGTTGTTTTTTGTTTTTTTCCCAATTAAAAAAAAAAAAATGTAATTATAATTTTGTTTTTCATTGGTTACGGTTAAACGTAACCGTAAAACATACCGTAACCGTAAAACATACGGCTACACGGATAATTTAATAACCGCAAACTGGCAGGATTAAAAAAAAGTAATTCACTGAAATCCACCTGTATTTAGAAGTTGAAGGTGTAACCGAACATTCTGTCACTTTGTATTTTACATTGTTGTGTTTTGTTGTCCAGCAGGTTCGAAAGATTCCAAGATTCGTCTTTGGCAGTGCGCAGGCGGCTATCGGTCATTACAGCCCCTTGCTAGCATAGATATTGTAAGTATAAAAATACATAATATCAGAGTTGTAACTAGTCAGTGATTTGAAAAAAAATATAAAAATTGTAAGTTGAGTCATTTAAAAAAAAAGTAGAGTCGAGTCACAAATATTAAACAAATAATATTAAAAAAAAAAGCCATTTGTTTGCCTTTTTTAATTGAGCCAACATGCTAATTTATGTTAATTATAACATTTTGATACATACATGTATTTTAAGTACAACTCCCATATGGTGTGGTTACAGTGCCCCTACACAGTTACAGGCAATCCACGCATAGGCAATCACTGCTGCGCTGTCAATACAGACCAGTAAATGAGACACTTGTAAATAGTTTTAAGGGATTGGATTAATCTACAGGTTAAGCTCTCCATTTGCCCTTAAGCATGAACCTTTGGGTACATTTGTTAACAGGCGGGCTTTGTCAATGCGATGCAGTTTACCAGCGACGGTAGTCTACTTGTGGCTGGTGTGGGGCAAGAGCACAGACTAGGAAGATGGTGGCGGCTGAAAAATGCCAAGAACAGCGTTGTCGTCATTAAACTGAAGAAAAAAGCTGACGGAAAATAGCGACAAGAAAGCAGGGGTCCTGGGAATCTTGAAGGCATATGTGACCTGCTCCAACGACACCCAGACAAAGATGACAATTGTTGTTTTTTCGATTTTTCTTTTTTCAAATTATCTAGGTTCTTTGCTTTAAAATTATGTATCATTTACATATGTATCTCCACCCTATCTCCTCAGGGGAAAGTATTTATAATAAAACCTTTACAACCTAATTATGAGATTACCAGCTTTGAAGTTTAGAAAAGCGTATTATTTGTATACACAATTGTTTAACAAAATCGACCCCAAAAAAACCACTTCTGGGTGACAGATTGTAGATTAATAGTTCGTAATTCAGAAAAAACCCAAACCTAAAAATGGTAAAAACAACCCTGAAATGACTTCAGGAGTACATTGTAATCAAACACAATGTGCAAGTTGGTCTGGGGTTTTGTTGGAACAGGTCACATAATAGACTAATCTGCCGACAATAACTATAGAAAGACACTGCAGTCGTGATCATTTAACAATCAAGTAAACCAGAAGAGGGCAGGCTCACTAAATGCTAGTCAGATTACACTCTAGGATCATTTGCTTTGCATTTTGTTCATTTCCAATACCGCCACCACTCAAGAATGTTTCAAAACCTAACCTGTCGAAGTTTCAGCTCAGTGGATCTTGCAGTTTTTGAGAAGCCAGTGAAAAATCATGCACAACACTAAATTTGTCAAAATAAGTCGATTTCATTTCTTGATTTTTATAGTACTAAATCACATCAAGCCAGACGAAAAGATTTCATGGGTGTGTAGTAGCAGTACGATCTTTAATCCAAATGAGCTTTTTAATAATCATTTGGTAGAATACTTTTGTGATACATTTTTATTTTATTATAGGATTATTTTTAACGAACCTAGATCCAAGACAGGTTCAGGCTAACATCTGTGGGTAGCACATCCTGATATTTCTGGCCGTGCTCACGACATGTTTATCCCTCATTAATAAATACCTAGGAGAGTTGATGTCTTCTGATTGGTCGAGACTCGATCACTTAGAGGGCAATATTTTGTAGTAATTGCCTAGCTTTCAAGAGAATAAATGTCCCCTGAACCAGCATTATGTAAGCCAATGATTGGCTGAATGCAACAGTCCTACGGTAACTTGTAACAACGACGCGTCAAATGTTGATACTGCGCGCTATAAATGTACGTGTAGAACGTTTGTATATACACGCGCGGCATTTTTCAAAATACGCGTGTCGTCTGTTAACGCTAGCGCGTTGCTATGCACGGTGGGTCTCAAAGTATGGGTAATAATACATATTGAAGAGACAGGGTGCCATGCATAAGCTAAAATATGGCCCCTGAACATAATTATGTGACCTGTCGCCACAAAATGAGAGTAAATTCGGAAATATTGAAAATTAAGATATTGGTATTTTCAAATTCTTCATAAAGAGAGCTTTCCAATGATACATAACACTTGGGGGTTTCGCGATAAAGAAAGTCATGGGTTTCACAAAACGTGTTTGTGAGAAAACGTACTTTAAACATCTTAAACAAAACAGGACAAGGTTCAGTTGAGCATAGCAACGGCTATGTTCTGATCATTATTTCTTCTTGAAATTTTCCACACATACAAAATATTACAATTTCGAAAACGTGGATACTTACGAGAACCTGATTTTTTACCGTGTTAATTAGACCATTAATAGACTTTAATCCAAACACTAACTACGCAAAATCGCAAAGAGGTTTTCGATAATCTGTCACCCAAAAAATGGGAATATGTAGAGGAGGACTTGGGCTTTCCAAATTACGCAAAATCTCAAAATTGACCAGCCCTTCATATTTTGACTTTGGATGGCCATATCTCTGAATCACATTGTGCGACTTTACTCTCATTTTGTGGTGACGGGTCACTTATACGTATACACAAAACACTGGAAATATAACAAAATGTTGAGCATTTTCACAATTTTTCTTGTTAAAAAGGTATTTATTAAAGGAAATAACAGTGTGAGGACCCGGTCATTACTGCGTGATAATGGGGGATGAACGCTGGTTATGGACCGAGCCTTTGGCTCGGTCCATAACCAGCAGTCATCCCCAACCTAGTCATTATCACGCAGTAATAACAGGGTCCTCGCACTGTTATTACATAATTAATTTGTTAATTCTTGAAAAATGTTGTGTATACATGACGCGAACTGGTTAAAGGTAGGATACAACATTGGTAATTGTGTGGATTTCTTTTTTTGGTGGGGGGGGTTGTATTTTATGGTAAACATCGTTTAACTGACCTTTCCGAAGTTATACAATCATGGATCCTGAGAACAGCAAGGAAAACCATGTTTTTTTTTACGTGTTAATTGGCAAAATATTACAACAAAATACGTTTACGTTTGATAGATTTAAATTCAAATGATTCATAGTGTAAACTTTGCTTATAATTTCATATTCATTTTATTAACACTTTACTGGTAGATCATACATAAACTGAACAAATGAATGCAAAGTTGACGTTTTTTTTCCTACATCCCTAAAGTTTCTTTCTGTGCAAAACAATTCAAGGCAAGACCAAATCAACTGGGCTGCGTTCCACTTGCGCGAACGTTCGCCTACGTTTTGAGTTTGCGTTAGTTGAAGTGGAACGATATTTTAAAAACTACGTTTTCAAAATGGCGGCACCAAGTGACATCGTTTGGTTGGCTGCTTTTTGTCCAACTCATTATTTTTCTTAAAAAGATCCCTGTAACTGCTCAAAACAATCCACCATTTATAACGAAAATTATGAAACGTAAATCAAAACCGTGAAAAGAACACTGCCGTCTGCTAACCTCTTCGCCATCTTTAAAATACGTCACTGGCCAACAGCAAACAGCTCGTTCGCCGTTTTCGCTATTACGTTAGCCAACATAATTGGCGCACATTGCGTTTCACTCAAGCGAACAACGCTAACGTATCGCACCCCTGGATTACGTTTGTTTTTTACAGTGTAAAAAACCATAAAGGCGGGTACATGTATAAGCATGGACAAAGTTATTGCCTCAAGGAAAATTATTAGAAGTGCAATTTGGACAAGAAAATGTTTACAACGTACATGTATTTCATGAGTCCCGACCAAAAAGTACACATTTCTATAGGAGATAATTCGCTTAAAACCAGCTTTGCATAATAACAAGACCCAGTTGCATAAATTAAAAAAACATATCTCGCTAAATCCAGAAGAAATCTTTCAATAATTGTCATAAGACTGACGTCCTAGGCATTCATTTTGTGTACAAAGTACGGTACTACTCAATTCTCAAAGGCCAGTGTAGTAAGGGTGCTGCATACTGCAGTATTTTGTAGTTTCGGGTGAAAATTAGGGTAATCACCCTGTGGTTTTAACACGCCCAAAACCCCATTGCTTTGCATAGGAGGTACAGCATATAATGTTTTATTGTCCGCCTGAGCTTGTATTGACCCCTTAACGCGGGAAGTAGCTAGGGCCGCAGCCCGCTCATCCTGCCTTAGAACACGGCCTGTGTGACAGCTGCATGATTGCAGTCATGCGTATTAGCCTTGTGCAAGGCATTCGACATTATCCATCTGAAATCCAAGCCAGGGTGCTGCCACAGTTAGCAGTGCAAAAATACAGCGACCACTATTTGATGCAACTGAAGACGACTGGTTTCAACCATCCAGGTGAGGTTTTGGGGGTGGTGCTCATTATGCTAATAGCCTAAGCTGATTTTTAAAGTCGATCGTTGGGTAGAAAATGTATATTTAGAGTCGGCAGTGAAAGGTCATACTCAAAATATCGGACAAAGTTAATTCGTATAGTAGAGTGATTTTAAGGAGTTGGAACTGTCTGGCTTTAATCAGTGAGGGTCATATCGGTTTTTTTGCTCGTTTTGCTTAAAACTACATGTAGTTGTAGTTGTACTTCTATGACATGTGACTGACAGCTACAGCTCCAAGGGGGCTCGGCTGCCTGAAAAATGATGGATTAACCCACATCATGTCGGCAAATTCATGATAAACGTGATCACAACGAATAGATTCCAAGGCCTTCCAATTAATGATTGGGTCAACAATCTTTGAGGAATAATGTATCCAACAACTAGATCTTTTTTTAATACAAATCACCCATCACAAGGCCACTCGAGGTGTGGGCGGAAGAACCAGCCATTCACACTAAAACAAGACATAAATAATGCCTCTACCCATATTATGTATAGAAGTTCAATAGCCAAGGCCAGGCTTGTACCCCCAACCTGCAAAACTACTCGCAGACCAAAAATTCAGACGACTAGGTCACGGGAGTCCCACATACAAAACGACTCGGCAGACAATGCACATGTGCTTTGCAAATATCCCGATTAGGGCCTAAACCTTGGAAATAGAAGGCAAATAAGTATTTGGCAATTGCGAACTTTCCTTATTCAATATTTTTATGGTTACATATATTGAACTGACGGATCCAACCACGATATGGGCCGACACCAGCGAGAAGTCCGCAAAATATCGGTGGCATTTAGGTCTACTAGGCTTTGATAAAACAAATTCCAAATTTACTCAAAACACTGCGTGGAGGAAAAAAATACAGTCCATATAGTCTCACATACAGAACGAGTGGCAAATATCCTGATTAGGGCCTAAACCTTGGAAATAGAAGGCAAATAAGTATTTGGTAATTGCAAACTTTCCTTTCTGATTGATTACGTGCCTTCAGTCATAACATCTCTCATCCAGGTAACATAATTGACGACTTTGCTGTAGAATCCATACTTGTCGGCTCTGGAACACCCCTCTCCCCAGCTGATAACACCCAGTAGGTGCCACTTGTTCCCCTTCTTCATTGCCAGAGGTCCCCCGCTGTCCCCCTGGCACGCGTCACCTTGTGCAGCCTGCCGGTACCCAGCGCAAAACATGTTACCAGTAAGGCGACTGCCCGCCGACTCTCTACATGTTATCATGGGGACGATAGGAATGTAGAGCTCGCGTAGATACCTCGGGAAGCTTCCACCTTCGATGATCTTCCCCCAGCCAACGATGCGTGCAGATTCCTCTGGCACCAGTAACCTCTCGGAGAGGCGTCTCTTGGGCAGGCAGATTGGCGACACGTACTCCGTAAACTCTGGCACCCTCGGTTCTAACTCCAGCAAGGCGATGTCATTGTCGAAGGAATCACTTTGATAGTCCTCAGGAAGCACAATCCGAGAGATTCGGAACTTCATCTCGCTGTCTTCGATGGTCATGGAATCGTGATCGCCCAGATGAACCTCGATCTGCTCGGCCCGGTTGTGATAAGCTTGCCCGAATTTATTTCGCCCCTTGATGCAGTATGCTGCAGTGACCACCCATCGATAGTTGATCAGGGATCCGCCGCAGAAGTGTTGGGCCTCATGAAGGTGCCAGAGCCGTGCTATCCACGGTGACGAACCCTTCAGGGCAACCTCACCGTTTACGATGCGCTGTTTGTCCTTTGGCTTGGTAGAATCGGCAGCCTCCCTCGCCGTCACAAGACCACAGACTATTTGAAAGTCGAACAAAATAGAAAACAAACAACTATTGGTTCCACATTTCTTACGTCAGTTAAAATGTTGTGGTCTTTCTATTCCCGATCTTAACACAGGGTACATTCAGTATGTCAGACCTAACCAAGAATATGGTATTCCTGTCTTGCAATCTGGTTTATACCCAAAAACCAAGAAGAATGCCTCAAAGAAAAATTACAATGCAAGGGTTTTCGCATCATCTTGTCCTATGAATATTGTGCTAACCGATATTACAGTAAAATTTGTTCCCAACTCAACATTCCCCCTCTTTCCCAGCGAAGAGAGCAATTGTGTTCTAGTTTTGGTAAATCACTGCTTGCGGTGCTCGCGCGCGCATCCCACAAATTCAAGACTGGCTGCATCCCATTAGGAACAATGGTTTGAGGAATAATGACCAGCTGGGCACAATACGTTGTAGGAGAAAATGGTACAAATGCAGTCCTAAACTGTTCTGAACCGAACTGTTCAACGAAGAGTTGTTCCATGTTCCATGTTCCATGTTTGATACTTTAGATCAGTATTTTCAAGCTCTCGATCCCTAAATGAAATCTCCATCATGCAGACTGGAAGGAGTTCCTGGGACCTGGGGCTTTTACCACCCGATCGATTCTCTCATGTCCTGATGATGGATGCCCCTTCTTTTTCCAGGTTGCATATTGATATTGAATAACTCAGTCACTGATTTTAATTGCCCTTTTAAGTTTGTTTTAATCTTCCCAGGCTTGATTTTTTTTAACGCAAATATAATGAGGTATTTTCTTGTACTTCCATTTTAATTCAGCCCTACTTCTGCAACAGTGGCTTGAATAAACCAGAAATCATATTAATATTATTAAAAACACTATTTATAAATACCTTAGACAGTTTTACCTATTCCTATTGGTTGAGAGCCCATCACATGGCCAGTTTAAAAATCTGGGGCCAGTTAGATAAAAAACTTTTTTTGATGTAACATGACATTTTAATAACTTTAAAATATTGTTCTTTTAAATCTTTTATTGATTAAAACCTCACAAGGTAAGCGCAATGCTACCAACTAATTCGTATGATGAATATAGAGATCTGCTTATTGTTCACAGCTAAGCTCAACTTCAACAGCGCATCAATTCTTTTGGTACATTGCGTTATGGGGACAATCCATAGGGTTTGTGTGCTAAGGGAAATCTCTCTAAACTCAAACTCAGAACATTCTAAAATCTTCAACATCACCCTAATTTGTCATCTTCTACATTTTTTTCTTCATTATACCCTAACCCAATTTTACCTTGTTCTACCTTTACTGAAGACCCAACGCGCTTTGGGGACTCGAAAATGTCCCCACTACTCAGTCTGTTTTTTCCCCAAACAAAAGAACCTGTCCCCACAACTAGGTGAAGGCTAGAACTTTATAATACCGGCACACAGCATGTCACCAGTACTTTGCATTCGTGGTTCAAAAATTTGACCACTACGCCTGTCAATCAAGCAACATTTGAACTTACTATCTGACATATCCAGGCTGGATTTGACTGTCAGTTGGGCCGAGACGGAGCCGAGCTGGATACCATCTTCGCTGTAAGCAATGCACGAGTACGTCCCACTGTCACTCACCCTGGCGTCATCCACCAACAAGTTGTCTGCAAAGAGTGGGTAGATTCTCTCGTTGTAGACCACTCTTGTCCCGTCTTTCTCCCAGCCGATGCGAAGACCTTCCGAGGATGAGCAGGGGAAGACGTGATCGGCGCCGTCAGTGATGCTAGCGTCCTCGGGCGTGGTCTCAAAGTCGACAAATCCCTCACTGACCTCACTGCTGATGTAGTCTGGCAATGATAACTCTTCACCAACTACAGTGACAGAGAATAATCAGCGATAATTATTTTAATTGTTTTTTCGAAGCACACTAGCAAATATGAGACAGACAAGTCCATGTGCAAATATGAGCTATACTTTTCATTTCAAATGTCATTTTATTATAGAGGTTTCACATGTGACTCTGCCTACATCCGAGTACAGACAAATCAACCACCAGTTCTAATAAGAACTGATGTAGAAGAGATTGATGAATACACTCACGTCATATGTAGCTGCATGCAGAATAAGTTGTTATACTTTTAATATGATTTCCTTTCAAAGAAATTGAGCCATGCACATCTGATACCAGATCAGGGGCCAATTTCATGAAGCTTCTAATAAACACAACAATTTGCTTAGCATGAAAACTCTTCCTAGGCAAAAACAGGGTTATAAACTAAATTTATAAAAACTAAAAACTAACTGGGTTTTGTTTGTGACTGGTATTCAGCTGGTTTTACCTGACATGAAAAGTACAAAGAGTTTTGGTGAATTAACCTGATTTTACTGTTTCTGTGCTAAGAAAATGTTTGTGCTAAGCAGCTCCATGAAATTGGCCCCAGGCCTGCATGCAGATTAGCCTGCTTTAATTTTATACATATATTTTTACTTGGGCTCCTGATGTACAAAATCTATAAGTATGATGTCCTTTCTTTAGTTGAATAATCGTAAGCGTAATACAGTACATTTTGTGCATGCTGAAATAACAAAAAAATTTCAACACGGGGAGGCAAGACGGAATGGCCTTGAGGACGACTCACTTCGAAGCACAAAAGGGGCCAATATGGTGGGGTGCCCAGGTAGTTGCGCTTGGCATGAGTAGATGCCAACGTGTTCTGCCTCAATGCTTGAGATAATCAGCAGGCTTCCACGAGGCACCTCTTCAATGTCAACCCCTTCCATGGATTCACCTTGGAAAAAAAATAAAAAATTGTGAAAAAAAAAAAAAAATGAAAGAAAGATAGAAAGAAAGTAAGAAAGAAAGAAAGTAAGAAAGTAAGAAAGAAAGAAAGTAAGTAAGAAAGAAATAAAGAAGGGGAGAAAGAAAGGCGACAATGATATCCGCCTGCTTAATTTGCACGGCTGATATAACAACTGCCCAACCGGTTGAAAACGAACGCCATTTTTCTTGCTTTTCTCAGCATCCATGATTGACTTCAGACAGGTCAGGATATTTACTATGAAATACAACCCCCCAATTCCACCCATTCATGATAATTCAAGCAATTACCAATGGTGTATCCTACCTTTAGGGGTTTTACTAGCAGTCTGCAATTTTGTACTATGATTTTCAAGTGGAATCTGTTGATTGGTTATTATATTTCTCACCCTTTTTTTTCGGCATACCTGCTGGAAGTTCTATGTTTTCCCTAAACCACTTGACCGTAGCACCCTCTAGGTTGACGCTGCACTGTTTCTTGACCAGGTCTCCAAGCTGTAAGTTGGTCTCGTCCACTGGTTTGTTGATGAACTCCAGTAACTCTTCAACCTCTGGAGCAGTGGTCAATGCTTCATGGCCGGCAGTGCTAACATCTAAAACAACAGAATTGAGAAAGATCTAGTTGAGAATGGGAGAAGGGTTTCAGATACTATCAATAAATGAAAATAATTACGATGGCGTTTTTTGTTTTTGGTCTGGCAATAAGCCAGTTCTTTATTTCAATGATATGGATCACAAGTCATTTAAGGGGAATTAACTAACGCGCAAGTATGATAAACGCACCAAGAGCCAGTTTCATGGAGCTTCTAAGCACAACAATTTGCTTAGCACAAAAAGTCTCGCTCAGTAAAATCAGGTTACCAGCCCAAACTCCATGTGCTTAAAATTTCATGCTAAAAAAGCAAATCCCAGCTGAATACCTGTAACAAACACTATACATCCGTCACCTGAAAATTTTGGGTTTTTTTGCCAAGGAAAAATGTTAATGCTAAGCAATTTTTGTGCTTAGCAGCTCCTTGAAATTAGCCCCAGGTGGCCAAATGCCGCCTACACGTTAATAAAATCAGAATGCGCCTTCGCATAACATCGTGTGACATCACATCAGCAATTTTGTCCCAAATATCCTTTGAATTGGACTGGCCTTATAATCCCTGACGGAAAACTCCGACGGAAAACATGTTGACTGTTTGTGTTCTTGGGCAAGAAACTTTAGGCGAGCATATGTTTATTTTTTGGGATTACGAACATAACATTAAATATCGCAGGGTCGGATGGGTGGAAAAAAAATGTAAAACACATTTTTAGGTTCCTTTTTTGTTTTAACAAACGACTATTTTATCCAGGGTCAAAGGACAACAAAAAAGTGCACATTTGTTCAATATTTGTATGGTTTACATATATTGAACTAATAGATCCAACCACGATATGCTCTTACTGATATGCTCCTACGTGCAGCGATTGGGTCCGACACCAGCGATAAGTGCGCAAAATATCGTTGGCATTAAGGTCTACTATGTGCTTTGATACAAAAAATCCAAATTTACTCAAAAACTGCGTCGATGAAAAAAATACCTGTACAGTCCATTTATTTTACAGTCCATTTAGTCTCACATACAGAATGACTAGGCAGACAATGCACATGTGCTTTGCAAATATCCTGATTAGGGCCTAAATAAACCTTAAAAATAGAACGCAAATAAGTATTTGGTAATTGCAAACTTTCCATTCTGATTGATTACGTGCCTTCAGTCATAACATCTCTCATCCAGGTAACATAATTGACGACTTTGCTGTAGAATCCATACTTGTCGGCTCTGGAACACCCCTCTCCCCAGCTGATAATCCCCAGTAGGTGCCACTTGTTCCCCTCCTTCATTGCCAGAGGTCCCCCGCTGTCCCCCTGGCACGCGTCACCTTGTGCAGCCTGCCGGTACCCAGCGCAAAACATGTTACCAGTAAGGAGACTGCCCACCAACTCTCTACATATTATCTCGGGGACAATAGGAACGTAGACCTCACGTAGATACCTCGGGAAGCTTCCACCTTCGAATATCTTCCCCCAGCCAACGATGCGTGCAGATTCCTCTGGCACCAGTAACCTCACGGAGAGGCGTCTCTTGGGCAGGCAGATTGGCGACACGTACTCCGTAAACTCTGGCACCCTCGGTTCTAACTCCAGCAAGGCGATGTCATTGTCGAAGGAATCACTTTGATAGTCCTCAGGAAGCACAATCCGAGAGATTCGGAACTTCATCTCGCTGTCTTCGATGATCATGGAATCGTGATCACCCAGATGAACCTCGATCTGCTCAGCCCGGTTGTGATAAGCTTGCCCGAATTCATTTCTCCCCTTGATGCAGTGTGCTGCAGTGACCACCCATCGATGGTTGATCAGAGATCCGCCGCAGAAGTGTTGGGCTTCATGAAGGTGCCAGAGCCGTGCTATCCACGGTGACGAACCCTTCAGGGCAACCTCACCGTTTACGATGCGCTGTTTGTCCTCTGGCTTGGTAGAGTCGGCAGCCTCCCTCGCCGTTACAAGACCACAGACTATTTAAAAGTCAAACAAAAAGGAAAACAAATAACTATTGGTTCCACATTTCTTACGTCAGTTAATATGTTGTGGTCTTTCTATTCTCGATCTTAACACATTGTACATTCAGTATGTCAGACCTACTTTAGAATATGCTATTCCTGTCTTGCATCCTGGTTTATAAAAAGAAAAAGAAGAAGAATGCCTTAGAGAAAAATTACAATGCGAGGGTAATCGAATCATCTTGTCTTATGAATATTGTGCTATTAAACCGGTCTTGCAGTGTAATTTGTTCCCAACTCAACATTCCCCCTCTTTCCCAGCGAAGAGAGCAATTATGTTCTAGTTTTAGTAAATCACTGCTTGGTGCTTGCGCAAGCATCCCACAAATTCAGAGACTGGCTGCATCCCATTAGGAACAATGGTTTAAAGGAATAATGACCAGCTAAGCACAATACATTGTAGGACAAAATGATACAATACAAATGCAGTCCCAAACTGTTTAACCGAACTGTTCAACAAAGAGTTAATTGTGACATGTTCCATGTTTGATACTTTGGATTTGTATTTTCAAGCTCTCGATCCCTAAATGATATCTCCTTCATGCAGACTGGAAGGAGTTCCTTGGGCTTTTACCACCCGATCGATTCTCTCATGCATGTTCTGATTGAGGTCCCTTCTTTTTTTCAGGTCGCATATTAATAATGATAATAATGTGCGTTGCTTATACATGTATAGCGCTTTATCACCAAAGTCTAAAAGCGCTTAACATTATTATCCCGGTCATTGGGCCCATGAAACATTCCAAATACCATCTCAGATCCCTGGGGAGTATACAGCTCGATGCTGCCATTTTGGCGCAAAGCAGCTAAATCAATCACAATAACCATCTCACAGGTACCCATTTACTCCTGGGTGGAGAGAAGCAATGAGTGACAAAGTGCCTTGCCCATGGGCACACACACCATAGTCCCAGGCCGGACTCGAACCTACAACCTGTAGCTTTACCTACAGATTACAAATTTCAATGCTCCAGACCACGAGGCCACGGCACTCCACTCCACTCCACTCAATATATTGATATTGAATGACTCAGTCACCTGATTTAAATTGCCCTTTTAAGTTTGTTTTAATCTTCCTTGATTATTTGTTACGCATTTATTTTATGGAAATATAATGAGATGTTTTCTTGTACTGCCATTTTAATTCAGCCCTAGATCTGCAATAGTGGCTTAAATAAACCAGAAATAATAATGTTAGAGGCCGTCACGTGGGCAGTTTAAAACTCTGGGGCTAGTTTTAAAAACCTTTTTCTAATGTAACATGAAATTTGAATACCTGTAAAATCTGGTTCTTTTAAATTGGTTGAAACCTTACAATGTGTGGTAAGCGAAATGCTACCAACTAATCCGCATGATGAATATGGAGATTTGCTTATGGTTCACGGCTAAGGTCAACTTCAACAGTGCTTTCTAATACTGTCACACAGAACTACACAAGTACTTTGCGTCCGTACGCAAGGGGTTCAAAAAAGCAAACTTGACCAATACGCCTGTCAATCGATCAGGCAACATCAGAACTTACTATCTGACATATCCAGGCTGGATTTGACTGTCAGTTGGGCCGAGACGGAGCCGAGCTGGATACCATCTTCGCTGTAAGCAATGCACGAGTACGTCCCACTGTCACTCACCCTGGCGTCATCCACCAACAAGTTGTCTGCAAAGAGTGGGTAGATTCTCTCGTTGTAGACCACTCTTGTCCCGTCTTTCTCCCAGCCGATGCGAAGACCTTCCGAGGATGAGCAGGGGAAGACGTGATCGGCGCCGTCAGTGATGCTAGCATCCTCGGGCGAGGTCTCAAAGTCGACAAATCCCTCACTGACCTCACTGCTGATGTAGTCTGGCAATGATAACTTTTCACCAACTACAGTGACAGAGAATAATCAGCGATAATTATTTTAATTGTTTTTTCGAAGCACACTAGCAAATATGAGACAGACAAGTCCATGTGCAAATATGAGCTATACTTTTCATTTCAAATGTCATTTTATTATAGAGGTTTCACATGTGACTCTGCCTACATCCGAGTACAGACAAATCAACCACCAGTTCTAATAAGAACTGATGTAGAAGAGATTGATGGATACACTCGCGTCATATGTAGCTGCATGCAGAATAAGTTGTTATACTTTTAATATGATTTCCTTTCAAAGAAATTGAGCCATGCACATCTGATACCAGATCAGGGGCCAATTTCATGAAGCTTCTAATAAACACAAAAATTTGCTGAGCATGAAAACTCTTCCTAGGCAAAAACAGGGTTATAAACTAAATTTATAAAAACTAAAAACTAACTGGGTTTTGTTTGTGACTGGTATTCAGCTCGTTTTACCTGACATGAAAAGTACATAGAGTTTTGGTGAATTAACCTGATTTTACTGTTTTTTGTGCTAAGAAAATGTTTGTGCTAAGCAGCTCCATGAAATTGGCCCCAGGCCTGCATGCAGATTAGCCTGCTTTAATTTTATACATATATTTTTACTTGGGCTCCTGATGTACAAAATCTATAAGTATGATGTCCTTTCTTTAGTTGAATAATCGTAAGCGTAATACAGTACATTTTGTGCATGCTGAAATAACAATTTTTTTTCAACACGGGGAGGCAAGACGGAATGGCCTTGAGGACGACTTACTTCGAAGCACAAAAGGGGCCAATATGGTGGGGTGCCCAGGTAGTTGCGCTTGGCATGAGTAGATGCCAACGTGTTCTGCCTCAATGCTTGAGATAATCAGCAGGCTTCCACGAGGCACCTCTTCAATGTCAACCCCTTCCATGGATTCACCTTGGAAAAAAAATAAAAAATTGTGAAAAAAAAAAAAAAATGAAAGAAAGATAGAAAGAAAGTAAGAAAGAAAGAAAGAAAGTAAGAAAGTAAGAAAGAAAGAAAGTAAGAAAGAAATAAAGAAGGGGAGAAAGAAAAGCGACAATGATATCCGCCTGCTTAATTTGCACGGCTGATATAACAACTGCCCAACCGGTTGAAAACGAACGCCATTTTTCTTGCTTTTCTCAGCATCCATGATTGACTTCAGACAGGTCAGGATATTTACTATGAAATACAACCCCCCAATTCCACCCATTCATGATAATTCAAGCAATTACCAATGGTGTATCCTACCTTTAGGGGTTTTACTAGCAGTCTGCAATTTTGTACTATGATTTTCAAGTGGAATCTGTTGATTGGTTATTATATTTCTCACCCTTTTTTTTCGGCATACCTGCTGGAAGTTCTATGTTTTCCCTAAACCACTTGACCGTAGCACCCTCTAGGTTGACGCTGCACTGTTTCTTGACCAGGTCTCCAAGCTGTAAGTTGGTCTCGTCCACTGGTTTGTTGATGAACTCCAGTAACTCTTCAACCTCTGGAGCAGTGGTCAATGCTTCATGGCCGGCAGTGCTAACATCTAAAACAACAGAATTGAGAAAGATCTAGTTGAGAATGGGAGAAGGGTTTCAGATACTATCAATAAATGAGAATAATTACGATGGCGTTTTTTGTTTTTGGTCTGGCAATAAGCCAGTTCTTTATTACAATGATATGGATCACAAGTCATTTGGGGGTATTAACTAACGCGCAAGTATGATAAACGCACCAAGAGCCAGTTTCATGGAGCTTCTAAGCACAACAATTTGCTTAGCACAAAAAGTCTCGCTCAGTAAAATCAGGTTACCAGCCCAAACTCCATGTGCTTAAAATGTCATGCTAAAAAAGCAAATCCCAGCTGAATACCTGTAACAAACACTATACATCCGTCACCTGAAAATTTTGGTTTTTTTTGCCAAGGAAAAATGTTAATGCTAAGCAATTTTTGTGCTTAGCAGCTCCTTGAAATTAGCCCCAGGTGGCCAAATGCCGCCTACACGTTAATAAAATCAGAATGCGCCTTCGCATAACATCGTGTGACATCACATCAGCAATTTTGTCCCAAATATCCTTTGAATTGGACTGGCCTTATAATCCCTGACGGAAAACTCCGACGGAAAACATGTTGACTGTTTGTGTTCTTGGGCAAGAAACTTTAGGCGAGCATATGTTTATTTTTTGGGATTACGAACATAACATTAAATATCGCAGGGTCGGATGGGTGGAAAAAAAATTTAAAACACATTTTTAGGTTCCTTTGTTGTTTCAACAAACGACTATTTTATCCAGGGTCAAAGGACAACAAAAAAGTGCACATTTGTTCAATATTTGTATGGTTTACATATATTGAACTAATAGATCCAACCACGATATGCTCTTACTGATATGCTCCTACGTGCAGCGATTGGGTCCGACACCAGCGATAAGTGCGCAAAATATCGTTGGCATTAAGGTCTACTATGTGCTTTGATACAAAAATTCCAAATTTACTCAAAAACTGCGTCGATGAAAAAAATACCTGTACAGTCCATTTATTTTACAGTCCATTTAGTCTCACATACAGAATGACTAGGCAGACAATGCACATGTGCTTTGCAAATATCCTGATTAGGGCCTAAATAAACCTTAAAAATAGAACGCAAATAAGTATTTGGTAATTGCAAACTTTCCATTCTGATTGATTACGTGCCTTCAGTCATAACATCTCTCATCCAGGTAACATAATTGACGACTTTGCTGTAGAATCCATACTTGTCGGCTCTGGAACACCCCTCTCCCCAGCTGATAATCCCCAGTAGGTGCCACTTGTTCCCCTCCTTCATTGCCAGAGGTCCCCCGCTGTCCCCCTGGCACGCGTCACCTTGTGCAGCCTGCCGGTACCCAGCGCAAAACATGTTACCAGTAAGGAGACTGCCCACCAACTCTCTACATATTATCTCGGGGACAATAGGAACGTAGACCTCACGTAGATACCTCGGGAAGCTTCCACCTTCGAATATCTTCCCCCAGCCAACGATGCGTGCAGATTCCTCTGGCACCAGTAACCTCACGGAGAGGCGTCTCTTGGGCAGGCAGATTGGCGACACGTACTCCGTAAACTCTGGCACCCTCGGTTCTAACTCCAGCAAGGCGATGTCATTGTCGAAGGAATCACTTTGATAGTCCTCAGGAAGCACAATCCGAGAGATTCGGAACTTCATCTCGCTGTCTTCGATGATCATGGAATCGTGATCACCCAGATGAACCTCGATCTGCTCAGCCCGGTTGTGATAAGCTTGCCCGAATTCATTTCTCCCCTTGATGCAGTGTGCTGCAGTGACCACCCATCGATGGTTGATCAGAGATCCGCCGCAGAAGTGTTGGGCTTCATGAAGGTGCCAGAGCCGTGCTATCCACGGTGACGAACCCTTCAGGGCAACCTCACCGTTTACGATGCGCTGTTTGTCCTCTGGCTTGGTAGAGTCGGCAGCCTCCCTCGCCGTTACAAGACCACAGACTATTTAAAAGTCAAACAAAAAGGAAAACAAATAACTATTGGTTCCACATTTCTTACGTCAGTTAATATGTTGTGGTCTTTCTATTCTCGATCTTAACACATTGTACATTCAGTATGTCAGACCTACTTTAGAATATGCTATTCCTGTCTTGCATCCTGGTTTATAAAAAAGAAAAAGAAGAAGAATGCCTTAGAGAAAAATTACAATGCGAGGGTAATCGAATCATCTTGTCTTATGAATATTGTGCTATTAAACCGGTCTGGCAGTGAAATTTGTTCCCAACTCAACATTCCCCCTCTTTCCCAGCGAAGAGAGCAATTATGTTCTAGTTTTAGTAAATCACTGCTTAATGCTTGCGCAAGCATCCCACAAATTCAGAGACTGGCTGCATCCCATTAGGAACAATGGTTTAAAGGAATAATGACCAGCTAAGCACAATACATTGTAGGACAAAATGATACAATACAAATGCAGTCCCAAACTGTTTAACCGAACTGTTCAACAAAGAGTTAATTGTGACATGTTCCATGTTTGATACTTTGGATTTGTATTTTCAAGCTCTCGATCCCTAAATAATATCTCCTTCATGCAGACTAAAAGGAGTTACTAGGGCTTTTACCACCCGATCGATTCTCTCATGTTCTGATTGAGGCCCCTTCTTTTTTTCAGGTTGCATATTAATAATGATAATAATGTGCGTTGCTTATACATGTATAGCGCTTTATCACCAAAGTCTAAAAGCGCTTAACATTATTATCCCGGTCATTGGGCCCATGAAACATTCCAAATACCATCTCAGATCCCTGGGGAGTATACAGCTCGATGCTGCCATTTTGGCGCAAAGCAGCTAAATCAATCACAATAACCATCTCACAGGTACCCATTTACTCCTGGGTGGAAAGAAGCAATGAGTGACAAAGTGCCTTGCCCATGGGCACACACACCATAGTCCCAGGCCGGACTCGAACCTACAACCTGTAGCTTTACCTACAGATTACAAATTTCAATGCTCCAGACCACGAGGCCACGGCACTCCACTCCACTCCACTCAATATATTGATATTGAATGACTCAGTCACTGATTTAAATTGCCCGTTTAAGTTTGTTTTAATCTTCCTTGATTATTTGTTACGCATTTATTTTATGGAAATATAATGAGATGTTTTCTTGTACTGCCATTTTAATTCAGCCCTAGATCTGCAATAGTGGCTTGAATAAACCAGAAATAATAATGTTAGAGGCCGTCACGTGGGCAGTTTAAAACTCTGGGGCTATAGTTTTAAAAACCTTTTTCTAATGTAACATGAAATTTGAATACCTGTAAAATCTGGTTCTTTTAAATTGGTTGAAACCTTACAATGTGTGGTAAGCGAAATGCTACCAACTAATCCGCATGATGAATATGGAGATTTGCTTATGGTTCACGGCTAAGGTCAACTTCAACAGTGCTTTCTAATACTGTCACACAGAACTACACCAGTACTTTGCGTCCGTACGCAAGGGGTTCAAAAAAGCAAACTTGACCAATACGCCTGTCAATCGATCAGGCAACATCAGAACTTACTATCTGACATATCCAGGCTGGATTTGACTGTCAGTTGGGCCGAGACGGAGCCGAGCTGGATACCATCTTCGCTGTAAGCAATGCACGAGTACGTCCCACTGTCACTCACCCTGGCGTCATCCACCAACAAGTTGTCTGCAAAGAGTGGGTAGATTCTCTCGTTGTAGACCACTCTTGTCCCGTCTTTCTCCCAGCCGATGCGAAGACCTTCCGAGGATGAGCAGGGGAAGACGTGATCGGCGCCGTCAGTGATGCTAGCGTCCTCGGGCGTGGTCTCAAAGTCGACAAATCCCTCACTGACCTCACTGACCTCACTGCTGATGTTGTCTGGCAATGATAACTCTTCACCAACTACAGTGACAGAGAATAATCAGCGATAATTATTTTAATTGTTTTTTCGAAGCACACTAGCAAATATGAGACAGACAAGTCCATGTGCAAATATGAGCTATACTTTTCATTTCAAATGTCATTTTATTATAGAGGTTTCACATGTGACTCTGCCTACATCCGAGTACAGACAAATCAACCACCAGTTCTAATAAGAACTGATGTAGAAGAGATTGATGGATACACTCACGTCATATGTAGCTGCATGCAGAATAAGTTGTTATACTTTTAATATGATTTCCTTTCAAAGAAATTGAGCCATGCACATCTGATACCAGATCAGGGGCCAATTTCATGAAGCTTGTAATAAACACAAAAATTTGCTGAGCATGAAAACTCTTCTTAGGTAAAAACAGGGTTATAAACTAAATTTATAAAAACTAAAAACTAACTGGGTTTTGTTTGTGACTGGTATTCAGCTCGTTTTACCTGACATGAAAAGTATATAGAGTTTTGGTGAATTAACCTGATTTTACTGTTTCTGTGCTAAGAAAATGTTTGTGCTAAGCAGCTCCATGAAATTGGCCCCAGGCCTGCATGCAGATTAGCCTGCTTAAATTTTATACATATATTTTTACTTGGGCTCCTGATGTACAAAATCTATAAGTATGATGTCCTTTCTTTAGTTGAATAATCGTAAGCGTAATACAGTACATTTTGTGCATGCTGAAATAACAATTTTTTTTCAACACGGGGAGGCAAGACGGAATGGCCTTGAGGACGACTTACTTCGAAGCACAAAAGGGGCCAATATGGTGGGGTGCCCAGGTAGTTGCGCTTGGCATGAGTAGATGCCAACGTGTTCTGCCTCAATGCTTGAGATAATCAGCAGGCTTCCACGAGGCACCTCTTCAATGTCAACCCCTTCCATGGATTCACCTTGGAAAAAAAATAAAAAATTGTGAAGAAAAAAAAAAAAATGAAAGAAAGATAGAAAGAAAGTAAGAAAGAAAGAAAGAAAGTAAGAAAGTAAGAAAGAAAGAAAGTAAGAAAGAAATAAAGAAGGGGAGAAAGAAAGGCGACAATGTTATCCGCCTGCTTAATTTGCACGGCTGATATAACAACTGCCCAACCGGTTGAAAACGAACGCCATTTTTCTTGCTTTTCTCAGCATCCATGATTGACTTCAGACAGGTCAGGATATTTACTATGAAATACAACCCCCCAATTCCACCCATTCATGATAATTCAAGCAATTACCAATGGTGTATCCTACCTTTAGGGGTTTTACTAGCAGTCTGCAATTTTGTACTATGATTTTCAAGTGGAATCTGTTGATTGGTTATTATATTTCTCACCCTTTTTTTTCGGCATACCTGCTGGAAGTTCTATGTTTTCCCTAAACCACTTGACCGTAGCACCCTCTAGGTTGACGCTGCACTGTTTCTTGACCAGGTCTCCAAGCTGTAAGTTGGTCTCGTCCACTGGTTTGTTGATGAACTCCAGTAACTCTTCAACCTCTGGAGCAGTGGTCAATGCTTCATGGCCGGCAGTGCTAACATCTAAAACAACAGAATTGAGAAAGATCTAGTTGAGAATGGGGGAAGGGTTTCAGATACTATCAATAAATGAGAATAATTACGATGGCGTTTTTTGTTTTTGGTCTGGCAATAAGCCAGTTCTTTATTTCAATGATATGGATCACAAGTCATTTGGGGGTATTAACTAACGCGCAAGTATGATAAACGCACCAAGAGCCAGTTTCATGGAGCTTCTAAGCACAACAATTTGCTTAGCACAAAAAGTCTCGCTCAGTAAAATCAGGTTACCAGCCCAAACTCCATGTGCTTAAAATTTCATGCTAAAAAAGCAAATCCCAGCTGAATACCTGTAACAAACACTATACATCCGTCACCTGAACATTTTGGGTTTTTTTGCCAAGGAAAAATGTTAATGCTAAGCAATTTTTGTGCTTAGCAGCTCCTTGAAATTAGCCCCAGGTGGCCAAATGCCGCCTACACGTTAATAAAATCAGAATGCGCCTTCGCATAACATCGTGTGACATCACATCAGCAATTTTGTCCCAAATATCCTTTGAATTGGACTGGCCTTATAATCCCTGACGGAAAACTCCGACGGAAAACATGTTGACTGTTTGTGTTCTTGGGCAAGAAACTTTAGGCGAGCATATGTTTATTTTTTGGGATTACGAACATAACATTAAATATCGCAGGGTCGGATGGGTGGAAAAAAAATTTAAAACACATTTTTAGGTTCCTTTTTTGTTTTAACAAACGACTATTTTATCCAGGGTCAAAGGACAACAAAAAAGTGCACATTTGTTCAATATTTGTATAGTTTACATATATTGAACTAATAGATCCAACCACGATATGCTCTTACTGATATGCTCCTACGTGCAGCGATTGGGTCCGACACCAGCGATAAGTGCGCAAAATATCGTTGGCATTAAGGTCTACTATGTGCTTTGATACAAAAATTCCAAATTTACTCAAAAACTGCGTCGATGAAAAAAATACCTGTACAGTCCATTTATTTTACAGTCCATTTAGTCTCACATACAGAATGACTAGGCAGACAATGCACATGTGCTTTGCAAATATCCTGATTAGGGCCTAAATAAACCTTAAAAATAGAACGCAAATAAGTATTTGGTAATTGCAAACTTTCCATTCTGATTGATTACGTGCCTTCAGTCATAACATCTCTCATCCAGGTAACATAATTGACGACTTTGCTGTAGAATCCATACTTGTCGGCTCTGGAACACCCCTCTCCCCAGCTGATAATCCCCAGTAGGTGCCACTTGTTCCCCTCCTTCATTGCCAGAGGTCCCCCGCTGTCCCCCTGGCACGCGTCACCTTGTGCAGCCTGCCGGTACCCAGCGCAAAACATGTTACCAGTAAGGAGACTGCCCACCAACTCTCTACATATTATCTCGGGGACAATAGGAACGTAGACCTCACGTAGATACCTCGGGAAGCTTCCACCTTCGAATATCTTCCCCCAGCCAACGATGCGTGCAGATTCCTCTGGCACCAGTAACCTCACGGAGAGGCGTCTCTTGGGCAGGCAGATTGGCGACACGTACTCCGTAAACTCTGGCACCCTCGGTTCTAACTCCAGCAAGGCGATGTCATTGTCAAAGGAATCACTTTGATAGTCCTCAGAAAGCACAATCTGAGAGATTCGGAACTTCATCTCGCTGTCTTCGATGATCATGGAATCGTGATCACCCAGATGAACCTCGATCTGCTCAGCCCGGTTGTGATAAGCTTGCCCGAATTCATTTCTCCCCTTGATGCAGTGTGCTGCAGTGACCACCCATCGATGGTTGATCAGAGATCCGCCGCAGAAGTGTTGGGCTTCATGAAGGTGCCAGAGCCGTGCTATCCACGGTGACGAACCCTTCAGGGCAACCTCACCGTTTACGATGCGCTGTTTGTCCTCTGGCTTGGTAGAGTCGGCAGCCTCCCTCGCCGTTACAAGACCACAGACTATTTAAAAGTCAAACAAAAAGGAAAACAAATAACTATTGGTTCCACATTTCTTACGTCAGTTAATATGTTGTGGTCTTTCTATTCTCGATCTTAACACATTGTACATTCAGTATGTCAGACCTACTTTAGAATATGCTATTCCTGTCTTGCATCCTGGTTTATAAAAAAGAAAAAGAAGAAGAATGCCTTAGAGAAAAATTACAATGCGAGGGTAATCGAATCATCTTGTCTTATGAATATTGTGCTATTAAACCGGTCTGGCAGTGAAATTTGTTCCCAACTCAACATTCCCCCTCTTTCCCAGCGAAGAGAGCAATTATGTTCTAGTTTTAGTAAATCACTGCTTGGTGCTTGCGCAAGCATCCCACAAATTCAGAGACTGGCTGCATCCCATTAGGAACAATGGTTTAAAGGAATAATGACCAGCTAAGCACAATACATTGTAGGACAAAATGATACAATACAAATGCAGTCCCAAACTGTTTAACCGAACTGTTCAACAAAGAGTTAATTGTGACATGTTCCATGTTTGATACTTTGGATTTGTATTTTCAAGCTCTCGATCCCTAAATGATATCTCCTTCATGCAGACTGGAAGGAGTTCCTGGGGCTTTTACCACCCGATCGATTCTCTCATGCATGTTCTGATTGAGGTCCCTTCTTTTTTTCAGGTCGCATATTAATAATGATAATAATGTGCGTTGCTTATACATGTATAGCGCTTTATCACCAAAGTCTAAAAGCGCTTAACATTATTATCCCGGTCATTGGGCCCATGAAACATTTCAAATACCATCTCAGATCCCTGGGGAGTATACAGCTCGATGCTGCCATTTTGGCGCAAAGCAGCTAAATCAATCACAATAACCATCTCACAGGTACCCATTTACTCCTGGGTGGAGAGAAGCAATGAGTGACAAAGTGCCTTGCCCATGGGCACACACACCATAGTCCCAGGCCGGACTCGAACCTACAACCTGTAGCTTTACCTACAGATTACAAATTTCAATGCTCCAGACCACGAGGCCACGGCACTCCACTCCACTCCACTCCACTCCACTCAATATATTGATATTGAATGACTCAGTCACTGATTTAAATTGCCCGTTTAAGTTTGTTTTAATCTTCCTTGATTATTTGTTACGCATTTATTTTATGGAAATATAATGAGGTGTTTCCTTGTACTGCCATTTTAATTCAGCCCTAGATCTGCAATAGTGGCTTGAATAAACCAGAAATAATAATGTTAGAGCCCGTCACGTGGGCAGTTTAAAACTCTGGGGCTAGTTTTAAAAACCTTTTTCTGATGTAACATGGAATTTGAATACCTGTAAAATCTGGTTCTTTTAAATTGGTCGAAACCTTACAATGTGGTAAGCGAAATGCTACCAACTAATCCGCATGATGAATATGGAGATTTGCTTATGGTTCACGGCTAAGGTCAACTTCAACAGTGCTTTCTAATACTGTCACACAGAACTACACAAGTACTTTGCGTCCGTACGCAAGGGGTTCAAAAAAGCAAACTTGACCAATACGCCTGTCAATCGATCAGGCAACATCAGAACTTACTATCTGACATATCCAGGCTGGATTTGACTGTCAGTTGGGCCGAGACGGAGCCGAGCTGGATACCATCTTCGCTGTAAGCAATGCACGAGTACGTCCCACTGTCACTCACCCTGGCGTCATCCACCAACAAGTTGTCTGCAAAGAGTGGGTAGATTCTCTCGTTGTAGACCACTCTTGTCCCGTCTTTCTCCCAGCCGATGCGAAGACCTTCCGAGGATGAGCAGGGGAAGACGTGATCGGCGCCGTCAGTGATGCTAGCGTCCTCGGGCGTGGTCTCAAAGTCGACAAATCCCTCACTGACCTCACTGCTGATGTAGTCTGGCAATGATAACTCTTCACCAACTACAGTGACAGAGAATAATCAGCGATAATTATTTTAATTGTTTTTTCGAAGCACACTAGCAAATATGAGACAGACAAGTCCATGTGCAAATATGAGCTATACTTTTCATTTCAAATGTCATTTTATTATAGAGGTTTCACATGTGACTCTGCCTACATCCGAGTACAGACAAATCAACCACCAGTTCTAATAAGAACTGATGTAGAAGAGATTGATGAATACACTCACGTCATATGTAGCTGCATGCAGAATAAGTTGTTATACTTTTAATATGATTTCCTTTCAAAGAAATTGAGCCATGCACATCTGATACCAGATCAGGGGCCAATTTCATGAAGCTTCTAATAAACACAAAAATTTGCTTAGCATGAAAACTCTTCCTAGGCAAAAACAGGGTTATAAACTAAATTTATAAAAACTAAAAACTAACTGGGTTTTGTTTGTGACTGGTATTCAGCTCGTTTTACCTGACATGAAAAGTATATAGAGTTTTGGTGAATTAACCTGATTTTACTGTTTCTGTGCTAAGAAAATGTTTGTGCTAAGCAGCTCCATGAAATTGGCCCCAGGCCTGCATGCAGATTAGCCTGCTTTAATTTTATACATATATTTTTACTTGGGCTCCTGATGTACAAAATCTATAAGTATGATGTCCTTTCTTTAGTTGAATAATCGTAAGCGTAATACAGTACATTTTGTGCATGCTGAAATAACAAAAAAATTTCAACACGGGGAGGCAAGACGGAATGGCCTTGAGGACGACTTACTTCGAAGCACAAAAGGGGCCAATATGGTGGGGTGCCCAGGTAGTTGCGCTTGGCATGAGTAGATGCCAACGTGTTCTGCCTCAATGCTTGAGATAATCAGCAGGCTTCCACGAGGCACCTCTTCAATGTCAACCCCTTCCATGGATTCACCTTGGAAAAAAAATAAAAAATTGTGAAACAAAAAAAAAAATGAAAGAAAGATAGAAAGAAAGTAAGAAAGAAAGAAAGAAAGAAAGTAAGAAAGTAAGAAAGAAAGAAAGTAAGAAAGAAATAAAGAAGGGGAGAAAGAAAGGCGACAATGATATCCGCCTGCTTAATTTGCACGGCTGATATAACAACTGCCCAACCGGTTGAAAACGAACGCCATTTTTCTTGCTTTTCTCAGCATCCATGATTGACTTCAGACAGGTCAGGATATTTACTATGAAATACAACCCCCCAATTCCACCCATTCATGATAATTCAAGCAATTACCAATGGTGTATCCTACCTTTAGGGGTTTTACTAGCAGTCTGCAATTTTGTACTATGATTTTCAAGTGGAATCTGTTGATTGGTTATTATATTTCTCACCCTTTTTTTTCGGCATACCTGCTGGAAGTTCTATGTTTTCCCTAAACCACTTGACCGTAGCACCCTCTAGGTTGACGCTGCACTGTTTCTTGACCAGGTCTCCAAGCTGTAAGTTGGTCTCGTCCACTGGTTTGTTGATGAACTGCAGTAACTCTTCAACCTCTGGAGCAGTGGTCAATGCTTCATGGCCGGCAGTGCTAACATCTAAAACAACAGAATTGAGAAAGATCTAGTTGAGAATGGGAGAAGGGTTTCAGATACTATCAATAAATGAGAATAATTACGATGGCGTTTTTTGTTTTTGGTCTGGCAATAAGCCAGTTCTTTATTTCAATGATATGGATCACAAGTCATTTGGGGGTATTAACTAACGCGCAAGTATGATAAACGCACCAAGAGCCAGTTTCATGGAGCTTCTAAGCACAACAATTTGCTTAGCACAAAAAGTCTCGCTCAGTAAAATCAGGTTACCAGCCCAAACTCCATGTGCTTAAAATTTCATGCTAAAAAAGCAAATCCCAGCTGAATACCTGTAACAAACACTATACATCCGTCACCTGAACATTTTGGGTTTTTTTGCCAAGGAAAAATGTTAATGCTAAGCAATTTTTGTGCTTAGCAGCTCCTTGAAATTAGCCCCAGGTGGCCAAATGCCGCCTACACGTTAATAAAATCAGAATGCGCCTTCGCATAACATCGTGTGACATCACATCAGCAATTTTGTCCCAAATATCCTTTGAATTGGACTGGCCTTATAATCCCTGACGGAAAACTCTGACGGAAAACATGTTGACTGTTTGTGTTCTTGGGCAAGAAACTTTAGGCGAGCATATGTTTATTTTTTGGGATTACGAACATAACATTAAATATCGCAGGGTCGGATGGGTGAAAAAAAAATTTAAAACACATTTTTAGGTTCCTTTTTTGTTTTAACAAACGACTATTTTATCCAGGGTCAAAGGACAACAAAAAAGTGCACATTTGTTCAATATTTGTATGGTTTACATATATTGAACTAATAGATCCAACCACGATATGCTCTTACTGATATGCTCCTACGTGCAGCGATTGGGTCCGACACCAGCGATAAGTGCGCAAAATATCGTTGGCATTAAGGTCTACTATGTGCTTTGATACAAAAATTCCAAATTTACTCAAAAACTGCGTCGATGAAAAAAATACCTGTACAGTCCATTTATTTTACAGTCCATTTAGTCTCACATACAGAATGACTAGGCAGACAATGCACATGTGCTTTGCAAATATCCTGATTAGGGCCTAAATAAACCTTAAAAATAGAACGCAAATAAGTATTTGGTAATTGCAAACTTTCCATTCTGATTGATTACGTGCCTTCAGTCATAACATCTCTCATCCAGGTAACATAATTGACGACTTTGCTGTAGAATCCATACTTGTCGGCTCTGGAACACCCCTCTCCCCAGCTGATAATCCCCAGTAGGTGCCACTTGTTCCCCTCCTTCATTGCCAGAGGTCCCCCGCTGTCCCCCTGGCACGCGTCACCTTGTGCAGCCTGCCGGTACCCAGCGCAAAACATGTTACCAGTAAGGAGACTGCCCACCAACTCTCTACATATTATCTCGGGGACAATAGGAACGTAGACCTCACGTAGATACCTCGGGAAGCTTCCACCTTCGAATATCTTCCCCCAGCCAACGATGCGTGCAGATTCCTCTGGCACCAGTAACCTCACGGAGAGGCGTCTCTTGGGCAGGCAGATTGGCGACACGTACTCCGTAAACTCTGGCACCCTCGGTTCTAACTCCAGCAAGGCGATGTCATTGTCGAAGGAATCACTTTGATAGTCCTCAGGAAGCACAATCCGAGAGATTCGGAACTTCATCTCGCTGTCTTCGATGATCATGGAATCGTGATCACCCAGATGAACCTCGATCTGCTCAGCCCGGTTGTGATAAGCTTGCCCGAATTCATTTCTCCCCTTGATGCAGTGTGCTGCAGTGACCACCCATCGATGGTTGATCAGAGATCCGCCGCAGAAGTGTTGGGCTTCATGAAGGTGCCAGAGCCGTGCTATCCACGGTGACGAACCCTTCAGGGCAACCTCACCGTTTACGATGCGCTGTTTGTCCTCTGGCTTGGTAGAGTCGGCAGCCTCCCTCGCCGTTACAAGACCACAGACTATTTAAAAGTCAAACAAAAAGGAAAACAAATAACTATTGGTTCCACATTTCTTACGTCAGTTAATATGTTGTGGTCTTTCTATTCTCGATCTTAACACATTGTACATTCAGTATGTCAGACCTACTTTAGAATATGCTATTCCTGTCTTGCATCCTGGTTTATAAAAAAGAAAAAGAAGAAGAATGCCTTAGAGAAAAATTACAATGCGAGGGTAATCGAATCATCTTGTCTTATGAATATTGTGCTATTAAACCGGTCTGGCAGTGAAATTTGTTCCCAACTCAACATTCCCCCTCTTTCCCAGCGAAGAGAGCAATTATGTTCTAGTTTTAGTAAATCACTGCTTGGTGCTTGCGCAAGCATCCCACAAATTCAGAGACTGGCTGCATCCCATTAGAAACAATGGTTTGAAGGAATAATGACCAGCTAAGCACAATACATTGTAGGACAAAATGATACAATACAAATGCAGTCCCAAACTGTTTAACCGAACTGTTCAACAAAGAGTTAATTGTGACATGTTCCATGTTTGATACTTTGGATTTGTATTTTCAAGCTCTCGATCCCTAAATGATATCTCCTTCATGCAGACTGGAAGGAGTTCCTGGGGCTTTTACCACCCGATCGATTCTCTCATACATGTTCTGATTGAGGTCCCTTCTTTTTTTCAGGTCGCATATTAATAATGATAATAATGTGCGTTGCTTATACATGTATAGCGCTTTATCACCAAAGTCTAAAAGCGCTTAACATTATTATCCCGGTCATTGGGCCCATGAAACATTCCAAATACCATCTCAGATCCCTGGGGAGTATACAGCTCGATGCTGCCATTTTGGCGCAAAGCAGCTAAATCAATCACAATAACCATCTCACAGGTACCCATTTACTCCTGGGTGGAGAGAAGCAATGAGTGACAAAGTGCCTTGCCCATGGGCACACACACCATAGTCCCAGGCCGGACTCGAACCTACAACCTGTAGCTTTACCTACAGATTACAAATTTCAATGCTCCAGACCACGAGGCCACGGCACTCCACTCCACTCCACTCCACTCAATATATTGATATTGAATGACTCAGTCACTGATTTAAATTGCCCGTTTAAGTTTGTTTTAATCTTCCTTGATTATTTGTTACGCATTTATTTTATGGAAATATAATGAGGTGTTTCCTTGTACTGCCATTTTAATTCAGCCCTAGATCTGCAATAGTGGCTTGAATAAACCAGAAATAATAATGTTAGAGCCCTGTCACGTGGGCAGTTTAAAACTCTGGGGCTAGTTTTAAAAACCTTTTTCTGATGTAACATGGAATTTGAATACCTGTAAAATCTGGTTCTTTTAAATTGGTCGAAACCTTACAATGTGGTAAGCGAAATGCTACCAACTAATCCGCATGATGAATATGGAGATTTGCTTATGGTTCACGGCTAAGGTCAACTTCAACGGTGCTTTCTAATACTGGCACACAGAACTACACCAGTACTTTGCGTCCGTACGCAAGGGGTTCAAAAAAGCAAACTTGACCAATACGCCTGTCAATCGATCAGGCAACATCAGAACTTACCATCTGACATATCCAGGCTGGATTTGACTGTCAGTTGGGCTGAGACGGAGCCAAGCTGGATACCATCTTCGCTGTAAGCAATGCACGAGTACGTCCCACTGTCACTCACCCTGGCGTCCTCCACCAACAAGTTGTCTGCAAAGAGTGGGTAGATTCTCTCGTTGTAGACCACTCTTGTCCCGTCTTTCTCCCAGCCGATGCGAAGACCTTCCGAGGATGAGCAGGGGAAGACGTGATCGGCGCCGTCAGTGATGCTAGCGTCCTTGGGCGTGGTCTCAAAGTCTACAAATCCCTCACTGACCTCACTGCTGATGTAGTCTGGCGATGATAACTCTTCAACAACTACAGTGACGGAGAATAATCAGCGATAATTATTTTAATAGTTTTTTTGAAGCACACTAGCAAATATGAGACAGACAAGTCCATGTGCAAATATGAGCTATACTTTTCATTTCAAATGTCATTTTATTATAGAGGTTTCACATGTGACTCTGCCTACATCCGAGTACAGACAAATCAACCACCAGTTCTAATAAGAACTGATGTAGAAGAGATTGATGGATACACTCACGTCATATGTAGCTGCATGCAGAATAAGTTTTTATATTTTTAATATGATTTCCTTTCAAAGAAATTGAGCCATGCACATCTGGTACCAGATCAGGGGCCAATTTCATGAAGCTGCTAATAACCACAAAAATTTGCTGAGCATGAAAACTCTTCCTAGGCAAAAACAGGGTTATAAACTAAATTTATAAAAACTAAAAACTAACTGGGTTTTGTTTGTGACTGGTATTCAGCTGGTTTTACCTGACATGAAAAGTACAAAGAGTTTTGGTGAATTAACCTGATTTTACTGTTTCTGTGCTAAGAAAATGTTTGTGCTAAGCAGCTTCATGAAATTGGCCCCAGGCCTGCATGCAGAAGCCTGCTTTAATTGTATACATATATTTTTACTTGGGCTTCTGATGTACAAAATCTATAAGTATGATGTCCTTTCTTTAGTTGAATAATCGTAAGCGTAATACAGTACATTTGGTGTATGCTGAAATAACAAAATTGTTTCAACACGGGGAGGCAAGACGGAATGGACTTGAGGACGACTCACTTCGAAGCACAAAAGGGGCCAATATGGTGGGGTGCCCAGGTAGTTGCGCTTGGCATGAGTAGATGCCAAAGTGTTCTGCCTCAATGCTTGAGATAATCAGCAGGCTTCCACGAGGCACCTCTTCAATGTCAACCCCTTCCATGGATTCACCTTGGAAAAAAAATTAAAAATTGTGAAAAAAATAAAAAAATAAAAGAAAGATAGAAAGAAAGTAAGAAAGAAAGAAAGAAAGTAAGAAAGAAATAAAGAAGGGAAGAAAGAAAGGCGACAATAATATCCGCTTGCTTAATTTGCACGGCTGATATAACAACTGCCCAACCGGTTGAAAACGAACGCCATTTTTCTTGCTTTTCTCAGCATCCATGATTGACTTCAGACAGGTCAGGATATTTACTATGAAATACAACCCCCCAATTCCACCCATTCATGATAATTCAAGCAATTACCAATGGTGTATCCTACCTTTAGGGGTTTTACTAGCAGTCTGCAATTTTGTACTATGATTTTCAAGTGGAATCTGTTGATTGGTTATTATATTTCTCACCCTTTTTTTTCGGCATACCTGCTGGAAGTTCTATGTTTTCCCTAAACCACTTGACCGTAGCACCCTCTAGGTTGACGCTGCACTGTTTCTTGACCAGGTCTCCAATCTGTAAGTTGGTCTCGTCCACTGGTTTGTTGATGAACTCCAGTAACTCTTCAACCTCTGGAGCAGTGGTCAATGCTTCATGGCCGGCAGTGCTAACATCTAAAACAACAGAATTGAGAAAGATCTAGTTGAGAATGGGAGAAGGGTTTCAGATACTATCAATAAATGAGAATAATTACGATGGCGTTTTTTGTTTTTGGTCTGGCAATAAGCCAGTTCTTTATTTCAATGATATGGATCACAAGTCATTTGGGGGTATTAACTAACGCGCAAGTATGATTAACGCACCAAGAGCCAATTTCATGGAGCTTCTAAGCACAACAATTTGCTTAGCACAAAAAGTCTCGCTCAGTAAAATCAGGTTACCAGCCAAAACTCCATGTGCTTAAATTTTCATGCTAAAAAAGCAAATCCCAGCTGAATACCTGTAACAAACACTATACATCCGTCACCTGAAAAGTTTGGGTTTTTTTGCCAAGGAAAAATGTTAATGCTCAGCAATTTTTGTGCTTAGCAGCTCCTTGAAATTAGCCCCAGGTGGCCAAATGCCGCGCACACGTTAATAAAATCAGAATGCGCCTTCGCATAACATCGTGTGACATCACATCAGCAATTTTGTCCCAAATACCCTTTGAATTGGACTGGCCTTATAATCCCTGATGGAAAACTCAGACGGAAAACATGTTGACTGTTTGTGTTCTTGGGCAAGAAACTTTAGGCGAGCATATGTTTATTTTTTGGGATTACGAACATAACATTAAATATCGCAGGGTCGGATGGGTGGAAAAAAAATTTAAAAAACATTTTTAGGTTCCTTTTTTGTTTTAACAAACGACTATTTTATCCAGGGTCAAGGGACAACAAAAAAGTGCACATTTGTTCAATATTTGTATGGTTTACATATATTGAACTAATAGATCCAACCACGATATGCTCTTACTGATATGCTCCTACGTGCAGCGATTGGGTCCGACACCAGCGATAAGTGCGCAAAATATCGTTGGCATTAAGGTCTACTATGTGCTTTGATAAAAAAAATCCAAATTTACTCAAAACACTGCGTCGATGAACAAAATACCTGTACAGTCCATTTATTTTACAGTCCATTTAGTCTCACATACAGAATGACTAGGCAGACAATGCACATGTGCTTTGCAAATATCCTGATTAGGGCCTAAATAAACCTTAAAAATAGAACGCAAATAAGTATTTGGTAATTGCAAACTTTTCATTCTGATTGATTACGTGCCTTCAGTCATAACATCTCTCATCCAGGTAACATAATTGACGACTTTGCTGTAGAATCCATACTTGTCGGCTCTGGAACACCCCTCTCCCCAGCTGATAATCCCCAGTAGGTGCCACTTGTTCCCCTCCTTCATTGCCAGAGGTCCCCCGCTGTCCCCCTGGCACGCGTCACCTTGTGCAGCCTGCCGGTACCCAGCGCAAAACATGTTACCAGTAAGGAGACTGCCCACCAACTCTCTACATATTATCTCGGGGACAATAGGAACGTAGACCTCATGTAGATACCTCGGGAAGCTTCCACCTTCGATTACCTTCCCCCAGCCAACGATGCGTGCAGATTCCTCTGGCACCAGTAACCTCTCGGAGAGGCGTCTCTTGGGCAGGCAGATTGGCGACACGTACTCCGTAAACTCTGGCACCCTCGGTTCTAACTCCAGCAAGGCGATGTCATTGTCGAAGGAATCACTTTGATAGTCCTCAGGAAGCACAATCCGAGAGATTCGGAACTTTATCTCGCTGTTTTCGATGGTCATGGAATCGTGATCACCCAGATGAACCTCGATCTGCTCGGCCCTGTTATGATAAGCTTGCCCGAACTCATTTCGCCCCTTGATGCAGTGTGCTGCAGTGACCACCCATCGATAGTTGATCAGAGATCCGCCGCAGAAGTGTTGGGCTTCATGAAGGTGCCAGAGCCGTGCTATCCACGGTGACGAACCCTTCAGGGCAACCTCTCCGTTTACGATGCGCTGTTTGTCCACTGGCTTGGTAGAGTCGGCACCCTCCCTCACCGTTACAAGACCACAGACTATTTGAAAGTCAAACAAAAAGGAAAACAAATAACTATTGGTTCCACATTTCTTACGTCAGTTAATATGTTGTGGTCTTTCTATTCTCGATCTTAACACATTGTACATTCAGTATGTCAGACCTACTTTAGAATATGCTATTCCTGTCTTGCACCCTGGTTTATAAAAAAGAAAAAGAAGAAGAATGCCTTAGAGAAAAATTACAATGCAAGGGTAATCGAATCATCTTGTCTTATGAATATTGTGCTATTAAACCGGTCTTGCAGTGTAATTTGTTCCCAACTCAACATTCCCCCTCTTTCCCAGCGAAGAGAGCAATTATGTTCTAGTTTTATTAAATCACTGCTTGGTGCTTGCGCAAGCATCCCACAAATTCAGAGACTGGCTGCATCCCATTAGGAACAATGGTTTGAGGAATAATGACCAGCTAAGCACAATACATTGTAGGACAAAATGATACAATACAAATGCAGTCCCAAACTGTTTGCCGATAAGTTAATTGTGACGTGTTCCATGTTTGATACTTTGGATTTGTATTTTCAAGCTCTCGATCCCTAAATGAAATCTCCTTCATGCAGACTAAAAGGAGTTCCTGGGGCTTTTACCACCCGATCGATTCTCTCATGCATGTTCTGATTGAGGTCCCTTCTTTTTTTCAGGTCGCATATTAATAATGATAATAATGTGCATTGCTTATACATGTACAGCGCTTTATCACCAAAGTCTAAAAGCGCTTAACATTATTATCCCGGTCATTGGGCCCATGAAACATTCCAAATACCATCTCAGATCCCTGGGGAGTATACAGCTCGATGCTGCCATTTTGGCGCAAAGCAGCTAAATCAATCACAATAACCATCTCACAGGTACCCATTTACTCCTGGGTGGAGAGAAGCAATGAGTGACAAAGTGCCTTGCCCATGGGCACACACACCATAGTCCCAGGCCGGACTCGAACCTACAACCTGTAGCTTTACCTACAGATTACAAATTTCAATGCTCCAGACCACGAGGCCACGGCACTCCACTCCACTCCACTCCACTCAATATATTGATATTGAATGACTCAGTCACTGATTTAAATTGCCCGTTTAAGTTTGTTTTAATCTTCCTTGATTATTTGTTACGCATTTATTTTATGGAAATATAATGAGGTGTTTCCTTGTACTGCCATTTTAATTCAGCCCTAGATCTGCAATAGTGGCTTGAATAAACCAGAAATAATAATGTTAGAGCCCTGTCACGTGGGCAGTTTAAAACTCTGGGGCTAGTTTTAAAAACCTTTTTCTGATGTAACATGGAATTTGAATACCTGTAAAATCTGGTTCTTTTAAATTGGTCGAAACCTTACAATGTGGTAAGCGAAATGCTACCAACTAATCCGCATGATGAATATGGAGATTTGCTTATGGTTCACGGCTAAGGTCAACTTCAACGGTGCTTTCTAATACTGGCACACAGAACTACACCAGTACTTTGCGTCCGTACGCAAGGGGTTCAAAAAAGCAAACTTGACCAATACGCCTGTCAATCGATCAGGCAACATCAGAACTTACCATCTGACATATCCAGGCTGGATTTGACTGTCAGTTGGGCTGAGACGGAGCCAAGCTGGATACCATCTTCGCTGTAAGCAATGCACGAGTACGTCCCACTGTCACTCACCCTGGCGTCCTCCACCAACAAGTTGTCTGCAAAGAGTGGGTAGATTCTCTCGTTGTAGACCACTCTTGTCCCGTCTTTCTCCCAGCCGATGCGAAGACCTTCCGAGGATGAGCAGGGGAAGACGTGATCGGCGCCGTCAGTGATGCTAACGTCCTTGGGCGTGGTCTCAAAGTCTACAAATCCCTCACTGACCTCACTGCTGATGTAGTCTGGCGATGATAACTCTTCAACAACTACAGTGACGGAGAATAATCAGCGATAATTATTTTAATAGTTTTTTTGAAGCACACTAGCAAATATGAGACAGACAAGTCCATGTGCAAATATGAGCTATACTTTTCATTTCAAATGTCATTTTATTATAGAGGTTTCACATGTGACTCTGCCTACATCCGAGTACAGACAAATCAACCACCAGTTCTAATAAGAACTGATGTAGAAGAGATTGATGGATACACTCACGTCATATGTAGCTGCATGCAGAATAAGTTTTTATATTTTTAATATGATTTCCTTTCAAAGAAATTGAGCCATGCACATCTGGTACCAGATCAGGGGCCAATTTCATGAAGCTGCTAATAACCACAAAAATTTGCTGAGCATGAAAACTCTTCCTAGGCAAAAACAGGGTTATAAACTAAATTTATAAAAACTAAAAACTAACTGGGTTTTGTTTGTGACTGGTATTCAGCTGGTTTTACCTGACATGAAAAGTACAAAGAGTTTTGGTGAATTAACCTGATTTTACTGTTTCTGTGCTAAGAAAATGTTTGTGCTAAGCAGCTTCATGAAATTGGCCCCAGGCCTGCATGCAGAAGCCTGCTTTAATTGTATACATATATTTTTACTTGGGCTTCTGATGTACAAAATCTATAAGTATGATGTCCTTTCTTTAGTTGAATAATCGTAAGCGTAATACAGTACATTTGGTGTATGCTGAAATAACAAAATTGTTTCAACACGGGGAGGCAAGACGGAATGGACTTGAGGACGACTCACTTCGAAGCACAAAAGGGGCCAATATGGTGGGGTGCCCAGGTAGTTGCGCTTGGCATGAGTAGATGCCAAAGTGTTCTGCCTCAATGCTTGAGATAATCAGCAGGCTTCCACGAGGCACCTCTTCAATGTCAACCCCTTCCATGGATTCACCTTGGAAAAAAAATTAAAAATTGTGAAAAAAATAAAAAAATAAAAGAAAGATAGAAAGAAAGTAAGAAAGAAAGAAAGAAAGTAAGAAAGAAATAAAGAAGGGAAGAAAGAAAGGCGACAATAATATCCGCTTGCTTAATTTGCACGGCTGATATAACAACTGCCCAACCGGTTGAAAACGAACGCCATTTTTCTTGCTTTTCTCAGCATCCATGATTGACTTCAGACAGGTCAGGATATTTACTATGAAATACAACCCCCCAATTCCACCCATTCATGATAATTCAAGCAATTACCAATGGTGTATCCTACCTTTAGGGGTTTTACTAGCAGTCTGCAATTTTGTACTATGATTTTCAAGTGGAATCTGTTGATTGGTTATTATATTTCTCACCCTTTTTTTTCGGCATACCTGCTGGAAGTTCTATGTTTTCCCTAAACCACTTGACCGTAGCACCCTCTAGGTTGACGCTGCACTGTTTCTTGACCAGGTCTCCAATCTGTAAGTTGGTCTCGTCCACTGGTTTGTTGATGAACTCCAGTAACTCTTCAACCTCTGGAGCAGTGGTCAATGCTTCATGGCCGGCAGTGCTAACATCTAAAACAACAGAATTGAGAAAGATCTAGTTGAGAATGGGAGAAGGGTTTCAGATACTATCAATAAATGAGAATAATTACGATGGCGTTTTTTGTTTTTGGTCTGGCAATAAGCCAGTTCTTTATTTCAATGATATGGATCACAAGTCATTTGGGGGTATTAA
Source organism: Crossaster papposus (assembly GCA_037893245.1). NCBI lineage: Eukaryota > Metazoa > Echinodermata > Asteroidea > Velatida > Solasteridae > Crossaster > Crossaster papposus. The sequence continues at coordinate 711,746 of JBAIAA010000354.1, read as the reverse complement.
CTAACGCGCAAGTATGATTAACGCACCAAGAGCCAATTTCATGGAGCTTCTAAGCACAACAATTTGCTTAGCACAAAAAGTCTCGCTCAGTAAAATCAGGTTACCAGCCAAAACTCCATGTGCTTAAATTTTCATGCTAAAAAAGCAAATCCCAGCTGAATACCTGTAACAAACACTATACATCCGTCACCTGAAAAGTTTGGGTTTTTTTGCCAAGGAAAAATGTTAATGCTCAGCAATTTTTGTGCTTAGCAGCTCCTTGAAATTAGCCCCAGGTGGCCAAATGCCGCGCACACGTTAATAAAATCAGAATGCGCCTTCGCATAACATCGTGTGACATCACATCAGCAATTTTGTCCCAAATACCCTTTGAATTGGACTGGCCTTATAATCCCTGATGGAAAACTCAGACGGAAAACATGTTGACTGTTTGTGTTCTTGGGCAAGAAACTTTAGGCGAGCATATGTTTATTTTTTGGGATTACGAACATAACATTAAATATCGCAGGGTCGGATGGGTGGAAAAAAAATTTAAAAAACATTTTTAGGTTCCTTTTTTGTTTTAACAAACGACTATTTTATCCAGGGTCAAGGGACAACAAAAAAGTGCACATTTGTTCAATATTTGTATGGTTTACATATATTGAACTAATAGATCCAACCACGATATGCTCTTACTGATATGCTCCTACGTGCAGCGATTGGGTCCGACACCAGCGATAAGTGCGCAAAATATCGTTGGCATTAAGGTCTACTATGTGCTTTGATAAAAAAAATCCAAATTTACTCAAAACACTGCGTCGATGAACAAAATACCTGTACAGTCCATTTATTTTACAGTCCATTTAGTCTCACATACAGAATGACTAGGCAGACAATGCACATGTGCTTTGCAAATATCCTGATTAGGGCCTAAATAAACCTTAAAAATAGAACGCAAATAAGTATTTGGTAATTGCAAACTTTTCATTCTGATTGATTACGTGCCTTCAGTCATAACATCTCTCATCCAGGTAACATAATTGACGACTTTGCTGTAGAATCCATACTTGTCGGCTCTGGAACACCCCTCTCCCCAGCTGATAATCCCCAGTAGGTGCCACTTGTTCCCCTCCTTCATTGCCAGAGGTCCCCCGCTGTCCCCCTGGCACGCGTCACCTTGTGCAGCCTGCCGGTACCCAGCGCAAAACATGTTACCAGTAAGGAGACTGCCCACCAACTCTCTACATATTATCTCGGGGACAATAGGAACGTAGACCTCATGTAGATACCTCGGGAAGCTTCCACCTTCGATTACCTTCCCCCAGCCAACGATGCGTGCAGATTCCTCTGGCACCAGTAACCTCTCGGAGAGGCGTCTCTTGGGCAGGCAGATTGGCGACACGTACTCCGTAAACTCTGGCACCCTCGGTTCTAACTCCAGCAAGGCGATGTCATTGTCGAAGGAATCACTTTGATAGTCCTCAGGAAGCACAATCCGAGAGATTCGGAACTTTATCTCGCTGTTTTCGATGGTCATGGAATCGTGATCACCCAGATGAACCTCGATCTGCTCGGCCCTGTTATGATAAGCTTGCCCGAACTCATTTCGCCCCTTGATGCAGTGTGCTGCAGTGACCACCCATCGATAGTTGATCAGAGATCCGCCGCAGAAGTGTTGGGCTTCATGAAGGTGCCAGAGCCGTGCTATCCACGGTGACGAACCCTTCAGGGCAACCTCTCCGTTTACGATGCGCTGTTTGTCCACTGGCTTGGTAGAGTCGGCACCCTCCCTCACCGTTACAAGACCACAGACTATTTGAAAGTCAAACAAAAAGGAAAACAAATAACTATTGGTTCCACATTTCTTACGTCAGTTAATATGTTGTGGTCTTTCTATTCTCGATCTTAACACATTGTACATTCAGTATGTCAGACCTACTTTAGAATATGCTATTCCTGTCTTGCACCCTGGTTTATAAAAAAGAAAAAGAAGAAGAATGCCTTAGAGAAAAATTACAATGCAAGGGTAATCGAATCATCTTGTCTTATGAATATTGTGCTATTAAACCGGTCTTGCAGTGTAATTTGTTCCCAACTCAACATTCCCCCTCTTTCCCAGCGAAGAGAGCAATTATGTTCTAGTTTTATTAAATCACTGCTTGGTGCTTGCGCAAGCATCCCACAAATTCAGAGACTGGCTGCATCCCATTAGGAACAATGGTTTGAGGAATAATGACCAGCTAAGCACAATACATTGTAGGACAAAATGATACAATACAAATGCAGTCCCAAACTGTTTGCCGATAAGTTAATTGTGACGTGTTCCATGTTTGATACTTTGGATTTGTATTTTCAAGCTCTCGATCCCTAAATGAAATCTCCTTCATGCAGACTAAAAGGAGTTCCTGGGGCTTTTACCACCCGATCGATTCTCTCATGCATGTTCTGATTGAGGTCCCTTCTTTTTTTCAGGTCGCATATTAATAATGATAATAATGTGCATTGCTTATACATGTACAGCGCTTTATCACCAAAGTCTAAAAGCGCTTAACATTATTATCCCGGTCATTGGGCCCATGAAACATTCCAAATACCATCTCAGATCCCTGGGGAGTATACAGCTCGATGCTGCCATTTTGGCGCAAAGCAGCTAAATCAATCACAATAACCATCTCACAGGTACCCATTTACTCCTGGGTGGAGAGAAGCAATGAGTGACAAAGTGCCTTGCCCATGGGCACACACACCATAGTCCCAGGCCGGACTCGAACCTACAACCTGTAGCTTTACCTACAGATTACAAATTTCAATGCTCCAGACCACGAGGCCACGGCACTCCACTCCACTCCACTCCACTCAATATATTGATATTGAATGACTCAGTCACTGATTTAAATTGCCCGTTTAAGTTTGTTTTAATCTTCCTTGATTATTTGTTACGCATTTATTTTATGGAAATATAATGAGGTGTTTCCTTGTACTGCCATTTTAATTCAGCCCTAGATCTGCAATAGTGGCTTGAATAAACCAGAAATAATAATGTTAGAGCCCTGTCACGTGGGCAGTTTAAAACTCTGGGGCTAGTTTTAAAAACCTTTTTCTGATGTAACATGGAATTTGAATACCTGTAAAATCTGGTTCTTTTAAATTGGTCGAAACCTTACAATGTGGTAAGCGAAATGCTACCAACTAATCCGCATGATGAATATGGAGATTTGCTTATGGTTCACGGCTAAGGTCAACTTCAACGGTGCTTTCTAATACTGGCACACAGAACTACACCAGTACTTTGCGTCCGTACGCAAGGGGTTCAAAAAAGCAAACTTGACCAATACGCCTGTCAATCGATCAGGCAACATCAGAACTTACCATCTGACATATCCAGGCTGGATTTGACTGTCAGTTGGGCTGAGACGGAGCCAAGCTGGATACCATCTTCGCTGTAAGCAATGCACGAGTACGTCCCACTGTCACTCACCCTGGCGTCCTCCACCAACAAGTTGTCTGCAAAGAGTGGGTAGATTCTCTCGTTGTAGACCACTCTTGTCCCGTCTTTCTCCCAGCCGATGCGAAGACCTTCCGAGGATGAGCAGGGGAAGACGTGATCGGCGCCGTCAGTGATGCTAACGTCCTTGGGCGTGGTCTCAAAGTCTACAAATCCCTCACTGACCTCACTGCTGATGTAGTCTGGCGATGATAACTCTTCAACAACTACAGTGACGGAGAATAATCAGCGATAATTATTTTAATAGTTTTTTTGAAGCACACTAGCAAATATGAGACAGACAAGTCCATGTGCAAATATGAGCTATACTTTTCATTTCAAATGTCATTTTATTATAGAGGTTTCACATGTGACTCTGCCTACATCCGAGTACAGACAAATCAACCACCAGTTCTAATAAGAACTGATGTAGAAGAGATTGATGGATACACTCACGTCATATGTAGCTGCATGCAGAATAAGTTTTTATATTTTTAATATGATTTCCTTTCAAAGAAATTGAGCCATGCACATCTGGTACCAGATCAGGGGCCAATTTCATGAAGCTGCTAATAACCACAAAAATTTGCTGAGCATGAAAACTCTTCCTAGGCAAAAACAGGGTTATAAACTAAATTTATAAAAACTAAAAACTAACTGGGTTTTGTTTGTGACTGGTATTCAGCTGGTTTTACCTGACATGAAAAGTACAAAGAGTTTTGGTGAATTAACCTGATTTTACTGTTTCTGTGCTAAGAAAATGTTTGTGCTAAGCAGCTTCATGAAATTGGCCCCAGGCCTGCATGCAGAAGCCTGCTTTAATTGTATACATATATTTTTACTTGGGCTTCTGATGTACAAAATCTATAAGTATGATGTCCTTTCTTTAGTTGAATAATCGTAAGCGTAATACAGTACATTTGGTGTATGCTGAAATAACAAAATTGTTTCAACACGGGGAGGCAAGACGGAATGGACTTGAGGACGACTCACTTCGAAGCACAAAAGGGGCCAATATGGTGGGGTGCCCAGGTAGTTGCGCTTGGCATGAGTAGATGCCAAAGTGTTCTGCCTCAATGCTTGAGATAATCAGCAGGCTTCCACGAGGCACCTCTTCAATGTCAACCCCTTCCATGGATTCACCTTGGAAAAAAAATAAAAAATTGTGAAAAAAATAAAAAAATAAAAGAAAGATAGAAAGAAAGTAAGAAAGAAAGAAAGAAAGTAAGAAAGAAATAAAGAAGGGAAGAAAGAAAGGCGACAATAATATCCGCTTGCTTAATTTGCACGGCTGATATAACAACTGCCCAACCGGTTGAAAACGAACGCCATTTTTCTTGCTTTTCTCAGCATCCATGATTGACTTCAGACAGGTCAGGATATTTACTATGAAATACAACCCCCCAATTCCACCCATTCATGATAATTCAAGCAATTACCAATGGTGTATCCTACCTTTAGGGGTTTTACTAGCAGTCTGCAATTTTGTACTATGATTTTCAAGTGGAATCTGTTGATTGGTTATTATATTTCTCACCCTTTTTTTTCGGCATACCTGCTGGAAGTTCTATGTTTTCCCTAAACCACTTGACCGTAGCACCCTCTAGGTTGACGCTGCACTGTTTCTTGACCAGGTCTCCAATCTGTAAGTTGGTCTCGTCCACTGGTTTGTTGATGAACTCCAGTAACTCTTCAACCTCTGGAGCAGTGGTCAATGCTTCATGGCCGGCAGTGCTAACATCTAAAACAACAGAATTGAGAAAGATCTAGTTGAGAATGGGAGAAGGGTTTCAGATACTATCAATAAATGAGAATAATTACGATGGCGTTTTTTGTTTTTGGTCTGGCAATAAGCCAGTTCTTTATTTCAATGATATGGATCACAAGTCATTTGGGGGTATTAACTAACGCGCAAGTATGATTAACGCACCAAGAGCCAATTTCATGGAGCTTCTAAGCACAACAATTTGCTTAGCACAAAAAGTCTCGCTCAGTAAAATCAGGTTACCAGCCAAAACTCCATGTGCTTAAATTTTCATGCTAAAAAAGCAAATCCCAGCTGAATACCTGTAACAAACACTATACATCCGTCACCTGAAAAGTTTGGGTTTTTTTGCCAAGGAAAAATGTTAATGCTCAGCAATTTTTGTGCTTAGCAGCTCCTTGAAATTAGCCCCAGGTGGCCAAATGCCGCGCACACGTTAATAAAATCAGAATGCGCCTTCGCATAACATCGTGTGACATCACATCAGCAATTTTGTCCCAAATACCCTTTGAATTGGACTGGCCTTATAATCCCTGATGGAAAACTCAGACGGAAAACATGTTGACTGTTTGTGTTCTTGGGCAAGAAACTTTAGGCGAGCATATGTTTATTTTTTGGGATTACGAACATAACATTAAATATCGCAGGGTCGGATGGGTGGAAAAAAAATTTAAAACACATTTTTAGGTTCCTTTTTTGTTTTAACAAACGACTATTTTATCCAGGGTCAAGGGACAACAAAAAAGTGCACATTTGTTCAATATTTGTATGGTTTACATATATTGAACTAATAGATCCAACCACGATATGCTCTTACTGATATGCTCCTACGTGCAGCGATTGGGTCCGACACCAGCGATAAGTGCGCAAAATATCGTTGGCATTAAGGTCTACTATGTGCTTTGATAAAAAAAATCCAAATTTACTCAAAACACTGCGTCGATGAACAAAATACCTGTACAGTCCATTTATTTTACAGTCCATTTAGTCTCACATACAGAATGACTAGGCAGACAATGCACATGTGCTTTGCAAATATCCTGATTAGGGCCTAAATAAACCTTAAAAATAGAACGCAAATAAGTATTTGGTAATTGCAAACTTTTCATTCTGATTGATTACGTGCCTTCAGTCATAACATCTCTCATCCAGGTAACATAATTGACGACTTTGCTGTAGAATCCATACTTGTCGGCTCTGGAACACCCCTCTCCCCAGCTGATAATCCCCAGTAGGTGCCACTTGTTCCCCTCCTTCATTGCCAGAGGTCCCCCGCTGTCCCCCTGGCACGCGTCACCTTGTGCAGCCTGCCGGTACCCAGCGCAAAACATGTTACCAGTAAGGAGACTGCCCACCAACTCTCTACATATTATCTCGGGGACAATAGGAACGTAGACCTCATGTAGATACCTCGGGAAGCTTCCACCTTCGATTACCTTCCCCCAGCCAACGATGCGTGCAGATTCCTCTGGCACCAGTAACCTCTCGGAGAGGCGTCTCTTGGGCAGGCAGATTGGCGACACGTACTCCGTAAACTCTGGCACCCTCGGTTCTAACTCCAGCAAGGCGATGTCATTGTCGAAGGAATCACTTTGATAGTCCTCAGGAAGCACAATCCGAGAGATTCGGAACTTTATCTCGCTGTTTTCGATGGTCATGGAATCGTGATCACCCAGATGAACCTCGATCTGCTCGGCCCTGTTATGATAAGCTTGCCCGAATTCATTTCGCCCCTTGATGCAGTGTGCTGCAGTGACCACCCATCGATAGTTGATCAGAGATCCGCCGCAGAAGTGTTGGGCTTCATGAAGGTGCCAGAGCCGTGCTATCCACGGTGACGAACCCTTCAGGGCAACCTCTCCGTTTACGATGCGCTGTTTGTCCACTGGCTTGGTAGAGTCGGCACCCTCCCTCACCGTTACAAGACCACAGACTATTTGAAAGTCAAACAAAAAGGAAAACAAATAACTATTGGTTCCACATTTCTTACGTCAGTTAATATGTTGTGGTCTTTCTATTCTCGATCTTAACACATTGTACATTCAGTATGTCAGACCTACTTTAGAATATGCTATTCCTGTCTTGCACCCTGGTTTATAAAAAAGAAAAAGAAGAAGAATGCCTTAGAGAAAAATTACAATGCAAGGGTAATCGAATCATCTTGTCTTATGAATATTGTGCTATTAAACCGGTCTTGCAGTGTAATTTGTTCCCAACTCAACATTCCCCCTCTTTCCCAGCGAAGAGAGCAATTATGTTCTAGTTTTATTAAATCACTGCTTGGTGCTTGCGCAAGCATCCCACAAATTCAGAGACTGGCTGCATCCCATTAGGAACAATGGTTTGAGGAATAATGACCAGCTAAGCACAATACATTGTAGGACAAAATGATACAATACAAATGCAGTCCCAAACTGTTTGCCGATAAGTTAATTGTGACGTGTTCCATGTTTGATACTTTGGATTTGTATTTTCAAGCTCTCGATCCCTAAATGAAATCTCCTTCATGCAGACTAAAAGGAGTTCCTGGGGCTTTTACCACCCGATCGATTCTCTCATGCATGTTCTGATTGAGGTCCCTTCTTTTTTTCAGGTCGCATATTAATAATGATAATAATGTGCATTGCTTATACATGTACAGCGCTTTATCACCAAAGTCTAAAAGCGCTTAACATTATTATCCCGGTCATTGGGCCCATGAAACATTCCAAATACCATCTCAGCTCCATGGGGAGTATACAGCTCGATGCTGCCATTTTGGCGCAAAGCAGCTAAATCAATCACAATAACCATCTCACAGGTACCCATTTACTCCTGGGTGGAAAGAAGCAATGAGTGACAAAGTGCCTTGCCCATGGGCACACACACCATAGTCCCAGGCCGGACTCGAACCTACAACCTGTAGCTTTACCTACAGATTACAAATTTCAATGCTCCAGACCACGAGGCCACGGCACTCCACTCCACTCCACTCCACTCAATATATTGATATTGAATGACTCAGTCACTGATTTAAATTGCCCTTTTAAATTTGTTTTAATCTTCCTTGATTATTTGTTACGCATTTATTTTATGGAAATATAATGAGATGTTTTCTTGTACTGCCATTTTAATTCAGCCCTAGATCTGTAACAGTGGCTTGAATAAACCAGAAATAATATTGTTAGAGCCCGTCACGTGGGCAGTTTAAAACTCTGGGGCTAGTTTTAAAAACCTTTTTCTGATGTAACATGGAATTTGAATACCTGTAAAATCTGGTTCTTTTAAATTGGTTGAAACCTTACAATGTGGTAAGCGAAATGCTACCAACTAATCCGCACGGCATGATGAATATGGAGATTTGCTTATGGTTCACGGCTAAGGTCAACTTCAACGGTGCTTTCTAATACTGGCACACAGAACTACACCAGTACTTTGCGTCCGTACGCAAGGGGTTCAAAAAAGCAAACTTGACCAATACGCCTGTCAATCGATCAGGCAACATCAGAACTTACCATCTGACATATCCAGGCTGGATTTGACTGTCAGTTGGGCTGAGACGGAGCCAAGCTGGATACCATCTTCGCTGTAAGCAATGCACGAGTACGTCCCACTGTCACTCACCCTGGCGTCCTCCACCAACAAGTTGTCTGCAAAGAGTGGGTAGATTCTCTCGTTGTAGACCACTCTTGTCCCGTCTTTCTCCCAGCCGATGCGAAGACCTTCCGAGGATGAGCAGGGGAAGACGTGATCGGCGCCGTCAGTGATGCTAGCGTCCTTGGGCGTGGTCTCAAAGTCTACAAATCCCTCACTGACCTCACTGCTGATGTAGTCTGGCGATGATAACTCTTCAACAACTACAGTGACGGAGAATAATCAGCGATAATTATTTTAATAGTTTTTTTGAAGCACACTAGCAAATATGAGACAGACAAGTCCATGTGCAAATATGAGCTATACTTTTCATTTCAAATGTCATTTTATTATAGAGGTTTCACATGTGACTCTGCCTACATCCGAGTACAGACAAATCAACCACCAGTTCTAATAAGAACTGATGTAGAAGAGATTGATGGATACACTCACGTCATATGTAGCTGCATGCAGAATAAGTTTTTATATTTTTAATATGATTTCCTTTCAAAGAAATTGAGCCATGCACATCTGGTACCAGATCAGGGGCCAATTTCATGAAGCTGCTAATAACCACAAAAATTTGCTGAGCATGAAAACTCTTCCTAGGCAAAAACAGGGTTATAAACTAAATTTATAAAAACTAAAAACTAACTGGGTTTTGTTTGTGACTGGTATTCAGCTGGTTTTACCTGACATGAAAAGTACAAAGAGTTTTGGTGAATTAACCTGATTTTACTGTTTCTGTGCTAAGAAAATGTTTGTGCTAAGCAGCTCCATGAAATTGGCCCCAGGCCTGCATGCAGATTAGCCTGCTTTAATTTTATACATATATTTTTACTTGGGCTCCTGATGTACAAAATCTATAAGTATGATGTCCTTTCTTTAGTTGAATAATCGTAAGCGTAATACAGTACATTTTGTGCATGCTGAAATAACAAAATTGTTTCAACACGGGGAGGCAAGACGGAATGGACTTGAGGACGACTCACTTCGAAGCACAAAAGGGGCCAATATGGTGGGGTGCCCAGGTAGTTGCGCTTGGCATGAGTAGATGCCAACGTGTTCTGCCTCAATGCTTGAGATAATCAGCAGGCTTCCACGAGGCACCTCTTCAATGTCAACCCCTTCCATGGATTCACCTTGAAAGAAAAAAAAGAATTGTGAAAATTTTTTTAAAAATTAAAGAAAGATAGAAAGAAAGTAAGAAAGAAATAAAGAAGGGGAGAAAGAAAGGCGACAATGATATCCGCCTGCTTAATTTGCACGGCTGATATAAAAACTGCCCAACCGGTTGAAAACTAACGCCATTTTTCTTGCTTTTCTCAGCATCCATGATTGACTTCGGACAGGTCAGGATATTTACTATAAAATACAACCCCCCAATTCCACCTATTCATGATAATTCAAGCAATTACCAATGGTGTATCCTACCTTTAGGGGTTTTACTAGCAGTCTGCAAGTTGGGAAAATGATTTTCAAGTGGAATCTGTTGATTGGTTATTATATTTCTCACCCCTTTTTTTTCGGCATACCTGCTGGAAGTTCTATGTTTTCCCTAAACCACTTGACCGTAGCACCCTCTAGGTTGACGCTGCACTGTTTCTCGACCAGGTCCCCGAGCTGTAAGTTGGTCTCGTCCACTGGTTTGTTGATGAACTCCAGTAACTGTTCAACCTCTGGAGCAGTGGTCAATGCTTCATGGCCGGCAGTGCTGACATCTAAAACTGAACATAATTGAGAAAAAGATCTTTTGGGGGATGGGAGAGGGGTTTCAAATACTATCAATAAATGAGAATAATTACGAAAGCATTTTTGTTTTTGTTTGTTTTTAGCTTGGCAATAAGCCAGTTCTTTATTTCAATGATATGGATCACAAGTCATTTGGGGGTATTAACTAACGCGCAAGTATGATAAACGCACCAAGAGCCAGTTTCATGGAGCTTCTAAGCACAACAATTTGCTTAGCACAAAAAGTCTCGCTCAGTAAAATCAGGTTACCAGCCAAAACTCCATGTGCTTAAAATTTCATCCTAAAAAAGCAAAACCCAGCTGAATACCTGTAACAAACACATACATCCGTCACCTGAAAATTATTTTTTTATTGCCAAGGACAAGTTTTCATGCTAAGCAATTGCGAGCATATGTTTATTTATTGGATTACGAACATAACATGAAATTTGGCAGGGTCGGATGAGCGGACATAAATTTAACAACAATTATTTAGGTTTCTTTTGGTTTTTACAAACAACTATTTTATCCAGGGTCAAAGGACAATTTTTTGTTTACATATATTGAACTAATAGATCCAACCACGATATGCTCTTACTGATATGCTCCTACGTGCAGCGATTGGGTCCGACACCAGCGATACGTCCGCAAAATATCAGTGGCATTTAGGTCTACTATGTGCTTTGATAAAACAAATTCCAAATTTACTCAAAAACTGCGTCGGGAAAAAAATACCTGTACAGTCCATTTATTTTACAGTCCATTTAGTCTCACATACAGAATAACTCGGCAGACAATGCACATGTGCTTTGCAAATATCCTGATTAGGGCCTAAACCTTGGAAATAGAACGCAAATAAGTATTTGGTAATTTCAAACTTTCCTTTCTGATTGATTACGTGCCTTCAGTCATAACATCTCTCATCCAGGTAACATAATTGACGACTTTGCTGTAGAATCCATACTTGTTGGCTCTGGAACACCCCTCTCCCCAGCTGATAATCCCCAGTAGGTGCCACTTGTTCCCCTTCTTCATTGCCAGAGGTCCCCCGCTGTCCCCCTGGCACGCGTCACCTTGTGCAGCCTGCCGGTACCCAGCGCAAAACATGTTACCAGTGAGGCGACTGCCTGCCGACTCTCTACATGTTATTATGGGGACGATAGGAATGTAGAGCTCGCGTAGATACCTCGGGAAGCTTCCACCTTCGATGATCTTCCCCCAGCCAACGATGCGTGCAGATTCCTCTGGCACCAGTAACCTCTCGGAGAGGCGTCTCTTGGGCAGGCAGATTGGCAACACATACTCCGTAAACTCTGGCACCCTCGGTTCTAACTCCAGCAAGGCGATGTCATTGTCGAAGGAATCACTTTGATAGTCCTCAGGAAGCACAATCCGAGAGATTCGGAACTTCATCTCGCTGTCTTCGATGGTCATGGAATCGTGATCGCCCAGATGAACCTCGATCTGCTCAGCCCGGTTGTGATAAGCTTGCCCGAATTCATTTCGCCCCTTGATGCAGTGTGCTGCAGTTACCACCCATCGATAGTTGATCAGGGATCCGCCGCAGAAGTGTTGGGCTTCATGAAGGTGCCAGAGCCTTGCTATCCACGGTGACGAACCCTTCAGGGCAACCTCACCGTTTACGATGCGCTGTTTGTCCTTGGTAGAGTCGGCAGCCTCCCTCGCCGTTACAAGACCACAGACTGTTTGAAAGTCAAACAAAATAGAAAACAAATAACTATTGGTTCCACATTTTTTACGTCAGTTAATATGTTGTGGTCTTTCTATTCCCGATCTTAACACAGGGTACATTCAGTATGTCAGACCTACCCACGAATATGGTATTCCTGTCTTGCAATCTGGTTTATACCCAAAAACCAAAAAGAATGCCTCAAAATAAATTACAATGCAAGGGTTTTCGGATTATCTTGTCCTATGAATAATGTGCTAACCGATATTACAGTAAAATTTGTTCCCAACTCAACATTCCTCCTCTTTCCCAGCGAAGAGAGCAATTGTGTTCTAGTTTTGGTAAATCACTGCTTGGTGCTTGCGCAAGCATCCCACAAAGAAAAATAGTTTGAGGAATAATGACCAGCTGGGCACAGTACGTTGTAGGACAAAATGGTACAAATGCAGTCCCAAACTGTTTAACCGAACTGTTCAACGAAGAGTTGTTCCATGTTCCATGTTTGATACTTTAGATTTGTATTTTCAAGCTCTCGATCCCTAAATGAAATCTCCTTCATGCAGACTGGAAGGAGTTCCTGGGGCTTTTACCACCCGATCGATTCTCTCATGTTCTGATGATGGATGACCCTTCTTTTTCCAGGTTGCATATTAATATTGAATAACTCAGTCACTGATTTGAATTGCCCTTTTAAGTTTGTTTTAATCTTCCTTGATTTTCTGTTGACGCAAATATAATGAGGTATTTTCTTGTACTGCCATTTTAATTCAGCCCTAGATCTGCAACAGTGGCTTGAATAAACCAGAAATCATATTAATATTATTAAAAACACTATTTATAAATACCTTAGACAGTTTTACCCATTCCTATTGGTTGAGAGCCCGTCACATGGCCAGTTTAAAGATCTGGGGCCAGTTTTAACAAAAACATTTTCTGATGTACAGTAACATGAAATTTGAATACCTTTAAAATATTGTTCTTTTTAATCTTTTATTGGTTGAAACCTTACAAGGTAAGCGCAATGCTACCAACTAATTCGTATGATGAATATAGAGATCTGCTTATTGTTCACAGCTAAGCTCAACTTCAACAGCGCATCAATTCTTTTGATACATTGCGTTATGGGGACAATCCATAGGGTTTGTGTGCTAAGGGAAATCTCTCTAAACTCAAACTCAGAACATTCTAAAATCTTCAACATCACCCTAATTTGTCATCTTCTACATTTTTTTCTTCATTATACCCTAACCCAATTTTACCTTGTTCTACCTTTACTGAAGACCCAACGCGCTATGGGGACTCGAAAATGTCCCCACTACTCAGTCTGTTTTTTCCCCAAACAAAAGAACCTGTCCCCACAACTAGGTGAAGGCTAGAACTTTATAATACCGGCACACAGCATGTCACCTGGGGCCAATTTCATAGAGCTGCTAAGCACAAACATTTGCTTAGCATGAAAATTTGTCCTCGGCAAAAACAAGGTTACGGACAAAATGTTCACGCAATCTTTATTGTTTTTGATTGATAATCAGCTGGTTTTTGGCTTAGCATGAAAAACACGTAGATTTTTGGCTGGTAAACTGTTTTTAATGAGCAAGACTTTTTGTGCTAAGCAAAATTTTGTGCTTAGAAGCTCTATGAAATTGGCCCCAGTACTTTGCATTCGTGGTTCAAAAACTTGACCACTACGCCTGTCAATCAGGCAACATTTGAACTTACTATCTGACATATCCAGGCTGGATTTGACTGTCAGTTGGGCCGAGACGGAGCCGAGCTGGATACCGTCTTCGCTGTAAACAATGCACGAGTACGTCCCACTGTCAGTCACCCTGGCGTCATCCACCAACAAGTTGTCTGCAAAGAGTGGGTAGATTCTCTCGTTGTAGACCACTCTTGTCCCGTCTTTCTCCCAGCCGATGCGATGACCTTCCGAGGATGAGCAGGGGAAGACGTGATCGGCGCCGTCAGTGATGCTAGCGTCCTCGGGCATGGTCTCAAAGTCGACAAATCCCTCACTGACCTCACTGCTGATGTAGTCTAGCGATGGTAACTCTTCACCAACTACAGTGACGGAAAATAATCAGCGATAATTATTTTTTAATTTAATTAAGTTTTTTCGAGTCACACTAGCAAATATGAGACACAGGGTTTTGAAAACACCCACAGTGTTTGCTCTGATGTAGCGCATTTAACTTTGTGCGTCTGAAACTATTCTTGTGGGCACCAAAAAACAAAAGCACTTTAGTTGGGGAGGTTTGATGGATTCAGTCCATGTGCAAATATGAGCTATACTTTTCATTTCAAATTTTATTTTATTATAGAGGTTTCACATGTGACTCTGCCTACATCCGAGTACAAAAAAGATTAACCAACAGTTCTGATGAGAACTGGGCCCAATTTCTTGGCTCTGCTAACCACAGAATTCTGTGCTTACGATCACCATTTTTCGCTAACTGCGTTAGCAGAACAATTCTGTGCTAACCCTCCAAGCACAGAATCCTTAGTTACGGGATGTACGCATGCGCAGAAGCCAACATTTCTCGCTAATGTGTGAAATACGCTTTCCATAAGCACGAAATTTTCTGCTACAGTAAGCAGGGATTTTTCGCTAACAGTTAGCCGAGCCAAGAAATTGGGCCCTAATGTGGAAGTAATTGATGGAGACACTCACGTCACATTATGTAGCTGCATGCAGAAAAAGTTGTAATATTTTTTTGTATGGTTCCCTTTTAAAGAAATTGAGCCAACTCAATCTAAAGCACATCTGGTACCAGATCAGGGGCCAATTTCATGAAGCTGCTAATTAAGCACAACAATTTGCTGAGCATAAACATTCTTTCTTGACAAAAACAGGGTTACGAACTAAATTTTGAGGTGATGGGTTTTGTTTGTGACTGTATTCAGCTGGTTTTACCTGACATGAAAAGCACATAGAGTTTTGGTAAATAACCTGATTTTACTGTTTTTGTGCTAAAGCCCTGTTCGCACTGGACTTAAAATGATAAAACGTACCTAGACGATGGGTCCTTTTCCCATTTTAAGTCCAGTGCGGACAGCCTAGGACGTTTTCCTCTCAGGTACTTCTCCCGAGTCCAGTGGGTACTTCTACCGGCCAACTGCTAACGGGAAAACTTCCCTGGTCACTTTTCCCTAGACAATAAGTCCAGTGCGAACAGCGCGACTCGGTAAAAGCGTCCCAGGAAAACGTTAATCCGGCCCGATCCAGTGCAAGGTCATGCTACGCAAGACACAGCGCATGCGCTCTTTGCATTGTTTACATGCGGGCACGCTGCATGCATGCAAATCGCATCGTGATCACATTCGCATGTGGTTCTGCAAAAAGATTACGTAGAGTTGGGGTTCTTTTGGTCAATATTATGGAAGATATTATTATTGATACAGTCGGAAGTTTGATTGGTGCTACCAGTGCATCATTTCCAAATGATAATAAAGAACGTCAACGTGTCTTACGACGAAAGAAAGCACGACAACGGATGCTTCGGCTAAAAACCGACGATGGCGTCAATAATGCGATCGGACAAAAAAGCGCGTGCGCGCGAATGGGTACACCGGGGTCAATGCAGAAAGGTCACGCAAAGCGCCCTCGAGTCATTATAATGACAGCTCGGCTACTTCTCCCGCGGTCTCGGTAAAATTTTCCCGTGTCGAAAGTCCAAGTGCGAACAGCGGTAACATTTGACCATTTTTTATTTTACCATCGTCTCAGTAAAACCTTCCCAAAAAAATGTCCAGTGCGAACACGGCTTAAGACAATATTTGTGCTAAGCAGCTCCATGAAATTGGCCCTAGGCCTGCATGCAGATTAGCCTGCTTTGTTATATATTTTGTTTTTACTTGGACTCTTGATGTACAAAATCTATAAGTCTTTTCTTTTATAGTTGAATAATCGTAAACGCAATACAGTACATTTTGTGTATGCTGAGATAAAAAGTTGATTTCAACACGGGGAGGCAAGATGGAATGGCCTTAAGTACAACTCACTTCGAAGCACAAAAGGAGCCATTATGGTGGGGTGCCCAGGTAGTTGCGCTTGGCACGAGTAGATGCCAATGTGTTCTGCCTCAATGCTTGAGATTATCAGCAGGCTTCCACTAGGCACCTCTTCAATTTCAACTCCTTCCATGGATTGACCTGAAAAAAAAAAAAAAAAAAAAATGAATTGTGAAAATAAGTTTGTTATCTTTTTTATTCATAAAACAGTTAAAGGTAGCACCATTTGCAAATATCAAAATTTGTTACTACCAAATTATTAAGAAATATCTTGCTTATTTGAAAGTAAATACTGATTGTATGCATCCAGGAAAATGATTGCGCTAGATATTCTGTATTTGAAATTTAAAAAAAATGAGTTTTATAAAAACAAATAACGATCGCTGGACGGCGATCGCGAAAAAAACAAGAACAACATAAGAACATCCGCCCAATCGGTTGAAAACAAATGCCATTCTCTTGCTATTCTCAGCATTCATGATTGACTTCTGACAGGTCAGTGAAACGATATTTACCATAAAATTCCCCCTCCCCCTTCAATTCATCCATTCATTACATTACATTACATGAGAATTCAAGCAATTACCAAAGGTATATCCTTAACCAGTTCGCGCCGGGATTATTTTGACATCACCAAGCCGACGCACAGGATTATTTGTTTAACGAAACTCAATCCGAAGCAGGTTCAGGCCGATAGTACCGGGAAGCACACATAGCCTTGCTCGCTGCCGACAGACATTTCCGACATTGCTCGTGGCGTGTTTATGCGTCATTTGTTTTGAAACTGGGGAAAACTTTGCGTTTATATACGTCATCCAGAGCGAACTGGTTAAGGGGTTTTACTAGCAGTTTGCAATTCTGTACTGTGATTTTCAAGTTGAATCTGGTGGTTAAATATTTTCTGGACATACCTGCTGGAAGTTCAGTGTTTTCCCTAAACCACTTGACCGTAGCACCCTCTAGGTTGACGCTGCACTGTTTCTCGACCAGGTCCCCGAGCTGTAAGTTGGTCTCGTCCACTGGTTTGTCGATGAACTCCAGTAACTCTACAACCTCTGGAGCAGAGGTCAATGCTTCATGGCCGGCAGTGCTGACATCTAAAACAACAGAATTGAGAAAGATCTAGTTGGGGATGGGAGAAGGGTTTCAGATACTATCAATAAACGAGGATAATTACGACAGCGTTTTCTTCTTTCTTTTGGGGGGTCTGGCAACTAGTCAGTTCTGTATTTTACAATGATATGGGTCATGTGTCAGTTGGGCAACGTGCAAGTATGATTAAAGGTAGGATACACCATTTACAGATACCAACAATATTTATTACCGAATTATTAAGAAATATCTTACTCATTTGAAAGTAAATAATGATTCTAGGCATCCACCAAAATGATTGCGCTAGATATCCGGACGGCGATCGCGAAAAAACAAAGATAACATAAGAATAACTGCTCGCCGCCGGTTGAAAACAAACGCCGTTTTTCGTGCTTTTCTCGGCATCAATGATTGTAAAACTTGGGATAGGTCAGGTAAACGATATTTACTATAAAATACAACCCCCCACATCTACCCACTCATGATAATTCAAGCAATTACCAATGGTGTATCCTACCTTTTTTATAACGCACCAAGGGCGAATTTCATGGAGCTGCTAAGCACACAAATTTGCTAAGCACAAAAAGTCTTGCTCAGTAAAATCAGGTTACCAGCCAAAACTCCCATGTGCTTAAAATTTCATGCTAAAAAATCAAAACCCAGCTGAATACCTGTCACAAACACTATACATCCGTCACCTGAAACGTTTGTTTGTTATACTCTTGCCAGATAGAATGTTCATGCTAAGCAATTGCTGTGCTTAGCAGCTCCATGAAATTAGGATTGCCTTATTCGAAGTCGACGGGTTCGTAATCCAATAAATTAAACAAAGTTTGCCTACTGCAATTGCCTCTCTAAATTGGTACCTGTGAGGATAATGACTGAATTAGGCTGATATTAAACTCCTACAGATATAATTCTCATGGCCTGATGACAGGGGTAATACTTGTGAAGTGTTTTGCGGCCATTGGCAGGCTAATCCAAGAAAGGTCTCCTTTTTGTCCCATATGTAACACCATGATTTCTTTAATTATCCCAAAACGTCAAAACTTAAAAATACTTATAAGTACTCTTCCTCGCATATGCATAAACAGTAAACTCAAAAAATGATGAAATCCACGAATATCCTAGAGGGTTGCATGTTTGTTACGTATAGGGCATAGTGCATGCAAATTCTTGGACTTGTCCTTAGACAAAGTGCTATAGCACCCTACCTCGAGTCACAAATGAAGCGCGGAAACCTCCCTTTACATCTGCAGCATCAGAGACGAAACTAATCACTAGCACACCGGTGGTTGATTGGACGTCATCTGGGAGCTCCGTCCCACACAACCTCATGAGAGGATCAGCGTCTATGGATGAAATGTTCACAATGTCACACCGATTGTTATGTCTCGTACGGGGTAGTGAACAAAATGTAATAGACTCAGAAAATGGATAAGTTTGGGGGTTAGTACATGTAGCATACAGTAAACGAATTCAATGACTCACTTTCAATTTTTATTTGAGGTAACAATCAAGGCAAAATGTTTTTTTTGTTAAATATAAAATACGAATAACTAACCAAAAACAAACAATTGAGCAATCTGCCTCTGTCAGTGCCAAGAACCCATTAACCCTAACGATCCCTATAGGCAAACTATAACACCAGGGCCCAATTTCACTAAACTTTGCGACGCGTCGCAACTCGAGTTACGAAGAGTAACGCGTTGCATCTCGCGACGCGTCGTACGATCCATTTCACTAAAGTTACGATGCGTTCAACGCGTCGCAAATACCTTGACAACGGCAAGTAACACGTCGTAAGTTACGAAGTGTATTTGGGTCGTCGTAAAATAAGATGCGTCTTTTCATAGCCAGTTTTACGCCATAGAAATGAAACAAACGAGACTAGAATACTCAGAGAATGTGTTGTAAGTTGTAAATAAAACATTCATCGTAGTCATATGAATAAACCTTGAATAGTGCACTTGAAATTTAAAATTAGCTAGAGGTCCACAGCAAGCTTGTTTTTCGTTAAAATTGTATCGTACGTCAGCCATTTTGATTTACATTTTTGAAGCATTGCGAGAAGAAATTCGACGACTCTTTGCTGAATACCAGACGGCTATTTACTGTGAGTTGAATAGGTACATACAACAGTCGTTGTTTTGTGCTATAAATACACCTACGACGCGTCGCACGTACGATGTGTTTCGTGAAATCGATTTTACGACGCGTCGCAGCTGCGACGCGTCGTAGAGATACGACGCGTCGCAGGGCTGCGATGCGTCGTAAGTTAAGAAGAGTTTAGTGAAATCGGGTGCTGGGCCCAATTTCTTGGCTCTGCTTACCGTTAGCGAAAAATCCCTGCTTACTGTATCAGAAAATTCTGTACTTTACGGTAAGCCTATCCCATGCGTTAGCGAGGAATGTTGGCTTCTGCGCATGCGTACATCTCGTAACTAAAGATTTTGTGCTTACAGGGTTTGCACAGATTTTTCTGCTAGTGCGGTTAGCACAAAAAGGTGATTGTAAGAGCGGGATTCTGTGGTTAGCAGAGCCAAGAAATTGTGACCCAGCACGAGTAAATGAGACACTTTGCGGCAAAAATAAAAATTGAGATTTTGATTTCATCATTTATAGCTTGTTTAGCTTTAAATGATGAAATCGAAATCTGAATTTTCATTTTTGCCGCAAAGTGTCTCATTTACTCGTGCTGGGTCACATATTGGGCCCTGTGTTTGGTGCCAGTAATTCCACTCCAAACATCTTCTTCTAAGTTATGCACCAACTTCATAATAGTTGAAGACTGTGAGGCACAAAATAATGTCACAAAACAGAAGATCAGCAATTTTACCTAGTTTATTAATTAAGCCCAAACTTGCCATAATTTTGTTATTTGTTCATTTTACCTACTTTTTCTACAAAATTCATAGGTAGGATACATTATTTGCAGATATCAACAAATGTTACTACCAAATTATTAAGAAATATCTTAATAATGAAATAATGATTGTAGGCATCCAGCAAAATATCCTATATATTGCGATAGATATCCTACAATTGTTCCGAAAAATTTAATTGTATGATTGCTGGATGGCGATCGAAAAAACAAACAAGAACTACATAAGAACCACTGCCTGATGCCGGTTGAAAAAAAAAAATGTTTTTCTTGCTTTTCTTAGTCTCCATGATTGTAAAACTTCGGACATGCCAGTTAAAAAATATGTGACCCACTCTGCAAAAATGAGTCTGATGTGTTAAAAATGTGGTGTTTTTTTCAATTTTACAGTTGGTCAGAAAAAGAAGGAAATAAGCTTTCATTTGATAGAGGCCTATGGCACAACTCTGTAGTGTAATGCATCGGTCTTTTACAATTTGGAGAAATTTGCTTTTTCTCAGTTATATTAAAAATGTCTTTGAAAAGAAATGAAGATTTACAATTGTAGTGCTTCATCAGATGCTAGGGTAAGAGAATGACATAACCTGTATTAAATTTAATTTAGGGATCAAAACAATCTTTTCAATCGATCAGATCTGAAAATATAGGTGTCGGAGAAACCAAAATGCCTTAAAACAAAAATATTATTTGTTGAAAGAAAAATCACCCCCCGAGACTATAAACGGCTCTTTACGTAAAAATGTATTTTCCGACATCAGACCCATTCCTGATAATTCAAACGATTACCAATGGTGTATACAACCTTTAATAGCATCAGGAAGATATGTCCATACTGTTTTTAAGTAATGCTAAACATACCTCTTGCAATGCTGTCCTTTACCAGAACATAATCAAAGAAGCAGTAGTATTCCTCAAGATCAAAGAAGTGAAACGTCAGGTCGATGCGATGATTGGGCGGAGCATTGATCACTATGGTGCAGTCAGCGTTGCTAGGATACGGGCTAGGGTATCCCGGTGAGGTAATGTCGCCATGATGAGCATTGTGCCATACTTGATTGCAGCCTACATCAAGACATGAAGAAACACAGATGAGGAGGCTGTATGTACTAACTTCTTGACATGAACTGATATTAACCAGTTCGCGCCGGAGGACGTATATACACGCAAAGTTTTCCCCAGATTTAAAACGGATGCGCATAAACACGTCACGAGCAAGGCCGGAAATGTCTGTCAGCAGCGAGCAAGGCCGGAAATGTCTGTCAGCAACGAGCAAGGCCAGAAATGTCTGTCAGCAACAAGGAAGGCCGGAAATGCGTGAGTTTGCTTCCCGGTAAAATCGGCCCGACACCGCCTCGGATCGAGTTTTGTTAAAAATAATCACGCGCCTTGGCTCAGTGATGTTAAAATAATCCAGGCGCGAACTGCTTAATATGACTTTACAATCATGCTTTACGAGTGCACACACAAATAAATATATTAAAACCATGTACATTGTTTATTTTTCCCAGTGAAAAGGAAAAAAACAAAAGTTCTGAGTAAATTTTTTCAAAGACTTCTTTTCTTCACTTGAAGCCTTTCACCAGCGTGTGACTCTCTAGTACGGAGGAAGTCCAGTATTTGAGCCACATTTATAGGGGCTACTACATTACACTGAACACAAACTATTCCTATATTAGTGTACTTTAATATTCTGATTGATTAAAAATGCTAAATATTCTCTGAAACATAAAGCCTCGAATGCACAAAAAAGTGGTTCACATTTTGACAATAGACTTGAGACCTAATGACGTAATGGCTTTGTTTACAACTATGAACTTTCCTATGAGAACGAAGTCAAGACGCCTGACGAGGTAGAGACGGTGCTCATAAGAAAGCGCACATGTAAACAATATTAGTTATCCGGCAAGTGAGAGTGGAACACGAAATATTGTAGTGCGTCTGTGTTATTGTCCATGTTCTATGAACTCTGTACATGCTTTTCCTTTTGTGTTTCTCCCGCCAACCATGATGTGCATCATGTTATATGTGACCAGCTTTGGAGTTCAAATTACGCAACTGAGAAAACTGGCTTTGAAATAGCCGGCTCTGTTGTACTACAACAGAACAATGACCACAAAATGGTTGTTTTTTCCACTTTATTCATCAAAATCAACATTTCTTTGAATGAAACCTAAAACTGTAGACATTGAAGATGTCATTCATGACAAAACAAAAAAATCACATTTTAAGGAAATGTTTACCCTCTCAACGTTGAGCGGGCCATTACATGATAGTGCACAGCGCGACTTAATACACCTTTTTGTAGAGCAGGTCACATAAATTATGTTGCCCCATATATGTTTGTTTCTTGTACACAGCCATTATGTCTCTGAAGAAGATCTTGTTAAGATCGAAATATTAGGCCCTCTTAACTTATTTGATTTGTATATTTCAGGTCATTCCAGCCAGTAAGCAGTTTGCAGCAGTTTTACTCTTATTCTATGAACGTGAGCGGGATAATGAATGTATCTTCAAGCAAACTTGACGCGCAGTAAAGATGGAACACGGACGACAATGTGTGCCCAGGGTGTGCGCCGAAACCAGAATGTACCACACGTGGACATCAATAGCAGCTGTGTAGAATGTGCATGGCGATCCACATCGGACGCAAAACAAATACTTTAAAGGGATCGTATACGTTTGGTAATTACTCCAAAATTTAATGGCAATAAAAACTTACTTGGTAAGAAGTACAGCAGCTTTGGATAGTATAATGCATTTTTAGAAACTGTTCACTTCGAAGTACTGCAGTTATGGAAAAAGATATCACTTTTTATTCCCAAAAATTTAAATCTGAGAAGCGTTGCTGCAGTAACGTTTCTCAAATTGTGTATTCCAATGCAGATTATTCTTCCTGCGTGGACATAACCGCTCCAGATTTTCGGCAATATCTCAAAATCGCTACAACTTTTGAAATGAATTTTTTACAGGTTAGTTATATGGTATAATTTAAAACTATATAGGATTGAAACAAACAGTGGGTTCCAATTACCAAACGTATACGATCCCTTTAAATTTCCAACGGATTGTGTTTTGCGTTTTGCATATTGCGCAATACGTGGAGTTAGAGCACCGCTTAGAACAGTTTGTATGGTGCAATATGGTGTCATATCACACTGGTTGTTGCCACAGATTGACCAATCAGAAGCGAGGATTCAAGTTTGCTTGAAAATAATGTGTGATGTCATTAGGTCTTAGGCCTATTAGAGTTCCAGCATATGACCAACTCACCATCAACATCAATAGTCTGCTGGGCACCGTCTGCATTCTCCGCATTGTCTCCAGAGGAATTTGTGTTGCGATTGTTGCTGCCTTGCACCAAGACTTCGCCTCCGGAGTTGTCGCCACTGCCAACCAATGCATCACCATCACCACTGAATACTCCATTTTGAAGCCAGTCCGGTTCACCAACTTCACCGTCCTCGACACCATGATCTATACCACCACCATCACCTCCCCCAGCCCCAGCCCCAGCCCCAGCCCCAGCCCCAGCCCCAGCCCCACCACTTACACCTCCCAAATCACCACCTTGACTATCTACACCTACATCCTCACCGCCATCATCCCCAAAATCCCCAATGGCCTGGAATTGAATCTCAAAACCTCCCCCCACGTCCGAAGTGTCGCTGCGGAACTTGATGAAGACTTGCGGACTGGTTGAAGTGAATTCTCCCGGTTTGGTTTGTCCGCAGTAACGTCCGACTTGGGGATGTGTGTCATCGGGCCCATCATAGACGATGAGATAATCATACCTAGGCCACAGCATAAAAAAATTAATAATGAATAAATGCGAATGGGTCTATCAATTTGTCTATCAATTTGAGGGGTTCAGCATCAGTGACTGAAATTTTCTTTAATATTTTTTACTTGAGAGTCCCTTCCCCCCCCCTCCCCCCCTCCCCTGTTACCTCTCTCGGTATAGACGATGTGCCCTCTGACGTCACGTGTTTACATCTGTATTCAAATGTGCCCGTCAATATGCGCACACATCGTGTTTTGCATACAATTTGGTTGAGGAGTGACGCCACAGGTCAGACCACCTTTGAATTATGTGACCTCTGATGTCGCCTCTTAACCAAATTTGTTACTGGCTCTACAAAAAGGTGTATTAAGTCGCGCTGTGCAAAATCATGTAATGGCCCGCTCAACGTTAAGAGGGTAAACATTTCATCAAAATGTGATTTTCTTTTTTTGTCATGAATGACATCTTTAATACCTACAGTTACAGGTTTCATTCACAGAAATGTTGATTTTGATGAATAAAGTGGAAAAAAATACCATTTTGTGTGCATCGTTCTGTTGTAGTACAACAGAGCCGGCAATTTCAAAGCTTGTTTTCTCAGTTTTGTAATTTGAACTCGAAGGAAGTAATCAATATATAAACACGTCATATCTCCAAAATATCTCTATTATATACCAAATGAAAGCAATTATGTTATGGGCAGTTTAACCATGTATATAACTCAATTTTCTTTTCTGCGACTTAATACACTTTTTTGTAGAGCCGGTCACATTTACCGTATGTAAAACACGATGCGTGCGCATATTGATGGGCACATTTGAATGTAAATGTAAACAGAGGGCACATGGTCTATACACACTTAAATGGCAGAAGGGTATGGGTTGGGTCCAACCAGAGCAAACTTTAGACATTTCTTTACGAGCTCCAAGACTCAAAGATTATTGGTTTAAAGGGATCGTATACGTTTGGTAATTACTCCAAACATTAATGGCAATACAAACTTACTTGGTAAGAAGTACAGCAGCTTTGGATAGTTTAATGCATTTTTAGAAACTTTTCACTTCGAAGTACTGCGGTTATTAAACAAAATATCAATTTTTATCCCCAAAAATTTGAATCTGAGAAGCGTTACTGCAGTGACGTTTCTTAGATTGTGTATTCCAATGGAGATTATTCTTCCTGCGGGGACATAACCGCTCCAGAATTTCGGCAATATCTCAAAATCGCTACCACCTTTTGAAATGAAATTTGTACAGGTTAGTTTTATGGTATATATCCAAAACTATATAGGATTGAAACAAACGGTGGGTTCCAATTACCAAACGTATCTGATCCCTTTAAGTTTGAAATTCCATGCCAGGAGCAAAATCCAAATGTGAAAACTGTACTCTAAGAATGCGTGTGTTAAGCAGATTATTAACCCTAGCTCTTGTTTATCCCCCCAACAAATGTGAATTGCATGTACCACTGCCTATCAGTGATCTGCCCTCATAGAGAGAGGGTTAATGAATTGATTTGAGTATATAATCATTCATTTTTTTATTATGACATTGCAGATTTGGGTTTTAAGAACAATAACAATCCACAAAACAGACTAAAGGAATCAGTAAAACAAGCCCTGAAGTAAGAAAAACTCAAAACTGATATGCCCCAGTTGCTATCATTTTTACCAATAATACAAACAATCCCAATCATTTTTGCACAGTACCATTGTTTAGCTAGTTTATATCTGATTATTGTGATCTGTTATTATATTAATTTTTTTTTTTTTTGGGGGGGGAGGTTGTATTTCATAGTAAATATCGTTTAACTGACCTGTTTGAAGTTTTACAATCATGGATGCTGAGGAAAGCGAGAAAAAAACGACGTTCGTTTTCAACCAGCGTCGGGCAGTGATTCTTATGTTATTCTTGTAGGACGGCGATCGTGATCATTTTTTTTTAGAATTATAGGATATCTAGCGCATGATTGCGCTAGATATCCTAATCATTTTGCTAGATGCCTACAATTATTATTTAATTTCAAATAAGTAAGATATTTCTTAATAATTTGGTAGTGAATATTTTTTCTATCTGCAAATGGTGTATCCTACCTTTAAGTTTTACTCTGTTGTGTGTTTTAACCCAAGCCCCCCCCCCAAAAAAAACCCCCCACCAAAACAACATTAACAGTTCTAAGATAAATGATGGGAGCTATCCTGCAAAAAAATAAAAAATAATAGGAAATAACGACTCACTGGCAATGGCGTTCCCACTCCACATCAAACGAGACAAAGCTGACAATTATCTGGTTACCAGGAGATGTTCTGATTCTCCAACTGCAGTCTGCGTTGTTAGGGTAATTCAACGGAAAGCTGGGGCTAGTAAACGATGCGGCATGTTGCCTAGCAACCAGTCCACTTGCACAGGTGTCTTCTAAAGAAAAACAGGTTAACAACATTTGAAAAAAAAAATGTTTTTCTGTCAAAAAAATTATTTGTGAATTGGGAAAATGTTTGTTGTGCATGGGCTTGCGGGGAAAATATTCACAAGCTACTTGGGTGGACTCGAACCCACAACCGGCTCATGCTTTTAGTACAGACGTTTTACCAGTGGACCACTTTGTTTGTCAGGATTGGTTGGCTAGTTCGAATCCAACACTTATAGTGCGTGAGTAATTGTAGTGTAATCAGTTACTATTTACAATGAATAATTTCCAAAAAATGCGATATATGCCATTTTGTTCCCTTATCGTTAGGCAGATTGGTAAAAAAATTGTTCAAATCTTCAAATAATGTTTACATCAGATGGGCAACTTTTTTCCTTTAATCTGCAAGGAGGTATGACCTGTCCTGAATTTTAGTTGGTACTATTTCAATAAAGAAAAGTACAAAAGGCTAAATTTGCCACGATTCATTGATTAAAGGTAGGATACACCATTGGTAATTGCTTGAATTATAATGAATGAGTGGATTTGGGGGGTTGTATTTTATAGTAAATATCGTTTAACTGACCTGTCCGAAGTTTTAGTCATGGATGCTGAGAAAAGCAAGAGAAACAGCATTCGTTTTCAAGCGGCGTCGGACAGTGATTCTTATGTTTTTAAAGTTTTTTTTTGCGATCCTGAATTTGTTTTTATATAATGCAATTTTTTGGAACAATTACAGGATAACTAGCGCAATAATTTTACTGGATGCCTACAATCATTATTTACTTTCAAATAAGTAATATATTTCTTAATAATTCGGTAGTAAAATGTTTTGATATCTGCAAATGGTGTATCCTACCTTTAATGCTTATCTTTTGAGTTGGAAGTTTCTCCAAACATGCACTTGGAACTGTACTTACAGTCAAGGTTTTTGAAAAAAATTATTACTGAATATTATCTAAAAAAAGAACTGTAAAAAAACACTTACCAGCTTGTCGTTTCAGAATGTGTCTAATCATGCCAACATTGCCTGTCGTCAGGAACAAAAAGCTTGCCAACAGACAGCAATCAAATAAAAACTGAAACATGATTTGGCTACGCGATATATTCGATGGTTTATCAGTGGAAACTTAAAACGTGCGCGACAATTTGTATTTCGCCCAGCTGCAGAAACTGGAGGAAAACTTCTGACGGTCCAAGCACAAATCGAATGTGAAAGCTTTACCCATGCGATATGACACACTGAACCCAAATCCTTGTTGAGGAAGGAAGCAGTGGTTGAATGCGAGAAAGTTTGGGGATGTCCCATAAGGATTTCCTTGTTTCGTTTGTCCTTGGATTCAATGTCGGTGTTTTACTGCCACAAACATTAACGTCATATTTTGGGGAAAGTTCTGGACTATCAAGTATTTTTAGGTACTTATTAAGTACTTTCCCAACACAAATAACTCAACTTTATCAGTATAATTATATGGTATGATGGTTGACTAAAAAAAGACTTTGCTAGAAAATTATCCCAACAACAAACATTGGTTGAAACCTGTTTATTATTTATTTATTGCGTTACAATTTTGAATTATTGGTTGACAGAAGAAAACCCTGTCACCCCCCCCCCCCCCCCCCCCCCCCCCCCCCCCCCCCCCCCCCCCCCCCCCCCCCCCACACACACAGTCATGTATAGACCGGCAATCGTGGACGGGGCATTGTCCGACCGTCTTATACCTCTTGTTTGTACTCGAAAGTTTTCGGATGATCGCCATAGGATATGTAATATTTAACGCTATGGCATTTCTACTCTGGGGTAAATAGATTTCTAAGGATTTTCGCTCTGGGGTAAATTTATCCTATTGTCCTATTGTGTTACCTTCCCCATAGGGTTGCGTGTATACGAGCAAGTGTGTAAACGCCTTCAATCAGGGACGGGGCATTGTCCGACCGTCTTACCTCTTTTGTTTGTCCCCTAACGTTTTTGGATGATCGCCATAGGATATGCACACGAGTTGGAATCGAGGACCTTGGCGAAATAGGGGACCCTATTGTCCTCTATTGTTATACGTCCTGAATTTTCAATCAAAAACAAACTCACACACACCCAAAAGGGGTAGACTGGTCCTCCCCGCAATCAATATCGATAATGTACAGACTGGGAAGGCATTCTTCTTAAAATGAGTTTGTTGCTAATCAAGGGAAACAACTACACAACAAGTATTGCTTACTCAAACATGATCTGATTAACCAGTTCGCGCCGGATGAGGAATATAAATGCAAAGTTTTCCCCGATTCAAAACAGATGACGCATAAACACGCAACGAGCAAGGCCGGAAATGTCTGTCAGCAGGCGAGCAAGGCCTGAAATGCGTGGGTGTGCTTCCCGGCACTATCGGCCTGAACCCGCTTCGGATCGAGTTTCGTTAAAAATAATCCCGCCCGTCGGCTCGGTGATGTTAAAATAATCCCGGCGCGAACTGGTTAAACATGATCTGATTAACATCAATCGGCACAAGAAATAAAACATTGTAATTGGCTCTATACATAGACTTGGCTTCTTACACTTGTTTTGTTTTATTTCCTCTTGTAAACTCATTCTAAGTGTGCATAAGAAACATTCTTTACAGGATGTTGCAATCTTTGTTGCCAACTGAATGAAACACAACACACTGCAGATAAGCTGAAGTAAACAGGAAGGTATCCAGCAAATCTCCTAAATTGGTGACAAAACAGGAAATACTTCAACATTCAACATGAATAGATAGTCACACCATCTGTACTGGTACGTGTGAGGTTAAAGCAAACAGCATTGTTTTGCCATAGGTCGTAAATGCAGAATCTGCCACGGCAGGTTCGAGTGTTGCCTTGTACATTTTCAAACGACAACTCCAGATGACCTCTGGATGAGTTATTTAAACCCAAATTTGCTTGCAAATGGACCTAAAGTTTTTGAATAAAACATATTTTGTAATTAAATCCAATTTTCGAACTGGACCTCAAATGATCTTTAACCTCAGTACTTGACCTTTAACACAACCACGATATGAAGGTTACACTACTGCAGCTATGACCCAAGTTTGACTGGAATTGGACTTCAACTTTGCATATATAAGACCAATTTTTCAAAACTTTAAGCAAAATGATGCATACACATTTATACATATACTACATACCGGTACTACGTACAGAAATAGTGATTGCACAGTCTCTTCCCGAACTTTGTTCGACGAGACAAAAATGATAAAAAACCTCAGCACAATTATTTTTTGATGTCCTAAGTTCCCATTTCATAGTTGGAATGGCGAGTTAGTCTTGCATACGCACTGTGGACCTCTGAACAATATAGGTCCACACGATGCGGGAAGAGGTTACGGTTTGTGGACTTGCCCAGGTCCACAATCCGTTTTTCAGTTTCCGAAAAAGAGCGCTAGAAGAAAAACAGGTTAGGGTTATAGAAAAGATAGAAGGAACAGCTGAGAGGCCCAGAATCAAAATTTGAGGGTAAATTTGTTTTGGGGAAGCGAGAAAAATGAGTATTTAGTCAACGTTTTCTTAACTACACAAAGACAAAGGAATGTCCACAGTACGTACATGTATGTAAGGTAAAGCTGAGTGTCTTCTAGTGGTGTGTAATCGGGTAACCAGGTACCCGATTACAAAAATAACACAGGTACCCGAGTACCCGTTAAAGAAACCCTTCCCCAAAATTTTAATATTCCAAGTTCCTTTTCAGCTTGTTCATAAAGATCCGCACTATAACACTGCCACATCAGTGAGCTATTACATCCAGATAGATGTGTTTACAGTGAGCTTTGCAAGGTGTAAACTGCAAATTCACGGGCGTCATGAATTATATATTTTGTTCTCCTATAGATGTAGCCTGGTTTCATTTTCAAAATTCCCAACAAATGACATTCCAAACCTTTTGATTTCATTGTTTGAAAAGTGACTTTGTAGTTTGTAAAATTGGCTACACGTGTCATGCAAGTACTCGATTTCAAAATCTGGAATCGGTTCCTAACATCAACGGTCGGGTACTCAAGTACCCGGTTCCGATGCACAGTCTTCTCTTGATACTGAACAGGGGCCAATTTCATTGAGCTGCTAAGCACAACAATTTGCTTAGCATGAAAATTTGTCATTGGCAAAAACAAGGTTACAGACCAAATTTTTACGAGATCTTTATAGTTTTCGATTGATATTCAGCTGGTTTTTGGCTAAGAATGAAAAACCCGTAGAATTTTGGCTGGTAACCTGTTTTTAATGAACAAGACTTTGTTGTGCTAAGCAAATTTTTGTGCTTAGCAGCTCTATGAAATTGGCCCCAGGTCAAAAGAAATAGGTCCCCCCTGGGAAATTTGCATTTTTCTGGAAGACAGTTAGGATCCTTAACCTGTTACAAAAATGTAAAATGTAGTCTGAAATGTTACATATTTATTGTGCAATAAAGTTTCACCGAACAGTTAACCTTTGCCTTGAAATGCTGCCATTTATTAAATGTGATGACCAATACAAAATGACACTTTCTTGCATAGGGATTGGACACAAAATTTTTTTTACAGAATTTTTAAATATTCTTTTCTCACTTCAATTAATTTTTATAAAGTGTACAAATGTAAACATGCATTTAATGTTTTTGTTTTTGTTTTTAATTTTCTAAATTTACAGTAAATTAGATTCACCCAAGCAAATATTTTTTTTAAAGCATTACGGTTTTGTGGAAATGGAAAGTTGTTTTTTTGGGTCCTTTCGTTTCAGTAATGAAATTAAAAACAAAAACATTAAATGCATGTTTACATTTGTACACTTTAGGAAAATTAATTGAAGTGAGGAAAGAATATTAAAAAATTCTGTAAAATCATGATTTTCTCCATATGTCCAATCCCTATGCAAGAAAGTGTCATTTTGTATTACCGGTAGTCATCACATTTAATAAATGGCAGCATTTCAAGGCAAAGGTTAACTGTTGGGTGAAACTTTATTGCACATTTTACATTTTACATTTTACATTTTACATTTGTGTAACAGGTTAAGAGCCTAACTGTCTTCCAGAAAAATGCACATTTCCCAGGGGGGACTTATTTCTTTTGACCTGTTTATCTTAGATACGAGTCTCATTCAGCCATTATGGCTATACTTGGCATAACAAATAACAAGCATTGGTGACCACTGATCGATACGCTATGTGCTAGACTCGTGCCCATATAAAGATTTAACAGTTTTTCGTAACCATCTTCAGTTTTTCCATCAACACTATTTCAGGCAGAATTGGACACCAAGGTATTTGATACTAGTCCTATCTTCACTTTTACCGTGTTCGATTACTTTCCAGCGCTTACTCGTGTAATCGTGACCCGGTTCGATTTGACGCTCACGTGACTTCTCACGTTTACTCGGGCCTGGCGCGAGTAACCAACTCACCGAGCCGGTTACTTGGAGAAGTATCCCATAAGGCCATGTGAAAACATGGCTGCCACGTCCGGCGATGCACCAGCATTAAAAATTCAAAAAGGGAATTTTTTAATCAAAATTTGACTGGATGATGCGGTGACAATAATAATTTTTCAAGGAAGGAAAATAAACGTTTTCCCCTTTGCATGAGTGTTGCGAGTGATCCGAGATCGTTCGTGGAATACTCTCATGTACTGCGCATGTACAACCGATCCCCGATTTAGAGACACGAGAAAGCGAGTAAGTAAGCGAACACGCTCTAAGAGCAAGAATTATGTCATTACATTGGTGACTGTATTTCCAGTAAATTGCAACTAAACGCTTAAAGCTTAAAAAAGTACTTTCCCGTTGGACAAAACAAAAGCTATCAAGTACTTATTGTGCTGTTCGGTATTTCAATGACGTAGTTCAGGTCAAAGGTTACTTGAGATAAAATGGCCGACCTGGCATTACGCTGTGTTACACAAATACCTTTTCTGATTGTAATTAACAAATAAGCGTCGTGCGACCGATCGCCTTGTCCATTCATGCATTCAATTATCCCAAATGACTGGCGACCCGTATCATTTATGCGCATGTGCAGTTGGAATACCGAACTGACTTTTTACAGTTTATCTTCTTTTTTTTAAGCATAAAATGTACATCTTTTCATAATTCAAACAGTTTTATACAATACCATTTGTGACCTGTCATCACAAAATGAGCGTAAAGTCGGCAAAATCAAAAATTGAGATATGGGTATTTCTAAATTCTGTGGAAACAGAGCTTTCCAATGGTATATAATTATCACTTGGAGGTTTGATACTCAATATTTTTTATTTTTATTTTATTTAGTCTGGAGTCTTAATACAGAGATTATGAGAAAACGGGCATTTCTTGCGAGAAATTGTGTGAACGCGCAAAGAAAGGCATAGTCAAAATTGTCTCAAAAACTAATTTTTTGTTATCTGATCGTCTTGAAAAATTGGGAATTGATTGTTGGGAATTTAGTCTTAAAAAAACCCATAATCTCAAAATCGACCACCCTTTCAAATTTTGACTTTGACTGGCTGTACTGGAAAATCACTCCGTGCGACTTTACGCTCATTTTGTGATGACAGGTCACATTTAAAAACACAGGTATGTCAAACTTTAACCAATGGCAGTGGATTCTTTTAAAATGTACAGTACATGCATCTCAGTGTCAAAGTACTAAACAAAAAAGTGGGTAGGCGGGGCGAATCCTCTTTTGCCCGCAAACCCCTGGCTTCTCCTGCCAATAAATTTCTTTCTACTCCAGGCACGGAGTGTTACAAATAACATCAGCCGATTTTACGAAAAAGTGCGTAGGTGGCGCCATTTTCAAAAGTGGAGTGAGGCTTACGCAACAAAACAAAAACCTATCGAACCATTTCACAAAACTTGGCGTAGCTGCGCAACAACGTTTTAAACAGCGTTGACGACGACTGTTTGAGTATATTTGTGTTATTTCAAGAAATCGTCGTTGAATCACCTCCACCCACCATTTTTAAAATAGTTTTCTGCAACTTTCTGCAGAATCATGCGGCAACCCTGTCACGGGTAAAAAAGCAATTTGTTTAAATTCAAACACAAGGCTGTGAGTATCACCTATCAAGCTTGATAAGTTGAGCAATGACAGGCTCCACGACAATCATGATTTGCTGATAAAATACGTCATTTTCAGTCGCTATACACCACAACTTACGCCACCTAAATTGACTACACAATTTACACCATAATTTGTTGTGCAAGCCGCTGACTTAAGCATTGTCAAATTTTCATTAAACTGTCGAAAGCGAAATGTTGCGCAGCCCAAAATGTTGTGGTGCAAGGAGATTTGAGCCATTGCGTAAGGTTTCGTGAAATCAGCAACAGGCTCCCTACTGTCTAGAGTTTTGGTCAAAACTGTACCTTACGCAGACTTACGCATTGTTAAACTTTAGTGAAACTGTCGTAAGCAAAATGTTGCGCAGCCGAAAAAGTTGCGCAACTTAATTATAAATTGTGGGGCAAGGAGACTTGCGCCATTGCGTAAGGTTTCATAAAAACGGCTGCAGGGCCCCTACTGTCTAGAGTTTGGTTATGACTGTACTCGTAGGTATTTGAAATTCGAACGAAAGCCCACGTGCAAAGGAAAAAAGGAAAAACCATTTATTAGTTTACTTCCTACAAGGAACATGGCTTTATTTCTTGTTTTCTCAGCCTATTGGTAGGTCATGCCTACCTTATATTTCCTTGTTTTTTTCTTCCTTGTATCTTTTAATATCAAGAGGCTCCAGTCCTGATAATCTTAAAGAACGCGCTGATGTTGTTTGTCTTGATGGCCTCCCGGCAAGACGACACTACTTGGGTCTTGAATTTCCCGACTGATGGATAAAAGACGAGACCATGAAAACGGTGTGACTTCCATCTGGAAATGCTAGATTTTAGTTTTAATTCAGTTTCCCAGTCTGACTTTTATTGCAAAAATAAAAAAAAATTAGATCAATAGGAGAACTTGATGATGTAAACAAACACAACTATCTCTGTTAATATGTACGAGCCTCCACCTAATTATGGGGACAGGCTCTTTTGTTTGGAAAAGACAGATCGAGTAGTGGGGACATTTTCGAGTCCCCATAGCGCGTTGGGTGTTCAGTAAAGGTAGAACAAGGGAAAATCGGGTTAGGGTATAATGTAATAAAATGAAGAAGCGGACAAATTAGGGTGATGTTGAAAAAATTTTTTTTTTAGAGTGTTCTGAGTTTGAGATTTCAGTTTACACACAAACCCTATGGGTTGTCCCCATAATGCAATGTACCAAAAGAATGTGTGTGTCTTCTTCAATAATAAGTTCTCCAAAACCTCTGGGTGGACTATATTCAGTGATACCGGAAGGACATAATAAGCAGGGACTTGACCGACCTCTGAGTTGACCAGCCTTCTGGATTGTCTGGTTGACCAGCTTGAGACAGCTCAGTAACTCCTGATGATTGGTGCAGCGGATCTTATAACCGTTGACCAGATCACGGTTCAGGTCAAACAATTCCATGTAGCCCCGCCGCATGTTTCTCCTGCAACATTACACTGGGTGTTATTAGAGTGATCCACAATGCTCCAAGAAAATTTTGTGTTTAATCAGTTTTTTTTTACGCGATTTCGCCCATCACAAGGCTGAAGGCCATTCAAGGTGTGGGCTACAGAGGAAAGTGTGGAAGAACCAGCCCCTCACACTGAAACAAGATACGATCTCTTCACAGTATGAACAGGGTTGGGATGGGTAACTAGTCCACTGCAAGGTATTAATATTGCCTCTACAAATATTATGTGTAGAAGTGTCATAGCCCAGGCCGGGTTCGAACCCCCAACCTGCAGACACCAATTCAATCCTCCAGACCACTAGCCATGGCACTTAATTGTTAAAAATAAGTTTGTTATTCTCCGTGCCTTTCCCCTAATTCTTGATTGGTGTTTCTCCTAACAAATTTACAACTTGTATTAGTTATTTCAACAGCACACATTCTTCTTTTTTTTCCTATTCTATATTTGGACGTCTTTGACCTTCTTAAAAAAATTCATCTTTTGTGCTGCTTTTGTGAACAAACATATCATGCAGTTTACCCTGCGAGAACATAATGGTTGTTTGAACTTTGAAGAAAAAACACACCAAAAACCACTATTCTGTGGACTCCAGTCACAAGCTACTGTGACATTGTCTTGTCTTCCACTCAACAATAGTGAACACCATCAATCAATATAGCCAGGGGCAAATTTCATAGAGCTGCTTAAGCATATAAAAATTGCTTAAGCACAAAACAATCTTGCTTAGTAAAACCAGCTTACAAGCCACTACTCCATGTGATGTATATTATTTGTAATTGGTATTTAGCTGTTGTTAGCTTAGCATAACGATCACGTTGAATTTTGGCTCCTAACTTGCTTTACTAAGTAAGGGTTTTTGTGCTTAAGCAAAATTGTATGCTTAAGCAGCTCTAAGAAATTGGCCCCAGGGCTTGTCCAAGTAGAAAAAGCATGACCCCCCCGACTCACTATCGAATGCTTAAAAACAAACTTACATGTCTCCCATGAGACGAGCGTCTTCCGCTCTGACTACCAGGCTTCTGATGAGATTAGAATGATCTGCCATCTCGGCCGTCAGTTTCTGCCTCACTGAGTGGAACTCATCCACCTGTTAGCATCATAAACAAGGCTTCCTGATTGGTTTTTATCCCCAAAACGCCCTAATTATTGACTTTGTTGTTGACCTACTAGGATAGGTTTCTACTGATCCAAGAATGGTTGTAAAGGAAAAGAACTAGTGAAGAGTCCTTCCCCTATTTCTTGTTTCTTCTTTCTGATTTCATCTTTCGACAGGGTTTATTTCATGCATTTAAGCATTCCCATTTTTCTGCGGCAAAACTTCATCACCGCTACACTATAAGGTACAATAGCTGTGTATGAACACACTCACCCAGTCATGTATAGACCGGCAATCGTGGACGGGGCATTGTCCGACCGTCTTCCCTCTTTTGTTTATAACGTTTTCGGATGATCGCCATAGGATTTGTACACGAGAAAAGATCGTGGACGTTGTGTCAATCGTGGACCCATTGTTTGACTCCCAATTCTTTTGTCCGACGACCACGATTGCCGGTCAATACAAACGCATGTATACATGTATTCGCATTTTTGTATCACTGTGGAGACATGGCTTTGTTCTCGTGTACAAAATGGTTAGAAAGTCGAGTACGTTTTTCAAAATGCTCCCATTTTTACCACAATTATTTTCCTGGGTTGAAATTTCGACCCAATATACCCTATATTATACCCTAACCCAAACACTAATCCTAACCCACATCCTAACCCTAGTTTTTAAGTAATTTAAGTACAATCCAAAAATCTATTTCGTGAAATTCCTAGTGGAGACCTGTTCATCTATAGAAATTACCCTTTGGAGACCTTTTCACTCCCATTGTCCCCATTGTGTTTACGTCTCCAGATGGTACCGTATTGCGCACCAAGAATACACATTCAAGTTTTGGATCTTGATCAATAGTAGGGAACAATGGTTCATGACTGACCCAAGGTTCACTTTTGATGCTCGTTTGTGTATACAAAACACATGTGTTATTCAAAATTAAGTGTAAACAAAAGAGGAACAACATGGTGTCCATGATTTAATAATATACAGGTTTACATACTTGTGAAACAAAGTGGGCATAATTTGCCCCACTTCGCAGGCAAGTCAAAACATTGTATTACACATCTTCTCAATGGACACTTTCCCGAAACATTGAAACGAGCCCACATCACCCCACTACTCAAGAAGCCAAACCTTGACACTGAACTTCTCAAGAACTACAGACCCATCGCAAATCTGTCGTTTCTTTCAAAGACAATCGAACGTGCAGCTGCTGCTCAGCTCAAAGATTATCTTTCTGACTATAATCTTTATGGTAACATGCAGTCCGCATACAGGAAACATCACAGCGTTGAGACTGCCCTTCTCCGTGTCTATAATGACCTCCTTTTGGCTACTGACAAGGGACAAGAAGCTGTTCTTGTCCTCCTCGATTATTCTTCTGCCTTCGACACCATAGACCACACCATCATGCTTCAGCGTCTAACAAACAGATATGGCATATCCGGCCATGCAATCCATTGGTTCGAATCCTACCTCAAGAATCGCTCTCAGAGTGTTGTCATCCACGATGATCAGTCCGATGCCTGTATGCCCAATTGTGGTGTCCCACAAGGATCTGTGCTGGGTCCTTTGTGCTTTACTTTATACACCTCACCTCTTGAAGACGTCATTCAGGCTCATGGTATTAACAGAATGATATACGCGGACGACACACAGGTATACGTCATCATGAAAGAGCAGGACCGCTCATTAGTCCTTCCACAACTAGAATGTTGCCTTAATGACATAAAAGCATGGTCTACCGCTAATAAATTGAAATTGAATGAAGACAAGACAGAGGTTATCCACATTACATCTCGTTTCCGAGACCATTCCCGCCTTTCACCGTTTTCCATAGGAAGCTTTTTAACAGAACCAGTTCAGAAAGTGCGTGATCTTGGTGTCATTGTTCAGAACAATCTTCAGATGGACATCCATGTAAATAATATCTGCAAATCATCATACTTCGCATTATACAAGATTGGACAAATACGCAAATTTCTCGACAAATCCACCACAGAAAAGCTAATTCACGCTTTTATCACATGCCGGCTTGATTTTTGCAACAGTCTTCTTCTTGGACTACCTGACTCAACAATTTCCAAATTACAGCGGGTTCAGAACTCAGCAGCCAGATTGCTCACAAGAACCAAAAGTAGTGACCACATTTCACCAATCTTCCGCGACCTGCACTGGCTCCCAGTCAGACAACGGATTGTGTACAAAGTACTTGTGCTTGCATATAACTGTATCCACGGCAACGCACCAACTTATCTACAGGATCTGATTCACAAATTTGAACCTCCTAGAAAACTGCGCTCACAATCTCAATCCCTACTCACCTGTTCATCGTCATCGACAAAGACATACGGCCAGCGTGCTTTTTCTACGTCATCTCCCAATCTTTGGAACAAACTCCCCCAAAGCGTCAAAGATGCACAAACCTTGGATCAATTTAAATGCCTTCTCAAAACCCATTTATTCAATGTTGATTAATTTCCCCTATGTACAGCGCATTGAGACTCTGTGTGTAATGCGCTTTATAAGAACGGTTTTTGTTTAATTATTATGCATGGCTATATACATATATAATTTGCATGAAAATCCCCACCATCCACAAAGTGTCAGTTTTTGTTTGTTCTACCTTGTGCAGCACGTTCTTCAGCTCTTCCATGTGCATAGGGAAATCAGCCGTAACTTGCAGGTCTTCAATTCCTAGGAAGTTGGCGATAGCTTGAATCAGGTCCCCAGCCAGGTCCAGGTCATCCGTCTTGATTGTCACCTGGTGTGGGTGAAAAAAAGTAAGGAAATTGGACCTTGGTTTTATCAAGCTTCATTATGAAGAAGCCTCACTTTATTATTGAATAATGGTCCTCAGTTGAAAGTGATATTTAGCGAGCATTGATACAGGAATGGTGCTTTTCTCATCTGCTGTAACTTATGTCGTGGCTTCCCAATTTAATTGTGAGTGGCTTGCAATTGGCTAGTGATTGGCTAGTGATTGTCTACCGATTGGCTTGTGATTAGCTAGCGATTGCCTAGCGATTGGCTTGCGATCGGCTTACGATCGGCTTGCGATCGGCTTGCGATCGCCTTGCGATCGGCTAGCGATTGGCTAGCGATTGGCTTGCGATTGGCTTGCGATTGGCTTGCGATTGGCTTGCGATTGGCTTGCGATTGGCTTGCGATTGGCTTGCGATTGGCTTGCGATTGGCTAGCGATTGGCTAGCGATTGGCTAGCGATTGGCTAGCGATTGGCTAGCGATTGGCTAGCGATTGGCTAGCGATTGGCTAGCGATTGGCTAGCGATTGGCTAGCGATTGGCTAGCGATTGGCTAGCGATTGGCTAGCGATTCGCTTGCGGTTGGCTTGCGGTTGGCTAGCGATTGGCTTGCGATTGGCTAGCGATTGTCTAGCAATTGGCTTGCGATTGGCTAGCGATTGGCTAGCGATTGGCTCGCGATTGGCTTGTGATTGGATTGTGATTGGATTGTGATTGGCTAGTGATTGGATTGATTACAACTCTGTAAAAACTCAAGGAATTTGACAACCATTTTTACAAACACATCATTCCACTCAGCATCAATAAAAAAATACAGTTGTAAGGGAAGTTTGGAGAACTTTGAACAATTGGGGATGATTAAAAAAAAAAAGTAAGAGTAACAAAAAACGTTTGCCGGGATACTGTGCTTCAAAGCATCAGCATGCACTCATCCTCACCTGTCCATTAGCTTGCATGTGAATGAACACTGGTCCTGAGCCACGTAGCGATATGAAGCCAATGTTCAGATCACCCTGATCACACGTGATGTCCTCATTCAGCAAGAAATTCTGGTTGATCCACATTAACACCTACAACAAAATCAAAGGTTAAGCGGTCATTATTAAAACTAGGCGGCTGTGGCTATTATCTGTGGCACCTCAATGGACAAAATTAAAGCCTCAGCCAAAGAATTACTATTTGGACACAGCTTTGGTTATGGACACAGCACATGACACTTTTTGTGACAACTTGCTAAGAGCTATTAATGTTGAGATCCTTGGTTGGTCCTACGTGTTCCCAAAGTTGTCCTTTGTTGGAACTGAATGAGAACTTCCAACGTTGATCCAACGCTGGTAACTCGCAAATCGTTGGAAAACTTTGGAGCAACGTTGGAACGCATAGCCCAAAACAGTACATGACACTTTGTGACAACTTGCAAGAGCTCCAATGGGAGTGCCTACATGGCCCAAAACAATACATAACACTTTGTGACAACTTGCGAGAGCTCCAATGGGACGCACACATGGCCCAAAACAGTACATGACACCTTGTGACAACTTGCAAGAGCTCCAATGGGAATGCCCGCATGGCCCAAAACAGTACATGACACTTTGTGACAACTTGCGAGAGCTCCAAAGGGAGTGCACGCATGGCCAAAAACAGTACGTGACACTTTGTCACAACTTGCGAGAGCTCCAATGGGAGTGCACGCATGGCCCAAAACAGTACGCGACACTTTGTGACCACTTGGGAGAGCTCTAATGGGAGTGCCCGCATGGCCCAAAACAGTATGTGACACTTTGTGACAACTTGCGAGAGCTCCAATGGGAGTGCCCGCATGGCCCAAAACAGTATGTGACACTTTGTGACAACTTGCGAGAGCTCCAATGGGAGTGCCCGCATGGCCCAAAACAGTATGTGACACTTTGTGACAACTTGCGAGAGCTCCAATGGGAGTGCCCGCATGGACAAAATAATGCATAACACTTTGTGACAACTTGGGAGAGCTCCATGGGAGTGCACGCATGGCCCAAAACAGTACATGACACTTTGTGACAACTTGGGAGAGCTCCATGGGAGTGCACGCATGGCCCAAAACAGTAAATGACACTTTGTGACAATCTAGGAGAGCTCCAATGAGAGTGCACGCATGGCCCAAAACAGTACATGACACTTTGTGACAATCTAGGAGAGCTCTAATGGAAGTGCACGCATGGCCCAAAACAGTAAATAGCACTTTGTGACAACTTTCGAGATATGTCATGTTTAGGAAAAGAAACTCTTCAATTACAAACACAGCAGATGTGTACCCTTTGAATTCTTTCATTGACTGTGAATGCTACGGTGCTCTTAGGTTGCGGCTGGTCATCAGGGCACGGTAGGTACATGGAGAATCGTGGTAACTGTCTTGTCAGCTCAAAAACGTGGTACTGATTACTGCATAAATACAAAATGTAAAAAAGTGTTTTCAATATAAACCTCTGGGTATTGCAGCACGGTCCCCACAGATTTTGAATTCTTGCTTTCAGGCAGGCCATCGACTTTACAAGCCAGATTTGCAAATATTGAAGTGTTTTGGAGAGCTGAAAGGTTAAAGCTGATGCACTTTAAGTATTTGCTTAAGGCCTAGTTAGAACTAATAAAGCTGGGTTCCCATTGGACTCTTTTTCTTCCGCGACCTCACGGAAAATTAGTGACAAGCCTTTGCATAATGCTGCGTTCCAATCGCGTCGTTTTTATCGTTTTCACCGTGTATTTCTCCATGCTCACTAGTGGGTTGCATTCCAAATGCTACTCACCAAGACGCACGCGCACAGTCGAGTTAGTCGGGCGGTAAGGGCATTCGTTATCGCACAAGAACTCGTACGTGAACGAACATGCATGCGCGAGTATTTCATTGTTATGAAGTCGTGAACATGGAGAAAAAAATTCCACCTCGAGTTCACCACTGGTGAACACGAGTTACCAGGCGATTAGAACGCCATTATACGACTCGTGAACTCGTGAACACGATAAACAAGACGCGATTGGAACGCAGCATAATTCTACCATGCGTTCTACTATGACTTTAGTTTTACAGCAACGGAATGTTTATTCCCCTTGCGATGCTGGTAGAATGTTACATATTACCGGCGCTAATAATGTTCCGCGGCCGAGCAAAAACTTTCTGCGACCACTTTTGGCCTAGAAGTTTTACATCCCCCTCGTGGTAATAGTTTACAAGGACGTTAACACCAAAAGTCCAATGGGAACACATCTTTAGAAACTTTCTGATGACTCTTTTTTTCCTGAATTTTTGAAGTACAATAATTTTGAGCCAGCTGTAAACCGATAGAAAGATTGGGTTCATAAGTTAAAAAGTTTTTTTAAATAAGTTTTTTTTGAGAATATCAAGGGTTTCCTATAGTAATGAGCATGTAGACAATCATACCCCGATTTGCCACCAATGAATGCTTTGATGTGCAAGTCAACAGGGACATCTTTGGGAGGCACCACCTGCACCTTGAGGATGTTGCTGAGATTCTGAAGGTTGGGATGACTGGAAAAGTAGAAGAGGAAAAAAGTCATTCCGAAGACAATTTAAAAAAGGGTCATTTCCAAAAATGCATCTCAGAGACCGATATTGATGGTTGTTCAACTTACACAACGTGACTCTCTCCTTCAAAGATTCCCTCGGCAAAGATGAGCACAGCCCTGACAATGGTGTCATTGGTGGTAGAGACTGATAACTCAACATGAGGCTGCAAAAAAAAGAGAGTATCTGTCAGCAAACGCCTTGCAGTGAGCGAGGCCGGAAGTATCAGGGTGTGCTACCCACATATGGCGGCCTAAACCCGTTTATAACGAGGTTCGTGAAAAACAATCCAGCGCCTAGGCCCGGTCTATGTTAATTTTTTACTTACGGATTTATTAGCATCTCCAGGGTTGACGGTAAGCGATGTCTGTAGTTGTGTATTAGCAGGTATGATGCCCATCTGGGCCTTGTCTAGCTCTCCCATGCCAGAGGGTCGCTCCGCCTGCCCTGCCTGTCAAGATATGAAGATTTGCACGGTGAAGGCTGAGCCAAAAGATAAAGAGTTTGCAGTAGCACCATGTGATCAATCTCTTTTGTGAATTTGTGTGGTTCTCAAAAGAACTGGAGAGAAGGAACTCAACGTTTCGGACAGAATGCTCTGCCTGTCGCAATAGATTTATCATATAGTGCTACTGCAATCTCTTTAGCTTTATTGCCCTTGCCTGTCACAAAAAACAAAACCAGTAATGTAAAAACAATCACTAAAAGTCCAGGATCAACGTTAATGCTCCCCAAACCTAATTATCATAATAAAGACCTGGGGCCAATTTCATGGAGCTGCTAAGCACAAACATTTGCTTAGCACAACAACATTCTTGCTCAGTAAAAGCAGTTTACCAGCCAAAACTCCATGTGCTTTTCATGCTACGCAAAAACCAGCTGAATACCAGTCACAAACAATATACATCACCTGAAAATTTGGTTCGTAACCCTGTTTTCGCCAAGAAAGAATTTTCATGCTAAGCAAATTTGTGTGCTTAGCAGCTCCATGAAATTGGCCCCAGTTCGCAAAGTTTAATCCATTTCTACTCTGGCAAATGTTCACAGCAAACCGGCTATAAGTCCTATTTTTTTTACTTAATTGAAAGTCATTAGGTTAACAAGCTGAAAAAGCTGCAGTGGCGTATTTAACTCTGTTGGTGTGGAGTTTTGCTGCGTTCCAATCGCGTCGTGTTTCCCGTGTTCACGAGTTCACTAGTCGTGTTTTTGCGTTCTTATATTGCCCTGTAACTCGTGTTCACCAGTGGTGAACTCGAGGTGGAATCGTGAGTTTAAATCTTTGTAAACGAATAGAATACTCGCGCATGCATTTTGGTTCACATACGATTTCAGGCACGGGAATGTCCTTACCTACAAAAGTAACTCGACTGCGCGCGTGCCTGTTGGTGAGTAGCATTTGAAATGCAATTAACTCGTGAACTGGGAGAAATTCATGGCGAACACGAGAAACACAATGCGATTGGAACACAGCATATGGCTCACCAGCATATGGCTCAAGGTTTGCTACTCAGCATGTTTTCTGTGATTCATAAGTCTGAAGCGAAGCCGAAGTCAAAAACGAAGCAAAGGTTTCGAAAACAACCTTGAGTGGTTTAATTCGTTCAAGTCAATATTACGCCACTTTCATTTCAGTGCCATCTCGTTTAATATCACATTTGCTGGTAACTTTATTTCTCAAATGCTTCACTTGAAGAGGTAAACAACATGATAAAATCAACAACTTTAAATTCCCTTTTCTCCTCGGCCTGACCTTGGCATTTTCCTCGTAGTTCTTGAGTTCCAGTAGGAGATTCTGTTTCCTCTGACTCAGTTCTCGGATGGTTTCCTGCTCCACGTTGGTATCCATCAGGTTTCCCTTCTGGTCCTGCGATGCCGGGAGGTAACCACGCACTACGGGACCGGGGAAAAGGTCACAATCTCTGTAAATCCTCAGTCAATTTTCAAAGAATGTAATTTAATACGCTGCCGCCACTTTTTTAATTGTGTACAAAGTCTATAGAGAGTCGAGTTAAATTCTAAAGTACTTTTTTTTTTTTTTTTTTTTTTTTTCAATGACTGGTTTTTATTGAGATAAAATATGAGGAGTTGTGGCAAAATAAGACAAAATCAGCATAGTGGAGAAAAAAATGCAAAATATTGAATAATGGGTGTTTTTTCTTTTTCAGATTTATTGATATTTGTAATCCTTGGTATGCCTATAACTATATAGGGAAGTCAGGTTGGCGTAGCGGTTCTTTCCTCGCTTTTCACCGCTGTGACCTGGGTTCGAATCCGGCCTGGGCCAATATGCGGATTTTCTCCAGGATATTTTTCTGTGGTTTTCCTCCC
This sequence comes from Crossaster papposus, assembly GCA_037893245.1. Taxonomy (NCBI): domain Eukaryota; kingdom Metazoa; phylum Echinodermata; class Asteroidea; order Velatida; family Solasteridae; genus Crossaster; species Crossaster papposus. The sequence continues at coordinate 667,041 of JBAIAA010000354.1, read as the reverse complement.
ACCTATAAAACTGTACCTTCTTCTCATTGTCTTCTCTCTACAGGTTTTTCCAGGCTTATGAATTTTTCGAAACAATTACAGGATATCTAGCGCAATCATTTTGCTGGCTGCCTACAATAATTTAATTTCAAATTAGTAAGACAATTCCTTATAATTCGGTAGTACAAAATTTTGATATCTGCAAATGGTGTATCCTACCTTTAAGGGCAGTTCATACTTTATGCAAATTTCAGTACATTGCGTCACAATGAAACTTTAATTGTTGACGCAGTGAAATTTGATTTGCTTTTGCTTGAAATACAAAGTTTCCTTTGTTAACAATCCAACAAGTGACCGGTCATAGTGAGGGTGAAGGGTCCTAGGTAAAAGCTACCAGATTTCATAGGAGACCAATGTTCATATGACACCGGTAATCTCATGCATAATTCATATCTCACCCTCTCCCTCCACCGAGCAGCAGATGAGTTCATTGTGACCGTCCATTCTGTAATCTCCCTCCACGATTCCGGCCACCGACGAGGACAAATTGTCCTTAAAGATGACCTCACCGGTGCGGTCACTACGGGCGTCCACCTGGCTCAGAATTTATGAATTTACAACTACTAAGTATGAAATGTTGTAGTCAAATCCAGATTGATTCAGTTTTTGCCAAGCACAAAACAAATATTTCGTTTAGCAAAAAAAAAGAAAGAAAAAAGATCAACAGCCATACTGTCAGGCACTGTTTATTGCTTGTGACTGGTTCTCGGTTGAATCATGCTTAGAATACAAATTCACTAAGCAAATTTACTAAAAGTGCACCTTATGTCAGTTTTGATACTTTATACTTTCAGAAAGAAAAAAAGCCAAAGAACTTGTTTATGTTATGTTGAGCAATATTTAAAGGGTTATAAACATTTGTAGAGCTCTCAACTTAACCAGTTCGCGCCGGGATTATTTTAACATCACCGAGCCGATGGGCGGGATTATTTTTAACGAAACTCAATCCTAAGCGGGTTCAGGCCGATAGTGCCGGGAAGCACACCCACGCATTTCCGGCCTTGCTGACAGGCATTTCCGGCCTTGCCCGTGGCGTGTTTATGCATCATCCATTTTGAATCTGGGGAAAACTTTGCGTTTATATACATCATCATCCACAAAAAAGTGTGGTTTTTTTCTTAAAAATCTAAATAAGTAACATGCTTCAACTATAATGAATCTAAAATGGAATTCTTTGTCTGTGCAAATACGGGAATTTTCAATTCTTTATCTGATGTTTCTCTTCAAGTAGGTCCTAAAAAAACAACGGGGTTTTCACCAAGATCAGAAATCTTGGAGTGGAATTTGACCAGACCAAGCGGATGTCCAACCAAGTCAATGTCATCTGTTAATATTAACTTACGCTACCTATCACAGATAAGAATGTACATTGTTAAATCATCTAGACATGCTGCTATTAGAGCTCTTGTAACATCTAATAGATCGATTTTGCAAATTCAATTCTCTTTAAGATATCATGTGTCGACTTCAAATGCCTCCATTGGCTCCAAAATCGTGCCGCTAAACTGATTGATCAGGATCGCAAATACAACAGCGTCCCTCCTTCACTGGCGGTCAGGCTGACAGTTTCCAACCAAATTAAGGTTTTCAAGTGCCTTAGGCCGTGTCCGAAACGGGTTTCTAGAGCTACAGCTACGGCTATTGTCTGCGCGGGCTATGTTGTAGCGTTGTCTGAAATGCTGTCTAGAGCTACAGCTACAGCTACAACGTCACAAAAATCTAGCCGTAAATTATTATTATTATTATTAAAAGAAGATTACCTTGCCATTACTCCATCCAGTTATCAGCTCTGGTACCCCGTCTCCATTCAGGTCAAAACTATGGATACTTACAGCCTGGTTCTTGGACTAGATAGAGAAATTGCCAAGATATTTAAAAAACAAAATACTACTATACGCAGGCCATTGCCAACCCATTTTAGCCAAGCAATGATTCATCTTTTGTGAGTGAGTGAGTGAATTTAGGGTTTAACGCCGTGCCGGCATCAGTGGCCATATTCACGGCGGGAATGTGTACAAATATAAGACAATAGGTAGTAATAAAAAAACAATCCAGTGAACTGTGGAGAATATAAAAACTTGAAGTCGGAACAGAACAATTATCGCAAAGGAAAAGAATGAGAACGTTTCAAAAGAATGAAATAACTATTGTATAGAAGTGTAACGATAGACTGATTCTAGGCAGTTTTCCAGGAGAATCCCGTGGAAGGCGGGCTACGGAGGATCCCCCAGACACACGGCACCCTGTCTAAATGGGTCCCGCAAGGCCGGCCGTTTCCCTTGCAGTTTAAGGGCCCGGGCCCCGCCGGTATTTTCACAGGTCCACAAACCTCCGGGTGATGAGGGGACAAATGCACCGAGTGTCTGGTTAACCCTCTTCATCTTTTGTTTTCAGATTCCTCGCCTTTATAAAATAATACTTTTTGGTACTCATTTTAAAAACAAGAATCCTTTCTAAAAAAAAATGTTTCAAATACCATGCAAATAATGATATTACAGGGCCTGACATTTCAATCTAAGCAGGATTTTTGTTATCCCCCCCAAAACCCAAAATGTTCAAGTACAAAAACCCAACACCTTATCTTGAAAATAAAAGTAAGACAAATAAACCCACCTTAATTCTCCAGTAGCGAGAGTTGTTTTCATACACGCCCACAGTTCCGTTGGCCAAGGCATAGCCAAAGCGGTTGTTGGCTATTGCACACAGAGCTGTGATTGCCTGCAAGAAATAAATAAAAACCTGTGCAGTAAGGTGCAAGTACAATCAGGGGGCACTGCTAGACTAGTTGGGGGAGGTAAGTGGAAAAGGGGGGGTGGGGGGGCGTTGGATCCGTTTTTACTCGAGGATATTCCTCCCATTCTACACTAAGCCACTCAATTATGTGTATAACATTTGGCGCTCAGGTGCCGGCTGAATATCAAAAAAAATGTGACATCACAAAATTCTGTCCATCAATCATTTGAAGCCTTTCATCCTCAATGTATATCCTATTTGTATATCAACCCACCTCCGTTTCTGTCATTTCTGAGATGATCTCGTCTTTTCTGAAGACGCGGATGTCAAAATCCTCTGATCCGACGACGAGTTCCTTTTCCCCATCGTTGGTGACATCGCAGAGAACCAAGGAACAGACATTGTCCCCTGTCACCTGAGGACAGAAATAACGTAATATATTGACGTCTTGTAGACGTAATATATTGACGTCTTGTAGACGTAATATATTGACGTCTTGTAGACGTAATATATTGACGTCTTGTAGACGTAATATATTGACGTCTTGTAGACGTAATATATTGACGTCTTGTAGACGTAATATATTGACGTCTTGTAGACGTAATATATTGACGTCTTGTAGACGTAATATATTGACGTCTTGTAGACGTAGAATATTGACGTCTTGTAGACGTAGAATATTGACGTCTTGTAGACGTAGAATATTGACGTCTTGTAGACGTAATATATTGACGTCTTGTAGACGTAATATATTGACGTCTTGTAGACGTAATATATTGACGTCTTGTAGACGTAATATATTGACGTCTTGTAGACGTAATATATTGACGTCTTGTAGACGTAATATATTGATGTCTTGTAGACGTAATATATTGATGTCTTGTAGACGTAATATATTGACGTCTTGTAGACGTAATATATTGACGTCCTATACAAAATCAACCATTTTATGCATTTAGTTGATTGCTGAATGCATCAAAGTGTGGCACCTTTCTTCTACTTGATAAACTATTCTGCATCTGATAGGGTTAGGGTTAAGATTTTCACAAAAAGAGAGAAAAACAACAACAAGATTTGACACTCACCGTCCAAAAAAGGTCATTTCCCTCACTATCATAGCCTTGCAATGAGCAGTTACCCCCGACGATTGCCAACGGTGTCTCAATATCACCTAGCTTGCCAACGGCGATGGCATTCACACCGTCTGGGGCCTGGAAAAAGTGAACAAATTAACTTCAGATTTAAAAAAGACTTTATTTGTTGTCAATTGATCGAATCAGATATTACTTAAAGGTAGTATACACCATTGGTAATTGCTTGAATTATCATGAATGGGTAGATTTAGGAGGTTGTATTTTATAGTAAACCGGCGTCGAGCAGTTATTCTTATGTTATCTTTGTTTTTTCACGATCGTCGTCCGGCAATCGCGAAAGTTTTCTTAATAAAATTATATGTGAGTGACCAGAAGGGGGGACTTATTCTCCTCGGCCTTCGGTATAAAAGTGACTGTGGTAATTCATAGTATGGTTAACTAGACTCTTTCAGTAATCCTTCATCCCAAACACCTTGGATATCTTTAACCAAGGAAAGCAACCAAAAAGTGGCGTTCGTTTTCATCTGGCGTCGGGCAGTGGTTCTCATGTTATTTCCATTTTGTTTTTTCATTTTGCTGGATGTCTACCATCATTATTTACTTGTTGATATCTGCAAATGGTGTATCCTACCTTTAAGCTAGTAGCCAGAGTTCATATTCAAGTTATCACATGCAAAATCTGTGACGACTCACATCTTTGTAGAAGACGTCAGTGTTGTTTTGCACGTCGTAAGCCAGCAAATTGGTCTGGGTGCCCACCATTAGGACATCGCTGACCCCTAGGGAGTCCAACGACCCCGCACACACTGCGCTCACTTTCTGGTTGATGCTCAGCAAGCTCACGTCAGAATCCACACTGGCTTCGATGGCTCGGCCGCTGGCATTGGCCAATCGGGTATGCGGGTTGTGGATGAAAACCTGGCGATAAGGCCAAATAAAAAATAAAAAAATGTTTAGCGTCACCGCCCGCTTTCTTTTTGGGGGCCACCTCTTTTTTTCTTTTTTTTTAATGATAAATTTGACCATTTAGATAATTTTTTGTTTTTATTTATTTTTATTTTTTTAAAGATAATAAAATTTTAAGATCAGGCAGGCTTCATAGAATCAGAAAAAGTGTGTTTAACCATGGAGGTAGAATTCCATGGTTTACCTTTTCTCTGTATTAACCCTAATCCAAAGGTGTGAACAAATTGAAAAATTTAACTTGACAACTTGGCTTTATTTGTGTAATAGTCAAGTCCAAGAAATGTGATGTTTAATAGACTGTGTGGAATGTCGTGGGTACAAAAAAATAAGCAAAGGCCGGTGCATACTCGCAGGAGCCCGATTGAGTGAGATTAGCTAAAAATGATTAATCCACTAAATCCACAAAAAATGCACACAAATCTGAGGTACCTAGATCAAAATATGTTTTATTGGTCAACCGATATATTACTTTTAAAAGTAAAAACGCCTTTAAGGACAACACCTTTGGAATTCCAGATTGCCGGCAAAAAAGATTCTTAAAAAATTAAAATATGATATCCCCAAAAAATATCCTCAATTCAGAAAAAAATCCTGACAAATCTCATTCCTGTACTCGGCGTAACTAAAAACACCAATTTGTGACGTCGCATGAAATTTTCGCAATGCAAATTCCACATTTCAACTTCAACAAATTTTTCCCACTTCGTAGCATCAAATTTGCATCGCAATTGCTTTTTTTCACGTTAAGTCATAAGTGATATGATATCATGTTAAGTCATATGAACCCGCCTTAACTCCGTCCGGTTTCGGTGTTCTTCGTTTACCTTCCCAGCAGTCGTGGCTGCCGTGAGGTTGGGATGTTTGCCATCATACTTGCCGAGTGTCACCATACGAGGGTTAATCTTGTGGTTGAGTTTCAGGGTGAAGATTGGGACCAACATCTTGACATAAGATCACTCCAGGGAGATGAGCAGCAAAGTCCCACTGATATTTCTGCCAAATAATTACATCATCTGAACCAAAAAATAAAGGTAATTGAACGTTAGGAATAGGGGCCCCAAGGTATTTTTATTAAACAAATTATATTCATTTTTCTTTAAACTGTACAACTAATTTTGCTGCACAAAACCGTTAACATCACTCAAAGAACATAACAAATTAGGCCAAACATTATATAATATTAAGTGCCTAACATTTACTGTGTTAGACGCATTATTAACTTTCAGGAATTTAGAATCTTTAGAAATATTGAGAATCAAAAAGTCTGCTACATCATGTGCTTGACTCTAGCAGCAGATTTTTTGAGTCTCGATTATTCGATTTTCAACTGACCATTTTGCAGGGGCCGTTTTTTTGGGACTAAGTAAGTACGGTACCGGTATACGTTGTGGCTCCACCTCTTAATGCAAATCTCCCAATGTCATGAGCTTATTTAGAGCTAACGTTATTCAACCTAGTAGTATTATTAAAGTGGGAGCTATTAGTATTACAACTCAAAACAAATAGGAAGACACTAACCGGTGTAGCGGTTCGGGTTATTTTTTTTCAGGAGCTGGGTGGTGCGTGAATGTATATTCATGAGAAAGAGCAATGGCAACTCATATACGTTAGAGAACTATACCGAAATATAAAGAACGGCTTCCTCAACCAACTCGCCAATAGCATAGTTGGTAGAGAGGAGAGCTCTAGATCGAAAGGTCTGTGGTTTGAATCCGACTGTTGTTAACGTTTGTCTTTTTCTTCTACAAATGTTCTTATGGGTTATTTTAATCATAGAACAAGGCTGAAGGGAAAACCGGGTTAGGGTACATAAGTTTCTTGAAAAATACAACAAGAACCGCTACAATGGTTATTTTTTAGTGACTTCCAAACAAATAAATATTACCGGCAACATTATTAATAATATAATTGATTATGCTTTAACGTTAATAAGTAATTGTGTAATGCCTTGAATAAAATGTGACAAAAAATAAAGACAATAGGGGTACCTAGGCTACAGTACAGGATACACAACCCCCCCCCCACCCCCCCCCCCCCCCCCCCCCCCCGCCTTTCCCTCAACCACTTGAACTTGCAAAGTACAACCATGCATGGAGGAATAAGAGCCATGGGCATGGCATGGTACAGCAGCATGCTGCAGCAAAAGTTCATTTGAAATTGACATTGAAGTACGGCTTAACTAAATGTATCAAGTTGGATATTTTACTGACGTGAATGATGAAGATGGAGATTGAGATGGAGATGGAGGAGCGGAGGATCGACATGGAATCTAGCTACACACACAGTGCGGTACCGATGTTTTTGTGCGAAATTTGTTTTGCGTCTTTTCACTCAACAGAGGGCGTCCTATCTAAATAGCGGTCTCGTCTTTTGTTCAGTTTCTTTTTAGAACATCGACGTCTATTGGTTCATCTGAGCTAAAGGGACGAAGTCTGTCCAATCACATTTTGTTTCACTAAGGCCGCATGTTGACTTGGGCCGATGTTTGACTGTTTATCGGAAATGAACTTAGCAACGCCCCTGACAACTGCATAAAGCATGAAGTCCCATAGCAAAACTCGCATACACAATCCGTCCAGAAAACGCCGAAGACGAACAGTGACTTTCGCTGTCAACGTTTCACACAGAATTTAAAAAAGCTTTAATTCGTCTGAATTTAGTGACAAATAGAAATGTACAAGCTTGACTTACCGATTGATCTGAAGGAGGCAGCTGCGATTGAGCGGAGAAGAAATAAGGAATTGGAGCGCCAAAACAGAATTTTTAATGCCAAAGTTCGCACAATCGGGGTGAGTTTTGTATTGAACTTGTTGGGAATGTTGGTTAAAACTTTATGTGACTCATTATAAATTAATCATATCATGTTTTTGTGAGCCACAAAGTCGAAGTTAATTTTGTTAACAAGTCAAGATACAAGAAGAAAGTTCCATGTCACCTAAAGTTTTAGTAGGCCGTAGGCCTAACATTTAAATACATTTAAATAATTAGGTTATATCCTCTATAATTTATAGGCCAAACTTTTAAGTTATAATTATTGAGTTGACTTCTTTGTAAATTGTACTTGTAGTTTGTTTTATTCTCACGGTCGGAGGCTGTTCCACCTATTGCACACGCCGTTGGGCAAAGGGATAGCCCTCCATTCAATTTGTACAGGGAATTACGTGTTTTCTATGTTTTTGTACAGCAATAAAAAAAATGCATACTTTTTTTCCCGGTGTATCGTGGGAGATTTTGTTACTTTATAAAACAATGAAATTTGAAAATATTTCAGAGTAGTGTTTAATAATAGATATTAGACTAATTAATTATTTAGATTTTTTCACATAGACCACAACACTATTTATTGCTACTCATTCCCCTTTGAGTCCAGAGGGGGTGATAACTAACAGCCACCACTGACCAATCAGAGACAAGAAACAGGGCCCAGTTATGTTATTGTTAACTTTAACGGGCCAATCAAATAGTTTTGGTTTTCTTTCAAAACTGAATACATTAATGAGACTAACGAATAGGGTTAACGTTAACTTGGTGTTGTTAAAACGATAATAACAAAAGAAGTGGCTATCGGCAATAAAGTTCATGCATATGACGTCACACACACGTCGCACTTCACGACAGCGCCCCCAATGAGGTCGTTGCGTAATCACGGTAATGTACCATCTGCACTTTGTTTGACCTCAATAATGGCCGCTCGGCCCGGTTGCTAGTGCAATTAGCGTGTACGCGTAGCGCGCTTGACGTCAATGCAAGTGCAACCCCTTTATTGACGATTCCAGCCTGACATTGAAAACACTCTGGAATTTTCACCCTTGGAACATGACTATTGACCAGTCTGGTTCCAAGAGCGATATCCAAATATTCTTGTTAATGGTCGGCTAGTAAAAAGCAAAAAATTATGTACAATTATTAAGTAGGTCTACATTAGAAGGGAACGTTAGCCTTTATTTTATAAATTTTAATAATTTGTAATTATTTTACATACACAGATTGATGTTCAAGCCATCAAAGAGCAAGTCCATGACAGAAGTCTACAAGAACAAAGGGAGCAACAGAGACATGAAGCCTTTGGTACGAATTGCAATGATTTTGTTTTCATGATTTTACATGCATCACCGATTATTTCTTTCCCTGAAGACCTATCTTTTAAGGCCGGTTCTAGTCTTTGCAAGAGATGACTGTTCTCGATATTGTGCACATCGCAGAAAACACGATTATAGACCAGCTCCCGTACTCATACTATCGTCTTTGCAATTCTGCGAAAATGAGGCGTGACCTTTTCATGCAAATTCGACCGTGAATGTAACATTGAATATATGCAGAGCGGCTTCACGCAGTCAACTACCCATTCAGCAGTCGCGCTGGCCTGCGTTGCATATAATTAGCGCTGCTTCACAAAGGAATTTACAGTTGTAAATACAGTACAGTTGTGCATATGGATTGTTGATTGGCTCCCTTGGAAAGCCTGCCGGGAAATAAAGAAAAAGTTAACCACTGGTACAGATTTGCAAAGTTTTTGCTCTGCGATTTTGCAAAAGTTGAAGACATTACAATTCGGACGAATTTTTGCAGCAAATGCTTCATGGCATTAAATATATATATATCGCATTTGCTTTTGCATGAATCGTGAACGGGCCTTAACCCGATTTTAAATCTGTTTGTATCTCTACAGCCGGTGATATGATCCGCAATGACAAAATTGCCGAGCTCCTAACGCGGCGACGAGAGCAAGATCAGCGCAACCTCGACAAGGCCTTCAACGAGTTCCGCGATTTACAGCAGCAACCGGATTCCAGACGGGAGTGGGATCTGAATGACCCGGAGGCCAAGAAGAAAGACAAACCCGCCCGGGTTTCCGACGACGACCCGCGCTGCGGCATCTCCGGGGCTCAGAAGTTTGACGGGGAGGACCTCAACTCCAAAGCCCGCAAGAAACTGATGCAGGAGCAGATGAGAGAGTGGACACGAAGGCAGGCAGAGGAAAAGAAGAGGCAGAAGGATCATCAGAACGAGGCCGACAGATTGTATGACCTGCACCGGAGGGATACCGACGAGAGGGCTATGGCTCTGGCTCAGGCAGAAGACGACTGCCGTCGAGCCATCAATGAGGCTATGAAGGATTATAACAAATCATTGGTGAGTTTAATCATGCCTCCTTCCCATCCCTTACAAATTTTGATTTGTAATCTGGGAAAATTGCTAAGCCAAACTTTTTACTAGGAACCAGTGACAAGCAATATACTTTGTATGATATATTGGCTGGTATAAAATTATTGTGTTTTTTTGGCTAAGCAAACAGCCTAATAAAATAAGCAAGAGCAGTGCATTATCCTAAACCTTCGTGATGATCAATTCAAGCTAGTGGACCTTTTGTCGGTTGTGCATTTAACCAGTTCGCTCCGGGATTATTTTAACATCACCGAGCCTAGGCGCGGGATTATTTTTAACGAAACTCGATCCAAGGCGGGTTCAGGCCGATGGTACTGGGAAGCACACCCAGGCCTTGCTCGCTGCTGACAGACATTTCCGGCCTTGCTTGTGACATGTTTACGCGTCATCCATTTTAAATCCATATACGTCCTCCGGCGCGAACTGGTTAATAGAAAAAGTGTTCAATTTCTGACGACAGGTGCTTGACAACTAATCTGATTAAGTTTTATTTCTGCGAATAGTGTATTTTCTGAGAAAGTCCCGCCTTGCCGATTTCTTTATTTACTTTGAAATTTAAAACAATATTCTGAGATCTTGATTTCAATTCAAAATTTGCCTGGTCTTGGTTTCAATTGCGACTACAAACAGCAATAGAGGTGCATACTTATTCAGCTGATTGTAGCTATATGCGTGTCACACACTAAACTGACCAATAATAGCACCCGGGCGCACATGTGCCTTGTCCAACGCTTTCGCACACACCAAGCTTTTTAACAGTTGGTTTAATACTTTTTGAATAGCTACAAAAGATATAGTTCAGGTTTAACAGAAAATTTGTCAAATGTCAATTCTTAATTTGCAGGCTGATGAACAGGCCGAGAAAACCCGTCTAGGACAGCAGCAAGAACTGGACGACAATTTCACCGAGATGGCCAACCAGATCAACGGGGACATGCTAACCGAGAACCCCGACGTGGCCGAGAGCGCCTTTGGCCCCCACCGCGTGATCACCGACCGCTGGAAGGGTATGTCCCCCGAGGAAGTGGAGGAGATACGGCGCATCCAGGAGCTGCAGAGGCAAGAGAAGAGACGCATCCAGGAAGACGAGGACGAACGGGACAAGGAGTGGGAGAAACAGCGGCTGTTTGACGCCAGGAGCGGTCTGCTGATGGAGAGGGAGGCGGGCAGGATCAAGAAGGGACTGGAGAAGGAACAGGTCGCTTCCAACACCCGACTTGCCACTGAACAAAAATCAAAGTGAGTACCATTCGGAACCTCAGCAGTGTATATGCCACTTTGAACCACCTAGCCATCCGAGCAAGCTCGGTCATGTCAGTTGTCGAGTAAGAAGGAGGTCATGGGTTCGAATCACTTTTTGTGCGCGTACAAGTTCTGTTTTCCAGAGGCAGGCTAGTTTTACTACACCACGAGATAAAGCAGTCAATATTTGTTTTATAACACCTCGCCCACAGATTCTGCTTGGTTTTTAATATTTAAAAATTATTTAAATCTAAATACAGTTAATACAATAAACTTTGATTTCAATACAAAATTGGTGGAAAATGTCTTTGCTCTTTTCTAAACCACTCCTTCACAAACATTTTTAATCCAGCTCTGTAGTGCTGGCTCTTTGGAACACTACGTGCAATGCACACATCTGCATACTTTTGCACACAAACACCGTGCTACGGGTATAGCACTTTTAGCCGTGCACAGAAAGACAGTAAAAATAGAAAATACCATGTTACTAGCTCTCGGCCAATTAAGACACCGAATCTGTGGGTGAGATGTTATATGAGCTGTAATTTTTCCAAACACCTGCAACTTTCAATGTTAAATGTTCCTCTTTTTGTTCTTTGCCGTGTTTTCTCCAGCCAAGAGTTCATGGATACCGAGGTGTACACCAACAGACCGACAGCGGCATACTTCCAACAATGGAACAAAACAAGCCGGTAGAAGCTGTCAAGACAACTTACTAAACTAGATGCAAACTGAACACTGTCTAGACAAATCTAGACTCATCTTTGGAATCTTTTGAAACCTTAGTATTTGTTTTTAACCAGTTCGCGCCGGATGACGTATATAAACGCAAAGTTCCCCCCAAATTCAAAACGGATGACACATAAACACGCCAAGTTCAAGTTCGGAAATGTCTTTCAGCAGCGAGCAAGGCCGGAAATGCGTGGGTGTGCTTCCCGGCACTATCGGCCTGCACCCGCTTCGGATCGATTTTCGTTAAAATAATCGCGGCGTGAACTGGTTAAGAAAAGTTCATCAAAAGTGTCTCGAAATAGGACGACATTTTTCGTGGAAAGTTTGTCTGCAACACTTTCCTATAAACAGGATATTAAACTTTGTGGTAATTTTGTAGTACAAGGAATGTACAATGTCAGATTCTCCTCAAAGTTACCCCAATTTGTTTTAGATAAATTTTAAGGTTAACACCATTCTTCCCAAGGTCAGGCTGTGAAATCCTCTTTTAAAAATAATGTATTAAGTTACCAATGTAATAAAAATAACAGACATTGCAGTCCTGAGATTCAGTGCTGAAGAATGTGGCAGTTATTAATGTTAGCAGTTTTTATTGTACATTATATATTAATTTCAGTATTCAAATTTATTGCTATTAATATTGAAATATACTGCTTCCAACTTTACTAATGGTGCAGGTTTAAGATGAAAGTTGATTTTGTTCAGTTTTCATCACCCGAAAGACATCCACCTAAACCTTTAATTCACTACTATATTTAATACGTAAGTTCCGTCCCAAAATAATTTACTGTATCGTCCAAAGTTTTGATATAGGTTTATGATTTTAATTCAACTGTTCTTGTTCTGTAAATAGAAGCATATTAAAAAGTAAAAGTGATAAAAGATTCTAATGCAATGTGTCCTTGTTTATTTAGCCTAAAAAAAAAGTGTCAACTTTGCTCCTAAACCACAACTTGTTTTGGTCTAGCTACACTCAACAGACAAAATCAAATTACCAGAAGATGCTATATGACTTAATACGGTGATCACAAATTTTATTCACATTTTGTTTTGTACAAAAGCATATTACAATACAAGTGCAAACAAAATTTCAAGTACACTTTTTGTCCTAACCCCAATACTTTGGCTATTTATGATTTTATAATTCAGGACGCACATCTTAATGTAAAAAAATAGGTCAGGCAATAGTACCGGGAAGCACACCCACGCTTTTTCGGCCTTGCTCGTGACGTGTTTATGCGTCATCCGTTTTGAATCTGGGAAAACTTTGCGTGTATATAAGCCCTCTGGCACGAACTGGTTAATGACACCTGAAAAGCAAATGTATTTAACAGGGGAAAAAAAAAAATGCCGCAATTTGGGCCCAACATTAATTACCCGAGTACGTGTGCAAACAATGCACTTAACAAGGTGATTTTTTTCTCGTTTAAAAAAAAAGTAGCTACTTCAACAAAGAAAGCGTATTCTATAGATTTAAATTGCTTAAAGCCATATAAGTATAAGTAAGCAAAGGTGGAAGTAGTTCAAACAATTTGATGAAGATGACAGTCTTTACACAAAAAGACAGTTGCTATTTTTTATTAATTGATCGCAGGAATATTTATCATGTACAAATATACAGTCAACTATATCGTTATACAAATTCAACCAGACCATTTTTCATGGTTTTCCCGGCATCCATGATTGTAAATCTTCGAACAGGTCAGTTTACCGATATTTACTATAAAACACACCCCCCAAATCTACCCATTCACGATAATTCAAGCAATTACCAATGGTGTATCCTACCTTTAACAACAATTGTATTACTGAGAGTTGACTGTAAATGGGCAAAGAGTACAGAGGATCAATAATGTTCACATATTTCAGTCAAAACAAACGGGGCATAAAACAAACTAAACTTTCATAGTGGATCAGTTACAACATGATGAAGAACATGTATCTCCCCAATTAAACCATGTACATTTAATTATTCAAGATTATATTTTAATAAATTACATTTAGGTTATGTACATTATATCGCTATGATGTCTTAAATATTAACACTGAGTTGATATACATGTATGTATTTATAGTGCGAAATACGGTACCCTCTGGAGACGTGAACACAATGGGGGCAATGGGAGTGAAAAGGTCTCCAAAGGGTAATTTCTATAGATGAATAGGTCTCCACTAGGAAAATCACGAATTAGATTTCAATAATCTTATGAAAAGAGAACAACAGACAGAGAGCACACACAGCAACATTATTAATATTAGGCTTTAAAAGAAAAAAAGCGTAAATAAAAGTGCTTCGGTTACACTAATTTTAATACATGAAGCCGGGGTCTAAGTATGGCCTATTAAAAATGATGCACAGCCTCCTTATAAGGCCAAGTAAAAAAAATAACATGTTGATCGTTCAGACTTTTTTTAAAGTTGGTGAGGGAGGCCCTTATTATTTGTTATTTTCCAATTTTTTGTTATTTTTTCAAGATGGCCGCCATGTCTAAGATGGCCGCCATAATTATTTGAAGATGGTTTTATGGTACCGTTTAGGTTATTAAGGTGCAATGTAGATCAACAAATGATTTTATATCATACTGTCCACTTGTTAAGCAAGTTGCCAATATCACAAACAGTATTTCGCAGCTTGAATGACAAGTGAATAGCGAGTGACGCAAATATAGAGCGTGGTCCCTTGTGTGCATGATATACACATACAAAAGTGATGCGGATGTGTATGAAGTGCATATAATAAAATTATGCAGTGATTGCGATGTGTATTTCTGTGTCCATTTTAATACATATTGTTATATTGTTAAAGAGTTCTTATCTTGCTTTTGCTCCAAAGTTATTTTAATGGAATCTAGCTGCATAAATGTGTGATAAAACGCCATCCGATTTATATTTTTAGTTCAACACGATAGTCGCAATGAGGATTTTCTCACGATTGCGTTGTGAAAATTGTAGGCCTACATGCAAGAAAGATGATGAAATTGCTCAATAAAAATGAAGGATACACTTGAAAATAGGTATAAGAGTTAGGGCTCCGATATTTGTTTAGTTGATTTTTTGTTTTTTGATTTTTTTTTAATATATATATTTTTTTGTTACTTGGCCTAAACAACTCCATGCAGTGAATGTTTCTGATTTTCACCTTTTTGAGTGATGATGAGTGGATATTTTGTTTACGGAATTGCAGCTTTCTGTTCAAGCAGACCCAAGAGGAAAAGTAAAACAGTAGGATCAAAATTATTAAACAAATAGAAAAAAAGTAGGACTTGAAGAGGACAAAATCAGGATCAAAACTTTTAAAGGCTTTCAGGAGTATTTTCCGTTGATACACACCCATGTTCACAGTATCATAAGCCTCATTTACTCGCAACACTTGTGTTCCATCCTCAACTAGGCTCTTGGAAGTACAGTTGCAGTAATCCTGCACCAAGCCCTCCATTGTGTGATTTACTAATGGCAGTTGGTAACACTGTTATGAAATTTCATTTCTCAAAGTTGCGACTCCCCTCCCCCACCTAAAAAAAGAGAAAACAAAAAAAAGTAGAAACAATTTCCAGAAAAAATAGGAAATGCAGGAGCAAGGTTGTACATTTTGCATAACATTGCAAATCTTCAGCTGGTGTGCTGAATTGCGAAAGACGCAGCTACAACGTGGTCGAGTCGCTGGCACGTAAAGGCGCCTATGGTAACCAGCCACATCGACTCATATATGACTACGGAGCACAGCCTGAGATCGAAAGTGTTTTTCCAGAGGGAGGAAAACCGGAGGACCCGGAAAAAAACACGCGTAGCACAGGAAAGAACCAACGCACAACTCTACTCACATATGGTCCAGGCCAGGAATCGAACCCGGGCCACATTGGTGAGAGGCGAGTGCTTTACGCACAAACCACCCATGCCACCCAAACAACAACTGAGACATGCACGCAACAGTCAGAATCCGAAAAAAAATTGTAATTCTATGAGAAAACTTTTTGTTGCCTGTCTGTTGGTGCTATTTTTTCCAACCGAAGAATGAACCCCAAGATCTTCTGGTTGGTGGGGGCGGGTCAGCTGCACTTGCATCAGCCGAGGACTCTTGACTTGGAGACTGGTTGGCTAGCAAAGCAAGACAACAACAAAGTATGTACATTGTAAAACCAAAATATTTAAAATATTTTTGTTTAAAGGGATCGTATACGTTTGGTAATTGGAATCCACTGTTTGTTTCAATCATATATAGTTATAGATATATACCATAAAACTAACCTGTACAAAAATTCATTTCCAAAAGGTGGTAGCGATTTTGAATTCCGCGATTTTGAGATATTGCCGAAAATCTGGAGCAGTTATGTCCACGCAGGAAGAATAATCTGCATTGGAGTACACACTTCGAGAAACGTCACTGCAGTAACGCTTCTCAGATTCAAATTTTGGGGGATAAAAAGTTATATCTTTTTCCATAACTGCAGTACTTCGAAGTGAAAAGTTTCTAAAAATGCATTATACTATCCAAAGCTGCTGTACTTCTTACCAAGTAAGTTTTTATTGCCATTAATTTTTGGAGTAATTACCAAACGTATACGATCCCTTTAAATAGTCCGGCAGATACATGTAGATGATGAAATTGTGCTTTTGATGATACAAGCATGACATTTGGCACACAGTCAGAGTATGTCATGAGAAATATATTTGTATATAGGGCTATTGCAGATTTGTCCTTAATAGGTAGAATAATAGGCAATTTTCAAAATTTTCTAAATGACTGCCATTGCATGTTATTCTACCCATATTTTTTTAAAGTAGAAATCTTTCTCATTACATACGGTACACTGTGTCAAATTTCATGCTTGTATCATCAAAGGCACAATTTCCCCAAATATTTCCCCTATCGCCCAACTAAAAGCCCAATTTTTAGCATAGTATGGACAGACTTCAAACTAAAGTAAACTTCCTTCAAGTCCAATCTCAAGGGAATCGATACGAAAAATGGAGATACATTTTACTAGTTTGAGATACAAAGTGAACAAAGAAAACTTGCAGGGGCTGGATTTGAACCCGAGACCTCTGGATTACCGTACCGGCCGCTCAACCAACTGAGCTATCTTGCCCCACGTGGGTTGTTTGACCACAAACATTGAGATATCAGAAGTTCAAGTTAAAGGTAGGATACACCATTGGTAATTGCTTGAATTGTCATGAATGTGTGGATTTGGGGAGTTGTATTTTATAGTAAATATTGTTTAACTGACCTGTCCGGAGTTTTACAACCATGGATGCTGAGAAAAGCGGGGGAAAAAACGGCGTTGGTTTTCAACCGGCGTCGGGCATTGTTTCTTATGTTGTTCTTGTTTTTTCGGGGAATTTGTTTTTCAATTCGACTTTTCGAAACAATTATTGGATATCTAGCGCAATTATTTTGCCGGATGCCTAGTATTAATATTTACTAGATATTTACTAAGATATTTCTTAATAAATTGGTAGTAAATTGGTGGTCAAACAAATATGGCTACTCTACTTATGAGCGTCACCAGGCGGCACTCTTTCTTTCTATTTCTGCGTTGGTTACAATGAGCGCCGTATTTAGTGTAGTGGGACATATAAGAAGTTTGGTGACCTTTATGCTTTTTTTTATTGTTAGAGGTCAACAGAGGTATCGATGCAGGCATTTCGTGTTATTAGTTTATTTATGTACAGAAAATGCTATTGTCTTGACGGGAATGAACTTGCTTACAGCTAAGCAGAGATTTGTGTTTACCGACTTTGACTTAACGGATGTTTAATAAACAACATTCTCAGCAAAGGTGAAAACCAGTTATTACTGCACAAGCTAAAATAAGTCTACAGAAATGTAAAGCATACCGATCTCCTTGGAATGTATACATAAAAGTAGGATTTGCGATCCTCCCCAATCATTTTGGCAGAACTTTCTTCCAAACCTCTCACACAACTAACCGCTCTCCTTGAACCCAATACTTTATTCAATTTATTTAAATTCTTAGATTCCCAACGGGGGAAGTTGCAGAGATTGAAAAAATCAAAACTCTCGAAATCGGTAGTATCGATGTCCATTTATTTTATGTAATTTCAGAGGAAAGTGGCCAGAAATCACCTCAGATTGCACCACAGAGCATCTAGAAGAAAAATGTTTCAGAGGCCCTTAAACGAGCCCCTGCCCCAACGTCGTAATTGGCTTCGCGCTACACGCTTGCTGGGGTCTAGTTTGGTAAGTAAATGGTACAACCCCCCCCAAAAAAAAAAATGAAAAAAAAATGAAAACAAAATGAAAAGTTAGATACACCCCGGAGATATAGTATAATATCACACTGTTGTTGCCATGGATTGACACGTCATGATTTTAGTGTCTCTTGACAGCAGGCAGAACTCTTTAAATTAAATTAAAATTTAATTTAAATTTTAGATTGCATTCCTCTGACACAGGAAGAGCCTTCTGTCCGAAACCTCAAATTTGTCCCCGTTTCTTTTCGGATTGACACAAACTCACAGAAGCGATTTCTTGTCGCACCCAGTCTTATTACCTTGTGTCTTAATGTATTTCTCGGCAAGATGGCATTCTATCAGCCGCTGGCGTCTTAGATTCAGGATGGAATCTGCAATGATGCGAGCGTTGTTTCTCTGGTATCCCCCAGACGTCACCATCAGGATTGGAATGGGTTTCGTTCTCTTCCTAGCTATCTCAAAGACCATCTGGTCTCTGTCTACAATACCCTGAAGTTAAAAAAGCAAACAGTTTTGATAGTAAACAGCAAAAGCTTCTAAATACATGACGAGTCAAACAAAAAGTGACCCGGATTATTTTCCATATCAAAAAGCGCTTAATTTTGACACAGCGATAAGCCTTGTATTAAGCAAACATGTTCTTCAGCTTATTAACCAGTTCGCGCCGGAGGACGTGTATACACGCAAAGTTTTCCCCAGATTCAAAACGGATGACGCATAAACACGCCACGAGCAAGGCCGGAAATGTCTGTCAGCAGCGAGCAAGGCCGGAAATGCGTGGGTGTGCTTCCTGGTAGTGATAATATTTTCTGCAGGTAGGTTGGTACATAGTGTACATTTATTAGCCAATCAGAACACAGATGGTGTTGATGTCATCGATGATGTTGGTGTTGTCTGGGATCTGACTAGGGCTAGGGTTAGGGGTTAGGGGTTAGGGGTTAGGGGTTAGGGGTTAGGGGTTAGGGGTTAGGGGTTAGGGGTTAGGGGTTAGGGGTTAGGGGTTAGGGGTTAGGGGTTAGGGGTTAGGGGTTAGGGTTGTCCCAGACAACTCTAACATCATCGATGACATCAACACCATCTGTGTTCTAATTGGCTAATGTACCAACCTACCTGCAGAAAACATTATCGCTTCCCGGTACCATTGGCCTGAACCCGCCTCAGATTGAGTTTTGTTAAAAATAATCACGGGCCTCGGCTCGGTGATGTTAGAATAATTCCGGTTAAAACTGGTTTTTAAAAAAATTTAAAAATTGAAATTGATTCATGCTATGAACAATTATGCATAGTTTACTGAAAGAACCCATTTCCACAGCATTTAATGATCATTACATGTATTTGCGATTTTACCTTTGGTGTGATTGACAATGCTCCAAGAGGGTCCCCTTCAAGTATGTCCGTGCCGGCATTGTAGACTATCAGATCTGGATGGAAGTCCTCCAAAGCTTGCTTTAAATGTCTACGGCAGAATCCAGAGATAATTTGTATTGAGCTAACATAAATTTTTCGAACACAAGAAATACATGTCAAGCAAAAAACAGGTTATCAGTGAAAATGTTACACACATTGCACATGTACACAGTTGGCTACCGGTTTTTAGAGTCAACTCTGCTGACCACTTTATTAAATTTGACTAGAAATATTTGTTTGCTTAGAAATCTCTACGAAATCATGGATTTGTCAAAGGGGTGTATTCCGCTGCTCTGCCCTCCCCCTAACTGACTTGTGACACGGACTCAACCGTTGTGACCTGTGACTTGAACTCGGACTCAGAAGAGGCTAATTCTGGCCCGGACTCAATGTTTTTGGTGACTTAAAGCATGGAGAAATAAGACACAATTTCTCCATGCTTAAAGGGATCGTATACGTTTGGTAATTGGAACCCACTGTTTGTTTCAATCCTATATAGTTATAGATATATACCATAAAACTAACCTGTAAAAATTTCATTTCAAAAAGAGATAGAGATTTTGAAATATTGCCGAAAAACTGGAGTGGTTATGTCCATGCAGGAAGAATAATCTGCATTGGAATACACAATCTGAGAAACGTCACTGCAGTAACACGCTTCTCAGATTCAAATTTTTGGGGATAATAAGTGATATCTTTTTCCATAACCGCAGTACTTGAAGTGAAAAGTTTCTAAAAATGCATTATACTATCCAAAGCTGCTGGGATGTACTTCTTACCAAGTAAGTTTTTATTGCCATAAATTTTTGGAGTAATTACCAAACGTATACGATCCCTTTAAATACAAATCTGCTTGCAGTAATCCTTCCTCTTGTAAGACTTGAAGATCTGCATGGTTCAAGTCAAAGTATGCATTTACTTCATATGAATAGAACCATTTGGAAACCTAGAAATGTCTCTGTTTTAAGTTCGTACGTACGAGAAATATGTTTTCTACAGTTTGTTTTGTTCGGAACCACACAAATTTACCAAAAAAGATTTCCTGCCACATGTTGCAACTACAACCTTACACTACAAAACAAAAACATGGCAGTGATTGTCTACATATCAAATGTACCGTTAGTCAGGCAGATTTGTGCACAATATGATAGAATTGTTCACTTGATGATAAAAGCATAACATTTGTGACCTGGCACCACAAAATGGGTGGAAAGTCGCAAAATAAAAAAATTGACATTATTACATTTCTAGAAAGAAGAAGTCCTTAGCTTTTAAATGATGTCTTGTGTGTTGCTGTAGCTTATTCCTAGCCGCTGCTAATACTCTTTTAAAATTGCTGAAGTCATGCTCCCTCGTATTGAGAAAACGTAGTTCAAAGTCTGTGAACCGTGCCAACTATACTATCACTCGGTGCAATTCAGCCGCAAAAAAAACACACTTTAGAGTTTTAATTGAGGTACACAATTTTGGAATATGATAAAGAACGGTTTTATGTACGTAAAAACATTTCAAACTCGAAACCGACCTCCCACTTGAAAAATTGACGTTTTGGCCAATAAATCGCCTTGGCAATGTGCGACTTTCCGCTCATTTCGTGGTGCCAGGTCAAATTTAGACAAATCTGTGATGGCCCTGTTATCTGTTATATCTTTCTCATGACATACTTTGATTGTGCGCCACATTTCATGCTTTTATCATCAACTGACGAACAACTGTTTTACCAATCTGCCTCACTACATGAACTGTATAGTATGAATGCCAACCTTTCAACTGCTCCCAGGAATGGTCCGTTTTCTGTGAAGTGGTCTAGCTCCACTTTCCGACTGATTCCTCCTGATAAAAGCAAATACATATCTTAAAATAACCATCTTAATTCAAAAAGAGAAACAACTACCAATAGATCTTTTTTCAGAATCCGTTATTCTAAAACTTTAGACAGGTCAGTTAAACGATATTTACTATAAAATACAACCCCCAAAATCCACCCATTCATGATAATTCAAGCAATTACCAATGGTGTACCCTACCTCTGTGAAAGACGAAACCCTATGTTAAAAGTACGTTCATACTCACGTTTGGCGTAGCCGTCGTGAGGGTAGATATTTCGGTTGAACATATCCAGGATAAAGACAGTGTCTTGCATATCCATGAAATCCCTCTCATGGCCGTTACCCTGGTGAGCGTCCAGGTCAACGATCATGACCTTTTTAACGAGCTGACGCTCCAGAAGAAACTAAAGAAAAAAAATAACAGTATGCAAAGCTGCAATACATTTGAACCTGAAAAAACTAAAACCTTTAAACACGTTGACTGCCGGGCATAATTTCACAGGGCGCCCCCATTTGCCAAGAATTGTACGCAAGCGCATACTTAATATAACATACTTAACATAATTTTTATGTCCTCACCACTGCCAGCAGCGTATTTTTTGCATTATCAGTGATGCCGGTGTATTCAATTTACAATACAAAAACCTTTCATTTTCTACAAGTATACTCGTAGTGGCAGAATCCGGTACACCTGTTACTACGACTATACTCGTAGTCGGCAGTCAACGTGTTAAACTCATATGAAGCGCGATATGTGGCGGAAAAAACCCCCCTCTTTTGTGTTGACCATTGTGTTCCCGGAATCTCAGAAATTCTTTTTAGATTTCGAAGGGGGATGGGACACGACAATGGTCAGATTGACTCAAACAAAACAAAGAAAGTGTCCCCGTAATTCGGTGTATGCCTACCCATCTCTAACCCTCGCCCCTTACCCCTAACCATCGCCCCTTACCCCTAACCATCGCCCATAACCCTCGCCCCTAACCCTCGCCCCTAACCCTCGCCCCTAACGCTCGCCACAAACACTCGCCCCTAACACTCGCCCCTAACACTCGCCCCTAACACTCGCCACAAACACTCGCCCTAACCCTCGCCCCTAACCCTCGCCCCCTCCTCCCCCCCTCCCCAAGAAAACAATCCCCAAAAGGGGACAATTTGTCCTGATAGTACCTTTATGGCAAGTGTGATGTCTGCATAAGCACAGAATCCACCACCTCTCTCACTGGAGCAATGATGAAAGCCACCACCAATATTGATAGCCCATCCACGCTTCATGGCCAACCAGCCTGCCTGTGAAAACAAAACAAAAGGAAAAAATTGCAGATTTCTATTTGAGTACTTTCTAAGTATTATCTTAACTCCCAGATATTGATTTGGTATAAAGCTGTATAACACAAAAGTTGGCAGAACCTAAATACTTTGCTAAATAAATTACAAAATTTGGACAATCAGAATCTTAAATGAATTAAGCTTTTAAAGGTAGGATACACCATTTGCAGATATCGAAAACAATTTACTACCGAATTATTAAGAAATATCTTACTCATATGAAAGTAAATAATGATTCTAGGCATCCAGCAAAATTATTGCTGGATTTTTCGCGATCGCCGGACGGCAATCGCGAAAAAACACAAATTACAACGCCGGTTGAAAACAAACACTGTTTTTCGTGCTCTTCTCGGCATTCATGATTGTAAAACTTCAGACAGGTTAGTTAAACGATATTTACTATAAAATACAACCCCCAAAATCCACCCATTCGTGATAATTCAAGCAATTACCAATGGTGTATCCTACCTTTAACCAGTTCGCGCCGGATGACGTATATAAACGCAAAAATTTCCCCAAATTCAAAACGGATGACGCATAAACACGCCAAGTTCAAGTTCGGAAATGTATGTCAGCAGTGAGCAAGGCCGGAAATGCGTGGGTGTGCTTCCCGGCACTATCGGCCTGAACCCACTTCGGATCGAGTTTCGTTAAAAATAATCCCTCGGCTCGGTGATGTTAAAATAATCCCGGCGCGAACTGGTTAAGACAAAAGCATTTGGTACATGTAAGTACCCAACTGAGAACTTTCCAAGTACTTTCCAAGTACTTCTGTCCTAAAATGGGACTTGCAGAGGCTTTACATCTTAGTCATCAGCTTACCAATATTGTTCCTCCTGTCTGCGTTCTGAGAGGTTTGAGTACTTTCCTTTGGACAACCATGTTTGGCAGGAGGGCTACAGGAGGAACTTCAGTGATGCTTGCCACTGTCACACTCCACTAAAAATACAAAGACAAATCTATTTCAAACAGTTTAATCTAAAGAAGAAACTTGTTTTTCTTTTCTCTTTAACGAGCAGGACCTTTTGTTTTCATCTTTTGTAGATTTCCTCTTTTGTGGTTTTTAATTTGTTAGATTAGCACCCTGAATAAAGATATTGACAAGTAATCCAGAGGTCGCAGGTCAGTCAATTCCTTTGTTCAATTGTAAAAATATTGTTAGAGTTTGTTAGTGGCAAATATAGAATTTTTAAATGTACTCTTTAGCAAGTGTAAAAGTTTCTTTTCAACTTTATCTTGATTCTTCTGAAAACCACTTGATGGAAAAAAGAATTGGCCACATTGTATACTTTTGTCATGTTGTTGTACAATGTAGTATTTCTGCTTTCAGCATGAACTAGATTCAACCAAATATTTGTTACCTAATTTTTGAGTCCCTGATCATTTTGAAAATATCCGTTTTAGAAGTCAACATTAAACACCGGTAAACAGAAAACATTCAAATAGAGCATGAAAGCGCTTCCGGACCCCTCAAAAAGAAAGATTAACGTGTAAAAGTCAGCGTTTTTTAAATTATTTTTGGTAAATAGATTTTTTTTGAAAATCATCCCCGGAAAAGGCTTTTGTAAAATTGTAGCTACCGGTACATGTAGCATCTCAATATATAAAAACTGACAAATCTAAGATACATGTGGACTTGTGCAATCAAAGCACTCACACAAAGATGAACATTTATGAAATAATTCTGTGGCAGTCAATGGGTAAAAACTTTAACTTAAATAGAAGACTAAAATGTATAAAATAAACTTGAATGACTTATTTTCTTTTACAAACAAATAACCGTTAATAAGAATTGTTGAAAGAGTGATTCAAACGAGCCTGTATACAATCCACCGGTAGAATCGATCGGATGTAGGTAGGTAGGTAGGTTAATCTTTGCGTCGTTTTCACTTTCGTCTCATGCAAGTACGCAATGTGAAAACAAACGATATCGAACAAGGAGACCTACCGGTAGGAACAAAAATCCGGATGTGAAGGTCGTAAGTAAAATTCATTTTAACCCATTTCCAACTTATTTTTCGTCATTTTCTTTCTTGTGGAATGCCAAGATAAAATTTAAACATGAATGTTTTTTGGAGGAGAGTACGGTTATAAATCATTCAGTCAAAAATTACACTAAGATTAATTAGGGCAACCCCGAGTAAAATGCCCATAGAAGGGTCAGGGAGGGGTCCGGAAGCGCAAAGACAAAATGGCGTCCTTTCAGGTTCTATTGTGAACAATACAAAATGTGTACAACATTGAGGATTGACATGACGTCACAAAAACAACATGGAAAATAACAGTGGTGAAGGTATTGAATTGTTGAGAATCTGATTTTGGGCAACGTTTGGACAATATGAAATATATTTTGCTAGTTTTGCTAGTTTACAGGGTTGACAGAAATACCAGTACATGTACCACTTAAAGGTAGGATACACGATTGGTAATTGCTTGAATTATCATGAATGGGTGGATTTGAGGGGTGGTATTTTATAGTAAATATCGTTTAACTGACCTGTTCGAAGTACAATCATGGATGCCAAAGAAAGCAAGAAAAAACGCAAGAAAAACGGTGTTCGTTTTTAACCGACGTCGGGCAGTGGCTCTTATGTTGTTCTTGTTTTTTTTAAGAAAAAAATAAATAATAATTTTGCGGAACAAAATCTAATTTATTTGAAAGTAAATTCGGAGGCATCCAGGAATATTATTGCACTATATTCTATAATTGTTCCGAAAAATTGAATTTTATTCAAAATAACAGCGATCGCGAAAAAAACAAGAATAACATAAAAACAACTGCCCGACGCCGGTGAAAAACGAACGCCGTTTTTCTTGTTTTTCTTGGCATCCGTGATTTTAAAACTTCAGACAGGTCAGTTAAATGATATTTACTATAAAATACAACCCCCAAATCTACCAATTCATTCTAATTCAAGCAATTACCAATGGTGTATCCCACCTTTAAGAGCACTTTAAAAGTTTTATATTTTACTACTAATAGATGAAGTACATTGATATCAAAAAGTGTTGAAACTAATCAGTGAAAAGTAGAAAAGAAAATGTTTGTGCAAAAAGGTGCGAGGCGCAGGTATCAGGTCAAAGGAAATTTGAAAATAAACGCACTAAGTCAGAAAAACAACAAATTGCAAGCCATTGTACAATGTAAGCAGGAAAGAGAGGATTATACATGTAGTTCATGATATCATATTTCAGATTATAAAAGGTAGGATACACCATTGGTAAGTGCTTGAATTATCAGGAATGGGTGGATTTGAGGGGTTGTATTTATAGTAAATACCATTTAACTGACCTGTCTGAAGTTTTACAATCATGAATGCAGAGAAGAAAGCAAAAAAAAAACGGAGTTCGTTTTCAATCAGTGTCAGGCAGTTGTTTTTGTTCTTGTTCTTGTTTTTGTTTTTTCGCAAATCGCCGTCAGGCAAACGTGATTTTTTTGTTTATAAAATTCAATTTTTCAGAACAATTACAGGATATCTAGCAAAATCCTTTTGCTTGATGCCTAGAATAATTAATTACTTCCAAGTAAGTAAGATATTTCTTAATAATTCGGTAGTAAAAATGTTTTGATATCTGCAAATGGTGTATCCTACCTTTAAAGAGGGTCTGATATTTTTATTTTAACAAGATCTTCATCAGAGGTATTGTTAAGATCGAAGTATCAGACGCTAGCCTCAATTATCTGATTTGGATAATTCAGAAAGCAGTTTGCAGCATTTTTTTTATCATTTTTATATTTTATTTCAACAGGAAAACAAAGCAGATAAACAAGATTAACACTTCAAGGAAAATATGAGTTTGGTGCCATCTTTGAAAATTAGTGCACATAGAATTTAATGGATCACGAAAAAATATGTAAAGAAGCATGCATTAAAGTAAGAATCAAAGTGAAAGAACTTTGTTTTTGTATTTAGATGTTGTTATCCTACATGTAGAACAAAGGTTCTCCCTTCACAGTCACAATTATATGCAATATTTGGTCACAGTGCTTACTCTTAACAAAAACTGTTTTGAGATATTTTGAGCCACAAAACACCACATTTAACCAATAAAAAACTAGTATTACAAAGTACAAGCAGATACAATGAGAAGAAAGTAAAGGGAGAAGATGGTACATGTACGGTACCTCGGGAATAGCTACGGCAATGTTTTCCTGTTGAAGCAAAAAATACAATGAAATCAGCCAAATTGGAAGGGAAACATTATCACAAAGGTGACTGTTTGGAGCAGTTGCAGACTTTCAAGGAGAGTAGGAGACCCAGATGAAGAAAAAAAAAGGCGTAAAGAAGGAGAAAAGTAGGAACAAATCTTTCAAAAATAGTAGGACTTTGAATGACAAAAGTAGGACTTTGAAGGACAAATTTAGAATAAAAGTGGGGACTTTTGTGGGCTTTCAGTAGTTTTTGTTGATACTCACTAGTGCTGGGCGAGTAGTGATTTTTCCCACTCGAGTACTCGCAAAGAAATTACTTGCAAGTAATCGAGTACTCGTGAGTAGTTGTCACAATTTTCACAAGCGGTGAAATGACGGTCACACGCATGTTTATCACCATGTGTTTTTGAGCACAAAGCACAACGGTAATTTTACAGCGACTTCTGCAGCAATTTGGTTTCCTTTATCGCTCAAGTTCCAATTCACAAACATCCAAGATAAAATCCCCTTCCGTATATTAGGTCAACTCTGTTGTCTGATTTTGTTGTCTGTAAAGAAACCATATCACTGACTGAACTCACTGCTGAATTAATTTACGATCCCATGGACCCGAACCTGGAACATGGTTTTGAAACTGCAGAAGAGGTACTTGTTTATATTGTAAAAACTCTGCGGTCAGAAAGCTGGCCGGGAACATCTGCTGTCGGCAATTTTTGATGCATTTCGTGTCGGCTCACTCAAAGGATTTAGTTCATTGAACCTTATTTATTTTGGAAAAAGACGTGCCATTGTAGGCATGCAATTATGGGGAGCGGCAAGTCAATTTATTTCGTGTCGTTGCATCTTACGACCACAACTTAAAGGGATCGTACACGTTTGGTAATTGGAATCCAATGTTTGTTTCAATCCTATATAGTTATAGATATATACCATAAAACTAACCTGTAAAAATTTCATTTCAAAAGGTGGTAGCGATTTTGAGATATTGCCGAAAATCTGAAGCGGTTATGTCCCCGCAGGAAGAATAATCTGCATTGGAATACACAGTCTGAGAAACGTCATTGCAGTAACGCTTCTCAGATTCAAAATTTGGGGGATAAAAAGTGATATATTTTTCCATATCCGCAGTACTTCGAAGTGACAAGTTTCTAAAACTGCATTATACTACCAAAGCTGCTGTACTTCTTACCAAGTAGGTTTTTTATTGCCATTAATTTTTGGAGTAATTACAAAACGTATACGATATCTTTAATCAGTACGTGTCAACAATCGTCGTTCGCCAACAATCACTACTCGCGAGTACTTATTGCTACTCGGGCTGGCACGAGTACTCGAATAGTTGAAAAACCGCGAGTAGTTTAACAAGTAGTAAAAGCTGATCACGAGTAATGACATAATCTAGTTACTCGCCCAGCGCTAACACTCACTGATGTCCAAAGCATCATGAGTCTCATTTGACATGTTCTGTACTCACAACACTCGTACATGTGCTCCATCTGTATCATTTGAAGTACAGTTGCAGTACTCCACTCAAAGCCCTTTATTGTGTGATTTATAGGCCTATACGATAGCGTGCAACACTAATACAAATATTCAATGAGATTTCATTTTAGGAAATAGTCTACACAGGAAATTCAAGAAAAAGTAGAAAAAGTAGGAACAAGAGGAAAAAAGTAGGAAAAGTAGGAGCAAGGGGAACAAGTAGAAAAAGTAGGAGCAAGGGGAAAAAGTAGAAAAAATAGAAGAAAGAAGTAGGAAAGGTAGGAGCAAGGGGGGAAAAGTAGAAAAAGTAGAAGCAAGGGGGAAAAGTAGAAAAAGTAGGAGCAAGGGAAGCAAGGGGAAAAGTAGGAATACTTGAAAGCCTGCAGCTTATTTGTGCAGCTTGTGCAGTGAGGAATGACCAGCTTTTTTAGTAAATAAAAAGTGGCTAAGGAAGACTTTCAAACCTGGGCCCAATTTCATAGAGTTGCTTTTAAGCACAACAATTTCTTAACCCTCTTATGTGGAAGTCACAATTTAGGCCAGTTGTTCAACATCACACCAATGCACACACACAGTCGTGAACCACATAACGACCGAGGATCGATATTGTGTTTTCCTTTGTTCCTTTACTATACCCTAACCCCATTACCTAGCGCTTGCCCCAACGATCGTGGACTGATATCGAACAAGCAAACCTTTCTTCGAGGATCCTCTGTTCCCTTTGTTCTCTTTTGTGTTTCGATCCTCGATCGTAATACGATACAAGAACACTGTGTTTTTGTGCATAGAGTTTGTGCACCGAACGTGTGGGCAGAATTGTGTTCCCTATAGGAACACATGCAAAAGGCTGGACTCGGGACATTTGTGCATATTTGTGCTGTCAAACCATAGGAGGGTTAAGCAACAAACCACTGTTGTTTACATCTACAGCAAATTAATATAAGACACTAAACAAAATCTGATTTGGACCCCGTCACAGTATTGTTTTACAAAGTTTGTGAAAAATTTTGCCATGATTGCGATGCAAGGAATGAACAATAAAATGGACCAGCTCAAACCCAAATCTAGGCAGACAGATCAACCAACAGACAGGCAGATTTAAAGGAAACAAACAGACAGATTTAACGGAGACGGACAGCCCAACAGACAGACGAGAAACTAAGACACACGCGGAGAGATGGTTACACAGGATAAGTATTGAGAGAATTGAGAAAATGCCTACCCTTAAACTGTCCAGGTATTTTTGGGTGTGAACTACGAGGAGATCTTCTGTCGTTGCCTCTAGAGGGCGTACGATGGTATCATCAGTCACCATTCCATCCGCTGCAATAAACAAAATTTAAAAATGATAACAAATAAAATTACAGCAGTGTTAAGGCCTAGTCACACCGGGCCTGCGACCAGGTTACAAACTGAAAAATGTATTTATCTTGAATATTTGTAGTCGGGTTGGAGTAGCAGTTCTTTCCTTGCCTTCCACCGCTGTGACCCGGGTTCGAATCAACTTTTGAAGGATCCTTGGTTTCATTACCAGAAAGAATTCTTAATAATGAATAATCATATCACGAGAGTGATTGCCAGACTAATTTCCCAGTAGTTGAACACAATGCCAGTGGATATTTGCACTGCTTCACTATTTTAATGTTAGGGATGTGCATCGGAACTGGGTACTCAAGTACCCAACCGTTGATGTCAGGAACTGATTCCAGATTCGGAATCAAGTTTCCGTAGCCATGTTTCCGTAGCCAACTTTACAAATAAATATAACAATAAAAACAAAATATATATGTATTTCATGTTTATGATGCTCTTGAAAGTTGCAGTTTACACCTATGAAGCTCACTGTACACACTTGTATCTTTCTGTGTTGATTTATCGATGCGAGCCGATTACCGACAGATATTCCCAGCCTCTGACAGATATTTCTGGTCTTGCTGGTGACGTGTTTATTCGTCGGCCATTTTGAATCCCCAAAAAAACCTTGCATGTATACACGGCATCCGACATGAACTGGTTAAATAGGTACCCTTGTTGTTTTTAATAGGGTACGTACCCGATTCCCAAACTACCCGTAAATGCCAGGCCCGTACGCAGGATTTTGTATGGGGGGTGCGGATTTGTACTGATGCCTGATGGGACCAAAAATGGGACCAAATTTTTGTGTGTCAGTACAGTTATTTCTACATCAAAATACCATTATTTGTCACTGATGGGACCAAAAATGGGACCTTTTAGTAATTTTTTTTTTTTGAGGGGGGGGGGGGGGGGGGGGGGGGTGCGTACGCACCCGTCGCACCCCCTCTGCGTACGGGCCTGAATGCACACCTCTATTTAATGTCGACAGTTTAGGAGAGGCTCTTGTGGGTGAAATACCAGTACAAGTCACCTTTTAAGAAGTTGAAGACTTTGCCCCATTTTCCCGAATCAAATGGGTGGAGTTTCTCTAGTCCTAGGAACCCGATGTTGTAATCGGATGAGTAGACGATCGGCCACTGTGTCTCTCTCGCTTCGACAAAAAGCTTTGTCCTGTAGGGCTGGCTCTGAGGGGTAGGCTGGCTCTGAGGGGTGGGCTGGCTGTGAGGGGTGGGCTGGCTCTGGGGGGTAGGCTGGCTCTGAGGGGTAGTCTGCTCTGTGGTTGTCCCGCTGTCATGAGACTTCTGTTGGGTATGGTCATCGCTCGGCTTTTCTAAGTTTGTCATCTCTTCACGGGTTTCACTATTAACGTAAGAGGGAAGGTTAGATCCGTAAACATGGCATTGGTATACGACAAGGATGGTTTTCGAACCACAAAGTCTCGCCTAACTTTTGCGATTACTCTATTTTAAAACTTGACCTCAAATGACTTTTGACCTTAGTAATGTGACCTTTTAATAATCACCATCACATGCCAGTTTTAATATTGCATCTATGACCCAAGTTCGATTGCAATTATTCGATTTCAAATGAGACAATTCTACAATTCCAGCCTCTTTCACAACTGGACCTCAAATGACCTTTGACATCAGTACTTGACCTTTGACATGACCAAGTGGCATTTGGGCGAAGTGGCATTTAGGCGAAGTGCTGTTTTTAGAGTGAAGTAGGGTTTGGGCGAAGTGGGGTTTGAGCGAAGTGGGGTTTGAGCGAAGTGGCGTTTGGGCGAAGTAGGACTTAGTGGAAGTGGCACCTAATTAGTCAAAGTGTTCTGCCATATTTTTCAGTGGCAATTGCCTTGGGGCAAAAGTGGCAATGGGGCAAAAGTGGCAATGGGGCAAAAGTGGCAATGGGGCAAAAGTGGCAATGGGGCAAAAGTGGCAATGGGGCAAAAGTGGCAATGGGGCAAAAGTGGCAATTGGGCAAAAGTGGCAATTGGGCAAAGTGGAAATTGGTCCATGCAGGCCAGACCGGGGGGTGACAAGAAGCAGAAGAAGACGTTGAGAAACCCCACCGTGGCCAGCCTGCAAGGCGGCAGCAACCCGGACACCAAGGACGTTGACTCAGACAGTGTGACTGTCACAGTCTCTCAAGCCTGACCTCGCTAATACCTTTTCTTATTTTTTAACGAATTAGATGCAATGCAACCAATCAAGTTTTCTGATCTATAATGCAAGAAAATAATAAACATTCACAACGAAAACTCCAAAATGACATGCTTTAAAGAAGAACATTTTTTTGTTTAAAATTGCAGTTTTGTAAGGAAAAGTTAACGTTTAATACCTGCTAAGGCAGGGCCTCAAACTATCAACGTCGACGCCTCCTTCGTCCTGCGGTGATTCCCCGGACGCCATTTTTACCTCGTTCATGTATGACGTCATTTCAACTGAAACCACGCCCATCGTAAACTTATGCAACAAATTTGATACATATATTAGTAGTCTTGGTTGCAAGACGTCATAATCGCGTTTCGCAGCAGGTACATGTGAAGGTCGAAAACGTACGCTGTGCAGCCCACGCCATGATCTTTACCGAGAAAATAATCGGACGTTACAAGCTATTTTTAATAGGCACATGTTCATCAAATGCGGCTCAATCGATTGCCAATTGACAACACAATCATTTAATCCCCCCCAAAACCCCCCCCCCCCCCCACCCCCCCCCCAAAAAAAAACCCCACCAAAACACCAAAACATCAAAATTTGTTCTAAAAATTTAAAGCAAATAAATAAACTATATTTTGAAATGAGGTACAAAAGCTACATGTAATAATTTCAATTTTTTACATTATGGTATCCGATAATCCGATCACTTTGACACCTTGTCAATCCGACACACACAAACTCAATACCTGTACAGTCGACACCGGAACAACTGCCTGAAGCCTGTTGAAAACGATCGCCGTTTGTTTTGTTTTTCTAAGCATTCATGATTGTGAAACTTCGGACAGGTCAGTTAAACAATATTTACTATTAAATACAACGCCCAAATCCACCCATTCCTGACAAGGGTGTATTTTACCTTTAAAATAATCATATTATTTTAGAGTTATTGCGAATAGATAACTACTCGTACCTCAGCATTTTGTTTGCAAGTCCAGCTTTTATGTGTACAGTGCACTGACCTCTATACATGGACAGATCATCCATTGTTTCATTTTGAAGTCGGCATGCAGAGAAGTGCAACATGGCGTCACTGCTGTGAACCAATGAAATGTCCAGGTGTAGAGTTCAGTTGGTTGGTAAATCCACTGACCTCTACAACTGGACATTTCATTGGCTCACAGCAGTGACGCCATGTTGCACTTCCAGTTCGCGCCGACTTCAAGTGTTAGCACAGCAGAATATGGACAATGATCCGTCCAGGTGTTGAGGTCAGTGGTACAGTGTATATTTGTTGCGCAGCAGACCTGCGCAGCAGACCTGCGCAGCAGACCTGCGCAGCAGACCTGCGCAGCAGACCTGCGCAGCAGACCTGCGCAGCAGACCTGCGCAGCAGACCTGCGCAGCAGACCTGCGCAGCAGACCTGCGCAGCAGACCTGCGCAGCAGACCTGCGCAGCAGACCTGCGCAGTAGACCTGCGCAGTAGACCTGCGCAGTAGACCTGCGCAGTAGACCTGCGCAGTAGACCTGCGCAGCAGACCTGCGCAGCAGACCTGCGCAGCAGACCTGCGCAGCAGACCTGCGCAGCAGACCTGCGCAGCAGACCTGCGCAGCAGACCTGCGCAGCAGACCTGCGCAGCAGACCTGCGCAGCAGACCTGCGCAGTAGACCTGCGCAGTAGACCTGCGCAGTAGACCTGCGCAGTAGACCTGCGCAGTAGACCTGCGCAGTAGACCTGCGCAGTAGACCTGCGCAGTAGACCTGCGCAGTAGACCTGCGCAGTAGACCTGCGCAGTAGACCTGCGCAGCAGACCTGCGCAGCAGACCTGCGCAGCAGACCTGCGCAGCAGACCTGCGCAGCAGACCTGCGCAGCAGACCTGCGCAGCAGACCTGCGCAGCAGACCTGCGCAGTAGACCTGCGCAGTAGACCTGCGCAGTAGACCTGCGCAGTAGACCTGCGCAGTAGACCTGCGCAGTAGACCTGCGCAGTAGACCTGCGCAGTAGACCTGCGCAGTAGACCTGCGCAGTAGACCTGCGCAGTAGACCTGCGCAGTAAACCTGCGCAGTAAACCTGCGCAGTAAACCTGCGCAGTAAACCTGCGCAGATTTCGGGAACGATTTTCCGCAAATTCACGGTGGCGCAAATCTCATGCCTATAAGTTATCAGAAGCTATCAACTCTCCTATGTATTTATTAAATGCATGTACGCGCAGGGTAATCATCCCTGTTTGATTTCGATCCGTGCCCACAAGCAGATCTGTTCCTAATAAATTTAAAGTTACCCACTGCCGAAAATGGACAGGTTGGGGTCCAAACAGTTTGCGGCGCTCTACGATCTTTGGAGTTGTCCATTTCCAAGTTGACTGTCAATTGTATCAAAGAAGTGGCGGCAGGTTACTAAACGTTTTCAAAAAGAATATTAAAGTGAATCTCTTGACTGTTTTAAAAATAAAACTTTATAAGAAAGAAGTTTTAATAAATTTCCATTCAGTTACTGTTGTACTACCAGATCATATTAACGTTAGATTGTTAGATTAATGTACAATTATTTTAAAAGGTCGTATAATAAACAATTAATACAACAAGAAAATCGGTCCAAGCGTCGTTAATCATGAGTTAAACTATGGGTGGTATGGCTATTAATGCTTATTCAGCTACACAAACCAATTAATTAAATGCAACATGGGAAACAAATCATGCATGCACAATAACGTTATGCAATATAATTATTAAACATTTAGTTAGCTAATTACCAAAATACTTAGGATGTCATGGATGCTCGACTGTGCAATCAAGAACCGTGCTCAGTTCATGGTTCATCGTCGCTAACCCATCCAAATATGTAGTTTGCTGTCTGGCTTTGCTGCCTAAAGCAGCTGGGAATCCAGTCCATCGTCTGTTTGTCGCGAGGTGCTACACCACAGGCAGTCTCCTCCATCCAGCGGCGCGCGACGGGCTAGCTAAATATTTGCATTTAATTATGCCGCGAAATCAAATCTTCCGCGCGAAATATAAACAAACACTGACTATACACTGCTGATAACAAGCCCCACCAGGCAGGCTACGTCACGCACGAAGTGCCTGTGGTCCATTTAGACAGCGCCCTCGCGCGTTCGAGTAAACGACAATAAGATGAATATTCATGTCTCGCACGTCATTTTGTTAATGTGAATATTTATTCAATGATAAATTGTACACAGACATGCATATTGATGTAGGCTATGTCATCGATATTTAAAGCACATCCAGAAACAAACTGTACGTGTACAACAATACATAAACATTTATGTACACGTACATTGTACGCCCCAAATGCTTGAAGGAAGTGTCGTGATTATTCTGCAGCTTAATCATCGCGGTCGCGTCAGAAAATGTTTGTTAACAAAATCAACGTTAGGCCTAAAGTCATGTGCAATAAATCAAACTAATATAATAATGAATATGTTACGTCCCAACTATTGCGGCTTGCCCAACTATAGTTGGGGTATGCCCAACTGTGTCGTTACAGTTGGGCATGCCCAACTTAAGTTGGGGAGAAACGCCACAGGGGGGCTCAATACTCGTGCATATCATGCATACAATTACAATAAATTATTGCTTGAACTTGATGTATAACATGTGCGCGATCTCATAATGGTTTCTGCAGCCATGGAAGAAGCATCTGACATTGAAGTGTTTGACAGATTTTGTACCGAACAGTTCAGTAACTCAAGGACAAGTCCTGTTTTCAGCAGAGAAAAATTGCAGATAATACTCAGATGTCTACAGCAGGGAAGCTTCGAATTGGAGCCGGAATCACAGCGTCGTTTACTCAAGCACTGTGTCGAAAAACACAGCCTTGTAATGTGTCAACGTAGACGATGAAGACTACGTTGCTGTACGAGGAGTCGTAAGTTTTTTGGAATATTGTTTTCTTCTTATTTAAAGTTGGTGCACGTGTGTCCGTGCTTTAGTTTTACTAGGGGTTGCACCCTGGAAAATAGATTTTCAAATTGAATTGATAATTTTCTAGCATTGCACATGTATTTGTTATGAGCTTTTGAATGAGACATCCCGTGAAAAATGAATGCTAATTTCAATGCACAATTTAAAATTTGGGCACACCGTAATTTGCGTTAATAATAAAGGTGATCACAAATTGACACCCTTCAACATTGCCCAACTATAGTTTGAACTGCGCTACAGGGTCGTAAATCTCGCATATAGTTGGGGCATAGTCAAACACTACTTGGGACTGACAGACCATTTGTCCGTCAGTCCTAACCATAGTTGGGCAGGTACAATAGGTGCTGCCCAACTATAGTTTGAACTGCGCTACTGGGTCGTAAGTCTCGCATATAGTTGGGGCATAGTCAAACACTACTTGGGACTGACAGACCATTTGTCCGTCAGTCCTAACCATAGTTGGGCAGGTACAATAGGTGCTGCCCAACTATAGTTTGAACTGCGCTACAGGGTCGTAAATCTCGCATATAGTTTAAAATGTTTTTATTGCTTTTAAAGACTCTACTAAAGCAGCTGAAAGAAGGCAAGCGTAAATCTTGGAGAACATCTTCACAACAAGCACGGGTCAATGTCAACAATCCAGGCATACTTTTCTCCCAGGATTTGGTAAGTTTAATCTTCCAACTATAAATCAGTATAAGTTCATTGGAAACATTTATCTACCAAATTGATGTGCTGTGTGTAGCAATTGAATTAGACAAGAAACAAAATTACTCTGACACATTTTATTTATTTGTATTGATTATTATATGTTTTGTCCATTGGGTGTTTCATCTTCTTTTAAACCAGTGATCATTGCCCAGCTGGTATATTGCATTTCTTCGCCATGAAATATCTGCAGTGCAGTGGTAGGCTATATAGAACAGGAGTTCAAGAAAACGAATAGAGGACATGCAGTACACTGGACAATACATTTGCAAGAAATGCGTACATTATGAGAATATCACATATTTTGTTCTTACAAAAGGAATTTCTGGTATCTTGTTCTTGCAGTACTTGCAACTCGCAGGAGAGGTCAGCACATGTCTGCCAGATGTTGATAAGAACCTTATACTGGAGGGGTACACACCAGAGGTAACGAATTAAGCTTTCCAGTAGTATTGATGCTAGTTGATGCTAGTTTTAATTTATGGTTCTTGCAGTTTGAAGCCGGGTTCATATTGCATACGAATGCGAAGCGAATTTCGTGTGGCAATAATTTACTGAAGTTTAATTGTAACGTTCTCTGTAACCTTGACAAATTTGCTTTGCATACGCATTCGCAAGTATGAACCAAGCTTAAAATATAAAAAATACATAAAGGGCAGTTTATACATTTACTATCATTATTATTATTATTACCCCCTTGACGCTGATATTATACACATAACTGCACAGCAGCCTTCGTCCAGTAGCTGCACTGCAAAATGGACTGAACAGGCAGCTGCCTCACTGGCCATGTTCTTAAAAAAAATTACTCCAATTTAATTCTTTTTTATATTTTTGTTATTTTAAAATCGCTGTGATGACCTTTTGAGTTGTTGGTGCAAAACATTGTCAAATACCGAGGATTCAGTGTTGAAATGTTATTTTTGCTTTCAGATTGCGCTAGCCATCATACAGTACAAAGAAAAGTTGAATCGTGTACAAGCTGAACTTCTGGTACAAGATGTTTGTGCATCATACTGTTGAGACTCCAGTCCATACAGTCAAAAGACAGAAATCCAGTTTTAAGTAATTTTTTTATAAAGTAAAAGTTTATACCAGAAATGTTTACCTGGAGACTAGAGGTTATTATAACACCTCACCCACACATTCTGTGTCTTGATTGACCGAGAGCTAGTCACATGCTATTTGCTATTTTTACTATCTTTCTGTGCACGGCCAAAAGTACTATATCATAGCAACCAAAGTACTATACCCGTAGCAACCAAAGTACTATACCCATGGTGCGGTATTTGTGTGCAAATGTATGCTGGTTTGAGCGTTGCGTGTAACGCATATTGTTCCAAAGAGCCAGCGCTACAGAGCTGGATTCAAACATTTCGTGAAGGGGTGGTTTAGAAAAGAGAAAAGATATTTCCCACCAATTTTGTATTTAAATCAAAGTTCATTTTAACTGTATTTAGATTTAAATAATTAAACAAAATTAAAACCAAGCAGAATCTGTGGGTGAGGTGTTATAAAACAAATATTGAATGCTTTATCTTGTGGTGTAGTAAAACTAGCCTCCCTTGGTGATCCATGGAGCATTCCATTTTCCCGAGGCGAAAACAGAAGGCTCCATGGATCACCTCGGGAGGCTAGTTTTAATACACCACTCGAAGCATTCAATCTCTGTATAATATAAAACATACAAACAACAATGGACGCGCTAATGCCCGAGTCAAAGGCGAGGACATCAACAATGTCCAGGCCCATGAGCCGGTTTTCAACATAATTTTAATACCGGCCAACTACATATTTATTCCCATTCATACTTTTCTGGTAAACTAAGTCAAAACAAGTCAGAAATATTTTGTTTTCCTATTTTGTAAAAAAGAAAAAAAGAAAAAAAGATCTTAGACAGCTAAAATACAACCTGACGGGCATTAATTTTATTAAATCATACGACTATAGGGTTGTCAGTCACAGATGTGGCTATAAATGTTAAAACCTTTAAACTTTATATGTGATTTTTAATTTATTTTTGTATGAGACAATTAATGCACCCATGCTGCTTGAAATTGTTATCCTTTTGCATCGGCTGACTAGATTTATTTTCCTTTTGGGGTTGTTCCATATCGTTCTGACATTCTACACAATCTATATTTGTATGTGTTTTTTTTTACTACGTATTATGTTTTATATAATTTTATAACCTTTAGAAAGATATATAGAAATATGCTCCCGCCAGCCAAAACTAATATAATCGTAACCTTAGATCTGACAGCAAGTCTTGCTTTAGTCCAACCATGGTGCAATACTGTACATTGAAACCTTTTGGTTTTTGGACCGCCAGTTTCAATTTTAATGTGAAATAAGTAAACCAAATATAAAAGTTAGTTTTAGAGGCGAGAGGAAAACCCAATCCATATATTGGCCCAGGCTGGATTTGAACCTGGGTCACAGCGGTGGAAGGCGAGAAAAGAACCGCTACGCCAACCTGACAATGTTACCAACTGGTATGGTGCTTCTTTCACAAAAATAACATGGCACGTTTTTATATACACCTCTGGCTTTATAAATATCTTGCCGATTTCAACATTTTGAAATTAATATATTTTGAACCAATAACGTGCAGCTGTTTAGTTATTTTTATAAATAAAAAGAAATAAATGACTCTTGCACATTGTACTTGTGTTTATAATGTGTTATTTAAACCGTTGTCAACCACACCAACGCTAAGACCACACCACCCCAAAAAAAAAAAAAAAAAATTTATAAACCCAAAATTAAGTGGGAAAACCATATACATGTACTATAATTTTATAAAAGAAATGACAAATATGAGAACCCCTCTCCCCCCCCCCCCCCCTTCCCCCTCTCTCCCCCTTGAAATAATGGGAAACGATACCAGACAGCTGTATCTTGGGATGCCAATTAGATAATTATGGCCTCGGCATACCGAAATATCATTTATTCAGTGTTTTTTTTTGGCACATTCTTTACGAAACCCATCCGCAAAAGGCCATCCAATGAATGTTTTAACTTTGACCAGGCCTACCAAATTAACGGCGGGAGGGGAGGCAGTTCCCAGAGGAGTGATATTCAGAAATTGTGCTTGCCGCCGTCACTTCTATTCACTGTACAATTTCAACGGTCATCTCAGAGACCCTCCAATTGTCTATAACATTATATACATATATTCGCTACCTATATCGAAATGCATTTATATATGCACAAGTAAGTTGTTTGTTCACCCTACAAGGCCAAATGGAATGTTCAAACAACATTTATCTGCTATCCGATCCTCATTGTATTCGCTTATGCATAATGCATAACGTGTATAAATAATCATAGCCCAAAGTATCTACGCGCATGCGCAACAACACACACCAACTCGCATATTCCCCAACTATTGTTGGGCATGCCCAACTGTGCCATCACAGTTGGGTATGCCCCAACTATAGTTGGGCAAGCCCCAACTATAGTTGGGCAAGCCGCTATAGTTGGGACGTAACAAATATAGAAAGCAAAGTGTTTATTGAGTAGCGGGTGCGAACTCGAGCCAACAACTTGACTGTCCAACGTAACCTGTCCTTGGTCAATCCAACACGCACATCGATCACTGCTCAACATGGTTTTATAGCTGATGAACCAAATTATAATGGGCACACACGCCGTTTTTTTGTGAACAGATGTTTATCCTAGCGACCTCATCGGTGTTTTGCGTGCTGGTCAGCTACTAGGGATTTCATATTGAAGGCATCATAATTTTAGCCATTGAGCTTCGGATCTTCATCTAGCGCCTAAGTAATAAATCCAGTACAGTATCTTCTTCCGACTTGGCCCAAAACTGAAATTCCCCAAGTTCTGGCAGGGAATCTCAAGAAGTCGTCTCCTCATCATACCTGAGTGATGTTGATGATGTTGACGATGCTTGATGAAGGCAAATTCTTGTGCGCTTAGTATGCAACATGATCAGGAACCCATCAGTTTGCAATAATGCTCAACAGATTCCGCGACGTCGTCTTCAACATAATGACCCAGAACCGTAGCCTCAAAGATGTGGGGGCCATGGGCGAGGCCAATGGGCGGGGCCTGCAGGAGAAGTACTCCTACACCAGGCCTGAATTTCTACAGTTGAGCTCTGAGGAGGTCTCCATAGCCTCGGACTCGGTCATCAGACCGATCATGGTTCCCCGGGATCTGTCCAAATTACCATGGCATTGTGGATATGCAGAGTAAGGGATCATTTTGGCTCCAGTTTACTTTAAAAAAATGTTATTAGCGGGCAGATTGTATACGGCGCCCTCATACACATGTATACGTTGGGCACATGGTAGATCTGTGCTATCACTTGTTGGAGCAGATGCACTTGTGCGA
Source organism: Crossaster papposus (assembly GCA_037893245.1). Classification (NCBI taxonomy): domain Eukaryota; kingdom Metazoa; phylum Echinodermata; class Asteroidea; order Velatida; family Solasteridae; genus Crossaster; species Crossaster papposus. The sequence goes on along the minus strand of JBAIAA010000354.1, from coordinate 626,123 downwards.
TCTGTCATCCCGGCGGGTAGAAAATCTCTGACTTTACTTTCTGTGGAACTGTCGATCATGTGCAGTGTTTTGTTAAAATCTAAGTTATAAGTTTAAAGGTAGTGTACACCATTTGCTGATATCGAAAATATTTACTACCAAATTATTAAGAAATATCTTACTCATTTGAAAGTAAATAATGATTCTAGGCATCCAGCAAAATGATTGCGCTAGATATCCTGTAATTATTCCGAAAAATATAATTTTATAAAAAGAAATTGGTGTATCCTACCTTTAAAGTTGAAGATTTTCTAACGGATCCTCTGAGTGATACTGATAACGAAAATCGCGCCCAACAAACATAAGTAGACAAACTTTATATACATTGTGTATTCGAATAAAGTAAACCTCTTGACGGGCTAGTAATTCCTGATTTTCTGTGTGTGTACAGGCCCGTGTGAAACCACGCCCTTTATAAACTTATGCAACAAATTTGATACATGCATACATGTATATTATTAGTAGTCTTGCGAACGCGGCTGAAAGCTGCGTTCGCATTGGACTTTTTTGGGTAAAACCTACGGAGACTGTTGTCAACTTTAACCAAATTAAATCCAATGCGGACAGGCGGTAACATTGTCAAATTGTCCATTTTACCCTACGCAACAGTAAGATCTACAGGCCCAAGCTTCTAGCGGAGGATTTAACACCTTGAACTTTGACAATCACGTACGGTAACTTTTGACAATATTAAGTCCAATACGAACGCGGCTGCAAGACGTCCTAATCGCGTTTCGCAGCAGGTGAAGGTCGACAACGTACGCTGTGTAGTCGAATTTAATTGACAATGATTATCTTTCTCTGCCTCTCATGCTCAGAGCAATGAATGGAGGAAAGAGCAAATGCAACGAAGATCAAGCAGCTGCTGGACATTTTGTCCTCAAGGGTCACAACCAGGAGAAAGTTGCAGTTGGGACAAACGATAGACCCACAAATGGAGTAAGTACCGGTGTGCCTAGCCCAGGTTGGACAACGTTCTTTATTGCATTACGACTGACGTTCAGGGTATCAATGTATCCTGCCATAGCGAAAACATTTACAACATTTTTTCATATTTTTACCTGATATAGGGAGCCAAAATCTCGCTTATGTCTTCCTTGTGTCTGGAATTAACTTTTAATAACCTTTGACGATCTGTAATTCCAGAGACAAGGAAGATATAAGCGAGATTTCGGCTTCCTTCATCTGGTAAAAATATGAAAAAATGTTGTTGTAAATTTTTTCGCTATGGCAGGAGAAATTGATACCCTGGACTCTGTTGCATTGTACACAACGGAGGAGTCCAACCTGGGCTACGGTGTGGCATGAATATCAGACTATGATATCCAGACTCATTGGTAGTATTGCGCATGCTTAAGTGGAGTTAATGAGGACAGTGACTAGTGACTAGTCTTGTGAGAGAGTTTTACCAATAATAGGAAAAAGGAGTCCGATTTCCACAGGAGTCTGAATTTCTGCAACGTAACTACGGTTGAGTATGTACATGTACATGGGGAACCTGAGGGTGCACCAATTGTTTAAGGTGGGCAACTGATATACTGTTTGTGTACAATTAGACATTTTCAATGGGAGACACTGGGGGGGGGGGGGGGGGGGGGTAGGGGTCATAAACTTGTATTTTTTGTTATCAATATTCAAAATATCTCCATCACCAGAACCCCGATGACATCCCGATGACCTACTTTTCCATTTTTGATGGCCACGCGGGGGCTGGGGCTGCCATCATGTCCGTCAATACCCTCCACTACCAAGTCCTGGAGAAGCTTGATCGAGTCTACGAGCTCCTCATCAACAGTTCACCGGAGCACCGGCAGTTCTCGCGCCGGGGGGACCTGAGACCTCACAAGTGGCCCTTCTCGGAGAAGGAGGTATCGGTGGAGAGCTTGGTGACTGGCGCACTGGAGGCATCATTTGTTGATATGGTATGTGTGGGTAGGTCTGTAGTCAAATCCTCGCACGTCCCTCGCACGTCCCTCGCACGTCCCTCGCCCGTCCCTCGCCCGTCCCTCGCCCGTCCCTCGCCCGTCCCTCGCCCGTCCCTCGCCCGTCCCTCGCCCGTCCCTCGCCCGTCCCTCGCCCGTCCCTCGCCCGTCCCTCGCCCGTCCCTCGCCCGTCCCTCGCCCGTCCCTCGCCCGTCCCTCGCCCGTCCCTCGCCCGTCCCTCGCCCGTCCCTCGCCCGTCCCTCGCCCGTCCCTCGCCCGTCCATCACAAGTCCATCACAAGTCCATCACAAGTCCATCACAAGTCCATCACAAGTCCATCACAAGTCCATCACAAGTCCATCACAAGTCCATCACAAGTCCATCACAAGTCCATCACAAGTCCATCACAAGTCCATCACAAGTCCATCACAAGTCCATCACAAGTCCATCACAAGTCCATCACAAGTCCATCACAAGTCCATCACAAGTCCATCACAAGTCCATCACAAGTCCTACAGTTTCAATTCAAATCACAAGCTATTCAAATGAGCTTTCACAAAAGCATTCCTTTGTCATTGTTTAACCAGTTATGACTGGCTTTATGACTGGCTTTATGACTGGACTCGTGAAAGGACTCGTGAAAGGACTCGTGAAAGGACTCGTGAAAGGACTCGTGCAAGGACTTGTGCAATGACTTGCAGGGACTCGAATACAACTCTGGCATTCCTTGGAGTTATTTGAAGAGCCATGTAAAAAAAGGTCTTTTTTAAGGTGACTTTTAAAGTGCATTGAAGTGTAAGCAAGAGAAAGTGTTAATCCATATCAATGTGTTTTTTTCACTCAGGATGAGCAAATAAGGCAGGATAAACTGTACTTTTCTGTGCCGGGAGGCTGCACAGCACTAGTGGCTTTGTTTCTCCTAGGAAAACTGTACATAGCCAATGCGGGAGATAGCAGGTATTTAGCCATTTTCATCTTGTGGTACAGTAGGCTACCCCGAGTATCAATATCAATAGTAAAACCCAAAGCCATAGCCGCTAGCACAGAAATTGCTAAGCATGGAAAACATTGGCTTAGCAAAAATGGGTTACCAGCCAAAAATGTCACACTGTGTGTTACATGGGACTGGTGCTTGGCTAATTTTTGCCCCAGAAATACTATACAAAAAGTAAAAACCACACGTATGGATAGTACATTATTAAAGCCCTTACAAATCTTCCATAAAATGCAATGCATTTTTCAAGGTTCTTAGGTGGTTTTAAGGTTGTGATGTTTTACCTCGCAAGAAAGAACTAGTACAAAAACAAACAAATTACATACAAACTTCCCAAATATAAAATATATTTTGTTCACAACTGTTTTACACATTTTGCCATCATGGAATTACCTGGGTTTGCCCAATATATCATTGAAACAATATTTTGGCAACTATAATGTTGTAGTTGAAGTAACTATTTTAAAAAGTAATGAGCTTTGCCAAAATGGATACAATTAACAATGGATAACAAAATCTGGGTTTTTCCAAGGTGGACTAAATTTTTACAAAACAAATTTGGGGTTTTCCCAAACTTTAATGCGTCTTTACTCTTTTCATAGAGATATTTACTCTGTCTGCACCAACATAATCTTGTAATTTGATAATCATCAACGTAATATACCTTATCAACTCTGACAATAACTATAGACCCTTTGTTCCAATGAAGTAAAGTTCAAGCTAGATATATGTATACAATAAACACACTCGCATGAGCCATGTACCTTCCTGTCATTAGTCCAGAGGTCAGCTCGGAACCCAAGGTCAAATCAAAGGTCATATGTAGCTATGCAAACATTTACCAACCAAATTATTGTGGAAAGCATAGTTTACGTCCATATGTTTATAGTATACAGATATTAAATGCTTCAAGTGGTGTAGTGAGACTAGCCTTCCGAGGTGATCAATAAACTTTATATTTTCCTGAGGCGAAGCCGAGGGAAAAAGGAATGCTTCATGTATCACCAAGGAAGGGTAGTTTTACTACAACACGAAATAAGGCAGTCAATATTTGTTTTATTACACCTCCCCCACAGATTCTGCTTAGTTTTAGTATTTTAACATTATTTAAAGGTAGGATACACCATTTGCAGATATCAAAAAATGTTACTGCCGAATTATCATTAAATACCTTTTTTATTTTAAAGTAAATAATGATTCTAGGCATCCAGCAAATTGATTGCACTAGATATCCTGTATACTAGATATCCTGTTTTTTTTATAACAAAATTTAAGAACAACATAAGAAAAACGATATTTACTATAAAATAGGACCCTCCGGTCCCCCCCCCCCCCCCCACCCCAATTCACCCATTCCTGATAATTCAAGCAATTACCAATGGAGTATCCTACCTTTAAATCTAAATACCGTTGGATGGTGGAAAATGTTTTCTAAACCACCCATTCAAAAATTGTTTGAACCCAGCTCTGTAGCGCTGGCTCTTTGGACACACAATTCTGTGCCATGGGTACATTACTTTGATTGCTATGGGTATAATATATTGGTTGCTACCGGTATAGTACTTTTGGCCGTGCACAGAAAAATAGTAAAAATAGAAAATACCATGTGACTAACTCCCGGCCAATCAAGACACAGAATCTGTGGGTGGGGTGTTATAAATGTTTTGATAACGCTCCACCCACATATTCTGTGTTTTGATTGGCCGAGAGCGAGTCATATGACATTTTCCAATTTTTGCTATTCTTCTACTACTGTAACTTTGTATTAAAATATAATTTTATTTTAACCGTATTTAGATTTAAATGATGTAAAAATATTAAAATCAAGCATAATCTGTGGGTGAGGCAATATAAAACCAAAAAAATGACTGCTTTATCACGTGGTGTGGTAAACCATAGAGCTATATTAAATTACTAGAGCGCTAACTCTTCATTCTTACGCGCAGAGAAACTTTGAATCCATTCTGCATGCAGACATTTCAAATTCATGTGCGTGTTGTGGAACATAATACAAATAGATGGATTTAATTTTAAAAATGTACTCTAAATGCAACGCGCGTGCATCAACACCCAACACGCTATAGAGTATGGGGTACCTCTATTGTCCGACCCGTCTTTCCTTCTTTTGTTTTACTTTTTCCCCTTAGAAATCTCGAAATACATAGCGTTACGAGTGTGGGGTACTTCTATTTCTAAAGACGAGACTGTGGGGTACCATTGTTCCATTGTTGCCCTTTTGTTGCCGGTACCCCGTAAGTGCCATTTCGTAAACGCAAGTAGAACAGACGCAAACAACTTTATGCGTGTCATGTTAATTTTGGGTGTATCGGCTTCGGTAACGCACTGTATAGAATACAAACGCAGATATGCAAATAGCCGTACAAAAGCCGTACAAAATGTTGAGGTTTCCATAGGTTTGTGCACAAACATGGATGCGCCCAGCTCGCATCACTTTGTACATCGAGCCAGCGCTCTAGTAATTTAATATAGCTCTATGGGTAAAACTAGCCTCCCTCGGTGATCCATATTGAAGGCATTCTATTTCCCTCGGCTTAGCCTTGGGAAATTACTAGAATGAATCACCTTGGAAGGCTAGTTTTATTACACCACTCGAAGCATTTATTATTTGTATAAATTTAACAACACCAAAACCAACATAGACCTTGGACTAATGGAGGATATCTTTGGTCATGACATTTTGATAAATTTTCCAAAGCTGAGAGCTTTATACCCAGTGCGTACGTGTATGTGGTCAAACTACCCTCTTTAAAGATTACAATAAATAAATAAATAAATAAAAAGCTTAGGTTTTTACAACCACAACCAAAAAAAATGTGGCAAGATGCTAGTCAGAAAAAACCTCACAATGTGGTTTATTGAGAGACCCTAAAAATGATCATGCAAATAATAAATGTGACCCGCTCCAGGAAAAGGTGACATAAGTCGCGAAAACTAAAAGTAGAGTTATGTACATGATTAAAAAGTCCAGGATATAAGCTTTCATTTGGTACATAGTACAGCTCCATAGCCCCTTCCGTTCCGGTGATATGTTTTTGCATATTAATGGGGTTTCATGTAATTCAAAATACACAACTTAGAAAACAGGCTTCGAAACACAACAAAATTAAGACAATACATTGGAACCATGCACTCTTAAAGGTTTTGTTTTTACTTTATTTATCGAATTCCAGCTTTTTGTTAATTAAATCTGAAACTTTAGATATTAAAGATGTCATTTAAGACAACAAATTGAAAATCTAATTTTGACAGAAAATATTTACCCTATACACTTTAACAGGCCATTACTCATAAATGCATAGAGCGACTTATGTCACCTTTTCCTGGAGCGGGTCACAAATAGACTGGCACTTTTTAAGGAAATATTTGCTTGCTAAAGGCCTTTCACTGTGAGGCCTGAGACGTGAAAATCTTTGGTTGAAAAGAAAAACGTGAAAAGTACAATAGGTCCACCTTTTATGTATTACAAAAAGTGATAATAGAGCCTATTGTTTATATTTCAAAAAAAAGTGTTCACATCATTGGTCCTCAGTGTTTGTTTCGTTTGTAAACTGTAATTTTGCAGTTTGAATGGGATGCCACATGACAACGTTCAACTTCAACTTTCGTTACCCGATAAACAACACTTTAACCAGTTCGCGCCGGGATTATTTTAACATCACCGAGCCGACGCGCGGGATTATTTTTAACGAAACTGGATCCGAAGCTGGTTCAGGCCATCAGTACCGGGAAGCACACCCACGCATTACCGGCCTTGCTCGCTGCTGACAGACATTTCCGGCCTTGCTCGTGGCGTGTTTATATGCGTCATCCGTTTTGAATCTGGGAAAAAACTGCGTTTATATTCGTCATCCGGCACGAACTGGTTAAGGGATTAATTATTTGATCTAATCATTAAATCCAACATTGCCACTCTTTAAAAAAAATCCTCTTCAGAGCTATTATATGTAAGGGGTCAGAGGTCATTCCCATGACGACAGACTTCAACCCGGTGACTGAGAGACAGAGAGTGCAATATTTAGCTTCTGTGAAACCAGAGCTGCTGGGCGGCGAGTTTTCCTCCTTGGAATTCCAGAAGCGGGTCCACCGGAGAGACATTGGCAAGAAAGCCATGTACAGGGATTGCACCATGACAGGATGGTGAGATATAACGTTCTTAAATCTCTAGTATTTCATGCGGGGCCAATGTCATGGAACTGCTAAGCACAGAAATTTGCTGAGCACAAACACTTGATTATCACAGCAATTTGCTTGGCACAGCAAATTGCTTAGCACAGAAATTTGCTTAGCACAGCAATTGTCTAAGCACAGAAATTTGCTAAGCACAGAAATTAACTACATGTAAGCACAGAAAATATTTGGGTTACCAGTCATTAATGTTTATTGCTTTTCACCGGTTCTCGGCTGCATTTTTGCTTAGCACCTAAATTTGCTAAGCTATATGTTCTGCTTATTAGCTCTCCATTGGCCCCAGGGATCTGCTTAATCCAGACGCTGAATAAAATTACTTTTCTTTGCTAATTTATACCAAAGATCAATGTATTTTTATTTATTCACTATTACTATTTTTCACAAAAATTCATTAACATAAAATACTGTACAAAAACCAAACACATACAGTGGAACTGCAATTTGCGAAAAAAATATATTTCTGATCCATTTTTTTTTGGTGGTACATTCACATGACAAATTTAACGAGATGTGCCCTTCACATGACCACCATTCCTGTTAATGCATAGCTGGCATCTTCATCTCATGTTTCCTACTTGCCCGCCTTATCATCCCCACTTGGCACAGTGCCCACTTAGGTGCCTTTCATAACTGTCTTGTTTGTTCAGTCATCCATGGCAATGACATATTGAACCTTGTACCATTGAACTGAGGACATTCTACCCTTTCCACAGACATTCAGTAGTTTTACAATAATATGAATTTGAAAATGGGTATCCTTTTTTTATGGACACCCTGTATATATATATTTTTTAACATAGCACTTGAAAACACATGAATGTCTTCGGCCTCATTTCCAGTCTTCTACAGTTGGTAGTGTTTTAATCACAGCAGTCTCATCAACTCGCTTAATGTCTTGTTTTTTGTTGGTTTTTGTTTGTTGAATTGTGTAATACATTTTGGTGTGTTTGTTTGCCAGGACGTACAAACTGGTGACAGAGGAGGACCTCAAGTTCCCCCTCGTGTTCGGCGAAGGCAAAAAGGCACGACTCCTGGCAACGATTGGGGTGACTAGGGGTTTTGGAGACCACGAACTAAAAGTCCACGGCACTGATATCGCCATCAAGCCCTTCCTGACGTCCGTACCAGAGGTTAGACGATATGAGGCTTGCATGTATTCCTACTCTTCCTACTGAACCTACCCTTCCTACTGAACCTACCTTTCCTACTGAACCTACCTTTCCTACTGAACCTACCCTTCCTACTGAACCTACCTTTCCTACTGAACCTACCTTTCCTACTGAACCTACTCTTCCTACTGAACCTACTCTTCCTACTGAACCTACTCTTCCTACTGAACCTACTCTTCCTACTGAACCTACTCTTCCTACTGAACCTACTCTTCCTACTGAACCTACTCTTCCTACTGCACCTACTCTTCCTACTGAACCTACTCTTCCTACTGCACCTACTCTTCCTACTGCACCTACTCTTCCTACTGCACCTACTCTTCCTACTGCACCTACTCTTCCTACTGCACCTACTCTTCCTACTGAACCTACTCTTCCTACTGCACCTACTCTTCCTACTGCACCTACTCTTCCTACTGAACCTACTCTTCCCACTGAACCTACTCTTCCCACTGAACCTACTCTTCCTACTGCACCTACTCTTCCTACTGCACCTACTCTTCCTACTGAACCTACTCTTCCTACTGAACCTAATAATAATAATAATAATAATACAAGCATTTGTAAAGCGCCATCTATCTATGTAGACATATTCCGAGGCGCTTTAAGAAAAGTTACTGTACAATAATAATTAATTTCCAAGTCACTTGAAACAAAACAAGCATTCTAATTATAAGTTGAGTTAAACATGAATGTTTTAAGAAGGCATTTGAAGGTTTGTAAAGATTGACAGCTACGAATTTCCTGAGGCAAAGAGTTCCATAGAGTGGGGGCTGAGACTGAGAAGGCTTGGTCACCATACAATGTTCTAGTTCTTGGTATCACAAGAAGATGTTTGCCAGATGACCTTAGGTGGCGATGAGGGGAATACTGGGTGAGGAGATCCTGCAGATATGTTGGTGCACTCTTCCTACTGAACCTACTCTTCCTACTGAACCTACTCTTCCTACTGAACCTACTCTTCCTCAATGTTCCAACACTGTTCCTACACTGTTCCTACACCTGAACTACTCCTGAAAGCCCGCAAAAGTCCTGATTTTGTTTTTATGAAAATTAATGCTACTTTTGTGCTAGTTTCACCTTGGACGGCTTAAAAAGCCTGCGATATGCATGGCATGATAACAACATCAGTAACATTGATTGCCCTGGTGTTTACCAAGCATGACGTTGAATATTGCTTTTAATGGTTTAGCATTACCGTTAGCTCTATGAATCATGCCTAGAATCTATCTGTCTTCCCCAGGGGAAGGCAGATGTAAGAGGAACTGTCTCATCTTCAACATCTTTCAAACACCTGTCTCTTTCATTTAGGTTTGCCATTTGTATTAACTAGTGCTCAGTGATGACAGTACATGTATTAGTTTTATAAAATAAGAATTTGCTTGAAACTTACGCAGATATTTGAATCAGCCATTTGTGTAGCTACGGCCTAAATATTCAACATTGACAAATTAAATGTATGCAGAAAAAGCCATAGACATTGCCCACAGTCACTTTATTTCTTTTACTGCCCAACAGGTCAAAGTTTACAACCTGTTTGACCAGGAACACAACGAGAATGACGTCCTGGTTATGGCGACGGACGGCCTATGGGACATTCTGAGCAACGAGAAAGTACTGGAGATTGTCATGGAGGTTATGCTGAGCTTTCCGCCGGGAGATTACAAAAGGTAAATCCAAACAACAACAACAACAAGTTTTGAAGCATGATTTTATGTTGTAATTGCAGAGGAAACCTTTGTTTACAAAATCAAACTTTCTTGGTTTTCTTTACGTTTCGGGTGACATCTTTACCTTTTATTAGAAGTCGGTAATGCGACTCGGCAAGAAATCGGCAATAACAGATCATGTAGCTCATGAAAGTAGCACAGTTGATTGGGTCAACAGCAAGGTCTTCAAACAGAAAAATAGTCTGGTTTACAAGATAGGTAAAAGAACCAATCCAGTTTAGGAAAAAACATGAACATGAACATAGAGCACTGTGGTCCAGTGGTTACCGTGTTTGACTCCTGTACGATGGTACATGGGTTCGAACCCTGGCAGGAGACATGGTGCTTGTGTTCTTGGGCAAGACACTTTGCTACAATTGCCTCTCTCCACCCAGGAGTAATGGGTACCTGTGAAGGTAGAGACCACATGCGCTGATCTTAGGCTGCTGCAGAAATGGTCTCGTTCCTGGTGAACAGGGATAATAGTTGTAAAGCGCTTTGATACACCCACATTGTGGGAGTCTAAAGCGCTATATAAGAACTAACAATAATAATAACATGAACAGGGACATATTGATTTTAAAGTGTGGGACCAGTGTCTGGCTCACGTCATCTAACAGCCAGACATCAACTTCTCATAAAGATGTTGCTCTAAACGCTAAGAAAACCAGTTTGACTGTTTACAAATCACATTTCCCTCTGCAATAAGCCTGCTTTTTAATTGGAGCCGGGGGCCAATTTTATAAAACATGTAAGCACCAAAATTTGCTTAGCATGAACATTCTTCATTGGGGGGGAAAAAGGGTTACAAATCAAATTTGCAGGTGATGTTTATTGTTTGTGACTGGTATTCAGCTGGTTTTTGCTTAGCTTGAAAAGCAGATGACGTTTTGGCTGGTAACATGTTTTTACTGAACAAAACTTGTTTTGTGCTAAGCAGATTTGTGTGCTTACACGTCTTATGAAATTGGCCCCTGGTGGGGACGACAAAGTGTGACATCATCAGTACAGAGGCTTATTTCTGTGCTTAAGAGGCGTATAATGCTGTGAACATGGGTAAATGTCAATGAAAAATACTCCTGAAGTCCTACTATTGTCCCCTTTTCTAACCCAACATATATTCTTCGACCTTTTTACTTTAGATCTGCTTGAAACTTGTGGGCCTGCCACAAGTTGATTTTTATTTTGTTATTTTTTATATTTGGCAGGTATGCTTCAGCAGCCCAGGAGCTGATCATGGAAGCCAGAGGTATCCTGAAAGCCAACGGCTGGCGAACCAAAGATGGCCGACCGGGTTCCGGTGACGACATCTCGGTGTTTATAGTCCCACTGTGCTATCACGCCAATGTGTCGCCCCAGAACAGCTGGACGGAGTCCCATGAAGCATTGGGGCTCTGCCCCGACAGTTCGTCGCAGTCCCATGAAGTGCCAGGTCCCTGCTCAGACAGCTCGCCGCAGTTCGATGAAGCGTTGGGTCTCTTCTCCGACAGCTCGCCGCAGTCCCCTGAAGCGTCGGGTCCCTGCCCTGACAGCTCGCCGCAGTCCCCTGAAGCGTCGGGTCCCTGCTCCGACAGCTCGCCGCAGTCCCCTGAAGCGTTGGGTCTCTTCTCCAACAGCTCGCCGCAGTCCCATGAAGCGCCGGGTCCCTGCCTCGACAGTTCGCCGCAGTCCCCTGGGGTTAGTTTTCGGTGTCTAAGCGGAAACAACAAAAATTCAGGTGTGCCTGTAAATGTAGAAGTTAAAAATCAGTAAAGCCTGTAATTGGTCAAGCAGTTTACTCGCAAAAAGGTGAAAAATCAAGTTGAATATTAACAATGCAAGGAGTAAACCGAAGAAACCGAAGAAAAATGAAAAAGAATATTTATTGTTGCAAAATATGCTTGTTGAAGGATATGTGCTGAGACAGTTGAGGGTGGTGTGTGCCTTACTCAAAAGATCCAAATAAAAGCGCTATTTGGACATTGTTGGCATGGAAGTCAAACGTTGCATGTGGAGAACAGCATACAATGCATACAGCAAATGTGCGTCGTTTTCCGCTAGTGTTCATGTTATAGGGACGCACCTATGCAGTGATGCATTGTGGACAGTTTGGTGCTGATTAGCCCACGCTTGTTAACGGGGCGTTCAACCATTGTTTGTATAACCACTGGCTGTTCATCTACATGTAGTCTCCATTAGTTGTCAGTGTTTTAGGATTGGGTTAAAGGCAGAGTATACCTTTTGCAGTTATCCAAAAAGTAACCAAACAAAATACTGTTGAAAAGCTTACGTGTTGTAAAAGATACTAATGATTCTAAACTCCCTGTGAATTCATTCCGTCTGGCATGCTGTCATTTTGAAGAAAAAAAACTAAAGAATGTTTTTTCCAAAGATGCGTCTAAGAGAGTAGAGACCTACTTTAACAAGTTTCTGCAAATAGTGCGCGCAAGCATTCTAATCACGCACGGCGCGCGCGTGGGTGCTAATACTTGTCTGTTCAGTGCGTGACACGCGAGTAGCTGCAATCGGCTGGATAAGAATGCGCCCTGAATGTAGATTGTGCTCGCAATTCAAATTGTGACTTAAATTGAAATCTTAGAAAATTGTTTTCTTGGTTAGTTGTCAAGCACCTTTATATTTGGAGCACTTTTGCTGCTTCAAACGATAAAAAAGGCTGTTCTCTACAAGCCTCGGTTTATTTGGACAGCCCCAAACTTTTCACCCCTTTTAACACTTTGACTGCTAAGCCCGAGAATTCTCGGGATAAACTTACCCCACCGTAACTGCTAAGCCCGAGATTTCTCGGGTTAGCAGTACAACGATTTGCCGCCCTCTGTTGATCAAGAATTAAAATGCTTTTCATGTATAACATGTCTTGACATTTTTTAACGTACACATCGGAATCATATGCGGCTGGTTCCGGCCGTGTTTTGACCACTGGGCGGGTACCAACGATTGCGAAGTACCGGGGTGTTTACATTTTTCTGTATTTGGGGATTTAAAAATGGCGGCGCCCAGGAAACGTTAGTTTAGACTATGTTATCGATGAAATATTTGCAAATAGCGACTCTAAAGCAAGTGAATTTGGAGGAGATGATGATTCTGATACTATAGAATAGGAAGGTAATACCAGTGACGTTGGAAGTGAATCTAATCATTCGGAGGAATTAGACGATACTCGACGACAAAGTTTTGGCAATCGACAGTGCTAGTGAACATAGTAAATCTAGCGGTTCGGACCGTGGTCGTGGCAGAGGTTGTGGTAACCGTGGCAGAGGCCGTGGTAACCGTGGCAGAGGCTGTGGTAACCGTGGCAGAGGCCGTGGTAACCCTGGCAGAGGCTGTGGTAACCCTTTATTTAAATGTTTTTTATATTGGGGAGCATAATAGGGAGTGACGGGGGTAAAAACATATTTATTTGTAGTTCTCTAAAAAACTGCAGCACCGTGGGCGGTAACGGTGTAAAAAATGGCAGCAGTCAAAGTGTTAATAATCTCTAGTTTACTATTCCAGATTTTGTGCTTTTTATATTTACGCATATTTTTTTCTTTGTTTATCTAAAAATCTAACCTGACTTGCTTGTGAAAAGTTTGTAAATTAACGTTTCGAATGATGATGATAAAACAAATGTGGCTTTAAATTGAGAAACGAGGAATATTATCACTCGGTAAAATCTGACTTTTCCATTTCACCTTCGCCTCATGAAATAGAAAAGTCCAGATTTTACCTCACGATAATATTCCACCCATTCCACTCTAAGCCACTCAATATTTGTGTACTATTTTGCACTATGATAAGCAGTGATTAATTTGCGAAATATATTGGAACAAATTCGCCTTAGCATTGTCTAAGAACATCGAACCGCATTACCTTGCCATTAGAAGAAAAAGAGAGAAGTATTGTGTAAAAAGAGGGCTAAAAGTTATTTTCAAAATTGTAGTACAAGCTAGTCATAAGTTTTTGCTTTGACTTGAGTTTATTTATTACCCTAACTACATGTACCACAAACCCATGAAACTCCAACTACAGGTTTTGCTAGGTTTTGGCAGGTTTACCAAATATTAGCAACTTCTTGTTGGACTTTGTTTGAATCAGTATCAAAGGCCCAGATCTAGAGAGACCATGTTGAATTATGCGAGGTTCAGGGCAGAAAGGCATAAGACTTGTAAAAATGTTGGAGTTTGGGGGAAATGCACAGGCATTTATTCGTGGGTGAGCTCAGGCTGGTTACAGCACAGTTCCTGGTCAACTACAAGTGTACAATATATGTAAATGTAGACCCTGTGTGTCCCCACTAAAGCACATTATGTGACCCACTCTGCAAAAATGAGTCTGATGTGTTAACATTTTTTTTTTTTTCAATTTTACAGTTAGAAAAAGCAGGAAATAAGCTTTCATTTGATATATGGCACAACTCTGTAGTGTAATGCATTGGTCTTTTACAATTTTGGGAAATTTAAATTTCTCAGTTATATTCAAAATGTCTTTGAAAAGAAATGAAGATTTACAATTGTAGTGCTTTATCAGATGCTATGGTAAGCGAATGACAAAACCTGTATTAAATTTTATTTAGTAATCAAAACAATCTTTTCAATCGATCAGATCTGAAAATATAGGTGTCGGAAAAACCAAAATGCCTTAAAACAAAAAAAATATTTGTTGAAAGAAAAATCACCTCCGAGACAATAAACAGCCATTTACGTAAAAATGTAATTTGCAACATCAGATTCATTTTCCAGAGCGGATCACATATACCAATGGCCAGTCATCACTGCACTGATTCTAAACACTGAACAATACATTGACCTAATCTGTACATGGTGGATTCCTCCATATCTGTACCAAGTCAATCAAACTTCAACAGTTTGCAGTTTAGCAGGTGTAGTACTGTTAGGTGCAGTACCAATAATTACTGAACCTGTGTGCAGCTGTTGAAGTGTGTTAGGTTTGGTGAGTTAGTCTTGCATACGCACTGTGGACCTCCGAACAATATAGGTCCACACGATGCAGGAAGAGGTTACGGTTTGTGGACTTGCACACGTCCACAATCCGTTTTTTAGTTTCCGAAAAAGAGCGCTAGAGGAAAAACGGGTTAGGGTTATATATAGAAAAGATAGAAGGGACAGCTGAGAGGCCCATAATCCAAATTTGAGGGTAAATTTGTTTTGGGGAAGCGAGAAAAATGAGTATTTAGTCAAAGTTTGTTAACTACACGAAGACAAAGGAATGTCCACAGTGCGTATGTAAGGTAAAGCCTCATGTGCTTTCTAGTGCGAGAGCCTAGGGGGGTTAGGGTTAAGGGAAAATCAGGGATTGATATTGTATTCAGATGCAATGATCGTATATGTACATGTAGGTGTACATATATTGGGACTAAAATAATAACGAACAGATGTTTTATGTAGGCAGATGCACATTTCACACATGATTGCAATTAAATTACCGGTATAATAAATATATTTCCTAAAATATGTAAGTATAGTTGAGTACTTTTTGTCCGTACTGAATGAAAATTCTGGGCAAATGTTTGAGCTTGGGATTCCTTATGATTAATTATGGCTTTCATGTCTTAATTGGATAATTGTGAAAAAAATGTGGCTAAAACAACTTATACAAACATTATTACATCAGTTATAAATATTTTTGTTTAAATTGGAATTACCTCTGTGGGTTTTGATCCCCAAACTCGTACGAGTGGTGATTGATAAGTTTGTAGGCTGAGGTAGAAGGAGATGAGCTATACAGTTTTTACATTGAATTTGGTGCAGTTGATTACACAAAAAAAGTTTTAAAAGGTTCACACTGTCACCAGGGCCTACTACGCTGATCTCCTAAAACAGTTATGGGAGAAAATAAACAACTATTGGGGTGGGAAGGACAATGGTGCGGCTAACACGCCCACAGTGACCATCGCTGGCATCCAGTAATAGGGACTCAGACTAGTTGAGCGTCTGCTCTATTCTCCTGATTTGGCACCCTCTGATGACTAGCTTCCTGGGGCCAATTTCATAGAGCTGCTAAGCACAAACATTTGCTTAGCACAAAAAAGTCTTGCTCATTAAAAACAGGTTACCAGCCAAAATTCTACGTGTTTTTCATGCTAAGCCAGAAACCAGCTGATTATCAATCGAAGACAATAAAGATCAGGTGAAAATTTGGTCTGTAACCTTGTTTTTGCCAAAGAAAATTTGTCATGCTAAGCACGTTTTTGTGCTTAGCAGCTCTATGAAATTGGCCCCCGATGTTGAAAAAGGAGCTTGGTGGTTGCCATTTTGCCTCGGATGATGATGCTATGGACCATTTCCTGGTGGCCCATGACTGCTTGACTAATGTGTGTTAATGCAGGAGGGAACTATGTTGGATTTAAAAAAAAAATGACTCCTTCTACCTTGGACCAAACATATAAATCGCCCCTTGTACATCTAAGTACACGTATACCTCTTGCATTTTATCAGTACATTTAATAGAATAAGTACATGAAAAAGTACTACCATTCCTTGCATTTTATTCTTTTCTTTATTAGGGAAATTATGATGAGCTGGGATTCAATTCATTACTCGATTGTAAACAGCTGCATCATCCCTCGTTTTTGTTTTGCTATTTCAGTTGTTGTCTTTTCGTATCTGCTTGTTTGCCGTGGGCTTACTGTTTCCGACGATAGTGACACTTGTGTCCAGAAGCAAGTTTTTTTTCTCCTGAATTTGCAAACTTAACAATTTTGCACTTTGATAAAAAATGTACCTATTACCGTAGAATTGCGCTAACACAGCTTTTTTAATATTTGAGAATTTAGGTTCGCCTCTGGCTTCGCCTTCGAATTCCAAATCACAGAGAAGCAAATATTAAAGCATCCGGAAATAGTCGAACTTTTGGGTTCATATCAATCGATTGAATATTTCTGATGCACAGCAGGCATCGAAATGTGGCAGGGGATCTCGCAGTTAAGAAACTAAAATCACCAAAAGCCGAAGACGAAGCCAGGGGTACGAAAAAGCCCAAAGTACATGGACATTTTGTTGATTGCAATACTGTAGCATATAGCATGTAGCGAAGTGCACATATTATTTTATTTTTAACGTTAAAACGTGAATTTAATTTACAGATTCAATTGTTAGATTTGGGCAGCTTTTGCAATTTTTCATCCGATTGTATTTTTCAATATCACTTACTTATTTAATCTAAATTAATATGTACCAGTTTCTAGTACTGAAAGAACTAGAAGTAAAATGTTTCACCATTTTTATTTGTATGTCTTTTAAAAAAATGTATTGATTTATTTTATTTTTCCCTTTTTTTTCCCTGCACATTTTGCCAAAGGATATATCGTCATTGATTTAAGCATTAATAAAATGTTCTGAATAAAGATGCAAATGATGCTCAAAATTATTTTAAAAAATTCGTCATTTTTGTTCCATGTTTAACTATAAATCTGTTATAATAAGAACCAGGTATCAGAATAATGCGCTACAGTACAAGTATGAGCAAATTTTACTGTGTCATGTAAGGGCTTTTCGTTGTCAACTAGGCATTACATAAATGCAGAAGCTTCGCAAACAGTAGAAAACGGGTTATTTTCCTGCAGGATAACATTACCAAAAGTACAAATACAAGTACTTTGTTGCGAGTACGGGTACAATTTTTTGTTGCAACTACAACATATGAAGCACGATATGTGGCAGAGAAAACCCCCCCTCTTTTGTGTTGCCCATTGTGTTCCCGGAATCTCAGGAATTCTTTTTAGGTTTCAAGGGGGGATGGGTTAGGTAACAATAGTGTCGAGTGTGTATAAGGTATAGGGATAAGAGGGGGGTACTTCTCTGCCACATATCGTGCTGGGTATAAACTACAACACTGACTGTATTTACAGAGCTGAAACTCCAGTTCGCGCCGGATGACGAATAAACACGCCAAGTTCAAGTTCGGAAATGTCAGCAGCGAGCAAGGCCGGAAATGCGTGGGTGTGCTTCCCGGCACTATCAGCCTAGACCCGCTTCGGATCGAGTTTCGTTAAAAATAATCCCGCCCCTCAGCTCGGCGATGTTAAAATAATCCCGGCGCGAACTGGTAAAAACAAGTTTAGTTGTTGGGCAACTATAAGAATTCATTCATTCATGCTATACTCAAGTTTAACTCCAAGATATTTACGTTTTGGTGTTTTTTACAAATGTTGACCATTTGCAAGCAGAAATTGTAATGATTATGTAACTAAAGAAAACATGATGTTATGTATAGCACAAAAAGAGACCTTTAATTTGACTTGCCGTTATGCACCCTTTTTTAATATGATTTTTTGCAAACCCCACAAAACACGCTACATGTGTCTAATCGTTTGCATCACAGAGGTACACAAGATCTGCCCTCCATTGTTAATTTAGCACAAATAATTAAAAACTCTAACACACATTCACAAGCTTTCTTCTCGATTTTCAATGGTTTATTTTTTTTACAAAAGTCACCAGACATGACATTCTAAATACAAAAGCGGACTATGTATTTACATGTAAAAAAATGTGGATAAGATTGCGTTTTAAGAAAAAAAAAAGGCAAAATTTTTTAACACCTTGCACCCAAAGACAACTTTAAAAAAATTGTACATGAGAATAGCACAGATGCAACCAAACGATATTAGTGTTAAAAGCTCAATTGCGCTTTTTATTGACCAGGTCGGGGCGCAGTATTGTTTTTCACAATCCGAGACGGATTCAGGCCGGCATCTGTGGGTAGCACACCCCGATATTTCCGGCCTCATTCGCTGCGAGCCAGTTGCTGACAGATATTTCCAACCTTGCTTGTGACGTGTCATTCATTTTGAATTCTGGAAAAAGTTGCGTGTATTTAAGTTGTCCGACGCGAACTGGTTTAAATAACTTAGCAAAAGGGGAAACATTTTTCATTGACTTTTAAGGTTATTTTTGAGGTTGGTCAGATAACATCATATTCTATCACTAAAATACATTGCATCACAAAACCGACTTGTAACATGCCATGTCACACGATATGTCCTGCCACATAAAAAAAGAAAGACAAGTGGCAAAAAGTCATTAACCCCTTGACACCTGTATTAATTCCTCATTTACCAGATTACATGTATAGGCATGACTGCACAGCAGTCTTTGTCCAGCAGCTGCACTGCATAATGGGTCTGAGCGTGCAGCTGTGACAGGCCGCGTTCTACCGTGTAGTACAGCTGTCATGATCATGATCATAGCCAGAGCCACTCCCTAGCGTTAGGTGTTTAACCTATTAGCTCTCAAATATGTAAACATTTCAAATGATAGAAGCTATGGGAAGCACAGTTGAGTTCATAATATGCACCAGATCAGTCTTCTTTCTGTGCATACCGCTATCCTGTGCATTAATACTAAAATGGCTCTACTTTAGTTAATATCTCTAGACTACATTTTACATATTTACATCACGCCGGACTATACCAACGACACAAATGTACAAACATGTTACTCGACTCGTATGTACATCACCAAGAGTATGATCTAATAGTCAGAACTGGCTATGAACATCAACAAGGGAAAAAACCTTCGCTGCACCTGACCATAGTGTAGTGCCTGTTTAAAATGTGTCTGTTCGAAAATGGCATATTGCTTGGCCTCCACTAGACCCGCAAGCGTGGCGGTTTATAATAATAATAATAACGGATTTGTATATAGCGCCTTTCACTCTGATCAAAGCGCTTTACATTATTATTACCCCTGATCATTGGGCCAACGAAATATTCCAAATACCATCTAAGCCCCCTGGGGAGTATACAGGCTCAATGCAGCCATTTCGGCGCAGAGCAGCTAAATCAACCACAATAACCATCTCTGCCCTTACAGGTACCCATTTACTCCTGGGTGGAGGGAGAGAAGCAATGAGTGACAAAGTGCCTTGCCCAAGGGCACACGCACCATATGCTGCATTCCAATCGCGTCTTGTTTATCGTGTTCACCGTGAATTTCTCCATGTTCACAAAAAAAGTAGGTTGCATTCCAAACGCTACTCACCAATACGCACGCGCACAGTCGAGTTAGTTGTGCGGTAAGGACATTCTTTATCGCGCAAGAACTCGTATGTGAACCAACACGCGCGCATGCGCGAGTATTTCATTCGTTATGAAGTCGTGAACATGGAGACAAAAATTCCACCTCGAGTTCACCACTGGTGAACACGAGTTACCAGGCGATTAGAACGCCATTATACAACTCGTAAACTCGTGAACACGATAAACACGACGCGATTGGAACGCAGCAATAGTCCTAGGCCGGACTCGAACCCACAACCTGCAGCTTTACCTACAAGTTACAAATTCAATAAATAGCAGCAGTGAATACATTATCAATTCATCAAATAGCAGCAGTACGTAGCGGTCTATACCGCCACATTTGCGGGTCTAGGCCTCGGGTATCGTTGCTTTTTTGCAGCTTTTTTTGTGAACCACTCATCCAAACAACTTCAAACTTGGCACTGCACATTCTTTGGTCCTGAGCAATACACCTTGCGATTAACCAGTTTGCGCCGGGATTATTTTAACATCACCGAGCCGACGCGCGGGAATATTTTTAACGAAACTCGATCCGAAGCAGGTTCAGGCCGATAATAATAATAATAATGTTCGTGCTTATATAGCGCTTTACATCGTATCAACGATCTCGAAGCGCTTTACAATTATTACCCCGTTCATCAGGCCCTGGACCACGCGGCAGCCGTTTATAGGCGCTCAATCGGCCTCGACCCTCACAGGTACCCATTTATACTCCCGGGTGGAGAGAGGCAATTGTAGTTAAGTGTCTTGCCCAAGGGCACAAACACCATGTTCCTGGTCGGGTTCGAACCCAAGCACCATCGTACATGGGTCGAACACCGTAACCACTGGGCCATGACATTCTACTATAGTACCGGGAAGCACACCAAAGCATTTCCGGCCTTGCTCGCCGCTGACAGACATTTCCGGCCTTGCTCGTGACGTGTTTATGCGTTATTCGCTTTGAATCTGGGGCAAACTTTGCGTTTATATTCGTCATCTGGCGCGAACTGGTTAACAACTTCATACAGTGCCTGGATCTAGAGATAAACAAAATACGGACAGACACACAGAGAGTCCTGGGAATTATACATAGATACAGTAGGTTATCACTGGATTTGGGAATTAGGACTATCTGAGAACGAACATTTGACTACAATTCTGACATCACCTAAAGCTCAGGTACGTGAGCCATCTCATCCAGTTCATTTATATAACTGTATACACCATTTGCTTTTGCGGTCATTTTCAAAAAAGAATTCACATTTAATCGTAAATATTGTGACACAAACCCGTTTTAAAAGTTTTGTTTTCATAGATGCTGATTTTTGTTTGTAAACATATACATAAAATGGTTGTTCTAGTCTGGTTCCTTGACTTCCTTTAGATGAAACAGAGCATTTTATAGACGTCAGAGAATTATCAGTTTAGGAAACCAGACTTGTTGGTTTGCACCTATTCACAAATGTGAATATGTGCAAACGTACCTTATATTACCTTATAAATGTTCATTATATTAAACGTACTTGTTTAATACCTGTCGAGCACACATTTATTCCCATTCATATATATTTTGTTCAGTCAAAAAAGTCAAAACAAGTCTAAAATGATCCATCTGTTCAACAATGTTTTGTGAAACACCCCTCTAGCCATGTACGTGGCAGTTGTTCTAGTCTGGTTCCTTGACTTACTTCAGACGAAACAGAGCAATTTATAGACGTCGGGGAATTATCAGGTTAGGAAACCAGACTTGTTGGCTTGCACCTATTCACGAATGTGTCCTGTATTGCAAATAGAAATGTGGACTACGGTAACTAAATTTAATATATTGGGGTATTTGAAAAGTTAGATTTTTCCAACGTTAGCCCGCTGGCAAATTCTACTTTTCTTGAAAACCTCATCACATCAGGTGTCGTAATTTCACAGGATGCTTGAGACTGTTATTCACTCACAGTAAAGTAAGGTACTTCATAATTCAGTAGTTTTATTTTGATGTCCATGGTGTACACTGTAAGGTGAAAGTTGGTTCGCTATTTAATAGTGACCAATGTTTGAAAAGGGTTTATACTTCACTCTAACTTCCTAGGGTCAAGACAAACCGTATTAAAATTGGAGGATTCAGTTTTTGTGTTTATACTTTCACACTCGGTTTTGTCAGTACGCCCATCTAAGGCCGTGTCCGAAACGAGTGTCTAGAGCTACGGTCTACGTCTACAGCTACAGCTACGTAGGTGCTAAGGTAAATAGAATTCGGACGCGGCTACGGTAGAGCCTACGGCTAGTTATTGCGCCCCCAAGCGATGCTTGAATGAGTGTTTGCAAAATTACGATGTAAGAATTTACAACAATTATCGTCTGCTAGATGTTACACAATGTTTGTTTACAGCCAGTCGAAATACCTGATGATATTGACGTATTTGTCGATCTGTTAGTTTCATTTCAATGCACTATCATTAAAAACTAAACGAAAATTTGTTTCAAAATTAACGTTAGTGCTGCCGCCATTTTGTTTTGCCATTTTCTTTTACAGCTAGATTTTTGTGACGTTGTAGCCGTAGCTGTAGCTCTAGACGGCATTTCGGACAGCGCTACAAAATGGCCGACGCAGACAATAGCCGTAGCTTTAGCTCTAGACACCCGTTTCGGACACGGTCTTAGTCTTGTCCAACATCGAGAGGTGTCACGCAATTGCTTTATAGTTCTACTAGCATACAGTATTCAGGTTGTACACAGCAAGGACCACGCAACAACTTATGTTTCCCGGAAACACTTTAGGTAAAGCTAGCACACTGCAGCAATGGCCGTGTCTCAGAATACTACAGGGATCTCGGTCTGGGCTCGAGTGTTCTTCATTCGTCTATGCTTGGTAACCAGAATGCCTGTGGAACAGATATAAAAAAAAAGCACACGTTGGCTGAAACCTTGCTAGATCCTACAAAATCCACTATGAATAAGGGAATACAAAAAATGTACTGGGCTGGTTTTTAACCAGTTCGCGCCGAAGGATGTATATACACGCAATTTTTTTCCCAGATTCAAAAAACGAATGACGCATAAACACGTCACGAGCAAGGCCGGAAATGTTTGTCAGCTGCTAGCAAAGCCGGAAAATGTGTGGGTGTGCTTCCCGGTACTATCAGCCTGAACCCGCCTCAGATCGAGTTTCGTTACAAATAATCCCACGCCTCGGCTCAGTTCTGTTAAAATAATCCTGGCGCGAACTGGTTAACAAGTATGTTTAAAACCAGTGGATGCGAAAATGACCCTTGGCTTCGGCTCTGCTTCGTTATTTTCCTTCCCCGATTTTAAACGTACTTGTTTGATACCGGTCAAGCACACATTTATTCCCATTCATATAAATTTGTTCGGTCAAAAAGTCACAACAAGTCAAAAATTATCCAATTGTTCAACAATGTTTTGTGAAACACCCCTCTAGCCATGTACATGGCTACAATAGCTCGCGTGATAAGTACTACAAGTTGAACAACTCCTCTTATACAAATTGGCAAGCGTGTTAAGCGTACTGCGTAATGTGATGCAGAACGCAGTGATGCCAGTTCAGAGTGAATGTAGGACCATCAATACCGACTAATATTGTGCACAGCAAAGCCAGCAAAAAAGTACTACAGTGGAACACCGCTATACCCAACATTCAGCTATACTGAACAGCATCCTTGGGTTCGTTAAACGCTATTTGGGTCGTTTTAACCAGTTTGCTCCGGAGGACGTATATACAAGCAAGGTTTTCCCAGATTCAAAACGGATGACGCATAAACACGCCACGAGCAAGGCCGAAAATGTCTGTCAGCGGCAAGCAAAGCCGGAAAATGCGTGGGTGTGCTTCCCGGTACCATCGGCCTGAACCCGCCTCGGATCGAGTTTCGTTAAAGATAATCCTGCGCCTCGGCTTGGTGAATCTCGGCGCGAACTGGTTAAATTCCCAAATGTTAAAGAGTTACGGGTGGCTACTGGGTCGGACGCCGTCTTAAAAAATAGGTACGTGATGAACCGGCGGCAAAAAAAATAAAAATTGTTATACCAAACGATCGATACACCAAACAAAATCTGTGGATCCTGTGATGTTCGTTATAGTAGTATTGAACTGTACTACTAACCCTCTCCCCATGGCTAATAAGCTGGACATGTTCCTGTTGTTTTTGAAACTCACAGAAGCTACACATTTATCTTAACCAGTTCGCGGCGGGAATATTTTAACATCACCGAGCCGCCGCGCAGGATTATTTTTAACGAAACTCGATCCGAAGCAGGTTCAGGCCGCCAGTACCGGGAAGCACACCCACGCATTTCCGGCCTTGCTCGCTGATGACAGACATTTCTGGCCTTGTCTGTGGCGTGTTTATGCGTCATCCGTTTTGAATCTGGGGAAAACTGTGCGTTTATATTCGTCATTCGGCGCGAACTGGTTAACAGCATGATGTTTGGACTACATGCAAACCTTTCAATGGTTAGACAGTGGTCGGTATACGTACCATGTGCTGTGCTGCCGTGGCTAGCATCATGAATTTAGGGTTGAATTGGATGCAATGCACGGGTGATTCACAGTGTTTAGACTCTAGGACGGCTGTCTTGGTACCGTTCTCTGCATTCCAGACGTGCACTTTACCATCCTGAGAACCTGCAGATGAACAATGAATCAAGGCAAAAATATTCAATTTCAAACCATGTACTCTCATTAATCCTCACATATGGAGACTTGTGGGGAAGACCTTTGTTACCCTTTTTTGTTTTCCTTTGTCCTATTGTAATATTTAACGCTATGGCGTTTCCACTCTAGGGTAAATAGATTTCTAAGGATTTTTTGCTCTGGGGTAAATTTATCCTATTGTGTTACCTACCCCATAGGGCTGCGTGTATACGAGCACACATGTTAGTACATCCCATAGACATCTAAATAAAACCTAGACATGACATACGTTTTTAAAACTGTTCTAAAAATTGATCTATGTATGATGGAATGGGCAAGTACGCGAAATGCTCATCGTGGGCGTGGCGTGTGCAGGGTGGGCGTGGCGTGTGCGGGGTGGGCGTGGCGTGTGCGGGGTGGGCGTGGCGTGCGCGGGGTGGGCGTGGTGTGCGCGGGGTGGGCGTGGCGTGCGCGGGGTGGGCGTGGCATGCGTGGGGTGGGCGTGGCGTGCGCGGGGGAGACGACAACGATAATAATAATAATAATAATAATATCAGTATTTATAAAGCGCCAAATTGCCAAAGGATACAAGGCGCTGAGAAAACAAAGGGGGAAAGAAAAAGACAAAAAAAAAAAGACGACCAGCTAGGAAGAGGCAAAAAGGTGGGTTTTAAGAGCACGTTTGAAGGCTGGGACACTGTAAGAGGTTCTAATTAGGGTAGGTAAGGAATTCCATAGACGGGGAGCAGCAATTGAAAAAGCCCTGTCACCAGCAAGTTTATGGGTTCTGTGAACGGAGAGGGATTTACCAGTAGAAGAGCGAAGAGAGTAAGAAGAAGTCTGGAGTGAAAGAAGAGAGGAGAGATAATCCGGGGCACAGTGATTGAGGGATTTATAAGTGTGGACCATTGTGCGGAATTGAATGCGTTGGGAGACTGGAAGCCAGTGTAATTGCTTGAGAAGTGGAGATGTGTGAGTGTATTTGGGCAGCTTAAAGATAAGTCTGGCACATCGGTTTTGGAGCCGTTGAAGGCGAGCAACATCTTTCTGGGAAACACCGTTCAGGAGGCAGCAGCCGTAGTCCATCTTGGACAGAATTAAGGCTCGGACAGCATTATGGCAAGCGCTGAAATCGAGGAACCTTCTGATCCGGTTTAGGTTGCGTATATGCCAGTTAAGAGAACGACAGAGTTGAGTAATGTGAGCAGACATGGACATGCTGCGATCGAAGACTACACCCAAGTTTCGGACAGATGGAGAGGGATGAATTTGAGTGCCATTGAGATTAAAGGTGAGGTGGTCCAGGTTTTTGAGGTGAGTGGGAGAGGCTGCAATGAAGAATTCTGTCTTATCCGGGTTAATCTTTAACTTATTGATGACCAACCAGGATTGAAGCTCGTTGACACACCGAGACAAACGAAACAAAGCACAGGCCGCATCACCAGGACGGGAGGGGTTGAATGGTAAGAACAACTGTACATCGTCAGCATACATGTGATACTGGATAGAGTGACGTCGAATAAGTTGACCAATGGTGTGGGAGTAGTAAGTGAACATCTGAGGGCCGATGACTGAGCCCTGAGGAACGCCATATTTGAGCTTTGCTTCAGTAGAGAGGGCATCCTTAACACAAACCTGGCTAGATCTATCACTCAAGTATGGCAAGGTTAACAGAGGAAGTAGAATCAGGTAAATGACATTTGCTATTGTTAAGTAATGTGTTAACAACTATACACATGTCGTGTCTAGCTTTTATTAGATGTCAATGATACATCCACGCACACACAAAAGATGGTTGTCAATGAAGTCAGGTGTTCCAGAGTCGCGCCGAACCAAATTGAAATCAAGTCGATCCCGAGTCACTCTAATGACTCCCGCCATCAATCTTCTGCCCTCTATCGCGCCTAGCCGCGATAGTTAGACCTTCGACAGAATTTAATTCACTCATTTGTTTCGGGGTGACTCTGGAATACCTGTCTAAACAAGGTGTAAGAAACACTTTGCAAGACTTCTCGACCGTAGCACTGACAGAATTCTTACCTGACAAGACATATTTTGCATCTGGACTGAATGAAGACTCTAACAGCAAACCCTTTTGGTTAAGATGACCCTGTGATGAAAAAAAATTACTAATTCAAAAACAAATACAATAGTTGGAGAGTCAGCAACTTTTTGAGTATTACGCACGTGTTTTCATCACCGTGATCGCGCAACGAAGAGAACGTTTTATCTCAAAGGAAACTTGACAAAAACAAAAAAACGGTTTCTTCTGAGCAAAATAACGAATGTACTTAAGTAGACAAACAAATTACAAGAGTTTTTTTACTTAAATAGTTTGTTAAGAAACATTTTGTATAAACAGAAAAGATAGAATTTAATTTTTTTCATTTTTTATTTGCTGTTCAAAAAGTTTGGGTTGGGGCCTAAAATTAGCGTCTGTCTGGTAACCCGGTCTGGTAACCGGAGGCAGAACATGGACTTTTGGCTGGTAACCTATTTTTACTGAGCAAGACTTTGTTTTGTGCTAAGCAAATTTGTGTGCTTAGCAGCTCTATGACATTATCCCTGAGGTCACACCACAATGATCCACAGATCACTCACCATGAAGGTCTGTTTGGGCTGTCCGCTGAACGCATCCACCAACCGAATGACCGCCCCATTGGTGGATATGAGGATCAGCTTGCCATCAGCGCTGAACTTGAGTGACGTCCAGTCGCAGTCGCGGTCCTGCTGTAGTCGGAAGGTGGTGAACGGACCCTGAAACAAGATGTGGGAGAAAATGAATCGTAGTGCATGTGTGCATTAATAATAGGCACAGCTGTTGAAAAGTATTTAGCCCAACTTGGTAGGTTTTAGACGTCTTGGATAGGATGCATCCTCCATCTTTCAAAATCCTCTGCACTCTAATGTGGGGTGCATAAATGAATTTCTTGGTTCTCTGAAGTGGTGGGAATGTGGTAGGAATATGTACTGGATATGTACCAAGCATTGGCACTGTATGCATTGGCACTTATTGGGACAAAGGTTAACAATAGCAACAATGGTCCTCGAAAAATTATCATTTAGAAATTGTGGAACCTCATAACTCTCATATGTCAAGTAGTGTGTTCTTGTATCGTATTACGATCGAGGATCGAAACACAAAAGAAAACAAAGAGAACAAAGGATCCTCGAAGGACGGTTTGCTTGTCCAAATTCGGTCCTCGATCGTTGGGGCAAGCGCTAAGTAATGGGGTTAGGGTATAGTAAAGGAACAAAGGAAAACACAATATCGATTCTCGGTCGTTATGTGGTTCACGACTGTGTGTGTGTGTGCGTTTGTATTGATCGGCAATCGTGGTCATCGGACAAAAGAATTGGGAGTCAAACAATGGGTCCACGATTGACACAACGTCCACGATCTTTTCTTGTGTACAAATCCTATGGCGATCATCCGAAAAAGTTTAAATACAAACAAAAGAGGGAAGACGGTCGGACAATGCCCCGTCCACGATTGCCGGTCTATACATGACGGCGTGTGTGTGTGCAAGCAATGTTGCAAATATTGACACGTACCTTGTCAAATGATCGCAAGTCGTATAGCTTGATGAGTTCCGAGTTGACGCCACATGCAAAGATCAGACCCTCTGGGTCAAACGATGCCACCGGCCTACCTTGTAAATGCATCAGACCCTGGTGGAGGTGGGGTGTAAAGAGTAAGTTAGAAAAGGCAAGGACAATTATAAATTACATTTGATGACCAAGACCTTTAGAAATAGACTTGTCAAAATAACACAGATTCTGAAAAACAAATTGAAGAACAAAACGCCGTATGTACAATTACAAACTCAGCAGGTTAAAAAGAGAAAGTTTGAAGTGACCACAGAAAGATACTCCTGAATAGGTTTCCGGTCCCACCCCAAAATGGTTTTTTTTAAAGCATTTTGCAAATGTGAAGCACTCTGGCAAGTTTAAAACTACGCGTGAATAGAACAGCGCCCTCAAGCGGTATATAACCCACGGGCTATCACTCATTAATCATTTTTTGGGCATTTAATCGCCCCTAATTACGTAATAAAACAAATTTAGCTCGTCTTTTTATGCTATATGATCCTTGCCGGTACCCATATGGCATGGTCTCGTTATTGACTGTGTGTTCCCCCCCCCCCCCCCCCCTGTACCTACCTACTACCCACATCAAAAATAAACCATCACATAAAAAAGAAACGTCCAATCTTGTTCTTCCTTTTAACAATCTCTTCTTTTCATTGGGTGTAATTGTATGCCACAAAGTGACATTTCTCAGCCTATTTATCCCTGAAATCGGTTGGGAAAATTTTCGAAGTTCATTCAAATAAGTCTTCAAGTATCCTTTGTCTTTTTTTCTTTCTTTAAAAACAAGGACAATAAAATAATTAACCTTAGGAATATAACCTTTTTATTTGTACATCTTAATACATTTTGTAAATAAGTACGGCAAACTTTTGCAAAATTACTTACAGCCAATTTAATGACCATCGGTTGGGGCTAGAGATAAATAAATTCGCTCCAGGAATACACCGACCAGGGCCTTTTAAATAAATTTTGTATCTGCCTGGCAAGGGTTGGTGTAAAGTAAATACAATGTATCTTTGTTGGAGATAAGCGGGTTTGGACAACATTCTTTGAGTAGCGCTTTGTGGTTAGAGAAAGTCTGCGGTTAAAGAAGAAAGTCAACACCAAATGGCAATCAAGATTTGTTTAACTGGACTTCAGGATTGGATAACAATCTTTTCATTGGGGAAGTGGTGTAGCGGTGCTGAGGCTTTGATGTTGGTCTTTTCAAGAAACTCAGTCGGGTCATCGTAATCTTTTATGAACTGGTATCGCGATTTTCGATTATATCGTGTGCGCTTAGGCTTATCTTGGCATTTTTTTCACTAGACCGCCGGACTACTTAAGAAAGGGTTTTGACTAGACTGCCGCTGTTTTGACTAGAATTTGGCTAGCGGACCACCGTTAAGGTCGAACCCTGCCCTTGCTAAATATAAAGGCTGTCAGGCCACCGGTGTCCGAGGAAAATGCAGACATACAGAGGTTTGTCCTTTTATGTGTTAGAGAATTGTTGTATACTTTATAAACCCAGTGGTTTCAAGAAATCATAACGAGAGGAACACCTGAATGCGTTTACTGTCTCACCTGAAAATTGGGTTTGTGAATTTTTTTAATTACGTTAGTCGTGCATACTTAAGGCTTCAAATAAGTTAAGAGGGCCTAATATTTCGATCTTAACAAGATCTTCTTCAGAGACTAAACAATTAAGGCTTATTAAGGCTATTAGCTTAGTACAACTGATTGGCAGGGCAAATTATTGAATTATAACTTGCAGTCTGTATCCATTTGTCTAAAATGTTTACCTGGCAATTCGGTGACCTAAGATCCCACAGCCTGGCCGTCTTGTCCAATGAACCGGACAAGAAACTGTCATCAATTGGAGACATACTTAAACTGACAACTCTGCAAAAGACGAAAAATGTTAGATGTCAATCATTTTTTTTTATCATTTAAAGCAGCAAAATTGCTCAAACATCTTAAGAAAAGTGCTTGACAAACAACATGAAGTTTAAAAGTGTTGGAATGACGCGCAAGTGTTGGAATGACGCGCAAGTGTTGGAATGACGTGCAAGTGTTGGAATGACGCGCAAGTGTTGGAATGACGCGCAAGTGTTGGAATGACGTGCAAGTGTTGGAATGACGCGCAAGTGTTGGAATGACGCGCAAGTGTTGGAATGACGCGCAAGTGTTGGAATGACGCGCAAGTGTTGGAATGACGCGCAAGTGTTGGAATGACGTGCAAGTGTTGGAATGACGCGCAAGTGTTGGAATGACGCGCAAGTGCTGGAACGACGCACACACAGGTGGGCACAATTATTGGTCGGTTTATTGTGCGACACACGTGTAGCTGTATTATAGGCTGGCTGAAAACGCACCCCGAATGCTGATTGTCGTCCAAAATAAAAATGTGGCTTGCCAAATTTTGAATTGAAATCGAAATCCTAGAATATCGTTTTCTCGGAATATACAGCATTCGCAGAGATACAACATAGATACAACTTCATAGTTGTCAAGCACAGGTCTCTCTCTAGATTTGTGAGCACTTTTGTTGCACCTTTGGATAATAAACACCCAAATAACTTCAATCCTGTAAAATCCTCTAGCATTAGATTAGGTCTTATGACCTGGATTCTGTATTATCCTCCAGTGGTAAAAACCCCTAACGCCCTCAATCCTGCAAAATCTTCCAATGCAACTTGCAATTACCCTCAGTCTTCTAAATTCCTCCATTTGGCAAAAAGGATTTTAGAGGATTTGGGATAGTTAGGGTTTTTAAGGCAGATTGTCTTTGTGAATTGTTGAGGTACTGGATCTTTTGACACCACCGGGCAAGGTTCTCATTTTGACAAGTGTTACATGTTGTCAAGCCTTAGATTAAGCAGCCAGGAGCAAGGGGCAATTTATTTTTAAAAGTTGCGCCTTGCTCACGGGGATTTACCAGAGCAAGGGGCAATTTCTGAAGAACCAGGGGCAATTATTTTTAAACAGATAATGAGTCAAAAGGACTACCAATTACGCCTGCATTCCGCAACTAAACAAATGCACGGGCCTACGCAAACAAATTATAGTCACTCAAAACAGCGGCGTTCTAGTCAAAACCTTTTAGTCTGGCAGTCCAGTGAAAAAAAAAAAAAAATAAGTTAAGTGCGCGGTTTTCAGAGCCAGATTGTCAACAGCGATCCCGTATTGCGTGGAGTTTACTCTCAGCTTGTAATACATGTTTGTAAATAAATTGACTTGCTGCTCCCCATAATTGCATGTCTACAGTGGCACGTCTTTTTCCAAAATAAATAAGGTTCAATGAACTAAATCCTTTGAGTGAGCCGACACGAAATGTAGCAAAAAAGCCGACCGCAGATCTGACTGGCTGGCCGCAAGAGTTGATACAATAGAACCAAATACCTCTCCTGCAGTATCAGGTTTCAAAACCACATTCCAGGTACGGGTCCCTGGGATCGTGAATTAATTCAGCACATTTTCCAAAAAGTAAACCTCGAAAAAACTTACTCAAAGGACAACTGTAACAAAACGGATACAATGTCAGCCGCAAGTTATAGCAGCTGTCAAAATTGTCGGTAAATAGACTTCAAAGGCATTTTTGTATCACAATGACTACAAAGAAAGCACAATCATCCGTTAGGCTGCTATCTAGACATCGGGAAATTGTTGGTAAAGACGTTTTACCCAGATGTTTTCTAACAATTTATCGGCACGCAATGAACATAAAAGACGTTTAATTGCCTTTCTGAAATATTGTGTATCAACATTTGTGGGGAAATAGACTTCCTGTCCTAATAATTTATGGGCGCAATTTTACGGAAAACACTTGCGCCTTGCCGTCTAGTTTTAGATGATTATGGGCGCAATTGGTGGTTTTATGAGCGCAAATTTGCGCCCTGCGCCCGCTTAATCGAAGGCTTGCATGTTGTTATGTTAACAAAGATCTTGGAGTATTTAGGTTATAAACCCTAACTACCCCAAGCCCATCAAACTCCAACTGCAGGATTTGCTAGGTTTTGGCAGATTTGGTACCAAACATTAGCAACTTGTTGTTGTACTGTACTTGTACAGCCCAGTGAGACCCTGTTGTGAATTTAAGGAGGTTTTGGGCAGAAAGGCATGAGACTTGTAAAAATGTTGGAGTTTGGGGGAATGCACAGGCATTTATTCGTGGGTGAGCTCAGGCTGGTCACGGCACAGTTCCTGGTCAACTGTAAGTGTACACGTGTACACCTTGTGTGTCCCTACTCAAATACAGTCCGACACACAGAACCAATCAACTTTAACAGTTTAGCAGGTGTAGTACCGTTAGATTCAGTACCAATAATTACTGAACCTGTGTGCAGTTGTTGAAGTGTGTTAGGTTTTGTATGCTTTCTAGTGCGAGAGCCTAGAGGGTTATGGTTAAGGTTGAAGAATACGAGACATTTCAGACTTACTTTTTGGTGTGCCCGGAGAAATATCGGATGTACTTATTGTCATGCAGAGAGAGATATCGGATGTTGTCATCCATCTTATTGGAGGTATAGATGACTGTGTTGACAGCATGGGTAAACCGGATCATATCCACGCCATACTTCTTACTGTAGAGTGTTTTCTTTGGCCTGTGGAATTAGGAATGCAGAGGTCCTGAACTAAATATGTTTTACAAAAAATAGTGTCTCAAGAAAAATTGTAAACAAAATAAATCGAAATGCCACACGTAGAATGTGTAACCAACCAACACAATGTAGGTATAGTTTGAAAGATACACCTTCCCACTTACGGTACGAACAGTTCATTGAACGATGTTATTTGCCATCTTGTAACAGTCGCGTTTGCGGAACGGGGATAGTTTTCACTTATTTTACAGAAATTGGGTGAGATTCGACCGGTTTTATTGAAGTGCTGGCTGGGTGAGTTAATAAAGTACTCATAAAAAATGTGTTTGGAGGTATACCGTGCAGCGGTATGGGAGTAATTTTGTGTGGTTTGTGCATGGTTTCTATTGTTTAACGGCGGTTAACCTGTAAAAAACCTCTATCTATGGGGCTCCGCCCTACGGGCGTCGGGAGCCCCAAAGACTTCTAGGGGTAGGTAGGGACTAGTTGCGATAATCGTAACTCACCTTTCTCCCGATGGTCAAAGACCGATCTTCGACCGTCCGGAGAATGGTTGGTTACGATTATCGTAAGGTAGGGACAGGTTGGCTAGTTTAAACCAAGACTTGCAACAAAAATAGCATCAAATCCTTCCACACAACGACATACTTCCCCTCCAAGCAGTCATAAATAACGATGGAGTCATCTTCGCTGCTCGATATCATCGTCTCTCCATTGTGCGAAAAGTCAATGCTGTTGATGCGTTCGGTGTTCTGATCCTTGTACAATTTGGCCACGCGAAAACTTCGCATCACTGAGTCCGAAAGCTTCATTTTCCCCGCTCTTGTAGACCCCGTCGAACACAAAGTTGCTACCTTAAACTATCCTGAATAAATCACCTTCCTGTTTATGAGTAAATACGTTCATAAAATGATCAACATTCATGCCAAAATTCTATTAAATTTGGTCATCCATCGATCGATGTTAATTAAATAATTTTAGCCATGTGAATGTAAGGGCGCCCTCACAGTTAATACGTTTCGTCTGGTTCTAATACTAATCGCCTTTCTGAACCGCGGATCCTAGACTTCGTCGAACCTGATGTACATGTATACATTGTACGTCGCACGCATCCAAATCAAACAGCCCAACAAACGTAAACAGAGTTGGCACTTTCTGGGCCACTTTCACCAGTTCGCGCCGGGATTATTTTAACATCACCGAGCCGAGGGGCGGGATTATTTTTAACGAAACTCGATCCGAAGCGTGTTCAGGCCGATAGTGCCAGGAAGCACACCCACGCATTTCCGGCCTTGCTCGGATCGTTGATGACAGACATTTCTGAACTTGAACTTGGCGTGTTTATGCGTCATCCGTTTTGAATTTGGGGAAAACTTTGCGTTTATATACGTCATCCGGGCGAACTGGTTAACAACTGTCTAATAATACCGTCGCCTTTAGATAAATGTATGTTTTTATTTGCAGAAAGTTTGATGGATTTATATTGATTGGGTTTGTTTATTTTTCACCATTTGGTAAAGCTGAACAGTACTATTGGGAATAGAGTGCAAATTTTGTAAAACTTTTCGGAAAACTACTAGAAACTACCGGAAAACACCAAACAATTTCCAGAAATCTACCGGAAAACAAACAAAAAACACTGAGGGGAAACACCCAAAAAAACCGGAAAAAAATATAACAAAATTGCACACAAATTGTTTTCTTTTTCTTCAGTATTCAGTGTTTTTTTGTGTGTGTTTTCTGGTGTTAAGTGTCTTTTTTGTGTTTTTCCGGTAGTTTCCCGGTATAGTGATACCCCTTTGGTCCCTATCTTATTGTTAATCCACTAAAAAAAAAAATTGTTTACTAAATTTATTTCAGTTCAGGAGACGGATTAAGGAATATTTGCAGAATAAAACCAATTGTTGTCTCCCAATGTAGGTACATCATACATGTACTAGCCCAGATGGACTCCCTATAACCTCCCTACGTTACGTAGGGAGGTTATAGAGGTCTAAAATCCTGGACGTTAGTCGTAGTGCAATGAAGATGTCGTCCAACCTGGGCTAGTACATGTACCATGGGCCTGCATTATCTAGCAATCAGTAAACCAGTTTCTGATTCAAAATGTAGAGACCTTGCCCTTTTCAATGGCTGAAGCATTTCAAGAGGACTTACCCTGGGGAATAAATGGCAACCCTGCGTTTCATCTCGGGGATCAATCTTAGAAGGACGTCGTCCAACGTTTTGTACCCGTATGGATCCAAGAAATCCAAGTTAATATGGAATCTCAGCACAAGCAAGAAACTAAGAATGGTAAATCAACAAAAACAAACAATCATCTATAATCTTACAAAATCTTTTGAATTCTCTCAAGAGGTTTCTAGAAGATTTAATTGGATCAGTGGCTAACGTTGCGGCAGTTGAAGATCTAATTCCCCGACTTTCACTCTTGAAACCAGACTATTTAAAAGTCTGGTTCCAAAAGTAAAGGTCCAGAGTATTGTCAATTTCAGGCTGGGTAAGCCGGGGAATCAGATTGTCAACTGCGGTAACGATAGCCACTGCGTTAATTTAAAGGTTTTAAAGTTGCCCCCCCCCCCCTTCCCCCCCCCCCCTTTCCCCCTTCCCCTTCCCCCCCTTCCCCCTTCCCCTTCCCCCCTTCCCCCCTTCCCCTTCCCCTGCCTCCCCCCCTCCCCCCCCCAAAAAAAAGATATACAAAAATTAAATAAAAAACATTGCGGGAAAGAATGTTGCAACTTGAGGCTATTTCAGAGAGTACACTTTCATTTAAGCACTGTGAGGAATGTCAGGACTTTGTGTTTTACTTTGAGGACCATATTTATTTTGAGAAATATTTATTGGAGACAAATTAGCGTAAATTTTTAGGTAATAAGGAGACAGTGGCACTTTGGGAGACATTTCAGTGTCGCCCTAAGTGTCTAGCTACCCTAAAAAAACAATATTTGGGAGTTATTTTTGTCTAACGACAGATTTTGGTCTAAATAGCATAAATCTCGAAGATCTTGGAGAAAAGGGTTAGGGTAAACAGGTTAGGACTGTTTTAAGTTTGTGTACATCTCTATGGGATTGTCTCCCCAAGTGCCTATTTGGTATTATAATTATCAAATGCTTTTATTTCATTTTTAATTTTTTTAAATTTCTTTTGTTATAATACGCTTTAAAGGATTTAAAGGTAGGATACACCATTGGTAATTGATTTAATTATCATGAATGGGTGGATTTGGGGGGTTGTATTTGTATAGTAAATATCGTTTAACCGACCTGTCAAAAGTTTTACAACCATGAATGCTAAGAAAAGCAAGAACAACGGCAGTCGTTTTCAACCGGCGTCAGGCAGTGATTCTTATGTTCTTGGTTTTTTTGGCAATCGCCGTTTTTTTTTTTTTTTTTTTAATAATTATAAGATATCTAGCGCAATAATTGTGTAGGTTGCCTAGAATTATTATTTAATTTCAAATAAGTAAGATATTTCATAAGAATTTAGTTGTAAATTTTTTGGATATCTGCAAATGGTGTATCCTACCTTTTAAAAACTAAATGAATATTTTGATCTAAGAATAAGACTACATATTGCCAAGTTTTAATTGCTCAGGGAGTAGAAGAATGGAATGTTTGTTTGTATCATATTTTCTCTTGGCCTAATTTTCCCCTTTGTTGGTTCTCCCCCTGTTATCCCTTCTTTGTGTTTCTCCTTCCAATCCTGTTGTGCATCATGCTTGTATACCTCCCTTATGTTTGTTTCATGTACACAATCAGTTTGCCTCTAAAGAAGATCTTGTTAAGATCAAAATATTAGGCCTTCTTAACTTATTTGATTTGTATATTTCAGGTCCTTCCAGCCAGTAAGCAGTTTGCAGCAGTTTTAATCATATTCATATCATTATCAAGGTTTCTTATCATTATTTTGTTTATTTTGTTTTTTTCTCTCCAGGATACTAGTCAAGACAAACTCAAGCAAGATGCAAAAGATATCTTCGCTGCTGGTGTAGATGCTGTGCAGCCTCATCGCATGGTTGCTAAGGTACTCAGTTACCATGGAAACTGTTTGGCTGTCAGCGGGAAACAATATAAGGTAAAAAATCTCAAAAAACAAGCAGGTATAAGCAAAGGTTTCATATTTTTCCTAATGATGGCTTTCTTTTGTCAAACCACATACATTTGTTAAGCAGTTTGGGGTTTTCTTGTTCTCTTGTATAAATAATTTATAAAATTGTGAGTTTTGACAAAAATCTTCGGCTTGAATAACTGTAAAGGTCTTACTTTTTTTAACATTTATAAATTTCAGATTTTCCAAAGAGTAGGAAGACATCTACCATATTAAATATCTTGGAAAAATTGCAGAACAGTTTATAGGCCAAAGATCCATTGTATCGGGTAGTTGGTTGCTGGTTTTTAGGTAACTTTACTTGAATAAATATTAGTTAGACAGTGATTTTATGGCGGTGTTTAGTGTAAAGGGGAAGTTGTTCATAAGTGTTGCCACAAATACCCAATTTGGTCATATCCATTAACCCTAACTCCCTCACCCCTTTTACTAGAAAGTATCCTGAATCCGCCACAGTCCACCAATTTTGGTTTGCAAAAACTGCTGGTGTCCTGAGTCCATCAGACTCCACCAGTATACATTCTGGAGAGATCCTGAGTCCATCATTCTCCACCAGCAAAAGTTTGATGGACTGTGACGGATTCAGGATACCTAGGTGGCATACAAAAAATTGCAGTGCGTTTCTCCATAGAGTCCAACACAGTCCATCACCTGAATGTCTGTATCCTGAATCCATCACACTCATGCAGTAACGCTAGGCTTAAAATCCTCAATCCATCACACTCCTCCAGTTTGTTCAATATGGAGGTATCCTGAATCCGCTAAAATCCTCCAAAACAGGAAATGGATTTTGATGGACTCAGGGTGGTTAGGGTTCACATGTCCTGAGACTTCATCATCATCATCATCATCATCATCATCATATCGGTTACTTTATTTTATACTGGACTCCAGGGTTAATCCACATCAGTAGAACCCACTCCAGAGCTCTAGCTCGGTCCAGTGTTGGCAGTTCTCACACTTACTCTCCAAATGTCACGATCCAAGGGGTCTATGGCAGAAAGGTTCCACCGCTCCCTATCCTTCTTCACAACTTCCCTGCGCTCCACGACATATTCAACCTACCACGTCTTCTCACACCAACAACTTGAACTTCATTCACAGTCTTGATGGCACCGGTAAAACGCTATGAACAGATAACTTATCTCAGATATTTAATAGAGATAACTCCGAGGCAGTTTTAAACTCGTTATTGTTCACAGTAGTTGACCTCTCATTTGTCAGGCTTTCTGGTAATTATGAGACAGAACTGACAGACGTCAAAATTAATGCTGGGCGAGTACTTGAGTAATCGTGAGTAGTATGTGGTACTCTTATTACTTGTGATTGTTCATCTCGAGTCTTCGTCCAGGCACAAGTAGAGCAGGTACAAATGGTTTTTAGAGTGTTGACTTAGAACGTTTGCAGTTTCTGCACTAAAGTTGTCTTTTGTCTGGATGTTATCACTAAAGCTAGCAACCAAGGAATCGTTTGATCCACCTTAACCAGTTCGCGCCGGATGACGTATATAAACGTTTTATAAAGTTTTCCCCAATTTCAAAACGGATGACGCATAAACACGCCAAGTTCAAGTTCGTAAATGTCTGTCAGCAGCGAGCAAGGCCGGAAATGCGTGGGTGTGCTTCCCGGCACTATCGGCCTGAACCCGCTTCGGATCGAGTTTCGTTAAAAATAATCCCGCCCCTCGGCTCGGTGATGTTAAAATAATCTCGGCGCAAACTGGTTAAACATCTGGACATGATTTGGCGATAGTAGGGTCCCAGCGAGTCCCATTGGTTTTTCTACACTTAAATCAAAATGCCACTTTGCCCAAATGTTTGCCCAAAGAAACATCCGATTTCACCTTCAAAACGGCAACAAAATTACTCGATAAGCCATCTGAGATACAAGTACACATCGACGATTAAGATTGTGGTACTAAGGTTTTTTTTACTTACGCTAAAGCTGCCTTTTGTCTGGAAGTTAAAAATGAAGCTAGCAACCAAGGAAACATTTGATCCACCTTACGCTTCCCAGGATTTCACTCCCAACAAATACATTTCATATAAATGACCCAAAACGCTGCATAGAAAGGTTATCTCACTGCTGAATAATGGGTTGTCACTTTACGTCGTACATGTACTAACGTATATATTTGCTAACTTCTCGCAAGTACTTGACTACTCACGAGTAATTTCCTTGCGAATACCCGAGTAGCAAAATCCACTACTTGCCCAGCACTAGTCAAAATGAGGGTTTGCAAGTATTAGGAAAGAGAATAAAATTATCCTTACAATACCGTCTTTTGTTACAACCCGTGTCCAGTTCCGTCTCATTTTGCCAGAATGCCTTCACATTTGTGTCTCCAGGTGAATCACAATGTCTACGTGGTAGGCTTTGGCAAAGCAGTCATCGGAATGGTGGGTGCTGTGGATAATATCCTTGGTGAGCATGTCCAACGTGGTGTTGCCAGCGTGCCCTTCGGTATACAAGAAGCCCTCAGGAAGGCTGGCAGAAGGTAGGGTTGTTGCATCTGCTCTTTTTCATGGTTACCCAAAAGAGAACCATTCACACGTTTGACTGCGGGTCAGATGTAGATAATCACATTACAAGAGCATCTCAATCCTGGTCCTGGTCAGGCCTTTTTAAAATCACTTCGTTTACAGATACGCTGCCAAAAAAATCAGAATTTTTTTTTTTTTATCGCTGCCGAAAAATTCAATTTTTGATGACCAAACAAATACAAATGCAGGATGCTGAAGGTTTTTAGAGAATACAATTGGTTGTATGTACTTCACGGCATATGCAAATCAGTTCATGCCTGCAATGTGTCCCTCCATACTCTATTTTCCATGCATGGAGTTCATTGGGAAATCACTAAACATTTTACTCAAAGCACTTGCAGTGCCCCTACACTGTAAATTGCATTTGTTAACTTTTTGATTCAGTTATCTGTTACCGTCCGATGATTCCAAAGTTGCCATAATGGAAGGAGCTAAGGACAATCTCCCAGATGCAGACTCCCAGAGAGCAGCCGAGAGGATCACAGAGCTGACCCAGGGGCTAGGGGAAGGGGACGTACTGATTGTCCTGATATCAGGTCAGAGGTCAAGGTTCAGGGATTGAAAGAAATCTTTTGACGTCATATGCGACTTGCTATCCCCAATACGTGTACATGTATATGGTACAGATATATTGCATACTACACATCATTTTAACCAGTTCGCGCCGGAGGATTTATATAAACACGTCATGAGCAAGGCCGAAAATGTCTGTCGGCAAGCAAGGCTGGAAATGCGTGGGTGTGCT
This sequence comes from Crossaster papposus, assembly GCA_037893245.1. Lineage (NCBI taxonomy): Eukaryota > Metazoa > Echinodermata > Asteroidea > Velatida > Solasteridae > Crossaster > Crossaster papposus. The sequence goes on along the minus strand of JBAIAA010000354.1, from coordinate 585,869 downwards.
TCCCGGTGCCATCGGCCTCAACCCCGCGCCTCGGCTCGGTGATGTTAAAATAATCCTGGCGCGAACTGGTTAAAAACGTAAAGTTGTCAATTGTTTTCTTTTCTGTTAATTTAAGTGAATTACTGAACAAGATTAGCTGTGTATCCAAGACTTTTATCAATGGCTGCCATTTTGTAGAACTACTGCCACTGATAAGTCATCATTTTAAGTGAATATATTTTCAACTTTTCCTTTCACAAAACAAAATTCTTCCTATTTGGGCATCTGCAACTTTCTGAAGAAAAAAAAGATTTTTAATTTCTAGTTTAATACTTGTGCACACTTGTTTCCAGAACCTAAACTATCAACAAATAAAGGTCAAGAATGAGTGTACACATTGCAAAGAATGTATTATTGTCAGACATGCAAGTAATTTGTATAGCAATAACTCCATAATTCAAATTGGAAACCATATTTGCATTCCTACAGGTGGAGGTTCGGCCCTTCTCCCTGCCCCAATTCCACCCATCACCCTTCAGGACATGTATGAGGTGTCCAGGACTCTGGCCAGACACGGGTCCACCATCGCTGAGCTGAACACCGTTAGGAAACACCTGTCTCTGCTGAAAGGCGGTGGGCTGGCCGAACTTGCCTATCCTGCACAGGTGAGCAGCAGCAGGATTGTCTTGTCTATCACGAGTCCCTCTATCTCATCAAGTCACAAGCTATTCAAATGTACTGGAATGAAAGCATTGCTATGTTATCCTCTACATGTACTTGTTTCTGGGCTTGTGATTTACTTTTGACCGGGTTTGCGATGGACTATATAAACAGATGACCCCCGGGACCTTTTCTTCGTCTTCGGCTTATTAAGGCGATTTCAGATTCCCAACTGCGAGATCTCCAGCCACATTCTGTTGCCTGTTTCAAGAACATTCACTCGATTGATATGAACTCAACAGTTAGGCCGTGTCCGAAACGGGTGTCTAGAGCTAGAGCTACAGCTACGGATACAAAGTCACAAAAATCTAGCCGTAAAAGAAGTTGTCTAGCTCAGGCAAAACAAAATGGCGGCAGCACTAACGTTAATTTTAGAGCAAATTTTCATTTATTTGATAGTGCATTAAATTGAAACTAACAGATCGACAAATACGTCAATATCATCAGGTATTTCGACTGGCTGTAAACAAACATTGTGTAACATCTAGCAGACGATAATTGTTGTAAATTCTTACATCGTAATTTTGCAAACACTAAAAGCATCGCTTGGGGGCGCAATAACTAGCCGTAGGCTCTACCGTAGCCGCGTCCGAATTCCATTTGCCTTGGCGCCTACGTAGACGTAGCTGTAGACGTAGACCGTAGCTCTAGACACTCGTTTCGGACACGGCCTTAGAATATTTCCATTTGCTTTAGTTTCTATTTGCTTCTCAGTGATTCGGAATTCGCAGGCGAAGCCAAAGACGAAGCAAAGGTTTTGAAAAGGCCCCTAGTATCCCACTTGCTACCGAGTATGGCCAGTAAACTTTGTCAGTGAGCCTCTGAACAGATGGCATCAAACCTTGTTTACATCTGGGCTTTTTATGGGAGCTCGGTGGGGGGATGATGTTTAGTAGCTACATATACGCAGAGAAGCACACATTTAACCCCTTAACCTTGTGGCTAGCTGTGCTATGCCGTAGAACACGGCCTGTGAGTCAGCTGCACGCTCGGTATATTGTGCAGTGCAGCTACTGTACAACGGCTGCTGTGCAGTCATGCGAATATTCTGGTGCAGTGAGAAAAAGGACTCTGATAATACCGGGTGTCAAGGGGTTAACCAGTTCGCGCCGGGATTATTTTCACAGCACCGAGCCGAGGCGCGGGATTATTTTTAACGAAACTCGATCCGAGGCAGGTTCATTCCAAAGGTACTGGGAAGCCCACCCACGCATTTCCGGCCTTGCTCGCTGCTGACAGACATTTCCAGCCTTGCCCGTGACGTGTTTATGCGTCATCTGTTTTGAATCTGCGAAACCCTTTGCGTGTATATACGTCCTCCGGCGCGAACTGGTGTGACGTCATCAGTACAGAGGCTTATTAACGGAATTTACCAAATGTTTGCTTCGTGAACAGCTGCAATTTTGTTTTATTCATAAAACTTGAAAAACATCAAAGCTAATGAATATCATATGGAGTTTGAAAGGTTTAGTACCAATAATTACTGAAGCTGTGTGCAGCTGTTGAAGTTAGGTTTGGTATGCTTTCTAGTGCAAGGGTTAAACTGCAATAATCATGTTTGTAGTCAACTATGCTGTACATGTGCTCAAAATTGAAGTGCTTTTATATCTTGATTAATACTTACATCCAGGTGATCAGTCTTATTTTGTCTGACACCATCGGTAACCAGCTAGACATGATTGCCAGCGGGCCCACCATACGAGACAACACCACGCCGCAAGATTGCCTTGATATCATTTCCCGTCTAGGAGCAACGGACTCAGTCCCCAAATCCGTCCTTAATTTCTTCCACGGGAAGGTTGCAGCGGAGACAGCCAATGAGACAACAGGGCCCACGGCATGTGACCACGTGTTGAACGTTTGCATCGGACACAACCAAATGGCTGCGGAGCAGGCCAGAAGGCACGCGGAGGACCTGGGATACGCTGCTGTGTTGCTCTCGATTGAGGTGTCTGGCGAAGCCCGAAAAGTAGGAGAAATGTTCGTTATTGTTGCAGCTTATGCCTGTGAATTGTACAATGCAAGGCAAAGTCCTTGCCAAGACCATGGTGCATCAAAGCTTGGACAAGACTTGGTCACGCTACATGGACTCAGAGTTGAAACGCTCGAAGAAATGAGAACAGTTTTAGACGCTGCATACGAGAACAACGCAGCAATTTGTTTGATCGGCGCTGGTGAAACCACGGTGACTGTGACGGGCAAAGGCAAGGGCGGAAGAAATCAAGAGATGTCATTGGCTGTCGCCATGGCAATGAAAAGCCAATCAGATTTCAACAAATTTCTTCACGAGGGCTATCACTTTGTGTTCCTGAGCGCAGGGACAGATGGGCAGGACGGGCCAACAGACGCGGCCGGCGCATTGGCTGACCCAAGTCAGGTGACTCTAGCCAGCCAATCGGGAATGGATGGAGAGTCTTCGCTTCGGAATAACGACTCCTATTCTTTCTACAGTCAACTGAATGATGGGAAGGATTTGCTGAAGACAGGTTTGACGGGAACGAACGTGATGGACATCCAAGTGCTGCTTGTTCTACCTCCCGACCAAATAAGAAACTAGTCTAGATATCTTGCCAAAAATACAAACAAATTTAATGGATACGATGGTTTAGGGCATCACCAAGAGACATACACTGAACAAAAATGTTTTTTGTCTTGATTTGTGTCCATCTCTGCCAGTAATTCCACCCACATCTGTTCAAGTATGCTTGCCCCATCTGAAAACTTCAGACTCATTTTGAGGAATTCAGTCAGAAATTTAAAAAAATATCTCAAAGGTGAAAGTTTCGGCAAAGACTTAATCTGTTTCATAAAAATAATTTAAGTTGTGCTCACTTTATTTACATAAAGTAGTCAAATGATAGCAAGAACTTAATAATTGGAAGTTTTTATTATATACATATGTAAAAATCAAGTTTTAATAAATCATTTCAGGAATTAATTAACAGACATCTATTTTTACATACAATATTAAACAAAAATTGTCAATGTCAAATTTATTGTAAATTTCTAATAAAATCTACCAAGTAACTTTTTTGGGACATTATTTACTGCAGTAGGCTCTTAGTGACCACATGATGCAAAATAGGGGAGATAAGCCTTCTAAACTGAGATAGATGGCCCAAAACACTGAGCCAACATCCAGTGGACATAGTGACTATACAATTTTTGGATATTTAAAAAAAATAGCCCTACTATATAAAGGGTGGCTCAGACAAGCATCTTTCTGCTGTACTGAGGCCAAATTGGCATGATGGATGGGAAGAAAAATGATACAAAGATCGGGTCTGGAGCTAAAACTACTGGTATCACTTTTTAAAGTTTTGACCTCAGGGTGGTAGAGGTGTGCTTTTTTGGGTTTTTTGGCCACCCTCTATGCATGTGGTACTTCGATGTCACATTACCAATTTAGCGAACACCTTGTTCAGCTTTTTGCAAAGCAGTGAAACTTAAAAAAAACAAATTCTGCACTTTGGGCAACTCCGGATCTGTTGCACATCTGACCCTGCGTGTTGTTGCAGCCATCTTAGAACGTGTTCTTTTAATTTAGTAAAATGAATACACTAAAGAGTGCCTGCACAAAGATAAGATATCATTGCCCACTAACTCTGCCTTTATAAGCATAACCCTGCCACACTGCATCAGGTTGGAAAAGTCTAGTGTACTTTTTGGTTGGCTTACCCTCCGCAATCAACACCAGTGCATAAACGGCCAAGACTATTGAGGGCTAGTCCCCACTGAACAATGCCACAGATGTATCCTGCTGGGTTGGGTGACCAGTTTTCCCTGGCGATTTTTGTACCCGATGGATCTTGCTGCACTAGGCAGGCTAGTCATTTTATACACATATGAACTGGCAATGAGGTCACTAGAGCACGTCTAATCCCCGAGGGACTGTAAGTGACCAGAAAAAATTGGTCCCACTTCTGGTCACTCACAGGCCCGAGGGGGGATAGACGTGCTCTAGTGACCGAATCACGCCAGTCCATATGTGTTTTATAACACACCTCGGTCCAAAATATGAAATAATCGTGATCCGATTCAGACGCCGCCCTTTTTCATTTTAAGATGAGCCTTGCAAACCTTGAGGGCGCTGTAACCAGTCAAAAATGGTAAGTCTATTGCCCGCTTCGGGAACTATTTCCCCCAAATTCACGGTGGCGCAAATCTCGTGCACTAGCCTATATTAGTTAACCTGACCGTGTTTCAGCCAACCAGAATAGAGAACTAGCAAGGGGTGTGTGATAATGACAAATGGTGCATGTTGCTGCGTCTAGGCAGGATTTCTAGCCAAAATACCATGGAGGGTTATGATGCTTAACGTACAATGTCTATTCTAACCATTCTGAGATAATGCAATCAGGGCCCACATTTTGTTGCAAGGTGGACACTGCTTTAAAAAAACATTTCTTAAAATGATTCTTGTTTTGAGAAATCAAGGAAGAAAACTGGCCAACCTTGCCTAGGTGTCTTGTCTGAATGTATCATGGAAATCTGCTGAATACTTCCATGAGTTTAGAACACGAACCTACCACAACGGCACAATAGTTTAATCGGATATATCTTTGGTTTTAGTTTCCTCCAGGAGACCATTGCATCTGAATCAATCTGGCTGAGCTTGAACGTCTAATGATCCAAGAATCAAGATGTTGTCCCCTCATTTTTGGACATGCCTGTCAATCCACTTTAACATGTTGCCCAGGAGGAATGCCATCCTGTGATCTGTAAATCGGGAACAATAAAAAAGAATTCCTTTAAAAAAAAATTCTTGTTGGCTTTTAAATTTGTATTTTCCTCCTGGATATGAAACCAATGATAACACAAACACAGCAGATACATTTTGGCAGCCCTTTAGGTAACAAAATAAAAACAAATGTTTCTCATCAGAACCGCAATTTATATTATATGTGACCTGTTCCAACGAAACCCGGACAAAGTCGACTTTTTAGTTTTTCAGATTTTGCTTTTTTCAAATTCTCTAGGTTCTCAGCTTTAAAATGATGTATCATTTACATATGTACCCCCACCCTATCTTCCCTGGGGTCTGGATTTAGTGATAAAACCCTGACAACCTAATTATGAGATAAACAGCTTTGAAGTTCAGAAAAGCGTATTATTTCTGTACACAAATGTTTCACAAAATTTACAAAAAAACACACTTCTGGTAGACGGATTTTGTTCAAATTTGAGGAGATTGTAGATTAATAGTGAGTGACTTAGGAAAACCTAAAACCTCAAAATGGTAAAATCTATCCCGAAATGACTTCATTGTGCAACTTTGTGCGGGTTTCGTTGGAACAGGTCACATATTATATAAAAATGTCCATATCCAAGAAAATATGTACGTCAGAACTCTTGTGTTTTATGCAAGGAATTTTTAATTAAAGAGGCACACAGACGAACGTTCGCACTTGGCTTAGCTTCCCTGTTCGTTGCGCGCCCCCTGATACCAGCCTAGATTTAATGATTTTCCCGGCTTCACTTTTCTTATGAGTTCACACGGTAGCTGTTGGGTCAGGTTGCCAGTGTTTATAAAAACCTCTCCAATGTGTGTTTTAACTGGTATTGTTTACAACAGCGTGTTTTATAGCGTCTGGTACATTTATATTTTAACTTATGAAAAATACAAAAAATAAAAAAATATCCACCCGGCACAAAAAATCTCCTTTGGTCGCTGATGAGAGACAAGCTATTTTTTTTATATTTCTGCCATTATAACTTCGCACGAAAAAAACATGCCCAATAATTGTTCAAAATCATTACCCACACTATTGCTGCGTTCCAATCGCGTTGTGTTTATCGTGTTCACCGTGAATTTCTCCACGTTCACGAGTAGGTTGCATTCCAAACTCTACTCACCAAGACGCAAGCGCACAGTCGAGTTAGTCGTGCGGTAAGGACATTCTTTATCGCGCAAGAACTCGTACGTGAACCAACACGCATGCGCGAGTATTTTATTTGTTATGAAGTCGTGAACATGGAGAAAAAAATTTTACCTCGAGTTCACCACTGGTGAACACGAGTTACCAGGCGATTAGAACGCATTATACGACTCATGAACACGATGAACACGACACGATTGGAATGCAGCATATCCCAACAACGTTTCAAGAAACTTGAGTAGCACTAGCAGACGACGTGTTCAGCAGACGATAACATTCTCTTTTCTGTTTCAAGTTTGAAGCTGTGATACATAAACTTCTTGTCACTATTTGCTCTGTGTGATTATGTCTTCAATAGTATATATTTTTTGTAACCAGTTCTCGTCGGAAAAAGTATGTCCACGCAAAGTTTTTTGAGGATCCAAAACGGATGATGGATAAACACGTCACAATATCTGTCAGCGACCAGGGCCCAATTTGTTGGCTCTGCTTACCGTTAGCGAAAAATCTCTGCTTACTATAGCAGAAAATTCGGTGCTTACGGTAAACGCATTTCACGCGTTAGCAAGGAATTTTGGTCTCTGAGCATGCGTACAACCCGTAACTAAGGATTCTGTGCTTACAGGGTGAGCACATAATTTTTCTGCTAGCGCGGTTAGCGGAAAATGTTGACCGTAAGCGCAGAATCCCGTGGTTAACAGAGCCATGAAATTGGGCCCAGCTCACAGCAAGCGAGGCCAGAAATATCAGGGTAGGCTACCTACCTTTGTCTTGTTGGTGTGTACTGTCCGCCTGAAACAAAGAAATAAATTATATAAATTGTCTATAAATAGATTTTGTTGGGTGGGGAAAAAGCACAATATCGTGTTGTTGGTAAACAAATGCAACAAATTAAAAAAGAAAAATCACTAAAAGGGTAACAATTTTTGGCCTAAACAATTTTTGTTTCCCTATCTACTGACCCTTTCATATTTTACCAACTGATGTTACTGAAAACACTAACTTTGTTGCCTTATATGCCGTGGCCTCGTTTAAGACATTTGTCATTGAATTTGTAATCTGTAGGTAAAGCTGCAGGTTGTGGGTTCGAGTCCGGCCTGGGACTATGGTGTATATGCCCTTAGGCAAGGCATTTTGTCACTCATTGCTTCTCTCCACCCAGGAGTAAATGGGTACCTGTGAGGGTAGAGATGGTTATTGTGATTGATTTAGCTGCAAGGTGTTTTATTAAAGGTCCTCTAGGAACAATTTTGTGGATTTTTCTATCGTCTCTACAACAACTGGAGCTTTGCCTTCGTATAACGCAAAGACGGACCAAGAAACCGATGTGTACCTTGTTGCATGAAGGTTTTGGAGATTTCCGCTCCATACAGTCGCCATGACAACTGTATCAGAACAATAAGAACGGCCAAGGTGTAAACAAACCACCAACACACTCGAGTCTGGAAGTCGTCAGAGTAATACAGCGCCCTCAATTGGCCTGGCAGGTTCATGATGATCTGGAAGGCACCCGTTTCGCTTTCGTTAATAGCTGGATTTGCCATCAGTGTACGTTTTGATGCTTTACTGAAATTAAGATAATTATTACCACGAGTAAATTCACATTTCTTGATCCTGACATTTGTAAAAATATTATTTTTATTTTTGTATTAATTCCAACATTTAATTACATAGTAATTTCTTTTTCTGATTTGTGGTTTTGGTGCTTCGTACATGACGTGATGTTCAGGAACGCGCGAGCGCATTCTTTTAGTTTTACATTATTTCATGCGTGCAGTTTTCAAAATACACACGTAGTACACACTGGCACTGGCTGCATAGCCAGTCAGCATTGTTTAACTATTCTTTACAGTCAGGGCTTAGTGAAGGAACGCACACGCACCCATTGTGGCGATGCTGAACGTTTATGAATATCATATGAAATGAATTGAGATATGAATGAGCCATCACGTAGTCTCGTAGTCGTAGACACCTGTACACGTATGAAGGTAGGGCTTATTTTCGTCCCTAGTGTGCCGGTATACTGCGATATACAGGGTCACACATCGGCACACACTAAAATTGGTTGAAAACTTTGCTTTTTCGTGCGCACTCTGTGCGAGGAATTGTGGAGTCGCAATTATACTGGGTGTATTCTCTAATCTCTCAGCTGGAATTGCGCTTAATCTTACCTTCAAAATTTCGAGAAATTTGGGCATCTTTTGTTCAGTCGAACTGAGTGAAACGCGCAGTTCAGGCTGGATTATAATCCAATGACCCCTGACGTCATTTGAGTGTGCAAAGCGCACCTGGAGGGCGCTTCACGAGTTGAGATGCTACGGCCGTTTTGTGTTGCATTTAACCTCCAAACAAGGTATAATGTTATCATGAACAGGGTTGCTTTGACAATTCCCCATTCAGTCGCCGAGATTTATAATCATCCCCACGATTGCGTTCCATGCCCATAAAATACGAGTAAATATACTTGGCAAATTGTACACGAAACAGCCGTCGCTTATTTGAGTCTAGGTCAGGATTGAGCATAGCATTAAAACAATATTAAGTTTGCACTGTTTCATTAATATCATAAGGGAAGAAATCTGTATACTTTACCTAATTCAAGAAAATTGAGACTTTTGAGAGAGATTTGTTAATTTTAATCAATCATGTTTACAAAACAGCTGTTCTTCGTTTGTTGTGGTACCTAAACGACATCATCGTTCTTTACCATTAAAGTTGTGATTCAGCTTCGGGTGTCTGACTATTAACGCGAGAGGCACTGGGCCCAATTTCATAGAGCTGCTTAACGGTAAGCAAATTTTTTTGCTTACTATAGCAGAAAAATTTGCTTAAGCGTAAACGTATTTCACAAGCGGTTGCTAACTTAAGCACGTAAACAAACTGCGCGCGCAACATTTTAGATCGTCTGCTTAAGCGAAAATTGAACAGAAAAATGGCGGGCGAAATAAATCAGAAAGTGGCGCAGGCCGGGGCAAAGGCTAAATCGCCCCCCTTCTCAGCCGAAATGGACCTTGCGCTGGCGATCTCATATATCGAGGAGAAAGCGGTTATCGAGGGTCCTCTGAAGGGGTCCAAGTTGACGTCCAAACATAAACAAGCAAGCTGGGAACGAGTGAGGGGGTGCGTGAATGCGTAAGTATTGCCAATGGGTGGCGCAATTGCATAAACATAACGAACGAAAGTATGGCATGAAAAGATTCAACGCTACGGTCATGACGTAAAGATATGCTTTATTGTTCAAGTTCTAGGCCTACATACGATTTTCAAATAGTCTGAATTGGGTTGGTAGTTTCTTTGTTCGTTGATGATGATTTCTGGCGGCATAAGCCCTAGTTTGGGTTTAACATAACGTTGGCAATCATGACCATAAAAAAGTCCATAGTCAGTTGTTTTGCTTGTCCAACATCAACATGTCCAATGCCGTCAACATTACTGCGTCAACTGCATGCAGACCTAACAATACATGACAATACGTAAGCATGTAAGGGCCTACTGAATGTTATAAACGTACTTGTTTTATTATTCACGTCTGCAAGTAGCCTACCTTGATTTTGTCAGCTCTTTAGTTTTTGTGGAGGTGATTTAGGCAGCATCAACAACTAGGACCTAGCCTCCGAGCTGGCAAACTTTTTTAGCTTCAGCACTACTCTAGCACTGCAGTTCTGGTTTTGTGCCTACACATTTTTTTCTTTTGAACTGCAGTAGGCCTATTAATTCAGTAATTGTCAAACTTTACAAAACAAAAATTAGCTGTTTCTAGCTCTATGGTTACAAGCTGTTGTGCCGAGTACAGTAACGTTTAGTTCCAGAAAGCCAAAAGCTTGTGTTTTCTGATATTTCAAGCTGCAGCCTAGACATATCAGGTATAACTATTTCTGCAAAAATTGTTACTCGGTTCTTGTTAACTATTTTCACATGTACATTAGGAAACCAGAAAGTGGCGTAACGATAATTGTGTTAGGACTACAACTTCTCTGCAACATCATACAGTGAATCACTGTACAACTATAAAGGAATATTTGACAAATACTCCATAAGAGTTTTAGCTAATGTGCTATCACTTAACTGTTGAATCAAATAAACATTCAACTATTTATTTAATGTTTGTAGTGTTGCTGGAGGGAACATGAAAACAGCTACCCAGTGTAAGGATCGCTACAGAAATTTGGTCCAAGCAAGTAAGTACATGTATCCTGGCTGCCAATTATACCAATTTCATTGAAGACAGAATGCACCCATGAATGTTACAATTCAATTCAATTCACTTCATACAAAACATTTATTTCCATATTGCAAAAATGTACAGAACAACTAATATGAGTCTATACATATACATTGTGTAATATTAATAAGGAAAACTTAAGAGGTTGATTATCAACAGGCAACTTCAACGTAAGCCGAATAGTTTAATCAGCAAGAAATATGGCAGCCAATAGTCAAAGCAAAAATTATTTATAAAAAAAGTAGCCTTCATTTTTACTTATCAAAGTGAACGCATATTTTTTTCATAGAAAAATAACAACACATAAAAAAATGATATATGGTACCTTTAACTTTAGCATACAGAATAAAGCCGTGTAACTAGTTAACTGCTCATTGTCACATCACTGCATCAGTGAAAAATTCTCCCCCTTATTTTTTTCAGTCACAAAACGTAAATGGCAAGTTCACGCAACTGGCGGCGGACCAAGCCCTCCTCCTTTGAGCCAGCCCCAGCTTCTCATTGAGAGTACCCTCTCACAAGTCAAGCTAGAAGGGATTGACTCAGCAGTTGACACCTTCAGTGGTAAGTGATGAAAGATTTCACATCCTTCTTTTTAATGTTTTTATTGAAAAGTCCATGGTTTTCCAGACAGTTGAGGGCGTTGTTGGTCTGACGCCAGTTCCGAAAAAACACATAATATATTTGAGATCATTCATGTGCATTGTGTATGTGTGTGCACATTCTACAGTGCTTACAAGTAGATGCGGGGGGGGGGGGGGGGTGGTCATGCAGGGTGCTCCCCTCCCTCCCTTTGTGTACTTATAACTCCAAATATAAGTTGTGTTTATTTGTTTAATTTTTCATCAGATTCCTTTGGCAACTCCAGCACTGCTGACAACCCAGGTAATAACAACATATACAAACAAATTTTTGTTCAAGTTCACCTGTACCTGTAGTTTTTATGTACAACAGTGAACATCTCATCTACAACTATTCAACTTATCTGCAAATCAAATGTGAGAAACTTCAAGTGTTCTTTAGGATACTTTAAAAACAAAAATTGCTTTTAATTAGATAAATCTTGAAAGCCTTTTTTCACTTTCAGAACTTCCAGTCCAAGCGGACCAACCAAAGGCATCGGCATGCGAGGTTGTTAGTCTAGACCCAGGTAGGCCTATATGATGAGGGACATCTTGCCAAGGAATACCAACGCAAGAGACCTCATCCAAAATTAGACCAAAACGGAAGTATGCCAGTGGGATCACTGAGGCCGAGTACTTGGAAAGGAAGTTGGCGCTCATCGAAAAGGAACAGGGTGTGAGGATGAGAGCGTTACTGGCTCAAGCAAGGTATTATGAGCTGAAGGCACAGGTTCTTGAAAAGCAGCTGCCATAATACTTAACTTAATCCTGAGGCCTATTTAGCTATGTGAATGTATGCAAATATAACATGGTTTGAGGTTGGACAGTCTATATTCGCTCCCTGAGGTATTGCAAGTTGACAAACTAGTTCCTTCAGCAACTGTCCAACCTCAAACCATGTTATTTTTGTATTACCGTTACATAGCTAAGTGGGTCTAAAGCCAGTATTGGTCTCATCCTGACATTGTTTAAAAAGAGCTTGATTTGGTTTAAAACATAAAAAACACAATTATACTGGTTGTGGTGGTGTCCTGTTTTTGTGTTCACTGCAAAAACTTTGTTTAGCAATTAAACACGCTTCTAAACACTTTCTTGCTATCAGTTTGAAAACATGTTTAAATTCTAAATGTTTATGTTTAGGAACTTCTAAACATACTGTAGCAAGATTATGTTTAACTGCTTAACACAGCTTTTAGATTGAAGTATTTATAGTATATTTATGGAGCTTTTTATGAATCAGTACTTCATCACTGTGCATTTAGTTGTCTACGATGTCTGGAGATGGATGTAGCTAGTCGATCTCTCATTGCCTGCCCAAGTGCTGTTTCAGTTCCTACTCCTCTGTAATCCAGACACAGGTTACCCTCTGGGTCATCCCTCTCAATGTTAGCCTGCTCAGGCATGAGGTCACCTTCCAACAAATTACAAAAGTGGCTTTGAAGTTACACATGTTAATACCATTTCACTCCAAGTCATCATCTTAAGGATAGCTCATTGAGAAATTCACACATTGTGGGACCTATTAAAGGGTGTGTACAACATTGGTAAAGTTGAAAATATAAGTGTTCACAGATTTGCACATAACTTACATGTTATAAAGATGGACATAATAATTGGAAAACTTCCCTTGAAATAGTTTTGCTGGAAATGCCATAGTTTTTTAGGAAATGAGTAAAACAACTGTATTTATCCTGCAGGATAAAATCTGATGTTTGAAAACAAATAAAAACACATAAGGTTTTTTTTCACTGTTTTCTCATGACTCTGAAGACCGATTTAGCTTAAACTTTCACAGGTTTGTTATTTCATGTATATGTTGGGTCACATCAAGTGTGGATACTAGTCGTTGACAATTACCAATGTTGTACACACCCATAAGATAAACGCACAATCGGTCAAGTAATATGAATAACTTACCTTCATCTATTCCATAGTTGTGGAGTATACAGCATGCAAGGATTTCACTTGCGGCCTTGCCCATTGACCGAACCCTGGTGCCTGTTTTCATCAAGGCAAACCTTCTTTTGGCAATGCCGAAGGTCTGCTCAATGAGTGACCTGTAAATAATTGTATGAATTTTAGGTGGTGCTTCATTTGTGTAGTAAGGAAACACAATAATGTTTGCACAGGTTTTCTTTTTTTCACTTAGACACCGAAAAACAAAAAGTCTCGTTAGAATTGTCAATATTTTTAACCGATTTCAAGAGTTTTGTCGAGATTTTCCCTGAATTTGTGATTACAAAAAGATTGGAATTTGGTACCACTGAATTTTTACCATAAAGGAGGTGTTATGTTTTTGAGCACAGGTTATAATGGAAAACTAGACACTATATTTTTTCTTTAGGGATCCCTTTTGTGACTTCCTTACTCCTGCAAATTATGATAATGGGAACTCAACATCAAGATTGTTGGATTATGGTGATATGTCTATTCCATGGTGATATGCCTAATCCAAGTAAATCCTAATCACTTTATGTAAAACTCTCGCCAGCAGATATCGACAAACACTAGAGTTGAAGTTTGACTGAATGAGGATTGTTGGGTTTAAATGCTGTACCTTGTTACGGCATGCACAGTATTGTAGTCAATTTCTTCCTGTGTCACTGGGTTAGGGTAGGGAGCCATGAGGAAAACCCTCTGGTAGTAGCCAGAATCACCCAAGATCAGACAATTTGGCCATCTGCCTAAATGTCAAAAAATAGGGATATTAATTATTTTCTCTGTTTCATTTGACTAGGTATGTTTAACGATTCAAATAATTATAGAAGACAGCTTGTTCAATATTAAGGATAAAATTTAAAGCCTATTGCAGTTTCCCATATCTGATGTATGTGTGCCAATTTAGCAATTCATTTTTGAAATTTGCAAATTTTATATTGATTTCGTATCTAAGATAAAAAAAAAACATCTACCAGCTTCCATTGCCATGCCCAGAGAACTTTCTCGCCAAACTCTGCTGTCATGGGCTGCACCGGGGAATTTGACCACAACATTTGTGAACCTCTTGCGGTGGTCACATACCATCTACAGAAATGAAAAACACCAACAAATCCAAAGTTATTAAGTGAGACAAAAGTTAGTTTGGAATTATTTGTTTTGAATAGCATTAATTTATTATACTTGCATATATTTCACAACTTTTAAATCACCTGGCAGTTGAGGGATGTGTACCCCTTTCTGTTGACAAACTCATTTCTTAACTCGGAAGGGGGTTCAACACGAACATGGGTGCAATCCACGGCTCCAATGACATTGGCAAATCCTATCAATAAAATGGAACATTTTTGCAAATAATTTTCAAAACCACTACAGTATAGAAACATTTTTTTAGTCACGAACGAAAGGTGTCTCTATTTTTTTTCTAAATGATAATGACTATACTTCTCATTCGGCAATTGTAATGTTCAACTCGTGGTTTATCATATGCCAGTAAATAATTGTATACATGTATAAGCCCTATGGATTATTTATTCAATACATATTTAAAAAAAATATATCTGAATATGCTTGTATTTATTGTAAATAAAAACTATTAATTATTATAAATTAAATAATTGTATACATGTATAGGCCCTATGGATTATTTATTCAATACATATTTAAAAATAATATATCTGAATATGCTTGTATTTATTGTAAATAAAAACTATTAATTATTAGAAATTAAATATAATTTTTGATCAGCAAAATGATGCCAATGGTTCTCCCCTTTCTCCAAGCTGTGTGTGATTATGTTAATAGTTTATTGTAGGCTAATATTTAATGGATGTAGTGCTGACGTTTTAAAGTCTCAGCATGGTTTTCCTCATAATAAAAAGATAAAATTACTATCTGTCCGAGTGTAAAATAATGTTGTGCAGAGATGCGGACATTAACTTTCCTATCCTCATTTGCCAATTAACAATTATACAGAAATTCCACCAAAGAATTATCTTACCGGCAACCTTGAAGAAGCCCTGTTTTAGTGCCTGCAGGGAGATTTGATCTTGGGGATCTGGGAACTTTATTCGAATCCCAAGAACGCGATTGATGGCTCTGACGGTGCGATCTATGGCTCGCCAAGCCGTCGGGGGGCTAACCACAGGGCAAGTGTCCCCAACAACAATGGCAAAAGTCCCCGAGGACAAGTACCGCAATGCGAGGCACACTTGAAGTAGGGGTGGCAGTGCGTGGTTGTTGTCAGTTGGATGTTCCAGTTCAGCCGATAATGCTTGGGCAAGTCCTACTATGGTTGCCGGGCGAAATCTGTATCGCGCCCAAATTTGAACGGGCGTAAACAGCTCGAGGGGGTTTTGTCTGTCTCGAAAAACCCGCCTCTGTCTTTGAATTGGATAATTTCGCTGATTTTCTTCAGCGTGACGTCTCCTTCGCAGTAAGGCAGCCATTTTGACTGAAAGTTTTGCTTAAGCAAAAAATGCGGTAGTTAAGGCTCCTTTTTCCTTGCTTATCCCGTTAAGCAAAAAGTCTTGCTTAACGGTTGCTATGAAATGAAAATTTGCTTAAGCGCACCCGTTAAGCAAAAAATAGGCCGTTAAGCAGAGCTATGAAATTGGGCCCTGCTCATGGGGAAGGGCGCCACCACGTGCCTGTTATGTAAACAAAAAGACTTTCGCCATTCACACTCAACCCTGCTTTTTTGTTCAAGCCCAATTTGGGCTCCTCTCTCTCTTCGGCTACATCACCATTGCCAAACTGATAAAAAGCGCAAACTGAGACGAAGCTGTGGTTTTAATAACGGCCTTGTTTTGCATTACCAACAAAATGAAACCACGCCATCATCAGAGCTTTGAACATTAAAATAAATTATTAGTCCTCATTTAATTTCCTTCATTTGTAAACATGGCAGGAGCACAACACTTGTAACATGGAGGTAGTGAAGGCAAGTTGCGACTTCTTATGAAAAAAAAAAAATGAATTGACAATTAACCCCCCCCCCCCCCCCCCCCCAATAAAAATAGTTTACAGACAATGAAACTTTGAATTGAAAAAAACGAGGAAATTCCAATCTTGACAAAACTTTGTAGTGTTTTTCAATTTTCAAGGGCAAAAGTGCAAAGCAAAAAACAATGAAATCAGGTGATCCAAGGAAATTTAAAGTTGATGCCCGTGTTTAGAACGTTTGTCCTACTTTCAAAGTGAGAGGATTTGTGACCCAGCACGAGTAAATGAGACACTTTGCGGCAAAAATTAAAATTGAGATTTTGATTTCATCATTTAAAGCTAAACAAGCTTTAAATGATGAAATCAAAATCTCAATTTTTATTTTTGCTGCAAAGTGTCTCATTTACTCGTGCTGGGTCACATTTTATAAAAAAATGCTAACTCACAATATGCTGTTTTGTTATGCTCCCACCACAAGTCAATGTTTTGTTATTTGAATTACTTTGAAAAAAAGTGGGAAAGGTAATAACTTTTTAGGAAATTTGTTGGTGAACATTTGTTGGTGCTACATAATGGTACCGTTTCCATTTATAAAAACTGCTGATGAGCGTGGCACCAAATAAGGCCGAATAACCAAAAAACAATATCATTTCTTGCGTTTCTCAATTTTCATTTTCACATTGCAGTTTTTGCAACATAGAACATAGTATTCAGAAGTAAAATTATCATCATATGACGCCACCCTGTATAATTTTGTGATATAATTCATATAAACACCTCACCAAAAGTAAGTCCCCCTCTCAACAATTCGTCATAACATCGTCAGATAAAACATTTTACCAATCAAACTTAGTTAGAAATAATCCTTTGACTGTTTCCTAAATGTTGTTTAAAAATACAAGATGTCCATGACTTCATGGCTGAATGAGCTCAAATTAATGACAAAAACTGCCCTTCTCAAAAGTCACAAAAGTTGATCCCCTTGCTTCACAGGGGTCTGTAAAAGACCAATGGCAATGGCCCTGTCTTGATCAGACAGTCTGGGCATAATGCTTAATTTAAGAACACAAAAACAAATCAGTAGGCCTGCAAGGTGTATTGGGACAAGGAATGGGACTGATCACCCAACATCTCACTGTGCTAAGCTCTGAGCCAAGAAAGGGATTTGCATGGTTGAATGGTCCTGAATTGATTACAGATTAGAGTAATGTACACTTGGTGGGTATTTTAAACTGCATTCAACCACAGGTGTTTTTTCTATTTTTAAAAAGCCATTCATAAACTTTTGTGACTTTTGAGAAGGGCAGTTTTTTTCATTCATTTGAGCTCATTCAGCCATGAAGTTATGGACATCTTTTATTTTCAAACAACATTTAGGAAACAGTCATAGGATTATTTTTAACTAAGTTTGATTGGTAAAATGTTTTACCTGACGATGTTATGACGAACTGTTGAGAGGGGGACTTACTTTTGGCGAGGTGTTTATAATAAGTGCCCGCATCGTTATTTAAATAAAAATCCTGATGAAAAACTAATTAGTTTTTACTTGGCCTGATGAGATGGGCATAATTTTTTTTTTTTATTTTTTTTATTTATTTTTTTATTATTTTTTTTTGGGGGGGGAGGGGGAGTGCGAACACCTAAAAAATCTTTAAAGTTATTTTAATCAACAAAAATATGGATGTCACACGTCACTGTAATAAATTTAACATGCCATTTTAGAATTCAAACATCCTCAAATATGATAAACTGTCTTTGCTGCATTATTGCCCACTCAAAAAAACCACCAAAACCAGCAAATCAAATAGTAATAAACTTATAAAAACAGGAAACATTTGTAAAAGTCCATGATGGTTTTCACAAAAAAATTCAGGTTTAATAACATACTGTTTCACTGCTAGCATTGTTACAAACTTGTAGGCAAGTACGAAGATACACAATTCAAGAAGCTGATTTTGTTTCCTGTTATCTTACTAAATAGCTACATGTATCAAGGTATATCCACAAAAAAAGTCTATAACAGATAATATCTTACACAGACATGGACAGAGATTATCAAAATATTTGACATTGATAATATTACCACAAATGCCCACAATCAAGACTGATGTGGTAAAAGTTACAAAGTACATACAAATTACTGGTTCGTTGTCTTAACTCATGGAACCCAAATGAAAACATTTCCAGTTTGGTTTCCACCTATCACAGTTTCACTATTTCTTTAAAAAGCAGGCATTAAAAATACTAAAAGAAACTGCATTAACAAATTATTAAATTGTCCTGATTTTGAGCCGTGTAAATTTGTCTTACATTGAGCTTGAATGAGTATTTTTTCATTAAATCTAAATGAAATGAAAATTGTAACCTCTGGGAGATAATCTATTCATATATTAAAAAACAACAACTTTAAGCACCTTGCATATCGACTTGTTATTCATTGTCAAAAATGTACTACTATTGCTCGACAAATAACTAGTTTATTTTACAAAAAAAGTGACCTATCTTTTGTGCTACCGTACAATGGCATTTACAAAACGTATAACATCAAGAATGGTTTATATATATATATTACAAAATGCTTATACCTTTATGAATAATTCATTATGCATTCATGAATATTCATATACACAAAACAATCTTTACACTTTGGGAACACATCATTCAACAGAAATGTGTTGATACATCTGCACTAAAAATTGTGTCAAGAACCTCATAAGATTTTGGAAAATATAATCTGTTGATCTTTAAAGACGGTATTTATTTTTGTTAATTACTTGCTCTTAGTGATATTTGAAGGTTTGCATGGCGAAAAGGCAATAAAAATAATCAGTTTGTGGTAACACCACGGTAATACTCTTTTGTGAGATGTGTGGTTCTGAAAAGAACTGTAGGGAACTTGCTTTAAACAATGAAAGGTTAATTTTGCTAATGATCCGTTTGACCTTCGATATCATGTAAAGGTGTATCTCAAAGACTGGTGGGCTATATTATGCATAGCATTTGTAGCACTTTTTTTTCATGAATACAATAAGCGTGAATTTTGGCTTTTGTTTTACGGCAAATACTTATGTTTAATTTAACTTCAATGTCACAACAGCTTATCAGCACATGATTCTGAAAATAAAAACATTCTGCCAAATTATGGAAATTCACTTCCAGGAAAATAAACATTAAACTTTATTTGACAGACCCAACTATGTGTAAGCAGCCACCCTATAGGGGGACACAGCCCGTTTTGAACTACAAATGATGTCCTCTAATTGGCCACTACAAACAAGGTCCATTTCAGTAGTATCTTCCTTTTTGGGAAGAAAACGAAAAATAAAAACCAAAAAATCAAGCTTTAGCCATCAGGGATGAGTACAGGTGTTTTAAATCACACACAGGTGACAAGTGGAAGTCACATTGTAGTGAAGAACACAGATTTGAAACTGCCCCCCCCCCCCCTCCCTCCCCCTAAATCTGATCTCATTCCTTTGATGGATTGGTTTTGTTTGTGTTTTTTTTCCTTCTTATTTTAGTACATCGTGTATTTTGTATTTACTATTTCCAAACCATGACAATCATCTTTGGGGGAAACACTATAAAAACTCAAGTACCGTTTCCATTTATAAAAAAAAATTCCAGTACATTTCCCCGCATTTGCAATGCCAATGATTGAAGAGAAAATACAATTGTGACTACGAAGCAGTGTTAGATCCCTAGTTTTCAATTACCAAACAACACCCCCCCCAAAAAAAACAAAAAACCAACAACAAGAAGTTGCATTTTCTCTGCACTAAGTACTCATCCAAAGATGCAATTCATAGCCTAAGTGTGCACTTTCCCCAACTCATGATGGGAAAAATTGCTTGAAAGTCACAGTAAATTGCATATCACATTTTACACGAGATAAACAAAATTAAACAATTAATAACAATAATAAATAAAATAATAAATAAAAAAATAATAATATAGAACTATAATAATATAGAACTATGTATGGTATTTTTTAAAGGTAACAATGTCATATAGATACACATACACAATGAGAAAAATCCACTAATATATAAATAAGCACCAAATACACCAGAGGTTTTATCTCACGAGCTCGTTGCAATAAAATGCAGTGCTTATGGTTAAAATAATATATAAGTGTTAATAATAATAATAATACTACATTAAAATGTACATGTACATAAGCGCTCTCGGCTGTTCTAGTTCCAGGGTAATTACCACAATCACTGTGTAATCAGATGTGCTGATGCACCCCCTGGAACATGAATGCCAAGCATAATAAAAAACACAGATCTAAAATTGTTATATAAAAAAATGATTGTTGAAATTGTAACTTTTGTGCAGATCTTGTTATAGTGCTGCGTTAATGACAAAGAAGGCAGAAAGGGGGTATACAATTATGCAATTTTCCATAATATTTACTGCATTAAGTCAAATAATTTAAATATTTAACATTAATGATGGAAAGCATGTTATTAGGGAACACAGTATGTTTTCCATTACACATCAGTTAATATAATGCAGTGAAGCAGACCTATACAAGAACTGTAGACAAAACAAAGATAAAATTAGGGAAATATTTGGCATTTTTTTTAAAATTGACTAAAGATACTATTTTGAAATGAGTAACACAGTAACAATCTCAGCAATACATTATATCAAGAAGATGTTCCATCATTTGTTGGGAAACTAATTTTTGCAAGCATTTTTTTTCACTGTGAATTCCAATGCAGATTGACCTTCGCTGTAATTGTATCAATGTGTTTTTAATGCATTCATCACTCTACCCTTCAATTGAATTAACCCCAGGTTTAAACCAATCAAGTGGAATATGCTTAATGGACACTGCAGACTCTACCTAAATGATAACGCTTCACCGGTCCCCTGTGGTGCCATCTTGATTTGGTGGGGTTATCTGCCAAGTCTGTGTTTTACAACCACACTCCAATTCAAGAAAGCAACATTAGCCATGCTGTAATTGTTCACTTCACTGTTTTGCAAGTTTGCCATCAACCATATTTATACATTTGTAAACTTTTTTTTTCTTTTTAAGATTCAGACAAAATATAGTGGTTTTGATGGAACTTTCTACACAAGCATACAACTGGGAAATTATGAAAACTAGGGTAAATCCAAGATTTACAAAGCTCTCTGCAGTTTTTTTAATTATTAATGGCAAACAAGAAAAGTGAAAAGTGGCAAATCAGCTGATAAGAGGAAGAGTTGTATGCTACCTTGGGTACAATTTATAAGGTCATTTTGCAGTGCTTAGTTTTTAAGGTTTTTACTGATCAAAAATACAAATGCTACCCCCAAAAAGAGTTAATACAAAAATATACTTGGTTTTGTATTTTGTACCCCCTAACTCACCCCACTTTATTGTAAACAATTTTGAGTACCAACTTTTGGAATAAACTTTTTACAACCAATATCATAATATATCAAATATCCGAATATTCAATCAACAGAATGTGGTGTTGTTTAATTATAAAGTTGAATTTTTTGTTTATTGTTGGATGCTACTTTTTTGTTGACGATAACTTTTTGTTAACCAGTTCGTGCCTGGATTATTTTAACATCAACGAGCCGACGCGCGGGATTATTTTTAACGAAACTCGATCTGAAGCAGGTTCAGGCCGATGGTCCTGGGAAGCACACCCATGCATTTACGGCCTTGCTCGCTGCTGACAGACATTTCCGGCCTTGCTCGTGACGTGTTTATGCGTCATCCATTTTGAATCTGTGAAAAAATTTGCGTTTATATTCCTCATCCGGCACGAACTGGTTAATACAAGTTTCCTGTTCATTTAGCTGGGTAAAGTTCCTTGTCAGTTTGTGTGTACTTACTGTAAAACATTTCAGGAATCTATAATATCTATTGCAACATTTCACCACATTTTTGATCGACGCGCTTTGATACAACTTGTGACCAGCGAGAAAAGCAGCTAAAGTGGTCGTGTGTAAAAATTGGTAAATTTATATTTTTAGTCAAGTGCAGTTTTGAATAATCAAATACTGAATTATTTGAAACTTCCTCTATGCTCATTCTTTGTTTAAATGTTCCGATAAGACATTTTTGAAAAATGCGAAAAATCAGAAGCCAAAATCACTTCTTTTGTTAACAATTTCACATAATCTTCTCATTAAAATGAAATAACTACATGTTACACATTAGGTTTCTTAATTTAAGCAGGAATCAACAAACTAAAGTCATTTTTTTCACATTGCCCGTTTCTTATACATTTTGGCCCCCAAATTGTCTTGTAAATCATTCCGGAAAAAAGAATAGAAAAATATTTCCTATAGACTGGCAATGAGGTCACTAGTGCACGTCTATGTGCCTTCGGTAACGGTAGAAATAGGACCCTGTTGGTCACTCACAAAGAGAGAGGGGGAGAGATATAGACTGCACTATTAACTGCACTATTGACTGTTTCAATAACTAGAATTATTGGGGAGGCATTTTGATCACGAAAAAAGTGGTGAAATTAATGTAGGCATTCTGATTGGCCGAGGTTTGTCATGCTATCACGTCATTGCGTACTGATGCACGGTTGGGTGCAGTGCCATGTATGACTTTATTAACTGATAATGCTTTAAAAAGCGAGGTCAGTTTGTAAGATGAGTTTAAATTTGTACCTAACAAATTTAATGAATGTTTTTGTTAGAAAGAAATGCTACTTCATATTTTACAAGCAAACTATTGGTAGACCTACATATTGTGCGTGGATGTATACAGCGCGACATGTCGGCCTGTCAAAATTTGACAACAATACGTTGTTTTTCGTTGACCATGTCCCACAGGGTCATTTTGACCACTTCTTTATGTGGTTACTTTTTAACCACATATTTTAACCAGTTCGCGCCGGGATTATTTTAACATCGCCGAGCCGACGGGCGGGATTATTTTTAACGAAACTCGATCCGAAGCGTGTTCAGGCCGATAGTGCTGGGTAGCACACCCACGCATTTCCGGCCTTGCGCGCTGCTGACATACATTTCCGAACTTGAACTTGGCGTGTTTATGCGTCATCCGTTTTGAATTTGGGGAAATTTTTGCGTTTATATACGTCATCCGGCGCGAACTGGTTAAAGAGTGTATTGAACAGAAAGACAAGGCACATTTCTTCTCGAAGCACTATACAATTTTCTGTTCTGCATTCAACTAATTTTGAGCAATTTTTTGGGGGTAAATTCAGCAAGTTTGTTCTTGCACATTCTTTACTTGTCCCAAGCCAAAATAGAACAAATTATAAAAAAATCATGGTTTGTAACAGCTTAGTTTTAGAAAGTACACAAACATATTTTTAATGATTACGCTTTTTCAAAAACCTGATCAAATTTAAATATGGATTGCAGGCTGCACTACAACCCGATACATTATACCATAAAATGTAATTGAAAAAAACAAACCAAACCACAAATGCATTTAATAAATACTTTTATACATATAATGTATCAAAAGAAGCCGTTACGATAATTTAAGGTGGGATGCTAAGTTTCTACATACATGTATTGTATATCTTGCAATATGTAAAACTGCAGCCTTAGCTAAGAACGTCAGCGGTAACCTCGAGGACAATTCCACACTTTCAATTTAAAACTCGTAATCGTCGACATGAAAATTGTACAAACTGCCTTCTATTGCAGGCAGATAAAAAAACTTGTAAATAAAGAGATGTTAAAAAAAAGAAAAAAAGAATCACTGTCCTTCCACAAGTTAACCCACACCTTTACCAATGTCGAGTTTACTCAACCATTTTGGCAAGGAAAGGGTTAAAGATGAAAACTACGGTGTATACAAGGCTATGGCTGGATGTGGACATATGCTGGCGGCTTCCGATAGCTCGAGATGTCTCGGGATGGGGTATTGTTTCTATTTTCAGGTGGAGATGGAGAGAGAGGAGGCGGGGGTTGATACGAGGGAGTGCCCGCCATGTCTACCATGGGTAAGCTGCGTTTGTCTTCTTCATCCCCTCCTCCAGGTTCATTGTTGGTCATCAGTGGTTGCTGGGTCTCCGTGTATTCTGGGGGAGACAGTGGTGGCTTCTCCGTCTTCAAGATAAGAGGCGAGGAGGAAGACGGCGGCTTTTCCCCGTCTTCGATCTCATCGGCAAAGATGATGGGGATGCCCTTGTTGATGAAGGTGTTTTGGTCCTCGTCAGAGAGCTTGCCCTTGCGGCTCTTGCGGTAAAGGAAAAAGATGACAATGCCTGCGATGAGGATGATAATTGCTATAATCACAGCAGGGAGGACAGTGCTGATCCACATGTCTTGTGGTGGGTCTTGCCCTCCTGCACCCGGATCGGAGGTTGTCGTTGGAGGTGCTGCTGTCGTTGGAGGTGCTGTTGTCGGAGCTGCTATTGCGCATGCACCCAGTGGCAAGGACTCCACTTCAGTGATGTTAAACTCGGGCCGGAAAGCATCAATCAGGGCCTGGCTGGGTTTGCCATCCTCAGTCATGATCTTAGACTGGAGCTCCAGAATGAGTTCGTTGTTGCAGGAGTCTGTTGGGAGGGTGTTGTTAACCCATGAAATGATCACAGACCCCCGTTTGATCTCGGTGATCGTGATCGCATCTGCATTGGAATCACCAAATGCTTTGGCAATTTTGTTCAGTACAAAGAGCTGCATTGCTGGATCGTTGATGAAAGTGTCGTAGTCAATGTCCAGTGTCATTCCCATCTTGACTGGTGGTGAGTTCTCTTCATCGATAGAGGCCGCCGCAGCCACCACCACCTCAAAGGCATTCTTCACCTCAAGACCCTCGCTGTCTTGTGCCACCAAGATCAATTGGTATCTTTTCTTCTGGGCTTGCTCTTTTAGCGGGAGACCGATCAGCCTTTGTTTTGTCTTGTCAAATTTGAGCCAGAATTTGGGGCCTAGCTCAGTAAAATCAAATGTCAGTACTACTAGGTCCAAGTTCCTGGTGTCACCATCCTCAGCATCACGGAAAGTATTCCTCGGTATTTGGAAACTCAACAGCTTCCCTTCAACGGCATCCACGCGCCCGAGACGCCTGCGGATTTCTGGAGAGGTGTTTACATGTGGTGCGGTGGTAATGCTCGGTTGCGGCATCGTAACTTTGTCGGTTGGTGGTTTTGTTGTTGGTATGATTGGGGGCTGAGGCGTTGGGGGCTGAGGAGTTAGGGGCCGGGGAGTTGGAGGCTGAGAAGTAGGAGGCTGAGGGGTAGGGGGTTTAAGAGTAGGGGGTCGAAGAGTAGGGGGTCGAGAGGTGGTGGGCTTGGTCACTGATGGAGTTGGTGTAGGTACTAGTGTGGGGGTGCTGGTTGTGGTTTGGGTTGGAGTAGGGGTTGGCTCTGGCATTGAAGTACGGGTCTTGATGACAGATGTGGAGGTTGGGGCGACTGTAAAAACTGAGGACACGGAAGGTTTGGGCTGCGGTGAGGAGGTTGGCGTAGGGGTAGGTGAGGCTGTCTTGGTTGGAGATGCAGTGAGTGTCGGCCTCACGCTAATACTTGGCTGAACCATGGTGGGCACTACAGACGGAGTAGGTTCCACAATACTGAATGTACGCGACACTGTCATTGTGGTTGTCGGCAGTACGACTGTGGTGTCTCTGAGTGTGGTTGGCTTGGGCGTGGTGACCGTGGGCATTGGAGTTGGTATAGGCGTTCCGACAAGTTGAGCCTGTCGCCTGACTCGCTTCAGTTTATCCGGCCTGTCATTGGTTATCCGCCAGCCAATAATATCATGCTTCAGTTCGCTAGCCATGGAGCCATCTTTAGAGGCAGTCTCCAAGACTGTGACCACTGGGAACTTGTCCACGCTGTTGGTCTTGCTACAGCCTATTCTCCAGCTCAGGGCAATACCTGGATGCCTCTCTCGTTTGATGTTACCAGGACCTGCCACCATCAAGGATCCATCTAACAAGCTCTTACTGCCGGCGGGAAGCAATCGGAATACGTCCATGCCGAGCCTGGAGTGTTGCGACATCTTGGAGACGATCTTCAATCGTTCTTGCACTCCCATTTTGTCCCAGTTGGCATCCAGGATGACGGTTGCCTCAATCATGGCCTCGTCGTCGCTACAACTGGATTTACTCGATGCGGCAGCCGCATCCTTCAAGGGCACAGCAGCTGTAGAGGGCCCCCTTCTCTCCGGCAGGACTGAGATTGAGAAGACATCGGTCACACGGGCTGCGACACTGGAGTTAAAGGACCTTCCGATGGCAGTGACCTGCATGTAGTACTGATCAAGATCTGCTTCCGATGGTATACCACGTAGCGTATGTCTGCCATCATTGTAGGAAAGCCAAGACGGTAGACTGTCACCTCCAGCCTCTGCAATCTGGCCAAAAGAAGAAAAATAAATTTCATAGTTAAAACTTTTGCCTTAAAAGTACGTTCAGAATTTCAATAGAATTCAAAAGACTCCTTCACTGCAACAGTTAACCAAGGTTTGAAAATGGGATGTTAGCAGTTGAGAGCTACTGGTATGGGTTATCCAAATTGAAATTGTAAATTAGTGATAACACATGGTGAATAGCTGAAGCTACATTAAAAATAAATAATAAATAATAATAATTACTAGTGCAACCTGTATATTCCAGCATTATCCAGAACCATGTAAGCTCAATAAAACCCCAAGGTCATGATAAAAATAAAAACACGGTCAACAGCACAGGCTTTCCTCTGCTAAAAAGATTCTGGGGGCGGCAGGATTTCTTCACCATCTCCAATCATATTCATTTTTTTCTTCTGAAGTGTCTGCCATATTTTAGCTTGTTTATGTACACTGCACATGTACATGATAGGAATGATAGAAAACACGAGCATACCCTGTAGGCACATTACATGTACATTAGGTTGGCAAAAAGCCAACACATAAAGTTCCAAATAAGCAGCTTCATAATACATGTACATATATAATGAAGTTTTAAAGGTATTTGGTGGGATGATTGATGAATACACTTCTCCCTAATTCCTGCCAGTGAAAATACGGCAAAGAGAACACTTATTAATAATAAATTGGGAGTCGAAAATTGAGCAGCTATCTAGCCTTCTGAAACCTAATAAGACAAGATGATGGATCCGTCTCAGGGATGGCTCCAAGATAATTAGAAGATAATTAGAAGTACATACCAGTACATACACCACCTAAATCCTGGGGAAGGTTTTAGATGTTAAAGGTAGTATGCACACCATATGTTTTTGCTTATATTTTTGAAAATTGCATGGGGTAGGGAATGTTTATCTCAATAGTAAATATCTCGACACTAACCCTTTTGTTCAAGTTGTGTTTTCTTAGATACTTGAAAAAGTCTAGATTTTTGACGCCCTTCAGACAAAACAGAGCAATTTATAGACATCAGGTAATTATTGCTTGCACACATTCACAGTAAATTGAAAAATAATTGGTGCAGTGTTTGAAAATAGCTTTTTTTCCCCTGGTTTTTCAAGCACAGATACATGTAGCTATGAACACAAAACTGCTCGAGACTGTTATTCACTTACAGTCAAGTAAGGCGTTTCATAATAATTCAGTAATTTTGTTTTTTGATGTTTGCAAATGGTGTAACTTTAAAAAAGGGCTGGGATAGTCTGGGGCTTCCCAATGGACCAATCCCCTGATTAGTTTTTAACCCCTGAATGTCAGAGTGGTGCCACAACCGATGGTGTGTTTGACAAGTCTGGAGTCTAATCTCCCGTTGAGGTCACTAAGGCTAATGTTGCATGGGGGAGAAAGACGAATAAATCCCTTGGCCACTTTCAATTTGAGTAACCTGACTGATATTCTTTGCTAAAGTGTTTAAACAGCTTCATAGTTTTTAACAAAAACAGCTTCATAGTTTTTAACAAAAACAGTTTTAAAGTTTTTAACAATAACAGCTGTGAGACTGTAGGCTTAAGTAAATCTTCTTACTTCCATTCGTGCAGTGAGATTAGGTAATTTTGGCTACAATTGCAACTCTCCAAGTCTTTCAAAACAGACCCTGTACAACAACAAAATGGCAACCGTGTTTTGAACGTTGTATGCTGCAGAGATGTACATGAACCTTAGTCAACCAAAACTTCATCAGCTCTCGTTAATACAAACATTGGTAAACATAAATTCTAATTATTACAAACAAAACGTCCTGGTCCCGACTGTGCACTTATGTGCACAATGAATGGAACTTTCACTCCTTTTTAATAATGAAAATTCTGATATTACAAACATTTTGTCCTGGTACGGCTGAGATTGTACTAACAAGAGACGACTGTATTCCACATGAATTTATACTAATTGTACTGGAACCAATATCTTTGATAATCTCCATTTCAGCCTAGGTACACATTAATGCAGTCCAAAAGTTGAATCTACCAACAGAAACTCCAACAAATCATTATACCATACCATAACCCAGTGACACCCATAAACTCTTTGGTCCCCATTCTGAGGTTTGTGTAAACTTTACCAGGGTATTTACAACCTGTTAAACATACTGGATGCCTCAATTCCTTTTGAAATGCTCGTAAATTGTGGCATTTTATGGAGGACCACTTGGTGGCAGTGAGCTTGAGATGACAGTAACACTGTTTAATATCAATTGTGTGGGTGGTGTTTTTATTTTTTTATTTTTTTATTTTTTTTGGGGGGGACTTGAACAAGTTAGGTAAAAGGAGACCTAGAAAGAGAAACCAGGTTACAGGGTCAATAGTCCTGTGCCAA
The DNA here is from genome assembly GCA_037893245.1 of Crossaster papposus. Classification (NCBI taxonomy): domain Eukaryota; kingdom Metazoa; phylum Echinodermata; class Asteroidea; order Velatida; family Solasteridae; genus Crossaster; species Crossaster papposus. The sequence goes on along the minus strand of JBAIAA010000354.1, from coordinate 556,893 downwards.
GGGTCATGGTAAGGTGTTAAAGGTCAGGGTGAGTTGTCAAATCTCTTCAAACTAGCAAACCTACTATGTCTGTGATTGGCTATTTCTGCACCAATTAACCAGTCGTATTGGTTCAGACTTCATAATAAATTGCTGGGCAGAAACAACTGATGACACCAACAGGGTTGGGCAGCTCTTGGCAACTCTACAAGATGTGGGGAAAACTGGGAAATGAGTAAAACTGTAAAAAATGCCCCCATGCAAACCTTTGTTTTTCATTATCCTTTGATTTGAATATCCAACTGAGAAGAGGTACCGGTACATGTAGGTCTGTGTTGAACTTGAACTACAGTAACATTTATTGTCCTCCTGTATTGTTTCTTTTTTCTGCATTCTCCAAGCCCCCCACACCCTAATCTCGCAGCCCTTACCAACAAATAAAAAAGGAGTCTTTGTCTGATACAGCTGTGATGTCGAGTTAAAATAAACAAAAACTTGAAATGTGACACAAGCAAAGACAAGCAAGTGTATAAAAGCTGCACCCCATCCTCCAAATATTTGTGGCCGACAGCTTTCAGGACTATTAACCAAGCATGAAATGAAAGTCACTGTAAAAAGTACAGTTGGGAACAAAGTTGGGAACAACTGATCAATTAAATCTGCAAAGACAGAGAGGCCATTGAATTGAGACTGAGAATGTCAGGCCCCTTTGGTTCAATGTCTCTTCATGGCTGCTGCCTCCAGTGGTGCAATGGCCAAGGCACTATACACAACAAGGAATTTACCCAGTACTAGTTCTAGAGAACAGTACTGGTCTTTGTTAAATGATGACAGATGTTGATCAAGTGGGCTTCCCTGGGTAGGTCAACTGTCAAAACTATTTTTTTCAGAGTTTGTGGGTTTGTGAGTTAGTCTTGCATAAGCACTGTGGACCTCTGAACAATATAGGTCCACACGATGCTGGGGAAAATGTAACAGTTTGTGGACTTGGCCAGGTCCACAACCCAAGAACACTAGAGGAAAAACGAGTTAGGGTTATATAGAAAAGATAGGAGGAACAGCTGAGAGGCAGAGAATCAACATTTGAGGTTAAATTTGTTTTGGGGAAGCGAGAAAAATTAGTATTTATTCAACATTTTTTAACTACAGGAAGACAAAGGAATGTCCACAGTCAGTATGTGAGGTAAACCAGAGTGAGTTTGTGTGTTCAAAATGTCATATTCCACATGTATCACAATTGTTTTGTTATACTGTACCTCTGTCTTGGGTTCACTGCTCAGTGAGCTCACTCACAGCAGCCGTGTGATATCGCACTCACCCACTGATATGTGATATCATACAGGGAGTGGGATACACTGGACACATGAAGTTCTCCACCAATAAAAAACAAAACCAGTATCCAAGACAGAGGTGTAACAAAACGTTTTCTCATTGGAGGAAATGTCCTTTATTATCTTCCCGAGACTGTTCAATTATTATTTTGTTGGTTTAAAACTGTTTATGCAATGTTGTTATTAAAGGTAGGATTTGCAGATATCAAATATTTTTAGAAATATCTTAGTCATCTGAAAGTAAATAATAATTCTAGGCATCCAGCAAAATGATTGCGCTAGATATCCTGTAACTATTCTAAAAAATAGAATTCTATAAAGAAAAATTTGCGATCACCGGACGACGATCACGAAAAAACACAAATAACATAAGAATAACTGCTCAATGCCGGTTGAAAACAAACGCGTTTTTTCGTGCTTTTCTCGGCAACCATGATTGTAAAACTTCGGACAGGTCGGTCAAACGATATTTACTATAAAATACAACACCCCCCCCCCCCCCAAATCCACCCATTCCTTATAATTCAAGCAATTACCAATGGTGTATCCTACCTTTAAATAAAAAATGCTGAATAAAAAAAAATGGTTTACTCAGTACCTGATCCACAGGAGCAAATGAGACACAAATACATGTACCGGCGGTAGTTCAATTCATGTATACCAGTACATCAGCAAATAATTAAAGGTAGGATACACCATTGGTAATTGCTTGAATTATCATGAATGAGTAGATTTGGGGGGTTGTATTTTATAGTAAACATCGTTTAACTGAGCTGTCCAAAGTTTTAAAATCATGGATGCCGAGAAAAGCACGAAAAACAGCGGTTTTTTTTCAACCGGCGTCGAGCAGTTATTCTTATGTTATCTTTGTTTTTTCGCGATTACAGGATATCTAGCGCAATCATTTTGCTGGATGCCTAGAATCATTATTTACTTTTAAAAGAGTAAGATATTTCCTAATAATTCGGTAGTAAATATTTTCGATATCTGCAAATGGTGTATACTACCTTTAACTTCTTACAAGTGCAGGCGAACAATCAATGCTAGAATTCGAGCGATTCACAATACCTAGAAGCTGCCGTTGGAGGCGCAAATCCTACTATACCCGCAGTGCATCATGGGAAAAAGTCGGCATCGGTTTGAAAAACGGTATTCATTTTGCATGAACTCATCAGTTTTTACGTCTTTTTGGACGCGCACGATTCAAGTTCTAATTTGTTTCTGCAAATAACAATGTTTTAATCAACGACGCTTCCGGATACATTGATGTTTTTGTTGTAACTCGCGTGAACAATGAAGAATAGATTTTTCACTACAGTATGATATACGGGAGAAGTCGACCGTAAAGTTTAAAAGTGGCTTTTTTGAGTCAAACGCTTGGTGGCGCACTGCATTGTGAATCGCCCGAATTGTACCCTGCCCTAGCCTATAGTTAAGCATGCCTCTTGAATGCCAAATCCAGGTATTAAAAGTGTGACATAGGCTGACTGTTGACTTAAAGCAGAGGACTCAAGAACCTGCATTTACTCATTACCCTTCACTCCTAATCTGGTAGAGATTATCCACATAGTTTAGGCAATAGATGGGGGAGAGTAGTGTGTACTCGCCTGCTGTTCACTGTGACACTGATAAATTGCAGTGACTCTCCCAAATGCTTGGACCATCACTAAATGTGTCAGTGTGTCCATGTACTGGTATGGGCTTGACCAAATATGGCCGTGGGCATCCAGAATAGGGTTTTGCCCTGCAGATTTGTGTGTAGCCACAAGATTTTGCAGATCTCATTTAATCGTGTGCAGGTGACATGGTTTTAAGCTACTGTAGTTGTGAAGAATGTTGGGCCTGTCACCAAGATCTGAAAATATACCTTAAAAACTCAATGTCATCTTAAAATAAACCCATGTACGTGTACGAATATTTCATACCGACTGTGGACCTGTAGACAAAATACGTCCACAGGATGCGGAAAGAGGTTAGGGATTGTGTACTTGTTGCATATGTCCACAATCTGTTTTTCCCTCTCTGAAATACAGCTCAACCAGTTCGCGCCGGATGACGTATATAAACGCAAAGTTTTCCCCAGATTCAAAACGGATGACGCATAAACACGCAACGAGCAAGGCCAGAAATGTCTGTGAGCAGCGAGCAAGGCCAGAAATGTCTGTGAGCAGCGAGCAAGGCCAGAAATGCGTAGGTGTGCTTCCCGGTACTATCCCCCTGAACCCGCTTCGGATCGAGTTTCGTTAAAAATAATCCCGCCCCTCGGCTCAGTGATGTTAAAACAATTCCGGCGCGAACTGGTTAATTAAAGGGGGAAATGGAGTTAGGGTTATCTGTAGAAGGAAAAAGGGAAATACTTTAAAGGGGCCCAGAATTAAAATTTCGGATTGAACAAATTCTGGAAGCAAGAAAAGTGAGTACATTTTTACACAAAGACAAAGGAATGTACCAGTGCATGTACATGTACATGCATGGATTGTATGGAATGTAAGGCTCTGTGGGTTGGAAGGTGGCATTACCATTAGGTAGAGGGCCTAATTTATGACCAATGTCTTGCACTGTATGTGTCAAATAGGAGGACTTGCATATTGTTTCCATTATGGTCTCCATTACTATTCCAATGGCCTCTGCACAAACTGCACTGACTGGCAACACCAATCAGGAGGGACCATCCATTATCTTTATTTCTATACTTTTTTTCTTAAAATGTTCGCAGATCGTTAAGTGATCCTATGATCACCATGCACTTTTGGGGAAGACGACCGAATTAGATACATCAGTTCATTCATGCATCAAAGTGGACAGGTCAAAGTAGCGGCCAATCCAGTCACTCATACAGTGTATTGGCATTGTTTGTCCAATTCCTGCAGCCTGTCATTTGCATCACAAACCTTTCCCAATACAGTCCAAAAAAACCTCCAAGAATTATTGAACCTGACCCTGGGTAATTGATGGTCCCTGATTGCAAATGTGACACAAGAGGAGAAACTCCTTTGCCTGAACCCATAAACCAACGTTTTTAACCCCCCCCCCCCCCCCCCCCCCCCCCCTCCCTTTTCAAATGACTCATACTCGTAGCAGATGTGCAAGCCCATCATTTCATCAAAAGGGAAGAAAAGGTAGGGGGAGAGAAAAACAAAAAGATTCCCTTTAATTTTATGCACGCGTGTCGCGTGACACTGGTATTTACATGACCAAATTATACGGTTAGTAAACTTGTATCCGCAAGAGAGATTTACTATAGAAGAGATGGTGAAAACTCAGTTGTGCATGCGTGTACATGTACACACCCCCTGGCGACTTTCATTATGCCATGTAGAGTTTTTCAACAGAATTGCTGTGTTGCTTTTGAAGTGTATTTACACTGTATACTCGGTGTATATCCCGAGGGATTTTGTTCACATTGGTGAAGGGCAAAAATCTAATATTGAATTTACATCACCCGAATCAAATTTCATCTTGATTAAAAAACATGCTTTTGAAAGTCAAACTAAAATCCACTTTTGGTTTTCTATCAATTCAGTACAAATTTAGCTTATCAGTTGTACAGTTGTAGGACAACAAAAATATTGATGGTACATGTACCAGATGGGGTCTTTCTACCTCAACATGTGCAAATGTTAAGAAAATAATACCCAATTTTGTGAAATATTTGAGTTTTAGACAATTGTTTTTTCACTTTTTAGCATTTCTCCTAAAATCAATGTACATGTACGGTACTTTGGAAAAATCCGTTTTCTATTTGAAGCACTGGGTGGCTCCAACATTGCCTCTTTCAAATCCATGTCATTTGAACATAAGTTTTTAACCCCTTTTTTTTGGGACAAATAATTTATCAGAAAAGGCCTAAACGTGATCCTCTGTCTGTAATTTCATCCTCAATTAAATGTTTTAAATGATGAAAATTGTTAGCCTGTAATAATCTAAATATTTCAGTTCTTGTATCCTTCATGTATTCCCAGCTGTGATAAGCCAAAATATTTGCTGGACAGTGTTGCTTTTTTTTCAACTCCTACACCATCAGCTTGTTTGTATCAAAGCAAATTAATAGAATAATCATGCATCATACAGGCCAGGCCAGCCCCAGGCAGATGAAACACTGGCCTACAAACAGGCAACACAGCAAACCGGTTTTAATTTATTAGACTGCATTCTGACTCAACAGTCTTTTTTTTCTTTTCTTTTCTCTTCTCTTCTTTCCTCTTCGTTACCGGTATCTGTCTGCGGCGTGACTCAGACTCAATATTAGCCGGTAAACCAGCAACCAGTAGACCAAGAATTTGCACATGATTGGGGGCCCAACGGCAGATGAAACTTAACGGGATAGATTAATGCAAACGGACATTCCTAGCTTGCCCATGAATCATACGTGCGTCAAATCTATTGCTGATTGAACGCAAACAGGGGAGGTTTTTGGGCTTCGGGCATTGCTGCAACAAGCCGGGATTTGGTAAAGGTCGACTATGCAGAGAATTGCATCACACTCTCGCTACGAGAAGCTGCAACTAATTTCCAATCGCATTTTTTTGGCCAGACACCCGAAAGGCATATTACCGACTAGAAAATTCTTCAGAGCCTGCATCAACTAAATGAATTCAGGCCTTCATTTTAAAGGAGCGCGATCGCGCTCGCGCTCCTCCGCGCTCCTTAAAAAATTTAAGGAGAGCATAAAAAAGCGCTCCTTAAAATTTTAACAAGAGCAAAAACAAAACAAAAACAAAAAAAACAAAAAAATTGAAAAAAAAAAAAAAAATCTTTCCATCACCGCACATCCCCGAAATACCTGGAATTCACGTTCATTGATTGTACCGCACCAAACCCACACACCTTGCGAGTTAAAAACGATTCCTCACCATGGAATCACCTACCTGCAACTGACGAGTGTCATAACAGTAAAGACACGAAAGCATTGCTATTGCTAACACAAGAGAATTTGCGATTACAATTCTCTCCTCGCACCCCCAAATAAAATCACATCAGATTTATCTTATACCAACAACGGTCATCTAGTCTTTCGTGTTCGCCCATTAGTAGTATGAGAGGCGTATATGGCACCGGGCTTGGTGGAGGGAGTGGTGGTGGTGGGAGTGGTGGTGGTGGTGGTGGTGGTGGTGGTGGTGGTGGGAGTGGTGGTGGTGGTGGTGGTGGGAGTGGTGGGAGTGGTGGGAGTGGTGGTATGTGTGGTGATGGTGGTAATGGTGGTGGGAGTGGTGGGAGTGGTGGGAGTGGTGGTATGTGTGGTGATGGTGGTAATGGTGGTGGGAGTGGTAGGAGTGGTAGGTGGTGGGAGTGCTGGTGGAAGTGGTGATGGTGGTGGGAGTGGTAGGAGTGGTAGGTGGTGGGAGTGTTGGTGGAAGTGGGAGTGGTGGTGGTACCGATAGTGATGACTGAGCGTATTTCTCGTGTATTTGATTGGTTAATTTAAATGGCTAATGATCCACAAATAACCAAGTTTTGTATTCCAACTGCGCATGCGCACAACAAGATTTAATTTAAATGACGTCATTAATTAGACGTCACAGACAAGTTGGGGCGAGTTCCGGACAAGTTAAGACTCGCAACGCGCGGCGTGGTCTGATTGGTTGGTTATTTTAGGTTGTTGACGTAATACAGAACTAGAAGTTGGGTGAATAAAAGGCGAGTCGCGTTGAGGTCCGGCACATTTGTTCTGCCAACGACTAGACATATCAGATCTTCTGCACCATATAGCAAACAGTTTTATTATAAACTGTTCAGCACCATCACGCGTACGATAACCATGGCTTCAACATCAGGAACGAGCGCCCCACCTTCTTCCCCAACTAGTGGTTTGGAAAAAGCAGGCCCGTTTGATTGCGTGAAGAAGTTGACCCACGAGCAAGTGAAAAGAGGATGGCGCGAGAGCTTTAGCACCACCGAGAATAGACCATACTATTACAATATCTTCACCCGAGTGAGTGTGTGGTCCATACCGAACATCAAACCAACGCACGAACAAAAGGAGGAGAGCCATGCGGACCCCGGGCCTGCAGCGGACCTGCTGGCGGCTGCTATGGGGGAGATCTCTGACAACCCACCCATGGAATTTTCCCAGCCCCCGTTTGTCAAGGGGAAAAGCGCCAAGAAAAGAAAGTTCAACCCTGACCCCGCACAGGAGGAGAACGAGAGGAACGCCGTCAGGTTCCACATTGGAGGTGAGCGTTATGCATATGTCAAACGTTTCAAGAGCCGTGTCTACGTTAATATCAGAGAGTATTACATGAACGAGAACAAAACCAAACTACTGGCGGGACAGAAGGGGATGAATTTGACCGCCGAGGAATGGATGAACTTGATCGGGCAAAGGCAGGCTATTGTCGAAGCCATAACAGTTGTTTCCAAAGTTTTGGGGATTCGGTAAGTGATGCGAGGAGAGCGGGAGACACCGACCCTTCGAAAGCCATACTTGCGGACACGATGAAGTTACTTGGCAACTCTGCCTACGGCAAAACCGTCACAAATCAAGAAAGACATATGAAAGTAGAGATCGGTGATGACGAGTCTGCAGCGTCTTTTATAAACGACAGCCACTTTCGGGCATTACATGACGTTGGGAACGGGGTATACGAAGTAGAACTCACCAAGAAAAACATCAAACTAAACCTACCGATTCAGATTGGGTTCTTTGTTTACCAGTATGCCAAGTTGAGAATGCTTGAATTTTATTACGATTTCCTGGTGAAATATATCGATCTTTCTGACTTTGAAATGTGCGAGATGGATACAGACTCGGCCTATCTCGCACTGTCCGGTGCCAATCTGGAGTCGGTGATCAAACCACACAAAAGGTTAGAGTTTGAAGGGGAAAAGTCGCTCTGGTTTCCTCGGACCGACACGGAAGAAAATAGGGCCTATGATAAGCGTACTCCGGGGTTATTTAAGGTAGAATGGGAGGGAGATGGGATAGTTGCTCTCTGTAGTAAAACTTATTTTTGCTTCGGAGCCAGTAACAAAGTGAGTTGTAAGGGATTGAACAAGAAAACAAATGAAATAACCAAGGAAAAATACCTCAACGTACTACGTTCGCAAACATCTGGCTCCGGGGTCAATCGTGGGTTTCGAATGAGAGGTGGGGATATGTACACGTACGAGCAGGCTAAAACGGCATTTTCATATATGTATCCGAAACGAAAAGTGTCTGAAGATGGGCGGTCCACAACATTTCTTGATTTGTGACGGTGTTACCGTAGGTCGAGTATAATATACATATACAGAGTATAATATATAATATACATATTATGTCGGCATTGTATAATATCAACTCTATAGTATCCATTGCAAAATTATTGTGTCCGGGTAATATGCTGGTTGTTAATGTGTAACGATTATTATTATCGAGGTATTTATTTTTTTTATTTTTTTTATTTTTTTTTATTTTTTTTTTAGCTGTTTCGGTTTTTCACCGAAACAGCTATTGTAATCGTTAAAGTTTTTTTTATTCTTTTTTTTTTTTTTTTTTTTTTTTTTTTCCACTTTCAGACTTTTTCTCATAGGATTTGTACACGTTTCGTTCAGCCAATACACTTTGGCATTTTGGTAAATCCGATCGACTTGAAAATTGGCATACAATAAGAACACCACCCACAGATGGTCCTAGAAGAAATTCGTCGCGATTACGTCATTCATGGTCACGTGACGTCACGTTAAAGGTGCAATTTTTCCCCATAGGTTTTGTACACGTTTTCCTTCAGACTATTGACTTTGACAGTTTAGTAAATCCGATTGACCTGAAAGTTAGCACACACCTCAACCACCATCCTCAGAAGGGCCAATATGAAAATCGCCATGGTGACGTCATCGGGGGTCATGTGACGTCACATTAAAGATTCAGTTTTTAGAACCCTCTATCTCTGGAAGTACAAGTCCGATTAGTGTCAAACTTGGTATTCAGGTATTCCGGGATGTGTTATATACGAAAATTAAGGTGACGTCATAATGACGTCATCGGGTGTTATGTGATGTCACATTAAAGGTGTAGTTTTCCCCATAACATTTGTACACGTTTTTTCAACCAATATATATTTGGCACTTTGGTAAATCCGATCGACTTCAGACTTAGCTACCTACTCTTAGACCACTACCCACAGATGATCCTAGAAAAAATTCGTCACGATTACGTCATTCGTGGTCACGTGACGTCACGTTAAAGGTTACATTTTTCCCTATAGGTTTTGTACACGTTTTCCTCCAGACTATTGACTTTGCCACTTTGGTAAATCCGAACGACTTCCGACTTAGCACACACTTCGATCACCATCCCCAGGAGGGCCAAGATAAAAATCGTCACGATGACGTCATCGTGGGTCATGTGACGTCACATTAAAGGTGCAGTTTTTTGGACCCTCTATCTCTGGAAGTACAGGTTCGATTGTGCTCAAACTTGGTTTACAGGTATTCCGGGATATGCTATAGATATAAATGGAGGTGATGACATGATGACGTCATCGGGTGTAATGTGGCGTCACCTTAAAGGTGTAGTTGTTAAGACCCTCTATCTCTAGAAGTACATGTCCGATTGGCGTCAAACTTGGTATGCAAGTATTCCGGGATGTGTTATAGGTATAAATTGAACTGACGTAATGATAACGACATCGTGGGTCACGTGACGTCACATTAAATGTGCAGTTTTCAAGACCCTCTATCTCTGAAAGTACAAGTCCGATTTGGGTCAAACTTGGTACGCAAGTATTTCGGGATGTGTTATAGGTATTAATTGGGGTCACGTCATGATTATGTCATCGGGTGTAATGAGATGTCACATTAAAGGTGTATTTGTTATAGTTTTAGATGAATGTTTTTGTCATTTTTGTCACATTTGTTATCAATGAAAGTATGTTGTGATGGTGTCATAGAATCATTTAACACTGCCGAAACAGCTAGTGTTTGTCCACAAACACATCTAGTTTGGTTTTGTATTGGTTATACTCGCTCCACTTTTGCTTACCTTCCGTGTAAAACATCGTATGAATGTGACGCCCGATTATGAATTTATTGCTGAAGTTTGTTTCTTTGGATTTTGTTTTACTTGTTTTCATTGTATCTGATGAATGTATGTAACGAAAATACATGATTGTATACTCAATTGTATAATATTAATATAAATATATTTTAAGGTTTCCCAATTGTATAGAGTAGGATTATGTGCAAACACAAGAAGAGTGTAAATAAACTTAAATACAGGTATAAATAAAATAAATAATAATCGTATGAAACAAAGAAAGAAAACAAAACAAGTCACCGTGTAACACAATAAATGTGTAAATATACTTAAGTACAGGTGAAAGCATAAAGAAAAGAAACAAAAATCAAAAGAAACTAAATCACCGTGTTTGTGTGTGTGTTTTGTTTATTTATTTGTATTTACATGTATATAAAATACTGGAGTGGAGAAAGTGAAATTAAAAGTAGCGGTCCAGTTTTGTAAGCCTTTAAAAACCCACAGCATTACATAAATACTTCATTTGGCCAAATGGATGCGCGACTGAAACATCCTTTTACCAGCGTAATCGCGGGTCCAACCGGGAGCGGGAAAACTCAGTTTGTAAAACGCTTGCTTATTTCACCAGGAAACAGTGTAATTGAACCAGCCCTTAATAATATAATTTGGTGCTACGGGGAATATCAAGATGCTTACGACCATCTGGCTAGTCTGGTGCCTCAGATACGATTTGTGGAGGGCTACCCCGATGACTTACTGCATTCCCTGGACCGAAGTCAAAGAAACCTGGTTGTGATAGACGATCTCATGTCAGAGAGCGGCAATAATGCAAAAGTCACTGAATTGTTTACCAAGGGGAGTCACCATAGAAACATATCAGTCATTCTTATACTACAAAACTTATTTTACAAGGGAAAAGAAATGCGCACCATTAGTTTAAACGCGCACTACATGGTCCTCTTTAAAAATCCGAGAGACGCTTCGCAAATTACCCACTTAGCGAGGCAGATGTACCCTACAAAGGCCAAGTATATGATGGAGGCATACCGCGATGCGACATCCGCCCCCTACGGCTACCTCTTCGTCGATTTAAAACCAGACACGGCAGAAACTATGCGACTTAGGACGAATATTTTTCCGGGTGAATATCCCATAGTTTATACTCCAAAAGTATAAATGACCATGTCCAAGCTGATCTTCAATCATTTGAAGATGTCTAGGCGTGTGCATCACAACGCACATTACCTGCGCGTGTTGGCTAAGGGGAGCGACAAACAACGCCAGGGTGTGATCGAAGGGGCGAACAAAGAGCTGATACATTGTTTGTGCGAGTGCGCCCTCAACGTCCTCAATGGTAATATACAGCTGAAACCCTCTGAAAGAAAAAGATTGATGCGATATAAAGTTCACATGCGCGTTCTGAGTAATAAGAAAGCCGGCGTTCACAAAAAAAAGAAAGTGTTGCGGCAGAAGGGAGGATTTCTGGGTGCTTTACTTACTCCAATATTGAGCGCCCTCGGTGGATTGTTGTTTAAATAGACATGGAACACACCAAGAAAATGATCCTGATACCTCAAGAAACTCTAAACAAGCTACAATCGTCCAGACGATTGGAACAAACACCGACCACGCGAGTTGTACACGGTTTGGATGCCGAGATGAGAGAGCTCCTGGAACGACAACATCTTTCAGACGAGGATAAAGTCAAGCTGTACCACCAGACGCTACAACGATACGTTAACCTGAATAGACAGAGAATGGAACCACTGACCATGACTCTGGAGACCAAGAAAGATGTCACCCAACCACCCAAATTAGGATCGGTAACACCCGGTCCTCCCAAATTGGAGAAAGAATTTGACTTGTACGATGTTTCTAAAGGCAAGGTCCATTTAAAGGAAGAACCAGAGGCGGAAGAATATTACCCATCACCGCTATTATTTGCTGAAGCCTCTCATCTGAAAACCACACCCAAAACAAAGAAAAAGAAAACGGTCGCATATACTCCCAAATGGTCACCATATTAATACACGCACGACCCTAGAGTTTGTCATTTGAGACTTACCCATCATGGAGTGTTGTCGACCGAAACCGAGTTGTGGCTTTAAACAACTTGCCAGGAAAATTCGGTGTTGGTGCGTCTGCTGTCGTGGTAGCGTCATAATCCAAAACACCGATTTCAGCGATGGCGGAGCACGAGACGTACCTGAAACGACTATATTACAATCCTCAAAATCCAGCTGGTTTTGGTGGTGTGGAGGCTGTCTACCGCGCTGCCCGAGAAGACGGGATCAACGTCAACCGGAATCAAATTAAAACCTGGTTGCGTCAACAACCCACTTACACGCTACACAAACCGGTACGCAGACATTTTCAACGAAACAGAGTCGTAGTGGGTGGTATCGACCAGCAGTGGCAAGCGGATCTGGTGGACATGAGCTCACTCAGTCGATATAATGGAAACTACAAGTATTTGCTGACGTGTATTGACGTATTGTCAAAATATGCATGGGCAATTCCACTCAAAAATAAGACGGGTACCTCGCTCATTGATGGTTTCAAACAAATCTTGGAGAGTGGACGGAAACCCAAAATGCTACAGACCGATAAAGGCACCGAGTTTATCAATCGTCAATTCCAGTCATTGCTCAAGAAAAACAACATCGGTTTCTTCACTACTCAAAATGAAACAAAGGCCAGCGTGGTGGAGAGATTCAACAGGACACTCAAGACGAAGATGTACAAATACTTCACGGCCACCAACAGACACGTATACATCAAGACCTTACCGAAATTGATGACAGCGTATAATCACGCTTACCACAGAAGTATCAAGGCAACTCCAGCGTCTGTAAACAGCGACAATGCCGAACAGATCTGGAGAAACCTGTACGGTGGTAACGATAACGCGGTCAAACTTGTTTCTTTCCAATTTAACGTGGGAGACACGGTACGCATTAGCATGGCGACCAGAGCGTTTAGAAAAGGTTATCTTCCAAGCTGGACCACCGAACTGTTCACGGTCAGCGCTCAAATCCCGCGCCATCCTCCAGTGTACAGGTTGACGGATTACGACGGTGAAGAGTTACACGGTACATTTTACGAACGTGAACTTCAACGAGTGGTTAAATTGGACGATCTGTACCAGGTAGAGAGAGTACTGCAAACGCGGAAAAATCGAGAGAAAACGGAGTATTTTGTCAAGTGGATGGGTTATCCGGACAAATTTAATAGTTGGGTAGCACATCTGCGCAAGTTATAAAAACCCATTGACACACGTATTTGTCCACACAGTCCACCTAACCTTAACCATGGCGGACTCATTTTACGTGACACTGCCTAGCAACAGTTCTATGGACACTCACCCCAACAATACATTGACCCATTTCTTCGTAAATTTACCCACATCCCTGTCATTCGAAGGAGACTGGGAAGTGGCCCTGGCTGAAGTTACTTACCCTCACCGCTGGTTGAACGTGACTGAAGGAAACAACGTATTGGGATGCAGGACCGGACCCGATTCCGGTTTTCATATCCACCACATACCGGCGGGGTACTACCCAACGCCCGAAGAATTATTGAGCAATTTTGTACCTCCCATCGGGCACGACAACCTCGTCCAATTCAATTACAACAAATACATTCAAAAAATCATCATAAAGACGGGTGCCGGGGTGAGGCTGAAATTGTTGGGTCGTCTGGCCAACCTGCTCGGTTTTGACAAAGACACCGTCGTGACGGGAATAGAAAAAAGCACCAGAGTAGTAGACCTGCGGCCATTTTATGCGCTATTTATCTACTCCAATATTGTCGAGTACCATACCGTGGGAGACACGCGTGCGCCCTTATTACGCATCGTGAATGTGGAAGGCGAGTATGGAGAAACCGTCACAAAAATCTACGACAGTCCGCATTACATGCCACTGCAGCATAAGTTATTAGACATGATCGAGATAGATATAAGGGACGGCACGGGTCAGCTCATTCCATTTGTGAGCGGGAGAGTCATTGTGAAGCTTCACTTCAGAAAAAAACGCTCGTCCTACTTTAACTAATCATCACCATGAGGAACCATTATCTACCCAGTAGTAAACACTACGAAGATTATTACGTTGGACAAGTGGGGCGTGGTCACCCGGTGTTCACTGGACCGAGAAGTCAGAAGGGATACGGACTTGGAGGCATTTTAGGTGGACTTTTCCGCTCGGCCATGCCCCTTCTCAAACAAGGGGCCAAAACAGTGGGTCGTGAGGTTCTACGTACGGGTATGGGCATCGCGCAAGATGCGCTGGAAGGAAAAAGCATCAAATCATCGGCCAAGGACAGACTTCGGAACGTTGGACACACGGTTCTTCGCAGTGTAAATGCCCGACTTTCACAAGGCCAACGACGCGGTATAAAAAGAAAAGCAGCCGGCAGACGCGCCACTTCTTCATCAGGCAGGAGAGCGAAACGATCGAGAGACATATTTGATTAAGCTCTTTACTCGCTAACCCACAACCGTCATCATGTCGCTGTTGCACAACAACTCGTGCGAATGCACTAAATCCGAACTTGACATTTTCTCCGTCCCACCTACCCAAACCAGCATCGAAAGGGGGCAATGGGAGGAATTTCACCCAATCTCTACAATTTCTGACGGAGGGCCCATAGAGTTTTTCGTGCCCGGGTCCGGAGACGAATACATGGACCTAAACCAAACACAGCTGTATATCAGAGCAAAAATCACCAAGGCAGACGGTACCAACCTGGGGGATGGAGATCACGTGGGACCCGTCAATTTATTTCTACAATCCCTATTCAGTCAGATTGACGTGAGTTTGAATGAGCGGTTAATTTCCCCCTCCACACCTACCTACCCCTATCGGGCCATACTCGAGACGCTACTTAGCTATGGCAGCGACGCTAGAAAATCCCAGCTGACCACCGCCTTGTTCTACAAAGACACTGCCGGTAAGATGGACAGTTCCGACCCACACGCGGTAGACGATGAAGTAAACCGCGGGCTGAAGAAGAGACACGAGTTTACAAAGAGCAGCAGGGTGGTCGACATGGTCGGACCGATACACAGCGACATTTTCTTCCAAGACAAACACATGTTGAACGGCGTGGATTTGAAACTGAAACTGATACGCAGTAGCAACGCGTTCTGCCTCATGGCGTCTGGGGACAACCCCGCTTACAAAGTGGTCATCCTAGACGCGTCTGTGTTTGTCCGGAAAGTCAAAGTCAGTTCGGCCGTCATGTTGGGCCACATTAAGGCTTTAGAGAAAGGCACCGCCAAATACCCCGTCAAGCGCAATCTATGCAAGATGGTATCCGTACCCCGCGGTAACCTGACTCTCACCCAGGACCACGTGTTTCTAGGACAGCTACCAAACCGCATCGTGGTGGGGTGTGTGACCAACGAAGCGTTTAACGGTCGGTATACAAAAAACCCCTTCAATTTCCAACACATGGATATCAACTTTTTGACGGTGCACGTTGACGGGGAGCAAATACCGTATACCCCACTGAAACCTAAGTTTGCCGAACCGATAAAAAATTACATCAGAGCTTACCAGACCCTGTACTCCGGTACAGATAAAATGTACCAAGACGAGGGCAACGGCATTAGTCGTGATGACTACGCCGCAGGGTACACACTGTTTGCTTTCGATCTGAGTCCAGACTTGTCCATTGGAGGACACTTCAATCTCGTAAAGCGTGGCAACCTGCGACTGGACGTGCACTTTGCTCAGCCACTGGATAAAACCATCAACGTCATCATCTACGCCGAGTTCAACAACATCATCGAGATTGACCAGGCTCGCAACGTCATATTTGACTACACCAGTTAAATTACGTGTCGGCAGCATGGATAGTTATGAAATCAGTCACATTTTGAAGCACGACCGATTCACCAAACATTACTTCAGAGGAGTATTTGCCTGTGACCAGCTACCGAAGGGCTACGTCCCCCGGCCGAGCGCCCTAGTTTTCAACACAGACCCATCCACCAAACCCGGACAACACTGGGTGGCCATTTACATCACGAGAGATGGTGAGGGGGAGTATTTCGACTCATACGGACAACCGACCAAGCTACCCCAGGTCAAGAAATTCCTCAAGAAAAACGTGACGCGTACACGTTGCAACCGCCGGCCCCTACAGGGACCTTGGTCAGCCGTGTGTGGACAATACTCCATCTTCTTCTTGTTACAGCGTTGCCGGGGATTAAACATGACCAAAATCGCGCTGTTGTTTTCTTTGGATAAAAAGGACAATGACGTACTCGTCAATGATTTTATTAGAAAACACTTTCCTTGCCTAAAGACATCGGTCTATGACGAACAATTTCTTATAAGGCAGATTGCCAGAGCTTTGTCCGACTAGTAATATCTAAATGTATTTACAATTATTATTATTATTATTATTATTACTATTACTTTGTTACTTGGTTGTTTTTTAAATTGTAGTTAGCCTTGTTTCATGACATGTGTTGATGTGTTTCAATAAAATACCGTCAAAAATATATATCGCCCGTTGACCACCCCGTGTTTGTCCTTTATTTAGGACTTTGTTTCTTTTACCCCAAACCGTTACATAAATAATGTATACATTGCAACAACAACAAAATGCACAAGATTCGTTTCCTTTTTCTTGACTTCTGCAGAAGTGGTACTGTTTTATTATACACTTCATTCAAATTCACAAATTATTAATGGTAATACTACTAACATTAAGCAAGCAAACAAACACTGTTACTTTTAAATATCAACTATCGTTTGAATCAGTTCAGTGGTGTTGTCAAATAATGATGAATAAAAGGAGTCTCCTATGTCTTCTAGATCACCCCTCCACTCGTTCAAAATATCCGCGACCATAATGTTCATATCGATAATCAAGTCCACTCCGTTGCCGATAAATGACCCGACACCCAGTAGGCTAGCAACCACTAAAAATAGCGGCCGCACTTGATCCGTGTCCAGCAACTCCAGCGCCTCCTCGAAGTACTCGGGTACAAAGTCATCGATGCGATTCTCAGGATTCACTCCGAAGAACAAACAAGCGTGGTCCCACTGACTCGCCCAGTCCTTCTCGCATCCCTCACAGCCAAGTTCCTCTTGTGCCTTGTACGCGAGCTTAAATATCTCGGTCGTTAGAAGCTTGATCAAGATTCGCTTGACGAGAATTCTTGTCCGAGCCCGTCTTGATATGACTTGCTGATTGGTGGAGTCTGTGGTGGTAGGTATAAAGATGGAAGAAACACAAGATAAGCGCAAGATTATACGATGTCCATGGCTTCGACAATAGCCTGCCTTTGCCCGATCAAGTTCATCCATTCCTCGGCGGTCAAATTCATCCCCTTCTGTCCCGCCAGTAGTTTGGTTTTGTTCTCGTTCATGTAATACTCTCTGATATTAACGTAGACACGGCTCTTGAAACGTTTGACATATGCATAACGCTCACCTCCAATGTGGAACCTGACGGCGTTCCTCTCGTTCTCCTCCTGTGCGGGGTCAGGGTTGAACTTTCTTTTCTTGGCGCTTTTCCCCTTGACAAACGGGGGCTGGGAAAATTCCATGGGTGGGTTGTCAGAGATCTCCCCCATAGCAGCCGCCAGCAGGTCCGCTGCAGGCCCGGGGTCCGCATGGCTCTCCTCCTTTTGTTCGTGCGTTGGTTTGATGTTCGGTATGGACCACACACTCACTCGGGTGAAGATATTGTAATAGTATGGTCTATTCTCGGTGGTGCTAAAGCTCTCGCGCCATCCTCTTTTCACTTGCTCGTGGGTCAACTTCTTCACGCAATCAAACGGGCCTGCTTTTTCCAAACCACTAGTTGGGGAAGAAGGTGGGGCGCTCGTTCCTGATGTTGAAGCCATGGTTATCGTACGCGTGATGGTGCTGAACAGTTGATAATAAAACTGTTTGCTATATGGTGCAGAAGATCTGATATGTCTAGTCGTTGGCAGAACAAATGTGCCGGACCTCAACGCGACTCGCCTTTTATTCACCCAACTTCTAGTTCTGTATTACGTCAACAACCTAAAATAACCAACCAATCAGACCACGCCGCGCGTTGCGAGTCTTAACTTGTCCGGAACTCGCCCCAACTTGTCTGTGACGTCTAATTAATGACGTCATTTAAATTAAATCTTGTTGTGCGCATGCGCAGTTGGAATACAAAACTTGGTTATTTGTGGATCATTAGCCATTTAAATTAACCAATCAAATACACGAGAAATACGCTCAGTCATCACTATCGGTACCACCACCACTCCCACTTCCACCAACACTCCCACCACCTACCACTCCTACCACTCCCACCACCATCACCACTTCCACCAGCACTCCCACCACCTACCACTCCTACCACTCCCACCACCATTACCACCATCACCACACATACCACCACTCCCACCACTCCCACCACTCCCACCACCATTACCACCATCACCACACATACCACCACTCCCACCACTCCCACCACTCCCACCACCACCACCACCACCACTCCCACCACCACCACCACCACCACCACCACCACCACCACTCCCACCACCACCACTCCCTCCACCAAGCCCGGTGCCATATACGCCTCTCATACTACTCCCATTCCATTTATTTCGGACATAACGGGCCTAGACTAATTCGCGCTTAATTAAGCCATACAAGTCACAGAGAGAGAAATGTCACTGGATGGGAAAGCGCCATCATTCTCTTAACCAAAAGTTGAACTACTGGTGAATGTTGTGTTCCTTTTCTTGAGTACCGGTATGTGTTTATTAAAGGCATAGACACCTTTGGTTGTCATTTTGAGTAACTACAGATACATGTAGTGTCCAGAGCCTTTAAACTTGCGTTTTGTTAGCGAGAGCAAATCACTCTCCTTAATTCATTGTTTTGATTTAAGGAGAGCGATTTTAAAATCACTCTCCTTAATTCACCTTTTGATTTAAGGAGAGCGATGCACAGCTCTCCTCTGATTTATTAAAATGAAGGCCTGTGAATTGTTTTATTTTTGGTCCGGACTGGAAATTCCAGATAAAATGAAAACAAAAAGCCAACCCACCACAAAACGCGGACAAACAATTTTTTCTTCTTCAAAACACGCACATATTCCGAGTTTCGAGTTGACATTTTTTCCGAGTTTCGAATTGATGTTTTCCGAGTTTCGAGTTGACATTTTTTCCGAGTTTCGAGTTGACATTTTTTCCGAGTTTCGAGTTGACATTTTTTCCGAGTTTCGAGTTGACATTTTTTCCGGGTTTCGAGTTGACATTTTCCGAGTTGCGAGTTGACATTTTCCGAGTTTCGAGTTGACATTTTTCGAGTTTCGAGTTGACATTTTCCGAGTTTCGAGTTGACATTTTCCGAGTTTCGAGTTGACATTTTTCGAGTTTCGAGTTGACATTTTCCGAGTTTCGAGTCGACATATTCCGAGTTTCGAGTCGACATATTCCGAGTTGACATATTCCGAGTTTCGAGTTGACATTTTTTCGAGTTTCGAGTCAAATTTTCCAGTTAATTTTGTGTGCTCAAACAGCTAGCTCTCCTTAATAAATTTTATATCATTCCGATACATTTTTTTCATATCTTTTCTTTGTTGTTCACGGTCGGTCGGGCGGTCGGGCGGCACTCCCTGGACATCTTCAATTGATTTCATTTTTTTGATGTAGCAGGACAGCTGCACAAAGTGACACTTTCATAAGATGGGTTAAGGTTTCCCTACCAGGCACACGCTCCAATTCTAAATGTTTGCGAGTTATTTACGATCCAGTAAGTGAGTTGGGACACATCAGATGCCAAATTTAACTCAGATGTGTCTTAGGAAGAGTAACTCGTCCTAATTCACAACTTGTCCTAGAATCGATTTCACCAAAGTTAAGACACGTTCAACACGTCCTAACTTCCCTCGCAACATGGCTGAACTCGACTTAACTCGTCTTAACTTAAGATCGGTCCGAGTGTCGTCTTATCTCATTCATACGTGCGCGAATTTCTATATAGTCTAAAAATCAGTTATGGTTTCAGGAAAAAACAGATTTGAAACAATTTTTGATATGTGTATAGTTTTAAAAACATAAATTTGTTACAAAATTCAATTATAAACCAACTACCGATACGTTTGAAACGTACATGTAGTTTTCTGGGAAGAGTTTGTGTTCTATGCACGCGCGTTCGCGGGAAGTTGGTTTGCGTGTTTCTTTAAACAACTATTTATGGAAAATCTTTTCATACACCATGGGCAAATTTCATGGAGCTGCTAAGGAAAAAAAAATTAAAAATGCTTAGCATGAACGTTCTTTTTTGGCAAAAACAGGTTTACAAACTGAATTTTCAAGTGACGTACTGTATCAGTACAAGTACATACCGGTACATATTTGTTTGGTACTGGTAGCTGGTTTTTGTTTAGCATGAAAAGCACATGGAGTTTTGGGCTGGTAACCTGTTTTTACTACTCGCGTCAGTGCTGTGTTGAAATGTTGTAGTGTGAAAAGGTCAGTCTAGTTTACACGCTAGACGAGTGTCCAACCTGGAGATTTTTGGTAGTGTGAAAAGGCCTTACTAACTCCCAAGTGTAATTTACCAATCCTTGCAAATTCAAACACTACATACAGTACATGTACATGTACATGTACCAGTATGTTAAACTGTACGTACACAAACTGTTGTACTGATGAAACTAGAGGTGAAACCAGTACATGTACAGTTTGGCTAAACCTGGTGTAAAAGACAATCAGTTAAAAGGGTTAAAGTATCCAAATGAATACCTTTTGAAACTCAAATAGACCTTGAAATACAATTTGCATATTTCTGTCTTTTGGGCCCTTCAGCCCACACACCATGCACTGGCAATCAATCAATTGGTCAACGCCTTTATAATGGGTTGTAACTTGCAAGTTACTGAATAATAAAGTCCTTTTACGATACTGGACTTTTATGTATTTCATACAAATGTTTTTTTATCATTCAATAAACCAATCAGATATTCAAAATATTTGGGTCAACCTGGTGTATACAAATTTTAATAAAAGCTGCAGTTAGGGTCACCTTATATCTGCAAAAGTAAAGAATTTTCTGGAATGTTTTTTTATTGACCGTTCACTTGACTGTCAACGTGTTTGTATAATTATAGTTTTATTTTCCTGTGTATGATGTGCAGTATTAATTTTTTGGTTTTAATCAGCAAAATTTTTGAAACCTTATTTGACGCGTCGACATTCTTGGTTTTTTACACCTTTAAGACTTATGTGTACATTGTACAGTATCTTCCGCACTCCTGCACACTTCAAAGTGGATTTTGAATTCTCTTTTAGTATTTGGCTTAATTCACACTTTTTTATACTACAAAAAAATATAATAACAATACTGGTACTGGTACTTTTGAATGTAAAAACTTGTTCACATTTGGTATGGGAAGGCAATTCCACATACATGTACAATTGGCAAGATTTGTATTTTATTACACCCTTACTGTACCCAGTCCTAAACAAGTTTATTGATTCATATACAAAATTGTATCAGAATTTTCGTTTCCCCTCTGTACATGTACCGGTATTTGGTAATTTGATATTGTGACACACTTATGTTCCAGACATTCAGGTGTATGTTTGGATCAATAGACCAGAGCATATCCAGCTGTAGAAATAGCCCAATAGACTCATATCAATTTATTTCACTGGTACAATGTAGGAGGTCACTCCAAGAGAGAATCTATGGAGCTGGTGAGAGATGCATTTCCTGCCAGCCAAAATATGTTTTTATAAGGACCACTGAACAAAAATAAACAATTCTGAGCAAAAAGGCCCCTCCAGATGAAATAGGAGAGGGAAAATGACAAAAGAGATGATTGAATAAAAAGTTAGAAAATATTTTGTAAAAGGGGGCGGCCGGCCGGCCAGATGTGTTCCAAGGGAAGCCATGTTAATGGTTTTCAACAAGTCAAGTACACATTCGTGTATGGCCACAGTGAACATGTATTGTATTGACAGGTAAGGCACACTGCATGTGAATCCTAAACATGCTGAATGGCGGTTTCAATCGACAGTATTGTTTGTGATGAAAGGAAGACTAGATGACTGCGCAAAATACAAAATACAAGAAAACTAATGAGATCTCAAAACTCTCAAAGGGTTTAATCCAAGATGTAGGCCTACATGTACATTGTACGTGTACATATGATGGTCAGTCAGGTCAGACATTTACATGTTGACATTTTACTGTCAAGTTTAATACAAAATTCCCATCTTTTTTCAAGGAAGTCAGGTTGTTAAGTCAAACTGGACCCGGCAATCTTTTGTACCGATGTCAAGATTAAAAACTTCCCAATGGTTAAAGGTAGTATACACCATTTGCAGATATCGAAAATATTTACTACTGAATTATTAAGAAATACCTTACTCAATTGAAAGTAAATAATGATTCTAGGCATTCAGCAAAAGGATTGCGCTAGATATCCTGTAATTATTCAAAAAAAAATGAATTTTATAAAGAAAAATTCGCTCTCGCCGGACGGCGAGAGCGAAAAAACAAAGATAACATAAGAATAACTGCTCGACCCTGGTTGAAAACAAACGCTGTTTTTCGTGCTTTTCTCGGCATCCATGATTGTAAAACTTCGGAAAAGTCAGTTAAACGATATTTACTATGAAATACAACCCCCCAAATCTACCCATTCATGATAATTCAAGCAATTACCAATGGTGTATACTACCTTTAAAGACATTTGACTTTTGACACTTGAAATTTGAATGTGTTAGTTTAGCCCGTTTGAGTGCATTTTGTATTAAATTTCCTCCTTTGACTAATTTCTCAAAATATTCCCGGATTTTTTTATTATTTTTTGTATTTAAAGGTAGGATTAACCATTTAATTTTGGCAGTTGTATTTTATACAAATTGAACCGTGTTGAAATAAAAAATAGGTCCACACGGGTTGGATTTCAACACGAATCGAACAGTGTGAAATGGCCTTAAATGCAGGACTGATACACCATTGGTAATTGCTTGAATTATCACGAATGAGTGGATTCGGGAGGTTGTATTTAATAGTAAATATCGTTTAATAACTGACCTGTCCAACCTGTCTATCATGGCTACTGAGGAAAGCAAGAAAAACGGCGTTCGTTTTTAACCGGCGTTGGGCAGTGGTTCTTATATTTACTTTCAAATAAGTAAAATATTTCCTAATAATTCGGAAGTAAAACATTTCAATATCTGCAAATGGTGTATCCTAACTTTAAGTGAAGAAATTACTTTTTAAGACAACACTTCCAATACCTTCCGATTATCCCTCGCCATTGGGTCATCTATCACTGCTTCCTCACCTCTCAAAAATCACTTATAATTAATTAAAACCAGATGGCAATCAATCATAATTCGGCTGCTGTTGCTGTAACATTTCATTTGTTGAAGAAGTCCTGGTCATCTGACTTTCATTACCCTAATATAAAAAGAACCAAGCAATTCATCACTCCCTATTTTGTAAAGAGGGGTGGGGGGGGGGGGGGGGGGGGGGGGAGATGACAACAATCAATTTCTTATCTAGATGAGTATCTGAGAATTAATCTGGAAGTCTTCAGGGGAAGGTGCCACCCAAGGGATCAGCCCAGGTTGAAACATTCTGTTCATTACAGACTGCTACAAATAAACAACAGTTACCAATCCTGATAAATTACAACTCCTGTTTAGCTAATCAAATTGCCATGTTGTCTTTTTCTCCACATCTGTTGTCTGTAACTAGGATTCAAATGATATTTCAGTGTAAATAGTAACCTGGTGTGGTTTTTTTTTAGTTTTTTTTTAGAAACTTGGAAATTCACAAGGAAACTGCACTTCACCTTTCAAAATGAAGCCATACAAATTATGACACACATTAAATCAGGTCTGGGTGTTTATACATGTGTATACAGTATATGACCCTTTTAACTTGTCAACATCAACCGCAGCCCCATCTCCTTGTAAATAAATTGTCCATCCAACTCACAAATTATTCCACTTCCCTGAGTTATGCCTGTTGGGAATTCATTTCTTATTCCCAAAGCACAACAAAAAAAGATCAGGTTCTGGTTGTTTGGCATTTGTCAGTTTCCCAAAAGTCAGTACGTCAGATCTTCTGATGTCAAATGGAACCAGTACAGCTATCAGATTCCCACCAGCAGCAGAAGTCATGACCAGGTTTTTATTACATCATTTGGAAAAACAGGCATGGTCTTGTCTACTCTCCCTAGAGCTACAACTCAACTCAACTATGAACTCAAGCCTGTTGCGAAATGTCTGGCAAAAAAACAAAACAATTGACCTGTTTACATACATGTACCTTACATGCCCAACTCCCACATTCCAAAATTGGGAAACTTGCCAAAAGCCATCAAATATAAATGAAATCAAGTATTTTCGAGGCACTAGAAAAAAATGTACTTACATACGTCATTAACTAGTTTAACATGTGACACAAGGGAAAACTAAGACAAATCAGTTACGGATGTGTGTTCTCTTTACAAACCTTTCTTGGGAACATGTAGGGCCAACATGCTACTAGTGGTAGTGTTTAAGACAATCCCTGAACACTAAACATTTCGTTGTCCAAAAGAAAAAAGTACGAATTGGCTACTTGTGTAACTATCGTATGAAATACATTTTGTAGCACATTTTGTAGTATGTGTTAGTGACATATATATCGGTACCAGGCAAGAGTCACTTTTAAGAAATTGTGCCGCACAGTATTTCAAGTTGGTTCAACAAAACTGAGAATTTTTTTTTTCATCTTCTCCAAGCTAAATACAGAACTAAAGTATAGACTGACCTAGTACCTGAAACTGAACAAAACAAATGGCTACGCATTTATTCCCTTTCTAGCTGGAAACTTTACACCAAGATTTCTAGATTGTTTGTGGACATACTGTAGGTGAGTTGGGTTTATATTGACAGTGAATCACATTCACAAACCAGGGGCGAAAAAGTGCAGGTCAACAGCAAGATATTTCCTCTGGTCATTCTTCACTTGGTAATCTTATCCCTTTGCCATCACTCTTACCAGTTCTAAGAGGATGTACATACCGTACTGTACACATGTATATCAAATGTTGGTATAAAATGTGCTTTGATGTAAAAAAAACACCTTGTGAAAAACTCTTACAAATGTGCTAAATAATGGGTCTCATATCCTCATTATATTTCCTTAACCTGTCTTTGAAAATCATAGAGTGCCTTGAGTACTAGTCTTGGTACTACATGTACCTTACATTGTACATGTACCTTACATTGTACGTGCGCTGTACAAGAACTGCTTATTATTTGTAGACTATCCAACCTAACACACTTGGATATTTCCAAGGACATTTGTTTCATTCTCCAAAATCCACTATTTTGTGCTGAGAATTAACTACATACATGTACATTTGTATGTAAGTCAAGTACAAGTACATGTGTGTACATACAATGTACATGTACATGTACGTACCGTGTGATATCTAACTAATTTCTCAAAAACATTTCTTGATAACAATCTCTTTTGATATGGGTAATTCCAGCAGTATATCCGTGAGCATTTCAGAGCGCAGTGAATAAACAGTTTTTTCCCCAACTTTTTATAGTTCCGGTCAGAGAGGTAACAAACTAGTATAGGTTTTTTTTTTCCAACCTTTGCTTTGACTTCGGCTCCAAATATTCTAACTTTTGAAGCATAACAGGCACCATAATGGAGGTGAAGTTTCCACAGTTGGGGGTCTAAAATCAACTTAAGCTGAAGACGAAGCCAGGGGTTTGAAAAGGCCCTAGAAGTTCTGGATCATTTCTCTGAATTATGAATTACATGTACAGACATCAAATGTTCTTTCGTAAAACTATAATTGCCCATAATTACCAATTTCATTTCTAAAAACATCTACATGTATGTACATCTCGACTAAGTCTTTGAAGATTTTTTTTTTTTTAAACAATGTGCAATCTGTTGCGTAACAACAAAGTTTACAAACCTCATATCTTAAGTTGTCTCCCTTGAAGGCGTCTTCTGGCACTGCAAACTTGAACACCCTGCCAACGGTAGCCATGACATCTGAAAGACCGGCTCCCAGCGACACTGGTTTTGAGAGTTCCACTCGGCCATAGCCAGAGCTCATTGGGTCCGCATTAACAACCACACCAGCAGTCCTTGTTAGGCACAGTATTGCTGAAACCCACAGGAAACAGTGGCAGCAGCGCGAACTGACGTCCCTAAGGCTCAACCTCATTGATGATGATGATGCCATGGCGAATGCAGAGGAAAGGCAATTCCCCAACAACTGTCTTTTTGTTTCCCACAAGAAGTGGCCACTTCAAACCGAAGATCTTTAGACTCTGAAACAAGCAGTAAACTGCATGTATCTTAGCTCCGCGGTGTGCACAACTGCTGAAGGGCAAAACGCCTGGAATTTTCCCAGATGAGAAAGTAATCTACTGTTGACTACATTTAGATCCAGCCAAAGTGTTGTGACAGTTCAGAAGCAACCATGGTGTATCTGAAAAAATACAAGTTAAAAAATGTTGTTCAATGTCTGGATATATTATAACTGTACACATTCCAAGAGGTGAAAAGGTATTGTGAACTTGGAACTGTCTTTGCATCCTGTGAGCAGAATTTATGAAGACATGCTTTTTATACATCAAGTACTGTATGTCCACTCCATTCCAAAATGTGCAATTTGTTTATGTTCCAATATGGTAGGAAATCAATAGAGGGCTCCTTTTGAAAGCAGTTTATTAACTGAAAAGGACTACCCTCTTTAAAGATTACAATAAATAAAAAAAAAAAAATCGAACATTTATTAAAGTCGGGTTCTGAAAAAACAATGGCAATTTGTAAGTGCAATACTTGAATCTTTAAAGAATTCATGAATATTTAATGGCACTTGGCAACTTGAAACGAGTGCCCTTATTTTATGAATAGATTTAAAGCACTGTAACTGCTCAATTATCATCAAACAGTAATAAAACTCTTCACTCAGTTTGTTTGACAAACGATGCAATTACAAACGATGCAATTATAATGAAACTTTGAAGCGTGATAAGATGCATTGTGATCTTTAAGGCTCCAAGCTGGGCTCATTAATTCACTCCTCAGTCTTCATCATGGTACATCATACAAATTGGCCTTTTGCCCGTGCGCATTTCAATGTCAAATTTATCAACCCCTATGAATTCACTGCAAGCTGATGAACTTGGAGATAGCTGTTCATTGCATCCACATCATAAACAAATAAGGCAAGAATTGGCGTCAACAAGGTCTTTGTCCTTGCGATATCACTCCGGTCGCCGATCCTCTAACCCCTCCCCCCCATCCCCAATGCCAAGCTCCTTGCCCATATCTCCATCCACAGCATACACATTGCCTTTAAACATCCCTTCAGCAGTGCATCTTCCAAAAAGGAAAAAGAAATTATTTTCCACCTCAGCGGATAGACTGTCTGGCACCTATGGAAAGCCAGGCACTGATCTCCACTTGAGCGGAACCAAGATGCAAACAGCTTATTATATTCCTGCCACTGGCTTGCATTGGTTTGCCTAGATGGTTTGCTGAACAAGTTTCCCTGCCGCCAGTACTACTTACTAATTATACAACGGTTAGTGGGGGAAGCTTCTGGGTTCCATAATGTGATTGTTAATGTCTGACCATCAGTTACGCATCAGCAAGGATGTGCACTTCCGCTGGACAAAGATGGGCCTCGAGTCGGAAGTGAAATCAAAGACAGTGATTTCAGAGATGAAAGGAGTATTATCTGTCCACGCGGTGGCGGTGGCCGCCGCGAAGGATCTCTTTCGACAAACTCAGTAACTGGATCTCCTCATTGTTTGAGCAAGCAAGTGACAAACAGTTTCCGACAGCTTATTTGATCAGTTTATAGAAAACGGATTGCTACACTTTGGCTTTTTCTTTTCGTCCCTCTTTCTGAAACCTGAATGACTTTCCAGCGCGGAAAAGTCCACATGGAGGGGAGTTTCATAAAGGAACAATCAGTACAGTGCATTGATGGATCGGCAAGATTTCAGAAAGAGACTTTCAGGCAGAGTTCAGGCAGAGGTAAAGAAATTGAAAACCAAAAGATTGCAACACAAAGGCTATGATAACCTCTAACATTAAAGGTAGGATACACCATTTGCAGATATCTAAAAAATTTACTACCGAATTATTTATAAATATATTTTACTCATCTGAAAGTAAATAATGATTCTAGGCATCCAGCAAAATGATTGCGCTAGATATCCTTTAATTATTCTGAAAAATATAATTTTATAAAGAAAAATTCGCGATCGCCAGACGGCGATCGCGAAAAAACACAAATAACATAAGAAAAACTGCTCGACGCCGGTTGAAAACAAACGCCGTTTTTTGTGCTTTTCTCAGCATTCATGATTGTAAAACTTTCGACAGGTTAGTTAAACGATATTTACTATAAAATACAACCCCCCAAATCCACCCATTCATGATAATTCAAGCAATTACCAATGGTGTATCCTACCTTTAAACCATGGACAAAACTATCAGCCCACCCAATGCAAGTGAATGTCCCCAATGAAACAGACGTGTAGTTGAAAGTAGTTGAAAGTAGTGCAACAGGAATGTGCATTGGAACCGGATACTCGAGCTTCCGCCCAGTTGATGCCAGGAACCGGTTCCAGATTATGGAATCAAGTGCCCGTAACCAACTATACAAATTACATTAGAATGACGATGAAAGAAGTTTTGAATGTTGTTTGTTGTCCAAACGAAATGAAACTACATGGAAATAAAATAATATGCGAGGTGTTCTCGCAAAATGAGACGGAACTGGGCACAGGTCACGGTGGAGAAAAAATAGTGAAGGAGGCAAATAAATTTTTTCTTCAATTTTCACATTTATTGATACTGATAATTTTTATGTTTACAATCATATTTGTAGAGAAATAGGAAGAAAGTAATGTAATAAAAGTTTAAGAAAAACATACTGCAAAAATCAGGACTTTTCATTTATATTTTACTTTGGCAACATGTCCATAATTGCACATTTTAAACAGGCATAATTTAGTAACAAAATTGAAGCACAACAAACAGAGAAATGTAAGGAACTGGTAACAGTTCCTCGTAAACAGTTAAAGGTAGGATACACCATTGGTGATTGTTTGAATTATCATGAATGGGTGGCTTTGGGGGGTTGTATTTTATAGTAAATACCGTTTAACTGACCTGACCGAAGTTTTACAGTCATTGATGCCGAGAAAAGAAAAAAAAAACAGCGTTTGTTTTCAACCGGCATCGAGCAGTTATTCTTATGTTATTTTTGTTTTTTATTTATATTTATTTTTTCGGAATAATTACAGGATTTCTGGCGCAATCATTTTGCTGGATGCCTAGAATCATTATTTACTTTCAAATGAGTAAGATATTTCTTGATAATTCGGTAATAAATATTTTTGGTATCTGCAAATGATGTATCCTACCTTTAAGTTTACATTTTGTAAGAGTGTTTGCCCATACAGCTAATCTGTTCTAATGAAGCACTGCCCTCAACCCAGGTTATTGAATTTCCAGCAGGATGTCCATCATAAGGCTGGCCTTCTGTCAACCACCATGACCCCTCCATGGCTTGAGTCACAGCCCTGATCCTAAACACTGAACCATCAATGCATAGAGCCATCTGTACCAGGTCATTCAAACTTTGGCAGGTTTAGTACCATTAATTAGGTTCAGTACTAATAATGAACCTGTGTGCAGTTTGTTAGGTTTGGTATTCTTTCTAGTTTGAAGCAACAAATTACCAGTGGAAGTTGTCACCCTAACCCTCCCAAATCCACAGTATAGTATCTTACTGTGGTCGTTTGTGTGTGTGTACAACACATTGAGGACATTTCAATACCTAACACTATACCCACACTAAAATTAACATGGGACCGTGTTTCATCGTATGCAATACACTTTATGCTCACATGCTATATTTACACAATCCCACCATTTTTTTTACCAAACGGCATCCTTTTTCAAAAGAAATTGTGGGGGCACATTACATGCTAATGAGCTGGCGGAGAAATTCTCCCTTCAATTAGGGTAGTGCACCCTTTTACTAAGTTGAAGTGCAGATCAACATGCAACCGAAAGCCTAAAGTAAAAGGTATGTAAAAAGAAACCCTAGGTAAACATAATTTTTAAATTTAGAAAATATGTTTTTTTAGGAACATAGGTTTAACTGGTACATGTAAACTGACATCAGTGTACACGTACCAGTATCACAAATTTAAAGTCAGAGTAGAAAAGAGATCAACATCGCGATCAAATTACCTCCTGACTCATTTGACAACCAAGATACCGTGCACAGATGCTACATGTATAATATCACAGGGTATTATATACTCACATGCCTAGGGTACTTGAAGAATGCAGTTTGCTCAATGTGTAAAACGATCCTACATGTACATGTACACTTTTACCAGACTGCCAGTAATGACAAACTGAGCCGACAAAGATATTTTTTTTTCTCTCTAAAATTCCACATATGATAATTCCATTCATTCAAAATATACCACAATTACACAATTAAATGACATAAATCTGCCCACACAGTGCGTAGGCTACAGTATCACGTACACAAGTGCATCTCTTTAAAAAACTTTCTATTTACATGTAACTGGTGCGGTGTTTAATCAGAAATCTTGTTTACGGGACGTGGTTAGTGATGCAAAGCACGACAAAAATTCCGCTTTTTCAACTGAACTGTTCGGTCCATTTGACAGGAACAAAAAAAGCTAAATGCTTATTTTTTCACCCACACACACTGGCATGCATGTGTCGAATAGAGATTGATGATCATAGAATAACTGAGCAATAGACTGTGTTAGTCTCGCGGACAAATGTCACGATTTCACTTCCGGGCATCACCACTGATGACCATCATGCATAGCAATGCGCTAATGTTACCAGACGACACGCAAATCTACCAATACAACGTAGATCTATACAACCTTCTATGCGTACATTTTTTTAGCACGTGTCAATGTTTGACATGTGCTTATTACAAGTTATGGTAGGACTGTTGTAGTTGGCCAATCATTGGCTTACATGATGCTTGATTAATGCTGGTTCAGGGGCCATTTATTCGCTTTTTTTCGAAAGCCTGGGCTGTTACTACAAAATAACGCCCTCCACGTGATCGAGTCTCGACCAACCAGAAGCCATCAACTCTCCTAGGGTGTATCTTAAACTAATGATGAAAAAACTCCCGCTTTGAGGCAGTAAGATTACCCATCAACCAATGGTGGATCCTATCTTCATTTGAACTTGTGTCGACCATAAAAGAAATGCAGAATGAATAAATTATTCCTAGGCCTACATGTATACGTCCATGAGTAAATGCTATGATATTTTACCAATTTCAGATTGTAATACTGCATGCACGTACATACATGTGAATCTACTCTCCCTACTTTTTTTTTTCTTTCAAAAATGAAATTTTAAATAATTTTTAAAAGTGAAATTTTTAAATAATTTTTTTAAAGTGAAATTTCAAATCTTTTTTTTATAGTGTAAATTAAGGTTAATGGAAAAATATACCTTTAAAAAAAATACAGCTATTGAACACGAAAGTCGAATAGGCTATTCCATTGGTGTCTAGTGCGTGTTGCATGTGTAGCTGCTTTAGGCTGGATGAGAACATGCCCTGAGTGTTGATTGTCGACACATTTCAAATTGTTACTTTTTAATTAAAATTGAAATCTTCCAACATTTTTTCCTCAGAATACACAACAGAGCTAAACCTCCGTCAGGATAGTTGCCATCGTCAGGATAGTTTCCAAGCATAACTCTTTACATTTTGAGAACGTTAACAATGCACAACTGACATACTATAACTTTAAGCCAGTATTAATCCCACACACTGAACACAGCAAGTAAAACACATTGTACTCCACAAGCTCCAGAAAGTGCAGAAGCACAGCTGAAACACACTCAACAATACCTGTCAAGTCTCAGGTGGGCCAACAAGTCAAACTGCTGCATTCAGAGACAGACAAAAGACTTCAATGGCTTAGGTTGCTGTGCCCAGAAGGGCTAGATTTGTGTACAAGGCCTAAGAAAAGGACACCCTCAAAATTGGGTCCGAAATAAAGGAAAAAGGCCAAGTACCTCAAACTGAAAGGCTGACCACTCATGTTGTCAAACATCAAAGGCCATTTATCTGTACACCTTTACGTGTAAACATACAGAGCTGTATTGGTGTTAACAAGTTCGCACTAAGATTATTTTGACATTGACTGGCCCCAGACACAGGATTGTTTTTCCCAAACCTCGATCCGTGATGGGTTCAGGCCAGCATCTGTAGGTATACTGGTAGCACACGGGCACCCTGATATTTTCCAGGCTCGCTCACTACGAGCAGGTTGCTGACAGATATTTCCAGCCTTGCTCGTAATTTATTCGTCATCCATTTGTAATTTCGGGAAAAACTTTGCGGGTATACAGTCATCAGACGCAAAAGTTAACATTTGTTTTTGATGTAATTTTCAGAAATGGATAGAGTTGGGTACAAGTATTTTATAATAAATATTGCTACACGTACAGTACATGTGTATGTATGTGTAGAACCTAACTGACTGCAAACAAAATGTGGACTTCCTAAAGCTAAATTTGGTAAAAACAAGGTTTTCTGTAAAGACGTCTCGCCTGGTTTTGTTATTATCTCGTTAAGAATGCAGGGGGATTGGTAGGGGTTAAAGGACCAAGTGTAGAAAGGAAATGAAAGCGGAATATAAGCAAGAACTGCTGAGTTTGCGTAAAACAGTAGTACCGGTACGTTTCAATAGCAATGTGGGGAAAACATTGTGGCAGAAAAATCATTAAATGTGTGAAAAAAATTGTGGCAGAAAAATGTGTGAAAAACATTGTGGCCGAAAAATGTGGCAGACAAAAAAATTGTGGCCGAAAAAATGTGGCAGAAAAAAATGTGTGTGAGGTGTGAAGGCCATAGAGGAATTTGATTGCAATTGGACTTCAAGTTTTCACACGAGACAAATTTTACAATCCACCAATCATGGCGGGGATTTATTCAGGTGCTGTATAACATTGCCTTTGCATGTGTGACTAAACAGTAAAGACTTTGTCGATAATGCCAAAGAAATTTGAATAATGTAAATTCAGAAGAAGAAAAATTCCATCAAATCCCTCCTCATGGTGTCTACTACTAGCAGGTACGGTTCCATGATGAGTTTTTTTCACTACAAACCCGAGCCATGAAATGCGATCAAGGTTTTCTTGATGAATCCTCATGGATGGTTCCACGAATACTGGCATGTGAATCACAGGCATCTGTGGATCGAAGCTCATCACAAGTGGCTGGCTCCTTGATCAAAGGCTGGGTCAGAACGCAAACCCTGAGTCATCGAGGAGACCAAATATAATATAATCATACTGGCACCAGTCTTGTTTGCCTCGCATCTCATAATACATTCACGAACCACAATGTAAACTAAAAAAAAATTAAAAAAAAAAAAAAATTGTCTGATCTTCCAGACAACCAAGGTTGATGTCTATTGATTTTGAACAATTGTTTTGAGTTACAGTAAAAATCAATTCAGTAATTTCATTCATGAGGGTGCTTGATAACATGTTTACCGGTACTGCTGACGAAACTTTTACAGGGCGCCCCTCTTTGCCAATTAAAGGGGTAATATACCTTTTGCAGCTATCTAAAAATAACTAACCAAAATACTGGTTAAAGGTAGGATATACCATTAGTAATTGCTTGACTTATCAGGAATGGGTAGATTTGGGGGGTTGTATATATTTGTAGTAAATATCGTTTAACTGACCTGTCCGAAGTTTTACAACCATGGATGCCGAGAAAAGCACGAAATACAGCGATTGTTTTCAACCGGCGTCAAGCAGTTATTCTTATGTTATCTTTGTTTTTTTCGTGATCGCCGTCCGGAATAATTAGAGGATATCTAGCGCATTTATTTGGCCAGATGCCTAGAATCATTATTTACTTAAAAATGAGTAAGATATTTCCTAATAATTCGGTAGTAAATATTTTCGATATCTGCAAATGGTACAACCTACAATGTACCTTGAAAAGCTTACATGTACATGTACTTGTTGTAAAGATAATAACGATTCTAAACTCCATGTGAAATTATTTTCTCTGGCATGCTGATATTTCAAAGAAAATAACAAAAGAAAGTAATTTCCAAATATACGTGTCAGAGAAGCACTTTTGGACATTTCTGTAAATACGTACAAGTGTTCAAACGACGCATGACATGCGAGTAGCTGCAATCCGCTGGCTGAGAAGCGCCCTTAATGCAGATTGTGGTTGCAATTCAAATTGTGACTCGGCTAATTTTGAATTTAAATCAAAATCTTAGAATATTGTTTTCTCTAAATATACAGCATTCACAGAGCTAAATACTTTATCAGGTTGTTTGTCAGGCACCTTTCTTTAATTAATGTATTTTGAGCACTTTTGCTGCTTTCGACGATAAAAATGCCCAACCGACAAATGATATAAATTATATTATCCCTTTAAGCGATATATGGCGCATATTTGATACAACATTTGATAAACGGATTACAACTACCGGTACATGTATATCAATAGAGTTTTGTTCTTAAACTGCCAGCAGCTACCGTAATTTGTTCTACAAAAAGATATTTTCAGTGATGTCAATACATCTAATTTACAATATAAAAGCCTTTAATTTACTCTGAGTTTACTCGTAGTGACAGATCCGGTACGCCTGTCACTACAAAACAATCATTTGATAGTAACTGGTCAATATATGTTTGTTCTCAAACTGCCAGTGCAGGCAGCTAATTGGTTGTTTTCAGCAATTTGGTACAGCTGTCACTTCGACTACTGTACTGGTACATAAACTACTGTACATGCATCTGTAGATGGAAAATATCGAGGAAATAGTAGCTTGGAAGACATGTTTTTATCCATAATAACGATATTAATTGTGATATGCTTGAATAAACCTGCCACAATTTTATTTATATATAATTTTTTTTAAAACTCCTTTGAGCATCGTCCCCGCCCGGAAAACAATATTCTGCTCTTGTTTTTATAATTTATTCACGATATTCATTCAGTATAGGCTCATTACCGGTACATGTATACAATAATGCTGACCACACACACAGCAATGTTTTTAATTTCTCAAGATTGGGCTTTACAAACACCATCTTCTGGGTCAGGAGGTCATGTACTGGTACCGTACTACGTTTAGTCTGGTACTGTGAAAATCACATGGCAAAGTCACTGATGACCATACATTTGTGACGGACTCTGCGAAAATGAGTCACTTGTCGCACAGCATATTTTCCCCATACAGGGTTGTTAAAAGTTGATAAAGACATAATTGTACCGGTACATGTAATTGTAATTTAAAAAGAAGTGATAACTTTTGAAGCAACCATCAACCAGGTTTCTAACATCTATCAAATTAAAGCTTGCTGCATGCTCTTTCCAGCCATGTACTGTATAAAATACCCCCATGTGACTCATTTTCACAGAGCCCCGTCACATTTGGCCAAACACTTGACATTACTCTCACCTTGTTTGGTCGAGAAAAACTTGGCAAAATCTCACAACAACATACAGCAGCAGTCAACTGCTTATCAATCCAGGCCAAACTCACTGTAACCTAATTACCAGTAGATAGATGCTGCTGCAGGATAGCAAGCAACATTTCTGCAAACAAAACCCAGAGCATGACCCACCATGTGAACCTTCCATAAGATAAGGATGGAATGTTCAAATGACTACAGTATGTATAATACCACACACACAGCAAACAACCTTTCCCTTGTTCCATGATAATAGTGTCCAAGGGCATGTACAACAGCTTTCCCAAGGACGGCCACCCAATTGAAAATACAAATACACATGTATCCTTCAAGACCAAATTATATACAAGATAGTGTTACTGTTTATCTTTCATGATATACTGGTGTGAGGAGCAACATACCAGTACCATAGGACATTCTAGAGAGGGGAGATGGGTTGAAATGAAGAATGAAGGCTACAGGAAAAGTGTCATGAAAGCACTCTGTAGATGATGTTGTGTGGTCTATAAGTCCTTGCTCTATGGTTTATGAGAAAACCTCTGGTTAAATGAAGGACATGTGCCATTGTAAGCAATGTTTGATGAGCAAAATATGGTGTCGGGTTCTTTCTCTATGGGTACACACATAATTATAGGAAGGAATAATGCATGAAAAAGGTAAGTTTCAGGTAAAGGTTCACATCTTGAAGCATTGACATACTCATAAGTGCTGGACTAGTTGCATGTAGAGTACATGTAGGCCTATTTATTCCAAAATTTCAAATTTGAAGATTTCCACACCCTCCTTTTCAGTCGCTGTCTCACATCAGTAGAGAATGCCTGCTAAATATAAACATATACCGGTATCAGCAAAGCTTGTTTTGAAGAAGGTCTTGCAATAATAACAGCTTTTGAAAAAGAAAAAAAGCTACAAGAAAGTGTACTCTCTGTAAAAAAGTGCACCCAACATGTTTTTGGAGGATGTACCGGTAGGGATGGTAACTAAGAATATTTCAAAGGCCAAAATGGTGGCCAAGTGCCCTGGGGGAAACAGGCAAAACCAAAAGCTCACACCCTGGAAAAATCTGTGCAGCTGCACTTGAACAAAAACACATTCTGGTCAGATGAAGGTGCCAGTAAAGATATTTTCTCAAGACGTCCCTGATGAAGGCACATACACGCAGACTAGGCATGGGACAGACACTCCTGAGTTAATGAAACCACTCTGGGCTCCTCAGTGAAGAGTGTTATCAGCTGCCACGGTGGGAAAATATTACATGATTTAGACGCCAACTTTGTCCTGGAACCTTTGCAAAATACTTTGGGCTTCAGCACGCAATGCATCTATTTCCTTGATTTTATTTCATAACTGCTTCCTAAGACTGGACAATGACCCTGTCAATTTGAATTCACTCACTGCCTAAAATGTACTTCAAGCAATCTACGCACATGCCCTTTCAAACTGAAGAGCACTATGGCTAGTAAAAAAGAAGAAGCAAAGTCTAAGCATTTAAGGCACACTCCAAGTCGTGGTGTTTTTCTTGTATGTGTTGGCACCTTGAAAAACAACTTTTCAAATTGAATTGCAAATTTGTGGCCATTGTAGACTTGTTACTGGTACATGCACAATTGTACGTATAATTAGTTCGTATTGAAAACAACACTTTGGAGGACCAAATAGGGCATGCAGTATCGGTTTAACTCTGCATATTTTTCTTTGCACCTCCTCTGGGATCACGCAGGGTAAAACATTCATTCCAAACTAATGATGCTTATCCTGATCTGATCAATGATGCACTGTATATCGCTTAGCAGACATTTCCACTCTCTCCTTCTCTGGGGATCAAGGTCTAAAAAGTGTAATGCTGTACCAGGCAGAAATTCTTATCATGGCATGCATGATGGACAACCAATGTGTCAATTTTCCCACCTTTCGTGGGGAACTGCACTAGAAGTTAATACACCGCAAAGGCACACACCTTTACACCAAGAATTAATTACCTTGCCACACATTCTACAGGCAGAAAGGTCCATCAACCAGTACATTTCAGAGGTCTTTTTTAAACAAATTAAATACATGTCTCACATGGCTGGTCCTCACATGGCTGATAATAGGTTGTGGGGGTTTTAGAACAGTGATTTTGTGTGTGGTGGTATGCAGTTTGTAATGTGGATAGCCCTAATTTGGCCTTGTGCAGACTGGCATTCACAGTACAGTGCAAACATTCTAGACAACTTCAGTTCTGCTTACAATTCGGAGATTTTTTGTCATTACTATACTTTCAGGAAGCTTAAATTGTGCAGAATCTGTGAGTGAGGTGTTATAAAACAAATATTGACTGCTTTATTTCGTGGTATAGTAAAACTAGCCTCCCTCGGTGATCCATGGAGCATTCTATATTCCCTCGGGAGGCTAGTTTTACTATACCACTCAAAGCAGTCAATATTTGTATAATATGTCATGAAATCACATTGCAGGCAGCCAAGTGAGAAACAGTACGTCTACATGATGTAGCAATCACATGTAATGACAATGTGCAGAATATAAGACAAAGAAGCCTGTGCAAGTACATGTAGTGTGTGATGAATTACTCATTTCGAAATGGCGACAAGGTTGAAGCATTCCTCCATGGTTGAAGGAAAGGAAGGAAAAAAGATACCTACATGTATGGCAAAGTTTAAGAGGAGAACAAACACTACATGTACCAGTAGACGCCAGACCTTAATAATGAAATTAATCTTGCATGAGACTAAATATCATCCATATAAATATGAATACATACCTCATTATATGGGCAAACGAGAGGTGGAAATTCGTAACCGCTCTTCTCACAAGTTCAAGATGCCTGCAGACACACACAAAAGAAAAAGGAATACCACTAATAAAAAAGTACTGCAAGGCATTAATATCACAGATCAAACAGAAATAGTTTTGCAAATTTAGTGACCTTGGTACCAGTACATGCACATTATTCATAAGATAAGATAAAAAAAAAAAAAAAAAAAAAAAAAAAAGAAAGAGAAAAAAAATAAAAAAAAAAATAATAATAATTTGACTGATTTTGACTTTCAAATACATGTAGATTTCATTATCTTCTCGATATATCTGATATTTTGTACTGTTGGGTCAACTCTTCTTTCCATTTGCAGTTTACTTTTTTTCCTTTTCCCCAACAGCGAATAAATAATAATAATAATAAGACAGGTTTGTAGTATACACATAATGATGATGCAAGCTGTGCCTTCTAAAGTGCACGTAAACGTATTTGTACTTCTTTACATTTACTTTTTCACCCAACAGCAACTTCGTAATTTCCTAACGCAAACATGTACGCACAAATAGCGGAAATGCAAGGAAGCTTTTCCTTCTGTGTCATTGCCATCAACGCTCAATGCTTCCAAGGTTAACGAGCAGAATGGCAAAGCTATAAATTATAATGTTGCTTTCATGTTGCAAATTGTATTTTGCCTATAAAATCCCAAACCTGAAGGGTCATGTTGCAATACCTAAAAATGTGTTCAGTTAATAACAACATTAGTAATTCATTGAAAACAAAATACATTGGTTTACCCTTCAATCTTAAAAGGTAGGATACACCATTGGTAATTGCTTGAATTGTCAGAAATGGGTGGATTTGGGGGGTTGTATTTTATAGTAAATATCGTTTAACTGACCTCTCCGAAGTTGTATAATCATTGATGGTGAGAAAATCAAGAAAAACGGCGTTCATTTTTTAACTGGCGTCGCGCACTGGTTCTTATGTTGTTCTTGTGATTTTTTTTTTAAATAATTTTTGTTGTGTAAAAAATACAGGGTATCTAGCCCAATCCTTTTGCTGAATGCCAACAATCATTTATAAGATATTTTATAATATTCGGTAGTAAGATTTTTCGATGGTGTATCCTACCTTTAATCCATTTAGTCTGCATACGCCATACACACTTTAGTTTTAGCATGGAGTTCCTTCTTATTCCTCCATGGTTTTAGCAATAATACTTTTTGAAAGTACCTGGGGCCAATTTCACGGAGCTGCTAAGCACAAAAATTTGCTTAGCACAAAAACGTCTTGCTCAATAAAAACAAGTTATCAGCCAAAATTCTCTGTGTTTTTTATGCTAAGCAAAAAACCAGCTGATTATCAATCAAAAACAATAAGGATCACATGAAAATTTGGTCTGTAACCTTGTTTTTACCAAGGACAAATTTTCATGCTAAGTGTGCTTAGCAGCTCTGTGAAATTGGCCCCTGGAGTATATACCAGTAGTTACAATGCCCCAAAATACATCTGTTTTCTACCTCTCTCTTTCTCACCAAATCAGATCAAATTACATTGTACAAATCTGAATTTATTTATGTAGTTATAAACCATACATTGATAAAAGGGGTGACACCAATCTGTTTACAAGATTTTTCTGTTGCAGCATCAACTTTTCACAGAGGGGAAAAACAGTTTTTTTCTAGAGTGCATGAATCAAGCTTTTGTTGCATCATGTCATGGAGCTGCTACATGTATATCAATCTAGACCAAGGACTTAGCAATCACACCCTGTTAATGACACTTATTTACAGGTGGCCTACTAATTTAACACTTCTGTATCACAGTTGATCACTTGGCTCTGTTTATTCTAGCTCAAGCAGGACACCAGGCTAGCCAGTACAGACACCTTTTTTTGTACTGAGATACATTGTACCTGTCCTTGAATTACTGGGAAGCTGACTGCACTGTATCTTCTCATGATATCTCTTGCTTCAGAATAAACATTTACCTGTATTTTACCCCCCCCCCCCCATCTTTTTGTACCCATGTTACTGGTAGACAAAAGCCATTGAACCAACTGACAAATGTGAGCATCTTTCATAGTGTGTTTCATCTTATGAAACATTTGCTTGCAGAACCATAAGTCGTGTTCGCACTGGACTTTTTTTGGGAAGGTTTTACTGAGACGATGGTAAAAGAACAAATGGTCAAATGTTACCGCTGTTCGCACTTGGACTTTCGACACGGGAAAATTTTACCAAGACCGCGGGAGAAGTAGCCGAGCTGTCATTATATTGACTCATGAAGGCGAATGTGATCACAATGTGATGTGTATGCATCAGCGCACGCACGTAAACAATGCAAAGAGGGCATGCACGGTGTCTTGTGTAGCATGAAATTGCACTAGAGGGTCGGATGTACGTTTTCCTGAGACGCTTTTACCGACCCGCGCTGTTCGCGCTGGACTTATCATCTAGGGAAAAGTTACCTGGGAAGTTTTCCCGGGCAGCAGTTGGCCGGTAAAAGTAACCACTGGACTCGGGAAAAGTAACTGAGAGGAAAACGTCCTAGGCTGTCCGCACTGGACTTAAAATGGGAAAAGTACCCATCGTCTCTGTAAGTTTTATCAGAAAAGGTCCAGTGCGAACAGGGCTATACATGTAGAACCAACCAGCTTGCAGAACCAACTGCTAATCAGATTCGAACCAGCCAACCAACACCTTAGCTAACTCATTGAAAGACGTACCGTTAGATACTAAAAAGCAGGAAGTTGTGGGTTCGAATCCCATCCGAGTTAGTGATTTTTTTTTAAAGAATCCCCAGGGACAACACTGACTATACAGTGTTATACACATCAGTAAAAGGGCAAAAATCGAATCAGTTGAAAACTGAATACACAAGACACTGGCATATTGAAAATTGTAACAGGAATAAAACCCTCCCTCTATCATTGCGAAAACAATAGTATACACCATTGGTAATTGCTTGAATTATCACGAATGAGTAGATTTGGGGGGTTCTATTTTATAGTAAATATCATTTAACTGACCTGTTTGAAGTTTTATAATCATGGATGTCAAGAAAAGCACGAAAAACAGCGTTTGTTTTCAACCGGCGTCAAGCAGTTATTCTTATGTTATTTGTGTTTTTTCGCGATCGTCGTCCGGCGATCGCGAATTTTTCTTTATAAAAATCAATTTTTCAGAATAATTACAGGATATCTAGCGCAATCATTTTGCTGGATGCCTAGAATCAGTATTTACTTTCATATGAGTAAGATATTCTCATAATTCGGTGGTAAAATTTTTCGATATCTGCGAATGGTGTATACTACCTTTAACTCATAAGCTATGAGAAAGGAAGGGGTGTTTTTTTGGTATACAGGTTGTGATTCATTGACAGTAGATGGGATTTATTATTTAATTTTGAACAATGTTTACAATGTGACCTAGTGATTAGGGTTTTGGACTCGTGACTAGAGCGCCAGGGGTTCAAATCCTCCCGCTGGCTCGGGCAAGCCACACTTGCCTTTCTCTAATCAACAGCATAACATAAATGGAACTAGCATCTCATTTGGAGTGGAGGAGGAGAGCAATGTTCATAGTTGTTTCCTGCCAAGGAATCTGAGGATAAATGACAGGCTGACGTGCCATTATTAGCTCTTGACAGACCAACTGGTGGTACTTTATCTTACAACTGGGCAAGGAAATTCTGCAATGCACTACACTCAACAATTAACAGGACCAACCCAATGCTGTAACTGACTGCAAAAATAATTTCACTGCCGGCACAAGTGGGAGCGGGAAACAAAATGCTTTTCATTCATATGGTTACAATGAAAATTGCACTTTTTTGGTAGTTGTGACAATGAACACTAATTCTGAAGACCTGTCAGTTACTGAAAAATCTCTGACCACCTCTTTTTTTTTTTTTATAAAGCAACGCCATTGTGTTACGCTATTTTATCCTCCTGGGAAGGGCCACAGTGCAACAAGTCAAAGGAACAAAATCGAGCGAGGCAGTTGAGTGTGTACGAAAAGCCCGCAGTGCTTTGCAAAATGCCGATTATTACATAGACACCATCACTGGAAAGTACTGGAACTTCAATAACTAACAATTTACCTTGTAAAGACCCCACATGAAAGTATACATACGGTACAGCGTCATCTATGATACACTCACGTTGATGTTTTTGCTGCTCCTTTTCAACACTATCGTACGTGTGCTTGTGTATTCTCTTTTGGACACTACATGTACCTGGTGTGAATTCCTACAAATATGATCAAGCAAGAACCAGGGAGGGAAAAACAGGCCCATACGCAAATAGGGGGCTGCTTCAACTGTTTGTTTTCGCCAGGGGCTGGAGAGCGAGTGTTTATTTTCTCGACTCGGCCTGAAAAAAGGAGAATATCTTAAAGGCTTGCGGACAAAGCAGGTTCTTTTCTGAAAGTCCTTGTGGTCCCACAAATAGGAGGGTTATTCAAAGGTGTTGACAAGTAAACCAAATTCTTCATGCAAAATGAAATGTTGGCGTTGGAGTTAGTAGAAATTCTACCTTTTGTGGTTGGCTAGTGCTGTTTTTTTGCCAGTTGACTCAGGTAGTCCATGGAGGAATAAAACGGTTATTCCTCCATGGGTAGTCCAAGTACATGTAAGTGCCATTGGAGGCAGTTTACAGCGCAGGATATATGGCTGAATATTCTTTATTTGACCAACAAGGCCCAAGGGCTTATTCTTTACAATGCAAGTTAATGTTGGCTGCCCTATTACTATTATCACCTTGGCCTTCAAGGAAGGGGAACAAAAATCCAACTATAAGTCTGGTTTGGCAAATGGTAAAAAGTTGAATACACACAATACAAATAGTGCTTTCACCAGAACACTATACAATTTGCTACTACATGTATGCAAGTATTACTATTACTAGCAGGCATATAAATCTAAATTTAAGATTTAATACCAGTACAGCCCCATTTGTGAAAAAATGGTAAGACATCTCAACCAAATCAAAGACAAAGGTACCGGCCCCCTTTTGAAGTCTACCGGTACATGATGATGCATAATTTCAACAATTCTATTTGTTTAAAACATTTGACTACTGACCAAATGCCTTTCATTTATACATACACGCATACTATGTACCAGTACGTGTACCAACGTAGGATACACCCTTGGTAATTGCTTGAATTATCATACATGTAAATGAATGAATTTAGGGGGTTGTATTTGATAGTAAATATCGTTTTCACTGACCAGTCCGAAGTTTTACAATCATGGATGCTGAAAAAAGCAAGAAAAATTGCGTTCGTTTTCAACCGACATTGAGCAGTGGTTCTTACATGTATGTTGTTATTGTTTTTTTGTGATCGCCGACCACAATTTTTTGGTTATAAAATTCAATTTTTTGTAACAATTACAGGATGTCTAGCGCAATCATTTTGCTGGATGCCTACAATCATTATTTATTTTTAAATAAGTAAGACATTTCCTAATAATTCTGTACGAAATTGTTTTGATAAAGTGCAAATGGCGTATCCTACCTTTAAGAAATGTGTATATTTGTACAGTACACAGTATATTTTAACTACCAGTACAATCCTCCTCAGCTTCCCGAAAGACTTCCGCTTTAACATTTTTTCTTTTTCTTTTCAGCTTCAA
Organism: Crossaster papposus; assembly: GCA_037893245.1. Classification (NCBI taxonomy): domain Eukaryota; kingdom Metazoa; phylum Echinodermata; class Asteroidea; order Velatida; family Solasteridae; genus Crossaster; species Crossaster papposus. The sequence continues at coordinate 512,676 of JBAIAA010000354.1, read as the reverse complement.
AGTGTTTGGCTCTTCATGTTCTCCCCAGCTGGGGCATGTCTCTCTCAACATCTTTAAAAAGATTGCTTGCTCCTGGATAATCAGGCACTTAGTTGGGGGCACAAGAATCAATTTCAGGCTTGCCCTCGACTGTACATGTACACCTCAGCAGCATGTTCCCTGAAGCCTGAAGGAGCAGAGAAAAAAACCAATCGAATTGGTGGGCACTGCTGCTCTGGTTGGGATTGCCAGGAAACAGTTTTCGATTTATTTTCTTTCGGAGACCAATGCATTTACAACCACTTTAGGGCTAATGTAGGGTAATTAGGTAAATTCAATGGCCAGTGAATGTTAATCTGCATCCTCCCAAATATACTGTTGTGCTGGAAATGTTAAACAGTGTAAAATACAAAAATGTGTAAATTACAAATGGGCTACCTTTGTAAATTCTGCAAAATCCTTTAGTCCTTTCTGGTGAACTTCAAAGAAAGTGACTGACTTCAAGCAATACATTGCAAATTGAGATATTTAGAAAACATGAAGTACCATGAATGTATGTGGCCTGTCACCACAATATGAGAGTAAAGTCGCACGATGTGATTCGGAGATATGGCCATCCAAAGGCAAAATATGAAGGGGTGGTCAATTTTGAGATTTTGCGTAATTTGTAAAGCCCAAGTCCTTTTCTACTTACATATTCCCATTTTTTGGGTGAGATCAGATGATCGAAAACCTCTTAAATTACGCGATTTTGAGTAGTGTTTGCGTAGTTAGTGTTTGGAATAAAGTCCATTTGTGGTCTAATTAACACGGTAATTAAATATGCAAATTAGGTCCTCGTAACTATCCCACGTTTTCGAAATGTTGATATTTTGTTGTTTATACAATAGTTTATACAGTGTGGAAAATTTCAAGAAAAAATAATGATTAGACCATACCGTTGCTATGCTCAACCGAGCCTCTGTCCTGTTTTGTAATCTTTTGCGTGTTTTGTTTAAGATGTTTATTAAGTAAGTTTTCTCACAAACACGTTTTGTGAAACCCAAGACTTTATAAAGTGCTGTAATAAAAAGTATTTACATATAAGTGTTTAATTGGAAAGCTCTCTTTCTCAAAGTTTGTAAATATCTCAATTTTCAGTATTTCCGACTTTACTTTCATTTTGTGGTGACAGGTCACATATCGACGATGATCTCACGAAGTGACAAATATCTCTAAATCTGGAAAATATTCATCTCGATATAATCGCATTTGAAGTTGGTCCTTTTTTCACAAGGCATTTTCGATTATTTTGCAGTAACAAAATTCAAAATTGTTTGCATTGATCAAAACTAAATACTTTGCTCTATGATAACTCATACTCGTTTGCTAAAAACGTCTGTTAATTAAACAAAAAATGTTAATACAACTGTTTTTGCACTTCGTGAGAACATGAAACGCGGAGCCTTCACTCATTACTCGTGCGTTTGTATACTGTTGTATGCACTTCGTGAGATTGTTCTACAACTGTTTTTGCACTTCGTGAGAACATAAAACGCGGAGCCTTCACTCTTTATTCGTACGTTTGTATACTGTTGTATGCACTTCGTGAGATTGCCGTTCTGTGTAAAATTGTTACATTTTACTTGTGAGCGCGCGCGCGTATGTTCTATTTCAACATCGTACACGTGGTTGTGCACGTGTATGCTCCCATTGTAGACGCGAGCAAAACAAGAAATGATCGCCAGTCCCTGCTAACGAGGTAACTGTTTGTTCACTTCGTGAGATCATTTTGAAGTCTTCTGCACTTCGTGAGAACAAAAAACATGTAGTTTGGCATTTTTGTCAAATTTGTGTTTACGCTAATTAAAAAAGTAAACAAGATTTTGCTTTGAAACATGGTCAAGTTGTTCCTTGAAACAAATGTGACAAAAATGCTAGTAAAACTCAACATCGACAAATATTTGATTTTGGAGGTTTTCTGCACTTCGTGAGATCATCAACGATATGTACACAAAAAGTCAACATGTCAATTTCTAGCTATTAATACCTCATTAAACTTGTGATAAAAGTCTGCACAAATGCCTATATGAAACCATGCAATTTGCTCCTATGGTGCTACATGTAGATTCCAACTTAAAAGCATGATTCACACAACAAGAATGTTGTTGACCTTGCTGCAATAACAAAGCATTAAGGAAACAGATTTTGTAAAAAGGAAAATGGAAGGACATCATCTTGAGACTCCTATAAAGAGTGAAATATGCAGGGTGTGAATAAACAGTGTGGGCAATGGTTGGCCAACATCACTTACCATTAATCACACATTACAAGGAATGGCAGATGATCACCACATGTTATGTCTTACAATCAGATCTGCCTGGCAGGGATGGTTGGCATAGCATGGAATTTGGGGTTCCTACTGGTAACTTCCTCATAACTTCCTCATGACTTCTGTTAATATTAGGCGGCCACAAGTCAAATAACCAAAGGAACACTGCCCCTTCAAAATTGTTTGTGGGTGCAATTCACAGAGCTAGGAAATAAATAAGGAAATAATTAAGGAAATCTGATTCTGACACGGATCTGGAATGTCAGCCAGTAGTGTACCGATGTACCGGTACTAAGTACTGTATGTACCATTAAGCAGTTAAATTTAGTGGGTTTTTCCCCTTCAAATTTTGGGCCTATTTTTTTCTCTAAATTTTCTCTTAACCAGTTCGCGCCGGGATTATTTTAGCATCATCGAGGCCAAGGCGCGTCATTATTTTTAACGAAACTCAATCCGAGGCGGGTTCAGGCAGATGGTACCGGGAAGCGCACCCACGCATTTCCAGCCTTGCTCGCTGCTGACAGATGTTTCCAGCCTTGCTCGTGACGTGTTTATGCGTCATCCGTTTTGAATCGGGGGAAAACTGTGCGTGTATACACGCCCTCCGGCGCAAACTGGTTAAATACCGGTTCATGTAATCCCATCTTCAAAAGCTACATTGTGAAAATGTTGGTGTCAAGAAACACAAACATCAATATTCAGAAATTATCACAGACATTTGTTATACCTTTACATATAGATGTATATTACCATGTTTTGTGCTGGTGTTAAAATTGATTTCTTCAGAATTTTGTTTGGTAAGAACTCACATTACAAAAGCACACTGCAGAAAATAGATACACTGCTGAGATTTTTGCGAATTCCCTCGTTTTTTGAAATTCATGTACCCGGTACATTTACATCCATTCATACAGGTACGTACGTAAGTTAATAAATTATGACTGCAGTCTATTTATGGCAATCTTTGGTCCTACAATGTTTGCACAGTATGCACAGCACATGTGTACACGTGCATACTGAACATGTCCATGTAACAATAACATCCAATGTGTAATATCTGGGGAGCTTTCAATTTTCGCCCCAAGACAGCATCATGCACACAAAAATATGACAATCCAAGCTGTTGAGCCATTTTAGTACATGTAGCAGGTTTATATGGACACTTCATGATGGATCTGGTTGCATTTATTTTGTCTCCAGTTACTTTTTAATGGGGTAATCTGAGTAGGCAGACATGTGGTCACCATGGGTAGGATACATTGACAATGAGTCAATGACACAGAATGTCTGCTATGTCTAATCATGGAGATTTCCTACCTCCATGGTCTAATAAAGGAAGCTTTTTTTCAGTTGGTGTGAAGTGAACAACAATGAACTTGTTACATTGTTACATTACTTTGACCATTAGTTACTGTAAAGTCTTGTCAATCAGCTACCAGTACCAGTACTCTTTAAAAGCCTGTCTGTCCGGTGCCAATATGGCTCATCAAGCCAATGTTTATCTCTGGGTTCAAGTAGCACTAAGCTAGAGAATATTTCTATTCCCATCTGGAAAGAGGCAAGTGATCATAAAGTGGCTTGCCTAAGGACACAATGGCCAGCAGCAGGAGTTGAACCCCTGACCATCCGATCACGAATCCTAACCACTGGGCTACACTCCCACTAGTAGCTGCACCTGTATACTAATTTGCAGATATCGAAAAATGTTACTACCAAATTTATTTGAAAGTAAATAATGATGGAGGCATTTTCGCTAGATATCCTGTAATTCCCAAAAATTGAATTAAAACAAACAAAATCACGATCGCAAGACGGCGATTGGAAAAAAACCCCAAAACAACATAAGAACCACTGTCTGACGCCAGTTGAAAACAAACACTGTTTTCTTGCTTTTCTCAGCATTCATGATTGTAAAACTTTGGACAGGTCAGTTAAACGATATTTATCATAAAATATAACCCCCCAAATTCACCCATTCATGATAGTTCAAGCAATAACCAATGGTGCATCCTACCACTAAACAAACTATTGTTCTTCTTTTGTCTTTTTTTCACTAGTATCACTTCCTCTACACGTACTGAATTAAAAACGAGTCCACCTTAGGCAGAAACGAGTCCATTTATTTCAGGTAGGCAAGGCATTCATTGCACGAGGGTCAGCTGCAGATCTGGGATATTCTAACTCGGTAAAGCCTCTCAATCCCAACCAGGAGAGAAATTTAAAGGCGTCAGACTCGTACCCATGTAGGAGCCATGTTGGATGCTTGCTCTGGAGATTTGTGGATGGTGTGAGAGAGACCTTTACAACACAGACCAACATCTTAAAACTTTAAAAGCTCTTTTCTGTTTTCACACTTAAGCCTTTATCAACCTACATGTAGATTGAAATCGACACTGGGCGTACCCGCATCCGCACTTGCTTTGACTTGAGTAAAATGAGCTGCTTTTGCTTGGTTACTACCCTTTTGAACCCTGGACGAGAGTTTCAACCCCGGTTGAAAATATCAAACCTGGTCTAGAGCAGAGTCGAGTTCAGTCTAGAGCAGGGTTGAAAAAATGTAAAACGCTGCATGTTATAAACCCCAAAATTTGTCTAGTGTGAAAAGGGCTGAAGAAGCAAGAAAGAAACAAGCTACATTGTAAACTGTTCTTGACCAACCTGAATTTAAATTATTTTCTATGTGATCCAATTAATTAATGTAGATACGAACAAAAGGTACTGGTACTTGTATGTATTAACTGCAGGACTTTATTTGTAACCTTATCTTGATTTATTATTTTTGTTTAAACATAAACTGAAGAGACTTTTCTTGTTATGCATTTGTCATTTTTATCCTACATACACGAAAATTCATCAGTTGTGTTTTAGTTGTGCATTATACAAAGCCAATAAGATTTTTGAAATAGTAATAATAATTATATATCGAGACGACTGGCGACTAATTGATAAACAGCTGCTTTTCTTGTCCTCAATTAGTTATTTGTTATCGTTCATTCAAGTACCATTGCAATGAGGTTGATTTATGCTTATCATTTTATCCACTTGTTGGAGGATAAGATTAAACAATAATATTTGTTCTACTGATTACTGCAGAGTTTCAGTAGCTTTAACCATTCTCTATGCTTTAACCAAACCACAAAAGTAAGCAATCTTTGGCAGGCAAACCTTGTAAACAGCAACAATGACCTTATCAATGATCAACACAAACACAGTGGAGCCATTATCCTGGACACTGTGGACACCTCTTGTGCTTATTTGTTTATTTCTTGTCTACTGACTCCACTCCTTGAAAGTCATTTAAGTACAAAAGTATTGTCTAAACCAGTAATTTAACCAGTAATTTAACCTGAATTACCATGTCTATGCGGACGACACTCAGCTATACATCACGTTTAAATCTTCTCAAGAACATGCCAATGCCTCCATTGAAAGACTTGAGAAATGTATCCAAGAGATTCGCCACTGGACGCAACAGAACTTCCTGAAGTTAAATGACGACAAGACAGAGTTCCTTTTATTTGGATCACGTCAACAATTATCAAAAGTTTCAGTGCCATACATTTCCATCGGTGATGCTCAGATAGCTCCCTCGTTGCAGGCACGGAACTTGGGTGTTATTTTTGATTCGTCAATGACACTTCAACCACACATCAACAACGTCATTCGTCTCTCAACATTTCACATCAGGAACATCGGTAAAATACGCAAGTTTTTGGACAAGAGCGCTACAGAAAAAGTAATTCATGCATTTGTCACTTCTCGCCTTGACAACGGCAATGCCCTTTTCTATGGTCTTCCGCATAACCAGATTGCTCGTCTCCAACGCCTCCAAAACACCGCAGCCCGCATGGTTACACTCTCTAAAAAATCCTGTTCCATCACCCCCATCCTGGAACAACTTCATTGGCTCCCTGTCTCTCAACGAATAATCTTCAAGCTTATGCTAATTGTCCACAAAGCACTCAATGGCAAGGCTCCCCATTACATCTCAGAACTTCTTCAAGTTTACACTCCATCAAGGAACCTACGATCCAGCAACATGCTTCTCCTCAAGGAATCCAAGTCACGACACTCGTGGGGCGACAGACGTTTTTCTGCAGCTGCACCACACATCTGGAACTCTTTACCGCTTAATCTTAGATCTTGTCTGTGTACAACAAAATTCAAATCACTTCTCAAAACTTATCTCATGTCTCAGGTTTTCAAGAACTAATTTATTTGTTCCTCTCATTTGTTATTGTTTCTTTCAAGTTAAATATTACTTTGTTTGTTTTTTAGGGTCTCTGCGCCTTGAACACCCAGCAGGGTGGATATGTGCGCATTACAAATCTTATTATTATTATTATTATTATTTTGCAGGCCTAATAATGTAATGTACATGTACATGTACATGTACTGTACTTTGTTCCAATACTTTGTCTAGACTGTACTAATAAAACAAGCTAAGAGTTCAATGTCATTTAGATTTACCAGCTAAGTACATACACACCACCAAACACGCCTACACAAATTCCAAGGGAAATAAAACTTCTAGAAAGTAAAGGTCTACCTGTAATTAGGTTGTGGCAAGATACTATAATAAAACTGACTCTCATATTGAATGTCGCCCTTTGTGAACCCAGAGTGGACTGGGTACGAAATCTCAGATTCTGTCTGTGGGGAAATCAAACCAAATTTGGTTTGATTGGGAACACCTGACCTGCCCAGCTTAATACCACTGACATACGATTTGTGACAGCCTTATAAGTATGGATTGCCATTTGCCACTGTTTAGGGGTAGGGCATAGAATTGGATACTGCAGACTGTGACATTTAGGAAACTGGTAAAAATTGCCCTCAGCTCAGCTGTGATTATATGAATAACTGGTAGGCCCTTGATGTGTATAGCTAGCTCAGCTTTACACCAAATATAAACTGGCTTTTCCGAGGTGGAACGGATGAAGTTAACTGAAGTTAACGCTTTGGTTGGTCCACAGGGAATTTTGATGATTGGGCAAGCTCAGCTGGGAGCAAAGCCTTCTCCTCTTGAGGCACTGTTGTTTATGGCTGGAAACTGCCCAATCTTTCAGCAAGGTCCTTCATTTGTTGTTTAAGGTAAAAAACAAGGGCAATCTGAATATGATTGGGGTTAGCAATAATGAGGTTTCGCCAAGTAGTCAAAGGATTGATGCCTTATGAACTTGTTGAAAGGTTACAGCTACTGGTAAGACAGAGCTATAGTTATGCAAGTTACTTGCATTCAGACTGTACATGTACACATAGAACAGGGACTGACTGCTTCTTTGCAGGACAAGTGAGCTTATAATACACATTTAATGGAGATCTCATCCACCTCCAAATAGAGGACTCTGTTTCAACATTCCGTCGATGAAAAAGAGCAAATGGAATCAATTAACTACTGTACCTGTACAGGTAGGTAAATTTACACCTGATGATTTACACAGTAATCGTTTGAAGGCTCAGACCAAATTTTAATATCAAAACCTGAGTGAGGACATGCGAGGACAACATGTGCAGGAGTGGGTGGCAGGAAGCTGATTGAAAGCTCATGTTCTCAAATATGAGTAAATGTCTCATCAATCATCATCAGAACTTCTGTTGTGGCTGTTCCTAAATATCTTCAAGGTCCCCGCAGAAAGATCATCCATAAATTAACAGCCCACGACTCAGAACATTTGGGAATGTCGTTTACATTGACCGCTGGCATACGAAAAGCTCTGAAGAGGACTGCTAAACCATTTACAAATTCCGCTTTATTTATGTCAGCACAAATATTTCATTTCATAAAAAAGAAAAGAGAAGGCGCTCCTGCTGAAAAACGGAGGCAAGCAAGCGAGCTCCAAATCCTCGATCTTATTCCAATCATGACGTACACATAGGTGTAGACGTACATTGTACATTGGACTTCTACATGTAATAAACACTCTACATGTAGGTTGCCATCTGTTTTTGACTTTAGCAATATTTTAGGGAATATATTATGAGCTAGCTGCCTGCACAAATCATTTAATATCTGGGTCTTGGGGCTGATCTGTTGAAGATATCTCAATAAAAAATATATTGGCTAAAGGTGATGACTGCTGGTCAATGTCATGAAAAAAAGGACAGGAGAACTGGCCCCAAAGTTCAAGTCTTGTTTAATATTTAAATGTTGTTCAGAAATATAAAAACAATTTCCAATAAAGATAGTTGCTAATCTAAACGTTTTTCATACTGCAATGTGAATATATTGTTTGCTTCTGAAGTATAACCTAAAATGTTGAGCATCATAAAACCTAACTTGCAATAAATTGTCTGTTTGTAAATTAGGTCAGTGTCATAAATTTAAGTATCCCCAATCCTAAAGGGCTTCAAATGGGTCTGTAATAAAGTGTCTTGTGTAACATATTATTTTTCAATGTTTGAACTTTGAACAGCCTTGGTGATTTTGTTTTACTTTATTTGCATTCTGGGCACTTCTTTTACAATAACACTTGCATTCCAAAAGATAGTCACTTTATAGGGAGATTGAAATAATCCACAAATAAGGGGGCACTTCATTATTTTGTCTATATTTACTCTGAAACACCTAACACCATACCGATCAACAGGTACAAATTCAATGAAATGCAACAACAGGCTCTGTTAAATTTGAAAGTGACTACACCTGTATTAACCTTCACCCCCTAGGCCCTTCTTGCTAGCAACCATCCTCAATCCTCCAAAATCCTCATTTTTTTAAAACCTCATTTTTGGAAAACCCCATTTAGCCTCAATCCTCAAAAATTCTCCACACTTGAAACAACATCATGTGCCTCAATTCTTCAAAATCCTAATTTTTTTTAATCCTCCAAAACTGCAATGAGGATTCTGGGGATTGAAAAAAGTCAATCCTCCAAATTTCTCATGATTTTTTGAAAACCCCATTCAGCCTCAATCCTCAAAAATCCTCCAAAACTGCAATGAGGATTTTGGAGGATTGAGGAGCGTTAGGGTTAAGATTTAGGCAGTACGGTTAACAAAATCAACTTTTTGGTCCAAGCCAGATTAGTCATATGAAGCAAGACATGAGCCAAGGATGGTGTTTGGTAAAGCCGAATGTTTGGTATAGCGGTGTTCGGTATAGCCGTGGTCCACTGTACAATGTGAACTGTTTACACCCATGTTCAATAGGACCCTGGGCCCAATTTCATAGAGATGCTAAGCAAAAAGATTTGCTTAAAGGTAGTATACACCATTGGTAATTGCTTGAATTATCATGAATGAGTAGATTTGGGGGGTTGTATTTTATAGTAAATATCGTTTAACTGACCTGTCCGAAGTTTTACAATCATGGATGTCAAAAAAAGCACGAAAAACAGCGTTTGTTTTCAACCGGCGTCGAGCAGTTATTCCTATGTTATTTGTGTTTTTTCACGATCGCAATCCGGGGATCGCGAATTTTTCTTTATAAAAATCTATTTTTCAGAATAATTACATGATATCTAGCGCAATCATTTTGCTGGATGCCTAGAATCAGTATTTACTTTCATATGAGTGAGATATTTCTTAATAATTCGGTAGTACAATTTTTCGATATCTGCAAATGGTGTATACTACCTTTAACACAAAAAGTCTTGCTCATTAAAAACAGGTTACCAGCCAAAATTATACACGTTTTTCATGCTAAGCAAAAAAACAGCTGATTATCAATCCAGAACATTACAGATCAGGTAAAACTTTGGTCTGTAACCTTGTTTTTGCCAAGGACAAATTTTCATGCTAAGCACATTTGTGGGCTTAGCAGCTCTATGAAATTGGCCCCAGTTGTTGTGGGACCCAATTAATTTCAACACAGGACATGTACCGCACTAGTGTAAAAAAAGGCATCATAGTTTACATTACATTTAATGCAAGCACACTTCTCCAAGAACCACACTCAAGAATTTGCAATCACTGCGGTTTACATTTTTGTACTGCATGTGTTCAGTTCTCATTTCCAGGTTTCATATCCCGTCATTGGTCACATCGCAATCAATTCAGGTGCTGGGGATCCGTGTTTATACCGAGGGACTGAAAATTAATTGCCGGGATCAGGAAATCAAACTTGATCCTAGTGGTCACTCCAGGAAGGAATTGGAGATGTATTGCAAGATTATTACTGTCCCTGGTGAAGAATGACAGGAATGATAGACACAGTGCCACAACCACAGCTTTCAACTGAAATGAATTCAATTCTTGCTATTGTACGGTACTCTGCATAGCAGACCTTTCGAGGAGAATTGCTGTTTAATAATTTAAAATATGCCTTTGTGTGTAAGTAACAAGACCAGGGGTGATAAAATGGTATAAAATGACAACAATTGGGGTTAATCACCGTAAATGTAATTGGCCCCCTCATTAACATGTTCAAACACTGACAAATGGTGGCGCTGTTCGTGACGAACATTCGGCAACCCCCAAAAAGAGATACCATGCACGCGGGTACGCACGCGGGTACGCACGCGGGTACGCACGCGGGTACGCACGCGGGTACGCACGCGGGTACGCACGCGGGTACGCACGCGGGTACGCACGCGGGTACGCACGCGGGTACGCACGCGGGTACGCACGCGGGTACGCACGCGGGTACGCACGCGGGTACGCACGCGGGTACGCACGCGGGTACGCACGCGGGTACGCACGCGGGTACGCACGCGGGTACGCACGCGGGTACGCACGCGGGTACGCACGCGGGTACGCACGCGGGTACGCACGCGGGTACGCACGCGGGTACGCACGCGGGTACGCACGCGGGTACGCACGCGGGTACGCACGCGGGTACGCACGCGGGTACGCACGCGGGTACGCACGCGGGTACGCACGCGGGTACGCACGCGGGTACGCACGCGGGTACGCACGCGGGTACGCACGCGGGTACGCACGCGGGTACGCACGCGGGTACGCACGCGGGTACGCACGCGGGTACGCACGCGGGTACGCACGCGGGTACGCACGCGGGTACGCACGCGGGTACGCACGCGGGTACGCACGCGGGTACGCACGCGGGTACGCACGCGGGTACGCACGCGGGTACGCACGCGGGTACGCACGCGGGTACGCACGCGGGTACGCACGCGGGTACGCACGCGGGTACGCACGCGGGTACGCACGCGGGTACGCACGCGGGTACGCACGCGGGTACGCACGCGGGTACGCACGCGGGTACGCACGCGGGTACGCACGCGGGTACGCACGCGGGTACGCACGCGGGTACGCACGCGGGTACGCACGCGGGTACGCACGCGGGTACGCACGCGGGTACGCACGCGGGTACGCACGCGGGTACGCACGCGGGTACGCACGCGGGTACGCACGCGGGTACGCACGCGGGTACGCACGCGGGTACGCACGCGGGTACGCACGCGGGTACGCACGCGGGTACGCACGCGGGTACGCACGCGGGTACGCACGCGGGTACGCACGCGGGTACGCACGCGGGTACGCACGCGGGTACGCACGCGGGTACGCACGCGGGTACGCACGCGGGTACGCACGCGGGTACGCACGCGGGTACGCACGCGGGTACGCACGCGGGTACGCACGCGGGTACGCACGCGGGTACGCACGCGGGTACGCACGCGGGTACGCACGCGGGTACGCACGCGGGTACGCACGCGGGTACGCACGCGGGTACGCACGCGGGTACGCACGCAGCATTTTGTTCAGACATGGCGAGTGAAGACGACAGTTCGGGGCTGGGGAGCGCATATTCCACAGAATCGGACGAAATATCCGCAGTATCATCAGGTCCTACATCTGAGAAAGATATTCCACTTGACAATTCCTTTGACCATAACTTGAGTCGACCATCGACTGAATGATTTTGCATGGATACGCGTGGCACATAATGCATGCATGCACGGGCACGCTGGTCGCGACGTCGAAGTCTTCCCAAACATACGTCACAATTATGCAAATTTTACATGTTAATAAGCTACCATTCTAGGGGCGGAGCCGGTCCCCCAAAGCACTTTATTATTTTTTTTCTCATATTAATTACACAAAAATAAAACTTTTATAAACTGAAAATCACTCAATTAGTTATAATCTTTCATTTAAACCAATAAAAACATTTCTAGAACCCTTTAAACTATGTCACCTTTGGTACCGGTACCTGGCAATTCTGGTTAACACCGGGAATACACTCCAACTCAGCAGGATCACTGTATCAAAAGTGAAGCATCAGTCAATAAATCTTATTCAGTGCCGAATCCAACAATTTTATTACAAATTTGCTTACACCTTAGGAGGTTAGGGTTAAAGGTAGGATACACCATTGGCAGATATTGAAAATATTTAATACCGAATTATTAAGAAATATCTTACTCATTTGAAAGTAAATAATGATTCTAGGCATCCAGCCAAATTATTGCGCTAGATATCCTGTAATTATTGAGAAAAATTGAATTTTATATAGATCGCCGGATGGCGACCGCGAAAAAGAATAATTGCTTGACGCCGGTTGAAAACAAACGCTGTTTTTTAGGGGTTTTCTAGGCATCCATGATTGTAAAACATCGGACAGGTCAGTTAAACAATATTTACTATAAAATACAACCCCCAAAATTCACACATTCATGATAATTCAAGCAATTACAAATATTGTATCCTACCTTTAAACTGAAACATTTAGTACAATTTCTGATTTAACATTTGGTTTTTGCGTGGCATACAAACATTTATAGGCCTACACGTCCTGTTCCACATGTACGATATTACAGATAGAAATATGCAACTACCGGTACATTGTACATTTATTATGCTAGATTTTCAAAAAGAAACACTGGGTAGTTTCTCACAATTTGACACATCATTTGATGCATATAAATGTCATAAAAACAGGAAACGCATAGAATAATTTCAAGAACACGTAAGCTGTGAAAACTGTGGCCATACTAAAATAACAAAAAATAACCCCTGAATTTGTCTCTTAAAACCAGTTTGCCTCTGAGGACGTGTTTACACGCAAAGTTTTTCTGGAATTCAAAACTGATGTCGAATAAACACATCACGAGCAGGGCCCGAAATATCTGTCAGCAACGAACTCGCAGTGAGCGAGGCCCGAAAAATCAGGGTGTGCTGCCCACAGATGCCGACCTGAACACGTCTTGGATTGAGATTCGTGAACAATCCTGCACCTGGCCCAGTCAAAATAATCCCAGCTTGAACTGGATTTGAATAAACAGCAGTAGCATTACTGTGTGAAGTGTATCAGTGTGTAGTGTGTACATTCAGTGACTTGACATTGTTTGCAGGTCAAGTTGGGGTCAGATGCCAATGTAGATTTATGTCAATGTAGATTTATATGTCAATGTAGATTTATATGTCAATGTAGATTTATATGTCAATGTAGATTTTTGTGTCAATGTAGAATTATGTGTCAATGTAGAATTATGTGTGCAACAATTTGAAAGGAAGTACTGCCACAGTGCCACACAATCTGATCTGAAAGTTAAGAACCACTGTCGGATGCTGGTTGAAAACAAACGCCGGTTTTACAATCATGGATGCCAAGAAAAGCGGCGTTTGTTTTCAACTGGCGTCGGGCAGTGGTTCTTATGTTGTTCTTGTTTTTTTCGCGATCACCCTCCGGCAATCATTTTGCCGAATGCCTACAAACATTATTTACTTTCAGATAAGTAAGATATTTCCTAATAATTTGGAAGTAAGATTTTTCGATATCTGCAAATGATGTATCCTACCTTTATACAGGCAAGAAGTTAAATACACTACACACATGTTCATGTTTTCTGACAATGTAAAAAGCTAATTGCTTTGTTCAGTTTGTTCAATGGATGTACATGTTTCTCCTGGATGTACATTTTTGAACATGGTCTAGTTTTCCACATTCTAAAAATTTATAAGCAGATTATTTTTTTTCATGGTTTATCAGGGGCAGGTTATGGCTGTCAACATGATGTGTGAATTAAAGTGCAACTCTACACCAACTTGTATACACTGTGTCCATCTGCTAATGCAACAATTGGGAATGCAGTGCAGACATGCCAGTACTGTAGATATTCATCTGTTGACCTCGTCACCTCAACATGTACCACTAGTTAATATTCCTTACCTCATTTTAAAATAAAAATGACCCAGTACATGTATATCTTGGGTATACATGTACATGTACATGTACTTTGCCAAATGTTGGCAAACTAAAGGAATACAATTATAAATACGAAAGTTATTGTTTTTAAAAAGGTACATGTAGGATACACCTACAATTCTTCCTTTTTTTAAAGTAAATAATGACTAAGCATCCAGCAAAATGATTGCACTAGATATCTTGTAGTTGGAATTGTTCCGAAAAATTGAATTTTATAAAACAAATTCCTGGTCGAATAACAAGAACAACTGCCCAACGTCGGTTGAAAACAAACGTCGTTTTTCTTGCTTTTTCTCGGCATCCATGATTGTAAAACTTCGGACAGGCCAATTAAAAAATATTTCCTATAAAATACAACTATTCCTGATAATTCAAGCAATTGTGTATCCTACATCAGTACATATACCTTAAAAAATTAAAAATTAAAAAAAAATTCCCATAGTTAAAATGTGTAAAACTTTTGTAAAAGCAAAAGCCTGCTGTGATGTCACAAATTTGCGTAACTTGCATTTTCGCCAAGTATGAATCGGCCTATAATATTAGATACATCATTGGTCATTGCTTGAATTATCAGGAATGGGTGGATGTGGGGGGTTGTATTTTGTATCGTTTAACTGACCAAAGTTTTACAATCGTGGTTGCTGAGAAAAGTAAGAAAAATGACGTTTGTTTTCAACCCGCGTTGGGCAGTTGTTCTAATGCTGTGCTTGCAAATGAAATTCACTTTTTCGGAACAATTATTTATAGGAATAAAGGATAGCGCAATCATTTTGCTGGATTGCCTAAAATCCTTATAATTATGTAAGATATTTCTTAATAATTTGGTAGTAATTTTTTTTCGATATCTGCAAATGGTGTATCCTATCTTTAACATACTACATGTATACCTGATGTGGCCATGTCATGATATAGTTTGCATTACTGTTACTGGTAAGTTGTAAAATACATGTTATGATGTACAGTGTATACAGATGAACTACACTACAGTACTGCCTGACTCGCTGCATATGCATGCCCATTTCATTTGCCATGTTTGCTAGTGCTAGCTGTATGTAACTCATTGCAAGTCTTGTACCATATCCATGCATTTATGACCACACTGATGTACTCACTTAATTCAGCCACCCAAATGTCCTCTGTACTAGTCACAGTCCAACTCCTAATCCTATCAATCATAGATCCAACAGCAACACCAAAACAGTCCTGAATTTTAATAGATCTAAAGGAGCCACAATGTACTCACTACTGGCAGCAGTACTGGAGCACCTGATACTGACAGACCCTGACACAGACTGAACAGCCTGCCTGTAATATACTGCAGTATAGTACTGCAATGAACAGCTTACAATGGTCTAGTTTATTCCTCCATGGTGCATGTGGTGTAGCTGTATTATGATTCAGGGGTCCTACCCACCCCACAAATGAATGACTTCTATCTCCCACTAGGCAAGTCCATCAGGACACTACCACTGACACTGCGAGGGGTGTTCACTTCAAACCTACACAGGAGGGGCATGTGCTCTGACTCACTTCACACTCTCAAGAGGGCTTACTGTGCATGTGATGTACCACATACCCATACCCCTGGTTGTGTACAACATTTCTGGATGGTTTAGGATGAGAATTAATGCTGTAATCTCCAAATGGAAGATGCCAAAATGGTAGAGGGTCTGCCGCAGGACTGAGAATGAGTCATATTTTAACCTCAAGTCTTGTTTAATTACAGGGGGATTTGGTAACATTTATGCCCCTTTTTTCAATTACTGAAAACTATAGGTTACATTTTTTTTTGTACAATGAAATATCAATTTAAGGTAAAATTCTTGCTCTTTGGTAGACTTTTGTCCGTCCTCCATTTTTTATTAACGTTTGTATTGTACTTTGTATTGTAAATTAACGTTGTACTGTACTTTGTATTGTAAATTAACGTTGTATTGTACTTTGTATTGTAAATTAACGTTGTATTGTACTTTGTATTGTAAATTAACGTTCTATTGTACTTTGTATTGTAAATTAACGTTGTATTGTACTTTGTATTGTAAATTAACGTTGTATTGTACTTTGTATTGTAAATTAACGCTGTATTGTACTTTGTAATGTAAATTAACGTTGTATTGTACTTTGTATTGTAAATTAACGTTGTATTGTACTTTGTATTGTAAATTAACGTTGTATTGTACTTTGTAATGTAAATTAACGTTGTATTGTACTTTGTATTGTAAATTAACGTTGTATTGTACTTTGTATTGTAAATTAACGCTGTATTGTACTTTGTATTGTACATATTCCTGCATACATTTAAGTTCCTGGTTTTTCTATTAATATTCCTCAATGTCAAGTTACGGTATGTGTAACTATAAAGCACATGTAGAAACTAACAAGCTACCGGTAGGGATCTAAATCTCTTTTTTTGATTTGGTAAAACATTTGATACAGTACATTTACATTCAACTTCAGTTCTAACTGAATGTTTCATACTGTGCATTTACAGCACGAGAACTACATGTACGACAGGTTCCTTCAACCAAAAATACAATTTCCAGCAAAGAAATTTCCTCCCAATATCCAAGCTTGAGTGCAATGCAAACACAAGCGTTTTTCTCATCAAGATCTTACAGATATCACCATGTACTGATACATGGTAGTCCTATGGTATCTTACATAATATCTGAATTACATGTACATACATGTAGTTGAACATAAAAGTCTGAATAGTTGTGGGGGAAACAAGACCGCAATGTGTAAAATAATCTACATGTACCATACTACATACTGATGATACATACAGTATGTAAACCCAACCATTTATAAGTGACAAATTACCTGTACAATGCATGTCCCTGTGTGCAGATACAGTATTAAGCTCACAACTATGAATAAAAGAGGCATGTCAATCACATGTAACACACTCCACATACCAGAAATTGGTATTTTCTTTGACTTGATCCAATGACAAAAGAAGGGGGGTGAGAATACCTACACAGAGCAAACAAAAGATAGAGAAGCAATCTGGCAAACAGTTAGAATAATGAGGCAAATCCAAAGGGCAGACTATAAAGCTGCCACAATACAGCAAAAAGAAGAATGCACAGGGCTACATGTATATGCATGGACCACTGGGGGTACTTCCGAAATTCTTCGCCTATGAGTCACATAGCCTTGCGCAAGGACAAGCATTGATTCATACAGGAATTTTCACCGCATAATTAAGCATTATAGACCAATTCACACTGTGTGTACTGTTGCCACTGTTGCAAGCTGTGCATCTCGGTGCCGGCCAACGATTTAGATTTTTTGTAACCAGTTCGCGCCGGATGACGTATATAAACGCAAAGTTTCCCCCAGATTCAAAACGGATGACGCATAAACACGCCACGAGCAAGGCCGGAAATGTCTGTCAGCAGCGAGCAAGCCAGGAAATGCGTGGGTGTGCTTCCCGGCACTATCGGCCTGAACCCGCTTCGGATAGAGTTTCGTTAAAACTAATCCCGCCCCTCGGCTCGGTGATGTTAAAATAATCCCGGCGCGAACTGGTTAAAATAAAATTCAATTTTTCGGAACAATTAAAGAATTTCTAGCTTAAGCATTTTGCTGGATGACTAAAATCAATATTTACTTTCAAATAAGTAAGATGTTTCCTAATAATTCCCGTTCGCATTTCACGTTTGCATTTGCGCCGAGTATAAACCGATTGTACTAAACTAGATAACAAAAAAAGTTTCCACATATTTTCCACTTTTGATTCAATACCGAAATAACAGTTTTATGTTCCTTATTATTGGCTTCTCACATTACTTACAACATTTGTCGATATCTGCAAATGGTGTATCCTACCTTTAATGTTGGAAATTTTTTTAAAAACACAATGGCAGAAGTACAATGGCGTGGATAGGGGGGTGACTATTGGGGGAAATGAAAAATCCATTAAATAGTCCCCAGACCTCAGACTATTTAAGGGTAGCCAAGGGCCACAGAGCTAGGAGGACCTAGGGTTTGTGTTTGCCTTTTCAAAAAATGTATGGGATAACCTGGAAAATTTGTCTAGGCATACCGGTACATGGAATTCACTGACCCTAAAACCCAAGGATATGTAAAAATTTGCATTTAAATTGATGGCTTCAGCACTTTGAAAATCCTGGTCAGGAAAAATAGAAAATGAAATAAAACAAATCTTGAAATCCTGAAAACGATCCTGACCAAATAACATTGAAATGTAATTTTAAATTTTGGATCACGACAAAATCACGTTTCCAATGTCCATTCTTTTTAACCAGTTCGCGCCGGGATTATTTTAACATCGCCGAGCCGACGGGCGGGATTATTTTTAACGAAACTCGATCCGAAGCGGGTTCAGGCTGATAGTGCCGGGAAGCACACCCACGCATTTCCGGCCTTGGTCGCTGCTGACATACATTTCCGAACTTGAACTTGGCGTGTTTATGCGTCATCCGTTTTAAATTTGGGGAAATTGTTGCATTTATATACGTCATCCGGCGCGAACTGGTTAACATACTGTGCTATAAAAGTACATCTACACTGGCTATTAGAACATTTATGCATGTTCATGTTACTTCAACCTCATTCACCGCCTCCGATGGAATTTCTCCCCGTGCCCACATTAATCAAATCCTGAGCAAATTTGGAAGATAAGCCTACTCCTGCAGTAGTCACCGACTTAATACGACATCAACATGCAGACGTGATCCATGACCTTATAATATAGCCAAGGATCAAGAGCAAGGGCATAGAGTGAGCCTGGACAAGGTATTGCCTTTCAAACGCATCATCTTCTTCTTCATCTTACTTTCTCTAAGATCTGTCTACATGTAGCTTGTTCAGTTCACAAGATGAGCTGAAGATCCCACAAGGGAAATACTGACCCAATTTTAACTAGGAATGTACAGTAACTTTACCAGATGCCCACTTGATATAAATAGCTAGGAATGTCTTGAATGAAATGAAGACACTTCTGTGGCAGAGTCTGTGAATAATATCATTGAGAATGTGTTGTAAACGTGTAAACTCGGAAAATGACAGAGGGTTTTATGAATTTTGGAATTTAAAAAAAAATTATCGCAATTTGACTGAAAAATTTACGAGGTCCGTGAAGATATCTGGGAAAGAATTCCAAGGAAAACAAAAATGCAGTTCTTCTAGTTTCTGTGACTTTCTTCGGATGAAACCGAGCAATTTATAGATATCAGGAACTTATCAGGTTAAAAAAACCAAAAAAACAGACTACTGGTAGTTGGCTTGCACCCATTCATGGATGTGTAACTGTACTGCAAATACAATGTGGAGTCAAGTACCGGTATGCGTAAGGTACTAGGGTTAGGATATGGGTTAGGGTTAGGGTATAATATAGGGTATATTGAGTCAAAATTTCAACCCAGGAAAATAATTGTGGTTAAAATGGGAGCATTTTGAAAAACGTGCTCGACTTTTTAACCATTTTGTACACGAGAACAAAGCCATGTCTCCACAGTGATACAAAAACGCGAATGTATACATGTACATGTACATGTACGTACATCTTCAATCTGCAGTTTTACCCAAAGGGACAGCTGTGACATTATCAGTAGAGCAAGACCTTAACATTTAATCACTAATTACTTTAGAAGAGGACAAACTGGATTAATCTAATATTGTGTCTGTCGTTAAGACACAGCCTCTCTGGCGGTCTAGGAGACAAGAGGATTGAGAAAAATAAATCAAAATGTTAACTGGTTCTCCCGAGGTACCAGTGACATTTCACCATCACCCCAAGTGGGCTAAGAAATTGACTGTACCATAGTTGTTTAACTTTAAGATGCTGAAGTTACATCTATTTTTCTTACCTTCATGGAACAAACTCCGTCTGCGTCCAAAACAACATGAATGGTGTCTTATGAACATCTACTTTGTAGACCCTCTGGCTCCCAGTGTTTAATTGTAACAAACCAAAAACCACAGTCTCAATCACAGAGAGTGATCAGTTCTCATAAAAGAAAGCTTGTGGAAACACCAGAAAACTGCTTCAGCAAGTTTGGATCTACATTATGTACATTTATGTGCAATGAATAACACAGTGTGTCTTCTCTATGGCGTCAAACCCACAGTGGTGTCAGTCTCTGAGGTGTCATGACCAAAAAGACCACAGGCAATGTTGCCTTCGTCTTGGTCCTAAACAGTGTTACATCCAAAGACCCATTGTTCAACAGGGTCCATGGAGTGGCAAGAATACAACTGTTTAAATATTGATATGGCATTGATCATGTTGATATTGGGCTGTGCAAAGCAAATAATGTCACTCTGATGAAGGAGGAACTTCCCTATTTCTCGATAGGCGAAGAGACGAAGCATCAAATTTGAATTTTGCAAATCCGCTTTCATTTTATTCCCATTTTGTTGTTGCATAAACATTTTTCCAATTTATAGAGTAGACAGAAAAGAAAATCCATGAGGAATTCCTCCATGATATCCGCTTTCATTTCATTCCCATTTGGTTGTTGCATTTACATTTTTCCAATTTACAGAGTTGACAGAAAATAGAGTCCAGGAGGAATTTTGCAAACCCGCTTTCATTTCATTCCCATTTGGTTGTTGCATTTACATTTTTCCAATTTACAGAGATGACAGAAAATAAAATCCAGGAGGAATTCCTCCATGATATGATGTATGATAATGATATGTACATGTGTAATGTATGATGAAGGATTGGACTCAAAACAGAAACCCCACTTAAATCCTAAGATGTTGCAAGATACAGCAGTTCTATCACATTGCCCTCGAACCGATTTTAACAGTTTCTCATTAATTTTGCCCTCGGAGGAGGAGAGTTAATGAGGCTTGTATGGGTTCAAGCCTGCGATATTAGCATACACATCAGATGGAAAATAACAAGGTTAAGGGGGGGGGGGTGTACATGAGTAAGGTACATGTACCTTAGTTTGGTCTGTAATACACTGTTTTTACTCATTCGACGTCACATACACGTACATACCGATATGTATCTCATTCCTGTTTTCAACAGCAGCTCAACTAAAAAAGTGGGATACACCATTTGCAGATATTGATAATTTTTACTACCAAATTAATAAGAATTATCTTACTTATTTAAAAGAGTAAATAATGATTGTAGGCATCCAGCAAAACGATTGCGCTAGATATCATGTTGTTCCCGAAAACTTTCACAAAAATTTGATTTAAAAAAAAAATCACGATCGCCGACCGCGAAAAAATAATAAGAACAACATAAGAACCCCTGCCCAACGCCGGTTGAAAACGAATGCCGTTTTTCTTGCTTTTCTCAGCATCCATGATTGTAAAACTTTCCCCCGAATCCACCCATTCCTGATAATTCAAGCAATTATCAATGGTGTATCCTACCTTTAAAGTGTCTAATGTGAACCATAGAGCAAGGATGTGTGAACTGATGTACATGTACATGTCTGAATTTCACAGAAACCAAACACCCTCTCAGGAATTAAATCCTTTATAATCTGGCCCACAAGTTCCTAAACTAACAGTTACATCATAAACATGGCATTCTAGGCAAAGGTGATACAAATTGGCTGTGGGTTAATAACAACAATGCTGATAACTACTTCCTGCTTATACTTGCCTGATATCAACGAAGGAGGTATTTACTTTTACTTATGTCAATAAATTGTTCCCATGTGCTTTTGAATTTGTAAATTTAGGAGGTCAAGTTAATATTCAGGCCCTTATACGATGTCTATACTGACTGTGATACAATCTTAAGACGATAGGCCTTTTAACCATTTTGCGCCGGAGGACGTATATAAACGCAACGTTTTCCCCAGATTTCAACAGATGACGCATAAACACGCCACGAGCAAGGCCAAAAATGTCTGTCAGCAGCGAGCAAGGCCAGAAAGGCGTGGGTGTGCTTCCCGGTACTATCGGCCTGAACTCGCCTCGGTACGAGTTTCGTTAAAAATAATCCCGTGCCTCGGCTTGGTGAGGTTAAAATAATCCCGGCGCGAACTGGGGCCAATTTCACGGAGCTGCTAAGCGCACAAAAAAGTCTTGCTCATTAAAAACAAGTTATCATCCAAAATTCAACGTGTTTTTCATGCTAAGCAAAAAACCAGCTGATTATCAATCAAAAACAATAAAGATCACGTGAAAATTTGGTCTGTAACCTTGTTTTTACCAAGGACAAATTTTAATGCTAAGCAAATTTTGTGCTTAGCAGCTCCGTGAAATTGGCCCCTGGTTAACACAACACAGTAAACTACCGGTAGACAGATCGTTTTTCAACAACATTTCAACACTGCACTGATCTGTGCAGCGTGCTCAATCCATGTCATAACTTTAACCCTGGCCTGCTACGGAGTCAGTCGGGTTGATGAGAGCTCTCAATCTGTGTAGAGAAGTTCAACACACATGTGTTGAAAGTCGTAGTATGAACGCTTCTGGGTTAAGTTTGACCTGTGTAACCGCTGATCGAAGTGCGTGCATGCATGCAGCATCACACACTGTAGTTGTTATCAACAAACAAACAGATAACCTTTCTTCGCATTCTTCGTATTTTTTGATTGAGCTATGAAGTAAATTCCAAATATGGGTCCGAAATCAGAAAAAGAAGAAGACATTTTAAGAAGTGCGCCCACTATTAAATGACATGATTTATAGTCCAGCTCCCTTGAACGCTTTCTTAGGGAGCAGAACTGCGATTATCTAGCAGTTTGCAAAGACCACTGGGCGATCGAGGGAGCTGGACTATAAATCGTGACGTTAGCGGGGACACTAATTAGATATGCAACGCAGGCCCGCGCAACTGCTGAATGAGTAGTTGACTGCGTTATAATATACATTTATGGTCCAATTTGCATGAAAAGGTCACGCCCCATTTTTGAAGGTTTGCAAAGACGACAATATGAGTAGCGGAGTCGATCTATAACCGTGTCGTTTGCGGGAGCACTGCATTAAAGAAAATATTTCACGCGACTTGCACAATATCGATTACTGTCGTCATTGGCAAAGACTACATCTTCAATGGAAGCTTTTTATATTGCGAACTGTGCTTATCTGCAAAGACTCTCACTGAGGATAAGAATAATAAGATGAAGCAGGAATAAATCAATAAACCCAAACTTGACTATCTGTACTTAAACTTGCAATCGGACCTAGATTAGTTTTTCAGCAAATGTTAGCACCTTGAGCGCATCTTGCATCTATCTCTCAACACCCTTATATTTTCTCCGTTCCAGTCTTAAGACTCTCGGTCTCACAGATTCGTTACTTACCATGAACTGAATACGACTTGTACAGCACCTCCTCCCAAAATCAGCAACCTCTTCAACAATATCTGTCGGGCATGAACATGTAACAGAAGATGGATGCATCAACAGTAAGTAATTAGCTTCTAGGTGTTTTATGTGCATGGTAGTTTCAAATCACTGACTTTTTCATGGAAGCTATTAACTGCGCTCTTCCGTAAGGCCTAACAACAAAATGTGTCGTCCACTGAATAGAAAATTTTAGAAAATAGGTTGGGGCATTTTTCTTTAATAATTTGACTTAACTATTTTAATTATTTTGATATTGACTCGATCCAGGCGCGGATTTTTTTTTTTACGAACAGCGCACCATGGCGGGTTCAGGCCGGGATTTGTGGGTAAGAACACCCAGCCTTGCTTGCTGCGAGCCGGTCGCTGTCAGATATTTACGGTCTTGCTTCAAGTTGCTCGTGACATGTTTATCAGTCATCTGTTTTGAATTCCAGAAAATCTTTGAGTATATACACGTCCTACGTCACGAACTGGTCAGGTAGACATCTTAAATATACTGGTGCAACCATTTGTACCCCACACTGAATTAAGTGCATACTGAGAGGCTTAGTTTGGGTTGGTAAGCTGCGGACTGAACAGACCCGTTTTGTAGCTCCCCATGTAGTGAGTATTGGTTGGAGTTACTTGAGCTTAGAATGATCAAATTGAGCTTGCCTAGTAGTCTACCCAGAACCTGTCACCGGAAATAGCTCATCGGAAATAGCTCTACACCCCCGCCCCCCCAACCTAAAAAAAAAAAAAAAAACCAACCCAAATACATAAAAAAAACACTAAAATTCAAACCCTAGTTTTCTAAAATGTTTGGGTGGTCGGTCAGTGAACAACACATTTGGGGTGAAGACCTGTAAATCAGTCTAAAATTGCCTACACAAGCCAAATCATGATTTGCATGCCCTCAAATTCTAAGCTATTATAGAGCATTCTGTGAGCCATAAACTTGAGGGTTTGTAATAAAAATAATAGCGTAAATCGTGCATAACTGTGAAATTCCAGAGTTGCATCAAAACATTTCCAATTAATACCCTGAAACTACCTGCTTGAGACCGTTGGTGATAAAGCGCTATGCGGTTCGTAAGTGAATACCTCATAAATGTTCACTTCACATGAAGTGGAATGCAACAATAGAAACGCGCTACTGCGCGTTTAGCCAATGAGCGCTAGTAATCAGTAGTGCGTGTGCAATTATGACATAGTACATTGTACTTACGCACCAGATAGCACTGCACATTATTATTATTATTATTAAATTCTGATGAAATGCGGCCTTAAAAGTGCTCTACATGTATTTTGCAATGGAGCGGAGGCGTCATTTTTCCCGATGGTGATGGGCCACAGGACTACATTTAGGGGTGATCATCTTTGGATACAAATTTATCACAAAAATCATTATTATCTCAAAAGATTATTATCTTGGCGAGTTGCAAGTATTCTTCCTCAATTTCGGAAGATGGCGTATTTATCATTAGGGTCTATAGATGGAAGTTGATTTACTACACTACCAACTCTCATTAACCGAGTGGGAATAAATAAAAACCGATAACGCCACCTTCTGTCTGTTACTGATACTTGGTGTTTTTTTAACAGTTTCAGTCATAGGTTTGTCCATTTGTACATACCGGTACTTACCAAATATCAGGTTTACACTTATCAACTTTAAGTGATTGAAATTGGCAAACTGGAGCTACAATTTGCCACTCTTATTTCCAAATCAAAAAATTACAATCGGTGAAACATGCACTGCATCTGAACAGATCAATGCAGGTACTTGACAGTGTATAAATAATGTCGCACAGAAACTGCACACTTGTACATGTACGTACATAGTAAATGTGACCTGTTCCAACGAAACCCGGACAAAGTCGACTTTTTAGTTTTCAGATTTTGCTTTTTTCAAATTCTCTAGGTTCTCAGCTTTAAAATGATGTATCATTTACATATATACCCCCACCCTATCTTCCCTGGGGTCTGGATTTAGGGATAAAACCCTGACAACCTAATTATGAGATAAACAGCTTTGAAGTTCAGAAAAGCGTATTATTTCTGTACACAAATGTTTCACAAAATTGACAAAAAAACACACTTCTGGTAGACGGATTTTGTTCAAATTTGAGGAGATTGTAGATTAATAGTGAGTGACTTAGGAAAACCTAAAACCTCAAAATGGTAAAATCCATCCAGAAATGACTTCAGGAGTACGTTGTGACAAAACACATTGTGCGACTTTGTCCGGGTTTCGTTGGAACAGGTCACAAATGTGCAATTGATCAAGTGCTTTTTACGAAAAAACAATTTCAAAAGGAAAACAGAAAAAAAAATGTAATCGCACAAATTGTACGGGCAATTTACAGAAACAATATTTGTTTAGTGCTAAAGGTGTTTAAAAGCACAAGAAATGAAAAGAAAAAACAAGCAGATAAAACCTACTTCAATAAATTATTTATTATTTTTTTGTCTGTTAATACAATAGTCAACATCATTTGCCTAAATTCAATTTGAAGATTTGCACAGTAACATTAACAATAAGTGGACACTATAAATTGTTTCAGTGTTAATATATTCTCAATCTGTAGTGTATTTCGTCATCTATAGGTACCATGTTCTCATAAAAATCCATACAATTTCACCATACATATAGTATACATCATGTCACAAGCAACTTGGAGCAAGACCGGAAATATCTGACAGCAACCGGCTCGCAGCAAGCAAGGCGTGCTTACCCACAAATCCAGGCCTGAACACGCCATGGAATCTGACAACTGATTAACATTGCACTAATTGATTAATCATTACAACAGAGCTATTATAGCATGCCTTAATATAATTACACGTCCATATTGAAGGTAGCACTTTAAACACTTAACTAAAAATGTTTAAAAAATGCAAAATTATACATAATTTTTTAATGTTGTTAAAGGGGTAATAGGGGCACCCGTACCAATATCACCGTACCACACCGTACCATACATGTACCACACCAGCACACAAAGCCTTGTTGATTTATTGGGGCAAAAACAGCGGAGTTTTGCTTCCGAAAATAGCAATTGTAAGTAATTAAACAAAATACACAGACAGCAGAAATATAACAAGCGTTTTAACATAACTTGGGCCGTTGTAATTGAAAATCGACCGCATTATTTCGAACGTGGCCGTGCAAAACACGGCCTACACGGCTGACTGGCTGGCTAAGACCTTGGCCGCGTGAATATGCGGCGTGTGGCTAGGCTACACATAACGTTCTATCTGCCGTTAGTTAAAGGGGTAATATACCTTTTACAGCTATCCAAAAAGAAAATACTGTTGAAACGCTTTATATTAATTTGTAAAGATATTAATGATTCTAAACTTCTTGTGAAATTCTTTTGTCTGGCATGCTGTCATTTTAAAGTAAAAAACCAAAGAATGCCATTTCCAAATCAGAGGTGCACTTTTGGAACATTTCCGCAATGTACATTGTAGTGCGCGCAAGTGTTTGAATGACGCGCGGTGCACAAGTTGGCACTACTATTGGTCTGTTCATTACGTGACACACGAGTAGCTGCAATCTGCTGGCTGAGAATGCACCCTGAACGCAGATTGTGGTCGCATTTCAAATTGTGAGTCAGCAAATTTTCAATTGAAATCAAAATCTTAGAATAATGTTTTCTCGGAATATGCAGTTTTACTGAGCTAAAATCTTCCTCAGGTTGTTTGTCGAGCACCTTTCTTTTTATTTTGAGCACTTTTGCTGCTTCAAACTATAAAAATGCACAACTGACAAATTGTCTATTGTTCCTTTGATCTTTAATTTTAGTACTACCATTACCTGACTATAACACGGCTGCATACACACGTACGCATAATATTAATGACTGGTCTTTCTTAGTGAATTTCAGGTGGTAATTACCAGGAATATCACCCTAGCGGCCTTCACAACGATGAAATATTCAGCGTTTTTGCTCATCTGCTGGTGTTGCTGCACCACAAAAGTACAGTGCCCTCAGTAATAATGGTAACAATTGTTTGTGCTGAAATCTTAGGGGAAGATAAATAGCATGTTACTCACAGAAAATGACAGTAATTTTTAAAATAATTGAAAACTGTTAAAACGTTTTCTTGCTGTATTCACGACTTCGCATAATGTGTCAAATTAGGGTCCTATTTTGTCTATATCAGATTGTCTTGCTGCATGATTAAATCTAGTCATTTCATTATTGATTCACTTGATGCTGATCAGTAAGGAATGCAACAATATTTTGATTGTACACTTCACAAACTCATACAGTACATTATGTATAATGTACATGTATACACATTACAATTTTGCACCAGTATGACTTACCGGTACATGTAGGATACACCATTTAGTCAGGTCAAGATATGGTTTGACCCCAAAAAAATTGCAACAAAAGGTTTTTCAACGGTTTCTAGTAGTATTCGACCTCAGGAATAACATACTAAAAGTCGACCAAAATTGAAGGTTCGGAAAGCTGTTATTTTCAAAATGGCGTCCAAGATGGCCGCCGATACATACAAATGACCATAAATCACTTATTATCTATCATAGTAATTTGTATTAGTATTTAGTGTTTACTTCTATTATTCATTGATTTGTTTTTTATCTTGCCTCCCTTTATTGATTGCCTTATCTAGCATATCTAGTAAAACAATTGTGTATGTATTTGTTTTTGAAATTGTATATATATATATATATATTTATTGTTTTTATAGTAAATTGTAACATAATATTTTTATATACTTATTTTAATTTATTTTTAATTTATTTTATTTTTTGTTGTAACTTTTGTTGCTCACTGGATATGGGGTAGCTGGCCTACGGGCTACAGTATGTATTTGCTTTTGCTACTCCTTGCCCATTCAGTGTGTATAGTCTTTTGTAATTCATGTTCATTGTTCCACTATTGTTTGTACCTATTTTGCATTTTCTGTTGTGTTTGGCAAAATAAATAATAATAATAATAATAATAATAATAGAAACATAATTTTGGTGTCTATCCCATGGTTTCGGGGTCAGAGAATCCATTGAGACAAGTAAGAACGGTTTGTGATGGTCCAAGAAACCCCCAAATCCAAGATGGCGTCCAAAATGGCCGCCATAACATTAAAATGGCCATAAGTCACTTATTATCCATCCGAGAAACATAATTGGGGTGTCTATGCTATGGTTTTCGGGGTCATAGAATCTATTAGGATAAGTTAGAATGTTAAACAGTGGCTTAGGAAACCACAAAATCCAATATGGCGTCCGAAGGGCCACAAAACCACTACAATCTCTCAATAGAGGGCGCACTTTATACAAAGAAAATAAACTTATAATGTATCTGTCTCACCCGTATGGTGGCTACGACCCCCAAGGGGTCAACTCAACTATTGTGTTTATTGGAAAGCAGCGTAATCATACATGTCACTCAAGGTTTTTTAATTTTTAGAACGATTCTCGGTCACCTGGGAAGGACATTAACTTGAAGGACGTGTAATACTGGGTTTTGTGGAATTTTCTTTCTTTTTCTGTGAGGCTATTAGCTTTTCAATTCTAATGGAGTGCTTTTGCAAGAAGGTATAGCACAGAGAAACCGGTTTATGCAGGCATACTTCAAGGAATGATCAGTTACTTTTTGTTGTGTTTTTGTTGTTGTGTTTATTGGGAAGCAGCGTAATCATACATGTCACTCAAGGTTTTTTAATTTTTAGAACGATTCTCGGTCACCTGGGAAGGACATTAACTTGAAGGACGTGTATAATACTGGGTTTTGTGGAATTTTCTTTCTTTTTCTGTGAGGCTATTAGCTTTTTCAATTCTAATGGAGTGCTTTTGCAAGAAGGTATAGCACAGAGAAACCGGTTTATGCAGGCATACTTCAAGGAATGATCAGGTTTTTTTTATCAATTCTAGAGTAAGCTGCAGTGAATCAGAACTCATTCTATGTGGGGAAGGGGAGGGTGTTTATGGGAGTTTTCACAAGTCAGAACTTTTTCTCATCGTTTTCGTTATTTTTTTGGGAGATGCTGAAGCAGTTCTGCTGCGTAAGGTATCATTGGATTTTAGGTAGTGGCTGGTCTACAGAGAAAAATCTGCATAATTTATTGTGTGCTGGTATGCCAGCAGTGTGGTTGCGTAACTATCCCGCCCAGAGCGTAATTCCTAATTTAAGTTTTATTTCCTAGTGATATACGCTTCATGGGAGGTCTGTTCAGGCCACTTTTTTCTGCGAGATTGCAGTCTGTAGGATTGGGGGGGGGGGGGGGGGGGGGGGGGGGGGGGGGGGGGGGGGGGGGGGGGGGTTGTGTACAAGTTTCAACAGAACCCCTCCGTGCTTTTCGTTATTTTTTTGAGACGCGGAAAAGGTTCTGCTGACAAGTATCATATGGATTTTATTTGTGACTGTTCTGCCGAAGATAAATCTGTTATTGTACGTTTACTAGTGGGTATGCTAGAAAGTGGCTGTTTGACTGGTCTCTCTAGAGCGTGATTTTTAACTCTTTTTTTCCTCTTTTTTCCGTAAGACACGCATCTGGGGATCAGTTTTAGCCACATTATCTCTGCTAGATGACAGTCCGTGGTTGGAGTTCGTGGACGGGCTAATACATCAAACGTCTGCAGGCCAATTGGGTTAGACATTCCCTAAAAGCGGGAGTTTCAAACCCTGTCTCTGGTTTTGGCGATGCGATGACTGGTTTGTGTATTGCCACAGTGGTCCCTTTGTTTTTAGTTCACACAGTGATTGATTATTACCGGTGATAATATGCCGTCCCCTCTTTTTTTTCCTTTTTTGGAAGGGGAGCAGGGCATATTTTCTGTGCTATATCATGCACTTCATCAGCCACCCTCTTATATAATTCATTTTGCTTTCCTTGTTTTTATTTGTGTGTCGGTTTATATGACGCATGGCAAGGACAAGGGGGGGGTGGTTGACTTATTTATTTTGTTTTAGTCTTGAGATCCATTTCTTTGATCATTGTTTTGTTCTTTCAATAGTTCCAATAGAATTTGCAGATTCTCCTCATCAAGATTTTGTTGCTCTTGGTTGGATTGTGGAGATGCTTTAGTCCTAGATCGAACAAGTTCATCTTTTATGTTTTTGTGCCGTTTGTATGCCAGGATGGGTTGGGTATCAAATAGCCTATTCAGATATTCGTTTTCGCTAATCAAGGGCCAGTGTTTGAGGATAGCCAGTGTTTGAGGATATTGTTTTTGTTTTTTTCACGCTTAGGGTCCGCGGGAGTCTTTCCCCTTTGAGAAAGGAGAGCCAGGTCTTCGTTTGTGTATCCGCGCTTTTGAAGTTTGTCTTTGAATAATTCAACCCTCTCCTCAAAGTCTTTTGAATGGGTACATATACGATTGTATCTGGTCACTTCGCCCTTGATTAATCCGCCAAATACCGACTTAGGGTGTGCTGAATCTCGAGCTATTATTTCTCATACATTCCAATGCCTCTCATTAGGTTGACATAATTTGGGCACATTGTGTCAAACATCTGAATAAATGATGATGCTTCATGTACGTCGGTTGGTTGTTGCATCGATGATACATTTAACCTGATACTTAGGTTATATGCTTCAATAGTACAAGAAAACTACATTTTGTCAGGGGGGAGGGGGGCGAGGCACCTTAAATTTGGGGGTTTTTCTAGGCCACCAATGAACATTTTAACTCATTTTAATGTATTTTCACCCCGAAATCCATGAGATAGACACCAAAATTATGTCTCTAGGATGGATAATAAGTGATTTATGGCCATTTTTAGGTATCGGCGGCCATCTTGGACGCCATCTTGGATATTGCGGATTTCCTAGACCATCTACAAACATTCTAACTTGTCTAAATGGATTCTCTGACCCCCGAAACCATGGGATAGACACCAAAATTATGTCTCTAGGATGGATAATAAGTGATTTATGGCCATTTTTAGGTATCGGCGGCCATCTTGGACGCCATCTTGGATTTTGGGGGTTTCCTAGACCATCTACAAACATTCTAACTTGTCTAAATGGATTCTCTGACCCCCGAAACCATGGGATAGACACCAAAATTATGTCTCTAGGATGGATAATAAGTGATTTATGGCCATTTTTAGGTATCGGCGGCCATCTTGGACGCCATCTTGGATTTTGGGGGTTTCCTAGACCATCTACAAACATTCTAACTTGTCTAAATGGATTCTCTGACCCCCGAAACCATGGGATAGACACCAAAATTATGTCTCTAGGATGGATAATAAGTGATTTATGGCCATTTTTAGGAATCGGCGGCCATCTTGGACGCCATCTTGAAAATAACGGCTTTCTGAAACTCCGATTTTGGTCGACTTTTAGTATGTTATTCCTGAGGTCGAATACTACTAGAAACCGTTGAAAAACCTTTTGTTGCAATTTTTTTTGGGTTGGGGTGTTTTTTACCGTATATTGACCTGACTAATTGGTAATTACTTGAATTATCATGAATGGGTAGATTTGTGGGGTTGTACTTTATAGTAAATGACATTTACATAATGTCGTTCAACTGACCTGTCTAAAGTTTTACAATTATACATGCCGAGAAAAGCACAAAAAAACAGCAGTTGTTTTTTATCCAGCGTTAAGCAGTTATTCTTATGTTTTTTTGTTTTTTTGGCATTTTATTTTTTTATAAAATTCAATTTGTTGGAATAATTACAGGATATCTAGCGCAATCCTTTGGCTTGATGCCTACAATAATTATTTACTATAAAATAATTAAGATATTTCCTAATAATTTGGTAGTAGACATTTTCAATATCTGCAAATGGTGTATCCTACCTTTAACACTTTACTCCAGTCTGTTTTGTACAGTTTCCACATGTGACAAGCAGTTGACATTCATGACATTTAAAAGTTGACATTCAAATTGCAAAAGCTTTCAAAGTTCTGACAATTTACCAGTACAGCCAACAACTGAAAACAATTTTCGATAGTAATTTCTCATGTTTGAAATGTTAATTTAATTGGACATCATCATAGACAAGTTTCCCCAAGTTCAATGGTCGAGCATAACAACTTGTGAAAATTTGTCAAATTTGTCAAATCATATTAATAAAATGTAAATGTGTGTTATGTCATAGGCTCCTATTGGACGTTGTCATTCTGATATACCAGGTACCGGTACCTGCACGCCATTTTAAAAGATGTACAATGCCAACCTACCGGTACATGTAGGCCCAATTTCATGCCTATGCCTAATGTTAGTGAAAAATATAAGCGTGGAATGATATGGTTTAATAGCAGTACTATGAACATAGGTTGAACATTCAATGCTTATAGTGAAGACTGACGTATAATCATCTGGTTGTTTTGATAGCTCGAGACAACAGGCCCATGTACACATACAGTATTAAATATGTATAATGGGTTTATATTATAATGGTCTGAACTGGTCATGAAACCCAATCCCAAGTCCCAACTACTGGTACTCATTATCCCAGAATAGAGTAATACAGTTTGCCTTTGGGAATTTTCAGCCAGGACATCAATTAAAAATCAACCCACAAGCAACTTAAATCCCCACCACAGGGTAAACCAATTTGTTATGTAGGAATTCTTAAACTGGTTTTGTCAAACTGGAACATGTACTTGAATCTGTGTTTATTTAGGAGTTTCCATGTAATAACATGTACATGTACATGTAGTAGGCTGGTCGATTTGCTTCTCCCAAGTTGAGGGAAGTCAGTTTTCTGAGAATTACTATGTAGGCACTACCTGTTGCCCAGACCTTTACAGTACATGTACTTGAATTGTATGTACACCTTATTTTAGTCCCAGAGAAAAATTATGAGGTCATGGTCAAATATTGAACTGCCATTATTATGTGCCATAGCCACAGGGCTTTTGAAAACCACACCACAAGTGAACCCATTGCTTCAATAATTGATCAGTATTAGTTTTCTGGGAAACTTCCTGACTCCTTGATTAAACCACAAACCCACAGGAGAGAAGGGCCCAGGAAGGGGTGCTACAGCACCCACAACTTTTTGGATGGGGGTGCTGGAATAAAGCACCCCATACCTGTCAGAACCCTGCGTACTCGATAATGACGTACACAGCAAAGTTGTATTTGCAGCGAGTTGGCAGTCTCGTGCATTTGAGAATGTTCTACTTTACATGTACTTTGGAATAAAATCATAATTTTAAAGACACATTATCAGGAGAATGAGGTTTTCAAATGTGGTATCACATCTCATGAATATTCATTTTACAGAAAGTGTTATGTATACTTAGCAAATAAAACAAAGCAAAAGGCTGCGCACTGACTGCTACTCCAAGCACCAAGAATCCTCTGGCAAAATGTGTTCTAGATCCAGCAAGCTTAACCACACTATCTGCAGAAACCTGACACCTTTTAACCCATTAACACCATTTACAGATCTGTAAATACTGGTAGTGTACATTGTGTTACATGTTTATTCACTGTAGAATCAACATGTAACCACTGAGTTATGGTGCTTAAGGTGTTAGTACAGTGAGTAATACTAGGCTGGGTATTTGGGGTGATACACAGTGATTAAAAGTTGTGAAATACACATACCAGTTCCTTACAGTAACCCTCGAGATGTATGTAAGTTGTTGATCAATTATAAAAAATGTTGTAACATTTTAACAATTGTAACATAAATTGCTGCAAATAAAAAGTCCCGGTGTACCTCATTATCGACTACGCTGCACTCTAGCTGGTTAGATCATGGAGGAATTCCTCTATGGTTAGACAAGACAATGTTAAAATGTATTATGCAGTATACATACCAAATCGGCCCCGAATTGTCTAACACTTGCCAAATCACAATTTGTTCTCATGACAGAGATTTGTGGCCCAGCACTCAAGGGTTCGGGGAAAATGAAAGATCCCAGATGTAAACCAGTTTTTTAACTTACAAGTATTTCTGAGAATTTGTGATGAAATTGGACCTAAAAGTTGCTCAATTGAGCAATGGTGAAGTGGAGGGGTCTTTTTTTTTCAACTAGCAATGGGCTCCAATGGGTAATTCATTTTAGTTTGGGTTGCTTCGCCTCACTGCCAGAGCAACTACTGTTGTTGTAGGCGAACTTTATTCTCCCAGTGTCAGTAATTTGCCCATTCGATTTGCACAGGATTGTTGTGACCACACACTTTGGCACTTTGCAAAGTCGGTTCTATATGTACCGGTACTTGGGATTTTAAAGGTGTAGATTTTAGATTTTCAATCTGGATAGAGCCTCTTGATTTGTAGACGTGTAGAGCTAGAGTCAGACCCGTGGATTCTTGCAAGTGTAAAAATACATGAAGGTTCCCCAATTCTCTCAATTTTTTACTAAACAAACTGATGGTCAAGCTCTTTCAAAGCTGAACCTAGCCAGTCAATACTCTGCAAAATGCCCACAGACTAAATTCATTCCACCTCCAGGCTCCAGTGTGAATGCAAGTACCCTACTTCAAGGCAACTGCTCAGTTTTTCATCACCACACAATCTGCATTCTCCCAAGTGAAGGACAAATAACAGGCCTTCACTAGACCCACATTTTTTTTCTTCAAAGGGTGATTTTGCGGGCACCCACAAAGGATATGTCAAAATTGAATAGAAGTGCACAAATTTGCCCAAAAGGGCGAAGTGGGTTAGCTCATAGTGTGGTACAGACTATTGTCAACAGTGTCTGCAGAATGGGTTAGGACTATACTCTGAAGTGGACAATATTCAGACATGGTAAAAAAGAAGCAAGCAAGTGTGAATTCTCAGATATGGTGCTAAATGCATTACAATTTGTCCCTCAGCGTGATGTTTTGTATAAGATCTGTCAGGACTCACACTATACTGAATTTGTTTAGTCTAGAACTAGGAGGAGGAGCATGGTTGAAGCAAATAGAAGGCCCCACAGAGATAGTTGTTCAAGGCCAACTACACTGTACATGTACTGTACATGAGAAACACCTTTTTGTAGTATTGGGGAAGGTAAATATTGCTGTTACCAATTCTATTGTATAATTATGTTTTTACAGTGCAGAGCTCAGAGATTTAACAAAAAATAAAGTTTTGATGATGCAAACATAGAACTATATCCAAATGGGACGAGAACACAATTTGTACTATATACTGTCTTTAAATAGCACCTGTGTGGCTTCTTAATTCCTCTCTTCGCTTTATCTTAATTTTATACTGGAGAAAGTACACAAAACTAGGACCCACATCTTGAAAAGGATTTAAATCACAGAAATTAACTCTAACATCCTAGGCATTTACTTGGGGTACAGCATGAAAAAGCAAAACAAATAAACGGCATTCGTTTTCAACCGGCGTCGGGCTGTTGTCGTTATTCTTTGTTTTTTCGCAATCGCCATTTGCAGATGGATTTTTTTGTTTTTTGTATAATTCTTTTTGGGGGGAACAATTACAGGATATCTTGTGCAATCATTTTGCTGAATGCCTAGAATCATTATTTATTTACTTTCAAATAAGTGAGATATTTCTTAATAATTTGGTAGATTTTGTTTTTTTTAGATATCTGCAAATGGTGTATACATGTATAGCTTTAATGCCAAGTAACAATGAATGTTCATTGTTTAGTGAGCTGTGTTTCTTTTGTTAAATGTCCAGTGTATGGGAGACTTGGTAACCAAATCTGCATTCTGTGCAATCTTTTTGTGCAATCTTTTTGTGCGATCAAAAAAACGATGGAAACTTGGAACTGTTCGAACAAAGGTTTGGAAACACCCAACACCTGAAAAATCCAAACGTAAAAAAAAAGTTACTTCAGAACACGACTATCTCTGTAAATTTGCTGGTATATATGTACCTGCTACGTTTTTGCACGCATACCTGTACAATGAAATGTTTTTCTCGAAAGAAAAATTGTCAAATCTTGTTGTGCACCTGTGCAGTTGGAATACCCAGAAGCGAATAGGGGTATCTTTTGTGGGAAATACTGGTAGAGTCCTCCTCCAAGCAATAAACCAGGGAGTTTTTGTTTGGTTGCATAAATAATTAAAGGAATCCAAAATGCACGACATTGTTCAACATAACAGTTGCCTTTGTGAATACATGTAATTTTTAAAAAGGCCCACAAAATAACATAAATAAAGCCTCTCATATACCCTAATGGACACGTTCTTTGCAATATTATGGATGCCTCAAAAAACTTGGGGCAACAATTTTTTTTTTTCTATTCAAGGAAGAAAGAGGGAAGAAAAGCTTAACTTCCGGCAAATAATTATTATTGTACATGAACTTCTACTAAATATCTCCACTTTAGGATTTTTATTTTTTTACCAAGTTGATTTTAAGATTTAAAAATCAATTACTTTTGAAAAATATTGTTCGTGTTCTGTTGAGTTGGCAGAATAGAAAAGTACACCTAGCCTGAAACCACAATAGCCATGAACCACAGGATCTCCCACCTGAATTAACAGCTCAGACAGGTAACTCAATGGAACAATACGCATTGTGGTTGGACTCTCTGCTAAGTTTATCCCTGTCAGCAGGTAACAAACAGGAAACTACACAGACATCAATAAACAAAATCTCAAGAAAAAAATTAAAAATATTTACTACCTTTGGTTACGGTCTGAATTGAAAATGTGGTGCTTGTAACAGCTAGAGAAATAGAAAGAGTTGGAATAATTGCCACAGCAGTTCTGAATTCTGAATGTGTGACTGTTAAAGCCGTTTCATACACGGTGCAAAAGTGAAAGCAAACACGAATGTGTGACGTCACAAATGCTCTTATGAACATTCTTCATAGAGCTTCAGTTACATGTGTGTAAAGGTAGTATACACCATTTGCAGATATCGAAAAAAATTACTACCGAATTATTAAGAAATGTCTTACTCATCTGAAAGTAAATAATGATTCTAGGCATCCAGCAAAATGATTGCGCTAGATATCCTGTAATTATTCTGAAAAATTGAATTTTATGAAGAAAAATTCGCGATCGCCGGATGGCGATCGCGAAAAAAACACAAATAACATAAGAATAACTGCTCGACGCCGGTTGAAAACAAACGCTGTTTTTCGTGCTTTTCTCGGCATCCATGGTTGGAAAACTTCGGACAGGTCAGTTAAACGGTATTTACTATAAAATACAACCCCCAAATCTACCTATTCCAGATAATTTAAGCAATTACCAATGGTGTATCCTACCTTTAAGGTGTAAGTTACATGTATGTGTCAAGGATAAGAAATGTTTGCATACCAAAGGTCATGTGTGCAGACCCTTGTTGTAATTAGCAGCCATTTGTTTCACTTTTGGCTGCTTTGTAGTAAACCCGGCACTGCAGGATTTTGCAGGATTCAGGCAGTGTTCCCCAGTAATAAATATTGGAGGGTTTTGCAGGATTCAGGTTACGAGTTTCAACACTTTGGAAATGCAGGATTTTGCAGGATTCAGGTAAAATGGTGTAGGGAGTTAGG
Source organism: Crossaster papposus (assembly GCA_037893245.1). Taxonomy (NCBI): domain Eukaryota; kingdom Metazoa; phylum Echinodermata; class Asteroidea; order Velatida; family Solasteridae; genus Crossaster; species Crossaster papposus. Next base: position 474,593 of record JBAIAA010000354.1, on the reverse strand, counting down.
ATTAAGGAGTGTTACAGAATTATAAAATCATAGATAACGGGCAGTAGTGTCAGAGGGGGCAAACGATATCTTAAAATCCGTCTTAATTTAAAATACTGTTGTTTTTTGCATTATGCTGTCTCAAATGCCACTTTCTTCGAGCTTTTACAATGTATGGTAAGCACAGATGATTCCTAAGCACATAAATGTTTGCTTAACGAAAATGGGTTACCAGCCAGTACATGTGACTGGTTCCTGGTTTAGCACGTGAAGTTGCTTTCCATGCTTAGCAAAACATGAAATTGGCCCCATGCCAACTGGTCCAACACCAGAAAATACCCCCATTCCCTCAACTTGGCTGGAGCCCAATTTTAATTTGCCGTATCAAAATAGACCCGGAGACAACACCTGGTCAAGACTTGACAAGCTGCAAAATTGCTTTCAAAAAGTTGATGAACTCGTTAGTACCAGGGAAGTGCAGCACTTCTTAGACCTCCAATGGAACTGCCCTGATGACCATTAGGAGTATGCCCATGGTTGCATTGGTTTTTCAAGGACCACGCATTCAATAAGAACCCACCCAAAGGGGTGCTAGAGAGGTCATTTAACTTCCAGGATCTGATTTCAACGCCCAATCCCAAATGGAAACAAACTAATATGAAGATCAAAGAACAAACTTTTAGGTCACACTTTCTTTTCCTAGCTTTATTTTATACAAAGCCCGAGGGACTTTTACTTCTAATAGGGTCTGAAAACCTATGCCAAGATTCTGGCTTTTTTTTTTTTTGGCAAAACAGATGTTGGAAGTTGCAGCAATTGGATTACAGCTTAGGCAGTGTTCTTTGGATGTAGATCGAATCTATGTAACTGTTTCATTTGGGGGATTTGCGAGACTTAAAAAATAAAAGTGAGGTTCCAGGCTATAAAATGCCTTCAGGGCTGCACTGAATGGCTATGGAACAGCTGTATGATTTAGGTACCTGTACATGTATGTATGTACTTTTACCTGGAAAATGGAATAATACATCCAGGATTCAAGTGGAAAAAAAATAATTTAACTTTTGAAACGAATCATAACAAAGAGTGAATACAAAAAACTGAGATGTCCACAAAACAATGATTCTTTAGGGGAACGATAAGTTGCCTCTGGGGGAAGGTACCGTACATGTATCTTAATTAGAAAGTATGAATCCGCCAAAATTGTCATGCACAACACGGTTTACCTTACATACGTACTGTGGACATTCCTTTGTCTTCGTGTAGTTAACAAACTTTGACTAAATACAAATTTTTCTCGCTTCCCCAAAACAAATTTACCATCAAATTTGGATTATGGGCCTCTCAGCTGTCCCTTCTATCTTTTCTATATATAACCCTAACCCGTTTTTCCTCTAGCGCTCTTTTTCGGAAACTGAAAAACAGATTGTGGACCTGGGCAAGTCCACAAACCGTAACCTCTTCCCGCATTGTGTGGACCTATATTGTTCGGAGGTCCACAGTGCGTATGCAAGACCAACGCACAAATGTTGGTGTTGGTGATGAATGCTCAATGTGGGGTATCCTTAAATTAATCCATCAAATTCATGCAGCACCGCTAGACTTGAAATCCTCAATCCATAAAAATCCGCCAGTTTTCAATATAAAGATATCCTAAATCCGCCAAAATTCTCTAAAACTGGGGTACACAGGAATTTTGATGGATTCAGGGAGGTTAAAGGTAGGATACACCATTGGTAATTGGATGAATTTTCATGAATGGGTAGATTTGGGGGGGTTGTATTTTATAGTAAATGCCGTTTAACTGACCTGTCTGAAGTTTTACAGTCATTGATGCCGAGAAAAACACGAAAAACAGCGTTTGTTTTCAACCGACGTCGAGCCGTTTTTTAATGTTATTTTTGATCACGGACGGCGATCGCGAATTTTCCTTCATACCTTTTTTTTCTCCAGAATAATTAGCGCAATCATTTTGCTGTATGCCTAGAATTATGATTTACTTTCAAATGAGTAAGATATTTCTTAATAATTGGGGAGTAAATATTTTCGATATCTGCAAATGGTGTATCCTACCGTTAAGGTTTAAGCATCACAAACTCAAGCAGTTGCACCGACAGGAAATCCTCCAGCAGCACTCGACACAGCTACAGTATCAGTATCTGCAACTACTGTACGGTATTTCCTGCTATTTGCTGAAGTGGATTAGTTCATATCAACTGCATGCTGCAATCAAATCACACTAATCACTGTTGGCATACAGTATGAGACTTCATTCAATACCTGTGACCATAGAGCTAGGACCCTAGCTCTATGCTGTGACTGAGCATTTCAGTTCATTGACTTGCAGAATGCAACTGTTGGGGCAGCGTTACTGAGATTGTTGCTGCATGTAGGGGGTAACACAGCTGCATGGCCCCATTGCAAGGACAAGAATTGCTTCAAGTTAAAGGCACATTTTGTATTTTGTTTGAAGCAACAAAAAAGGTACTGTAGTATGTATACACCATTTGCAGATATGTACATGTACTTCCGAATTATTAAGAAATATCTTACTTATTTAAAAAAAAAAAAATGATTGTAGGCATCCAACAAAATAATTAGGCTAGATATTCTGTAATTGTTTTCCGAAAAAAAATTTTTTTTCTAAATAACAAAAATCACGATTGCCAGACGGCGATTGCGAAAAAACCCAATAAGCTTTTCTCAGCATCCATGATTTTTAAACTTTGGACAGGTCAGTTAAATGATATTTACTATAAAATACTACCCCCTAAATCCACCCATTCCTGATATTTCAAGCAATTACCAATGGTGTATCCTACCTTTAACCAGTTCGCGCCGAAAGACGTTTGTATACACGCAAAGTTTTCCTAAGATTCAAAACGGATGACGCATAAACACGTCACGAGCAAGGCCAGAAATGCTTGTCAGCAGCGACCAAGCCTGGAAATGAGTGGGTGTGCTTCCCGGTACCATCGGTCTGAAGTGAACCCGCCTCGGATCAAATTTTGTTAACTATCATCCCACGCCTCGGCGATGTGATAAAAATCTCCGCGCGAACTGGTTCAAGAAAGATGCTGAAAAAGTAACTTGTTGAACTTGAAGTATCATCTACTGGTATAACTAAGTGGATGCTATACATTTTGTAAAAACAGAACACACCATTTCTGGGTTCAACTCACTAGATTCCATTGCAAAAGCACAACAAAAATCCCACTTTTTTTTTTTATCACCTTTAAAGTTGAACTTGTGTTCATTTAAAAATAAAATTAGCCATGACGTCACAAATTCTTGTTTGCATTCGCTTTTGCACCGGGCATGAACAGGCCTTTTTGTGTAGAATGTTATGGTACACTCCTGCCAAAAAAAAGATCGCATGTCATTGGCCCAATTTAGCGGCAACAGTGCAAGGATGAACAATGATCAGCAACTTTACATGTTTAGCAAAAAAACAAACAAAAACAGCTGAGAAGTAAGAACCAGTCACACGCAACATAAATCACATTGCATTTTTGGCTGGTAACCTGTGTCTGCTAAGTTAACATATTCAGTGCTTAGCAATTGCATGAAGTTTGCCTTTCGGTAGAGTTCAGCACAAGGCGTACGTATAGCTAGTGCCTGGGTGTGGCTGAGCTATTTTAAGGAAAAAAATACCAAGCTGTTATATATCCCTTTGAGACTGCACAGCATTACACAAGAACAATTTAACAAAAGCAACTTTGACAATCAATCTTAAAATACCTTGGTCTAAAAAGTCTTGTTAAATAACGACACCTCAGACAATATGTGACCCAGCACGAGTAAATGAGACACTTTGCGGCAAAAATAAAAATTGAAATTTTGATTTCATCATTTAAAGCTTGTTTAGCTTTAAATGATGAAATCAAAATCTCAATTTTCATTTTTGCCGCAAAGTGTCTCATTTACTCGTGCTGGGTCACATGAACCGTCGCATGATTAAAGAAATTCAAAAGATTAAATTATACTTTGACAAACCCTTCATTCAATCTTAGAATACTGAGCCCCTTGGTCCAGCAGCCAGCCACCAGGCATATCACAGCCTAAAAAGCATTTAAATTGTATTCAATGACTTGATTGACCTACATAGAATCTAAAACACAGTTAATCCCATCAGGTTTTTTTTCTTCTAATCCTTCAACTTTGAGATATAATCTCCATTTATGAAGTACAAATACAGTAAACCAATGTGTAAGCCAGGTGGAAACGTTTAGTTTTTTGTGCCTCTTAAATTAATAACAGGGCCCATTTCATAGTGCTGCTTTACAGCTGATGTTGTGCATGTACGAGTAGGATACACCATTTGCAGTCTATATAAAAAATTGTACTACTGAATTGTTAAGAAATATCTTACTGATTTGAAAGTAAATAATGATTGTAGGCATCCAGCAAAATGATTGCCCTGTAGTATATATCCTGTAATTGTTATGAAAAATTGAATTTTATAAAAACAAATTTACAATCGCCGGACGGCGATCGCGAAAAAAACAAGAACAACATAAAAACCACTGCCCGACGCCGGGTTGAAAACGAACGCCGTTTGTTCTCAGCATTCATTTCTGAGCATGCATGATTGTAAAACTTCGGACAGGCCAGTTAAACGATATTTACATAATGTATTATAAAATACAACCCCCCAAATCCACCCATTCATGATAATTCAAGCAAGTACCAATAGTGTATCCTACCTTTAATCAGTTCGCGCCGGATGACGTATATAAACGCAAAGTTTTCCCCAAATTCAAAACGGATGACGCATAAACACGCCAAGTTCAAGTTCGGAAATGTCTGTCATCAGCGAGAAAGGCCGGAAATGCGTGGGTGTGCTTCCCGGCACTATCGGCCTGAACCCACTTTGGATCGAGTTTCGTTAAAAATAATCCCGCCAGTGGGCTCGGTGATGTTAAAATAATCCCGACGCGAACTGGTTAACAGGGCCTCCGTCTATTTTATAGAGATCGCACAGCAAAAGCATGTTTAACCCCGGAGGAAAAAGTTGCTTAAATCAATGACGTAACGATATAAATCGCCATGCACCAGTAATGAAGGTCTCCAGTCTCCAGACCTGGTCTTGGTCCCGAGCCCCCTTTCTCCTAACCTTTTTTGTTTGTTTAAGTCTCGGTCTCGTCCAAGCAAAGTCTCAGGTCTCGGAGGGCTGGTCTCAGTCTCAAAACAAAAATCTCCCATTGCTTTAAAACCTACAATGAGAAAGTTCTACATTGTACATTTAAGCCAAATTGGGAAGTTTCACAAGATGGCAAAACAGACCTCCATGATCCCATTTCTGTCACCTGGCAGCTGATGTAATTATTATGCAATTAAAACTCCCAGGCAGGCCAGAACTGCCAGGTTTATGTACTATCACCATGGCAGCTGAAAACATTAGTACATGCTAGGAGCCTGAGGCTACAGGTCCAAATCACTTGGCTAAAGCTGGGAGTAGGGTATAACAAGCAATGTATGGAAGCTAGTGGCTAGAATCACTTCCCAATAGATGTGTGCGTTATTTCTAGCCATAACAATGGGGCTATAACCAAGTGATTTGGAAACAGCAAAATGGTCCCAATTTCTTTGAGCTGTTATTAAATACTGCTCACTTTGCATGACATTATGGAAGGGCTAGTAGCCGATTTCTGCTAAACCAATATTTTCTACACTTAGCATATTTATGCAGGAAGCTTAGCTGCACAAACAATACAAACGGCATGTCGATTAAACGGCATGTCGATTAAACGGCATGTCGATTAAACGGCATGTCGATTAAACGGCATGTCGATTAAACGGCATGTCGATTAAACGGCATGTCGATTAAACGGCATGTCGATTAAACGGCATGTCGATTAAACGGCATGTCATTGTCGATTAAACGGCATGTCATTGTCGATTAAACGGCATCTCGGAGTCTTTATTTAAACGGTCTATGTCGATTAAACGGTACATGTCGATTAAACGGTACATGTCGATTAAACGGTACATGTCGATTAAACGGTACATGTCGATTAAACGGTACATGTCGATTAAACGGTACATGTCGATTAAACGGTACATATCGATTAAACGGTACATGTCGATTAAACGGTACATGTCGATTAAACGGTACATGTCGATTAAACGGTAAAGCTATATTATAATGTCTCCATGATTCAACAGAATGTCAGTTCAACAATATGACAATTGCAAAAAATGGTAAACTACAGCCAATGTGAACGAAACATTCAATCATAAATTCCCGATGCCTTTCTCTGCATGACATTCCGCTGAGGAAGTCAGAATATCCCCTTTCATTCATGATCACAAAAAGAAGAAGAAGAGGGTGTGACGTTTTGATCCAAAGAGGGTGTGACGTTTTGATCCAAGGAGGATCTTTCTCAGTTGGCACCGTCCCTGTAATTCAATGATCATCCTCGACTCTGTCTTAATTTGAAGCCATCATGCAAAGTTCAGCAAGCCTAGTACTAGTAGAGGGTCACTCAGCAAGGACAATACAGCCTCGCACAGTCAGACGTCTTTTGGCATGTTTGGATCGCCCAGCGTGATTGACAAACCCCTTTCCATATCAGCGCATGCACGCCAGCAATGGGAACAAGTTCATCGTCCTCCGTTTATCGCAGCTGAAGCAATAACATGACATATTGCTAAAAAACCGCCATCTTGATGTTACTAGTGCCATGTTGAATCAGGTCATTAGAATCCTTGGAAGGCTTTCAGATTTAACTAGGGAATGTGTGTACGTGCACAGATTAGAAATGATGTACAGCATCTGTGCTCTTCTGTAGAAGTGTCCTTTTTTTCAAGGTAGTATACACCATTTGCAGATATCAAAAAAATGTACTACCAAATTATTAGGAATTATCTTACTCATTTGAAAGTAAATAATGATTCTAGGCATCCAGCAAAATGATTGCGCTAGATATCCTGTAATTATTCTGAAAAATATATATAAAAGAAAATTCGCGATCACCGGACGGCGATCACGAAAAAACAAAGATAACATAAGAATAACTGCTCGATGCCGTTTTTCGTGCTTTTCTCGGCATCCATGATTGTAAAACTTCGGACAGGTCAGTTAAACGATATTTTCTATAAAATACAACCCCCCAAATCTACCCATTCATGATAATTAAAGCAATTACCAATGGTGTATCCTACCTTTAAGTGACCAAAGAATGCTACATTTGTAATGTACCGGTATTTAATATACATGTAAGTACTTTGTATAATTTGTTTTAATTTAAAACAAAAACTGGTAACTGGATGATCATAATAAAATGAGAAAGAAAACCTGCGTCCAATTTCATGAAGCTGCTAAGCACAAACATTTTCGTACTATTCAACAAACTAAATACCACTTACCAGTCACAAACAATATAACCTGAAAAGTCGGTTTGTAACCCTGTTTTGACCAAGGACAATTTTTCATGCTACATGTAGATATGTTTATGTGCTTAGCACCTCCATGAAATTGAACCCCGATGTTGAATTACAGTGTAGCTAACTGTTCCTGGTTCAAGTAAATTTTAAGTTCATATTTAAGTGTTCTTTAGTAGTGAAATTAGTGCTGAACAACTTGACTTGGTACAGCCATTTTACAATGTACTTTCATTGTCATTTCATGTAGTTTCTTGGTTTTTGATTCAACTTAAAATTTATAATTTTGGGAAATAATTTAGCCTTCTAACATAAATTCACATTGTTACTGGAAAACTACATTTGAAACTTGCAAATATTTACACATGTTCAATTTCTCTAAACTATTCAGTAACATTGCCCTATTAGTCAAGTTCATACATTTTTGGAAACGTTAGGATACAGTATATACTCAACATGAAAACCAATGATTACATTTGGTTTTAGGTCTTTTAAAAAAAAAATGGACCTTTAATGTGACGTGGCACATGAAAAGTCATTGGGTGTCACATTAAAGGTCCATTTTTTTCAATGCCCTGTATCTCTGGAACTATCAGTCCGATTGGGTTCAAACTGGGTATGCAGGTATGGCAGGATGTGTTATAGATACATGTACATTGAAGTGACATCATGATATCGTCGACTCGTCGTCATGTGATTTTTTGTGATTTTGTTTCATTTTTGGACCTTTAAGCTATCTCATCAACAGAACATAATAAATTTAAAATTCTTTTTGTAGTTGTTTATTGGGTCATAGACATATGCACACAATTGTGGAAAATGTGTGACGTCATTATGACGTCATCAAAATGCCATTAAAAAAATCCGAGATGGCCTCCATAAGGAACCTAAAAAACAAATGTAAACATTGGTTTTCATGTTAAGTATATCCTAACGTTTCCAAAAATGTATAGTTTAGCAAATCTACACAAAAACGAACGAAAATACATAAGAAACCTGACTATTTCATCTGCCAAAGAAATAATATACAGGTGCAATCTCTGTGCTTGTCAACCAGTTCGCAGCATCATAACTTTTTTTCTCACTTGAACCCTGGAGGGAGCGTGACCTTTCCACAACACTCCCTACAATTTACTGTTATGACACTCAATTCTCACTGGCTCTAGAGATAAACACTGAAAATACAGTCAGGGATTTTTTTTATCTAGATCTAAGTCAATTTCACCCATGTGAGTGATAAAAGTCCCATGCAATGAATTCTACATTCAGGAGCTAAACATTATTTACATGCCTATCAATTCAATGAAATAATTTATGTGTAAAGCATTTTCACTTTTTAAACAATTTCCCTTCCCAGTAAAATGCTCATTGGAGATGTTTGCCGGATTAACTTGCTCACTGCCTTACTGCAAAAAACAAATCCCCCCAAAAGGGAGAAATTTGACCTGAATAATAAACATTCTATAACCTTAACTCCTTTTGGTGATTTACTAGGAAGTTTCCTTATTTAACCTAACTCCCTACCCCCATTTTTCTTACACATTACCTGAATCCTGCAAAATCCTCCAATACTTATTACTGGTGACCACTGCCTGAATCCTTCAAAATCATACAGTGGGTTTACTATTGAAAGCACCCAAAAATGGAACAAACAGCTGCTAGTGCCCTACAACAACAAGGGTCTGCACACATGCCCCTTGGTTGGCAAACACTTCCTATCTTATACATGATGTGTACATAACTTGCACCTTTACTGAAGCTCTTTGGAAAATGTGCATAGAGCATGCAAAAGTACGGTACAAAGTAACAAATAACCTCCAAATAACCTCCAAATAACCTCCAAATAACCTCCAAATAACCTCCAAATAACCTCCAAATAACCTCCAAATAACCTCCAAATAACCTCCAAATAACCTCCAAATAACCTCCAAATAACCTCCAAATTACCTCCAAATTACCTCCAAATTACCTCCAAAATCCTCATTTGGATAAAATCATCCAGCATTAGGCCTTATGACCTGAATCCTGCACTATCCTCCAGTGGAAAAATCCTCTGATGCATCAACTTCAAAGTGCCCTTAATCATGGGAAATTCTGCATTTTGCAAAGAGGATTTAAGGATTTGGAATGTTTAGGGTTTTACTGTGCACTAAACAGCTGGACTCCTCCAAACCCTTGTGTTGGAATTTGGCTGGATTAGAGGTAATTAAAGGTAGTATACACCATTGGTAATTGCTTGAATTATCATGAATTTGTAGATTTGGGGGGTTGTATTTCATAGTAAATATCGTTTAACTGACTTTTCCCGAAGTTTTACCATAATGGATGCCGAGAAAAGCATGAAAAACAGCGTTTGTTTTCAACCGGGGTCGAGCCGTTATTCTTATGTTATTTGTGTTTTTTCGCTCTCGCCGTCCGGCGAGAGCGAATTTTTCTTTATAAAATTCAATTTTTCACAATAATTACAGGATATCTAGCGCAATCATTTTGCTGGATGCCTACAATCATTATTTACTTTCAAATAAGTAAGATATTTCTTTATAATTCGGTAGTAAATATTTTCGATATCTGCAAATGGTGTATACTACCTTTAAGCTACATGTAATGTTTGTATTTAAACCGCTATGAAACTGTTGCTTTTGCTTTATGAATGTGAAGTACGGTACATTCCTTTTTAAGTGTACATTTCAAAATAAATTTCCAAAAATTTCCAAATAGCTGTTTCAATATTGCAATTTGATCCCAAGGGCTAGGAGCACACCCACGCATTTCTGGCCTTGCTCGCCTGCTGACAGACATTTCCGGCCTTGCTCGTGGCGTGTTTATGCGTCATCCGTTTTGAATCTTGGGAAAACTTTGCGTTTATATTCGTCATCCGGTGCGAACTGGTTAAGCAATATTTCATGGTGTGGACATGCTTGCGAGTGCATGGAGATTTCCTTTGCAATGTCACTAATTTAGGTGGTTAGACTGTGCTTACTGTTAATAGTCCGACAGAAGCTGTGTTAAGCACAAAATCAGCTGTTAAGCAGCGCTATGAAATTGAGTTCAGGGCCCGATTTCATGGATTTGCTTACCTGTACGATCACCATTTTGCCCTGACAGTCTAGTGCTAGCAGACATTTTTCTAGGCTATCCTTGTAAGCACAGAATCGTCAGTTACGGTATGTACACATGCACAAAAGCCACAATTTCTCGCTAACCTGTAAAATATGCTTACCATTTAGCAAAGAATGATTTGCTACTGTTTGCTACAGTTTGCTACAGTAAGTGTGAGCAGCAAAAACCAAAAATTAAAAACACTGGCATCCAGGAATTGGCCGCGTGTTCCGTTACATAGCCGCACTAGACCCAAAATCACCAAAACGCTTGCACGAAAGATATGCCTTTTCTGGTACCGAAAACAACCCTGATTTATAGTTTTAGAACAATTTTGTGTTCTAGGCGTGTGATTACGATTGACTCTGATGCATGATGCACCAAATATGCGAGACTTTGTAGGGAAAACACATTCATTAGCCTGAAATCTTCACCGCGTCTGCCCTTTGAGTGCTGTGACGCATTTCAGACACCTACTAATGCGTTTCTCAGAAATTTGCTATTCTGTAAATATTCAGGCTAATGACTGTACCGTGATTTATTCATAGTACATACATAGTATGAATTATGAAATGCAGCATTCCATCAAGAAAATTACTCCTTAGACAGGCGGACATTAATCCTTAAGTCCGCAGTCCTCCGTGATACAGAAAATGGACGGAATTTCACGGAAAATACAGACAACACGGGATTACATATTAACTGCAAAAAAAATGCATGAAAACTTGAAAAGGAACCTAATAAGAAGTTTTCGTAGTGTCGTCTTCATTTCTTTCTATTAAAAATGCACATCGTACCGGTACTGAAGCGATCGCTGGCCAAACGCATGCACGAACGTGTTGCGACATCACTGGTAACACGGCAGTACTGCAGGGATTCGTATTTCATTGGGAACTAGAGTTCGTGTCAAAATGCAAATTGAAGGTTCGGTTCCAAGAATCCTTCGCAGTGCGATTTAACATGCGACAAGCACAGAGCGCGTGGTATAAAGCCGGTAAATAAGCCACGCTAGGAATGACCGCAAAGAACGTCTTGAAACCTAGACTACCACAAAGCCCGCAAAAAGTCTGATTTCAGACAAAAGTCTGAAAAATTTCACACCTAATTCTGGGAAGCCAGGTTGCCGTAGCAGTTCTCTCCAACGCCTTCTACTGCCGTGAACTGGGTTCGATTCCAGTCTGGGCCAATACTTGGATTGTGTACTTGTCTCCCTGGGTTGCCCTCGGAATATTCACCCGAGGTTGTTCATCCACATACAAAGGCCGGTTCAATAGTGGATGACGAACACAAAACGAATTTGATAGTCACAAAACATTTGCTGCAAAATTTGCAAATTTGCAGTGCAAAAACTTTCCCCAATTAAAAAAATGTGTCTTCGTATTTATTTTTCGACGAGTATGAACCAGGCTTAAACCTGTAACTTCTTCACATTGTCTTCGCTTTACGTGACCCCCATGGGAGACCAGTTGATTTCACTAAAATGGGCTACTCAAAGTTCACTATATATACTGTACTTACCAGTGAATTTGTTGATCCGGCTTGCTTACACGTATACTGAAGTTTATTGTAATTTGTTGGCAGTTCTGAAATAAAAAAGATATTTACAATGTAAAAACTTCTGTAAAATATAAAAAGCAATAAGCAACATTCGAATCTCATACAGCTATTGTCCAGGTCTTCGTCCATTTCAGTTTTGTGGGGCAATACCGACAATAGACATAGCCGTAGCTCTGAAAGCCCATTTCCAACATGGCCAACACAACCCTAGTTTACTATGTAGCTCATTTGAAAAAGAGAAAGTCATATGTTATCTGGCAAAAGTTCAGCCTTACCTGCAACAGTGCTAATTCCTTCTACAAATGTACCGGTAACTGGTTGACATACATGTAAAACAGTGCACTAAACAAGGTACCAAATCCTCGGGATTTACAAATGAAGTTAACGCCATACTATTATGTGGGTTTGTAACTTTCCGAGAGACTCAAATAGGGAAGTACACACGTGTAGACTAAAAAGTTTAATTGAATGTTTCCAAGTAGAACTCTTAAGCATGTCCCACAGAAATCTAATAAACACTGTTAGTGTTGTTACTAGCACATATTGCCGATTCATCATAAATATGTTACTTCCTACAAGATAGTTGGGAAGATCCTGGGGGAGTCATCGGCAAGCATATTACTTAGCTTCTGTTTCAGTAGTTTCCTTTTTATTGATCAGTGTCTGTCCTGATGGCAACTTCCTGCTGGAACTGAGACTACATACCACCACCAGACCATCCCTACATGTTCTGTATATCCACACAACTACTAGAAACCTGTATGGGTTTTCCCTGTTTACTGTCACCATGAACAAGCTGAAGCTATCAAAAATGCATTTTTCTGGAAAATCTCCTAACTCTGACCTTGTGACCTTGTGCTTCCAGGAACCTCACTGGGTTTGATCCTAGGTCAAGCCCTGCGACCTTTGGCCCCAGTCTTTTCACACTTGCAGGGCATCTGCTGAAGGTTGGCAAAGGGCCCAATACATTGCAAATTTCACATTAAAGGTAGGATACACCATTGGTAATTGCTTGAATTATCATGAATAGGTAGATTTGGGGGTTGTATTTTATAATAAATATCGTTTGACTGACCTGTCCGAAGTTTTACAATCATGGATGCCGAGAAAAGCACGAAAAACAGCGTTTGTTTTCAACCGGCGCCGAACAGTTTTTCTTATGTTATCGCCGTCCGGCAATCGCGAATTTTTCTTTATAAAATCATGTTTTTCGGAATAATTACAAGATATCTACCGCAATCATTTTGCTGGATGCCTAGAATCATTATTTACTTTCAAATGAGTACGATATTTCTTAATAATTCGGTAGTAAATATTTTCGATATCTGCAAAGGTGTATCCTACCTTTAAACAAACTTCTTTCAAGATCTGTAGGTTGAACTACTGGTACACAATGACTGAAAACTAAAATCTCTGGTTCTGCCATCGATGGGTTGAGTATTCAGTGCAAAACTACCGGTACATCGTCCGTGTCACATTTTGTTTTACAAATTACAATGTACATGTAGGTCTATCAATTTCTGAGGAACTTAGAATTCTGCTAAAAGGATGGGAACAATGAACCTCCGTCTTAACAAAAAGTTACAGCGCTGCAACTTTACGATATTTTTTTGTATCCTCTCAGTTGTTTGTGTACGTGCAATACTTTTTTTATATATTTTAATTGGCAACAGGCTATTTGAACGGTTGATGATTGAATATTCACTGTCACACCATAGCTCCTAGCCCTGCGCCATGCCACCACTAGCGAGTTGTGGCTGCAGCCGTTTTGCTGAAGGAAAACAGATACAGATACATAAAGCCCTAATAATGTTTACAAAATTGGATGTTATTGTTAAATGGTTTACAAAAAATAGGTTTCTTAACCAGTTCGCGCCGGGATTATTTTAACAACGCCGAGCCGACGGGCGGGATTATTTTTAACGAAACTCGATCCGAAGCGTGTTCAGGCTGATAGTGCCGGGAAGCACACCCACGCATTTCCGGCCTTGCGCGCTGCTGACATACATTTCCGAACTTGAACTTGGCGTGTTTATGCGTCATTCGTTTTGAATTTTGGGAAATTTTTGCGTTTATATACGTCATCCGGCGCGAACTGGTTAAAGTGAAATCACTGTTATTTGGCTTCTGAAGAAGATCCTGTTAACCAGTTCGCGCCGGGATTATTTTAACATCACCGAGCCCACGGGCGGGATTATTTTTAACGAAACTCGATCCGAAGCGGTTTCAGGCCGATAGTGCCAGGAAGCACACCCACGTATTTCCGGCCTTGCGCGCTGCTGACATACATTTCCGAACTTGAACTTGGCGTGTTTATGCGTCATCCGTTTTGAATTTGGGGAATTTATTGCGTTTATATACGTCATCCGGCGCGAACTGGTTAAAGGTAGGATACACCATTGGTAATTGCTTGAATTATCATTAATGGGTAGATTTGGGGGGTTGTATTTCATAGTAAATATCATTTAACTGACCTGTCCGAAGTTTTACAATAATGGATGCCGAGAAAAGCACGAAAAACAGTGTTCTACATTTTTAGAAACTAAACTTTAATGAAGGTCAGTTACAAATATTTTTTCTATGACCAGTAGTAGGAGAGATGGCATGCTTAATAGCACACACAGATTCCCAGCTTGAATCCTATTATTTTGGCATTCAGTTGCACTTGACATTTTGACAACAGCCCCAAATTAAATTTGCCTGAATTCAATCCAAAACACTGCCCCTCAAATGCAGATCAGGTCATTGAACCATCTTAGATAAACACAGGGGTACATTTTCGGCCAGGGAGGGACAAAAATCTGTCTGCACTTGCACTTTGGGCAAATGGGCATTTGCTGATTGAGCATTGAAGTAGATGTTGGACATTTATAACAAATTACAAGACATGGAGTGTAACACCTTGTTTCTTGGATCTGCCATAAAGTACTTTGGACAACACTCAACAGAAGACTAGCTGTTTGTTGAAAACACTAGTGGTCAGGGTGGCTGTCTTAAACTCATCACCTCTCTTTATTAAATTTCTTTCACATCAGTGTGGCTCCAACAAGACTGGAGCAATATGTTGACAATAAAAAGTAGTTTTTTACCTCTCTCGAAACAAAAGGGAGGGGAGGAGTGTTATGAGTGGGTTATGTAGTATCCACATTTTAGGCTGGTTTATACTTGACATGAAAAATACTACATGTATTAGGGGTGTGCATCAGAACTGAGTACCCAACCATTGATGTCAGGAACCGGAGTGTCATGGCCGAGCACTTAAGAGCTGGGTTTTCTGATCCGCAGAGCACCAGTTCGAGTCCCGGTGTCGACACGCGTGTCCTTAAGCAAGGCAATTAAACCACTATTGCTTCATTGTGTGTATAATTTATAATGTGTGTACATGTATATCTTTCTCATTATAACATTATAAAATTGTATAATGCACGTTAAAGAACCCAGAACACTTATCGCTAAGAGAAGGGGTTTGCCCTGGTGTTCCTGGCTGTGTGCATCCTACTTTTAATATGTTCATTCGCCTCTTGCTCTCTTTCCCATGATTCCACTCTGAACAAAAATGATTTTGAAATATAAAACCCAAACTGTGCCAACGCAATCAAGATTGAATTCCATACCCAGTTCATCGATATCTTTTTGTAATTAAAAATACCAACTACGAAAACAACTAAAAAATACAAAAACAACTAATAAGCAGCAACTTCCAAGATTTGAAAGGGATTGGGTTTCTTTGACGGGTACCCAAATGTTTTTCAATCAAGTACCTGGTTTCGTGTTAGTACCCAGTTCATCGATATCGTTTTGTAATTAAAAAAACTATGACAAAAACAACTGATGAGCAGCAACTTCCTGGTTTCGTGTTAGTACCCATCCAACGCGAATGTCCAACGTTTTACTAAATGTGGAACATAAAACTTAGTCCACACTGGACGATTTCTTTTTAATTTAAAGGTAGGATACACCATTTGCAGATATCAACAATTTTTACTACCGAATTATTAAGAAATATCTTAACTATTTGAAAGTAAATAATGATTCTAGGCATCCAGCAAAATGATTGCGCTAGATATCCTATAATTGTTCTGAAAAATTTAATTGTTTAAAAACAAATTTACATTCGCCGGACTACAATGATCGTGAAAAAAAAACCAAGAACGTGATTGTAAAACTTCGAACAGGTCATTTAAACAATATTTACTATAAAAGAAATACCCCAAAATCCACCCATTCATGATTATACAAGCAATTACATGTACCAATGGTGTATCCTACCTTTCACGGCCATCCACACTAGACTTAATTTCAATTAAAAAAAATATTTCAACTCCACCCAAAGCACCTTGCTGCCCAGCAGTCAATCTAAATCGTACACTTTAAAGTTAAAGGAACATTTTCTTTCATTTTCCTGACAGCTACAAGTAGACAAATTCTAGCATTACAGTTGGACCTCCTTAAGCCGTGTACGCACTGGACATTTTTTGGGAAGGTTTTACTGAGACGATGGTAAAATAAAAAATGGTCAAATGTTACCACTGTTCGCACTTGGACAAATTTTACCGAGACCGCGGGAGAAGTAGCCGAGCTGTCATTATAATGACTCATGAAGGCGAATGTGATCACGATGCGATGTGCATGCATCAGCGCGCGCACGTAAACAATGCAAAGAGCGCATGCGCGGTGTCTTGTGTAGCATGAAATCGCAGTAGGGGGCCGGATGTACATGTACGTTTTCCTAAGCCGCTTTTACCGACTCGCGCTGTTTGCACTGGACTTATCGTCTAGGGAAAAGTTACCTGGGAAGTTTTCCCGGGCAGCAGTTGGCCGGTAAAAGTAACCACTGGACTCAGGAAAAGTAACTGAGAGGAAAACATCCTAGGCTGTCCGCACTGGACTTAAAATGGGAAAAGTACCCATCGTCATGGTAAGTTTTATCCAAAAAAGTCCAGTGCGAACAAGGCTTTAGAAAAAGAAAAAAAAGCACTTCTCAGGTCAATAGCTTTTAGTTGTTGCCAAAAAAAGTTAGCCTTGGAGAGTAAACACAGATTACTTCACAGTTGCTGGCAAAATCCCTTACTTTTTTTCTTTCTTCAGAATTTGACCAGCAAGGGGTCTGCATTTATGCTGGAAGATCCTGGCAGGTGGGATTTTTGTATGTTCGAAAAAAATGGCACTTATAATGAGAAGTCAGAATTGGACTGGGGAAGTCAATGTTCAGAAGTGATTATCTGCATGAGAGCACTCAGAATTATACAACACAAATTGAATCCTTGGGCCAAATAAAAAAAAAACATGTTTAGCATCATGCCTTTTTTTAAAAGGAAGGAGGAGGCCCTTTTTTTTTTTTTTTTTTCTTCTTCAAAATGGCCGCCCGACACATCTTGATGCGAGTCATTTAGTGAACATGTCACACCCTATCTTCCAGTTTAAAATTAAAAAAAATAGTTCACCCACGATTAAAAATCAAAATTCATGTGGGTCGATCATTAGAAAAAAATATATTTCCACAACAACATGTACACAGTGATGCTAAAGTCTAAAATACGATCTGAAAATGTTATTATCTTTTTATTTATTTTTTTTTATTTTTTTTTTAATGATAAAATGTATCATTTTTTTTTAAAGAAAAAAAAAAGGAAAAAGGTGGCGGCCCCAAAAAATTAAGCGGGCGGTGACGCTAAACATGTTTTGTTTTTTATTTGGCCTTAAGTCCCTGAAATGTCACCTTTAAAGAATAGCATCCAATGCCTTATATCACATAAACATCAGTCTGAAACAGTTTTGTAAGTTGCACAATTTTGTTTAATCTTCACATCGAAAGCTTCATTTTCTCACCTTATTTGTGAAGCTGCGCCAAGCTTTTTTTACAGACCCTTCTAAAGTTTGTTCAGACAAATCGCTCTACACATTATTTTTACAGTGTGTGATTTACATGACAGTGTAATACTAATGCGATGAGGTTTCATTTTTCAGAGTTGGGAGACAAACAAAATTTGACAAGTTTTCTTATTATTATATAACCCTTCCCCATAATGATTGTCCTTGCGCAAGGGCACATGTACAATGTATACAGGATACACCATTTGCAGACATCTGACATTTTTACTGCCAAATTATTGAGAAATATCTTACTTTTTTGAAAGTAAATAATGATTCTAGGCATCCAGCAAAATAATAGGGCTAGATATCATGTAATTGTTCCAAACAATTTAATAATATAATAAATATTGTTTGCCGGACGGCAATCGCGAAAAAACAAGAACAAGAACAACTGCCCGATGCTGGTTGAAAACGATCGCTGTTTTGTTGTTTTTTTTCTTCTTAGCATTCATGATCAGACAGGTCAGTGACATGATATTTACTATAAAATACAACCTTCAAAATCCACTCTTTCCTGATAATTCAAGCAATTAGCAATAGTGTATCCTACCTTTAAGTGCACCAAAAAGTGCTGGAATGTAATGCACAGCTATTTAAAGGATGACAATCTTGATGATAGGGAAATAAACAGCTAGGGGATAAACAGTGTGCAGCTAACCACAGGAATGTCAGGGATGGTGTGTGGTATTTGACCTGACTGACATAAGGTCACAGACTGTGATCACAAGAATGCTGTTCTCAACTTTACACATAATAAAGTGGTATAATTTCAAAATAGAAAAACAATTAAGACTGTAAATTTGGTAACAAAATGTGAGAAATAAAATGCGTAACAGGAATCTAATAAGTATGATTAGTATAATTTTCCAATGATAATATTTTGACATAAGTAAACAATACTTCAACCGGTTCAATTATAATAATGTTTTTCTCTTTTTTAATTTTAGGAGTAATGGTTTACATTTTCTAAACATTACAACAGTTGAATTGTTCCTATCTTTATGAGTTCGTTCTGCGCAGAGTTATTCAAAGTGAAAGGTGAGGTCGACTGACATTATGAATGGGCATGCCGCCGATGGTGACGACTGCTCAATGTGGGGTATCCTGAAATTAATCCATCAAAATCATGCAGCACCGCTAGCCTTGAAATCCTCAATCCATCAAAATCCCCCAGTTTTCAATATAAAGGTATCCTGAATCCGCCAAAATTCTCTAAAACAGGGGTACGGTACACAGGAATTTTGATGGATCAGGGAGGTTAAAGGTAGGATACACCATTGTTAATTGAATAAATTATCATGAATAAGTAGATTTGGGGGGTTGTATTTTATAGTAAATATTGTTTAACTAACCTGTTTGAAGTTTTACAATCATGGATGCTGAGAAAAGCACAAAAAACAGCGTTTGTTTTTAACCAGTGTCGAGCAGTTATTCTTATATTATTTTTGTTTTTTCGGGATCGCCCGCGAATCTTTCTTTATAAAAATATATTTTTCGGAATAATTACAATATATCTAGTGCAATTATTTTGCTCGATGCCTAGAATCATTATTTACTTTTAAATGAGTAAGCTACTTCTTAATAATTCGGTAGTAAATATTTTTCGATATATCTGCAAATGGTGTTTCCTACAACCTTTAATTGTTCCCTTACACACTAAAGTGCAATACACAATTTCAATGGGACGTTTAATAAACAAGGTTCCCTTGACAAATTTCTTAAATTTAACCCAAGCAGTTTGAATTTTGAAATATTTCTGTTTCTGTTTCGGAAACGTACAAACACCTAAAGTTGTGTACATGTACGTTGTATCGTGACTATTACAAATACTTCTGTACCACTTCTGTGAATATTAAATATGTTTTGGATGTGTTTTCGGTGCTGTGCGTGTTGTCGGTATGTTGTGTGGCTGTGGCTGTGTGCTGTAGCTATGGCAGCGTGGGCAGATGGGCATTGGTACTGCGGCAACTGCCTAAACACGTCATTGTAGGCCCGTAAGGGGGGGGGGGGGGGGGGGGGGGGCTTGCGACGGGTGCGTATGCACCCCCCAAAAATAAAATTACCAAAAGGTCCACATTTTCCGGGGTAAATAATGGTATTTTGATGTAGAAATACAGTACGATACTGGCACAGGAAAAATTTTGGTCCCATTATTGGTCCCATTATTGGTCCCATTTAATACAAATTCGCACCCACCATAAAAAATCCTGCGTACGGGCGCGGGCCTGCACAATCATACAATGATTGTCATCCCATTCCCAATAAGAACGAATGTCATTCACAAAAATAAGCACATTCTTCATTTAATTAACAAAAACCTTAACATAATCAGAAAATGAAATTTACCTGCTCAATGCAACTCGGGGAAAGATTAAAACAAGAAACACGCTGATCAAAATACGAAGACTTCACATTTGCACTTTGCAGTCTGATTTGCGGGCCAGCCAGCTAGCTAGGGTACCGCTCGATGGTACGGTACGCTAGATATGCGTGTTGGCACATACCACTAACTTCCCTGCCTCCCCCGGCCCCCTACGTAATCAAATACACATGAACAATACATACTTCGTGTAAATGTATTTTACCCATATATAGATTAAATATTGTTCCCCTTTAATCATTGAAAATCTATTCAGAGGGCTACAAAATGTTATTTTCAACAACTTTATTTGATTTCGGAAGAATCCATTTTACTACTTGGGTAAGGTACAAAATAAAAACAATAGGTGGCGCTATTTAGTTTTGCTGGCGGTAAGAAAAAAAGGTTATTTTTGTGATGTTCAACATTAACAGTGTGCCCTCTTTGAAGCTCTCAACGGTTGTCTGAACCATGGAGGTAGGAAATTTCCTACCTCCATGTCTGAACTAATTGACACTTATTGTTTCCTTTGAAATCTTTACAATCAAAAGGTGGATATTCTTTTATTCGTATTGGCTTGTAAAATCGGATTTAAATATTAAGAGTAGACAGATATACCGCGCAAAGAGGACAGAAAAATGCTGCACTTTATTACAGAGGGCACCCGTCTGACGACTTACAGAAACCGCGCATAGAGGACAAAACAGGTGCACTAAATTACAGAGGGCGCCCTGACGACTTTACAGATACCGCGCAAATTCAAAGAGGACGGAACCACGGCACAGACAAAAATCTGAAGGCTAGACGGAACAGGTGTACTAAATTAAAGAGGGCGCCCTGATGACTTTACAGATACGTTGCACGGTTGCCGTGATGACAGATCGACAACCAGCATGCGCCCAGTAAAGTTGAATCATGGAGAAATAAGACAGGTTGAATCATGGAGGTAGTTGAACATTATGAACATGATGTAACGGAATGTAACACAAGTCCCTATTTGTATTGACATTAATTGTTTCTTTATAATAGAATAATTACTTACCTACTGGTAGAGCCTAGAATTTATAAAGGAAGTTTAATTTCAATATAGGTTTCTGACCTCGGTATTTGCTGCCCACTCTGTGTGCACAGTCATTGCTGTTGTGGTGCATGCACATGTACATGTACTTTCTCATGGAGGCGGCCATGTTTGTTTGATCATGTGATAAGTCCCTAAAATAGCCCAAACATTAAGTGGAAGGTCCTTTTTGACAATGTAATACTTTGTTTTGACTGTAATTACGTTTTCCTTGTAGGCCATATTTACTTTGAGGAAAATTGCACAACTTTTAACTTTCCCACAATGCATTGCTTCTGGCACATGGCCTGATTCTATAATGATGTGCTCAGCGGATTGCTGTGCTGAGGATGAATTAATCCACATTTTTCTGCAACCATCCTAAGACTATTTAGCTCACCCACTACAGGCCCACGAGGTAAATATCGTATGTTGTAATATGTATCAATTTCACTCTTACAAATACAGGGTTAAGCTTGGAAATAATGGTTTATTAAGTCAAGGTAATTAAGCCTTTATGTATACATGGTATTTCGTAATGTATGTCATGTCATTTCCTTTAGGTCATATTATAAGTCTCTTTGTATAATCCTTTGAGAAGTCTAAATTTATCACGTTAACCTGCAAATTGTTGAGATATATCCTTATGATTGTCATTGTTATTTACTTGTCAGATCTCACGGTGTCAATTCATGGAATCCAGACTCCTGGTTCAATAACAACATTAAAGTCAGACATGACAGAGACATCAGTAAAGATCGTGTCCGCCTACTTTTTGCTATGGTAGTTGGGTGCAGCTACAGTGAGATCTCCACGCCATCAAGATGTAAAGGTTTCTTAAGTGAAGCGTGGAAAAGAAAGCTGTCGTCTTATTCACAGCCCATGATGATCGGATCGAGGCTAGGCGAAGGACGAGCAGCAACGTAGGCAAATCAGCATAGTCAAGAAACGGGGCTCGTAAGTACACAATCGCTTAGAACAGCGCGTGAACCACCTGATGGGGATTAGCACAACAACGGAGCCAATCAAGGAGTCGAGAGGGCTGATTGACACCGAGCACATGAAATGTCAGCAGGACTAATGTCATGCGAACTTTGCAAAAGGAACAATATCATACGCAGAGCCTTGTAAAGAACATTTGGTTATTGATCGTTTGATAACATAATGTTGTACATGTAATATCTGGAGTAGAGCAGGTACACGTACAAGGTCAGCTGTCTAAACATTTATTTCTGCTCTTTGTGTGCTGCATATCATTTGCAATTTATTGTGCACTGTATAATGTTGAATACTGTGAAATATTAATATGTTGTTGGCTGATCGATATCCCCTGATTTACACGTATATTGTCTGAATAATCTTTGGCCCCAATTGTGTATTGTTGCATACATTTACAAGTGCATTGATTTTTGTGTAAAATGCATTGCAATTCACTTGAAGTTTGTTATCACTAGTGTTATAGGTGAACCAGTGGATTGTGAAAAACAAAACAAATGTCATGTAATTTTGGTAATTGTTGTATTTTCATCTTGCATATGGCATTTTGTAAGCAAGTCATTTGTTGACCCCATTTCCTTAAAGTTCTGTAATTTCTGAGTTCCCGCAATGTCGAGTAACGAACTGGAGGATCAAGTTCAGAAGTTGGAAGAAGAAATTGAAGAATCTACTTCAGCCCTAGAGTCAGTAGATGATCCTATCGAAAGAGAGAAAATTCTAAAGGATGTCAGCAGCAAGCAGGAAGAACTCTTCAATCTAGACAAGCCTTTCGAGAGTGAAACCCGGAAAAGCAGCAGAACCAAACACCTCACAACCAAGATGGCGGAGCTTCAAGAATTAGACAAAGTCAAAAAAGAAGGAAAAATAAAGAAAGTCTTCGCTCACAAGTACGAGTTGTGGAAGGAACGCTGTAGATATGCAAGACTGAAGTTGAAGGGTTACTGCACAGACTTCACACTAGAAGAAGTATCTTCGTCATTGCACATCGCCCGAGATGAGGTGATTGATGCATACGAAGCTTGTCGACAACTTGGCCCCCCTGAACAGGAAATGCGGCGCCGGGTCGACACATGTTCAGCCATAACAGAACAGCTGCTGAAAGTGGTTGTTGCTAAAGATGCTGCAGACACTGCACATATTTCCAATGAGTTAAGACAGCTGCTGCACACCGATAACAACGCATCAATTTTCTCATCGAAAGCATCAAGCCGAGCATCGTCTTACCCGTCTGAAAGTCCATCTACTAGGCGGGCAAAGGCTGCTGCTGAATTAGCTGCTCGGAAAGCAGAAATGAAAATACTGGAAGCTAAACAACAGAAACAAGCAGAGCTGGATGACTTACAACGGCAGCAGGAAGAAATGCAACGACGGCAGGAGAAGAAAAGGAGAGAAATAGAGCGACTGGAAACGGAAAAGGAGTTGGAGAAGGCACGTGCCCAATTTGATGTATATGACCAGGAGTGCAAAAGTATTAGAGAGGATAATACTGGAGGTGACCCTGGGTCAACTGAGCTGAACCAGGAGGCACAAAAATCACAACCAAGTCCAGTCAAAGCATCAGAAGGTGGTGACGTAGCAGCTCTTGCCCAGAGTCTCCGAGACTGTATGTCGATGCAGAAGTTGCCTCCTCCAGAGCCCAGTGTATTTACGGGAGACCCCATCCATTATGTCGAATGGAAGGCCAGCTTCAAGGCACTCATAGAGTCAAAGGCTATCTCCACACCAGAGAGGGTCTACTACCTAAAGCGATACTTGGGTGGAGAAGCACTAAAGGCTGTGGAAGGGTTCTTTTACAGCACTTCAGAAAAGTCATATGAGGGAGCATGGCGATTACTCGAGGAGCGATATGGGCACCCCTTCAAGGTCCAGAAAGCCTTTCGAGATAAATTATCAAGGTGGCAAAAAATAGGCCCAAGGGATGCAAACGGTCTGCAGCAATTTGCAGACTTTCTCAAAGCATGTAAGGACGCCGTTCCCCATGTTCCTGCACTGAGGATACTCGATGACTGGGAGGAGAACCGGCGTCTGCTCTCCAAGTTGCCAGATTGGGCTGCAGCTCGTTGGAATCGGCAAGTCACACAGAAGCTTGATGACACATACGATTACCCTGGTTTTGAAGAATTCGTGGGATTTGTACGAAAAGAAGCCCGGGTGGCGTGCAATCCTATCTCATCGTTGCATGCACTAAAGGCAGCAGATACTACGGAGCCAGAGGAGACACGAGGAAGTTGGAGAAGAGCCAACCGAGGCAGAGGCACAGCGCTAGCAGTCGGATCAAATGAAGTCTACAAGAAAACCAAGGAAGGCCAGGCACCATTCAAGAGTATGTTCCAGCCAAAGGAATGCCAATTTTGTAAAAAGGCGGAACACCACATAAGTAAATGCCCTGGCTTCAACACCAAGTCTCTTGTGGACAGGAAAAAGTTCATCCAAGAAAATAGATTGTGCTTCGGCTGCCTCAAGAAAGGTCATTTCTCCAAGGATTGCCGACGGAGGTTGACGTGTGACAAGTGCAAGAGAAGGCACCCCACAATCATGCACGATGATGCACTGGTACGGAGTGATTATTCCAATCATATGGAAGAGAAGTCACCAAAGGATGAAAAATCCAAAGAAGTTGCAGTGATGTCGTGTGGTGTCCAGATGGGAAGTGGATGGGGAACTTCAATGATAGTCCCAGTGTGGGTTTCGTCTGCCGATTCTCCTTCGAAGGAAGTTCTGACATATGCTCTGCTAGACACTCAGAGCGACTGCACATTCATATTAGACAACACAGCCAGAATTATCGCGGCGCGTTGTGAGGCAGTACGACTCAAACTTGCTACGATGGCTTCGGCATCCACCATGATAGAGTGCAGTGCAGTTACCAACTTAATAGTCAGGGGCATGCACTCATCTAACCGAATACGAATTCCTAGGGCATACACGCGGGAGTTCATCCCAGTCAACAGGTCCAACATCCCATCTACAGACACTGCAAGAAGATGGTCACACCTTGAAAAGATAACTCATGAGATGGCGCCTCTACAGAACTGCGAGGTTGGAATGCTCATTGGTTACAATTGTCCACAAGCTTTGGCACCACGAGACACTATAGTTGGACAAGATGATGAACCATATGCCGTCAAGACAGATCTTGGTTGGACCATTGTGGGGTATGATGATTCAAGTGCAAATGGTTATGCCACAAGTGTCTGCCATCGAGTCTCGGTAAAGGAGGGCCCATGTATAGCTCCTTCGAATGTAATACAAGCATTAGAAGCCGATTTCTCGGAAAAATTCCATGCGGAGAAGACCGTATCCCAAGAAGACATCCAGTTTCTTAACATCTTAGAAACTAGCATCTTGAAGACCAGCAGTGGCCACTACACGATGCCACTTCCCTTTAGAAATGGCAAGCCATTGCTGCCAAACAACAAGAAGACGGCTATAGTACGTCTCGATCATCTAAACAGGAAGTTCGGCACCAACCCGAAGTACCATTCTGACTATAAGAAGTTTATGGGAGATATCATAGAAAAGGGTGATGCTGAGAAGGTTGTGAGCCAAGGAGAAGAAGGAAGGGTTTGGTACATTCCACATCACGGAGTGTATCACCCTCAGAAGCCTGGGAAAATCAGAGTAGTGTTCGATTGCTCAGCGCGATATGCCGGAACTTCACTGAATGGTCATCTTCTAACCGGGCCTGACCTGATCAACAACTTGATTGGGGTTCTACTTCGGTTTAGAGAACATCCCGTTGCTGTTATGTGTGACATTGAGAGGATGTTCCATCAATTCCTTGTCAATGAAGAAGACCGTGATTACTTACGGTTTCTATGGTGGGAGAATGGCGACCCAAGCGATGGGCCATTGGAGTACCGCATGAAAGTTCATCTATTTGGTGCAGCTTCATCGCCAGGGTGCGCCAACTATGGCTTGAAATATCTGGCCAGTCAGTATGAGAATGAGTTCCCACTAGCAGCAACCTTTGTCAAGAGGAACTTCTATGTCGATGATGGTCTCAAGAGCACTGAAACGGAAGATGAAGCAAAAAGATTGGTGGCAGAGGCCCAAGAGTTATGTGCCAGAGGAGGGCTACGACTCCATAAATTCATCTCAAACAGCAGAAAAGTCATGGAGGCCATTCCGGTAGATGAACGTGCCGCCGGAGTGAAAGATGTGGATCTCAGCCGAGATGATCTCCCCACGGAGAGGGCTCTAGGCATCCAATGGTGTGTTGAGGCAGATATGTTCAACTTTCACATTCAAGCCAAGGATCAATCACTAACGCGTCGGGGAATCCTGTCGACTGTTGCCTCCATCTATGACCCTCTCGGGTTTCTGGCCCCATTTGTACTCATTGGTAAGGGAATACTCCAGGAAATGTGCCACAATGGAGTGGACTGGGATGATCCACTTCCTGATAAGTTGCACCCACGATGGGAGAAGTGGAAGGATGACCTCGTCAATCTGAAGCAAATCCAGATACCCAGGTGCTACAAGCCAAATGACTTTGGGAAGGTCACTACCGTGGAGCTCCATCATTTTAGTGATGCCAGTACAAGTGGATATGGCCAGTGCTCATATTTGCGATTTATTGGCAAGGATAAGGTGCATTGCACACTGGTGTCAGGAAAGGCTCGAGTTGCTCCAGTCAAAATAGTCACCATTCCTCGCCTCGAGCTGACGGCTGCGGTGGTGTCAGCGCAGATAAGCCACATGCTGAAGGAGGAATTGGAGCAGGTCATCGACAGAGAATACTACTGGACAGACTCTAAAGTCGTCCTTGGATATATATGCAATGAGGCAAGACGGTTTCATGTATTTGTGGCCAACAGGGTCCAAAAAATCAGGCAGTTCTCCGAGCCCAGTCAGTGGCACTATGTATCGACAGAGTTGAATCCTGCTGATCATGCCTCCCGAGGAGTCTTTGCCAAAGAGTTGCTAGCCTCGAACTGGACCAGAGGCCCAGAATTTCTGTGGGACAAGGAGCTGGTGATTGCAGAGGAACCAGTCCGTGAACTTGGCGTCGGTGATCCAGAAGTGAAGAGTGTAACGTCCCTCCAAAGTACAGTTGCACCAGAGTTATTTGACTGGGAGGATCGTCTGTCTCGCTTCTCAGATTGGTCAAAGGTTTTGGGAGCTACGGCACGTATAAGACGTCTGAATCGGAAAGGGAAAGATAACACCCTCTCTACCCCACAAGAACGACAAGAGGCAGAAAAGCAAATCATAAAGTCAGTTCAGCGGCAAGCCTTCCCACAGGAACTCCAATCGTTGAGTAACGTAAACAGAGTCAAGGCAACCAGTAAAATCTGCAGCCTGAATCCATTCCTAGACAGTGATGGCATTCTGAGAGTCGGAGGACGTCTGAGAAATGCAGAAGTTTCAGACAGCATTAAGCACCCTGCCATCCTGCCAAGAGACGGTAATTTAACGAGGTTGCTCATCTCGCACTTCCATGCCAAGGTGCAACACCAAGGAAGGGGAATGACCCTTAACGAAGTTAGAGCCAGTGGATACTGGATAATTGGAGGGGTCAAGGTAGTTGCCACGCACATCCATAAGTGTACAACATGTCGCTACCTGCGGCGCCCAGTTGAAGAGCAGAAGATGGCCGACCTTCCGAAAGATAGAGTAGAACCTTCCCCACCATTCACATTTTGCGGCATCGACTGTTTTGGGCCGTTCACCGTCAGAGAAGGCAGGAAGGAACTTAAGAAATACGGAGTCTTGCTTACATGCATGTGCTCGCGTGCGGTGCACATTGAGATGGTAGATGACATGACAACTGATAGCTTCATCAATGCCCTTCGATGCTTCATTGCTCTGAGAGGTCCTGTACAGCAATTACGTTCGGACCAGGGATCCAATTTTGTTGGAGCTAAAAATGAATTTCGTAAAGCATTGAACGAACTGGACATTGAGAGAGTTCAAGTGTTCTTGGCAAAGCATCAATGTCAGTTTGTCATGAATGCTCCTCACGCGAGTCATGCTGGAGGCGTGTGGGAGCGCCAAATCAGAACAGTCAGAAGTGTTCTATCATCCATAATTCACCAGTGTCCAGGTAGACTTGATGCCGCAACCTTACGTACCTTTTTCTACGAAGCCATGGCCATAGTGAACAGTCGTCCACTCACGACAGTCAATTTAAATGATCCTCTGAGTCCTGAGCCGCTTACACCCAATCACCTTCTCACCATGAAGTCTGCAGAAGCCTTACCACCTCCTGGAAAGTTTGTGAAAGAGGACCTGTACATCAGGAAACGCTGGAGACGGGTTCAATATCTGGCTGAGCAGTTTTGGGGAAGATGGAGGAAAGAATATCTCTCTTCTATCACTTCACGTCAGAAGTGGAACACGCCAAGAAGAAACTTGAAGGTGGGAGACGTGGTACTGCTAAAGGACGAAGAGGTCCCTCGCATGGAATGGCCATTGGCTGTTGTGGTTGAAACAACCGAGAATGAAGATGGCCTTGTCAGAAAAGCCCGAGTACAGGTTGGAACTAGGAAGTTGGACAAGGAAGGCAGACGAGCACACAAGCTATCAGTTCTGGAGCGACCAATCCAGAAGCTAATTCTCCTGCTTGAGGCAAAGTAGATGGATTACCCTTGTGGCCAGATCCATCCACTCACTGTTTGAGATGCCATTAGCGTAACCCCCTTAAGGCATTTCTTGATCCTACTACTAGTTAGTAAGGACGGTTTGCATGAAAATCTAATTTGTTGTAATCATAGTTTCTAGTTGAATGTAGTTTTTAAATTACCATGATTTACTCTAGCTATAGTTGTTATAGTTCATAATCTTTGCAGTATTGCCTTGCCATAGTTTAAGATCATTGGTAATTTGGTGGGAGTGTAACGGAATGTAACACAAGTCCCTATTTGTATTGACATTAATTGTTTCTTTATAATAGAATAATTACTTACCTACTGGTAGAGCCTAGAATTTATAAAGGAAGTTTAATTTCAATATAGGTTTCTGACCTCGGTATTTGCTGCCCACTCTGTGTGCACAGTCATTGCTGTTGTGGTGCATGCACATGTACATGTACTTTCTCATGGAGGCGGCCATGTTTGTTTGATCATGTGATAAGTCCCTAAAATAGCCCAAACATTAAGTGGAAGGTCCTTTTTGACAATGTAATACTTTGTTTTGACTGTAATTACGTTTTCCTTGTAGGCCATATTTACTTTGAGGAAAATTGCACAACTTTTAACTTTCCCACAATGCATTGCTTCTGGCACATGGCCTGATTCTATAATGATGTGCTCAGCGGATTGCTGTGCTGAGGATGAATTAATCCACATTTTTCTGCAACCATCCTAAGACTATTTAGCTCACCCACTACAGGCCCACGAGGTAAATATCGTATGTTGTAATATGTATCAATTTCACTCTTACAAATACAGGGTTAAGCTTGGAAATAATGGTTTATTAAGTCAAGGTAATTAAGCCTTTATGTATACATGGTATTTCGTAATGTATGTCATGTCATTTCCTTTAGGTCATATTATAAGTCTCTTTGTATAATCCTTTGAGAAGTCTAAATTTATCACGTTAACCTGCAAATTGTTGAGATATATCCTTATGATTGTCATTGTTATTTACTTGTCAGATCTCACGGTGTCAATTCATGGAATCCAGACTCCTGGTTCAATAACAACATTAAAGTCAGACATGACAGAGACATCAGTAAAGATCGTGTCCGCCTACTTTTTGCTATGGTAGTTGGGTGCAGCTACACATGAATAATGAACATTATGAACATGAATAATGAACATTATGAAGATCATAAGGCAGAGGGCGGAATCTCAGGAATTTCTTTCACAAGGCTAGCGTTAAGGGGATATGTTGCCGAGGTAAGAATATTAATTGAGAACAAAAAAAGAGGGGAGGGGGGTGGGTGTTTCTCTGCCTTAAAGGTAGTATACACCATTTGCAGATATCAAAAATATTTATTACTGAATTATTAAGAAATACCTTACTCAATTGAAAGTAAATAATGATTCTAGGCATTCAGCAAAAGGATTGCGCTAGATATCCTGTAATTATTCCAAAAAAATGAATTTTATAAAGAAAAATTCGCTCTCGCCGGACGGCGAGAGCGAAAAAAACAAAGATAACATAAGAATAACTGCTCGACCCCGGTTGAAAACAAACGCTGTTTTTCGTGCTTTTCTCGGCAGCCGTGATTGTAAAACTTCGGAAAAGTCAGTTAAACGATATTTACCATGAAATACAACCCCCCAAATCTACCCATTCATGATAATTAAAGCAATTACCAATGGTGTATACTACCTTTAATCGTGCTTGGCATGGTACTTGGTAGCGAGGACAGCGGTAGGGCAATTTTTTACCTTCCATTCCAATCTTCGTTTTTTAGTATCAATACTGCCCGAAAATAACATGAAAAAATCAAAAATGAAGAGAAAAAAATGCTTGTTTGATTGATTCTTTAAGCTTAGCTATATATACATGTATAATATAAATCATATAATATACATTTGATCAGTAAACTTTTATTTTGCGAGATAAACTTTTTGGTTTTGTAACACGTGATCTGTGTTCTCTTTTTATTCGTTTTTTTGTGTACAAAAATTTGGTTTTATGTATTTTTTTAATCATGAGATTCAGACATGCTTTCTCATGGTACCAAATTAGACGATTTTGGTGCGTTTTTAGGGTAAGAAAATGGACTTTTAAATGAAATATTGTGAAGAAAAGTGATTTATTTTTGGGTCAAAACTTTTCTGTGAGAAAACCTGGTTAAAACATTGTGAAAATGGGGTTTAGCAAGCTGGGAGGATTGATTTTAGGAAACTTTGGGGAACTTTAATTAATTTAAATTAATTAATTTAATTTAATTAATTTAATTTCCCCTAGGCTCTCGCACTAGGAAGCATACCAAACCTAACAAACTTCAACAGCTCACACATGTTCAGTAATTGTTGGTACACTGTACTGAACCTAACAGTACTAAACCTGCCAAACTCCAACAGTTGAAGTTTTATTGACTCGGAACAGTGATAACTGGCCAGTGGTATTATGTGTTTTAGTGGGGACACACATACAAGGTGTAAGTGTACATACACTTACATTTGACCAGGAACTGTGCCGTGACCATGTGGGTCTCTCACGTATATAAATGCCTGTGCATTCTCAAAATTTCTAACATTTTGACAAGTCTCATGCCTTTCTGTCCTGAACCTCACAGAATTCAACAGGGTCTCCCTGGGCCTTTGGTACTGAGTCAAACAAAGTCAAACAACAAGTTGTTACGGTTTGGTACCAAACCTGCCAAAACCTAGCGAAAGCTGCAGTTGGAGTTTGATGGGTTTGGGGTACATGTACTGTAGTTAGGGAAGCTAATGGAACCTTCAAAATAATAATTTGTTATCTCGCACTTTTACCGCAAAGAACTTTTAGGAAATGGGTCAAAATTGAGGGTAACTGACCAAAACCCTTAAAATTAGTTTAAAAGGTAGTATACACCAATTGCAGATGTCAAAAAAATTTACTACTCAATTATTAAGGAATATCTTACTAATATAAAAGTAAATAATGATTCTAGACATCCAGCAAAATGATTGTGATCGTGATTTTTTTTATAAAACTCAATTTTTCAATTTTTTTTAAGAATATCTAGCGCAATCATTTTGCTTGATGCCTACAATCATTATTTACTTTAAAATAAGTAAGATATTTTTTAATAATTTGGTAGTCAATTTTGTCGATATTTGCAAATGGTGTATCCTACCTTTAACTTGGTCAGGTTGTTACAAGAACACCCTACACAGTACTTTCAGCCCTGGTATTGTTGTTGACTGGCCATATCTCTCAGCATGGGATTACCTATAACCACTTCTTGCATCCATCCATTCATCATCATCATCAAGAGTCAAGTATTTTGTGATGCATTTAGGCCCCTAATGGACCGTAAAATAAACGAACCGTGCTGGGATTATTGGTATGTGGGCTTCTATTATTACTGGTATTTCAAGGGCTGATTAGAATTGCTTGTCAAAAATGATGCCATGCATTGCAATTGATTTGGACACCTGGGGGGAATTATGAATGAACTTTGTATTTTTTGTTGTCCAGAATCCAATAAGTGAAAGAAATTGAAGTTTTGATTTCCAGAAACCACTTCTGTGCTACAGACTGCTTGCATCTGACATCACATCGTTGGACCATGGAGCAATAAACTAGTTTATTGCTTCATGGTAGGACAGGTCATTTTAAAAAATATAGACAGTTTGTGATTTTATTGTAGGTACATAACTAAAACTAAATTTATTTCTCTAATTTGTATACTAAGTCGTAACTTGTGACATGGAATTGCCAAATAACGAATAGTAGACGATATAAAAATTAGTAGTCGTGACTACATTTGTCTTTTATAGGTCGGATACACCATTGGTAATTGTTTTAATTGTCATGAATGGGTGGCTTTGGGGGGGTTGTAGTTTATAGTAAATACCTTTTAACTGACCTGTCCGAAGTTTTACAGTCATTGATGCCAAGAAAAGCACGAATAACAGTTTGTTTTCCACCGGCGTCTAGCAGTTATTTTTATGTTATTTTTGTTTTTTCGCGATCGACGGACGGCGATCACGAATATTTTGTTATAAAATTCTATTTTTCGTAATAATTACAGGATTTCCAGCGCAATCATTTTGCTAGATGCCTAGAATCATTATTTACTTTCAAATGAGTAAGATATTTCTTAATAATTAATAAATTATTTTTTAATAATAAATATTTTTGATATCTGATAAATATTGTATACTACCTTTAATATTAGCAACTAGTCACACTGGCCTATTGTATACCATTCCATCATGGTAACTTTAAAGATATAGGATTAGGATACACCATTGGTAATTGCTTGAAATATCATTATCATTCTCCTTTTATCCTGCAATCAATACTATCTCTGGTTATTTGTAAAGTGCTGATAAGCATTCTGTCATTATTACTTGTAATGTAAAGATTAACCATAACAATCTCCATCCAGCCAAACTCCAACACAAGAGTTTGGTGGAGTCCAGCTGTTTAGTGCACAGTTTAATAGCACAGGGTCTTGGGATAAATTTGCAAGGATGAGGAAGGCTCCCAGTAAATCACCAAAAGAAGTTAAAGGGATCGTACAACACGTTTGGTAATTGGAACCCATTGTTTGTTTCAATCCTATATAGTTATAGATATATATCATAAAACTAACCTGTAAAAATTTCATTTCAAAAGGTGGTAGCGATTTCGAGATATTGCCGAAAATCTGGAGCGGTTATGTCCACGCAGGAAGAATAATCTGGATTGGAATACACAATCTGAGAAACGTCACTGCTGTAACGCTTCTCAGATTCAAATTTGTGTGCATTGAAAGGGATATCTTTTTCCATAATCGCAGTACTTCGAAGTGAAACGTTTCTAAAAATGCATTATACTATCCAAAGCTGCTGTACTTCTTACCAAGTAAGTTTTTATTGCCATTAATTTTTGAAGTAATTACCAAATGTATACGATCCCTTTAAGAGTTAATCAATGAAAAAACAGGAAATTACTGTTAATATACAGTAGGCCTATCCTAATTAGATTTCAGTGAATAATGATTGAAGTTTCAATAGCACTGCAAGAAAACAAGTACACCCTTATTTTTGTATTCTATTTTACTAACCTTTAGGCCTACATGTATTACATGTACATGTAGAATTGAGGATTCAATTTGTTACGCGGTATACAAAAAAATCAGGCACTTTTGGGCAAGAAGTCAATTTTGAGTTTCTGCAATATTAGTAAAATTTACCCCTTGCTCTTTTAAATGCCACCTTGGTGTTTTTGAAATCTCATTGTCTAAAATGTTAACAATATGAAATAGACCTTTAAAGTTGGAGTTAACTGTATTAAACGAAATGCTTTGTCAATGAAGTTTTAATTTGAAACTTTTACAAAAAATGTGAAAATCCGCAAATCACTGAAAATCACCCCACATCAATTTGCAGCTGTTTCTCCATTCGTAGCTCTGCCTAATTCCGCCTGGTTTTGACATACCATGTCACATTTAGCAATTAACACAGTTCCGTAGTCACAAGAAAAACACTTCACCATGTTGCCCAAACAGCTTGTGAAGTTGTTTCTATGTTATGACATGGGAACAAATTCAGTAAAATGAAAAACTCTGAAATTTCTTTTACATACTTTGCAATTCTTTATTTGGAAATTTATGCACAAAAGCACTCGGTGGTTTTAGTTACCAGGTGGGCATAACATTCAATCCACTTCTGTCTGTATTTTTATTTTGTCCAACGATTATACGCATGCATTGTAAAGTGTTATTACTCTGTGTAGGGTGTGGCTGTCTGTTTATATCCAGGGGCTCATGGTTTCTAGAAGTGAAATGGACTGTCATTATTAAATTAACGTTAATATTGGATAAGTAGGCGTCTATGGCAATAAAATGCATTCAAACAAAGTGTTTTTAACCATGGTAAAGTAGGTGTTTTTTTCCTGTCAATTAGTTAAAACTTGTAGCTCTTTTTGAGAAAAAAATTACGAGTCGCATGCATCCTTGCAAATCTTGTTGATCTTTATCATGGCTGCATGGCAAATAGCAAATTTCTTATCTGGATAAAATTATGACCATTTCTTGTTAGATGTTAGCCATTTAATGGCTAGGTGTTTACCACATCAAGACGAAAGTTTCTTAATCTTGGCTCGTAACATTCTGATAAGTTGTACAAATGTGACTCTTCTTGTAAATTCTGTTAGATTTGGCTAGAAATTTAATGAATATAATTAATGTGTATTTAAAAACTGCACATATATCAGTATTGTAGTCATGGTTGCAAGACGTCCTAATCGCAGTATCGTAGGAAGTAGGAACCGATTTGAAGCCCTTTAACTCGCGATGTACACCACGTCATGTCCTTCGAATATACTGTAGAACGTCTTGGCTAACTGACAAACGCTCGGAAAATTCCAAGCAGAATGATTATACACACAACATCACACGCGCATGCAAATGTGACACAATTCTGCTCTGAATGATTACGTGATTATGAGAGTTAGCCAAGATGTCCAATTCGAAGGTCGTTGCATTCCTTTCTCTATGGTTAGAGGGAGCCCACATCGGCAGCCTACGCACGCTGCATACCACGATTAGGACGTCTTGCAACCAAGACTACCCGTTTCACTGCAGGCGGTACATTAATCAGTGGACTCGGCCAAAATCGCCAAATTAATTAGTCAAGGTTTGTTTTTTCTCCTGAGGTTAATTAGATAGCTAATTATTTGTTGAGTAGAATTAGGCAGCTTCTGGGAAGTGCTAAAATCCACATTAATTTGATATTTGAATTAAAACAAAAATTATTACATAAAGAATAAAAACGGTACGTTTCTAAAACCTTATTTTCACAATATTAGATTCTCAAAGTACATATTGACTTTAGGCAGCCAAGAGAGTGCAAGATTCTAAAAGATAACAAAATGTAATATATCACATTTTGAGAAAACAAATCTTCAAATAAAACATTTAGTTTAAAAATGTATCATAATTTGGGAAAAAAATCTTCAAATTAATGAAACATTTAGTTTAAAAATGTAGTCATAAAACCCTGATTTATACTGTCTTGTTTGTCAGGCTTTACACACTGTCTTACTTCCAAAGAGTCCAAATTCACTTTGATTTGAGTGAAAATTCACTCACACTCCCAGTTTTCATTAAGTTTCAATAAAGTTTCAATAAAGTTTTTGTCAAGTTTTTGTCAAGTTTTTGTCAAGTTTTAATCAAATTCTAATGTAGTTTTGATGTATTAGGTCTTTTTCCATCAAAAAAATTGGAATGATTTTTCACTCAATCATCTGGTTCCTATAGTTTCACTCTTAAGAAATTAAAGAGTGTATTTTCTATTAATCCACAAATTTTAAGTTTCAAAGGTAATATATACAATTAAAATTCCTGCCTTTTACACATGTACTTCACAAATCACAATAGTGATACATGTACTTGTAGGTCTCAAACGCTGGGAAAAACCCACTACTTGACGTGACAGTCCATTTACATCCTTGTGATAGCCCCTTTAAAGCTAAGGATATTTGAGTGTCCTTACAGTGTCTGGTCTTAACCAGTTCGCGCCGGGATTATTTTAACATCGCCGAGCCGACGGGCGGGATTATTTTTAACGAAACTCGATCCGAAGCGTGTTCAGGCCGATAGTGCTGGGTAGCACACCCACGCATTTCCGGCCTTGCGCGCTGCTGACCTACATTTCCGAACTTGAACTTGGCGTGTTTATTCGTCATCCGTTTTGAATTTGGGAAAATTTTTGCGTTTATATACGTCATCCGGCGCGAACTGGTTAATTGATGAGTAACGCAGCATACAGAACCTGGTTTATGTTGAGCCCCCATGACACAGGTGTGGATACCTAGTGAAGATTAGAATTTGCTTGAAAAGAATTTACCTCTGATGCTAAGAGTTTACAAATAAAGACATGTTTACACAGCGTTTTAGCTAAAACAGTAAAAGTTAAAACTGTCGCTCACCACGGGTGGTTGGTCATAAAATTAAAACACTGAGCTTTCAGACACCGTTTTAAGTATAGGGAGTTTTAACTTCTAAGTGTTTTATCTCTGTTCTTGGGTCACGTAGATCTTTCGCTCGTTTACATATTTCGCGCGCTACAATTCGTGTGCACATCAAAACATTCTGTGTGCAGCCGCAGGCATACTTGCTTCCTAACACAGTGTGTAATGCATGCATTCATCGCTTGGTTGCGTGCACAATAGCGAACCCTAAATGCATGATTTTCAACATGGCGCTGTCTCGAGAAATTCTTCTTAAAATAATTGTTGCGATTCAGCAAACGATTGTTTCTAATGAAGAAGCTAACCGGCAGTCGATAGCCTCAAGGATAGTAGCTTTCTTGAGCATGATAAGAAGGCAAGTGGAGCGAAGAAACGATGTCAGTTCGGCCCACACCGCTATAATGAGGGCCTTCACTTCCACCCTCGACCAATTCGCACCACGCGGTACCTTTTTTTCGATCCTTTCTCTAAGCTTTTCTCTGCAGTCAATGTCGTCGGAGCATTGGCCATGATGATGAACAGAATTGGAAGTATAAAGCTAACGTTAAAGTCCCTTTACATCCTTGTGACGGCCCCTTTAAAGCTAAGAATATTTGAGTGTCCTTACAGTGTCTTGTCTTAATTGATGAGTAACATCTTAGCAGCAGACAGAACCCGGTTTATGTTGAGCCCCCATCACCTGTGTGGATACGTAGGGAAGATTAGAATTTGCTTGAAAAGAATTTACCTCTGACGCTAAGAGTTTACAAATATTGATCCGTTTTAAACTTCCTAACTTTAGACTAATTAGTGTATGTGATGCGATCAAGCAATATCAGTCGGAACTTGTCAATTCTTGTTATGAGCTAGGGCCAAAATATGTTCCTAGGGGTGGACAAATCCAAATTGCCTTTTTTAAGAAAACAGATGGGGAAAATATTTTTCTTTTACATGAAAATTCTCTTTTAACCAAATTCAGAAGGGAAGTGAAACAAAAACTTTATTTTCTCAGTTTCTTTATTTTTAACGTGCTGGTGTTCAAATGGTTGTAATTTTTTAACCAAAGGTCGTATTCACATGGGGTTTTCACTGAAATGGAGCCTGAAGTACGCTACAAAAGAATATGTAAAAATGACCAGGGCCTACTTCAGACTGATTTTGCCTGATTGCATCACATATGTGCACGAGTAAATGAGACACTTTGCGGCAAAAATGAAAATTGAAATTTTGATTTCATCATTTAAAGCTAAACAAGCTTTAAATGATGAAATCAAAATCTCAAATTTATTTTTGCCGCAAAGTGTCTCATTTACCGTACTCGTGCTGGGTCACATATTGTCCAATAAAAATTGAAGAAAAGGAAACCTTTTGCAACTATCCAAAAAGTAACCAACCAAATTATTGTCAAAAAGTTTACTTGATGTTAACGACTCTACACTTCCTGTGAAATCATCAATTCTGGCATGCTGTTATTTTGAAGAAAACATTTAAAGAAATCCAAAAATGCATATCGGACTCCAATTTTTAGACATTCCCATTCGTAGTGTATAGTTTAAAATTGAAATCTTAGTAAATAATTTTCTCTGTTTTCACACACCATTCTATAGATTTTGAGAACTTTTGCTGCTTTAAACGATTTAAATGCACAACTGACAAATGGTATACTACTGGCATAACTTTAATGCCTCCAAAATTTCTTGAGGACAACTTTGCAGTCCTTGCGAAACCGCCTGTTTGCCAGTCCGTAAAGTAGTGGGTTGATAGCATTGTTAAAAAACAAAATAATGATCATTTTCTTAAAAGTGTACATGTATCCCACTTCTGGTGAGGTGTATTGCCCTATGATATTGGAGACGCTCAGACCAATGTAAGACCAATACGGTAACCATGACAGAATGAAGATGACGCTAGTAAGAAAAAGCATTGACGTGGTTCGTCCCTGTATGGTCTGAGCTCGGCAAACTGGATGTGTGGTACCTGTACTTCTCTGGCAAACTGGATGTCTGGTAACTGTACTGCTCTGGCAAACTAGATTTCTGTTACCTGTACATGTACTTCTCTGGCAAACTGGAGCTGTCTTAGGCTGGTTTATTTGGATGTTCCTGTTAACGTCCACTGAGGTCTCAGTCTGCTGAGGTCGTTTAGCAGCCTTGAATTGTCTAGAATGTGCAGAGGTTGTCGGTAGTAGAAAAGTTGGTTGTGTGGATTGACTAGGTGGAGTATTTGTGTTAATCTGTGGTGGTGAGACAAGCATGCAAACACTGTTGATTGTCGCTGCGGCCGCTTCCTGACACTCTGCGGTGTTGGGGACATGGTTCGATTGCGGATTATCCGAGACCGAAGTGATTAACCGATGATGCCACTCAAGCATGCCGACTTTGACGTGTCGCCTCACCGCAGAAAAGACTTTGAAGTAACACACGACGATGAGCGTGGTCGAGACAACAAACATGACAAACTGGACCGCGAGGGTGAAAATCTTCATGCGACCCTCCATCGGATCGACCATGTGAAGGATGTAAATGATCTGAAGCAACACGCTGAAGATAAAGGAGATTAAAATGCTGACTTTGGCCAAGTTGGGAGTCATAAAACGCCTGTTGCCACGGCAGACGCAGTCGTAGCGATCAACGGCGATTGCGGCAGTTATGCCAATCGACACAGAAACTGCGCCCATCTTCAAGGATTTTAGAACCAGCAGTTCGAATGCCCACTCCCCTGATGCCACAACCAGACAGCTGGACACCACTTCATAGATCAAAAACAAGCACGTGAAGAGATCGGCCCAGGCTAACCCCATGATCAGGATATGGGTGCTTGTCTTCCGCAGCTTGGGCCAGTAGACACCCAGGATGAGGCTATTGCCCGGTAACCCGAAGCTGATCACCAGGGAACAGAAGACGATGTGGAAGACCTCTCCCCAGAGAAGGCAATCGGAGGAAGCATCCCCAGCTCCAGAAGCACTCCTTGTACAGTTTGTGCAATTCACTGCAACTTGCGGCCAAGTTGTTGCCATTTTTAACCCAAAACCAAGGTTCTTAATGTTGTTTCTCTCTGTCACTAAAAGTTTGTTCAGGCAAGGTTCTTTCACTCACATTAGATATTATTTTTGAACAGAGTATAGTACATGTATCTTTTACCATCCAACCATTGGTTATCGACTTTTTTACCTAACAACTAAATTTATTAGCAATTCACCTTGTTTCGGTGTGATGTCTTAACAACAACAAAAGAGTCAACAGGCCGCAAAGATTTCATGCTGTCAGATTTTTAGTCAAATCTGACACAAAACCCAGTCAAACTCAGAAGCTGTGCTGTAACCAGAAGATTTCAGTGGATGTACATGTATGTGCAGTTGTCCACTAGATTCTGCTGCGAAATGCTCCGTAGCACAGATGCTTGCCGTATAAAAAGAGTCAATGTCCCAGGCAGCAAAGATTTTATGCTGTCAGATTTTTACTCAAAATCTGACACACAAACCAGTCAAAAACAGAAGCTGTGTTGTAACCAGAGGCTTTCAGTGGATGTACATGTATGTGCAGTTGTCCACTAGATTCTGCTGCGAAATGCTCCGAAATGCTCCGTAGCACAGATGCTTGCCGTATAAAAAGAGTCAACAGGCAGCAAAGATTTTATGCTGTCAGATTTTTACTCAAATCTGACACAAAAACCAGGCAAAATCAGGAGCTGTGTTGTAACTAGAAGCTTTCAGTGGATGTGTATATGCAGTTGTCCACTAGATTCTGTCGCGAAATGCTCCGTAGCACAGATGCTTGCCGTATAAGTCAACAGGCAGCAAATACTTGATGCTGTCAGATTTTTACTCAAATTCAGGAGCTGTGTTATGACCAGAAGCTTTCAGTGTTTCAGTGTTTTACTAGATTCTGCCGCAAAATGCTCTGTACCACATGCTTGCCGTAAATGAGGTGTACTGGTACATGCATCGCCATAGAAGCTATCCCTCAAAAGTTCCCGCAGTATGTTG
Organism: Crossaster papposus; assembly: GCA_037893245.1. Taxonomy (NCBI): domain Eukaryota; kingdom Metazoa; phylum Echinodermata; class Asteroidea; order Velatida; family Solasteridae; genus Crossaster; species Crossaster papposus. The sequence goes on along the minus strand of JBAIAA010000354.1, from coordinate 433,754 downwards.
CGGTGACCATCGATGCATCTTGATGTATGTTGGCAAGGTTCGTTTGCAAGTGGTAAAGAAGTGCGTATGTAGGCAGTGATAAAGTGATGTAACTGGCTGCTCTTAAACAAACGCAACACGATGAAAGCATGGCGCCCAGTTTTCTGCCCATAAAAGCAATTCGTCGTTCTATCATGGAGGAATAAGAAGGTTCTATATACCACGCCACTCGAATAGGTAAAATGCTGCCACTTTTCAGGTAGAAAATCTTGACTCTCTCTCAATTCAGAGGAAATGAAAAATACTTCGGTTGTCACTCTCTTGAACTCTACTTGTTTTTCTTCACTTAAAAAAATTAACAGCCATGACATCTTACGGTGGTAAAAAAAAATGTTAAGGCTTTTGTTCATAATTGAAACGTCACTTTTAATATCGAAGAAAAGATGTGTTTATGGTCTTTGCTGGAAAAGAGGCTTCTTTTTCTTTTTTTCTTATTACTAAGGGCAAATTGAGCATTTTTGTACTTCTTTTAACTTTGACTTTTTTTCAACAGATTTTTTTTAACAGATGTAACTTTTCTTCTACGGGAAACATTTGTATTTGTAATGAAGTCGACTTTGTTGTGGTTTATTATTGTTTGAAATATATACTTATTAATGATGCATACATAAATCTGACCTTGTAGGAAACTAACGAGCAAAAAGTGTGTAAAAACCAAAGAATAAAGAAAAAAAAACGGCTCCTCAGTTTCTGACTTTTTGAAAGGAGAAACATATCTTTTTTTTGTCTCCCAACTATCCCCAACCTTAAATGGCTTTTACCAGGTCTAAGGGTTTGAAATAGGCCAAGAGTGGTTGGAGAGAGAAGGGGACAAGAGCTATCCAAACAACCCATCAGCCCAGCAAATCTCAAAATGGTTTTAATCAATCTGTCATCCATTTGCCTCAACCTCTCAGTTGCTCTCAAAACCCAGCTTGCAATAAAGTCAGACAGCATAGACCGGGAGTAATAACAGGGGAAAGGGATCTTTTCCTGTTTACCCTTTTAAATAGTGCCTCAGCATCTAATGGTAAAGTAGATCGGTAAAGCAGTGAAAGTTTCTGAGAACTCTTGGTTATATGTACTTTTCCTAGGAAGTAAAATTAGACACAAAATTGGTGGGGGTGAGAGAATGAACAAGTGCAATAGATTTTGAGCTGTCGCGTACAAAGTATAGTATAGAAAATTTTGCTTTTATGGAGTTGAGGGAAAGGTTTCGTGTCCCAGTTAAAGGGATTGTATACGTTTGGTAATTACTCCAAAAATGTATGGCAATGAAAACTTACTTGGTAAGAAGTACAGCAGCTTTGGATTGTATAATGCATTTTTAGAAACTTTTCACTTCGAAGTACTGCGGTTATGGAAAAAAGATATCACTTTTTATCCCCAAAAATTTGAATCTGAGAAGTGTTACTGCAGTGACGTTTCTTAGATTGTGTATTCCAATGCAGATTATTCTTCCTGCGTGGACATAACCGATTCAGATTTTCGACAGATTTTTTTACAAGTTAGTTTTATGGTATATATCGATAACTATATAGAATTGAAAAAAACAGTAGGTTCCAATTACCAAATGTATACGATCCCTTTAAATAGGTACATGTATGAGTAAACCTGTTGTGTATCTCTAGTGGTACATGCTACATGCATGTACACCATCAGGAAGTCCACTTTAAATGGTTAGATTTAAGGATGCCAAGACAACGATGAAAACAGAATAGACACTGTAGTCAAAATGCTCTTGTTTCAATATGCTTGCTGTGAAACTCAGTTGCTGCTTTTTTTTTCTTGGGTCCCGTTGGCTTGAAGTACCAGTACATTGTGTACAGCTGGCGGGGCATGTACTATTAGTCTAGCAAAATTAACCAGTACTAGTATGGAGACTGTCCTCTCATTGGGGTAAAAGTAACTAGGGATCGCGAGTTAGGGTTAAGTTTACAATATTTCTGGCTTTTGACACATCTCTAGTTTTGAGTTACATAAACTGGCAAGAGGGACAACAGGGGTCCATAATTTTAGGTGTTTCACTGATATGGCCGATCCAGATTACTGAGACATGATGGTGATGTGATCTGAAAAGGATGATTTTGCACTGTAATCATGACTGCAGTTGTTTGTAAAACTGTAATACTGTACATATATTAATAGTACATTAATGAAAGAAGTTGGGCATTATGCACACATTCAATCTTACCAAATTTAAAATTACAAAGAGCTCCTTACTTTACATGAAACGAATAAGGTTGGTTCTATCACTAACTTTATGCACACTATTAAGGTTGACCCAGCACTTTTGTTTTTGTTCAGACAAACTGGATATGACTAACAAAATACCGTATGTGTGATGTCTACCTCCCGTGATAGGCTAATGACAGCCACATGAAAACTTGTTTCCAAAATTTGTTCTTTTTAGGGTAAACATTTACAGATACTGGACTTATAGTCTAAAAACATAAACAAATTCTAGTGCTGAGGGGAACCAACATTTTAAACTTTTTAAACATTTTAAACAGGAAATAATACAAGAATTTTATATACATGTACTCAAAACTTTGGGGAAAAAAACCCAGAAAACCTGCATGTATAGCATTTGAAAGACTATTGTAATGTGTGTTACCGGTACATTAGTTCAACCCTGTAACTTTGACGTGGCTTAATTTGTACACATGCCTCTGAGAAAAGCTAAGTTAGGTCTTCAAAGAATGCCAAAACTAACCCCAAATTATCGACTTCCTTACCTTAGAGTTATCAGCTGATGGCACGCCTATTGTTCCTTTATCCAATTACTCCAATCGCACTCCAAAGAAAGAGATATCATATCCAATATGAATTATTTCCTTTCGTGGTTTGAAACATTGAGCGAAGTACTGATTAATGCGTTCTACACACTACTTCTTTTACGCACACGTACCGTAGCGCCAACATGTTAAGTTATTGGGGTCGGCCATGATTTCCTGAAGTCATAACGAAGCTTTAATATTCTCTTTCCTCGTCAGACTCCTTGATGCAACGTAAGGTGCGCCGTGATTGGCCCGTTCCAAATTTCGTCTTCCTGTTGACTATGCACCCAGACTAGGTGCGCGTGACTGAATGGCTGTTCTGCATGCTGTGCATTATCTTGGGCTGTCTCGGACAAGCTCAAGGGATTTTTACACCCAGCACAAGCGGAAAACGGGCTGGGATCTTTTCATTGACGACGGCCATCTTGAAAACGGTCCACAGCCTTGGAGCTTTGTGTGCTGTGCATTGGTGCCTACAGTACACCCAGGGAAAAATAACGTAAGTACACGTACATGTATGCGATCTTTTAATCAAATTAAAAGTTTTTATACTTTCAAAAGGAGGTAATTATCAAAGCATTTTACGCTCTCTTTGTTCAAAGGATAATCATCCATCACCGGTCAAAAAATAGTTTTAAATTGAAAATTGTTACTAACCTGTAATGACCTGATTTGGCAAAGGAAAAGCAATCCTAGGAAATGTGCGCTATTTATCCAAACAAGAATGTATATCTTGTAGATTATAATTGTCCGGATGATTTCTTTTCAAGTTAAGTTTAAATAGACCTTGAAAACTTTGGCAGCTTTGTTTACTTGTCTGAGCATTTCTACCACTGATTTGCCAATGGATTGTGGTCAAAGAATAAGACAATGCGTCTTGTAGATCGTCTTTTTAATAATTTGCATTTAAGTCAAGCTACCAGTAGTTTAGCTACTTGACTGATATTTTGTTGATTGTTTTTCGCTCAAATCAAGTGGTGCATTTGAGCATGTGAACACTGAAAAACAGTTTCTTCAATGTAGCTTACACACCCACATTTATTTTAAACCACGTTATAATTTAATTGAAAGATTTATGAATTTTCTGTGTCCTTTATTCCCAATGTACCCTTTCATTTTCTTTGAGTTTTGAAGTGCATCTTCTAAAAATTCCACAGAAAAATGGTTATTTCACAAGATTTATTTTTCACAATTTTTTTTTTTAATTGCAACCTTTCTTGGATCAGCGGATTTTCTTTGGCTGAAAAGCACTTGTAAAGATTGTAATTTTCTCTCATTTTTTTTGTTACTTCCAAGTTGCATACCAGTCACTTGAAATAAATGATGTAAATAAACAGCTTGGTATTCCAACTGCGAATGTGCACAACATGATCCGACGATTGCTTACAAGGCAATGGGCGACGTGATAACAATCCGCATTTTGTGCATTTTTTTCTTGTAATATAGAAAAGACGATGACACACAAAACACCTGAAAACACTTTGCTGTCCAAACTTCTTTGTTTAAAATCTCTTTTAACCAGTTCGGGCCGGAATTATTTTAACATCACCGAGCCGAGGTGCGGGAATATTTCAACGAAACTCGAACCGAGGCGGGTTCAGGTCGATAGTACCTTAAAGCACACCTATGCATTTCTGGCCTTGCTCGCTGCTGACAGACATTTCCGGCCTTGCTCGTGACGTGTTTATGCGTCATTCGTTTTGAAACTTTGCGTTTATATACGTCCTCCGGCGCGAACTGGTTAAATCTGTTTAATGTGCATGAATACGATGAAAATAATTATCTTAAAATAAAAATCCCCAAATATTGTTGTGCACACACACGAACTGGCTCATTCTGACAAAGAATGTATTTCTGCATGTGATTAGCAATATTTAAATTGTTGTTTCAGCATGAGTATTGATGGAGACTGTATTTAATAGCAGATCACATTTCAGTTTGAATTACAGTGTTCTGTTTTTTCCCCCCAAGCACCAGATGTATTCCATTTCATCCACTAGGAGAGCATGTTAGCCCAGATTAGTTTACCCACACAACCAACAACATTTTGCCCCAAGAAACATTAATCATTCCACCGCGCACTGTGTACACCTCAGAACCAATCTCTCTTGTTGCTATTTGCTTGTCAGTGTCTGGCCAAACATTATATTTTGTGAAATATTGTTGGTATGTCCCACTGGGTTAAGATGACAGATGGCCAGAAATACACAGATCATTGTGGGTCAATTCATAGACTGACAGATTGGTATTGTCATGTGAATAGATTCAGACATGAATTTTCTTTGCCAGATTGTTGTCTGAATTGAGACTTTTTAAATCCGACAGTTAGGCATTATCCATAATCCAGTTTCTTTTTTATAAATTGACAATCTTATCCCTGTAGATTGGAATAAACCTAAAAGAATCTGTGTTAGATTTATTGTTTAGTGTGCATGTATTTGTTCCCAACAAAACTAAACTTATTCACCTTTCTTTAAAGGTAGTATACACCATTTGCAGATATCGAAAATATTAACTTCCGAATTATTAGGAAATATCTTACTCATTTGAAAGTAAATAATGATTCTAGGCAATCAGCAAAATGATTGCGCAAATATCCTGTAATTATTCCGAAAAGTAGAATTTGATAAAGAAAAATTCGTGATCGCCGGCCGGCGATTGCGAAAAAACAAAGATAACATAAGAATAACTGCTCGGCGCCGGTTGAAAACAAATGCTGTTTTTCGTGTTTTTTTCGGCATCCATGATTGTAAAACTTCGGACAGGTCAGTTAAACGATATTTACTATAAGGTACAACCCCTCAAATCTACCTATTCATGATAATTCAAGCAATTACCAATGGTGTATCCTACCTTTAAATCCATAATCCAGTTTTTTTTATAAATTAACAATCTTAACAAGATTGGAGTAAACCTAAAAGAATCTGTGTTAGATTTATTGTTTACATTGCTAAAGTGTGCATGTATTTTTTCCAACAAAACTAAACTTATTCACCTTTGAGTTGGACATTTATTACAAAAAATACTTTCTTTAAATTTTGAATTATTTGCAGCCAAACAACAACTCGGCATAAAACTTAATAAAAATCCCTCTATACATGTACTTTGATAGAGCAGATCTCTTTTTGCGCAAAATAAACCCAATTATGAGGGCCTTTTTAACCAGTTTGTGCAGGAATTATTTTGAAATTTAGTGGGCCCAGGCACGTGATTTTTTTTCTCACAAACCTTGATCCGAGACAGGTTTAGGCTGGTATCTGTGGGTAGCACACCCTGATATTTCCGGCTTTGCTTGCACGAGTCAGTCGCTGACAGATATTTCCGGCCATGTTGTGCCTTGTTTATATCCGTCATCCGTTTTTGAATTCCAGAAAAACAGTGTGTATTTACGACTCGATCTGGTTAACGAAGGTTGTATGAGGACGTCTAAAGCAGAAAAAAACAAAGTTTTGTTAACCAGTTCGCGCCGGATGACGAATATAAACGCAAAGATTTTCCCAAATTCGAAACGGATGACGCATAAACACGCCAAGTTCAAGTTTGGAAAGGTCTTTCAGCAGCGAGCAATGCCGGAAATGCGTGGGTGTGCTTCCCGGTACCATCAGCCTGAACCTGCCTCGGATCGAGTTTCGTTAAAAATAATCCCGCGCCTTGGCTCGGTGATGTTAAAATAATTCCGGCGCGAACTGGTTAAGAATATGGATAAATAAAACTCATAAATAAATCAGAACATTACACGCAGAACAAGTCCACTCTTGTTTTGACATATTTTGTCCACACTTTCCTTCAATCTTCTTTTTAGATCTTTATTTTATGTAGTTTCTTAGTGATGTGCATGATACAGTCGATATATGTACAGTACCGACTGCAGTAGACCTGTGTGCTGATGGTGGCATTCGTACGCGTATTATAATGCACACATATTGATGTTAGTTAAGATTTCACCTTTGGCAGTGTAGGTTTTTAGTGTAAGTAGTAGTACCAATCAATAAAGTCCTTAGGAAAAACCAGCGCACGTGCGCTGGTACTACGCGGGCATGTTTGGATTCAATTTCCTTACTTCCTGTTGTTTCGTTACCAGGAGGTACTGGTAGATTAACATTTATTTCATTAAGTGCAGGAAGGGGTCCTTTATAACCACATTTCAAGACATTTGACTGCTTGAAGCCGTGTCTCAACATGACACAAATTTCAGTGAATTACTTTAAGAAATGGAAGATAGTATTTTGTATTGAAACTAATATGGTGATTTAATTCAATTTGCTTTCGTACTACTTTTGCAAATTTACAATGATAAAACTGAAACGAAAAGACAAAAAATGAAGCAATTATTAGATGGATGAAATTGAACTCAAATATTTAACTACAAAGTACAGAGTATGTGTGTTCAGAAAAATAGATCAATTCTTATAACTGATATCTTTGATGCACTCCAATCTTAATTTGTTTTCACCACACTTGTACCAAGTCTTGCAAATGATGACAATTTTCTTCCATGTTAAATTTACAAATTTCATTAAAATGTTAAGTTGTCTGACTCATTTGAAAATTACTAATACTTTCCCTGAAGCAATATCATGAACTCAGCAATAGAAAATGAAGTTGATTTTGTTGTATGCTGTGTAGCCATGTACGCGTACCATACACGTATTTTCAATTCTTTGAAGTTATTCTTCCTAGTTCTTTTTAAAAAAGTTTTATTCCCCCCCAAAAATAGATTCCTGTTCTAAATTGTTTAGCAATACAATAGTTATTCACTTTTGAATGAAAATTGATGGAAAAATCGGCCCATGTTTAGTTATTGAATTTTTTTTTGCCAGTCAATAAATCTGTTCTTGAGGGGGCAGGCTGGTTCCTGCCTCACAATCGATATTAATAATGTACGGACCTGAAGCCAGTCTGCTTGCAAAGGATATGTTATTCAGAGGGTTGCAGACGTTCCAAAGAAATCGGGAAACACAGCAAAAAAAATAAAATGCCTGCAAACACAGATCTTATTAGTCAATTTCAACAGTTGTTATTAACACTTTAGAAGATAAAACAAAAATATCAGTTAACCAGTTTGCGCCGGAGGAAGTAAATACATGCAAAGTTTTCCCCAGATTCAAAACGGATGACGCATAAACACGTCACGAGCAAGGCCGGAAATGTCTGTCCGCCAGCAGCGAGCAAAGTCAGAAATGCTTGGGTGTGCTTCCCGGTACCATCGGCTTGAACCCGCCTCAAATCGAGTTTCGTTAAAAATAATCCCGCGCCTCGGTGATGTGAAAGTAATCTCTGCACAAACTGGTTTTAAGAAACAAAATAGTGTAACTGTTTTAAAATAAACAGTTGTACCTGTACACTATTTTGTTTCTTAAAACGTCCAATTCGATATGTCATGTTTCGGGACCAAACGCTTCATATTCCCATTATTATGAATGCACTTGACTGTGTGGACACCCTCCACGAATTTTTTTTAAATGGGTACAATGGGTAATTTGTTTTGATTGTGTGGACATTGAGACCAAAACCAATTGCCCATTATATTAGCCCCTGTACTACATTGTATTAATTCCCTAGTGAATTCATTAAACCATATACAACTGTTGGCTGGGGAGGTTTAGGTGTAGTGACAGGGGCCAATTTCATAGAGCTGCTAAGCACAACAATTTGCTTAGCATGGACATTTGTCCTTGGCTAAAACAAGGTTACAGAACAAATTTTCACGTGATCTTTATTGTTTTCGATGGATAATTAGCTGGTTTTGGGCTTAGCATGAAAAACCTGTACAATTTTGGCTGGTAACCTGTTTTAATGAGCAAGACTTTTGTGTGCTAAGCAAATTGTTGTGCTTAGCAGCTCTATGAAATTGGCCCCTGGTTGTATGATACGTGTAATGGGCAGGCCTGTTTGGAGAAATAGGTTAAAAGTAAAACAGCAACCTTTTGCGATTTTAATGCCGAGATTGTAATTGTGCAAAGAGGCCATAAAACCTACAATAAAGAAGTCTTTATTAGAAAAGTCTTGAACAAAAAAAATGAGTAATTGAAGCCCGAAGATAACAAAACTCAGAAGTTTCACTCCATTTAATACATGTAAACAAACTGGAACATTTCATTTTTCTCCCCAGTGGCAAGGTGATAGTTTAGTTGCCCCCAAGTGGAACACAATCTGGTGTTGAAATTCAAGTATCAGTAGCCGGCGAACTAATATGACAGAGCACTGTTGCAATAAAAGGGCTCTTCAGATTGAGGCTTTGGTACGGTGTTGGATGCAGGTTTAGTTGGTCTGTGGGGAACTGCCCGAAGTTCATTTTTTTCAGCTCTAAACAGTTTTAACATATTGTCTGATGATGAGGTGATTTTCACTGGCAACATCGGAAGAACCCAAATTCACTGTAAACTAACGGTCCAAGGAATTATGGCAGAAGCGTAAGAATTGACATTTTATTGTGGAGCCTTTGCGTGGAACAAGTTACTAGTAAATTTCCTAGGTGATCGGCCGGCCCTGTTCTTCAATCGACACTTGTTGGCTGTGTGTTTTTGTGAGCTGATTTTATTTACGGGGGATTTCTGCAAGTATGTTTTAAGGTAAGTGTACCTTAAATGTAGAATACATCATTGTTAATTGCTTGAATCATCATGATGAATGGGTGGATTTGGGGGGGTTGTACAGTAAATATTGTTTCTCAATCATGTATTTCAAGGATAGGAAAAAAAAGCAAGAAAAATGTCGTTCGTTTTCAACTGGCGACAAGCAGTTGCTCTTTTTTTTTTGGCGATCAATGTCCGGCGGTCGTGATTTGTTTTCATAAAAAACAATTACACTTTACAGGGCATTCTATTGCAATAATTCTGCTGGATGCCTACAATCATTATTTACTTTCAAATTATAAGTAAGATTTGTTTTAATAATTCGGTAGTAAACAAAATTGATATCTGCAAATGGTGTATCCTACCTTTAACTTGACAAGGTAGTAGGTACATGTTTTATAAATTCAGTATTGGGTTGCGGCCTTTAAAAAAAATAAAAACCACAAAGGCATGGCACTGTAGCTACTGCCTAGATGAATACGATTAGATGAAAAGTCACGAGTAATATAACGAGTACTACAAACTACTTGCGAGTACTCACCCAGTCGCACTCGGGAGGTGGCAGGTTCCAACCCTGCTCCGTGCAGTTAATCTCTTTATTCAAAATCGAAAAATATAAATCTACGGGCTTGATATAGAAAATATTTACAAGCTTGCTTGGGGAGAATTGAACCAACAACTACATTTGTAAGTCTGCATACATTTAATTACCACTAGACCACCAAGCCCTACCAGGGCCGGTTGATTGGTTCGAATCTGAAACCAAACTATGTTTTATCAGCAAATATAAGTCGCATATCTTTTTTAACAAATACAGATTTTGTTCTCTGCATTTGCTCAGGCTACAAGTAGAACAACTGTGATGGTGAAAAGTACAAACTGGTTTGAACAGATAACTTGATATCTAGAATTATATTATTTTCATTTTCAGCACCTTAATATATATTGGGCATTCCACCTAGGGTAGGATACACCATTTGCAGATATCAAACAAAATTATTACCGAATTATTAAAAAATATCCTACTCATTTAAAAGTAAAAAAGATTCTAGGCATCCAGCAAAATGATTGCGCTAGATATCCTGTAATTATTCTGGAAAATAAAATATGTTATAACAAAAAATTTGCGATCGCCATTTGGCGATCGCAAAAAAAAAAATAACATAAGAATAACTGCTCGACGCTGGTTGAAAACAAATGATGTTTTTCGTGCTTTTCTCGGCATCAATGCCTGTAAAACTTCGGACAGGTCAGTTAAACGGTTCTTACTATAAAATACAACCTCCCAAAGCCACCCATTCATGATAATATAATTCAAGCAATTACCAATGGTGTATCCTACCTTTAAAAATAGGTAAACCTGTCAATAACCTTTCCGTTTGAAATATATTTTTTTCTTAGCACAAACAAATTGAAAGAAATTTATACTGTAGACAAATTGAGAGCGTTGACCTCACATGCTCCCTTAATTGTTTGATTTTTTTTTTCGCCCACATAATCATTATCTGAATCACTGGTAATGCTATAACTGAACTGTCCCGTTCAGAGAGTTGTGTTCAAAAGCCCCAAGTTATTTATTTTAGCCCAGAAATTGATCGCAGCTAGTTGTGCTTGGACTGCCTAGTAGGTACCCTCGGAGTACAGCATTGAACTTGGCCGGCACTGTATTGGCAGGGTTTGTAAGCCGTCCGTTAGTGCAATGACCGATGTGGCCAAATACCTCGGGCCTACAGAAAGAAAAAAACGAATCTGTAATTATACCAAAGGAACTGCATATTGGCATTAAGCTAAAAATGTGGCTAGCTGTGCTGGTGGTATATCGTTGTGGTTTTGATGGGTTCGGAAATGAGGTGTGAAATTGCATTGGATTATATGCATGTGGCATGGACGGCCGGTAGTTTTTGGCTTTAATTAACCTGGTTTGACGTGGCGGAAAATTGTTTGATGCGCTCGGTGGCTCGTCAGTCTCATTGATAGTGTAAACCAGACTTGATGTTTGTGTGTGTGCTGTTTTGGAAGATTGGTTCGTGCCACGAGTTCAACTGAGTATTAATGAGTTACACATGGTTCCGGTAAGTACAAAGTGGTTTGTAGTTATTAAAGGTAGTACCGGTATACACCATTGGTAATTGCTTGAATTATCATGAATGTGTTGATTGGGGGGTTGTATTTTATATTAAAAAATTACATGTTCGAAGTTTTACAATCATGGATGCCGAGGAAAGCAAGAAAAACGGCATTTGTTTTCAACCGGCGTCGGGCAGTGGTTCTTGTGTAAGTTCTTGTTTTTTTTTTGCAATCGCCGTCCGGACATTTGTTATATAAAATTCAATTTTTCGGAACAATTATAGGATATCTAGTGCAATCATTTTGCTGGATGCTTACAATCATTATTTACTTTCAAATAAGTAAGATGTCTTAATAATTCGGTAGTAAATTTGTTCGATATTTGCAAACAGTGTATCCTACCTTTAAGTTCAAAATTATAAGAGCTTTCAGAATTATTATCGTCCGGAATCATCTAGAATAAAAAAAAATCTAAATCTTTAGGAAATCGTGCTGGTTATGGGTTCAACTTCAGCTTGGGTGCTGTGGTGTTGGATTAGATATACCTTGTCGGGGATTTACATGCAAGTGCTTTGTGCTGATCAGGCTGTGTACTCCCAGGGAGCTGAGATGGTCATTGTAGTATTTTATGGGCTCGATAATCATGGGTAATAATGATGTAGCATTATTCGTACATATTTAGTACAACAATACTGGTGTGTATGCTTTTAACAAAGTACAAGTGTAGTACTGTACGCGACTATATAATGAAAGTGACGGGGTTAATAAAAATGTTCTTTGTCTAAGCCAAATGTTTGTTATAGTCAAATGTTTGTTTGACTAGTTCGCACCAGGATATCTTAGACATTGACCGGGACCAGGCGCGGGATTGTTTTTCACGAACCTCGATTTAAGATGGGATCAGGCCAGCATCTGTGGGTAGCACATTCAAATATTTCCGGCCTCACTCACTACGAGCCGGTCGCCGACAGGTAATTTCAGCCTTGCTCTATCGTGACATGTTTATCCATCATTAATTTTGAAATCTGGAAAAACTTTGCATACACGTCCTCCGACGCAAATTGGTTAAGCGGTATTTATTGTAGCAGCATTGTATTGTAAATACTTATTATTTTTTAGAAGGGTGGTTAGTTTACCGTTGTACAGTATTGTCGGCATAGAGCACTCCATTTTCAGGCCCATTGTAAAGTGGTGGTGGGCGAACAGAGGGCCTCCCCACCAACCCCCCCCCCCCCCCCCCCCCAACCCAGCTTCCCCATTGAAAAAAAACAATGAGCGTACATTTTTGTAACAATTTTATTTTTCTCGTAGTGTGCCTCTTCTTCACCCCCCCCCCCCCCCCCTCTCCCATGCCTCGAGCTGGTGATTGGACATGGTTTCATAAAAAGATGAACAAAATAGATTCATCCATCTCCAATGAGAAGAGTGGAATTGTTTTACATACTGTAAAAATTCTTGGTTTTATTTTATACAAACTCTTAAAGGTGTGGTCATTTGCACAACGCCAAAAAAACAGGTCTATTCTACCGGTAGATGGATATCAGCCTTTTAGGCTGGTGGAATTTTGATTCAGATCCTCTTTTTGTTTACAGCCACACGAAGCAAAACATTTTCCCCTCGCAATGTTTATGTTTACAAGCCCAGATTATCGATACGTTGTGCGTATACATGTAACAAAATTATCTACGAGGCCTGCGGAAAGATGGAGTGGAAAGGAGTTATCATAATTATTTAATCAACTGCAGATGTAGGTGTTATTATCAACAACAATTCTTGGCTAGAGATTGATTCCGATTGTCAAGGCCATCTACCAAACTGGATTGTCCTTCTGTCATGTTTGTAATTTAGGGAGGTGAAGCTCGTTTAACTTTGTTGTAAAATGTAAATTTATTCAATAATTAACCTTTTTTATTTATTTGTTTATTTTTTGTTTGGGGGGGGGGGGGGATTCTTGTCTTTCTGGAATAAAGTACACTCATCTTGGGCATGTTTTGATATTTGTAACCAAGTTTAGTTTTGTTTCTCATTGATACACCTTTTTAGGTGCCTTTGATAAGAATGTTGTAATAAAGCACGATTAGGCCAAATACAAAAGAGTAGTTTCTCGTCCTCGTCCTTTTTTTGCTGCCGCATCTATATAAAAAATATATTAATTATTTGTTATTCAAAAACTAAATTAAAAAACCTAGTAATTTTCACATAGCCACTTTTGTCCTGATTGTAATTTTGTTCTCTTTTGCAGTCGTTCAGATACAATTCTTTAAGATACAAGTCTTTTTATGATACAAATGCATCAAGCCTTAAATTCTAGAGAGAAAAAGACAAGTGCCCTATTTTTTTTTTTCAAAAAGTTAAAACGAGAAACTAGTCTAGTGTTGTTTTTTTTATTTGGCATATTACTGCCCAACCAATGATAAAGATCTGTGCAGTTGTTTATATATGGCAGTGATTTATTTTGATTCCTTTCCTGGTCAATCACCAACCCCTAACCCTCACTTCACTTAAAGGTAGGATACACCATTGGCAGATATCGAAAAATATTTACTACCAAATTATAAAGAAATATCCTACTCATTTGAAAGTAAATAATGATTCTAGGCATCCAGCAAAATAATTGTATAAAAATAAATCGTGATTGACTAACGGCGATCGCGAAAAAACAAAGATAACATAAAAATAATTGCTCGACGACGGTTGAAAAGAAATGCTGTTTTTTATGCTTTTCTCGGCATTCATAATTGTAAAACTTTGGACAGGTCAGTTAAACGATATTTACTATAAAATACAACCCCCCAAATCCACCCATTCATGACAAATCAAGCAATTACCAATGGTGTATCCTACCTTTAAAAGCCAGATTGTTAAATAAAAAAAAACCAGAATCCTGAGTCTTGAAGTGTAAGAGTAGTACATTGCACTCCCAGTCCCAGTAGAATGTGTTTGCACAGTCTCCCTTTTCTTGTTATAACTCGGCAAGCCAACCTACATTATTTGGTTTGGTGAATTTCCAGTGTTGTGATTAAAGCACTACGAGTACAAGGTGAATGCTTTTGGCTTATCCTTCCAGTCATTGAATCCGTCCATCATTATGTCATCTGCGTTTCTGATGTTTTTTTCCCCCTTTCGTTTTGACAGGGTTCAAGTACAGTGGTGGAGTAAAATTCTGGAGCGGGAAAGGCAACAACTTGGGTGTTCCCGATTGATGCTGTATGTCAAGGCCAAAAAGTATGGTAACCAGTGCCTGAGGCAAAAGAAATTCTGTCCAGTTAACTGGAATGACGAACTGGAGGGGTTGTGTTTGGTAAACAACTGGCAGAGAGTTTGGCAAGGCTGGGCAGTCGCGACGCGACGGAAGGATCGGGGAGAATGAGAGCTCTGCGCTACAAGCTGAGCCGTCTCTGTCGCTCGCGCCTCACCAACATTGTCCTCTCAGCTCTAGGACTCGCGAGTTTCTCCCTGTACCTCATCTACCGGTCAGACGCCGTGATGCTGATCCAATCCGGTGACAAATCTGACAGAACGCTGGAGAGGACTCTAAAAGTGGATCTGATACTTGGTGACAGTGGGGGCGGTCTTGTTCTAGGCCCTGCAGCGGCACAGCCAAGGAGGGATTGGGTAAAGTTGGAAGACAGTACAATGAAGAAGAGAAAATCTCGGAAAGAGGAGGAGAATGCAATTGAGGAGAGTGTCATTTATAAACATTTACAGCAGGTAAGAAAATTCATTTGACCGGTTGTGGTTGTTGTATTGTGGCAAGCTTAGGAATTTTTGTAAGTAGTTGGTTTCTATTTCTTAAAGCATTTACAGATGGAAGGGGATAAGGCGAGTGGCGTATAGCAGGAAGAAAGGGGGGGAAAAGCTGAATACACTACTGGGGCCTGTTTTCGCAACCGTGACCACAAACATGTTTCGGCTTTGGTTGGTTAAGCATTTTGTGTGGGTGTATATTTATGTGCCTGTTGTGAAAACAGGTCCCTGGTAAAGGCTAGCTTTCAAAATTACTGGTATAAGTTTAAAGCATCTTTGTCTTTATGGATACTGCACCAACACCCCTTCTCAGGGGTCACACCTTTTTTTCTTCCGTGGCCTCGTGGAAACTTACCGTGACATTCCCTTCGCGTAATTCTACCTTTTTTTTTTACCTCGACAGAATGTTTTGCCTCTTGCAGAATGTCACACATTTTAACTTTGTGCGGCTACATCACAATTATCTGCGACCACTTTCACTGTCGCGGTGTTGACAGGGACAAATAAGTCTACTGCGCATCCCTATAAGATTTAATGTCATATTGCATTAAAAGTCCTGGTACATGTAGATTGACCAAACAAGTCCAATGAGAACATGACTTAAGAAGAAACAAAACACTTGCAAAAGGTACCACTTAAAGGTAGGATACACCATTGGTAATTGCTCGAATTATCATGAATAAGTAAATTTGGGGGGGGGGGTTGTATTTTATAGTAAATATCGTTTAACTGACCTGTCCGAAGTTTTACAATCATGGATAACGAGAAAAACACGAAAAACAGCGTTTGTTTTCAACCGGCGTCGAGCAGTTATTCTTGTGTTATCTTTGTTTTTTTCGCGATCGCCGTCCGTTGATCCCAAATTTTTCTAGGATATCTAGCGCAGGATATCTAGCGCAATCATTTTGCTGAATGCCTAGAATCATTATTTACTTTCAAATGAGTAAGATTCTTCTTACATGTACTAATTCGGTAGTAAATATTTTCGATATCTGCAAATGGTGTACACACTACCTTTAATTTTATTGATTTTCAACAACGTACAGGAATAAACATCTCATATACTTTTTTATCATCCAAAACTGCCTGTAAATTCTTGGAGCTGTTTTTTTATAAACCGGTACATAAAATCCCCCATGATATTTCCAACAAAGTTGCTACGTACGGTAGCTCAGTGCATGCACAAATGTATCTTTGTGTCAACAATTTATTGGTTCAAATAAAATACTGGTAAAAAGCAATTCAAATCTGAATATGAACAAAAAGGTACCACGGTATGTCATGCAGGTCATTGTGGTTCAGTTGTTAAAGCATGCAGTTCATCATCGTCAACTTTTTTTATTTAGTTTTTTTAGTATTTGCGGTGAACTCTACCTAATTTTACAATTTATAAGCTGTGTCACAGACAGGCAGCTATAAGGTGAAGTTGTACGTGCACATGTCACCATAAATGCATGCACAAAAACATTTTACAGTCTTTTATGCTTGAACTTCCCAAAACATGAATCATCGCCCTCAAAAAAAAAAATCTGCTGAAAAGGCTTTAGAATTGGCTAGGGTATACATGTTTTTCATGAAAACATTCAGTTGTTGTTTTTCTCTGAAGTAGAACAAATTTACAGTTTAAATGTTCAAATAATCTTGATTGTTCTGGTGTTATTTCACCAGAAGCTTGGCTGGGATTAAGTATGGGTCATAGGTTTCTCTGGAACAAGCAAATAAAGGGGGTGGACAGAAATGCCCAACTGATCCAGAAAACAGTGCTAATGCCCATAAACCGTTGACAGACATGCTCAGTCGGTTGTTATGGATTTGAGAGAGCATTTTGACAATAAACACGCTGTATTTAGAATGCTATGAGCTTTTAGAAGATGCTATTAGGGACAGTTAAAGTTTCACTCATCAAAGCACTGTAGTCAATGTTGGCATCAGTCACCATTACAGATTCCTTGCTACTGTACTTGTACATGTAAATAAACTAGTTTGGGTGCAGAAAATGTAATTTACATCATAAAGTGTACCTGTGCTGTACTCTGATTTTTTTATTTTTTTTCATCAACAGATTTACATATAAATGGCTTTTTTATACTAGTTTAGCCTACTTGGTAAAAAAAATGTCGGCAACATTTGCATTAATTTGTTTTAAAAAGGGAGGTGACCCACCCCGTTTGGAGGGCCATAAATCCGAATCCGCTTGGAATTTGGCTCTGAAATGTATTTTTGCCCGAGTCTGATGGTCTGAGAATGAAACTATGTTTTCATTTTCTTTTCAACCTAATCTGAAGGGGGTAACCAGGGGAGATGTTTAAAAATGTTAGTGATTTGACACTGAATACCGGTACCCTACTTATGAAACCACACACACCTGTACACACAAGTGGGTAAATGCCGTCAATAGGGGACGGGGCATTGTCCGACCGTCTTCCCTCTTTTGTTTGTACTCTAACGTTTTCGGATGATCTCCATAGGATTTGCACACGAGTCTGAATCGGGGACCTTTGCGGAATAGGGGACCCCATTGTTCCCTTTGTCATACGTCCCCTATTTCAATCAAAAACAAACGCATACATGTATTTCATGGCAGTGCAGCAACCAGAAAGTTAAATTTGTTTTATGGCCCTAGACACAAAAGTCTGGCAGTGATTCTTTGTGTAGTTCTTTGATGTGACTCAATATACCCCATGCATACACACTTATTTACAATTACATACCTAGTTGGACATTCCTGTGTTTTTGTGTAGTTAAAGGTAGGATGTATACACCATTTGCAGATATCGAAAATATTTACTAACAAATGATTAAGAAATATCTTAATAATTGGAAAGTAAATAATGATTCTAGGCATCCAGCAAAATTATTGCGCTAGATATCCTTTAATTATATTTTGAAAAATATAATTTTATAAAGAAAAATTCGCAATCGCTGGACGGCGAATAAGAAAAAAAACAAATAACATAAGAATAACTGCTCGACGCCGGATGAAAACAAACGCTGTTTTTTGGTGTGCTTTTCTCGGCATTCATGATTGTAAAACTTCGGACAGGTTAGTTAAACGATATTTACTATAAAATACAGCCCCCCAAATCTACCCATTTATGATAATTCAAGCAATTACCAATGGTGTATCCTGCCTCGAAGAACATACCATACATTGTAAGAACAAAAATCATTTTACTCGCACTGTGAAAACTCTCAACACAATTTTTTTATCATGATTTCTATGAGTGTTTTTTCTTCATATTTACAACAGTTTACCCTGAAACCCACCCAAAAATATCCTAAAACTGTTTTTCAGAGAGGGGGAAACGTTGTGTGGACGTAGACAAGTCCACACAGCGGATTCTCCCTACCTGCACTGTGTGGACCTCTGTGATATCAGGTCCACACAAGGGCCATTGTGGAACCTCAGGTTATTAAGCCTCTGTCTCTAGGCTATATATGACCCGCTCCATCGAAAATCAGGACTTTTGGAGATATATGCACATCGTGAGAAAGGGAATTTCATAAGCTTTCTAATGATGCCCATCACTAGTGTGTATCTGTTTAGGTTAACGAGTTATGGTCTGATGAAGATGACAGGTGTATATTTATTTGCCGAATCCACATTCCGAGAAAACCAGCTTTGAAATAAACAAAATTGACCAAAATAATACGGACAGCGCACACAAATCCTCTTAATTTTCATCTTTATTGATCGTTTTTACATACAAGACATTAATGACAATAATCTGTGATAACTACACTTCCTAAAAATACAATGTTCAGAAAATCGACTTGGTCACGATGTTCAACCATGTGTTCACTTCAACGGCCGATTGCGTAAAACGGCCTCGGCGACTTATTCCTGATTACGATGGAGCGGGTCACATATTACCTTTGCCAAACTCCGTAAACGAAGCCAAATACGGAGACAAATACGGAGTTTGGAAAACGGCAATTAAATTTAAATAGCATGCCTATACACTTACACACAAAGAGAAACTCATTGATAGGGAAAATGTTACACAGATAACAAATAAAATCAGATATTTATATCTCAACTATTGCAGATCACAGTCACACATAACTCCTAGCTGTCACGAGAAATGTAAATAGTGCTTGTTTATGTTGCACAGTACAGCTAGCTGCGTACAAGAAGCAGACAGTATTATTTGTTTGAATCCTCAGCCGAAAAATGTCTGAGATGTATCTTGAAAACTTGGGAGGGTTTAAAAGGGGCTACGGACAAAATAAATTTGGTTGCCGACAGCTATTGGTTCTCAATAGTGAAAGGCGCAAGGGTATAATTTACGCTTTGATTTGCAGGCGTGAATGTGCTAAAAATAATTCAAGAATGAATTGGAATCGTTCCAAAAATGCCACTCTGACGCCCAGGGCTTGTAGTCAATGGATTTTGCAGGCACTAAAACTTGTAAACAATATTAAACTTTAGATCGGCTACAAATGTAGAAGTACATGTATTTACATCAGTGTATTACACCCCCCCCCCCCCCCCCCCCCCCAACCAAAAAGTACAAAATTCCATCACTGTTTATATGATGCACCATTTGTTAAAGGTACGATACACCATTGCCGTGGTAATTGCTTGAATTATCATGAATGGGTAGATTTGGGGGGTTGTATCTTATAGTAAATATCATTTAACTGACCTGCAGCCGATTTCACGAAACTTTACTTTATGGCGTAAGTGGACTTACGCCATAACTTATTGCGTAAGTTGCGCGATAACTTTAGGGCGGATTTCACGAAAGTTACGCATTATCAGGATATGTCGTAATTCACCGAGTTACGCCATAAGATGTGGCGTAACTTACGCCATGACTTTAGGTGGCGTAAGCCGTGGTTATGTGTCGTAAAAATGGCGTTCAACGTGAACACCGAAGAGCGCTTCGCCGTGAAAGATTGTTCCGTGACTGAATAAATCCCCTATAGATCATCTCGAAGACGACAAAATCAGAGGGCGGTATCGCTTTTCTCGGAAGGGTATTTTCTAAATCGTTGAAGATTTACGACAATATGATCAAGTGACAAAACCTTACGTGACTGATGACAATCCCTATCCTATCTTTGTTCAAGTTGCTGCTTCAATTTTCCATTATAGGTCAAGACAAGGCGCGATCGTACTATGGGTTTTTCATCGAGAAAAAAAACGGCTTTTAAAATCGGTATTCACGCTACAAACACAGCCCCGAAAAAATGGCGGCCTCCAACAAAAATCCGCGTAAACACGTATAATTGTAACGTCTGTTTTATGTATATTTGTGCAACAACTGCAAACAGTCGTTGTTAGAACTTGAGGTCACCCTCGTCCTACAAATATAAACGTTTTTAGTGAAAATAGGATGTTGCGTAGCTAAGTCGAGTTTCGTGAAATCGATTTTAACTTATGGCGCAGCTACGCATTAAAGTTATGGCGTAAGTCTTGCGCCACATCCAGTTAAGGCGTAAGTTACGCACAGTTTCGTGAAATCGGCTGCTGTCTGATGTTTTACAATCATGGATGCCGAGAAAAGCATGAAAAACAGATATTGTTTTCAACCTGCGTCGAGCAGTTATTCTTTTGTTATTTGTTTTTCTTTAGAAAATTATATTTTTCAGAGTAATTACAGGATATCTATCGCAATCATTTGGCTGGATGCCTAGAATCATTATTTACTTTCAAATAAGTAAGATATTTCTTAATAATTCGGTAGTAATTTTGTTTGATATAAATGCAAATGGTGTATCCTACCTTTAACTTTTTCGTTGGCTGCACAGTAATGTCAACGTCCTTTCTATAGTTAGCCTCCAGATACAGAACTCAGTCAGAACTGACCCTGCCTAACAACCCCCGCCCATAAAACAAAAAGACCTTTAGGGCAATCTGGAAGTGGAAACAGCGGGGAAAGCTAGCACTTTTAATAAAGATTCCACAGAACTTGTCATAATTTTTCAGGAATGCTATCAAAGATTCTCTCTGCAAGCTTGGCAGCTGTGTTGATGTTAGAGTTTAATAAATGTAATTTTATTCATTGATAATTTCTATACCCAAGTTTATTCAGAAGTATTTTTCTCATCTTTCAATTCATGTCATTTGAAGGTAGGAGTGAAGGTAGGATACATTATTGGTAATTGTTTAAATTATCATGAATTGGTGGGTTCGGGGGGTTGTATTTTATAGGAAATATTGTTTAACTGACCTGTTCGAAGTTTTACAATCATGGATGCTGAAAAAAGCAAGAAAAACAGTGTTCGTTTTGAACCGTTGTCGGGCAGTGGTTCTAGATATTGTTTTGTTTTGTTTGCGATCGCCGTCCGGCGATCATGAATTTATAAAAATGTAATAAAAGAAATTGGAACAAATACAGGATATCTAGCGCAATAATTGAGCTGGATGCCTAGAATCATTATTTACTTTTAGATTATAAGTAAGATACTTCTTAATAATTTGTTAGTAAATATTTTTGATATCTGCAAATGGTGTATCCTACCTTTAAGGCAGTTTTCCAAAATGCATATTGAAAAAAAAAAAACTAAACACACCCACCTTTTCATTCCTCAAAAAGTTTGTTCCATTACCATTCTGTTTGACAGCTGGAAACAATGCTCTTGGAACAAGCCAAAACATTGAAGGGGAGATCGGTGGAGGTCAGAGGTCAGTCGGAGGTGATAGACCGTGATCTGCCATTGTATGAGAAGGCTTTCACCAAACAGGGTTTTATTGTCAGACGGCCCACCAGTGACATTGGGGTCGACTTTTTCAGGAATAGCACCATTACTGCAAATAATAATAAAGGTAGGTACTGTTTTGGGGGGATTTTTCCCCCACTCCTTTTTAGAGTTTGTATTTAAATTTGTAAAAACAAATATCCGGGGTATGCAAAATTTATTTTTGAGAGATGCTGGTTTTTTGAAAAAAATGTTGGTGAAATAAGCATAGAGCAACTGAGGTAAGGAAAGTCATTTGGGAAAGTTGTTTAAATGTGTATAATATTTCTAGCAGGAAATTAAAAATGTCCTTTAAAAAAAAAATTACTACATGTTTTGGGTTTTTTTCTTTTCAATCTTCAACTGATTATAACCCTTGTCTCTGGCACTAGAAAGCATACCAAAGCATACACTGTTCCTAACAAACTTCAATAACTGCACACAGGTTTTAGTAATTATTGGTACTGAACCCAAGAGTACTATAAACATGCCAAACTCCAACTTGTTCAAGTTGAAGTTTGATTGACTTGGTACAGATGAGTATATTGTTCAGTGTTCAGTATTAGGGGCTGTGATGACTGGCCATTGGTTGTATGTAGAGTGTGTTTGAGTGGAGACACAAAAGCCCTGTTCGCACTGGACTTTTGTTGATAAAACTTACCGAGACGATGGGTACTTTTCCCATTTTAAGTCCAGTGCGGACAGCCAAGTCCAGTGGTTACTTTTACCGGCCAACTCCCTAGACGATAAGTCCAGTGCGAACAGCGCGGGTTGGTAAAAGCGGCTTAGGAAAATGTACATCCGGCCCCCTAGTGCGATTTCATGCTACAAAAGACACCGCGCATGCCCTCTTTGAATTGTTTACGTGCGCGTGCTGATTCATGCAAATCGCATCGTGATCACATTCGCCTTCATGAGTCATTATAATGACAGCTCGGCTACTTCTCCCGCGGTCTCGGTAAACTTTTCCTGTGTCGAAAGTCCAAGTGCGAACAGTGGTAACATTTGACCATTTTTTTATTTTACCATCTTCTCAGTAAAATCTTTCCCCCAAAAAGTCCAGTGCGAACACGGCTTAAGAGTGTACCCAGTACATGTATTTATATCAGCCGTGCGAAGCAGGCTGATATATTGTATTCGTCGCCTTTCTTTCTTTCTTTCTTTCTTTCTTTCTTTCTTTCTTTCTTTCTTTCTTCGGGCAAACGCTCACAAAAAAATCTGCCAAATTCAATATCTGCCAAATTCTTTGACCGATTTCAACCAAATTTGGACAGGATCTTCCTTGACCCGAGTTCTAACTGTAGTGATCAGCAGGTGTGGTCAAACGTCACCTAGTGGTCACTAGTGGTCATTTTCTTTAAAAGTACAAAATGCTACTTCTTCCACAGTCTTGGTCCAATTATTGTCAAACTTGGCCAGTTACATCTCTGGACCATGCCTCATAAAAGTTGTTCACAGAATTTGGCCAGTGGTCACCAGATGGTCAGTAGGGGTCATTTTCTTCAAAATTAGGAAATGCTGCTTCTCCCAAAGTTTTGATCCAATTCATGTCAAACTTGGTCAGTTATATCTCTGGACCAAGCCTCATATAGGGTGTACACCGATAATTTGGCCAATGGTCACCTAATGGTCAGCAGGGGTCATTTTCTTTAAAATTACGAAATGCTTCTTCTCCCACAGTCTTGGTCCAATTAATTTGGCCAATTGTCACCTAATGGTCAGTAGGGTCAGAATTTGACCATTGGTCACCTAATGGTCAGTAGGGGTCATTTTCCTTTCAAAATAACGAAATGCTTCTCCCACAGCCTTGATTTAATTAACTCGTAAAAGTTGTTCACAGAATTTGGCCAGTGGTCACCTAATGGTCAGCAGGGGTCATTTTCTTCAAAATTACGAAATGCTTCTTCTCCCACAGTCTTGGTTTAATTAATTTGGCCAATGGTCACCTAATGGTCAGTAGGGGTCAAAATTTGGCCATTGGTCACCTAATGGTCAGTAGGGGTAATTTTCTTTTCAAAATAACGAAATGATTCTTCCACAGCCTTGATCTAATTAACTCGTAAAAGTTGTTCACAGAATGTGACCAGTGGTCACCTAATGGTCAGTAGGGGTCATTTTTTGTCTAAATAACGAAATGCTTCTCCCACAGCCTTGATCTAATTAATTTGGCCACTGGTCAACTAATGGTCAGTAGAGGTCATTATATTAAAGCATCTCAAATGTATTTTCTTCTATATTCTTTAGCCGATTTCAGTCAAACTTGGTTAGATGCTTTTGCAATTTGGGAGTGGTAGTCATCACCAAGTGGTTAGTGCGAGGCGGTTCACACAAGCCTTACAAAAGACTATTTAGGCTGATATCCGTGCTTCCTGAAGCACATTAGCTCTAGTTGTATTTTTGTATCCTTGTGGAAACATTGCTTTGTACTCGTGTACAAAATGGTTTAAAAAAAATTTTTTAAATGCTCCTATTTCAACCACAATTAATTTCCTGGGTTGAAATTTCGACCAAACCCAACCCTAGCTTTTGAATAATTTTGAGGTAATTCATATATATATTTCCTAGTGGAGACTTTTAAACCTATACAAATTATCCTGTAGAGACGTATTTATTCCAATTGTCCCCATTGTGTTCACATCTCCAGAGGGTACCCTCCACACGTACACTTTTTGCATGTACATGTACGTACGTACACCAGGAACTGTGCTGTGACCAGTCCTGAGCTCACCTTGATTACCCAAAGCTCCAACATTTTTACAAGTCTCATACCTTTCTGCCCTGAACCTCGCATAATTCAACAGGGTCTCACTGGGCCTTTTGTACCGAGTCAAACAAAGTCCAACAACAAGTTGCTAATGTTTGGTACCAAACCTGCCAAATCCTAGCAAAACCTGCAGTTGCAGTTTGATGGGCTTGTGGTTAATGAACTGTCAATCAAATCAATCACATTATCTGATAATAAGCTCTGTGGTTTAGTGCTTCACAAACCACAAAACCACTGAATCCTTTTTCCAAGTCCAAAAGCTTTTAAAATGTGTAGTAGAAATTATATGAAGAGTATGAAGGCTTAAGCTGTGTTCGCACTGGACTTTTTTGGGGAAGGTTTTACTGAGACAATGGTAAAATAAAAAATGGTCAAATATTACCACTGTTCGCACTTGGACCTTCGACACGGGAAAATTTTACCGAGACTGCGGGAGAAGTAGCCGAGCTGTCATGATAATGACTCATGAAGGCGAATGTGATCACAATGCGATGTTCATGCATCAGCGCGCGCACGTAAACATTGCAAAGAGCGCATGCGCGGTGTCTTGTGTAGCATGAAATCGCAGTAGGGGGCCGGATGTACGTTTTCCTGAGGCGCTTTTACCGACTCGCGCTGTTCACACTGGACTTACCGTCTAGGGAAAAGTTACCTGGGAAATTTTCCCGGGCAGCAGTAACCACTAGACTCGGGAAAAGTAACCGAGAGGAAAACGTCCTAGGCTGTCCGCACTGGACTTAAAATGGGAAAAGTACCCATCGTCTCGGTAAGTTTTATCAAAAAAAGTCCAGTGCGAACAGGCTAGGGCTTTTGTTTGATGGTTTAACAGCACAAAATAATGTACTGAGTCCAGTCTTTTGTATGTGTTTCTATGGGGAACACAATTCTGCACAGAACTTCAATGTACAAACTGCATGCACAAAAAGACAGTCTGTGTATCTTTGTGCTGCTGAGCAATTGCATGACTCAAAAAGTGAATTCTACATACTTAGGAGACCCTTTTTTTGATAAACCCTTTAAACAAATTTCTACTGCAAATATGTGATGGGATCTGGCTAATAAGAGGGAACTGGGCAGAGGTTGAAATGAGGGTTCTCAGGTATTAGAAAAAAAGAGGAAATGATTCTCCTTAAAATGCTGTTTGTTGCGCTTCAATCGGACATTCTGTTAACAAGTTATGACTGTTTAAAGTTCGCATTTATCAAATGTTGAGAAAAAGGCCTTTGAAGTTTTGAGTTTCAAGTTTTTTACATGGAAAATGACATTTTTTGTTAATTAAAAAATTATTTCACTGCTCCAATACTATTTCTTAGCAAAATGTAGTTATTTGTAGTAGGCATATTGCATACTTGTAGATAACAAATATCAATTTTCAGTTTAAGAAATTGCCTAGTATTATTGATTATTTTGCAGTTCTGCTTTTTGCAAGAACTCCTCACATACCGGTACATGTACATCATTTTCAGCATTTTTTTGAATACATAGTTAAAGGTAGGATACACCGATGGTAATTTCTTTAATAAATGATCATGAATGAGTGGATTTGGGGGGTTGTATTTTACGTTTATCTGACCTTTATTTTAGTTTTACAATCGTGCTGAGAAAAACAAGAAAAACAGCATTTGTTTTCAACCGGTGTCGGGTAGTGATCCTTACCGTATATTTTATTTTTATAAAATCAATTTTTTAAAAACAATTACAGGATATCTAACCGCGATCATTTTACTGGATGCCTACAATCGTTATTCACTTAATAATTCGGTAGTAAAAAGTTTTGATATCTGCAAATGGTGTGTGCTACCTTTAATCATAACAGTGATTGGATACAAGAGTATTAGGGCATTACTGTCCTTATAGTGCTGTGTAGTTATAATCTGATTCATGCAACTGCCTCGTTTTTGTTTACCTTCCTCCCTCCAGGCCTTCATGAGATGGTTTCTTCCACTGACTGGATGATTCTCCTCTGTCTGGCCTTCACTGACGGAGACTCTGAAGAATGCCTGGACAGAAGCTCCTTCACAAAATTACAAAGTGGCCAAAAGGTACAGCTACGGCTACAGCTTGTGTTACTTGGATATGGCTGTCAGTAACATGTCTATGGGAAGTGGCTTAAGCTGCTTCCATAGCCGGATGTGTGTTTGCAAGCCATAGCCAAATAATGTTGGATGTGATCTAACATTTCACGTACCTTAGGCGGTTTGGGCGGACTGTGTATTTAACTGGCCCACAGGCTAAAATGATTCATCCCGATTTGTGACCCGCTCCATCGAAATCAGGAATAAGTCTCGAAATGACTTTTTGAGATATGCACATGGTGAGAAAGGGAATTTCTTAAGCTTTCTAATGATACCCATCACAAGTGTGTATCTTCTTAGCTTAACGAGTTATCGTCTGATGAAGATGACAGGTGTATATTTATTTTCCGAATCCACATTCCGAGAAAAACAGCTTTGAAATAAACAAAAGTGACCAAAATCATACGGACAGCGCACACAAATCATCTTTATTTTCATCGTTATTGATCGTTTTTACATACAAGACATTAATGACAATAATCTGTGATAACTACACTTCCTAAAAAGACAATGTTCAGAAAAACGACTTGGTCGCGATTTTCACCCATGCGTTCACTTCAACGGCCGATTGCGTAAAACGGCCCCAGCGACTTATTCCTGATTACGATGGAGCGGGTCACATTTGAAGTTTTTTTTTTCTTTCTGAGATGGTGTCTCAATGAATACGTCTGGCAGTTTAGTTTCAATCAGCGAGTGCTAGGTTTGGCTGAGAGGCTTTATCTGTGTAGATGATGTTAGATGATGATGTTACCATTAATACTGGAGGGTCTATTTTTCCTTTTGGAATCTACACTCTCAATTTTAGTGACTTGACCTCTAATGCTCCCCGAATGTATTGTATTGGGTATGTTCATTATTGTTAGGGGCCGTCCAAAGTTGTCAACATTTTAATGGTCATACAAAGCGTACGGCAGGGGGGAGGGGGGTCGGAGGCCGCGTACGACTTTATATAGTGAATAAAATGTTGATTTTGTTCCGTACAATCAGCAAAGGAAAATTATATAATTTGAGGTTTGGTTTTTTAAATCAGAAGCGATACAAAGCCCGCTGTTCCAAAAGGATTGCTTCGGCAGGTATACCTTGTTTACAGCTATTGTGCAACTCCGATAAAAAAAACCCGATGCGTCCCTAGCGTAGCTGGCGAGGATGGGATACTTTTGACGCCGCCCGAAATCCCGCCCTACACGCCGCAGCGGCCGAGTTTGTATAGCGCAACGTTAACCACGAGGTGTACATGTACGTGCGCGCATGGACGAATCCCGCAAGTGTGCGTATGGTGTACATGCATACCCTGAATATAGAGCGCGAATGTGCCAAGCGTGAATGAATAAACCTTTGACACGACTGTACTGCGAATCGTTCCCAGAGCTGTGCATGGACATGGTGCACGCCGTGCCCCACCGCGCTCTACCGGTGTTTGGAGTTTGTACACTCGGGACGAGGTTGTCACTGCCAATGATCATGGCGTCGCACTTGTTGCAGTCCGATCTGCGTTGCAGTCCAGAGACCAGCCATGCTTTTATACAGCAAGTACATGTATGTGTACATTGTTTTTGACAACATTTAATGTTCATCTGATTTTGTTTTTAACTTGCATTGATCATCAGCAACATGAATAACATTGCTATTAATAGTAATACTCAGTGCAGCACACATGTAAAATGATGATAAAACATGTGCATCAACATTGAACAAATAAAATGTTGAAAAGTACTACTTTGTGGGGAGGGAGGGAGGTCTTGAAAAGTAGTACGCTCTGTACGACCTTAAAAATGTTGACAACTTTGGACGGCCCCTTAACAGCTGAAATATCATCCATTTTTTAATTCTTTTTTCTTTCAATCAGATCAACAGAATTCCCGGAATAAGGAATGTTTTATGGAAAAAGGATGGCTTTTGTTACACCATGAATCAAGCAAAGAGAATTCCAGGTAGGGTAAATGTAGATCAAAAAAGATGTACAAAAAAAATCAGACTAATGAATTCTGCTGAAAGTTTTGTTTATTTAAAACTCACCATAATTTTATCTTTTGGTATAGGATGCTCTTTTTCCCAATCGTATCACTCAAAAAGTGCTCTTGGCTCTGTAGTTCGCAAGTTATACACTTTTGTCGTTAGACACTTTTGTCGTTAGACACTTTTGTCGTTAGACACTTTTGTCGTTAGACACTTTTGTCGTTAGACACTTTTGTCGTTAGACACTTTTGTCGTTAGACACTTTTGTCGTTAGACACTTTTGTCGTTAGACACTTTGTCCGTGCAGGCGCCACCGAAATGAACCAGAGCGAGCATGGTGGCTCATCGCTCGTTCATTTTGGTGGCGACTTGATTTCAAGTCTAAACTTGCACATATCAAAACAAAATGGAAAAATTGGTCCCATTGTCAATTTGACCCCTCTTGGAAAATTATTCATAACTGTGTCAAACATTGTTCGATTTGGACGTTTGATGTCTCATTTTAAAGTGGAAACCAGTGTCTTTGAAACTATGTATATTATCATCGATAGTTTGTTATACATTCTACGTTTGGTATTCCGTTATATTTTGTTGCATTTTTTGTATACACCCTGTATAAACCCCGAAATATTTATATTGTGTAAAAAAAAAAAAAAAAAAAAAAATGAAAGCATTATTTTCTTCATTATTTTTGTCTTGGCAGCCTTAAAGAATACCTACCTCTCGCCCACATGCTGGGTCATGCCCAGTCAATTTGACCAGTTCTTGGGCGTGGCAGACGCGTTTGGAGACGACGTACGGTGGGTGTTCAAATCCACCAGCCCCGGGGGTAACATACAGGTGCTACAACCCACCAAAGAGAGAGACTATGCAAGAGTTAAAGAGTAAGCCTTGTGTTTTTAGAATGTTCTCCCGTCGTTGTTGCGCGAGTTAATAAATATTGATCCCTCAGATGTGCATACTGTTTTTGCAAACTTGAATTATACACATGTAAATTGAATAATCACTATTTTTACAAAGGGACGGGCAATTTTAAAAATGACTTTTTTTTTTCGATTTGGAAATTTAGCTTTTTTGTTTGAAAACATCGCTCTCAACTATTCTGACTTAACCAGTTCGCGTCGGGATTATTTTAACATCACCGAGCCGAGGAGCGGGATTATTTTTAATGAAACTCGTTCCGAAGCGGGTTCAGGCCGATAGTGCCGGGAAGCATACCCACGCATTTCCAGCCTTGCTCGCTGCTGACAGACATTTCCGAACTTGAACTTGGCGTGTTTATGCGTCATCCGTTTTGAATTTGGGGAAAACTTTGCGTTTATATACGTCATCCGGCGCGAACTGGTTAAGCAAAACTTGCTAATGCCTTAATTGAGGGGGAGACTTCTCCATAATTGCCCTTTGTGTTTGCTAACGTGCTGTGCTCAAAACTTATTGTTTAAATGTGCACAAAGTACAAGAAAGCTTTCAGATGTCACAAAGAGACAGTCGTGCATTTCATGCGCGCGTGGGCAGATTGGCGCATCCTCTTCCTATGGTTATAACAGCACGGCACTGTAGATCTTAAAGGAGACGGGCATCTTTGCTGCTCAATAATTGTTGCTAATTAAAGTTAGGATACACCATTTGCAGATATCGAAAATATTTACTACCGAATTATTAAGAAAAATCTTACTCATTTGAAAGTAAATGTTGATTCTAGGCATCCAGCAAAATGATTGCGCTAGATATCCTGTAATTATTCCGAAAAATAAAATGTTATAATGAAAAATTCGCGATCGCCGGACAGCGATCGCGAAAAATAAAAAATAACATAAGAATAACTGCTCGATGCCGGTTGAAACAAACCGCTGTTTTTCGTGCTTTTCTCGGCATCCATGATTGTAAAACTTCGGACAGCTCAGTTAAACGATATTTTATACTATAAAATACAACCCCCCCCAAATCTACTCATTCATGATAATTCAAGCAATGACCAATGGTGTATCCTACCTTTTAAGCACAGTTTCAATTATCATTACTTTGTTCACTAGAAACTTGATCTCAATAAGAAAACATGTAAGTGTGATATTTTAAACAAACCACTGGCTGCGTTCTCTTTTGGCTTCTGTTTTATTAAGGTATTTGCATACATCCTTGTAAGCTACAACATTTTGAAAAAAATAAAAGGCTAAAGACTTATGAAGTATGAATACTAATTTATGAGCAATTCTAGAGCACGGTCTATTTTATTTGCTTTCATTTTTTTCTCTACCCGTTTTACATGTAGATTTCGTTTTAAGAAGGCAGTAGCCCAGCAGTATTTCCCCAACCCACTCCTAGTCTTTGGCATGCCGGTCAACATCCGGGCCTACGTTCTCGTCACATCTATCAATCCACTCAGGGCTTTCATTCATTCAGAAGGGCTGGTTCACTTCAGGCACGACTACCAGCGAAGCTTTAAAAAGGTCTGTTCTCTCTCCAGAACTTGTGACTTTTCAATGGCTTGTGACAAAAATGATGACTTTTAAGGAAATTTTTTTTATTTTTTTTATTTTTTTACAATTTGGCTGGAAAAGGAATGAGATATTATTTTAAAGATCGGTTACTGTTTTGGATTTGGAAGTTGAAGTTTATTATTATTATTTACATTTTGCCATTTACTATAGAAAGAAATCAAAGGAAGTTTATTTGTGACAGAGTAAATTTGAGTCGTCAGTGAGTTCATTTCAAGGGCACTGTGTGCTCAATGCTTTCTGATATCTCCAGGTTTAAGCTGCTTTTCATGTCAAAACTTCAGATGCAAAACCCTCTAAGCGCCACTTCCTGAAAAAATCAGATAATGATATCAAGTAAAAGCTCTTAGTGCTTACTATATGATAACCAAAATACTTTTTGAATTTAGTGAACCTATAAACATATAAACCCAATAGAAAGTGCTATTTTAAAACGTATATGCGACCTGTCACCACAATATGAGAGTAAAGTCGGAAAAATAAAAATTGAGATATTGGGATTTTCAAATTCTTGAGAAAGAGAGCTTTCCAATGGTATATAACACTTGGGGTTTTTGCAATAAATACATTTTACAGCGCTCCAGAAAGTCATGGGTTTCACAAAACGTGTTTGTGAGAAAACTTACCTGATAAACATCATAAACAAAACACACACAAGATTGCAAAACAGGACAAGTAAGGTTCGGTTGAGCATAGCAACGGCTATGTTCTAATCATTAATTTTTTTTGAAACTTTCCACACATACGAACTATTGTAAAAACAACAAAATATTAAAATTTCGCAAACGTGGGGCAGTTATGAAGACCTAATTTGCATATTTAATTACTGTGTTAATTAGACACTGATGGACTATAATCCAAACACTAACTACGCAAACACTACGCAAAATCGCGTAATTTAAGAGGTTTTCGATCATCCGATTGCACTTAAAAAATGGGAATATGTAGAAGAGGACTTTGGCTTTCCAAATTAGGCAAAATCTCACAATTGACCACCCCTTCATATTTTGACTTGGGATGGCCACATCTCCAAATCACATTGTGCGACTTTACTCTCATATTGTGGTGACAGGTCACATATTGTCCGTTTTGTGTAGTTTGGCCTACGGCTTTAGGAAACACCTGTTCAACATGAACAAGGCATGCATATTAAAAGGCAGTTTTACTCAGAAATTGTAGGCTTCCGAGTTTTTTACCTATTCATCAAAGTTGTCATCGATCATTCCTGTCCTTTAGATTCCCAACAGAACGTGGTACCTTGCCCAGTTCAAACATTATCTGAAATATAACTTTGGCTATGACGCAGCTGAGATAGCCTTCCAGAACCTAGCCACGGTCATTATCGAGACCTTGCTGGTTGCTGAGTCATCACTGGTGGCACACTTTGGCCGCTTCTCGGCACATCCCTGGGATGAACATTACAGGTTGGTTGCTGGTTGGAGATTTGGTATGAAATTGATGAGGTACCAGTGGGTAGGGGTAGGGGTTGGGCTGGGCTGTGCTTGGTTTATCTGGGCGTGGTTAGGGAATTGATGAGGTGAGGTGGGCCTGGGCTGGGCTGGGCCAGGCTGAATTAATTTGATTTTATTTGATTCGATTTAGATTTTGATTCCGATTCTGATTCCGATTCTAATTACTATTTTAATTTTATTTACAGGTAAATTGATTAATCAAATTTCATTCAATCTAATAATTGATTCTTTAATTTATTGTCCCTTAAATTAAGCATTAAACATTTCCGTTTTTTTGGTTTGAAAATCAGAAATGAGAAAAAATTGCATTAAAAAGTCTTTGCAATTCTAATTTGTGACACGATCAAGCGGAATGAGTCGGATGTCGGGAATCCCAAAAATGTTTTAATCAGAACTGTGTTCTTCATTGGTATTTAAACAAATTTACATAACTCGACAACGAAACATCGTATCAACATGGGGTTTTCAGTTTTTAAAACGTACAGATGCCCTCTTTAAAACTACATGACCGGGGCCGACATCCGACCAAGTTCCGCTGGGTTGTGTCACATTTATTCACGGAAAAACACGTTAAATACAGTAGATTTAATACCGTGAAAGAGCAAACAAATATCCAACCCCTTTTTTATTTATATATTTGTTTTATCAACCTTTGTTTTCAGGTGTAAGAACTGTTTCCAGCTTCTGGGGTTTGATATCATCTTCAATTCCACCCTTCATCCAATGGTTGTTGAGGTAAATAAGACTTGTGAATTGTAGAAAAGATGGGACAAGTGCGAGCTAAACTGAAATGATTTTGTGTTCATAAAGAGATATTTTCAAAGACGTTTTATCCAAATAAGAGTCGGTCTTATAATTTCATTAAAAAAAATTGAGAGATTTGACACAAAATAGCCTAAACTAATTAGAAGAACAACCGGAAGGGCTACTTAACCATTCTTAACCAGAATGACGCATAAACACGTCACGAGCAAGGCCGGAAATGTCTGTCAGCAACGAGCAAGGCCGGAAATGCTTGGGTGTGCTTCCCGGTACTGTTGGCCTGAACACGCCTCGAATCGAGTTTTGTTAAAAATAATTCCGCGCGTCGGCCCGGTGATGTAAAAATTATTCCCGCGCGAACTGGTTAAAGAGTCAGTTATATCATTTTATTAAAAAAAAGAAAAGAGAAGAGATTTGACTGACACAAAATAGCCAAAACTAATCAGAAGTACAACCGGTACGGAAGAGCTGCTTAAAATGATTATTTATAGTGCAGTTGATGATGATTGATTGTCATTCAATTGAACAGGTTAATGGACAGCCCCATCTGCAAGCTAACAGTGACACGACTGGCTGGGCAAGCAAGACCATTAAACAGAACGCAGTTGACGATGCCGTCGCCATTCTTTTGTCTGAGATGAAGGTTGCTAAGGATGTCGCTCTCGCGCTGGAGCATCTGAACCTGAATGTTGGAATACTGGCAAGTGGTGTTTGTTTGTTTTTATCTAACGCCTGATTAAGGCCGGTACATACGTCATGCGAAAACGAATGCGGTACGAATTTGTCGTCACAAAGCATTCGCTGTGAAAATTCGCCCGAGTTGAAATTCATCAACTTTTTGCGAATTTGCAGCACAAATACTTGCTGTGACGTCACAAATTTGGTTTACTTTCACGCCGATTTAGGCCTAACTGAGTATAAATATAGTTTACAACATTTGCAAATGTCGAAAAAAGTACCAAATTATTATGAAAAAATCTTACTTGACTGTAAGCAAATAGTAATCTCAAACATCTTGTGAAATCACTGACCCTGGTGTGCTTTCATATTCAAGAAAAGTTGATTTTTTGTATAAATTTCAAAAAATGGTTGGCCGATCATCGTTTCAAAAAATTTACTTTTTTTTTTTTAAAACACTGCCAAAGAAATCAGTTGTTTGCAATACACATTCATGCTAGTCTGGTTCCCTGATCTAACAATT
Organism: Crossaster papposus; assembly: GCA_037893245.1. Classification (NCBI taxonomy): domain Eukaryota; kingdom Metazoa; phylum Echinodermata; class Asteroidea; order Velatida; family Solasteridae; genus Crossaster; species Crossaster papposus. Next base: position 399,155 of record JBAIAA010000354.1, on the reverse strand, counting down.
TTCTAATGTCTGTAAATTGCTACAAAAACATCACTTTAAATGCTAGGCAGAGTTAATAGACCTATTTTGGATTGTCTTGTTAAATTTTGTATCCATTTCTTGATTTATAGTGAGTACAATTGTCACCTCTTTCTAAGAATTTTTGTTGATGATTTTTATAACAAATAAGAAATATTTATGTATAGGCCTAGATATTTTAGAGTTTTCTTCTTTATAATGGATTAAACTAAACCAAGCGGAAACAATTTTGATTGAAAATATGTTTTTTACTTTCTGTTCTTGAAGGGTGTGAACTGTCGTTCCAACAACCAGATGTGTCTCACCCAGGAGGACTTGGAATATCTCCTAGCGACCAGACGAGAGACAGTCAGTAGAGGCAGTTATCAACAGGTATAAAAATATTGTCAGTGACCTGAACTCATCTCGGATTGAGGTTCGTTAAAAAACAATCCTGTGCCTGGGCCCGGTCAATGTCAAATTGCGAACTGGATAAAAGTTATTAAGAATTCATTTTAAAAGGTCCACCCCAAACCATGTCGTTGTCTTCTTTAGGCTAATGATTTTGTTGCTGTTTTTCCCCTATGCCTTTAGCTGTACCCCTCCTCTTCCAGCTTTAAGTACAACAGCCTCCTGCGAGACATCCAACGCTTCCTGACCTCCCAACTCCACCTGGACGACATTCCTCCTTACAACCACCAGGGGGCGCTGCTGACCTCCCCGACGCTGCGACACGGCACCTCGGACCTCCAGCACGTGCTGGCCAACCTGGAGCAGTATTACTGGAGCGTGGACGGAAAACGACAGCCCGAAAGCCCCGTCTCGGAAGACGCGATCGTGCAGGAGAACTTTGGCAACATCACCAGTCATCGATTTGGAGGAGGACGCAACGACGTCTTGATCAGTAACGTGTTTGAGATCGACCCGATGTACAGGGATCCGCGATACCACAGACCGCGGTGTAGCGATGGTGAGTAAGCCTGCCAGTTTGCAGTTACTAAATTATCCGTGGAACCGTATGTTTTACGGTTACGGTTACGGTTACGGTTAACCGTAACCAATGCTAAAAAATTAAAAAAAAAAAAAAATTAAATTTAAAAAATGTAAATGTAACCATGTAAAAAAATTAACCGTGTAACTATTTGAACGGTCGGTTAACAGTGTAACCGTGTAACCGTTGCAGGCTTAGAGTGATGAGTAAATAATGGAGTTTCAGTGAGTAAAATATGAGTCACGGTTATCTCGCGCCAATTTCACAGAGATACTAAACACAGAAATTTTTCTTTTTAGATCCACTGGTTGTGTCGGAACTCTTGGACTTTCGGACTGACCCGGCCATCATCCTGACCCCGACCTTTGACCCAAAGGTCACCGAGTACCAGGCCGTGGTTCCACACGAGGTGGCCCTTATCAAATTGTGGGGATTTGCTAGGAGCTGTGATAGCGAAGCTAGGCTGGAGGATAGATACGGCGTATCAAGGTAAAACGGCTGTAGTCTGGGGGTCATTTGGGAAGGCGGAATGATTTTGGTTCAAAATTCAGAAAGTTAGCAATTTTGGAATTGGGGTTTCAAATTTAGTAGTGCGATTTGTGAAAACCCGCCACATGGTGGCAAAATAAAAAAATTAGTTCTTTACATCATCTTAAACTTGAGATCATCCTCTTTCTAATGCTTTTTCAATCAGGTCTCTAGGACCTCTACATCAAAAGTTACGTTAAAATAAACGTTGATTATTGGCGATGCGAAGTTCTGAGAAAAACAGCGTTTAACGATAGGGTACCAGAATAGCAATGAAAAATCAATTACAATTTTTTTTTTTTTTTTTAGAATTTCATTTTTTTGTTGCTTTTATGGGACTTGCAACTTTGCGACATCCGACGGGTTTTCACAGATCGCATTACATATTACCCTTTTGATCCTGCAGACCTGACCTGCTTTTAACCAGTCCGCGCTGGGATTATTTTGACATTGACCATTGAACCTCGATCTGAGACGGGTTCAGGCCGGCATCTGCAGGTAGCACACCCCAATATTTTCAGCCTATTTCAGCCTATTTTCGGAAAAACTTTGTGTGTATACACGTCATCCAACGCAAACTGGTTAAAAGCCCTTCTCCTCCAAAAATGTAAAGAGCCTAAAATTGTGTTCCCAAATCGTGTTTCGCTCCAGACCGTCCAACTACACCCTTGGCGTGGGTGAGAACCGTATCAGCATGCTAGTAGTTGATATCACCCACTCTGAGCCCTGGGTCCTCAGCACCTACACCGTTGTGGTACATCGCAGGAGCATCACGGACGGCGAAGCAGACTTTGATGACACCAAGACGCATCAAGTCTGCAGCTTAGTACAGGTAAATGCTCGTTGAACCTTGAAGAGCCAATTTCATGGAGCTGCTAAGAACCAACAGAATTGCTTAGTTTGATAATTCTTCCTTGGCAAAAACGGGGTTACAAACCAAATTTCCAGGTGATGTATATTGTTTGTGACTGGTAGCTTGATTTTACTTAGCATGAAAAGCACCTGGAGTTTTGGCTGGTAACCCAGCTGTTTTTTCTGAGCAATTTTGTTTGTGCTAAGCAAATTGTTTGTGCTTATACAGCTTCATGAAATTTGCCCCTAGTAACTATAGATAGGACTCTATTGGAATCCAGATCAACTAATCACACGTCTTCTCAAGTAAAATAAAATCTGTACAATTGAATGAAAATTGATTGTTCATGCTCAGTGCCATAAGCATCTCAAGAAGTGCAAACGTGGTGGATATAGATGTCCTACAATTGTCCTGAAAATGTGAATTTTCTATAAAAAAATTACGAACGCCGGACGGCGATCCCGAAAAAAACAAGAACAACATAAGAACCACTGCCCGACGCCGGTTGAAAACGAACGCCGTTTTTCTTGCTTTCCTCGGCAATCATGATAGCAAAACTTTGAACAGATCACTTAAACGGTATTGACTATAAAATCCACCCATTCATGATAATTCAAGCAATTACCAATGGTGTATCCTACATTCAAAATTAGAAGAAAAACAAATTGTTGCAATGCTTAATTGACCTATTGTGGTAGACCCACGGCTTGTGAAATTTTGTCCAATCGCGTGAATTACAAATCAACGTGGAACACGCAAAAAAACAACGCCCAGAATTCCATAGGGTTATCTATTGGGTCGTGGCTATGTGCCAGCGATAGGTTAATTGAAAAGAATGGTTAGAAGTAACCTTCTTTGGCAAATTCATTAATAAGCCGTAGGTAGACCCCGTGTTGCTCTGGAGTTTTGCAAAATATATTTGTAGACCCTGCTCATGATTATAATTAACCAGTTCGCGCCGGGATTATTTTTAACGAAACTCGATCCGAGGCGGGTTCAGGCTGATGGTACCGGAAAGCACTCCCATGCATTTCCGGCCTTGCTCGCTGCTGACAGACATTTCTGGCCTTGCTCGTGACGTGTTTATGCGTCATCCGTTTTGAATCTAGGGAAAACTTTTGCATGTATATGTGACCCGCTCCATCGAAATCAGGAATAAGTCTCGAAATGACTTTTTGAGATATGCACATGATGAGAAAGGGAATTTCATAAGCTTTCTAATGATACCCAATACAAGTGTGTATCTTCTTAGGTTACCGAGTTATGGTCTGATGAATAAGACAAGTGTATATTTATTTGCCGAATCCACATTCCGAGAAAAACGGCTTGAAATCAACAAAATTGACCAAAATCACACAGACAGCGCACACAAATCCTCTTCATTTTCATCATTATTGATCGTTTTTACACACAAGACATTAATGACAATAATCTGTGATAACTACACTTCCTAAAAATACAATGTTCAGAAAAACGACTTGGTCACGATTTTTACCTATGCGTTCACTTCAACGGCCGATTGCGTAAAACGGCCCCAGCGACTTATTCCTGATTACGATGAAGCGGGTCACATATATACTTTTCCGGCATGAACTGATTAACCAATATATGAGTCTGCATGTACACATTATGACTCGCATCGTTTTCTTCAATTTTTTTTAAGGAGTGCAATCTACAGTATCTTCAGGAATCTTCCTGTGGTCTAAGGTTAGTCCCCGACCTGACCTGGGTGGACTACGTCAAGTCTAAGTCACGTCTGCCATCGTGTCTCAGCGGTGACATCCAAGGTATTTGACCTGTTATAGGATCAAAACATTTCATAAGAATCACATGGATAAAAAAGTGATCCTGCTCGTAAATTACACTAGAAACCATTCAAGTTTTTACCATTACGTTGTGACCATATGTGACCCAGCACAAGTAAATGAGACACTTTGCGGCAAAAACAAGCTTTAAATGATGAAATCAAAATCTCAATTTTTATTTTTGCCGCAAAGTGTCTCATTTACTCGTGCTGGGTCACATATAGTTCCTGTTATTAAACTTTGTGCATTATATATTGGATTCACAGGAGAGTGGTTGGTTCCCTGTCATCGCTGCATGGACAGGAAAAGCTGCTATTGGAGCCAATCTCAATGGCAACCCAAAGGATGCCGGTACCCTGCTATCAGACGAGAGGAGTTACAGAAGTGTCTCGCCGGCAAAAAGGTGAATTTCAATCACTTCTGAGATGAGATTGTAGTGGTAAAGTATCCCAAGTCATCCGAGAATTGACAAGCTTTTCAAATGAAAATCGGGCACTGGTTGGAAAGCCTTGTATATTATAATATAATAATAATAATAATCTAGCTTATTTAGTGCTTTACATCGTATTAACAATCTCAAAGCGCTTTACAATTATTACCCCGTTCATCAGGCCCTGGACCTCGCAGCAGCCTCGACCCTCACAGGAACCCATTTATACTCCTGGGTGGTGAGATGCAAGTGTAGTTAAGTGTCTTGCCCAAGGGCACAAACACCATGTTCCTAGCAGGAGTCTGACACCGTAACAACTGGGCCATGCAGACAGATAATTCCTGCCTTAGGGCCAGTTCATACTTCACAAGAATGCAAATGGGAAGCAAATTTGAGGTTACAAAACGTTGGCTGCGAAAGTTCGCCAGTGTTTAAATGTGTTCAACTTTTGCGAATTACCGCGTGAAAGTGTATCCTGATGATGTCACAAATTGGCGTTCGCATTTGCTTTCGCGCCGATGGTGAACCGGCCTTCATGTGTGATGTCTCTCTTTTTCCTCAGCTTCTTTTCATCGGTGACTCTACCAACCGCGGCATCATGTACTACCTCATGGAGAAACTAAACGGCACCTTAACGGAGTGGGACAAGACCCACGACATCAAAGTCTACCACAACCTGAACGCCGACCGGACCACCGTCAGCTTTGCTTACTACCCGCAGTTCTGGCTGGCGGCCAGTGAGAGGCCGGTGTTCGACAAGGCTCTGTATCAGTTGATCAGGCACTCACGGCCGTTGGAGAACAGCGATAAGACGGTGCTGGTGGTTGGGGGCGTGCACTGGCTGGCAAATCATCATTTGAGGGTGTTGCAGAAGGCACTAGAAAGGCGAGTTATACTAGGGGTGTGCATTTATGAGTAGTTTATAAACCGGGTACCTGAGAACATGAATCAAACCCCAAAATTGAAAATTCAGAAGTTCATTATCAGCTTGTTTATAAAGGTCTGCACTATAATACTGCTACATCAGTGAGCTAATACAGCAAGATAGAAGTATTTACAGTGAGCTATGCTTTAAAGTGTAAACTGCAAATTTGCGAGCGTCATCAATTTGAAATAGTTTGTTTTCCTATGTAGCCTCGTCGTATGACATTCAAAACCGTAATTCTATTTCATCGTCTGAAAAAGTTACTAATGTAGTTTGCAAAGTTGCTACCGGTACTTGATTCCATAATCTGGAATTTGTTCCTAGAATTGGTTCGGGGTACTTGGGTTCCTGGTTTTGACGCACAGCTCTAAAGTTAACCTATATAAAGTCCATGTACTGCCCCGAACCGCCCTGTCTGTTAACTGCCCTAAACTACACTGCCCGAATACTCCCTGTACTACCCCAGACTGCCCTTTCTGTATTGCCCAAACCACTCTGCCTTATACTTCTTGTACCTCCAAAACTACCCTGCCTGTTACTCCCTCTAGTGCCTCAAGAAGCCCTGCCTGTTACTCCCTCTAGTGCCTCAAGAAGCCCTGCCTGTTACTCCCTGTACTACTCCAGACTGCCCCAACTGTTACTCCCTGTATTTCCCAAACCACCCTGCCTTATACCAATGTGCCTCCTAAACTGCCCTGCCTGTTGCTCCCTGTACTACCCCAGACTGCCCTACCTGTTACTCCCTGTATTGCCCAAACCACCCTTTCTTATACCAATGTGCCTCCTAAACTGCCCTGCCTGTTGCTCCCTGTACTACCCCAGACTGCCCTACCTGTTACTCCCTGTATTGCCCAAACCACCCTGCCTTATACCCCTGTACCTCCTAAACTGCCCTGCCTGTTGCTCCCTGTAGTGCCCTAATCGGCTCTGCCTGTTGCTCCCTGTACTACCCTAGACTGCCCTACCTGTTACTCCCTGTATTGCCCAAACCACCCTTTCTTATACCAATGTGCCTCCTAAACTGCCCTGCCTGTTGCTCTCTGTACTACCCCAGACTGCCCTACCTGTTACTCCCTGTATTGCCCAAACCATCCTGCCTTATACCCCTGTATTTCCTAAACTGCCCTGCCTGTTGCTCCCTGTAGTGCCCTAATCGGCTCTGCCTGTTGCTCCCTGTACTACCCTAGACTGCCCTACCTGTTACTCCCTGTATTGCCCAAACCACCCTTTCTTATACCAATGTGCCTCCTAAACTGCCCTGCCTGTTGCTCCCTGTACTACCCCAGACTGCCCTACCTGTTACTCCCTGTATTGCCCAAACCACCCTGCCTTATACCCCTGTACCTCCTAAACTGCCCTGCCTGTTGCTCCCTGTAGTGCCCTAATCGGCTCTGCCTGTTACTCCCTGTACTACCCCAGACTGCCCTACCTGTTACTCCCTGTATTGCCCAAACCACCTTTTCTTATACCAATGTACCTCCTAAACTGCCCTGCCTGTTACTCCCTGTACTACCCTAGACTGCCCTACCTGTTACTCCCTGTATTGCCCAAACCACCCTTTCTTATACCAATGTACCTCCTAAACTGCCCTGCCTGTTACTCCCTGTACTACCCCAGACTGCCCTACCTGTTACTCCCTGTATTGCCCAAACCACCTTTTCTTATACCAATGTACCTCCTAAACTGCCCTGCCTGTTTCTCTCTGAACTACCCCAACCGTTCCCACTTCCATCCAACCTAATCCATCCACTACAGTTGTTAGATTTTCCTTAGTTTAAAAATTTGTATTGTAACAGGAATTTATGTTTGTGATTGTTTTGTTTTTTAGGGAGGGATTGAGTAAGATTCATAAGATGATGAAGAGTCTAGGAGCTGGTTTCCACCAGCCGGTGGACGGGATCCACTGTCTATCATTGGTGAGTCAACCTTCCGTTTCAGATCTTCATCCCAAACCCTAAACTCCCACTGAACTTTTTTTCTGCCGACCCTGGATTGGTATGACCCTCCTCTAGACCTCAAACCCTCCTATCAGTCTCTTAAGGACAAGCAGAACGTACTGTTAGCACCAGGAGCCAATTTCATAGAACTGCTTATCAGCACTAAAATTGCTTAAAGGTAGGATACACCATTTGCAGATATCAAAAATATTTACTACCAAATTGTTAAGAAATATCTTACTCATTTGAAAGTAAATGTTGATTCTAGGCATCCAGCAAAATGATTGCGCTAGATATCCTGTAATTATTCGGAAAAATATAGTTTTATAATGAAAAATTTGCGATCGCCTAACATAACATAAGATAACATAAGAATAACTGCTCGACGCCGGTTTAAAACAAAACCGCTGTTTTTGTGCTTTTCTTGGCATCCATGATTGTAAAACTTTGGACAGCTCAGTTAAACCATATTTACTATAAAATACAACCCCCCAAAAATACTCATTCATGATAATTCAAGCAATGACCAATGGTGTATCCTACCTTTAAGCACAAAAGAACTAGTTTAGTAAAACCAGCTTACCAGTCACAGCTACATTGTTTGCGATTGGTCTTCAGCTGTTGTTAGCTTAGCATAACAATCACATGGAATTTTAGCTTCTAACCTGATATTACTAAGCAAGGGTTTTGTATATTTGGGTATTTATTTGTTTATTTACCGGACCCAGGTGCGGGATTATTTTTCACAAACATCGACCCCAGCGGTCCCAGGCCGGCAGTCCGTGGGCAGCACACCCACACATTGCCAGCTGCGAGCCGGTCGCTGACAGATAATTGTTGCCTCGCTCTGAGTTGTTCATGGCGTGTTTATGAGTCATTCGTTATGATTTTCTGGAAAAGAATTGCATCATCTAGTGTGAACTGGTTAATCAAATGTTTATGGTTAAGCAACTCAATGAAAATAGCCGTTCTGCTCGCGGTGTGACCACAAACTTCTAAACAAATTTCACCATTTTTTGTTTTTCAGTTCAATTTTTGTTTTCATTCTATCAAATATGCCACTTTCTTTGATCTTGCCCGTGTGTTTATATGCTGCCCATTACAAAAATAAGGCCCGTTTTTAACAAAACACTGTTTTCACCGTGCAGTATTTTATCCAATATTTACCTAGGTTTTATGTCTCTTTCTATTAGGCCAAATAAAAAACAAACATGTTTATGCCTTTTTTTTTAAAGAAAGGAGGAGGCCCTTTTTTTTTTTTTTTTTTTTTTTAAATGGTTGCCCGACACATCTTAATTCGAGTCATGTAGTGAACATGTCACACCCTATTTTCCAATTTAAAATTAAAACATGGTTCACCAACGATTAAAAATCTAAATTCATGTGGGTCGATCATGTATGCACCGTACACGACTACACGTCACACCCTAGCCTTCCTATTAGAAAAAAATATTTCCAGAGCATGTACACAGTGATGCTAAAGTCTAAATTACGATCTTAAAAAAAAAAAAAAAAAAAAAAAAAAAAAGGAAGCGGGCGGTGACGCTAAACATGTTTTGTTTTTTATTTGGCCTTAATACACTCTATAATGTTTCCGACACCTCAGGAAGAACAGCGTAAGATATTCTACCACAACCAGGGGATCCTGGACTCTGCCAAAGACCTGAGTTTTGATGTCGTAGACACATTCAACATGACCATGGCTAGATATCGAGAGTTTCTGTTGGGCAAATGTGCCTGTCACTTTCACAGGGTGAGGATAATATTACAACTGCCTTATTATAAAGAACACATTATTTTTGTTAAACAATTTTGACACTGGATTTAACTATTATGTGACCCGCTCCATCGAAATCAGGAATAAGTTGCAAAATGAGATATGCACATGGTGAGAAAGGGAATTTCATAAGCTTTCTAATGATACCCATCACAAGTGTGTATCTGTTTAGGTTAACGAGTTATGGTCTGATGAAGATGACAGGTGTATATTTATTTGCCGAATCTACATTCCGAGAAAAACAGCTTTGAAATAAACAAAAATGACCAAAATCATACGGACAGCGCACACAAATCCTCTTCATTTTCATCTTTATTTATCGTTTTTACATACAAGACATTAATGACAATAATCTGTTATAACTACACTTCCTAAAAATACAATGTTCAGAAAATCGACTTGGTCACGGTTTTCACCCATGCGTTCAGTTCAACGGCTTATTCCTGATTACGATGGAGCGGGTCACATATTACATTGCATTACTTTGTTGTAAAAAAACGGTGGGGCCCCCGGGACCTTAAACCTCGAGGGAACCGGCCGACCTTGCGGAACTAATTTAGACAAGGTGCCGTGTGTCTGGGGGATCCTCCATGGCCCGCCTCCCATGGGATTCTCCTGGAAAACTGCCCAGAATCAGTCTACCGTAATACCGTAAACTTACATGTGTTTTTTTTTAAGAAATTGTTTAAATGATTTCAGGAGCTGTTAATAGGCGTCGATCCCAGGAAAACTTTGTACAAAGCAGAGAAGGGGAAATAACGACTAAGAGAACAAACACTGATCAAACTGTTTTGTTTGCAATATCTGACGTTAAACTTTATAAAACTGCTCCCACTCGTACACATCTTTAATCGTTTTCCTGACAAACGCAAACTCCTTAATCAATTTTTTTTCTTTCAAACAAACAGTAAACCTTTAGCTTCACTTTAGAATTCTTTTCAATAATATTATTTTCCAATGATTTATGCATGTGCACAAAACCGCACACGCGGATGTATTCGCAGACGCACCTGTTTATGTGTCGTGCATAAACATTCCGGTAGTTAAATTTCACATCACACATCACTTTCTTGAATTATCTGTAGGTAAATGAAGTCATTCCAGAAATCCGTGCAACTTCCAGCACCATCCAGACACTGTGGCATTACCTCCGCCCCTCACCGGACGATGTCGTCCACGCTAAGACTACGAGAGAGGACCAACAACAGGGGGCGCTCTACCATGTGACTGGTGAAATCAACGCAGTCTACTCTGAAATCTTGATCAGTAGGATATGTGGTGCTTGAGGCTGCTGCTGAGTGGCGAGTATGAAAACTTTCAAGAAATAAAGCAGGGATAACTAACTGTAGTTTCCACATTAGTATTTTGTCAGCGAGGCTATTAAACCAGTTTGCACCACAATTATTTTTTTACATTGACCGGGCCCAGACGCGGGATTGTTTTTCACAAACTTCGATCCGAGAAAGCATTTTAGGCTGGCATCTGCAGGTAGCACACCCTGATATTTCCAGCCTCGCTCGCCAAGGAGCCAGTTGCTGACAGATATTTTCCGGCCTTGCTTGTCACGTGTTTATCTGTCATTTGTGACCCACTCTGCAAAAATGAGTCTCATGTGTTAAAAATGTTTTAGTTTTTTTCAATTTTACAGTTGGTCAGAAAAAGCAGGAAATAAGCTTTCATTTGATATATGGCACAACTCTGTAGTGTAATGCATCGGTCTTTTACAATTTTGGGAAATTTGCTTTTTCTCAGTTATATTCAAAATGTCTTTGAAACGAAATGAAGATTTACAATTGTAGTGCTTCATCAGATGCTATGGAAAGAGAATGACAAAACCTGTATTAAATTAAATTTAGGTATCACAACAATCTTTTCAATCGATCAGATCTGAAAATATAGGTGTCGGAGAAACCAAAATGCCTCAAAACAAAAATATTATTTGTTGAAAGAAAAATCACCTCCGAGACAATAAACGTCCCTTTACGTAAAAATGTATTTTCCGACATCGGACTCATTTTTGCAGAGCGGGTCACATTTGTTGTTTTCGCACCGAGTACAGTATATGAACCGGCCTTAACATATCTGAAGAAAAAAAAGTAACTTAAAATACAAAATGTAGTCAATTTTTTGTTATGGTGATTTTATTGCACGTTGACAGCTTGACAAATTTAAAGACATATTTTTTTTATGAAAAAAACTCTTGCCAAATTATATCTGCTACTAATCATTTTATACTTTATGGACCAATTTAATCAGTTGTAAGCCCTCTCCGGGATGCTGAATGTTGTAATGTTTAAAAAAGAAAGAAATAATATTTACCCTAACAAGTGGAACATACATCATAATAATCTATTAGCAGAATAACTGAGATATGTTTAATTCTAACCCCTAAGGTGCTCGCACTAGAAAGCATACCAAACCTAACAAACTTCAACAGCTGCACACAGTAATTATTAGTACACTGTACTGAACCTAATGGCACTAAACCTGCCAAACTCCAACAGTTGAAATTTGATTGACTTTGTACAGATGGTTCAATGCATTGTTCAGTGTTCAGGACCAGTGCAGTGATGACTGTACTTGGTGTATTGCCACAGACTTTACAAAGAAAAAAAAGTGTAAACAAATAATTAACCATGATATCTAATTAAAGGTAGGATACACCATTGAATTTTCAGAAATGGGTGGATTTGGGGGTTGTATTTTATAGTAAATATCGTTTAACTGACCTGTTCAAAGTTTTACAATCATGAATGCCGAGGGAAAAAACCAAGAAAAACGGCACGAATTTTCAACCGGTGTCGGGCAGTTGTTCTTGTGGGTTTTTTCTTTTTTTGGTATAAATTGTTTTTATTAAACTCAATTTTTGGAACAATTACAGGATATCTAGTGCAATCATTTTGCTAGATGCCTAGAAATAGAATCATTGTTTACTTTCAAATAAGTAAGATATTTCGTTAATAATTTGGTAATAAAATATTTCAATACCTGTAAATGGTGTATCCTACCGTTAATGATTCAGAGAATAGATCCAAACTCCAAGTTCATAATATCCTTGACCATTACTAAACACCTCGCCAAAAGTAAGTCCCCCTCTCAACAGTTCGTCATAACATTGTCAGATAAAACATTTTACCAATCAAACTTAGTTAAAAATAATCCTATGACTGTTTCCTAAATGTTGTTTGAAAATAAAAGATGTCCATAACTTCATGGCTGAATGAGCTCAAATGAATGAAAAAAACTGCCCTTCTCAAAAGTCACAAAAGTTTATGAATGGCTTCTTACTAATAGGAAAAACACCTGTGGTTGAATGCAGTTTAAAATACCCACCAAGTGTACATTACTCTAATCTGTAATCGATTCAGGATCATTCAACCATGCAAATCCCTTTCTTGGCTCAGAGCTTAGCACAGTGAGATGTTAGGTGATCAGTCCCATTCCTTGTCCCAATACACCTTGTAGTTGACAAGCATAGGCCTACTGATTTGTTTTTGTGTTCTTAAATTAAGCATTATGCCCAGACTGTCTGATCAAGACAGGGCCATTGCCATTGGTCTTTTACAGACTAATAACCCCTGTGAAGCAGGTGGCAGATCAACTTTTGTGACTTATCAACTTTTGTGACTTATCAACTTTTGTGACTTTTGAGAAGGGCAGTTTTTGTTATTACTTTGAGCTCATTCAGCCATGAAGTCATGGACATCTTTTATTTTTAAACAACACTTAGGAAACAGTCAAAGGATTATTTCTAACTAAGTTTTATTGGTAAAATGTTTTATCTGACGATGTTATGACAAATTGTTGAGAGGGGGACTTACTTTTGGTGAGGTGTTTAGATGATAGATGTACATTGGGAAAGATACATTATTCAGATACATTATTCAGATACATTATTCACTGAGCTTCCTCAATAAGCCATTTGCGCGTGACCCCGAGTTAAATTTAAATAATATCTGGTACACTGACTTGTTCACACAGCTTGGCACAGTTTAACTTTACATTCTCCAGACTAAAGACACTGTTGCTATATCACGTGATTCGGGGCAATCTTTTGCATAGTTACGTAAGAGACGCTCAGCACCAATACATTGTTTACAATGGGTGAGAATGGCAAAAAGACGACCATTCCAGAGCTGGGGGTTGCTAGCGTAAGGCTTGCCCCGAATCACGTGATATAGCAACAGCGTCTTTGGTCTGGAGAATTTAAAGTTAAACTGTGCCAAGCTGTGTGAGCAAGTCAGTGTATCAGATGTTATTCAAATTTAACTCGGGGTCACGCGCAAATGGCTTATTACAGTAAAAAATTGCCCTTAAGTAAACTATGCAGTTGTATCGCCAGCATTAATTAACATTGTCGCAAGTGGACAGGTTGCAATACAGTTGGACCACATAGCCTGTTGGTATATAGTTTTGTAGAAAATACAAACAAATGCCTGACAACTATAGCAAGTTTTGTAAGTGTTTAAGTGTGTACATAAGAGTATTTATATTTATTAATAAGATGTTTTTTGTTTGTTTTTAAAAAACCAAACATGCATGAATGGATTTCGTTTTGTTTTAGGCTACCAGCAACTTCAGGTAGTTTGTGATGTAAGTAAATACATTTATTCAAGTCCAAAAGTTGTGATTGTGATTATTTTATTACGTTAGTGTCGTTATTAGTGACTGTTGTTATAGGGAATGTGAATAGGATTAAAACTGCTGCAAACTGCTTACTAGCTGGAAGGACCTGAAATATACAAATAAAATTTTCCCCTGCACGATATGTGGCAGAGGGGTACCCCCCCTCTTATCCCTATACCTTATACACACTCAACACTATTGTTACCTAACACCCCCACCCCCCCCCCCCCCCCCCCCCCTCAACCCCCCCCCCCCTCAACCCCCCCCCCCCCCCCACCACCTCCCCCCCCCACCTCCCCCACCACCTCCCCCCCCCACCACCACCACCACCACCCCCCCCCCCCCCACCACCACCACCACCACCACCCCCCCCCCCCCCCATTGAAACCTAAAAAGAATTCCTGAGATTCCGGGAACACAATGGTCAACACAAAATATGGGGGGGGGGGGTTCTCTGCCACATATCGCGCTTCATACGAATCAAATACTTATAAGAGAGCCTAATAGTTAGATCTTCAGAGGTAAAATGGCTGTGTACATAAATGGGAACATTAAAAAATGATGCATAACATGGTTGGAAGAAAAGAGGGATAACAGAAGTGGTGTGGAAGAACCAACAATAGGGACTTTTCGATTTGCACGTTTACTAGTAGACTGCGACGTATGCGGTCATTTGTGAAGCAGTGCGCATGCGCATCGACGAACTCGTCGTTCGTAGCAGAATTCTCGAACGCGTTCAACCTTGTTTTGCCGTTGTTGGAAAACTGTGACGACGTAGTGTGCATAGCGCGCGCCAAACATAAGGCATGACGTCACTGAGTGAGCGTAGTCGTAGTCGTAGAAATCGAAAAGGTAAGGTACAACATTTAGCGTGCCGCATACGTCGCAGTCTACTTGTGACCGCATACGTCGCAGTCTACTAGTAAACGTGCAAATCGAAAAGTCCCTAATGTCAGAGTGGGTGGGATCATAGTACAGACCAAGGGAGTAAAGGGGTGCAAACCTGGGTGGGAAACAAACAAGGAAGGGGTGAAACCACAAGGAAAGGAACCAGGGTGAAGATCAAAGGGAAGAACTAACAAATAAGTGTGGCTGGGTAGGGAGGGGAGGGGAGGTTGTGAGGAAAAGAAGTATATAGGCAACAGTATTACAAGAAAGGGGTGTAGAAGTAAATTGAACAGAAGAAACCAGGGGAGTGAGAACAAACAAAAACCAAACAAATCTTGGCAAGGGATAAATCTTAATCAGATGACAATAGAAGAAGGAAAACAAAACATAAGTTAATCATTTCCTAGTGGGATGTTGAGCCCATGTGGTTGAATAGTCCGAAGACGATTCATCAAAATTATAGGGAATTTGTGTAATACAGTGTTAAAATAGCTGGGAAACCTTGCATACTGTATTACAAAGTTCATTTGTTTCCAGAGAGTGCTGCAGTCAAGTACAGTTCAGTACATGGTTTTCTGCAAACTGTTCATTACTTGGTGTGAACAAAGCCAAACATTTTCAGTAAACATGCTAAAATTAATACCTGTATAAACAATCATGCAAATTGTTACCTTAACAGTCAAGAATCTTCCAATTTTAATATGATTTTTTACACACCCTAATAAGGTTTCTTTATTCAAGAAAATA
Organism: Crossaster papposus; assembly: GCA_037893245.1. Taxonomy (NCBI): domain Eukaryota; kingdom Metazoa; phylum Echinodermata; class Asteroidea; order Velatida; family Solasteridae; genus Crossaster; species Crossaster papposus. The sequence continues at coordinate 383,651 of JBAIAA010000354.1, read as the reverse complement.
TACTCAGACTCTGCGAAGTGTGTTTTTAGGACCTTTATTTATTTTGTTTATTTTTTAAATTTTGTTTTACTCTAGACCTCTAACAATGTAGTGTTAGTATTTCTTCCACAAACACAAATTAAGGGTTTTTGTAGTAAACATGGTACATGTGCTAAACATACTCAACTACAACATATCACAACTAATTGGTTGGGATTTATCTATAACCAAAAATTAACCATTTCTTTCATAAAAGCTGTTCAATGTAATCCAGTGTACACTAATAAACAGAAAACAAAGACCAGAGAAATTGCACTAATCATAATGCACGAATTCATAAAGCTTTAATTATAATATTTACAATTGGTTTTGAAATAGCCTTCGTTCCCTAGTGAGTCATTACAGCTATCTTGAAACAAATACATAATTAATGGTCGTTCTGACATTTGTTAATTTATATATTTATTTGTACACGTTTGCCTATGATACAAGAGTGGTTTACAGTACACCGAGTATTATCATGATCACTTGGTGTGTGTTTTCATCGACCTGCATGCCCAGCCACTCTGTAGCGCGAGGGCAAAAGCTGGATACGAGACGATAGGGGCGCTACTCACGGGCCTCGAGGCCCTCAAGGGTAACATCCCGGCAGGCAGACCCGCGAAGGAAAAGCCACCGATAGCTGCCAGGGCTTGAGCCACAGCCGCACCGCTGCCGGGAATAATGGTTGTAGCGGCGGGTAGTAGAGCGGACGAGGTGACCAAGGGAAGTTTGGGCAGTCCAGTCGGACACACTTTGGTCGGGGGAAAAGAGCAGATCGCCCCACCGACCGCACCGGGCGCGGTCTGCTGCAGCGATGGGGTCGGCAGGAGCACGATGTCCGGCGATTGTGGGCGGCTGATGGCGGAGGGAGTCGATGCTGGCGTCTTTACAGTAGATGTGGAGGGAGACGGTGATAAGATCGTGGAAGTGGAAGTAGTTCTTTCCTCGGTTTTGCTGACTATAGAAATACACGGACGAGGAAAATGTGAAAAGATTGTATTGCCAATTTGCTTTTTTGTAAAGAATTAAATAAAATGACCTGTCACCACAAAATGAGAGTAAAGTCGCACGATGTGATTCAGAGATATGGCCATCCAAAGTCAAAATATGAAGGGTTGGTCAATTTTAAGATTTTGAGTAATTTGGAAAGCCCAAGTCCTCCTCTACATATTCCTATTTTGTGGGTGAGATCCGATGATCGAAAACCTCTTAAATTAAGCGAATTTACGTAGTTAGTGTTTGGATTAAAGTCCATTAGTGGTCTAATTAACACGGTAATTAAATATGTAAATCAGGTCCTCGTAAATATCCCACGTTTTCGAAATTTTGATATTTTGTTGTTTATACAATAGTTTATATGTGTAAAAAATTTCAAGAAGAAATAATGATTAGAACATAGCCGTTGCTATGCTCAACCGAACCTTACTTGTCTTGTTTTGTAATCTTTTCCGTGTTTTGTTTAAGATGTTTAAAGTAAGTTTTCTCACAAACGCGTTTTGTGAAACCCAAGACTTTCTAGAGCGCTGTGAAAAGTAATTATCGCAAAACCCCCAATTGTTATGTACCATTGGAAAGCTCTCTTTCTCAAGAATCTGAAAATACCAATATCTCAATTTTTAATATTTCCGACTTTACTCTCATTTTGTGGTTACAGGTCACGGCCATATAGGCCTATGTTCGAAAACGAGCAAAGATGAGAGCGATAAGACCACAAAGAAATAAATGGATATACATGACTACACAATTCCTATCTTTACCGCACCAATATTATTTTTGTTATGAGTTTACTCTGATGGCGTTGAAAATATGTTTAAACAAAATATGTTGAAACGAGATTAACTGAAACAATTCACCTGGCTCTTAATAATCCAATCGTATTGCAACACATTTCTTATTATTTTGTTTAAAGATTGTCACTTAAATGCTTGGCTCTGCTTATTAATTGTCTGGACGGTATGTCAAAGCTGTTGCACGAGCGATAATATTCCGGATGAATGACACAATTTGTTATTTGGTCTGTATTGATCGATTCAATTTTGTTTGGCAATCATTTTTGTTGAATGATCGATCGATTGATGTTCTGTCGCAGTCAGGTGCAGTTCGTTTTGATGAATTAATCAGTTAAATTACTGAATAATTGATCGGGCCTTTTAAACGGTGATCGATCAATTGCTCACTTTTCTCGCTTATCTCCTTGTCATCATCTTCCTCCGAATCGCTGCTCGTCAGTTTCCTCTTCCTTCCTTCGTTTCCTTGGAGAATCTGGTCGATTGAGTGGCTCGGCCTGGCCGCCGAGGGCGCTCTGTAGGCCAACTGTCCTGTGTTTTGCGGGGAGGGCCTCTGTGGGATGGGCGCCGCTAGCCTAGCAACGGGAGCAGGTAGGCTGGTCGCCATCTCCTGCTCGTGCAAAGAAAAGAAAACGTTTACTCTGACTGCCGAGAAGGGGACACGTCTGTTATCTATGGCTGAGTTCGGACGATTTGTTCTTGACACTAGAAACTCGCTCTCGCGATCGAACGGCTGGAACGCGACCCAAGAACAATGGGTCGTATGAATACAAACTAGCAAACGCTATGAAGTACAAGCAAAAAGTAAAAGCATTTACTTCGAAGTAAAAGCAATAAAGAAAAGCAAATGCTTAAATTCGTATGAATAAAATACAATTTTACTGTTTAGCATTTACTGGCTGAAATAGCAGTAAATGCTTTTTACTTGCAATTGATTTCACAGCCAAATGGTTTATAACAATAGAGTCTGTATTGTGTACGATACACACCCACACACGTAGTCGTGAACCACATAACGATCGAGGCTCGATATTGTGTTTTCCTTTATTCCTATGTTATACCCAATCCCCATTGCTTTGCGCTTGCACCGTCGATCAAGGACCGAATTTTTCCATTCATACCGCCGACCGAGGGGCTTTTGTTTCCTTTGTTCTCCTTTGTGTCTCGCCCCTCGGTCGTTATGTGGTGCCGGAACATAGACTCTCGTACGCTGACAGGTGTGTTTGAATGAAATCAGAACCTCAAGTTGCTGCTTCGCAGTCATGATGCCCTTTTCTGTCTCAGCAATATTGCAAGAAATTATCGGCCATCTACGTCTCATTTCCTTCCCCAAAATCAGTACAACTGCTTGTATTTTAATTCTAGACAATCCATATTCCATGTTCATACCTTTTCCTGCCTAACCACATATACAAAAGCTCCTATTAAGTATTTTCATATTAGTATTTGCTTCTCTTTTTTCAAAGTAGCCCCGACCCAACCTTGAAAAATTACGAGTAAATACTGCAAATCTGAAGCATTTACTCATTTTTATTCATACCAAATGGAGCAAATACTAATATTCTAGCAAATGCTGGAAATTAAAAGTAAAACCTTTTGCTTCATTTTTATACATACAGATTCCAGTAAATGCTTGAAAATTAGTAGTAAAAGCAAATACTAGTTTGTATTCATACGGCCTATTGCACTTGGAAGATGATCACACACAGTACCACCTAACCATCGAGGTTTTGCAAGAACGAGTTTCGCGTAGTAAGAAAAAATTACAAACAGCAATTGAAAGCAAAAACTCGTTGTTTGAAGACTGTCCGTGTAGGCCTACAGCCTACTGGTGTAGGCACAAGAACTATGGCATTTAAATATGTTTCCCCGTTCTAGTTTTCCGATTCACCTCGAAGTAAAAATATATGTGATACTCACTTTTGATTGACATTGAACGAAAACAAATCCACTGACGTTTAATGGTTATTAAATTATTTCTTCCCAAATTTCAATATTATTGTCTTCCAGACAATTTGGCTATTGCCGACAAAATGAAAGTCATTTTTTTTTCTGGGGTTGTAGATACGCAAATCAAAGTTTAACAAACAGAAATGTTTAAAGAGCACAGGGTGTGAAACTTTAAAAGCGGCAACTTCGTGCAAGGAAAAAACCGACTCTTTATGTTTCTTTCTACGGAGCACAAAACGAGATAAGAAAAAGCAACGCCAACCAAACTTTTTACTTACCCCTCCTGCGCCACTGGGGGCGCTATTTCTTAGTATACGGTTGATGGAGCTGACGCTGGGTATAGTGCTTTCGTCGCAGACCCGCTCTTGCAGCAGCCGATCGCGTATCTCCCAGGCAAAGATTGAAGGATTATCCTGCTTGTAACCCATGATCTTTTTGACGACAAGAGGCGTTGCCACCTGTGTCAAAGGACCAGACTATAGACGATCATACCCTCTTTACATCTATATTCAAATGGACCAGTGGTATGCGCACGCATTGTGTTTTGCAAACAAATTGGTTAAGAAGTGACGTCACACGGTCAGGGTCCAATTTCACAGAGCTGCTAAGCACAAAAATTTGCTTAGCATGACATTATTTTTGTCTTTGGCAAAAACAAGGTTACAGACCAAATTTTTACCTGATCTTTATTGTTCTGGATTGATAATCAGCTGTTTTTTTGCTTAGCATTAAAAACACGTATAATTTTGGCTGGTAACCTGTTTTTAATGAGCAAGACTTTTTGTGCTAAGCACATTTGTTTGCTTAGCAGCTCTATGAAATTTTGGTTACCAGCAATAATTCTACGGGTTTTTCATTCTAAGCCAAAAACCAGCTGATTAATATCAATCGAAAACAATAAAGATCACATAAAAATTTGGTCTGTAACCTTGTTTTTGCCAATGACAAATTTCTATGCTAAGCAAATTATTGTGCTTAGCAGCTCTATGAAATTGACCCCAGATCGCCTTTGAATTATGTGACCTCTGATGTCACGCCTTAACAATTTGTTTTAGGCAAAACACGATGCGTGTGCATGCAGCCGGGCACATTTTGAATATAAATGTAAGCAGAGGGTACATCGTCCAGGCCTATAGAAGAAAAATTTGGTGGGAATTTCTTTTTCGTAGTGCAGAGCCATTAAAGATGAATTTGGAAATTAGAACTCCGTCAGGCAAATAATGTCATCGTCATTGTCATTACCACTGGGATTGTCGTCACATTCCCGACCGTCATATATAAAGCAGGGATGTAGTCGAGTCCATCACAAGTCCCTGCAAGTCCCTGTAAGTCCCTGCAAGTCCATCACAAGTCCTTCAGTTCCAATTCAAATCGCAAGCTATTCAAATCAGCTTTGACAAAGGCATTCCTTTGTGATTGTTCATCCAGTTACTTGTGACTGGCTTTATGAAGGGACTTGTGACTGACTTCACGAAAGGACTTATGAAAGGACTTGCAGGGACTCGACTACAACCCTGATATAAAGTGACAAACGCCAACCAACCTTGGGCTTGCTGCCTCCGATGTTACCGGGTCGTATGGACCCGGTCTCGAAGAACCTGGTCAGTATCTTGGACACGCAGCCGTGCGAGACGAGAAGTTGACGGGAGATATCGCAGGGCCGCACGCCTAGCTGCGCTAGCTGGATGATATGGGCTCGTACACAGTCGGGTAACGGGCGACCATTGACAAACACGCCTCCGAGTTGATTTACGCCAGCTTGACCTGACGAAAAACAGGTGGAAAACAAAGAGCCTTTGAGACAAAGGATCAGTAAACCTCATCAATAAACCTCATAAAGAAAAATTCGCGATCGCCGTCCGGCGATCGCGAATTTTTGGATAACATAAGAATAACGGCTCGACCCCGGTTGAAAACAAACGCTGTTTTTCGTGCTTTTCTCGGCATCTATGATTGTAAAACTTCGGAAAAGTCAGTTAAACGATATTTACTATGAAATACAACCCCCCAAATATACCCATTCATGATAATTCAAGCAATTACCAATGGTGTATTCTAACCCTAACCACATTTTAATAATTTAAATTTTGTTGTGAAATCGATATCAATATTGTGGAAATTGCGACAAAAATCTAATCAAAATAAAATTAAATTAAAAAAAAAAATTATTAAAGAATCTTAAGTGATTCCATGGTTTAATGGTTAACACTTCTTAATGATTTTTAATGTTGGCACATAAATTAACCAAAAAAACCTCGAGTCTCGAGTGCTAACCATTACACCATGGGACCACTTGACATTATTAAAGTCATGATTTCGTTAGATTTCTTTTCTTCACATAAATGAAAAGAAATAAACCAAGCTTTTATTAAATTGGAACAGCCGAAAGATGCGGCGGACTCTAATAAAAAAAGTTATCCAAGGTCCCACCGAGATTTGAACTCGGATCGCGAGATTCAAAGTCTCGAGTGCTAACCATTACACCATGGGACCACTTGACATTACTAAAGTCATGATTTCGTTAGATTTCTTTTCTTCACATAAATGAAAAGAAATAAACCAAGCTTTTATTAAATTGGAACAGCCGAAAGATGCGGCGGACTCTAATAAAAAAACTTATCCAAGGTCCCACCGAGATTTGAACTCGGATCGCGAGATTCAGAGTCTCGAGTGCTAACCATTACACCATGGGACCACCTACCATTATTAAAGTCATGTTTTAGTTTCAAACAAATTCTTCACATAAACGAAAAGAAATAAACTAACCTTTTATTTTATTGGAACAGCCGAACGATGCGGCTGACTCTAATAAAAAGGTTATCAAAGGTCCCACCGAGATTTGAACTCGGATCGCGAGATTCAGAGTCTCGAGTGCTAACCATTACACCATGGGACCACTTGACATCATTAAAGTCATGTTTTAGTTTCAAACAAATTCTTCACATAAACGAAAAGAAATAAACAAACCTTTTATTTTATTGGAACAGCCGAACGATGCGGCTGACTCTAATAAAAAAAGTTATCAAAGGTCCCACCGAGATTTGAACTCGGATCGCGAGATTCAGAGTCTCGAGTGCTAACCATTACACCATGGGACCACTTGACATCATTAAAGTCATGTTTTCGTATGACTTTAATATATTTTTACATAAATGAAAAGAAATAAACCAACCTTTTATTTTATTGGAACAGCCGAACGATGCGGCTGACTATAATAAAAAGCTTATCAAAGGTCCCACCGAGATTTGAACTCGGATCGCGAGATTCAGAGTCTCGAGTGCTAACCATTACACCATGGGACCACTTGACATTACTAAAGTCATGATTTCGTTAGATTTCTTTTCTTCACATAAATAAAAAGAAATAAACCAAGCTTTTATTAAATTGGAACAGCCGAAAGATGCGGCGGACTCTAATAAAAAAAGTTATCAAAGGTCCCACCGAGATTTGAACTCGGATCGCGAGATTCAGAGTCTCGAGTGCTAACCATTACACCATGGGACCACTTGACATAATTAAAGTCATGTTTTCGTTTGACTTCAAATTATTTTTACATAAATGAAAAGAAATAAAACAACCTTTTATTTTATTGGAACAGCCGAACGATACGGCTGACTCTAATAAAAAGGTTATGAAAGGTCCCACCGAGATTTGAACTCGGATCGCGAGATTCAGAGTCTCGAGTGCTAACCATTACACCATGGGACCACTTGACATTACTAAAGTCATGATTTCGTTAGATTTCTTTTCTTCACATAAATGAAAAGAAATAAACCAAGCTTTTATTAAATTGGAACAGCCGAAAGATGCGGCAGACTCTAATAAAAACAAGTTATCAAAGGTCCCACCGAGATTTGAACTCGGATCGCGAGATTCAGAGTCTCGAGTGCTAACCATTACACCATGGGACCACTTGACATCATTAAAGTCATGTTTTAATTTCAAACAAATTCTTCACATAAACGAAAAGAAATAAACAAACCTTTTATTTTATTGGAACAGCCGAACGATGCGGCTGACTCTAATAAAAAAAGTTATCAAAGGTCCCACCGAGATTTGAACTCGGATAGAGATTCAGAGTCTCGAGTGCTAACCATTACACCATGGGACCACTTGACATTACTAAAGTCATGATTTCGTTAGATTTCTTTTCTTCACATAAATGAAAAGAAATAAACCAAGCTTTTATTAAATTGGAACAGCCGAAAGATGCGGCAGACTCTAATAAAAAAAGTTATCAAAGGTCCCACCGAGATTTGAACTCGGATCGCGAGATTCAAAGTCTCGAGTGCTAACCATTACACCATGGGACCACCTGCATTATTAAAGTCATGTTTTAGTTTCAAACAAATTCTTCACATAAACGAAAAGAAATAAACCAACCTTTTATTTTATTGGAACAGCCGAACGATGCGGCTGACTCTAATAAAAAAAGTTATCAAAGGTCCCACCGAGATTTGAACTCGGATCGCGAGATTCAGAGTCTCGAGTGCTAACCATTACACCATGGGACCACTTGACATCATTAAAGTCATGTTTTCGTATGACTTTAATTTATTTTTACATAAATGAAAAGAAATAAACCAACCTTTTATTTTATTGGAACAGCCGAACGATGCGGCTGACTATAATAAAAAGCTTATCAAAGGTCCCACCGAGATTTGAAATCGGATCAAGAGATTCAGAGTCTCGAGTGCTAACCATTACACCATGGGACCACTTGACATTACTAAAGTCATGATTTCGTTAGATTTCTTTTCTTCACATAAATGAAAAGAAATAAACCAAGCTTTTATTAAATTGGAACAGCCGAAAGATGCGGCAGACTCTGATAAAAAAAGTTATCAAAGGTCCCACCGAGATTTGAACTCGGATCGCGAGATTCAAAGTCTCGAGTGCTAACCATTACACCATGGGACCACCTGCATTATTAAAGTCATGTTTTAGTTTCAAACAAATTCTTCACATAAACGAAAAGAAATAAACCAACCTTTTATTTTATTGGAACAGCCGAACGATGCGGCTGACTCTAATAAAAAAAGTTATCAAAGGTCCCACCGAGATTTGAACTCGGATCGCGAGATTCAGAGTCTCGAGTGCTAACCATTACACCATGGGACCACTTGACATCATTAAAGTCATGTTTTCGTATGACTTTAATTTATTTTTACATAAATGAAAAGAAATAAACCAACCTTTTATTTTATTGGAACAGCCGAACGATGCGGCTGACTCTAATAAAAAAAGTTATCAAAGGTCCCACCGAGATTTGAACTCGGATCGCGAGATTCAAAGTCGCGAGTGCTAACCATTACACCATGGGACCACTTGACATTACTAAAGTCATGATTTCGTTAGATTTCTTTTCTTCACATAAATGAAAAGAAATAAACCAAGCTTTTATTAAATTGGAACAGCCGAAAGATGCGGCGGACTCTAATAAAAAAAGTTATCAAAGGTCCCACCGAGATTTGAACTCGGATCGCGAGATTCAGAGTCTCGAGTGCTAACCATTACACCATGGGACCACTTGACATTACTAAAGTCATGATTTCGTTAGATTTCTTTTCTTCACATAAATGAAAAGAAATAAACCAAGCTTTTATTAAATTGGAACAGCCGAAAGATGCGGCGGACTCTAATAAAAAAAGTTATCAAAGGTCCCACCGAGATTTGAACTCGGATCGCGAGATTCAAAGTCTCGAGTGCTAACCATTACACCATGGGACCACCTGCCATTATTAAAGTCATGTTTTAGTTTCAAACAAATTCTTCACATAAACAAAAAGAAATAAACCAACCTTTTATTTTATTGGAACAGCCGAACGATGCGGCTGACTCTAATAAAAAAGTTATCAAAGGTCCCACCGAGATTTGAACTCGGATCGCGAGATTCAAAGTCTCGAGTGCTAACCATTACACCATGGGACCACTTGACATTACTAAAGTCATGATTTCGTTAGATTTCTTTTCTTCACATAAATGAAAAGAATCAACGAACCTTTCATTTTATTGGCACAGCCGAAAGATGCGGTGACTGTAATAAAAAGGTTATGAAAGGTCCCACCGAGATTTGAACTCGGATCGCGAGATTCAGAGTCTCGAGTGCTAACCATTACACCATGGGACCACTTGACATCATTAAAGTCATGTTTTCGTTTGACTTCAATTTATTTTTACATAAATGAAAAGAAATAAAACAACCTTTTATTTTATTGGAACAGCCGAACGATACGGCTGACTCTAATAAAAAGGTTATGAAAGGTCCAACCGAGATTTGAACTCGGATCTCGAGATTCAGAGTCTCGAGTGCTAACCATTACACCATGGGACCACTTGACATCATTAAAGTCATGTTTTAGTTTCAAACAAATTCTTCACATAAACGAAAAGAAATAAACCAACCTTTTATTTTATTGGAACAGCCGAACGATGCGGCTGACTCTAATAAAAAAAGTTATCAAAGGTCCCACCGAGATTTGAACTCGGATCGCGAGATTCAAAGTCTCGAGTGCTAACCATTACACCATGGGACCACTTGACATTACTAAAGTCATGATTTCGTTAGATTTCTTTTCTTCACATAAATGAAAAGAAATAAACGAAGCTTTTATTAAATTGGAACAGCCGAAAGATGCGGCAGACTCTAATAAAACAAGTTATCAAAGGTCCCACCGAGATTTGAACTCGGATCGCGAGATTCAGAGTCTCGAGTGCTAACCATTACACCATGGGACCACTTGACATCATTAAAGTCATGTTTTCGTTTGACTTTAATTTATTTTTACATAAATGAAAAGAAATAAAACAACCTTTTATTTTATTGGAACAGCCGAACGATACGGCTGACTCTAATAAAAAGGTTATGAAAGGTCCCACCGAGATTTGAACTCGGATCGCGAGATTCAGAGTCTCGAGTGCTAACCATTACACCATGGGACCACTTGACATCATTAAAGTCATGTTTACGTTTGACTTCAATTTATGTTTACATCAATGAAAAGAAATAAACCAACCTTTTATTTTATTGGAACAGCCGAACGATACGGCTGACTCTAATAAAAAGGTTATGAAAGGTCCCACCGAGATTTGAACTCGGATCGCGAGATTCAGAGTCTCGAGTGCTAACCATTACACCATGGGACCACTTGACATTACTAAAGTCATGATTTCGTTAGATTTCTTTTCTTCACATAAATGAAAAGAAATAAACCAAGCTTTTATTAAATTGGAACAGCCGAAAGATGCGGCAGACTCTAATAAAAACAGTTATCAAAGGTCCCACCGAGATTTGAACTCGGATCGCGAGATTCAAAGTCTCGAGTGCTAACCATTACACAATGGGACCACCTGAATTATTAAATTCATGTTTTAGTTTCAAACAAATTCTTCACATAAACGAAAAGAAATAAACCAACCTTTTATTTTATTGGAACAGCCGAACGGTGCGGCTGACTCTAATAAAAAAAGTTATCAAAGGTCCCACCGAGATTTGAACTCGGATCGCGAGATTCAGAGTCTCGAGTGCTAACCATTACACCATGGGACCACTTGACATCATTAAAGTCATGTTTTCGTATGACTTTAATTTATTTTTACATAAATGAAAAGAAATAAACCAACCTTTTATTTTATTGGAACAGCCGAACGATGCGGCTGACTCTAATAAAAAAATTATCAAAGGTCCCACCGAGATTTGAACTCGGATCGCGAGATTCAGAGTCTCGAGTGCTAACCATTACACCATGGGACCACTTGACATCATTAAAGTCATGTTTTAGTTTCAAACAAATTCTTCACATAAACAAAAAGAAATAAACCAACCTTTTATTTTATTGGAACAGCCGAACGATGCGGCTGACTCTAATAAAAAAAGTTATCAAAGGTCCCACCGAGATTTGAACTCGGATCGCGAGATTCAAAGTCTCGAGTGCTAACCATTACACCATGGGACCACTTGACATTACTAAAGTCATGATTTCGTTAGATTTCTTTTCTTCACATAAATGAAAAGAATCAACGAACCTTTCATTTTATTGGCACAGCCGAAAGATGCGGTGACTGTAATAAAAAGGTTATGAAAGGTCCCACCGAGATTTGAACTCGGATCGCGAGATTCAGAGTCTCGAGTGCTAACCATTACACCATGGGAGCACTTGACATCATTAAAGTCATGTTTTCGTTTGACTTCAATTTATTTTTACATAAATGAAAAGAACTAAAACAACCTTTTATTTTATTGGAACAGCCGAACGATACGGCTGACTCTAATAAAAAGGTTATGAAAGGTCCCACCGAGATTTGAACTCGGATCGCGAGATTCAGAGTCTCGAGTGCTAACCATTACACCATGGGACCACTTGACATCATTAAAGTCATGTTTACGTTTGACTTCAATTTATTTTTACATCAATGAAAAGAAATAAACCAACCTTTTATTTTATTGGAACAGCCGAACGATACGGCTGACTCTAATAAAAAGGTTATGAAAGGTCCCACCGAGATTTGAACTCGGATCGCGAGATTCAGAGTCTCGAGTGCTAACCATTACACCATGGGACCACTTGACATTACTAAAGTCATGATTTCGTTTGATTTCGTTAGATTTCTTTTCTTCACATAAATGAAAAGAAATAAACCAAGCTTTTATTAAATTGGAACAGCCGAAAGATGCGGCAGACTCTAATAAAAAAAGTTATCAAAGGTCCCACCGAGATTTGAACTCGGATCGCGAGATTCAAAGTCTCGAGTGCTAACCATTACACCATGGGACCACCTGAATTATTAAAGTCATGTTTTAGTTTCAAACAAATTCTTCACATAAACGAAAAGAAATAAACCAACCTTTTATTTTATTGGAACAGCCGAACGGTGCGGCTGACTCTAATAAAAAAAGTTATCAAAGGTCCCACCGAGATTTGAACTCGGATCGCGAGATTCAGAGTCTCGAGTGCTAACCATTACACCATTGGACCACTTGTCATAATTAAAGTCATGTTTTCGTATGACTTTAATTTATTTTTACATAAATGAAAAGAAATAAACCAACCTTTTATTTTATTGGAACAGCCGAACGATGCGGCTGACTCTAATAAAAAAAGTTATCAAAGGTCCCACCGAGATTTGAACTCGGATCGCGAGATTCAGAGTCTCGAGTGCTAACCATTACACCATGGGACCACTTGACATCATTAAAGTCATGTTTTAGTTTCAAACAAATTCTTCACATAAACAAAAAGAAATAAACCAACCTTTTATTTTATTGGAACAGCCGAACGATACGGCTGACTCTAATAAAAAGGTTATGAAAGGTCCCACCGAGATTTGAACTCGGATCGCGAGATTCAAAGTCTCGAGTGCTAACCATTACACCATGGGACCACTTGACATTACCAAAGTCATGATTTCGTTAGATTTCTTTTCTTCACATAAATGAAAAGAAATAAACCAAGCTTTTATTAAATTGGAACAGCCGAAAGATGCGGCAGACTCTAATAAAACAAGTTATCAAAGGTCCCACCGAGATTTGAACTCGGATCGCGAGATTCAGAGTCTCGAGTGCTAACCATTACACCATGGGACCACTTGACATCATTAAAGTCATGTTTTCGTTTGACTTCAATTTATTTTTACATAAATGAAAAGAAATAAACCAACCTTTTATTTTATTGGAACAGCCGAACGATACGGCTGACTCTAATAAAAAGGTTATGAAAGGTCCCACCGAGATTTGAACTCGGATCGCGAGATTCAGAGTCTCGAGTGCTAACCATTACACCATGGGACCACTTGACATTACTAAAGTCATGATTTCGTTAGATTTCTTTTCTTCACATAAATGAAAAGAAATAAACCAAGCTTTTATTAAATTGGAACAGCCGAAAGATGCGGCAGACTCTAATAAAAAAAGTTATCAAAGGTCCCACCGAGATTTGAACTCGGATCGCGAGATTCAAAGTCTCGAGTGCTAACCATTACACAATGGGACCACCTGAATTATTAAATTCATGTTTTAGTTTCAAACAAATTCTTCACATAAACGAAAAGAAATAAACCAACCTTTTATTTTATTGGAACAGCCGAACGGTGCGGCTGACTCTAATAAAAAAAGTTATCAAAGGTCCCACCGAGATTTGAACTCGGATCGCGAGATTCAGAGTCTCGAGTGCTAACCATTACACCATGGGACCACTTGACATCATTAAAGTCATGTTTTCGTATGACTTTAATTTATTTTTACATAAATGAAAAGAAATAAACCAACCTTTTATTTTATTGGAACAGCCGAACGATGCGGCTGACTCTAATAAAAAAATTATCAAAGGTCCCACCGAGATTTGAACTCGGATCGCGAGATTCAGAGTCTCGAGTGCTAACCATTACACCATGGGACCACTTGACATCATTAAAGTCATGTTTTAGTTTCAAACAAATTCTTCACATAAACAAAAAGAAATAAACCAACCTTTTATTTTATTGGAACAGCCGAACGATGCGGCTGACTCTAATAAAAAAAGTTATCAAAGGTCCCACCGAGATTTGAACTCGGATCGCGAGATTCAAAGTCTCGAGTGCTAACCATTACACCATGGGACCACTTGACATTACTAAAGTCATGATTTCGTTAGATTTCTTTTCTTCACATAAATGAAAAGAATCAACGAACCTTTCATTTTATTGGCACAGCCGAAAGATGCGGTGACTGTAATAAAAAGGTTATGAAAGGTCCCACCGAGATTTGAACTCGGATCGCGAGATTCAGAGTCTCGAGTGCTAACCATTACACCATGGGAGCACTTGACATCATTAAAGTCATGTTTTCGTTTGACTTCAATTTATTTTTACATAAATGAAAAGAACTAAAACAACCTTTTATTTTATTGGAACAGCCGAACGATACGGCTGACTCTAATAAAAAGGTTATGAAAGGTCCCACCGAGATTTGAACTCGGATCGCGAGATTCAGAGTCTCGAGTGCTAACCATTACACCATGGGACCACTTGACATCATTAAAGTCATGTTTACGTTTGACTTCAATTTATTTTTACATCAATGAAAAGAAATAAACCAACCTTTTATTTTATTGGAACAGCCGAACGATACGGCTGACTCTAATAAAAAGGTTATGAAAGGTCCCACCGAGATTTGAACTCGGATCGCGAGATTCAAAGTCTCGAGTGCTAACCATTACACCATGGGATCACTTGACATTACTAAAGTCATGATTTCGTTAGATTTCTTTTCTTCACATAAATGAAAAGAAATAAACGAAGCTTTTATTAAATTGGAACAGCCGAAAGATGCGGCAGACTCTAATAAAAAAAAGTTATCAAAGGTCCCACCGAGATTTGAACTCGGATCGCGAGATTCAGAGTCTCGAGTGCTAACCATTACACCATGGGACCACTTGACATCATTAAAGTCATGTTTTAATTTCAAACAAATTCTTCACATAAACGAAAAGAAATAAACAAACCTTTTATTTTATTGGAACAGCCGAACGATGCGGCTGACTCTAATAAAAAAAGTTATCAAAGGTCCCACCGAGATTTGAACTCGGATAGAGATTCAGAGTCTCGAGTGCTAACCATTACACCATGGGACCACTTGACATTACTAAAGTCATGATTTCGTTAGATTTCTTTTCTTCACATAAATGAAAAGAAATAAACCAAGCTTTTATTAAATTGGAACAGCCGAAAGATGCGGCAGACTCTAATAAAAAAAGTTATCAAAGGTCCCACCGAGATTTGAACTCGGATCGCGAGATTCAAAGTCTCGAGTGCTAACCATTACACCATGGGACCACCTGCATTATTAAAGTCATGTTTTAGTTTCAAACAAATTCTTCACATAAACGAAAAGAAATAAACCAACCTTTTATTTTATTGGAACAGCCGAACGATGCGGCTGACTCTAATAAAAAAAGTTATCAAAGGTCCCACCGAGATTTGAACTCGGATCGCGAGATTCAGAGTCTCGAGTGCTAACCATTACACCATGGGACCACTTGACATCATTAAAGTCATGTTTTCGTATGACTTTAATTTATTTTTACATAAATGAAAAGAAATAAACCAACCTTTTATTTTATTGGAACAGCCGAACGATGCGGCTGACTATAATAAAAAGCTTATCAAAGGTCCCACCGAGATTTGAAATCGGATCAAGAGATTCAGAGTCTCGAGTGCTAACCATTACACCATGGGACCACTTGACATTACTAAAGTCATGATTTCGTTAGATTTCTTTTCTTCACATAAATGAAAAGAAATAAACCAAGCTTTTATTAAATTGGAACAGCCGAAAGATGCGGCAGACTCTAATAAAAAAAGTTATCAAAGGTCCCACCGAGATTTGAACTCGGATCGCGAGATTCAAAGTCTCGAGTGCTAACCATTACACCATGGGACCACCTGCATTATTAAAGTCATGTTTTAGTTTCAAACAAATTCTTCACATAAACGAAAAGAAATAAACCAACCTTTTATTTTATTGGAACAGCCGAACGATGCGGCTGACTCTAATAAAAAAAGTTATCAAAGGTCCCACCGAGATTTGAACTCGGATCGCGAGATTCAGAGTCTCGAGTGCTAACCATTACACCATGGGACCACTTGACATCATTAAAGTCATGTTTTCGTATGACTTTAATTTATTTTTACATAAATGAAAAGAAATAAACCAACCTTTTATTTTATTGGAACAGCCGAACGATGCGGCTGACTCTAATAAAAAAAGTTATCAAAGGTCCCACCGAGATTTGAACTCGGATCGCGAGATTCAAAGTCGCGAGTGCTAACCATTACACCATGGGACCACTTGACATTACTAAAGTCATGATTTCGTTAGATTTCTTTTCTTCACATAAATGAAAAGAAATAAACCAAGCTTTTATTAAATTGGAACAGCCGAAAGATGCGGCGGACTCTAATAAAAAAAGTTATCAAAGGTCCCACCGAGATTTGAACTCGGATCGCGAGATTCAGAGTCTCGAGTGCTAACCATTACACCATGGGACCACTTGACATTACTAAAGTCATGATTTCGTTAGATTTCTTTTCTTCACATAAATGAAAAGAAATAAACCAAGCTTTTATTAAATTGGAACAGCCGAAAGATGCGGCGGACTCTAATAAAAAAAGTTATCAAAGGTCCCACCGAGATTTGAACTCGGATCGCGAGATTCAAAGTCTCGAGTGCTAACCATTACACCATGGGACCACCTGCCATTATTAAAGTCATGTTTTAGTTTCAAACAAATTCTTCACATAAACAAAAAGAAATAAACCAACCTTTTATTTTATTGGAACAGCCGAACGATGCGGCTGACTCTAATAAAAAAGTTATCAAAGGTCCCACCGAGATTTGAACTCGGATCGCGAGATTCAAAGTCTCGAGTGCTAACCATTACACCATGGGACCACTTGACATTACTAAAGTCATGATTTCGTTAGATTTCTTTTCTTCACATAAATGAAAAGAATCAACGAACCTTTCATTTTATTGGCACAGCCGAAAGATGCGGTGACTGTAATAAAAAGGTTATGAAAGGTCCCACCGAGATTTGAACTCGGATCGCGAGATTCAGAGTCTCGAGTGCTAACCATTACACCATGGGACCACTTGACATCATTAAAGTCATGTTTTCGTTTGACTTCAATTTATTTTTACATAAATGAAAAGAAATAAAACAACCTTTTATTTTATTGGAACAGCCGAACGATACGGCTGACTCTAATAAAAAGGTTATGAAAGGTCCAACCGAGATTTGAACTCGGATCTCGAGATTCAGAGTCTCGAGTGCTAACCATTACACCATGGGACCACTTGACATCATTAAAGTCATGTTTTAGTTTCAAACAAATTCTTCACATAAACGAAAAGAAATAAACCAACCTTTTATTTTATTGGAACAGCCGAACGATGCGGCTGACTCTAATAAAAAAAGTTATCAAAGGTCCCACCGAGATTTGAACTCGGATCGCGAGATTCAAAGTCTCGAGTGCTAACCATTACACCATGGGACCACTTGACATTACTAAAGTCATGATTTCGTTAGATTTCTTTTCTTCACATAAATGAAAAGAAATAAACGAAGCTTTTATTAAATTGGAACAGCCGAAAGATGCGGCAGACTCTAATAAAACAAGTTATCAAAGGTCCCACCGAGATTTGAACTCGGATCGCGAGATTCAGAGTCTCGAGTGCTAACCATTACACCATGGGACCACTTGACATCATTAAAGTCATGTTTTCGTTTGACTTTAATTTATTTTTACATAAATGAAAAGAAATAAAACAACCTTTTATTTTATTGGAACAGCCGAACGATACGGCTGACTCTAATAAAAAGGTTATGAAAGGTCCCACCGAGATTTGAACTCGGATCGCGAGATTCAGAGTCTCGAGTGCTAACCATTACACCATGGGACCACTTGACATCATTAAAGTCATGTTTACGTTTGACTTCAATTTATGTTTACATCAATGAAAAGAAATAAACCAACCTTTTATTTTATTGGAACAGCCGAACGATACGGCTGACTCTAATAAAAAGGTTATGAAAGGTCCCACCGAGATTTGAACTCGGATCGCGAGATTCAGAGTCTCGAGTGCTAACCATTACACCATGGGACCACTTGACATTACTAAAGTCATGATTTCGTTAGATTTCTTTTCTTCACATAAATGAAAAGAAATAAACCAAGCTTTTATTAAATTGGAACAGCCGAAAGATGCGGCAGACTCTAATAAAAAAAGTTATCAAAGGTCCCACCGAGATTTGAACTCGGATCGCGAGATTCAAAGTCTCGAGTGCTAACCATTACACAATGGGACCACCTGAATTATTAAATTCATGTTTTAGTTTCAAACAAATTCTTCACATAAACGAAAAGAAATAAACCAACCTTTTATTTTATTGGAACAGCCGAACGGTGCGGCTGACTCTAATAAAAAAAGTTATCAAAGGTCCCACCGAGATTTGAACTCGGATCGCGAGATTCAGAGTCTCGAGTGCTAACCATTACACCATGGGACCACTTGACATCATTAAAGTCATGTTTTCGTATGACTTTAATTTATTTTTACATAAATGAAAAGAAATAAACCAACCTTTTATTTTATTGGAACAGCCGAACGATGCGGCTGACTCTAATAAAAAAATTATCAAAGGTCCCACCGAGATTTGAACTCGGATCGCGAGATTCAGAGTCTCGAGTGCTAACCATTACACCATGGGACCACTTGACATCATTAAAGTCATGTTTTAGTTTCAAACAAATTCTTCACATAAACAAAAAGAAATAAACCAACCTTTTATTTTATTGGAACAGCCGAACGATGCGGCTGACTCTAATAAAAAAAGTTATCAAAGGTCCCACCGAGATTTGAACTCGGATCGCGAGATTCAAAGTCTCGAGTGCTAACCATTACACCATGGGACCACTTGACATTACTAAAGTCATGATTTCGTTAGATTTCTTTTCTTCACATAAATGAAAAGAATCAACGAACCTTTCATTTTATTGGCACAGCCGAAAGATGCGGTGACTGTAATAAAAAGGTTATGAAAGGTCCCACCGAGATTTGAACTCGGATCGCGAGATTCAGAGTCTCGAGTGCTAACCATTACACCATGGGAGCACTTGACATCATTAAAGTCATGTTTTCGTTTGACTTCAATTTATTTTTACATAAATGAAAAGAACTAAAACAACCTTTTATTTTATTGGAACAGCCGAACGATACGGCTGACTCTAATAAAAAGGTTATGAAAGGTCCCACCGAGATTTGAACTCGGATCGCGAGATTCAAAGTCTCGAGTGCTAACCATTACACCATGGGACCACTTGACATTACTAAAGTCATGATTTCGTTAGATTTCTTTTCTTCACATAAATGAAAAGAATCAACGAACCTTTCATTTTATTGGCACAGCCGAAAGATGCGGTGACTGTAATAAAAAGGTTATGAAAGGTCCCACCGAGATTTGAACTCGGATCGCGAGATTCAAAGTCTCGAGTGCTAACCATTACACCATGGGACCACTTGACATTACTAAAGTCATGATTTCGTTAGATTTCTTTTCTTCACATAAATGAAAAGAATCAACGAACCTTTCATTTTATTGGCACAGCCGAAAGATGCGGTGACTGTAATAAAAAGGTTATGAAAGGTCCCACCGAGATTTGAACTCGGATCGCGAGATTCAGAGTCTCGAGTGCTAACCATTACACCATGGGACCACTTGACATCATTAAAGTCATGTTTACGTTTGACTTCAATTTATTTTTACATCAATGAAAAGAAATAAACCAACCTTTTATTTTATTGGAACAGCCGAACGATACGGCTGACTCTAATAAAAAGGTTATGAAAGGTCCCACCGAGATTTGAACTCGGATCGCGAGATTCAAAGTCTCGAGTGCTAACCATTACACCATGGGATCACTTGACATTACTAACGTCATGATTTCGTTAGATTTCTTTTCTTCACATAAATGAAAAGAAATAAACGAAGCTTTTATTAAATTGGAACAGCCGAAAGATGCGGCAGACTCTAATAAAACAAGTTATCAAAGGTCCCACCGAGATTTGAACTCGGATCGCGAGATTCAGAGTCTCGAGTGCTAACCATTACACCATGGGACCACTTGACATCATTAAAGTCATGTTTTCGTTTGACTTCAATTTATGTTTACATCAATGAAAAGAAATAAACCAACCTTTTATTTTATTGGAACAGCCGAACGATACGGCTGACTCTAATAAAAAGGTTATGAAAGGTCCCACCGAGATTTGAACTCGGATCGCGAGATTCAGAGTCTCGAGTGCTAACCATTACACCATGGGACCACTTGACATTACTAAAGTCATGATTTCGTTTGATTTCGTTAGATTTCTTTTCTTCACATAAATGAAAAGAAATAAACCAAGCTTTTATTAAATTGGAACAGCCGAAAGATGCGGCAGACTCTAATAAAAAAAGTTATCAAAGGTCCCACCGAGATTTGAACTCGGATCGCGAGATTCAAAGTCTCGAGTGCTAACCATTACACCATGGGACCACCTGAATTATTAAAGTCATGTTTTAGTTTCAAACAAATTCTTCACATAAACGAAAAGAAATAAACCAACCTTTTATTTTATTGGAACAGCCGAACGGTGCGGCTGACTCTAATAAAAAAAGTTATCAAAGGTCCCACCG
The DNA here is from genome assembly GCA_037893245.1 of Crossaster papposus. Taxonomy (NCBI): domain Eukaryota; kingdom Metazoa; phylum Echinodermata; class Asteroidea; order Velatida; family Solasteridae; genus Crossaster; species Crossaster papposus. The sequence continues at coordinate 362,680 of JBAIAA010000354.1, read as the reverse complement.
AGATTTGAACTCGGATCGCGAGATTCAGAGTCTCGAGTGCTAACCATTACACCATTGGACCACTTGTCATCATTAAAGTCATGTTTTCGTATGACTTTAATTTATTTTTACATAAATGAAAAGAAATAAACCAACCTTTTATTTTATTGGAACAGCCGAACGATGCGGCTGACTCTAATAAAAAAAGTTATCAAAGGTCCCACCGAGATTTGAACTCGGATCGCGAGATTCAGAGTCTCGAGTGCTAACCATTACACCATGGGACCACTTGACATCATTAAAGTCATGTTTTAGTTTCAAACAAATTCTTCACATAAACAAAAAGAAATAAACCAACCTTTTATTTTATTGGAACAGCCGAACGATACGGCTGACTCTAATAAAAAGGTTATGAAAGGTCCCACCGAGATTTGAACTCGGATCGCGAGATTCAAAGTCTCGAGTGCTAACCATTACACCATGGGACCACTTGACATTACCAAAGTCATGATTTCGTTAGATTTCTTTTCTTCACATAAATGAAAAGAAATAAACCAAGCTTTTATTAAATTGGAACAGCCGAAAGATGCGGCAGACTCTAATAAAACAAGTTATCAAAGGTCCCACCGAGATTTGAACTCGGATCGCGAGATTCAGAGTCTCGAGTGCTAACCATTACACCATGGGACCACTTGACATCATTAAAGTCATGTTTTCGTTTGACTTCAATTTATTTTTACATAAATAAAAAGAAATAAACCAACCTTTTATTTTATTGGAACAGCCGAACGATACGGCTGACTCTAATAAAAAGGTTATGAAAGGTCCCACCGAGATTTGAACTCGGATCGCGAGATTCAGAGTCTCGAGTGCTAACCATTACACCATGGGACCACTTGACATTACTAAAGTCATGATTTCGTTAGATTTCTTTTCTTCACATAAATGAAAAGAAATAAACCAAGCTTTTATTAAATTGGAACAGCCGAAAGATGCGGCAGACTCTAATAAAAAAAGTTATCAAAGGTCCCACCGAGATTTGAACTCGGATCGCGAGATTCAAAGTCTCGAGTGCTAACCATTACACAATGGGACCACCTGAATTATTAAATTCATGTTTTAGTTTCAAACAAATTCTTCACATAAACGAAAAGAAATAAACCAACCTTTTATTTTATTGGAACAGCCGAACGGTGCGGCTGACTCTAATAAAAAAAGTTATCAAAGGTCCCACCGAGATTTGAACTCGGATCGCGAGATTCAGAGTCTCGAGTGCTAACCATTACACCATGGGACCACTTGACATCATTAAAGTCATGTTTTCGTATGACTTTAATTTATTTTTACATAAATGAAAAGAAATAAACCAACCTTTTATTTTATTGGAACAGCCGAACGATGCGGCTGACTCTAATAAAAAAATTATCAAAGGTCCCACCGAGATTTGAACTCGGATCGCGAGATTCAGAGTCTCGAGTGCTAACCATTACACCATGGGACCACTTGACATCATTAAAGTCATGTTTTAGTTTCAAACAAATTCTTCACATAAACAAAAAGAAATAAACCAACCTTTTATTTTATTGGAACAGCCGAACGATGCGGCTGACTCTAATAAAAAAAGTTATCAAAGGTCCCACCGAGATTTGAACTCGGATCGCGAGATTCAAAGTCTCGAGTGCTAACCATTACACCATGGGACCACTTGACATTACTAAAGTCATGATTTCGTTAGATTTCTTTTCTTCACATAAATGAAAAGAATCAACGAACCTTTCATTTTATTGGCACAGCCGAAAGATGCGGTGACTGTAATAAAAAGGTTATGAAAGGTCCCACCGAGATTTGAACTCGGATCGCGAGATTCAGAGTCTCGAGTGCTAACCATTACACCATGGGAGCACTTGACATCATTAAAGTCATGTTTTCGTTTGACTTCAATTTATTTTTACATAAATGAAAAGAACTAAAACAACCTTTTATTTTATTGGAACAGCCGAACGATACGGCTGACTCTAATAAAAAGGTTATGAAAGGTCCCACCGAGATTTGAACTCGGATCGCGAGATTCAGAGTCTCGAGTGCTAACCATTACACCATGGGACCACTTGACATCATTAAAGTCATGTTTACGTTTGACTTCAATTTATTTTTACATCAATGAAAAGAAATAAACCAACCTTTTATTTTATTGGAACAGCCGAACGATACGGCTGACTCTAATAAAAAGGTTATGAAAGGTCCCACCGAGATTTGAACTCGGATCGCGAGATTCAAAGTCTCGAGTGCTAACCATTACACCATGGGATCACTTGACATTACTAAAGTCATGATTTCGTTAGATTTCTTTTCTTCACATAAATGAAAAGAAATAAACGAAGCTTTTATTAAATTGGAACAGCCGAAAGATGCGGCAGACTCTAATAAAACAAGTTATCAAAGGTCCCACCGAGATTTGAACTCGGATCGCGAGATTCAGAGTCTCGAGTGCTAACCATTACACCATGGGACCACTTGACATCATTAAAGTCATGTTTTCGTTTGACTTCAATTTATGTTTACATCAATGAAAAGAAATAAACCAACCTTTTATTTTATTGGAACAGCCGAACGATACGGCTGACTCTAATAAAAAGGTTATGAAAGGTCCCACCGAGATTTGAACTCGGATCGCGAGATTCAGAGTCTCGAGTGCTAACCATTACACCATGGGACAACTTGACATTACTAAAGTCATGATTTCGTTTGATTTCGTTAGATTTCTTTTCTTCACATAAATGAAAAGAAATAAACCAAGCTTTTATTAAATTGGAACAGCCGAAAGATGCGGCAGACTCTAATAAAAAAAGTTATCAAAGGTCCCACCGAGATTTGAACTCGGATCGCGAGATTCAAAGTCTCGAGTGCTAACCATTACACCATGGGACCACCTGAATTATTAAAGTCATGTTTTAGTTTCAAACAAATTCTTCACATAAACGAAAAGAAATAAACCAACCTTTTATTTTATTGGAACAGCCGAACGGTGCGGCTGACTCTAATAAAAAAAGTTATCAAAGGTCCCACCGAGATTTGAACTCGGATCGCGAGATTCAGAGTCTCGAGTGCTAACCATTACACCATTGGACCACTTGTCATCATTAAAGTCATGTTTTCGTATGACTTTAATTTATTTTTACATAAATGAAAAGAAATAAACCAACCTTTTATTTTATTGGAACAGCCGAACGATGCGGCTGACTCTAATAAAAAAAGTTATCAAAGGTCCCACCGAGATTTGAACTCGGATCGCGAGATTCAGAGTCTCGAGTGCTAACCATTACACCATGGGACCACTTGACATCATTAAAGTCATGTTTTAGTTTCAAACAAATTCTTCACATAAACAAAAAGAAATAAACCAACCTTTTATTTTATTGGAACAGCCGAACGATACGGCTGACTCTAATAAAAAGGTTATGAAAGGTCCCACCGAGATTTGAACTCGGATCGCGAGATTCAAAGTCTCGAGTGCTAACCATTACACCATGGGACCACTTGACATTACCAAAGTCATGATTTCGTTAGATTTCTTTTCTTCACATAAATGAAAAGAAATAAACCAAGCTTTTATTAAATTGGAACAGCCGAAAGATGCGGCAGACTCTAATAAAACAAGTTATCAAAGGTCCCACCGAGATTTGAACTCGGATCGCGAGATTCAGAGTCTCGAGTGCTAACCATTACACCATGGGACCACTTGACATCATTAAAGTCATGTTTTCGTTTGACTTCAATTTATTTTTACATAAATGAAAAGAAATAAAACAACCTTTTATTTTATTGGAACAGCCGAACGATACGGCTGACTCTAATAAAAAGGTTATGAAAGGTCCCACCGAGATTTGAACTCGGATCGCGAGATTCAGAGTCTCGAGTGCTAACCATTACACCATGGGACCACTTGACATTACTAAAGTCATGATTTCGTTAGATTTCTTTTCTTCACATAAATGAAAAGAAATAAACCAAGCTTTTATTAAATTGGAACAGCCGAAAGATGCGGCAGACTCTAATAAAAAAAGTTATCAAAGGTCCCACCGAGATTTGAACTCGGATCGCGAGATTCAAAGTCTCGAGTGCTAACCATTACACCATGGGACCACCTGAATTATTAAAGTCATGTTTTAGTTTCAAACAAATTCTTCACATAAACGAAAAGAAATAAACCAACCTTTTATTTTATTGGAACAGCCGAACGGTGCGGCTGACTCTAATAAAAAAAGTTATCAAAGGTCCCACCGAGATTTGAACTCGGATCGCGAGATTCAGAGTCTCGAGTGCTAACCATTACACCATGGGACCACTTGACATCATTAAAGTCATGTTTTCGTATGACTTTAATTTATTTTTACGTAAATGAAAAGAAATAAACCAACCTTTTATTTTATTGGAACAGCCGAACGATGCGGCTGACTCTAATAAAAAAAAGTTATCAAAGGTCCCACCGAGATTTGAACTCGGATCGCGAGATTCAAAGTCGCGAGTGCTAACCATTACACCATGGGACCACTTGACATTACTAAAGTCATGATTTCGTTAGATTTCTTTTCTTCACATAAATGAAAAGAAATAAACCAAGCTTTTATTAAATTGGAACAGCCGAAAGATGCGGCGGACTCTAATAAAAAAGTTATCAAAGGTCCCACCGAGATTTGAACTCGGATCGCGAGATTCAGAGTCTCGAGTGCTAACCATTACACCATGGGACCACTTGACATTACTAAAGTCATGATTTCGTTAGATTTCTTTTCTTCACATAAATGAAAAGAAATAAACCAAGCTTTTATTAAATTGGAACAGCCGAAAGATGCGGCGGACTCTAATAAAAAAAGTTATCAAAGGTCCCACCGAGATTTGAACTCGGATCGCGAGATTCAAAGTCTCGAGTGCTAACCATTACACCATGGGACCACCTGCCATTATTAAAGTCATGTTTTAGTTTCAAACAAATTCTTCACATAAACAAAAAGAAATAAACCAACCTTTTATTTTATTGGAACAGCCGAACGATGCGGCTGACTCTAATAAAAAAGTTATCAAAGGTCCCACCGAGATTTGAACTCGGATCGCGAGATTCAAAGTCTCGAGTGCTAACCATTACACCATGGGACCACTTGACATTACTAAAGTCATGATTTCGTTAGATTTCTTTTCTTCACATAAATGAAAAGAATCAACGAACCTTTCATTTTATTGGCACAGCCGAAAGATGCGGTGACTGTAATAAAAAGGTTATGAAAGGTCCCACCGAGATTTGAACTCGGATCGCGAGATTCAGAGTCTCGAGTGCTAACCATTACACCATGGGACCACTTGACATCATTAAAGTCATGTTTTCGTTTGACTTCAATTTATTTTTACATAAATGAAAAGAAATAAAACAACCTTTTATTTTATTGGAACAGCCGAACGATACGGCTGACTCTAATAAAAAGGTTATGAAAGGTCCAACCGAGATTTGAACTCGGATCTCGAGATTCAGAGTCTCGAGTGCTAACCATTACACCATGGGACCACTTGACATCATTAAAGTCATGTTTTAGTTTCAAACAAATTCTTCACATAAACGAAAAGAAATAAACCAACCTTTTATTTTATTGGAACAGCCGAACGATGCGGCTGACTCTAATAAAAAAAGTTATCAAAGGTCCCACCGAGATTTGAACTCGGATCGCGAGATTCAAAGTCTCGAGTGCTAACCATTACACCATGGGACCACTTGACATTACTAAAGTCATGATTTCGTTAGATTTCTTTTCTTCACATAAATGAAAAGAAATAAACGAAGCTTTTATTAAATTGGAACAGCCGAAAGATGCGGCAGACTCTAATAAAACAAGTTATCAAAGGTCCCACCGAGATTTGAACTCGGATCGCGAGATTCAGAGTCTCGAGTGCTAACCATTACACCATGGGACCACTTGACATCATTAAAGTCATGTTTTCGTTTGACTTCAATTTATTTTTACATAAATGAAAAGAAATAAAACAACCTTTTATTTTATTGGAACAGCCGAACGATACGGCTGACTCTAATAAAAAGGTTATGAAAGGTCCCACCGAGATTTGAACTCGGATCACGAGATTCAGAGTCTCGAGTGCTAACCATTACACCATGGGACCACTTGACATCATTAAAGTCATGTTTACGTTTGACTTCAATTTATGTTTACATCAATGAAAAGAAATAAACCAACCTTTTATTTTATTGGAACAGCCGAACGATACGGCTGACTCTAATAAAAAGGTTATGAAAGGTCCCACCGAGATTTGAACTCGGATCGCGAGATTCAGAGTCTCGAGTGCTAACCATTACACCATGGGACCACTTGACATTACTAAAGTCATGATTTCGTTAGATTTCTTTTCTTCACATAAATGAAAAGAAATAAACCAAGCTTTTATTAAATTGGAACAGCCGAAAGATGCGGCAGACTCTAATAAAAAAAGTTATCAAAGGTCCCACCGAGATTTGAACTCGGATCGCGAGATTCAAAGTCTCGAGTGCTAACCATTACACAATGGGACCACCTGAATTATTAAATTCATGTTTTAGTTTCAAACAAATTCTTCACATAAACGAAAAGAAATAAACCAACCTTTTATTTTATTGGAACAGCCGAACGGTGCGGCTGACTCTAATAAAAAAAGTTATCAAAGGTCCCAAGGAGATTTGAACTCGGATCGCGAGATTCAGAGTCTCGAGTGCTAACCATTACACCATGGGACCACTTGACATCATTAAAGTCATGTTTTTGTATGACTTTAATTTATTTTTACATAAATGAAAAGAAATAAACCAACCTTTTATTTTATTGGAACAGCCGAACGATGCGGCTGACTCTAATAAAAAAATTATCAAAGGTCCCACCGAGATTTGAACTCGGATCGCGAGATTCAGAGTCTCGAGTGCTAACCATTACACCATGGGACCACTTGACATCATTAAAGTCATGTTTTAGTTTCAAACAAATTCTTCACATAAACAAAAAGAAATAAACCAACCTTTTATTTTATTGGAACAGCCGAACGATGCGGCTGACTCTAATAAAAAAAGTTATCAAAGGTCCCACCGAGATTTGAACTCGGATCGCGAGATTCAAAGTCTCGAGTGCTAACCATTACACCATGGGACCACTTGACATTACTAAAGTCATGATTTCGTTAGATTTCTTTTCTTCACATAAATGAAAAGAATCAACGAACCTTTCATTTTATTGGCACAGCCGAAAGATGCGGTGACTGTAATAAAAAGGTTATGAAAGGTCCCACCGAGATTTGAACTCGGATCGCGAGATTCAGAGTCTCGAGTGCTAACCATTACACCATGGGAGCACTTGACATCATTAAAGTCATGTTTTCGTTTGACTTCAATTTATTTTTACATAAATGAAAAGAACTAAAACAACCTTTTATTTTATTGGAACAGCCGAACGATACGGCTGACTCTAATAAAAAGGTTATGAAAGGTCCCACCGAGATTTGAACTCGGATCGCGAGATTCAGAGTCTCGAGTGCTAACCATTACACCATGGGACCACTTGACATCATTAAAGTCATGTTTACGTTTGACTTCAATTTATTTTTACATCAATGAAAAGAAATAAACCAACCTTTTATTTTATTGGAACAGCCGAACGATACGGCTGACTCTAATAAAAAGGTTATGAAAGGTCCCACCGAGATTTGAACTCGGATCGCGAGATTCAAAGTCTCGAGTGCTAACCATTACACCATGGGATCACTTGACATTACTAAAGTCATGATTTCGTTGGATTTCTTTTCTTCACATAAATGAAAAGAAATAAACGAAGCTTTTATTAAATTGGAACAGCCGAAAGATGCGGCAGACTCTAATAAAACAAGTTATCAAAGGTCCCACCGAGATTTGAACTCGGATCGCGAGATTCAGAGTCTCGAGTGCTAACCATTACACCTTGGGACCACTTGACATCATTAAAGTCATGTTTTCGTTTGACTTCAATTTATTTTTACATAAATGAAAAGAAATAAACCAACCTTTTATTTTATTGGAACAGCCGAACGGTGCGGCTGACTCTAATAAAAAAAGTTATCAAAGGTCCCACCGAGATTTGAACTCGGATCGCGAGATTCAGAGTCTCGAGCGCTAACCATTACACCATGGGACCACTTGACATCATTAAAGTCATGTTTTCGTATGACTTTAATTTATTTTTACATAAATGAAAAGAAATAAACCAACCTTTTATTTTATTGGAACAGCCGAACGATGCGGCTGACTCTAATAAAAAAAGTTATCAAAGGTCCCACCGAGATTTGAACTCGGATCGCGAGATTCAGAGTCTCGAGTGCTAACCATTACACTATTGGGACCACTTGACATCATTAAAGTCATGTTTTAGTTTCAAACAAATTCTTCACATAAACAAAAAGAAATAAACCAACCTTTTATTTTATTGGAACAGCCGAACGATGCGGCTGACTCTAATAAAAAAAGTTATCAAAGGTCCCACCGAGATTTGAACTCGGATCGCGAGATTCAAAGTCTCGAGTGCTAACCATTACACCATGGGACCACTTGACATTACTAAAGTCATGATTTCGTTAGATTTCTTTTCTTCACATAAATGAAAAGAATCAACGAACCTTTCATTTTATTGGCACAGCCGAAAGATGCGGTGACTGTAATAAAAAGGTTATGAAAGGTCCCACCGAGATTTGAACTCGGATCGCGAGATTCAGAGTCTCGAGTGCTAACCATTACACCATGGGAGCACTTGACATCATTAAAGTCATGTTTTCGTTTGACTTCAATTTATTTTTACATAAATGAAAAGAACTAAAACAACCTTTTATTTTATTGGAACAGCCGAACGATACGGCTGACTCTAATAAAAAGGTTATGAAAGGTCCCACCGAGATTTGAACTCGGATCGCGAGATTCAAAGTCTCGAGTGCTAACCATTACACCATGGGACCACTTGACATTACTAAAGTCATGATTTCGTTAGATTTCTTTTCTTCACATAAATGAAAAGAATCAACGAACCTTTCATTTTATTGGCACAGCCGAAAGATGCGGTGACTGTAATAAAAAGGTTATGAAAGGTCCCACCGAGATTTGAACTCGGATCGCGAGATTCAAAGTCTCGAGTGCTAACCATTACACCATGGGACCACTTGACATTACTAAAGTCATGATTTCGTTAGATTTCTTTTCTTCACATAAATGAAAAGAATCAACGAACCTTTCATTTTATTGGCACAGCCGAAAGATGCGGTGACTGTAATAAAAAGGTTATGAAAGGTCCCACCGAGATTTGAACTCGGATCGCGAGATTCAGAGTCTCGAGTGCTAACCATTACACCATGGGACCACTTGACATCATTAAAGTCATGTTTACGTTTGACTTCAATTTATTTTTACATCAATGAAAAGAAATATACCAACCTTTTATTTTATTGGAACAGCCGAACGATACGGCTGACTCTAATAAAAAGGTTATGAAAGGTCCCACCGAGATTTGAACTCGGATCGCGAGATTCAAAGTCTCGAGTGCTAACCATTACACCATGGGATCACTTGACATTACTAAAGTCATGATTTCGTTAGATTTCTTTTCTTCACATAAATGAAAAGAAATAAACGAAGCTTTTATTAAATTGGAACAGCCGAAAGATGCGGCAGACTCTAATAAAACAAGTTATCAAAGGTCCCACCGAGATTTGAACTCGGATCGCGAGATTCAGAGTCTCGAGTGCTAACCATTACACCATGGGACCACTTGACATCATTAAAGTCATGTTTTCGTTTGACTTCAATTATGTTTACATCAATGAAAAGAAATAAACCAACCTTTTATTTTATTGGAACAGCCGAACGATACGGCTGACTCTAATAAAAAGGTTATGAAAGGTCCCACCGAGATTTGAACTCGGATCGCGAGATTCAGAGTCTCGAGTGCTAACCATTACACCATGGGACCACTTGACATTACTAAAGTCATGATTTCGTTTGATTTCGTTAGATTTCTTTTCTTCACATAAATGAAAAGAAATAAACCAAGCTTTTATTAAATTGGAACAGCCGAAAGATGCGGCAGACTCTAATAAAAAAAGTTATCAAAGGTCCCACCGAGATTTGAACTCGGATCGCGAGATTCAAAGTCTCGAGTGCTAACCATTACACCATGGGACCACCTGAATTATTAAAGTCATGTTTTAGTTTCAAACAAATTCTTCACATAAACGAAAAGAAATAAACCAACCTTTTATTTTATTGGAACAGCCGAACGGTGCGGCTGACTCTAATAAAAAAAGTTATCAAAGGTCCCACCGAGATTTGAACTCGAATCGCGAGATTCAGAGTCTCGAGTGCTAACCATTACACCATTGGACCACTTGTCATCATTAAAGTCATGTTTTCGTATGACTTTAATTTATTTTTACATAAATGAAAAGAAATAAACCAACCTTTTATTTTATTGGAACAGCCGAACGATGCGGCTGACTCTAATAAAAAAAGTTATCAAAGGTCCCACCGAGATTTGAACTCGGATCGCGAGATTCAGAGTCTCGAGTGCTAACCATTACACCATGGGACCACTTGACATCATTAAAGTCATGTTTTAGTTTCAAACAAATTCTTCACATAAACAAAAAGAAATAAACCAACCTTTTATTTTATTGGAACAGCCGAACGATACGGCTGACTCTAATAAAAAGGTTATGAAAGGTCCCACCGAGATTTGAACTCGGATCGCGAGATTCAAAGTCTCGAGTGCTAACCATTACACCATGGGACCACTTGACATTACCAAAGTCATGATTTCGTTAGATTTCTTTTCTTCACATAAATGAAAAGAAATAAACCAAGCTTTTATTAAATTGGAACAGCCGAAAGATGCGGCAGACTCTAATAAAACAAGTTATCAAAGGTCCCACCGAGATTTGAACTCGGATCGCGAGATTCAGAGTCTCGAGTGCTAACCATTACACCATGGGACCACTTGACATCATTAAAGTCATGTTTTCGTTTGACTTCAATTTATTTTTACATAAATAAAAAGAAATAAACCAACCTTTTATTTTATTGGAACAGCCGAACGATACGGCTGACTCTAATAAAAAGGTTATGAAAGGTCCCACCGAGATTTGAACTCGGATCGCGAGATTCAGAGTCTCGAGTGCTAACCATTACACCATGGGACCACTTGACATTACTAAAGTCATGATTTCGTTAGATTTCTTTTCTTCACATAAATGAAAAGAAATAAACCAAGCTTTTATTAAATTGGAACAGCCGAAAGATGCGGCAGACTCTAATAAAAAAAGTTATCAAAGGTCCCACCGAGATTTGAACTCGGATCGCGAGATTCAAAGTCTCGAGTGCTAACCATTACACAATGGGACCACCTGAATTATTAAATTCATGTTTTAGTTTCAAACAAATTCTTCACATAAACGAAAAGAAATAAACCAACCTTTTATTTTATTGGAACAGCCGAACGGTGCGGCTGACTCTAATAAAAAAAGTTATCAAAGGTCCCACCGAGATTTGAACTCGGATCGCGAGATTCAGAGTCTCGAGTGCTAACCATTACACCATGGGACCACTTGACATCATTAAAGTCATGTTTTCGTATGACTTTAATTTATTTTTACATAAATGAAAAGAAATAAACCAACCTTTTATTTTATTGGAACAGCCGAACGATGCGGCTGACTCTAATAAAAAAAAGTTATCAAAGGTCCCACCGAGATTTGAACTCGGATCGCGAGATTCAAAGTCTCGAGTGCTAACCATTACACCATGGGACCACTTGACATTACTAAAGTCATGATTTCGTTAGATTTCTTTTCTTGACATAAATGAAAAGAAATAAACGAAGCTTTTATTAAATTGGAACAGCCGAAAGATGCGGCAGACTCTAATAAAAAAAGTTATCAAAGGTCCCACCGAGATTTGAACTCGGATCGCGAGATTCAAAGTCTCGAGTGCTAACCATTACACCATGGGACCACCTGCATTATTAAAGTCATGTTTTAGTTTCAAACAAATTCTTCACATAAACGAAAAGAAATAAACCAACCTTTTATTTTATTGGAACAGCCGAACGATGCGGCTGACTCTAATAAAAAAAGTTATCAAAGGTCCCACCGAGATTTGAACTCGGATCGCGAGATTCAGAGTCTCGAGTGCTAACCATTACATTACACCATGGGACCACTTGACATCATTAAAGTCATGTTTTCGTATGACTTTAATTTATTTTTACATAAATGAAAAGAAATAAACCAACCTTTTATTTTATTGGAACAGCCGAACGATGCGGCTGACTCTAATAAAAAAAGTTATCAAAGGTCCCACCGAGATTTGAACTCGGATCGCGAGATTCAGAGTCTCGAGTGCTAACCATTACACCATGGGACCACTTGACATCATTAAAGTCATGTTTTAGTTTGACTTCAATTTATTTTTACATCAATGAAAAGAAAATAAACCAACCTTTTATTTTATTGGAACAGCCGAACGATACGGCTGACTCTAATAAAAAGGTTATGAAAGGTCCCACCGAGATTTGAACTCGGATCGCGAGATTCAAAGTCTCGAGTGCTAACCATTACACCATGGGACCACTTGACATTACTAAAGTCATGATTTCGTTAGATTTCTTTTCTTCACATAAATGAAAAGAAATAAACCAAGCTTTTATTAAATTTGGACAGCCGAAAGATGCGGCAGACTCTAATAAAAAAAGTTATCAAAGGTCCCACCGAGATTTGAACTCGGATCGCGAGATTCAAAGTCTCGAGTGCTAACCATTACACCATGGGACCACCTGCATTATTAAAGTCATGTTTTAGTTTCAAACAAATTCTTCACATAAACGAAAAGAAATAAACCAACCTTTTATTTTATTGGAACAGCCGAACGATGCGGCTGACTCTAATAAAAAAAGTTATCAAAGGTCCCACCGAGATTTGAAGTCGGATCGCGAGATTCAGAGTCTCGAGTGCTAACCATTACACCATGGGACCACTTGACATCATTAAAGTCATGTTTTCGTATGACTTTAATTTATTTTTACATAAATGAAAAGAAATAAACCAACCTTTTATTTTATTGGAACAGCCGAACGATGCGGCTGACTCTAATAAAAAAAGTTATCAAAGGTCCCACCGAGATTTGAACTCGGATCGCGAGATTCAGAGTCTCGAGTGCTAACCATTACACCATGGGACCACTTGACATCATTAAAGTCATGTTTTAGTTTTAAACAAATTCTTCACATAAACAAAAAGAAATAAACCAACCTTTTATTTTATTGGAACAGCCGAACGATGCGGCGGACTCTAATAAAAAAAGTTATCCAAGGTCCCACCGAGATTTGAACTCGGATCGCGAGATTCAAAGTCTCGAGTGCTAACCATTACACCATGGGACCACCTGCCATTATTAAAGTCATGTTTTAGTTTCAAACAAATTCTTCACATAAACAAAAAGAAATAAACCAACCTTTTATTTTATTGGAACAGCCGAACGATGCGGCTGACTCTAATAAAAAAAGTTATCAAAGGTCCCACCGAGATTTGAACTCGGATCGCGAGATTCAAAGTCTCGAGTGCTAACCATTACACCATGGGACCACTTGACATTACTAAAGTCATGATTTCGTTAGATTTCTTTTCTTCACATAAATGAAAAGAATCAACGAACCTTTCATTTTATTGGCACAGCCGAAAGATGCGGTGACTGTAATAAAAAGGTTATGAAAGGTCCCACCGAGATTTGAAGTCGGATCGCGAGATTCAGAGTCTCGAGTGCTAACCATTACACCATGGGACCACTTGACATCATTAAAGTCATGTTTTCGTATGACTTTAATTTATTTTTACATAAATGAAAAGAAATAAACCAACCTTTTATTTTATTGGAACAGCCGAACGATGCGGCTGACTCTAATAAAAAAAGTTATCAAAGGTCCCACCGAGATTTGAACTCGGATCGCGAGATTCAGAGTCTCGAGTGCTAACCATTACACCATGGGACCACTTGACATCATTAAAGTCATGTTTTAGTTTCAAACAAATTCTTCACATAAACAAAAAGAAATAAACCAACCTTTTATGTTATTGGAACAGCCGAACGATGCGGCGGACTCTAATAAAAAAAGTTATCCAAGGTCCCACCGAGATTTGAACTCGGATCGCGAGATTCAAAGTCTCGAGTGCTAACCATTACACCATGGGACCACCTGCCATTATTAAAGTCATGTTTTAGTTTCAAACAAATTCTTCACATAAACAAAAAGAAATAAACCAACCTTTTATTTTATTGGAACAGCCGAACGATGCGGCTAACTCTAATAAAAAAAGTTATCAAAGGTCCCACCGAGATTTGAACTCGGATCGCGAGATTCAAAGTCTCGAGTGCTAACCATTACACCATGGGACCACTTGACATCATTAAAGTCATGTTTTCGTATGACTTTAATTTATTTTTACATAAATGAAAAGAAATAAACAAACCTTTTATTTTATTGGAACAGCCGAACGATGCGGCTGACTCTAATAAAAAAAGTTATCAAAGGTCCCACCGAGATTTGAACTCGGATCGCGAGATTCAGAGTCTCGAGTGCTAACCATTACACCATGGGACCACTTGACATCATTAAAGTCATGTTTTAGTTTCAAACAAATTCTTCACATAAACAAAAAGAAATAAACCAACCTTTTATTTTATTGGAACAGCCGAACGATGCGGCGGACTCTAATAAAAAAAGTTATCCAAGGTCCCACCGAGATTTGAACTCGGATCGCGAGATTCAAAGTCTCGAGTGCTAACCATTACACCATGGGACCACCTGCCATTATTAAAGTCATGTTTTAGTTTCAAACAAATTCTTCACATAAACAAAAAGAAATAAACCAACCTTTTATTTTATTGGAACAGCCGAACGATGCGGCTGACTCTAATAAAAAAAGTTATCAAAGGTCCCACCGAGATTTGAACTCGGATCGCGAGATTCAAAGTCTCGAGTGCTAACCATTACACCATGGGACCACTTGACATTACTAAAGTCATGATTTCGTTAGATTTCTTTTCTTCACATAAATGAAAAGAATCAACGAACCTTTCATTTTATTGGCACAGCCGAAAGATGCGGTGACTGTAATAAAAAGGTTATGAAAGGTCCCACCGAGATTTGAAGTCGGATCGCGAGATTCAGAGTCTCGAGTGCTAACCATTACACCATGGGACCACTTGACATCATTAAAGTCATGTTTTCGTATGACTTTAATTTATTTTTACATAAATGAAAAGAAATAAACCAACCTTTTATTTTATTGGAACAGCCGAACGATGCGGCTGACTCTAATAAAAAAAATTATCAAAGGTCCCACCGAGATTTGAACTCGGATCGCGAGATTCAGAGTCTCGAGTGCTAACCATTACACCATGGGACCACCTGCCATTATTAAAGTCATGTTTTAGTTTCAAACAAATTCTTCACATAAACAAAAAGAAATAAACCAACCTTTTATTTTATTGGAACAGCCGAACGATGCGGCTAACTCTAATAAAAAAAGTTATCAAAGGTCCCACCGAGATTTGAACTCGGATCGCGAGATTCAAAGTCTCGAGTGCTAACCATTACACCATGGGACCACTTGACATTACTAAAGTCATGATTTCGTTAGATTTCTTTTCTTCACATAAATGAAATTTATTTTATTGGAACAGCCGAACGATGCGGCTGACTCTAATAAAAAAAGTTATCAAAGGTCCCACCGAGATTTGAACTCGGATCGCGAGATTCAGAGTCTCGAGTGCTAACCATTACACCATGGGACCACTTGACATCATTAAAGTCATGTTTTAGTTTCAAACAAATTCTTCACATAAACAAAAAGAAATAAACCAACCTTTTATTTTATTGGAACAGCCGAACGATGCGGCGGACTCTAATAAAAAAAGTTATCCAAGGTCCCACCGAGATTTGAAGTCGGATCGCGAGATTCAGAGTCTCGAGTGCTAACCATTACACCATGGGACCACTTGACATCATTAAAGTCATGTTTTCGTATGACTTTAATTTATTTTTACATAAATGAAAAGAAATAAACCAACCTTTTATTTTATTGGAACAGCCGAACGATGCGGCTGACTCTAATAAAAAAAATTATCAAAGGTCCCACCGAGATTTGAACTCGGAAGGCGAGATTCAGAGTCTCGAGTGCTAACCATTACACCATGGGACCACTTGACATCATTAAAGTCATGTTTTAGTTTCAAACAAATTCTTCACATAAACAAAAAGAAATAAACCAACCTTTTATTTTATTGGAACAGCCGAACGATGCGGCGGACTCTAATAAAAAAAGTTATCCAAGGTCCCACCGAGATTTGAACTCGGATCGCGAGATTCAAAGTCTCGAGTGCTAACCATTACACCATGGGACCACCTGCCATTATTAAAGTCATGTTTTAGTTTCAAACAAATTCTTCACATAAACAAAAAGAAATAAACCAACCTTTTATTTTATTGGAACAGCCGAACGATGCGGCTAACTCTAATAAAAAAAGTTATCAAAGGTCCCACCGAGATTTGAACTCGGATCGCGAGATTCAAAGTCTCGAGTGCTAACCATTACACCATGGGACCACTTGACATTACTAAAGTCATGATTTCGTTAGATTTCTTTTCTTCACATAAATGAAAAGAATCAACGAACCTTTCATTTTATTGGCACAGCCGAAAGATGCGGTGACTGTAATAAAAAGGTTATGAAAGGTCCCACCGAGATTTGAAGTCGGATCGCGAGATTCAGAGTCTCGAGTGCTAACCATTACACCATGGGACCACTTGACATCATTAAAGTCATGTTTTCGTATGACTTTAATTTATTTTTACATAAATGAAAAGAAATAAACCAACCTTTTATTTTATTGGAACAGCCGAACGATGCGGCTGACTCTAATAAAAAAAGTTATCAAAGGTCCCACCGAGATTTGAACTCGGATCGCGAGATTCAGAGTCTCGAGTGCTAACCATTACACCATGGGACCACTTGACATCATTAAAGTCATGTTTTAGTTTCAAACAAATTCTTCACATAAACAAAAAGAAATAAACCAACCTTTTATTTTATTGGAACAGCCGAACGATGCGGCGGACTCTAATAAAAAAAGTTATCCAAGGTCCCAACGAGATTTGAACTCGGATCGCGAGATTCAAAGTCTCGAGTGCTAACCATTACACCATGGGACCACCTGCCATTATTAAAGTCATGTTTTAGTTTCAAACAAATTCTTCACATAAACAAAAAGAAATAAACCAACCTTTTATTTTATTGGAACAGCCGAACGATGCGGCTGACTCTAATAAAAAAAGTTATCAAAGGTCCCACCGAGATTTGAACTCGGATCGCGAGATTCAAAGTCTAGAGTGCTAACCATTACACCATGGGACCACTTGACATCATTAAAGTCATGTTTTCGTATGACTTTAATTTATTTTTACATAAATGAAAAGAAATAAACCAACCTTTTATTTTATTGGAACAGCCGAACGATGCGGCTGACTCTAATAAAAAAAAGTTATCAAAGGTCCCACCGAGATTTGAACTCGGATCGCGAGATTCAAAGTCTCGAGTGCTAACCATTACACCATGGGACCACTTGACATTACTAAAGTCATGATTTCGTTAGATTTCTTTTCTTGACATAAATGAAAAGAAATAAACGAAGCTTTTATTAAATTGGAACAGCCGAAAGATGCGGCAGACTCTAATAAAAAAAGTTATCAAAGGTCCCACCGAGATTTGAACTCGGATCGCGAGATTCAAAGTCTCGAGTGCTAACCATTACACCATGGGACCACCTGCATTATTAAAGTCATGTTTTAGTTTCAAACAAATTCTTCACATAAACGAAAAGAAATAAACCAACCTTTTATTTTATTGGAACAGCCGAACGATGCGGCTGACTCTAATAAAAAAAGTTATCAAAGGTCCCACCGAGATTTGAACTCGGATCGCGAGATTCAGAGTCTCGAGTGCTAACCATTACATTACACCATGGGACCACTTGACATCATTAAAGTCATGTTTTCGTATGACTTTAATTTATTTTTACATAAATGAAAAGAAATAAACCAACCTTTTATTTTATTGGAACAGCCGAACGATGCGGCTGACTCTAATAAAAAAAGTTATCAAAGGTCCCACCGAGATTTGAACTCGGATCGCGAGA
Source organism: Crossaster papposus (assembly GCA_037893245.1). NCBI lineage: Eukaryota > Metazoa > Echinodermata > Asteroidea > Velatida > Solasteridae > Crossaster > Crossaster papposus. Next base: position 344,418 of record JBAIAA010000354.1, on the reverse strand, counting down.
TTCAGAGTCTCGAGTGCTAACCATTACACCATGGGACCACTTGACATCATTAAAGTCATGTTTTAGTTTGACTTCAATTTATTTTTACATCAATGAAAAGAAAATAAACCAACCTTTTATTTTATTGGAACAGCCGAACGATACGGCTGACTCTAATAAAAAGGTTATGAAAGGTCCCACCGAGATTTGAACTCGGATCGCGAGATTCAAAGTCTCGAGTGCTAACCATTACACCATGGGACCACTTGACATTACTAAAGTCATGATTTCGTTAGATTTCTTTTCTTCACATAAATGAAAAGAAATAAACCAAGCTTTTATTAAATTTGGACAGCCGAAAGATGCGGCAGACTCTAATAAAAAAAGTTATCAAAGGTCCCACCGAGATTTGAACTCGGATCGCGAGATTCAAAGTCTCGAGTGCTAACCATTACACCATGGGACCACCTGCATTATTAAAGTCATGTTTTAGTTTCAAACAAATTCTTCACATAAACGAAAAGAAATAAACCAACCTTTTATTTTATTGGAACAGCCGAACGATGCGGCTGACTCTAATAAAAAAAGTTATCAAAGGTCCCACCGAGATTTGAAGTCGGATCGCGAGATTCAGAGTCTCGAGTGCTAACCATTACACCATGGGACCACTTGACATCATTAAAGTCATGTTTTCGTATGACTTTAATTTATTTTTACATAAATGAAAAGAAATAAACCAACCTTTTATTTTATTGGAACAGCCGAACGATGCGGCTGACTCTAATAAAAAAAGTTATCAAAGGTCCCACCGAGATTTGAACTCGGATCGCGAGACTCAGAGTCTCGAGTGCTAACCATTACACCATGGGACCACTTGACATCATTAAAGTCATGTTTTAGTTTTAAACAAATTCTTCACATAAACAAAAAGAAATAAACCAACCTTTTATTTTATTGGAACAGCCGAACGATGCGGCGGACTCTAATAAAAAAAGTTATCCAAGGTCCCACCGAGATTTGAACTCGGATCGCGAGATTCAAAGTCTCGAGTGCTAACCATTACACCATGGGACCACCTGCCATTATTAAAGTCATGTTTTAGTTTCAAACAAATTCTTCACATAAACAAAAAGAAATAAACCAACCTTTTATTTTATTGGAACAGCCGAACGATGCGGCTGACTCTAATAAAAAAAGTTATCAAAGGTCCCACCGAGATTTGAACTCGGATCGCGAGATTCAAAGTCTCGAGTGCTAACCATTACACCATGGGACCACTTGACATTACTAAAGTCATGATTTCGTTAGATTTCTTTTCTTCACATAAATGAAAAGAATCAACGAACCTTTCATTTTATTGGCACAGCCGAAAGATGCGGTGACTGTAATAAAAAGGTTATGAAAGGTCCCACCGAGATTTGAAGTCGGATCGCGAGATTCAGAGTCTCGAGTGCTAACCATTACACCATGGGACCACTTGACATCATTAAAGTCATGTTTTCGTATGACTTTAATTTATTTTTACATAAATGAAAAGAAATAAACCAACCTTTTATTTTATTGGAACAGCCGAACGATGCGGCTGACTCTAATAAAAAAAGTTATCAAAGGTCCCACCGAGATTTGAACTCGGATCGCGAGATTCAGAGTCTCGAGTGCTAACCATTACACCATGGGACCACTTGACATCATTAAAGTCATGTTTTAGTTTCAAACAAATTCTTCACATAAACAAAAAGAAATAAACCAACCTTTTATTTTATTGGAACAGCCGAACGATGCGGCGGACTCTAATAAAAAAAGTTATCCAAGGTCCCACCGAGATTTGAACTCGGATCGCGAGATTCAAAGTCTCGAGTGCTAACCATTACACCATGGGACCACCTGCCATTATTAAAGTCATGTTTTAGTTTCAAACAAATTCTTCACATAAACAAAAAGAAATAAACCAACCTTTTATTTTATTGGAACAGCCGAACGATGCGGCTAACTCTAATAAAAAAAGTTATCAAAGGTCCCACCGAGATTTGAACTCGGATCGCGAGATTCAAAGTCTCGAGTGCTAACCATTACACCATGGGACCACTTGACATTACTAAAGTCATGATTTCGTTAGATTTCTTTTCTTCACATAAATGAAAAGAAATAAACCAAGCTTTTATTAAATTGGAACAGCCAAAAGATGCGGCAGACTCTAATAAAAAAATTATCAAAGGTCCCACCGAGATTTGAACTCGGATCGCGAGATTCAGAGTCTCGAGTGCTAACCATTACACCATGGGACCACTTGACATCATTAAAGTCATGTTTTAGTTTCAAACAAATTCTTCACATAAACGAAAAGAAATAAACCAACCTTTTATTTTATTGGAACAGCCGAACGATGCGGCTGACTCTAATAAAAAAAGTTATCAAAGGTCCCACCGAGATTTAAACTCGGATCGCGAGATTCAGAGTCTCGAGTGCTAACCATTACACCATGGGACCACTTGACATCATTAAAGTCATGTTTTCGTATGACTTTAATTTATTTTTACATAAATGAAAAGAAATAAACCAACCTTTTATTTTATTGGAACAGCCGAACGATGCGGCTGACTCTAATAAAAAAAGTTATCAAAGGTCCCACCGAGATTTGAACTCGGATCGCGAGATTCAGAGTATCGAGTGCTAACCATTACACCATGGGACCACTTGACATCATTAAAGTCATGTTTTAGTTTCAAACAAATTCTTCACATAAACAAAAAGAAATAAACCAACCTTTTATTTTATTGGAACAGCCGAACGATGCGGCTGACTCTAATAAAAAAAGTTGTCAAAGGTCCCACCGAGATTTGAACTCGGATCGCGAGATTCAAAGTCTCGAGTGCTAACAATTACACCATGGGACCACTTGACATTACTAAAGTCATGATTTCGTTAGATTTCTTTTCTTCACATAAATGAAAAGAATCAACGAACCTTTCATTTTATTGGCACAGCCGAAAGATGCGGTGACTGTAATAAAAAGGTTATGAAAGGTCCCACCGATATTTTAACTCGGATCGCGAGATTCAGAGTCTCGAGTGCTAACCATTAAACCATGGGACCACTTGACATCATTAAAGTCATGTTTTCGTTTGACTTCAATTTATTTTTACATAAATGAAAAGAAATAAAACAACCTTTTATTTTATTGGAACAGCCGAACGATACGGCTGACTCTAATAAAAAGGTTATGAAAGGTCTCACCGAGATTTGAACTCGGATCGCGAGATTCAGAGTCTCGAGTGCTAACCATTACACCATGGGACCACTTGACATTACTAAAGTCATGATTTCGTTAGATTTCTTTTCTTCACATAAATGAAAAGAAATAAACGAAGCTTTTATTAAATTGGAACAGCTGAAAGATGCGGCAGACTCTAATAAAAAAAGTTATCAAAGGTCCGACCGAGATTTGAACTCGGATCGCGAGATTCGGAGTCTCGAGTGCTAACCATTACACCATGGGACCACTTGACATTACTAAAGTCATGATTTCGTTAGATTTCTTTTCTTCACATAAATGAAAAGAAATAAACCAAGCTTTTATTAAATTGGAACAGCCGAAAGATGCGGCAGACTCTAATAAAAAAAGTTATTAAAGGTCCCACCGAGATTTGAACTCGGATCGCGAGATTCAAAGTCTCGAGTGCTAACCATTACACCATGGGACCACCTGCATTATTAAAGTCATGTTTTAGTTTCAAACAAATTCTTCACATAAACGAAAAGAAATAAACCAACCTTTTATTTTATTGGAACAGCCGAACGATGCGGCTGACTCTAATAAAAAAAGTTATCAAAGGTCCCACCGAGATTTGAACTCGGATCGCGAGATTCAAAGTCTCGAGTGCTAACCATTACACCATGGGACCACTTGACATTACTAAAGTCATGATTTCGTTAGATTTCTTTTCTTCACATAAATGAAAAGAAATCAACGAACCTTTCATTTTATTGGCACAGCCGAAAGATGCGGTGACTGTAATAAAAAGGTTATGAAAGGTCCCACCGAGATTTGAACTCGGATCGCGAGATTCAGAGTCTCGAGTGCTAACCATTACACCATGGGACCACTTGACATCATTAAAGTCATGTTTTCCTATGACTTTAATTAATTTTTACATCAATGAAAAGAAATAAACCAACCTTTTATTTTATTGGAACAGCCGAACGATACGGCTGACTCTAATAAAAAGGTTATGAAAGGTCCCACCGAGATTTGAACTCGGATCGCGAGATTCAGAGTCTCGAGTGCTAACCATTACACCATGGGACCACTTGACATTACTAAAGTCATGATTTCGTTAGATTTCTTTTCTTCACATAAATGAAAAGAAATAAACCAAGCTTTTATTAAATTGGAACAGCCGAAAGATGCGGCAGACTCTAATAAAAAAAGTTATCAAAGGTCCCACCGAGATTTGAACTCGGATCGCGAGATTCAGAGTCTCGAGTGCTAACCATTACACCATGGGACCACTTGACATCATTAAAGTCATGTTTTAGTTTCAAACAAATTCTTCACATAAACGAAAAGAAATAAACCAACCTTTTGTTTTATTGGAACAGCCGAACGATGCGGCTGACTCTAATAAAAAAAGTTATCAAAGGTCCCACCGAGATTTGAACTCGGATCGCGAGATTCAGAGTCTCGAGTGCTAACCATTACACCATGGGACCACTTGACATCATTAAAGTCATGTTTTCATATGACTTTAATTTATTTTTACATAAATGAAAAGAAATAAACCAACCTTTTAGTTTATTGGAACAGCCGAACGATGCGGCTGACTCTAATAAAAAAAGTTATCAAAGGTCCCACCGAGATTTGAACTCGGATCGCGAGATTCAGAGTCTCGAGTGCTAACCATTACACCATGGGACCACTTGACATCATTAAAGTCATGTTTTAGTTTCAAACAAATTCTTCACATAAACAAAAAGAAATAAACCAACCTTTTATTTTATTGGAACAGCCGAACGATGCGGCTGACTCTAATAAAAAAAGTTATCAAAGGTCCCACCGAGATTTGAACTCGGATCGCGAGATTCAAAGTCTCGAGTGCTAACCATTACACCATGGGACCACTTGACATTACTAAAGTCATGATTTCGTTAGATTTCTTTTCTTCACATAAATGAAAAGAAATCAACGAACCTTTCATTTTATTGGCACAGCCGAAAGATGCGGTGACTGTAATAAAAAGGTTATGAAAGGTCCCACCGAGATTTGAACTCGGATCGCGAGATTCAGAGTCTCGAGTGCTAACCATTACACCATGGGACCACTTGACATCATTAAAGTCATGTTTTCGTTTGACTTCAATTCATTTTTACATAAATGAAAAGAAATAAAACAACCTTTTATTTTATTGGAACAGCCGAACGATACGGCTGACTCTAATAAAAAGGTTATGAAAGGTCCCACCGAGATTTGAACTCGGATCGCGAGATTCAGAGTCTCGAGTGCTAACCATTACACCATGGGACCACTTGACATCATTAAAGTCATGTTTTCGTTTGACTTCAATTTATTTTTACATGAATGAAAAGAAATAAACCAACCTTTTATTTTATTGGAACAGCCGAACGATACGGCTGACTCTAATAAAAAAGTTTATGAAAGGTCCCACCGAGATTTGAACTCGGATCGCGAGATTCAGAGTCTCGAGTGCTAACCATTACACCATGGGACCACTTGACATTACTAAAGTCATGATTTCGTTAGATTTCTTTTCTTCACATAAATGAAAAGAAATAAACCAAGCTTTTATTAAATTGGAACAGCCGAAAGATGCGGCAGACTCTAATAAAAAAAGTTATCAAAGGTCCCACCGAGATTTGAACTCGGATCGCGAGATTCAGAGTCTCGAGTGCTAACCATTACACCATGGGACCACTTGACATCATTAAAGTCATGTTTTAGTTTCAAACAAATTCTTCACATAAACGAAAAGAAATAAACCAACCTTTTATTTTATTGGAACAGCCGAACGATGCGGCTGACTCTAATAAAAAAAGTTATCAAAGGTCCCACCGAGATTTGAACTCGGATCGCGAGATTCAGAGTCTCGAGTGCTAACCATTACACCATGGGACCACTTGACATCATTAAAGTCATGTTTTCATATGACTTTAATTTATTTTTACATAAATGAAAAGAAATAAACCAAGCTTTTATTAAATTGGAACAGCCGAAAGATGCGGCAGACTCTAATAAAAAAAGTTATCAAAGGTCCCACCGAGATTTGAACTCGGATCGCGAGATTCAGAGTCTCGAGTGCTAACCATTACACCATGGGACCACTTGACATCATTAAAGTCATGTTTTAGTTTCAAACAAATTCTTCACATAAACGAAAAGAAATAAACCAACCTTTTATTTTATTGGAACAGCCGAACGATGCGGCTGACTCTAATAAAAAAAGTTATCAAAGGTCCCACCGAGATTTGAACTCGGATCGCGAGATTCAGAGTCTCGAGTGCTAACCATTACACCATGGGACCACTTGACATCATTAAAGTCATGTTTTCATATGACTTTAATTTATTTTTACATAAATGAAAAGAAATAAACCAACCTTTTAGTTTATTGGAACAGCCGAACGATGCGGCTGACTATAATAAAAAGCTTATCAAAGGTCCCACCGAGATTTGAACTCGGATCGCGAGATTCAGAGTTTCGAGTGCTAACCATTACACCATGGGACCACTTGACATTACTAAAGTCATGATTTCGTTAGATTTCTTTTCTTCACATAAATGAAAAGAAATAAACCAAGCTTTTATTAAATTGGAACAGCCGAAAGATGCGGCAGACTCTAATAAAAAAAGTTATCAAAGGTCCCACCGAGATTTAAACTCGGATCGCGAGATTCAAAGTCTCGAGTGCTAACCATTACACCATGGGACCACCTGCATTATTAAAGTCATGTTTTAGTTTCAAACAAATTCTTCACATAAACGAAAAGAAATAAACCAACCTTTTATTTTATTGGAACAGCCGAACGATGAGGCTGACTCTAATAAAAAAAGTTATCAAAGGTCCCACCGAGATTTGAACTCGGATCGCGAGATTCAGAGTCTCGAGTGCTAACCATTACACCATGGGACCACTTGACATCATTAAAGTCATGTTTTCGTATGACTTTAATTTATTTTTACATAAATGAAAAGAAATAAACCAACCTTTTATTTTATTGGAACAGCCGAACGATGCGGCTGACTCTAATAAAAAGCTTATCAAAGGTCCCACCGAGATTTGAACTAGGATCGCGAGATTCAGAGTCTCGAGTGCTAACCATTACACCATGGGACCACTTGACATTACTAAAGTCATGATTTCGTTAGATTTCTTTTCTTCACATAAATGAAAAGAAATAAACAAAGCTTTTATTTTATTGGAACAGCCGAACGATGCGGCTGACTCTAATAAAAAAAGTTATCAAAGGTCCCACCGAGATTTGAACTCGGATCGCGAGATTCAAAGTCTCGAGTGCTAACCATTACACCATGGGACCACTTGACATTACTAAAGTCATGATTTCGTTAGATTTATTTTCTTCACATAAATGAAAAGAAATCAACGAACCGTTCATTTTATTGGCACAGCCGAAAGATGCGGTGACTGTAATAAAAAGGTTATGAAAGGTCCCACCGAGATTTGAACTCGGATCACGAGATTCAGAGTCTCGAGTGCTAACCATTACACCATGGGACCACTTGACATCATTAAAGTCATGTTTACGTTTGACTTCAATTTATGTTTACATCAATGAAAAGAAATAAACCAACCTTTTATTTTATTGGAACAGCCGAACGATACGGCTGACTCTAATAAAAAGGTTATGAAAGGTCCCACCGAGATTTGAACTCGGATCGCGAGATTCAGAGTCTCGAGTGCTAACCATTACACCATGGGACCACTTGACATTACTAAAGTCATGATTTCGTTAGATTTCTTTTCTTCACATAAATGAAAAGAAATAAACCAAGCTTTTATTAAATTGGAACAGCCGAAAGATGCGGCAGACTCTAATAAAAAAAGTTATCAAAGGTCCCACCGAGATTTGAACTCGGATCGCGAGATTCAAAGTCTCGAGTGCTAACCATTACACAATGGGACCACCTGAATTATTAAATTCATGTTTTAGTTTCAAACAAATTCTTCACATAAACGAAAAGAAATAAACCAACCTTTTATTTTATTGGAACAGCCGAACGGTGCGGCTGACTCTAATAAAAAAAGTTATCAAAGGTCCCAAGGAGATTTGAACTCGGATCGCGAGATTCAGAGTCTCGAGTGCTAACCATTACACCATGGGACCACTTGACATCATTAAAGTCATGTTTTTGTATGACTTTAATTTATTTTTACATAAATGAAAAGAAATAAACCAACCTTTTATTTTATTGGAACAGCCGAACGATGCGGCTGACTCTAATAAAAAAATTATCAAAGGTCCCACCGAGATTTGAACTCGGATCGCGAGATTCAGAGTCTCGAGTGCTAACCATTACACCATGGGACCACTTGACATCATTAAAGTCATGTTTTAGTTTCAAACAAATTCTTCACATAAACAAAAAGAAATAAACCAACCTTTTATTTTATTGGAACAGCCGAACGATGCGGCTGACTCTAATAAAAAAAGTTATCAAAGGTCCCACCGAGATTTGAACTCGGATCGCGAGATTCAAAGTCTCGAGTGCTAACCATTACACCATGGGACCACTTGACATTACTACAGTCATGATTTCGTTAGATTTCTTTTCTTCACATAAATGAAAAGAATCAACGAACCTTTCATTTTATTGGCACAGCCGAAAGATGCGGTGACTGTAATAAAAAGGTTATGAAAGGTCCCACCGAGATTTGAACTCGGATCGCGAGATTCAGAGTCTCGAGTGCTAACCATTACACCATGGGAGCACTTGACATCATTAAAGTCATGTTTTCGTTTGACTTCAATTTATTTTTACATAAATGAAAAGAACTAAAACAACCTTTTATTTTATTGGAACAGCCGAACGATACGGCTGATTCTAATAAAAAGGTTATGAAAGGTCCCACCGAGATTTGAACTCGGATCGCGAGATTCAGAGTCTCGAGTGCTAACCATTACACCATGGGACCACTTGACATCATTAAAGTCATGTTTACGTTTGACTTCAATTTATTTTTACATCAATGAAAAGAAATAAACCAACCTTTTATTTTATTGGAACAGCCGAACGATACGGCTGACTCTAATAAAAAGGTTATGAAAGGTCCCACCGAGATTTGAACTCGGATCGCGAGATTCAAAGTCTCGAGTGCTAACCATTACACCATGGGATCACTTGACATTACTAAAGTCATGATTTCGTTGGATTTCTTTTCTTCACATAAATGAAAAGAAATAAACGAAGCTTTTATTAAATTGGAACAGCCGAAAGATGCGGCAGACTCTAATAAAACAAGTTATCAAAGGTCCCACCGAGATTTGAACTCGGATCGCGAGATTCAGAGTCTCGAGTGCTAACCATTACACCATGGGACCACTTGACATCATTAAAGTCATGTTTTCGTTTGACTTCAATTTATTTTTACATAAATGAAAAGAAATAAACCAACCTTTTATTTTATTGGAACAGCCGAACGGTGCGGCTGACTCTAATAAAAAAAGTTATCAAAGGTCCCACCGAGATTTGAACTCGGATCGCGAGATTCAGAGTCTCGAGCGCTAACCATTACACCATGGGACCACTTGACATCATTAAAGTCATGTTTTCGTATGACTTTAATTTATTTTTACATAAATGAAAAGAAATAAACCAACCTTTTATTTTATTGGAACAGCCGAACGATGCGGCTGACTCTAATAAAAAAAGTTATCAAAGGTCCCACCGAGATTTGAACTCGGATCGCGAGATTCAGAGTCTCGAGTGCTAACCATTACACTATTGGGACCACTTGACATCATTAAAGTCATGTTTTAGTTTCAAACAAATTCTTCACATAAACAAAAAGAAATAAACCAACCTTTTATTTTATTGGAACAGCCGAACGATACGGCTGACTCTAATAAAAAGGTTATGAAAGGTCCCACCGAGATTTGAACTCGGATCGCGAGATTCAAAGTCTCGAGTGCTAACCATTACACCATGGGACCACTTGACATTACCAAAGTCATGATTTCGTTAGATTTCTTTTCTTCACATAAATGAAAAGAAATAAACCAAGCTTTTATTAAATTGGAACAGCCGAAAGATGCGGCAGACTCTAATAAAACAAGTTATCAAAGGTCCCACCGAGATTTGAAATCGGATCAAGAGATTCAGAGTCTCGAGTGCTAACCATTACACCATGGGACCACTTGACATTACTAAAGTCATGATTTCGTTAGATTTCTTTTCTTCACATAAATGAAAAGAAATAAACCAAGCTTTTATTAAATTGGAACAGCCGAAAGATGCGGCAGACTCTAATAAAAAAAGTTATCAAAAGTCCCACCGAGATTTGAACTCGGATCGCGAGATTCAAAGTCTCGAGTGCTAACCATTACACCATGGGACCACCTGCATTATTAAAGTCATGTTTTAGTTTCAAACAAATTCTTCACATAAACGAAAAGAAATAAACCAACCTTTTATTTTATTGGAACAGCCGAACGATGCGGCTGACTCTAATAAAAAAAGTTATCAAAGGTCCCACCGAGATTTGAACTCGGATCGCGAGATTCAGAGTCTCGAGTGCTAACCATTACACCATGGGACCACTTGACATCATTAAAGTCATGTTTTCGTTTGACTTCAATTTATTTTTACATAAATGAAAAGAAATAAAACAACCTTTTATTTTATTGGAACAGCCGAACGATACGGCTGACTCTAATAAAAAGGTTATGAAAGGTCCCACCGAGATTTGAACTCGGATCGCGAGATTCAGAGTCTCGAGTGCTAACCATTACACCATGGGACCACTTGACATCATTAAAGTCATGTTTACGTTTGACTTCAATTTATGTTTACATCAATGAAAAGAAATAAACCAACCTTTTATTTTATTGGAACAGCCGAACGATACGGCTGACTCTAATAAAAAGGTTATGAAAGGTCCCACCGAGATTTGAACTCGGATCGCGAGATTCAGAGTCTCGAGTGCTAACCATTACACCATGGGACCACTTGACATTACTAAAGTCATGATTTCGTTAGATTTCTTTTCTTCACATAAATGAAAAGAAATAAACCAAGCTTTTATTAAATTGGAACAGCCGAAAGATGCGGCAGACTCTAATAAAAAAAGTTATCAAAGGTCCCACCGAGATTTGAACTCGGATCGCGAGATTCAAAGTCTCGAGTGCTAACCATTACACCATGGGACCACCTGAATTATTAAAGTCATGTTTTAGTTTCAAACAAATTCTTCACATAAACGAAAAGAAATAAACCAACCTTTTATTTTATTGGAACAGCCGAACGGTGCGGCTGACTCTAATAAAAAAAGTTATCAAAGGTCCCACCGAGATTTGAACTCGGATCGCGAGATTCAGAGTCTCGAGTGCTAACCATTACACCATGGGACCACTTGACATCATTAAAGTCATGTTTTCGTATGACTTTAATTTATTTTTACATAAATGAAAAGAAATAAACCAACCTTTTATTTTATTGGAACAGCCGAACGATGCGGCTGACTCTAATAAAAAAAAGTTATCAAAGGTCCCACCGAGATTTGAACTCGGATCGCGAGATTCAGAGTCTCGAGTGCTAACCATTACACCATGGGACCACTTGACATCATTAAAGTCATGTTTCAGTTTCAAACAAATTCTTCACATAAACAAAAAGAAATAAACCAACCTTTTATTTTATTGGAACAGCCGAACGATGCGGCTGACTCTAATAAAAAAAGTTATCAAAGGTCCCACCGAGATTTGAACTCGGATCGCGAGATTCAAAGTCTCGAGTGCTAACCATTACACCATGGGACCACTTGACATTACTAAAGTCATGATTTCGTTAGATTTCTTTTCTTCACATAAATGAAAAGAAATAAACCAAGCTTTTATTAAATTGGAACAGCCGAAAGATGCGGCAGACTCTAATAAAAAAAGTTAACAAAGGTCCCACCGAGATTTGAACTCGGATCGCGAGATTCAAAGTCTCGAGTGCTAACCATTACACCACGGGACCACCTGCATTATTAAAGTCATGTTTTAGTTTCAAACAAATTCTTCACATAAACGAAAAGAAATAAACCAACCTTTTATTTTATTGGAACAGCCGAACGATGCGGCTGACTCTAATAAAAAAAGTTATCAAAGGTCCCACCGAGATTTGAACTCGGATCGCGAGATTCAGAGTCTCGAGTGCTAACCATTACACCATGGGACCACTTGACATTACTGAAGTCATGATTTCGTTAGATTTCTTTTCTTCACATAAATGAAAAGAATCAACGAAGCTTTCATTTTATTGGCACAGCCGAAAGATGCGGTGACTGTAATAAAAACGTTATGAAAGGTCCCACCGAGATTTTAACTCGGATCTCGAGATTCAGAGTCTCGAGTGCTAACCATTACACCATGGGACCACTTGACATCATTAAAGTCATGTTTTCGTTTGACTTCAATTTATTTTTACATAAATGAAAAGAAATAAAACAACCTTTTATTTTATTGGAACAGCCGAACGATACGGCTGACTCTAATAAAAGGTTATGAAAGGTCTCACCGAGATTTGAACTCGGATCGCGAGATTCAGAGTCTCGAGTGCTAACCATTACACCATGGGACCACTTGACATTACTAAAGTCATGATTTTGTTAGATTTCTTTTCTTCACATAAATGAAAAGAAATAAACCAAGCTTTTATTAAATTGGAACAGCCGAAAGATGCGGCAGACTCTAATAAAAAAAGTTAACAAAGGTCCCACCGAGATTTGAACTCGGATCGCGAGATTCAAAGTCTCGAGCGCTAACCATTACACCATGGGACCACCTGCATTATTAAAGTCATGTTTTAGTTTCAAACAAATTCTTCACATAAACGAAAAGAAATAAACCAACCTTTTATTTTATTGGAACAGCCGAACGATGCGGCTGACTCTAATAAAAAAAGTTATCAAAGGTCCCACCGAGATTTGAACTCGGATCGCGAGATTCAGAGTCTCGAGTGCTAACCATTACACCATGGGAGCACTTGACATCATTAAAGTCATGTTTTCGTTTGACTTCAATTTATTTTTACATCAATGAAAAGAAATAAACCAACCTTTTATTAAATTGGAACAGCCGAAAGATGCGGCAGACTCTAATAAAACAAGTTATCAAAGGTCCCACCGAGATTTGAACTCGGATCGCGAGATTCAGAGTCTCGAGTGCTAACCATTACACCATGGGACCACTTGACATCATTAAAGTCATGTTTTCGTTTGACTTCAATTTATTTTTACATAAATGAAAAGAAATAAAACAACCTTTTATTTTATTGGAACAGCCGAACGATACGGCTGACTCTAATAAAAAGGTTATGAAAGGTCCCACCGAGATTTGAACTCGGATCGCGAGATTCAGAGTCTCGAGTGCTAACCATTACACCATGGGACCACTTGACATCATTAAAGTCATGTTTACGTTTGACTTCAATTTATGTTTACATCAATGAAAAGAAATAAACCAACCTTTTATTTTATTGGAACAGCCGAACGATACGGCTGACTCTAATAAAAAGGTTATGAAAGGTCCCACCGAGATTTGAACTCGGATCGCGAGATTCAGAGTCTCGAGTGCTAAACATTACACCATGGGACCACTTGACATTACTAAAGTCATGATTTCGTTAGATTTCTTTTCTTCACATAAATGAAAAGAAATAAACCAAGCTTTTATTAAATTGGAACAGCCGAAAGATGCGGCAGACTCTAATAAAAAAAGTTATCAAAGGTCCCACCGAGATTTGAACTCGGATCGCGAGATTCAAAGTCTCGAGTGCTAACCATTACACCATGGGACCACCTGAATTATTAAAGTCATGTTTTAGTTTCAAACAAATTCTTCACATAAACGAAAAGAAATAAACCAACCTTTTATTTTATTGGAACAGCCGAACGATGCGGCTGACTCTAATAAAAAAAGTTATCAAAGGTCCCACCGAGATTTGAACTCGGATCGCGAGATTCAGAGTCTCGAGTGCTAACCATTACACCATGGGACCACTTGACATCATTAAAGTCATGTTTTCGTATGACTTTAATTTATTTTTACATAAATGAAAAGAAATAAACCAACCTTTTATTTTATTGGAACAGCCGAACGATGCGGCTGACTCTAATAAAAAAAGTTATCAAAGGTCCCACCGAGATTTGAACTCGGATCGCGAGATTCAGAGTCTCGAGTGCTAACCATTACATCATGGGACCACTTGACATCATTAAAGTCATGTTTTAGTTTCAAACAAATTCTTCACATAAACAAAAAGAAATAAACCAACCTTTTATTTTATTGGAACAGCCGAACGATGCGGCTGACTCTAATAAAAAAAGTTATCAAAGGTCCCACCGAGATTTGAACTCGGATCGCGAGATTCAAAGTCTCGAGTGCTAACCACTACACCATGGGACCACTTGACATTACTAAAGTCATGATTTCGTTAGATTTCTTTTCTTCACATAAATGAAAAGAAATAAACGAAGCTTTTATTAAATTGGAACAGCCGAAAGATGCGGCAGACTCTAATAAAAAAAGTTATCAAAGGTCCCACCGAGATTTGAACTCGGATCGCGAGATTCAAAGTCTCGAGTGCTAACCATTACACCATGGGACCACCTGCATTATTAAAGTCATGTTTTAGTTTTAAACAAATTCTTCACATAAACGAAAAGAAATAAACCAACCTTTTATTTTATTGGAACAGCCGAACGATGCGGCTGACTCTAATAAAAAAAGTTATCAAAGGTCCCACCGAGATTTGAACTCGGATCGCGAGATTCAGAGTCTCGAGTGCTAACCATTACACCATGGTACCACTTGGCATCATTAAAGTCATGTTTTCGTATGACTTTAATTTATTTTTACATAAATGAAAAGAAATAAACCAACCTTTTATTTTATTGGAACAGCCGAACGATGCGGCTGACTCTAATAAAAAAAGTTATCAAAGGTCCAACCGAGATTTGAACTCGGATCGCGATATTCAGAGTCTCGAGTGCTAACCATTACACCATGGGACCACTTGACATCATTAAAGTCATGTTTTAGTTTCAAACAAATTTTTCACATAAACAAAAAGAAATAAACCAACCTTTTATTTTATTGGAACAGCCGAACGATACGGCTGACTCTAATAAAAAGTTATCAAAGGTCCCACCGAGATTTGAACTCGGATCGCGAGATTCAAAGTCTCGAGTGCTAACCATTACACCATGGGACCACTTGACATTACTAAAGTCATGATTTCGTTAGATTTCTTTTCTTCACATAAATGAAAAGAAATCAACGAACCTTTCATTTTATTGGCACAGCCGAAAGATGCGGTGACTGTAATAAAAAGGTTATGAAAGGTCCCACCGAGATTTGAACTCGGATCGCGAGATTCAGAGTCTCGAGTGCTAACCATTACACCATGGGACCACTTGACATCATTAAAGTCATGTTTTCGTTTGACTTCAATTTATTTTTACATAAATGAAAAGAAATAAAACAACCTTTTATTTTATTGGAACAGCCGAACGATACGGCTGACTCTAATAAAAATGTTATGAAAGGTCCAACCGAGATTTGAACTCGGATCGCGAGATTCAGAGTCTCGAGTGCTAACCATTACACCATGGGACCACTTGACATCATTAAAGTCATGTTTTCGTTTGACTTCAATTTATTTTTACATCAATGAAAAGAAATAAACCAACCTTTTATTTTATTGGAACAGCCGAACGATACGGCTGACTCTAATAAAAAGGTTATGAAAGGTCCCACCGAGATTTGAACTCGGATCGCGAGATTCAGAGTCTCGAGTGCTAACCATTACACCATGGGACCACTTGACATCATTAAAGTCATGTTTTCGTTTGACTTCAATTTATTTTTACATCAATGAAAAGAAATAAACCAACCTTTTATTTTATTGGAACAGCCGAACGATACGGCTGACTCTAATAAAAAAGTTTATGAAAGGTCCCACCGAGATTTGAACTCGGATCGCGAGATTCAGAGTCTCGAGTGCTAACCATTACACCATGGGACCACTTGACATTACTAAAGTCATGATTTCGTTAGATTTCTTTTCTTCACATAAATGAAAAGAAATAAACCAAGCTTTTATTAAATTGGAACAGCCGAAAGATGCGGCAGACTCTAATAAAAAAAGTTATCAAAGGTCCCACCGAGATTTGAACTCGGATCGCGAGATTCAGAGTCTCGAGTGCTAACCATTACACCATGGGACCACCTGCATTATTAAAGTCATGTTTTAGTTTCAAACAAATTCTTCACATAAACGAAAAGAAATAAACCAACCTTTTATTTTATTGGAACAGCCGAACGATGCGGCTGACTCTAATAAAAAAAGTTATCAAAGGTCCCACCGAGATTTGAACTCGGATCGCGAGATTCAAAGTCTCGAGTGCTAACCATTACACCATGGGACCACTTGACATTACTAAAGTCATGATTTCGTTAGATTTCTTTTCTTCACATAAATGAAAAGAAATCAACGAACCTTTCATTTTATTGGCACAGCCGAAAGATGCGGTGACTGTAATAAAAAGGTTATGAAAGGTCCCACCGAGATTTGAACTCGGATCGCGAGATTCAGAGTCTCGAGTGCTAACCATTACACCATGGGACCACTTGACATCATTAAAGTCATGCTTTCCTATGACTTTAATTAATTTTTACATCAATGAAAAGAAATAAACCAACCTTTTATTTTATTGGAACAGCCGAACGATACGGCTGACTCTAATAAAAAGGTTATGAAAGGTCCCACCGAGATTTGAACTCGGATCGCGAGATTCAGAGTCTCGAGTGCTAACCATTACACCATGGGACCACTTGACATTACTAAAGTCATGATTTCGTTAGATTTCTTTTCTTCACATAAATGAAAAGAAATAAACCAAGCTTTTATTAAATTGGAACAGCCGAAAGATGCGGCAGACTCTAATAAAAAAAGTTATCAAAGGTCCCACCGAGATTTGAACTCGGATCGCGAGATTCAGAGTCTCGAGTGCTAACCATTACACCATGGGACCACTTGACATCATTAAAGTCATGATTTCGTTAGATTTCTTTTCTTCACATAAATGAAAAGAAATCAACGAACCTTTCATTTTATTGGCACAGCCGAAAGATGCGGTGACTGTAATAAAAAGGTTATGAAAGGTCCCACCGAGATTTGAACTCGGATCGCGAGATTCAGAGTCTCGAGTGCTAACCATTACACCATGGGACCACTTGACATCATTAAAGTCATGTTTTCGTTTGACTTCAATTTATTTTTACATAAATGAAAAGAAATAAAACAACCTTTTATTTTATTGGAACAGCCGAACGATACGGCTGACTCTAATAAAAATGTTATGAAAGGTCCAACCGAGATTTGAACTCGGATCGCGAGATTCAGAGTCTCGAGTGCTAACCATTACACCATGGGACCACTTGACATCATTAAAGTCATGTTTTCGTTTGACTTCAATTTATTTTTACATCAATGAAAAGAAATAAACCAACCTTTTATTTTATTGGAACAGCCGAACGATACGGCTGACTCTAATAAAAAGGTTATGAAAGGTCCCACCGAGATTTGAACTCGGATCGCGAGATTCAGAGTCTCGAGTGCTAACCATTACACCATGGTACCACTTGGCATCATTAAAGTCATGTTTTCGTATGACTTTAATTTATTTTTACATAAATGAAAAGAAATAAACCAACCTTTTATTTTATTGGAACAGCCGAACGATGCGGCTGACTCTAATAAAAAAAGTTATCAAAGGTCCAACCGAGATTTGAACTCGGATCGCGATATTCAGAGTCTCGAGTGCTAACCATTACACCATGGGACCACTTGACATCATTAAAGTCATGTTTTAGTTTCAAACAAATTT
The DNA here is from genome assembly GCA_037893245.1 of Crossaster papposus. NCBI lineage: Eukaryota > Metazoa > Echinodermata > Asteroidea > Velatida > Solasteridae > Crossaster > Crossaster papposus. The sequence continues at coordinate 326,315 of JBAIAA010000354.1, read as the reverse complement.
TTCACATAAACAAAAAGAAATAAACCAACCTTTTATTTTATTGGAACAGCCGAACGATACGGCTGACTCTAATAAAAAGTTATCAAAGGTCCCACCGAGATTTGAACTCGGATCGCGAGATTCAAAGTCTCGAGTGCTAACCATTACACCATGGGACCACTTGACATTACTAAAGTCATGATTTCGTTAGATTTCTTTTCTTCACATAAATGAAAAGAAATCAACGAACCTTTCATTTTATTGGCACAGCCGAAAGATGCGGTGACTGTAATAAAAAGGTTATGAAAGGTCCCACCGAGATTTGAACTCGGATCGCGAGATTCAGAGTCTCGAGTGCTAACCATTACACCATGGGACCACTTGACATCATTAAAGTCATGTTTTCGTTTGACTTCAATTTATTTTTACATAAATGAAAAGAAATAAAACAACCTTTTATTTTATTGGAACAGCCGAACGATACGGCTGACTCTAATAAAAATGTTATGAAAGGTCCAACCGAGATTTGAACTCGGATCGCGAGATTCAGAGTCTCGAGTGCTAACCATTACACCATGGGACCACTTGACATCATTAAAGTCATGTTTTCGTTTGACTTCAATTTATTTTTACATCAATGAAAAGAAATAAACCAACCTTTTATTTTATTGGAACAGCCGAACGATACGGCTGACTCTAATAAAAAGGTTATGAAAGGTCCCACCGAGATTTGAACTCGGATCGCGAGATTCAGAGTCTCGAGTGCTAACCATTACACCATGGGACCACTTGACATCATTAAAGTCATGTTTTCGTTTGACTTCAATTTATTTTTACATCAATGAAAAGAAATAAACCAACCTTTTATTTTATTGGAACAGCCGAACGATACGGCTGACTCTAATAAAAAAGTTTATGAAAGGTCCCACCGAGATTTGAACTCGGATCGCGAGATTCAGAGTCTCGAGTGCTAACCATTACACCATGGGACCACTTGACATTACTAAAGTCATGATTTCGTTAGATTTCTTTTCTTCACATAAATGAAAAGAAATAAACCAAGCTTTTATTAAATTGGAACAGCCGAAAGATGCGGCAGACTCTAATAAAAAAAGTTATCAAAGGTCCCACCGAGATTTGAACTCGGATCGCGAGATTCAGAGTCTCGAGTGCTAACCATTACACCATGGGACCACCTGCATTATTAAAGTCATGTTTTAGTTTCAAACAAATTCTTCACATAAACGAAAAGAAATAAACCAACCTTTTATTTTATTGGAACAGCCGAACGATGCGGCTGACTCTAATAAAAAAAGTTATCAAAGGTCCCACCGAGATTTGAACTCGGATCGCGAGATTCAAAGTCTCGAGTGCTAACCATTACACCATGGGACCACTTGACATTACTAAAGTCATGATTTCGTTAGATTTCTTTTCTTCACATAAATGAAAAGAAATCAACGAACCTTTCATTTTATTGGCACAGCCGAAAGATGCGGTGACTGTAATAAAAAGGTTATGAAAGGTCCCACCGAGATTTGAACTCGGATCGCGAGATTCAGAGTCTCGAGTGCTAACCATTACACCATGGGACCACTTGACATCATTAAAGTCATGTTTTCCTATGACTTTAATTAATTTTTACATCAATGAAAAGAAATAAACCAACCTTTTATTTTATTGGAACAGCCGAACGATACGGCTGACTCTAATAAAAAGGTTATGAAAGGTCCCACCGAGATTTGAACTCGGATCGCGAGATTCAGAGTCTCGAGTGCTAACCATTACACCATGGGACCACTTGACATTACTAAAGTCATGATTTCGTTAGATTTCTTTTCTTCACATAAATGAAAAGAAATAAACCAAGCTTTTATTAAATTGGAACAGCCGAAAGATGCGGCAGACTCTAATAAAAAAAGTTATCAAAGGTCCCACCGAGATTTGAACTCGGATCGCGAGATTCAGAGTCTCGAGTGCTAACCATTACACCATGGGACCACTTGACATCATTAAAGTCATGTTTTAGTTTCAAACAAATTTTTCACATAAACAAAAAGAAATAAACCAACCTTTTATTTTATTGGAACAGCCGAACGATACGGCTGACTCTAATAAAAAGTTATCAAAGGTCCCACCGAGATTTGAACTCGGATCGCGAGATTCAAAGTCTCGAGTGCTAACCATTACACCATGGGACCACTTGACATTACTAAAGTCATGATTTCGTTAGATTTCTTTTCTTCACATAAATGAAAAGAAATCAACGAACCTTTCATTTTATTGGCACAGCCGAAAGATGCGGTGACTGTAATAAAAAGGTTATGAAAGGTCCCACCGAGATTTGAACTCGGATCGCGAGATTCAGAGTCTCGAGTGCTAACCATTACACCATGGGACCACTTGACATCATTAAAGTCATGTTTTCGTTTGACTTCAATTTATTTTTACATAAATGAAAAGAAATAAAACAACCTTTTATTTTATTGGAACAGCCGAACGATACGGCTGACTCTAATAAAAATGTTATGAAAGGTCCAACCGAGATTTGAACTCGGATCGCGAGATTCAGAGTCTCGAGTGCTAACCATTACACCATGGGACCACTTGACATCATTAAAGTCATGTTTTCGTTTGACTTCAATTTATTTTTACATCAATGAAAAGAAATAAACCAACCTTTTATTTTATTGGAACAGCCGAACGATACGGCTGACTCTAATAAAAAGGTTATGAAAGGTCCCACCGAGATTTGAACTCGGATCGCGAGATTCAGAGTCTCGAGTGCTAACCATTACACCATGGGACCACTTGACATCATTAAAGTCATGTTTTCGTTTGACTTCAATTTATTTTTACATCAATGAAAAGAAATAAACCAACCTTTTATTTTATTGGAACAGCCGAACGATACGGCTGACTCTAATAAAAAAGTTTATGAAAGGTCCCACCGAGATTTGAACTCGGATCGCGAGATTCAGAGTCTCGAGTGCTAACCATTACACCATGGGACCACTTGACATTACTAAAGTCATGATTTCGTTAGATTTCTTTTCTTCACATAAATGAAAAGAAATAAACCAAGCTTTTATTAAATTGGAACAGCCGAAAGATGCGGCAGACTCTAATAAAAAAAGTTATCAAAGGTCCCACCGAGATTTGAACTCGGATCGCGAGATTCAGAGTCTCGAGTGCTAACCATTACACCATGGGACCACCTGCATTATTAAAGTCATGTTTTAGTTTCAAACAAATTCTTCACATAAACGAAAAGAAATAAACCAACCTTTTATTTTATTGGAACAGCCGAACGATGCGGCTGACTCTAATAAAAAAAGTTATCAAAGGTCCCACCGAGATTTGAACTCGGATCGCGAGATTCAAAGTCTCGAGTGCTAACCATTACACCATGGGACCACTTGACATTACTAAAGTCATGATTTCGTTAGATTTCTTTTCTTCACATAAATGAAAAGAAATCAACGAACCTTTCATTTTATTGGCACAGCCGAAAGATGCGGTGACTGTAATAAAAAGGTTATGAAAGGTCCCACCGAGATTTGAACTCGGATCGCGAGATTCAGAGTCTCGAGTGCTAACCATTACACCATGGGACCACTTGACATCATTAAAGTCATGTTTTCCTATGACTTTAATTAATTTTTACATCAATGAAAAGAAATAAACCAACCTTTTATTTTATTGGAACAGCCGAACGATACGGCTGACTCTAATAAAAAGGTTATGAAAGGTCCCACCGAGATTTGAACTCGGATCGCGAGATTCAGAGTCTCGAGTGCTAACCATTACACCATGGGACCACTTGACATTACTAAAGTCATGATTTCGTTAGATTTCTTTTCTTCACATAAATGAAAAGAAATAAACCAAGCTTTTATTAAATTGGAACAGCCGAAAGATGCGGCAGACTCTAATAAAAAAAGTTATCAAAGGTCCCACCGAGATTTGAACTCGGATCGCGAGATTCAGAGTCTCGAGTGCTAACCATTACACCATGGGACCACTTGACATCATTAAAGTCATGATTTCGTTAGATTTCTTTTCTTCACATAAATGAAAAGAAATCAACGAACCTTTCATTTTATTGGCACAGCCGAAAGATGCGGTGACTGTAATAAAAAGGTTATGAAAGGTCCCACCGAGATTTGAACTCGGATCGCGAGATTCAGAGTCTCGAGTGCTAACCATTACACCATGGGACCACTTGACATCATTAAAGTCATGTTTTCGTTTGACTTCAATTTATTTTTACATAAATGAAAAGAAATAAAACAACCTTTTATTTTATTGGAACAGCCGAACGATACGGCTGACTCTAATAAAAATGTTATGAAAGGTCCAACCGAGATTTGAACTCGGATCGCGAGATTCAGAGTCTCGAGTGCTAACCATTACACCATGGGACCACTTGACATCATTAAAGTCATGTTTTCGTTTGACTTCAATTTATTTTTACATCAATGAAAAGAAATAAACCAACCTTTTATTTTATTGGAACAGCCGAACGATACGGCTGACTCTAATAAAAAGGTTATGAAAGGTCCCACCGAGATTTGAACTCGGATCGCGAGATTCAGAGTCTCGAGTGCTAACCATTACACCATGGGACCACTTGACATCATTAAAGTCATGTTTTCGTTTGACTTCAATTTATTTTTACATCAATGAAAAGAAATAAACCAACCTTTTATTTTATTGGAACAGCCGAACGATACGGCTGACTCTAATAAAAAAGTTTATGAAAGGTCCCACCGAGATTTGAACTCGGATCGCGAGATTCAGAGTCTCGAGTGCTAACCATTACACCATGGGACCACTTGACATTACTAAAGTCATGATTTCGTTAGATTTCTTTTCTTCACATAAATGAAAAGAAATAAACCAAGCTTTTATTAAATTGGAACAGCCGAAAGATGCGGCAGACTCTAATAAAAAAAGTTATCAAAGGTCCCACCGAGATTTGAACTCGGATCGCGAGATTCAGAGTCTCGAGTGCTAACCATTACACCATGGGACCACCTGCATTATTAAAGTCATGTTTTAGTTTCAAACAAATTCTTCACATAAACGAAAAGAAATAAACCAACCTTTTATTTTATTGGAACAGCCGAACGATGCGGCTGACTCTAATAAAAAAAGTTATCAAAGGTCCCACCGAGATTTGAACTCGGATCGCGAGATTCAAAGTCTCGAGTGCTAACCATTACACCATGGGACCACTTGACATTACTAAAGTCATGATTTCGTTAGATTTCTTTTCTTCACATAAATGAAAAGAAATCAACGAACCTTTCATTTTATTGGCACAGCCGAAAGATGCGGTGACTGTAATAAAAAGGTTATGAAAGGTCCCACCGAGATTTGAACTCGGATCGCGAGATTCAGAGTCTCGAGTGCTAACCATTACACCATGGGACCACTTGACATCATTAAAGTCATGTTTTCGTTTGACTTCAATTTATTTTTACATAAATGAAAAGAAATAAAACAACCTTTTATTTTATTGGAACAGCCGAACGATACGGCTGACTCTAATAAAAAGGTTATGAAAGGTCCCACCGAGATTTGAACTCGGATCGCGAGATTCAGAGTCTCGAGTGCTAACCATTACACCATGGGACCACTTGACATCATTAAAGTCATGTTTTCGTTTGACTTCAATTTATTTTTACATCAATGAAAAGAAATAAACCAACCTTTTATTTTATTGGAACAGCCGAACGATACGGCTGACTCTAATAAAAAAGTTTATGAAAGGTCCCACCGAGATTTGAACTCGGATCGCGAGATTCAGAGTCTCGAGTGCTAACCATTACACCATGGGACCACTTGACATTACTAAAGTCATGATTTCGTTAGATTTCTTTTCTTCACATAAATGAAAAGAAATAAACCAAGCTTTTATTAAATTGGAACAGCCGAAAGATGCGGCAGACTCTAATAAAAAAAGTTATCAAAGGTCCCACCGAGATTTGAACTCGGATCGCGAGATTCAGAGTCTCGAGTGCTAACCATTACACCATGGGACCACTTGACATCATTAAAGTCATGTTTTAGTTTCAAACAAATTCTTCACATAAACGAAAAGAAATAAACCAACCTTTTATTTTATTGGAACAGCCGAACGATGCGGCTGACTCTAATAAAAAAAGTTATCAAAGGTCCCACCGAGATTTGAACTCGGATCGCGAGATTCAGAGTCTCGAGTGCTAACCATTACACCATGGGACCACTTGACATCATTAAAGTCATGTTTTCATATGACTTTAATTTATTTTTACATAAATGAAAAGAAATAAACCAAGCTTTTATTAAATTGGAACAGCCGAAAGATGCGGCAGACTCTAATAAAAAAAGTTATCAAAGGTCCCACCGAGATTTGAACTCGGATCGCGAGATTCAGAGTCTCGAGTGCTAACCATTACACCATGGGACCACTTGACATCATTAAAGTCATGTTTTAGTTTCAAACAAATTCTTCACATAAACGAAAAGAAATAAACCAACCTTTTATTTTATTGGAACAGCCGAACGATGCGGCTGACTCTAATAAAAAAAGTTATCAAAGGTCCCACCGAGATTTGAACTCGGATCGCGAGATTCAGAGTCTCGAGTGCTAACCATTACACCATGGGACCACTTGACATCATTAAAGTCATGTTTTCATATGACTTTAATTTATTTTTACATAAATGAAAAGAAATAAACCAACCTTTTAGTTTATTGGAACAGCCGAACGATGCGGCTGACTATAATAAAAAGCTTATCAAAGGTCCCACCGAGATTTGAACTCGGATCGCGAGATTCAGAGTTTCGAGTGCTAACCATTACACCATGGGACCACTTGACATTACTAAAGTCATGATTTCGTTAGATTTCTTTTCTTCACATAAATGAAAAGAAATAAACCAAGCTTTTATTAAATTGGAACAGCCGAAAGATGCGGCAGACTCTAATAAAAAAAGTTATCAAAGGTCCCACCGAGATTTAAACTCGGATCGCGAGATTCAAAGTCTCGAGTGCTAACCATTACACCATGGGACCACCTGCATTATTAAAGTCATGTTTTAGTTTCAAACAAATTCTTCACATAAACGAAAAGAAATAAACCAACCTTTTATTTTATTGGAACAGCCGAACGATGAGGCTGACTCTAATAAAAAAAAGTTATCAAAGGTCCCACCGAGATTTGAACTCGGATCGCGAGATTCAGAGTCTCGAGTGCTAACCATTACACCATGGGACCACTTGACATCATTAAAGTCATGTTTTCGTATGACTTTAATTTATTTTTACATAAATGAAAAGAAATAAACCAACCTTTTATTTTATTGGAACAGCCGAACGATGCGGCTGACTCTAATAAAAAGCTTATCAAAGGTCCCACCGAGATTTGAACTAGGATCGCGAGATTCAGAGTCTCGAGTGCTAACCATTACACCATGGGACCACTTGACATTACTAAAGTCATGATTTCGTTAGATTTCTTTTCTTCACATAAATGAAAAGAAATAAACAAAGCTTTTATTTTATTGGAACAGCCGAACGATGCGGCTGACTCTAATAAAAAAAGTTATCAAAGGTCCCACCGAGATTTGAACTCGGATCGCGAGATTCAAAGTCTCGAGTGCTAACCATTACACCATGGGACCACTTGACATTACTAAAGTCATGATTTCGTTAGATTTATTTTCTTCACATAAATGAAAAGAAATCAACGAACCGTTCATTTTATTGGCACAGCCGAAAGATGCGGTGACTGTAATAAAAAGGTTATGAAAGGTCCCACCGAGATTTGAACTCGGATCGCGAGATTCAGAGTCTCGAGTGCTAACCATTACACCATGGGACCACTTGACATCATTAAAGTCATGTTTTCGTTTGACTTCAATTTATTTTTACATAAATGAAAAGAAATAAAACAACCTTTTATTTTATTGGAACAGCCGAACGATACGGCTGACTCTAATAAAAAGGTTATGAAAGGTCCCACCGAGATTTGAACTCGGATCGCGAGATTCAGAGTCTCGAGTGCTAACCATTACACCATGGGACCACTTGACATCATTAAAGTCATGTTTTCGTTTGACTTCAATTTATTTTTACATCAATGAAAAGAAATAAACCAACCTTTTATTTTATTGGAACAGCCGAACGATACGGCTGACTCTAATATAAAAGTTTATGAAAGGTCCCACCGAGATTTGAACTCGGATCGCGAGATTCAGAGTCTCGAGTGCTAACCATTACACCATGGGACCACTTGACATTACTAAAGTCATGATTTCGTTAGATTTCTTTTCTTCACATAAATGAAAAAAAATAAACCAAGCTTTTATTAAATTGGAACAGCCGAAAGATGCGGCAGACTCTAATAAAAAAAGCTATCAAAGGTCCCACCGAGATTTGAACTCGGATCGCGAGATTCAGAGTCTCGAGTGCTAACCATTACACCATGGGACCACTTGACATCATTAAAGTCATGTTTTAGTTTCAAACAAATTCTTCACATAAACGAAAAGAAATAAACCAACCTTTTATTTTATTGGAACAGCCGAACGATGCGGCTGACTCTAATAAAAAAAGTTATCAAAGGTCCCACCGAGATTTGAACTCGGATCGCGAGATTCAGAGTCTCGAGTGCTAACCATTACACCATGGGACCACTTGACATCATTAAAGTCATGTTTTCATATGACTTTAATTTATTTTTACATAAATGAAAAGAAATAAACCAACCTTTTAGTTTATTGGAACAGCCGAACGATGCGGCTGACTCTAATAAAAAAAGTTATCAAAGGTCCCACCGAGATTTGAACTCGGATCGCGAGATTCAAAGTCTCGAGTGCTAACCATTACACCATGGGACCACTTGACATTACTAAAGTCATGATTTCGTTAGATTTATTTTCTTCACATAAATGAAAAGAAATCAACGAACCGTTCATTTTATTGGCACAGCCGAAAGATGCGGTGACTGTAATAAAAAGGTTATGAAAGGTCCCACCGAGATTTGAACTCGGATCGCGAGATTCAGAGTCTCGAGTGCTAACCATTACACCATGGGACCACTTGACATCATTAAAGTCATGTTTTCGTTTGACTTCAATTTATTTTTACATAAATGAAAAGAAATAAAACAACCTTTTATTTTATTGGAACAGCCGAACGATACGGCTGACTCTAATAAAAAGGTTATGAAAGGTCCCACCGAGATTTGAACTCGGATCGCGAGATTCAGAGTCTCGAGTGCTAACCATTACACCATGGGACCACTTGACATCATTAAAGTCATGTTTTCGTTTGACTTCAATTTATTTTTACATCAATGAAAAGAAATAAACCAACCTTTTATTTTATTGGAACAGCCGAACGATACGGCTGACTCTAATATAAAAGTTTATGAAAGGTCCCACCGAGATTTGAACTCGGATCGCGAGATTCAGAGTCTCGAGTGCTAACCATTACACCATGGGACCACTTGACATTACTAAAGTCATGATTTCGTTAGATTTCTTTTCTTCACATAAATGAAAAAAAATAAACCAAGCTTTTATTAAATTGGAACAGCCGAAAGATGCGGCAGACTCTAATAAAAAAAGCTATCAAAGGTCCCACCGAGATTTGAACTCGGATCGCGAGATTCAGAGTCTCGAGTGCTAACCATTACACCATGGGACCACTTGACATCATTAAAGTCATGTTTTAGTTTCAAACAAATTCTTCACATAAACGAAAAGAAATAAACCAACCTTTTATTTTATTGGAACAGCCGAACGATGCGGCTGACTCTAATAAAAAAAGTTATCAAAGGTCCCACCGAGATTTGAACTCGGATCGCGAGATTCAGAGTCTCGAGTGCTAACCATCACACCATGGGACCACTTGACATCATTAAAGTCATGTTTTCATATGACTTTAATTTATTTTTACATAAATGAAAAGAAATAAACCAACCTTTTAGTTTATTGGAACAGCCGAACGATGCGGCTGACTCTAATAAAAAAAGTTATCAAAGGTCCCACCGAGATTTGAACTCGGATCGCGAGATTCAGAGTCTCGAGTGCTAACCATTACACCATGGGACCACTTGACATCATTAAAGTCATGTTTTAGTTTCAAACAAATTCTTCACATAAACAAAAAGAAATAAACCAACCTTTTATTTTATTGGAACAGCCGAACGATGCGGCTGACTCTAATAAAAAAAGTTATCAAAGGTCCCACCGAGATTTGAACTCGGATTGCGAGATTCAAAGTCTCGAGTGCTAACCACTACACCATGGGACCACTTGACATTACTAAAGTCATCATTTCGTTAGATTTCTTTTCTTCACATAAATGAAAAGAAATAAACGAAGCTTTTATTAAATTGGAACAGCCGAAAGATGCGGCAGACTCTAATAAAAAAAGTTATCAAAGGTCCCACCGAGATTTGAACTCGGATCGCGAGATTCAAAGTCTCGAGTGCTAACCATTACACCATGGGACCACCTGCATTATTAAAGTCATGTTTTAGTTTCAAACAAATTCTTCACATAAACGAAAAGAAATAAACCAACCTTTTATTTTATTGGAACAGCCGAACGATGCGGCTGACTCTAATAAAAAAAGTTATCAAAGGTCCCACCGAGATTTGAACTCGGATCGCGAGATTCAGAGTCTCGAGTGCTAACCATTACACCATGGTACCACTTGGCATCATTAAAGTCATGTTTTCGTATGACTTTAATTTATTTTTACATAAATGAAAAGAAATAAACCAACCTTTTATTTTATTGGAACAGCCGAACGATGCGGCTGACTCTAATAAAAAAAGTTATCAAAGGTCCAACCGAGATTTGAACTCGGATCGCGATATTCAGAGTCTCGAGTGCTAACCATTACACCATGGGACCACTTGACATCATTAAAGTCATGTTTTAGTTTCAAACAAATTTTTCACATAAACAAAAAGAAATAAACCAACCTTTTATTTTATTGGAACAGCCGAACGATACGGCTGACTCTAATAAAAAGTTATCAAAGGTCCCACCGAGATTTGAACTCGGATCGCGAGATTCAAAGTCTCGAGTGCTAACCATTACACCATGGGACCACTTGACATTACTAAAGTCATGATTTCGTTAGATTTCTTTTCTTCACATAAATGAAAAGAAATCAACGAACCTTTCATTTTATTGGCACAGCCGAAAGATGCGGTGACTGTAATAAAAAGGTTATGAAAGGTCCCACCGAGATTTGAACTCGGATCGCGAGATTCAGAGTCTCGAGTGCTAACCATTACACCATGGGACCACTTGACATCATTAAAGTCATGTTTTCGTTTGACTTCAATTTATTTTTACATAAATGAAAAGAAATAAAACAACCTTTTATTTTATTGGAACAGCCGAACGATACGGCTGACTCTAATAAAAATGTTATGAAAGGTCCAACCGAGATTTGAACTCGGATCGCGAGATTCAGAGTCTCGAGTGCTAACCATTACACCATGGGACCACTTGACATCATTAAAGTCATGTTTTCGTTTGACTTCAATTTATTTTTACATCAATGAAAAGAAATAAACCAACCTTTTATTTTATTGGAACAGCCGAACGATACGGCTGACTCTAATAAAAAGGTTATGAAAGGTCCCACCGAGATTTGAACTCGGATCGCGAGATTCAGAGTCTCGAGTGCTAACCATTACACCATGGGACCACTTGACATCATTAAAGTCATGTTTTCGTTTGACTTCAATTTATTTTTACATCAATGAAAAGAAATAAACCAACCTTTTATTTTATTGGAACAGCCGAACGATACGGCTGACTCTAATAAAAAAGTTTATGAAAGGTCCCACCGAGATTTGAACTCGGATCGCGAGATTCAGAGTCTCGAGTGCTAACCATTACACCATGGGACCACTTGACATTACTAAAGTCATGATTTCGTTAGATTTCTTTTCTTCACATAAATGAAAAGAAATAAACCAAGCTTTTATTAAATTGGAACAGCCGAAAGATGCGGCAGACTCTAATAAAAAAAGTTATCAAAGGTCCCACCGAGATTTGAACTCGGATCGCGAGATTCAGAGTCTCGAGTGCTAACCATTACACCATGGGACCACTTGACATCATTAAAGTCATGTTTTAGTTTCAAACAAATTCTTCACATAAACGAAAAGAAATAAACCAACCTTTTATTTTATTGGAACAGCCGAACGATGCGGCTGACTCTAATAAAAAAAGTTATCAAAGGTCCCACCGAGATTTGAACTCGGATCGCGAGATTCAGAGTCTCGAGTGCTAACCATTACACCATGGGACCACTTGACATCATTAAAGTCATGTTTTCATATGACTTTAATTTATTTTTACATAAATGAAAAGAAATAAACCAACCTTTTAGTTTATTGGAACAGCCGAACGATGCGGCTGACTCTAATAAAAAAAGTTATCAAAGGTCCCACCGAGATTTGAACTCGGATCGCGAGATTCAGAGTCTCGAGTGCTAACCATTACACCATGGGACCACTTGACATCATTAAAGTCATGTTTTAGTTTCAAACAAATTCTTCACATAAACAAAAAGAAATAAACCAACCTTTTATTTTATTGGAACAGCCGAACGATGCGGCTGACTCTAATAAAAAAAGTTATCAAAGGTCCCACCGAGATTTGAACTCGGATCGCGAGATTCAAAGTCTCGAGTGCTAACCATTACACCATGGGACCACTTGACATTACTAAAGTCATGATTTCGTTAGATTTCTTTTCTTCACATAAATGAAAAGAAATCAACGAACCTTTCATTTTATTGGCACAGCCGAAAGATGCGGTGACTGTAATAAAAAGGTTATGAAAGGTCCCACCGAGATTTGAACTCGGATCGCGAGATTCAGAGTCTCGAGTGCTAACCATTACACCATGGGACCACTTGACATCATTAAAGTCATGTTTTCGTTTGACTTCAATTTATTTTTACATAAATGAAAAGAAATAAAACAACCTTTTATTTTATTGGAACAGCCGAACGATACGGCTGACTCTAATAAAAATGTTATGAAAGGTCCAACCGAGATTTGAACTCGGATCGCGAGATTCAGAGTCTCGAGTGCTAACCATTACACCATGGGACCACTTGACATCATTAAAGTCATGTTTTCGTTTGACTTCAATTTATTTTTACATCAATGAAAAGAAATAAACCAACCTTTTATTTTATTGGAACAGCCGAACGATACGGCTGACTCTAATAAAAAGGTTATGAAAGGTCCCACCGAGATTTGAACTCGGATCGCGAGATTCAGAGTCTCGAGTGCTAACCATTACACCATGGGACTACTTGACATCATTAAAGTCATGTTTTCGTTTGACTTCAATTTATTTTTACATCAATGAAAAGAAATAAACCAACCTTTTATTTTATTGGAACAGCCGAACGATACGGCTGACTCTAATAAAAAAGTTTATGAAAGGTCCCACCGAGATTTGAACTCGGATCGCGAGATTCAGAGTCTCGAGTGCTAACCATTACACCATGGGACCACTTGACATTACTAAAGTCATGATTTCGTTAGATTTCTTTTCTTCACATAAATGAAAAGAAATAAACCAAGCTTTTATTAAATTGGAACAGCCGAAAGATGCGGCAGACTCTAATAAAAAAAGTTATCAAAGGTCCCACCGAGATTTGAACTCGGATCGCGAGATTCAGAGTCTCGAGTGCTAACCATTACACCATGGGACCACTTGACATCATTAAAGTCATGTTTTAGTTTCAAACAAATTCTTCACATAAACGAAAAGAAATAAACCAACCTTTTATTTTATTGGAACAGCCGAACGATGCGGCTGACTCTAATAAAAAAAGTTATCAAAGGTCCCACCGAGATTTGAACTCGGATCGCGAGATTCAGAGTCTCGAGTGCTAACCATTACACCATGGGACCACTTGACATCATTAAAGTCATGTTTTCATATGACTTTAATTTATTTTTACATAAATGAAAAGAAATAAACCAACCTTTTAGTTTATTGGAACAGCCGAACGATGCGGCTGACTCTAATAAAAAAAGTTATCAAAGGTCCCACCGAGATTTGAACTCGGATCGCGAGATTCAGAGTCTCGAGTGCTAACCATTACACCATGGGACCACTTGACATCATTAAAGTCATGTTTTAGTTTCAAACAAATTCTTCACATAAACAAAAAGAAATAAACCAACCTTTTATTTTATTGGAACAGCCGAACGATGCGGCTGACTCTAATAAAAAAAGTTATCAAAGGTACCACCGAGATTTGAACTCGGATCGCGAGATTCAAAGTCTCGAGTGCTAACCATTACACCATGGGACCACTTGACATTACTAAAGTCATGATTTCGTTAGATTTCTTTTCTTCACATAAATGAAAAGAAATCAACGAACCTTTCATTTTATTGGCACAGCCGAAAGATGCGGTGACTGTAATAAAAAGGTTATGAAAGGTCCCACCGAGATTTGAACTCGGATCGCGAGATTCAGAGTCTCGAGTGCTAACCATTACACCATGGGACCACTTGACATCATTAAAGTCATGTTTTCGTTTGACTTCAATTTATTTTTACATAAATGAAAAGAAATAAAACAACCTTTTATTTTATTGGAACAGCCGAACGATACGGCTGACTCTAATAAAAAGGTTATGAAAGGTCCCACCGAGATTTGAACTCGGATCGCGAGATTCAGAGTCTCGAGTGCTAACCATTACACCATGGGACCACTTGACATCATTAAAGTCATGTTTTCGTTTGACTTCAATTTATTTTTACATCAATGAAAAGAAATAAACCAACCTTTTATTTTATTGGAACAGCCGAACGATACGGCTGACTCTAATAAAAAAGTTTATGAAAGGTCCCACCGAGATTTGAACTCGGATCGCGAGATTCAGAGTCTCGAGTGCTAACCGTTACACCATGGGACCACTTGACATTACTAAAGTCATGATTTCGTTAGATTTCTTTTCTTCACATAAATGAAAAGAAATAAACCAAGCTTTTATTAAATTGGAACAGCCGAAAGATGCGGCAGACTCTAATAAAAAAAGTTATCAAAGGTCCCACCGAGATTTGAACTCGGATCGCGAGATTCAGAGTCTCGACTGCTAACCATTACACCATGGGACCACTTGACATCATTAAAATCATGTTTTAGTTTCAAACAAATTCTTCACATAAACGAAAAGAAATAAACCAACCTTTTATTTTATTGGAACAGCCGAACAATGCGGCTGACTCTAATAAAAAAAGTTATCAAAGGTCCCACCGAGATTTGAACTCGGATCGCGAGATTCAGAGTCTCGAGTGCTAACCATTACACCATGGGACCACTTGACATCATTAAAGTCATGTTTTCATATGACTTTAATTTATTTTTACATAAGTGAAAAGAAATAAACCAACCTTTTAGTTTATTGGAACAGCCGAACGATGCGGCTGACTATAATAAAAAGCTTATCAAAGGTCCCACCGAGATTTGAACTCGGATCGCGAGATTCAGAGTTTCGAGTGCTAACCATTACACCATGGGACCACTTGACATTACTAAAGTCATGATTTCGTTAGATTTCTTTTCTTCACATAAATGAAAAGAAATAAACCAAGCTTTTATTAAATTGGAACAGCCGAAAGATGCGGCAGACTCTAATAAAAAAAGTTATCAAAGGTCCCACCGAGATTTAAACTCGGATCGCGAGATTCAAAGTCTCGAGTGCTAACCATTACACCATGGGACCACCTGCATTATTAAAGTCATGTTTTAGTTTCAAACAAATTCTTCACATAAACGAAAAGAAATAAACCAACCTTTTATTTTATTGGAACAGCCGAACGATGAGGCTGACTCTAATAAAAAAAGTTATCAAAGGTCCCACCGAGATTTGAACTCGGATCGCGAGATTCAGAGTCTCGAGTGCTAACCATTACACCATGGGACCACTTGACATCATTAAAGTCATGTTTTCGTATGACTTTAATTTATTTTTACATAAATGAAAAGAAATAAACCAACCTTTTATTTTATTGGAACAGCCGAACGATGCGGCTGACTCTAATAAAAAGCTTATCAAAGGTCCCACCGAGATTTGAACTAGGATCGCGAGATTCAGAGTCTCGAGTGCTAACCATTACACCATGGGACCACTTGACATTACTAAAGTCATGATTTCGTTAGATTTCTTTTCTTCACATAAATGAAAAGAAATAAACAAAGCTTTTATTTTATTGGAACAGCCGAACGATGCGGCTGACTCTAATAAAAAGCTTATCAAAGGTCCCACCGAGATTTGAACTAGGATCGCGAGATTCAGAGTCTCGAGTGCTAACCATTACACCATGGGACCACTTGACATTACTAAAGTCATGATTTCGTTAGATTTCTTTTCTTCACATAAATGAAAAGAAATCAACGAACCGTTCATTTTATTGGCACAGCCGAAAGATGCGGTGACTGTAATAAAAAGGTTATGAAAGGTCCCACCGAGATTTGAACTCGGATCGCGAGATTCAGAGTCTCGAGTGCTAACCATTACACCATGGGACCACTTGACATCATTAAAGTCATGTTTTCGTTTGACTTCAATTTATTTTTACATAAATGAAAAGAAATAAAACAACCTTTTATTTTATTGGAACAGCCGAACGATACGGCTGACTCTAATAAAAAGGTTATGAAAGGTCCCACCGAGATTTGAACTCGGATCGCGAGATTCAGAGTCTCGAGTGCTAACCATTACACCATGGGACCACTTGACATCATTAAAGTCATGTTTTCGTTTGACTTCAATTTATTTTTACATCAATGAAAAGAAATAAACCAACCTTTTATTTTATTGGAACAGCCGAACGATACGGCTGACTCTAATATAAAAGTTTATGAAAGGTCCCACCGAGATTTGAACTCGGATCGCGAGATTCAGAGTCTCGAGTGCTAACCATTACACCATGGGACCACTTGACATTACTAAAGTCATGATTTCGTTAGATTTCTTTTCTTCACATAAATGAAAAAAAATAAACCAAGCTTTTATTAAATTGGAACAGCCGAAAGATGCGGCAGACTCTAATAAAAAAAGTTATCAAAGGTCCCACCGAGATTTGAACTCGGATCGCGAGATTCAGAGTCTCGAGTGCTAACCATTACACCATGGGACCACTTGACATCATTAAAGTCATGTTTTAGTTTCAAACAAATTCTTCACATAAACGAAAAGAAATAAACCAACCTTTTATTTTATTGGAACAGCCGAACGATGCGGCTGACTCTAATAAAAAAAGTTATCAAAGGTCCCACCGAGATTTGAACTCGGATCGCGAGATTCAAAGTCTCGAGTGCTAACGACTACACCATGGGACCACTTGACATTACTAAAGTCATGATTTCGTTAGATTTCTTTTCTTCACATAAATGAAAAGAAATAAACGAAGCTTTTATTAAATTGGAACAGCCGAAAGATGCGGTGACTGTAATAAAAAGGTTATGAAAGGTCCCACCGAGATTTGAACTCGGATCGCGAGATTCAGAGTCTCGAGTGCTAACCATTACACCATGGGACCACTTGACATCATTAAAGTCATGTTTTCGTTTGACTTCAATTTATTTTTACATAAATGAAAAGAAATAAAACAACCTTTTATTTTATTGGAACAGCCGAACGATACGGCTGACTCTAATAAAAATGTTATGAAAGGTCCAACCGAGATTTGAACTCGGATCGCGAGATTCAGAGTCTCGAGTGCTAACCATTACACCATGGGACCACTTGACATCATTAAAGTCATGTTTTCGTTTGACTTCAATTTATTTTTACATCAATGAAAAGAAATAAACCAACCTTTTATTTTATTGGAACAGCCGAACGATACGGCTGACTCTAATAAAAAGGTTATGAAAGGTCCCACCGAGATTTGAACTCGGATCGCGAGATTCAGAGTCTCGAGTGCTAACCATTACACCATGGGACCACTTGACATCATTAAAGTCATGTTTTCGTTTGACTTCAATTTATTTTTACATCAATGAAAAGAAATAAACCAACCTTTTATTTTATTGGAACAGCCGAACGATACGGCTGACTCTAATAAAAAAGTTTATGAAAGGTCCCACCGAGATTTGAACTCGGATCGCGAGATTCAGAGTCTCGAGTGCTAACCATTACACCATGGGACCACTTGACATTACTAAAGTCATGATTTCGTTAGATTTCTTTTCTTCACATAAATGAAAAGAAATAAACCAAGCTTTTATTAAATTGGAACAGCCGAAAGATGCGGCAGACTCTAATAAAAAAAGTTATCAAAGGTCCCACCGAGATTTGAACTCGGATCGCGAGATTCAGAGTCTCGAGTGCTAACCATTACACCATGGGACCACTTGACATCATTAAAGTCATGTTTTAGTTTCAAACAAATTCTTCACATAAACGAAAAGAAATAAACCAACCTTTTATTTTATTGGAACAGCCGAACGATGCGGCTGACTCTAATAAAAAAAGTTATCAAAGGTCCCACCGAGATTTGAACTCGGATCGCGAGATTCAGAGTCTCGAGTGCTAACCATTACACCATGGGACCACTTGACATCATTAAAGTCATGTTTTCATATGACTTTAATTTATTTTTACATAAATGAAAAGAAATAAACCAACCTTTTAGTTTATTGGAACAGCCGAACGATGCGGCTGACTCTAATAAAAAAAGTTATCAAAGGTCCCACCGAGATTTGAACTCGGATCGCGAGATTCAGAGTCTCGAGTGCTAACCATTACACCATGGGACCACTTGACATCATTAAAGTCATGTTTTAGTTTCAAACAAATTCTTCACATAAACAAAAAGAAATAAACCAACCTTTTATTTTATTGGAACAGCCGAACGATGCGGCTGACTCTAATAAAAAAAGTTATCAAAGGTCCCACCGAGATTTGAACTCGGATCGCGAGATTCAAAGTCTCGAGTGCTAACCATTACACCATGGGACCACTTGGTCATGATTTCGTTAGATTTCTTTTCTTCACATAAATGAAAAGAAATCAACGAACCTTTCATTTTATTGGCACAGCCGAAAGATGCGGTGACTGTAATAAAAAGGTTATGAAAGGTCCCACCGAGATTTGAACTCGGATCGCGAGATTCAGAGTCTCGAGTGCTAACCATTACACCATGGGACCACTTGACATCATTAAAGTCATGTTTTCGTTTGACTTCAATTTATTTTTACATCAATGAAAAGAAATAAACCAACCTTTTATTTTATTGGAACAGCCGAACGATACGGCTGACTCTAATAAAAAAGTTTATGAAAGGTCCCACCGAGATTTGAACTCGGATCGCGAGATTCAGAGTCTCGAGTGCTAACTGTTACACCATGGGACCACTTGACATTACTAAAGTCATGATTTCGTTAGATTTCTTTTCTTCACATAAATGAAAAGAAATAAACCAAGCTTTTATTAAATTGGAACAGCCGAAAGATGCGGCAGACTCTAATAAAAAAAGTTATCAAAGGTCCCACCGAGATTTGAACTCGGATCGCGAGATTCAGAGTCTCGACTGCTAACCATTACATCATGGGACCACTTGACATCATTAAAATCATGTTTTAGTTTCAAACAAATTCTTCACATAAACGAAAAGAAATAAACCAACCTTTTATTTTATTGGAACAGCCGAACAATGCGGCTGACTCTAATAAAAAAAGTTATCAAAAGTCCCACCGAGATTTGAACTCGGATCGCGAGATTCAGAGTCTCGAGTGCTAACCATTACACCATGGGACCACTTGACATCATTAAAGTCATGTTTTCATATGACTTTAATTTATTTTTACATAAGTGAAAAGAAATAAACCAACCTTTTAGTTTATTGGAACAGCCGAACGATGCGGCTGACTATAATAAAAAGCTTATCAAAGGTCCCACCGAGATTTGAACTCGGATCGCGAGATTCAGAGTTTCGAGTGCTAACCATTACACCATGGGACCACTTGACATTACTAAAGTCATGATTTCGTTAGATTTCTTTTCTTCACATAAATGAAAAGAAATAAACCAAGCTTTTATTAAATTGGAACAGCCGAAAGATGCGGCAGACTCTAATAAAAAAAGTTATCAAAGGTCCCACCGAGATTTAAACTCGGATCGCGAGATTCAAAGTCTCGAGTGCTAACCATTACACCATGGGACCACCTGCATTATTAAAGTCATGTTTTAGTTTCAAACAAATTCTTCACATAAACGAAAAGAAATAAACCAACCTTTTATTTTATTGGAACAGCCGAACGATGAGGCTGACTCTAATAAAAAAAGTTATCAAAGGTCCCACCGAGATTTGAACTCGGATCGCGAGATTCAGAGTCTCGAGTGCTAACCATTACACCATGGGACCACTTGACATCATTAAAGTCATGTTTTCGTATGACTTTAATTTATTTTTACATAAATGAAAAGAAATAAACCAACCTTTTATTTTATTGGAACAGCCGAACGATGCGGCTGACTCTAATAAAAAGCTTATCAAAGGTCCCACCGAGATTTGAACTAGGATCGCGAGATTCAGAGTCTCGAGTGCTAACCATTACACCATGGGACCACTTGACATTACTAAAGTCATGATTTCGTTAGATTTCTTTTCTTCACATAAATGAAAAGAAATAAACAAAGCTTTTATTTTATTGGAACAGCCGAACGATGCGGCTGACTCTAATAAAAAAAGTTATCAAAGGTCCCACCGAGATTTGAACTCGGATCGCGAGATTCAAAGTCTCGAGTGCTAACCATTACACCATGGGACCACTTGACATTACTAAAGTCATGATTTCGTTAGATTTATTTTCTTCACATAAATGAAAAGAAATCAACGAACCGTTCATTTTATTGGCACAGCCGAAAGATGCGGTGACTGTAATAAAAAGGTTATGAAAGGTCCCACCGAGATTTGAACTCGGATCGCGAGATTCAGAGTCTCGAGTGCTAACCATTACACCATGGGACCACTTGACATCATTAAAGTCATGTTTTCGTTTGACTTCAATTTATTTTTACATAAATGAAAAGAAATAAAACAACCTTTTATTTTATTGGAACAGCCGAACGATACGGCTGACTCTAATAAAAAGGTTATGAAAGGTCCCACCGAGATTTGAACTCGGATCGCGAGATTCAGAGTCTCGAGTGCTAACCATTACACCATGGGACCACTTGACATCATTAAAGTCATGTTTTCGTTTGACTTCAATTTATTTTTACATCAATGAAAAGAAATAAACCAACCTTTTATTTTATTGGAACAGCCGAACGATACGGCTGACTCTAATATAAAAGTTTATGAAAGGTCCCACCGAGATTTGAACTCGGATCGCGAGATTCAGAGTCTCGAGTGCTAACCATTACACCATGGGACCACTTGACATTACTAAAGTCATGATTTCGTTAGATTTCTTTTCTTCACATAAATGAAAAAAAATAAACCAAGCTTTTATTAAATTGGAACAGCCGAAAGATGCGGCAGACTCTAATAAAAAAAGTTATCAAAGGTCCCACCGAGATTTGAACTCGGATCGCGAGATTCAGAGTCTCGAGTGCTAACCATTACACCATGGGACCACTTGACATCATTAAAGTCATGTTTTAGTTTCAAACAAATTCTTCACATAAACGAAAAGAAATAAACCAACCTTTTATTTTATTGGAACAGCCGAACGATGCGGCTGACTCTAATAAAAAAAGTTATCAAAGGTCCCACCGAGATTTGAACTCGGATCGCGAGATTCAGAGTCTCGAGTGCTAACCATTACACCATGGGACCACTTGACATCATTAAAGTCATGTTTTCATATGACTTTAATTTATTTTTACATAAATGAAAAGAAATAAACCAACCTTTTAGTTTATTGGAACAGCCGAACGATGCGGCTGACTCTAATAAAAAAAGTTATCAAAGGTCCCACCAAGATTTGAACTCGGATCGCGAGATTCAGAGTCTCGAGTGCTAACCATTACACCATGGGACCACTTGACATCATTAAAGTCATGTTTTAGTTTCAAACAAATTCTTCACATAAACAAAAAGAAATAAACCAACCTTTTATTTTATTGGAACAGCCGAACGATGCGGCTGACTCTAATAAAAAAAGTTATCAAAGGTCCCACCGAGATTTGAACTCGGATCGCGAGATTCAAAGTCTCGAGTGCTAACCACTACACCATGGGACCACTTGACATTACTAAAGTCATGATTTTGTTAGATTTCTTTTCTTCACATAAATGAAAAGAAATAAACGAAGCTTTTATTAAATTGGAACAGCCGAAAGATGCGGCAGACTCTAATAAAAAAAGTTATCAAAGGTCCCACCGAGATTTGAACTCGGATCGCGAGATTCAAAGTCTCGAGTGCTAACCATTACACCATGGGACCACCTGCATTATTAAAGTCATGTTTTAGATTCAAACAAATTCTTCACATAAACGAAAAGAAATAAACCAACCTTTTATTTTATTGGAACAGCCGAACGATGCGGCTGACTCTAATAAAAAAAGTTATCAAAGGTCCCACCGAGATTTGAACTCGGATCGCGATATTCAGAGTCTCGAGTGCTAACCATTACACCATGGGACCACTTGACATCATTAAAGTCATGTTTTAGTTTCAAACAAATTTTTCACATAAACAAAAAGAAATAAACCAACCTTTTATTTTATTGGAACAGCCGAACGATACGGCTGACTCTAATAAAAAGTTATCAAAGGTCCCACCGAGATTTGAACTCGGATCGCGAGATTCAAAGTCTCGAGTGCTAACCATTACACCATGGGACCACTTGACATTACTAAAGTCATGATTTCGTTAGATTTCTTTTCTTCACATAAATGAAAAGAAATCAACGAACCTTTCATTTTATTGGCACAGCCGAAAGATGCGGTGACTGTAATAAAAAGGTTATGAAAGGTCCCACCGAGATTTGAACTCGGATCGCGAGATTCAGAGTCTCGAGTGCTAACCATTACACCATGGGACCACTTGACATCATTAAAGTCATGTTTTCGTTTGACTTCAATTTATTTTTACATAAATGAAAAGAAATAAAACAACCTTTTATTTTATTGGAACAGCCGAACGATACGGCTGACTCTAATAAAAATGTTATGAAAGGTCCAACCGAGATTTGAACTCGGATCGCGAGATTCAGAGTCTCGAGTGCTAACCATTACACCATGGGACCACTTGACATCATTAAAGTCATGTTTTCGTTTGACTTCAATTTATTTTTACATCAATGAAAAGAAATAAACCAACCTTTTATTTTATTGGAACAGCCGAACGATACGGCTGACTCTAATAAAAAGGTTATGAAAGGTCCCACCGAGATTTGAACTCGGATCGCGAGATTCAGAGTCTCGAGTGCTAACCATTACACCATGGGACCACTTGACATTACTAAAGTCATGATTTCGTTAGATTTCTTTTCTTCACATAAATGAAAAGAAATAAACCAAGCTTTTATTAAATTGGAACAGCCGAAAGATGCGGCAGACTCTAATAAAAAAAAGTTATCAAAGGTCCCACCGAGATTTGAACTCGGATCGCGAGATTCAGAGTCTCGAGTGCTAACCATTACACCATAGGACCACTTGACATCATTAAAGTCATGTTTTAGTTTCAAACAAATTCTTCACATAAACGAAAAGAAATAAACCAACCTTTTATTTTATTGGAACAGCCGAACGATGCGGCTGACTCTAATAAAAAAAGTTATCAAAGGTCCCACCGAGATTTGAACTCGGATCGCGAGATTCAGAGTCTCGAGTGCTAACCATTACACCATGGGACCACTTGACATCATTATAGTCATGTTTTCGTATGACTTTAATTTATTTTTACATAAATGAAAAGAAATAAACCAACCTTTTATTTTATTGGAACAGCCGAACGATGCGGCTGACTATAATAAAAAGCTTATCAAAGGTCCCACCGAGATTTGAACTCGGATCGCGAGATTCAGAGTTTCGAGTGCTAACCATTACACCATGGGACCACTTGACATTACTAAAGTCATGATTTCGTTAGATTTCTTTTCTTCACATAAATGAAAAGAAATAAACCAAGCTTTTATTAAATTGGAACAGCCGAAAGATGCGGCAGACTCTAATAAAAAAAGTTATCAAAGGTCCCACCGAGATTTAAACTCGGATCGCGAGATTCAAAGTCTCGAGTGCTAACCATTACACCATGGGACCACCTGCATTATTAAAGTCATGTTTTAGTTTCAAACAAATTCTTCACATAAACGAAAAGAAATAAACCAACCTTTTATTTTATTGGAACAGCCGAACGATGAGGCTGACTCTAATAAAAAAAGTTATCAAAGGTCCCACCGAGATTTGAACTCGGATCGCGAGATTCAGAGTCTCGAGTGCTAACCATTACACCATGGGACCACTTGACATCATTAAAGTCATGTTTTCGTATGACTTTAATTTATTTTTACATAAATGAAAAGAAATAAACCAACCTTTTATTTTATTGGAACAGCCGAACGATGCGGCTGACTCTAATAAAAAGCTTATCAAAGGTCCCACCGAGATTTGAACTAGGATCGCGAGATTCAGAGAGTCGAGTGCTAACCATTACACCATGGGACCACTTGACATTACTAAAGTCATGATTTCGTTAGATTTCTTTTCTTCACATAAATGAAAAGAAATAAACCAAGCTTTTATTAAATTGGAACAGCCGAAAGATGCGGCGGACTCTAATAAAAAAAGTTATCAAAGGTCCCACCGAGATTTGAACTCGGATCGCGAGATTCAGAGTCTCGAGTGCTAACCATTACACCATGGGACCACTTGACATCATTAAAGTCATGTTTTAGTTTCAAACAAATTCTTCACATAGACAAAAAGAAATAAACCAACCTTTTATTTTATTGGAACAGCCGAACGATGCGGCTGACTATAATAAAAAGCTTATCAAAGGTCCCACCGAGATTTGAACTCGGATCGCGAGATTCAGAGTTTCGAGTGCTAACCATTACACCATGGGACCACTTGACATTACTAAAGTCATGATTTCGTTAGATTTCTTTTCTTCACATAAATGAAAAGAAATAAACCAAGCTTTTATTAAATTGGAACAGCCGAAAGATGCGGCAGACTCTAATAAAAAAAGTTATCAAAGGTCCCACCGAGATTTAAACTCGGATCGCGAGATTCAAAGTCTCGAGTGCTAACCATTACACCATGGGACCACCTGCATTATTAAAGTCATGTTTTAGTTTCAAACAAATTCTTCACATAAACGAAAAGAAATAAACCAACCTTTTATTTTATTGGAACAGCCGAACGATGAGGCTGACTCTAATAAAAAAAGTTATCAAAGGTCCCACCGAGATTTGAACTCGGATCGCGAGATTCAGAGTCTCGAGTGCTAACCATTACACCATGGGACCACTTGACATCATTAAAGTCATGTTTTCGTATGACTTTAATTTATTTTTACATAAATGAAAAGAAATAAACCAACCTTTTATTTTATTGGAACAGCCGAACGATGCGGCTGACTCTAATAAAAAGCTTATCAAAGGTCCCACCGAGATTTGAACTAGGATCGCGAGATTCAGAGAGTCGAGTGCTAACCATTACACCATGGGACCACTTGACATTACTAAAGTCATGATTTCGTTAGATTTCTTTTCTTCACATAAATGAAAAGAAATAAACCAAGCTTTTATTAAATTGGAACAGCCGAAAGATGCGGCGGACTCTAATAAAAAAAGTTATCAAAGGTCCCACCGAGATTTGAACTCGGATCGCGAGATTCAGAGTCTCGAGTGCTAACCATTACACCATGGGACCACTTGACATCATTAAAGTCATGTTTTAGTTTCAAACAAATTCTTCACATAAACAAAAAGAAATAAACCAACCTTTTATTTTATTGGAACAGCCGAACGATGCGGCTGACTCTAATAAAAAAAGTTATCAAAGGTCCCACCGAGATTTGAACTCGGATCGCGAGATTCAAAGTCTCGAGTGCTAACCATTACACCATGGGACCACTTGACATTACTAAAGTCATGATTTCGTTAGATTTCTTTTCTTCACATAAATGAAAAGAAATAAACCAAGCTTTTATTAAATTGGAACAGCCGAAAGATGCGGCGGACTCTAATAAAAAAAGTTATCAAAGGTCCCACCGAGATTTGAACTCGGATCGCGAGATTCAGAGTCTCGAGTGCTAACCATTACACCATGGGACCACTTGACATCATTAAAGTCATGTTTTAGTTTCAAACAAATTCTTCACATAAACAAAAAGAAATAAACCAACCTTTTATTTTATTGGAACAGCCGAACGATGCGGCTGACTCTAATAAAAAAAGTTATCAAAGGTCCCACCGAGATTTGAACTCGGATCGCGAGATTCAAAGTCTCGAGTGCTAACCATTACACCATGGGACCACTTGACATTACTAAAGTCATGATTTCGTTAGATTTCTTTTCTTCACATAAATGAAAAGAAATAAACCAAGCTTTTATTAAATTGGAACAGCCGAAAGATGCGGCGGACTCTAATAAAAAAAGTTATCAAAGGTCCCACCGAGATTTGAACTCGGATCGCGAGATTCAGAGTCTCGAGTGCTAACCATTACACCATGGGACCACTTGACATCATTAAAGTCATGTTTTAGTTTCAAACAAATTCTTCACATAAACAAAAAGAAATAAACCAACCTTTTATTTTATTGGAACAGCCGAACGATGCGGCTGACTCTAATAAAAAAAGTTATCAAAGGTCCCACCGAGATTTGAACTCGGATCGCGAGATTCAGAGTCTCGAGTGCTAACCATTACACCATGGGACCACTTGACATCATTATAGTCATGTTTTCGTTTGACTTCAATTTATTTTTACATAAATGAAAAGAAATAAAACAACCTTTGATTTTATTGGAACAGCCGAACGATACGGCTGACTCTAATAAAAAGGTTATGAAAGGTCCCACCGAGATTTGAACTCGGATCGCGAGATTCAGAGTCTCGACTGCTAACCATTACACCATGGGACCACTTGACATCATTAAAGTCATGTTTTCGTTTGACTTCAATTTATTTTTACATCAATGAAAAGAAATAAACCAACCTTTTATTTTATTGGAACAGCCGAACGATACGGCTGACTCTAATAAAAAGGTTATGAAAGTTCCCACCGAGATTTGAACTCGGATCGCGAGATTCAGAGTCTCGAGTGCTAACCATTACACCATGGGACCACTTGACATTACTAAAGTCATGATTTCGTTAGATTTCTTTTCTTCACATAAATGAAAAGAAATAAACCAAGCTTTTATTAAATTGGAACAGCCGAAAGATGCGGCAGACTCTAATAAAAAAAGTTATCAAAGGTCCCACCTAGATTTGAACTCGGATCGCGAGATTCAAAGTCTCGAGTGCTAACCATTACACCATGGGACCACCTGCATTATTAAAGTCATGTTTTAGTTTCAAACAAATTCTTCACATAAACGAAAAGAAATAAACCAACCTTTTATTTTATTGGAACAGCCGAACGATGCGGCTGACTCTAATAAAAAAAGTTATCAAAGGTCCCACCGAGATTTGAACTCGGATCGCGAGATTCAGAGTCTCGAGTGCTAACCATTACACCATGGGACCACTTGACATCATTAAAGTCATGTTTTAGTTTCAAACAAATTCTTCACATAAACAAAAAGAAATAAACCAACCTTTTATTTTATTGGAACAGCCGAACGATGCGGCTGACTCTAATAAAAAAAAGTTATCAAAGGTCCCACCGAGATTTGAACTCGGATCGCGAGATTCAGAGTCTCGAGTGCTAACCATTACACCATGGGACCACTTGACATCATTAAAGTCATGTTTTCGTATGACTTTAATTTATTTTTACATAAATGAAAAGAAATAAACCAACCTTTTATTTTATTGGAACAGCCGAACGATGCGGCTGACTCTAATAAAAAAAGTTATCAAAGGTCCCACCGAGATTTGAACTCGGATCGCGAGATTCAAAGTCTCGAGTGCTAACCATTACACCATGGGACCACTTGACATTACTAAAGTCATGATTTCGTTAGATTTCTTTTCTTCACATAAATGAAAAGAAATAAACGAACCTTTCATTTATTGGCACAGCCGAAAGATGCGGTGACTGTAATAAAAATGTTATGAAAGGTCCCACCGAGATTTGAACTCGGATCGCGAGATTCAGAGTCTCGAGTGCTAACCATTACACCATGGGACCACTTGACATCATTAAAGTCATGTTTTCGTTTGACTTCAATTTATTTTTACATAAATGAAAAGAAATAAACCAACCTTTTATTTTATTGGAACAGCCGAACGATACGGCTGACTCTAATAAAAAGGTTATGAAAGGTCCCACCGAGATTTGAACTCGGATCGCGAGATTCAAAGTCTCGAGTGCTAACCATTACACCATGGGACCACCTACCATTATTAAAGTCATTTTTTAGTTTCAAACAAATTCTTCACATAAACGAAAAGAAATAAACTAACCTTTTATTTTATTGGAACAGCCGAACGATACGGCTGACTCTAATAAAAAGGTTATGAA
Organism: Crossaster papposus; assembly: GCA_037893245.1. NCBI lineage: Eukaryota > Metazoa > Echinodermata > Asteroidea > Velatida > Solasteridae > Crossaster > Crossaster papposus. Next base: position 297,676 of record JBAIAA010000354.1, on the reverse strand, counting down.
AGGTCCCACAGAGATTTGAACTCGGATCGCGAGATTCAAAGTCTCGAGTGCTAACCATTACACCATGGGACCACTTGACATTACTAAAGTCATGATTTCGTTAGATTTCTTTTCTTCACATAAATGAAAAGAAATAAACCAAGCTTTTATTAAATTGGAACTGCCGAAAGATGCGGCAGACTCTAATAAAAAAAGTTATCAAAGGTCCCACCGATATTTGAACTCGGATCGCGAGATTCAAAGTCTCGAGTGCTAACCATTACACCATGGGACCACCTGCATTATTAAAGTCATGTTTTAGTTTCAAACAAATTCTTCACATAAACGAAAAGAAATAAACCAACCTTTTATTTTATTGGAACAGCCGAACGATGCGGCTGACTCTAATAAAAAAAGTTATCAAAGGTCCCACCGAGATTTGAACTCGGATCGCGAGATTCAGAGTCTCGAGTGCTAATCATTACACCATGGGACCACTTGACATCATTAAAGTCATGTTTTCGTATGACTTTAATTTATTTTTACATAAATGAAAAGAAATAAACCAACCTTTTATTTTATTGGAACAGCCGAACGATGCGGCTGACTCTAATAAAAAGCTTATCAAAGGTCCCACCGAGATTTGAACTTGGATCGCGAGATTCAGAGTCTCGAGTGCTAACCATTACACCATGGGACCACTTGACATTACTAAAGTCATGATTTCGTTAGATTTCTTTTCTTCACATAAATGAAAAGAAATAAACCAAGTTTTTATTAAATTGGAACAGCCGAAAGATGCGGCGGACTCTAATAAAAAAAGTTATCAAAGGTCCCACCGAGATTTGAACTCGGATCGCGAGATTCAGAGTCTCGAGTGCTAACCATTACACCATGGGACCACTTGACATCATTAAAGTCATGTTTTAGTTTCAAACAAATTCTTCACATAAACAAAAAGAAATAAACCAACCTTTTATTTTATTGGAACAGCCGAACGATGCGGCTGACTCTAATAAAAAAACTTATCAAAGGTCCCACCGAGATTTGAACTCGGATCGCGAGATTCAAAGTCTCGAGTGCTAACCATTACACCATGGGACCACTTGACATTACTAAAGTCATGATTTCGTTAGATTTCTTTTCTTCACATAAATGAAAAGAAATAAACCAAGCTTTTATTAAATTGGAACAGCCGAAAGATGCGGCGGACTCTAATAAAAAAAGTTATCAAAGGTCCCACCGAGATTTGAACTCGGATCGCGAGATTCAGAGTCTCGAGTGCTAACCATTACACCATGGGACCACTTGACATCATTAAAGTCATGTTTTAGTTTCAAACAAATTCTTCACATAAACAAAAAGAAATAAACCAACCTTTTATTTTATTGGAACAGCCGAACGATGCGGCTGACTCTAATAAAAAAAAGTTATCAAAGGTCCCACCGAGATTTGAACTCGGATCGCGAGATTCAAAGTCTCGAGTGCTAACCATTACACCATGGGACCACTTGACATTACTAAAGTCATGATTTCGTTAGATTTCTTTTCTTCACATAAATAAAAAGAAATAAACGAACCTTTCATTTATTGGCACAGCCGAAAGATGCGGTGACTGTAATAAAAATGTTATGAAAGGTCCCACCGAGATTTGAACTCGGATCGCGAGATTCAGAGTCTCGAGTGCTAACCATTACACCATGGGACCACTTGACATCATTAAAGTCATGTTTTCGTTTGACTTCAATTTATTTTTACATCAATGAAAAGAAATAAACCAACCTTTTATTTTATTGGAACAGCCGAACGATACGGCTGACTCTAATAAAAAGGTTATGAAAGGTCCCACCGAGATTTGAACTCGGATCGCGAGATTTAAAGTCTCGAGTGCTAACCATTACACCATGGGACCACTTGACATTACTAAAGTCATGATTTCGTTAGATTTCTTTTCTTCACATAAATGAAAAGAAATAAACCAAGTTTTTATTAAATTGGAACAGCCGAAAGATGCGGCGGACTCTAATAAAAAAAGTTATCAAAGGTCCCACCGAGATTTGAACTCGGATCGCGAGATTCAGAGTCTCGAGTGCTAACCATTACACCATGGGACCACTTGACATCATTAAAGTCATGTTTTAGTTTCAAACAAATTCTTCACATAAACAAAAAGAAATAAACCAACCTTTTATTTTATTGGAACAGCCGAACGATGCGGCTGACTCTAATAAAAAAACTTATCAAAGGTCCCACCGAGATTTGAACTCGGATCGCGAGATTCAAAGTCTCGAGTGCTAACCATTACACCATGGGACCACTTGACATTACTAAAGTCATGATTTCGTTAGATTTCTTTTCTTCACATAAATGAAAAGAAATAAACCAAGCTTTTATTAAATTGGAACAGCCGAAAGATGCGGCGGACTCTAATAAAAAAAGTTATCAAAGGTCCCACCGAGATTTGAACTCGGATCGCGAGATTCAGAGTCTCGAGTGCTAACCATTACACCATGGGACCACTTGACATAATTAAAGTCATGTTTTAGTTTCAAACAAATTCTTCACATAAACAAAAAGAAATAAACCAACCTTTTATTTTATTGGAACAGCCGAACGATGCGGCTGACTCTAATAAAAAAAGTTATCAAAGGTCCCACCGAGATTTGAACTCGGATCGCGAGATTCAAAGTCTCGAGTGCTAACCATTACACCATGGGACCACTTTACATTACTAAAGTCATGATTTCGTTAGATTTCTTTTCTTCACATAAATGAAAAGAAATAAACGAACCTTTCATTTATTGGCACAGCCGAAAGATGCGGTGACTGTAATAAAAATGTTATGAAAGGTCCCACCGAGATTTGAACTCGGATCGCGAGATTCAGAGTCTCGAGTGCTAACCATTACACCATGGGACCACTTGACATCATTAAAGTCATGTTTTCGTTTGACTTCAATTTATTTTTACATCAATGAAAAGAAATAAACCAACCTTTTATTTTATTGGAACAGCCGAACGATACGGCTGACTCTAATAAAAAGGTTATGAAAGGTCCCACCGAGATTTGAACTCGGATCGCGAGATTCAAAGTCTCGAGTGCTAACCATTACACCATGGGACCACCTACCATTATTAAAGTCATGTTTTAGTTTCAAACAAATTCTTCACATAAACGAAAAGAAATAAACTAACCTTTTATTTTATTGGAACAGCCGAACGATACGGCTGACTCTAATAAAAAGGTTATGAAAGGTCCCACCGAGATTTGAACTCGGATCGCGAGATTCAAAGTCTCGAGTGCTAACCATTACACCATGGGACCACTTGACATTACTAAAGTCATGATTTCGTTAGATTTCTTTTCTTCACATCAATGAAAAGAAATAAACCAAGCTTTTATTAAATTGGAACAGCCGAAAGATGCGGCGGACTCTAATAAAAAAAGGTTATCCAAGGTCCCACCGAGATTTGAACTCGGATCGCGAGATTCAAAGTCTCGAGTGCTAACCATTACACCATGGGACCACCTGCCATTATTAAAGTCATGTTTTAGTTTCAAACAAATTCTTCACATAAACAAAAAGAAATAAACAAACCTTTTATTTTATTGGAACAGCCGAACGATGCGGTGACTGTAATAAAAAGGTTATGAAAGGTCCCACCGAGATTTGAACTCGGATCGCGAGATCCAGAGTCTCGAGTGCTAACCATTACACCATGGGACCACTTGACATCATTAAAGTCATGTTTTCGTTTGACTTCAATTTATTTTTACATAAATGAAAAGAAATAAACCAACCTTTTATTTTATTGGAACAGCCGAACGATGAGGCTGACTCTAATAAAAAAAGTTATCAAAGGTCCCACCGAGATTTGAACTCGGATCGCGAGATTCAGAGTCTCGAGTGCTAACCATTACACCATGGGACCACTTGACATCATTAAAGTCATGTTTTCGTATGACTTTAATTTATTTTTACATAAATGAAAAGAAATAAACCAACCTTTTATTTTATTGGAACAGCCGAACGATGCGGCTGACTCTAATAAAAAGCTTATCAAAGGTCCCACCGAGATTTGAACTAGGATCGCGAGATTCAGAGAGTCGAGTGCTAACCATTACACCATGGGACCACTTGACATTACTAAAGTCATGATTTCGTTAGATTTCTTTTCTTCACATAAATGAAAAGAAATAAACCAAGCTTTTATTAAATTGGAACAGCCGAAAGATGCGGCGGACTCTAATAAAAAAAGTTATCAAAGGTCCCACCGAGATTTGAACTCGGATCGCGAGATTCAGAGTCTCGAGTGCTAACCATTACACCATGGGACCACTTGACATCATTAAAGTCATGTTTTAGTTTCAAACAAATTCTTCACATAAACAAAAAGAAATAAACCAACCTTTTATTTTATTGGAACAGCCGAACGATGCGGCTGACTCTAATAAAAAAAGTTATCAAAGGTCCCACCGAGATTTGAACTCGGATCGCGAGATTCAAAGTCTCGAGTGCTAACCATTACACCATGGGACCACTTGACATTACTAAAGTCATGATTTCGTTAGATTTCTTTTCTTCACATAAATGAAAAGAAATAAACCAAGCTTTTATTAAATTGGAACAGCCGAAAGATGCGGCGGACTCTAATAAAAAAAGTTATCAAAGGTCCCACCGAGATTTGAACTCGGATCGCGAGATTCAGAGTCTCGAGTGCTAACCATTACACCATGGGACCACTTGACATCATTAAAGTCATGTTTTAGTTTCAAACAAATTCTTCACATAAACAAAAAGAAATAAACCAACCTTTTATTTTATTGGAACAGCCGAACGATGCGGCTGACTCTAATAAAAAAAGTTATCAAAGGTCCCACCGAGATTTGAACTCGGATCGCGAGATTCAAAGTCTCGAGTGCTAACCATTACACCATGGGACCACTTGACATTACTAAAGTCATGATTTCGTTAGATTTCTTTTCTTCACATAAATGAAAAGAAATAAACCAAGCTTTTATTAAATTGGAACAGCCGAAAGATGCGGCGGACTCTAATAAAAAAAGTTATCAAAGGTCCCACCGAGATTTGAACTCGGATCGCGAGATTCAGAGTCTCGAGTGCTAACCATTACACCATGGGACCACTTGACATCATTAAAGTCATGTTTTAGTTTCAAACAAATTCTTCACATAAACAAAAAGAAATAAACCAACCTTTTATTTTATTGGAACAGCCGAACGATGCGGCTGACTCTAATAAAAAAAGTTATCAAAGGTCCCACCGAGATTTGAACTCGGATCGCGAGATTCAGAGTCTCGAGTGCTAACCATTACACCATGGGACCACTTGACATCATTATAGTCATGTTTTCGTTTGACTTCAATTTATTTTTACATAAATGAAAAGAAATAAAACAACCTTTGATTTTATTGGAACAGCCGAACGATACGGCTGACTCTAATAAAAAGGTTATGAAAGGTCCCACCGAGATTTGAACTCGGATCGCGAGATTCAGAGTCTCGACTGCTAACCATTACACCATGGGACCACTTGACATCATTAAAGTCATGTTTTCGTTTGACTTCAATTTATTTTTACATCAATGAAAAGAAATAAACCAACCTTTTATTTTATTGGAACAGCCGAACGATACGGCTGACTCTAATAAAAAGGTTATGAAAGTTCCCACCGAGATTTGAACTCGGATCGCGAGATTCAGAGTCTCGAGTGCTAACCATTACACCATGGGACCACTTGACATTACTAAAGTCATGATTTCGTTAGATTTCTTTTCTTCACATAAATGAAAAGAAATAAACCAAGCTTTTATTAAATTGGAACAGCCGAAAGATGCGGCAGACTCTAATAAAAAAAGTTATCAAAGGTCCCACCTAGATTTGAACTCGGATCGCGAGATTCAAAGTCTCGAGTGCTAACCATTACACCATGGGACCACCTGCATTATTAAAGTCATGTTTTAGTTTCAAACAAATTCTTCACATAAACGAAAAGAAATAAACCAACCTTTTATTTTATTGGAACAGCCGAACGATGCGGCTGACTCTAATAAAAAAAGTTATCAAAGGTCCCACCGAGATTTGAACTCGGATCGCGAGATTCAGAGTCTCGAGTGCTAACCATTACACCATGGGACCACTTGACATCATTAAAGTCATGTTTTAGTTTCAAACAAATTCTTCACATAAACAAAAAGAAATAAACCAACCTTTTATTTTATTGGAACAGCCGAACGATGCGGCTGACTCTAATAAAAAAAAGTTATCAAAGGTCCCACCGAGATTTGAACTCGGATCGCGAGATTCAGAGTCTCGAGTGCTAACCATTACACCATGGGACCACTTGACATCATTAAAGTCATGTTTTCGTATGACTTTAATTTATTTTTACATAAATGAAAAGAAATAAACCAACCTTTTATTTTATTGGAACAGCCGAACGATGCGGCTGACTCTAATAAAAAAAGTTATCAAAGGTCCCACCGAGATTTGAACTCGGATCGCGAGATTCAAAGTCTCGAGTGCTAACCATTACACCATGGGACCACTTGACATTACTAAAGTCATGATTTCGTTAGATTTCTTTTCTTCACATAAATGAAAAGAAATAAACGAACCTTTCATTTATTGGCACAGCCGAAAGATGCGGTGACTGTAATAAAAATGTTATGAAAGGTCCCACCGAGATTTGAACTCGGATCGCGAGATTCAGAGTCTCGAGTGCTAACCATTACACCATGGGACCACTTGACATCATTAAAGTCATGTTTTCGTTTGACTTCAATTTATTTTTACATAAATGAAAAGAAATAAACCAACCTTTTATTTTATTGGAACAGCCGAACGATACGGCTGACTCTAATAAAAAGGTTATGAAAGGTCCCACCGAGATTTGAACTCGGATCGCGAGATTCAAAGTCTCGAGTGCTAACCATTACACCATGGGACCACCTACCATTATTAAAGTCATTTTTTAGTTTCAAACAAATTCTTCACATAAACGAAAAGAAATAAACTAACCTTTTATTTTATTGGAACAGCCGAACGATACGGCTGACTCTAATAAAAAGGTTATGAAAGGTCCCACAGAGATTTGAACTCGGATCGCGAGATTCAAAGTCTCGAGTGCTAACCATTACACCATGGGACCACTTGACATTACTAAAGTCATGATTTCGTTAGATTTCTTTTCTTCACATAAATGAAAAGAAATAAACCAAGCTTTTATTAAATTGGAACTGCCGAAAGATGCGGCAGACTCTAATAAAAAAAGTTATCAAAGGTCCCACCGATATTTGAACTCGGATCGCGAGATTCAAAGTCTCGAGTGCTAACCATTACACCATGGGACCACCTGCATTATTAAAGTCATGTTTTAGTTTCAAACAAATTCTTCACATAAACGAAAAGAAATAAACCAACCTTTTATTTTATTGGAACAGCCGAACGATGCGGCTGACTCTAATAAAAAAAGTTATCAAAGGTCCCACCGAGATTTGAACTCGGATCGCGAGATTCAGAGTCTCGAGTGCTAATCATTACACCATGGGACCACTTGACATCATTAAAGTCATGTTTTCGTATGACTTTAATTTATTTTTACATAAATGAAAAGAAATAAACCAACCTTTTATTTTATTGGAACAGCCGAACGATGCGGCTGACTCTAATAAAAAGCTTATCAAAGGTCCCACCGAGATTTGAACTTGGATCGCGAGATTCAGAGTCTCGAGTGCTAACCATTACACCATGGGACCACTTGACATTACTAAAGTCATGATTTCGTTAGATTTCTTTTCTTCACATAAATGAAAAGAAATAAACCAAGTTTTTATTAAATTGGAACAGCCGAAAGATGCGGCGGACTCTAATAAAAAAAGTTATCAAAGGTCCCACCGAGATTTGAACTCGGATCGCGAGATTCAGAGTCTCGAGTGCTAACCATTACACCATGGGACCACTTGACATCATTAAAGTCATGTTTTAGTTTCAAACAAATTCTTCACATAAACAAAAAGAAATAAACCAACCTTTTATTTTATTGGAACAGCCGAACGATGCGGCTGACTCTAATAAAAAAACTTATCAAAGGTCCCACCGAGATTTGAACTCGGATCGCGAGATTCAAAGTCTCGAGTGCTAACCATTACACCATGGGACCACTTGACATTACTAAAGTCATGATTTCGTTAGATTTCTTTTCTTCACATAAATGAAAAGAAATAAACCAAGCTTTTATTAAATTGGAACAGCCGAAAGATGCGGCGGACTCTAATAAAAAAAGTTATCAAAGGTCCCACCGAGATTTGAACTCGGATCGCGAGATTCAGAGTCTCGAGTGCTAACCATTACACCATGGGACCACTTGACATCATTAAAGTCATGTTTTAGTTTCAAACAAATTCTTCACATAAACAAAAAGAAATAAACCAACCTTTTATTTTATTGGAACAGCCGAACGATGCGGCTGACTCTAATAAAAAAAAGTTATCAAAGGTCCCACCGAGATTTGAACTCGGATCGCGAGATTCAAAGTCTCGAGTGCTAACCATTACACCATGGGACCACTTGACATTACTAAAGTCATGATTTCGTTAGATTTCTTTTCTTCACATAAATAAAAAGAAATAAACGAACCTTTCATTTATTGGCACAGCCGAAAGATGCGGTGACTGTAATAAAAATGTTATGAAAGGTCCCACCGAGATTTGAACTCGGATCGCGAGATTCAGAGTCTCGAGTGCTAACCATTACACCATGGGACCACTTGACATCATTAAAGTCATGTTTTCGTTTGACTTCAATTTATTTTTACATCAATGAAAAGAAATAAACCAACCTTTTATTTTATTGGAACAGCCGAACGATACGGCTGACTCTAATAAAAAGGTTATGAAAGGTCCCACCGAGATTTGAACTCGGATCGCGAGATTTAAAGTCTCGAGTGCTAACCATTACACCATGGGACCACTTGACATTACTAAAGTCATGATTTCGTTAGATTTCTTTTCTTCACATAAATGAAAAGAAATAAACCAAGTTTTTATTAAATTGGAACAGCCGAAAGATGCGGCGGACTCTAATAAAAAAAGTTATCAAAGGTCCCACCGAGATTTGAACTCGGATCGCGAGATTCAGAGTCTCGAGTGCTAACCATTACACCATGGGACCACTTGACATCATTAAAGTCATGTTTTAGTTTCAAACAAATTCTTCACATAAACAAAAAGAAATAAACCAACCTTTTATTTTATTGGAACAGCCGAACGATGCGGCTGACTCTAATAAAAAAACTTATCAAAGGTCCCACCGAGATTTGAACTCGGATCGCGAGATTCAAAGTCTCGAGTGCTAACCATTACACCATGGGACCACTTGACATTACTAAAGTCATGATTTCGTTAGATTTCTTTTCTTCACATAAATGAAAAGAAATAAACCAAGCTTTTATTAAATTGGAACAGCCGAAAGATGCGGCGGACTCTAATAAAAAAAGTTATCAAAGGTCCCACCGAGATTTGAACTCGGATCGCGAGATTCAGAGTCTCGAGTGCTAACCATTACACCATGGGACCACTTGACATAATTAAAGTCATGTTTTAGTTTCAAACAAATTCTTCACATAAACAAAAAGAAATAAACCAACCTTTTATTTTATTGGAACAGCCGAACGATGCGGCTGACTCTAATAAAAAAAGTTATCAAAGGTCCCACCGAGATTTGAACTCGGATCGCGAGATTCAAAGTCTCGAGTGCTAACCATTACACCATGGGACCACTTTACATTACTAAAGTCATGATTTCGTTAGATTTCTTTTCTTCACATAAATGAAAAGAAATAAACGAACCTTTCATTTATTGGCACAGCCGAAAGATGCGGTGACTGTAATAAAAATGTTATGAAAGGTCCCACCGAGATTTGAACTCGGATCGCGAGATTCAGAGTCTCGAGTGCTAACCATTACACCATGGGACCACTTGACATCATTAAAGTCATGTTTTCGTTTGACTTCAATTTATTTTTACATCAATGAAAAGAAATAAACCAACCTTTTATTTTATTGGAACAGCCGAACGATACGGCTGACTCTAATAAAAAGGTTATGAAAGGTCCCACCGAGATTTGAACTCGGATCGCGAGATTCAAAGTCTCGAGTGCTAACCATTACACCATGGGACCACCTACCATTATTAAAGTCATGTTTTAGTTTCAAACAAATTCTTCACATAAACGAAAAGAAATAAACTAACCTTTTATTTTATTGGAACAGCCGAACGATACGGCTGACTCTAATAAAAAGGTTATGAAAGGTCCCACCGAGATTTGAACTCGGATCGCGAGATTCAAAGTCTCGAGTGCTAACCATTACACCATGGGACCACTTGACATTACTAAAGTCATGATTTCGTTAGATTTCTTTTCTTCACATCAATGAAAAGAAATAAACCAAGCTTTTATTAAATTGGAACAGCCGAAAGATGCGGCGGACTCTAATAAAAAAAGGTTATCCAAGGTCCCACCGAGATTTGAACTCGGATCGCGAGATTCAAAGTCTCGAGTGCTAACCATTACACCATGGGACCACCTGCCATTATTAAAGTCATGTTTTAGTTTCAAACAAATTCTTCACATAAACAAAAAGAAATAAACAAACCTTTTATTTTATTGGAACAGCCGAACGATGCGGTGACTGTAATAAAAAGGTTATGAAAGGTCCCACCGAGATTTGAACTCGGATCGCGAGATCCAGAGTCTCGAGTGCTAACCATTACACCATGGGACCACTTGACATCATTAAAGTCATGTTTTCGTTTGACTTCAATTTATTTTTACATAAATGAAAAGAAATAAACCAACCTTTTATTTTATTGGAACAGCCGAACGATACGGCTGACTCTAATAAAAAGGTTATGAAAGGTCCCACCGAGATTTGAACTCGGATCGCGAGATTCAGAGTCTCGAGTGCTAATCATTACACCATGGGACCACTTGACATCATTAAAGTCATGTTTTCGTATGACTTTAATTTATTTTTACATAAATGAAAAGAAATAAACCAACCTTTTATTTTATTGGAACAGCCGAACGATGCGGCTGACTCTAATAAAAAGCTTATCAAAGGTCCCACCGAGATTTGAACTTGGATCGCGAGATTCAGAGTCTCGAGTGCTAACCATTACACCATGGGACCACTTGACATTACTAAAGTCATGATTTCGTTAGATTTCTTTTCTTCACATAAATGAAAAGAAATAAACCAAGTTTTTATTAAATTGGAACAGCCGAAAGATGCGGCGGACTCTAATAAAAAAAGTTATCAAAGGTCCCACCGAGATTTGAACTCGGATCGCGAGATTCAGAGTCTCGAGTGCTAACCATTACACCATGGGACCACTTGACATCATTAAAGTCATGTTTTAGTTTCAAACAAATTCTTCACATAAACAAAAAGAAATAAACCAACCTTTTATTTTATTGGAACAGCCGAACGATGCGGCTGACTCTAATAAAAAAACTTATCAAAGGTCCCACCGAGATTTGAACTCGGATCGCGAGATTCAAAGTCTCGAGTGCTAACCATTACACCATGGGACCACTTGACATTACTAAAGTCATGATTTCGTTAGATTTCTTTTCTTCACATAAATGAAAAGAAATAAACCAAGTTTTTATTAAATTGGAACAGCCGAAAGATGCGGCGGACTCTAATAAAAAAAGTTATCAAAGGTCCCACCGAGATTTGAACTCGGATCGCGAGATTCAGAGTCTCGAGTGCTAACCATTACCCCATGGGACCACTTGACATCAATAAAGTCATGTTTTAGTTTCAAACAAATTCTTCAAATAAACAAAAAGAAATAAACCAACCTTTTATTTTATTGGAACAGCCGAACGATGCGGCTGACTCTAATAAAAAAAAGTTATCAAAGGTCCCACCGAGATTTGAACTCGGATCGCGAGATTCAAAGTCTCGAGTGCTAACCATTACACCATGGGACCACTTGACATTACTAAAGTCATGATTTCGTTAGATTTCTTTTCTTCACATAAATGAAAAGAAATAAACGAACCTTTTATTTATTGGCACAGCCGAAAGATGCGGTGACTGTAATAAAAATGTTATGAAAGGTCCCACCGAGATTTGAACTCGGATCGCGAGATTCAGAGTCTCGAGTGCTAACCATTACACCATGGGACCACTTGACATCATTAAAGTCATGTTTTCGTTTGACTTCAATTTATTTTTACATCAATGAAAAGAAATAAACCAACCTTTTATTTTATTGGAACAGCCGAACGATACGGCTGACTCTAATAAAAAGGTTATGAAAGGTCCCACCGAGATTTGAACTCGGATCGCGAGTCATGATTTCTAAAGTCATGATTTCGTTAGATTTCTTTTCTTCACATAAATGAAAAGAAATAAACGAACCTTTCATTTATTGGCACAGCCGAAAGATGCGGTGACTGTAATAAAAATGTTATGAAAGGTCCCACCGAGATTTGAACTCGGATCGCGAGATTCAGAGTCTCGAGTGCTAACCATTACACCATGGGACCACTTGACATCATTAAAGTCATGTTTTCGTTTGACTTCAATTTATTTTTACATCAATGAAAAGAAATAAACCAACCTTTTATTTTATTGGAACAGCCGAACGATGCGGCTGACTCTAATAAAAAAAGGTAACAAAGGTCCCACCGAGATTTGAACTCGGATCGCGAGATTCAAAGTCTCGAGTGCTAACCATTACACCATGGGACCACTTGACATCATTAAAGTCATGATTTCGTTAGATTTCTTTTCTTCACATAAATGAAAAGAAATAAACCAAGCTTTTATTAAATTGGAACAGCCGAAAGATGCTGCGGACTCTAATAAAAAAAGTTTTCAAAGGTCCCACCGAGATTTGAACTCGGATCGCGAGATTCAAAGTCTCGAGTGCTAACCATTACACCACCTACCATTATTAACGTCATGTTTTAGTTTCAAACAAATTCTTCACATAAACGAAAAGAAATAAACTAACCTTTTATTTTATTGGAACAGCCGAACGATACGGCTGACTCTAATAAAAAGGTTATGAAAGGTCCCACCGAGATTTGAACTCGGATCGCGAGATTCAGAGTCTCGAGTGCTAACCATTACACCATGGGACCACTTGACATTACTAAAGTCATGATTTCGTTAGATTTCTTTTCTTCACATAAATGAAAAGAAATAAACCAAGCTTTTATTAAATTGGAACAGCCGAAAGATGCTGCGGACTCTAATAAAAAAAGTTTTCAAAGGTCCCACCGAGATTTGAACTCGGATCGCGAGATTCAAAGTCTCGAGTGCTAACCATTACACCACCTACCATTATTAACGTCATGTTTTAGTTTCAAACAAATTCTTCACATAAACGAAAAGAAATAAACTAACCTTTTATTTTATTGGAACAGCCGAACGATGCGGCTGACTCTAATAAAAAAGGTTATCAAAGGTCCCACCGAGATTTGAACTCGGATCGCGAGATTCAGAGTCTCGAGTGCTAACCATTACAACACGGGACCACTTGACATCATTAAAGTCATGTTTTCGTTTGACTTCAATTTATTTTTACATAAATGAAAAGAAATAAACCAACCTTTTATTTTATTGGAACAGCCGAACGATACGGCTGACTCTAATAAAAAGGTTATGAAAGGTCCCACCGAGATTTGAACTCGGATCGCGAGATTCAGAGTCTCGAGTGCTAACCATTACACCATGGGACCACTTGACATTACTAAAGTCATGATTTCGTTAGATTTCTTTTCTTCACATAAATGAAAAGAAATAAACCAAGCTTTTATTAAATTGGAACAGCCGAACGATGCGGCTGACTCTAATAAAAAGGTTATCAAAGGTCCCACCGAGATTTGAACTCGGATCGCGAGATTCAGAGTCTCGAGTGCTAACCATTACACCATGGGACCACTTGACATTACAAAAGTCATGATTTCGTTAGATTTCTTTTCTTCACATAAATGAAAAGAAATAAACGAGCCTTTCATTTTATTGGCACAGCCGAAAGATGCGGTGACTGTAATAAAAAGGTTATGAAAGGTCCCACCGAGATTTGAACTCGGATCGCGAGATTCAGAGTCTCGAGTGCTAACCATTACACCATGGGACCACTTGACATCATTAAAGTCATGTTTTCGTTTGACTTCAATTTATTTTTACATAAATGAAAAGAAATAAACCAAGCTTTTATTTTATTGGAACAGCCGAACGATACGGCTGACTCTAATAAAAAGGTTATGAAAGGTCCCACCGAGATTCGAACTCGGATCGCGAGATTCAAAGTCTCGAGTGCTAACCATTACACCATGGGACCACTTGACATTACTAAAGTCATGATTTCGTTAGATTTCTTTTCTTCACATCAATGAAAAGAAATAAACCAAGTTTTTATTAAATTGGAACAGCCGAAAGATGCGGCATACTCTAATAAAAAAAGTTATCCAAGGTCCCACCGAGATTTGAACTCGGATCGCGAGATTCAAAGTCTCGAGTGCTAACCATTACACCATGGGACCACCTTCCATTATTAAAGTCATGTTTTAGTTTCAAACAAATTCTTCACATAAACAAAAAGAAATAAACCAAGCTTTTATTTTATTGGAACAGCCGAACGATACGGCTGACTCTAATAAAAAGGTTATGAAAGGTCCCACCGAGATTTGAACTCGGATCGCGAGATTCAGAGTCTCGAGTGCTAACCATTACACCATGGGACCACTTGACATTACTAAAGTCATGATTTCGTTAGATTTCTTTTCTTCACATAAATGAAAAGAAATAAACCAAGCTTTTATTAAATTGGAACAGCCGAAAGATGCGGCGGACTCTAATAAAAAAAGTTTTCAAAGGTGCCACCGAGATTTGAACTCGGATCGCGAGATTCAAAGTCTCGAGTGCTAACTATTACACCATGGGACCACCTACCATTATTAACGTCATGTTTTAGTTTCAAACAAATTCTTCACATAAACGAAAAGAAATAAACTAACCTTTTATTTTATTGGAACAGCCGAACGATGCGGCTGACTCTAATAAAAAAGGTTATCAAAGGTCCCACCGAGATTTGAACTCGGATCGCGAGATTCAGAGTCTCGAGTGCTAACCATTACAACATGGGACCACTTGACATCATTAAAGTAATGTTTTCGTTTGACTTCAATTTATTTTTACATAAATGAAAAGAAATAAACCAACCTTTTATTTTATTGGAACAGCCGAACGATACGGCTGACTCTAATAAAAAGGTTATGAAAGGTCCCACCGAGATTTGAACTCGGATCGCGAGATTCAGAGTCTCGAGTGCTAACCATTACACCATGGGACCACTTGACATTACTAAAGTCATGATTTCGTTAGATTTCTTTTCTTCACATAAATGAAAAGAAATAAACCAAGCTTTTATTAAATTGGAACAGCCGAACGATGCGGCTGACTCTAATAAAAAGGTTATCAAAGGTCCCACCGAGATTTGAACTCGGATCGCGAGATTCAGAGTCTCGAGTGCTAACCATTACACCATGGGACCACTTGACATCATTAAAGTTATGTTTTCGTTTGACTTCAATTTATTTTTACATAAATGAAAAGAAATAAACCAACCTTTTATTTTATTGGAACAGCCGAACGATACGGCTGACTCTAATAAAAAGGTTATGAAAGGTCCCACCGAGATTTGAACTCGGATCGCGAGATTCAAAGTCTCGAGTGCTAACCATTACACCATGGGACCACTTGACATCATTAAAGTCATGTTTTCGTTTGACTTCAATTTATTTTTACATAAATGAAAAGAAATAAACCAAGCTTTTATTTTATTGGAACAGCCGAACGATACGGCTGACTCTAATAAAAAGGTTATGAAAGGTCCCACCGAGATTCGAACTCGGATCGCGAGATTCAAAGTCTCGAGTGCTAACCATTACACCATGGGACCACTTGACATTACTAAAGTCATGATTTCGTTAGATTTCTTTTCTTCACATCAATGAAAAGAAATAAACCAAGCTTTTATTAAATTGGAACAGCCGAAAGATGCGGCGGACTCTAATAAAAAAAGTTATCCAAGGTCCCACCGAGATTTGAACTCGGATCGCGAGATTCAGAGTCTCGAGTGCTAACCATTACACCATGGGACCACTTGACATCATTAAAGTCATGTTTTCGTTTGACTTTAATTTATTTTTACATAAATGAAAAGAAATAAACCAACCTTGTATTTTATTGGAACAGCCGAACGATGCGGCTGACTCTAATAAAAAAAGTTATCAAAGGTCCCACCGAGATTTGAACTCGGATCGCGAGATTCAAAGTCTCGAGTGCTAACCATTACACCATGGGACCACTTGACATTACTAAAGTCATGATTTCGTTAGATTTCTTTTCTTCACATCAATGAAAAGAAATAAACCAAGCTTTTATTAAATTGGAACAGCCGAAAGATGCGGCGGACTCTAATAAAAAAAGTTATCCAAGGTCCCACCGAGATTTGAACTCGGATCGCGAGATTCAGAGTCTCGAGTGCTAACCATTACACCATGGGACCACTTGACATTACTAAAGTCATGATTTCGTTAGATTTCTTTTCTTCACATAAATGAAAAGAAATAAACCAAGCTTTTATTAAATTGGAACAGCCGAAAGATGCGGCGGACTCTAATAAAAAAAGTTTTCAAAGGTGCCACCGAGATTTGAACTCGGATCGCGAGATTCAAAGTCTCGAGTGCTAACTATTACACCATGGGACCACCTACCATTATTAACGTCATGTTTTAGTTTCAAACAAATTCTTCACATAAACGAAAAGAAATAAACTAACCTTTTATTTTATTGGAACAGCCGAACGATGCGGCTGACTCTAATAAAAAAGGTTATCAAAGGTCCCACCGAGATTTGAACTCGGATCGCGAGATTCAGAGTCTCGAGTGCTAACCATTACAACATGGGACCACTTGACATCATTAAAGTCATGTTTTCGTTTGACTTCAATTTATTTTTACATAAATGAAAAGAAATAAACCAACCTTTTATTTTATTGGAACAGCCGAACGATACGGCTGACTCTAATAAAAAGGTTATGAAAGGTCCCACCGAGATTTGAACTCGGATCGCGAGATTCAGAGTCTCGAGTGCTAACCATTACACCATGGGACCACTTGACATTACTAAAGTCATGATTTCGTTAGATTTCTTTTCTTCACATAAATGAAAAGAAATAAACAAACATTTCATTTTATTGGCACAGCCGAAAGATGCGGTGACTGTAATAAAAAGGTTATGAAAGGTCCCACCGAGATTTGAACTCGGATCGCGAGATTCAGAGTCTCGAGTGCTAACCATTACACCATGGGACCAATTGACATCATTAAAGTCATGTTTTCGTTTGACTTCAATTTATTTTTACATAAATGAAAAGAAATAAACCAACCTTTTATTTTATTGGAACAGCCGAACGATACGGCTGACTCTAATAAAAAGGTTATGAAAGGTCCCACCGAGATTTGAACTCGGATCGCGAGATTCAAAGTCTCGAGTGC
The DNA here is from genome assembly GCA_037893245.1 of Crossaster papposus. Lineage (NCBI taxonomy): Eukaryota > Metazoa > Echinodermata > Asteroidea > Velatida > Solasteridae > Crossaster > Crossaster papposus. The sequence continues at coordinate 280,089 of JBAIAA010000354.1, read as the reverse complement.
TAACCATTACACCATGGGACCACCTGCCATTATTAAAGTCATGTTTTAGTTTCAAACAAATTCTTCACATAAACAAAAAGAAATAAACCAACCTTTTATTTTATTGGAACAGCCGAACGATGCGGCTGACTCTAATAAAAAAAGTTATCAAAGGTCCCACCGAGATTTGAACTCGGATCGCGAGATTCAAAGTCTCGAGTGCTAACCATTACACCATGGGACCACTTGACATCATTAAAGTCATGTTTTCGTTTGACTTCAATTTATTTTTACATAAATGAAAAGAAATAAACCAAGCTTTTATTTTATTGGAACAGCCGAACGATACGGCTGACTCTAATAAAAAGGTTATGAAAGGTCCCACCGAGATTCGAACTCGGATCGCGAGATTCAAAGTCTCGAGTGCTAACCATTACACCATGGGACCACTTGACATTACTAAAGTCATGATTTCGTTAGATTTCTTTTCTTCACATCAATGAAAAGAAATAAACCAAGCTTTTATTAAATTGGAACAGCCGAAAGATGCGGCGGACTCTAATAAAAAAAGTTATCCAAGGTCCCACCGAGATTTGAACTCGGATCGCGAGATTCAAAGTCTCGAGTGCTAACCATTACACCATGGGACCACCTGCCATTATTAAAGTCATGTTTTAGTTTCAAACAAATTCTTCACATAAACAAAAAGAAATAAACCAAGCTTTTATTTTACTGGAACAGCCGAACGATACGGCTGACTCTAATAAAAAGGTTATGAAAGGTCACACCGAGATTTGAACTCGGATCGCGAGATTCAGAGTCTCGAGTGCTAACCATTACACCATGGGACCACTTGACATTACTAAAGTCATGATTTCGTTATATTTCTTTTCTTCACATAAATGAAAAGAAATAAACCAAGCTTTTATTAAATTGGAACAGCCGAAAGATGCGGCGGACTCTAATAAAAAAGTTTTCAAAGGTCCCACCGAGATTTGAACTCGGATCGCGAGATTCAAAGTCTCGAGTGCTAACCATTACACCATGGGACCACTTGACATTACTAAAGTCATGATTTCGTTAGATTTCTTTTCTTCACATAAATGAAAAGAAATAAACCAAGCTTTTATTAAATTGGAACAGCCGAAAGATGCGGCGGACTCTAATAAAAAAAGTTTTCAAAGGTGCCACCGAGATTTGAACTCGGATCGCTCGCGATCCGAGTCTCGAGTGCTAACTATTACACCATGGGACCACCTACCATTATTAACGTCATGTTTTAGTTTCAAACAAATTCTTCACATAAACGAAAAGAAATAAACTAACCTTTTATTTTATTGGAACAGCCGAACGATGCGGCTGACTCTAATAAAAAAGGTTATCAAAGGTCCCACCGAGATTTGAACTCGGATCGCGAGATTCAGAGTCTCGAGTGCTAACCATTACAACATGGGACCACTTGACATCATTAAAGTCATGTTTTCGTTTGACTTCAATTTATTTTTACATAAATGAAAAGAAATAAACCAACCTTTTATTTTATTGGAACAGCCGAACGATACGGCTGACTCTAATAAAAAGGTTATGAAAGGTCCCACCGAGATTTGAACTCGGATCGCGAGATTCAGAGTCTCGAGTGCTAACCATTACACCATGGGACCACTTGACATTACTAAAGTCATGATTTCGTTAGATTTCTTTTCTTCACATAAATGAAAAGAAATAAACAAACATTTCATTTTATTGGCACAGCCGAAAGATGCGGTGACTGTAATAAAAAGGTTATGAAAGGTCCCACCGAGATTTGAACTCGGATCGCGAGATTCAGAGTCTCGAGTGCTAACCATTACACCATGGGACCAATTGACATCATTAAAGTCATGTTTTCGTTTGACTTCAATTTATTTTTACATAAATGAAAAGAAATAAACCAACCTTTTATTTTATTGGAACAGCCGAACGATACGGCTGACTCTAATAAAAAGGTTATGAAAGGTCCCACCGAGATTTGAACTCGGATCGCGAGATTCAAAGTCTCGAGTGCTAACCATTACACCATGGGACCACCTGCCATTATTAAAGTCATGTTTTAGTTTCAAACAAATTCTTCACATAAACAAAAAGAAATAAACCAACCTTTTATTTTATTGGAACAGCCGAACGATGCGGCTGACTCTAATAAAAAAAGTTATCAAAGGTCCCACCGAGATTTGAACTCGGATCGCGAGATTCAAAGTCTCGAGTGCTAACCATTACACCATGGGACCACTTGACATCATTAAAGTCATGTTTTCGTTTGACTTCAATTTATTTTTACATAAATGAAAAGAAATAAACCAAGCTTTTATTTTATTGGAACAGCCGAACGATACGGCTGACTCTAATAAAAAGGTTATGAAAGGTCCCACCGAGATTCGAACTCGGATCGCGAGATTCAAAGTCTCGAGTGCTAACCATTACACCATGGGACCACTTGACATTACTAAAGTCATGATTTCGTTAGATTTCTTTTCTTCACATCAATGAAAAGAAATAAACCAAGCTTTTATTAAATTGGAACAGCCGAAAGATGCGGCGGACTCTAATAAAAAAAGTTATCCAAGGTCCCACCGAGATTTGAACTCGGATCGCGAGATTCAAAGTCTCGAGTGCTAACCATTACACCATGGGACCACCTGCCATTATTAAAGTCATGTTTTAGTTTCAAACAAATTCTTCACATAAACAAAAAGAAATAAACCAAGCTTTTATTTTATTGGAACAGCCGAACGATACGGCTGACTCTAATAAAAAGGTTATGAAAGGTCACACCGAGATTTGAACTCGGATCGCGAGATTCAGAGTCTCGAGTGCTAACCATTACACCATGGGACCACTTGACATTACTAAAGTCATGATTTCGTTATATTTCTTTTCTTCACATAAATGAAAAGAAATAAACCAAGCTTTTATTAAATTGGAACAGCCGAAAGATGCGGCGGACTCTAATAAAAAAGTTTTCAAAGGTCCCACCGAGATTTGAACTCGGATCGCGAGATTCAAAGTCTCGAGTGCTAACCATTACACCATGGGACCACCTACCATTATTAACGTCATGTTTTAGTTTCAAACAAATTCTTCACATAAACGAAAAGAAATAAACTAACCTTTTATTTTATTGGAACAGCCGAACGATGCGGCTGACTCTAATAAAAAGGTTATCAAAGGTCCCACCGAGATTTGAACTCGGATCGCGATATTCAGAGTCTCGAGTGCTAACCATTACAACATGGGACCACTTGACATCATTAAAGTCATGTTTTCGTTTGACTTCAATTTATTTTTACATAAATGAAAAGAAATAAACCAACCTTTTATTTTATTGGAACAGCCGAACGATACGGCTGACTCTAATAAAAAGGTTATGAAAGGTCCCACCGAGATTTGAACTCGGATCGCGAGATTCAGAGTCTCGAGTGCTAACCATTACACCATGGGACCACTTGACATTACTAAAGTCATGATTTCGTTAGATTTCTTTTCTTCACATAAATGAAAAGAAATAAACCAAGCTTTTATTAAATTGGAACAGCCGAACGATGCGGCTGACTCTAATAAAAAGGTTATCAAAGGTCCCACCGAGATTTGAACTCGGATCGCGAGATTCAGAGTCTCGAGTGCTAACCATTACACCATGGGACCACTTTACATCATTAAAGTCATGTTTTCGTTTGACTTCAATTTATTTTTACATAAATGAAAAGAAATAAACCAACCTTTTATTTTATTGGAACAGCCGAACGATACGGCTGACTCTAATAAAAAGGTTATGAAAGGTCCCACCGAGATTTGAACTCGGATCGCGAGATTCAAAGTCTCGAGTACTAACCATTACACCATGGGACCACCTGCCATTATTAAAGTCATGTTTTAGTTTCAAACAAATTCTTCACATAAACAAAAAGAAATAAACCAACCTTTTATTTTATTGGAACAGCCGAACGATGCGGCTGACTCTAATAACAAAAGTTATCAAAGGTCCCACCGAGATTTGAACTCGGATCGCGAGATTCAAAGTCTCGAGTGCTAACCATTACACCATGGGACCACTTGACATTACAAAAGTCATGATTTCGTTAGATTTCTTTTCTTCACATAAATGAAAAGAAATAAACGAGCCTTTCATTTTATTGGCACAGCCGAAAGATGCGGTGACTGTAATAAAAAGGTTATGAAAGGTCCCACCGAGATGTGAACTCGGATCGCGAGATTCAGAGTCTCGAGTGCTAACCATTACACCATGGGACCACTTGACATCATTAAAGTCATGTTTTCGTTTGACTTCAATTTATTTTTACATAAATGAAAAGAAATAAACCAACCTTTTATTTTATTGGAACAGCCGAACGATACGGCTGACTCTAATAAAAAGGTTATGAAAGGTCCCACCGAGATTTGAACTCGGATCGCGAGATTCAAAGTCTCGAGTGCTAACCATTACACCATGGGACCACTTGACATTACTAAAGTCATGATTTCGTTAGATTTATTTTCTTCACATAAATGAAAAGAAATAAACAAACATTTCATTTTATTGGCACAGCCGAAAGATGCGGTGACTGTAATAAAAAGGTTATCAAAGGTCCCACCGAGATTTGAACTCGGATCGCGAGATTCAAAGTCTCGAGTGCTAACCATTACACCATGGGACCACTTGACATTACTAAAGTCATGATTTCGTTAGATTTCTTTTCTTCACATCAATGAAAAGAAATAAACCAAGCTTTTATTAAATTGGAACAGCCGAAAGATGCGGCGGACTCTAATAAAAAAAGTTATCCAAGGTCCCACCGAGATTTGAACTCGGATCGCGAGATTCAGAGTCTCGAGTGCTAACCATTACACCATGGGACCACTTGACATTACTAAAGTCATGATTTCGTTAGATTTCTTTTCTTCACATAAATGAAAAGAAATAAACCAAGCTTTTATTAAATTGGAACAGCCGAAAGATGCGGCGGACTCTAATAAAAAAAGTTTTCAAAGGTGCCACCGAGATTTGAACTCGGATCGCGAGATTCAAAGTCTCGAGTGCTAACTATTACACCATGGGACCACCTACCATTATTAACGTCATGTTTTAGTTTCAAACAAATTCTTCACATAAACGAAAAGAAATAAACTAACCTTTTATTTTATTGGAACAGCCGAACGATGCGGCTGACTCTAATAAAAAAGGTTATCAAAGGTCCCACCGAGATTTGAACTCGGATCGCGAGATTCAGAGTCTCGAGTGCTAACCATTACAACATGGGACCACTTGACATCATTAAAGTCATGTTTTCGTTTGACTTCAATTTATTTTTACATAAATGAAAAGAAATAAACCAACCTTTTATTTTATTGGAACAGCCGAACGATACGGCTGACTCTAATAAAAAGGTTATGAAAGGTCCCACCGAGATTTGAACTCGGATCGCGAGATTCAGAGTCTCGAGTGCTAACCATTACACCATGGGACCACTTGACATTACTAAAGTCATGATTTCGTTAGATTTCTTTTCTTCACATAAATGAAAAGAAATAAACAAACATTTCATTTTATTGGCACAGCCGAAAGATGCGGTGACTGTAATAAAAAGGTTATGAAAGGTCCCACCGAGATTTGAACTCGGATCGCGAGATTCAGAGTCTCGAGTGCTAACCATTACACCATGGGACCAATTGACATCATTAAAGTCATGTTTTCGTTTGACTTCAATTTATTTTTACATAAATGAAAAGAAATAAACCAACCTTTTATTTTATTGGAACAGCCGAACGATACGGCTGACTCTAATAAAAAGGTTATGAAAGGTCCCACCGAGATTTGAACTCGGATCGCGAGATTCAAAGTCTCGAGTGCTAACCATTACACCATGGGACCACCTGCCATTATTAAAGTCATGTTTTAGTTTCAAACAAATTCTTCACATAAACAAAAAGAAATAAACCAACCTTTTATTTTATTGGAACAGCCGAACGATGCGGCTGACTCTAATAAAAAAAGTTATCAAAGGTCCCACCGAGATTTGAACTCGGATCGCGAGATTCAAAGTCTCGAGTGCTAACCATTACACCATGGGACCACTTGACATCATTAAAGTCATGTTTTCGTTTGACTTCAATTTATTTTTACATAAATGAAAAGAAATAAACCAAGCTTTTATTTTATTGGAACAGCCGAACGATACGGCTGACTCTAATAAAAAGGTTATGAAAGGTCCCACCGAGATTCGAACTCGGATCGCGAGATTCAAAGTCTCGAGTGCTAACCATTACACCATGGGACCACTTGACATTACTAAAGTCATGATTTCGTTAGATTTCTTTTCTTCACATCAATGAAAAGAAATAAACCAAGCTTTTATTAAATTGGAACAGCCGAAAGATGCGGCGGACTCTAATAAAAAAAGTTATCCAAGGTCCCACCGAGATTTGAACTCGGATCGCGAGATTCAAAGTCTCGAGTGCTAACCATTACACCATGGGACCACCTGCCATTATTAAAGTCATGTTTTAGTTTCAAACAAATTCTTCACATAAACAAAAAGAAATAAACCAAGCTTTTATTTTACTGGAACAGCCGAACGATACGGCTGACTCTAATAAAAAGGTTATGAAAGGTCACACCGAGATTTGAACTCGGATCGCGAGATTCAGAGTCTCGAGTGCTAACCATTACACCATGGGACCACTTGACATTACTAAAGTCATGATTTCGTTATATTTCTTTTCTTCACATAAATGAAAAGAAATAAACCAAGCTTTTATTAAATTGGAACAGCCGAAAGATGCGGCGGACTCTAATAAAAAAGTTTTCAAAGGTCCCACCGAGATTTGAACTCGGATCGCGAGATTCAAAGTCTCGAGTGCTAACCATTACACCATGGGACCACTTGACATTACTAAAGTCATGATTTCGTTAGATTTCTTTTCTTCACATAAATGAAAAGAAATAAACCAAGCTTTTATTAAATTGGAACAGCCGAAAGATGCGGCGGACTCTAATAAAAAAAGTTTTCAAAGGTGCCACCGAGATTTGAACTCGGATCGCTCGCGATCCGAGTCTCGAGTGCTAACTATTACACCATGGGACCACCTACCATTATTAACGTCATGTTTTAGTTTCAAACAAATTCTTCACATAAACGAAAAGAAATAAACTAACCTTTTATTTTATTGGAACAGCCGAACGATGCGGCTGACTCTAATAAAAAAGGTTATCAAAGGTCCCACCGAGATTTGAACTCGGATCGCGAGATTCAGAGTCTCGAGTGCTAACCATTACAACATGGGACCACTTGACATCATTAAAGTCATGTTTTCGTTTGACTTCAATTTATTTTTACATAAATGAAAAGAAATAAACCAACCTTTTATTTTATTGGAACAGCCGAACGATACGGCTGACTCTAATAAAAAGGTTATGAAAGGTCCCACCGAGATTTGAACTCGGATCGCGAGATTCAGAGTCTCGAGTGCTAACCATTACACCATGGGACCACTTGACATTACTAAAGTCATGATTTCGTTAGATTTCTTTTCTTCACATAAATGAAAAGAAATAAACAAACATTTCATTTTATTGGCACAGCCGAAAGATGCGGTGACTGTAATAAAAAGGTTATGAAAGGTCCCACCGAGATTTGAACTCGGATCGCGAGATTCAGAGTCTCGAGTGCTAACCATTACACCATGGGACCAATTGACATCATTAAAGTCATGTTTTCGTTTGACTTCAATTTATTTTTACATAAATGAAAAGAAATAAACCAACCTTTTATTTTATTGGAACAGCCGAACGATACGGCTGACTCTAATAAAAAGGTTATGAAAGGTCCCACCGAGATTTGAACTCGGATCGCGAGATTCAAAGTCTCGAGTGCTAACCATTACACCATGGGACCACCTGCCATTATTAAAGTCATGTTTTAGTTTCAAACAAATTCTTCACATAAACAAAAAGAAATAAACCAACCTTTTATTTTATTGGAACAGCCGAACGATGCGGCTGACTCTAATAAAAAAAGTTATCAAAGGTCCCACCGAGATTTGAACTCGGATCGCGAGATTCAAAGTCTCGAGTGCTAACCATTACACCATGGGACCACTTGACATCATTAAAGTCATGTTTTCGTTTGACTTCAATTTATTTTTACATAAATGAAAAGAAATAAACCAAGCTTTTATTTTATTGGAACAGCCGAACGATACGGCTGACTCTAATAAAAAGGTTATGAAAGGTCCCACCGAGATTCGAACTCGGATCGCGAGATTCAAAGTCTCGAGTGCTAACCATTACACCATGGGACCACTTGACATTACTAAAGTCATGATTTCGTTAGATTTCTTTTCTTCACATCAATGAAAAGAAATAAACCAAGCTTTTATTAAATTGGAACAGCCGAAAGATGCGGCGGACTCTAATAAAAAAAGTTATCCAAGGTCCCACCGAGATTTGAACTCGGATCGCGAGATTCAAAGTCTCGAGTGCTAACCATTACACCATGGGACCACCTGCCATTATTAAAGTCATGTTTTAGTTTCAAACAAATTCTTCACATAAACAAAAAGAAATAAACCAAGCTTTTATTTTATTGGAACAGCCGAACGATACGGCTGACTCTAATAAAAAGGTTATGAAAGGTCACACCGAGATTTGAACTCGGATCGCGAGATTCAGAGTCTCGAGTGCTAACCATTACACCATGGGACCACTTGACATTACTAAAGTCATGATTTCGTTATATTTCTTTTCTTCACATAAATGAAAAGAAATAAACCAAGCTTTTATTAAATTGGAACAGCCGAAAGATGCGGCGGACTCTAATAAAAAAGTTTTCAAAGGTCCCACCGAGATTTGAACTCGGATCGCGAGATTCAAAGTCTCGAGTGCTAACCATTACACCATGGGACCACCTACCATTATTAACGTCATGTTTTAGTTTCAAACAAATTCTTCACATAAACGAAAAGAAATAAACTAACCTTTTATTTTATTGGAACAGCCGAACGATGCGGCTGACTCTAATAAAAAGGTTATCAAAGGTCCCACCGAGATTTGAACTCGGATCGCGATATTCAGAGTCTCGAGTGCTAACCATTACAACATGGGACCACTTGACATCATTAAAGTCATGTTTTCGTTTGACTTCAATTTATTTTTACATAAATGAAAAGAAATAAACCAACCTTTTATTTTATTGGAACAGCCGAACGATACGGCTGACTCTAATAAAAAGGTTATGAAAGGTCCCACCGAGATTTGAACTCGGATCGCGAGATTCAGAGTCTCGAGTGCTAACCATTACACCATGGGACCACTTGACATTACTAAAGTCATGATTTCGTTAGATTTCTTTTCTTCACATAAATGAAAAGAAATAAACCAAGCTTTTATTAAATTGGAACAGCCGAACGATGCGGCTGACTCTAATAAAAAGGTTATCAAAGGTCCCACCGAGATTTGAACTCGGATCGCGAGATTCAGAGTCTCGAGTGCTAACCATTACACCATGGGACCACTTTACATCATTAAAGTCATGTTTTCGTTTGACTTCAATTTATTTTTACATAAATGAAAAGAAATAAACCAACCTTTTATTTTATTGGAACAGCCGAACGATACGGCTGACTCTAATAAAAAGGTTATGAAAGGTCCCACCGAGATTTGAACTCGGATCGCGAGATTCAAAGTCTCGAGTACTAACCATTACACCATGGGACCACCTGCCATTATTAAAGTCATGTTTTAGTTTCAAACAAATTCTTCACATAAACAAAAAGAAATAAACCAACCTTTTATTTTATTGGAACAGCCGAACGATGCGGCTGACTCTAATAACAAAAGTTATCAAAGGTCCCACCGAGATTTGAACTCGGATCGCGAGATTCAAAGTCTCGAGTGCTAACCATTACACCATGGGACCACTTGACATTACAAAAGTCATGATTTCGTTAGATTTCTTTTCTTCACATAAATGAAAAGAAATAAACGAGCCTTTCATTTTATTGGCACAGCCGAAAGATGCGGTGACTGTAATAAAAAGGTTATGAAAGGTCCCACCGAGATGTGAACTCGGATCGCGAGATTCAGAGTCTCGAGTGCTAACCATTACACCATGGGACCACTTGACATCATTAAAGTCATGTTTTCGTTTGACTTCAATTTATTTTTACATAAATGAAAAGAAATAAACCAACCTTTTATTTTATTGGAACAGCCGAACGATACGGCTGACTCTAATAAAAAGGTTATGAAAGGTCCCACCGAGATTTGAACTCGGATCGCGAGATTCAAAGTCTCGAGTGCTAACCATTACACCATGGGACCACTTGACATTACTAAAGTCATGATTTCGTTAGATTTATTTTCTTCACATAAATGAAAAGAAATAAACAAACATTTCATTTTATTGGCACAGCCGAAAGATGCGGTGACTGTAATAAAAAGGTTATGAAAGGTCCCACCGAGATTTGAACTCGGATCGCGAGATTCAGAGTCTCGAGTGCTAACCATTACACCATGGGACCAATTGACATCATTAAAGTCATGTTTTCGTTTGACTTCAATTTATTTTTACATAAATGAAAAGAAATAAACCAACCTTTTATTTTATTGGAACAGCCGAACGATACGGCTGACTCTAATAAAAAGGTTATGAAAGGTCCCACCGAGATTTGAACTCGGATCGCGAGATTCAAAGTCTCGAGTGCTAACCATTACACCATGGGACCACCTGCCATTATTAAAGTCATGTTTTAGTTTCAAACAAATTCTTCACATAAACAAAAAGAAATAAACCAACCTTTTATTTTATTGGAACAGCCGAACGATGCGGCTGACTCTAATAAAAAAAGTTATCAAAGGTCCCACCGAGATTTGAACTCGGATCGCGAGATTCAAAGTCTCGAGTGCTAACCATTACACCATGGGACCACTTGACATCATTAAAGTCATGTTTTCGTTTAACTTCAATTTATTTTTACATAAATGAAAAGAAATAAACCAAGCTTTTATTTTATTGGAACAGCCGAACGATACGGCTGACTCTAATAAAAAGGTTATGAAAGGTCCCACCGAGATTCGAACTCGGATCGCGAGATTCAAAGTCTCGAGTGCTAACCATTACACCATGGGACCACTCGACATTACTAAAGTCATGATTTCGTTAGATTTCTTTTCTTCACATCAATGAAAAGAAATAAACCAAGCTTTTATTAAATTGGAACAGCCGAAAGATGCGGCGGACTCTAATAAAAAAAGTTATCCAAGGTCCCACCGAGATTTGAACTCGGATCGCGAGATTCAAAGTCTCGAGTGCTAACCATTACACCATGGGACCACCTGCCATTATTAAAGTCATGTTTTAGTTTCAAACAAATTCTTCACATAAACAAAAAGAAATAAACCAAGCTTTTATTTTATTGGAACAGCCGAACGATACGGCTGACTCTAATAAAAAGGTTATGAAAGGTCCCACCGAGATTTGAACTCGGATCGCGAGATTCAGAGTCTCGAGTGCTAACCATTACACCATGGGACCACTTGACATTACTAAAGTCATGATTTCGTTATATTTCTTTTCTTCACATAAATGAAAAGAAATAAACCAAGCTTTTATTAAATTGGAACAGCCGAAAGATGCGGCGGACTCTAATAAAAAAAGTTTTCAAAGGTCCCACCGAGATTTGAACTCGGATCGCGAGATTCAAAGTCTCGAGTGCTAACCATTACACCATGGGACCACCTACCATTATTAACGTCATGTTTTAGTTTCAAACAAATTCTTCACATAAACGAAAAGAAATAAACTAACCTTTTATTTTATTGGAACAGCCGAACGATGCGGCTGACTCTAATAAAAAGGTTATCAAAGGTCCCACCGAGATTTGAACTCGGATCGCGAGATTCAGAGTCTCGAGTGCTAACCATTACAACATGGGACCACTTGACATCATTAAAGTCATGTTTTCGTTTGACTTCAATTTATTTTTACATAAATGAAAAGAAATAAACCAACCTTTTATTTTATTGGAACAGCCGAACGATACGGCTGACTCTAATAAAAAGGTTATGAAAGGTCCCACCGAGATTTGAACTCGGATCGCGAGATTCAGAGTCTCGAGTGCTAACCATTACACCATGGGACCACTTGACATTACTAAAGTCATGATTTCGTTAGATTTCTTTTCTTCACATAAATGAAAAGAAATAAACCAAGCTTTTATTAAATTGGAACAGCCGAACGATGCGGCTGACTCTAATAAAAAGGTTATCAAAGGTCCCACCGAGATTTGAACTCGGATCGCGAGATTCAGAGTCTCGAGTGCTAACCATTACACCATGGGACCACTTTACATCATTAAAGTCATGTTTTCGTTTGACTTCAATTTATTTTTACATAAATGAAAAGAAATAAACCAACCTTTTATTTTATTGGAACAGCCGAACGATACGGCTGACTCTAATAAAAAGGTTATGAAAGGTCCCACCGAGATTTGAACTCGGATCGCGAGATTCAAAGTCTCGAGTACTAACCATTACACCATGGGACCACCTGCCATTATTAAAGTCATGTTTTAGTTTCAAACAAATTCTTCACATAAACAAAAAGAAATAAACCAACCTTTTATTTTATTGGAACAGCCGAACGATGCGGCTGACTCTAATAACAAAAGTTATCAAAGGTCCCACCGAGATTTGAACTCGGATCGCGAGATTCAAAGTCTCGAGTGCTAACCATTACACCATGGGACCACTTGACATTACAAAAGTCATGATTTCGTTAGATTTCTTTTCTTCACATAAATGAAAAGAAATAAACGAGCCTTTCATTTTATTGGCACAGCCGAAAGATGCGGTGACTGTAATAAAAAGGTTATGAAAGGTCCCACCGAGATTTGAACTCGGATCGCGAGATTCAGAGTCTCGAGTGCTAACCATTACACCATGGGACCACTTGACATCATTAAAGTCATGTTTTCGTTTGACTTCAATTTATTTTTACATAAATGAAAAGAAATAAACCAACCTTTTATTTTATTGGAACAGCCGAACGATACGGCTGACTCTAATAAAAAGGTTATGAAAGGTCCCACCGAGATTTGAACTCGGATCGCGAGATTCAGAGTCTCGAGTGCTAACCATTACACCATGGGACCACTTGACATTACTAAAGTCATGATTTCGTTAGATTTCTTTTCTTCACATGAATGAAAAGAAATAAACGAGCCTTTCATTTTATTGGCACAGCCGAAAAATGCGGTGACTGTAATAAAAAGGTTATGAAAGGTCCCACCGAGATTTGAACTCGGATCGCGAGATTCAGAGTCTCGAGTGCTAACCATTACACCATGGGACCACTTGACATCATTAAAGTCATGTTTTCGTTTGACTTCAATTTATTTTTACATAAATGAAAAGAAATAAACGAAGCTTTTATTTTATTGGAACAGCCGAACGATACGGCTGACTCTAATAAAAAGGTTATGAAAGGTCCCACCGAGATTCGAACTCGGATCGCGATATTCAAAGTCTCGAGTGCTAACCATTACACCATGGGACCACTTGACATTACTAAAGTCATGATTTCGTTAGATTTCTTTTCTTCACATCAATGAAAAGAAATAAACCAAGCTTTTATTAAATTGGAACAGCCGAAAGATGCGGCAGACTCTAATAAAAAAAGTTATCCAAGGTCCCACCGAGATTTGAACTCGGATCGCGAAATTCAAAGTCTCGAGTGCTAACCATTACACCATGGGACCACCTCCATTATTAAAGTCATGTTTTAGTTTCAAACAAATTTTTCACATAAACAAAAAGAAATAAACCAAGCTTTTATTTTATTGGAACAGCCGAACGATGCGGCTGACTCTAATAAAAAAAGTTATCAAAGGTCCCACCGAGATTTGAACTCGGATCGCGAGATTCAAAGTCTCGAGTGCTAACCATTACACCATGGGACCACTTGACATTACAAAAGTCATGATTTCGTTAGATTTCTTTTCTTCACATAAATGAAAAGAAATAAACGAGCCTGTCATTTTATTGGCACAGCCGAAAGATGCGGTGACTGTAATAAAAAGGTTATGAAAGGTCCCACCGAGATTTGAACTCGGATCGCGAGATTCAGAGTGCCGAGTGCTAACCATTACACCATGGGACCACTTGACATCATTAAAGTCATGTTTTCGTTTGACTTCAATTTATTTTTACATAAATGAAAAGAAATAAACCAACCTTTTATTTTATTGGAACAGCCGAACGATACGGCTGACTCTAATAAAAAGGTTATGAAAGGTCCCACCGAGATTTGAACTCGGATCGCGAGATTCAGAGTCTCGAGTGCTAACCATTACACCATGGGACCACTTGACATTACTAAAGTCATGATTTCGTTATATTTCTTTTCTTCACATAAATGAAAAGAAATAAACCAAGCTTTTATTAAATTGGAACAGCCGAAAGATGCGGCGGACTCTAATAAAAAAAGTTTTCAAAGGTCCCACCGAGATTTGAACTCGGATCGCGAGATTCAAAGTCTCGAGTGCTAACCATTACACCATGGGACCACCTACCATTATTAACGTCATGTTTTAGTTTCAAACAAATTCTTCACATAAACGAAAAGAAATAAACTAACCTTTTATTTTATTGGAACAGCCGAACGATGCGGCTGACTCTAATAAAAAGGTTATCAAAGGTCCCACCGAGATTTGAACTCGGATCGCGAGATTCAGAGTCTCGAGTGCTAACCATTACAACATGGGACCACTTGACATCATTAAAGTCATGTTTTCGTTTGACTTCAATTTATTTTTACATAAATGAAAAGAAATAAACCAACCTTTTATTTTATTGGAACAGCCGAACGATACGGCTGACTCTAATAAAAAGGTTATGAAAGGTCCCACCGAGATTTGAACTCGGATCGCGAGATTCAGAGTCTCGAGTGCTAACCATTACACCATGGGACCACTTGACATTACTAAAGTCATGATTTCGTTAGATTTCTTTTCTTCACATAAATGAAAAGAAATAAACCAAGCTTTTATTAAATTGGAACAGCCGAACGATGCGGCTGACTCTAATAAAAAGGTTATCAAAGGTCCCACCGAGATTTGAACTCGGATCGCGAGATTCAGAGTCTCGAGTGCTAACCATTACACCATGGGACCACTTTACATCATTAAAGTCATGTTTTCGTTTGACTTCAATTTATTTTTACATAAATGAAAAGAAATAAACCAACCTTTTATTTTATTGGAACAGCCGAACGATACGGCTGACTCTAATAAAAAGGTTATGAAAGGTCCCACCGAGATTTGAACTCGGATCGCGAGATTCAAAGTCTCGAGTACTAACCATTACACCATGGGACCACCTGCCATTATTAAAGTCATGTTTTAGTTTCAAACAAATTCTTCACATAAACAAAAAGAAATAAACCAACCTTTTATTTTATTGGAACAGCCGAACGATGCGGCTGACTCTAATAACAAAAGTTATCAAAGGTCCCACCGAGATTTGAACTCGGATCGCGAGATTCAAAGTCTCGAGTGCTAACCATTACACCATGGGACCACTTGACATTACAAAAGTCATGATTTCGTTAGATTTCTTTTCTTCACATAAATGAAAAGAAATAAACGAGCCTTTCATTTTATTGGCACAGCCGAAAGATGCGGTGACTGTAATAAAAAGGTTATGAAAGGTCCCACCGAGATTTGAACTCGGATCGCGAGATTCAGAGTCTCGAGTGCTAACCATTACACCATGGGACCACTTGACATCATTAAAGTCATGTTTTCGTTTGACTTCAATTTATTTTTACATAAATGAAAAGAAATAAACCAACCTTTTATTTTATTGGAACAGCCGAACGATACGGCTGACTCTAATAAAAAGGTTATGAAAGGTCCCACCGAGATTTGAACTCGGATCGCGAGATTCAGAGTCTCGAGTGCTAACCATTACACCATGGGACCACTTGACATTACTAAAGTCATGATTTCGTTAGATTTCTTTTCTTCACATAAATGAAAAGAAATAAACGAGCCTTTCATTTTATTGGCACAGCCGAAAAATGCGGTGACTGTAATAAAAAGGTTATGAAAGGTCCCACCGAGATTTGAACTCGGATCGCGAGATTCAGAGTCTCGAGTGCTAACCATTACACCATGGGACCACTTGACATCATTAAAGTCATGTTTTCGTTTGACTTCAATTTATTTTTACATAAATGAAAAGAAATAAACCAAGCTTTTATTTTATTGGAACAGCCGAACGATACGGCTGACTCTAATAAAAAGGTTATGAAAGGTCCCACCGAGATTCGAACTCGGATCGCGAGATTCAAAGTCTCGAGTGCTAACCATTACACCATGGGACCACTTGACATTACTAAAGTCATGATTTCGTTAGATTTCTTTTCTTCACATCAATGAAAAGAAATAAACCAAGCTTTTATTAAATTGGAACAGCCGAAAGATGCGGCGGACTCTAATAAAAAAAGTTATCCAAGGTCCCACCGAGATTTGAACTCGGATCGCGAAATTCAAAGTCTCGAGTGCTAACCATTACACCATGGGACCACCTCCATTATTAAAGTCATGTTTTAGTTTCAAACAAATTTTTCACATAAACAAAAAGAAATAAACCAAGCTTTTATTTTATTGGAACAGCCGAACGATACGGCTGACTCTAATAAAAAGGTTATGAAAGGTCCCACCGAGATTCGAACTCGGATCGCGAGATTCAAAGTCTCGAGTGCTAACCATTACACCATGGGACCACTTGACATTACTAAAGTCATGATTTCGTTAGATTTCTTTTCTTCACATCAATGAAAAGAAATAAACCAAGCTTTTATTAAATTGGAACAGCCGAAAGATGCGGCGGACTCTAATAAAAAAAGTTATCCAAGGTCCCACCGAGATTTGAACTCGGATCGCGAAATTCAAAGTCTCGAGTGCTAACCATTACACCATGGGACCACCTCCATTATTAAAGTCATGTTTTAGTTTCAAACAAATTTTTCACATAAACAAAAAGAAATAAACCAAGCTTTTATTTTATTGGAACAGCCGAACGATGCGGCTGACTCTAATAAAAAAAGTTATCAAAGGTCCCACCGAGATTTGAACTCGGATCGCGAGATTCAAAGTCTCGAGTGCTAACCATTACACCATGGGACCACTTGACATTACAAAAGTCATGATTTCGTTAGATTTCTTTTCTTCACATCAATGAAAAGAAATAAACCAAGCTTTTATTAAATTGGAACAGCCGAAAGATGCGGCGGACTCTAATAAAAAAAGTTATCCAAGGTCCCACCGAGATTTGAACTCGGATCGCGAAATTCAAAGTCTCGAGTGCTAACCATTACACCATGGGACCACCTCCATTATTAAAGTCATGTTTTAGTTTCAAACAAATTTTTCACATAAACAAAAAGAAATAAACCAAGCTTTTATTTTATTGGAACAGCCGAACGATACGGCTGACTCTAATAAAAAGGTTATGAAAGGTCCCACCGAGATTCGAACTCGGATCGCGAGATTCAAAGTCTCGAGTGCTAACCATTACACCATGGGACCACTTGACATTACTAAAGTCATGATTTCGTTAGATTTCTTTTCTTCACATCAATGAAAAGAAATAAACCAAGCTTTTATTAAATTGGAACAGCCGAAAGATGCGGCGGACTCTAATAAAAAAAGTTATCCAAGGTCCCACCGAGATTTGAACTCGGATCGCGAAATTCAAAGTCTCGAGTGCTAACCATTACACCATGGGACCACCTCCATTATTAAAGTCATGTTTTAGTTTCAAACAAATTTTTCACATAAACAAAAAGAAATAAACCAAGCTTTTATTTTATTGGAACAGCCGAACGATGCGGCTGACTCTAATAAAAAAAGTTATCAAAGGTCCCACCGAGATTTGAACTCGGATCGCGAGATTCAAAGTCTCGAGTGCTAACCATTACACCATGGGACCACTTGACATTACAAAAGTCATGATTTCGTTAGATTTCTTTTCTTCACATAAATGAAAAGAAATAAACGAGCCTGTCATTTTATTGGCACAGCCGAAAGATGCGGTGACTGTAATAAAAAGGTTATGAAAGGTCCCACCGAGATTTGAACTCGGATCGCGAGATTCAGAGTGCCGAGTGCTAACCATTACACCATGGGACCACTTGACATCATTAAAGTCATGTTTTCGTTTGACTTCAATTTATTTTTACATAAATGAAAAGAAATAAACCAACCTTTTATTTTATTGGAACAGCCGAACGATACGGCTGACTCTAATAAAAAGGTTATGAAAGGTCCCACCGAGATTTGAACTCGGATCGCGAGATTCAGAGTCTCGAGTGCTAACCATTACACCATGGGACCACTTGACATTACTAAAGTCATGATTTCGTTAGATTTCTTTTCTTCACATAAATGAAAAGAAATAAACCAAGCTTTTATTAAATTGGAACAGCCCAAAGATGCGGCGGACTCTAATAAAAAAAGTTTTCAAAGGTCCCACCGAGATTTGAACTCGGATCGCGAGATTCAAAGTCTCGAGTGCTAACCATTACACCATGGGACCACCTACCATTATTAACGTCATGTTTTAGTTTCAAACAAATTCTTCACATAAACGAAAAGAAATAAACTAACCTTTTATTTTATTGGAACAGCCGAACGATGCGGCTGACTCTAATAAAAAGGTTATCAAAGGTCCCACGGAGATTTGAACTCGGATCGCGAGATTCAGAGTCTCGAGTGCTAACCATTACACCATGGGACCACTTGACATCATTAAAGTCATGTTTTCGTTTGACTTCAATTTATTTTTACATAAATGAAAAGAAATAAACCAAGCTTTTATTAAATTGGAACAGCCGAAAGATGCGGCGGACTCTAATAAAAAAAGTTATCCAAGGTCCCACCGAGATTTGAACTCGGATCGCGAGATTCAAAGTCTCGAGTGCTAACCATTACACCATGGGACCACGTGCCATTATTAAAGTCATGTTTTAGTTTCAAACAAATTCTTCACATAAACAAAAAGAAATAAACCAAGCTTTTATTTTATTGGAACAGCCGAACGATGCGGCTGAGTCTAATAAAAAAAGTTATCAAAGGTCCCACTGAGATTTGAACTCGGATCGCGAGATTCAAAGTCTCGAGTGCTAACCATTACACCATGGGACCACTTGACATTACAAAAGTCATGATTTCGTTAGATTTCTTTTCTTCACATAAATGAAAAGAAATAAACGAGCCTGTCATTTTATTGGCACAGCCGAAAGATGCGGTGACTGTAATAAAAAGGTTATGAAAGGTCCCACCGAGATTTGAACTCGGATCGCGAGATTCAGAGTGCCGAGTGCTAACCATTACAATATGGGACCACTTGACATCATTAAAGTCATGTTTTCGTTTGACTTCAATTTATTTTTACATAAATGAAAAGAAATAAACCAACCTTTTATTTTATTGGAACAGCCGAACGATACGGCTGACTCTAATAAAAAGGTTATGAAAGGTCCCACCGAGATTTGAACTCGGATCGCAAGATTCAGAGTCTCGAGTGCTAACCATTACACCATGGGACCACTTGACATTACTAAAGTCATGATTTCGTTAGATTTCTTTTCTTCACATAAATGAAAAGAAATAAACCAAGCTTTTATTAAATTGGAACAGCCGAACGATGCGGCTGACTCTAATAAAAAGGTTATCAAAGGTCCCACCGAGATTTGAACTCGGATCGCGAGATTCAGAGTGCCGAGTGCTAACCATTACACCATGGGACCACCTGCATTATTAAAGTCATGTTTTCGTTTGACTTCAATTTATTTTTACATAAATGAAAAGAAATAAACCAACCTTTTATTTTATTGGAACAGCCGAACGATACGGCTGACTCTAATAAAAAGGTTATGAAAGGTCCCACCGAGATTTGAACTCGGATCGCGAGATTCAGAGTCTCGAGTGCTAACCATTACACCACGGGACCACTTGACATTACTAAAGTCATGATTTCGTTAGATTTCTTTTCTTCACATAAATGAAAAGAAATAAACCAAGCTTTTATTAAATTGGAACAGCCGAAAGATGCGGCTGACTCTAATAAAAAAAGTTTTCAAAGGTTCCACCGAGATTTGAACTCGGATCGCGAGATTTAAAGTCTCTAGTGCTAACCATTACAATATGGGACCACTTGACATCATTAAAGTCATGTTTTCGTTTGACTTCAATTTATTTTTACATAAATGAAAAGAAATAAACCAACCTTTTATTTTATTGGAACAGCCGAACGATACGGCTGACTCTAATAAAAAGGTTATGAAAGGTCCCACCGAGATTTGAACTCGGATCGCAAGATTCAGAGTCTCGAGTGCTAACCATTACACCATGGGACTACTTGACATTACTAAAGTCATGATTTCGTTAGATTTCTTTTCTTCACATAAATGAAAAGAAATAAACCAAGCTTTTATTAAATTGGAACAGCCGAACGATGCGGCTGACTCTAATAAAAAGGTTATCAAAGGTCCCACCGAGATTTGAACTCGGATCGCGAGATTCAGAGTCTCGAGTGCTAACCATTACACCATGGGACCACTTGACATCATTAAAGTCATGTTTTCGTTTGACTTCAATTTATTTTTACATAAATGAAAAGAAATAAACCAACCTTTTATTTTATTGGAACAGCCGAACGATACGGCTGACTCTAATAAAAAGGTTATGAAAGGTCCCACCGAGATTTGAACTCGGATCGCGAGATTCAAAGTCTCGAGTGCTAACCATTACACCATGGGACCACCTGCCATTATTAAAGTCATGTTTTAGTTTCAAACAAATTCTTCACATAAACAAAAAGAAATAAACCAACCTTTTATTTTATTGGAACAGCCGAACAAGGCGGCTGACTCTAATAAAAAAAGTTATCAAAGGTCCCACCGAGATTTGAACTCGGATCGCGAGATTCAGAGTGCCGAGTGCTAACCATTACACCATGGGACCACCTGCATTATTAAAGTCATGTTTTCGTTTGACTTCAATTTATTTTTACATAAATGAAAAGAAATAAACCAACCTTTTATTTTATTGGAACAGCCGAACGATACGGCTGACTCTAATAAAAAGGTTATGAAAGGTCCCACCGAGATTTGAACTCGGATCGCGAGATTCAGAGTCTCGAGTGCTAACCATTACACCACGGGACCACTTGACATTACTAAAGTCATGATTTCGTTAGATTTCTTTTCTTCACATAAATGAAAAGAAATAAACCAAGCTTTTATTAAATTGGAACAGCCGAAAGATGCGGCTGACTCTAATAAAAAAAGTTTTCAAAGGTTCCACCGAGATTTGAACTCGGATCGCGAGATTTAAAGTCTCTAGTGCTAACCATTACAATATGGGACCACTTGACATCATTAAAGTCATGTTTTCGTTTGACTTCAATTTATTTTTACATAAATGAAAAGAAATAAACCAACCTTTTATTTTATTGGAACAGCCGAACGATACGGCTGACTCTAATAAAAAGGTTATGAAAGGTCCCACCGAGATTTGAACTCGGATCGCAAGATTCAGAGTCTCGAGTGCTAACCATTACACCATGGGACCACTTGACATTACTAAAGTCATGATTTCGTTAGATTTCTTTTCTTCACATAAATGAAAAGAAATAAACCAAGCTTTTATTAAATTGGAACAGCCGAACGATGCGGCTGACTCTAATAAAAAGGTTATCAAAGGTCCCACCGAGATTTGAACTCGGATCGCGAGATTCAGAGTCTCGAGTGCTAACCATTACACCATGGGACCACTTGACATCATTAAAGTCATGTTTTCGTTTGACTTCAATTTATTTTTACATAAATGAAAAGAAATAAACCAACCTTTTATTTTATTGGAACAGCCGAACGATACGACTGACTCTAATAAAAAGGTTATGAAAGGTCCCACCGAGATTTGAACTCGGATCGCGAGATTCAAAGTCTCGAGTGCTAACCATTACACCATGGGACCACCTGCCATTATTAAAGTCATGTTTTAGTTTCAAACAAATTCTTCACATAAACAAAAAGAAATAAACCAACCTTTTATTTTATTGGAACAGCCGAACAAGGCGGCTGACTCTAATAAAAAAAGTTATCAAAGGTCCCACCAAGATTTGAACTCGGATCGCGAGATTCAAAGTCTCGAGTGCTAACCATTACACCATGGGACCACTTGACATTACAAAAGTCATGATTTCGTTAGATTTCTTTTCTTCACATAAATGAAAAGAAATAAACGAGCCTTTCATTTTATTGGCACAGCCGAAAGATGCGGTGACTGTAATAAAAAGGTTATGAAAGGTCCCACCGAGATTTGAACTCGGATCGCGAGATTCAGAGTCTCGAGTGCTAACCATTACACCATGGGAACACTTGACATCATTAAAGTCATGTTTTCGTTTGACTTCAATTAATTTTTACATAAATGAAAAGAAATAAACCAACCTTTTATTTTATTGGAACAGCCGAACGATACGGCTGACTCTAATAAAAAGGTTATGAAAGGTCCCACCAAGATTTGAACTCGGATCGCGAGATTCAGAGTCTCGAGTGCTAACCATTACACCATGGGACCACTTGACATTACTAAAGTCATGATTTCGTTAGATTTCTTTTCTTCACATAAATGAAAAGAAATAAACCAAGCTTTTATTAAATTGGAACAGCCGAAAGATGCGGCGGAATCTAATAAAAAAAGTTTTCAAAGGTCATACCGAGATTTGAACTCGGATCGCGAGATTCAAAGTCTCGAGTGCTAACCATTACACCATGGGACCACCTACCATTATTAAAGTCATGTTTTAGTTTCAAACAAATTCTTCACATAAACGAAAAGAAATAAACTAACCTTTTATTTTATCGGAACAGCCGAACGATGCGGCTGACTCTAATAAAAAGGTTATCAAAGGTCCCACGGAGATTTGAACTCGGATCGCGAGATTCAGAGTCTCGAGTGCTAACCATTACACCAAGGGACCACTTGACATCATTAAAGTCATGTTTTCGTTTGACTTCAATTTATTTTTACATAAATGAAAAGAAATAAACCAACCTTTTATTTTATTGGAACAGCCGAACGATACGGCTGACTCTAATAAAAAGGTTATGAAAGGTCCCACCGAGATTTGAACTCGGATCGCGAGATTCAGAGTCTCGAGTGCTAACCATTACACCATGGGACCACTTGACATCATTAAAGTCATGTTTTCGTTTGACTTCAATTTATTTTTACATAAATGAAAAGAAATAAACCAACCTTTTGTTTTATTGGAACAGCCGAACGATACGGCTGACTCTAATAAAAAGGTTATGAAAGGTCCCACCGAGATTTGAACTCGGATCGCGAGATTCAGAGTCTCGAGTGCTAACCATTACACCATGGGACCACTTGACATTACTAAAGTCATGATTTCGTTAGATTTCTTTTCTTCACATCAATGAAAAGAAATAAACCAAGCTTTTATTAAATTGGAACAGCCGAAAGATGCGGCGGACTCTAATAAAAAAAATTATCCAAGGTCCCACCGAGATTTGAACTCGGATCGCGAGATTCAAAGTCTCGAGTGCTAACCATTACACCATGGGACCACCTGCCATTATTAAAGTCATGTTTTAGTTTCAAACAAATTCTTCACATAAACAAAAAGAAATAAACCAACGTTTTATTTTATTGGAACAGCCGAACGATGCGGCTGACTCTAATCAAAAAAGTTATCAAAGGTCCCACCGAGATTTGAACTCGGATCGCGAGATTCAAAGTCTCGAGTGCTAACCATTACACCATGGGACCACTTGACATTACACAAGTCATGATTTCGTTAGATTTCTTTTCTTTACACAAATGAAAAGAAATAAACGAGCCTTTCATTTTATTGGCACAGCCGAAAGATGACTGTAATAAAAAGGTTATGAAAGGTCCCACCGAGATTTGAACTCGGATCGCGAGATTCAGAGTCTCGAGTGCTAACCATTACACCATGGGACCACTTGACATCATTAAAGTCATGTTTTCGTTTGACTTCAATTTATTTTTACATAAATGAAAAGAAATAAACCAACCTTTTATTTGATTGGAACAGCCGAACGATACGGCTAACTCTAATAAAAAGGTTATGAAAGGTCCCACCGAGATTTGAACTCGGATCGCGAGATTCAGAGTCTCGAGTGCTAACCATTACACCATGGGACCACTTGACATTACTAAAGTCATGATTTCGTTAGATTTTTTTTCTTCACATAAATGAAAAGAAATAAACCAAGCTTTTATTAAATTGGAACAGCCAAAAGATGCGGCGGACTCTAATAAAAAAAGTTATCAAAGGTCCCACCGAGATTTGAACTCGGATCGCGAGATTCAAAGTCTCGAGTGCTAACCATTACACCATGGGACCACCTACCATTATTAAAGTCATGTTTTAGTTTCAAACAAATTCTTCACATAAACGAAAAGAAATAAAATAACCTTTTATTTTATTGGAACAGCCGAACGATGCGGCTGACTCTAATAAAAAAGGTTATCAAAGGTCCCACCGAGATTTGAACTCGGATCGCGAGATTCAGAGTCTCGAGTGCTAACCATTACAACATGGGACCACTTGACATCATTAAAGTCATGTTTTCGTTTGACTTCAATTTATTTTTACATAAATGAAAAGAAATAAACCAACCTTTTATTTTATTGGAACAGCCGAACGATACGGCTGACTCTAATAAAAAGGTTATGAAAGGTCCCACCGAGATTTGAACTCGGATCGCGGGATTCAGAGTCTCGAGTGCTAACCATTACACCATGGGACCACTTGACATCATTAAAGTCATGTTTTCGTTTGACTTCAATTTATTTTTACATAAATGAAAAGAAATAAACCAAGTTTTTATTTTATTGGAACAGCCGAACGATACGGCTGACTCTAATAAAAAGGTTATGAAAGGTCCCACCGAGATTTGAACTCGGATCGCGAGATTCAGAGTCTCGAGTGCTAACCATTACACCATGGGACCACTTGACATTACTAAAGTCATGATTTCGTTAGATTTCTTTTCTTCACATCAATGAAAAGAAATAAACCAAGCTTTTATTAAATTGGAACAGCCGAAAGATGCGGCGGACTCTAATAAAAAAAGTTATCCAAGGTCCCACCGAGATTTGAACTCGGATCGCGAGATTCAAAGTCTCGAGTGCTAACCATTACACCATGGGACCACCTGCCATTATTAAAGTCATGTTTTAGTTTCAAACAAATTCTTCACATAAACAAAAAGAAACTAGACATGTGTTTGTGGACAAACACAGAGCTGTTTCGGATGTCTAAGATAACTTTCATTATGTGTGTGCCAAGTCTGAAATCGATTTGATTTGTCAATTTTCCCAAGATATATAAGTTGAAAAATACGTGTACAAATCCTATGGGAAAAACTACACCTTTAAAGTGACGTCACATGACACCCGATGATGTCATCATGATGTCATCTTAATTTTCGTCTATTACACATTCTGGAATACTTGCATACCAAGTTTGGCCCCAATCAGACATGTACTTCCAGAGATAGAGGGTCCTAAAATCTGCCCCTTTAATGTGACGTCATATGACCCACGATGACGTCATCCTGACGATTTCCCCCTTGGCCCTCCTGGGTATGTTGGTCGAGGTGTGTGCCAAGTCCGAAGTCGATCGGATTTACCAAATTGTCAAATTCAATAGTCTGAAGAAAAACGTGTACAAAACCTATGGAGAAAATTGAACCTTTAATGTGACGTCACATGACACCCGATGATGTCATAATTACGTCATCCTATTTTTTGTCTATAACACATCCTCGAATACTTGCAAACCAAGTTTGTCCCCAACCGGACTTGTACTTTCAGAGTTAGACGGTCTTAAAAACTACCTTTAATGTGACGTCACATGACCCCCGATGACGTCATCTTGATTATTTTGTTCTTGACCCTCCTAAGGATGGTGGTCGAGGTCTGTGCTAAGTCTCAAGTCGATCGAATTGACAGAAGTGTCAAATTCAATATTTTGAAGAAAAACGTGTACAAAACCTATGGAGAAAATTGAACCTTTAATGTGACGTCACATGACACCCGATGATGTCATAATTACGTCATCGTAATTTTCGTCTATAACACATCCTCGAATACTTGCAAACCAAATTTGACCCCAATCGGACGTGTACTTCCAGAAATAGAGGGTCTTAAAAACTGCACCTTTTGTGTAACGTCACATGACCCACGATGACGTCATCATGACGATTTGTCTCCTGGACCTCCTGGGGATGGTGGTCGAGGTGTGTGCTAAGTTTCAAGTCAATCAGATTCACCAAACTGTCAAATTAAATAGTCTGAAGAAAAACGTGTACAAAACCTATGGGGGAAAATTGCACCTTTAACGTGACGTCACGTGACCAAGAATTATGTAATCGCGACGAATTTGTTCTAGGACCGTCCTTGGGTGGTTGTCTAAATGTATGCCAAGTCTCAAGTCGATCGGATTTACCAAAGTGTCAAAGTGCTATGCCAGAAAAAAATGACAAAAAAGAAAAAGAAAAAAAACACAAAAAAACTAGACATGTGTTTGTGGACAAACACAGAGCTGTTTCGATTGTCTAACGTTACTTTCAATATGTATGTGTGGTGGTCTATATGTGTGCCAAGTCTGAAGTCGATTGGATTTACACAAGTGCAAAAGATAAATTAGTTGAAAAAAACGTGTACAAATCCTATGGGGAAAATTGAACCTTTAATGTGACGTCACATGATACCCGATGATGTCATCATGATGTCATCTTAATTTTCGTCTGTAACACATCCCGGAATACTTGCATACCAAGTTTGACCCCAATCGGACATGTACTTCTAGAGATAGAGGGTCCTTAAAACTGAACCTTTAATGTGACGTCACATGACCCACGATGACGTCATTATTACGATTTTTCCCTTGGCCCTCCTGGTGATGGTGGTCGAGTTATGTGCTAAGTCTGAAGTCGATCAAATTCACGAAAGTGTCAAAGTCAATAGTCTAAAGAAAAACGTGTACAAACCCTATGGGGAAAAAAACTGCACCTTTAACTTCACGTCACGTGACCTTGAATGACGCAATCGTGCCGAATTTATTTCAGAAACATCTGGGGCTGGTGTTCTAAGTGTATGCCAAGTTTCAAGTCGGTCGGATTTACCAAAGTGTCAAAGTCAATAGTCTGAACAAAACCGTGTACAAAACCTATGGGAAAAATTTACCTTTAACATGACGTCACGTGACCTTGAATGACGTAATCGCTACGAATTTCTTCTAGGACCGTCCTTGGGTGGTTGTCTAAATGTATGCCAAGTCTCAAGTCGATCGGATTTACAAAAGTGTCAAAGTGCTATGCCAGAAAAAACGTGTACAAATCCTATGGGAAAAAGTCTGAAGAAAAAAAAGAAAAAAAAAAAAAAGAAAAAAAAAAACTTTAACGAAAACAAAAGCTGTTTCGGTGAAAAACCAAAACAGCTAAAAAAAGAAAAAAAAAAAACTTTAACGAAAACAAAAGCTGTTTCGGCTGAAAGGCCGAAACAGCTAATAAACCAACGTTTTATTTTATTGGAACAGCCGAACGATGCGGCTGACTCTAATCAAAAAAGTTATCAAAGGTCCCACCGAGATTTGAACTCGGATCGCGAGATTCAAAGTCTCGAGTGCTAACCATTACACCATGGGACCACTTGACATTAGACAAGTCATGATTTCGTTAGATTTCTTTTCTTTACACAAATGAAAAGAAATAAACGAGCCTTTCATTTTATTGGCACAGCCGAAAGATGCGGTGACTGTAATAAAAAGGTTATGAAAGGTCCCACCGAGATTTGAACTCGGATCGCGAGATTCAGAGTCTCGAGTGCTAACCATTACACCATGGGACCACTTGACATCATTAAAGTCATGTTTTCGTTTGACTTCAATTTATTTTTACATAAATGAAAAGAAATAAACCAACCTTTTATTTTATTGGAACAGCCGAACGATACGGCTGACTCTAATAAAAAGGTTATGAAAGGTCCCACCGAGATTTGAACTCGGATCGCGAGATTCAGAGTCTCGAGTGCTAACCATTACACCATGGGACCACTTGACATTACTAAAGTCATGATTTCGTTAGATTTCTTTTCTTCACATAAATGAAAAGAAATAAATCAAGCTTTTATTAAATTGGAACAGCCGAAAGATGCGGCGGACTCTAATAAAAATATTTATCAAAGGTCCCACCGAGATTTGAACTCGGATCGCGAGATTCAAAGTCTCGAGTGCTAACCGTTACACCATGGGACCACCTACCATTATTAAAGTCATGTTTTAGTTTCAAACAAATTCTTCACATAAACGAAAAGAAATAAACTAACCTTTTATTTTATTGGAACAGCCGAACGATGCGGCTGACTCTAATAAAAAGGTTATCAAAGGTCCCACCGAGATTTGAACTCGGATCGCGAGATTCAGAGTCTCGAGTGCTAACCATTACACCATGGGACCACTTGACATTAATAAAGTCATGATTTCGTTAGATTTCTTTTCTTCACATCAATGAAAAGAAATAAACCAAGCTTTTATTAAATTGGAACAGCCGAAAGATGCGGCGGACTCTAATAAAAAAAAGTTATCCAAGGTCCAACCGAGATTTGAACTCGGACCGCGAGATTCAAAGTCTCGAGTGCTAACCATTACACCATGGGACCACCTGCCAATATTAAAGTCATGTATTAGTTTCAAACAAATTCTTCACATAAACAAAAAGAAATAAACCAAAATTTTATTTTATTGGAACAGCCGAACGATGCGGCTGACTCTAATAAAAAAAGTTATCAAAGGTCCCACCGAGATTTGAACTCGGATCGCGAGATTCAAAGTCTCGAGTGCTAACCATTACACCA
The DNA here is from genome assembly GCA_037893245.1 of Crossaster papposus. NCBI lineage: Eukaryota > Metazoa > Echinodermata > Asteroidea > Velatida > Solasteridae > Crossaster > Crossaster papposus. The sequence goes on along the minus strand of JBAIAA010000354.1, from coordinate 251,094 downwards.
TGGGACCACTTGACATTACAAAAGTCATGATTTCGTTAGATTTCTTTTCTTCACATAAATGAAAAGAAATAAACGAGCCTTTCATTTTATTGGCACAGCCGAAAGAAGCGGTGACTGTAATAAAAAGGTTATGAAAGGTCCCACCGAGATTTGAACTAGGATCGCGAGATTCAGAGTCTCGAGTGCTAACCATTACACCATGGGACCACTTGACATCATTAAAGTCATGTTTTCGTTTGACTTCAATTTATTTTTACATAAATGAAAAGAAATAAACCAACCTTTTATTTTATTGGAACAGCCGAACGATACGGCTGACTCTAATAAAAAGGTTATGAAAGGTCCCACCGAGATTTGAACTCGGATCGCGAGATTCAGAGTCTCGAGTGCTAACCATTACACCATGGGACCACTTGACATTACTAAAGTCATGATTTCGTTAGATTTTTTTTCTTCACATAAATGAAAAGAAATAAACCAAGCTTTTATTAAATTGGAACAGCCGAAAGATGCGGCGGACTCTAATAAAAAAAGTTATCAAAGGTCCCACCGAGATTTGAACTCGGATCGCGAGATTCAAAGTCTCGAGTGCTAACCATTACACCATGGGACCACCTACCATTATTAAAGTCATGTTTTAGTTTCAAACAAATTCTTCACATAAACGAAAAGAAATAAAATAACCTTTTATTTTATTGGAACAGCCGAACGATACGGCTGACTCTAATAAAAAGGTTATGAAAGGTCCCACCGAGATTTGAACTCGGATCGCGGGATTCAGAGTCTCGAGTGCTAACCATTACACCATGGGACCACTTGACATCATTAAAGTCATGTTTTCGTTTGACTTCAATTTATTTTTACATAAATGAAAAGAAATAAACCAAGCTTTTATTTTATTGGAACAGCCGAACGATACGGCTGACTCTAATAAAAAGGTTATGAAAGGTCCCACCGAGATTTGAACTCGGATCGCGAGATTCAGAGTCTCGAGTGCTAACCATTACACCATGGGACCACTTGACATTACTAAAGTCATGATTTCGTTAGATTTCTTTTCTTCACATCAATGAAAAGAAATAAACCAAGCTTTTATTAAATTGGAACAGCCGAAAGATGCGGCGGACTCTAATAAAAAAAGTTATCCAAGGTCCCACCGAGATTTGAACTCGGATCGTGAGATTTAAAGTCTCGAGTGCTAACCATTACACCATGGGACCACCTGCCATTATTAAAGTCATGTTTTAGTTTCAAACAAATTCTTCACATAAACAAAAAGAAATAAACCAACCTTTTATTTTATTGGAACAGCCGAACGATGCGGCTGACTCTAATAAAAAAAGTTATCCAAGGTCCCACCGAGATTTGAACTCGGATCGCGAGATTCAAAGTCTCGAGTGCTAACCATTACACCATGGGACCACTTAACATTACAAAAGTCATGATTTCGTTAGATTTCTTTTCTTCACATAAATGAAAAGAAATAAACGAGTCTGTCGTTTTATTGGCACAGCCGAAACATGCGGTGACTGTAATAAAAAGGTTATGAAAGGTCCCACCGAGATTTGAACTCGGATCGCGGGATTCAGAGTCTCGAGTGCTAACCATTACACCATGGGACCACTAGACATCATTAAAGTCATGTTTTCGTTTGACTTCAATTTATTTTTACATAAATGAAAAGAAATAAACCAAGCTTTTATTTTATTGGAACAGCCGAACGATACGGCTGACTCTAATAAAAAGGTTATGAAAGGTCCCACCGAGATTTGAACTCGGATCGCGAGATTCAGAGTCTCGAGTGCTAACCATTACACCATGGGACCACTTGACATTACTAAAGTCATGATTTCGTTAGATTTCTTTTCTTCACATCAATGAAAAGAAATAAACCAAGCTTTTATTAAATTGGAACAGCCGAAAGATGCGGCTGACTCTAATAAAAAAAGTTATCCAAGGTCCCACCGAGATTTGAACTCGGATCGCGAGATTCAAAGTCTCGAGTGCTAACCATTACACCATGGGACCACTTGACATTACAAAAGTCATGATTTCGTTAGATTTCTTTTCTTCACATAAATGAAAAGAAATAAACGAGCCTGTCGTTTTATTGGCACAGCCGAAACATGCGGTGACTGTAATAAAAAGGTTATGAAAGGTCACACCGAGATTTGAACTCGGATCGCGAGATTCAGAGTGTCGAGTGCTAACCATTACACCATGGGACCACTTGACATCATTAAAGTCATGTTTTCGTTTGACTTCAATTTATTTTTACATAAATGAAAAGAAATAAACCAACCTTTTATTTTATTGGAACAGCCGAACGATACGGCTGACTCTAATAAAAAGGTTATGAAAGGTCCCACCGAGATTTGAACTCGGATCGCGAGATTCAGAGTCTCGAGTGCTAACCATTACACCATGGGACCACTTGACATTACTAAAGTCATGATTTCGTTAGATTTCTTTTCTTCACATAAATGAAAAGAAATAAACCAAGCTTTTATTAAATTGGAACAGCCGAAAGATGCGGCGGACTCTAATAAAAAAAGTTTTCAAAGGTCCCACCGAGATTTGAACTCGGATCGCGAGATTCAAAGTCTCGAGTGCTAACCATTACACCATGGGACCACCTACCACTATTAAAGTCATGTTTTAGTTTCAAACAAATTCTTCACATAAACGAAAAGAAATAAACTAACCTTTTATTTTATCGGAACAGCCGAACGATGCGGCTGACTCTAATAAAAAGGTTATCAAAGGTCCCACCGAGATTTGAACTCGGATCGCGAGATTCAGAGTCTCGAGTGCTAACCATTACACCACTTGACATCATTAAAGTCATGTTTTCGTTTGACTTCAATTTATTTTTACATAAATGAAAAGAAATAAACCAACCTTTTATTTTATTGGAACAGCCGAACGATACGGCTGACTCTAATAAAAAGGTTATGAAAGGTCCCACCGAGATTTGAACTCGGATCGCGAGATTCAGAGTCTCGAGTGCTAACCATTACACCATGGGACCACTTGACATCATTAAAGTCATGTTTTCGTTTGACTTCAATAAATTTTTACATAAATGAAAAGAAATAAACCAACCTTTTATTTTATTGGAACAGCCGAACGATACGGCTGACTCTAATAAAAAGGTTATGAAAGGTCCCACCGAGATTTGAACTCGGATCGCGAGATTCAGAGTCTCGAGTGCTAACCATTACACCATGGGACCACTTGACATTACTAAAGTCATGATTTCGTTAGATTTCTTTTCTTCACATAAATGAAAAGAAATAAACCAAGCTTTTATTAAATTGGAACAGCCGAAAGATGCGGCGGACTCTAATAAAAAAAGTTATCAAAGGTCCCACCGAGATTTGAACTCGGATCGCGCGATTCAAAGTCTCGAGTGCTAACCATTACACCATGGGACCACCTAACATTATTAATGTCATGTTTTAGTTTCAAACAAATTCTTCACGTCAACGAAAAGAAATAAACTAACCTTTTATTTTATTGGCACAGCCGAAAGATGCGGTGACTGTAATAAAAAGGTTATGAAAGGTCCCACCGAGATTTGAACTCGGATCGCGAGATTCAGAGTCTCGAGTGCTAACCATTACACCATGGGACCACTTGACATTACTAAAGTCATAATTTCGTTAGATTTCTTTTCTTCACATCAATGAAAAGAAATAAACCAAGCTTTTATTTAATTGGAGCAGCCGAAAGATGCGGCGGACTCTAAAAAAATAAAGTTATCAAAGGTCCCACCGAGATTTGAAATCGGATCGCGCGATTCAAAGTCTCGAGTGCTAACCATTACACCATGGGACCACCTAACATTATTAATGTCATGTTTTAGTTTCAAACAAATTCTTCACGTCAACGAAAAGAAATAAACTAACCTTTTATTTTATTGGCACAGCCGAAAGATGCGGTGACTGTAATAAAAAGGTTATGAAAGGTCCCACCGAGATTTGAACTCGGATCGCGAGATTCAGAGTCTCGAGTGCTAACCATTACACCATGGGACCACTTGACATCATTAAAGTCATGTTTTCGTTTGACTTCAATAAATTTTTACATAAATGAAAAGAAATAAACCAACCTTTTATTTTATTGGAACAGCCGAACGATACGGCTGACTCTAATAAAAAGGTTATGAAAGGCCCCACCGAGATTTGAACTCGGATCGCGAGATTCAGAGTCTCGAGTGCTAACCATTACACCATGGGACCACTTGACATTACTAAAGTCATGATTTCGTTAGATTTCTTTTCTTCACATAAATGAAAAGAAATAAACCAAGCTTTTATTAAATTGGAACAGCCGAAAGATGCGGCGGACTCTAATAAAAAAAGTTATCAAAGGTCCCACCGAGATTTGAACTCGGATCGCGAGATTCAAAGTCTCGAGTGCTAACCATTACACCATGGGACCACTTGACCTTACTAAAGTCATGATTTCGTTAGATTTATTGTCTTCACATAAATGAAAAGAAATAAACAAACCTTTCATTTTATTGGCACAGCCGAAAGATGCAATGACTGTAATAAAAACGTTATGAAAGGTCCCACCGAGATTTGAACTCGGATCGCGAGATTCAGAGTCTCGAGTGCTAACCATTACACCATGGGACCACTTGACATTACTAAAGTCATGATTTCGTTAGATTTCTTTTCTTCACATAAATGAAAAGAAATAAACCAAGCTTTTATTAAATTGGAACAGCCGAAAGATGCGACGGACTCTAATAAAAAAAGTTATCAAAGGTCCCACCGAGATTGGAACTCGGATCGCGAGATTCAGAGTCTCGAGTGCTAACCATTACACCATGGGACCACTTGACATCATGAAAGTCATGTTTTCGTTTGACTTCAATTTATTTTTACATAAATGAAAAGAAATAAACCAACCTTTTATTTTATTGGAACAGCCGAACGATACGGCTGACTCTAATAAAAAGGTTATGAAAGGTCCCACCGAGATTTGAACTCGGATCGCGAGATTCAGAGTCTCGAGTGCTAACCATTACACCATGGGACCACTTGACATCATTAAAGTCATGTTTTCGTTTGACTTCAATTTATTTTTACATAAATGAAAAGAAATAAACCAACCTTTTATTTTATTGGAACAGCCGAACGATACGGCTGACTCTAATAAAAAGGTTATGAAAGGTCCCACCGAGATTTGTACTCGGATCGCGAGATTCAAAGTCTCGAGTGCTAACCATTACACCATGGGACCACTTGACATTAATAAAGTCATGATTTCGTTAGATTTCTTTTCTTCACATAAATGAAAAGAAATAAACCAAGTTTTTATTAAATTGGAACAGCCGAAAGATGCGGCGGACTCTAATAAAAAAAGTTATCAAAGGTCCCACCGAGATTTGAACTCGGATCGCGAGATTCAAAGTCTCGAGTGCTAACCATTACACCATGGGACCACTTGACATTACTAAAGTCATGATTTCGTTAGATTTATTTTCTTCACATAAATGAAAAGAAATAAACAAACCTTTCATTTTATTGGCACAGCCGAAAGATGCGGTGACTGTAATAAAAAGGTTATGAAAGGTCCCACCGAGATTTGAACTCGGATCGCGAGATTCAGAGTCTCGAGTGCTAACCATTACACCATGGGACCACTTTACATCATTAAAGTCATGTTTTCGTTTGACTTCAATTTATTTTTACATAAATGAAAAGAAATAAACCAACCTTTTATTTTATTGGAACAGCCGAACGATACGGCTGACTCTAATAAAAAGGTTATGAAAGGTCCCACCGAGATTTGAACTCGGATCGCGAGATTCAGAGTCTCGAGTGCTAACCATTACACCATGGGACCACTTGACATTACTAAAGTCACGATTTCGTTAGATTTCTTTTCTTCACATAAATGAAAAGAAATAAACCAAGCTTTTATTAAATTGGAACAGCCGAAAGATGCGGCGGACTCTAATAAAAAAAGTTTTCAAAGGTCCCACCGAGATTCAAAGTCTGGAGTGCTAACCATTACACCATGGGACCACCTACCATTATTAAAGTCATGTTTTAGTTTCAAACAAATTCTTCACATAAACAAAAAGAAATAAACCAACCTTTTATTTTATTGGAACAGCCGAACGATGCGGCTGACTCTAATAAAAAAAGTTATCAAGGGTCCCACCGAGATTTGAACTCGGATCGCGAGATTCAGAGTCTCGAGTGCTAACCATTACACCATGGGACCACTTGACATTACTAAAGTCATGATTTCGTTAGATTTCTTTTCTTCACATAAATGAAAAGAAATAAACCAAGCTTTTATTAAATTGGAACAGCCGAAAGATGCGGCAGACTCTAATAAAAAAAGTTATCAAAGGTCCCACCGAGATTTGAACTCGGATCGCGAGATTCAAAGTCTGGAGTGCTAACCATTACACCATGGGACCACCTACCATTATTAAAGTCATGTTTTAGTTTCAAACAAATTCTTCACATAAACAAAAAGAAATAAACCAACCTTTCATTTTATTGGCACAGCCGAAAGATGCGGTGACTGTAATAAAAAGGTTATGAAAGGTCCCACCGAGATTTGAACTCGGATCGCGAGATTCAGAGTCTCGAGTGCTAACCATTACACCATGGGACCACTTGACATTACTAAAGTCATGATTTCGTTAGATTTCTTTTCTTCACATAAATGAAAAGAAATAAACCAAGCTTTTATTAAATTGGAACAGCCGAAAGATGCGGCGGACTCTAATAAAAAAAGTTATCAAAGGTCCCACCGAGATTTGAACTCGGATCGCGAGATTCAAAGTCTCGAGTGCTAACCATTACACCATGGGACCACTTGACCTTACTAAAGTCATGATTTCGTTAGATTTATTTTCTTCACATGAATGAAAAGAAATAAACAAACCTTTCATTTTATTGGCACAGCCGAAAGATGCAATGACTGTAATAAAAACGTTATGAAAGGTCCCACCGAGATTTGAACTCGGATCGCGAGATTCAGAGTCTCGAGTGCTAACCATTACACCATGGGACCACTTGACATTACTAAAGTCATGATTTCGTTAGATTTCTTTTCTTCACATAAATGAAAAGAAATAAACCAAGCTTTTATTAAATTGGAACAGCCGAAAGATGCGGCGGACTCTAATAAAAAAAGTTATCAAAGGTCCCACCGAGATTGGAACTCGGATCGCGAGATTCAGAGTCTCGAGTGCTAACCATTACACCATGGGACCACTTGACATCATTAAAGTCATGTTTTCGTTTGACTTCAATTTATTTTTACATAAATGAAAAGAAATAAACCAACCTTTTATTTTATTGGAACAGCCGAACGATACGGCTGACTCTAATAAAAAGGTTATGAAACGTCCCACCGAGATTTGAACTCGGATCGCGAGATTCAGAGTCTCGAGTGCTAACCATTACACCATGGGACCACTTGACATCATTAAAGTCATGTTTTCGTTTGACTTCAATTTATTTTTACATAAATGAAAAAAAATAAACCAACCTTTTATTTTATTGGAACAGCCGAATGATACGGCTGACTCTAATAAAAAGGTTATGAAAGGTCCCACCGAGATTTGTACTCGGATCGCGAGATTCAAAGTCTCGAGTGCTAACCATTACACCATGGGACCACTTGACATTAATAAAGTCATGATTTCGTTAGATTTCTTTTCTTCACATAAATGAAAAGAAATAAACCAAGCTTTTATTAAATTGGAACAGCCGAAAGATGCGGCGGACTCTAATAAAAAAAAGTTATCAAAGGTCCCACCGAGATTTGAACTCGGATCGCGAGATTCAAAGTCTCGAGTGCTAACCATTACACCATGGGACCACTTGACATTACTAAAGTCATGATTTCGTTAGATTTATTTTCTTCACATAAATGAAAAGAAATAAACAAACCTTTCATTTTATTGGCACAGCCGAAAGATGCGGTGACTGTAATAAAAAGGTTATGAAAGGTCCCACCGAGATTTGAACTCGGATCGCGAGATTCAGAGTCTCGAGTGCTAACCATTACACCATGGGACCACTTGACATCATTAAAGTCATGTTTTCGTTTGACTTCAATTTATTTTTACATAAATGAAAAGAAATAAACCAACCTTTTATTTTATTGGAACAGCCGAACGATACGGCTGACTCTAATAAAAAGGTTATGAAAGGTCCCACCGAGATTTGAACTCGGATCGCGAGATTCAGAGTCTCGAGTGCTAACCATTACACCATGGGACCACTTGACATTACTAAAGTCACGATTTCGTTAGATTTCTTTTCTTCACATAAATGAAAAGAAATAAACCAAGCTTTTATTAAATTGGAACAGCCGAAAGATGCGGCGGACTCTAATAAAAAAAGTTTTCAAAGGTCCCACCGAGATTCAAAGTCTGGAGTGCTAACCATTACACCATGGGACCACCTACCATTATTAAAGTCATGTTTTAGTTTCAAACAAATTCTTCACATAAACAAAAAGAAATAAACCAACCTTTTATTTTATTGGAACAGCCGAACGATGCGGCTGACTCTAATACAAAAAGTTATCAAGGGTCCCACCGAGATTTGAACTCGGATCGCGAGATTCAGAGTCTCGAGTGCTAACCATTACACCATGGGACCACTTGACATTACTAAAGTCATGATTTCGTTAGATTTCTTTTCTTCACATAAATGAAAAGAAATAAACCAAGCTTTTATTAAATTGGAACAGCCGAAAGATGCGGCAGACTCTAATAAAAAAAGTTATCAAAGGTCCCACCGAGATTTGAACTCGGATCGCGAGATTCAAAGTCTGGAGTGCTAACCATTACACCATGGGACCACCTACCATTATTAAAGTCATGTTTTAGTTTCAAACAAATTCTTCACATAAACAAAAAGAAATAAACCAACCTTTCATTTTATTGGCACAGCCGAAAGATGCGGTGACTATAATAAAAAGGTTATGAAAGGTCCCACCGAGATTTGAACTCGGATCGCGAGATTCAGAGTCTCGAGTGCTAACCATTACACCATGGGACCACTTGACATTACTAAAGTCATGATTTCGTTAGATTTCTTTTCTTCACATAAATGAAAAGAAATAAACCAAGCTTTTATTAAATTGGAACAGCCGAAAGATGCGGCGGACTCTAATAAAAAAAGTTATCAAAGGTCCCACCGAGATTTGAACTCGGATCGCGAGATTCAAAGTCTCGAGTGCTAACCATTACACCATGGGACCACTTGACCTTACTAAAGTCATGATTTCGTTAGATTTATTTTCTTCACATAAATGAAAAGAAATAAACAAACCTTTCATTTTATTGGCACAGCCGAAAGATGCAATGACTGTAATAAAAACGTTATGAAAGGTCCCACCGAGATTTGAACTCGGATCGCGAGATTCAGAGTCTCGAGTGCTAACCATTACACCATGGGACCACTTGACATTACTAAAGTCATGATTTCGTTAGATTTCTTTTCTTCACATAAATGAAAAGAAATAAACCAAGCTTTTATTAAATTGGAACAGCCGAAAGATGCGGCGGACTCTAATAAAAAAAGTTATCAAAGGTCCCACCGAGATTGGAACTCGGATCGCGAGATTCAGAGTCTCGAGTGCTAACCATTACACCATGGGACCACTTGACATCATTAAAGTCATGTTTTCATTTGACTTCAATTTATTTTTACATAAATGAAAAGAAATAAACCAACCTTTTATTTTATTGGAACAGCCGAACGATACGGCTGACTCTAATAAAAAGGTTATGAAAGGTCCCACCGAGATTTGAACTCGGATCGCGAGATTCAGAGTCTCGAGTGCTAACCATTACACCATGGGACCACTTGACATCATTAAAGTCATGTTTTCGTTTGACTTCAATTTATTTTTACATAAATGAAAAGAAATAAACCAACCTTTTATTTTATTGGAACAGCCGAACGATACGGCTGACTCTAATAAAAAGGTTATGAAAGGTCCCACCGAGATTTGAACTCGGATCGCGAGATTCAGAGTCTCGAGTGCTAACCATTACACCATGGGACCACTTGACATCATTAAAGTCATGTTTTCGTTTGACTTCAATTTATTTTTACATAAATGAAAAGAAATAAACCAACCTTTTATTTTATTGGAACAGCCGAACGATACGGCTGACTCTAATAAAAAGGTTATGAAAGGTCCCACCGAGATTTGTACTCGGATCGCGAGATTCAAAGTCTCGAGTGCTAACCATTACACCATGGGACCACTTGACATTAATAAAGTCATGATTTCGTTAGATTTTTTTTCTTCACATAAATGAAAAAAAATAAACCAAGCTTTTATTAAATTGGAACAGCCGAAAGATGCGGCGGACTCTAATAAAAAAAGTTATCAAAGGTCCCACCGAGATTTGAACTCGGATCGCGAGATTCAAAGTCTCGAGTGCTAACCATTACACCATGGGACCACTTGACATTACTAAAGTCATGATTTCGTTAGATTTATTTTCTTCACATAAATGAAAAGAAATAAACAAACCTTTCATTTTATTGGCACAGCCGAAAGATGCGGTGACTGTAATAAAAAGGTTATGAAAGGTCCCACCGAGATTTGAACTCGGATCGCGAGATTCAGAGTCTCGAGTGCTAACCATTACACCATGGGACCACTTGACATCATTAAAGTCATGTTTTCGTTTGACTTCAATTTATTTTTACATAAATGAAAAGAAATAAACCAACCTTTTATTTTATTGGAACAGCCGAACGATACGGCTGACTCTAATAAAAAGGTTATGAAAGGTCCCACCGAGATTTGAACTCGGATCGCGAGATTCAGAGTCTCGAGTGCTAACCATTACACCATGGGACCACTTGACATTACTAAAGTCATGATTTCGTTAGATTTCTTTTCTTCACATAAATGAAAAGAAATAAACCAAGCTTTTATTAAATTGGAACAGCCGAAAGATGCGGCGGACTCTAATAAAAAAAGTTATCCAAGGTCCCACCGAGATTTGAACTCGGATCGCGAGATTCAAAGTCTCGAGTGCTAACCATTACACCATGGGACCACCTGCCATTATTAAAGTCATGTTTTAGTTTCAAACAAATTCTTCACATAAACAAAAAGAAATAAACCAACCTTTTATTTTATTGGAACAGCCGAACGATGCGGCTGACTCTAATAAAAAAAGTTATCAAAGGTCCCACCGAGATTTGAACTCGGATCGCGAGATTCAAAGTCTCGAGTGCTAACCATTACACCATGGGACCACTTGATATTACTAAAGTCATGATTTCGTTAGATTTCTTTTCTTCACATAAATGAAAAGAAATAAACGAACCTTTCATTTTATTGGCACAGCCGAAAGATGCGGTGACTGTAATAAAAAGGTTATGAAAGGTCCCACCGAGATTTGAACTCGGATCGCGAGATTCAGAGTCTCGAGTGCTAACCATTACACCATGGGACCACTTGACATCATTCAAGTCATGTTTTCGTTTGACTTCAATTTATTTTTACATAAATGAAAAGAAATAAAACAACCTTTTATTTTATTGGAACAGCCGAACGATACGGCTGACTCTAATAAAATGCTTATGAAAGGTCCCACCGAGATTTGAACTCGGATCGCGAGATTCAGAGTGTCGAGTGCTAACCATTACACCATGGGACCACTTGACATCATTAAAGTCATGTTTTCGTTTGACTTCAATTTATTTTTACATAAATGAAAAGAAATAAACCAACCTTTTATTTTATTGGAACAGCCGAACGATACGGCTGACTCTAATAAAAAGGTTATGAAAGGTCCCACCGAGATTTGAACTCGGATCGCGAGATTCAGAGTCTCGAGTGCTAACCATTACACCATGGGACCACTTGACATCATTAAAGTCATGTTTTCGTTTGACTTCAATTTATTTTTACATAAATGAAAAGAAATAAACCAACCTTTTATTTTATTGGAACAGCCGAACGATGCGGCTGACTCTAATAAAAAAAAAGTTATCAAAGGTCCCACCGAGATTTGAACTCGGATCGGGAGATTCAGAGTCTCGAGTGCTAACCATTACACCATGGGACCACTTGACATTACTAAAGTCATGATTTCCTTAGATTTCTTTTCTTCACATAAATGAAAAGAAATAAACCAAGCTTTTATTAAATTGGAACAGCCGAACGATGCGGCTGACTCTAATAAAAAAAGTTATCAAAGGTCCCACCGAGATTTGAACTCGGATCGCGAGATTCAAAGTCTCGAGTGCTAACCATTACACCATGGGACCACTTGATATTACTAAAGTCATGATTTCGTTAGATTTCTTTTCTTCACATAAACGAAAAGAAATAAACGAACCTTTCATTTTATTGGCACAGCCGAAAGATGCGGTGACTGTAATAAAAAGGTTATGAAAGGTCCCACCGAGATTTGAACTCGGATCGCGAGATTCAGAGTCTCGAGTGCTAACCATTACACCATGGGACCACTTGACATCATTCAAGTCATGTTTTCGTTTGACTTCAATTTATTTTTACATAAATGAAAAGAAATAAAACAACCTTTTATTTTATTGGAACAGCCGAACGATACGGCTGACTCTAATAAAAAGCTTATGAAAGGTCCCACCGAGATTTGAACTCGGATCGCGAGATTCAGAGTCTCGAGTGCTAACCATTACACCATGGGACCACTTGACATCATTAAAGTCATGTTTTCGTTTGACTTCAATTTATTTTTACATAAATGAAAAGAAATAAACCAACCTTTTATTTTATTGGAACAGCCGAACGATACGGCTGACTCTAATAAAAAGGTTATGAAAGGTCCCACCGAGATTTGAACTCGGATCGCGAGATTCAGAGTCTCGAGTGCTAACCATTACACCATGGGACCACTTGACATTACTAAAGTCATGATTTCGTTAGATTTCTTTTCTTCACATAAATGAAAAGAAATAAACCAAGCTTTTATTAAATTGGAACAGCCGAAAGATGCGGCGGACTCTAATAAAAAAAGTTATCCAAGGTCCCACCGAGATTTGAACTCGGATCGCGAGATTCAGAGTCTCGAGTGCTAACCATTACACCATGGGACCACTTGACATTACTAAAGTCATGATTTCGTTAGATTTCTTTTCTTCACATAAATGAAAAGAAATAAACCAAGCTTTTATTAAATTGGAACAGCCGAAAGATGCGGCGGACTCTAATAAAAAAAGTTATCCAAGGTCCCACCGAGATTTGAACTCGGATCGCGAGATTCAAAGTCTCGAGTGCTAACCATTACACCATGGGACCACCTGCCATTATTAAAGTCATGTTTTAGTTTCAAACAAATTCTTCACATAAACAAAAAGAAATAAACCAACCTTTTATTTTATTGGAACAGCCGAACGATGCGGCTGACTCTAATAAAAAAAGTTATCAAAGGTCCCACCGAGATTTGAACTCGGATCGCGAGATTCAAAGTCTCGAGTGCTAACCATTACACCATGGGACCACTTGATATTACTAAAGTCATGATTTCGTTAGATTTCTTTTCTTCACATAAATGAAAAGAAATAAACGAACCTTTCATTTTATTGGCACAGCCGAAAGATGCAGTGACTGTAATAAAAAGGTTATGAAAGGTCCCACCGAGATTTGAACTCGGATCGCGAGATTCAGAGTGTCGAGTGCTAACCATTACACCATGGGACCACTTGACATCATTCAAGTCATGTTTTCGTTTGACTTCAATTTATTTTTACATAAATGAAAAGAAATAAAACAACCTTTTATTTTATTGGAACAGCCGAACGATACGGCTGACTCTAATAAAATGCTTATGAAAGGTCCCACCGAGATTTGAACTCGGATCGCGAGATTCAGAGTGTCGAGTGCTAACCATTACACCATGGGACCACTTGACATCATTAAAGTCATGTTTTCGTTTGACTTCAATTTATTTTTACATAAATGAAAAGAAATAAACCAACCTTTTATTTTATTGGAACAGCCGAACGATACGGCTGACTCTAATAAAAAGGTTATGAAAGGTCCCCCCGAGATTTGAACTCGGATCGCGAGATTCAGAGTCTCGAGTGCTAACCATTACACCATGGGACCACTTGACATCATTAAAGTCATGTTTTCGTTTGACTTCAATTTATTTTTACATAAATGAAAAGAAATAAACCAACCTTTTATTTTATTGGAACAGCCGAACGATACGACTGACTCTAATAAAAAGGATATGAAAGGTCCCACCGAGATTTGAACTCGGATCGCGAGATTCAGAGTCTCGAGTGCTAACCATTACACCATGGGACCACATGACATTACTAAAGTCATGATTTCGTTAGATTTCTTTTCTTCACATAAATGAAAAGAAATAAACCAAGCTTTTATTAAATTGGAACAGCCGAAAGATGCGGCGGACTCTAATAAAAAAAGTTATCCAAGGTCCCACCGAGATTTGAACTCGGATCGCGAGATTCAAAGTCTCGAGTGCTAACCATTACACCATGGGACCACCTGCCATTATTAAAGTCATGTTTTAGTTTCAAACAAATTCTTCACATAAACAAAAAGAAATAAACCAACCTTTTATTTTATTGGAACAGCCGAACGATGCGGCTGACTCTAATAAAAAAAAAAGTTATCAAAGGTCCCACCGAGATTTGAACTCGGATCGCGAGATTCAAAGTCTCGAGTGCTAACCATTACACCATGGGACCACTTGACATTACTAAAGTCATGATTTCGTTAGATTTCTTATCTTCACATAAATGAAAAGAAATAAACGAACCTTTCTTTTTATTGGCACAGCCGAAAGATGCGGTGACTGTAATAAAAAGGTTATGAAAGGTCCCACCGAGATTTGAACTCGGATCGCGAGATTCAGAGTCTCGAGTGCTAACCATTACACCATGGGACCACTTGACATTACTAAAGTCATGATTTCGTTAGATTTCTTTTCTTCACATAAATGAAAAGAAATAAACCAAGCTTTTATTAAATTGGAACAGCCGAAAGATGCGGCGGACTCTAATAAAAAAAGTTATCCAAGGTCCCACCGAGATTTGAACTCGGATCGCGAGATTCAGAGTCTCGAGTGCTAACCATTACACCATGGGACCACCTGCCATTATTAAAGTCATGTTTTAGTTTCAAACAAATTCTTCACATCAACAAAAAGAAATAAACCAACCTTTTATTTTATTGGAACAGCCGAACGATGCGGCTGACTCTAATAAAAAAAAGTTATCAAAGGTCCCACCGAGATTTGAACTCGGATCGCGAGATTCAAAGTCTCGAGTGCTAACCATTACACCATGGGACTACTTGACATTACTAAAGTCATGATTTCGTTAGATTTCTTTTCTTCACATAAATGAAAAGAAATAAACGAACCTTTCTTTTTATTGGCACAGCCGAAAGATGCGGTGACTGTAATAAAAAGGTTATGAAAGGTCCCACCGAGATTTGAACTCGGATGGCGAGATTCAGAGTCTCGAGTGCTAACCATTACACCATGGGACCACTTGACATAATTAAAGTCATGTTTTCGTTTGACTTCAATTTATTTTTACATAAATGAAAAGAAATAAACCAACCTTTCACTTTATTGGAACAGCCGAACGATACGGCTGACTCTAATAAAAAGGTTATGAAAGGTCCCACCGAGATTTGAACTCGGATCGCGAGATTCAGAGTCTCGAGTGCTAACCATTACACCATGGGACCACTTGACATTACTAAAGTCATGATTTCGTTAGATTTCTTTTCTTCACATAAATGAAAAGAAATAAACCAAGCTTTTATTAAATTGAAACAGCCGAAAGATGCGGCGGACTCTAATAAAAAAGGTTATCCAAGGTCCCACCGAGATTTGAACTCGGATCGCGAGATTCAAAGTCTCGAGTGCTAACCATTACACCATGGGACCACCTGCCATTATTAAAGTCATGTTTTAGTTTCAAACAAATTCTTCACATAAACGAAAAGAAATAAACCAACCTTTTATTTTATTGGAACAGCCGAAAGATGCGGCTGACTCTAATAAAAAGGTTATGAAAGGTCCCACCGAGATTTGAACTCGGATCGCGAGATTCAGAGTCTCGAGTGCTAACCATTACACCATGGGACCACTTGACATTACTCAAGTCATGATTTCGTTAGATTTCTTTGCTTCACATAAATGAAAAGAAATAAACCAAGCTTTTATTAAATTGGAACAGCCGAAAGATGCGGCGGACTCTAAAAAAAAAATGTTATCAAAGGTCCCACCGAGATTTGAACTCGGATCGCGAGATTCAAAGTCTCGAGTGCTAACCATTACACCATGGGACCACCTACCATTATTAATGTCATGTTTTAGTTTCAAATAAATTCTTCACATAAACGAAAAGAAATAAACTAACCTTTTATTTTATTGGAACAACCGAACGATGCGGCTGACTCTAATAAAAAGGTTATGAAAGGTCCCACCGAGATTTGAACTCGGATCGCGAGATTCAGAGTCTCGAGTGCTAACCATTACACCATGGGACCACTTGACATTACTAAAGTCATGATTTCGTTAGATTTCTTTTCTTCACATAAATGAAAAGAAATAAACGAACCTTTCTTTTTATTGGCACAGCCGAAAGATGCGGTGACTGTAATAAAAAGGTTATGAAAGGTCCCACCGAGATTTGAACTCGGATCGCGAGATTCAGAGTCTCGAGTGCTAACCATTACACCATAGGACCACTTGACATCATTAAAGTCATGTTTTCGTTTGACTTCAATTTATTTTTACATAAATGAAAAGAAATAAACCAACCTTTTATTTTATTGAAACAGCCGAACGATACGACTGACTCTAATAAAAAGGATATGAAAGGTCCCACCGAGATTTGAACTCGGATCGCGAGATTCAGAGTCTCGAGTGCTAACCATTACACCATGGGACCACATGACATTACTAAAGTCATGATTTCGTTAGATTTCTTTTCTTCACATAAATGAAAAGAAATAAACCAAGCTTTTATTAAATTGGAACAGCCGAAAGATGCGGCGGACTCTAATAAAAAAAGTTATCCAAGGTCCCACCGAGATTTGAACTCGGATCGCGAGATTCAAAGTCTCGAGTGCTAACCATTACACCATGGGACCACTTGACATTACTAAAGTCATGATTTCGTTAGATTTCTTTTCTTTACATAAATGAAAAGAAATAAACCAAGCTTTTATTAAATTGGAACAGCCGAAAGATGCGGCGGACTCTAATAAAAAAAGTTATCCAAGGTCCCACCGAGATTTGAACTCGGATCGCGAGATTCAAAGTCTCGAGTGCTAACCATTACACCATGGGACCACCTGCCATTATTAAAGTCATGTTTTAGTTTCAAACAAATTCTTCACATAAACAAAAAGAAATAAACCAATCTTTTATTTTATTGGAACAGCCGAACGATGCGGCTGACTCTAATAAAAAAAGTTTTCAAAGGTCCCACCGAGATTTGAACTCGGATCGCGAGATTCAGAGTCTCGAGTGCTAACCATTACACTATGGGACCACTTGACATCATTCAAGTCATGTTTTCGTTTGACTTCAATTTATTTTTACATAAATGAAAAGAAATAAACCAACCTTTTATTTTATTGGAACAGCCGAACGATACGGCTGACTCTAATAAAAAGGTTATGAAAGGTCCCACCGAGATTTGAAATCGGATCGCGAGATTCAGAGTCTCGAGTGCTAACCATTACACCATGGGACCACTTGACATCATTAAAGTCATGTTTTCGTTTGACTTCAATTTATTTTTACATAAATGAAAAGAAATAAACCAACCTTTTATTTTATTGGAACAGCCGAACGATACGGCTGACTCTAATAAAAAGGATATGAAAGGTCCCACCGAGATTTGAACTCGGATCGCGAGATTCAGAGTCTCGAGTGCTAACCATTACACCATGGGACCACTTGACATTACTAAAGTCATGATTTCGTTAGATTTCTTTTCTTCACATAAATGAAAAGAAATAAACGAACCTTTCTTTTTATTGACACAGCCGAAAGATGCGGTGACTGTAATAAAAAGGTTATGAAAGGTCCCACCGAGATTTGAACTCGGATCGCGAGATTCAGAGTCTCGAGTGCTAACCATTACACCATGGGACCACTTGACATTACTAAAGTCATGATTTCGTTAGATTTCTTTTCTTCACATAAATGAAAAGAAATAAACCAAGCTTTTATTAAATTGGAACAGCCGAAAGATGCGGCGGACTCTACTAAAAAAAGTTATCCAAGGTCCCACCGAGATTTGAACTCGGATCGCGAGATTCAAAGTCTCGAGTGCTAACCATTGCACCATGGGACCACTTGACATCATTAAAGTCATGTTTTCGTTTGACTTCAATTTATTTTAACATAAATGAAAAGAAATAAACCAACCTTTTATTTTATTGGAACAGCCGAACGATACGGCTGACTCTAATAAAAAGGTTATGAAAGGTCCCACCAAGATTTGAACTCGGATCGCGAGATTCAGAGTCTCGAGTGCTAACCATTACACCATGGGACCACTTGACATCATTAAAGTCATGTTTTCGTTTGACTTCAATTTATTTTTACATAAATGAAAAGAAATAAACGAACCTTTCTTTTTATTGACACAGCCGAAAGATGCGGTGACTGTAATAAAAAGGTTATGAAAGGTCCCACCGAGATTTGAACTCGGATCGCGAGATTCAGAGTCTCGAGTGCTAACCATTACACCATGGGACCACTTGACATTACTAAAGTCATGATTTCGTTAGATTTCTTTTCTTCACATAAATGAAAAGAAATAAACCAAGCTTTTATTAAATTGGAACAGCCGAAAGATGCGGCGGACTCTAATAAAAAAAGTTATCCAAGGTCCCACCGAGATTTGAACTCGGATCGCGAGATTCAAAGTCTCGAGTGCTAACCATTACACCATGGGACCACCTGCCATTATTAAAGTCATGTTTTAGTTTCAAACAAATTCTTCACATAAACAAAAAGAAATAAACCAATCTTTTATTTTATTGGAACAGCCGAACGATGCGGCTGACTCTAATAAAAAAAGTTATCAAAGGTCCCACCGAGATTTGAACTCGGATCGCGAGATTCAGAGTCTCGAGTGCTAACCATTACACTATGGGACCACTTGACATCATTCAAGTCATGTTTTCGTTTGACTTCAATTTATTTTTACATAAATGAAAAGAAATAAACCAACCTTTTATTTTATTGGAACAGCCGAACGATACGGCTGACTCTAATAAAAAGGTTATGAAAGGTCCCACCGAGATTTGAAATCGGATCGCGAGATTCAGAGTCTCGAGTGCTAACCATTACACCATGGGACCACTTGACATCATTAAAGTCATGTTTTCGTTTGACTTCAATTTATTTTTACATAAATGAAAAGAAATAAACCAACCTTTTATTTTATTGGAACAGCCGAACGATACGGCTGACTCTAATAAAAAGGATATGAAAGGTCCCACCGAGATTTGAACTCGGATCGCGAGATTCAGAGTCTCGAGTGCTAACCATTACACCACGGGACCACTTGACATTACTAAAGTCATGATTTCGTTAGATTTCTTTTCTTCACATAAATGAAAAGAAATAAACGAACCTTTCTTTTTATTGACACAGCCGAAAGATGCGGTGACTGTAATAAAAAGGTTATGAAAGGTCTCACCGAGATTTGAACTCGGATCGCGAGATTCAGAGTCTCGAGTGCTAACCATTACACCATGGGACCACTTGACATTACTAAAGTCATGATTTCGTTAGATTTCTTTTCTTAACATAAATGAAAAGAAATAAACCAAGCTTTTATTAAATTGGAACAGCCGAAAGATGCGGCGGACTCTACTAAAAAAAGTTATCCAAGGTCCCACCGAGATTTGAACTCGGATCGCGAGATTCAAAGTCTCGAGTGCTAACCATTGCACCATGGGACCACTTGACATCATTAAAGTCATGTTTTCGTTTGACTTCAATTTATTTTAACATAAATGAAAAGAAATAAACCAACCTTTTATTTTATTGGAACAGCCGAACGATACGGCTGACTCTAATAAAAAGGTTATGAAAGGTCCCACCAAGATTTGAACTCGGATCGCGAGATTCAGAGTCTCGAGTGCTAACCATTACACCATGGGACCACTTGACATCATTAAAGTCATGTTTTCGTTTGACTTCAATTTATTTTTACATAAATGAAAAGAAATAAACGAACCTTTCTTTTTATTGACACAGCCGAAAGATGCGGTGACTGTAATAAAAAGGTTATGAAAGGTCCCACCGAGATTTGAACTCGGATCGCGAGATTCAGAGTCTCGAGTGCTAACCATTACACCATGGGACCACTTGACATTACTAAAGTCATGATTTCGTTAGATTTCTTTTCTTCACATAAATGAAAAGAAATAAACCAAGCTTTTATTAAATTGGAACAGCCGAAAGATGCGGCGGACTCTAATACAAAAAGTTATCCAAGGTCCCACCGAGATTTGAACTCGGATCGCGAGATTCAAAGTCTCGAGTGCTAACCATTACACCATGGGACCACCTGCCATTATTAAAGTCATGTTTTAGTTTCAAACAAATTCTTCACATAAACGAAAAGAAATAAACCAACCTTTTATTTTATTGGAACAGCCGAATGATGCGGCTGACTCTAATAAAAAAAGTTATCAAAGGTCCCACCGAGATTTGAACTCGGATCGCGAGATTCAGAGTCTCGAGTGCTAACCATTACACTATGGGACCACTTGACATCATTCAAGTCATGTTTTCGTTTGACTTCAATTTATTTTTACATAAATGAAAAGAAATAAACCAACCTTTTATTTTATTGGAACAGCCGAACGATACGGCTGACTCTAATAAAAAGGTTATGAAAGGTCCCACCGAGATTTGAAATCGGATCGCGAGATTCAGAGTCTCGAGTGCTAACCATTACACCATGGGACCACTTGACATCATTAAAGTCATGTTTTCGTTTGACTTCAATTTATTTTTACATAAATGAAAAGAAATAAACCAACCTTTTATTTTATTGGAACAGCCGAACGATACGGCTGACTCTAATAAAAAGGATATGAAAGGTCCCACCGAGATTTGAACTCGGATCGCGAGATTCAGAGTCTCGAGTGCTAACCATTACACCATGGGACCACTTGACATTACTAAAGTCATGATTTCGTTAGATTTCTTTTCTTCACATAAATGAAAAGAAATAAACGAACCTTTCTTTTTATTGACACAGCCGAAAGATGCGGTGACTGTAATAAAAAGGTTATGAAAGGTCCCACCGAGATTTGAACTCGGATCGCGAGATTCAGAGTCTCGAGTGCTAACCATTACACCATGGGACCACTTGACATTACTAAAGTCATGATTTCGTTAGATTTCTTTTCTTAACATAAATGAAAAGAAATAAACCAAGCTTTTATTAAATTGGAACAGCCGAAAGATGCGGCGGACTCTACTAAAAAAAGTTATCCAAGGTCCCACCGAGATTTGAACTCGGATCGCGAGATTCAAAGTCTCGAGTGCTAACCATTGCACCATGGGACCACTTGACATCATTAAAGTCATGTTTTCGTTTGACTTCAATTTATTTTAACATAAATGAAAAGAAATAAACCAACCTTTTATTTTATTGGAACAGCCGAACGATACGGCTGACTCTAATAAAAAGGTTATGAAAGGTCCCACCAAGATTTGAACTCGGATCGCGAGATTCAGAGTCTCGAGTGCTAACCATTACACCATGGGACCACTTGACATCATTAAAGTCATGTTTTCGTTTGACTTCAATTTATTTTTACATAAATGAAAAGAAATAAACGAACCTTTCTTTTTATTGACACAGCCGAAAGATGCGGTGACTGTAATAAAAAGGTTATGAAAGGTCCCACCGAGATTTGAACTCGGATCGCGAGATTCAGAGTCTCGAGTGCTAACCATTACACCATGGGACCACTTGACATTACTAAAGTCATGATTTCGTTAGATTTCTTTTCTTCACATAAATGAAAAGAAATAAACCAAGCTTTTATTAAATTGGAACAGCCGAAAGATGCGGCGGACTCTAATACAAAAAGTTATCCAAGGTCCCACCGAGATTTGAACTCGGATCGCGAGATTCAAAGTCTCGAGTGCTAACCATTACACCATGGGACCACCTGCCATTATTAAAATCATGTTTTAGTTTCAAACAAATTCTTCACATAAACGAAAAGAAATAAACCAACCTTTTATTTTATTGGAACAGCCGAATGATGCGGCTGACTCTAATAAAAAAAGTTATCAAAGGTCCCACCGAGATTTGAACTCGGATCGCGAGATTCAGAGTCTCGAGTGCTAACCATTACACCATGGGACCACTTGACATCAATAAAGTCATGTTTTCGTTTGACTTCAATTTATTTTTACATAAATGAAAAGAATTAAACCAACCTTTTATTTTATTGGAACAGCCGAACGATACGGCTGACTCTAATAAAAAGGTTATGAAAGGTCCCACCGAGATTTGAACTCGGTTCGCGAGATTCAGAGTCTCGAGTGCTAACCATTACACCATGGGACCACTTGACATTACTAAAGTCATGATTTCGTTAGATTTCTTTTCTTCACATAAATGAAAAGAAATAAACCAAGCTTTTATTAAATTGGAACAGCCGAAAGATGCGGCGGACTCTAATAAAAAAAGTTATCCAAGGTCCCACCGAGATTTGAACTCGGATCGCGAGATTCAGAGTCTCGAGTGCTAACCATTACACCATGGGACCACTTGACATTACTAAAGTCATGATTTCGTTAGATTTCTTTTCTTCACATAAATGAAAAGAAATAAACCAAGCTTTTATTAAATTGGAACAGCCGAAAGATGCGGCGGACTCTAATAAAAAAAGTTATCCAAGGTCCCACCGAGATTTGAACTCGGATCGCGAGATTCAAAGTCTCGAGTGCTAACCATTACACCATGGGACCACCTGCCATTATTAAAGTCATGTTTTAGTTTCAAACAAATTCTTCACATAAACAAAAAGAAATAAACCAACCTTTTATTTTATTGGAACAGCCGAACGATGCGGCTGACTCTAATAAAAAAAGTTATCAAAGGTCCCACCGAGATTTGAACTCGGATCGCGAGATTCAAAGTCTCGAGTGCTAACCATTACACCATGGGACCACTTGATATTACTAAAGTCATGATTTCGTTAGATTTCTTTTCTTCACATAAATGAAAAGAAATAAACGAACCTTTCATTTTATTGGCACAGCCGAAAGATGCGGTGACTGTAATAAAAAGGTTATGAAAGGTCCCACCGAGATTTGAACTCGGATCGCGAGATTCAGAGTGTCGAGTGCTAACCATTACACCATGGGACCACTTGACATCATTCAAGTCATGTTTTCGTTTGACTTCAATTTATTTTTACATAAATGAAAAGAAATAAAACAACCTTTTATTTTATTGGAACAGCCGAACGATACGGCTGACTCTAATAAAATGCTTATGAAAGGTCCCACCGAGATTTGAACTCGGATCGCGAGATTCAGAGTGTCGAGTGCTAACCATTACACCATGGGACCACTTGACATCATTAAAGTCATGTTTTCGTTTGACTTCAATTTATTTTTACATAAATGAAAAGAAATAAACCAACCTTTTATTTTATTGGAACAGCCGAACGATACGGCTGACTCTAATAAAAAGGTTATGAAAGGTCCCACCGAGATTTGAACTCGGATCGCGAGATTCAGAGTCTCGAGTGCTAACCATTACACCATGGGACCACTTGACATCATTAAAGTCATGTTTTCGTTTGACTTCAATTTATTTTTACATAAATGAAAAGAAATAAACCAACCTTTTATTTTATTGGAACAGCCGAACGATACGACTGACTCTAATAAAAAGGATATGAAAGGTCCCACCGAGATTTGAACTCGGATCGCGAGATTCAGAGTCTCGAGTGCTAACCATTACACCATGGGACCACATGACATTACTAAAGTCATGATTTCGTTAGATTTCTTTTCTTCACATAAATGAAAAGAAATAAACCAAGCTTTTATTAAATTGGAACAGCCGAAAGATGCGGCGGACTCTAATAAAAAAAGTTATCCAAGGTCCCACCGAGATTTGAACTCGGATCGCGAGATTCAAAGTCTCGAGTGCTAACCATTACACCATGGGACCACCTGCCATTATTAAAGTCATGTTTTAGTTTCAAACAAATTCTTCACATAAACAAAAAGAAATAAACCAACCTTTTATTTTATTGGAACAGCCGAACGATGCGGCTGACTCTAATAAAAAAAAAAGTTATCAAAGGTCCCACCGAGATTTGAACTCGGATCGCGAGATTCAAAGTCTCGAGTGCTAACCATTACACCATGGGACCACTTGACATTACTAAAGTCATGATTTCGTTAGATTTCTTATCTTCACATAAATGAAAAGAAATAAACGAACCTTTCTTTTTATTGGCACAGCCGAAAGATGCGGTGACTGTAATAAAAAGGTTATGAAAGGTCCCACCGAGATTTGAACTCGGATCGCGAGATTCAGAGTCTCGAGTGCTAACCATTACACCATGGGACCACTTGACATTACTAAAGTCATGATTTCGTTAGATTTCTTTTCTTCACATAAATGAAAAGAAATAAACCAAGCTTTTATTAAATTGGAACAGCCGAAAGATGCGGCGGACTCTAATAAAAAAAGTTATCCAAGGTCCCACCGAGATTTGAACTCGGATCGCGAGATTCAGAGTCTCGAGTGCTAACCATTACACCATGGGACCACCTGCCATTATTAAAGTCATGTTTTAGTTTCAAACAAATTCTTCACATCAACAAAAAGAAATAAACCAACCTTTTATTTTATTGGAACAGCCGAACGATGCGGCTGACTCTAATAAAAAAAAGTTATCAAAGGTCCCACCGAGATTTGAACTCGGATCGCGAGATTCAAAGTCTCGAGTGCTAACCATTACACCATGGGACTACTTGACATTACTAAAGTCATGATTTCGTTAGATTTCTTTTCTTCACATAAATGAAAAGAAATAAACGAACCTTTCTTTTTATTGGCACAGCCGAAAGATGCGGTGACTGTAATAAAAAGGTTATGAAAGGTCCCACCGAGATTTGAACTCGGATGGCGAGATTCAGAGTCTCGAGTGCTAACCATTACACCATGGGACCACTTGACATAATTAAAGTCATGTTTTCGTTTGACTTCAATTTATTTTTACATAAATGAAAAGAAATAAACCAACCTTTCACTTTATTGGAACAGCCGAACGATACGGCTGACTCTAATAAAAAGGTTATGAAAGGTCCCACCGAGATTTGAACTCGGATCGCGAGATTCAGAGTCTCGAGTGCTAACCATTACACCATGGGACCACTTGACATTACTAAAGTCATGATTTCGTTAGATTTCTTTTCTTCACATAAATGAAAAGAAATAAACCAAGCTTTTATTAAATTGAAACAGCCGAAAGATGCGGCGGACTCTAATAAAAAAGGTT
This sequence comes from Crossaster papposus, assembly GCA_037893245.1. Taxonomy (NCBI): domain Eukaryota; kingdom Metazoa; phylum Echinodermata; class Asteroidea; order Velatida; family Solasteridae; genus Crossaster; species Crossaster papposus. The sequence continues at coordinate 225,513 of JBAIAA010000354.1, read as the reverse complement.
ATCCAAGGTCCCACCGAGATTTGAACTCGGATCGCGAGATTCAAAGTCTCGAGTGCTAACCATTACACCATGGGACCACCTGCCATTATTAAAGTCATGTTTTAGTTTCAAACAAATTCTTCACATAAACGAAAAGAAATAAACCAACCTTTTATTTTATTGGAACAGCCGAAAGATGCGGCTGACTCTAATAAAAAGGTTATGAAAGGTCCCACCGAGATTTGAACTCGGATCGCGAGATTCAGAGTCTCGAGTGCTAACCATTACACCATGGGACCACTTGACATTACTCAAGTCATGATTTCGTTAGATTTCTTTGCTTCACATAAATGAAAAGAAATAAACCAAGCTTTTATTAAATTGGAACAGCCGAAAGATGCGGCGGACTCTAAAAAAAAAATGTTATCAAAGGTCCCACCGAGATTTGAACTCGGATCGCGAGATTCAAAGTCTCGAGTGCTAACCATTACACCATGGGACCACCTACCATTATTAATGTCATGTTTTAGTTTCAAATAAATTCTTCACATAAACGAAAAGAAATAAACTAACCTTTTATTTTATTGGAACAACCGAACGATGCGGCTGACTCTAATAAAAAGGTTATGAAAGGTCCCACCGAGATTTGAACTCGGATCGCGAGATTCAGAGTCTCGAGTGCTAACCATTACACCATGGGACCACTTGACATTACTAAAGTCATGATTTCGTTAGATTTCTTTTCTTCACATAAATGAAAAGAAATAAACGAACCTTTCTTTTTATTGGCACAGCCGAAAGATGCGGTGACTGTAATAAAAAGGTTATGAAAGGTCCCACCGAGATTTGAACTCGGATCGCGAGATTCAGAGTCTCGAGTGCTAACCATTACACCATAGGACCACTTGACATCATTAAAGTCATGTTTTCGTTTGACTTCAATTTATTTTTACATAAATGAAAAGAAATAAACCAACCTTTTATTTTATTGAAACAGCCGAACGATACGACTGACTCTAATAAAAAGGATATGAAAGGTCCCACCGAGATTTGAACTCGGATCGCGAGATTCAGAGTCTCGAGTGCTAACCATTACACCATGGGACCACATGACATTACTAAAGTCATGATTTCGTTAGATTTCTTTTCTTCACATAAATGAAAAGAAATAAACCAAGCTTTTATTAAATTGGAACAGCCGAAAGATGCGGCGGACTCTAATAAAAAAAGTTATCCAAGGTCCCACCGAGATTTGAACTCGGATCGCGAGATTCAAAGTCTCGAGTGCTAACCATTACACCATGGGACCACTTGACATTACTAAAGTCATGATTTCGTTAGATTTCTTTTCTTTACATAAATGAAAAGAAATAAACCAAGCTTTTATTAAATTGGAACAGCCGAAAGATGCGGCGGACTCTAATAAAAAAAGTTATCCAAGGTCCCACCGAGATTTGAACTCGGATCGCGAGATTCAAAGTCTCGAGTGCTAACCATTACACCATGGGACCACCTGCCATTATTAAAGTCATGTTTTAGTTTCAAACAAATTCTTCACATAAACAAAAAGAAATAAACCAATCTTTTATTTTATTGGAACAGCCGAACGATGCGGCTGACTCTAATAAAAAAAGTTTTCAAAGGTCCCACCGAGATTTGAACTCGGATCGCGAGATTCAGAGTCTCGAGTGCTAACCATTACACTATGGGACCACTTGACATCATTCAAGTCATGTTTTCGTTTGACTTCAATTTATTTTTACATAAATGAAAAGAAATAAACCAACCTTTTATTTTATTGGAACAGCCGAACGATACGGCTGACTCTAATAAAAAGGTTATGAAAGGTCCCACCGAGATTTGAAATCGGATCGCGAGATTCAGAGTCTCGAGTGCTAACCATTACACCATGGGACCACTTGACATCATTAAAGTCATGTTTTCGTTTGACTTCAATTTATTTTTACATAAATGAAAAGAAATAAACCAACCTTTTATTTTATTGGAACAGCCGAACGATACGGCTGACTCTAATAAAAAGGATATGAAAGGTCCCACCGAGATTTGAACTCGGATCGCGAGATTCAGAGTCTCGAGTGCTAACCATTACACCATGGGACCACTTGACATTACTAAAGTCATGATTTCGTTAGATTTCTTTTCTTCACATAAATGAAAAGAAATAAACGAACCTTTCTTTTTATTGACACAGCCGAAAGATGCGGTGACTGTAATAAAAAGGTTATGAAAGGTCCCACCGAGATTTGAACTCGGATCGCGAGATTCAGAGTCTCGAGTGCTAACCATTACACCATGGGACCACTTGACATTACTAAAGTCATGATTTCGTTAGATTTCTTTTCTTCACATAAATGAAAAGAAATAAACCAAGCTTTTATTAAATTGGAACAGCCGAAAGATGCGGCGGACTCTACTAAAAAAAGTTATCCAAGGTCCCACCGAGATTTGAACTCGGATCGCGAGATTCAAAGTCTCGAGTGCTAACCATTGCACCATGGGACCACTTGACATCATTAAAGTCATGTTTTCGTTTGACTTCAATTTATTTTAACATAAATGAAAAGAAATAAACCAACCTTTTATTTTATTGGAACAGCCGAACGATACGGCTGACTCTAATAAAAAGGTTATGAAAGGTCCCACCAAGATTTGAACTCGGATCGCGAGATTCAGAGTCTCGAGTGCTAACCATTACACCATGGGACCACTTGACATCATTAAAGTCATGTTTTCGTTTGACTTCAATTTATTTTTACATAAATGAAAAGAAATAAACGAACCTTTCTTTTTATTGACACAGCCGAAAGATGCGGTGACTGTAATAAAAAGGTTATGAAAGGTCCCACCGAGATTTGAACTCGGATCGCGAGATTCAGAGTCTCGAGTGCTAACCATTACACCATGGGACCACTTGACATTACTAAAGTCATGATTTCGTTAGATTTCTTTTCTTCACATAAATGAAAAGAAATAAACCAAGCTTTTATTAAATTGGAACAGCCGAAAGATGCGGCGGACTCTAATAAAAAAAGTTATCCAAGGTCCCACCGAGATTTGAACTCGGATCGCGAGATTCAAAGTCTCGAGTGCTAACCATTACACCATGGGACCACCTGCCATTATTAAAGTCATGTTTTAGTTTCAAACAAATTCTTCACATAAACAAAAAGAAATAAACCAATCTTTTATTTTATTGGAACAGCCGAACGATGCGGCTGACTCTAATAAAAAAAGTTATCAAAGGTCCCACCGAGATTTGAACTCGGATCGCGAGATTCAGAGTCTCGAGTGCTAACCATTACACTATGGGACCACTTGACATCATTCAAGTCATGTTTTCGTTTGACTTCAATTAATTTTTACATAAATGAAAAGAAATAAACCAACCTTTTATTTTATTGGAACAGCCGAACGATACGGCTGACTCTAATAAAAAGGTTATGAAAGGTCCCACCGAGATTTGAAATCGGATCGCGAGATTCAGAGTCTCGAGTGCTAACCATTACACCATGGGACCACTTGACATCATTAAAGTCATGTTTTCGTTTGACTTCAATTTATTTTTACATAAATGAAAAGAAATAAACCAACCTTTTATTTTATTGGAACAGCCGAACGATACGGCTGACTCTAATAAAAAGGATATGAAAGGTCCCACCGAGATTTGAACTCGGATCGCGAGATTCAGAGTCTCGAGTGCTAACCATTACACCATGGGACCACTTGACATTACTAAAGTCATGATTTCGTTAGATTTCTTTTCTTCACATAAATGAAAAGAAATAAACGAACCTTTCTTTTTATTGACACAGCCGAAAGATGCGGTGACTGTAATAAAAAGGTTATGAAAGGTCCCACCGAGATTTGAACTCGGATCGCGAGATTCAGAGTCTCGAGTGCTAACCATTACACCATGGGACCACTTGACATTACTAAAGTCATGATTTCGTTAGATTTCTTTTCTTCACATAAATGAAAAGAAATAAACCAAGCTTTTATTAAATTGGAACAGCCGAAAGATGCGGCGGACTCTACTAAAAAAAGTTATCCAAGGTCCCACCGAGATTTGAACTCGGATCGCGAGATTCAAAGTCTCGAGTGCTAACCATTGCACCATGGGACCACTTGACATCATTAAAGTCATGTTTTCGTTTGACTTCAATTTATTTTAACATAAATGAAAAGAAATAAACCAACCTTTTATTTTATTGGAACAGCCGAACGATACGGCTGACTCTAATAAAAAGGTTATGAAAGGTCCCACCAAGATTTGAACTCGGATCGCGAGATTCAGAGTCTCGAGTGCTAACCATTACACCATGGGACCACTTGACATCATTAAAGTCATGTTTTCGTTTGACTTCAATTTATTTTTACATAAATGAAAAGAAATAAACGAACCTTTCTTTTTATTGACACAGCCGAAAGATGCGGTGACTGTAATAAAAAGGTTATGAAAGGTCCCACCGAGATTTGAACTCGGATCGCGAGATTCAGAGTCTCGAGTGCTAACCATTACACCATGGGACCACTTGACATTACTAAAGTCATGATTTCGTTAGATTTCTTTTCTTCACATAAATGAAAAGAAATAAACCAAGCTTTTATTAAATTGGAACAGCCGAAAGATGCGGCGGACTCTAATAAAAAAAGTTATCCAAGGTCCCACCGAGATTTGAACTCGGATCGCGAGATTCAAAGTCTCGAGTGCTAACCATTACACCATGGGACCACCTGCCATTATTAAAGTCATGTTTTAGTTTCAAACAAATTCTTCACATAAACAAAAAGAAATAAACCAATCTTTTATTTTATTGGAACAGCCGAACGATGCGGCTGACTCTAATAAAAAAAGTTATCAAAGGTCCCACCGAGATTTGAACTCGGATCGCGAGATTCAGAGTCTCGAGTGCTAACCATTACACTATGGGACCACTTGACATCATTCAAGTCATGTTTTCGTTTGACTTCAATTAATTTTTACATAAATGAAAAGAAATAAACCAACCTTTTATTTTATTGGAACAGCCGAACGATACGGCTGACTCTAATAAAAAGGTTATGAAAGGTCCCACCGAGATTTGAAATCGGATCGCGAGATTCAGAGTCTCGAGTGCTAACCATTACACCATGGGACCACTTGACATCATTAAAGTCATGTTTTCGTTTGACTTCAATTTATTTTTACATAAATGAAAAGAAATAAACCAACCTTTTATTTTATTGGAACAGCCGAACGATACGGCTGACTCTAATAAAAAGGATATGAAAGGTCCCACCGAGATTTGAACTCGGATCGCGAGATTCAGAGTCTCGAGTGCTAACCATTACACCATGGGACCACTTGACATTACTAAAGTCATGATTTCGTTAGATTTCTTTTCTTCACATAAATGAAAAGAAATAAACGAACCTTTCTTTTTATTGACACAGCCGAAAGATGCGGTGACTGTAATAAAAAGGTTATGAAAGGTCTCACCGAGATTTGAACTCGGATCGCGAGATTCAGAGTCTCGAGTGCTAACCATTACACCATGGGACCACTTGACATTACTAAAGTCATGATTTCGTTAGATTTCTTTTCTTAACATAAATGAAAAGAAATAAACCAAGCTTTTATTAAATTGGAAAAGCCGAAAGATGCGGCGGACTCTACTAAAAAAAGTTATCCAAGGTCCCACCGAGATTTGAACTCGGATCGCGAGATTCAAAGTCTCGAGTGCTAACCATTGCACCATGGGACCACTTGACATCATTAAAGTCATGTTTTCGTTTGACTTCAATTTATTTTAACATAAATGAAAAGAAATAAACCAACCTTTTATTTTATTGGAACAGCCGAACGATACGGCTGACTCTAATAAAAAGGTTATGAAAGGTCCCACCAAGATTTGAACTCGGATCGCGAGATTCAGAGTCTCGAGTGCTAACCATTACACCATGGGACCACTTGACATCATTAAAGTCATGTTTTCGTTTGACTTCAATTTATTTTTACATAAATGAAAAGAAATAAACGAACCTTTCTTTTTATTGACACAGCCGAAAGATGCGGTGACTGTAATAAAAAGGTTATGAAAGGTCCCACCGAGATTTGAACTCGGATCGCGAGATTCAGAGTCTCGAGTGCTAACCATTACACCATGGGACCACTTGACATTACTAAAGTCATGATTTCGTTAGATTTCTTTTCTTCACATAAATGAAAAGAAATAAACCAAGCTTTTATTAAATTGGAACAGCCGAAAGATGCGGCGGACTCTAATACAAAAAGTTATCCAAGGTCCCACCGAGATTTGAACTCGGATCGCGAGATTCAAAGTCTCGAGTGCTAACCATTACACCATGGGACCACCTGCCATTATTAAAGTCATGTTTTAGTTTCAAACAAATTCTTCACATAAACGAAAAGAAATAAACCAACCTTTTATTTTATTGGAACAGCCGAATGATGCGGCTGACTCTAATAAAAAAAGTTATCAAAGGTCCCACCGAGATTTGAACTCGGATCGCGAGATTCAGAGTCTCGAGTGCTAACCATTACACTATGGGACCACTTGACATCATTCAAGTCATGTTTTCGTTTGACTTCAATTTATTTTTACATAAATGAAAAGAAATAAACCAACCTTTTATTTTATTGGAACAGCCGAACGATACGGCTGACTCTAATAAAAAGGTTATGAAAGGTCCCACCGAGATTTGAAATCGGATCGCGAGATTCAGAGTCTCGAGTGCTAACCATTACACCATGGGACCACTTGACATCATTAAAGTCATGTTTTCGTTTGACTTCAATTTATTTTTACATAAATGAAAAGAAATAAACCAACCTTTTATTTTATTGGAACAGCCGAACGATACGGCTGACTCTAATAAAAAGGATATGAAAGGTCCCACCGAGATTTGAACTCGGATCGCGAGATTCAGAGTCTCGAGTGCTAACCATTACACCATGGGACCACTTGACATTACTAAAGTCATGATTTCGTTAGATTTCTTTTCTTCACATAAATGAAAAGAAATAAACGAACCTTTCTTTTTATTGACACAGCCGAAAGATGCGGTGACTGTAATAAAAAGGTTATGAAAGGTCCCACCGAGATTTGAACTCGGATCGCGAGATTCAGAGTCTCGAGTGCTAACCATTACACCATGGGACCACTTGACATTACTAAAGTCATGATTTCGTTAGATTTCTTTTCTTAACATAAATGAAAAGAAATAAACCAAGCTTTTATTAAATTGGAACAGCCGAAAGATGCGGCGGACTCTACTAAAAAAAGTTATCCAAGGTCCCACCGAGATTTGAACTCGGATCGCGAGATTCAAAGTCTCGAGTGCTAACCATTGCACCATGGGACCACTTGACATCATTAAAGTCATGTTTTCGTTTGACTTCAATTTATTTTAACATAAATGAAAAGAAATAAACCAACCTTTTATTTTATTGGAACAGCCGAACGATACGGCTGACTCTAATAAAAAGGTTATGAAAGGTCCCACCAAGATTTGAACTCGGATCGCGAGATTCAGAGTCTCGAGTGCTAACCATTACACCATGGGACCACTTGACATCATTAAAGTCATGTTTTCGTTTGACTTCAATTTATTTTTACATAAATGAAAAGAAATAAACGAACCTTTCTTTTTATTGACACAGCCGAAAGATGCGGTGACTGTAATAAAAAGGTTATGAAAGGTCCCACCGAGATTTGAACTCGGATCGCGAGATTCAGAGTCTCGAGTGCTAACCATTACACCATGGGACCACTTGACATTACTAAAGTCATGATTTCGTTAGATTTCTTTTCTTCACATAAATGAAAAGAAATAAACCAAGCTTTTATTAAATTGGAACAGCCGAAAGATGCGGCGGACTCTAATACAAAAAGTTATCCAAGGTCCCACCGAGATTTGAACTCGGATCGCGAGATTCAAAGTCTCGAGTGCTAACCATTACACCATGGGACCACCTGCCATTATTAAAATCATGTTTTAGTTTCAAACAAATTCTTCACATAAACGAAAAGAAATAAACCAACCTTTTATTTTATTGGAACAGCCGAATGATGCGGCTGACTCTAATAAAAAAAGTTATCAAAGGTCCCACCGAGATTTGAACTCGGATCGCGAGATTCAGAGTCTCGAGTGCTAACCATTACACCATGGGACCACTTGACATCAATAAAGTCATGTTTTCGTTTGACTTCAATTTATTTTTACATAAATGAAAAGAATTAAACCAACCTTTTATTTTATTGGAACAGCCGAACGATACGGCTGACTCTAATAAAAAGGTTATGAAAGGTCCCACCGAGATTTGAACTCGGTTCGCGAGATTCAGAGTCTCGAGTGCTAACCATTACACCATGGGACCACTTGACATTACTAAAGTCATGATTTCGTTAGATTTCTTTTCTTCACATAAATGAAAAGAAATAAACCAAGCTTTTATTAAATTGGAACAGCCGAAAGATGCGGCGGACTCTAATAAAAAAAGTTATCCAAGGTCCCACCGAGATTTGAACTCGGATCGCGAGATTCAAAGTCTCGAGTGCTAACCATTACACCATGGGACCACCTGCCATTATTAAAGTCATGTTTTAGTTTCAAACAAATTCTTCACATAAACAAAAAGAAATAAACCAACCTTTTATTTTATTGGAACAGCCGAACGATGCGGCTGACTCTAATAACAAAAAAGTTATCAAAGGTCCCACCGAGATTTGAACTCGGATCGCGAGATTCAAAGTCTCGAGTGCTAACCATTACACCATGGGACCACTTGACATTACTAAAGTCATGATTTCGTTAGATTTCTTTTCTTCACATAAATGAAAAGAAATAAACGAACCTTTCTTTTTATTGGCACAGCCGAAAGATGCGGTGACTGTAATAAAAAGGTTATGAAAGGTCCCACCGAGATTTGAACTCGGATCGCGAGATTCAGAGTCTCGAGTGCTAACCATTACACCATGGGACCACTTGACATTACTAAAGTCATGATTTCGTTAGATTTCTTTTCTTCACATAAATGAAAAGAAATAAACCAAGCTTTTATTAAATTGGAACAGCCGAAAGATGCGGCGGACTCTAATAAAAAAAGTTATCCAAGGTCCCACCGAGATTTGAACTCGGATCGCGAGATTCAGAGTCTCGAGTGCTAACCATTACACCATGGGACCACCTGCCATTATTAAAGTCATGTTTTAGTTTCAAACAAATTCTTCACATCAACAAAAAGAAATAAACCAACCTTTTATTTTATTGGAACAGCCGAACGATGCGGCTGACTCTAATAAAAAAAGTTATCAAAGGTCCCACCGAGATTTGAACTCGGATCGCGAGATTCAAAGTCTCGAGTGCTAACCATTACACCATGGGACTACTTGACATTACTAAAGTCATGATTTCGTTAGATTTCTTTTCTTCACATAAATGAAAAGAAATAAACGAACCTTTCTTTTTATTGGCACAGCCGAAAGATGCGGTGACTGTAATAAAAAGGTTATGAAAGGTCCCACCGAGATTTGAACTCGGATGGCGAGATTCAGAGTCTCGAGTGCTAACCATTACACCATGGGACCACTTGACATAATTAAAGTCATGTTTTCGTTTGACTTCAATTTATTTTTACATAAATTAAAAGAAATAAACCAACCTTTCACTTTATTGGAACAGCCGAACGATACGGCTGACTCTAATAAAAAGGTTATGAAAGGTCCCACCGAGATTTGAACTCGGATCGCGAGATTCAGAGTCTCGAGTGCTAACCATTACACCATGGGACCACTTGACATTACTAAAGTCATGATTTCGTTAGATTTCTTTTCTTCACATAAATGAAAAGAAATAAACCAAGCTTTTATTAAATTGGAACAGCCGAAAGATGCGGCGGACTCTAATAAAAAAAGTTATCCAAGGTCCCACCGAGATTTGAACTCGGATCGCGAGATTCAAAGTTTCGAGTGCTAACCATTACACCATGGGACCACCTGCCATTATTAAAGTCATGTTTTAGTTTCAAACAAATTCTTCACATAAACAAAAAGAAATAAACCAACCTTTTATTTTATTGGAACAGCCGAACGATGCGGCTGACTCTAATAAAAAAAAAGTTATCAAAGGTCCCACCGAGATTTGAACTCGGATCGCGAGATTCAAAGTCTCGAGTGCTAACCATTACACCATGGGACCACTTGACATTACTAAAGTCATGATTTCGTTAGATTTCTTTTCTTCACATAAATGAAAAGAAATAAACGAACCTTTCTTTTTATTGGCACAGCCGAAAGATGCGGTGACTGTAATAAAAAGGTTATGAAAGGTCCCACCGAGATTTGAACTCGGATCGCGAGATTCAGAGTCTCGAGTGCTAACCATTACACCATGGGACCACTTGACATCATTAAAGTCATGTTTTCGTTTGACTTCAATTTATTTTTACATAAATGAAAAGAAATAAACCAACCTTTTATTTTATTGGAACAGCCGAACGATACGGCTGACTCTAATAAAAAGGTTATGAAAGGTCCCACCGAGATTTGAACTCGGATCGCGAGATTCAGAGTCTCGAGTGCTAACCATTACACCATGGGACCACTTGACATTACTAAAGTCATGATTTCGTTAGATTTCTTTTCTTCACATAAATGAAAAGAAATAAACCAAGCTTTTATTAAATTGGAACAGCCGAAAGATGCGGCGGACTCTAACAAAAAAAGTTATCGAAGGTCCCACCGAGATTTGAACTCGGATCGCGAGATTCAAAGTCTCGAGTGCTAACCATTACACCATGGGACCACCTGCCATTATTAAAGTCATGTTTTAGTTTCCAACAAATTCTTCACATAAACGAAAAGAAATAAACCAACCTTTTATTTTATTGGAACAGCCGAACGATGCGGCTGACTCTAATAAAAAGGTTATGAAAGGTCCCACCGAGATTTGAACTCGGATCGCGAGATTCAGAGTCTCGAGTGCTAACCATTACACCATGGGACCACTTGACATTACTCAAGTCATGATTTCGTTAGATTTCTTTGCTTCACATAAATGAAAAGAAATAAACCAAGCTCTTATTAAATTGGAACAGCCGAAAGATGCGGCGGACTCTAACAAAAAAAGTTATCGAAGGTCCCACCGAGATTTGAACTCGGATCGCGAGATTCAAAGTCTCGAGTGCTAACCATTACACCATGGGACCACCTGCCATTATTAAAGTCATGTTTTAGTTTCCAACAAATTCTTCACATAAACGAAAAGAAATAAACCAACCTTTTATTTTATTGGAACAGCCGAACGATGCGGCTGACTCTAATAAAAAGGTTATGAAAGGTCCCACCGAGATTTGAACTCGGATCGCGAGATTCAAAGTCTCGAGTGCTAACCATTACACCATGGGACCACCTACCATTATTAATGTCATGTTTTAGTTTCAAATAAATTCTTCACATAAACGAAAAGAAATAAACTAACCTTTTATTTTATTGGAACAACCGAACGATGCGGCTGACTCTAATAAAAAGGTTATGAAAGGTCCCACCGAGATTTGAACTCGGATCGCGAGATTCAGAGTCTCGAGTGCTAACCTTTACACCATGGGACCACTTGACACCATTAAAGACATGTTTTCGTTTGACTTCAATTTATTTTTACATAAATGAAAAGAAATAAACCAACCTTTTATTTTATTGGAACAGCCGAACGATGCGGCTGACTCTAATAAAAAGGTTATGAAAGGTCCCACCGAGATTTGAACTCGGATCGCGAGATTCAGAGTCTCGAGTGCTAACCATTACACCATGGGACCACTTGACATCATTAAAGTCATGTTTCCGTTTGACTTCAATTTATTTTTACATAAATGAAAAGAAATAAACCAACCTTTTATTTTATTGGAACAGCTGAACGATACGGCTGACTCTAATAAAAAGGTTATGAAAGGTCCCACCGAGATTTGAACTCGGATCGCGAGATTCAGAGTCTCGAGTGCTAACCATTACACCATGGGACCACTTGACATTACTAAAGTCATGATTTCGTTAGATTTCTTTTCTTCACATAAATGAAAAGAAATAAACCAAGCTTTTATTAAATTGGAACAGCCGAAAGATGCGGCGGACTCTAATAAAAAAAATTACCAAAGGTCCCACCGAGATTTGAACTCGGATCGCGAGATTCAAAGTCTCGAGTGCTAACCATTACACCATGGGACCACCTGCCATTATTAAAGTCATGTTTTAGTTTCAAACAAATTCTTCACATAAACGAAAAGAAATAAACCAACCTTTTATTTTATTGGAACAGCCGAACGATGCGGCTGACTCTAATAAAAAGGTTATGAAAGGTCCCACCGAGATTTGAACTCGGATCGCGAAATTCAGAGTCTCGAGTGCTAACCATTACACCATGGGACCACTTGACACCATTAAAGACATGTTTTCGTTTGACTTCAATTTATTTTTACATAAATGAAAAGAAATAAACCAACCTTTTATTTTATTGGAACAGCCGAACGATGCGGCTGACTCTAATAAAAAGGTTATGAAAGGTCCCACCGAGATTTGAACTCGGATCGCGAGATTCAGAGTCTCGAGTGCTAACCATTACACCATGGGACCACTTGACATCATTAAAGTCATGTTTTCGTTTGACTTCAATTTATTTTTACATAAATGAAAAGAAATAAACCAACCTTTTATTTTATTGGAACAGCCGAACGATACGGCTGACTCTAATAAAAAGGTTATGAAAGGTCCCACCGAGATTTGAACTCGGATCGCGAGATTCAGAGTCTCGAGTGCTAACCATTACACCATGGGACCACTTGACATTACTAAAGTCATGATTTCGTTAGATTTCTTTTCTTCACATAAATGAAAAGAAATAAACCAAGCTTTTATTAAATTGGAACAGCCGAAAGATGCGGCGGACTCTAATAAAAAAAGTTATCCAAGGTCCCACCGAGATTTGAACTCGGATCGCGAGATTCAGAGTCTCGAGTGCTAACCATTACACCATGGGACCACCTGCCATTATTAAAGTCATGTTTTAGTTTCAAACAAATTCTTCACATCAACAAAAAGAAATAAACCAACCTTTTATTTTATTGGAACGGCTGACTCTAATAAAAAAAGTTATCAAAGGTCCCACCGAGATTTGAACTCGGATCGCGAGATTCAAAGTCTCGAGTGCTAACCATTACACCATGGGACTACTTGACATTACTAAAGTCATGATTTCGTTAGATTTCTTTTCTTCACATAAATGAAAAGAAATAAACGAACCTTTCTTTTTATTGGCACAGCCGAAAGATGCGGTGACTGTAATAAAAAGGTTATGAAAGGTCCCACCGAGATTTGAACTCGGATCGCGAGATTCAGAGTCTCGAGTGCTAACCATTACACCATGGGACCACTTGACATCATTAAAGTCATGTTTTCGTTTGACTTCAATTTATTTTTACATAAATGAAAAGAAATAAACCAACCTTTCACTTTATTGGAACAGCCGAACGATACGGCTGACTCTAATAAAAAGGTTATGAAAGGTCCCTCCGAGATTTGAACTCGGATCGCGAGATTCAGAGTCTCGAGTGCTAACCATTACACCATGGGACCACTTGACATTACTAAAGTCATGATTTCGTTAGATTTCTTTTCTTCACATAAATGAAAAGAAATAAACCAAGCTTTTATTAAATTGGAACAGCCGAAAGATGCGGGGGACTCTAATAAAAAAAGTTATCCAAGGTGCCACCGAGATTTGAACTCGGATCGCAAGATTCAAAGTGTCGAGTGCTAACCATTACACCATGGGACCACCTGCCATTATTAAAGTCATGTTTTAGTTTCAAACAAATTCTTCACATAAACAAAAAGAAATAAACCAACCTTTTATTTTATTGGAACAGCCGAACGATGCGGCTGACTCTAATAAAAAAAAAGTTATCAAAGGTCCCACCGAGATTTGAACTCGGATCGCGAGATTCAAAGTCTCGAGTGCTAACCATTACACCATGGGACCACTTGACATTACTAAAGTCATGATTTCGTTAGATTTCTTTTCTTCACAAAAATGAAAAGAAATAAACGAACCTTTCTTTTTATTGGCACAGCCGAAAGATGCGGTGACTGTAATAAAAAGGTTATGAAAGGTCCCCCCTAGATTTGAACTCGGATTGCGAGATTCAGAGTCTCGAGTGCTAACCATTACACCATGGGACCACTTGACATCATTAAAGTCATGTTTTCGTTTGACTTCAATTTATTTTTACATAAATGAAAAGAAATAAACCAACCTTTTATTTTATTGGAACAGCCGAACGATACGGCTGACTCTAATAAAAAGGTTATGAAAGGTCCCACCGAGATTTGAACTCGGATCGCGAGATTCAGAGTCTCGAGTGCTAAACATTACACCATGGGACCACTTGACATTACTAAAGTCATGATTTCGTTAGATTTCTTTTCTTCACATAAATGAAAAGAAATAAATTGGAACAGCCGAAAGATGCGGCGGACTCTAACAAAAAAAGTTATCGAAGGTCCCACCGAGATTTGAACTCGGATCGCGAGATTCAAAGTCTCGAGTGCTAACCATTACACCATGGGACCACCTGCCATTATTAAAGTCATGTTTTAGTTTCCAACAAATTCTTCACATAAACGAAAAGAAATAAACCAACCTTTTATTTTATTGGAACAGCCGAACGATGCGGCTGACTCTAATAAAAAGGTTATGAAAGGTCCCACCGAGATTTGAACTCGGATCGCGAGATTCAAAGTCTCGAGTGCTAACCATTACACCATGGGACCACCTACCATTATTAATGTCATGTTTTAGTTTCAAATAAATTCTTCACATAAACGAAAAGAAATAAACTAACCTTTTATTTTATTGGAACAACCGAACGATGCGGCTGACTCTAATAAAAAGGTTATGAAAGGTCCCACCGAGATTTGAACTCGGATCGCGAGATTCAGAGTCTCGAGTGCTAACCATTACACCATGGGACCACTTGACACCATTAAAGACATGTTTTCGTTTGACTTCAATTTATTTTTACATAAATGAAAAGAAATAAACCAACCTTTTATTTTATTGGAACAGCCGAACGATGCGGCTGACTCTAATAAAAAGGTTATGAAAGGTCCCACCGAGATTTGAACTCGGATCGCGAGATTCAGAGTCTCGAGTGCTAACCATTACACCATGGGACCACTTGACATCATTAAAGTCATGTTTTCGTTTGACTTCAATTTATTTTTACATAAATGAAAAGAAATAAACCAACCTTTTATTTTATTGGAACAGCTGAACGATACGGCTGACTCTAATAAAAAGGTTATGAAAGGTCCCACCGAGATTTGAACTCGGATCGCGAGATTCAGAGTCTCGAGTGCTAACCATTACACCATGGGACCACTTGACATTACTAAAGTCATGATTTCGTTAGATTTCTTTTCTTCACATAAATGAAAAGAAATAAACCAAGCTTTTATTAAATTGGAACAGCCGAAAGATGCGGCGGACTCTAATAAAAAAAATTATCAAAGGTCCCACCGAGATTTGAACTCGGATCGCGAGATTCAAAGTCTCGAGTGCTAACCATTACACCATGGGACCACCTGCCATTATTAAAGTCATGTTTTAGTTTCAAACAAATTCTTCACATAAACGAAAAGAAACAAACCAACATTTTATTTTATTGGAACAGCCGAACGATGCGGCTGACTCTAATAAAAAGGTTATGAAAGGTCCCACCGAGATTTGAACTCGGATCGCGAAATTCAGAGTCTCGAGTGCTAACCATTACACCATGGGACCACTTGACACCATTAAAGACATGTTTTCGTTTGACTTCAATTTATTTTTACATAAATGAAAAGAAATAAACCAACCTTTTATTTTATTGGAACAGCCGAACGATGCGGCTGACTCTAATAAAAAGGTTATGAAAGGTCCCACCGAGATTTGAACTCGGATCGCGAGATTCAGAGTCTCGAGTGCTAACCATTACACCATGGGACCACTTGACATCATTAAAGTCATGTTTTCGTTTGACTTCAATTTATTTTTACATAAATGAAAAGAAATAAACCAACCTTTTATTTTATTGGAACAGCCGAACGATACGGCTGACTCTAATAAAAAGGTTATGAAAGGTCCCACCGAGATTTGAACTCGGATCGCGAGATTCAGAGTCTCGAGTGCTAACCATTACACCATGGGACCACTTGACATTACTAAAGTCATGATTTCGTTAGATTTCTTTTCTTCACATAAATGAAAAGAAATAAACCAAGCTTTTATTAAATTGGAACAGCCGAAAGATGCGGCGGACTCTAATAAAAAAAGTCATCCAAGGTCCCACCGAGATTTGAACTCGGATCGCGAGATTCAGAGTCTCGAGTGCTAACCATTACACCATGGGACCACCTGCCATTATTAAAGTCATGTTTTAGTTTCAAACAAATTCTTCACATCAACAAAAAGAAATAAACCAACCTTTTATTTTATTGGAACAGCCGAACGATGCGGCTGACTCTAATAAAAAAAATTATCAAAGGTCCCACCGAGATTTGAACTCGGATCGCGAGATTCAAAGTCTCGAGTGCTAACCATTACACCATGGGACTACTTGACATTACTAAAGTCATGATTTCGTTAGATTTCTTTTCTTCACATAAATGAAAAGAAATAAACGAACCTTTCTTTTTATTGGCACAGCCGAAAGATGCGGTGACTGTAATAAAAAGGTTATGAAAGGTCCCACCGAGATTTGAACTCGGATCGCGAGATTCAGAGTCTCGAGTGCTAACCATTACACCATGGGACCACTTGACATCATTAAAGTCATGTTTTCGTTTGACTTCAATTTATTTTTACATAAATGAAAAGAAATAAACCAACCTTTCACTTTATTGGAACAGCCGAACGATACGGCTGACTCTAATAAAAAGGTTATGAAAGGTCCCACCGAGATTTGAACTCGGATCGCGAGATTCAGAGTCTCGAGTGCTAACCATTACACCATGGGACCACTTGACATTACTAAAGTCATGATTTCGTTAGATTTCTTTTCTTCACATAAATGAAAAGAAATCAACCAAGCTTTTATTAAATTGGAACAGCCGAAAGATGCGGGGGACTCTAATAAAAAAAGTTATCCAAGGTGCCACCGAGATTTGAACTCGGATCGCGAGATTCAAAGTGTCGAGTGCTAACCATTACACCATGGGACCACCTGCCATTATTAAAGTCATGTTTTAGTTTCAAACAAATTCTTCACATAAACAAAAAGAAATAAACCAACCTTTTATTTTATTGGAACAGCCGAACGATGCGGCTGACTCTAATAAAAAAAAAGTTATCAAAGGTCCCACCGAGATTTGAACTCGGATCGCGAGATTCAAAGTCTCGAGTGCTAACCATTACACCATGGGACCACTTGACATTACTAAAGTCATGATTTCGTTAGATTTCTTTTCTTCACAAAAATGAAAAGAAATAAACGAACCTTTCTTTTTATTGGCACAGCCGAAAGATGCGGTGACTGTAATAAAAAGGTTATGAAAGGTCCCCCCTAGATTTGAACTCGGATCGCGAGATTCAGAGTCTCGAGTGCTAACCATTACACCATGGGACCACTTGACATCATTAAAGTCATGTTTTCGTTTGACTTCAATTTATTTTTACATAAATGAAAAGAAATAAACCAACCTTTTATTTTATTGGAACAGCCGAACGATACGGCTGACTCTAATAAAAAGGTTATGAAAGGTCCCACCGAGATTTGAACTCGGATCGCGAGATTCAGAGTCTCGAGTGCTAAACATTACACCATGGGACCACTTGACATTACTAAAGTCATGATTTCGTTAGATTTCTTTTCTTCACATAAATGAAAAGAAATAAACCAAGCTTTTATTAAATTGGAACAGCCGAAAGATGCGGGGGACTCTAATAAAAAAAGTTATCCAAGGTGCCACCGAGATTTGAACTCGGATCGCGAGATTCAAAGTGTCGAGTGCTAACCATTACACCATGGGACCACCTGCCATTATTAAAGTCATGTTTTAGTTTCAAACAAATTCTTCACATAAACAAAAAGAAATAAACCAACCTTTTATTTTATTGGAACAGCCGAACGATGCGGCTGACTCTAATAAAAAAAAAGTTATCAAAGGTCCCACCGAGATTTGAACTCGGATCGCGAGATTCAAAGTCTCGAGTGCTAACCATTACACCATGGGACCACTTGACATTACTAAAGTCATGATTTCGTTAGATTTCTTTTCTTCACAAAAATGAAAAGAAATAAACAAACCTTTCTTTTTATTGGCACAGCCGAAAGATGCGGTGACTGTAATAAAAAGGTTATGAAAGGTCCCCCCTAGATTTGAACTCGGATCGCGAGATTCAGAGTCTCGAGTGCTAACCATTACACCATGGGACCACTTGACATCATTAAAGTCATGTTTTCGTTTGACTTCAATTTATTTTTACATAAATGAAAAGAAATAAACCAACCTTTTATTTTATTGGAACAGCCGAACGATACGGCTGACTCTAATAAAAAGGTTATGAAAGGTCCCACCGAGATTTGAACTCGGATCGCGAGATTCAGAGTCTCGAGTGCTAAACATTACACCATGGGACCACTTGACATTACTAAAGTCATGATTTCGTTAGATTTCTTTTCTTCACATAAATGAAAAGAAATAAATTGGAACAGCCGAAAGATGCGGCGGACTCTAATAAAAAAAGTTATCCAAGGTCCCACCGAGATTTGAACTCGGATCGCGAGATTCAGAGTCTCGAGTGCTAACCATTACACCATGGGACCACCTGCCATTATTAAAGTCATGTTTTAGTTTCAAACAAATTCTTCACATCAACAAAAAGAAATAAACCAACCTTTTATTTTATTGGAACAGCCGAACGATGCGGCTGACTCTAATAAAAAAAGTTATCAAAGGTCCCACCGAGATTTGAACTCGGATCGCGAGATTCAAAGTCTCGAGTGCTAACCATTACACCATGGGACTACTTGACATTACTAAAGTCATGATTTCGTTAGATTTCTTTTCTTCACATAAATGAAAAGAAATAAACGAACCTTTCTTTTTATTGGCACAGCCGAAAGATGCGGTGACTGTAATAAAAAGGTTATGAAAGGTCCCACCGAGATTTGAACTCGGATCGCGAGATTCAGAGTCTCGAGTGCTAACCATTACACCATGGGACCACTTGACATCATTAAAGTCATGTTTTCGTTTGACTTCAATTTATTTTTACATAAATGAAAAGAAATAAACCAACCTTTCACTTTATTGGAACAGCCGAACGATACGGCTGACTCTAATAAAAAGGTTATGAAAGGTCCCACCGAGATTTGAACTCGGATCGCGAGATTCAGAGTCTCGAGTGCTAACCATTACACCATGGGACCACTTGACATTACTAAAGTCATGATTTCGTTAGATTTCTTTTCTTCACATAAATGAAAAGAAATAAACGAACCTTTCATTTTATTGGCACAGGCCGAAAGATGCGGTGACTGTCATAAAAAGGTTATGAAAGGTCCCACCGAGATTTGAACTCGGATCGCGAGATTCAAAGTCTCGAGTGCTAACCATTACACCATGGGATCACTTGACATCATTAAAGTCATGTTTTCGTTTGACTTCAATTTATTTTTACATAAATGAAAAGAAATAAACCAACCTTTTATTTTATTGGAACAGCCGAACGATACGGCTGACTCTAATAAAAAGGATATGAAAGGTCCCACCGAGATTTGAACTCGGATCGCGAGATTCAGAGTCTCGAGTGCTAACCATTACACCATGGGACCACTTGACATTACTAAAGTCATGATTTCGTTAGATTTCTTTTCTTCACATAAATGAAAAGAAATAAACCAAGCTTTTATTAAATTGGAACAGCCGAAAGATGCGGCGGACTCTAATAAAAAAAGTTATCCAAGGTCCCACCGAGATTTGAACTCGGATCGCGAGATTCAGAGTCTCGAGTGCTAACCATTACACCATGGGACCACCTGCCATTATTAAAGTCATGTTTTAGTTTCAAACAAATTCTTCACATCAACAAAAAGAAATAAACCAACCTTTTATTTTATTGGAAAAGCCGAACGATACGGCTGACTCTAATAAAAAGGTTATGAAAGGTCCCACCGAGATTTGAACTCGGATCGCGAGATTCAGAGTCTCGAGTGCTAACCATTACACCATGGGACCACTTGACATTACTAAAGTCATGATTTCGTTAGATTTCTTTTCTTCACATAAATGAAAAGAAATAAACCAAGCTTTTATTAAATTGGAACAGCCGAAAGATGCGGGGGACTCTAATAAAAAAAGTTATCCAAGGTGCCACCGAGATTTGAACTCGGATCGCGAG
Organism: Crossaster papposus; assembly: GCA_037893245.1. NCBI lineage: Eukaryota > Metazoa > Echinodermata > Asteroidea > Velatida > Solasteridae > Crossaster > Crossaster papposus. The sequence continues at coordinate 205,080 of JBAIAA010000354.1, read as the reverse complement.
ATTCAAAGTGTCGAGTGCTAACCATTACACCATGGGACCACCTGCCATTATTAAAGTCATGTTTTAGTTTCAAACAAATTCTTCACATCAACAAAAAGAAATAAACCAACCTTTTATTTTATTGGAACAGCCGAACGATGCGGCTGACTCTAATAAAAAAAATTATCAAAGGTCCCACCGAGATTTGAACTCGGATCGCGAGATTCAAAGTCTCGAGTGCTAACCATTACACCATGGGACTACTTGACATTACTAAAGTCATGATTTCGTTAGATTTCTTTTCTTCACATAAATGAAAAGAAATAAACGAACCTTTCTTTTTATTGGCACAGCCGAAAGATGCGGTGACTGTAATAAAAAGGTTATGAAAGGTCCCACCGAGATTTGAACTCGGATCGCGAGATTCAGAGTCTCGAGTGCTAACCATTACACCATGGGACCACTTGACATCATTAAAGTCATGTTTTCGTTTGACTTCAATTTATTTTTACATAAATGAAAAGAAATAAACCAACCTTTCACTTTATTGGAACAGCCGAACGATGCGGCTGACTCTAATAAAAAAAATTATCAAAGGTCCCACCGAGATTTGAACTCGGATCGCGAGATTCAAAGTCTCGAGTGCTAACCATTACACCATGGGACTACTTGACATTACTAAAGTCATGATTTCGTTAGATTTCTTTTCTTCACATAAATGAAAAGAAATAAACGAACCTTTCTTTTTATTGGCACAGCCGAAAGATGCGGTGACTGTAATAAAAAGGTTATGAAAGGTCCCACCGAGATTTGAACTCGGATCGCGAGATTCAGAGTCTCGAGTGCTAACCATTACACCATGGGACCACTTGACATCATTAAAGTCATGTTTTCGTTTGACTTCAATTTATTTTTACATAAATGAAAAGAAATAAACCAACCTTTCACTTTATTGGAACAGCCGAACGATACGGCTGACTCTAATAAAAAGGTTATGAAAGGTCCCACCGAGATTTGAACTCGGATCGCGAGATTCAGAGTCTCGAGTGCTAACCATTACACCATGGGACCACTTGACATTACTAAAGTCATGATTTCGTTAGATTTCTTTTCTTCACATAAATGAAAAGAAATCAACCAAGCTTTTATTAAATTGGAACAGCCGAAAGATGCGGGGGACTCTAATAAAAAAAGTTATCCAAGGTGCCACCGAGATTTGAACTCGGATCGCGAGATTCAAAGTGTCGAGTGCTAACCATTACACCATGGGACCACCTGCCATTATTAAAGTCATGTTTTAGTTTCAAACAAATTCTTCACATAAACAAAAAGAAATAAACCAACCTTTTATTTTATTGGAACAGCCGAACGATGCGGCTGACTCTAATAAAAAAAAAGTTATCAAAGGTCCCACCGAGATTTGAACTCGGATCGCGAGATTCAAAGTCTCGAGTGCTAACCATTACACCATGGGACCACTTGACATTACTAAAGTCATGATTTCGTTAGATTTCTTTTCTTCACAAAAATGAAAAGAAATAAACGAACCTTTCTTTTTATTGGCACAGCCGAAAGATGCGGTGACTGTAATAAAAAGGTTATGAAAGGTCCCCCCTAGATTTGAACTCGGATCGCGAGATTCAGAGTCTCGAGTGCTAACCATTACACCATGGGACCACTTGACATCATTAAAGTCATGTTTTCGTTTGACTTCAATTTATTTTTACATAAATGAAAAGAAATAAACCAACCTTTTATTTTATTGGAACAGCCGAACGATACGGCTGACTCTAATAAAAAGGTTATGAAAGGTCCCACCGAGATTTGAACTCGGATCGCGAGATTCAGAGTCTCGAGTGCTAAACATTACACCATGGGACCACTTGACATTACTAAAGTCATGATTTCGTTAGATTTCTTTTCTTCACATAAATGAAAAGAAATAAACCAAGCTTTTATTAAATTGGAACAGCCGAAAGATGCGGGGGACTCTAATAAAAAAAGTTATCCAAGGTGCCACCGAGATTTGAACTCGGATCGCGAGATTCAAAGTGTCGAGTGCTAACCATTACACCATGGGACAACCTGCCATTATTAAAGTCATGTTTTAGTTTCAAACAAATTCTTCACATAAACAAAAAGAAATAAACCAACCTTTTATTTTATTGGAACAGCCGAACGATGCGGCTGACTCTAATAAAAAAAAAGTTATCAAAGGTCCCACCGAGATTTGAACTCGGATCGCGAGATTCAAAGTCTCGAGTGCTAACCATTACACCATGGGACCACTTGACATTACTAAAGTCATGATTTCGTTAGATTTCTTTTCTTCACAAAAATGAAAAGAAATAAACAAACCTTTCTTTTTATTGGCACAGCCGAAAGATGCGGTGACTGTAATAAAAAGGTTATGAAAGGTCCCCCCTAGATTTGAACTCGGATCGCGAGATTCAGAGTCTCGAGTGCTAACCATTACACCATGGGACCACTTGACATCATTAAAGTCATGTTTTCGTTTGACTTCAATTTATTTTTACATAAATGAAAAGAAATAAACCAACCTTTTATTTTATTGGAACAGCCGAACGATACGGCTGACTCTAATAAAAAGGTTATGAAAGGTCCCACCGAGATTTGAACTCGGATCGCGAGATTCAGAGTCTCGAGTGCTAAACATTACACCATGGGACCACTTGACATTACTAAAGTCATGATTTCGTTAGATTTCTTTTCTTCACATAAATGAAAAGAAATAAATTGGAACAGCCGAAAGATGCGGCGGACTCTAATAAAAAAAGTTATCCAAGGTCCCACCGAGATTTGAACTCGGATCGCGAGATTCAGAGTCTCGAGTGCTAACCATTACACCATGGGACCACCTGCCATTATTAAAGTCATGTTTTAGTTTCAAACAAATTCTTCACATCAACAAAAAGAAATAAACCAACCTTTTATTTTATTGGAACAGCCGAACGATGCGGCTGACTCTAATAAAAAAAGTTATCAAAGGTCCCACCGAGATTTGAACTCGGATCGCGAGATTCAAAGTCTCGAGTGCTAACCATTACACCATGGGACTACTTGACATTACTAAAGTCATGATTTCGTTAGATTTCTTTTCTTCACATAAATGAAAAGAAATAAACGAACCTTTCTTTTTATTGGCACAGCCGAAAGATGCGGTGACTGTAATAAAAAGGTTATGAAAGGTCCCACCGAGATTTGAACTCGGATCGCGAGATTCAGAGTCTCGAGTGCTAACCATTACACCATGGGACCACTTGACATCATTAAAGTCATGTTTTCGTTTGACTTCAATTTATTTTTACATAAATGAAAAGAAATAAACCAACCTTTCACTTTATTGGAACAGCCGAACGATACGGCTGACTCTAATAAAAAGGTTATGAAAGGTCCCACCGAGATTTGAACTCGGATCGCGAGATTCAGAGTCTCGAGTGCTAACCATTACACCATGGGACCACTTGACATTACTAAAGTCATGATTTCGTTAGATTTCTTTTCTTCACATAAATGAAAAGAAATAAACGAACCTTTCATTTTATTGGCACAGGCCGAAAGATGCGGTGACTGTCATAAAAAGGTTATGAAAGGTCCCACCGAGATTTGAACTCGGATCGCGAGATTCAAAGTCTCGAGTGCTAACCATTACACCATGGGATCACTTGACATCATTAAAGTCATGTTTTCGTTTGACTTCAATTTATTTTTACATAAATGAAAAGAAATAAACCAACCTTTTATTTTATTGGAACAGCCGAACGATACGGCTGACTCTAATAAAAAGGATATGAAAGGTCCCACCGAGATTTGAACTCGGATCGCGAGATTCAGAGTCTCGAGTGCTAACCATTACACCATGGGACCACTTGACATTACTAAAGTCATGATTTCGTTAGATTTCTTTTCTTCACATAAATGAAAAGAAATAAACCAAGCTTTTATTAAATTGGAACAGCCGAAAGATGCGGCGGACTCTAATAAAAAAAGTTATCCAAGGTCCCACCGAGATTTGAACTCGGATCGCGAGATTCAGAGTCTCGAGTGCTAACCATTACACCATGGGACCACCTGCCATTATTAAAGTCATGTTTTAGTTTCAAACAAATTCTTCACATCAACAAAAAGAAATAAACCAACCTTTTATTTTATTGGAAAAGCCGAACGATACGGCTGACTCTAATAAAAAGGTTATGAAAGGTCCCACCGAGATTTGAACTCGGATCGCGAGATTCAGAGTCTCGAGTGCTAACCATTACACCATGGGACCACTTGACATTACTAAAGTCATGATTTCGTTAGATTTCTTTTCTTCACATAAATGAAAAGAAATAAACCAAGCTTTTATTAAATTGGAACAGCCGAAAGATGCGGGGGACTCTAATAAAAAAAGTTATCCAAGGTGCCACCGAGATTTGAACTCGGATCGCGAGATTCAAAGTGTCGAGTGCTAACCATTACACCATGGGACCACCTGCCATTATTAAAGTCATGTTTTAGTTTCAAACAAATTCTTCACATAAACAAAAAGAAATAAACCAACCTTTTATTTTATTGGAACAGCCGAACGATGCGGCTGACTCTAATAAAAAAAAAGTTATCAAAGGTCCCACCGAGATTTGAACTCGGATCGCGAGATTCAAAGTCTCGAGTGCTAACCATTACACCATGGGACCACTTGACATTACTAAAGTCATGATTTCGTTAGATTTCTTTTCTTCACAAAAATGAAAAGAAATAAACAAACCTTTCTTTTTATTGGCACAGCCGAAAGATGCGGTGACTGTAATAAAAAGGTTATGAAAGGTCCCCCCTAGATTTGAACTCGGATCGCGAGATTCAGAGTCTCGAGTGCTAACCATTACACCATGGGACCACTTGACATCATTAAAGTCATGTTTTCGTTTGACTTCAATTTATTTTTACATAAATGAAAAGAAATAAACCAACCTTTTATTTTATTGGAACAGCCGAACGATACGGCTGACTCTAATAAAAAGGTTATGAAAGGTCCCACCGAGATTTGAACTCGGATCGCGAGATTCAGAGTCTCGAGTGCTAAACATTACACCATGGGACCACTTGACATTACTAAAGTCATGATTTCGTTAGATTTCTTTTCTTCACATAAATGAAAAGAAATAAATTGGAACAGCCGAAAGATGCGGCGGACTCTAATAAAAAAAGTTATCCAAGGTCCCACCGAGATTTGAACTCGGATCGCGAGATTCAGAGTCTCGAGTGCTAACCATTACACCATGGGACCACCTGCCATTATTAAAGTCATGTTTTAGTTTCAAACAAATTCTTCACATCAACAAAAAGAAATAAACCAACCTTTTATTTTATTGGAACAGCCGAACGATGCGGCTGACTCTAATAAAAAAAGTTATCAAAGGTCCCACCGAGATTTGAACTCGGATCGCGAGATTCAAAGTCTCGAGTGCTAACCATTACACCATGGGACTACTTGACATTACTAAAGTCATGATTTCGTTAGATTTCTTTTCTTCACATAAATGAAAAGAAATAAACGAACCTTTCTTTTTATTGGCACAGCCGAAAGATGCGGTGAATGTAATAAAAAGGTTATGAAAGGTCCCACCGAGATTTGAACTCGGATCGCGAGATTCAGAGTCTCGAGTGCTAACCATTACACCATGGGACCACTTGACATCATTAAAGTCATGTTTTCGTTTGACTTCAATTTATTTTTACATAAATGAAAAGAAATAAACCAACCTTTCACTTTATTGGAACAGCCGAACGATACGGCTGACTCTAATAAAAAGGTTATGAAAGGTCCCACCGAGATTTGAACTCGGATCGCGAGATTCAGAGTCTCGAGTGCTAACCATTACACCATGGGACCACTTGACATTACTAAAGTCATGATTTCGTTAGATTTCTTTTCTTCACATAAATGAAAAGAAATAAACGAACCTTTCATTTTATTGGCACAGGCCGAAAGATGCGGTGACTGTCATAAAAAGGTTATGAAAGGTCCCACCGAGATTTGAACTCGGATCGCGAGATTCAAAGTCTCGAGTGCTAACCATTACACCATGGGATCACTTGACATCATTAAAGTCATGTTTTCGTTTGACTTTAATTTATTTTTACATAAATGAAAAGAAATAAACCAACCTTTTATTTTATTGGAACAGCCGAACGATACGGCTGACTCTAATAAAAAGGTTATGAAAGGTCCCACCGAGATTTGAACTCGGATCGCGAGATTCAGAGTCTCGAGTGCTAACCATTACACCATGGGACCAGTTGACATCATTAAAGTCATGTTTTCGTTTGACTTCAATTTATTTTTACATAAATGAAAAGAAATAAACCAACCTTTTATTTTATTGGAACAGCCGAACGATACGGCTGACTCTAATAAAAAGGATATGAAAGGTCCCACCGAGATTTGAACTCGGATGGCGAGATTCAGAGTCTCGAGTGCTAACCATTACACCATGGGACCACTTGACATTACTAAAGTCATGATTTCGTTAGATTTCTTTTCTTCACATAAATGAAAAGAAATAAACCAAGCTTTTATTAAATTGGAACAGCCGAAAGATGCGGCGGACTCTAATAAAAAAAAGTTATCCAAGGTCCCACCGAGATTTGAACTCGGATCGCGAGATTCAAAGTCTCGAGTGCTAACCATTACACCATGGGACCACCTGCCATTATTAAAGTCATGTTTTGGTTTCAAACAAATTCTTCACATAAACAAAAAGAAATAAACGAACCTTTTATTTTATTGGAACAGCCGAACGAGGCGGCAGACTCTTATAAAAAAAAAGGTATCAAAGGTCCCACCGAGATTTGAGCTCATATCGCGAGATTCAAGGTCTCGAGTGCTAACCATTACACCGTGGGACCACTTGATATTACTAAAGTCATGATTTCGTTAGATTTCTTTTCTTCACATAAATGAAAAGAAATAAACGAACCTTTCATTTTATTGGCACAGCCGAAAGATGCGGTGACTGTAATAAAAAGGTTATGAAAGGTCCCACCGAGATTTGAACTCGGATCCCGAGATTCAGAGTCTCGAGTGCTAACCATTACACCATGGGACCACTTAACATCATTAAAGTCATGTTTTCGTTTGACTTCAATTTATTTTTACATAAATGAAAAGAAATAAACCAACCTTTCATTTTATTGGAACAGCCGAACGATACGGCTGACTCTAATAAAAAGGTTATGAAAGGTCCCACCGAGATTTGAACTCGGATCGCCAGATTCAGAGTCTCGAGTGCTAACCATTACACCATGGGACCACTTGACATCATTAAAGTCATGTTTTCGTTTGACTTCAATTTATTTTTACATAAATGAAAAGAAATAAACCAACCTTTTATTTTATTGGAACAGCCGAACGATACGGCTGACTCTAATAAAAAGGATATGAAAGGTCCCACCGAGATTTGAACTCGGATCGCGAGATTCAGAGTCTCGAGTGCTAACCATTACACCATGGGACCACTTGACATTACAAAAGTCATGATTTCGTTAGATTTCTTTTCTTCACATAAATGAAAAGAAATAAACCAAGCTTTTATTAAATTGGAACAGCCGAAAGATGCGGCGGACTCTAATAAAAAAAGTTATCCAAGGTCCCACCGAGATTTGAACTCGGATCGCGAGATTCAAAGTCTCGAGTGCTAACCATTACACCATGGGACCACCTGCCATTATTAAAGTCATGTTTTAGTTTCAAACAAATTCTTCACATAAACAAAAAGAAATAAACGAACCTTTTATTTTATTGGAACAGCCGAACGATGCGGCTGACTCTAATAAAAAAAAGGTATCAAAGGTCCCACCGAGATTTGAACTCGGATCGCGAGATTCAAGGTCTCGAGTGCTAACCATTACACCGTGGGACCACTTGATATTACTAAAGTCATGATTTCGTTAGATTTCTTTTCTTCACATAAATGAAAAGAAATAAACGAACCTTTCATTTTATTGGCACAGCCGAAATATGCGGTGACTGTAATAAAAAGGTTATGAAAGGTCCCACCGAGATTTGAACTCGGATCGCGAGATTCAGAGTCTCGAGTGCTAACCATTACACCATGGGACCACTTGACATCATTAAAGTCATGTTTTCGTTTGACTTCAATTTATTTTTACATAAATGAAAAGAAATAAACCAACCTTTTATTTTATTGGAAAGCCGAAAGATGCGGTGACTGTAATAAAAAGGTTATGAAAGGTCCCACCGAGATTTGAACTCGGATCGCGAGATTCAGAGTCTCGAGTGCTAACCATTACACCATGGGACCACTTGACATCATTAAAGTCATGTTTTCGTTTGACTTCAATTTATTTTTACATAAATGAAAAGAAATAAACCAACCTTTCATTTTATTGGAACAGCCGAACGATACGGCTGACTCTAATAAAAAGGTTATGAAAGGTCCCACCGAGATTTGAACTCGGATCGCGAGATTCAAAGTCTCGAGTGCTAACCATTACACCATGGGACCACTTGACATTACTAAAGTCATGATTTCGTTAGATTTCTTTTCTTCACAAAAATGAAAAGAAATAAACAAACCTTTCTTTTTATTGGCACAGCCGAAAGATGCGGTGACTGTAATAAAAAGGTTATGAAAGGTCCCCCCTAGATTTGAACTCGGATCGCGAGATTCAGAGTCTCGAGTGCTAACCATTACACCATGGGACCACTTGACATCATTAAAGTCATGTTTTCGTTTGACTTCAATTTATTTTTACATAAATGAAAAGAAATAAACCAACCTTTTATTTTATTGGAACAGCCGAACGATACGGCTGACTCTAATAAAAAGGTTATGAAAGGTCCCACCGAGATTTGAACTCGGATCGCGAGATTCAGAGTCTCGAGTGCTAAACATTACACCATGGGACCACTTGACATTACTAAAGTCATGATTTCGTTAGATTTCTTTTCTTCACATAAATGAAAAGAAATAAATTGGAACAGCCGAAAGATGCGGCGGACTCTAATAAAAAAAGTTATCCAAGGTCCCACCGAGATTTGAACTCGGATCGCGAGATTCAGAGTCTCGAGTGCTAACCATTACACCATGGGACCACCTGCCATTATTAAAGTCATGTTTTAGTTTCAAACAAATTCTTCACATCAACAAAAAGAAATAAACCAATCTTTTATTTTATTGGAACAGCCGAACGATGCGGCTGACTCTAATAAAAAAAGTTATCAAAGGTCCCACCGAGATTTGAACTCGGATCGCGAGATTCAAAGTCTCGAGTGCTAACCATTACACCATGGGACTACTTGACATTACTAAAGTCATGATTTCGTTAGATTTCTTTTCTTCACATAAATGAAAAGAAATAAACGAACCTTTCTTTTTATTGGCACAGCCGAAAGATGCGGTGACTGTAATAAAAAGGTTATGAAAGGTCCCACCGAGATTTGAACTCGGATCGCGAGATTCAGAGTCTCGAGTGCTAACCATTACACCATGGGACCACTTGACATCATTAAAGTCATGTTTTCGTTTGACTTCAATTTATTTTTACATAAATGAAAAGAAATAAACCAACCTTTCACTTTATTGGAACAGCCGAACGATACGGCTGACTCTAATAAAAAGGTTATGAAAGGTCCCACCGAGATTTGAACTCGGATCGCGAGATTCAGAGTCTCGAGTGCTAACCATTACACCATGGGACCACTTGACATTACTAAAGTCATGATTTCGTTAGATTTCTTTTCTTCACATAAATGAAAAGAAATAAACGAACCTTTCATTTTATTGGCACAGGCCGAAAGATGCGGTGACTGTCATAAAAAGGTTATGAAAGGTCCCACCGAAATTTGAACTCGGATCGCGAGATTCAAAGTCTCGAGTGCTAACCATTACACCATGGGATCACTTGACATCATTAAAGTCATGTTTTCGTTTGACTTTAATTTATTTTTACATAAATGAAAAGAAATAAACCAACCTTTTATTTTATTGGAACAGCCGAACGATACGGCTGACTCTAATAAAAAGGTTATGAAAGGTCCCACCGAGATTTGAACTCGGATCGCGAGATTCAGAGTCTCGAGTGCTAACCATTACACCATGGGACCAGTTGACATCATTAAAGTCATGTTTTCGTTTGACTTCAATTTATTTTTACATAAATGAAAAGAAATAAACCAACCTTTTATTTTATTGGAACAGCCGAACGATACGGCTGACTCTAATAAAAAGGATATGAAAGGTCCCACCGAGATTTGAACTCGGATCGCGAGATTCAGAGTCTCGAGTGCTAACCATTACACCATGGGACCACTTGACATTACTAAAGTCATGATTTCGTTAGATTTCTTTTCTTCACATAAATGAAAAGAAATAAACCAAGCTTTTATTAAATTGGAACAGCCGAAAGATGCGGCGGACTCTAATAAAAAAAAGTTATCCAAGGTCCCACCGAGATTTGAACTCGGATCGCGAGATTCAAAGTCTCGAGTGCTAACCATTACACCATGGGACCACCTGCCATTATTAAAGTCATGTTTTAGTTTCAAACAAATTCTTCACATAAACAAAAAGAAATAAACGAACCTTTTATTTTATTGGAACAGCCGAACGAGGCGGCAGACTCTTATAAAAAAAAGGTATCAAAGGTCCCACCGAGATTTGAGCTCATATCGCAAGATTCAAGGTCTCGAGTGCTAACCATTACACCGTGGGACCACTTGATATTACTAAAGTCATGATTTCGTTAGATTTCTTTTCTTCACATAAATGAAAAGAAATAAACGAACCTTTCATTTTATTGGCACAGCCGAAATATGCGGTGACTGTAATAAAAAGGTTATGAAAGGTCCCACCGAGATTTGAACTCGGATCGCGAGATTCAGAGTCTCGAGTGCTAACCATTACACCATGGGACCACTTGACATCATTAAAGTCATGTTTTCGTTTGACTTCAATTTATTTTTACATAAATGAAAAGAAATAAACCAACCTTTTATTTTATTGGAAAGCCGAAAGATGCGGTGACTGTAATAAAAAGGTTATGAAAGGTCCCACCGAGATTTGAACTCGGATCGCGAGATTCAGAGTCTCGAGTGCTAACCATTACACCATGGGACCACTTGACATCATTAAAGTCATGTTTTCGTTTGACTTCAATTTATTTTTACATAAATGAAAAGAAATAAACCAACCTTTCATTTTATTGGAACAGCCGAACGATACGGCTGACTCTAATAAAAAGGTTATGAAAGGTCCCACCGAGATTTGAACTCGGATCGCGAGATTCAAAGTCTCGAGTGCTAACCATTACACCATGGGACCACTTGACATTACTAAAGTCATGATTTCGTTAGATTTCTTTTCTTCACAAAAATGAAAAGAAATAAACAAACCTTTCTTTTTATTGGCACAGCCGAAAGATGCGGTGACTGTAATAAAAAGGTTATGAAAGGTCCCCCCTAGATTTGAACTCGGATCGCGAGATTCAGAGTCTCGAGTGCTAACCATTACACCATGGGACCACTTGACATCATTAAAGTCATGTTTTCGTTTGACTTCAATTTATTTTTACATAAATGAAAAGAAATAAACCAACCTTTTATTTTATTGGAACAGCCGAACGATACGGCTGACTCTAATAAAAAGGTTATGAAAGGTCCCACCGAGATTTGAACTCGGATCGCGAGATTCAGAGTCTCGAGTGCTAAACATTACACCATGGGACCACTTGACATTACTAAAGTCATGATTTCGTTAGATTTCTTTTCTTCACATAAATGAAAAGAAATAAATTGGAACAGCCGAAAGATGCGGCGGACTCTAATAAAAAAAGTTATCCAAGGTCCCACCGAGATTTGAACTCGGATCGCGAGATTCAGAGTCTCGAGTGCTAACCATTACACCATGGGACCACCTGCCATTATTAAAGTCATGTTTTAGTTTCAAACAAATTCTTCACATCAACAAAAAGAAATAAACCAACCTTTTATTTTATTGGAACAGCCGAACGATGCGGCTGACTCTAATAAAAAAAGTTATCAAAGGTCCCACCGAGATTTGAACTCGGATCGCGAGATTCAAAGTCTCGAGTGCTAACCATTACACCATGGGACTACTTGACATTACTAAAGTCATGATTTCGTTAGATTTCTTTTCTTCACATAAATGAAAAGAAATAAACGAACCTTTCTTTTTATTGGCACAGCCGAAAGATGCGGTGACTGTAATAAAAAGGTTATGAAAGGTCCCACCGAGATTTGAACTCGGATCGCGAGATTCAGAGTCTCGAGTGCTAACCATTACACCATGGGACCACTTGACATCATTAAAGTCATGTTTTCGTTTGACTTCAATTTATTTTTACATAAATGAAAAGAAATAAACCAACCTTTCACTTTATTGGAACAGCCGAACGATACGGCTGACTCTAATAAAAAGGTTATGAAAGGTCCCACCGAGATTTGAACTCGGATCGCGAGATTCAGAGTCTCGAGTGCTAACCATTACACCATGGGACCACTTGACATTACTAAAGTCATGATTTCGTTAGATTTCTTTTCTTCACATAAATGAAAAGAAATAAACGAACCTTTCATTTTATTGGCACAGGCCGAAAGATGCGGTGACTGTCATAAAAAGGTTATGAAAGGTCCCACCGAAATTTGAACTCGGATCGCGAGATTCAAAGTCTCGAGTGCTAACCATTACACCATGGGATCACTTGACATCATTAAAGTCATGTTTTCGTTTGACTTTAATTTATTTTTACATAAATGAAAAGAAATAAACCAACCTTTTATTTTATTGGAACAGCCGAACGATACGGCTGACTCTAATAAAAAGGTTATGAAAGGTCCCACCGAGATTTGAACTCGGATCGCGAGATTCAGAGTCTCGAGTGCTAACCATTACACCATGGGACCAGTTGACATCATTAAAGTCATGTTTTCGTTTGACTTCAATTTATTTTTACATAAATGAAAAGAAATAAACCAACCTTTTATTTTATTGGAACAGCCGAACGATACGGCTGACTCTAATAAAAAGGATATGAAAGGTCCCACCGAGATTTGAACTCGGATCGCGAGATTCAGAGTCTCGAGTGCTAACCATTACACCATGGGACCACTTGACATTACTAAAGTCATGATTTCGTTAGATTTCTTTTCTTCACATAAATGAAAAGAAATAAACCAAGCTTTTATTAAATTGGAACAGCCGAAAGATGCGGCGGACTCTAATAAAAAAAAGTTATCCAAGGTCCCACCGAGATTTGAACTCGGATCGCGAGATTCAAAGTCTCGAGTGCTAACCATTACACCATGGGACCACCTGCCATTATTAAAGTCATGTTTTAGTTTCAAACAAATTCTTCACATAAACAAAAAGAAATAAACGAACCTTTTATTTTATTGGAACAGCCGAACGAGGCGGCAGACTCTTATAAAAAAAAGGTATCAAAGGTCCCACCGAGATTTGAGCTCATATCGCGAGATTCAAGGTCTCGAGTGCTAACCATTACACCGTGGGACCACTTGATATTACTAAAGTCATGATTTCGTTAGATTTCTTTTCTTCACATAAATGAAAAGAAATAAACGAACCTTTCATTTTATTGGCACAGCCGAAAGATGCGGTGACTGTAATAAAAAGGTTATGAAAGGTCCCACCGAGATTTGAACTCGGATCCCGAGATTCAGAGTCTCGAGTGCTAACCATTACACCATGGGACCACTTAACATCATTAAAGTCATGTTTTCGTTTGACTTCAATTTATTTTTACATAAATGAAAAGAAATAAACCAACCTTTCATTTTATTGGAACAGCCGAACGATACGGCTGACTCTAATAAAAAGGTTATGAAAGGTCCCACCGAGATTTGAACTCGGATCGCGAGATTCAGAGTCTCGAGTGCTAACCATTACACCATGGGACCACTTGACATCATTAAAGTCATGTTTTCGTTTGACTTCAATTTATTTTTACATAAATGAAAAGAAATAAACCAACCTTTTATTTTATTGGAACAGCCGAACGATACGGCTGACTCTAATAAAAAGGATATGAAAGGTCCCACCGAGATTTGAACTCGGATCGCGAGATTCAGAGTCTCGAGTGCTAACCATTACACCATGGGACCACTTGACATTACTAAAGTCATGATTTCGTTAGATTTCTTTTCTTCACATAAATGAAAAGAAATAAACCAAGCTTTTATTAAATTGGAACAGCCGAAAGATGCGGCGGACTCTAATAAAAAAAGTTATCCAAGGTCCCACCGAGATTTGAACTCGGATCGCGAGATTCAAAGTCTCGAGTGCTAACCATTACACCATGGGACCACCTGCCATTATTAAAGTCATGTTTTAGTTTCAAACAAATTCTTCACATAAACAAAAAGAAATAAACGAACCTTTTATTTTATTGGAACAGCCGAACGATGCGGCTGACTCTAATAAAAAAAAGGTATCAAAGGTCCCACCGAGATTTGAACTCGGATCGCGAGATTCAAGGTCTCGAGTGCTAACCATTACACCGTGGGACCACTTGATATTACTAAAGTCATGATTTCGTTAGATTTCTTTTCTTCACATAAATGAAAAGAAATAAACGAACCTTTCATTTTATTGGCACAGCCGAAATATGCGGTGACTGTAATAAAAAGGTTATGAAAGGTCCCACCGAGATTTGAACTCGGATCGCGAGATTCAGAGTCTCGAGTGCTAACCATTACACCATGGGACCACTTGACATCATTAAAGTCATGTTTTCGTTTGACTTCAATTTATTTTTACATAAATGAAAAGAAATAAACCAACCTTTTATTTTATTGGAAAGCCGAAAGATGCGGTGACTGTAATAAAAAGGTTATGAAAGGTCCCACCGAGATTTGAACTCGGATCGCGAGATTCAGAGTCTCGAGTGCTAACCATTACACCATGGGACCACTTGACATCATTAAAGTCATGTTTTCGTTTGACTTCAATTTATTTTTACATAAATGAAAAGAAATAAACCAACCTTTCATTTTATTGGAACAGCCGAACGATACGGCTGACTCTAATAAAAAGGTTATGAAAGGTCCCACCGAGATTTGAACTCGGATCGCGAGATTCAAAGTCTCGAGTGCTAACCATTACACCATGGGACCACTTGACATTACTAAAGTCATGATTTCGTTAGATTTCTTTTCTTCACATAAATGAAAAGAAATAAACGAACCTTTCATTTTATTGGCACAGCCGAAAGATGCGGTGACTGTCATAAAAAGGTTATGAAAGGTCCCACCGAGATTTGAACTCGGATCGCGAGATTCAAAGTCTCGAGTGCTAACCATTACACCATGGGATCACTTGACATCATTAAAGTCATGTTTTCGTTTGACTTCAATTTATTTTTACATAAATGAAAAGAAATAAACCAACCTTTTATTTTATTGGAACAGCCGAACGATACGGCTGACTCTAATAAAAAGGTTATGAAAGGTCCCCCCGAGATTTGAACTCGGATCGCGAGATTCAAGTGCTAACCATTACACCATGGGACCACTTGACATTACTAAAGTCATGATTTCGTTAGATTTCTTTTCTTCACATAAATGAAAAGAAATAAACCAAGCTTTTATTAAATTAGAACAGCCGAAAGATGCGGCGGACTCCAATAAAAAAAAGTTGTCCAAGGTCCCACCGAGATTTGAACTCGGATCGCGAGATTCAAAGTCTCGAGTGCTAACCATTACACCATGGGACCACCTGTCATTATTAAAGTCATGTTTTAGTTTCAAACAAATTCTTCACATAAACAAAAAGAAATAAACCAACCTTTTATTTTATTGGAACAGCCGAACGATGCGGCTGACTCTAATAAAAAAAGTTATCAAAGGTCCCACCGAGATTTGAACTCTGATCGCGAGATTCAAAGTCTCGAGTGCTAGCCATTACACTATGGGACCACTTGACATTACTAAAGTCATGATTTCGTTAGATTTCTTTTCTTCACATAAATGAAAAGAAATAAACGAACCTTTCATTTTATTGGCACAGCCGAAAGATGCGGTGACTGTAATAAAAAGGTTATGAAAGGTGCCACCGAGATTTGAACTCGGATCGCGAGATTCAGAGTCTCGAGTGCTAACCATTACACCATGGGACCACTTGACATCATTAAAGTCATGTTTTCGTTTGACTTCAATTTATTTTTACATAAATGAAAAGAAATAAACCAAGCTTTTATTAAATTGGAACAGCCGAAAGATGCGGCGGACTCTAAAAAAAAAGTTATCAAAGGTCCCACCGAGATTTGAACTCGGGTCGCGAGATTCAGAGTCTCGAGTGCTAACCATTACACCATGGGACCACTTGACATCATTAAAGTCATGTTTTCGTTTGACTTCAATTTATTTTTACATAAATGAAAAGAAATAAACCAAGCTTTTATTAAATTGGAACAGCCGAAAGATGCGGCGGACTCTAAAAAAAAAGTTATCAAAGGTCCCACCGAGATTTGAACTCGGATCGCGAGATTCAAACTCTCGAGTGCTAACCATTACACCATGGGACCACTTGACATCATTAAAGTCATGTTTTCGTTTGACTTCAATTTATTTTTACATAAATGAAAAGAAATAAACCAACCTTTCATTTTATTGGAACAGCCGAACGATACGGCTGACTCTAATAAAAAGGTTATGAAAGGTCCCACCGAGATTTGAACTCGGATCGCGAGATTCAAAGTCTCGAGTGCTAACCATTACACCATGGGACCACTTGACATTACTAAAGTCATGATTTCGTTAGATTTCTTTTCTTCACATAAATGAAAAGAAATAAACGAACCTTTCATTTTATTGGCACAGCCGAAAGATGCGGTGACTGTCATAAAAAGGTTATGAAAGGTCCCACCGAGATTTGAACTCGGATCGCGAGATTCAAAGTCTCGAGTGCTAACCATTACACCATGGGATCACTTGACATCATTAAAGTCATGTTTTCGTTTGACTTCAATTTATTTTTACATAAATGAAAAGAAATAAACCAACCTTTTATTTTATTGGAACAGCCGAACGATACGGCTGACTCTAATAAAAAGGTTATGAAAGGTCCCCCCGAGATTTGAACTCGGATCGCGAGATTCAAGTGCTAACCATTACACCATGGGACCACTTGACATTACTAAAGTCATGATTTCGTTAGATTTCTTTTCTTCACATAAATGAAAAGAAATAAACCAAGCTTTTATTAAATTAGAACAGCCGAAAGATGCGGCGGACTCCAATAAAAAAAAGTTGTCCAAGGTCCCACCGAGATTTGAACTCGGATCGCGAGATTCAAAGTCTCGAGTGCTAACCATTACACCATGGGACCACCTGTCATTATTAAAGTCATGTTTTAGTTTCAAACAAATTCTTCACATAAACAAAAAGAAATAAACCAACCTTTTATTTTATTGGAACAGCCGAACGATGCGGCTGACTCTAATAAAAAAAGTTATCAAAGGTCCCACCGAGATTTGAACTCTGATCGCGAGATTCAAAGTCTCGAGTGCTAGCCATTACACTATGGGACCACTTGACATTACTAAAGTCATGATTTCGTTAGATTTCTTTTCTTCACATAAATGAAAAGAAATAAACGAACCTTTCATTTTATTGGCACAGCCGAAAGATGCGGTGACTGTAATAAAAAGGTTATGAAAGGTGCCACCGAGATTTGAACTCGGATCGCGAGATTCAGAGTCTCGAGTGCTAACCATTACACCATGGGACCACTTGACATCATTAAAGTCATGTTTTCGTTTGACTTCAATTTATTTTTACATAAATGAAAAGAAATAAACCAAGCTTTTATTAAATTGGAACAGCCGAAAGATGCGGCGGACTCTAAAAAAAAAGTTATCAAAGGTCCCACCGAGATTTGAACTCGGGTCGCGAGATTCAGAGTCTCGAGTGCTAACCATTACACCATGGGACCACTTGACATCATTAAAGTCATGTTTTCGTTTGACTTCAATTTATTTTTACATAAATGAAAAGAAATAAACCAAGCTTTTATTAAATTGGAACAGCCGAAAGATGCGGCGGACTCTAAAAAAAAAGTTATCAAAGGTCCCACCGAGATTTGAACTCGGATCGCGAGATTCAAACTCTCGAGTGCTAACCATTACACCATGGGACCACCTACCATTATTAATGTCATGTTTTAGTTTCAGATAAATTCTTCACATAAACGAAAAGAAATAAAATAACCTTTTATTTTATTGGAATAACCGAACGATGCGGCTGACTCTAATAAAAAGGTTATGAAAGGTCCCACCGAGATTTGAACTCGGATCGCGAGATTCAGAGTCTCGAGTGCTAACCATTACACCATGGGACCACTTGACATCATTAAAGTCATGTTTTCGTTTGACTTCAATTTATTTTTACATCAATGAAAAGAAATAAACCAACCTTTTATTTTATTGGAACAGCCGAACGATACGGCTGACTCTAATAAAAAGGTTATGAAAGGTCCCACCGAGATTTGAACTCGGATCGCGAGATTCAGAGTCTCGAGTGCTAACCATTACACCATGGGACCACTTGACATTACTAAAGTCATGATTTCGTTAGATTTCTTTTCTTCACATAAATGAAAAGAAATAAACCAAGCTTTTATTAAATTGGAACAGCCGAAAGATGCGGCGGACTCTAATAAAAAAAGTTATCCAAGGTCCCACCGAGATTTGAACTCGGATCGCGAGATTCAAAGTCTCGAGTGCTAACCATTACACCATGGGACCACCTGCCATTATTAAAGTCATGTTTTAGTTTCAAACAAATTCTTCACATAAACAAAAAGAAATAAACGAACCTTTCATTTTATTGGCACAGCCGAAAGATGCGGTGACTGTAATAAAAAGGTTATGAAAGGTCCCACCGAGATTTGAACTCGGATCGCGAGATTCAGAGTCTCGAGTGCTAACCATTACACCATGGGACCACTTGACATCATTAAAGTCATGTTTTCGTTTGACTTCAATTTATTTTTACATAAATGAAAAGAAATAAACCAACCTTTTATTTTATTGGAAAGCCGAAAGATGCGGTGACTGTAATAAAAAGGTTATGAAAGGTCCCACCGAGATTTGAACTCGGATCGCGAGATTCAGAGTCTCGAGTGCTAACCATTACACCATGGGACCACTTGACATCATTAAAGTCATGTTTTCGTTTGACTTCAATTTATTTTTACATAAATGAAAAGAAATAAACCAACCTTTCATTTTATTGGAACAGCCGAACGATACGGCTGACTCTAATAAAAAGGTTATGAAAGGTCCCACCGAGATTTGAACTCGGATCGCGAGATTCAGAGTCTCGAGTGCTAACCATTACACCATGGGACCACTTGACATCATTAAAGTCATGTTTTCGTTTGACTTCAATTTATTTTTACATAAATGAAAAGAAATAAACCAACCTTTTATTTTATTGGAACAGCCGAACGATACGGCTGACTCTAATAAAAAGGATATGAAAGGTCCCACCGAGATTTGAACTCGGATCGCGAGATTCAGAGTGTCGAGTGCTAACCATTACACCATGGGACCACTTGACATTACTAAAGTCATGATTTCGTTAGATTTCTTTTCTTCACATAAATGAAAAGAAATAAACCAAGCTTTTATTAAATTGGAAGAGCCGAAAGATGCGGCGGACTCTAATAAAAAAAAGTTATCCAAGGTCCCACCGAGATTTGAACTCGGATCGCGAGATTCAAAGTCTCGAGTGCTAACCATTACACCATGGGACCACCTGCCATTATTAAAGTCATGTTTTAGTTTCAAACAAATTCTTCACATAAACAAAAAGAAATAAACGTACCTTTTATTTTATTGGAACAGCCGAACGATGCGGCTGACTCTAATAAAAAAAAGGTATCAAAGGTCCCACCGAGATTTGAACTCGGATCGCGAGATTCAAGGTCTCGAGTGCTAACCATTACACCATGGGACCACTTGATATTACTAAAGTCATGTTTTCGTTTGACTTCAATATATTTTTACATAAATGAAAAGAAATAAACCAACCTTTTATTTTATTGGAAAGCCGAAAGATGCGGTGACTGTAATAAAAAGGTTATGAAAGGTCCCACCGAGATTTGAACTCGGATCGCGAGATTCAGAGTCTCGAGTGCTAACCATTACACCATGGGACCACTTGACATCATTAAAGTCATGTTTTCGTTTGACTTCAATATATTTTTACATAAATGAAAAGAAATAAACCAACCTTTTATTTTATTGGAAAGCCGAAAGATGCGGTGACTGTAATAAAAAGGTTATGAAAGGTCCCCGAGATTTGAACTCGGATCGCGAGATTCAGAGTCTCGAGTGCTAACCATTACACCATGGGACCACTTGACATTATTAAAGTCATGTTTTCGTTTGACTTCAATTTATTTTTACATAAATGAAAAGAAAAAACCAACCTTTCATTTTATTGGAACAGCCGAACGATACGGCTGACTCTAATAAAAAGGTTATGAAAGGTCCCACCGAGATTTGAACTCGGATCGCGAGATTCAAAGTCTCGAGTGCTAACCATTACACCATGGGACCACTTGACATTACTAAAGTCATGATTTCGTTAGATTTCTTTTCTTCACATAAATGAAAAGAAATAAACGAACCTTTCATTTTATTGGCACAGCCGAAAGATGCGGTGACTGTCATAAAAAGGTTATGAAAGGTACCACCGAGATTTGAACTCGGATCGCGAGATTCAAAGTCTCGAGTGCTAACCATTACACCATGGGATCACTTGACATCATTAAAGTCATGTTTTCGTTTGACTTCAATTTATTTTTACATAAATGAAAAGAAATAAACCAACCTTTTATTTTATTGGAACAGCCGAACGATACGGCTGACTCTAATAAAAAGGTTATGAAAGGTCCCCCCGAGATTTGAACTCGGATCGCGAGATTCAAGTGCTAACCATTACACCATGGGACCACTTGACATTACTAAAGTCATGATTTCGTTAGATTTCTTTTCTTCACATAAATGAAAAGAAATAAACCAAGCTTTTATTAAATTAGAACAGCCGAAAGATGCGGCGGACTCCAATAAAAAAAGTTGTCCAAGGTCCCACCGAGATTTGAACTCGGATCGCGAGATTCAAAGTCTCGAGTGCTAACCATTACACCATGGGACCACCTGTCATTATTAAAGTCATGTTTTAGTTTCAAACAAATTCTTCACATAAACAAAAAGAAATAAACCAACCTTTTATTTTATTGGAACAGCCGAACGATGCGGCTGACTCTAATAAAAAAAGTTATCAAAGGTCCCACCGAGATTTGAACTCGGATCGCGAGATTCAAAGTCTCGAGTGCTAACCATTACACCATGGGATCACTTGACATCATTAAAGTCATGTTTTCGTTTGACTTCAATTTATTTTTACATAAATGAAAAGAAATAAACCAACCTTTTATTTTATTGGAACAGCCGAACGATACGGCTGACTCTAATAAAAAGGTTATGAAAGGTCCCCCCGAGATTTGAACTCGGATCGCGAGATTCAAGTGCTAACCATTACACCATGGGACCACTTGACATTACTAAAGTCATGATTTCGTTAGATTTCTTTTCTTCACATAAATGAAAAGAAATAAACCAAGCTTTTATTAAATTAGAACAGCCGAAAGATGCGGCGGACTCCAATAAAAAAAGTTGTCCAAGGTCCCACCGAGATTTGAACTCGGATCGCGAGATTCAAAGTCTCGAGTGCTAACCATTACACCATGGGACCACCTGTCATTATTAAAGTCATGTTTTAGTTTCAAACAAATTCTTCACATAAACAAAAAGAAATAAACCAACCTTTTATTTTATTGGAACAGCCGAACGATGCGGCTGACTCTAATAAAAAAAGTTATCAAAGGTCCCACCGAGATTTGAACTCGGATCGCGAGATTCAAAGTCTCGAGTGCTAGCCATTACACCATGGGACCACTTTACATTACTAAAGTCATGATTTCGTTAGATTTCTTTTCTTCACATAAATGAAAAGAAATAAACGAACCTTTCATTTTATTGGCACAGCCGAAAGATGCGGTGACTGTAATAAAAAGGTTATGAAAGGTGCCACCGAGATTTGAACTCGGATCGCGAGATTCAGAGTCTAGAGTGCTAACCATTACACCATGGGACCACTTGACATCATTAAAGTCATGTTTTCGTTTGACTTCAATTTATTTTTACATAAATGAAAAGAAATAAAACAACCTTTTATTTTATTGGAACAGCCGAACGATACGGCTGACTCTAATAAAAAGGTTATGAAAGGTCCCACCGAGATTTGAACTCGGGTCGCGAGATTCAGAGTCTCGAGTGCTAACCATTACACCATGGGACCACTTGACATCATTAAAGTCATGTTTTCGTTTGACTTCAATTTATTTTTACATAAATGAAAAGAAATAAACCAAGCTTTTATTAAATTGGAACAGCCGAAAGATGCGGCGGACTCTAAAAAAAAAAGTTATCAAAGGTCCCACCGAGATTTGAACTCGGATCGCGAGATTCAAAGTCTCGAGTGCTAACCATTACACCATGGGACCACCTACCATTATTAATGTCATGTTTTAGTTTCAGATAAATTCTTCACATAAACGAAAAGAAATAAACTAACCTTTTATTTTAT
Source organism: Crossaster papposus (assembly GCA_037893245.1). Lineage (NCBI taxonomy): Eukaryota > Metazoa > Echinodermata > Asteroidea > Velatida > Solasteridae > Crossaster > Crossaster papposus. The sequence continues at coordinate 182,384 of JBAIAA010000354.1, read as the reverse complement.
TGGAACAACCGAACGATGCGGCTGACTCTAATAAAAAGGTTATGAAAGGTTCCACCGAGATTTGAACTCGGATCGCGAGATTCAGAGTCTCGAGTGCTAACCATTACACCATGGGACCACTTGACATCATTAAAGTCATGTTTTCGTTTGACTTCAATTTATTTTTACATAAATGAAAAGAAATAAACCAACCTTTTATTTTATTGGAACAGCCGAACGATACGGCTGACTCTGATAAAAAGGTTATGAAAGGTCCCACCGAGATTTGAACTCGGATCGCGAGATTCAGAGTCTCGAGTGCTAACCATTACACCATGGGACCACTTGACATTACTAAAGTCATGATTTCGTTAGATTTCTTTTCTTCACATAAATGAAAAGAAATAAACCAAGCTTTTATTAAATTGGAACAGCCGAAAGATGCGGCGGACTCTAATAAAAAAAGTTATCCAAGGTCCCACCGAGATTTGAACTCGGATCGCGAGATTCAAAGTCTCGAGTGCTAACCATTACACCATGGGACCACCTGCCATTATTAAAGTCATGTTTTAGTTTCAAACAAATTCTTCACATAAACAAAAAGAAATAAACGAACCTTTTATTTTATTGGAACAGCCGAACGATGCGGCTGACTCTAATAAAAAAAAGGTATCAAAGGTCCCACCGAGATTTGAACTCGGATCGCGAGATTCAAGGTCTCGAGTGCTAACCATTACACCGTGGGACCACTTGATATTACTAAAGTCATGATTTCGTTAGATTTCTTTTCTTCACATAAATGAAAAGAAATAAACGAACCTTTCATTTTATTGGCACAGCCGAAAGATGCGGTGACTGTAATAAAAAGGTTATGAAAGGTCCCACCGAGATTTGAACTCGGATCGCGAGATTCAGAGTCTCGAGTGCTAACCATTACACCATGGGACCACTTGACATCATTAAAGTCATGTTTTCGTTTGACTTCAATTTATTTTTACATAAATGAAAAGAAATAAACCAACCTTTTATTTTATTGGAAAGCCGAAAGATGCGGTGACTGTAATAAAAAGGTTATGAAAGGTCCCACCGAGATTTGAACTCGGATCGCGAGATTCAGAGTCTCGAGTGCTAACCATTACACCATGGGACCACTTGACATCATTAAAGTCATGTTTTCGTTTGACTTCAATTTATTTTTACATAAATGAAAAGAAATAAACCAACCTTTCATTTTATTGGAACAGCCGAACGATACGGCTGACTCTAATAAAAAGGTTATGAAAGGTCCCACCGAGATTTGAACTCGGATCGCGAGATTCAAAGTCTCGAGTGCTAACCATTACACCATGGGACCACTTGACATTACTAAAGTCATGATTTCGTTAGATTTCTTTTCTTCACATAAATGAAAAGAAATAAACGAACCTTTCATTTTATTGGCACAGCCGAAAGATGCGGTGACTGTCATAAAAAGGTTATGAAAGGACCCACCGAGATTTGAACTCGGATCGCGAGATTCAAAGTCTCGAGTGCTAACCATTACACCATGGGATCACTTGACATCATTAAAGTCATGTTTTCGTTTGACTTCAATTTATTTTTACATAAATGAAAAGAAATAAACCAACCTTTTATTTTATTGGAACAGCCGAACGATACGGCTGACTCTAATAAAAAGGTTATGAAAGGTCCCCCCGAGATTTGAACTCGGATCGCGAGATTCAAGTGCTAACCATTACACCATGGGACCACTTGACATTACTAAAGTCATGATTTCGTTAGATTTCTTTTCTTCACATAAATGAAAAGAAATAAACCAAGCTTTTATTAAATTAGAACAGCCGAAAGATGCGGCGGACTCCAATAAAAAAAGTTGTCCAAGGTCCCACCGAGATTTGAACTCGGATCGCGAGATTCAAAGTCTCGAGTGCTAACCATTACACCATGGGACCACCTGTCATTATTAAAGTCATGTTTTAGTTTCAAACAAATTCTTCACATAAACAAAAAGAAATAAACCAACCTTTTATTTTATTGGAACAGCCGAACGATGCGGCTGACTCTAATAAAAAAAGTTATCAAAGGTCCCACCGAGATTTGAACTCGGATCGCGAGATTCAAAGTCTCGAGTGCTAGCCATTACACCATGGGACCACTTGACATTACTAAAGTCATGATTTCGTTAGATTTCTTTTCTTCACATAAATGAAAAGAAATAAACGAACCTTTCATTTTATTGGCACAGCCGAAAGATGCGGTGACTGTAATAAAAAGGTTATGAAAGGTGCCACCGAGATTTGAACTCGGATCGCGAGATTCAGAGTCTAGAGTGCTAACCATTACACCATGGGACCACTTGACATCATTAAAGTCATGTTTTCGTTTGACTTCAATTTATTTTTACATAAATGAAAAGAAATAAAACAACCTTTTATTTTATTGGAACAGCCGAACGATACGGCTGACTCTAATAAAAAGGTTATGAAAGGTCCCACCGAGATTTGAACTCGGGTCGCGAGATTCAGAGTCTCGAGTGCTAACCATTACACCTTGGGACCACTTGACATCATTAAAGTCATGTTTTCGTTTGACTTCAATTTATTTTTACATAAATGAAAAGAAATAAACCAAGCTTTTATTAAATTGGAACAGCCGAAAGATGCGGCGGACTCTAAAAAAAAAAGTTATCAAAGGTCCCACCGAGATTTGAACTCGGATCGCGAGATTCAAAGCCTCGAATGCTAACCATTACACCATGGGACCACCTACCATTATTAATGTCATGTTTTAGTTTCAGATAAATTCTTCACATAAACGAAAAGAAATAAACTAACCTTTTATTTTATTGGAACAACCGAACGATGCGGCTGACTCTAATAAAAAAGTTATGAAAGGTCCCACCGAGATTTGAACTCGGATCGCGAGATTCAGAGTCTCGAGTGCTAACCATTACACCATGGGACCACTCGGCATCATTAAAGTCATGTTTTCGTTTGACTTCAATTTATTTTTACATAAATGAAAAGAAATAAACCAACCTTTTATTTTATTGGAACAGCCGAAAGATGCGGCGGACTCTAATAAAAGAAGTTATCAAAGGTACCACCGAGATTTGAACTCGGATCGCGAGATTCAAAGTCTCGAGTGCTAACCATTACACCATGGGACCACTTGCCATTATTAAAGTCATGTTTTAGTTTCAAACAAATTCTTCACATAAACGAAAAGAAATAAACTAACCTTTTATTTTATTGGAACAGCCGAACGATGCGGCTGACTCTAATAAAAAGGTTATCAAAGGTGCCACCGAGATTTGAACTCTGATCGCGAGATTCAAAGTCTCGAGTGCTAACCATTACACCATGGGACCACTTGAAATCATTAAAGTCATGTTTTCGTTTGACTTCAATTTATTTTTACATAAATGAAAAGAAATAAACCAACCTTTTATTTTATTGGAACAGCCGAACGATACGGCTGACTCTAATAAAAAGGTTATGAAAGGTCCCACCGAGATTTGAACTCGGATCGCGAGATTCAGAGTCTCGAGTGCTAACCATTACACCATGGGACCACTTGACATTACTCAAGTCATGATTTCGTTAGATTTTTTTTCTTCACATAAATGAAAAGAAATAAACCAAGCTTTTATTAAATTGGAACAGCCGAAAGATGCGGCGGACTCTAATAAAAAAGGTTATCAAAGGTCCCACCGAGATTTGAACTCGGATCGCGAGATTCAGAGTCTCGAGTGCTAACCATTACACCATGGGACCACTTGACATCATTAAAGTCATGTTTTCGTTTGACTTCAATTTATGTTTACATCAACGAAAAGAAATAAACCAACCTTTTATTTTATTGGAACAGCCGAACGATGCGGCTGACTCTAATAAAAAGCTTATCAAAGGTCCCACCGAGATTTGAACTCGGATCGCGAGATTCAGAGTCTCGAGTGCTAACCATTTCACCATGGGGACCACTTGACATTACTAAAGTCATGATTACCATTCGTATAATTTATAAAGTCATGTTTTTGTTAGATTTCCAATGTTTGCACATAAATGAAAAGAAGTAAACATTAGTGCATGTTTGATCACAGGAAATGTAGCACAATTGTTTTAACATGTTAACACTTACATTGAGATCACAATTTAAGAAATGTATACTAGTATTAGTTAGAGTAAAAACGTTCGTGAACTGTCAATGTTGACGCTAATAAAGACATGTCTCACACCGTGAAACGGAGTTATTACGCTTTACTGGGTCGTACGGGTGTAGCGATACACATTCTCTATTCAAATTTTCTTTACACAAGTAAAGTTAGGAATTCGCGGTTTTCATCTTAACACTACCCGAGAGCTTGATTACGTAAGATCCTGGAGAAACCCTGCATAAAAATTAGGCGTCCAACCATTGGAATGCATGTCTTTTCATGTCCACTCAACTGGATGACAGTTGATGCAATTGTTTAAGTCAGAGAATACACTCGCAATTGTGGATTCGTAATATTACGAATCCACACTTTCTCTTGTATTCTCCCTAACGTATTTCATCGACGATGTTTGTTAGCATAACATTGTTAACTTACCTGTGTGGGGCATTCTGCAGATTTGGAAACTGTCCTGTCTAATCCTATTCAATCCTCTCAATTGATATTCTGCAAACCTGAAAAGAAAACCAAAGATCGAATTGTTTAAATTGATGTTTTTAATAGTTAGTGGAAATATGAACTGTTACGCGTGTTGTTTCGCCAGAAACATGAGAACAATTATTTAGGTTTCATGTAATGATGACTCTACTATACAACTCTTTGTTAACTTAACCTAATTATAAACATAAATGAAAGATAATAAACACATGTGCATACAGTTATAAATAAAACAAATATTTTTTATTTATTTTCATATGACTTAAAAGACAGACGTATAGGCACAAATAACAGAATTATTACACAATTTTTTTTTGTCCAATCAAAACCAAGGTTGTGAACAAAAATATCATTCAGAAAACTTACCTGGTGAAAGAAAAATAGCAATATCTACTCAGTAATCCACAACATATAAAAATTCAACATTCCGAGTTTTAAATAGATTGACAAATGTTCTTCTCCAAATATTTCATCTCAATTTGAACTTATTAGCTTGAGCGCTCATTGCAAAAAAAACCAAGAACATTGTCTTACCGCGTGAGATCTCCAAGGGAGGCAGTCAGTACGAAATCCTTCCCCGTAGAATCGGCCAATCGATCGGCCAACGGTCACGGCCGGCGACGCGCTGGCTTGTTTATACGCCCGTGTGTCTCTCCACGGCCGGCTGCTTGGCTCCGCACTTCAATACACCGATGACGACAGTACTGTACACGGAGGTGCGAGAGCGGAGAGCGGGAAAGTGGCGTATCGAGTCGGACGCGGAGCGGTTTTACCCCGGCTCATCCATGCCTGAGGTTACACGGTACAAAACACCTGCTTTTTACCGGAGTCTGCGACTAGCTAGCTAGCTTGCTTTTCCCCTTGTTGTCGTAAGAGAGAGCGGGAAAAAATCAGCTCAGCACGTCAACGGATGCACAGGAAAGGCGGATGAGACAGACAAAATGAACGGGGTGAATTCTGCGCTGAGATCGCTTACATTTCTCTATCTCGGGGCTCAGTAATACCTGACTATATTCACCCCCCCCCCCCTCCTTTCCAGTGTATGAAAAGTGATTTGTAGAAATCGATTCAGCCAGCGGAAGTCGTTGGGGTTTGCCCAGGCCATTGGCTGCGCCATGCATGGCTAGTGCGCTCGTACGAGGCAAGAGAGAAGGAGGATTTGATGGGATTTGATGAAGGGAGTAGTTGGTGATGATTTCGCCCGGTACTCACGGGCAGGTGGTTTTGACGCGAGTCCCCGCTCTACCGTCATTGTCTTTCTGATTGCCTGGCCGGCGCAGCGGAAAGTTTTCCACCGGCGGTTCGTACCGCACAGAGCCAAGAAAGAAAAGAAAAAAACCTATAAATTCATAGCTTCTCCGCTTGACTTGCCTCGCGACACGGCGATATCACCTGCTTTGCTTTAAAAAAAAAAAGTCAATGGACCCAGTCTGCGATTATACCGCCTAGCAGATAGGCTTCTCCTTTGGCGCAAAACGGAAATGAAGCTATAACGTTGTTGATATATTAATTACATACATTCGCCCGCGCGCCGTGACGTTATTACTGAACTGGGAAAGTACACAATATAATTGAATATGAGCTTTCTGTGCAGGACATCTACAATATCAATACATCGTATCGAGTAGAGTATTACGAAATCTGTCTGCATAATGTTTCACGGGACCAGCCTGAAAAACCAAAATCGTTGTCCTACAACAACATTTATTAATTGTTTGCATCTTCTAGCCTAAGGTCGGCGGAGCATATAATGACGTAACGGATAGGTAATGCCCCAAATGGCTTCAACAGAATGATACGGATTTGGTTTCAAACGCTTAATTCACACGAGAAAGGAATCTTATTAGAAAGTTCTAAACGGGTAAACATTCTTAAAATCAACGAAATTATATAGGGAGACAAAAGTCATGTAATTCGTATTGCTCCGTGTAAATAAATTTTGAGCGATTTCAAAGTTCATCTGCGGATAATTACTGAGATGTCACGGTAGACAACTTGCTGCAAAACAGGAACGGGTATAAACGAATTGTGCCCACAACGATAACATCGATCTAGAATCACAGAATTACTGAATATATCGCAAGTCCTGTGTTAATTAAAGTCTGCATGGAACCAATTGAAAGTTGACTGATTGGTTCATAGTACTTTATACCCTTCTCCATTTTATTAAACCCGGCTTTGTTCCGGTTTCTGCTCTCCGACTGCAAAAACACGTTGTTAAATGTGCAAAGCGTGTAAAATACTCGAAAGCCTGTCCTCGTACACGATGTGGTGATTTACTAGTATCGAGTCAATGTTCATTAACCCTGAATCGACGCCAGCAAGAAGCTAATAGCGATATAAATAGAAGACAAGTACAATTTGTGTTATTGTTTACAAGACCGAATCGCCATATTGAATCATATTCAGCCAGGCTATAGGTGTACATGTACACATAACGACTTTATTGCCGTTTTGTAGGTACATAATGTATTTAGCTGACGCAAGAATGCATTCATAATGAAGCCGAATGTTTATGGTTAAACTCGTTTTGAGCTTGCAGCTTCATGTAACGTCAATAAGTCTGTGTGACGTGTACTAAAACGAGCATGTCAATAGTTACGAAATGAGAGGGGCGTGTACATGTATAGAGAGGCCTGCTCTGCAAGGGGTGAGGACCTTTGTGCCTCCCCTCCCTCCATTGATCTGCCCATCCAATCGGCCTTCCCCGACAGATGATAGTCTTCGCTCTTAATCCATAAACGATAAGGATATTCTAATTGACTGGTATAACCCGAATTGTCGTTCAAACGAAAATCCCTCAGAAAATGATCAACTTTCTTCAGGTTACGAAACTTCACATCCCATGCACGGCTGTTTCATCTCAACTTATACGATTTCACGCAAACGACAATGTCGGTGTCTTTGATAAAGTCTTTTTTTCATAATTTGATGAACATGCAACAGTCATCGATTTTCAGCAATCAGTGAAAAGCGATTCTAAAGACACCTGCCATCGCTGTGATAGCCCGTAGCCAGGAAACTACGGCTTCACGAAAGGACGGACATAGCTAATGTTTTTGTCTTTGTGGCAAACGGCTGTTTTATCTTTCGGCTAGTATTACGGAAAATCGCACTTCACGCTCCGCTGGTAGCGCAGCACTCACGCGAGCCGAAAACGGTAGTTCACAACACTTTCGAAATTATGAAACATAAAACAGCCGCCATAAAGAACTTGCATTTTCATTGTCAATGTTCAGGTTTTGGTTTTTAAGCCGAGGTTCTTTGCTTAAGGCAGCGTTGCAGTTGATTAGTCAAGTCTAATATGACCATTTATGACTTGTCCAGGATTGTAACGGGGTATTTAATGAAAATGTATGGATCGCCCACTAAATACTGAAGGGACGGGCGTTGACTTTAATGCCGCCGGGCTGACAAGTTCAGTATTTTGTAACGTCGTTTTGCAACTTCTGTAAATAAAGGCTGGACATAGTACATGTACATGCAGTTTTGGTCGGCTTGTCGCAAGGAGCGGTTTTACTGACCCAATTTGAAATGTATAAAATAGGATGGATTATATTAAAATGTCGAAAATTCGGCTGTACACAAATTTAAACCAATGAGAGCCACTCAAAGTAGGGCTGTCCGTCGCTATTCTGAGCTACAACAAACGTCTGATATAATTAAATTATATGCATGTCAATTGTATTTGACCTCTCGTGTCAGCCAATCTAAGTAGCCTTTTGAAAATGTGACGTCATTTAGAGCAGAAATTCAGCCAAACATGTTGATTAGTCCGTGGCTGCCATTTTTTCTCTCATTTAACCAGTTCGCGCCTGGATTATTTTAACATCGCCGAGCCAAGGGGCGGGATTATTTTAAACGAAACTCGATCCGAAGCGGGTTCAGGCTGATAGTGCCGGGAAGCACACCCACGCATTCCCGGCCTTGCTCGCTGCTGACATACATTTTCGAACTTGAACTTGGCGTGTTTATGCGTCATCCGTTTTGAATTTGGAAAATTTTTGCGTTTATATACGTCATCCGGGGCGAAGTGATTAACATCAGATTACAGAAAACACGATAGCCTGCTGACTGGTCAAGACGCATACCATAGAAGTCCATAGACTATTGTGGATGCATTTCCCTTTTTAAAGTAACCAGTTCGCAGGATTCTTTTTTACGAACCTCGATCCGAGGCGGGTTCAGGCTGGCATGTGGGAAGCACACCCAGATATTTCTGACCTCGCTCGCTGCGAGCCAGTCACTCGTGACGTGTTTATCCGTCACCCGTTTTGAATCTCGGAAAAAAACTTCGCGTCTATACACGCCACCCGACGCGAACAGGTAAATAAGAACTTTGTCACATTATAAAGTACCTTTCTATTGGTTGTATTTGAGGGCCAGTTTGTATTATGTGAGGCTAGGCGCAAACAGCTCTTTGTATTATGTGAGGCTAAGCCGTGGTTGGCAATATATTCCTCCCACACATAAGAAAAAGGCATGTTAGTGTTGCGTTTGTTGGCTACATGTACATGTACATGTACATATATTTTGTATAGTGTAGGTATACTAAGGAGAATTCATGATTATCTTCCTCAACACAGCCTACAATATCAATGTACATGTATCAATGTTTTGTATTCCTTGAATGTCTGTAAATATTCTGTTTGTAATTTTGTGTAAATGTTGTTGTATTTATATGTACTGTTTTTAAACTGTTTGGGAACACCCTGGGTAAAGAAATGGAATAAAATTAATATGCATTAGTATTTTTGTAACCTTCAAAACTATTCTTCCTTTTTGGCAGTACCCAAATTTTGCCAACCACGTGCAAAATATTGTTTTGCCTGTGGTTGGCAAATTTTGACCAAAATGCACATGCGTCAGTTAGTAACGGAATAATTATCGTGCTTAACGTCCCTTTCGGAGCCATATGCATGAATGAGAAAAGAAAAATGTTTTATTGATCAGTAGGACTTGATTAAACACAATTTAAGAAAGAAAATTTATTTCTGTAGAAACAAAAATGAAACTCTGTAACAATATCGAAGATTAGAACCCGCAATTTGCTGCACTTGGATCATTGGAAGGGATATAATAAATCATTCACGCGACATGTTTCACGCATGCGTAACACAGTCAACGAATAAATTGGTTGTACAGCAGGTAAGGTTTACGAAGTCTCCTGACGACGGACAGAGCATACTGTCCGAAACGTTGATTTCCCTCCGGTTTTTTCAGAACCACACAAACTCACAACAAATTACTACATGGTGCTGCCGCAAACAACTCTTGTCAATCCCATCTGTTTACAAAGTGGTGCGATCGCCCTCTGTTGATTTCAGACAGAAGATTTGAAACGTAAATGCGTATGCATCTGAGGTCACTGATCTCTATACATGATGTACAGTACTAGAGATCAGTGATTGATTGAGGTTCGCCAAAAGAAAGCGCCCTCTTGTGGCAAAGGTTATTGATAACAATCTACACACGTACATCCATGTATACATGTACACAAAACTCGTGTTGGTTCGACCTTTTCCCTCAGAACTTCCGAAAGAACTTGTATTTCTGACAGATATATAATCTCTGGAGGAGCATTTACCACGGCAGATAAACGAGAGAAGCACAGACGTTTTGCTTGGCACGTATGTTATTGTTTTTCTCACCATTTTGAAGATCTCTGTTGCGCACCGGGAGTCTGTACTCGCATGAAGAGCGCCCTCAACTGGACGTAAAGTAAGTCTTTGACATTTCCGTTCGTGTCTGGCCCAGAGCTGGCTAGGGGCCCCAAAGTTCTCTTTGGTTTTGAATGTATCAACTAAATTGTTATCTTGATGTTCATTCAGTGTAATTCACTGTTCTCCCATAGGAAGATATTACATTTTTAGAGATGGAGGAAAAACCCAGAATAACATCCTAGGGGAAAAACCCACGGAATCAGGCAGGGACTGAAAACCCAATCCACATAATAGGCCAAGGCGGGGTTTGAACCTGGGTCGTAGCGGTGGAAGGCGAGGAAAGGACGGTCACATCAACATGTAGATGTAGATGTACATGTCTATAGTCAAATCTTAAATTTCGCACGCTCGGTTAAATTCTAATTGCCGTCTTGTTAAAGACGTAAAGTCACTGTCCCTAAATGTTTCCACCTTCTATAAAATAATATAGGAAATTGTTCATACCCTTTATTTGTTTTATATATAAAATGTGCAGAATAAAATCTGCTGTCCCCATCAACACCCCCTTCCCCCCTCCACCTCCTCCACCCCCCCCCCCCCCCCCAAAAAAAAATAAAATAAAAATAAATTAAAATTAAAAATACCACACACACAAAAGAAAACACAAAAAACAACTTTGTCCGTTATCGGAAGGCTGTCTGGGTAATGACACATAATGCCCAGGAAGCCAAACACACAGCTACTAGTAGATAGACGTAGCCCCAGCCTCTAACACTGAGCCTTTGTTGTAAGCTAAAGGGCAACTTGTTCAAACGCATGTCCCTTTTTGTGCGTCTGGGTTCAACGCTAGCGCCTCGAGGTGTTTCGCCGTGTAGATAATGTCTTTAATTCCGCAGTTTTTTAACCAGCCACGGATGTTGACACCCTATGAACCTCCCTGAAAAGCCCCGACTTTCTTCCTTTTTGTATGTGATTCATCACAGATCAATGTCTAGTCTCCAACTCAATAAAGCAAGAAACAACAGGAATATATTATTTCTATGTTGGTGTTTTATTTTATTTTTTTAACATGATATTTTTTTGTACAAAATAATTTACAGGTTTCTTTGTACATGTACACAAACTATACTGACAAATGTTATTTATAAATAAAATGTTGATATTCTAGTAACAGTATGAGGTACATAATATAATGCAATACAAGGTTATATGGATATTTCATTTTTGCTTAGTTTGCTGAAAAGGATAATATGATTTTTACGTATTTATTTACTACATGTAGTTTACTACGACTTTGTTCAGTCTACTGACAGTGAACGTATATTCTGTAAGGGAAAAATGGAAGGGGTTTATAATAAACAGGTACATTTGTATTTGGCAAAAAAACAAGCATTATCGTTACTAAGAAAAGTTGGTTCGAACTAGTGAAATAAAATATTCAATATACATTGTACATTTGTAATAATATATGCACGTACATGTACATGTAGGTTTATATACATTACGTATACACATACGTACATGTATACGCCTACTTCTGTTGAGTGTCTACAGTCGGAAGTTCGCACAGAATGGGGGTTTTAGTTTTATGTATTATATTTCCTTCCTCTTTTTTGTCCCATTGTTCTGTTTTTATTTTGGAACTTGTCGCGTTGGTCTTTTTCCATAGAGCCGTATAGACGACGTGTCCTCTGTTTACATCTATATTTAAATGTGCCCGTCGGTATGCGCACGCATTATGTTTTGCATAAATTTGATTAAGAGACGACACCAGGAATCACAGAATTCAAAGGCAATCTGACCTGCGGCGTTATTCCTCAACCAAATTGTATGCAAAACACGATGCGTGCACATACCGCCGGGTACATTATTATATGTAGATGTAAACAGAGATACGCCACGGATCTGAAGTGCAGATGGTAGCTGATATTTTAAGTGCACCATCCGATGATGGTTAATGAAACCTCAACAGGCTACGCTATACTCAAGTCTCGTGATCATTGAAATGTCTCTGTCATTTCTTAAAGAGATGTATGCTTATAATCCATGATGAGAGCCGCTCATTTACACGTATACAGATCCGTAATCGTCTGGCAGACTCTGCATTTCACCTCACAGCACCAGATGAACGTGCAGTCGCACCGCTCCACGATGCGTACCTCCTGCGTGTTGTATCCCCTCCCGCAGCACAGCAGATCGCAGCTGTCCGCCGCCGTGGACGTCCGGTTGCACTCCCTCCCCGACGTGCCCATGATGCCTAGACTCGCGTCCCGTACGCAGTAGTTCGGAGACCTCTCCAAGTATACCATCTCATCCTGCGCAACGGGCACCTTGCGCATGCTGCGGTCCTTCCGTCGTAGGCGGCGCTTGGTGGGTCGGTTCGCGATCTCAACGGACTCTAGGTAGCGGTTCTTGAGGTAGATGCCCACGGCTAGGAAGTCCGGCATTGTGTTCCAGCAGGATTTGATGGTACATGAGCCGGAGACGCCGTGGCATCGACATTGCCTGGACATGAACTGCCTCAGGGCCTGCAGGTGACAAGAAAACATCCAGAAAAATGAGCGACTATCAATTTTACTTAGCATTACAAAGAACTTGAAGCAGAGCGCCCTCGCTGTAGACAGGTTATGTTATTGTTTACACAGACAATGAAAATACAAAGTGCTATTATTTATTAATCACAGGGAACAAATCCTGCCCATTGTGGTGCATGGTACAGATAATGATAAAGTCAACTCTATCTTGCACTTGACATATTAATTTAGACAGCATTCAGAGATCGAAATCGTCTGATATCAATGAATTTAAAACTTATGTTAAAATAATTTGTGTGTTCTTGGTCGATATAAGGCGAATTTGATTTCTGAATGGCTTAGACGAATTTGATCTGTAATTAGATTAGATTAGATTAGATTGCTTTATTCAGCCAATGATTAAAAACAATCACAGGAATTTGTAATGTTAGACTCGCACAACAACAATAATAAACATATAATTACAAAAGTATACAAACAATTCTTTAAAATTAAGAATATTCCCGAGACAATGACCCAAATTTTGAATTGAATGGTAAATGATTAGATTGGTTTGGTAAAAGCGTGTTAATTTGTGTTTCATATGGGTAGTTTTCTGTATGATATTATCATGCTCTATACATTTTACGTGAGTTGTACAAGCCGTCCATATTATGCTTTATATTCTACGTGAGTTGTACAAGCCGTCCACGATATCTGTCTGGTTCGACTGCGGTTAAACAAGGAACACTATATAGTGTAAGAACAGGAATTAATTGAACCTACGACCTCCGGAGTTTTGCGGTCTTTGAAACCGTTCACCACACTCGTACTCTTGCCCGGTTTTGTTTAAGTTTAGAAAAAAGGGAATTCGCTACAATGTTGAATATAAGAGTATCGGTTAGCGTTGCAGGTGGCAGTGCTGGTCAAATGCACCCCCCCCCCCCCCCCCCCCTTCTTTCTGGCCAACTCACCCACCATATAGCCACTGTCGAGTTCCTTGCAGTGTCTATTCAGCCGGGGGGAGGGGCCCCGGGGGAGGAGGTGAAACCTCCTATAACGACATTTTGATTACACCAGCACCTCGCAGCCATTATACCCATAACTCACAGTGTGTAAGTTAGGCTGCCCGTACTCTTAAACAAATTCCGATATTTTTTATCAATTTTTATGTTTTATTTCAACCAAAAATATCTTCTGCAACCTTCTGAAAAAGGGTATGTTTGGGGGCACCAACATGCAGATCTGCTTGCCGAGCAGACTGGCTTCCGGTCCGTGCATGTATATCGATACTGATTGTTGGTTCGGAATCCGCCTACCCCTCGAGAACGGAATTATTGTCTGGACGCCAATAATTCAAAATTCGTCCAGTAATAATTCAATTTTATAAAACTCGAAAACTATCTTCTTCTTTTTTACAGAAGAAAGCAAATTAGGGAACTGTTTCAGATTTGCCCTCAGTCCACCAAATGTCTGGATTTATGTCAAAATTTATTAAACGAATACATGCCATGAGTACATGTACAGTATAAGATATGTTTGTGAACTACCATAGAGACATGAATCTTTGACAATAACCAGTGACAAAAAGTCTATGAACTTGAACGAATATGAACTTAGCACGAACTCGCCGGAATGACTGTCCGTATACGTACGTCGCCCATTTTTAAATCCAATAATAAACCGACGCCGGTACGGTGTATCATGCACGACCAAAACCAAATATGTCGCGGTCCATGTAGAAAGATTAGCTTTCAATTGTTTTGTGGCATGCGAGTAAAATCGACAGATAATTACCGCGAGTTTTCACTAGGCAGGCTTTGTTATATTCATTTTCATGATGCTTAAAGGTAGAATACACCATTTAGTTAGAAACTTTTTTTCTTCAGATTATTATGAAATATCTTACTTATTTGAAAGTAAATATAGATTCTAGGCACCAAGCAAAATGATTGCGCTAGATATCTTGTATTTATTCGGAAAAATCGAATTGGAAACAAAATATTCACGATCGCCGTACGACGATCGCGAAAAAAACCAGAACATAAGAACCACTGCCCGACGCCGGTTGAAAACGAACGCCGTTTTTCTTGCTTTTCTCAGGATCCATGATTGTAAAACTTGAAATGTCAGTTTAACGATATTTATTATAAAATACAACCCCCCAAATCCACCCATTCATGATAATTCAAACAATTACCAATGGTGTATCCTACCATTAAAGTACCCTCTACACATGTATATTCAATGTGCGGTGGTATGCGCACGCATCATGTTTTGCATACAATTTGGTTAAGGAGTGACTTCGCAGCTCAAATCGCCTTTGAATTATGTGACCTCTGATCGATGTCGCCTCTTAACCAAATGTATGCAAAACACGATACATGCGCATACGGTACCGCCAGGCACAATTTGAATATAGATGTAAACAGAGGGAAGATATTGCGTTGTATTCTTGCACTTAAATCCGGGGGCGAGTTGGAGGTACATTGTATATTATGCCACACCCGCCTTTCGACCGGGGATTTGGGCCATTAAATGCCCTCCCAATAAAATATGCACAAAGTCACCCCGGCCTCCTTAACGAATTTCCACAATTTTAAGTTTTGTCACACCCCCCCCCCCCCCCCGACTTTTTTGAGTTTCGATTTGACCTCTATTTTCCAGTTGACCTCTCCATTTTCCAGTTGACATCGCTACCTTTCTTTGTGGCCTATTCTTAAGCCGTGTTCCCATTGGACTTTTTCTTCCGCGGCCACGCGGAAACTTACCGCGGCATTCCTTAGCGTGAATCTACCACGCGTTCCCACCTGGACTTATATTCCGCGACGGAACGGTTCATTCGCTGTTCGAGACTGGCAGAATGTCACACATTGCGGCCCTGATAATTTACCGTGGCTGCGCGGAAGTCTTCCGCGACCTCTTTCGGCCTGTTCATTTTACATCACGGTCGCGGTAAATTGACAGGGAGGTCAATTTACCGTGCGTCCCCATTGGATTTAATTTTGTCATTCTAAAGAAAAGTCGCGGTACTCTAACAAAATTAAGTCCAATGGGAACATGGCTTTAGGCAGCTGGTTCTTGTACTCTGATTATTGCAAGATTACATGTTACTGCATTCACCCCCATGGAGTTTATACGCATGGCTTAAATCCGTTTGTTTGTATTGTTAGATACCGTAGTAGGCAAGACAATTAAAACTTCATAATTAAACATTAAGAGTCTAGAAAACCGATTTGTTTTCCTTTGTGACGTGTGACAATGTAAATAAAGTTTCACGCTGATATACTGATTAGCACTTTCTAGACCCAGGAAATCCATTGCGATTGGCCATTACGTAAATTGCCTGGAGTTTTTTTCCTATTATGTTACTGCAGTGTTCAAAGGATGAACTAAACATTCACTGATTATAACCATATCCACAAATTAGACAGCAAATCAAACTTAAAAGAAGCACCTGTTTTCAAACTGTACAACTATTGCACATGTGTTGGGACCATTATTGTTGCATGTTTAACACACATCGAATAGCATGCAGCAGTAAACGCAACGATCACGTGGTACGATATGCATGTTGTTTATGTTATACTTTTTTGTATAATAAATGGTTACATTTACATAAGAAAGAAGCAAAATGTTCTGGCCTACTTTAGTCTCATTTCGAGTGTTGAATTAAAGCTTGCTGTCGACAAAGTGACAAAGACGGACACAAGACTACACATGACACGAGAAAATCGCTCTTTCCTTTTCTACCACCGCAATATCATTAAGTAGGACACACACGTGTTCGTGGACAAGAAGCAACTACCCTTCCAGCAATCCTGCAAAATGATTCTTGTTTCGCCAAAAACTACAAAATAGTTTTTAAGGCTGTCCTAAATTTGTACCGCGGTCCATTGTCATGTTAAACAGTTGATCGCAGAACATAAAGGGATATTCACAACATGTACGTGCTTTTCAACAAAGATATGGGATTTTAGTTACTGAGCTGAAATCGATACAGCGATCAAATTTCGGGGGAAAACCAGATAACGGTCAAAGGTCAAACGTAATCCTGAGGGTAAAAGCTACATAAAAGTAGGAATGTTTAATGACCTGGCCTACTTTTGGGGGGCAACGTGCTAGGGTCATGCCAAAATTCGTGTTTTTTTGTTATTTAAAAAAAAAAAAACTTTGATAAAATAAAGATTTTTTTGTCCTACAAAATCAAACAACGAAGGAGATACATGTAATACCATAGGAGCAAAGATTTAGTTTCTTTAAAAACGTCTAAACAAATATTTCTGCTCGAAACTTTTCCAGTCCGTAATTGTGATCATCTGTGACAGTTTGACCGGGTTGGGGGCAGAAAAACAACCACTGAATTTGAGCAACTGTTTGAATAAAAAGTGACCGAAGTTGAACAACGTCAAGAAACGTCAAGCATGGGTACCGCCATAGCGCCATGTTACTGTTTCAATTTCAGCGGTGTTGTTTCAGCGACTTGACGGGGCGCAACGCGCCGCTGGGCGGTGTTGGGTTCACGGTGTTTCACGCTGAGTATAATTGGTAAGACATCTCGACCGTCGGTTAGTATGGGATTGGTTGTCAACCTAAGGTCGGCCTTGGCATGCGCTGGGAAAATTGCAACAAGATAGTGCAAGAAAAATAAGCTGTGCAGCGTCGTTAGTTATTGTTACAAATTAGTGATTGTGAGCACGAGTGAAACTATTAACAGAAGGTGTTAAAACAATTAAGACACATAAACTACTTGTTTGCACACACATCTGTCAAATTTTACTCAAAGTAAACCCCAGAATTTTTGAGATTTGAAGGGTTGAATAATTTTTGTAATCTGCATTTGCGACTGTACATTGCACGGATTTGTAAAAAGTCACTTACAACACAGAGCAAGAAACAAAAGTACTTCACGTCACAATAAATAGAAATGAAAAAAAAAACCGACGGAATGTAATTGTTACACTTTATAATAACATGGTCCTCACTTGACGACGGAATGTAATTGTTACACTTTATAATAACATGGTCCTTACTTGACGACGGAATGTAATTGTTACACTTTATAATAACATGGTCCTCACTTGACGACGGAATGTAATTGTTACACTTTATAATAACATGGTCCTCACTTGACGACGGAATGTAATTGTTACACTTTATAATAGCATGGTCCTCGCTTGACTCGGGATTGGTCGAGTTGTGATTGACTTGTGATTTTTTGCAAATTTAATTAACCCTCGCTTTTTTACCGGCTATTGACTTAACAAACGACAATGGTCGCGGTCATAAAACGGGCTCCATGTTATCCCGAAAGTGACCCGTGAACCAGATCATTGTTATACGCAGTTGAAATACAGAACTGGCTTATTATAGCATGAAGGTAGGAAACACACCTCAATGATTATAGCAAGCCTTTACTCGAAATGGATCTGATTATTATAAAATCTTCAGTGATAAGTAAATAATAAAGGAACATTAATTATTTTCCTAAATTATGTTAACAATTCCAATTTACTAGGCTAGACATATTTATTACTGTGAAACAACCGGCATCAAACCAGTTATTTCGTTCATCCCTACCTATTTGTTGTCTTTACCGAATTACATCACCCGCCGTTCGTTATACCCCAGTCACAATTAAAGCGGAGCCCGGGCGGCGTGTGCGATTTATAGGCATCGGCCGGCGTGTAGAGGTCGGCGAAAGATCGTGCGATATAGCGGTCACAGTCACAATTAAAAGTGCCCCGTACGCTGCCATGACGGGTCAGTTTGCGATGCGAAACGCCGCACCAGGTTTTAAGTCCGAGTTAAAAGTAACTCGATGCCCGCCCGATGCCAAAAAATGATCCGGCAGCCGCAAGGAGTCCCGTGGGGCCCCGGCCGAAAATGCCTAGAAATCCGCCGCAAACTAATCGCAAACCCATCGCAAGCCAATTGTGACTGGGGTATTACGCGACCTAACAAAAATACCCAGTCAACACCAATAAACTACAATTCGCTAATCGGGGATGTGGAGCAAGAAACATATCAAACCCAGTGATTTTATGACCCGCGTGGGGCGAAAAACAAAATGGAACGACCTTGCCAGCTTGCCGAGCTTAGAATTAAGTTAAGTTACGATCTGTTTGGGGAATTTGGTCTTTTACGAGGTGGCGCATAGACCGTTTGTAGGTTTAACGCGATTTTACGCGATTTTTGGCATTTTTTTTTTTTTTGGGGGGGGGGGGGGGGGCTGGAAACTTTCGTAAAGATAATTGAAACGCAACAATGTCACATAAACAATATTATGATGACAAGCATACGCAACTGGATGACAATAAATATAGAAGGCGCCGGTTTAGCGTGGGACATTTGTAGATCTATTCCAAAAGCTGGTCATCAAATCGAATGTAAATTTTGTAATAGTTATTGGTTATGAAAGCAGACTGAATTTAATTTGTATTAAAAAATATATATATATTTGGAAAGGACCAAGTATATGTGATTGATCGAGACACACAAAAAATGGTTCATAGTGGGACAAATAGGGGAATATTTGGGGAATTATGTCTTTGATTCAAGCATACAATTTGGCACAGGAATGGTCAGAGTATGTCATGAGAAAGATATTAGGATATGACTATGGCCATCGCAGATACGGGTAGAATATTAAACAATGGCAGCCATTTTGAAAATTTGGTAAATTGCTTGTTATTCTACTTTTCTTTTTTAGTACAAATCTGCGATGGCCTTATATTCAAATATCATTCTCATGACATACTGGGACCGTGTTACCAAATTTCATGCTTGTATCACCAAAGGCACAATTCCATCACCTCTCTCCCGTACTTTCAATATTGTCAAGAAAATCCACAAAAAGACCATCGTTTTTGAGAAATGGGTTTAAACTTTAATGTCGGCTTACAGATCAATTAGTTTTGAACAAATGATGTTTATAATGTACGTTATGTAACTGTTCCTGAAACTAGTGGAAGTAATTAAAGTTTTCACACAACGCGGGTATAGTTGGATCAGGGACCAATTTCATAAAACCTGTAAGCACAAACAAGTCTTGCTCATTAAAAATAGGTTATCGGCCAAAACACCACGTGATTTTCAATCAAAGCAAATACCAGCTAAATACCAGTCACAAACAATAAACATCAACTGAAATGTTGGTTTGTAACCCTGTTTTATTCAAGGAAGAATTTTCAGGCTAAGCAAATTTTGGTGCTTACACGTTTTATGAAATTGGCTCCTGGCTGAAGCGTATGGAACAATGTCAATTTTTTGAGGGCAGCGGTGCAGTTAAATTTCAACGTGATCATCAACAATTTTTTGTAGCAAATTCATACCAAATGCATTTATCTTTTTGGGGGGGCAAAGGGGTATACCCGGGAATATGTGCATAATGTCACCACCATTCCCAGTTCGGTTGTTCACCTATTCGCTTATAATGTAAAGTACCTGCATTTTTGCTTTTCTTTAATAAGCCAGTCTGGATTGGGCGTTAAGTAGGTGTTAATCCGCTCAGTCAACAACGTTTATATGGGTTAAGTGGAGGTATTTAGCACATATCGCTATCCCATCAAGGTGCGGTGGTGCATAATACGATCAAAGATTAGGGAGAGTGGTGCACCATCTGTGAACCAAATTGCTGGCGATTGTGGAGTTGTTGTTGCATGCAATGGCAAGACAATACAACAGGTGGTATGAATCGATACTTTAATTGAGTATTCGTGTCGTGTATAAGGGCTTCCCTTTTGTGGTAGTATGTGTCTTAAAAGCTGACATCAACTTTTTTTTACTACCGAATTATTAAGAATAGTCTTACCATGGAGGAATAAGGAGGTAAATAATGATTCTAGTACTATTTCGAGGCATCCAGCAAAATTATTGCGCTAGGTATCCTGTGATTAATCTGAAATTGTGACGATTGCCGGAGGCAATCCTGAAAAATTACTTAATATAAAAAGAACAACTACCCGACGGTTAAAAACGAATGCCATTTTTCTTCCTTTTTTTTCAGCATCCATGATAGTAAAATCTCGAACAGGTGGTTAATCGTCGGCACATTGTGTCAAATCCACCTATTGCTGATAATTCAAGCAATTACCAATGGTGTATTCTACCCTTACATCCAACCATTCTTGATAAATCAAGCAATTACCAATGGTGTATACCACCAATTCTTAGTAGCTCTTCTAATCTAAGCAGAATGTGGTTTTTTATGCACAAACTCGACACCACACCTTAAGTGTAAAAAGGTACACCATTCTTACTTTTTATATGCAACTTCTGCCTATTTCTATAAATTTCCATTAGTAGCGTAAAGCTGTCACAATGACCACCTGTCCAAACCCAATCAAGTCCATCCCTGAAGGGGTACAGGAAAGGGCCGACTGATAAGGTGCAGTTAATTGTCTGATTCCCTGTATCTAAAATATATGCCGACGATCGATGACATCCGCAAACATGGCCGAACCTGTAATGAGGTGCAAAACGATGTATGCACAAATCATAAAAACGGACCGCAGAGCTATAGCTTCATATGCTTTCGAGTTCAAATGGAAGTTTGGCTACTATACATGTACGTGTGAGCGGGTAAAAGGTGGTACTGAAAATCAGCCGTCGTGAAAATTGAATTCCCGCGTTTATTTGGAATATGAAATGTCGCCAAAAATAACAAAACTGGAATGAACTTGCCTAATTAAAATTGTGTCAATACGAAACGCAAATGCTTAACAAAAAACAGAAATGAAACTTAACCAGGATCCATGGTATTAATTGCCTGACATTGTTATTGCCGTGTTAACAAACTTTATGGGTAGCTATTACGGGGAAAAGAGACAATATTTTATTTCCTTATTGTGAAAGCTAGATAAACTGTTTACGTTTTATTACTCGTCCAATCTATCGTCGTGGGGCTGTAAAAACGGAGACGGTGGATAGCTGGTAAGATAGGTGGGGCTTAACGATAGTTCTATCTTATTAGTGTGGGGGACTGGGGTACGCATACATGTAATTGTTTCTACGAAATTTTGAAATTACTAATTTATTTACTGAGAAGCAAGACTCAGCCATGCGGGAGAAACTGCGGGGAGTATTGCAACTGTGATGGATACACGCCGGGTGTGTATAAAGTGATGAGTGAGACCAACACGTTATAGTTTATCATGGTGGCCCCGAGCAAGGCACATACTGTAATTGCTTTATTTAACCAACAAGCGGAAATGGTTATCGGAAATGATTACCGAACGTTGTTCCCTGTTTAGGGAATTTATAAGAGAGCATTTTTGGGGTGATTTCAGGTGTATTTTGGGGGTACTTTGCTTCTGAATGTTTTATAGGAATTTGATTTTCCATGACAACAAGCACCCGTATACCTCTACGAGACAAATTTGAGTTCAGTGGTAGACGGGTTAAAACATCTGCGCTAAATAGCAGGTGATCGTGTGTTCGAATCCCAATCAAGTAAGCATGATTTGTGTATATCCTAATTTTTTAGCTTACATAATAGTAATAAATGGGCATAAAGTAATATGCATGCTGAGTGCTTTACAATTTAAGTCGATGAAAAGTTGAAATTTTGCAAAAATTCTGCATCTAATTTGGCTGTATTTTGACGGAGGTAGTATTGTACAGCCCAGCCATTTACACTTTGTTATGGGCCTTGTGAATAGTCGTTTGGTACAGTTTTGATTGATGATGTTTTAAAATATAAAGGGCATGCACAGGGGTTATGGACAGTCTTTGTTCCCATGTAATAAATATGGGTAAACACTTTGCACATTCATTGTCACTGAATATAGCTGTGAGATGATAAAACCTGTACACAGCGAGGACGCTCAATGGAAGCTGTCTTGTTTAGCTTTCCTGACCAAAATGCCTGAGATGTTATAGCAAGTAAGGATCGCAAAAACAAAATCCCAACTGTGTTGGTACAACCATCGTACAACTTACCCGTCTTCCAACCTCGTTGTTGTGCAGGTTCATGGCGCTCCGGACCCTGTTCGCCTTGCCCTCTTCCTCCCCATCCCCTGTAGCTGCCCGTACCTCGGCTGCGTCCACGAACTGCCTCCCTACGCTGAGGCCGTAGTCGAGGTTGTCGCTGCAGCCGCCCCACTGCCAACCCTCGGAGTTGACCACGCCGTTCCTCGAGTCATCGCAGGAGCAGTCGGTTAGGTTACCCAGGCTGCAGGTCCTGGTGACGGCGTGGACCACGCCCGCGCTGGTGATGGCATAGACGAAGGCTGTTTCGCGGCTGCCTGGGTGAGGCAAAGAATCGAGAGAAGGCAAATTAAACGGGAATGTACAACTTGTACAAAATTTGCTTTTGCTGTATATATTTTCAGAAATTGATGGATTTAGAGGGTTAGTAATAGTATGTTATAGAAACACTGTTTCACGTTTTGGGTTCGTAGATGCTGGAAAAAAACAACACAACCAATCATGTTTTTGTAGTCTGGCTCCCTGACCCCATGTTAGATGTAACGGAGTTACATGTATATACATCGGGAATTGTAAGGTCACGAGTCTGTACAGCTGGCTTGCACCCCTTCACAGGTATATAATCAATTGCAGAGAAAATGCAGAATAATTTAATAAGAAAAATTAGGAGTAATATTTTAACAAAAGATATTTTTCCAACGCTGGTCGGCCGATCAGCGTTGGAAATTGATACAAGTTTACTTAAAAATGTCAGCACACCAGGAGCCATGATTTTACAGGTGCTTTGAACTGTCATTCTTAAACAGTCCAGTATGTTGTACTATGTTATTTTATACTGTGTGTAATGTCGAGTCCATCACACAAGTCCTCATAATTCCTGAAAATTCTTTACAAGTCGCATAAATAAAGTAAGTTATTCAAATGTGCTGTGACAAAAAGAAAAGTTTTGGATATAGTTCACCCACTGTTACTTACGAGTTGAGTGATTTACCTGTTTTGGTGGTTTTTTTCAAACTGGCTACCCATCAGCTATTCAGCTTGTTATTTTAAAAAAAAAATCTTTAAAGGACAAATCTGCGATGGCCCTGTATTCAAATATCATTCTCATGACATAATCTGACGGTGTGCCAAAATCCGTGCTTGTAAAGGAACAATTCTTCCAGGGGAGGGGGGGGGGGGGGGGGGGTTGGGGGGGGGGGGGGGGCGGAGGGGGGCCCAAGAAAGTTCGCCACCAACGTTGAAATGTATCTCATTCGTTCTTCCACGCTCATGAGTCACACATCTTACACAGTAAATACGTATAGATCGCTACCGCGAAGCGCACCATTGAAACACGTACAGATTTGCTCCGTGTATCGCTCTCCGCATTTAGTGATTCATACAACGTCCGCAAAGCCAGGTACGCAGGCACGATCTACACGGATTTTGTTTGGGGCGATGTCATTTTCTGCCATTTTCGTTCGAAAACAACACGATAAAACGCAAGGGGGTCACAGGCAGATTTTTTTAAAAATTCAGTATATCACTGCTACATCCTTTTTTAACGTATCCATGGAAAAAAATGAGTGGGGTCAAAGCACGATTTTTCACAATTTATCGATTATTATTGCCCTTTTTAGGGGAGGTATTTGTTAACTTCGTTTGAGTATTTGTGCACAATCTCCACGCGCATCAACGGTACGTCAACGCTTAATTTTTTCGACTGCTTTTTTCAGTTTAAATACAATTTTTGTCATTGGATGATAAACATTAAGGTAAATAACAACCTTGTACAACTACAAAAGACAAGATGTTAAGATTGGATGCCAAAAACTCTTTATTTTTCGAGTGAGAAAATTGTTCCCCCCTATTTTGAGAATGGACGGTACCACAGCGTTTCGCAATCACAGCCTCGAAGGGCCCCCCTCCGCCCCCCCCCCCCCCCCCCCCCCCTGAATTCTTCCAAATATTTCCCCTATCTACCCCACAAGCCCACTACAAGCAACAGTGCTTGTCATTGTATTGTACTCCTCACTTCGATTAGCGGAAGGGCCCGCAGAAACAAGACGACCCGAACAAATCTTTGCGACATGCGATGTAACCCCCCAAAAAACAACCAAAAAAAAACAACACAAGGTTCCAGAGGAAACTCAAGAAATCAGGCATTACTGTCAAATAATTATTGTCGGCCAAGTTTGGATTCAACCGTCCCCTCGCTTGGGTCACACTCACAGAAGCAATTTACATGACTCCGCTGTTAATCATAAAAACATAGTCATCACCTTTTCAAGAAAACCCTCTCAACAGAGTGAACGGATTAGAAAGGTAATCCGAAAGAAATGTGTCGGTGTGTTAAATTTTGCGGACTTTAAAATTCTCGCCGTCGTTCATCTTTTAACGATGGTTTATCAACTGTCTCAAGCCTGTCTTGTACCCCGACGGTTATGGATGACTAAGTGTAGAGGTGATTTCAAAATAAACAGTGAAACGTTTGATTTTATTTCGCCAGATGGTTGGTCTGAATCAGAGGCTAGTCGAGTCGTGCAAACACTGCGCATCCACTCACTAGGGACGTTCGCGTAAAGGGCAGGTCCACAAAGCATTCGTTTGGACATCTCTGCTGCCACCGCCGATAATTCACTCAGAGATAGCAACTCAGTGTCAGCTTTTGTTTTTGAAATCAACGGTGCGTAGTCTATAGTCATCAATGACTAGGCCTTATATATTAATGAGAAGTTCATGAACTTTAACCTTTAAAGGTAGGATACACCATTGGTAATTGCTCGAATTATCATGAATAAGTAGATTTGGGGGGTTGTATTTTATAGTAAATATCGTTTAACTGACCTGTCCGAAGTTTTAGAATCATGGATGCCGAGAAAAACACGAAAAACCGCGTTTGTTTTCAACCGGCGTCGAGCAGTTATTCTTATGTTATCTTTGGGGGTTTTTCGCGATCGCCGTCCGGCGATCCCAAATTTGTCTTTATAAAATTATACTTTTCGGAATAATTATAGGATATCTAGCGCAATCATTTTGCTGGATGCCTAGAATCATTATTTACTTTCAAATGAGTAAGATATTTCTTAATAAATTCGGTAGTAAATATTTTCGATATCTGCAAATGGTGTATACTATACCTTTAATGATGAAACCACAATGACAACTGCCCAATTCATAATTGTAACATTTTATAACACCCTTTTTTGTCAGTGCCAGAAGCCAGCCTAAGTGTCCAATTTGTAATTTTCTCAGTCCCTGATCTGTGTGTTCGAAACCCTGTTCTCAAGTTGCCCGCAAACGGGTTTCTCAGGTCGCCAATTGCCGATTTACGAACGCCCAAATGTGTAGGCAAAAATTAAAGATGACACCCCCGAATTAAAACTCTCAATGAAAAAAAAAAGGAAACAATGATTTTACAAAACAAATTACATCCCTGAATAGCAGTAACAACTGACAAAGATAATCCCAGTTCTATGATTACGTACAATTTAATGTTTTCATCATTTACACTGTTTGTGCACTGAATGAGTTCCAATTTGTATGCACAAACATTAACGCAAGCTCCGGAAGAGCCCAAGTCCGCGGGGATGGAGTGAATATCCTGAACACAGTTTGGTGTTGGTTCTCGTCAAAGCCGGTTTATAATTCATGCGAAAGCAAATGCAACACTATACATTGACGTCAAAAGGCATTTCCATCAGCGAACTTACGCCGGAGTTGAAACGTTGCTGCGCTGTTAATTTGTGTTTGCGTTCGCGTCGAGTATGAACCTGGGCTAATTTAAAAAAACATGTAAGCACAAATCTTTACTTAGCACAAACAAATCTTTCTCAGAGAAGAACAAAAACAGGGGCCAATTTCATAAAACATTTAAGCACAAACATTTGCTTAGCATTAGCATTCCTTGGAAAAAAAACAAGGTTACAAATCAAATATCTAGGTGATGTTTATCGTTTGTGACTGATATTCAGCTGGTGTTTGCTTAGTATGAAAAAGCACATGGAGTTTTTGGCTGGTAAACAGTTTTAACTGAGCAAAACTATTTTTGTGCTAAGCAAATGTTTGTGCTTACATGTTTTATGAAATTGGCACCTGGTTACCAGCCAAAACTTCATGTGCTTTTCATGCTAAGCAAATAAAAAACAGCTGAATGCCAATCACAAACAACAAACATCATTTGACAATTTGGTATGTAACCTTGTTTTTGCCAAGAAAGAATTGTCATGCTAAGTAAATATGTGTGCTTACATGTTTTATGAAATTGGCACCTGCAGCTGGCTCGAATCATTCGGAACCCAGTTCGAGTGTTCATTCAACACAAGAACGGGGTTTCGAATACGCCTACTTAGTCTCTGAGGACTGTCACTTGTCACTCGATGCTTTCGGGTACAAACACACACATGTACAATGTATACTGCATAGACACTCCGTAACATCCAATCCAATCCATCCAATCCAATCTGCATTTATAAAGCGCCACTCAATCTAGTCGCCTATTCCGAGGCGCTGGTGAAAATATTTTTAAAAAAAGAAAAAGGTGTGCAAACACACTATTCACGATAGAAGATAACTCAGTGCAACTAATTAATTGTATGCAGAGAGTCAAACAGATGCGACTTCAGTTGGGATTGAAAAGATTGCAATGAGTCAAGGGCACGAAGATGCTGGGGGAGATGATTCCATAAGTTGGGAGCTGAGGCAATACAACTTCTATCACCGTATGAAAAACGCGTTCTCGGAACTTTTAACAGGAGTTTGTTTGTAGACCTCAAATTTAAACCGGGAGTATAAGTGAATAGCATGTTCCTAATATAGACTGGTGCCAAATCATGAATTGCCTTCTATGTTAACAGAAGGATTTTGTATTCAATCCTTTGTTTCATAGGTAACCAATGCAGTTCAATTAGGGTTAGGGGTAATGTGATCGAATTTCCTGCCCCTGGAAAGAACACGTGCTGCGGCATTTTGGGCATGTTGAAGCTTCTTCACAAGATATTGGGAGATACCGAACAGTAAAGAGTTTCCATTATCCAACCGGGATGTGATCAGGGCATGTACTACCATCGAAGCTGCTCTGTCTGATAGGACTTTTCTAATACTTCTCACATTTCTAATTTGGACCAACAAATCCACCAATATCCACCAAACAAATAAGTTAAATATGCATGGCCTGAATACAAAGACTTCCAATCAATACATGTACACATTTTGTGCGCATTGAGACCAAATATTTTACAGTATACACAAAAACAACTCGCGCCATCTACTGAAGATATAGTAAAGATACGCCAGACAAGTGATGTTGTACTAGCCAGGGATAGGTTGACGGCTAGTACAACTTCGGAAGCCCTTCAAGGGACAGGTCTCATGCGCCAAATTCAATTTGCAACCTATCAGATATAACTCGTCTGACGAGATTAAACATGACAAAGAAGTTTACTTTGGAGAATTTCGAGGTATCAGTAATAATAGGCTGAGGATCCGAGGTTCACGACGTGTGCACGCTGAGCCACAAGCATCTATACCACTGACCTCAACACCTGGACAGATCATTGTCCATATTCTGCTGTGCTAACACTTGAAGTCGGCGCGAACTGGAAGTGCAACATGGCGTCACTGCTGTGAGCCAATGAAATGTCCAGTTGTAGAGGTCAGTGGATTTACCAACCAACTGAACTCTACACCTGGACATTTCATTGGCTCACAGCAGTGACGCCATGTTGCACTTCTCTGCATGCCGACTTCAAAATGAAACAATGGAGGATCTGTCCATGTATAGAGGTCAGTGATCTATACCCAATGGACCAGGAACCATTTTCACGGAGCTGCTAAGCTCAACAAAATTGCATGCTTAGCATGAACATTATTCCTCAGCCGAACAGGGTTACAACCCAAATTTTCAAGTGATGTGTTGTGGAAACATGTATATTGGAAACATGTATATTGTTTGTGACTGGTATTTCAATAGGGTTTTGCTTAGCATGAAAAGCACATGGAGTTTTACTGAGAAAGTTTTTATTTGTGCTAACCAAAATGTTTGTACTTAGCTTCATGAAATTGGCCCGTAACAACAGTTTGGAACTGCTAGTTATTAAAAGTCTTGGAATTTGAAAGTCGCTTTAATAGTATTGTCTGAATTCTGCAAGGTTTACGTAAATGTTACCGTGGAATAAAATCCGTTTGGGGATTTTCGGCAACCGGAAAATGTTTAACCCGGCTAAATCTGCCAATTTTGGAGTCGGGCATGGTCTTAACCTCTGACCCCGGTGTTTTGAGCTTTATTTGGGGTCTGACGAAAAGTTACCAAATCCTCAAATTCCGGTTTCCAGGTCGCTGTTCTCAAACGAGATCCGATGGAATCGCAGCCTATAATTGGACGGCTATGTAACTTTACCTCTGTGTCTGTCATTCACTCCGCCCTTTGGAATGTGTGTGTATCGCTAGGGAAGACTGAAAACAATTATGATTTGCTCTCTAATATTTGGAGATTTTCAGGAATAGGAAACGAGATATGTCAGGTCAGTCGCTCACTCGAATCCCTACAGTGGCCCGGGGTGTGTTGTGAAACACGGACAGGCTGTTTGGATTGGCAATGACCATTTCAAAGTTTGTGTTTTTGTTGCAAATCGTGTTTCGGAAACAAGATACAAAAAAATACACCTCTAATTACGGAGAAGCTGACAAATTGAAACCGAATGTTGAGGGCAGGTCCCTGCAGACCCATTTCGTTACCGGTATTCGCTTCGATGACTGACTGATCTTAATGTATTTGACTGGCATGGCTGCAAGGTACAAATGATTGATTTTTGTTTTTACTCAGCAGAACGATTGAGTTGCCAACTCTCCGTCAATGTCTTAGATTCCAAACGCAAAGACTTTGTTGTTGATAACTATCACGGCTAAGAAACTACAGGTCTTCATTCATGTTTGCATAGTTCCAGAAATGTACATGTATTTACCTAACAGACAGAAATGCACCGTTTCTTTCTTTCATTTTGCTTCTGCCAAAATTAGGGGCTGAATAGCTCAGTTGGTAAAACACCGAAATGGCAATCCGGAAAGTCGCTGGTTCAAACCAGTCAATTTCTTTATTCAATATTGTTCACTTTCTTTGTTCAATTTTCAATACACATGTATATTAACATGTACATGTACCCAGTCAGTTCACATTGTGGTTAGTTTGAAATGTAATAATAAATAAGGATATAATCTTTTAGCCCACATAAAAAGTGACCTTTTATTATATATAGGCCTATGTTTTTAACTTATCACTGAGGGTATACCATGTCAGTTATGATTATTATATTAAAGAAAACGCATAGGGCCTACTTGAAATGTTGGGGCTGCAGTCTCGCCTTGACGTTTAAAGGGATCGTATACGTTTGGTAATGACTCCAAAAATTAATGGCAATAAAAACTTACTTGGTAGGAAGTACAGCAGCTTTGGATAGTATAATACATTTTTAGAAACTGTTCACTTCGAAGTACTGCGGTTATAGGAAAAGATATCACTTTTTATCCCTACAAATTTGAATCTGAGAAGCGTTACTGCAGTGACGTTTCTCAGATTGTGTATTCCAATGCAGATTATTCTTCCGGCGTGAACATAACCCCTCCAGATTTTCTGCAATATCTTAAAATCGCTACCACCTTTTGAAATGAAATTTTTACAGGTTAGTTTTACGGTATATATCTATAACTATATAGGATTGAAACAAACAGTGGGTTCCAATTACAAAAGGTATACGATCCTTTTAATGTGCACTGTCCTCTCTGTTTAAGAATGACATGCTAGTGTCTCATTCAGTGCATATTAAACGCATAGACATGTACATGTAGCTCCCGCTCAATTAAATATTCGGCTAGCATCAGAACCCAATTTCATTGAGCTGCAAAGCACACAAATTTGCTTAGCATGAACATTTGTCCTTGGCAAAAACAAGGTTACAGACCAAATTTTCACGTGATCTTTATTGTTTTCCGTTGATAATCAGCTGGTTTTTGGCTTAGCATGAAAAACCCGTAGAATTTTGGCTGGTAACCTGTTTTTAATAAGCAAGACTTTTTTGTGCTAAGCAAATTTGTTGTGCTTAGCAGCTCTATGAAATTGGCCCCAGAACTTGAGGAAAATATTAGGACGGAAATTGCCCTCAACAGAAACCGTTGCATTTTGTTTCTTTGATAATATGATGAATGGTCTATGCACCCCTCGCCGAAGAAAGGAAAGATCGAAAGCTACACGGGTACGGTTATAAAAACGATGACCGCAAACGGGGTTTATTGCGGTAAGAGGTCGGGTACGTATACGACGGTATAAGCTGGGATTAGTCACGGCGGACCTTTGAGGGGCATCCGTGACACCGACAGGTGTCCTTGGGGGGCAGAGCCCAACTAATTATCTGACTAGACAACTATTGTGTCTGCTGCTTAAGGGATGGAATTTAGCACAGTGGGGGTAGGTTGAAAGAAAAGAAGACATGTCGAGTTAAGGACGTGATGAGTCAATGCAGAATAAACAGATACGCAGTAAGCTGGTAGCATCTTGTATGCAATTACTGCACACAATGCAAGGAATTTACACTTGTCTGTGGTATTTTCAAGCCAAAATAAATCATGCAAAGTTTATAGTTTGAGGCGAGCTAAAGAGGTTGTCCAATTGTTTACTTGTATAATCGCTGCACGCTACCCGTGACCATTCCACTTTACGGGGCACGCAATCGACAGGCAAAACAAACACCTATAGCACTTTTATGATTTTATTTTGCCTACATTGAACAATAAATGTCAACACTTTTAAACCACTTAACTCAAGAGATTCACGTGTGGTAAAGTGCAGAGGAGATCAGTTTGCTGACGTCTGATTTTGTAAGCGGGTTCGACATGGCCAATTGAGGGTTAGGGCGGAGCATGCCAAATTGCCATGTCATTGTGTATGCCCAATAGCTTAGCTTGGTCAAGGTTTGGCTTGCAACTTGACGCAGTGCTTCTTTCTATATAGCCCTTTTCACACTGCAGAGCCAATCCCCGGGAAATAAATCCCCGGGAAATTCCCGGGGACTTTTTACCCCACCAACACCCCAGCAACCGTTCACACTAGACCCATTTGGTAACTCCCGGGGACACTATTTCCCGGGAATCTGCACGGTTGTTTCACACTGGCCATCAAACCCCGGGAAATTATAAATACACGTACACGAGAAGGAAGCTAAACACAGTCTTGTTCACTTCTTTTATTAAATATTAAAACCATTCATTTTGCTCATATTCTTTAAAATTAAATTATTTGTATAATTTTCAAACGTTATTATTTGTCTTTTGTACTTAACTGTAAATATAAAAGTTTGAAAGGTACTGCATTACAATACTAAGTCACCGCGCGAATTATTTGGCGCGCTATTTGTGACCCTGTGACCTTAGCTTTCGAGATTACCCGTGGACGCAAAAAGGTGGGGTAAGTTCAAACCCTGCGACGTTCACACTAGTTGCTTTTCCCCGGGAAAAAACGTTAAACCCCGGGGATTTCTCCGTTAACCCTACTCCCGAGCAGGGGTAAATATTTCCCGGGGAAAAGCAGTTTCCCGGGGATTTCTTTGGCAGTGTGAACAGACCGACCGAAATTCCCGGGGAATTGCCGGGAAATCGTCTAGTGTGAAAGGGGCTTTAGTTCATACTCTAGATTTGAAGACAAAACATTCCTGCAACAACTAGCCTGCTTTCATACGAGTATTAACAATGGGTACATGACGTGAATTTATGCATAATTTGGGAGCAGAATGAAATGAACCAGAATCGTCACAAATCAGGAGTTAGATTTTTAAACAGAATCGCGATTTAGGTGATTGTGATTGATATAATGATGCAATATTATTTTTGTTTATATTTTATTTTCCCCAAGAACCATTAAAATGGGTTAGATTACTTATCACCTTACCTGTTTTGAGCACCTTTCCGAACGCATTCTGTTCCTGGTCGTGAATGGTGCAGTTCCATCTCTCTTCTCGGAACTGCCGCTGACACTCGGCGATGCCCAGCCGTGCTCCCTCCCCGATCACCGGTATGGCCTCGGGTTTCCTCTCGCACACGGCACGCTGCTCGCTAGCCAGACCCGGAACTAGGGAGCAGACCACCACCGACTCATCCTGGGCAGTAGGCCGTGGAAGGACGGGGTTGCTGCTGCTGCTAGCCGGTACGTTTAGGTCGTTGGGCTGGTTGGCGGTACCCAGGGACGCTATTCCAAGCCACCTAAGATTTAGAGAAGAAATAATGTCTATAAAAAAATATACACAACTGAAGAGATTTCTGAAGAAGGGGTAAAATTAAGAAGAAGATGCCATCATATTTACCATACACCTATTTATCTTGAAGAAAGTTAAGGGTGCAGGCGTCATAACTGGATTTTAAAAATAGGGACTTTTAGATAGCTTCTATTAGTCATTTTGGTGACTTTTGGTCCCAAGTTAACTTGGCTCAATGGTCAAGAACTGAGCAATGCTCAGATCGAGTTGGCACGAGTTGGCACGTATACAAACTCATTGTTATTGAATTTAACAACACTATTCTAAGATACCTGGTGAATGCAATCGGTCTGTATTGTAGGCGAAGGTTTAATTGGGCGGATGTTCAGGACAAAATCGCCCAACCTTGTAGCTTGCACAAGAATTGTACATGGCACTGTTCTAACCACTTCGCACCTAATTTGTTTTGCCTCTTCATTTTACAAACGACCTATATATATACACAAGCTAGCGCTGCACAGCTGTGCAGGTCCACTTTAAAAAACAGAAAACAATTCTTCATTGTATTGTACATGGCATCTCGGAGGCAATAAACTGATTTTTACAGTCAATGTATTTGCACAATAATTGCTAAATCACGGAAGCCACACCAGGCATAACAACGACCAGTTGTGGTTTTGGAAACTTGAATTCAAAAATTCGAGAAACTTTTAAAAAAAATTAAAAAATGGTGTTTTAAACACCATTTTTTTGTTTAGTGAAACGCATTGCAACAGTTCAATTGAATGGGTGTTCCACTCTCGTTTTTGTGTAAAACCAATTGTGACACATTTTTTCAGCAATTTTGGAAACCGGAAACCGTATTTCCCTGCGGAAATCAGAAGTTTGTCTGTGGTATACAAATTGACAAATCAAATCCCCGTGATGGTAAACACTCAACTTAACTACAACTGATGAACTACAAGGTAACATTGACTGGGGATTTCTGGGCAAGATCCCCGGTAATTAGAATTGACGGGCACGGTTTATTGCCCCCGAAAAGTGGGTTGGTACAAAATGTATACAATCAATTCGCGCTTCCATCTAGCCCCGCCCCGAGACCCAATCATCAAGACATCAGAGACTAACGTAGCATGCAACGGATAATTTGGTAAAGCACGGAAAATGTTTGCTTAAAGGTAGGATACACCATTTGCAGATATCAAAAATATTTACTACCGAATTAATAAGAAATATCTTACTCATTTGAAAGTAAATATTGATTCTAGGCATCCAGCAAAATGATTGCGCTAGAAATCCTGTAATTATTCCGACAAATATTTTGTTTTAAAGAAAAAATTCGCGATCGCTTAATAGAAAAAGGTATAAAAGTCGTGTAGGGCCCTATACAAAAAACTAGGGACTGTATACAATTAACTATGGATCTATTTATTTTGGTGAATCATGGCTGTCAACGTCGTTGGTCTTCATACGTTCCGTGCGTATCAAAATCGATTCGAATTGAAGCGCGCGCTTTGGTCTCCATTCAAGTCGCCCCATTCTAATGAAACGGCAAATATGACGCTTTTAGTGGTACGAAACAAAAAATCGTCAGCCGCATACGCATCCAACCGCATACAACCCTAATGGGATTAGGTCAACTCGAGTTGACTCGAAACCATTGAGCTGTATTACAGCTAGCTCCTCTATACCCGAACCCATTGAATTGTTCCTAATATAATCAATAAGATAAGTAGTTTGCGGTTAAACACCACCGTAGTTAAACACCACCGTAATACTCTTTAGTGTTCTGAAAAGAACCGCGTATAATCAACACGTGACCGAGCAGGTGGTCAAAGTACATGTCGGTTATCTGTTCTTGTCATCATCACTAAAAGAAAAGAAAAAAGGTTCTTTCACAAAATAGCTACCGGTATCCTCTCTAGCAGAACAGACGAAACATTCCCAAGAGAAGTGTTTGATTATACACGCGATAACTTTCGTGAGTCTACAACATTAGGGACCGTTTGTCGGTTTATAATAAATCGTACCGTGGTCAACTCGTACCTTGGTCAACTCATAGAGCGAGGAATGGTCAACTCGTATAAGCCACTTCGACATTCAAACTGCGCATGTGCACAACAAGATTCAACATTTTTTCTCTTGGGATAAACACGGCAGACAAATGCACACAAGGCTATGGGGGACGTGGTAACCGAATCCGCATTTTGTGCATTTTCTTGTGAAATCGAAAAGACGATGGGAACTTTGTTCGAACAAAAGTTTGGCCACACAAAACACCTGAAACACCAAAACGTAAAAAAATGTTACTTAGTAACTTTAGAACACGACGATCTCTTTAAATTCGCTGGTACCCCGCTATGCTTTTGCACGCAATCGCTGAAATGTTCATCTCAAAAGAAAAAATCGTCAAATCTCCATGTGCACACGCGCAGCGAAAATATCGATCTGGCTTATACCTTCAGTTGGACCATTCCTCCATGATTGGACACAACAAGGACACAATAATGACCGGAAAGGTGTTATCCTGGTACAATTATTTTGATAGGAATAACTTTGCCAAACTGCTAAATATTGAACATACATTGTACACATTTGTTTGGTTTCCTTTGACAATTCTCTGTCAATTTAGTACCAAGTATTTTGTTGTTTTCTACCATAGTTTAGTGACACATGAATCACACTTTCTGGGTAAATTTGCAGCATATTTTCTGTATACTTAATAAAGTTTAGGTATAGAGCTAATTTATGTACCGCTGAACTCACTACTAAAAAAAATACTTTGTAAATAAATAATATAGTACATGTAGTAAATAGTATTAAGTATTTAGTATTTATAATAGTAAATAGTATATGAAATATAAAAAATACGAAATTTGACCCATTTTGTTGCCTTAACATTTTCTGGATTTTTAACGTGTACAATAATACAATGTACCCAATCTAGTAAACCCTAAAAGTACTGTAAATCAAACTCGTTTTTTAGACAAACCAAACAGTATTTATTACGGATAAAACAAGGAACATACATTGTTTTATGTAAGAACAAAATTCACTAAAATCCGTAATGGCCCAGTCGATCCAGCCGGATTTAGACATGTCAGACCATTGAAGGTACGACTTGACGAAGGTACGAGTTGTCCACGGTAAGAGTTGGTTTGATGATGTAGAGTTGCCCAAGGTACGACTTGCCCAAGGTATGAGTTGCCCAAGGTACGAGTTGCCCAAGGTACGAGTTGACCAAGGTACGAGTTGACCAAGGTACGAGTTGACCTGTTAGCGTTACCGATTTAACAATTAAGCACGAGTCGCATCATAGAGTTCCACCCCCGTGTATATATGCATCTCATTACTTACTACATGTATACCTCCACAGAACCCAGGTCTCTGCACAGAACTAGTTATATACTGGAGTTACATGTAAATAGCCTCAGTTTTTACACGGCCCCAAAACATATATAATGGTTGGGAAATGTGTTCATGCTTGAGACATCTTACAACAAATGTAATCGTATGAAGAGACACCCTAGTAAATGTTGGCGTGTGATACAAGAAGCAGGGTCATTCTTCAGTAGTCCGTACCCCGGCGCGGTACATGTACCACGAAAAATATCAAACAATGATAACTCAATCAAAGTTCAGGTGGAAACTTTATTCTCATCAAGTATAATATAACCAAACCTCAAACTAGATAAACTTTTCAAAGTGAAGTAAGTAGTTCACATATGGATTACAGTTAATATTACAGGGAATATTTTATATTACAAATGTATGAATGACTGCATGTTATACTTACATCCACGACGCTTTTGATGTAGCGGGCAGAACGCAGAGCAAAATAAGACACGAAAACTCACAACACCGCAACTTGGTAACATCCATCATAGATTATAGCAGCACAGCCAAAGGGAATCCTCCCAAAATAACCTCAAAAGTTGTCTAAGATTTTCACACTTGGCAGATAAACACGGTATTTGTTTCCGATTCCAATAAATAGAGAGCAAGACTATTCCATCAGTAATAATATTTCTGGGTTTGAGAGAAGAAAAAAAAGCGAGCGTTCACAAGCACGACACAAGCACAAATAAAGCAAACTCTGACAATGTTAAGTTGTGGCTGCATACTTTGAAGCACAAGAATGCGAGGCACGCATGCGCTGGCTTACGTACGTTCCACATCAATGAGCAAATAAGTTATCAAAGAGACCGGCGTATAGGCGGTGACTGTTTGACTTCTTCTTTGATTGGTCACGCACAAAAAACGCAGCCGCGCGCTTGGCGGCCAATCGGAGGTGATGTCGTCTAAAACTGGGACTGTCAATCATCGCAGTACACTTTTACAGGGCGGAGCTTGGACAGGAGGTTAAAGAGGTCTCGCCAGTATAGAACGCGTTCAGGAAGGAGCAAAGGTCGAATAGGTCAAAGTACTCATGGTAAATGTTGTCCTGAATGAATATCCTATTTTTGTTCAGCCACCTTAGTGTAATCTACCTCCATGGTGTAATCCATCTTGACGACTTCTTACATTTTATTTGCGCATCTTGTCGAAATGACGAGATCATTTTCAAAATTAAACTGGTTAGGTTGTATACCCTGGGTTGTAAAATATATCCTGTAAAATATATTGGAAAAATATATCAGATCAATCGTGTAGTAAATTGGTAAACTTGAATTTCTTTCAAGCATTGGCTCAGCAATCTGTGAAATTATGCTGTCGTATCTGTGAAATTATGCTGTCGTATAGGTTGTGCGCTGATGGCATATTGGGGTTGGGAAAACTGAAAAGACAGTTATAAAAAGCGATGATATTTCATGACGATGATGAGTAATGAAAACAATGGTGAAATTGGTACACATAGTGATACCAAATGGCTTAAAGTTAATTGTTTCACATAGGCCTACACATTGTCTCTGCAACCTTCTTTCAATATCTTACTCGATATCTTTCTAATTCCAGGCCTATTCCGGTTGGTAAGTGGGAGCGTCATTAACGCTCACTTCACATGAATAAGAATACAACAATGGACACGCGCTATATATTGTGCGTTCAGCCGATGAACGCTCAGTGGTGCGTTCGCGATTATGATGTAGCGCTAGCACTTACGAACCGGTTAATCATTTATTTTATAATGCCTCATTTATTCCCTGCCTTATTGAATTCCATACCTCGGTTTTCTCAACCGGCTTTTTGTAGTTGAGTGTCGCCTGTTTTCTGTGTCCGTTATGTCGCGACTTCGGATTACTTTAATTCCTGCATATCCTGCGGCCATACCATTCCACTCTACGATTAATGTCACTTCATTCCTCTCCTGAGCGGTTCTGACGCGCTGAAGCATGGCACTATACGGTAGGTTAGCATACTACAACACAGTCATCTGAATTTAAAGGTGATGTACGCCATTTTGCTTTTGCTTTAGTTTTCGAAAATGGATGGGTCGGGAAATATTATAGTAAACATTGTGACGCTGACTTGTTTTGGTTTTGTGTTCATATAGATACTTTTAAAAAAGGAAGGACAAATGTCGTTCTTGTAGTCTGTTTCCTTGACCTTTTTTCAGACGACACAGATCAATTTTTATACTCAGTAAATTATCAGGTTAAGAAAACACACCCAGCTTGCACCCAAAAAGTTCGTTATTTCAGACAATTGTGGGAAATGTATACAAAATTCATTTTTTTCTTCGCGATGCGCTCTCTGACTTCACGTGTTTCCATTTGTATTGAAATGCACTGGTCCCGGCGGTGTCCGCACGCATCGTGTTTTACATAAAGGTTGGTTTAGGTCAGATCGCAGGTCAGGTCGCCTTTGAATTGTGTGACCTTTGATGTCACTTCTTAACAACATTTATGCAAAATGAGATGCGTGCGCATACTGCCGTGCGGTTTAGATGTATACAAAGAAACATGGTCTTAATACAAGTCAAACCATGAACGCAAGTCATTTCAACTGACAAAAATTGAATAAAGAAATGGCTTAGAACTGGAACTGTAGTTTGTCACTTTACTGGAAATAGGATTATTATTATAATTATTAATTCATTCTGGTAATGAAACCCGGAAGATCACTCAAAAGCAGTGATGTAGTCGAGTCCATCACAAGTCCCTGCAAGTTCCTGTAAGTCCCTGCAAGTCTTTGACAAAAAGATTCCTTTGTCATTGTTCATCCAGTTACTTGTGACTGCCTTTATGAAGGGACTTGTGACTGGCTTCACGAAAGGACTTGTGACTTGTGAACTTGCAGGGACTCGACTACAACCCTGCTCAAAAGCGCCCAACTGGGAACTGTATGTAGCTCGTAAGCCTGAAAAAAATAGAGAGAAGACAGTTGAGGAGAAGGTGGGAGGAAAAACCCAGGAGAATATCCTGGGGAGTTATAACCGACGGAATCAGGCAGGGACTGAAAACCCAATCCACAAAAATTGACCCAGGCTGGATTCGAACCCGGGTCTAGTAGCGGTGGAAGGCGAGGGAAGAACCGCTACGCCAACCTGACTCCCAATACGCCACTTCCCTCGTACGCCAACCTGAGAATGACTTGTGGTGCCTTGTTATTTCTTGTGAGGACTTTTGATGACTAGCGATAGCTTATTGACAACTTTGCAAATTCTGTAATTCCTTGCAGTTATTATGCAGTTCTCTCGATTCTCGTCGATAATTTAAGAGTATCGATTAGTCGATATAGTCAAAACCATGACAGTACCAACTCACATATTCAATTGCGAATACTGTAATTTCTCTGTAATTCCTTGCAGTTATTATGCAGTTCTCTCGATTCTCGTCGATAATTTAAGAGTATCGATTAGTCGATATAATCAAAACCATGACAGTACCAACTCGATTATTCAATTGCGAATACTGACCGCTACACATATGTATGTAAAGGTGTAATTAGCGAACAAAATTATACATGCCTTTGGGCTAAGGAACTAAAGTAACCCTAGAAAATAATATGCAAGACGGGTGGTACTATCAGATACAACTAAGACGTGTTCCGGAATAAGGTCGTACACCACTCGCCCTTGAAAAGCAACGTGCGTTTCCCTCTGGCGATGCAATGTCGGTCGCAAAACGTTTGACTTTTCACTATTATACGAATAACAACGATTTTGTTACTGTATCACACACGTTTCTTTGACGCGGATTGACGCCTTAAGGGTCTTTTGTGTCCGATTACGGGGTCGATTTTGAAGACCGTGGGGAACCGAATTAGAACCACACTGTTGTATGTGTAGGGTTGGGTTTGTTTGGGGGGAAACTTTCAAAATAAAGGAATACCGAAGGCTTCGAAGGTAGTAAACACCGTATGCTTTTTCTGTAATTGTCGAAAATGAATGGGTTAGAGGGATTCACATTTATAGTAAGTTTGACGCTGACATGTTTGAAGTTTTGTGTTCGTTACAGAAAATGGTTCCTCAACTTTCTCTGCCTGTCGTCCGGACGGGCAGAGCATACTGTCCGAAACCAAAACAAAATTAAAACAAAATCGATCACCGGACCGCGATCGCAAAAAACAAGAACAACTGCCCGACGCCGGTTGAAAACGAACGCCATTTGTTTTGCTTTTTTGTGGCATTCATCATCGTAAAACTTCACAACAGCAACGGTCATATAGTTCCGTCCCTGTTTTTCACAAAATTGTGGATGGAAACTTGAATAATCTCTTCAAACAATAACGCGATAGTAATTTCAACCTGTTTGGAAAATAAAATCGTTGTTTTAGAAACCCGTCAGTTTCGGAAAAACGAGTTAGGAATATTCATTATACCGAGAGAGTTACGCATACGTGTAGCAAACAAAAGAAAGCCCTTTCGGAACGGTGCGCCCTGACTGTCCAAGCATTTGTTTTGCGATCATGAAACAAACAAAATTTAATGATGTTTTAGTAAAAGCAAACAAATTAAATGGAGAGGGGCTGGACTGCTACTGCTGGGCAGAACAAAATATGAAAATAGAGCAAAATAACAACAGAATGGCAACATTTCTCTATAAAATATTTCCCCAAATCCACCCATTCCTGATAATTCAAGCACTTAACAATAGACGACCTTTAGATAATTGGAAAAAAAGTAAATAGAATGGAATAAAATGGTGGAACGTATGCAACAAGGTTTAACGCACTTCACCAGGATTTTAAAGAACAACAATCTTTAGTTATACAAAACTACCGCGAGACAGTCTCGGAATCAAAATACTCACGCAATTTCCATTTATCATAGGCCTAAACTAAAGTGAGTCGAAAACCCTTTCTCGGCTCGTATCGACCACAGAAAGGTTACAGAAAGCAATGGTTTCTACCCTATAGGATTGAATTGTAGTTTGTTTATAAACTGCTTGGAGGTACAGGTCCTAGGTGTGCACCTGCATATTTTAGTCCGATGGAGTTTGATTGTTTGGCTGATTTATTATTCATTGATTAGTCCACCTTCAATGTGAACTTCTGTATACCCATTGTCGGCTGCAGACCTAAAGGGGCCCTTCGTAGTGCATATGACACTGGGAAACTATTACTCGGAGCGTAATGCGAGATTCGGAAGTATCCATTAGGCTACACCTTGGTTCCAGAACTATACCACAATCTTTCTGTACTTTTCTTAATTTATACCGTTGCTAGCAGTTTTATGATCTTAACAAACCTGCTAATGTAGCCTTGGGCCGAGTTTCATTGAACTTCTTTAGCTGACAATTTTGTTTAGCATAATTATAGGCCAATAGGCCTAAATCAGGGGTGGGGTATATCCCGCACTTTTTGACCGTGGGATGGGCCATTGGATTACCCTTCCTATTTTTTTGGTAAAATGGCGATTTTAAGGTGATCTTGTTGTAACTTTCCAAGATCAAACGGAGAACGAACACAATTGAGTCATCTTTCAAAGTTCCACGGTTGGGGAGTTGTTTGTCACCCCCCGGCCCCCACGCCACTGCATATGCCTAAATTCCTTACAAAGTAAACATAATATGTTAATATGCCTGTAACGAAATGTGTCTGTTATTATCATGGATTGAATACTGCAATTCCATTGGTCTATAAACTCTCACGTGTCCAGTATGTATTATCAAAGGCGTTGAACTTTTGATAGGGGATACGCGAACTGCGGGATTGGGGTACCGGGCGCTCTACCTCCATCCAATCCGCACCCACACACACTTAGCACGCCATTAATTGTGGGGGTACCTCTATTGTTTCCTTCTTTTGTTTCCCTTTGTCCCCTTAGAAATCTCGAAATACATAGCGTTAACCTGTGGGGTACTTCGATTTCTAAAGACAGGACTTACGGGGTACCATTGTCCCATTGTTGCCCTTTGTTCTCGGTACCCCGTAATTGCCAATTCGTAAACGCATTTGTATAAACACCGGTAACCGTGGACCCCCTATTGTCTCTCTTTTGAAGGCCTCCCATAGGTTTTGCCATAATACACGATTTTTCAATCGTGGACGATCGGCCAATCGTGGACCCTTTGTTTATGCCCTAACCTAATTGTCCCTAGTCCACGATTGTTTACCTGTTCACCCAACCTCGATCTCCCACATTAACGTATTGTCCGCGAACCTATACTCACCAAAGATTTTTTTTAAATCTCCAGTGCTGTCAGTGTCACTTTCATATATCACTCTGACCTCACCGATTCCTGGAGGAGGGGGAGGGGAGGGGTGGTAGACATTTCCCTTTCCTGCCTATACATACCAGACTGATGAATTATGACAATATCATCGTCGGTGAAGATTAAATCCCGGTCTTTAATTGTTTAACTGGCTCGGTCGTACCACCTCGCCCGTGCGCCCCGCCGGGTACGCCGTAGACAAATAACGGAACGTTGACCGCTGGACAACTTGGCCGAGTTATCAATTTCGTATTTTAGTTTTTCTATGCTCCGTCTGCATAGATATTCCTCAATCGTGAAAAGTAGGATTTATAAATAAGACTAAGGTATTAGATCAGATCACATGATGCAGTTCGATCACATTTGAAAATATTAGGACAATTGTTTGTGTGTATTCCACAAATTCACAAATTTTGTCCGTCTCATATCTTGCTTCATATGATCCCGGTTGTCCTTCTAGACAAGTCTCTGGTTTAAATCCCACTCTGGTAAATTTGTATTGAGATTTAATTAAGCGAACGCATTAACGACGTGTTAAACTCTTTTCATTTACTGGTCTAAATGTAAAATTAACTTGAACTAAATGTAAATTAACATTATTGAAATGAATCAAAATATGCGCCTCATGTAAATATCTCAATTTGCAATATTTATAGCTTTCTCGTTACTCAACGATTTATCGAGTTTGATTGTTCATTGATATTTATGTGATCCCCGAGATACCGTCAATCCCTCCCACATATTTAGATATCCATATCGCCGAGACCCCGTGCTGCTAAATAATGTTACCAATCAGCGTCGTTGTGTGATATTAATTCCTAGCACTGCAACTGTTTTATATATTTCCAGTACCACTGTTTACTTGCTGAGCTAGGCGGTTATAGATCCGACACTACGGGCGGTGTGAGAACCGCTAGAGTACTCAGGACAAGTCGAAATATAGACATTCACAGTTAATCAGAAATGGAAAAAAACGTATTGGAAACAGTCCCGCTGACAAAATCATCCTGCGTACCAATTTTGTGCCATAAAGTGCAAAGCCCGTTATACGCCTTAAAGAGCGCCCTTAATTCAGTCCTTAAAGCGCATATTCTACGGGGTGTTCAAAACCGGTGGGTTTGCCCATTGCTGCTCTATGGTTCGCCCAAACAGGGGTCAATTTCATGAAGCTGATAAGCACAACAATTTGCTTAGCATGACATTTCTTTCGTTTTTTGTTGTTGCAAAAACAGCCTTACAGACCAAAATGTTCAGGTAATGTTTATTGTTTGTGACTGGTATTTAGCTGGGTTTTTTGCATGAAAAGCATATGAAGTTTTGGCTGGTAGGGCTATAACCTGTTTTTACTGAGCGAGGCGTGTGTGTTAAGCAAATTTGTGTGCTTACATATTATATGAAATTGGCCCGGGACGATGGAAATGGCTAATTTGTTCAGGATACATGACGTTATTTATTGGAGTCCTCATTAGCTGAATTTTGTTCGAGCAATAACACGGGTCAACCATAAAGGTCAACACTTCCGTGTGTGCGTGATTCGTGTGCGCTACCTACAATAGGATAGGGTAGGGGGTGTAAACGTTAGTATTGCTTCCCCCGAACATCTTGTCAATATTTCGTGTGACATTTTAACCGACTGGACTTGTACGTCGTCACTTTTGTGGGCTCATGCATGACTGTATAGTCTGCCACTGATTACATTGTCCAGGAAACGGTACTTGTGTTTACAATGTCTTCAGGGAGCTAGACCAATATGGCTGCGACGTTGTCAGGTCTCCAGGGGACCAGTGTACCGGCGTTCACCCGACAGCATTTGATTTCCAGTATAGCAAAATAGGATACCAGCATGATTCATTGGAATGTACAATATATACAACTTCCTGGGCTTGTAATTCACATCGATTAAGACTCGCACATATAAACGGGTCACTGCTGCAGGTGAACAAGTCTGGAAAACAGACGAATTATACCAAGGAGAATTGACTCATCTTGGCCAACAGAAAATACACAATGAGTGAGACGTCATCTTTACCTTTAAAGTCATAACTTATATAGATAGAAGTGTATTAAAAACGGTAGGACTAAAGCTCAACTCATTGTCATAAAACTTTCATTGCGTATTACGCGAAAACCTTGACTAAACCAACCTATGCTAAGATTACTTATTTGAGGGCCTAATCTAATATTTTTAATAAAATCGTTCAAATTGCTACTTT
Source organism: Crossaster papposus (assembly GCA_037893245.1). Lineage (NCBI taxonomy): Eukaryota > Metazoa > Echinodermata > Asteroidea > Velatida > Solasteridae > Crossaster > Crossaster papposus. The sequence goes on along the minus strand of JBAIAA010000354.1, from coordinate 137,619 downwards.
GTGTCCTAATTAACCTATTGTCAATTTTTTTGAAAATTTTACATGTTTTCGTTAATTTTTATGTATATAACAGACCAACGTTTACAGAATACAAGTTTAAATAATGTTAAACAAATAACACAAAAAGATAAAAAAATAGAACTTTAAAACGGATATTTATTTTCCCATTATTACGAGCACTCCTATTTATTTCAATGGAAGAGGTACACAGCTGGCTGTTCGCGCATGGCTCAGCTCCCCCCTCCCCTCCCCAAGTAAGTTTTAGAGGTCTAAAATCTCTCAAAGCCCAGTATGGACATTCGATAAACCCAGTCGAAACCTGGTTTCTTTTATTGACGGTATAGATGGCGCTTTGTCGACTAATCTAGATAACTCAGAAAGCCACACATCGAACGCCGTCTGAGTTGGCGTGTCAAGAGCTAAAATTAGTTACGTAACTACAGGGGCGGCATGGTGCCCCCAGTCATGGCTGATGTCCGTGTCCCCGGGTGTGATCCTTCATTTACATTATTGAATTAAACATTTTACTTCACTTTTCAAATTATACTTTTGCATTATAGTGACCCCTTCTAAAACTTGATCCTTAATCCAAGGTACCCTCAAGAAGTTTGACCCTTGTTATGCAAAAAGCAGTTGTAAAATTATTGCATCTTAGTCAGGAAACAGGGTTTCCGTGGCTGTATTAGTGCAACCCCTTGTGACTTGCGTGGTTGAGCTATTATAAATCCTGGGTCATTGACCAACAATACGAATCCAATACTCACTCAGTCCTTGTCCAGGTCAAAAATGACACATTTAGGCTGGGACAAATATTACATATACAATATTGTCAAATTTGACCTGGACAGTGTCTTTGCTTTCCAACAGAGAAGGAATAAGCAAGATTAGATACAGATTCTAAGTCAATCTGGCCCTAGAAGTTTCAAGTTTAGACATTACGTTGAACGTTGAGCAGAGTTTGATATAGACCTGTACCCGTTTTAAAATTCCTTGTTGCGGCATGTGGCTTCAGGCTATGTTGAACATTTTGATCTATCTCCACAGTTCACCCGTAAAGTTGCAGGTCAATGATGAAGGTTAATTAATACCAGTTTAAAAGGATCGCTTTCAACAGTAAATGAATGCACGGCATGGAGACTACACGCCCACGTTCACTGTCGTATTGCCGAAGTGAATGGCGTATAGACGCGTTTCAAGCGGGCATTCTCGCGTAGAAACCCCTGGCCCTTACCGCATTCCGGATGAGGAAATGCTAAAATTAGGCGGTGAAACCGAATTTAATGCAGCTGCTAAAACAGAGACACAATGTTCAGAGGCAAATGGACGACATTTCTTGCAGAACATACAGACAATCATGGGCACAACTATAACCATGCAGGCCAATAAACAAATCAACGGACGGGTTTAAATCGAGTGGGTGTTATCAAAAGAATACATAACATTCAGTCGTGGGAAAAATGAAAGGTTTTGCCAAAAAAAGGAAACCCACACTTTGAAAGGTCCTGTATGTGTCCTGACTAAAGATCGTATAGCGCCGCGCATTAACACGATACGGGTATGTCATCAGATCTGAATCACTTCTGTCAAGTACACCAGATTAATGTTTGTTTCTAGTCTGACTTCGCACTGAGCCCAAGGCGTGTAAATTCTAGGGCGATCAATGGCTATAACTAGTTATAAGGTCCGATACATTAGCATCAATACATATTTTTACTGGCTATTTTGTCGCAATTACAGCATACTATGCATGCCAGTGATAAACACATGCGTAACGGATAGCGTGGTATAAATCAGTTATCAGGCTAATAAGCATGAATATGATTGGTAAGATGGCTACCCTATAAAGACATACAAATTACAGTGTCTGTCATTGGTTGTTGGGAGAGCTTGTCTGATATCAAATTGTGTCCTGGTATAGAATAAGATGGTGTGAAGGTGTATGTAGTTTTATGCATAGGTGAGCGATCTATATAAATTAGTCAAAAAGACTTCCCAATAGGCCGTATTATTGAACGTAGAGGGCGCTGTGCTCACAGTATTTGGGGTATAATTAAAAGTGATTAGGAGATAATTCACGTCAGTTTAAATATTCTTACAGCTCCAAAATATTTTTTTTTTCTAATAATCAATTTTTAGATAAAAGTAAAGTTCCTAAAACTACTTCAATAAAATTTTGCCTGTGTTGGGTACCCAGAAAATGGCGTCTTACACCGCCCTCATGCGGCCAAAAATACGGCGCATTGGTGCTGTTGCAACGTATACTTTGTCGACCCCATATCCCAAAGTAAGGTTCGTCTCAGCATGAAGGTAGGAAACTATACCTCCATGATTTCAGCAAGCTCTGCCAGTATTCTTCGCCAGGGGCCAATTTCATAGAGCTGCTAAGCACAAACATTTGCTTAGCACAAAAAAGTCTTGGTCATTAAAAACAGGTTACCAGCCAAAATTCTACGTGTTTTTCGTGCTATATGCAAACAACCAGCTGATTATCAATCAAAAACAATAAAGATCGCGTATGTATATGTATTTCAAAACCTCGTATAGGCCTAAGTAATATAGGGCAAAACAATTAAAAAGGTTTACTGTTTTTAGCGAAAATTTGTTTAACTCGGGGCGCAATATGCCAACATTTTCAAAGTCAAACCATAGTCAAACAGCGGTATGCCACAAAGGCGGCGTCAAGCCAGGAACTGTGACGTTACAAGATTTTCTCGAATTACATCGAATTAGGATCCTAACGAGGTGATGACCGCCTAGTGTGTACCAGTAGTCAGCGGGAATGACCTGGTCACGATAGCCCTTCAGGTGACGTTTAAACTCGAGAGCTATAGGCTACGGTCAATTTGGCCACAAAACCATAATTTTCTATTTGACAATTGTTTTTACAAATTGTACAATTACCAATAATTTAGGCATATGGGTTTTTTAATTGAAAAGGGCAACGCGAAAAAGAAATGCGTGGTAATAATGGGAAAGGTAATACAGTCGATATTGTACTTAACATGCTTCCGTAATTTACACCTTTCGAAATATTTTTTTTCCGATAATGAGTCTTTAAAACAACAATTGTATTCAAAAGTGAAGCGGAAAAAGGTTTGACCTAGGCCTAATTGTCAATCCTTTTCTTTTTAAGGAACTATTTCGAAAAAAAACATGTCGGTGGTCAAACAACCAGCAACCTCAACCTAATCGCCAGTTTGGAAACCGGAGGAACTCTCTAACTTGGCCCGAACCAGACCTTAATTTGCGTTCCGATTACTAAATGTCGGGTGTTTTAATGAAATAAGTCTTTGGGCCTGGCGGCCTGTGGGGATTTAGGGGAAAATAAAATGTTGCACGCAGGAGGTCATTGCCCTCTGCTAGTGAGTCGATAACAGTCATTAAGAGAATGGTCATACGCAAGTATTTAATTCCATCTCTGCATATGCCTTGATTATAAATAGGCACTTAGAGAGACAATCCCATAGAGATGTACACAAACTTAAACAGTCCTAACTTGTTTACCCTAACACTTTTCTCTAAGATCTTCGAGATTTATGCTATTGAGACCCCAATCTGTCGTTCTAGAGCAAAAATAACTCCCAAATTATCGGTTTGTTTAAGGCAGCTAGACACTTAGGGAGACACTGAAATGTCTCCCTAAGTGCCACTGTCTCCTTATTACCTAAAAACTTACGCTAATTTGTCTCCCCAAGTGCCTATTTGGAAGAATTTAACAAATACTAAATAAAAACCACAATTGGTCGAGGATTCTCGGCGGAGGATTTATCCTGATTCATCTGTGGAAATGCCCAACGGAAAGAAATAGGTTCGAGGGAAATTGTTTTAGTGCGGAATTCCCCAATTATACGTTATTATGACATGCTATGGTGATTGATCTTTCCTTTATTGATAGAACTGTTATGTTAAACGTCGGGTCGAACTGAACAAAATAGCAGAAATTATTGGTGGCGCCAGATATCGACGAAAACAAAGTCACTCATTTTGTAAGAGTTTAATATGATATATTCTCCCCTGAACTGAAGAGACATAGTTGAAGTAAATTCTGAAGGCATGAGATGATGAGTATTACAGAAACTTCTTAAAGAGCACAGCTTTTGCAACAACAAATTAACGCTTCCACAGTACTGAGGCGCAGATAGGGAAAATGTAAAGGGGAATTGTGCCTTTGGTGATACAAGCATGGAATTTGGCACACAGTCAGAGTATGTCATGAGAAAGATATTTGGATTAGTAGGGCCATCGCTTAAAGAAATATAGGTGGAATAACAAGCAATTTTCAAAATGGCTGCCATTGCTTGTTATCCTACCTGTATTTTTGTTCTTCAAATGATCCAAATATCTTTCTCGTGGCATTCATCTGACTGTGCATGTGCCAACATCCATACTTGTATCATCAAAGGCACAACCACGTTCTATAGTACATGTACTATACTACTCGAGAAGTACACGGGAGTCAACGTACTAAAACACCCTGCGATTATCTCTCAAGTTCAGAGGAGTTCAAACATTGCAGAGCGGTTAACCTCTGAATGACTTCTCCATATGGACTAGGCCTATAAAACCCTAGGTTTATGACAAATTTCCGATCCGTCTGATCCAGAATCACCCACCATAAAACCATTCAATCTCCTCAAACCGACCAAATGGTTAAAACCACAAATCCCACCCAACGTGAACGAAACTTCACACGCGACTTTCTTCGTTTCTGTTTTTTTTTTTAAATTGGAAGTACGAGAGAAAGAAAATAAGCTGTACGTATTTATTTACAGTCAAAAGGTAAAATTGAAAACAATTGTGATGCCTGTTCACAAAACCACGTTGCTGCTCCAAAGATTGTGTAAGACAAAAGATGAAACTCCTGTAATTAGTGGGACAAAATAATCATCTTTGAATAATTAGTTTGAGTTTCCTAATAGACAACTTTGACTTGCCCCATTTTCCATTGACCTTATTGCCTTAAGGCCATTTTGAAAGACATTTCTATTTTATTGCTTTAATAATAGGCAATTGTAGATGTTCTTCGTTTACCGTATATAGCTAAATTAAAACAACAAAGCACGCCATTTAAGCTGGCCGCTACCCTGGATACGCACCAGGTCTATTCGCATGTCAACAAAAGAGGGCTCATTTTAAAAACTAATGATTCCACAAGAACAATATTTTATAAATTGTATGTACGCACCAAAAAAGAGTTCAAAGTGTGAAATCAATTATAGAACCTATAAACGAGAAATAACATAAACATTCCGGGAATTCTCAGGCTTTACATAAAGGGAATGTGTGAGCTTGTAAATAAAAGGCTTTATAAAGCTAATAAAGTGCAAAATATAATATCACAGCGGCGCGTGTGGTCTAGGCGAGTAGTTTTTATACTATGGTATTTTTTTTCAATCGGCAATCTGTTTTTCTCCTCTTCAAATCTGCCTATATCCTTCAAACCATCCTTTATTGTTATTCCGTCATCGATTGTTTCGGCATTGTTTTTTCTGCTCAGATTGGCACAGGTGGCCACCCCAATTATGACTACTCTCTTAAAAGAAGATTTTGTATATACATTATAGTCATTTCAAACCCCTTTTTCTAATTCGGGCGATTCACAATGCAGTGCGCCACCAAGCGTTTGACTCAAAAGAGCCACTTTTAAACTTTACGGTCGACATCTTCCGTATATCATATTGTAGTGAAATATCTATTCTTCATTGTTCACGTGAGGTACAACACAAACATAAATATATCCCGAAGCGTCGTTGGTTAAAACATTGTTATTTGCAGAAAAAAAATGGAATTGTAATCGTGCGCGTCCAAAAAGACGTAAAAACTGATGAGTTTATGCAAAATCAATACCGTTTTTCAAACTGATGCCGACTTTTCCCCATGATGCACTGCGGGTATAGCAGGATTTGCGCCTCCAACGGCAGCTTCTAGGTATTGTGAATCGCTCGAATTGTACCGCGGTGCATATTATAGTTTGGATGACTTTTTTTCCCAAGGGAAAATAAAGTCCGAAAACCTGACTTTACAACTTATAATCTGCTTGAATATAGGCCCATGGCGAAAAATGCTACGGGAAAAAGTAATCGCTACCCTGTACGAGACACAGGCTTAGCTATTCAAATTAAATTTGGCAAACATGGACTAGATTACAAGTTGACTGTAGTGGTTTATTTGAAGTATTATGTAAAACCAAGAGGGAAATCGTCAACTAATTGCGCGCTAACCCAAGAGGGCGATCGTCAAAAATCTTGGCTCTGATCATCACTATCTTCTCGACTCCGCTCAAGCACTGACCTCTACACCTGGACGGACCATTGTCCATATTCTGCTGTGCTAACGCTTGAAGTCGGTGCGAACTGGAAGTGCAACATGGCGGACCCAAGACGTCACTTCTGTGAGCCAATTAAATGTACAGGTGTAGAGGTCAGTGGATTTACGCTGTACATTGTGTATTTATAAACATTACGTCATACGTACCGTAGGGCCTAATATTTTGATCTTAACAAGATCTTCTTCAGATACATAATGACTGTGTACAAGAAACAAACATATACATACAGCATGATGCACATCATGGTTGGCGGGAGAAACACAAAAGAAAAAGCATGTCTAGAGTCCAGTGGAACAACAAAAGTAGGATTAGGCTCAGGGATTAAAGGGAAAGGTCAGTGTGGGTAGGATCAAAAAAAGAACTAACAAAGAAGTATTAATAGGAGAAACGTGGAGGGGGGGGGGGGGGGGGGTGGGGGGGGGGGGGGCTAGGACAATAGACAAGGGAAACCAGAGGAGTGAGAACAAACAAGAACAAACTCCTGGCAAGGAATAAATCTGGAACAAATGACAAATAGGAGAACAATTTAAATAGTAAAAAGAACAGCGTCAAAACTATTTGTTTCAAGAAAACGACTCGCTTCACAACGTTATAAAGCTCTTTTTAAGGTTTCTCGTACGTTCTCAAAGTTAACTTACACGCTATATTGATTAATGTTAGTTCAACGACATATCCGCTTGGTGTATGACTGAAGTGCGACGTATGGGATCTCAAGTTACACGTTGACCAACAGATTATGTGCTAGAGCTACTTGGAAAAACCACCTTATGTTCAGAAGAATTCTGGACCGATATGATGTTTCTGTGGGGGACAAATTGAAGAAAGGGGTTGTATTATAATGGTGATAATTCGTTTGAAAACAGAAATCACATAAAAAGAAGATGGGCCCATGTCTTTGTGCAAGTAAATATATATTTCAACAAGCCAAAACACGATAAAGTAGGACTATTCATTTTAAAATGTAGTAAATTGACATTTTTTTCAACAATGAAAATGTGTAAAACGATTATCGCCTGGTCTAAATCCATAGACCTACAAGTACAATGATATTTGCCATTGAAATATAATACTTAGATATCCTAAACTTTCTCACATGTTCATTAAACTCTGTAGTCATAACAAAATAAATTCAGAATATGATAAGTTTATAAACATTAAAAATGTTGTTAAAAGTTGTCATCTCGTCTTTCAATCTCTTTTCGTAATGCATGTCCTTAATACCGTGTCCGAAACGGGCTTATTGAGCTACGGCTATTGTCAGCATTTCCCCCATGTAGTTGTTAATAGGCCCACATCGAGACAATAACCATAACCCCGATGCGGACTCCACAAAACAGTCGCTTGGCAAACAGTCGTAGACTCAATTTCCCGAGAAATAATCTTTATGAAAAGCGTGGAGCAAGCTCGATCAAGAACTGCACAAGTTGTATAAAGCTTTACCAAAAATATGCAGCACTAATTATTTTACAATTGTATGTAGCCCTGAACTGCTGACAGATAATGTATTTACATTAGGCTGGAAAGTTCATGATAAACACCATAATAAATCTAATAAATCCACTTAATGTATTGCATTTTTGCTATCTAAATAGTTAACATATATAATCTGAACAAACGAAGCACTTATTACAATCTACAATGTACTCTGCATGTATTTGTTCTTCCAAACCATTGTTTTAAAGGTAGGATACACATTTGCAGATATCGAAAATATTTACTACCTAATTATTAAGAAATATCGTACTTATTTTAAAATAAATAATGATTCTAGGCATCCAGCCAATTGATTGCACTAGATATCCTGAATTATTCCGAAAAATATAATTTTATAAAACAAAATTCGCGATCGCCAGACAGCGATTGCTAAAAATAATAATAACAGAAGTATAACTGCCCGACGCCGGTTGAAAACAAACGTCGTTTTTCGTTATTTCCTCGCCATGCATGATTGTAAAACTTCAGACAGGCCAGTTAAACGATATTTACTATAAAATACAACCCTACAAATTCACCCATTCATGATAATTCAAGCAATTACCAATAGTGTATCATACCTTCAACTGTTACTGCATCAGGTGAAGTTTACCTTATGCAACTTTGAAATCAGCGGGGACGCTCATATTGATAATACAAGTCATTAAAACGTCATTGGTAGGCAGCTAATGTCTCAGTCTAGTAAGATGGGTCTTATGTTATAGGCATAAAATGTGACCTGCTCCCACAAAACCAGACATAAGTGGGGTTTTTGAAAAGTGTGATATTGTTATTTCCATTTAGTACACATCTTTAGCTTTCATTTGGTACCAAAAACTTTTGGTACCATACATATTTCAAAGTTTATGGGGATTTTAATAATTATGTATTTGGGAGATAAATTCTACCAAATAGGCACTTTGGGAGACAAATTAGCGATAGTTTTGATTCACTTGGGAGACAGTGGCACTTAGGGAGACATTTCAGTGTCTCCCTAAGTGTCTAGCTACCCCACAAAACGATATTTGGGAGTTATTTTTGCTCGGAGAAGACAGATTTGGGTCTAAATAGCATAAATATGAAATTTCGTGGAAAAAGCTCCAGGTAAAAACGGGTTAGGTTACAATAAAGATTGTGCACGACTCTATGGGATTGTCTCCCAAAGTGCCCATTTGGAGGTAATTATAATTACCACTTTTAGGACACAGTTTACCTCAATAAATGCATGATTTTTGTACTTTCTGAGATTAAATTAAAGTTTACATATTAAAGAATAACAAAATTACGAAAAACTAAAATCGATGTCCGACAGATTTGTCACCCCATTTCAACTTTGACAAGCTGTATCTCGAAGTAGCCTGTGCGACGCATGTCGGGTTTCGTATAGGAGCGGGTCACATAATAGGATCATTTACTTTCCGAGCATTTTGTCATTTTTTATTAATAACACCGCTGATAAAATCTTAAGTTCTTAAGAGAATGTTCAAAATGTTACCATTTAAAGTTTGAGCTCAGTGATAGTATTACTCTCATCGAAAACCCATGTGCAAAACGTTCTGATTATAAAACACGATTTTGTTTTTTCCAAAAATCAATTCAGCAATTGAGTGATCGTTGGAAATTACTAACATTTCTTGATTTCTTATTTCGCGTGAGCATCGAAGTGCAACCGTGTAATTTGTTTTGATCGGTGGCTCCGATGATTAAGTTCGATTGGACGTTTGCAATTATAAGTTTGGCGTTTGAAACCACTGCCGTGCTTACGCCATGCTAACGTCACACTAAATTCAATTGTATAAGCGTGACGTTTGAAACAAGCCCTAATAGTGCATAAAGTAATGCTATCCTAATTCAAATCTTCTTCTTTTTTGGGAGGGGGGGGGGGCGCACGTTCTAAGAAAAGCACAATTTCTAAAAGCTTTTTAGTTTCCTCGTTATAAAGAATAATTATCAATATTCTTCTCTTCTTCGATACCGATTACCGATATTTCGGTATTCGTAGTATTCGCTGATGCATTCGTCTCCTTCACCGTCAAGACGGCGCGAGAATTACGGATGCGATTGGAGCGTTTCTTCATCGTGCAGAAGGCTGTTAGTTCATCGAAGAAATACTCGAAAAGCTCCACTACGGTCAAGACGCTGGCCCCAAGGAACAGTCCGAAGTTCCCGCCCAAAGCAGCTGAACAAGAAGTTTTCCCAAAAAAATAAATAATTTGTCATAAACAAAGGGAAGTTCAAATACTCAGAGATCTTCCTATCGAGATATGGAGATTAAACTTTGTTATCAAGTACCATGAATTATATTAAAACTGCTGCAAACTGCTTAGTATTAGTTAGACTTGAATTGATGAATGTGATCTTTAAAAAAAATCCAAAATGGTAACGCCGGTCCGGTATTCCGGAGGTCGCAGGTTCGAGTCCCGCCTTGTGCAGTACTATATTGTACAGTAAATTGCGCAGCCTGAACCATTCGTTTTCTTTAACCTAATTCTAAGATAAAATTATCAACAGTTTGCAAGAAAATGTGACTTTTCACCTGTTTTAGCAGCTAAGGATATGCAAGTCACATGCACAGTATTTTCATTCGATTACATGTCTTACTATCTGTCTTACCTAGCAGGCTAGGTAGGGTCGTCTCAGGAAGCTGAATGACGGTTTCAGCATTGAGGGCCTCGTAATAAATAGACAGAAGCACAAGGTTGTTCCTGGATAAAATACACAACATGAACGTATAATTAGGCGTGTCTGGAATGGATACTACAATCGTTCACTGTGGGTATTACTACTCTTTATCAAGTCTAAGTCGACCGCATGCGCAGGAGTTCTAGCTTTACACGTTAACTAAATTATGGCTGTTTCCCAAACAACAGGTTCGTCTTCGTCTGAGGCTTTATTCATGCAGTTTCTAAACAGGCTGACGCCGAAACGGAGACGAAGCCAGGTGTTTGGAAAGCGGCCCATGGGAATCGCTACTCAGGGGTAAAGAGCCCTCAAGCGTTACAACTAGTGCTCGCACATTCAGCAAAAACTGCGTCGGACATCTCAGTGTTCGATACAATTAAAACTAATGATGGTAAATCGAAAACAAAGGCGCGAATTGTTTAATACAATGTGTCAAAACAACGACCCGTGCTATAAGGATAAATCGAATTTATTTTAGACCAGGAGAAAGACAGTCGACTGCTGCACTTACTGTATGTAATCGGCCGTGAAGTTGTGTGTGGTGTTGCTATATACTCGCTCGATGTACCTGGATCGTAGCTTGACGTTAGTCGTTGTGAAGGGGTAGCCTTCAACTTTGCACGGAGAACCACAGAGGCAGCTTGTATTTGTGTGGCCCGACACTACTTTAACTGTACCGATAACAACAAACCAAACGAATTAGGGAAGACCCACACATGTATCTTGATAAAGACCTTCAATCGTGGACGGGGCATTGTCCGACCGTCTTCCCTCTTTTGTTTATACTCTAACGTTTTCGGATGATCGCCATAGGATTTATACACGAGAAAAGATCGTGGACGTTTTGTCAATCGTGGACCCATTGTTTGACTCCCAATTCTTTTGTCCGACGACCACGATTGCCGGTCAATACAAACGCAGTCGTGTATGGGCAAACCAAGCTCAATATGGCGTGATGTGTGTTGTAGGGTGATTTGTGACATGTATTAATATACGGACTCTTTACACTGCACATGCCGTGCGAGAGAGTCATGAACCAGACTTCATAGTCCAAATTTAATGTGATACCGGAAAAGCGTTTAAAACTGGCTCGGAAATGTTTTGTAGGCTGTTTAAACATAGGATAAAATCCTCTAGGATTTTGCAAACACGCCCTATGGAGGGTTAGATTTAAAAAAAATAATAATAATAAATAAATAAACAATTTAAAAAAATTCTTCTCAACCAACCTAGCACTTTGTGGGCGCATTCGTGTGACTCGGCTGGATTGCAGACCCTGGTATGGCCCGGCTGTTCGACCAGTTTGCACCCGCATCGCTGGACTACTTCATCGGTCTCACACTCGATACGACACGCCTGCATCGAATAGGTCCCGAAGTAGTCTAGAATACCCACAGTGCCCTCGTCGTGTATGCACGTGGTGTAAGGAGCAGGCAGACTTCTCACCTAAGTAAACAAACAACGGTTCCTATAAGTCATCACAGTTGAATTTATTTAGAAGTCTTCACGTATCAATCACAAATATTCAATCTCCTATAGACAAATTGTTTTAGTTCATCCCCTGTTCGTCCAGACGCGACTAATGACTTGACTGATGAGTGACTTTTGAAAGAAAGATTGTCTCAAAATAATGAACACAAAATTATACGGTACGTTTTGATTATGCTGCGTTCCAATCGCGTCGTGCATATCGTGTTCACGAGTTCACGAGTTCACGAGTCCTATAAAGGCGTTCTAATCGCCTGGTAACTTTGTCTCAATGTTCACGACTTCATAAACGAATAAAATACTCATGCGCATGCGTGTTGGTTTACGTATGAGTTCTTGCGCGATAAAGATTGTCCTTACCGCACGACTAACTCGACTGTGCGCGTGCGGCTTGGTGAGTAGCGTTTGGAATGCAACCTACTCGTGAACATGGAGAAATTCGAGGTGAATACGATAAACAAGACGCGATTGGAACGCAGCATTTTACCCACGACTGGTAAGTGACATCGCGGCTGAAACATGAGCGAACTACAGGGTAGCCCTACCCCCCTCTCCTCCCCCCCCCCCCCCAAAAAAAAGTAACCCACAAACAAAGAGATAATTTTTGAAAAAAATACCTATGAACTTGATTAGCATAAATTGTGGATCATAAGCTTTCCAATGATACCTTGGATGAACATAATTTTGGTAAGTGTTTTACCTAAAGCGTCTCGAGAAGGTTTTTAGATCCCGTTTTCAAAACAATAGCAGCGGTGTATAACCAGATCCGACATCCAAAGTATCAATGAAAAGTTAATTACCCATAGTTTATAATTACACCATTATGAGCGAGATATCCGTGCCTTGTACACGGTTAGCGGATAGTGAGAAAATGTGACGTCATAAGTCTGCGAAAATTTATGACGTATCCGTTAAGCTAACCGTATCCGTTCGCAGGCAAAACCTCTCTAGTATATACCTCCTCATGACGGACAGCGACGAACGTATGGTGGCCGGGACCCGCCCCAAAGCCTAGCTCCTTGACGTAAGGCGGCACTGTTGGATGATGCAGCATCCATTTGATTCCTGCATCCTCGGATGCCCCGTCAAGGTCGTTACTAGGCGTGTATTCCTCCTCCTGGATGTTTAAGGTCAGCTTCAGACCATTAGCTGCGAAGATAAGGAATGGATGATAAATTGACGATATACCGGTTACACTGAAATAACGTCCTTGTTCCAGGAGCTAATTTTCGCTGCTAAGCACACACAAATTAAAGTTGACACATTACAATTATTACTCTGCCTAGGGAAAATACTGAAGAAGTAACTGGCCGACCTTTGCTTGTAATTGCGTAATATTTACCAAAAACATTCGTGAACATGTACTTATACGCCGTCGCCATGTATGTTCACAAACGTTACGTTTACAATTTTGTCACTGGGCTGGGAACACGAAATGAAATACAAATTATTGTGCATTTCAATTACCGTATATTCCATAAAACTTCAGGCTTTGACGTTGGCTCTTTCAGTATTGGCGGGGTCTCAAACCTTTTTGGATATTTTACGAAAATTGTCGGTGCACAAATCGTGATGACAAAGTTTGAAACAAACCTGCCCCAGCAGAAATCGAGGAATGGCGTTCGTTCTTTCCGTTGACGTGATTGAAAGTGTAGCAGTTTCCAAGATGAGTGAAGATGAGGTGAAAGTCGGCGGGAGAACAGGGTTCATTCTCCCAAGAACACTACAGGGTAAGAAACGCAGCTATAAAGATGTGAAACGTACAGGTCAAAGGTAACAGAGTAACGTCAAAGTTACCGTATAAGAGAGGGTAGGCCTACACAGAAATCAGAATACCGAGAGTTGACTTTTAAAATATAGCCAGTGGGTTGATCCAGGAATATTTGCAGGGGTCGAGGGGGTCATGCCCTCAAATAGTTTGTATATCCGACTGTTGCGGACATTATTGTTAATGCAGCGAGGATATGGTGAGGATCTAACTTTAAGCAAACAGCCTATAGAGGGGGTTACGCAAGGAGGTTGAAAAATTGAGGATGTGGGTCTGAAGAAACGCCCTACTAGGGGTCCGGAAATCTACAATGCTCTGGCTTGCATTCTAAGGTAATCTGAGAATATATTTCGGTGCTCTGATTCTAAATTACAGTCCATCGCCTGATAGCGAATCAAGACATTTTTTTAGCGAAATAGACGCGGTTGTCAACCGACACTCTTTATATTTTGTTCGTGAAATAGCCTAGGCTAAAAATGGGTTATCATCAGGGCCTGACGTTGCATAATTGAAAAAGAAATAAAATAAATGTTTCACTACGAGTCTTTAGGAAGAAGAAATGATTGTGAAGACGAGATTTAGGACTAAGGTTTATCCTGTCGTTTCTGTGTCCACCTGGCTAAGCCCATAACTAGCCCGTGACGTGTCCAAAAGGGGAACATCAAAGGCTATACTGAGCAGGTAGTCTCTTCTTCCAGTTGACTTTAACATGAAAAGACAGGCTTGAGTCAGTGTACTCTAGCCTTGAATGCAAGGCTGCGCTGTATGCAACATACGATCATCGCTATGCAAATAGCGCCTGCATGGCATGGCCCACGTATACTGTTCCGTAAGAGTATAGTACGCATGCTCTGTTGTGAGCACAGCCTTAATTATTTGTCCTTCCGTGTTTTATGTTTTTCCTTACTTTGCTTTAGTGAGTATGCAGATTATCTCTCAACATTATCTCAACGGCCAATCACAGATCACACACTGTTTGTTTTCGTTATACGTTTTAGAATGTCCAATCAGCTACTTGAAACTTGCAACTATACTTGTAATGTTTCAACGTGACGTTCAATCAAAGACCAACAGACCGAGGTTCGAAAGCCGCGCATTCTCATTAACATAATGCTACGTTTACATTATGTTCCCGGCGGGCACGGCAGCCCCGTTTACCCGAAACGTAGTGCGCCGTGGGATTTTGGCAATTTTTTCTCTGTATTCAAGTTTTGTTAGGTCTTGCCAAGTTTTCTCACGGTCTATCACGGTATCCGTGACGGGCCGTGGGGGGAAGGGGCTGCTGAGTCCCGGATGCTCCAAGGCGCCCTACGGTTCGGCCCGCGGTCTACCACGGATGCCAGTACGTTCCCTCCCGGCCCGTCACGTTCTGATGGGGTCCCTCAGGTTTCTGACGTTCTGATCAAGGTCTAACACGTTTTTCACGTTCAGTCAAGGCTTTCTACGGATGAAACGTGGACGCCGGGAAGTTGGAGCACGTTTGTGCCCACGGTATAAAGAAAAAGGCCTCCCAAGCAATAGCAATCATTGTATCCTGAGATTTCGACGAGACAACATCATGAATGCCCAAGATGAAGACGATTTTGTGTTTGAAAGGACCGTCAGATGCCGGGGAATATCGCTTCCCATCCCACTACGGACCGCCTCCAAGTTTTGTTACGGCCTATTACGTACTGTCACGTTTGGTTGCGTTCGCCCCGTTTTACTACGGCCTACTAGGTTTCTCATCCGCACCGTGACTGCCGTTGCAAATTTTTTGACAGTTTAAAAATCTTGCCCGGCATCCACGGCAATCACGGCCTGTCACGTTTGCCCATTCCGTCCCCCCGCGTTGTCTCACGTCCAACCCGTTTTGTCCACGGTGGCCTGAAACGTGATTGCCGTGGCCGCCGGGAACATAATCGTAGCATAACCACAGACACCCGGAAGAATAATAATAGAGCGAGGAATAAAGACTCCTGACGGAGCAAGCGGGTGGTTGGTCTTGCTGGACCTTCGTGTGGAGCTATCGGTGCATCATGAGCCGGGCGCGTATAGTAAAGTTGGATACAAAAGTTGGTTAAAATGTTAACCAACAATGTGTAAATTTGTCCAATTTGACCAATGTTGGGTATATTTTACCCAACGTTGGGCAAATGTTTGTACACACTAAAAGTAAGTGCATCTACTTAATGTTGGTTAAATTTGGTTAGACATAACAAACATTTGGTAAAATGACAATTTGTTTCCATCCGTTGTTTACCAGGTGAACAACACTACAGTTCGTAAAAAACGATTGTAAAAAAAATTGCCCAACGTTGAGTAAAATTGTTGGTTAACATATTTAACCAACTTTTTCTAACCAACAACATTTTAATACATGTTTTGAGAGTGTTGGGCTAAGGGCGACGTCGACGGCGACGGTGACGAACACGCCCCATTAGCGTCGCCGTTGACGTCGACGTCGCCGTCGCCTCTTTAGAGGCGACAGCGATATGTCGTCTTTGGAACACCATAAGGGAGCAATGATCGCTGGTTGTATACAGTGTAGCCTTGTATTCAAGGCTGATTGTAGTCCTAAACCCCACCTCCACTATCATCTCATCCAACTGGTGCCCTGTACGGTTAGTGAACTCCGTCATGTCGTAGTCAGGGTCAATGTCGTCATGAAGCGACCAATCAACGGCTGTCAATTTCCGCCTGAATCCTTCGTTGTACAGATGCGGGTTGATGAGATTGTGGTCCTTGTCGACGATGCCTGTAATAAAACAAAAAAGAAAAAAAATTCCAAGAATTTTCTATAGGCCTACTATTTTTTAAGTAAAAAACAAATTTCTTATGAGTATAGGCATGGCATTTTACGGCCAAAGTTAATAATTAAAATAGACCCCAAATCGTCCACACAAATGAAATCAAGATTTATTGACTGCCATTGTGTCTCTGTTGGGTTTTGTTTGTTTTTTCTCTTCGGGGGGTTGTAAAAATTAGGGGTCCTGGCTTGGAGTAGTACTTGTAGTATAAAGCTTGTATTCCAGAGAAATCTGGTTTACTCTGGGGCCGAAATTTGCTTATCATGGGGTTAGGGAATGAAGGGGGTTGGGTCAGCCGATCCGACTATCCACCGTCGTTTATACAAGTGAGGCTTGTATGTCATAATGCCACATTACAAGAGTAATATATGATAACAGTGTTATAATTGCCACGCTAAGAAGCGAGGCCAGTAGACTTCAACACAATGCAAAAAGTGGTCCTATTTTGCCCTTGAAATAAAACAAATTCGACGGTAGTCTGGCAGAATAATAACAAGAAGTATATGGCCGGATTCGAATCTTCCTAAAACAAATGCTTCTGCTCTAACCACTATACTACTCAAATTGCTTCGAATGGCATTCCATTATTAATACGTTTGTACCCATATTAATATTGTCGTGCTTCTTGCGTAATACATTATGTGTTACCATAATAATCCTTGTCAAAAGAAAACCAGCGTGAAAATTAGACTCCTTTCCCCTATTATTGGTTAAACCCTCTCACGTGACCGATCACTCTCCTAATTATCTTCACTTAGGCATGCGCAGTACTACCAATTAGTCCGTAGAGTCTGAATTGTATGCTACCGCCAGCACGCTTTTATTTTGTAACGTGGCATTTTGACGTATTAACGGTGGGTAGTTAGACTTTGAGTAAGTTCATTAATTGAAGAGAAATATCACCCACATTAGACGGGCAGATTGGTGAAACAAATGTACAATCAAATGATAAAAGCATGGAATTTAGCACACAATATAAATATGTCATAAGAAAAACATTTAGATTTAGGGCCGTCGCAAATTTGTCTTTTTAAAAAATATAGGTAGAACAACTTTTTTTCAAAAATTTCAAAATGGCTGCCATTGCGGGTTATTCTACCTACTTTCTGTTCAAATATGTGATGGCCCTTTAGTCAAATATCTTTCTTATGACATACTCTGACTGTGTGCAAATGTCATGCTTTTATTAGCAAGTGAACAATTTTATTATATTGTGTACTAATTCTGCCCGAATGGAGCGTAAAAGATAACAAAGGTGATTCAATGCTTGAATCAACACCATTATATTTGACAGTAGATTTTCTGCTTCGTCTTTTTCAGTGATTATAATCAGCGTTCTCTGTGCCGATTAATTTATTAACTGTTGTGCAACCCGAAGCTTAAGTCCTCTATGATGTACATATATACAGAGCTAACGTAATTTGTATTGAACTTGAACTCGTTGCCTCGGAAACAGAGAGATGCATTCGTTAATCGTGAGGTCCTTGCACCTAGTATTGACAGAAGACTGACGCAACAATGCAATTAATCTACCCGAGGTTAACAATGATCAGCCCTTTAATCCGTCAAGCACTTAGCCATAATGATCTTGGTGGTGTTTAATACGTTTGCGCACGCATAGATCACAGCCATGTCATTATATCGTACGGATAGGCACTCGCGAGTATTCTTCCGCTCGATTCCCGAGGGGACGGACCTCATCACAAGCCAGGGCAGAATTTGTTTGCAGAGAAGAGAGTATTATCCTATAAAATTGTTTGCAGTTCTGCTTGAAAAGGAGAGAGTATTGTAGACCTTATGGCAGTGGTTTTATGAGCAGCCCCTTTGTGCATTGACCATGGATGAATTTTGTGACTAAAATAACCAACACTTTGCGATACAAATGAAGTTCAAATGCATAAATCGATTTAAAATAGAGGGCAGAAGTGAGATAAGGTCTCAATGTTAAAATTGGTCCGTTTAATTTGACATGTTTTTTTTTAAGGTTACCTCTAACACTCGTCTGACAATTTGCCAAATACTGAGAATTTGTTTTGACCCGATTTACTTTTACATAAATACAGAAGACGGCTAGTGCGTGTTATTGTTATTGTTAGCACTGTCATTGTCCGTCTCAGTAAAAACGCCTACATGTATCTAAAACATGGAAACATTTTCATTGAATTCTTTATATTAATGATTAAAGGTAGGATACACCATTGGTAATTGCTTGAATTATCATGAATGGGTGATTTTTCGGGGTTGAATTTTATAGTAAATATCGATTAACTTACCTGTTTGAAGTTTTACAATCGTGGATGCCGAAGAAAGCAAGACAAACGGCGTTCGTTTTCATAAAACGGCGTTCGTTTTTATATAAAAGTAATTTTTTTTGGAAATAATTAGCGCAATCATTTTGATGGATGCCTACAATCATTATTTACTTTCAAATTAGTAAGATATTTCTTAATAATTTGGTAGTAAAATTGTTCGATATCTGCAAATGGTGTATCCTACCCTTAAATCCTTATTTACCTTTTGCTAAATGATTTTTGAAATGAAAAATTACAGGCATGGGTAGAATGGTTGTACGGAATCACGCTTTCTGGACTAGGGGCGGGGCCATAAAGAGCCAACCCAACCACTCTACATGAATGATAGCCAAAGTGCGCGTTTTTCCCCAAGCATATAGACTATGTGCACTCTGTTTACATCTATAATCAAATGTGCCCGGCAATATGCGCACGCATCATGTTTTACATTAATTTAGTTAAGAGATGATATCAGAGGTCACATAATAATTTAAAGGCAATCTGACCAGCGACATCACTCTTTAAGCAAATTTTATGTAAAACACGATGTGTGAGCATCACTGCCGGGCACATTTGAATACAGATGTAAACACGTGACGTCAGAGGGCACATCGTCTATAAATAAGCGAAGATAAATCTATGGAAAATTGAATACAAAATGAAACTAGAGCTAATGTGCTTCAGGAAGCACGGATATCAGCCTAAATAGTCTTTTGTAAGGCTTGTGTGAACCGCCTCGCACTAACCACTTGGTGATGACTACCACTCCCAAATTGCAAAAGCATCTAACCAAGTTTGACTGAACTAGTATAGAAGAAAATACATTTGATATGCTTCAATATAATGACCTCTACTGACCATTAGTTGACCAGTGGCCAAATTAATTAGATCAAGGCTGTGGGAGAAGCATTTCGTTATTTTGACAAAAAATGACCCCTACTGACCATTAGGTGACCACTGGTCAAATTCTGTGAACAACTTTTACGAGTTAATTAAATCAAGGCTGTGGGAGAAGCATTTCGTTATTTTGAAAGAAAAATGACCCCTACTGACCATTAGGTGACCACTGGTCAAATTCTGTGAACAACTTTTACGAGTTAATTAGATCAAGGCTGTGGAAGAATCATTTCGTTATTTTGAAAAGAAAATGACCCCTACTGACCATTAGGTGACCAATGGCCAAATTTTGACCCCTACTGACCATTAGGTGACCATTGGTCAAATTAATTAAACCAAGACTGTGGGAGAAGAAGCATTTCGTAATTTTGAAGAAAATGACCCCTGCTGACCATTAGGTGACCACTGGCCAAATTCTGTGAACAACTTTTACGAGTTAATTAAATCAAGGCTGTGGGAGAAGCATTTCGTTATTTTGAAAGAAAAATGACCCCTACTGACCATTAGGTGACCAATGGTCAAATTCTGACCCTACTGACCATTAGGTGACCATTGGCCAAATTAATTGGACCAAGACTGTGGGAGAAGAAGCATTTCGTAATTTTAAAGAAAATGACCCCTGCTGACCATTAGGTGACCATTGGCCAAATTATCGGTGTACACCCTATATGAGGCTTGGTCCAGATATATAACTGACCAAGTTTGACATGAATTGGATCAAAACTTTGGGAGAAGCAGCATTTCCTAATTTTGAAGAAAATGACCCCTACTGACCATCTGGTGACCACTGGCCAAATTCTGTGAACAACTTTTATGAGGCATGGTCCAGAGATGAAACTGACCAAGTTTGACAATAATTGGACCAAGACTGTGGAAGAAGTAGCATTTTGTATTTTTAAAGAAAATGACCACTAGTGACCACTAGGTGACGTTTGACCACACCTGCTGATCACTACAGATAGAACTCGGGTCAAGGAAGATCCTGTCCAAATTTGGTTGAAATCGGTCAAAGAATTTGGCAGATATTGAATTTGGCAGATTTTTTGGTGAGCGTTTGCCCGAAGAAAGAAAGAAAGAAAGAAAGAAAGAAAGAAAGAAAGAAAGAAAGAAAGAAAGAAAGAAAGAAAGGCGACGAATACAATATATCAGCCTGCTTCGCACGGCTGATATAAAGACAGGAATATCTGGCTTCTGTTACATACAACGAATAATGTAGTAGCCAATGGATAATGTAGAAACCAACGGATAATGTAGAAACCAACGGATAATGTAGGTCTGTTCTATGCGCACTACTTTGCGCTACCTACAAAACTCATACAAATCCATACATTCAAACAACAATTATAATTGGATGTAGCCTGCCGCCTGGCTAGCGTCGGCCAATTTATTTACATCATTTCAAAAACAAAAAAACAAAAACAAAAAATCATTCTACAATCTTTACTGCCTGGCTGAGGCTTTCATTTATATTAATAAAAGAACGTGGACATCTAGTCAACTCACAAAAGCCTAACTTTCTTTTCCTTATTTTACACCCAGAGTGAAAAACCAGAGATAAAACTCAATAATAATAATAATAATAATAATTTAGAGACTTGTAATTCGCACATATCCACCCTGCTGGGTGTTCAAGGCGCAAAAAACAAACAAAAGAAACAAACACAACTAAATTAGTCCATAAAGACCTGTGACATAAGATAAGTTTTGAGGAGTAATTTGAATTTTGTGGTACAAAGACAAGATCTAATATCGAGTGGTAGAGAGTTCCAGATGCGTGGTGCAGCTACAGAAAAAGACCTGTCACCCCAGGAGTGTCGAGACTTGGGTTCCTTGAGGAGAAGCATGGTACTGGATCGAAGATTCATTAACGGAGTGTAAACTTGAAGTAGTTCTGAGATATAATGGGGAGCCTTGCCGTTAAGTGCTTTGTGGACGATGAGCATTAGCTTGAAGATGATTCGTTGAGAGATAGGGAGCCAGTGAAGTTGTTTCAGAATGGGGGTGATAGAACAGGATTTTCTAGACAGTGTCACGATGCGGGCTGCGGTGTTTTGGAGGCGTTGAAGACGAGAAATCTGGTTGTTAGGAAGACTGCAGAGAAGAGCATTGCCGTTGTCAAGACGAGAAGTAACGAATGCATGAATGACTTTTTCAGTGGCACTCTTGTCCAAGAACTTGCGTATCCTACCAATATTCCGGATGTGAAATGATGACAGACGTATGATGTAGTTGATGTATGGTTGAAGTGTCATTGATGAATCAAAAATAACCCCTAGGTTCCGTGCTTGCAACGAGGGGGCTATCTGAGCATCACCGATGGAAATGTATGGCACTGAAACCTTTGATAATTTTTGACGGGACCCGAATAGAAGGAACTCTGTCTTTTCGTCATTCAACTTCAGGAAGTTCTGTTGCATCCAACGTCGAATCTCTTGGATGCATTTCTCAAGTCTTTCAATGGAGGCATTGGCATGTTCTTGAGAAGATTTAAACGTGATGTATAGCTGAGTGTCATCTGCGTACACATGGTAATTCAGGTTAAATTTCAAGATGATGTCACGAATCGGTAAAGTGTAGCGTAAACCACTGTGGGCCCAGTACTGGCCCCTGTGGCACAGAGTAATTCAGGACAACAGGGTCTGATATCGCAGTGCCGATACACACATGCTGAGTTATATTGAAGAGATACAATTTGCACCATGCTAGGGCTGTGTCCTGTATGCCGAGGTAATTCTTGAGCCGAGAGAGAATGATGTTGTGATCAACAGTGTCAAAGGCAGCACTCAAGTCTAACAGGACTAGTGCTGTAAGGTTACCATTGTCCATTGCTGAAAGAATGTCAATGAGCTAAAAAACTCTGGGAAACCTTTTGGTAGATCCCTTATACATTAATGTTCATTCCTAACTTTTATATATTTAACTAAGATTAAGATATCTCCATCTTTTGAGAAAAATGTACCACGGTGTTTAAAAGTATAGGCCTACCAAAGTAAAGCTAACTCTAATACACATTTTTAGAGATTGCTTATACGGTTATAAATGGGAATTCCAGTATCATTCAAATAACTCGTCATCTTAAATGAATATATCGCGGTCTTAAACGTGACCGACCTAGCGCCGTGGAAGGCTCAGGCTAGAATGGCCACACAACCGGCCACACCCGTCCTATACCCTTACGTATTACTGACATTCCATTCAAATTAACTCCATTCACCATGATCGCTCAAGCGTCAAGCTTGTGAATAACATACAGACAAAATTTTCCTGCTATACTGCGTACCGCAGGAAAATAAAACAAACCAACGGATAATGTAGTAACCAACTAACAATGTAGTAATCAATGGCTAATGTAGTAATTAACCAACGGATAATGCAGTAATCAACGGATAATGTAGTAACCAAGTAACAATGTAGTAATCGATGGATAATGTAGTAATCAACAGATAATGTCAACTAATAATGTAGGTTAGTAACTAAGGGAATAAATGTGTGTTCGAGAGGTTTTAATCACTCTGTTTAATACCGCTTGGAGTCTGGGTGCTGATAATTACCCTCGCCTTCGGCTATTAAACAGAGTGATTAATACCGACCGAACACACATTTATTCCCATTCATAAATACCTTTTTTGTAAAATTCAGCCAAAAAGCCCCGAAAATCACGGAAAATTGTCGCAAGTAAAATTTAGTGTTTCGCCATTCTGTGTGTTTTCCCCTATCCATGTTCACGGGCCACTGTCAAATGACATGTTTCCGCGTCACACTACATGCAATAAAGCGTATTTACCATTGATCTCCATTTTATAGACTGGATAGGCCTCCGCGTCTAAATGGCGTACGCGCGCGTGTTTTTTTCAAAGAAAAGAACGAACGTGACGCGACCGCGTTTGTGCACGACTTATGGAATTTTTTTAGAAAGCGGAAGACTTTTTTTTCTTAAATTCGTCATATTTGGAGGAAAACAGGATTTTGCACCCGAATGGTTCAAAATAGATAAGAACAATGGTCTGCGCAGCAGTGAAGTGCCCGGAGAAGGATGTCCATTGAGTTGTCCATGTGCAGAGGCCACTTTTTTTGCCAACTGGTTTTAAACACTTCTAGCCATGTCTTTATCGTCCGTTTAATACCGGCCACGTGACGGGCTCTCGACCAATAGGAATGCATAAACTGTCCCAGGTATTTATGAATAAGGGAATAAATGTGTGTTCGGGAGGTTTTAACCACTCTGTTTAATACCGCTTGGAGTCTGGGTGCTGATTACCCGAGCCGAAGGCGAGGGTAATTATCAGCACCCAGACTCCAAGCGGTATTAAACAGGGTGATTAATACCGACCGAACACACATTTATTCCCATTCATAAATACCTTTTTTGTAAATTTCAGCCAAAAAAGCCCCGAAAATCACGGCAAATTGTCGCAAGTAAATTTCGGTGTTTCGCCATTCTGTGTGTTTTCCCCTATCCATGTTCACGGGCCACTGTCAAATGACATGTTTCCGCCTCTGTCGCTCTACGTCACAATACATGCAATAAAGCGTATTTACCATTGATCTCCATTATATAGACTGGATAGGCCGCGTCTAAATGGCGTACGCGCGCGTGTTTTTTTCAAAGGGAAAAGAACGAACGTGACGCGACCGCGTTTGTGCACGACTTATGGAATTTTATTTAAAAAGTGGAAGACTTTTTTTCTTAAATTCGTCATATTTGGAGGAAAACAGGATTTTGCACCCCAATGGTTCAAAATAGATAAGAACAATGGTCTGCGCAGCAGTGAAGTGCCCGGAGAAGGATGTCCATTGAGTTGTCCATGTGCAGGGGCTACTTTTGTTGCCAACTGGTTTTAAACACTTCTAGCCATGTCTATATCGTCCGTTTAAAACCGGCCACGTGACGGGCTCTCGACCAATAGGAATGCCTAAACTGTCCCAGGTATAATGTAGTACTCAGCGGATAATGTCAACTCATAATGCAGTAACCAACGGATGATGTAGTAAAATCGAACCGATAATGTATCACCAACCGATAATGTCACACGCTGCATTGACCGATACTGTATCACTATAACCTGATCATAATGATGTAGCAACAACATGGCCGAAAGTAACTTTTAGTACACTCTATATGTTAATTTATGTTATATTATCGGTTAGGAGAGACAATGTAATGTTATTAACCGATAGTGTACATGTAGTACGTTTCACTATCAGTCATGTTTTGGTTACATTTTAATATCGGTTAGTGATACAGTATCGGTCAATTTGTGTGACATTATTGGTTGGTGGTACATTATTTGTTGTAACAGCATATTCACCCAAATGGTAGCCGACATTTTTGATGTCCCGCTCCGTCAGCGCCGACTGCCGGTACTTGTTGAAGTTACAGACGGTGACGGCCGGAAAGTTCAGCTTCGTTCGGTAGGAGATGTCCACTTTGGTGATGTGGTGCGACTCGAAGAAGTGCATCAAAGTCAGCGAGGCTTGGTACAGGAAGGTGACCAGAGCAGCCAGAAAGAACACCGCCCAGATCAAGCGGCGTAGGATGCCGCCATCCCCCGCGATGTGCTTCACTCCGTGAAGGTCCGTAACCGCTAGCGCCCAGCGACGGAGGTAACAGCGCTTGTAGCAACCCATGGTCGATGATTGATGTATATGATGTGGTTCCTTAAACAGTTCTTGGTTTTAAGGCTTTAACTTGGATCTACATGAGCTTACATTAAACGCGTCTTGTTATCTTAACAGAAACTTCTCACGACATTTTTATATTGGAGCAGCGAACAGCAAAGCATCTGATGTGAATGTGGAGCTATTATGAAAAAGGGTCTTCCTATATCATAACTCTTTAGTGTGTGAACGTTGTCCATTCAGATATTCATTGTTCGAAACACTAGGCCGATTGGCTGTCGTTGAAATCGTATGGTTACAGGGGTAAGTAGGGGATAACGGTTGTAACCATGGAGACGCAAACACTATGTTTAGACTAATTATGGATGCAGAGGGGTTGCAATGTCATTCCCGATGCCTCCTTGTAAATATATAATGAAATTGTCGATCTCGCTCAAGGGCAACATTTATTTATCAAAAAACGGTACTGGGTAATCTCGTTAGAATATCCAGTAAAGAGAGATGCAGATAACACCATGCGAATACAAACTCTTGATTCTAAAAGGAACTATGCACACAGTCTTCTAGATATTAAAGCACATTTCTGCGCTTATCCAAAAAGTGGCCGAGGAACAAACACAGAATGCATGATACTATGGCTAGTAATAAACTGGGGCCATATTAATGAAACATTAATAGCAAATGTATCATGTTATCATGACAGCATTGCTAGAAGAATCATGGAATTGGTACAACTTCGTCATGCAAATGCGGCAATGCTAATCAACGCAAGTGTTGGGCATGAATTAGCATACACCTGTCACACTCCAAAATGTATCACATTCAAACCATGCCCACTCCACCCCAAAGTATGCAACTAAATTATCATGTACACTACATGTAATTACATTACACTGAACAAAAATATAAACGCCCTCAAAAATGGTTATTTGTCTTGATTTGTAAACAGCATTTGTGTTCGTCTCTGCCAGTGTCAGTGATGCAGTGATTCCACCCACAACACAGATGTGGGGAGAATCACTGCATCACTGGGGCGTTTATATTTCTGTGGGCGTTTATATTTTTTGTTCAGTGTAGTTCTTATTCTTATTCTTAAAGATGGACTACAACGAAAACTCGCACATTAAATTTATTATCGGACCTTGTTTATGTTGTGTTCAGGTAACACTCTGTCTTTATTGTTTTGGGAATTTCCTTGAACTTGTTAAAGTCTCCTACGTTTAGGCAACCCTTGTTATCATTGTTCACATGATTTTCCATAAGGTTTTAATAATATGATAACTGTGCCAGTAAGAAACTTGGTGAATTTGAAGCTCGTCAATACTGACTACTTAAAGATATCTGGAGAAAAGGTAATTGTGCGCAAATTATAGGGTAGAATTGTAGTCATTTCTGATGAAATCGGATCATTACTATGTTCTCATAATTATTCAGTCATTTATTAGACTTGGTGCCAAGTCGGTAATAGCGGTCCACTCAGTATATACAGGGGGGAGGTTGCGGTTGCCTCGTTCCCAATTTCGAAGTTAATTTACCGACTTGGACAATTCGTTTTCAGTTTTGTACACAACCTATGACAATCGCTAGCGAATTCTATGCGAGCACTCTGATTGGTTCAGATTCCAGAGGGGATACAAATTTATGAGCAGCTTTATACAGCATGTATTCTACGCTTTGCTTCGCGTATTGTACTGGTACCCGGTACCACTGATCTCATAATTCGAGCGTACATACATGTACATGTACATGTACATCATGTAGGATAGCTAGCTAGCGAGCCGTGAAGTGTTGACTTCGCACGTTCGTGCATGCGTACCGTATCGTAGTAGACCGTCGAGAGTGACACAGGACTGGCAGCAGCGATGATGGGTGAAATTGCATTAAAATCTTTTGTAAATAATTAAATTTATTATATAAACTCGCAGACTGTACGATCAGTGAACTATCAGTGTAGAAAATGTCAGAACTACGGTTTTAAGTGAGATTTAGGAGAACATTGCTCTAGGCGAAAATGTTATTTTTGTTTTCAGCGGGATTTGTTCATTATATCAGCCGTGCGAAGCAGGCTGATATATTGTATTCGTCGCCTTTCTTTCTTTCTTTCTTTCTTTCTTTCTTTCTTTCTTTCTTTCTTTCTTTCTTTCTTTCTTCGGGCAAACGCTCACAAAAAAATCTGCCAAATTCAATATCTGCCAAATTCTTTGACCGATTGCAACCAAATTTGGACAGGATCTTCCTTGACCCGAGTTCTATCTGTAGTGATCAGCAGGTGTGGTCAAACGTCACCTAGTGGTCACTAGTGGTCATTTTCTTTAAAAGTACAAAATGCTACTTCTTCCACAGTCTTGGTCTAATTATTGTCAAATTTGGCCAGTTACATCTCTGGACCATGCCTCATAAAAGTTGTTCACAGAATTTGGCCAGTGGTCACCAGATGGTCAGTAGGGGTCATTTTCTTCAAAATTAGGAAATGCTGCTTCTCCCAAAGTTTTGATCCAATTCATGTCAAACTTGGTCAGTTATATCTCTGGACCAAGCCTCATATAGCTGTACACCGATAATTTGGCCAATGGTCACCTAATGGTCAGCAGGGGTCATTTTCTTCAAAATTACGAAATGCTTCTTCTCCCACAGTCTTGGTTTAATTAATTTGGCCAATGGTCACCTAATGGTCAGTAGGGGTCAAAATTTGGCCATTGGTCACCTAATGGTCAGTAGGGGTAATTTTCTTTTCAAAATAACGAAATGATTCTCCCACAGCCTTGATCTAATTAACTCGTAAAAGTTGTTCACAGAATTTGACCAGTGGTCACCTAATGGTCAGTAGGGGTCATTTTTTGTCAAAATAACGAAATGCTTCTCCTACAGCCTTGATCTAATTAATTTGACCACTGGTCAACTAATGGTCAGTAGAGGTCATTATATTGAAGCATATCAAATGTATTTTCTTCTATATTCTTTAGCCGATTTCAGTCAAACTTGGTTAGATGCTTTTGCAATTTGGGAGTGGTAGTCATCACCAAGTGGTTAGTGCGAGGCGGTTCACACAAGCCTTACAAAAGACTATTTAGGCTGATATCCGTGCTTCCTGAAGCACATTAGCTCTAGTTATTATTGTGGTCCTTTCTGAGAGAAAAAATTGAATATTTCGAAAGAACAGTAGAATCAGTTGGTCTAGGGTACCCTTTACAAAGGATTGAATTCCACAATACAGGTATTTTCAGATCAATGTTGTACACATTCCACGAAGACTGTCCCGTTGACTTTGGTTCATGGTGGTAATTTGTGTACACAACATATTGTGTCATGAACTATTTGACGTGCATAAATGTAATGTACTGTAGAATTTTCCTAAAATCGCAATGGTCAGTTTTTTCTCTCACAATTCTGGAAGTGTAGAGCCACCTAATGTTGCAACATTATTCCCTTGGCATTTAATTTATACCTGTATATTTTCTTTCTTTGTACACTTACAGCTAATTGGTTTACCCAAGTCCACTTCTTGCTACTGAGATGTCAGGCTGTACAGCTTATTAATACGGCTGCACAAGTCACAGGACGAACTGCTCCCATTAATATGACAGAGGGATAACAGATGACAGCGAATGTCAAAACTTATTTTGTTTAACCCATCAGTAAACTACGGAAGCTTAATTGACCAACTAAATTTTCCAAGATAAGCTATCTCGGTGTTCCACATTTTTTAGATGTGCTGTAAAAATATCGCAGAACTCTGCATCTTGGCATTTCATGTTTCAACAATATAAGTACAGATAATAAAACAGTCGCAACAGTCACAAAATTATCTTGGAAACATGGAAGTATACATAATATTCTTTTCAGCTTTCGTATAGTGAATATGTGTTTCATGAAAACCGACAAGTCTGGTTAAAATTGTATTGTTAATATTCAAAGCAAATTATACAGATGTTAAAATGACATAGACTTACCCAGTCAGTGTCCTCCACAATCAATTTTAGCAGGGTAGCCTGCCCTGTGTAAATGTTACGCTGTTCTGCCATATTTTTATGCCGCCCTGTTGAAATGTTATGCCGGCCTGTCAAATGTTATGCCGGCCTGTCAAATTTTGCTTTTCAATCACGGTTTTATACAAAACAGAAATTGTGTTGTACAAATCTTTAATATCGTGTTCATATTGCACAAATATCTAGAAACACTCACAATTTGAAGTTAAAGCCGTACAGGGTGTCCTATCAAAATTTGGCCTGTGAAGAACGCTGCCAAATGTATCTTTGCATGGTATGAACAATTATTATTCTAAAATGACATCGCAAGTTTTTTTTTTGGTTTTAAATTCATAGAAAGTCGGGGGCTAATTTTGTTTTCGTTTTAGTATTTTGGTTTTATAACATCAGTAAACAATACATAATAAGAATATTAATACTATGGCAGTAGTTATTACATGTTATCTGCAGTGTATCAATGCCAAACTAGGCGGTCACCCGGGGTTTGTCGGTTCTCGGGTTTGTAGCTACTTCCCTGGATGGATGGGGATTGTGGATACATGTTGACTCTATCATGGAGGTGCCAAATAAAAATGCCTGATTTCAAAAGCACCATCATACTTGCATAAATCGTGCAATATTGCTGTCTATTAACCCTGGGAGACACCACCTTTTTTTTTTGTCGAGGCACCTCGTGCCTCCAAAGGGGGGACGTTTTATGTTGGGGGTAATGAACTGTGTTTGGGGGTACAAATCTTTTTCTCACGGTCTCAACAGATGGATATAAGGACCCTGGACACACATATCAAAGATTTAAACATTCTGGCTATTTTATGTATTTTTTTAAGGACATCCATTGCAAGCATGTAAACATTGAAATCAGTATTGCGCAATACAGACATGAAACAGCCATATGATACAACTAACAACGACCAACAGCTCTAACTACCCCCCAGGGGATATCTGGGTGGCGATTGATAACAGCTGTGTTTGTTCTCTACCAAGGCCGCTCAAAGAGATATCAGAGACTTTTTTTGACAGCGGCTAAACACAAAGGGATCAGATTTCGATTTGTCTGCACAACTCTATGGCTTTTGGCCCAAACCATTATTTTGAAGGGATGTTTCACCCCCTGAATGACCTCCTGGGTTAAATTTTTTTTCCCAGTCCATTAGCCCGATAGGACAAATTTTGAAAATTCGACCCTTAGACGACCTTTGACCCCGGAAGACCCGAAAAACGCTAACCCGTTTTATTTCGCATCGAGCATTGCGATCACCGAGTTTAAGCACGATCCGACCAACTTGAAAAAGGTGACCCCTAGATGACCTTTGACCTCGTACGCTCTAGCGAATGCAAACTGGGCCCAATTTCACGGCGCTGCTAAGCACACGATTTTCTGCTAACCGAGCCTCCTTCTATTTCATGGAGACCGTAAGCAGTAAGCACAGCAAAAGGCACGCTTAACCTAGCGGGAAAATTTGCTTAAATCAGTGACGTAACAGTAGAATCTCTATGCGCGCGCAAACGTTAGCACAAAAACGCCGTGAAATAGCGCTTAAGGTTAGCAAATTTTTCTGCTAAAGTTAGCACAACTTTTCCGCTAACTGTTAAGCAGCGCCGTGAAATTGGGCCCTGGTTCTTGCGGGGACCGAGCCGGACCCACCCACCGAGTTTGAACGCCGCACGACCCCGGGAAGGGGACGAAAAAGCGCGCACAGACAGACACACAGACAGAGAGTAGCGTATTATTATATAGATAAAAGCAAGCAAAATTTAATCCATTGTGTGACTTGTATGTCATTAGTTACATGTGTGATTGGTATTTTTTATTTTGATTTATTTCAAGTTTCTCAAGTTCATAGTTTAAGCCATAGAGCTGTATCTTTATTATACAGCTCTATGGTTTAAGCTCAAACCACATAATTTATTTTTTCTGTCCACTTGTCCATGAGCTTGACACGAATTTAGTTCACGCTATCAAACAGACCGGATTTTCTTGAATTTTATCGTCTTTTTGTACTGCCGCTACTTCTAAAGTCTGCCAACGTTTGTATTGTCTACTGTAGTACACAATTAGTGATAAATTGGCCCAGAGGAGTACTCAGAATGCCACCTAAACGTGATAAAAAAAACGATAATGTACGATCTCCGTCCAGCACTGAATCAACCACATCCAAGATGGCGTCTTGCGCTAAATCTCCAACAACAATGACAACACGTGCACGAGTTGGTACAGTTGCAATAGACAAATCTCCAACCTCACGTAGTGAATTCGACATTCTTCGAGACGACTTGAGATCTATGACTGGTGATATCCATGCTAAACTCGATAAAGTTATTCTTAACCAGGAAAGTTTGCTCGGCAGAGTTGATATTATCGAGGCCAAACAGGTGGAGTTTGAACGATCACTTAGCTTCACCGATGACTCGGTTGAGAATCTTCGTCAGCAAGCTGCTACATCGACTTGTGTTGTCTCCAGAACTGAAACGCAACTTCAGATGGCAGTGAGGAGTCTCGAAAAGGTGCAAGATGAGGTGCTTCAACTCGAGAGATATTCTCGGAGTTATAACCTGCGTTTCGGAGGTGTTCCTGAGGTACATGTATCATCTGAGCACCCTTCACATGCACTTCAAGCTGTGAAGGATATATTGGCGGATAAGTTTAAACTTCCTGACATCATCATTGAGAATGCTCATCGTACTGGTCATAACAAGCCTAAATCACCTTCAGATAAACCCCGACACATCATTGCCAAATTCATCCACAGACCAGAAAGGCAAGTCATCCTGAGTCAAGCAAGGAAAGCACTTCGAGACACAGATATTTTTGTGATACAGGACTTGCCTCAAGCTGATGCAGCCAAGAAGCGATCACTCAGTGACGTCATGAAACAAGCCTATGAAAAGGGCCACCAGGTTGTTTTCCGTAACGGCAAGCTCTACATTGATGGTAAGGAGCATCGCACACCTCCCCCTACCATGCCTGCAGCTAGACCTACTCCCCCTACCGTGCCTGCAGCTAGACCTAACTGAACATTCATCTGATTCATCTTGTCTGGCATTCACTGAGGATTGTTCCTCTTCTTGTAGTACATGCATTGTGTTATTTCATATATTCATGTATGGTTATAAGTCTATTAATACCGGTTCTGTTTGATAGAAGTTCGAATCATTTTTTATTTTTCTTGTACGTAGTGACTAGTGCTCTATAACTTTGTATTTATTTATTCATGTGTGTGAATTGTGTTGTATTTTGTGATATGTTGTGTATTATATGTGTGATACAGGTTGGCATAATGGATTATGTATATCAAGCATCTCAGGGTATTGAATTCAACATTTTTCAAATTGTAGTATGATGACAGGTATTGAAACTGAAAGCAATGAGCATGTGATAAATATTGACGATGAGGATGTTGATATTATTGACAATCCATTCTCCTTATCCAATAACTCCCAGTATTATTCTGCTGATCAATTTCCTAGGACTGTTAATAACAATTGCATTTCTTTACTGCATATTAATATAAGGAGCCTCCCAAAAAATTTTGATCAACTAAATATCCTTTTGCATTCTATTAATTATAAATTTACGGTTATTGCACTCTCTGAAACTTGGTTAAAAACTGCTCCTCATAGTTACTATTGTTTGCCTGGTTATGAGCTCATTGTGAATAATAGACAGGGTGCTAAAAGCGGTGGTGGGGTTGCCCTTTATGTTTCTTGTGATTTGAATATTGTTAATAGGGAAGATCTATTTTTTTCAGATAACTCACTTGAATCCTTATTTATTGAGATTTTAATTCCCAAAGCCAAAAACATTATAGTGGGTGTTGTATACAAAGCACCCTCTGTTGTTTACTGTGAGTTTATGAACACTTTTCAAAGCGTGTGTTCTCGTATTGCCTGTAATAACAAACCTTGTATAATTTCTGGAGACTTTAATGTTAATTTACTCAACCATGCCAACTCTAACTCGCAGGCCTTTGTTGATTTAATTACATCTTATTCCTTTCTTCCCTTAATTGATAAGCCCACTCGCATAACTGATTCTTCTGCGACACTTATAGATAATCTCTTTTGTAATATTCTTCCCTCCCCCAAATCAGGTATTTTATTATCCGATATTTCAGATCACTTTCCAATTTTTATGTTTGTACACTCTCCTACCTCAACCATTACCCATGATAGCAACATTTATAATTCTTCTTTTTCTCGTAAATTCACTAATGTCAATCTCCAAAGCTTTAATAATGATTTATACTCTAGTGATTGGGGGGATGTGATTTCTAGTGATAATCCAGAAGTTGCTTTTAATATGTTTATGGATAAATTCAATTATATATATGATAAAAATATTCCACTTATTCAAAATAAACGTAAATCTAATCATAAATCGAATTCACCCTGGATCACCAATTCACTTCTTAAATCCATAAATAAGAAAAATAAATTGTATCGTCAATATTTGTCGCATCCCACGAATACACACAAAAGCAAGTATACTAAATATAAAAATATTTTAACTAGTCTTTTACGTACATCAAAAAAAAATTATTTTGCTCGTCAGTTTGAACAGGAAAAAAACAACATTCGTAATACCTGGAAAGTAATTAATTCTGTTTTAAACAATAAGAAGTCTTCCCACACTATTAGTAGTATCATTTCTGATGGCAAAATAATAAGTGATCCTAATCAAATTGCTAATTGCTTTAATGATTACTTTGTAAACATAGGACCTAATCTTGCAAGTGACATTCAATCTACTCGCCCATCTAGTAGTTTTACAGATTATCTGATTCATCCTAATCCAAATTCTTTATTCTTTGTTCCGACCACTGAATATGAGATAGTTGATATTGTTCACAATTTGCAAAATAAGAAAAGCTCTGGTCATGACTCAATTAATATATCTATTATTAAGAATTCTATTAATGCCATATGTAAGCCACTTGCTCACATTGTTAATGCCTCATTTTCAACTGGTATTGTTCCCTCACAGATAAAAATTGCTAAAGTTATTCCAGTTTTTAAAAAGGGTGATCCTAATTGTGTCAATAACTACAGACCTATCTCTGTCCTCACATGCTTTTCTAAGATTTTTGAAAAATGCGTTTATGTCCGTACTGTACGTTTTTTGGATAAATTTGATATCTTGACAAGTTCACAATTTGGATTTCGTAGTAAACATTCTACTACTCATGCTCTTCTTGATTTTATAGACAAAGTTTCCAATGCAATTGATGACTCGAAACACACTATAGGGATGTTCCTCGATCTGTCAAAGGCATTTGATACAATCGACCATAACATTTTATTGTACAAACTTTCTTTTTATGGCATTCGTGGAACTTCCCTAGAGTGGTTTAAGAATTACCTATCTAATCGATCTCAATATGTGTCTATCGATGGTAGTAATTCAAAATATAAGGAATTAACATATGGTGTACCCCAAGGATCAATTCTTGGACCATTACTTTTTTTAATATATATTAATGATTTTACAAAATGTTCTAACGTACTTTCGTTTATATTATTTGCAGATGATTCAAATTTATTTGTTTCACATAGTAATCCCAGATATCTTATTGATACAGTCAACACTGAACTCAAATCTGTTGCAAATTGGTTTAACGTTAATAAGTTGTCCCTCAATATCAGTAAAACCAACTATATGCTGTTCAGTAATTATATTAGTGACCTTCCTGGTGATGTAGAAATTAATAATGTTATCATTAACAAGACCGACTGTTGTAAATTCCTGGGACTGTTGATTGATTCTGGATTAACATGGAAATTTCATATTAACAATGTGTGTAAAATTGTTGCCAGGAATATTGGTGTGATAAATAGGATCAAACATTTTTTTCCTGAACCAGTTCTTGAATCTCTGTATAATACTTTAATTTTATCATATCTTAATTATGGAATTCTTGCATGGGGGAATAGTTCTGTCACAAATTTAAACAGGCTACTCCTTTTACAGAAACGGGCTTTACGTTCAATTAATTATGTAGATTTTTGTACGCACTCGGACCCTCTTTTTGTTAAACATAGGATTTTAAAATGCAAAGATGTATATAACCATCAGCTTGGGTCCCTTATGTATCAATCCACCTGTAATACTTTACCATTAACAATTCAGAGTATATTTACTCGGAATCGTGAAATTCATACTCATTTTACTCGTCAAGCTTCCAACTTTCACATCCCATTTACTCGCACTTCTTTTGCTCATAAAACTATTAAATATGAGGGACCCAGACTTTGGAACTCATTTGATGAACAACTTAAAACATCTAAAAATCTCTCCATTTTTAAACGTGGGTTTAAATCTGTCTTGCTGAAATCCTACTGTTGAATCTAATTGTTGAATCATTGTAATTAAACGTCAAATCCCTATAATGTAGTAGATGTACATTGCTATAACCTCTTG
This sequence comes from Crossaster papposus, assembly GCA_037893245.1. Taxonomy (NCBI): domain Eukaryota; kingdom Metazoa; phylum Echinodermata; class Asteroidea; order Velatida; family Solasteridae; genus Crossaster; species Crossaster papposus. The sequence continues at coordinate 101,880 of JBAIAA010000354.1, read as the reverse complement.
CTGACCTGTTAGTCTGTCCAGTCCTTGTCTATTGTTATTGTCCGAGTGTACGTGTATTATGTACCTTATTGTACATGTACATGCCATGCATTGAGTCCTATTTACAGTAGTTTTGCAGTTTTGTTCTATTAACATTCCTCCCTTAGGCCTCAATGCATGTGTATGCTAGGGGCCATGCTTATAAGCTTTGCTTCATAATGAGCCCCTCCACAATATTACTATATGTTTGATTTAATTACATTTTATAAATTAAGACTCTTTTCTGTGTTCTTGATAATATTTGATATTGTGGAAATAAAATGAACTATGAACTAAAAAAAATGAACTAAGAATTGTTGGGACCCTGGTTAAACAGGTTGATTCCAAATCTGGACACTGTCCCACTCCCCACGAACAAACCAATTAATGTGCCAAATACATTTTCCTAAAACACAGACATTTTTCCTTTTTAATTTTATCATAAAACTTGCACTTTTTATTGTCTGGATATAAAATTAAATCAACATTTTCAAAAATGTTCTTAATCAAATAAATCTCATTTTTCTATGGTTTGTGCATAAGATTATGATGTGGAATTCTTTCCCCCAAAAAAAACTTCAATTTTTTTTTTAGAACATCTTCCAAATACGTGCACTGCATTGCATCGTCTCACACGAATGTCTCCTATCTTTTCCCGAAAATAGGTCTACCTAACATTCAAACTTGGCGTATACATGTCATTCTTGGGTGTTTTTATGTTTAACTTAATTTTCCTGATTGTTTTTGTGATATTAACTTCGTTTTCTCGGTCGTGCGCTATACCAACATGTGTACGCCTGCAGTGTTTTTAAACCACCTTTACAGATCTCGTACAACACATGCGGTTAAAAGAGGTGTTTAGCTACTATTCTTTTTTTACGTAGATCATTCTCATTACTTCAAGGGTGGGGTAATTTGTATTGTGTAACATTACAAAAGTAATAATAGAGCATACACAACTCAAATAAATCAAGTGTATCACAATGATATATTTTATTGCAACACGCAATTGACCTAGCTGAGTGTGTTGGTCGTTAAACATCACCAGATCTAGAAACATGTTCCTAAAGTATTGAGAAGAACTCCCCATATAACGGAATGGATGAGTCTGCATTTGCATAGCAGTGCGCCATTGGATCTCACCGCAGAAATACATTGCATATGTATTGCGATGCACGCATATATGAATAACGGTGCGAGAACGTATTGATCAAGTCGTTAGATCTGTCGCAACTCGGCACGTTACTAGTCTTAAACCAGCCGTGCCGATGAATTTCGACTGAAATACACGGATGAAACCCGACTATCTAACGACTTGTCATCAAGTCTAGTCATTTATATGCTTTTGAAAATGTTATTGAAGTAAGGATGTGTAAGTAGAATCACACACACACAAATTAAAAAATGGGAATAAATAAAATACACGGCAGGAATTAACGATTATTGCAAATTAGGCATATTTTCACCACTTGGATTTTTAAAGACTTTTAGTATGATTTTCTAGGGAACTAATGGAAATTCATTGAGGTGAAAATGATTCTGTTGCAATTTGTGTGAGGGCAAACCTTATTTTGCCTGTACTTTATGTCAACATATTTCTTTTAAACGCGGCCCTAATAGTGTTTGATATAACAATATCAAATGCTATTTAGGTAGTGTTTTATTCCTAAACATCAAACTGGTGCTTTATGTTAAAGAGTGATGGGTGGCTATTAATTCCAAAATGAATAGGAGGGAAAAACAACTGTTGCTTTAGAATTTGGTGTGATGAATTAGAATTTGGTGTGATGAATTAGAATTTGGTGTGATGAATTAGAATTTGGTGTGATGAATTAGAATTTGGTGTGATGAATTAGAATTGTGTGATGGATAAGAATTCCTTATGATGAATCAAAATTGGGCGTGATGAATAAAAATTGGGCGTGATGAATAAGAATTCGGTGTGATGAATAAGAATTCGGTGTAATGAATAAGAATGCGGTGTGATGAATAAGAATTTGGCGTGATAAATAAGAATTCGGTGTGATCAATAAGAATTCGGTGTGATTAATAAAATAGGGTGCACTTGAAGTAGGCAACAAGAGGGCAGTATTTAAAAGAACGGACAATGAAAAATAGACAGATAATGAACCGTCAGCTGAAAATCGCTATACCGAACGATCGATATACCTGACAAAATCTATGGATCCTGTGATGTCTGTTATAGCAACGTTCCACTGTAGTTAATTGTATTTTTTTAGAAAACCAATTTTCTATAAACTATCAGCCACTTCTACGACAAAGCTTCTAATCTTAATTAATATAACACAAATCTCACAAGAAACTGATTATGTATAGATAAAATAGAATATATTTTAAAATATACGTGTATCATGCGAGTTGTAAAGTTATTTCAGTAATAATTTGAGCTGCTTTAACATCCTTCTGTTATTTACTATAAAGTTGTTTATCATCCCATGATTTTTCTTAAGCTGCAACAGTGTGTATTTAAAGGTAGTATAAACCATTTGCAAATACCAAACAAACAAACTACTGAATTATTATGAAATAATTACTTGAATGTATGTGAATAACAGTCTCAAGCATCCTGTGAAATCATGGCACCTGTGGCCAATTTCGATGAGCTGCTCAGCACAAAAATTTGCTTAGCACAACAAAGTCTTGCTCAGTAAAAACAGGTTACCAGTCAAAATGTTTTTTTCTAAGTAAAAAAACACCAAAACTAGCTGAATATCAGTCACAAACAATAACAATTTGTTTGTAACCCTGTTTTTGCCAAGAACAAATTTTCATGCTAAGCAAATATTTGTGCTTAGCAGTGAAATTGGCCCCAGGTGCGCTGTGGTTTTCAAGAAAAGTGGAATTTTGTATCATTTTGTGTGTGTTTACACAAGGACTCCCCTATGGGGTTGAAAATCCTGTGTACATTTTCGATTTGGCCATTTTCCTAATGAAAATTCAGTGAAGTGGTTAATAAGTAACGTTACATTCAGACAATCTATTTTCACTTCATCCTCTGTCACTTTTCTTTTCAGCTAACCAAGTCGATAAGATTTTCTGGTTTTAATTAGTGATAATAAACTCATCTTGATAAAATTTGCTATATTTTTAAAACAAATCTAAGAATTGTTTCTCAAGAGTAAATCTGATACTCAAAACTTCTTGTGTGCGCATGCACTGACAAAATCAATTTCTTAATTGTTTTTTTTTTTTTTTTTTTTACCTCCTTAAAAACATGAGATTCACCAACGTTGTCGTTTTTTATAATTGAAGTTAAATTCCAGCATGTAGCGGATACGGTTCTGGCTCTCGCTGTAGACGAGGTACTCGCTCTGTGAGAAGTAACTGGAGCTATATTGTGACTGATTGACGGGCTTTCCCTGCGGTACCATGACTTTTTTGCCGTCCATCACCAAGTGGGTTTCGTGCTTAGGATATGTAGTGAGAAACAAATGTGGAAATTAAGTTGTGACAGAAAGACTTGTGACAGAAAGACTTGCGACAGAAAGACTTGCGACAGAAAGACTTGCGACAGAAAGACTTGCGACAGAAAGACTTGCGACAGAAAGACTTGCGACAGAAAGACTTGCGACAGAAAGACTTGCGACAGAAAGACTTGCGACAGAAAGACTTGCGACAGAAAGACTTGCGACAGAAAGACTTGCGACAGAAAGACTTGCGACAGAAAGACTTGCGACAGAAAGACTTGCGACAGAAAGACTTGCGACAGAAAGACTTGCGACAGAAAGACTTGCGACAGAAAGACTTGCGACAGAAAGACTTGCGACAGGAGTTGCGACAGGAGTTGTGACAGGACTTGGAAAAGGACTTGTGAAAGGACTTGCAGCCCCTGGACTCGAATACAACCCTGCCATCTCTATACCTGGTTCTGTCCTTCCTTTAGCAATGACACAGTCGTGGCCAGAAGGGGCGCTCCTTAGACTGCCGTCATCCCTGATGATATGATGCTCCTTGCCCAAGGCTACCTCATTGATGCCTGTACATGATGCCTGTACCTTTGTTGGTAGTTCCCACTGCCAAGGAAAAAAAAGCATGGTGAGACCATAGAGCATCTCATTGTCTTCTCTATGCAGGTTTCTTTAGAGGTACGAGCTACAGTACCTAGGGTGCTTTTGAGGAATCCTGGTTTCAGTACTAGAGGAATCCTTGGTTTCATTACCAGAAAGGATAAATACTATTAAGTAACAAAGGATTATTACAAAACTTCTTACCATATCCTGCAGATTTGCTGTGCTCAGAGGCGAAGTAGATCCCACGGCCGACGCGACCGCCAGAGTGGGGCATGATGCGCAAGCCAGTCTTCAAGATGGCCGCCACCACGGCCACGTTAGTGCCATGCCACAACAGACGCCGATTGTCAAGCTTGTCATGGGCAGCAAAGCGCTCGACCTGTTTGTCAAGGACAAAATGAAGAAAGCGGAAACTTTAAAAAAAGACAAATTACTCATTCTGCCACTGACTTGTTCAAGGCATAATGGGATTACTTGTTTTTGCATTATCCCAAAGTAACATTTCAAATTATTATTTAAAAAAAATTGATCGAACTATCAGGCTTGTCTTTTAAATGAAAGAAATGTGGGTACTTTTCAATGATCAGTCAAATGACTGAGTTTTGGAATGAAGAAAACTATTGACAAAAATCATATTTCGTGATCAAAAGGTTGTGCATTTGTTTTTAATACCCTTTTTCTCTATTAGGTGTAATATCCACTGAGCTGAAATAGGTTAGGTTTTAAACATTCTTTGATTTTAGGTGGTGTTATTGGAAATGACCAGAAATATCTGTCAGCGACCGGCTCACAGCGAGCAAGGCTTGGTGTGCTTACCCACAAATGCTGGCCTAAACCCACCTTGGATCGATTCACGTTAAAAAGAACAAAAGCCCGCGCCTGGGTCCAGTCAATGTCAAAATAATCCCGTCGCGAACTGGTTAAACAAACTCCGAACCCACCACTTAAAAGAAACATGCAGTGTAACATTTTCATTACGCAATTTTTGTGTTAAAATTAATAGATCTATGTGTATTAAAGGGATCGTATACGTTTGGGTAATTACTCCAAAAATGTATGGCAATAAAAACTTACTTGGTAAGAAGTACAGCAGCTTTAGATAGTATAATGCATTTTTAGAAACTTTTCAACTAGAAGTACTGCGGTTATGGAAAAAGATATCACTTTTTTTATCCCCAAAAATTTGAATCTGAGAAGCGTTACTGCAGTGACGTTTCTCAGAACGTGTATTCCAATGTAGATTATTCTTTCCGCGTGGACATAACCGCTCCAGATTTTCGGCAATATCTCAAAATCGGTACCACCTTTTGAAATGAAATTTTTACAGGTTAGTTTTATGGTATATATCTATAACTATATGGGTTCCAATTACCAAACGTGTACGATCCCTTTAAATGTGAATACAAAGCAGAACTGGTTCTAGTGTACGTTTAGTGTGGTAATTTGCCGTCCAAAAATTGACCCCCTTTTTAAATTTCGCGGCCACTAAAAATGAGTGACGTAAACCGAGGCAGAACCCGGACAAATTCTCGATAGTAGGTACGCGACGTCTAGGTACGAGATGGGTTCGCGTGGCCATGTACGCAGTACGCACACAACCTGAGTGAACCTGGCCGCGTATACGGCCTGATATTCTAGCTGCCTATCCAGCCTCCGTATACTCTATACGCAGCTGAATACGCGGCTGCAATATTTGGCTGAATACGCGGCTAGGTTCACTCATTGTTGTGTCCAGTGTACCCACAGTGTACAAATTGCGTACGCTTGTAATACACAATCACATCCCACGCATGCTGTACAACGTACATGTACGTATTTGGTAATCAAACATGGACGATCATAAAATTTCTTCCTCAGTGTTGAGTGAATCCAACGAAAACAGTACTGATTCGTCTGATTCGAATCACAGCAATTCTTATTTAGACCTGGACTCGAGCGAGGATAACGTTGAGGTCCCTCTAGGTCAAAGCACGGCCGCTCAAAATGGTCGCTGCAGAAGGCCAAAAATCACTAGGCCCGCCTGGACCACTTCGCTCTGGTAAGCTTTACTTTGGCTGTCCAAATCCTCTGATATTTAGGATCAGCCGGAAACAAATGAAGCCTTACTTCATCCTAAGTAGTTTTTCTACACCCAGCAGCTATACACCTAGTCGGCATGACCGAAAACTGTTGTATTTTTACCCCGATTCAGAATGAAAAAACCATGTAAAGACGGACACTTGTGCACGATAGGCCAGGTAGCGGCCCCCCGCAGCGCGGCGAGTCTCTGCCTCAATTTAGGTCATACCCCTCGCTATGTTTTATGTTAATGAGGCTTCCCTTCGAAAATTTCAAAAAATATTTCCCCCATTTATGTTGTTGTTGTCAAAATTATACTTATACTGTTGATTTAAGCCAAAAAAACCCCACTTATTACATGTTTCCTTTAAAGTTCGAAATAGCATCATGCACAAGCGAATGAACTATGACATTCCAAACGAACAATTTGGAATTTCAAAAGAGTGAGTGAGTATTTTTTTAAATGGTAGGATGTGACACAGAATTGTGTTTGCGACATTTCTTCTCCCCCCCCCCCCCCCCCCCCCCCCCCACCCCCCACTCAAGAAAATAACAAAAATAAACAAAAATGCAAAGTTTTAAATGAATAACAACACTTACTTCTCCTTCTCTTTGCACCTTCCAGACATTCTCCAACTTTGGAGTCCTCCATCCACCCTTTGTATTGTCTACATAGGTACTAATCAACTAGAAAAATGTAAAGACAAAAAAATTGATCAAATCAAAGAATTACACGTCGATATATTAAAAACAAATACACCGACTCTCGGAGATACTCTAAATATAGATACGAAGAATTCAGTTGGTGCAGCTGTGAGGTATTGTCATCAGATGTTGGCGGGTTCGAATCCCACCCCAGCCCAGGGCCAGCCCTGTCTAGCTGTCATATTTAAAGGTGAATACACCATTTGCAGATATCTAAAATATTTACTACCGAATTATTAAGAAATATCTTACTCATCTAAAAGTACCCAATGATATCCTGTATCCGCTAGATATCCTGTAATTATTTTGAAAAAAAATATTTTATTTTTTTAAAATTGCGATCGCCGCCGGCTGGATGCCTAGAATCATTATTAACTTTCAGATTAGTAAGATATTTCTTAATAATTCGGTAGTAAATTTTTTCGAATATCTGCAAGTGGTGTATCCTACCTTTAAGTAGAGCTATGTGATAACCCGCCGCTGCAAAAGGGCGTTGCCACAACCAACCATTATGAGCCACGAACTTCCAGTACAGTAACGGCTTAAGAAACTATTACGTCGTCCTCGCAAGACATCACAGCAAGCGGTTAACTAGCTTTAACCTCCCTCCACCCGTGACGTCACCCTATTGTCCTACCCCTCCATTATTTTGCACGAATGGAGCGTTGGAGGCGATATCTCTCTATTCTTTTTGGAAGGTAACGCAAGTGAACAAAGAGGAAGTAGCTGAAACTAACCAGTGTAGCGGTTTTCGTTGTATTTTTTTAGAAACCTATGTACTCCAATCCGATTTTCCCTTCAATTTTGTTCTATGGTTAAACTAACCCATACGAAAATGTGTCCAAGAAAAAGACGAACATTATCGATAGTCGGATTCGAACCCCAGACCTTTCGATCCATAGCTCTCCTCTCTACCAACTATGCTATTGACGAGTTGGTGAAAGAAGCTGTTCTTTATAATTCTTTATAGTTATTTAATGTATATGAGTTGCCATTGCTCTTTCTCATGAATATTTTAATCACGAACCACCCAGCTCCTGAAAAAAAATATCACGAACCGCTGCACCGGTTAGTATTAAGTGTCTTCTGAACAAAGACGCTCCATTCGTTCAAAATAATGGAGCGGTAGGACAATAGGTGGCGGCGTCCCGGGTGGAGGTTAAGTCGGTTAATACCCTCGGTAACGCGCCATTCGTTGGTAATAATGTCCCTCGGGCTTCGCCCTCGGGCCATTATTACCAACGAATGGCGCGTACCTCGGGCATTATCCTATACGTCACACGTAGTAGCTAGCTTGCCGGCCAGCTCCAATGGCGAACTTACTAACATTATTACTGCCACTGAAAGAATTCTGCGTCCAAACTCTACCAGTAGTGTTAACTATTGGGCCACTTCGATCATGGCAGTTCTTGTTCATATGTGCGCATGTGTGACGAGAAATGGTTCCGAATTTAAAAACATACATAGCACATGCGCACAAGTTTTTCCCCATTTTTCGGGGAGGGAGGGTAGATTTTACTAGTTCTCAAGATGTTATTACTGGCAGTTTGTGGCTGATAATAGTTTGTCGTGATAATGCCCTATCTCTGTGGCAGGTTATCACATAGCTCTATGTAAACAACCAATCATCTGCTTAAATGAGAAATGAGAGTTGACTGTCGGTAGCTATAGCCTGTGTATCTATGTGACCTGGCACGAAATGAGCGGAAAGTCGCACATTGCCAAAACAAGTTATTAGCCGAAGCGTCAATTTTTTAAGTGGGAGGTCGTTTTGAAGTTGTTAACATATTACATACAAAAAAAAAACCTTCTTTATCATATTCCAAAATTGTAAAGCTAAATTAAAACTCTAAAGTGTGACTGTGTGTTTTTGTGGCTGAATTGCACTGAGTGATACTATAGTTGACACGGTTAATGGAATTTGAACTCTGTTTTCTCAAAACAAGGGAGCATGACTTCATGAGTATTTCAATAGCGGCGCCTAGGAATAAGCAACAGCAACACACAATACATCATTTGAAAGCTAAAGACTTCTTTCTAGAAATGTAGTAATGTCAACTTTTTTTTATTTCACGACTTTCCACCCATTTCGTGATGCCAGGTCACATATGTTAAGGTTTGGGGAAGTGGGTTGAATTTGTGTTTGTGACATCAAACAGTCGATGAATCCCTGTAGTTTCTGAAGTCCTTACCTTGTGTACTCTTGTTTTGGGGTCCAAATATTCAAGCTTGCATTTCAGCAGTTCATAGTTCACATCCAACGGATTGGGTGCCACTGCAGCCTGTGACTGCGACTATGATGTTCAATAAAGAAATAAGATTACAAAAGAAAATTAGGAAATATGTGACCGGCTCTACAAAAAGGTGTCTTAAAGGGATAGTATACGTTTGGTAATTGAAACCCATTGTTTGTTTCAATCCTGTACAGTTATAGATATATACCATAAAGGTGGTAGTGACTTTAAGATATTGCCGAAATTCTGGAGCGGTCAGTCCACGCAGGAAGAATAATCTGCATTGGAATACACACTCTGAGAAACGCACTGCGGTAACGCTTCTCAGATTCAAATTTTTGGGGATAAAAAGTGACATCTTTTTCCATAACCGCAGTACTTCGAAGTGAACAGTTTCTAAAAATGCATTATACTATCCAAAGCTGCCCTACTTCTTACCAAGTAAGTTTTCATTGCCATAAATTTGGGAAGTAATTACCAAACGTATACGATCCCTTTAAGTCACACTGTGCACTATCATGTAATGGCGCGTTCAACGTTAAGAGGGTAAACTTTTCATCAAAATGTGATGTTTATTTTTTTTGTCATGAATTACATCTTTAATACCTATAGTTTCAGGTTTTATTCAAAGAAATGTTGATTTTGATGAATAAAGTAAAAAAAAAGGGCCATTTTGTGTGCATCGTTCTGTTGTAGTACAACAGAGCCGGCTATTTCAAAGCTTGTTTTCTCAGTTGTGTAATTTGAACTCCAAGGAAGTAATCAATATGTAAACACGTTATATCTCCAAAATGAGAGGGGCTATGGAGCTGTATTATATACCAAATGAAAGCTTACGTTGTGGGCTTTTTAACCAAGTATATAACTTAATTTCATTTGTATGCATCAGATGTTCTAAAGGGTAAAATCAGATTCACAAAATGCTCGGACAAAAATTAACCCAATCCATTTCTGAGCTGGCCACTTCCTTTTATTAACTTCAAAAGCAGATGCAGAACAAAATGTTGTCAAATACAAACACTAAGATCCAAGAACCAAAACTTGGGAATTAATGACGGTAAGCGACACTGTTTCGTGGCTGTTGTGACTTCTGTACATGTGACCTTTGCCCTTTATCCTAGAACTTCCCATGGTAAGTATGGAGCGCCTTAGGTAACAAAATTAGTGTAATGAATACTACATAGACAAATTAAATAACGGTTGAAAACTTTTCACTTTTTGACGGTATTTACATCCCTACGTAGAATACGCTTCAGCCTCTATGAAACATCTCTGCTTTTGATTCCAGACAATTGATTCTACTGAAGAACTAATAGGGCATAGAAGCTGTTTGTCCGAGAAGCACACTTCACATAAGCCCTTGTCTTGCACCTTTCTCAAGACAACAAAAAACCAACAAATGATTCCACAAGAACAATATTTTATAAATTTAAAGTGTTAAATCAATTATAGAGCCTATAAAAGAGAAATAACATAAACATTCCGGGAATTCTCAGGCTTTACATAAAGGGAATGTGTGAGCTTTATAAAGGGCTTTATAAAGTGCAAAATATAATCTCATAGTGATGCGTGTGGTCTAGGCGAGTAGTTTTTCTGCGGTAAATTTACTTTTGTTTTAATCGGCATTCTGTTTTTCTCCTCTTCAAATCTGCCTATATATCCTTCAAACCATCCTTTATTGTTATTCCGTCATCGATTGTTTCGGCACCGTTTTTTTCTGCTCAGATTGGCACAGGTGACCACCCCAATTATGATTTCTCTCTCAAATGAAGATTTTGTATATACATTATAGTCATTTCAAACCTCTTTTTCTAATTGTACCGCGGTGCATATATAGTTTGGATGACTTTTTCTCCCAAGCAAAAATATAGTCTGAAAACCTGACTTTACAACTTATAATCTGCTTGAATATAGGCCCATAGCAAATAATGCTATGGGAAAAAGTAATCGCTTTGTGGTACAAGATACAGGCTTAGCTATTCAAATTAAATTACAAGTAGACAAGTTTACTAAATTACAAGTTGACTGCAGTAGCGGTTTATTTGAAATATTATCGTCAAATAATTGCGCGCTAACCCAAGAGGGCGATCGTCAAATATCTTGGCTCCTGATCATCACTATCTTCTCGACTCCGCTCAAGCCAAGAGGCCGTGTAGCCTATAATGGCCTTTTCGAAACTTTTGCTTTGTCGTCGGCTTCGGCTTCGCTTCCGAAATCCGAATCACTGAGAAGCAAATAGAAATTAGAGCAAATGGAAATAGTCTAATTTTTTGGTTCATATCGATCGATTGAATGTTCCTGAAGCACAACAGGCAACAGAATGTGGCTGGAGATCTCGCAGTTGGGAATCTAAAATCGCCTTAAGCCAAAGACGAAAACAAAGCCAGGGATTCAAAAAGGCCCTTAGTCTTCCAGGCACTTAACACTCCGATCCGCCGGCTGTAAGACTTTTACGTGTTATGGTTGATTTTGTTTTCTATAATACTTTGTTTTTACAAAGATCTGAACCATGAAACGGCAAGAAATGTGGATGATAAATTCAAAATTAATTTTTAAATTATATGAAACACGCACGTCTATCTCAATTTTTAAAGAAAAGTAGGAACAAATATTTGACATGAGCGTCAGGTTGCAACGTGATTGGCCCATTGTCAGGAAGAGAAGACCCGCCTCTAAAATCCTAATGTACCGCATTAGCCTCTGTCATGAAATGACGAAAATCAACCGAAGAGGGCGTTTTGCGGAAATTTGTCAATATGGCTTTCGAGCTCGCGCGTAAAACTAACGTAAGTAGCCATACCATGGAGGAAAGACAACAGATAGTTAGTGAATTGCGGGGAAATACTTAATAAAAAATGGCCAATCATAAAACTAGATTTTCTTTCCTGCACTTGAAAAGACCCGCCGTGTATTTATGCTCCTTAGAAAACCGGTTAGGCCAAATTAACATTTAAACAAAACAAAAAATTCAGTGGCACTGAACTGAAGCTTTATTTGAAAGCCATATTTGAATGCCATACAGTAAACAAACAACTTGATACATGTACAAGCAATATTATTTTTGTATTTTTAATTATTTACACACAAGCACTTGGTTCACATAATTACTATATGGACGTTAAACCTCACAATTCCTGATCCTGCAATGTTAATTTAAAAACCAGTTTTAAATACTGTCACATTAAATGTAGACGCCTGTGAAATCTAGTAATATTTTATCCTTTTATTAACTGAAACCTGACATTGAAAGAAGTTCGTAAATATTAAACTTGGATTTTCCAAAAATTATTCAATTGCGCCACGACCAATTAGGGAGCACTCGGTCGATTGTGTGCACAATTTCTGGACGCCACCGTTTTGGGTTTTTTCGGACTAAGCTTACACCTAAATTGTTAACAGAGGGTAAATAGCAAGCATTAATAACATTAACATGGTAAAGGTACAATGAATTTGCAGTTTGTCAACAAAGAAGTATGGCAACATTGCATGAGGAAAGTCGGCCCAACACTAACTGTTTATAAACAATGTAAACGTCGAAGTACAGCTATAGCTCTCCCAAAGGTCGAGTTGTCTCAACGGGCGAGTTGTCTCAACGGGCGAGTTGTCTCAACGGTCGACTTGTCCCGAGTCGAGTTGTCTCAACGGTCGACTTGTCTGACATCCGCTAGCTACGCACGTACGTATATAGCGCAGCACGCTTTCACAAACTGACCATTTTTTCAGTCGCTGTTTCTTTTTCTTTCGTAATTTTACGGTTTTGGATGACATTTAGCCTTATGCCTACGGTTTATCCTTTCGAAATAACCACAGCCTTTAGAGCTCCGTCGTAAGCCATAAAGTTCTGACATCGACGACACACGTGTTGCTGTTGGTAAGCGCTGCCATTTTGACAATTTTCCTCGCGTTGACCTTTTAGAAAGGTCATGACAGAGGCTAATGCTCTGGTGCATGACGTATGCGGACATTGAAATATACATTACTTATACTGCATAACGATCCACGCTTTAGAAAGACTTACACGGGAACGAGAACGTACATCATACGTATGACGTAACTAAAAATTTTTGTTTTCTTTTTCTTAAATTGAAATACCGTTCACATTTGGTAAATTGAAATGAAAAAGTAATATTTTTCAATGAGTTTTTATGTACCGTTTAGTAAAAAAAAAAACAGCTTCAAAACTATTTTTTCAAGAAAACTACTCGCTTTACAACGTTACAATTAAAGCTCTATTTAAGGTTTCTTGTACGTTTGAAGGTTAACTTACACGCTATAATGATTAAGGTTCGTTCAACTTGGCAGATCCGCTTGGTGTATGACTGAAGTGTGACGTATGGGATCTCAAGTTACACGTTCACCAACATATTACTGCTAGAGCTAATTGGAAAAACCACCTTATTGTTATGTTCAGAAACTTCTGGACCGATATGATGTTCAATGTGGGGACAAATTGAAGATAGGGGTTGTATTATAATGGTGATAATTCGTTTGAAAACAGAAATCACATAAAAAGAAGGTCCATGTCTTTGTGCAAGTAAATATATATTTCAACAAGCCAAAACACGATAAAGTAGGACTATTCATTTTAAAATGTAGTAAATTGACATTATTTTCAACAATGAAAATGTGTAAAACGATTATCGCCTGGTCTAAATCCATACAAGTACAATGATATTTTGCCATTGAAATAACATACTTAGATATTCTAAACTTTCTTACATATTAAAATAAATTCAGATTATGATAATGAAAATAATTAAAAATCTAAGTTCATAAACTTAAACAATCGAGACACTAGGCATATATAGTGTTTCGGATGCGGACTCCACAAAACAGTCGCTTGGCAAACAGTCGTAGACTCAGTTTCCTGAGAAATAATCTTGATGAAAAGCCTGGAGCAAGCTCGATCAAGAACTACAAGTTGTATAAAGCTACACCAAAAATATGCAGCACTATTTCATGTCATTTACAACCAAATATAATAAGTATACAATTGTATGTAGCCCTGAACTGCTGACAGATAATGTATTTACATTGGGCTGGAAAGTTCATGATAAACAAAATAATAAATCTAATAAATCCACTTAATGTATTGCATTCTTGCTATATAAATAGTTAACAGGTATAATCTGAACAAACGAAGCACTTATTACAATCTACAATGTACTCTGTATTTGTTCTTCCAAACCATTGTTACTACATCAGGTGAATGTTATGAAATTATGTACATATACCTCACGAAACTTTGAAATCAGCGGGACGCTTCTATGTAGTTGATAATACAAGTCATAAAAATGTCATTGGTATAGGCAGCTAATGTTTCAGTCAGAGCGGTGTTGTGTTATGTTATAGGCATAATGTGACCTGGCAAACAGTCGTAGTAATGCTATTGCAATTTGTTTGTTTTTTGTGTTTTTTGGGTGGTTTTTTTTTTTTTGGGGGGGGGGGGGGTCACGTTCCAGGAAAAACACAATTCCTGAAAGCGTTTTAGGTGCCTCGTAATGAAGAACCGTTATCTATATTCTTTTCTTCTTCGATACCAATTACCGATATTTCGGTATTCGTAGTATTCGCTGATGCATTCGTCTCCTTCACCGTCAAGATGGCGCGAGAATTACGGATGCGAGTGGAGCGTTTCTTCATCGTGCAGAAGGCTGTTAGTTCATCAAAGAAATACTCGAAAAGCTCCACTACGGTCAGGACGCTGGCGCCAAGGAACAGTCCGAAGTTCCCGCCCAAAGCAGCTGAACAAGAAGTTTGCCCCCAAAAATAAATAATAATAATTCGTCATAAACAAAGGAAAGTTCAAATACTTAGAAATCTTCCTATCGAGATATGGAGATTAAACTTTGGTATCAAGTACCAGTTAGACTTGAATTGATTAATGCGATCTCAAAAAGAAATCCGAAATGGTATTTCAGAGGTCGCAGGTTCGAAACCCGCCTTGCAGATTTCTTTGTTCAATTGTAGTATAGGATAACCCCTAGTTTCCAATAGTTCAATTTTAAAAATGCACCTTGTGAACGGCTGCCAATGAATTGTGCAGCCTAAGCCATTCGTTTCTTTAACCTAATTCTGGGATTACATTATCAACAATTTGCTAGCAAATGTGACTTTTCACCTAGCAGCTAAGGGATATGCAAGTAACATGTACAGTATTTTTAATCAATTACATGGGGAGCCGTATAGAGGTGTCTTGAACTACACCTTTGCACCTATCACTATCTGTCTTACCTAGCAGGCTAGGTACGGTCATCTCAGGAAGCTGAATGACGGTTTCAGCATTGAGGGCCTCGTAATAAATAGACAGAAGCACAAGATTGTTCCTGGATAAAATACACAACATGAACGTACTGTATAATTAGGCGTGGCTGGAATGGATACTACAATCGTTCACTGTGGGTATTACTACTCTTTATCAAGTCTAATTCGACCGCATGCGCAGGAGTTCTAGCTTTACACGTTAACTAAATCATGACCGTTTCCCAAATCCACAGGTTCGTCTTCGTCTTATACGCTTTATTCATGCGGTTTCTAAATGGGCTGACACCGAAACAGAGCCGAAGCCAGGGGTTTAGAAAACGGCCCATGCGACTCGCTACTCAGGGGTAAAGAGCCCTCAAGCGTTACAACTAGTGCTCGCACATTCAGCAAAAACTGCGGTTAACATCCCAGTGTTCGATATAATAAAACTGCGTCGGACATCTCAGTGTTCGATACATTCAATCGAAAACAAAGGCGAAGTGCAAATTGTTTAATAATGTGTGAAACGATCCATGCTATAAGGATGAATCAAATTTATTTTAGACCAGGAGAAAGACAGCCGCTGCACTTACTGTATGTAATCGGCCGTGAAGTTGTGTGTGGTGTTGCTGTATATTCGCTCGATGTACCTGGATCGTAGCTTGACGTTAGTCGTTGTGAAGGGGTAGCCTTCAACTTTGCACGGAGAACCACAGAGGCAGCTTGTATTTGTGTGGCCCGACACTACTTTAACTGTACCGATAACAACAAACCAAACGAATTAGTGAAGACCCACACAGTCGTGTATGGGCAAACCAAGCTCAATATGGCGTGATGTGTGTTGTAGGGTGATTTGTGACATGTATTAATATACGGACTCGTTACACTGCACATGCCGTGCGAGAGAGTCATGAACCAGACTTCATAGTCCAAATTTAATGTGATACCAGAAAAGCGTTTAAAACTGGCTCGGACATGTTTTGTAGGCTGTTTAAACATAGGATAAAATCCTCTAGGATTTTGCAAACACGCCCTATGGAGGGTTAGATTAAAAAAAAAAAAAAAAAAAGAAACCAACCCAGCACTTTGTGGGCGCATTCGTGTGACTCGGCTGGGTTGCAGACCCTGGTGGGGCCCGGCTGTTCGACCAGTTTGCACCCGCATCGCTGGACTACTTCATTGGTCTCGCACTCGATACGACACGCCTGCAGCGAGTAGTGGCCGAAGTAGTCTAGAATACCTACAGTGCCTTCGTCGTGTATGCACGTGGTGTAAGGAGCAGACAGACTTTTTACCTAAGTGAACAAACAACGGTTATTCCTATAAGTCATCACAGTTGAATTTATTTAGAAGTCATGACATATCAATCACAAATATTCAGTCTCCTATAGACAAACTGTATAGTTCATCCCCTGTTCATGCGACTGATGACTTGGCCCAAGTTCGATCAAGGACTATAGTTAACTATAGTTTGACTAACTCTGATCGAACTCAGGCTAGTCGACGATGGTTGGACTAGTCTAGTCGACTATTCATGACCAGCCTACCGCGGTTGGTCGCATCGATGGTAATCAATAGCTGCTTTAATAGCACAGTACAGAGAGGACCAGTTTGGCAGTTAATGGTCAATAGTTCGACAAAAGTCGTTCGCACTTCAACTTCAGTGCGCATGCCCTAATGACATCACGAACTAATCACTAGTTAACTATAGTTCCTTGATCGAACTTGGCCTTGACTGATGAGTGACTTTTAAAAGAAAGATTGTCTCAAATGAACACAAAATTATACGGTACGTTTGGATTATGCTGCGTCCCAATCGCGTCGTGTTTATCGTGTTCACGAGTTCACGAGTCGTTCTAAATAAAGGCGTTCTAATCGCCTGG
The DNA here is from genome assembly GCA_037893245.1 of Crossaster papposus. Taxonomy (NCBI): domain Eukaryota; kingdom Metazoa; phylum Echinodermata; class Asteroidea; order Velatida; family Solasteridae; genus Crossaster; species Crossaster papposus. Next base: position 84,708 of record JBAIAA010000354.1, on the reverse strand, counting down.
TAATTCGTGTACACCAGTGGTGACTCGAGGTGGAATTTTTGTATTCCATGTTCACGACTTCATAAACGAATTAAATACTCGCGCATGCGTGTTGGTTTACGTACGAGTTCTTGCGCAATAAATAATGTTCTTACCGCACGACTAACTCGACTGTGCGCATGCGTCTTGGTGAGTAGCGTTTGGAATGCAACCTACTCGTGAACATGGAGAAATTCACGGTGAACACGAAAAACACGACGCGATTGGAACGCAGCATTTTACCCACGACTGGTAAGTGACATCGCGGCTAAAACAGCGAACTACAGGGTACCCCCTACCCCCCCCCCCCCCCCCCCCCACCAAAAAAAACCCCAAAAAACAACAACAACAACAACAAAACTAAAAAAAAAAAAAAAAAAGTAACCCGCAAATAAAGAGATAATGTGAAAAAATGAACTTGATTAGCATAAATTGTGGATCGAAAGCTTTCCAATGATACCTTGGATGAACATAATTTTGGTAAGTGTTTTACCTAAAACGTCCCGAGAAGGTTTTTAGATCCCGTTGTTTTTAAAACAATAGCATCGGTGCATAACCAGATCCGACATCCAAAGTATAAATGAAAAGCTACTGACCCATAGTTTATGATATGGTCGGTATTTTTACAATATATACCTCCTCATGACGGACAGCGAGGAACGTATGGTGGCCGGGACCCGCCCCAAAGCCTAGCTCCTTGACGTAAGGCGGCACTGATGGATGATGCAGCATCCATTTGATTCCTGCATCCTCGGATGCCCCGTCAAGGTCGTTGCTAGGCGTGTATTCCTCCTCCTGAATGTTTAAGGTCAGCTTCAGACCATTAGCTGCGAGAATAAGGAATGAATGATAACGTTAATATATATTGACGATATACCGGTTATATTGAAATAACGTCCTTGTTCAAGGAGCCAATTTTAAGGAGCAAAACAAGTCTTGCTCATTATAAACAGGTTACCAGCCAAAACACCATGTGATTGTCATGCTGCAGAAACCGGCTGAATACCAGTATAAACAAACCAATACCTATCGCCTGAACATTTTGGTCTGTATGCCCAGTTTTTGTCAAGGAAGATTTGTCATGATAATGCTTAGGGGCTCCATGAAATTGACCTCTTGCCCAATTGGAAAGCAGTGTTATGAATAACACTGCTTTTCAATCAACAGAAATGTTGTGCTTACTGTATAGCAGACAACTTTTGGCCTTTTTGAGGTATGGCTGACACAATAGGAGGGCGCTGTTTAATTTGGTTAAAGGTTTTAGTATTTACCACAGCGCCCTCCTATGAAATTGGGCCCCGAGTTAAACAGACACTTGCGATCGGTTCACTTACTTTTCCATATGGCAGAAAGGTAAACTAATATGCCGATGACTTTATTTTGCTGGCACAAAAAGGATTAGTTTAAAGGTAGGATAGACCATTGGTTATTACTTCAATTGTCATAAATGGGTGGATTTTGGGGGTTGTATTTTATAGTAAATATCGTTTAACTGACCTGGGCTGCGTTCCACTTACGCAAACAGTTTGCGCGAACGTTCGCCTACGTTTTGAGTTTGCGTTACTTTTTGAAGTGGAACGATATTTTAAAAACTACGTTTTCAAAATGGCGGCGTCCAGTGACAGTGACATCGTTTGGTTTACTGCTTTTTGTCCAGCTCATTATTTTTCTTTAAAAGATCCCTGTGACTGCTCAAAACAACCCACCGTTTATAACGAAAAGTATGAAACGTAAATCAAAACCGTGAAAAGAAAACCATCGGCTGCTAACCTCTCCGCCATCTTTAAAATACGTCACTGGCCAACAGCGAACAGCTCGAAATGTCGTTCGCCGTTTTCGCTAACGTTTGCCAACATAATTAGCGAACATTGCGTTCCACTAGAGTTCGTGCGTTTTAAACCGTAAATTACAGTTGTACGCAAGACTAGCCAATCAGCACATGCGAGTGTTCGTGAGGTCAGCAGTGCTTGCGTTCCATCCAATGAACTATTGGGACTGTACCGTAGCTTATTGTTATTCATAAAAAGGTCTGGTATACGATCTACATGATTATTATAATCATTAGTATCCCCCGCCCCCCAAGCTGGTTTCGTGACTGACACGCCAGATATGTACATGTACAATAGCCTTTGCAAGGATAGCCTTGGTCAAGGCGTTCATCGTTACCCGTCCGTACGTACAGCGCAGCGGTAATCGGAGCTCAAACAACGACCTCACGCGGCCACTATTATATGCAAACTAACTGAGGATACTCGAACGCCTTGGATCATTAGGTTTTGGGGGCGGTGCTCATTATGCTAATAGATTAAGCTGACCTTTATAGTCGTTTTCTTATTGGTCGATCGTTGCGTAGAAACTGCATAATTTGAGCTAGCGGTGAAAGGTCATAGCTAGCTCGCAAGTGTTTACGAACACCGCCATCGTTGACATATTTTATCGGAGAAAGTTGAGTGATTTGTACGAAGGCTTGTAGGAATTAGACATGAAGATTTGAACTGTCTTGCTTGATTGGTGAGGGTCGCAGTTATTTTCGCTCGTTTTGCTGGGTATTTTCTTGAATGTTGACAATGTTTTGGTCAAAACTAGTTGTGTTTAGCTGCTTAGTTTTAAGTTTTCAACCACGGTGACTGGAGAAGGCCGCGACTCTAATTTGAAACGTGTCGAACTCGGCCCTACATTATGTCGCACACATCTAATCCAGCTGATCTGAAAACCGTGGCTCGAAAATGCGGAACTCTGATAATTAAATGCCTTGCCGGCTGAATTTTGCCAAGAAAATAATCTGAGGAGTTATTGGGGATATAAAACACTTGTCCCTGTTTAAATTACGATATTGCGATCACTTTGAAGGTTGGTTCTGCAGCCGTAAACATGCCCCCTCCCCACAGCGTTGGACCATGCTTGAACCACAATGTGGCGATACCGCACAGACCAGCATGCCTGGGTTAATGCCGATTATGCGGCGATAAGAAACTGACCGAACACGCTGAAAACTGACGCTGAGTACCTGGCCGTACGTGCGAGCTCCGAGCAAAATGGGGCTCAGGCTGCCTGAAAAATGACGGATTTCCCATAACCTGTCGGCAAATTCACAAAGACCACGAAGAAAGGATTCTAATGGCCTTTCGCTGCTCGGGTCTAAAATCTTCGAGGGATAATATTTTCGCTGCAAAATTCAAACAACACGACAGATCTTCGGACGAAAGACGACGCTGAATATCTGCCATTTTGTCTTAAATGTCATGCTGCATCAAATTTGATGACGTCGGGTTTCAACCGCGTTGTGATTGGACACTCCACATCTTAGCCCCGCCTATACTTATCTGTATTCGCATACGAGGTCATGCGCCACAAATGTGGCGCAAAATATAGGAAAAACATAAGATTTCAAAAACCCAATGATCCAAGGCGAAAAAGTAGCCTCAGTAGATTTGCATAAATAGTGGCCGTATGAGGTCGCTGTTCGCGCTGTATCTTTGCATGGGGCGCAAGCTAGCAGCATATGCATGCGGGGCGCGCGCCGTGTATTTCTGGACGGATAACGACGGACGGATAACGACGAACTCGCCTTGACCAAGGCTATTGCAAGGACTGATCCCTGCTTCTATTGTTACGAGACTAGTTATAGGCTAGGTACAATGGGATACGTACGTGGCTGGAAATGTAATGGTATTTTCAATGTGCAGGTTGTCAGGATCAAAACATTTTAAATGCAGGGAACACGAGCGACTGCTCGTTGCTCACGCAGTGTCATTGTGGTGGACATTGTACCGTAAAATGGGAAACCTTAGTCAATATTTTCAGACAATTTACAATATATTTCTGCATATTAAACAATAATGTTATATTTTCCGTGTTATGTTTTACAATAGAGTTGGGTTTGAGCCAACAAACATTTTTTGACCGTAAACAAAATCCGTTCGCACACAAAAAACTACAAATAAAAATCGATTTGATTCCTCAAACACCCCAGAATTTTCTGAAAAGCTAAAATTGACGATTGCCCTCTATAACCACAACGAGTTGAATAAGTTTCCAGAAGCGTATTGTACGTTTTATACTCATTGAAAGAAATTCAGGGTTAGGGCAAATTTGGTCATATCGTTTGGAGAAACAAATTTCCAAAATATCACATAAAATCCAGTTTGATGTTATTTTTTCAACTCTTTCTTAATCATTTACATAAATAATAAAAACCAAATGTCCAAAAATACAAGTAAAATCATCAACAAAAGATTGTTTTTTGCATTTTTTGGCCAAAGTTACCTAGCATGACAAAGTTGTCCAATTTTACGGTATGTTTGGGGTGGGTCACGGTGCACGTTTATTGGTTCTGATGTGAGAGTTAATATACCCCTTTTCTATCTCTGGGGTGGAAATTGAATACACCAGTTAAGGCATCCGCGTTTTGGTACGTCTGACGGTAATAAAAAAAGGTTTTTTGCGTGGACGGCACTAATAATTATTAGGGACAAACATCCCCTCTTGAAGCTGGTTTATATACTCTATACTTGGTGTAAGTAATTACCAGGCCTATGTGTTCCCTGCATTTAAAGTGGTTTGATCCTCACAATTACAACCCGCATGTTGAAAATACCCCATTGAAATTCCCGCCATGTACAGTACATATCCCATTAAACCTTTTAACAATAGAAGCGGGCCGGGCGTCATTGTAAGCGCCATTGTACACATCTGGCGTGCCAGTCACCAGCGGGAGAAGGGCGTGTATTTACTAATAATTAGAATAATCATGTATATCGTATGCCAGGTCTTATTACGAATAACAACAAGCTAAGGTACAGTGCCGACAGTTCATTGGGTGGAACGCAAGCACCGCTGACCTCATGAACACTCGCAAGTGCTGATTGGCTAGGCTTGCGTACGACGGTTATTGACGGTCTAAAACGCAAGAACTCTACTCACGCGAACAACGCTAACGTTGGCCAACGTTGGCAACGTTCGCTTAAGCGGAACGCACCCCATTTTGAAGTTTTACAATCATGGATGCCAAGAAAAGCACGAAAAACGGCGTTTGTTTTCAACCGGCGTCGAGCAGTTATTCTTCTGTAATCTTTGTTTTGCGTTTGGCGATCGCGATTTGATTTTTATAAAAAGTTATATTTTCCGGAATAATTACAGGATATCGAGCGCAACAATTTTGCTGGATACCTAGAATCATTATTTACTTTTGAATAAGTAAAATATTTCTTAATAATTCGGTAGTAAGTTTTATGGATATCTGCAAATGGTGTATCATACCTTTAAACAGTGAGTTTGTATATACATGTACAGTCGTTTGGGTAAAGTTGACACATTACAATTATTATTACTCTGCCTCGGGAAAATACTGAAGAAGTAACTGCCCGACCTTTGCTTGTAATTGCGTAATATTTACCAAAAACATTCGTGAACATGTACTTAGGCATAAAAAAAAGTTATGTTGGCGTAACGGGCCCCCAAAAATAGGGTAGGTAGGAATTTTTTTTTCCCCCTCCCAGCAATGAAAATGATATGTTTTCTAATTGTTTAAGCCGGTAGTGATACACGATAGCGTGTCCAGGTTCAATATTTTCACAATCCACACACACAACAATGAGAAACGGTCAGAAATGGTTTCAAACGTATTTATAACTAGATTTATATAGATTTTAATCATTAAATTTCGTCCCTTGAACAAAAAAATATCCATGGTCGGCCGTATTTTTAGGGTCGGTCGGGTTAAGGCCCAGTCACACCGGGCTTGCGACCAGGTTACGACCTAGCTGCGACCGAAAAATGTTGCAATCGCGGGCAAATCGTACAAAGAGCGTGCGACTGGTCGCAGAGGTCGTGGGTCATCGCAACAGCAAAATCAGTCGCAGCAAGGTCGATGGTCATGTTCAAAACTTCTGACCTGCGATTCCAAATCGTAAGAGGTTTCAAACAGGTCTTACATGGTCGTACCACCAGTCGTGCATGCTCGCACCACCATTCGTGGATGGTCGCGGGTCCCACAGTCGCACGATTAGTCGTGCAACTGGTTGTAGGTATACACGACTGACCGTGCGAGTGGTCGCAGGTATACACGATTGCTCGGACGATCAATCGTGGGTGCCTGGGACTAGTCGCACAATTACCTACGACTGATTTTGCGATCAATCTTTCCCAATTGCTTGTGATCGCACGACCAACTCGGCGTGCCACCAATCGTGCATACCAGTCCTAAGAGCAATCACAGCATACGACCGCTATGCGGAGATCGTCGCAAACATCGGCGATTCGGGTCGTATCTCTGCCAAATCGCACCAATCGCACGATCCAGAAATCGTACGATCCGGTGTGACTGGGCCTTTACGCCAACATAACATTTTTTTTGTATGCCTTATTATACGCCGTCGCCATGTATGTTTACAAACGTTACGTTAACAATTTGTCACTGGAAACACGATTTTGGATACAAAATATTGTGCATTTCAATTACCGTATAACTTCAGGCTGTAACGTTGGCTCTTACAGTATTGGCGTGGTCTCAAACCTTTTTGGATATTTTACGAAAATTGTCCTTGCACAAAGCGTGATGACAAAGTTTGAAACAAACCTGCTCCAGCAGAAATCGAGGAATGGCGTTCGTTCTTTCCGTTTATGTGGTTGAAAGTGTAGCAGTTTCCAAGATGGGTGAAGATGAGGTGAAAGTCGGCGGGAGAACAGGGTTCGTCTTGCCAAGAACACTACAGGGTATAAAACGCAGCTATAAAGATGTGAAACGTAAATGTCAAAGGTAACATAGTAACGTTACCGTAAGAGAGGGTAGACCTACACAGAAATCAGAATACCGAGAGTTGGACTTGTTGGAGGACGGTTTTACTGAGACGATGGTAAAATAAAAAATGGTCAAATGTTACCAATGTTCGCACTTGGACTTTCGACACGGTAAAATTTTACCGAGACCGCGGGAGAAGTAGCCGAGCTGTCATTATAATGACTCATGGAGGCGAATGTGATCACAATGCGATGTGCATGCATCATGCGCGCGCACGTAACAATGCAAAGAGCTCATGCGTGGTGTCTTGTGTAGCATGAAATCGCAGTAGGGGGCCGGATGTACGTTTTCCTGGGACGATTTTACCGACTCGCGCTGTTCGCATTGGACTTATCATCTCGAGAAAAGTTACCTGGGAAGTTTTCCCGGGCATCAGTTGGCCGGTAAAAGTAACCACTGGACTCGGGAAAAGTAACCGAGAGGAAAACGTCCTAGGCTGTCCGCACTGGACTTAAAATGTGAAAAGTACCCATCGTCTCGGTAAGTTTTATCAAAAAAAGTCCAGTGCGAACAGGGGCCAATTTCATAAAACATGTAAGCAACAAAATTTGCTTAGCACAAAAATGTCTTGCTCCGTAAAAACAGTTTACCAGCTAAAAGTCCATGTACTTTTCATGCTAAACACAAACCAGCTGAATACCAGTAAAAAACAATAAACATCACCTGAAAATGTGGTTTGTAACCCTGTTTTCATGCTAAGCACATTTTTGTGCTTACATGTTTTATGAAATTGGCCCCAGGGCTTTATAGTCCATCGCCTGATAGCGAATCAAGAGATTTATCATCGAAATAGACGCGGTTGTCAACCGACACTCTTTATATTTGTTCGTGAAATAGCCTACGAGAGTCTTTAGGAAGAAGAAATGATTGTGAAGACGAAACCCATTATGCTAGGTTCCCACTGTCGTGCGATCTGTTACGAACGCCACGATTGGCCATTGATCGTAGCTGATCGTGAAATTTTCGTTTCCTTTTCTGAAATTTCACGTTTGGACACGAGTTGATGCGAGTCGATACGTTCTGGTACGATTTGGTGCGCTTGGATGCGATATAGTCACGATTGGTCAATTTCAGGTGACACAATCTGTCACGATCTGGTCTCCCGTTCAGATACGATCAGATACGTTCCGATAGGATTGTCCCGATTGAGTCCCCGATTGGGTCCCGATCTGACACGATCAGCATGATTGGGGTCCCCGATTTGGGACGATCTGGTACGTGCAGATACGTTCCGATACGTTTCGATACGATCATCACGAACCGATGCGCTTTGTTGCGTTTAGATATGATTGCAGTCGCGATGTCTGTCACGATCGGGATCGAGAGTGATCACGATTTGTGCCACGATTGGACCCCGACGGGTATATATACAGCCCGACTGACCATGGACTTTATTGTTTCTTAAACTTATACAAACTGAAGACTACAACCCACAATCAGATCGCAGCGCATCTCATCAACAGAGGTGGTGTTTGTCTTGTCCCAGGTTGATCCCGATCACCACGATTCGGTAGCACGATTAGATGCGATCTGTCGCGCTTTGTTACGATCCATTACGATCTATTATCGTGTTGATCGTAGAAAAATGTTGAACCGTCCAAAAAATTTCTACGATCAACACGATTGCCACGACTGACCTCAAGATCTGATAAGATCTGATAGGATCACCACGATTAAGACCACGATTTCAATCGTGGCGCGAATCGTGATAGTGGGAACCTAGCATTACTAGCCCGTGACGTCTTCTAAAAATGGAACGTCAAAGGCTATACTGAGCAGGTAGTCTCTTCTTCCAGTTGACTTTAACATGAAAAGACAGGCTCGAGCCTTGAATGCAAGGCTGCGCTGTATGCAACGTACGATCATCGCTATGCAAATCGCGCCTGGCATGGCCCACGTACGTACTACTCACTGACCTCTATACATGGACAGATCATCATTGTTTCATTTTGAAGTCGGCATGCGGAGAAGTGCAACATGGCGGACCCACGACGTGACTCTGTGAGCCAATGAAATGTCCAGGTGTTGGTACGATACGTATTACGTAATGTTTATAAATACAAAATGTACAGAATAAATCCGCTGACCTCACTGACCTCAACACCTGGACGGATCATTGTCCATATTCTGCTGTGCTAACACTTGAAGTCGGCGCGAACTGGAAGTGCAACATGGCGTCACTGCTGTGAGCCAATGAAATGTCCAGTTGTAGAGGTCAGTGGATTTACCAACCAACTGCACTCTACACCTGGACATTTCATTGGCTCACAGAGTGACTTCGTGGGTCCGCCATGTTGCACTTCTCTGCATGCCGACTTCAAAATGAAACAATGGATGATCTGTCCATGTATAGAGGTCAGTGGCTGACCTCCACACGTACACCTGGACATTTCATTGGCTCACAGCAGTGACGTCTCGGGTCCGCCATGTTGCACCTCCAGTTCGCGCCGACTTTAAGTGTTAGCACAGCAGAATATGGACAATGGTCCGTCCAGGTGTAGAGGTCAGTGGTAATACTCCGTAAGAGTCTAGTACGCATGCTCTGTTGTGAGCACAGCCTTGATTATTTGTCCTTCCGTGTTTTATGTTTTTCTTTACTTTGCTTCACGAATTTGAGGCGATACCGGGGGGGGGGGTGAGTATGCAGATTATCATACAACATTATCTCAATGGCCAATCACAGATCACATACTGTTTGTTTGCGTTATACTCCTGAATTATTTGTTTTAGAATGTCCAATCAGCTATTTGAAATTTGCAACTACATGTATATTGTTCAACGTGACAAAGACCAACAGACCCCGAGGATCGATTTTTTTTACAGTACCACTGATCGGCCGGTTCTGTTCCTTGCTCTATGCTTGGAATGGGGCGACTTAAATGGAGACCAAAGCGCGCGCTTCAATTCAAATCGATGTTGATACGCGCGGAACGTATGAAGACCAACGACGTTGACAGCCATAATTCACCAAAATAAATGGATACAGTCCCTAGTTTTTCGTATACACGACCAAAATTATTGGTTAATAATCTCATCTAGATAGGGTCTTATAGAAAAAGGTATAAAAGTCTCTGACCAAGTCGTTCTGCGGAATATAATTAGCCGATCTGACGCAATAGTGGTACGGGAAAAAAAATCGCAAGCCGGGCGCGTATAGTGTGGGTTGTAGTGAGCAATGATCGCACGTTGTATACAGTGCAGCCTTGTATTCAAGGCTGATTGTATAGTCCTGAACCCCACCTCCACTATCATCTCATTCAACTGGTGCCCTGTACGGTTAGTAAACTCCGTCATGTCGTAGTCGGGGTCAATGTCGCGATGAAGCGACCAATCAACGGCTGCCATTTTTCGCCTGAATTCCTTGTTGTACAGATGCGGGTTGATGAGATTGTGGTCCTTGTCGACGATGCCTGTAATAATATAAAAAAATTAAAAAAATCCAGGAATTTTCTATACTATTTTTTATGTAAAAAACGAATTTCTTATGAGTATAGGCATGGCATTTCACAGCCGAAGTTATTAATTAAAATAGCCCCAAATTGTCCACACAAATAAAATCAAGATTTGTTGACTGCCATTGTGTCTCTGTTGAGTTTTGTTGGGTTTTTTTCTTTCGGGGGATTGTAAAAATTAGGGGTCCTGCGGTTTGGAGTAATACTTGTAGTAAAGCTTGTATTCCAGAGAAATCTGGTTTACCATGGGTGGGGTGCTAATCAGTGGGGGTTGGGGAAGGAAGGGGGTTGGGTCAGCCGATCCGACTATCCACCGTCGTTTATACAAGAGGCTTTTACGTCATAATGCCACATTACAAAATACAACAGTATAATAATATGATAACAGTGTTATAATTGACACGCCAAAAAGCGAGGCCAGTAGACTTCAACACCATGCAAAAGGTGCTCCCTTTTTGCCCTTGAAATAAAACAACTTCAACGGTAGTCTGGCAGGATAATAAAAAGAAGTATATGGCCGGATTCGAACCATCTTCTTAACACAAATGCTTCTGTTCTAACCCCTAAATTGCTCCGAATGGCATTCCATTATTTTGTTCTTTTGTACCCATATTAAACACTGTCGTGCTTGTTGGGTAATACATTATGTGTTACCATAATAATCCTTGTCATAAGAGAACCAGTGTGAAAATTAGACTCCTTTCCCCTATTATTGGTTAAACCCTCTCACGTGACCGGTCACTCTCCTAATTATCTTCACTTAGGCATGCGCAGTACTACCAATTAGAGTCTTAATTTTATGCATACCGCCAGCACGCTTTTATTTTGTAACGTGGCATTTTGACGTATTAACAATTAACGGTGGGTAGTTAGATCGGGTAGTTGGATGCGAAGAGAATTCTGGCTACTTTGAGTGGAGTTCATTATTTTGAGAGAAATATCACCCAGAATAGACGGGCAGATTGGTGAAAAAAATGTACAACCAAATGATAAAAGCATGGAATTTAGCACGCAATATAAATATTTAGATTTAGGGCCGTCGCAGATTTGTCCTTTAAAAAAAATAATCATTAGAACATTTTTGTATTCTACCTACATTTAAAAAAAATATGTGATGGCCCTATAGTCAAATATCTTTCTTATGACATACCCTGACCATGGAGCTATGCCCTGACTGTGTGCAAATGTCATGCTTTTATTATCAAGTGAACAATTTTATTATATTGTGTACCAATTCTGCCTGACTAGTACGTAAAAGATAACAAAAGGTGATTCGATGCTTGAATCAACACCATTATATTCGACAGTAGATTTTCTGCTTCGTATTTTTCAGTGATTATAATCAGTGTTCTCTGTGCCAATTAATTTATTAACCCGAAGCTTAAGTCCTCTATAAACGATGTACATATATACAGAGCTAAATATAAGTGTCGTTTTTATTGAACTTGAACTCGTTGCCTCGGAAACAGAGAGATGCATTCGTTAATTGTGAGGTCCTTGCAACTGGTATTGGCGAAAGACTGGCACAGCAATTCAATTAATCTACCCGAGGTTAACTACTGTTTACAGTAATCAGCCCTTTAATCCGTCAAGCACTTAGCCGCGATGGCCTTGGTGGCGTTTAATTGTTTACGCACGCATAGATCACAGCCATGTCATTATATCGTACGGAGAGGCACTCGCGAGTATTCTTCCGCTCGATCCCCGAGGGAACGGACCTCGTCACAAGCCAGGGCAGAATTTGTTTGCAGAGAAGAGAGTATTGTTTGCAGTTCTGCTTGAAAAGGAGAGAGTATTGTAGACCTTATGGCAGTGGTTTTATGAGCAGCCCCTTTGTGCATTGACCATGGAGGGATTTTGTGACTAATAAAATAACCAAAACCTTGCGATACAAATGGACCTCAAATGCATAAATCGATTTAAAATAGAGGGCAGAAGTGAGATAAGGTCTCAATGTTAAAACTGGTCCGTTAATTTGAATGATTTTTTTAAAAAAGGTTACCTCCAACACCCGTCTGCCAATTTGCCAAATACTGAGAATTTGTTTTGACCCGATTTACGTTTACATCAATACAGAAGACGGCCTAGATGTGCATGTTATTGTTATTGTTAGCACTGTCATTGTCCGTCTCAGTAAAAACGCCTACATGTATCTAAAACATGGAAACATTTTCATTGAATTCTTTATATTTATGATTAAAGGTAGGATACACCATTGGTAATTGCTTGAATTATCATGAATGGGTGACTTTTCGGGGTTGTATTTTATAGTAAATATCGTTTAACTTACCTGTTTGAAGTTTTACAATCGTGGATGCCGAAGAAAGCAAGAAAAACGGCGTTCGTTTTCAACTGGCGTCAGGCAGTTATTCTTATGTGGGTTGTTTTTTCTTCACGACCGCCGTTCGGCGATCGTAAATTAATTTTTATAAAATTCAATTTTTCGGAAATAATTAGCGCAATCATTTTGATGGATGCCTACAATCATTATTTACTTTCAAATTAGTAAGATATTTCTTAATAATTTGGTAGTAACATTGTTCGAGATCTGCAAATGGTGTATCCTACCATTAAATCCTTATTCACCTTTTGCTAGTAATATTTGAAATGAAAAAACTACAGGCATGGGGTAGAATGGTTGTACGGATTCACGCTTTCTGGAGGGGCGGGGCCATGAAGTACCAACCCAAACACTCTACTTGCATGATAGCCAAAGTGCGCGTTTTTACCAAGCATATAAATAGGCGAAGATAAATCTATGGAGAATTGAATACAAAAAGACAGGAATATCTGGCTTCTGTTACAACGAATAATGTAGTAACCAACGGATAATGTAGTAACCAACCAACAATGTAGTAATCAATCGAAAATGTAGTAATTAACCAACGGATAATGTAGAAATCAACGGATAACCAACTGATAATGTAGAAACCAACGGATATTGCAGTAGCCAACTGATAATGTATAGTAACCAACGGATAATGTAGTAACCAACGGATAATGTAGTAACCAACTAGTAATCAATGGCCAATGTAGTAATTAACCAACGGATATCGATAATGTAGAAACCAACGGATAATATATACCAACTAACAATGTAGTAATCAATGGATAATGTAGTAATTAACCAACGGATAATGTATAGTAACCAACTGATAATGTAGTAACCAATGGACCAAGTAACAATGTAGTAACCAACGGATAATGTAATAATCAACGGATAATGTAGTAAAATCTAACCCGGATAATGTATCACCAACCGATAATGTCACACGCTGATTTGACCGATACTGTATCACTATAACCGGATCATTAATGATGTAGCAACAAAATGACCGAAAGTAACTTTTAGTACACTCCATATGTTAATTTATGTAATATTATCGGTTAGGAGAGATAATGTAATGTAACAATTAACCGATAGTGTACATAGTAAATTTCACTTCACCATCAGTCATGTTAATTTTGGTTACATTTTAATATCGGTTAGTGATACAGTATCGGTCAATTTGTGTGACATTATTGGTTGGTGGTACATTATTTGTTGTAACAGCATATTCACCCAAATGGTAGCCGACATTTTTGATGTCCCGCTCCGTCAGCGCCGACTGCCGGTACTTGTTGAAGTTACAGACGGTGACGGCCGGAAAGTTCAGCTTCGTTCGGTAGGAGATGTCCACTTTGGTGATGTGGTGCGACTCGAAGAAGTGCATCAAAGTCAGCGAGGCTTGGTACAGGAAGGTGACCAGAGCAGCCAGAAAGAACACCGCCCAGATCAAGCGGCGTAGGATGCCGCCATCCCCCGCGATGTGCTTCACTCCGTGAAGGTCCGTAACCGCTAGCGCCCAGCGACGGAGGTAACAGCGCTTGTAGCAACCCATGGTCGATGATCGAGGTATATGATGTGGTTCCTTAAACAGTTTTTTGTTTTATGGTTTTAACTTGGATCTACATGAGCTTAAATTAAACTCGTCTTGTTATCTTAACAGAAACTCCTCATGGCCTTTTTACATTGAAGCAGCGAACAGCAAAGCATCTGTGAATGTGGAGCTATTATGAAAAAAAGATCTTCCTATATCATAACTATTTAGGTTAATAAACCTGTTTCACAAATCCAGCGTGTGGACGTTGTCTATTCAGATAATCATTGGTTCGCAACACGTATTGGCTGTCGTTGAAATCAGAGGCTCGCCTTACGATTACAGGGATAAGTAGGGAATAACGGTTGTAACCATGGAGACGCAAACACTACAGAGTGACTTCGTTAAGACTAATTATTATGGATGCACTTAGAGGGGTTGCAATGTCATTCCTGATACCTCTTGTAAATCTATAATTTATGAAATTGTTGATCTCGCTCAAGGGCACCATTTATTTATCAACAAATTAATTTACTCGGTTATTTGTCCATCTCGCTATTTATTAAGGGCGGTACTGGGTAATCTCGTTAGAATATCCAGTAAAGAGAGATGCAGATAACACCATGCGAATACGAACTCTTGGTTCTAAAATAAACTATGCACACAGTCTTCTAGATATTATAGAGCACATTTCTGCGCTTAGCCAAAAGTGGCCGAGGAACAAACACAGAATGCACGATACTATGGCTAGTAATAACCTGGGGCCATTAGCCTACTTGGTTACTAAAAAAAAAGCATGCAGTCGCTTACTGAGCCTAGTTGGTATCTAATTGGTATTCGTGAAACATTACTAGAGTTATTTACATTCTAAGTTTCTTACTAAAGTTAGAGTTGATCCACGGCAACTCTATAAGTCACTAGCTAGCAAAATTGTATCGTGTTATCACTACCCATCGACTTGACAGCATGGCCAGAAGAATCATGGAATTGGTAGAACTTCGTCATGCAAATGAGGCAATTCTTATCTACGCAAGTGTTGGACATGAATTAGCATACAAATGTCAGACTCCAAATGTATCACATTCCAAACATGCCCACTCAGTATGCAACTAAATTATCATGTAAACTACATGTAATTACACGTACACTGACCTCTCCCTTTAATCCCTCAGCCTAATCCTCCTTTTGTCGATTGTTCCACAGGACTCTGTGCTTTTTCTTTTTTGTTTCTCCCGCCAACCATGATGTGCATCATGCTGTATGTTGCCCTATATTATGTTTGTTTCTTGTACACAGCCATTATATGTCTGAAGAAGATCTTGTTAAGATCGAAATATTAGGCCCTCTTTAACTTTTTTGATTTACATGTACAGTAGTTAGCAAGTTTCTTAGTAAGGTTTCATGAATTACAATTTAGTTGTTAACTCATAGCATCATAGTAGGCTAATACAAATAGGAATTTTAGTATTCTACTAAAAAAGGCCTAGTTGGGGGCTAAGTTAGTAATGTTTCATGAATATGGCCCCTGATTTTTCCTCAGTATCTATAGGTTTTTCCCACACATTTTAAAACTTGGTTTTTTTCCAACATTTTTATTGAACCTACACTTTTTGTAATCCAAGTGTACTGTAATAATTAAAAATCCACAAATCTGTAATAAACAAGCTGAATCATTATTTAAAATATTTTGGTCATAAAACTATCAATCATATCTAAACGTGTAATTATATCAATTTCAATATAGGCAGCTATATATTGAGTAAAAATAAAAGGAATTTCTATGAAGTATTGAAATGGTTTTATATCATGATTGTTATAATAATGCAAGATTTGCAACTATGAATACAAATGGTACATTGCTTCTAAATTCGGTTACCTGGGTGGAACGTCGCTATACCGAACACTGCTATACCCAACAGTACAGGCAAAATACTTCATTTTGTTAAATAAACCTCACACAAATTGCAACAAAATTTTTGTCACCACAATTCATTTCTATAAGATGCCTAGAATTACATACGTCTTGCCTAAACGTGAGTCGCCTAACGTGGCGGACTTGAACAAGTTCAAGGAAATCACCAAAATAAAAACATATTTATGCTTACAATAATCATGTCAACGTCAACAAATGTATTACATGTATTACTAATAATTTTGGGAATTTCCTTGAACTGGTTCAAGTCTCCTACGTTTAGGCAACCCTTCACCTACATTTTTAGACCAATTTACGAACCCTCGGTTTCCCCCGTTTTTTCTTGCTGGGCTAAATGGCACAATGTTATCATTGTTCACATGATTTTCCATAAGGTTTTAATAATATGATAACTGTGCCAGTACGAAACTTGGTGAATTTGAAGCTCGTCAATACTGACTACTTAAAGATATCTGTAGAAATTGTAATTGTGCGCAAATTATAGGGTAGAATTGTAGTCATTTCGGATGAAATCGGATCATTACTATGTTCTCATAATTATTCAGTCATTTATATGCTTTTGAAAATGTTATTGAACTAAGGATGTGTAAGTAGAATCACACACACACACAAATAAAAAAATGGGAATAAATATAATACACGGCAGGAATTAACGATTAATGCAAATTAGGCAAATTTTCACCAGTTGGATTTTTAAAGACTTTTAATATGATATTCTAGGGACCTAATGGAAATTCATTGAGGTGAAAATGATTCTGTTGCAATTTGTGTGAGGGCAAACCTTATTTTGCCTGTACTTTATGTCAACATGTTTCTTTTAAACGTGGCCCTAATAGTGTTTGATATACCAATATCAAATGCTATTTAGGTCATGTTTTATTCCTAACCATCAAACTGATGCTTTATGTTAAAGAGTGACGGGTGGCTATTATTTCCACAATGAATAGAAGGGAAAAACAACTTTTGCTTTAGAATTTGGTGTGATGAATAATAATTTGGTGTGATGAATAATAATTTGGTGTGATGAATAATAATTTGGTGTGATGAATAATAATTTGGTGTGATGAATAATAATTTGGTGTGATGAATAATAATTTGGTGTGATGAATAATAATTTGGTGTGATGAATAATAATTGTGTGATGAATAATAATTTGGTGTGATGAATAATAATTGGGTGTGATGAATAATAATTGGGTGTGATGAATAATAATTGGGTGTGATGAATAAGAACTGGGTGTGATGAATAAGAACTGGGTGTGATGAATAAGAACTGGGTGTGATGAATAAGAACTGGGTGTGATGAATAAGAACTGGGTGTGATGAATAAGAACTGGGTGTGATGAATAAGAACTGGGTGTGATGAATAAGAACTGGGTGTGATGAATAAGAACTGGGTGTGATGAATAAGAACTGGGTGTGATGAATAAGAACTGGGTGTGATGAATAAGAACTGGGTGTGATGAATAAGAATTGGGTGTGATGAGTAAGAATTGGGTGTGATGAATTAGAATTGG
This sequence comes from Crossaster papposus, assembly GCA_037893245.1. Lineage (NCBI taxonomy): Eukaryota > Metazoa > Echinodermata > Asteroidea > Velatida > Solasteridae > Crossaster > Crossaster papposus. The sequence goes on along the minus strand of JBAIAA010000354.1, from coordinate 67,130 downwards.
GTGTGATGAGTAAGAATTGGGTGTGATGAATGAGAAATGGGCGTGATGACTACAAATTGGGTGTGATGAATAAGAGTTGGGTGTGACAAATAAGAATTCGGTGCGATTAATAAAATAGGGTGCACTTGAAGTAGGCAACAAGAGGGCGGTATTTAAAAGGACGGACAATGAAAAATAGATAGATGATGAACCGTCAGCTGAAAATCGCTATACTGAACGATCGATATAACTGACAAAATCTATGGATCCCGTGGTTTGTTATAGCAACGTTCCACTGTAGTTAATTGTACATTTTTAGAAAACCAATTCTCTATAAACTATCAGTCACTTCTACGACAAAGCTTCTAATCTAAGTTAAAGGGATCGTATACGTTTGGTAATTGGAACCCACTGTTTGTTTCAATCCTATATAGTTATAGATATATACCATAAAACTAACCTGTAATAATTTCATTTGAAAAGGTGGTAGCGATTTTGGGATATTGCCGAAAATCTGGAGCGGTTATGTCCACGCAGGAAGAATAATCTGTATTGGAATACACAATCTGAGAAACGTCACTGCAGTAACGCTTCTCAGATTCAAATGTTTGGGGATAAAAAGTGATATCTTTTTTCCATAACCGCAGTACTTTGAAGTGAAAAGTTTCAAAAAATGCATTATACTATCCAAAGCTGCTGTACTTTTACAAAGTAGGTTTTTATTGCCATACATTTTTGGAGTAATTACCAAACGTATACGATCCCTTTAATATAACACAAATCTCACTGGAAACTGATTATGTATGGATAAAATAGAATATCTTTTAAAATATATCATGCAAGCTGTAAAGTTATTTTAGTAATAATTTGAGCTACTTTAACATCTTTCTGTTATTTACTATAAAGTTGTTTATCATCTCATGATTTTTCTTAAGCTGCAACAAGTGTGTATTTAAAGGTAGTACAAACCATTTGCAAATATCAACAAAAACAAACGACTGAATTATTATGAAATAATTACTTGAATGTATGTGAATAACAGTCTCAAGCATCCTGTGAAATCACGGCACCTGGGGCCAATTTCGATGAGCTGCTCAGCACAAAAATTTGCTTAGCACAACAAAGTCTTGCTCAGTAAAAACAGGTTACCAGTCAAAATTCCATGGTTTTTCATGCTAAGTAAAAAAACCAAAAACTAGCTGAATATCAGTCACAAACAATAACATTTTGTCTGTAACCCTGTTTCATGCTAAGCAAATATTTGTGCTTAGCAGTGAAATTGGCCCCAGGTGCGCTGTGGTTTTCAAGAAAAGTGGAGTTTTGTATCAATTTGTGTGTTTACACAAGGACTCCCCACTGGGGTTGAAAATCATGTGTACATTTTCGAATTGGCCATTTTCCTAATGAAAATTCAATGAAGTGGTTAATGAGTAACGTTACACATATAACATTCAGACAACTATTTTCACTTCATCTTCTATGTCACTTTTCTTTTTAGCTAACTAAGTCGATTGTGACAATCTATAAGAATTTCTGGTTTTAATTAGTGATAATAAACTCTTCTTGATAAAATTTGCTATATTTTAAAACAAATCAAAGAATTGTTTCTCAAGAGTATCTCTGATACTCGAAACTTCTTGTGTGCGCATGCACTGACAAAATCAATTTCTTAATTTTTTTTTTTTAATTTCTTTTTTTACCTCCTCAAAAACATGAGATTTACCACCGTTTTTTAATTGAAGTTAAATTCCAGCATGTAGCGGATACGGTTCTGGCTCTCGCTGTAGACGAGGTACTCGCTCTGTGAGAAGTGACTGCGGCTATATTGTGACTGACTGACGGGCTTTCCCTGCGGTACCATGACTTTTTTGCCGTCCATCACCAAGTGGGTTTCGTGCTTAGGATCTGTAGTGAGAAACAAATGTGGAAATTCACGAATCAAGTGAAAGACACATTAATGCCTGTAGCGGTCAAAGGAGAATTGAGTTTGCTTGTAAGACCCAATCTCAAGGGAAGTAGCTCGATGTGCATTCATATGAAGCAAATCAATTCATAAATCAGGACTCGGGTCAGGACTCGGGTCAGGACTCGGGTCAGGACTCGGGTCAGGACTCGGGTCAGGACTCGGGTCAGGACTCGGGTCAGGACTCGGGTCAGGACTCGGGTCAGGACTCGGGTCAGGACTCGGGTCAGGACTCGGGTCAGGACTCGGGTCAGGACTCGGGTCAGGACTCGGGTCAGGACTCGGGTCAGGACTCGGGTCAGGACTCGGGTCAGGACTCGGGTCAGGACTCGGGTCAGGACTCGGGTCAGGACTCGGGTCAGGACTCGGGTCAGGACTCGGGTCAGGACTCGGGTCAGGACTCGGGTCAGGACTCGGGTCAGGACTCGGGTCAGGACTCGGGGAAAGGACTCGGGGAAAGGACTCGGGGAAAGGACTCGGGGAAAGGACTCGGGGAAAGGACTCGGGGAAAGGACTCGGGGAAAGGACTCGGGGAAAGGACTCGGGGAAAGGACTCGGGGAAAGGACTCGGGGAAAGGACTCGGGGAAAGGACTCGGGGAAAGGACTCGGGCAAAGGACTCGGGCAAAGGACTCGGGCAAAGGACTCGGGCAAAGGACTCGGGCAAAGGACTCGGGCAAAGGACTCGGGCAAAGGACTCGGGCAAAGGACTCGGGCAAAGGACTCGGGCAAAGGACTCGGGCAAAGGACTCGGGCAAAGGACTCGGGCAAAGGACTTGTAAAAGGACTCGGTAAAAGGACTTGTAAAAGGACTTGTAAAAGGACTTGTAAAAGGACTTGTAAAAGGACTTGTAAAAGGACTTGCAGGGACTCGAATACACCCCTGTCATCTTTATCTGCCATCAATGTACCTGGTTCTGTCCTTCCTTTAGCAATGACACAGTGGTGGCCAGAAGGGGCACTCCTCAGACTGCCGTCATCAACGGTGATGTGATGCTCCTTGCCCAAGGCTACCTCATTCAGGAACATGATGCCTGTACCTTTGTTGGTAGTTCCCACTGCAAAGGAAAAAAAGCATGGTGAAACCATAGAGCTATATTAAATTAGTAGTCCAGTCAAAATACCAAATTTTGTATTGTTGACGTCAAACAAATTGTAACAAATCTTTTTTTCACCACAGTGCACTTCTACAAGGTCCCTAGAATTACATACTAAAAATCTTTAAAAATCCAAGTGGTGGAAATATGTCTAATTTGCATAAATCGTTAATCCCTGCCGTGTAATATGTTTATTCCCATATTTGGGTAGATATTTTATTTTTATTTTTTGAAAAGATTATTTTGGTGATTCTACTTACACATTCTTACTTCAATAACATTTTCTAAAACATGTAAGTGACTGAATAATTTTGAAAATAGAGTAATGGTTCAAAATTTTAGCCTATAATTTGCACGCATTAACCTTGTCTCCAGATATAATCAAGTAGTCAGTATGGACGAGCTTCAAATTCACCAAGTTGCTTACTGGCACAGTTATCCTAATAAAACCTTATGAAAAATCATTATGAACAATGATAACATTGTGATATTTAGCCCAGCAAACAACTGGGGGAAAATCGTGTGTCCATAAATTGGGCTCAATAGTAGGTGAAGGGTTACCTTGGGTGAGAGACTTGAACAAGTTCAAGGAAACCCCCCCAAATTACAGATTTTTGTTGCTTACAATAATCATATCTATGTTATAATGTATTTTGAGGATTTTCTTGAACTTGTTCAAGTCTCCCATGTTAGGCAACCCTTTAACTTCTTTTTCGCCTAGTTTATGAACAAACCATTTTCCCCCAGTTTTGGTTTGCTGGGCTAAATATCACAATGTTATCATTGTTCATATGATTTTCCATAAGGTTTTAATATGATAACTGTGCCAGTAAGCAACTTGGTGAATTTGAAGCTCACCGATACTGACTACTTGATGATATCTGGAGACAGTGTAATGTACGCACATTTATAGGGTCACAAAGTTGTCATTTTTGATAATTACCATGTTCTCATAATTATTCAGTCACTTATACGCTTTACAAAATGTTATCGAAGTAGGGATATGTAAGTAGAATCACCCAAATAAACTGTTCAAATTTTTTTTATTATATATTATATACCCAAATATGGGAATAAATATATTACGCGGCAGGGATTTATGAAAATTAGTCATATTTCCAGCACTTGAATTTTTAAAGACTTTTAATATGTCATTGTGGGGACCTTTTAGAAATGCATTGTGGTGAAATTCTTTTGTAACAATTTGTTTAAGGTCAAAACTTTTCTTCCTGGACTATAGTGCGCTGAGATAATTTGGAGCCGTTTTACATCACCGTCGCGGTAAGATGACAGGGACGTTAGTGTAACATGCATTTCCATTGATTTCATTCATTTTCGTTTTCGTTTTCGTTTTCTTGGTTTTTTTTTGTTTTTTTTGGTTTTTTTAATAAATATATAGCGCTTTAGACTCCCACAGTGTGGGTGTATCAAAGCGCTTTACAACTATTATCCCTGTTCACCAGGAACGAGACCATTTCTGCAGCAGCTCAAGATCAGCGCATGTGGTCTCTACCTTCACAGGTACCCATTACTCCTGGGTGGAAAGAGGCAATTGTAGCAAAGTGTCTTGCCCAAGAACACAAGCACCCTGTTCCCTGCCAGGGTTCGAACCCACGTACCACCGTACAGGAGTCAAACACGGTAACCACTGGACCACAGTGCCCTAACATTTCATTTTGACATTCTACAGAAAAGTCGCGGTACACTAACCAAATTAGTCAAGGGGAACTGGAAACATGGTTTAAAACTGTTACTTCTCATTGTCTTCTCTCTGTAGTTTTCTTCAGGCACTTTCAAGGGATCCTTGGTTTTATTACCAGAGAAATCTTAAACCCTGTTCGCACTGGACTTTTTTTGATAAAACGTACCGAGACGATGGGTACTTTTCACATTTTAAGTCCAGTGCGGACAGCCTAGGACGTTTTCCTCTCAGGTACTTCTCCCGAGTCCAGTGGCTACTTCTACCGGCCAACTGCTGCCCGGTTAAACTTCCCAGGTCACTTTTCCCTAGACGATAAGTCCAGTGCGAACAGTGCGTGTCGGTAAAAGCGGCCCAGGAAAACGTACCTGCGGCCTCCCAGTGCAAGGCCACGCTACACAAGACACCGCGCATGCGCTCTTTGCATTGTTTACGTGCGGGCACGCTACTTCGGCTACTTCTCCCGCGGTCTCGGTAAAATTTTCCCGTGTCGAAAGTCCAAGTGCGAACAGTGGTAACATTTGACCATTTTTTATTTTACCATCGTCCAGTGCGAACACGGCTTTAGATAAATACTAACAAGTAATTTTATTACAAAACTCCTTACCATATCCTGCAGATTTGCTGTGCTCTGAGGCGAAGTAGATCCCACGGCCGACGCGACCGCCAGAGTGGGGCATGATGCGCAAGCCAGTCTTCAAGATGGCCGCCACCACGGCCACGTTAGTGCCATGCCACAACAGACGCCGATTGTCAAGCTTGTCATGGGCAGCAAAGCGCTGTTTCTGTTTGCCAAGAACAAAGTGAAGAAAGTGAAGAAATTTGTTAACCAAAAAGGAGGCACAATTATAAAAAAACAATTGCAAATGCAAACTTTACCATGTGTCTACTATCAAACATGCTTAAGGTTTTGTAGCACATATCTTTACCACTTCTTCTGCTAATTGTTAACCAGTTCGCCTCAGAGAACAGGTATACATGCAGAGATTTTCCAGAATTCAAAACAGATGACGGTAAACACGTCGCAAGCAACTTGGAGCAAGACCGGAAATATCTGTCAGCGACCACTGGGTGTGCTTAACCACAAATGATGGCCTGAACCCGCCTTTGGTTCGATGGTCGTGAAAAGCGTCTGGGTCCAGTCAGTGTCAAAATTAATCCAGTCGCTAACTGGTTAAACAAACCCACCACTTAAAGTTTGCAATAGCATCATGCACAAGCGAATGAACTACGACATTCAAAACAAACAAAGAATAATTACAAAAATTACAAAGATTTATACAAAAAATTTATAACAGCACTAACTTCGCCTTCTCTGGCCACCTTCCAGACATTCTGCAACTTTGGATCCCTCCATCCACCCTTTGTATTGTCTACATAGGTACCAATCACCTAGAAAAATGTAAAGAAAACAAAATAAAAAATAAAACTGAAGAATTCAGTTGGTAGAGCTGTTGAGGTATGGTCATCAGATGTTGGTGGGTTCGAGTCCCACTCCTGCCCAAGGTCAGCCCTGTCTAGCTCTCAAATTTAACAAAGCCATTCCAGCAGTCAAAATCCATCGAGTGACTGTTTTATAACAGTTGGGTTATAAGCAGGATTGACTGGATGTCAGTGACAGCTATGCTGTGACTGTTGGAGATTGATGAAGTAAGCTGAACCTGCCTGTCACTGGTCTTGGGGCAAGACATAGTTAAGTAGAGCTATGTGATAACCCGCCGCTGCAAAAGGGCATTACTACAACAAACCATTATCAGCCACGAACTGCCAGTAATGCTTGGGAAACTTGTACAATTACGTCGTCCTCGCAGCACAGCAAGCGATTAACTGCTGTCGCATGCAGTAGCTAGCTGGCTGGCCGGCCAGCTCCAATTGCTAACCTCCTAACAATACTGCCACTGAAAGAATTACCTGAAGTCCTTACCTTGTGTTCATTTGACTTGGGGTCCAAATATTCCAGCTTGCATTTTAGCAGTTTATAGTTCACGTCCAGCGGATTGGGTGCCACTGCAGTCTGAGACTGCGACTATGATGTTCAATAAAGAAATAAGGTTACCCCCAAAAAAATGGAAATATGATAATATGCTAATTTGTTGTATGCATCAGATGTTCTTAAGGGTAAAATCAGATTTACGGTAAGTATGGGGCGCCTTAGGAAACAAAATAGATCAATACAACCAGACAAATAAAAAAACCAGTTGTTCACTTTATGCAGTATTTACATCCCTACGTAGAATACGCTCCAGCCTCTATCAAATATCTCTGCTTTTAATTCCAGACAAGTTGAATGCTTACCATTGTCTCGTCCTGCTCTCTCTTGATATCTTGAGCAATGACAATGTCGCTCAGTACCTGCACACAGCAAGAAGACAGTCAATTAAGAGAATCAAATTTGGTCTGAATATCATTTACCGCAAAAATGTCAATTTCTTTACAACAACAAGAACAACTGCCCGACTAACGCCGTTTTTTTTGCTTTTTTCTCGGCATTCATGATTGTAAAACTTTGGACGGGTCAGTTGAACAATATTTACTATAAAATACAACCTCTCAAATCCACCAATTCCTGATAATTTGAGCAAGAGTAGTATTATACTCTTAACCAGTTCGCGCCGGGAATATTTTAACATCACCGAGCCGAGGGGCGGGATTATTTTTAACGAAACTCGATCCGAAGCGGGTTCAGGTCGATAGTAGCGGGAAGCACACCCACGCATTTCCGGCCTTGCTCGCTGCTGACAGACATTACCGAACTTGAACTTGGCGTGTTTATGCATCATCCGTTTTGAATTTGGGAAAAACTTTCCGGCGCGAACTGGTTAACTAACCCCAACCTTCCTAAATCTGTAAAAGTGCAAATCCATCGAAATCCCCCGCACCCTCCCACACATTTTGGCGGATTTGGGAGGACTTGGTCCTACAGGCTCGAGGTGATAACAACATCTTACCAGCAGCATGTCTTTCTTGTTCTGCACCGTCTCCGATTGGCTGATGGTGGGCGGCAGCTTACGGCCGAAGGAGTGAGGAATCAACGTGTAGAACTTGGAGCTGAATTCCTGCAGCTTCTTAGTGCCGGCTTTGTTGTTGATAGCAGTCTCAATCTCCTCCAGGGCATCAAAGCCTTTGGCCAGCTGGGCTTTGCTCAGTTTACCCAGCGGCATTTTCTTCACGTCTGATAATTTGAGTGTACAAATGTTATTGTTTTAGCAGATTTCAATGACAACAAAAACTGATCAAAATAGTGTACTGCAATAATTATACTTTATACAGAGGGAAAATTATGCCCAGGTTCTTGTTTATAGGGAGACTGTTCCAGAGATGTGGAGCAGCACTGGACTACTCTGTCGGTAACAACTGGTCAAGTGAGTGCAGTAGAACTGCTTACAGGATCTTGTTTCCATCCGGAAAGTATCTTCATATCAACTTAGGTCAGGGAATAATGGTATTTTCTTAGATTATCCCTCTGGTAAAATGTTGACTACATTTGGTGATAGGGCTTTTTCTGTGGCCGCCCCTAAGCTTTGGAATGCGCTACCGTTTCATATACGGAATGAACAGAAACTTACCTCTTTTAAATGTAATGTAAAACCCATCTTTTTAAAGCCGCTTTTTAGTGTGTTTTTGGTGTTGTTCTTTTGTGTCTTTTGTTTGTCTTTCTTCTATGGTCGCCTTGCCAGTTTGTTTAGATTTTTAGCATAGATAGGGTTTGAGGCGTCTGTCTCCTGAAAAGATCAAGACATTACTGATGCCAGCAGGGATAGGCCTATGTAAGTAACTATTAGTTCTCTGTTGGCGGGACAGACGTTTCCCCATACTTTTGTTTGGGCACTGGCCTGGTGATCAGTCTTTTTTCTTTGTCTTTTTCTTCCATTCTGTGCTTTTTAACATGTGTTCTGCGCCTTTGATCATTTTGTATGTAAGGGGAGCAATATAAATTTTAAATATTATTATTATTATTAACTGCAGTGTCTTTTCTATTGTCTTCACCTGACGTCACAATAGAGAGACACAGCATATGGGATTTTATTTTACAATGGAGTAACCACAAGACATCGTCAGGCTCACTAATTGCTCACTAAAAGATCTGTCTTCCCAGGACTGATATGATCTTGGGTTTCTTCGAGCATATCCTCCTTTGATCATGAAGCGTACCATCCGGTTCCACACAACCGACTTTTTCTGAATTTGAATTCTAGTGAGCTACCAACTTGGAGCTGCCATATTGGATTCCAAGATGGCCGCCAGGTAAAACTACGAAAATCACCAGAACTGAGGTTCTAGGCCAAGTATTTAAGCAAAATTGGTGGAAAATCTAGGTACATATCGAGATACATGTATATCGTTCTGTGCATGTCGCGGTAAGTTTCCGCAAGGATGCAGAAGAAAAAGTTCAATGGAAACAACATTATGATTGCTGCATAATTTCTACACATGGCGTAAGTTGCATAATATTTCGTAAAATTCGCTGCTATTGCATATCAAGAGAAACAAACTTTAATCAAGGCTTCTTGAACCAAGGCTTCTTGAACCAAGGCTACCACCCCATTCTGACTTCCACCCCCAAACTCACCAAGCTCAAAATTCGCCATCTGTTCTTGAAACATGTTGTTATCGAAGATTAGATCCATAAGTTTCTGGGTTGGTTTTTCCAGTTTGCTTGGAGCATATTCCGATGGTTTCCTTGAGCCGCCAGCTTCCAACTCACCCAGCTGTACAAAAAAAGAAGACATTGTTAACTTCTCCGATCTCATTTCTAAAAAAAATCAGAAATGAATTGAGCCCTTAATATTTGATCAAAAACAGAATATTCAAATAGATTTTTGCCGGCTTGAATATTCTAAATGAAAAAATGAATGCATGTGTACATACAACTGTGATATTATTTTAATCGTAAAGTTTTGGTTTTTCGTCACACTACACTACAACCCTGGAAAGAATGTGACAACATGATGCTGCTTTTTTTCTTCCTACATCATCTCAATGCATGGAGGTCAAACAGTGCAAAGTTTTGAAAAGACATGAATCTGGGACTAAGAAACTTTTCTAATTTTATTAGTGTAGAGAAATCAGCTCTATGAGAGTACGGCCAAGAGGCGCGAGAGTACTTCGTGCAAAGTATGGAGGGGAATCCCAGAGTAACGTCGCGAAGACTAAAATGAGACACTGTTCAGACAAATTATCTTTGCATTGCGTCCGAGTCTGACGTTAAACTTTATTCAATTCCTCCTAATAGTACACATATACATCTTCCCTCTTTTAGCGCCAAAATCCAACCCTCCTTTATCTCTCGATTCGAACAAAAAGGTAAACCTTAAGCATCATTCAAATTCTTTTCCATAATATTATTTTCGAATGGCTAGCGCATGCACGCAGGTGGGCGCCCATGCGTATGTATTCACCGCCAATCGAAGTCGTAAGACAAAAGAATTGGGTACGTCCACGATTGACAAAACGTCCACGATTCCAAATCGTGTACAAATCCTATGGAGGTAATCCGAAAACGTTAGAGTATAAACAAAAGAAGGGAAGACGGTCGGACAATGCCCCGTTCACGATTGGCGGTGTTTACCAACTTCCATGTACGCACGCAGACGCAACTTTTCATGGCACATTTATAATCATAGTTAATTTTCACATCACTACATAAGGATATTTTGTTAGAAAGTAGCTTAAGGATACTACATTCTTTTCCCAACCTACTAAATTAGATAGAAGTAAAAACTTACCAATTTTAATCTAAATGCAGATGGCTCGACAGACATGTGGACGGCTGAAAATTGGTATTACATGTACATAGGCTCACATCTGCTTTGCAGCTCACAGGGTGGAGATAGGGCCCATCGGAATAAAGGCCGGTTCGTAATTCCCACCAATGTCATTGCGAAGCGAATTCGTTAAGGCAACGGAGAATGTCGCACTGAAACTTCAATTGTTTACGTCATCAAATTCGCTTATAAGTTATACATGAAGTATGAACCGGCCTTTAGGAAGACCAAAACCCATATCCAAGACTAAGGCCGTGTCCGAAACAAGTTTCTAGAGCTACGGTCTACGTCTACAGCTACGTCTACGCAGGCGCCGAGGTATATAGAATTCTGACGCGGCTATGGTAGAGCCTACGACTAGTTATTGCGCCCCCAAGCGATGCTTGAATTAGTGTTTGCAAAATTACGATGTAAGAATTTACAACAATTATCGTCTGCTAGATGTTACGCAATGTTTGTTTACAGCCGGTCGAAATACCTGATGATATTGACGTATTTGTCGATCTGTAAGTTTCAATTCAATGCACTATCATTGAAAAATAAACGAAAAATTGCTCCAAAATTAACGTTAGTGCTCCCGCCATTTTGTTTTGCCTGAGCTAGACAACTTCTTTTACGGCTAGGTTTTTGTGACGTTGTAGCCGTAGCTGTAGCTCTAGACGGCATTTCGGACAGTGCTACAAAATGGCCACTGTAGACAATAGACCTAGCCGTAGCTCTGGACTCCCATTTCGGACATGGCCTAAATCTACCTCTGGCTAGCTCACCTTCCTCAAATCTTCCTCCACGTCCGCGCTCTGCTCCACCTCGATCAATGTGTACTTGCCGGCCTTGGGGGCAAAATTGGCCCGCTCCGCCCAATTGTTGCGAGTCTTGTCCTGGAACTTCTTCTCAAAGGCTTTGATGGCCTGGCTGACGTCAGAAAATGAGTTATTCTGATTGGCTCCCGGCTCCCCCTAGCAATAATTTAACATGGTTTTGTAAAAAAAATAAAGGTAATTTTGATAATTATTTTTAAAACTATGAAAAATCAAAGAAGCTACACAGCTGCACATTGGATAATTTCCAAACTTTACATAGCAATGACATACATTTTTTGAAAATTATAAGGACAATATACCATTTTCCGGTTGTGCAATTTTATCGTTTGAAGCAACAAAAGTGCTCAATATATAAAGAAAGGTGTTTGACCAACAACCTGAACACGCTTTTAGCTCTGTGAATGCCGCATATTACAAGAAAACATTATTCTAAAATTGTGATTTCAATTCAAAATTTGATGAGTCACAATTTGAATTGCGACTACAATCTGCGTTAGGGGCGCGTTCTTAGCTAGCGGATTGCAGCTACTCGCTTGTCACGCACTGAACAGACAAATAGTAGCAACGCGCGTCGTTCAAACACTTGCGCGCACTATTTACAGATTTGTTTTTGTTAAGTGCGTCTCTGAGATACATATTTGGATATGGCATTCTTTTGTTATTTTATTCAAAACGATAGCATGCCAGACGAAATAATTTGACAGTGAGTTTAAAATCATTAATATATCTTTACAGCGAGTAAGCTTTTCAACAGTATTTTGTTTGGTTACTTGTTGGATAGCTGCAAAAAGTATATTGTCCTTTTTAAGATTTAGGCCCCGATTTATGCTCGCTGAGAAAGTGAACTTGTGACATCATAGCAAGTTGTTATGCTGCGAATTCGCAAAAGTTTAACACATTTCCACTCCGGTAAATATTTACAGCGAATGCTTTGTACCTCTAACGTCAAATTGATCGCTTTCGCTTTCGCAGTCTATGAGTTTCGAGACAGAACAAAAAGAAGAACTAAATCTTCAAAAAACTAAAAACAAAGACAAATTAAAGTGGCTACTTACAACACGACCCCATCTGCTCCACACTGTGTAGTTATTGCCGCCGCATTCTATCAACTGGATGACATAATATTTGTTGTTGTTTTGCGAGATGTTTGTCTGGTTCAACATGCAATCAAAGTCCTCATATACCTGTTGGGACATGAAAAGAGAGGGGAAAATAAGGTGTTTATGTCATTCATATGTACACAAACAGAATTTACAATTTACAATCCCATTTGATATGCCGTTTGATATAGCCGTTTGAGATCAGTCCCCAATACTTCGTTGCTGATGAAATTGGCACTAAGGCATAACAAAAAAATGTTATGTTGGCGTAACCCGACCGACCCTAAAAATACGGCCGACCCTGGATATTTTTTTTTCAAGGGACGAAATTTAATGATTAAAATCTATATAAATCTAGTTATAAATACGTTTGAAACCATTTCTGACCGTTTCTCATTATTGTGTGTGTGGATTGTGAAAATATTGAACATGGACACGCTATCGTGCATCACTACCGGCTTAAACAATTAGAAAACATATCATTTTCATTGCTGGGAGGAAAAAAAAAAAAAAAAAAAAAAAAGAATCCCTACCTACCTACCTACCCTATTTTTTGGGCCCGTTACGCCAACATAACATTTTTGTTTTTATGCCTAACCATGGGCGCTATAAAGTTATACTGGAAATAAGACGTTTTGCTTACCGAGCCACCGCCGGAGTAATAGCTATCCACGACATAGCTCTTCATTTTACCCTTCTCTACCGTCTTGAGAGCCTCTACTTTCTTGAGATCTGACTTGCTATCAGTAGCCGGCGGATCCTCTACTTTGACCTTCTTGCCTTTAGCTTTGGCCGCTGCAGCTTTTCTTTTAGGAGGCATGGTGAGTTGATGACCACAAACTGTTTTTTTTCTGTAACTAGAGTTGTCTGTATGAGAACAGAAAATTAGATAGTATTACACCAGCACCTGGGGGGGGGGGGAGCCCAACTGGCACATAATGTGGACCCTAATATCGATTTGTACGACATGGCAAGAACAAGTTTATTTAGAAGTCTATAAGAAATGCATGCCCGTTTTTCCCCAGTGTCAGAGGACGTACTTGAGTCACCTCCATTTTTCTGGATTTGGTAAATCTACTGTAACTCCAGTCATTTTGAATTCACGAACGGCGATCGAGAAAAAACAACAAAAACAACAAGAACAACTGCCCGACGCCGGTTAACCAGTTCGCACCGGGTTTATTTTCAAGTTACCGAGACCACTGGCAGGATAATATTTCATGGAAAAAAATTGGTTTTTTTATTTAGTTTTGATAATGCAACTACATGTACTACAAGATGCCAACACTTGGTTTATTAGCACCGTTATTTACATGTTTTGCCAACATTCTGTCGCCTAGGACAATTTTCTCTCTCTGCAGTCAGGGCGTGATATTACGTCAACCGCTACCCGCCATAAAATCTGACGCGTGTGTATACGTCATCCGTGGAACTACACACAGGGCCGGAGACAATTGTACACGGTAATATATAAAAATATTTGCAAGGCCAGCCGAAAAGAACCCTTTCAAGAATTTCAAAGGAGACTAAGGAACAATACTTGGGAAATTTCAATTACTGGACGCAGCTGATAATCCTCGGCGGTATGAATTTAATGGAGACAATGGAACTAGGGTGTTGAATCGGCCTAATCACTGAAGCGTGATACCACGATATAGCGTATATACACGTCCACCGCGTCAACGAAGCATGCTTGGCAACGTCAACGTAAATCCACCGCTGTGTATGCCATACATGTCAGTCGTGTATACCCGTCCTCCGCCGCGCTAGCGGGTAACTTTACGTACGTCAACCGCAACAACCAAGGAAACTTTTGCAGCGTATATACACGCCCTCCTCTGCGAATTTAAACTGCTGTGCCTGATGAATTAACGCGTCATCCGTGGATAGTACACAATTTTTCGGGTCTTGCTCGGGACGTGTTTATTCGTCATCGCTTTAAATCCCGGGAAAGTTTTGCGGATATATACATGTACGTCCTCCGGCGCGAACTGGTTAAAATCAAACACCGTTTTTCATGTTTTTTTCTCGGCATCCATGATTGTAAAACTTCGGACAGGTCAGTTAAACAATATGTAGTATAAAAATACAACCCCCCAAATCCACCCATTCCTGATAATTCAAGCAATTACCAATGGTGTATTCTACCTTCAAAGTTCAAACTGACTAAAGCCGTGTTCGCACTGGACTTTTTTTTGGGAAGGTTTTACTGAGACGATGGTAAAATAAAAAATGGTCAAATGTTACCACTGTTCGCACTTTTTTACCGAAAATTTTACCAAGACTGCGGGAGAAGTAGCCGAGCTGTCATTATAATGACTCATGAAGGCGAATGTGATCACAATGCGATGTGCATGCATCAGCGCGCGCACGTAAACAATGCAAAGAGTGCATGCTCAGTGCTATGTACCTCAAGGGTAATAAAGTACTTCCACCAACTGTTTCCCCCAGTGTAGGCCTAATTTCTTTTTGCAAATGGCAGAAAATACTAATAGCCCGTCCAAAGTCCATGCCTGGCTTGGCACAAACAAGACCCCAGACAAAAAACACACTCTGCTGCGATAAATAACAGGTTCTCCTTACTCTTTAATAAAGAGATAATAATAACACTACAAGATGACATGTTAACCATGGAGATTGGGAGATTAAAGGGAAATTCCAGGCTCAAAAATATTTTACCTAGTCTAAAAGAATATTATGGTGACATGCTGACTCCGCAGAGAATTTGTTTTGAGTTGTTATCGAGAACGACACACGTGCCTATTATATTCACGATTTCTTGCCATTCAGAAGTACAAGGGCGCGTCCATATTGTTCAAATTTCTCGCCCCATGCGGGACATTATGATGAACCGGTAGTGTCTGCACCTCAATATACATCGCTTTATTGCGTGTTGTTCACACTGGTATCCTATCTTGACGTGGCCAACTACATTATGCATACGTACCGGTATGCTGTACGGCGCCCGACTATTGCGAGTACATGTATTGCATTTCTGTGCAGAATGTCGACTTGACGCGCCACAAACTATCGTTTATTTGTGTATTTTCTGAGAAGAATAAAAAACTGTGAGCTAGAAATTACGGCATCAGGTCCCTCTCCGTATGATTTTGAGCCCACTTTCACATGTACAGTTTCACATTTCACATTGTGTATACGCTATGCCGCACACAAAAGGGTTCACTTGCATTACTTGTGCGTGCAGGGCCGCTATCTATCAGGCTTCGAGTACTGATGGTGAAGACACTACGTCACAATATCCTGGATGTACCGATAACCCAGAACAAAATGGCGGCTCGTATGACGGTAAGCGCAGTGCGAGAAAATCTCTGTTTTATACGATTACCGAAACCGATAAATAAAATAAAAATCAAGTCACAATGGCAATTGGCACTCTTTAACACTATGCAATTATAAACTATGGGTGGAGTTTCCCTTCAACCATGGAGATTGGGAGATTAATGACTGAAGTCATTTCCATGACAAAGCTAATGCTACGATTACAATGAAGGTGGCTGTTGTTTGCATAGCCTTTTTAAAGGTCACAATGTTTAGCATACACCATTAGTAATTGCTTGAATTATCAGGAATGGTTGGATGTAAGGGTAGGATACACCATTGGTAATTGCTTGAGTTATCAGGAATGGTTGGGTGTACAGGTAGGATAAACCATTGGCAATTGCTTGAATTATCAAGAATGGGTGGATGTAAAAGTAGTGAGTGAGTGAGTTTTTAGGGTTTAACGCCGTACCAGCATCAATGGCCATATTCACGGCGGGAACAAATTTCATTTAACAATTTGTTATTTCATTCAACAATTAATGTGAAGAAGTTACAGTTTTAGAGGTGGGAGGAAAACCCCAGAAGAATATCCTGGGGAAAAACCCACGGAGTCAGGCAGGGACTGAAAACCCAATCCACATATTGACCCAGGCCGGATTCGAACCCGGGTCATAGTGGTGGAAGGCGAGGAAAGAACCGCTACACCAACCCGACTCCCGATGTAAAAGTAGGATACACTAGTATCGGTAATTGCTTGAATTGCTTGAAAAAATGGGTGGATTGGGTGGGTTTTTTTACAGTAAATATCGTTTAACTGACCTGTTCGACAATTTACAACCATGGATGCCGAGAAAATCAATTTTTTTTCTAATGGGAAGGCTAGGGTGTAACCTGTATGGTGCGTACATGATCGACCCACATGAATCGTCGGTGAGCCATGTTTTAATTTCAAATAGGAAGATAGGGTGTGACATTTTCACTACATCGCTCGCATTAAAATGTGTCGGGCGGCCATTTTGAAGAAAAAGAAAAAGAAAAAAAAGAGCCTCTTTCCTTAAAAAAAAAAAAGGATTACGCTAAACATGTTTTTATTTTTATTTGGCCTAAAGTCAGAGATTTTTAGTCCAACAGTGTCAATATTAATGCAAACAAAGTAAGTGACTATTTATTTATAATATATAATTTATAAAATATATACAATTTATAATGGTTAGGATTCAACACTCATAATTAGATGGTGCCAATTTTTCTTACCTTGTCGAATACTCCTACTTTTACCCTAGGCCTAGCCCCAATGCGTTTTCCTTTTGTTTGCCTTGATGACAGTGTTTTGCGTGGTATTTCTTTTTACATTATTCCGTTTAAATGTATTGTCATTTTCTTGTGTTTTGTATTTTGATGTCTTTCATTTTTGTTCCATCGTTGTTTTTAGTATTGTATGTTTTTTGATTTACATATTTTTTAAATTTCATCTTTTAATTATAATGTTATTGTAGACTTTGTATTGTTTTTAAGTCAGTGCCCTATTGGAGACCAGCTTATGATGAATAGGTTATAGCCTGGATAAATATGAGAAATAAAAAAATTAATATTTATAAAATCATTACTCACTGCAGAACATTTTGGCCAGGCGGCCTATACTACTACCTAGCCCTAATCTATGGCCCCTGAGTAGACTTTGTGCTGTAGGCTGTGCAAACTATAGAATGCAGGACCACTTCAACTACTTCCGGGCTTTATTTACCCTAGAGGACAAAGAAAGGCGGGCCCTGTATTTTATAGACGATGTGCCCTCTGATGCCACGTATTCATATGTGCCCGGCAGTATGCGCACACATCGTGTTTTACATAGAAATTGCTTAAAGATTGACGTCGCAGGTCAGATCGCCTTTGAATTATGTGACCTCTGATGTCATCTCTTAACCAAACTTATGTAAAACATGATGTGTGCTCAGACTGCCGGGCACATTTGAATACATGTGTAAACAGAGGGCACATCGTCTATAGTTGCCACAATACCAATACCGGGCCACTCCATTCTATGTCCTAGTCCGAGTAACTTGGACGCAAATATCACCTTTTTCAACATTTGAACATGGTCTGGTGATACTGGTCCAAGCAAGTTTGCTCGAGAGCCATCCACAGCACAGTGCATGAAACAGGTAACAGCCGCTGACTTCGCAACCGGAGTTGCTCGCTTGACGGCGCGCAGAGAATGACGTCATGAATTTGTTCAACAATGGCTACGTACGTGCATTTGAATCGGCGAACATTGCTCCACATTTTGAGGCCTGATTTTCTCACTTTTTTGAAAGGGAAAAACACACCGATAGTGTTAGTGTCTTCCT
Source organism: Crossaster papposus (assembly GCA_037893245.1). Classification (NCBI taxonomy): domain Eukaryota; kingdom Metazoa; phylum Echinodermata; class Asteroidea; order Velatida; family Solasteridae; genus Crossaster; species Crossaster papposus. Next base: position 49,077 of record JBAIAA010000354.1, on the reverse strand, counting down.
TGATCCTTAGTGCCTACTGGGGACTAGCAGCATTTTTGTAAGTGGCCGTTTTCCGTGACATTTTGGGGGATAAGTGTGGGAGGTCATGGGAGATCGATGTGCAGACATTTCGTACAGCGATCCAAAGGGCTCTTGCTTGGACCCCTAATCACCCGTCCATGTCCAAATGTTGAAAAAAGTGATATTTGGGTCCAAGTTACTCGGACTACTATGTGTGTACATGTACACTGCACATTATATCTTATTCTTATTCCTCCAAAAAGGCAGCCAAGCTCCACAATCTCTTGTCTGCGTACTATTGACTGTGCGCGCATCAACCCACATGTGACCCACAGTGCGTTAATCTTCATTTATGAAGTCTGCACTTTTCAGGAAGAAGAAGAATCATGACGATGTCATTTGATTTACTGGATCTTGGCCACAACATGGCTCATAATCCATATATATAAATATGTTACCCACAATGCAGAAAACATACCTTAATGTCCTGTGCACTGTGCAGGGTCTTTTTTCCTGCCCCGTTGTTGGCCGTAGTAGTACACCCGGTTGTTTATTGTATGCCCCACCCACATTCAGTTTGCACACATGATATTTGTGTGTCGCCGTTTAGTCAATGGAGGTATAGATCATGGGCCCATGCGAGGAGTACTAATGTGAGTAAAGCCCACTGTTTACTGTCCTAATTTATACGATTTTCACTTCCTTTCCCAGTTTCTACTTTTATAAATCATACATAGAGAACACGGAACGATCCGACAAGACGAGACACGTACTTACTTGCTTGTTGCTTGCTGCTTCGCTCTACGATTTTGCCTCCACGCTTCTTCAACGCAACCTTTAACCCCATCCACTCGTCTTTTCCAAATCCCGGCTTCGTTATTCCAATGCCCCCACTTATGCGTAGTTTACAACTGGATTCACTTTCGCGCTGGAGCCGGTGTTTGACAAACGTGCATAAACAAACATTGGCAGAAAAGTCGGTACGTCTATATTCTAATATGCATGTATTTTCAACAATTTGGCAATTTGGGCGCTGACATTTTGACTTCGGATATCCGAACCACTTTGTGAAATATTTTTCTCAAAATCTGCGGTAAAATGTGCGACTCGCAGAAAAAAATAGTGGGGAAAACAATGAATGAAAGTGAATCAATTGTGTGTTCCCAATTACGGGTTCCCCAATTTTCTAGAAGGCAACACGCGGCTATCTTGAAAAGGCTGGAACATCCGGGAAACATCTGTTGCTTACATGTATAAAGAAAGGGTACAAAAAAGGCGATTTGGGCTTTTGTTTTTACTTGCTAATCATTCCATGCAGTACCGTAATGACTTCACCAATGACTTCACTGTTCATTAATTACAGTTAGTTAGTAATTCCGAGTTCTGAATTTGTTAAATGTACTTTGCTGTGCGATTTATTAATAACGGCGTTTTAAGTTATCTTATTGTTCTTTTTTTTTATAAATGTATTGAGTGACATACTGGGGGTGCGTATAGCCAAACTAAAGGCCCAAACATGAAACATCAGTCTTATGCTTATTCAAATTGTGCCGCCTTGGTACACGGCGTGATTAATTTAGTACCAAACGGCGTCCCAATTTCGCCAATATTCTATAGATGAGTGACTTGTGGGGTATAAGACCCAACATAAGTGTTGTTGTTGTTGGTGTAGGTTTTGTTGGCACGTATGTCACATTGAAATGTGCCCTTTGCGCCACTAACTATGCGGCGATCGCTGGAGACTTAATCGACGCTTGCATTGTGGGTTGAGACGGTATCTCAGTGGAGTGTCGTGGCCGAGTCCCGGGTTAAGAGCGTGTGTTTTATGTTCCACAGAGCGTGAGTTCGAATCCCGGCCGGGACACGTGTGTCCTTAAGCAAGGCAATTAAACCACTATTGCTTCGTCCTTCGGATGGGACGTAAAGCCGTAGGTCCCGTGTGTTGTATAATACACGTAAAAGAACCCAGAAAACACTTATCGCTAAGAGAAGGGGTTCGCCCCGGTGTTTCTGGAGGATCACGTCAGCTACCTTCTCGTGGTGATCCCGCGGCGTCATGGAACTATTAGTTCTGTTGCCGTGTACCAAGTGATGATGATGATGATCTGTCAGTGACGAAAAACTATAAGAATCGATACTAGAAAATTATACATGTAGAAAGAAAACAACGAATATATAGAAAACCAAAGGGATAATGTTTAGGGGAGACAGGGAGGCGTTCATCACCCCCAGACATAGCGCCAAAAGGGATAAAGAAACACCCAGGTCCAGGCAGTCACTTGCACCTCCCCATCACCCCTTGAAACATTACATAACAATATCAAGTCAATTCGAGAGGTACTCTGGAAAAACCGAAGAATGTTTAGATATTGATATTACAGTTTTTAACATAATTAATGATGTGGTTACAGTTGCGTTTTGGTCCAAGAATTTGTGTAAGGTTCATTTGGTCATTTGAAAAAATCAGTGATTTTTGGAGTGATAGTCGTTGAGTCGTGTATTTGCAGCATTTGAGAATGAAGTGTGCAACATTGTCTGGACATGCACAGCTTTCACATAGACCATCAGGGTGTTGATCTGACCAATTCTGTACAGGAAAGTTTTCAGACCTCTACATGTTCCTAGGCGGAGTCTGTGTAAGATTATTTCTTTGGGTCGTTGCAGGCCCCAGTTAGTAAAAGATAGAGATACATCATAGCTGAAGTTGTTATTGGGATCCAAATTAGGAATGGTGGAAGCCCACTTTTCCTTGAGATGTGTTTTAAGAGTATGTTTAATTTCAGAGGGATACAGTAGTCAACATTGTTTTTGTATGTGGCTGATTTAGCGATCTGATCCGCTTGTTCATTTCCAGGGATACCGCAGTGGCTAGGTATCCAAACGAAATTAACAATGTTACCTTGATTACGGATATTGATTAGAGTGTGACGTATATCACAGACAATTTTATGCACAGGGAAATGTTTGGAAATAGCTTGTAAGGCACTGAGGCAGTCACTAAAGATGCAGGAATAAAGGGGTTTAACATCTTCAATCCATTCCAGAGATAGAAGAATGGCAAAGAGTTCCGAGGTAAAGATAGACACTCCGTTGTTGAGTCGGGAAGCTTTAGAGTATTTCAGTTGTGGGATGTGTACTCCGCAGGATGTGTACCTACTGCGCAGGTCTACTGCGCAGGTCTACTGCGCAGGTCTACTGCGCAGGTCTACTGCGCAGGTCTACTGCGCAGGTCTACTGCGCAGGTCTACTGCGCAGGTCTACTGCGCAGGTCTACTGCGCAGGTCTACTGCGCAGGTCTACTGCGCAGGTCTACTGCGCAGGTCTACTGCGCAGGTCTACTGCGCAGGTCTACTGCGCAGGTCCACTGCGCAGGTCCACTGCGCAGGTCCACTGCGCAGGTCCACTGCGCAGGTCTACTGCGCAGGTCTACTGCGCAGGTCTACTGCGCAGGTCTACTGCGCAGGTCTACTGCGCAGGTCTACTGCGCAGGTCTACTGCGCAGGTCTACTGCGCAGGTCTACTGCGCAGGTCTACTGCGCAGGTCTACTGCGCAGGTCTACTGCGCAGGTCTACTGCGCAGGGTGGGGGTTTGGGGTGGGGGGCTTGCTTTTTAATACCCCAGGATCTTTTTGCGTGGTTATTTTATCTCGACGGAAAGGTGCAATTCACATGGAAAATAGTGAGATGTGTAGCCGTACACACAATAATGGAATAATTACCATTTGCCCAACAAGCCTTGAACACTTGAACACACGGCACCTTAGAAACATTAATGAAAAGAATTGTATGTGATTCGACTGGTTCGGAACGTGGTGGTCTGATCTTCACTGCAACAGTTATTTGAGCAAGTACAAAATCGGCTGTTAAGCATGCAGCTGGCTGCTTTGGCCGTTTTCATATACATGTAGTACTTCCACTATATCCCTGTTCCACAGGGCAACTATTTTCAAAGCTCTTTATAAATAAAAAGTGTAACCTAGTTGAAATTTATTAGAAGTAGAACCACATACTGAAACATCCATTATGGAGTATGAATATCCCCCTTTTTAAGAAAATATTGTACTAAAAAAGGCATTTACACAAATTTAAATGTAATTTTTATTGTGCATACAATTCACCATTTCTGTCATTTCAAATGTTATTGCAACATTGACTTTAATCACAATAAACAATTCAGTATTCACAGTAAGGTTACAGATCCAGTGTAAAATAAAGCTGTAAGGTGCGGGCACTATCACTCGTGGACCACAGCAATCAAAAAGTGGGTATATACAGGGCTACAAATTGTGAACATTTATTTGTTAATTCTCAATTTTCATGTTATGTTCCATATCAAAAAATGAGCGAGTACTGAAAAATATGTACTAGTACTGACAAGAATAAAATGACAAACAATAGATACTGTGTGGATCTTATCTTTTTATGTATTTCATTATTATGTATTTCTTTACAAGCTCACCTTGCATGAAACCCATTAAAATTCACCTTTAAACAAAACAGCTGATTAACCCCCTCCCAAAATAAATTGAATAAGCCATTTTATTTATCAATCAAATATCTAATAACGCACTTAAATAGATCAATCTGGGCCCCCATCAAGTCAAAGAGAGTGATTTACATGTAAACGGGGCCGGGTTTAAACAGTGGTAAACAGTTCATAATTATTTGCCACCAGCAACTTTTTCCTGTGATGTACATGCTCTATGGGGCGATTTGGCTCGAGTCAATACAATATTGGGTGAAAAAAGGTATGGGGCAAAGTGGCTTTGGGGCAAATTTTTATAAAAACAAGGCGAGAAAAACCAACTCAGCGCCCTGTGCTATTTTTTACGTAAAATAACTCTCCAAAGTGCCACTTTTGTTGTTAGGTATGCCCTAAAAATCTATTTGTGAAAGTGTTATCAACTACCAAGTTGGGTATCACGAAAATTACTTTCTGAAAGAATTTGGTGACTTTGTCCCATGATCTAGTAGTTACGTAGGTCCCTGATCGAACTTGGTTGCTCCGTTTTCTGTGCATCCGGTTCACAGAGTGCTAGTATATTAATTTGACCATAGCTATATCGGTTGCCCATATGGGCAGCTTGCCCAGCTTGCCCAGCTTGCCCATGTGGGCAGCTTGCCCATAATATGGGAAGCTTGCCCATAATATGGGAAGTTTGCCCATAATATGGGAAGCTTGCACATATTGCCCATTATGGGCAGCTCTCCCATATTACCCATATTAGCAGCTTGCCCACATTGCCCATAATAATTATGAGCAGTTGCGGTCGGGTTCTACAGACGACTGCTAAAAGCAGTACAGGCGCGCTTTGCCCCGACGGGAAGACTGGAGCTGCACAGGGCAAAACTAATGTTGTAATATTTCAGTAAAATTTATGAAGAAACGCTTTTCATAAGGGAATCAAGAAAAGAATAGAACATATACGTCTGCTTTGGTGGAAGGAAAAAAGCGAACATGAAATCCGCGGACTGGCGAATTAAGCTGTTGAGCTAAATTCGGTTGGTAGTTGAAGATAAGAAATTAATTCTCTTAAAGATAAGATTGCTAAATCGCGTGCGTTAAAACTGAAAAGAAAATGACGTCGGCTCGGGACTCGAACCCGGGCGCTGGAATTCCGCAGACAAAGAGCCTAACCACTCGGCCATTCGACTACCAGTTAAGATTGTTTCAAATCATGGAAAGCTGGAGTAATAGCTCTACCTACATCTGCTCGAAGGAAGAATTGGAAACTGTATTTTCAGGGTTAATGAACCGCCCACACATTAATTGTCCGAAAACTTGACTTATTTGTTATGTCGATAGAGGGCGCGCCACACAAATAGCGGCCACCAGCAAAACACGGGCTCGGAAACAAGACAAAGGGCGCTGCCTAGCCTCGCGACGCTCGGGGGTACGGTAGGGTGGCAACAGGGGGGTGGGCGGAGGGGGGGCCCTTCGAGACTGTGATTGCGCAACGCTGACGTACCGTCCATTCTCAAAATAGGGGGGAACAATTTTCTCACGCGAAAAATAAAGAGTTTTTGGCATCCAATCTTAGCATCTTGTCTTTTGTAGTTGTAAAAGGTTGTTATTTACCTTAATTTTTATCATCCAATGACAAAAATTGTATTGAAAATGAAAAAAGCAGTCGAAAAAATTAAGCGTTGACGTACCGTTGATGCGCGTGGAGATTGTGCACAAATACTCAAACGACGTTGACAAATACCTCCCCTAAAAAGGGCAATAATAATCGATAAATTGTGAAAAATCGTGCTTCGAACCCACTCACTTTTTTCCATGGATACGTTAAAAAAGGATGTAGCAGTTATATACTGAATTTTTAAAAAAATCTGCCTGTGAACCCCTTGCGTTTTATCGTGTTGTTTTCGAACGAAAATGGCAGAAAATGACATCGCCCCAAAACAAATTCGTGTAGATCGTGCCTGTGTACCTGGCTTTGCGGACGTTATATGAATCACTGAATTCGGGGAGCGAGCGCGGAGAAAATTTGTACGTGTTTCAATCTGCGCTTCGAGAGGGCGATCTATACGTATTTACCACTGACCTCTATACATGGACAGATCCTCCATTGTTTCATTTTGAAGTCGGCATGCAGAGAAGTGCAACATGGCGTCACTGCTGTGAGCCAATGAAATGTCCAGGTGTAGAGTTCAGTTGGTTGGTAAATCCACTGACCTCTACAACTGGACATTTCATTGGCTCACAGCAGTGACGCCATGTTGCACTTCCAGTTCGCGCCGACTTCAAGTGTTAGCACAGCAGAATATGGACAACTAGGCGGTCACCCGGGGTTTGTCGGTTCTCGGGTTTGTAGCTACTTCCCTGGATGGATGGGGATTGTGGATACATGTTGACCGAGTTTAAGCACGATCCGACCAACTTCAAAAAGGTGACCCCTAGATAACGTTTGACCTCGTACGCTCTAGCGAATGCAAACTGGTTCTTGCGGGGACCGAGCCGGACCCACCCACCGAGTTTGAACGCCGCACGACCCCGGGAAGGGGACGAAAAAGCGCGCACAGATTCAAAAAGGTGACCCCTAGATGACCTTTGACCTCGTACGCTCTAGCGAATGCAAACTGGTTCTTGCGGGGACCGAGCCGGACCCACCCACCGAGTTTGAACGCCGCACGACCCCGGGAAGGGGACGAAAAAGCGCGCACAGATTCAAAAAGGTGACCCCTAGATGACCTTTGACCTCGTACGCTCTAGCGAATGCAAACTGGTTCTTGCGGGGACCGAGCCGGACCCACCCACCGAGTTTGAACGCCTTACGACCCCGGGAAGGGGACGAAAAAGCGCGCACAGATTCAAAAAGGTGACCCCTAGATGACCTTTGACCTCGTACGCTCTAGCGAATGCAAACTGGTTCTTGCGGGGACCGAGCCGGACCCACCCACCGAGTTTGAACGCCGCACGACCCCGGGAAGGGGACGAAAAAGCGCGCACAGATTCAAAAAGGTGACCCCTAGATGACCTTTGACCTCGCACGCTCTAGCGAATGCAAACTGGTTCTTGCGGGGACCGAGCCGGACCCACCCACCGAGTTTGAACGCCGCACGACCCCGGGAAGGGGACGAAAAAGCGCGCACAGATTCAAAAAGGTGACCCCTAGATGACCTTTGACCTCGTACGCTCTAGCGAATGCAAACTGGTTCTTGCGGGGACCGAGCCGGACCCACCCACCGAGTTTGAACGCCTCACGACCCCGGGAAGGGGACGAAAAAGCGCGCACAGATTCAAAAAGGTGACCCCTAGATGACCTTTGACCTCGTACGCTCTAGCGAATGCAAACTGGTTCTTGCGGGGACCGAGCCGGACCCACCCACCGAGTTTGAACGCCTTACGACCCCGGGAAGGGGACGAAAAAGCGCGCACAGATTCAAAAAGGTGACCCCTAGATGACCTTTGACCTCGTACGCTCTAGCGAATGCAAACTGGTTCTTGCGGGGACCGAGCCGGACCCACCCACCGAGTTTGAACGCCGCACGACCCCGGGAAGGGGACGAAAAAGCGCGACCAACTTCAAAAAGGTGACCCCTAGATGACCTTTGACCTCGCACGCTCTAGCGAATGCAAACTGGTTCTTGCGGGGACCGAGCCGGACCCACCCACCGAGTTTGAACGCCGCACGACCCCGGGAAGGGGACGAAAAAGCGCGCACAGATTTCAAAAAGGTGACCCCTAGATGACCTTTGACCTCGCACGCTCTAGCGAATGCAAACTGGTTCTTGCGGGGACCGAGCCGGACCCACCCACCGAGTTTGAACGCCTTACGACCCCGGGAAGGGGACGAAAAAGCGCGCACAGACTTCAAAAAGGTGACCCCTAGATGACCTTTGACCTCGCACGCCCTAGCGAATGCAAACTGGTTCTCGCGGGGACCGAGCCGGACCCACCCACCGAGTTTGAACGCCGCACGACCCCGGGAAGGGGACGAAAAAGCGCGCACAGACAGACAGACACACAGACAGACAGAGAGTAGCGTATTATTATATAGATGATCTGTCCAGGTGTTGAGGTCAGTGGTATTTACTGTGTGAGATGTGTGGCTCATGAGCGTGGAAGAACGAATGAGATACATTTCAACGTTGGTGGCGCACTTTGTTGGGCCCCCCTCCGCCCTCCCGGCCCCGGCCCCCTGGGTGCAGTGGCAATCAAAGATCGTGAGCGCCGTAGGCTGCGCGGCGCGCGCTCTAGGGTCTTTGGTGGCAATGTATTTGTTTTTCATTGGAAATTAAAGAATTGTAAGGAGTAAGCCTTGCGTTTTAAATAATATTGTCTTGGCTGGGTAAAAAAAATCCAAAAAGTCATCAGTCAACCAACCAAAAATTGAAAAGAATATGGCATTCTGGTTGTCATGTTTCTGTAGTCCACGCCGGGCACATGTGCGAGTTCTAGGTATTTTTAAAAGATTGTGAAAGTATGGGCATTTTAGCACTTGGGTCTAGGGGAATTTATTTGCTCCGTTTCACCCAAAGAGCTCCGTGTTCAGGATAACGAGCGCCATCTACAATTGTCCGATAGTGTCTGTGATCACCACTTTTGCCAGCCGCGCGTCCTGTTGTTATTGCAGACTAAAATTAGGCTAAAAGCGTGATTGTATAGTTACAATATTAACGCCGATTGTTGGCGCGGCTCAGCTTAATTTTTCACTGTTGTAATATTTCAATAAATTTGTGAAGAAACTTTTTTCTTTTGTATAACTATAAGGGAATCAAGAAAGGAATAGAACCTACGGCTGCATTGGTACGATGGTACAGTTATGTGGTGTTGACCAAGCGTTCAGGAGTATGGACTTGACAAGGTAATTGGATTTCCAAAGTCTCTGTCGGTCTTTCCATCTTGCGGTGGGGTTGGCACCGAAGCCTACCGCGAATTCCACGTCCGGATACTAACCGATATCCTGTGCCTGCTGTGCGGGGTATTTACTTAGGACAGCGCTGGTATAGTTTGAAGTATAGTTTTTAATCGACACTGATTTGTGATTGCGGATATTTTTCAACTTGAATTATATGCTTACATTTCTTTTCGATGTTGATATTCTGAAATTCTGAGTGTTGTATATATTAAGGAGAACCTTTTTTTGTATCGGTAAGTACATTATCATATCAATATCATTGAACTTGTATTGTATAGAATTTATGTTTAACTTGTATTTGCAGTGGAAATTAATTGAAGGACATTTTTTGCTCCTTGCTTTGAAAACATTATCAATCTGGGAAAGAGCTTAGGGCATGACTTAACTTTTATCTGACTTTATAGATATCCTGCATGACCACTTCTTTGGTTGTTTACAAAGTCTTTAGAGAGTCAATTAAGTTCATTTTCAAAGTGTTTTCTAACCAAATTGTATGCCTTGTCAGCATTTTTGCAATGATTTACCTTTTATTGAGATACAAGCTTATTAACCTTGACTACAAAGCTAGACAGCTACATATGATGTGCAAAAAAAAGGTGCCCAACCCCTTCCCCCGAAAAAAACCCTAATCCTCTACCTACCTACCTTGATTTAAAAGTCATACAATTGGAAGTGGAGCTATTTTGTTGGCCTTATTCTAAATTTGTGTGTACAAAGCCATGTACAAATGTACTAGCGTCTTTGAGAGAGCGTGGGGCATCATCGGCAGAGCGTTTGTATGTCTCTCCTATTGTTTTCCCCCATCTCGAATTTCTTGCAAGTGAGGAGGGACTTTTGCAAGTAAGTAGGGACTTTTGCACAAAGCCAATATTGCTGCCAAACCTGGTTTACCACGGTACAAAGCAAGAACTCAAAATAAATTTTAAAAAGAGAGTAACATATGTGACCCACTCTTACGAAACCCGCCATAAGTCGCACAGGCTATTTTGAGATACAGCTCGTCAAAGTTGAAATGGGGTGACAAATCTGGCGGACATCGATTTTAGTTGTTCGTTATTTCTTTATTCTTTAATATGTATACTTTAGTTAAACAAAATCAACTTTATTGATAAGAAAGTACAAAAATCATGCATTTATTGAGACAAACTGTGTCCTAAAAGTGGTAATTTATCTCCCAAATACATCAAATTTTTCATAAATTATCGCTACTCTTTTCTACACTACGCACCAGCCTACCTATATAAATGAAATGAAAGCTGAAGATGTGTACTAAATGGAAATAACAATATCTCACTTAAAAAAACACACACTTACGTCGTTTTGTGGGAGCAGGTCACATATATAGAAAGGAGTCGGGCAGATTGGTGGAAAATTTTGTTTCAATCAAATGATAAAAACATGGATTTTGTTACACAATCGTCACACTGTGAGGCCCAAAAATGTGAAAAGTAAAGAATAGGCCCCATTGTCACTTTTTGTAATACAATGTACAGGAACAAAGAACCTATTGTACGTTTTTTGTTCCAACAAAAGGAATTCACGTCTTTGGGCCTCACAATGTCATGACAATGTCACGTGAAAGATACAATGTATTTGGCTAGAAGGCCATCGAAAAAGAATTAACCTTGCTTTAAAAAAATAGAGGTCGAATATTAAAGGTAGGATACACCATTGGTAATTGCTTGAATTATCATGAATGGGTGGATTTGGGAGGTTGTATGTTATAGTAAATATCATTTAACTGACCTGTACGAAGTTTTATAATCATGGATGCCGAGAAAGGCACGAAAAACAGCGTTTGTTTTCAACCGGTGTAGAGCAGTTATTCTTATGTTATTTTTGTTTTTTCGCGGTCGCCGTGCGGCGATCGCAAATGTTTCTTTATACAATTCAATTTTTTCGGAATAAGTACAAGATAGCTAGCGCAATAATTTTACTTTAAAATGAGTAAGAAATTTCTTAATAATTTTGTAATAAATATTTTCTTATAATCTGCAAATAATGTATCCTACCTTTAAAAAAGAGTAGGCTGGAAAACAAAAAAACGGGCAGGCACAAGAAACTGGTCTCCATTTAATTGTGGCAGTATTTCGAAAATGTTAACAAAATCTCTCTGCAATCATAAGACAATAACTGTTTCTACTCTTGGTGAGGTTAACTTCTGGCAAAAGGATCTTCGTTTTGGAGACCTGTACAAAATATGAGTGAAATTACCTATTGTAACCGACTCCTTTATAACTCTCTTTTATTACAGGAAAGCAACAGGCAATAGAGCTTGATTGAAGTGAATGCTGAACCTTGTCATTTGAGACTGAGCATTCTTTCATAGAACTATGGATGAACTGATGGTAACATCCTTGCTTCTTGTAGTAACTTTCTGTGCCTGTCTCCAGGCTTCGGCCGCACAAAGGACCGGGCAGCTTTCAGCCTACGAGATCGCATCATTCCACAACCCAGATCCAGACCCCAACACCAAACTCAACCATGTCACTTTTAGTGGTCCCTCCGATGTGTATGTCGGAGCGGTGAATTCAGTCTACCGGCTTGACCAGAACTTTGTAGTGCAGGGCAACGCCAGCACATCGGTGTACTGTGAAGATTTGGATGACTGCGCTAACGAAAACAAGATCCTCTTTGTTAACCCAGTGCGAGACAGGTTGATTACTTGTGGCAGTGACAATGCAGGCAGATGTCAACAGAGAAATCGAGATAACCTGACTGTTCCAGAAGGCGGCGGAAGTAGTCTCACTGGTGTGTCACCTGGCAGAGGCAAATCTACTATTGGCCTGTTAGCGCCTGGTCCAGACATGGGAAGACCCTGGCTCTATGTAGCATCTACCTTCACAAGAGATAGTACTGCTGTCCCACCAGTTGCACGGCGAGATTTGGGTCTAGAAGATCTAAGACTGTTCTATTCTAATGATCGCGAGAAAATCAGTTTTGCTGAAGGTTACAGATCCAGGCCATTTGACATTAAGTATGTGTATGGTTTTTCGTCTAATAACTTCACTTACTTTGTCACTGCACAGCAGGAAGCAGTCAGCAATACTCCGACATTTGTTTCCAAAATCGTTCGCGTTTGTCAAAACAGCGTCAACTTTGAGTCGTACACTGAGGTGGTCATCCGGTGTGGTCAAGAATCGGGATCATATAACCTTGCCCAGGCTGCTTACTTTGGACAAGCGGGACCTGACCTGGCAGAATCTCTAGGCTTCTGGGAAGCAGAGTCTTCGATGCTGTTTGTAGTTTTTGCAACCAGCGATGGAACAAGTGACGCCCCCAGTGACAGCTCCGCACTCTGCGCTTTCAGAATGGATGAGATAGAAGAGGCATTTGAAACTGGTGTACTAAACTGCTTAACTCAAGACGAATATGCAGTTGAATATCTCAGTAGCAGATGCGGCGCATTTGTAAGTTTTTATCCTTTACTCACTTTCTAGAATTTGTAGCTATATAGATCCACAGATATGAACAAATTAAAGCATGTTTATTGGTCGGTTTGTTATTTGTATACATTTTACTCACTTTTTAGCTGATAAAATTCTCCAAATGTTTCATGAGGCCAATGAAGAGGTCCTCAGTATTACACCAGCCAAATTTGAAGTCTCAAATCAATTTTTAAAGGAGAGTTTTCTTTAACATTTTGCACCTGAGAGTAAAGCAACACGGTTTTCAGTATTTTGAAGACTAGGGCTAGACTTGTGCATGTCCATCTGTTTGACCAGACTTCTCTCATCAGTCTGATACTGATGGTACTACATTGTTCTTTTGACACGATTGAACGACTCGGAACTAAGGCGTGTTTGACTGGTAGGCTAGGAATATTGTGTCATTTTTTAGGTAAACGTCAAACAAATTGCAATAAAATATTTTTCACTGCAATGCATTTCAGTAAGGTCCCCAAAATGACATACTAAAAGTCCCAAAAAATCCAAGTAGTGGAAGTGTGCCTAATTTGCATAAATCCAAAATGGCCGCTTTTTCGAACATTTTCACCGATATCGAGTTGCATTTCTTATCATAGGTAATTGTTTTGGCACTTTAAAGCACACATTTCACATTTATATGAATGTAATATGGTGTATACCATATACAGAGGTACATCTTGTTTAATTGTGCATCGCAGCATTCATAAATCCAAAATGGCCGCCAATATACTAAGATTTAAACATAGGTTTTGTCATATGTTTCAACTTGTAGAGCTGTTGTGGCACTAATAGAGTTGGAAAAGTAATCTGCTGTACATTTTTAATCAACTAAAATATCCATATGATGCATGTACACACCTCAAACAAACCCTTTCGCACACTCACACCCACACGCACACCCCCACAGTCTAACATGTAATTTATGTTCAGTTTATCCCCTTTGCAGATTATATTATTTCATTATAATGGGCAGGGGCCTCAACTTCATCCCGACCCCCCAAAAACCAAAAAGGTCGACCATCCTTCGCCATTCCCGATCCTTCTTCAGAAAGATGAGATTACGGTTAAGAATGGCAGGGAGAGTCAGACATAAGCTCACACCCGTTCAAACTACCTTCAACTTGGACTCCCCAACCTACCTTCAATCTAAACCCAGAGTCATATATTGAAGGCACTCTGGAGGAACTGTCCAGACTGAAAATTCAAAATGTCAAACTAAATATAACAAAAGCAGAACGTGTTGCGCTATCTGGCCTTAAGAAAAGACAGGATATTATCATCAAACAATTCGATAAAGGCCGCAGTGTGTGCGTCCTTAACAAACAAGACTACATACGTGAAGGGACACGACAATTAACAGGCCCCCACTATGAAGAAATTAACAGGGACCTGACCGATGAAACCGCGGATTTAGTCTCTCAAGCCATACGCCAACTCTACGTGGACGGACTCATATCGAGGGACATATCTGAGTTTCTTGGCCCCCGCAGCCGCGACATTGGAACACCTTGCCTTTACCTCCTGCCGAAGGTTCACAGGGGGGTGCCGGAGGGAGCACGGTTCGTGGGGAGGCCAATCATTAGTGGTTGCGGAGGACCGACTCAATCCATATCCAAATACATATGTGACCAAGCACTTTGTGCATTGGCTTATTGTAGACCATCCCTTACAGTCCCTTACAATAAAGTAACTATAAGTCGTAAAAGTGTTGACAAGTAGCGACCATGTGCAGTGGCCCTGGTACCCCTGTTATCAGTAGGCCAAGTTCACTTTCACTAAGCTCTCCTTGAGAGGCACACGCAATACCAAATCTATCCATTTCTTGAGAGACACACAGCATCAAACCTATCTATTCATTGCTGTCACCTGGATACCTGCAGAGATCACGTGCACCAACCTTTTTTTTGTACTGGGTTATAATAAAAAGCACTCGCAAGTCAAGAACATCTGTGTTACAAGCGTCGTAGACAGGATTGTGAGTGCCCTATCAAAAAGGTTGGTGTATCAGTGACACACTGCAGGTCGTGAAGATGGAGGCTCTACAGGAGCAGTTGAAGGCTCTGACCACCCGCCTGTCGGAGTTGGAGAATGAAGAGAAGGGAAAGGCGCCAAAACCGGCAAGGATTGTCGTCGTGCCACGAGACCGGGGGTTGAAATTTGCAGGCAGACCACTTACCGACAAGGACCCCGAAGTACTAGAGTGGGCAGAGGATATGTACCGTCTGACAAAAGACTTGTCGGATGCAGAGGGGGCACAGCTGGTACTTGACCATCTGTCGGGACCAGCTCGGGATGAAATCCGCCTTTGCCCAGCCGAAGATAGAAGCAGCGCCGTGAAGATAGTAGGCCGAGTCACAAAGGCGTACACTTGTCATGAGACACCATCCACCCGATGGGAAGATTTCTATGGGAGGAGTCAGCGTGCCGGGGAGTCCATTCAGGAATACTCCCTCCATCTGATGAAGCTGCTCAGGAAGGTGGAAATTGCATCTCCGGAAGGAAGTCCTTTATTCCCGGACAAGGATGCCATTCTGAATGAAAAGTTCTCGTCAGGGCTGAGAGACCACTCACTATGGAGGGAGGTGCGTCGGTACACCCAGGAGAATGAGGGAATCTCCTTCACAGACCTGCGTGATAAAGTTCTGTCATGGGAGAGTCCCCCACCACCCCCAGTGGCTGAGGCCCGATCAGCAAAAGTGCGGTTCAGTGAGGGGGACAACTGCATCCAGGAGCAGTTAAAGGAGCACGCCAGCCAACTCAAGGCAACTCAAGAGGCCTTGAGTCAACTGTGTGAGAAGGTGTCCTCTCTAATGTCGCACCCAGCCCGCCCTGTTGCAGCACCAGTTACTCCCCTTCGGGCTGGAGGCTATCGACCTGTGACCTGCTACAGCTGTGGATGGACAGGCCACATAGCCCGTTACTGCCCCAACCCCCCACGGAGACAAAGAGAAGGGGAAGCCCAGGCACCACCGCCAGCCAGCTCACGTACAAGCTGGACTGATGCACCCCCATTCAACCCAGCCCCACGGGAGACCAGGAACACCAGTTCTCAATACAAAAATGCCCCAAAAGCCAGCCCTCCATCGTAAAGAGCCGAGCGTTGGAGGGGCGGGAGGATGGCTCTAGGGAACGAACAAAGGAGGAGGTCCTTGGCAGGGCAGTTGCGAAAAGCCCGGAAGTCTGTGTTTCGATTTATGACCAACCGGTGAGGGTTGTCTTAGACACAGGCAGCGAGGTAACTGTCCTGCCAGAGACTATCTATACGAGTCTGTCGTCCAGGAAACCAGCTCTACAAGATGTTACTAGGTGGCTAAAGGTGTATGGAGCGAACGGAATTGAGATCCCTTATGTGGGCTATGCAGAGTTGGATATGGATCTACTCGGAGTTCAACTCAAGGGGGTGGGAGTCCTGGTTTCCAAAACGACAGAACTGAATACTACACAGCCCCTAGGGCTACTTGGTTCGAACATCCTCCGCGAGGTCTGGAAGGCTTTGAAGGAAATCCATGGCGAGTCCTACCTAGCTAGCTGCATCAATTACAGAGAGGGGATGGTACGGCCTGGGCAAACGCACTTTGTACCTACGATATGTCTGAGGCTTCAAAAGCACGGATGGGGTTCGCAAAGGTTAGTGGGACTAGACCCGTGTGTGTTCCAGCCCGTTCAGTCAAAGCCGTAAAGTGCTTCATCCCCAGGTTCAATCATGATTCAGGACAGGCCCTCATTCAAGCTGTCAGTGGGGTGACTGGTAACCTACCACGCAATCTGGCTGTGGTCGACACGTTGTCTGCTGTTGAGCGGGGGTTTGTTCACATCAAGGTTGCTAACGTCAGTCAGGAGGATGCTTGGCTCCCAGCAAAAAGCAGAATTGGTATAGTAACAGATGAAAGAGAGCTTCAAGTTGACAGTGAAGAAGTCAGAATCACAGATGATGGCATTCAAGTTGGAGTGCTGCAGGAGGTGCACGAAGCAACCGTCAACTCAGTCAGTGCTACCAGAGCGGGGTTGGCAGGGAAGCCTGCTCTGCCTATTGACCTAGATATGGGTGGCATGAAGTTAACTCCAGAACAGCAGGGGAAACTTACAGATCTCCTGCTCCGGTTTCGAGATGTATTTTGCAAAGACGAGGATGACTTAGGACACACTACAACGGTAACACACAAAATTCCCACCACTGATGACCAGCCTGTATGTACCCCCCACCGGAGAGTTCCCCCACACCAGATGACCGAAGTGAAAGCTCATTTGCAGAAGCTCTTGAAGCAACAAATTATCCAGCCCTCGTCTAGCCCGTACGCAGCCCCTGTGGTAGTTGTACGCAAGAAAGATGGATCGAAGCCTTCGACTTTGCGTCGATTACCGAATGTTAAACGAGCGGACACGCAAAGATGCCTACCCCCTTTCCAGAATTGACGAGGCGCTGGATTCCCTTGGAGGGGCAAAGCTCTTCTCCTCTCTTGATTTGGCCCAAGGTTACCACCAAGTAGCGGTAGCACAAGAGGATGTCCCCAAGACGGCGTTTAGAGCGGGCACCGGTGGCTTGTTCGAGTATGTCCGCATGCCATTTGGCCTGAGCAATGCTCCAGCAACCTTCCAGCGGCTAATGGAGGTTATTCTTGGGGACCTCAACTATGGGAGTCTGCTCCTGTACCTTGACGACATCTTGGTGTTTTCGAGCACGTTCGATGAGCATTTAGAGAGGTTAGAGGTGGTTTTCCGGCGACTTAGGCAACACGGACTGAAGATCAAGCCGAGTAAATGCCGTCTCTTCCGGGAAGAATGCAACTACTTGGGTCATGTTGTTTCGGCTAAGGGAGTTGCCACTGACCCAGCCAAGACGGAAGCAATCCGCCATTGGAAGCAGCCACGGAGTGAAAAGGAGCTTAGAGCCTTTCTCGGACTGGCGGGATACTACCGGCGCTTTGTGAAGCATTTCAGTCAGGTGGCAGCACCACTTCATGCACTCTTGACTAAGCAAGGGTGCAAAAAGGGAGCTGCATGGCGACGTCCCACTTTAGGCCAACAAGACGACTTCTGCCGCCAATGGAACAGTGACTGCACCGGGGCATTCAAAGAGATCAAGGCAAGGCTTACATCACCGCCAATTCTTGGCTACCCTGATTTCACACGACCATTTGTTGTGGAAACAGATGCATCGTTCAACGGTCTTGGTGCAGTGCTGTCCCAAGACCAGGAACATGGGCGTGTGGTTATCGGTTACGCCAGCCGCAGCCTGAGGCCGCCCGAGAAGAAAATGAAGAACTACAGCTCCATGAAGTTAGAGCTCCTGGCTTTGAAGTGGGCCGTAACTGAAAAATTCCGCGAATATCTCTTGGGTGCAGAATTTGTGATCTTCACTGATAACAACCCACTATCGTACTTGAAGACAGCTAAACTGGGAGCAGCCGAGATGAGGTGGGCCAGTCAGCTGGCGCAGTTCAATTTCTCGATCAAGTATCGATCTGGAAAGGCCAACGCTAATGCAGATGCCTTGAGCCGACAGCACAGTCAAGCAGAGGAGACTCTGCAGCGGATCTCCAATTCAACATCTCTCCAGGAAGTTGGCTTAGCTGATGCAATGGTTGCCCAAGCAAAAGTTCGTGCAGCAGCTGCCATGGAGGTCCCCTATGCATTAAGAACCCTCCCGGGATACAGCCGAGATGAGCTGGCAAAGATGCAGAAGGAGGATGAGGTGATTTCGCGTTTTCTGGTCTTCTGGAGGTTGGGTGCCCGACCTAGGCCAGGTCTATTGAAGAAGGAGAGTAATGCCACTCGAGCCCTGTTGAAAAGGTGGGACCGGATCCGGGAAATGCAGGGCGTCTTCTTCGTCTCGACACAAGACCCAGTCGAGGGAGAATACTGCCAATTAATCATCCCAGCCAATTTGCAACCAGCTGTACTGACAGCCCTCCACAACCAGGCAGGTCACCAAGGTCGAGAAAGGACCCTAGCGCTGGTGAAGCGACAGTGTTACTGGCCTGGCATGGTATCTGATGTAGAGAAGTGGTGCAAGCAGTGTGAGAGGTGCGTTTTAGCCAAGGCTCCCGTACCAGCTGTCCGGCCCACGATGGGGACGTTGCTGGCGGAACGACCTCTGGATATTCTGGCCATTGACTTCACGACACTGGAGCGAGCAACAGATGGCCGAGAGAATGTGCTGGTCATGACTGACGTATTCAGCAAGTTCTCCCAGGCAGTTCCATGTCGCGACCAAAAATCCACTACCGTTGCCAAGGTCCTGGTTAAAGAGTGGTTTCATAAGTATGGAATTCCCCGGCGAATACACAGCGATCAGGGTAGGAATTTTGAGTCCCAACTTGTGAAAGATCTCTGTACTGCCTATGGGACGTCAAAGAGCCGCACCACTGCTTACCACCCGCAGGGCAATGGGCAGTGTGAGCGATTCAATCGGACGCTGCACAATCTCCTTCGAACCCTCTCTACAGAGCAAAAGAAGCGGTGGCCAGAACACATTCAAGAGATTGTGTTTGTGTACAATTGTACACCCCACTCCTCCACTGGTCTTTCTCCCTTCTTTATCTTCATGGGACAGGAACCAACCCTACCTCTCGATCTTCTGCTAGGGCTGACTGACTTGGAGGCTGCGCCCCCATTAGGGTTAGACACCTGGGTAGACCAGCACCTCCACAAGCTGAAAAATGCTGCTGAGGCTGCTCTGTCGAGGATGGAGAGGAGGAGTGCTACACGTTGCAAACGTAGTGATGCAAGGGCCAACGATCAAGGGATTCCCGTGGGAACACGAGTCCTCCTTCGTAGCCATCCTCAAGGAAGAAATAAGATCGCTGACTACTGGAAGCCTACCCCATATAAGGTGGAAGAACGTCCACTTACTAACGTATATAGGGTAAAGCTAGCAGATGGCACCGGACCATCCAGATACGTGTCGAGGACCGAGATACTTGACACTGGTGAGATAGTCCCCAGTGACCTAGAAGAAGGCAACCCAGAGGTGACAGGTGCAACCCCCCAGGAAGTCACTCTGATAACGACTGCAAATCCCCCATTGCTTGGAAAAGCAGAGGAGACCATCAGTCAGGAGGTCCCTCTGAGCACCCCCGGGTCTCCTTCACCTGATGAAGTACAGAAAACGCCTGAAGCACAGCATCTGAACAGCAGTGCTTGGGGCCCTGGTGATCCCCTGGAATTCCATGATATTCTGGTGTTGGAATATGACCCCAACAAAGCTGTAGATGTTGTCCAGTCCGCTGGTACTTATAATGGTACAACACCATCCCCCACCAAGGAACCCCAATCTCCGTCGTGTTCAGCGGAGGATACTGTGGGGCCCAACGTAAGCCTACCAGCCTTATTGACTACTAGTACCCCTAGCAGTTTGCCTACTGAGCCACAGTGTCAGCAAAGTGCCGATGAGGAGACCGTAGTCCTAGCAGCCCCTACCCCAACCCTGGAGTCTCTATCGTTCAAAGGCGTTAACCACACGTCATCAGCGGAGCTGCTGAGCATAGGTGATAGCCAGGAAATCGCTGAACACAATGCAGGGCCAGTACTAGATGACAGCGCAACATCCATCACAAGCAAGCCCCCAATCAACCCTGTGAGAAGATCCAGCAGACGAAGAGCTGGTAAGCACTCCAATCTTCATCATGTTCCAAGGTCATCCTCCAGGCTCATTCAAGTGGGAAGACGACTTTCTTGCTTCAGGAAGCCGTTGCTCAAGGGTCCCGGTCCCAAGGAAATACCATGCACCGAGATCAGCCTCGTCAGTGATGGAGTCGAGGACTGGCTTCAGGATTTTCTCCAAGGAGACGTGCGACTGGCAAGGCCCCTTGGAACAGCCACAATTAGACAAGTAGCATAGTTTTTTTGTTCTCAGTGTTTATAAGTTTAGTTAGTTTTTCAATCAGTTCAATTTGTTTGCTTTTATTCTAAAGTTGTGTAATATGAAGACCCGTTATTGGTGTGGAACCCAATAGTTTAGCAGAGGAGAGTTGTGACCAAGCACTTTGTGCATTGGCTTATTGTAGACCATCCCTTACAGTCCCTTACAATAAAGTAACTATAAGTCGTAAAAGTGTTGACAAGTAGCGACCATGTGCAGTGGCCCTGGTACCCCTGTTATCAGTAGGCCAAGTTCACTTTCACTAAGCTCTCCTTGAGAGGCACACGCAATACCAAATCTATCCATTTCTTGAGAGACACACAGCATCAAACCTATCTATTCATTGCTGTCACCTGGATACCTGCAGAGATCACGTGCACCAACCTTTTTTTTGTACTGGGTTATAATAAAAAGCACTCGCAAGTCAAGAACATCTGTGTTACACACAGACTATTTCTTGCTCCCAATTGTCAAACAGCAAAGCACATACACACGCGATTCTGGGCATGTGCTTGAAAAACTAAATAACCTGACTTTGGAGCAAGATAACTTATTGATAACACTGGATATATATAGTATCCATGTACACTAACTGCCCACAAGATGAGGCAATCGAATCAGTTTGTAACGCACTTGCAATGGCCGAAGACAGACTATACGCAATACCCAAGCCTACGACAGACCACGCGCGAAGTCTCCTTGAACTCATTATGCGTCGAAACACGTTTGAATTCAATGGCAAGCTTTTCAGACAAAAAATTGGCGTGGTCATGGGCAGCGAATGCAGTCCGGAGATTTGTGACATAACCCTATTCAAATACGAACAAGACAAAATCCTCGCTCACAATCCCTCAATTGTGAGCTACATGAGATATAGAGACGATGTTCTTATAATCTTTAACGGAAATGAAAAGCAGGCTGCTGACCTAGTGCAATCGATTAATAAAATTCATCCTACGCTGAAGTTCACGTCTGAGATCTCGCACCGCCAAGTCACTTTTCTCGACCTTATTATCTACAAAGGCGAACGATTCATACATGAAGGGATATTGGATACTCGAGTCGCTACCAAAAAAACTGATACATTTCAGTACCTAGCTCGAGATTCAGCACACCCTAAGTCGGTATTTGGCGGATTAATCAAGGGCGAAGTGACCAGATACAAACGTATATGTACCCATTTAAAAGACTTTGAGGAGAGGGTTGAATTCTTCAAATACAAACTTCAAAAGCGCGGATACACAAACGAAGACCTAGCCCTCCTTTCTCAAAGGGGTAAGACTCCCGCGGACCCTAAGCGTGAAAAAAACAAAAACAATATCCCACTGGTGTTCGTCCTACCATACTACCCACATGTCGCGCACCCAGCCCTCAAACAGGCTATCCTCAAACACTGGCCCTTGATAAGCGAAAACGAATATCTGAATAGGCTATTTGACACCCAACCCATCCTGGCATACAAACGGCACAAAAACATAAAAGATGAACTTGTTCGATCTAGGACTAAAGCATCTCCACAATCCAACCAAGAGGAACAAAATCTTGATGAGGAGAATCTGCAAATTCTATTGGAACTATTGAAAGAACAAAACAATGATCAAAGAAATGGATCTCAAGACTAAAACAAAATAAATAAGTCAAACCCCCCACCAACCCCCCCCCCCCCCCCCCCCCTTGTCCTTGCCACGCGTCATATAAACCGACACATAAATAAAAAACAGGAAAGTAAAATGAACTATAAGAGGGTGGCTGATGACGTGCATGATATAGCACAGAAAATATGCCCTGCTCACCGGTAATAATCAATCACTGTGTGAACTAAAAACAAAGGGACCACTGTGGCAATACACAAACCAGTCATTGCGTCGCCAAAATCAGAGACAGGGTTTGAAACTCCCGCTTTTAGGGAATGTCTAACCCAATTGGCCTGCAGACGTTTGATGTATTTGCCCGTCCACGAACTCCAACCACGGACTGTCATCTAGCAGAGATAATGTGGCTAAAACTGACCCCCAGATGCGTGTCTTACACAAAAATAAAAAAAGTTTATTTTATGGTATATATCTATAACTATATAGAATTGAAACAAACAGTGGGTTCCAATTACCAAACAAATACGACCCCTTTAAACATGTGATGGGTTAATCATTGAATGTGTGTTCTGTTGCAGACATTTTTTGACTGCCACACCGTTGTTCAAGGTAGAGGATGCTCGAATGTCGTCAGTTATTACCTTACACAAAAATAAAAAAAGTTTATTTTATGGTATATATCTATAACTATATAGAATTGAAACAAACAGTGGGTTCCAATTACCAAACAAATACGACCCCTTTAAACATGTGATGGGTTAATCATTGAATGTGTGTTCTGTTGCAGACATTTTTTGACAGTGCGGGATTGTCAGCAATACTTTGTAATACACAAAGCAGTTACCGGAATGCTAATAATCCTGTCGGAGTAACTGCCACACCGTTGTTCAAGGTAGAGGATGCTCGAATGTCGTCAGTTATTACCAGCACAAATAGGAACCACACCGTTGCTTTCATTGGTACTTCACAGGGCTCCTTGATGAAGGTGAGGTGGCAAATTGTTCACGAGTCGTGCCTCTGACACTATAGGAACAGGCATGATGTGATTTTGCAATCAAAGCGGACACGGTCCTTAGCAGGATGTGATTTTAACCAGTTCACGTTTGGATTAATTGTATTAATTTTTCACGAACCTCGATCCGAAGTGGGTTTAGGCCAGTATCTTTGGAAGGCACATCCTTCCGTCCTCGCTCACTGCGAGCCGGTCGCTGACAGATTTTTCCGGCCGCTGACTTATTTTTCCGGCCGCTGACAGATTTTTCCGGCCTTACTCGTGTCGTGTTTATTCTTCATCAGTATTAAATCTCAGAAAAAAATGTGCGTGTATAGTATACTATACACAGCATCTTGCCAGAACTGGTTAAAACCACACATTTATAATATCACATCCAAATGCTCCAAATTCACATCCTTAGTCCAAATTCACATTCTGCGTAAACCAGTTCGCGTCGGAGGACGTGTATACAAACAATTTTTTCTAGAATTTGAAAAAAAACGGATGACTGATAAACAAGTCGCGAGCAAGGGCGGAAATATTGTCAACGACCGGCTCACAGTGAGCGAGGCCGGAAATATCAAGGTGTGGTACCCACATGCTGGCCTTAACCCTTCTAGGATCGAAGTTTATGAAAAACAATCCCTTGCCTGGGCCCGATCAATGTCAAAATAATCATGGCACGAACTGGTTAAGTGGATGTGAATTTAGTGGATGTGAATTTTGATCTTAACGACTTAACCCAGGTTGTGAATTTGGAGCATTTAGATGTCGTGCCCTCATTTAGATGTCGTGCCATTTCCTAGTGTGATTTCATTTCATGAAGGCCGAATATCCAAAAAGCTCTTTGCTTGTTTTAAAAAACCTATCCAGTGCACAGATGATCGTAAAGGTTTTTTTAATTTTATTTTTAGACAATACTTTATGGTTGCCAGTAACTGTTTTTGTATACAAGTACCTGTTTATTGGTCCGTTAGATTGGTACATGTAGTTTGTGCTGCAAAACACTCCAGTAGCCCGTAATGTCCATCATAGCACTGCAAATTTTAACTGGCGCAATATTACGTAATTTTTGATCTGTTGTATTGCATAATGTTTGAAAATGACGAAAGACCGTGTATAAAACGATAAAGATGATAAAACTTCAAAACTTAATTGTTTCAGGTACTCATTGAAGATGGTTCTCGCGCAAGGCTTTACGAGACAATCAAAGTAGGAGACAGCGCCGTACTGACTGACATAAGTCTGGACGAGTCAGGGCACCAGCTACGTTTACTGACTGAACAACGGGTAAGTTTGCATAGGAACATTATACAATTGTTGACTGCTGTGATGTTGGATATGACGTTTTGACGTTACAACGAACTACCATAAAGCCAGCATTTTTATATTTATTTATTGGATTACAACCCCCCCCCCCCCCCCCCCAAACAAAAATGAACACTTGTTTTTCCCCAACCATTTTTTTTCAGACAGTGTTTTTCATTAAGATATAGAATTTAAGTATTCAGCACAAGGTTGGATCAGGCGATTGAACAAATATTATTAGTTCAATATGTAAACCATAAAAATATCAACCTGGTAAAATGTGCATCCAGTGTTTTTTTTGTACCTAGAATTTCTTTTTACCTATTTTAAAAATAAAAAACCAAAAAGGAACTTTCACTACATTCCGCAAGTACTATGACCACCACTAAAAAAGGGGGGGTTCTCTCCATCCCATTTATTGCTTCATAACAAATTCCGTATATTCTTGTTTTATTTTGTTTGGGGGTGGGGGAGTTGTGGGGGGGGGGGGGGGGGGGGGGGGGCTCATTTATAAATCAAATGGAGACCCATGTCTACATGTATGTATAATGCACCTGTAGTTTAAAGGTAGAATACACCATTGGTAATTGCTTGAATTATCAGGAATGGGTGTTTTTGGGGGGTTGTATTTTATAGTAAATATCGTTTAACTGACCTGTCGAAAGTTTTACAATCATGGATGCCGAAAAAAGCACGAAAAACAGCGTTTGTTTTCAATCGGCGTCAGGCAGTAGTTCTTATGTTATCTTTGTTTTTTTCGCAATCGCCGCCCGGCAATCGCAAATTTTTCTTTATAAAATTATATTTTTCAGAATATTAAAGGATATCTTGCGCAATCATTTTGCTGGATGCATAGAATCATTATTTACTTTCAAGTGAGTAAGATATTTCCTAATGATTAGGTAGTAAATATTTTCGATATCTGCAAGTTAGTCAGGTTTCTAATGTAGGCCCTACATATTTAAAGTTTCGTTCACTTTTTTGGTAGATTTGCTAAACTATACATTTTTGGAAACGTTAGGATATACTCAACATGAAAACCAATGTTTAAATTTGTTTTCAGGTTCTTTTGAAACTAATGTTGCTAGATTCTGAATGCCCCCCCAAAAAAAACCAAAAAAAAAAACCA
This sequence comes from Crossaster papposus, assembly GCA_037893245.1. Taxonomy (NCBI): domain Eukaryota; kingdom Metazoa; phylum Echinodermata; class Asteroidea; order Velatida; family Solasteridae; genus Crossaster; species Crossaster papposus. The sequence continues at coordinate 23,400 of JBAIAA010000354.1, read as the reverse complement.
GATGTACATGACAGATGGAGTGAAAATTAACGACGCTTCAAAAAGTGACATTTTGTTGCCGTTCGCGGCAACAAGTTTGCTTAATTTGAGTAATAGCAACCGACGACAACAAAAATCAGGAGAAGGCCGATATTATCACTTTCGGGGATTTTTAAAAAGGTTTAAACATGAACAGCCTATAAATTAGAGTTTTAACTAACGATTTATGAAGAAAAAAACCAATCGACCGGCAACACAGTGTGTACAATGCCATATCTCGAAATGGCATTTGCCGACTTCCGCCTGGTTTTGGGGTGGTGGGTCACATATACTTAACATGAAAACCAATGTTTTCTGGTGAAACTGGAATCGCTGTAGCATGAAACTCGTAACCAGATGCATATTGGACAATATTTTTTAATACTGTAGGAATATTCCGTCTGAAATTTCAATCATCTTCGGCCCATTTTGTCATAAAGTTTTTTCTTTTTTCTTGGGGCAACTGATATTTGGTCTTAATTAAATTCATTAATTAAATTTCTAACCACCGTAATGCACAATAGTCAGTGTTACAAAAATTGGTATGAAAAAAACAGAACTTAACGTTTCGAAAAAGCAAATAAATACAAGATTGAGATAAAAAGCCCGATAATGATCTGTTATCACTGTATGAACATTTATTTAAGATAACATTAAAACAAAAAATCTATCACCTTCATCAACATTTTCCATTTAATACATATCAGATTTTCTAATATGTATTAAAGGTACAGTTTACCCCTTGTTGGTTGTGTATTTGTATTGTTCGAAGCAGAGAAAAAGTGTTTAAAATATAAACATTTATTTCCTAAATGCAATAGAATTTCACAATTTTCAAAGTTTCAAGAATACAAAACATCACAGCTGTTTCTTTCTTTCCTTCTTTTTGTTGTTTGGTTGCTTTATCGTTATCTATAATATGTGACCTGCTCCCACAAAAACAGACATAAGTGTTTTGTTGTTATTGTGAGATATTGTTATTTACATTTAGTACACATCGTCAGCTTTCATTTGGTACCAAAACGACCTTTATACCATACATACTTCCAATTTTAGGAGGATTTTATTTCGATGTATTTGGGAGATAAATTACCACTTTTAGGACATAGTTTGTCTCAATACATGCATGATTTGTGTACTTTCTCATCAATAAAGTTTAACTTAACTGAGGGTTAAAGTATACATATTAAAGATTAAAAAATTAACGAAAAACAAAAATCGATGTCCGCCAGATTTTTCACCCCATTTAAACTTGAATGAGCTGTATCTTAATTGAAATAGCTTATGCGACTTATGTCGGGTTTCGTAGGAACTTGTCACATATGTGTTTGGGTCCGCCCATAAATCAGGAATCCCATTTTGGTCCATACAATGTAGAATGTACAATGTACAAGAAAGTGGGATCCTCGAAACAAAATTCTTGAAAAATCACAGTTAAACAAGGAATGTTGGCTAATGATATGTACAAATGACATTCTACACTGTCTTAAAGGTAAGAAACACAATTTGCAGATATCAAAAAAATATTACTAACAAATTATTAGGAAATGTCTTACTTATTTGAAAGTAAATAATGATAGTAGGCATCCAGCAAAAGATTTGCGCTAGATATCAATTTTTTTAATAAAAACAAATTCGTGATTGCCGGACAGCGATCGCGAAAAAAACAAGAACAACATAAGCACTACTGCCTGACGCCGGTTGAAAACGAACGCCGTTTTTCTTACTTTTCTCAACACCCATGATTGTAAAACTTTGAATAGGTCAATTATGTAGGTCATTTAATTCAAGCAATTACCAATGGTGTAACCTGTATACCTTTAAGGATTTTCATTTACAAGGTTAGTTTGTTTGTTTTGTTATGGTGTTTTTTTCTGGTGTTTTTTTCTGTGCTATTAGCACAGAATATAGTGATTGTATTCTGTAGTTATCCGCGTCGTGACATTTGATCAAGGTGTGGCCCTACTAATACTATGATTTTGTTTCACAAACACTGGTATTATGTTCAGTGAACCAGGATTCTCATATACAACAAATATAGTCTCACTTATTATCAGCTTTCTCACATTCACTCCATCAACATCCATCAACATCCATCAACATTCATCTTTTAGTTCCTTGAAATGTGATCTATATTTTGGTATCCATTTGACTACCCAACCCTTTTTTTTTTCTTAATGTACCATAAATAATATATTAATTTGCTATAAATAATGGCATTTGCTATTTATTAATGATCCACATGTGCAATTCTGTGCTTTTTTTGTTGTTAAGCCACCATTCATCTGCACTGAATAAAACCTAAAATGAATCTACATGTACATGTACCATGACAATGTATTGTTTTAATTTTAATGACAAATGTGACCCAGCACGAGTAAATGAGACACTTTGCGGCAAAAATGAAAATTGAGATTTTGATTTCATCATTTAAAGCTTGTTTAGCTTTAAATGATGAAATCAAAATCTCAAATTTTATTTTTGCCGCAAAGTGTCTCATTTACTCGTGCTGGGTCACAAATGAGCAACAATTGTCAATTTTAAAACGAACACTTGGGACAATTTTTAATAGTGTGGTATTTTGAGATCTTCTCTTTTTGAATAGTTAACTTGGTTAATTTGTAACTTAAATGACGAATAAATGTTCACCAATGTTCAATATTAAACTTGTATTTCCAAACAATTTTTTTTTTTCTGAATGAGATCTTTTTGTAAAAGAATCGGTCTCGCGTGTAAGCTTTGGTGTCCCCTAAAATCATTTACATGTGAAACCTATTCAGTTGGGTGCAACATCCTAAATTCACACTGCACCGGCACTGCTACATTTTGCATCACATCACATTGCGCAGTGCGCTGCAGGCTTGCCAATCTCCATATTAAGAGTGGTGTCCATAGTGATTATGACTGATGCTAGTGAGTGAGACACATAAATATCAATTCTTTTGGTACATTGCGTAATTCGGGACAATCCATAGGGTTTGTGTGTAAACTGAAATCTCTAATCTCAAACTCAGAACACTCTAAAATTCTTAAATTTTCAGCATCACCCTAATTTGTTCTCTTCTACATTTTCTGTCATTATACCCTAACCCAATCTTACCTTGTTCTACCTTTACTGAACACCCAACGCGCTATGGGGACTCGAAAATGTCCCCACTACTCGGTCTGTCTTTTTCAAACAAAAGAGCCTGTCCCCATAACTCGGTGTGTCCCTACCTACAGCTACATGCAGAAGGGTGTTTCACAAAGTGTGAAGTAAAATTGTTGAACAAACTCATTGGAAATGTACAATTGTTTTTACTTTTTGACTAACGGAAAGGTACCGTTATTTATGAATCAAAATATCTATTTGTTTGGGCTTATTAAACAAGTACTAGAACTGGTGGTGCACATATAAATTAGGGTATGTAGTAACATTTAAAAACTAAAAACTAAAGAAATCTTAAAAAGACACCCCAGTACATACAGTTATTAAGAATTGATTGGAACTTTGTTATGTACCTTTCCATTGGCAAGCCTTTGATTCAGATAGAGAATTTATGAACTTAATAATGAACTCTGTATATACTCTGTCATAAAATGAACCAAATACCCAAACTACAAAATTGTTAGAGGTGCTCTTTAAGATTTTTGTTTCTCCTAATCCCCCCTTGTTGATGTTTTTATAAGCTCTGGGGTGTTTTGTTGTTTTGGTTTGGTTGGGTTTTTTTTGTTTTTTTTGGGGGGGCTAGCTGTTTAAGAGACAAGAAAAGAATGCCTGGTTTGCCTGCTAATAAGTTACAGATCTCATGGTGATCTTGTGCTTGTTAACTAACAGTCCTGAATCCTCCAATGTCAATAGGAATTTGCACAAACCTTTTTCTTCTACATGTATCTCAAAACAAAACTAAATTACGTAAAATGTCAACCGACTATTGGTTTCACACATTCCATTTTATCGCAAATTGGCGATAAAATATATTATACTCGGCACATGGGCAGCAATCGCTCTGGGAATCTCCAAGTACTGGTATTCAAGTCATAAGGGGGCAGGACTTAACGTGAGATGCCAGGGTGACAACTTGCTGAGGTTTACACGCGCTTGGCAACGATTGGCCAGAATATTGCAGGCGTACTTGCCTAGGTGTACGCAGAATGGCCAATCAGTAGCCAGCATTGGAAGCAGGAGCGCAAGCGAAAATCTCAGAAAGTAAACTGAATCACTTTTGCTGCAGCTTGCATTGAAGAAGGAAATTAAATATTCTTCAGCAAATAAACACATATTATAAATATATATATTAGTACTTTTGTTTCAATATTACATGTATCTTGGAGAATTTTTGTTTCGCGGAAATAGAACATTTTATTTCGCGTGGATAGAGATTACGTATTGAGGTCAGCGTCGTGGAGCTGAGTTATTCCGGGGACATTGTCATTGGTACGGGACTACCGAGGTTCAAGCCGGAGAAACTGTAAAGGAGGACCGGACATCCGTCGGACATTCCAGTTAAGAATGCCTCGCTCGAAGCGCCGCGCCCAGCCCCCGGCACAACTGCAGGACGGTGTGGACATCCCGCCTCCACCAAGACAGCCAGCGGCGCGAGGACGACCACGCGGGCGTATAGCAAAGCCAACCACGGCAACTGCCGTTCCGCGGGGAAGGAACACAAGCAGGATGAGGACACCAGCAGCCGTCACGACAGTGCCCATTGACCTGGCCAGCTCCGTGAAGTCGGCGGCGGTGAGCCGGCAGGCGCCTGCAAGGGAAACAGCTCCACCCGACGTGACGTCCGTCAGCAGTCCGGCTGAGAAGTAGCAAATAAGACATGTACATGTAGTAGTTATATTGGTAGCAATTGTAACTACACTAGTAGTAGTAGTACTATTGGTACGGGTTCTGGGGTAGCTTCGTTATCTATAAACGCGCCAGCCCTTTCCTTCGACCCAACGCCGTTGCCGTCCGTCAATACACAAGTAGATTTAGGGTCCCATATCGCTCTCTCTGTAAAAGAGAAGATATGGAACAGCGAATACGTAGACTTTGCTAGCCTGTATAACGATAACGCAGTTGCCGCATTGGCAACTGCTGACAGCAAGCAATTGACACTGGCCGTTGAGGGAAACACTGTGGTCTTCCGCCCGGTGTCAACCAAAAGAAAAAAGATCGACGCAATTGAGAAATGGATGACGGCCTTCCATACTTTTATGACGGTATACATAGGCCGTCATCCAGCTCGCTGCGGCGAGCTGCTCAAATACGCTGAAACAATCAGGACGGCCGCTGTGCAATTCCCGGGTTGGGGCTGGCTTTCGTATGACGAACAGTTTAGATTGAGGCAGCAGCAAAATCCAATGCGGTCATGAGCACAGATAGACATCGATCTATGGGTGACAGTTGCTGCTGCATCTGCCCTGTCCCCTAATATGAATACGGCCTTTTCCGCCGGTAGCAATACGCGCGGCGGCCCACCGAGGGCCACTAACCAAGGGGCTGCCGCCCAAGTGTGTCCAGTTCCTTCTTTCCAGGGGTCGCTTTTGGTGGCGCGAGTGGCATTTTTGCTGGGGGAAGGACTGACACAGACTCATTTTGCTTTAGTTAACCTGTAAATTAAGAAGTAGATAGAAACAATTGTAAGCATAGTCTGCACCCATGTCCAAGTTCAGCGGGGGCAATTCATTTCCAACTGCCAGTTCAGGCGGTGGAAAGCACTATGCAGTAAAATTATACGGTTAACTTTTAATAAATCACCATTAGGGTTTTTAGAAACTCCTAATCATTAAGAAGACCATTGGGGTTCTTAATAGGAGGAAAACGTATAACCATTAAGCATTAATAGTAGTGGCATTTTTATATTACCCTAAAACTTGTAATCGTTTAAAGGTTCGTATTTGCATTTACTGGGCTGTGATAGGGCAGTCTTTATTGATATTCTACATAGTAATGCATTGTGGTTACTGTTTTTGTGTAATCGATTGTAGATTCATTATTACCAATACGGTTTTATAAAAAATCGTTCATTGTAATCGACTTTTTGGCAAGCTGCCATGGGGGTCTAATCAGCCCATAAGTCAATTGCAACTGGGGCAAGCTGCCCATTCGTTCATGGGCGAGGCCACAAGCTGTGGCCTATCTGGCAAGCTGTCATCACGTGCTTGTATGAAATTGGTTTATAATGGATTGAATAGATTGATAATTACCAGGTGCAGTGGTCAAGCCTGACCTCTGCTAACTTTTCTTATTTGCGTCGGTCGCCGATTGACCCTAGTATAAGGGCAAGGTACCATTTAGCGAACATTAATAAATTTGCAAGCTGCAGCAAAATAGCAAAAACAAAATCCTTTCTCCTTTGTCCTTTATTGCATGTATCCGAGTGTAATACTCTCATATTTCATTTTTTTTTTTTTATACTGTATAAAGTCCTCGATCAATTCTCTTTTAAAAAGGTGATTTTAGGTTCCGATAAAAAAAAATCTGGTTTCTCTACGATCTGCCATTGTAGTATAAGCAAGCATTTGGTTAGCTTGCCTGCTTTAGATCAGGTAATTCTCAGATCCTGATCAATGATAGAGATGGCTCTATTCTCCATAACACTTTGGATGTTATTCAACCCGGTATCTTGTCTAATCAGGTCTAAACATGTAGGTCATGTGTGGTCGTCCCTTTCCTCTATTTCCATGTGCCCAGAACAGTAGCTGTGAGACTTCCTCATTCCTGCTTCGGTAGCAATGCCCAGATAGATTCATTGGTTAACCTGTAAATTAAATGCATAAATCACTAAAAAAAATACAAAGTAACCAAACTTTGAACAATGGTAAACAGCACAGCATATGGACACAAGAACATTTTAACTAAGACATTTCTTTTCAAACTCAAATTTATTTGAGGAATCCATTGCAGTGTTACGTACTAAATACATGGATTTTTGTCAGTAAATTCGAAGTATAAAATTGTACATACTGAAGGGGGAGGATGTTGTAATCTGATCAATGATAGAGATGGCTCTATTCTCCATAACACTTTGGATGTTATTCAACCCGGTATCTTGTCTAATCAGGTCTAAACATGTAGGTCGTGTGTGGTCGTCATATTTCCTCTATTTCCATGTGCCCAGAACAGTAGCTGTGAGACTTCCTCATTCCTGCTTCGGTAGCAATGCCCAGATAGATTCATTGGTTAGAACTGTTCTTTGAAACTTCACAAGACTTATGTCATGTGTAACAATCACAAATTCTTTATCATATTGTAATGGTCACTACATATGTACCGGTACCTGTATTTTGTATGGTTGTCATTGTTATACCGACCCAGCACTGCATGTTGCTCCTCATTTTTCTCATGATAGTTTTTGCCAGCCATATCACAGCTTAATTGAAGGCTTGCCTGCTAAAAACTGTGTTTTTACTTTTAGTGTTTTATTTTTGTATACACAACCCAATCCCACCAGCTACGGTCAAACATGACAAACAACGCCAGTGAGCAAAGTACAACAGACTGAGAGCACAAACAGCAACATTATTAGGCTTTAAAGAGAAAAAGCCCAAATAAACGTACTTGGATTCATGAAGCAGGGTCTAAGTATGGCCTATCAAAAATGTCTGCACAGCCTCTTTAAAATTCTGTTCCCCCTTCTCTGAAGGCTGCCCGATGATATCAGGGAAAGCCTATTCCAGTGGCCAATTTCATAAAACATGCAAGCACAAAAATAGGCTTAGCACAAAGAAAGTCTTGCTCAGTAAAAACAGGTTATCGACCAAAACTCCAAATGCTTTTCATTCAAAGCAAAAAACAGCTGAATACCAGTCACAAACAATAAACACCAACTGAAATGTTGATTTGTAACCCTGTTTTTTAATAAGAAAGAATTTTCATGCTAAGCACATTTTTGTGCTTACACGTTTTTTTGAAATTGGGCCCAGATGTTTACAGCAACTGGTAGCAAGTTCGTGTCATATAATCCAGCAAGGTCTGGGCTCTTCTAACGCCAGGAGGGAGGAGATACTCTAAAGAGTACAGGGGCCCATTTCACGGAGCTGCTAAGCACAAAAATTTGCTTAGCACAAAAAAGGCTTGCTCATTAAAAACAAGTTATCAGCCAAAATTCTACGTGTTTTTCATGCTAAGCAAAAATCCAGCTGATTATCTATCAAAAACAATAAAGATCACGTGGAAATTTGGTCTGTAACCTTGTTTTTACCATGCAAGGACAAATTTTTATGCTAAGCAAATTGTTGTGCTTAGCAGCTCCGTGAAATTGGCCCCAGATGTATACTGTTGCAGAGGAGCAGAGTGCTTGACGACAGCTGTTAGGGATGACAGCTCATGCTGGAAGAAGACTTCTCTGAAATAAGGGGCATGAATCCCTTTGCCCACTATGTACAGTGGCGACTGAATTTCTGGTGCCCGGATGTGTGTCGGGTGCTAGGAGAGCCGTATTTATAACTTTTTTTCTTTAATCTATTATTTCTCTGCAGCTTCTGAGTTTGAGAGTTGAAAACTGCAGTCAGTACACAAGCTGCACCGAGCTAGATGGCGACCCGTACTGTGGCTGGTGCACGCTGCAAAAACAGTAAGATACGGGATGGTTACCAGTACGTGCCTCTTTTCATTTGAACAACGTACATTTACAGTTGGGGCGCATAGCTGAAGGAGTGCACTGAGCAAAAGCGAGAAATGGGCAATTGACTGAGAAAAATAAATGAACCAACAAAACAAAAACAAAGCGATTCAACAAAACAATCAAATGTCATCAAGATTGGTCAAGATAGAGCAAAAAGAAAATCCTATTTAAAATCCTATGTAAAATTAAAAATAAACAAACAACAAATATTGTTTACACATTTTATATTTTCATCATTGCTTCTAGGATGGCCTGTTTGGCAGTAAAATGCATAAATCACTAAACAAAATACAAAGTAACCAAACTTTGAACAATGGTAAACAGCACAGCATATGGACACAAGAACATTTTAACTAAGACATTTCTTTTCCAACTCAAATTTATTTGTGGAATCCATTGCAGTGTTACGTACTAAATACATGAATTTTTGTCAGTAAATTCGAAGTATAAAATTGTACATACTGAAGGGGGAGGATGTTGTAATATTATTGTAGTTAGGGAACTATTTGTGTGCATGTACACCACTTGGGTGATAGGGCCACCTGGCCGTGCATCTTTCCATTATGGCGGAATAAAACAACAACTTGTGTTCTTGTTATTAGCTGAACTAAACTTGCTGTGTTATTTCTTCAGCCACTTCTATGATCACATTCATTTTGATTTTGTATCATTTACACTTACTAAAATTACTACCGAATTATTACGAAATATTTTACTTACCTGAAACTTCTGAATAAAAAATAATGATTGTAGGCATCCAGCAAAAGAATTGCACTAGAAATCTTATAGGCCTACAGCCTCAATCCTCAAAAATCCTCCAAAACTGCAATGAGGATTGAGGAGCGTTAGGGTTAATGCAGCTGTCAGGCACTATACAAATGATCAGCTGTTTCATTATGGTTACTTGTATGCTGCTGAGGCTTGTTAAAAAGATTTGTTTGGCCCACAAGGAAAGAGTTTCATGGAAGTCTGTACGATAATGAAACTGCACAAATTACACATTTTTACATTTGTGACCTAATGTACTTGTAGTCCATGTCTGTATCGGAGACCATTTGTCTTTTTCACCCTTTGACGCTGGTATTAATTTCTCACTAACCAAATAATACCCATGAATGCACAGCAGCTGCACTGCACAATGAATATGAGCGTGCAGCTGTGACACCATAATGAAGCAACATATGCGCTATGGTGTAGCACAGCTGACATTAGCAGGCTGCAGCCATAGCCTCTCCCCAGTGTCAAGGGGGGAAACCCTAACCCTCCCTAAGTTTTAGAAGCTTTGAAAGAAATGATGAAAGCTTGCTCGCTGTTAATACAAAATGGCTCTTGATCTGCTTCTTGAAATTCTGTGCGACCTCATTTGTCCAAAAACTCAGATTCTTTTCGTACATTGCGTTATGGGGGCAATCCATAGGGTTTGTGTGCTAAGCGAAATATCTCTAATCTCAACACTCTAAAATTCTAAAATTGTCAACATCGCCCTAATTTGTCTTCTTCTACCTTTTCTTTCATTTATACCCTAATCCAATTTACCTTGTTCTACCTTTACTGAAGACCCAACACGCTATGGGGACTCGAAAATGTCCCCACTACTCAGTCTGTTTTTTCTAAACTAGAGAACCTGTCCCCACAACTAGGTGGAGGCTAGAACAAACAAGTAGTACCACAGGCTTATCTCCTAGAGAAACTCTCTAACTTTGAAACGTTTGGTTTTTTCCTCTGTTGAATTTCACAGCTGCACAAGACGAAGCCAGGCAGAGTGTGCAGGGTCAGAAGACCCTTCCAATCTACGCTGGCTGGGTAAACGGGACCAGTGTATCAACATTCTGTCAGTGGAGCCACCTAACACCCCAAGCACCAACACACAAGAGGTAAATTGTGAGGGGGTTTCTGGCAAAATGAGGCAGAACTGGGCAGACATGGATAATTGGATGTTTGTGGGTACATGTACATGTATTAAGAAAGAGAATACAATTTTCCTTGCAGTACAGTTTGTTGCACTTCAATCGGACATTCTGTTGACGAGTTACAGCTGTTTAGAGAACATTTATGGCATTTATGTCAACAAGTTAAAGCCCACAAAGGTTCAAGTTTTGTGTTTGTGAAAATGAAAATTACCAAACGTTTTTCCCTAAAATCACTTATTCCACATATTTTATACTATAGCTTTAAAACATGTGTAGTAGACATATCAAAGATATTTTAAAGGTTCTACGCAGACCTTTCGAGGAGAATTGCTGTTTAATAATTTAAAATGTGCTGGCATTCTTCTTTTAAATAAGAAAACTCGGAACAATTCCTTTGACAATAACTTGAGTCAACCATGATCGACTGAATGATTTTGCATCGATACGCGTGGCACATGATGCATGCATGCACGGGCACGCTGGTCGCGACGTCGAAGTCTTTCCGAACATACGTCACAATTATGCAAATTTTACATGTTAATAAGCTACCATTCTAGGGGCGGGGCCGGTCCCCCAAAGCACTTTATGATTTTTTTTCTCATATTAATTACCAAAAAATAAAACTTTTATAAACTAAAAATCACTCAATTAGTTATAATCTTTCATTTAATCTTTCATTTCATTTCTAGAACCCTTTAAATGAATCTGAAACTAAAAAAAAAACCGAAAACAAACATTTCAGTTAATTTTTTTTTCAACTTTGGCCTGTGCCTTGTTGTGTCTAATTTTTCCAGAACGCCTAACAATATAGATCATACGCCACAAACTACCCTACATTTTGCTGGATGCATAGAATAATTTACTTTCAAATGAGTAAGATATTTCTAAATGATTCGGTAGTAAATATTTTCGATATCTGCAAATGGTGTATCCTACCTTCAAGTATTGTAAATGAAAACTTGGATACAACATGGTATAAAAATAACTGTCAGCAATGTTGTTTACAACTGTTAAGTCACAAGGAAATGATATCTGATATTTTCCAAACCTGGTTTTTGATGAGTTTACCAGACCAGGATTTTATAACGAGTACGGATGTTAGTACTGGCATGACTTTTGTTCAAGGTTGGCCACTTGTCAATCTTCCTGCTTTAATTGTAAACACCTTCAAACCAAACTGCAGAGTGGTCAAATATTACCTGGGTGGTATGGTGTGTTTATAAGCAGATAAATAAATGATACACACACGGTCATGATTTGTGTGACTACATGCCTCATCCAAACAAATTTTATTGAAAATGTTCTCAAAACAATTTTTCCGGCTACCGTTTTATGAGGGGCCACCGGGAATTGTGTAGCACCAAATGGTATTTAACTTCACTTGTTATGGGGCACCAAGAGCCCCCAGAGCACCATCAGCTCTGTATCAATGTCAGAGTTTGGGCACCAACAGCCCCTAGGGACCAACAGCCCCTAGGCACCAACAGCCCCTAGGCACCAACAGCCCCTAGGCACCAACAGCCTAGACCATTAATCATTCTACACAATGGGCGCCAAAAGCCCCTGGGCGCCAAAAGCCCCTGGGCGCCAAAAGCCCCTGGGCGCCAAAAGCCCCTGGGCATCAAAGGCCCAGAACCAATTTTCTTGTGAAGTTAGTGTTTCAATCATCGAGTGACCTGGTTTGTTGACCCCGCCAGGAGACCAGGTCAACCTACCTTTAGGTCAATTAACTGCCACCATTTGCACAATGATAGCCAACATCTGCAATACATTAAACTACACGTATATACAATCCTTTAACAAGACAAAACTAGAATATACAACACTATCTAGTTTACAGGCCCGTTCGTTCCTTAGTTTGTACTTACAGAAGGAAGGAACGGTGCTCGCCTGTGTACTGACTCAGGGGACGAGCGATCACCTGTTAACAACAATAATCTAAAGTTGGGGCTAAATTGTTAAATCGTTCCTTTAATTGGTATAGATCATGGCGTCCTTATATTAACAAAGCAGGGAAAACTCATGGGCTGTTTTATTTCACTTGCACAAAAAGGCCACACGCGCTCGCGCAGCCAAGGAAAGAAAAACAACCCAATTCGGACATTCATTCCCTCCAAATACGGTAGGCCTACAACTAACCGTACATTAAGTGTCGAATGGCCGACTGAAAATTTTCCCTGAAAATTGTATTGCCAGCGGGTGAAAGATGCACCCCATCTTGCCTATACAAGTGAAAATGGGTTCGAATGATGTGGGGGTGATTTAAACTGATTGCCCCCAATCTGCCGCAGCGGGACCTATAAGCTTGCCCAGCGGTTAACTGCTCGCCGTTGCCTGTCCATACTGTCCTGGGGATGGGCCCGTAATAGAACGCCCTGGGGAGCAAAAGTGTATCTGGATATGCATTTCTTCAAAACTGCATGAAAATCACAACGCGTTGTCGCATCGAGAAAAAATCAATATTGCCCAGGTCATTTGAACCCAAATGTACAATGATAACGGAAGGAAGGGGCCTTTGCATGCTGTTGTGCCTAATTGCCACAACACAGTGATATTGGGATCCAAAGGCTGCGCTACCCAGCGAATGAGGGAATCCCCAACGATCCACACGGGACATGTCAAATTAGTGCAAAAAAGAGAATTCCTATATAATAATGTTGTCAGTATCCCTATATTCCTGGCATATTGACCGTAGGATTGGGAAGGATATAAGTAAATACAGCGTCCGATCGCCAGCGACCCATTCGTTGAATGTCCGTTGGAGGGACTCCCAATTCATAAGCTGTCGTGGCCGCGCCTATGCGAAATGAGTGGGCACGATAATGGCCTCCCATAGCCCACAAAAGGACAGGGCTTTTTTCAAGATTGCATTGAACTGGTATGCTGTTAATGGAGTGCCATCAAAATGACAAAATAACGGGCCTTGGCATTGGGGGCGAATTGCCACATAGGCGTGCAGGGCCCGTACAGGGCATAAATCGGGGTTGCGTGAGGAATTCAGCAGTATCTTTTGGAGGGCTCCCGTTTTATTATTTTTACTGTGGTTAAAGGAAACTAAAACAGCAGCGGTTGGAGTCCCCCAGTCGGTGATGTGTATATCTGAAACGTGGAGGAGAGAGTCTTGCGTTTCGTGCTTTGAGTTTGCAGCGAATTCTCCCAAACGCATAAAGCCCAAAAAGGCACTAAGCACTACTGCTTTAAATAGGAAAGCCTCGTAATGCAAAAAACAGACCTGCTGAAATGTCAGAATTAATTGGGAAAGAAGTGGCAACGACTTTGGCAAGCGTTTGTCCCCTGCCTTATGGTCTCTCCGGCAACCCTCAAGAAGTTTGGAAACCAGAAAATCTTTAGTTGGATTCGGCCACCCATTAATTTTGTGATAACATGCAACCCCGGCAAGATATGTGGTAATCGTGGCGGGAGCTAAACCCTGTAAAGATAGCCAAGCTACAAACTCTCTGATATCACTGACTTGTGCAGGCAAAGCGGAAATGTCCCTTTCTTTAAATTTACAGAACGCGTTCAACCCGCAAGTGTACGACTTGTGTGTATGTGACGAAAAAGCTACCGACAGCAGGCGAGTCATTTCGTCGCCTACCAGATTTGGGGTAGGCTGGGCAACGAAGTCATTGCAGCGGCCGCCAGCGGATGAGCATCCCAAGATCTTTTTGTCTGGAAACGAGACAAAGCATCGGCAATATCATTGGTTGTGCCGGGGACATGGGTAGCCTTAAAATGAATATTGAATGTTAAGCAATCGATCACGAACATCCGCAAAAGGTGCGTGATCTTTGAGGCAGCGCGACGTTTAACGGTTGATAATTTGCACGACTGCAACATTGTCGCAGTGAAACATGACCCGTTGATTGGCCAGTACGTGTCCCCAACATCGAACGGCCACCATGATTAGAAAAAAATTCTAAAAACGCAATCGAAGGGGAAGTCTGCATTAATTCGATTGGGCCATTTGCCTTGAAACCACCTGTCGCCAAAATATGCCCCAAATCCAATGCTAGCTGCTGCATCAGTGTATAACTGCAATGCTGTGTTTGACCGCCATTCGCTGTCCTGAAAAGTGGACACCCCATTAAAATGAGCGAGAAATTTATTCCACATAAGTAAGTCCAGCTTGGCCCCTTTAGTCATTTTCATCTTTATTGATCGTTTGTACATACAATACATTAATGACATTAATCTGTGATAACTATACTTCCTAAAAATACAATGTTCAGAAAATCGACTTGGTCACGATTTTCACCCATGCGTTCACTTCAACGGCCAATTGTGTAAAACGGCCTCAGCGACTTATTCCTGATTACGATAGAGCGGGTTGCATTTAGGCCGCTTTTAATTTCTGAACGTCAAACTACTGGTGCTTTATGTTAAAGGGATCGTATACGTTTGTTAATTACTCCAAAATTAATGGCAATAAAAACTTACTTGGTGAGAAGTACAGCAGCTTTGGATAGTATAATGCATTTTTAGAAACTTCACTTCTAAGTATACTGCGGTTATGGAAAAAATCTGAATCTGAGAAGCGTTACTGCAGTGACGTTTCTTAGATTGTGTATTCCAATGCAGATTGTTCTTCCTGCGTGGACATAACCGCTCCAGATTTTCGGCAATATCTCAAAATTGCTACCACTTTTTGAACTTTTACAGGTTAGTTTTATGGTATATATCTATAGCTATTTAGGATTAAAACAAACAGTGGGTTCCAATTACCAAACGTATGCGATTCCTTTAAAGAGGGTGCTATTTAGAAGAAACGGGCGCCATCTTGAAAAACTTGACAAATATATTGACATTACAATATACACATCGCAAAACTAACTAAATAAATAAATAAATAATTAAAATATATACCGGTGCAACCATCAAAATGGGAACTAAAATACTCCTGCAGAAATGTGCAGGACATAGAAATAAACAGATGACATAAATTAAATAATGTAGAGACAGCACACGACGCTAATAACCTAGAACACAGGAAATACCAGACAAAGAAACAAAAATACAAGTGGAAGTACAAAAACCCTATTGAAAGAACAGGAAAACGCTAGACTGAAAAATAAATACAGATTGACAAAGGAAAACATTATAGGCCTACAGGCAACACAAACGTGAGGCGTTCTAGCAAAATAAGACAGAGCTGGGCAGAGGTCAAAATGAGAATTTGCAGGTGTTAGGAAAGAGAAGAACATTCTTCTTGCATTTTACATGTACAATACTGTCTGTTGCACTTCAATCGAAAATTCCTTGGACAATAAGATAAATAGTTTGCGGTACACCATGTGGTAATTCTCTTTAGTGATATGTGTGGTTCTGAAAGGAGCTGGACGGTACAGTATGCTCTGCCCTTAACCAGTTCGCGCCGGATCACGTATATAAACGCAAAGTTTCCCCCATATTCAAAACGGATGACGCATAAACACGCCACGAGCAAGGCCGGAAATGTCTGTCGGTGGCGAGCAAGGCCGGAAATGCGTGGGTGTGCTTCCCGGTAATATCGGCCTGAACCGTTAAAAAATAATCCCGCGCGTCGGCTTGATGATGTTAAAATAATCCCGGCGCGAACTGGTTAACAAATACAGTAGCTGTAGCTGTAGCCATAGCTCGTAATGCTCATTTGAGACACAGTTGGAACTGAGGCCCCCCTCAAACTCAGTAGCTGTTGTCGTAACCATAGACATAGCGCGGGGAACGCCCATTTGAGACACAGTTGGAACTGAGGCCCCCACAAACACAATAGCCATAGCTGTAGCCATAGCTGTAGCCAACCAGTTGAGATACAGTTGGAATGCCCATTTTAAGACACTGTCTTACAATATTACCCTCTTGTTTATTATCTAGTTGACACTGACAACCAGAGGCCTACCCCAATTAGACCCAGCCACTGGTTTCATGTACAAGTGTAAGTTTGGGGATCTGCCTATGCAGCCTGCTACGGTGGAGTTCACCACTAACACGTCCTCAGTCCGGTGCTTCACGCCTCCTAGTGACCAACTGCCGTCAACGGTGCAAGGTAAAACCAGAGAAGAGACCAAGTTTTAAAACAAAATCTTGGGCTCGATCCATTAATTACCAGCGGTCACCCCCCAACCCGGTCATTACCACGCAGTAATAACCGGGTTCTCGCACTGTTATTACCTAAGTAAGGCCTAGGCTATTGCACTAAACGCCGTTCTTAATTGGCGCCATGACATGCCATGCCACTGCCGTTCCGAACACCGATAGCGCGGCAGGCCCTAGCTGTCGAGCTAAAGAGCTTTTCCATGTCAATTTTTTTGCCAAGCCGAATTGGTTCTAAACGCCGTGCTATTGCCGCTCGGAACTAATAAAAATCAAATTATTTGAGTTTAGCACGGCAGTAGCACGGCGTATAGCCTAGGCCTTACCCAACAAAATGCGGTTCTGAATGCGTTCCGGAATATACCAAATGACTTGCCTGCTCAATCCAAGCGGTTCTAACAGAAATGTGAACTTATTGGATCCTGTTGGATCCTGTTGGATTCAGCAGGGTTAGAGTTAAGATTGTTCTTGGTCTTTCTAATTCTCACTGTGATTATTCTGCAGCAGCTATTAAAGTACAAAAAAAAAACACGAAATGTAAAGTACATTATTCCCGATTATTACCTATAATTACATGTATATGTTACTAATTGCGTTCTTGGAATTAATACAGCTAGTGTAGTTTAAGATATTTCCATTAATTTCATTTCCACGCCACTTGATAAAACAATTGTTCCCATTGTCACACAAATGGGCACAGACCTCTGCCCCAACTGCAAAAATGCACCTTGTTGTACATTAACCTTACCTGGTACGGTAGTTGTGATTCGGTAGTTGTGATTCGGTAGTTGTGATTCTTCTTGATTAGAAGGATTACCGTGGCCTCGTGGTTTGGAGCATTGAATTCATGGCCTGCGGGTAAATCTGCAGGTCATAAGTTTGAGTCCAGTCAGGGTTATTGTGCGTGTGCCCTAGGGCAAGGCACCCCCATGCTTACACCCCCCCCCCCCCCCCCCAGAAAAGGAGAACACTATGATGTACCTATGAGGGCAGAAAGTTATTGGGATTGTAGCTGCCTTGCCCAGAAATGGCTGCATTGATCCGCATACTCCCTAAAAGGAGCGGAAATGGTATTTGGAATGTTTTAATGGCCGAATGAGTAGGGGTAATAATACCGTGACGTGAGCGCCATTTTTATTATTACCATTAGACTCAATCCACATAACTGTTGGAGTAATTCTTGATTTCATTACTACTGTTGGAGTTAATGTACATGTACATGTAGATTTCTAAAAAAGACTAAATATTTTTTTATTTTTTTTTATTTTTTTATTTATTTGTATTTTTAGGTTTTCTACGTGTGGAGCTTTCCATCCACGCCACAGAGACAAGCCTGGACATAGTCAGCACTGACTTTGACTTCTACGACTGCAGCACCTTCACTAGCTGCATGGGGTGCGTTGGCAACGAGTACAAGTGCGATTGGTGCATCTTCCAGAATAAGTGTGTCGGGAAGGCCTCATCCTGCGATCCAAACGGAATCATCACCAGGAGAGAGGTGGGCACAAGTGATGCGCTTCAGAACCCAAGCGTTACATTAAAAAAAATTAAAAAAAATAAAAAACAACTAAGCTTTTAACATTTAACCAGTTTACGCAGGAGGACGTATATACACGCAAAGTTTTCTCAGATTCAAAACAGAATACGCATAAATACGACACGAGCAAGGCTGAAAATGTCTGTCAGCAGCGAGCAATTGCGTGGGTGTGCTTTCTGATACCATTGGCCTGAACCCGCCTCGGCTCGGTAATGTTAAAATAATCCCAACGCGAACTGGTTTAACAACTTTGTTCTATCGGCTTTTTCAAGTTCAAGCTGAAAATTTCAGTCCTTTCTGACGTTTGTTTTTGACAATCTTTTTCCGGCAATTAAAAAATAAAATAAAAAATTCAACGAATTTGATATATCTTTATTGCGAACACAATTTTAATTATTGCTACCAATCGTCGGCGCACAGATTGTATTGTAAATGCACATAAGTAAAAGTAGGCAAAAGATTGGAGTATTTTTCTGCTGGGAATAAGTTTATGTATTAACCTGCGACACGTGAAGCTTTTTGCACATGGCGGTCGACTGCAGTAAATGCACAAGTTGCGTGATTTTCGGAGGTTTAAGATTTACATGTAGTTATAAAAAATAAAGTACTTTCAAATTCACAATGATGATCTTGAGGATGACAAAAGCGCATAAAAGAGAAATTTCACTGGCAGTTATGGAAAGAAAAAGACAAGTATCAATGGAAACTACTCCTGAAAATCATTTTTTTCTAGATTTTTGTCCTTGTTTTTCTTCTGCATATCCGAGAAGTTTGAACTAACCCCAGCCTTATCATTGAGAGGTACTTGTGCACACGATCAATATTAAACCACCCTTTTTTGTATGGTGTGGTTTTGTTTACTTTGTCAGGGTGAACCTAACGGAGAATCTGCCTGCCCTCGTATTTTGAACGATGGCCAGGAGATACTCATACCAGTTGGAGTCAGCAAGGGATTCCGTGTACCTGCCGCCAACCTGCTTTTACCAAAGGTACCATAGTCATGCCTGTTTCCCAAGTATTTTTGTGTCGACTAAACAAAGTTTTTGGATCACTGATCAGTCCTGAATTCTGTATGACTTGGGGCCTGTTTAATTGTTTTTTTTTACCCAGATCCGGGTCGCAATCAGTGATCCGGCCGCTGGTTTGCTCCATCAATTAGGCAGGATTTGATTGTGAACCAACGACCGATCGAATCACACTGATCGCGATCCTGATCCGTGTGAAACAAACATACCGTATCTCTATGTATGTTAAGGTTTCAGGTTAAGTTTGGACCAAAAGAAATATATAACTTTTACATGCTTTCAGGGTTTTTGATAAAACTTGGATGCAGTGACCCATTGGGTGGGAAGACACAAATCTTTGTCCTACTACTGAGGTCAAAAGTCGTGTAGGGGTCAAAAGTCGTGTAGGGGTCAACTGCCATGTAGGGGTCAAATGCCATGTAGGGGTCAACTAGGGGTCAATCTAGGGAAAAGGTGACACTCACGATCCGAGGATAGCTTGTTTATTTCTGTCATTGTAAGCTTTGGCTCCCCCCCCAAAAAAAGGTCCTAAGTGAGTCACTATACCTTACTGACTCTCTGACTGAGTCACACAGTAAAAATAACATAGTAAACTGACGCTTTTGGTTTTGGCTGGACAAGGAAAGTCTGGTCAAGTTAAAATGAGCTCTCAGCTTGTGACAAATGCTCATTAATTTGGCCAAGGCCAGTTTCAAAATGTGCTAAGCACAAAAACCCTTTTTTAAGTAAAATCGGGTTATGAGCCAAAGCCCATGTGATCGTAATGCTAAGCTACAACAGTCACAAACAATATACCGGTACATCACATGGCTGATGAACTGGTTTTACTCAGCAGTTTGTTATATATTGTTGTTGATAAAGGTAAGATACACAATTGGTTAACAATCTTGGAGATGTTTGTGATGGGTGTTCTTAAAGTTTTTGAGTTTTGATACGTATGTATACAAATGCACGTTAGAGCCTCTACTAGTTCAGGATCTCAGTTGACTGTGACTTTTTCATAAACGCAATACGTGATTTATTTGCTTCATTTCAGTTATACGGGTTAGATGACTACAAGTGCGTGTTAGAATACGAAGGACAAACCGTAGTGGCACCTGTCAAAGGATTCAACCAAACTAGCCTAGAATGCCAGCCAAGACAGGTACAATGAGATTTGAGCCTCCTGAAAGACAGGCAGCAAATATGGGAGGCGTTCATGTTTGTCATTATTTATATGTCTAGTATACATGTGTTAAAAGTGTTTTTAACCCTAACCCTGCCAGACGCAGCACAGTGCATTGGGTACAAAAAAAGTCTGGTGCACCTTGATGCGATCAGTTGTCAACACCAGTGCATACATTTGACAGTTTGAGACTTTTGAAAGTCAGTCCCTAGCTGCATCAGGCCGGGTTTCTAGCCAAAATACCCTAGAGGGTTAGGGTTAAGGGAAAAACGTTTGGCATCTTCCATTTTCACAAATACAAAACTAGAACTTTATGGGATTTTTCCTTTTTTTTTTTACGTTTTACATTTTTTATAAATGCAAACTTTGAACGGGCATAACTCATCAATTGAATAACCTATTGAAGTTCAAGAATCAGCTCTGTAAGAAGAATTGTATTCTCTTTTTTTTTAACACATGCAAACCCTCATTTATGACGTCTGTCTAGTTCTGTCTAATCTTGCCTGAATGCCTCACATATACTTTGTACTGTCCACAACAATTGGTGGGGTTCTTTCAGAACCACACAATCGAGATTCCATTTCACATGGTGCAAAACTTGGCCTCATTCTAAAAGTCGAATCCATCCTCGGCACACATCTGTTTTTGTAGGGATTGAGTGATGAACTGGCTAAGAATGTCTACAAGTGATTGGCCTATCTGTCAGCGTCATCTGTTTACATTTACCATTGGGATTGTCTGAGCGTACGTGCCTCTTGCATTCGATGCGTTCTTGAAGATGACTATTACACCTGGGGTTTGTGAAGATGCTGACAATCTCAAATTCCAACAAACCGCATGCCAAATTGATGTCGGCTATAATTAAGTGCTGACATTTTGTGAGAGATTTTAAACTGTCTTCTCTAGTTCTTGGCTAATGACAAGAACATTTGAGTATTAAATGTAGGCCCTTGGTCTACATTACTCAAATGTTGGCGTTTTGTTAACAGCAATCGCCTATAAATGCAAGTATTTAAGCATTTTTTGCATGTTATGTGTGACCCACTTCACAAAGGAGGGTATTATGTCACTGAGGTTAATTACATGGATGGAAAGCCCATAACGTCAGCTTTCATTTGGTATATAATAGAGCTCCATAGCCCCTCTCGTTCTGATTGCTTCCATGAAGTTAGACAAAAACACAACTGAGAAAACAGGCTTTGAAATAGTCGGCTCTGTTGAACAACAAAATGATGCTTGCAAAAGGATCGGTTTTTTTACCCATTTTATTCATCAAAATCAACATTTCTGCGAATGTTAAATGACAACTTTAACCCTCACCTCTTGGGTGCTTTCACTAGAAAGTGTTCCGAATCCGCCAAAATCCATTAAGTTTGTCATGCAAAAACTGCTGGTGTCTTGAGTCCATCAGAATCCACCAGTGTACATTCCGGAGAAATCCTGAATCCATCCACAATCCATTAGCTAAAGTATGATGTATTCTGACAGATTCAGGATAACATGCTGGCATAACAATATTTTGCAGTGTTTCTCCATAGTGTTAAAAATATGTCGCCTTAAAATCCATTTTGCAGTACTGCACAATCCTGCAGTACTGCAATCACATCTCTGAAATTAGCCAAAGGGTGGTTTTGAAATTGCAAAAATAAATAATAATAATCGTGTAAAATAAATGTATAAATTATCTTTTTTTTGCTCCTTGCAGTATGATTACACCACTGATGTGAACGATTTGCCAGTCGTCCTAACGGTGAATTGGGGCAACGACTACAAAATTGACAACCCTGATGACCTCTCTGGTGAGTCATTCATTTGACCTTTGACATTGAGGTCACCAAAGCTCTACCGTTTGTTATTAAGCTCTCATACCACAACCGTCTTATTTTGACATTGACCAGGCCTAGGCGCAGGATTGTTTTTAACGAATCTCGATCGGAGACGGGTTCAGGCTTGCCATCTGTGCACAGATATTTTTGGCTTTGCTCGTGACGTGTTTATCCTTCATCCTTGTTTATCTTTCATCTGTTTTGAACTCCGAAAAAAACCTTTGTGTGTATACACCCGGCATTCGTCGCGAACTGGTTAAAAGGACTGTTGTCAGAAGCAGTCGGAACTATTAGTTTCTCAAGTGCTGAATTGAAGGAAACAAACATGAGTTTAATAACTTAGTCATTCTTGGGAAAAGCTTTGGACATTTTAGTGTTTGTCTTTCAAAAAGTCCTGGATACCTTGTGCCGTTAACATGTATGGAGTAAAGGACCCTCAGTTTGTCACTAGACATCTACCTGTACGTACCCAAAGTCTGTAGGAATTTTTGGCTACAAATTCCAAACTCCTGCAGAAATTGTCAATTTTAGTTCATGGGCGTTATAGCACACACCTCAACCACCATCCCCAGGAGGGCCCAGGGAAAAATCGTCATGATGACGTCATCGTGGGTCATGTGACGTCACATTAAAGGTGTAGTTTTTAAGACCCTCTATCTCTGGAAGTGCAAGTCCAATTAGGGTCAAACTTGGTATTCAGGTATTCCGGGATGTGTTATAGACGAAAATTAAGATGACATTGTGATGATATCATCGGGTGTCATGTGACGTCACATTAAAGGTTTAATTTTCCCCATAGGATTTGTACACGTTTTTTTCAACCAATATATATTTGGCACTAAATTCGATCGACTTTAGACTTGGCACACACTTAGACCACCACCCAAATATTCAAAGTAATTTTAGACACGCGAAACAGCTCTGTGTTTGTCCACAAACACATTTCTCAGTAGTTAGATTTTGATAATGTTAAAATATTAAAACCAAACAGAATCTGTGGGTGAGGTGTTATAAAACAAATATTGACTGCTTTACATGTATCTTGTGATGTAGTAAAACTAGCCTCCCTAGCCTCTCTCTATCTTTCCTCGGCTTTGCCTGGACAGAATGCTCCATGGATCACCTCAGGAGGCTAGTTTCACTACACCACTGGAAACATTTAATATTTGTATACAAATGTGTATACAAATGTATACAAATATTTGTATACTGTCTTATTTACATGGGTGACTAAAATACTAAAAATTGCT